>JAQQSE010000006.1:0-2968908 GCA_035772565.1 Antheraea assamensis | reverse complement strand
GTTTGTTAAACATGAAGTTTACTACTGATTATAAGACATTCAAAATGTCTTAAGTAAACCAAAAATTATATTATATGTACATATAAAAATAACTCACTGAAATTAGATGAGATTATCAAGATGCAAGCCCAAACTACTGGACCTAGGGCCATGAAAATTTACAAATGGGTTCTTTTACAATATAGGCCTCAGTACTCAAACTAAGAAAAAGATTTGGGCCTCAGATGGTGTAAACTGGCATGTAAAGTTTGCATGAAAATTCATCATTGTTCAACAAGCAGTTTAATCTTTTATTGATTATATCAAATAGAGAATCGAAAACTAATCACTACATACAAAATTCGATGAAGCCACCGACACTTGCTAGTCTACACCATTAAACTGTATCCAAAATATATGTATTTATTTGGGCTAATCTTCAAAACTACAGAATCAATTTAGGATATATTATGATCATAAGCAGTTATGATAAAATTCAACAAATGTAACTTAATGTCAGTAAAAGATTTATTCAGTTTAAGTAGTCGTTACAAAATTGCATGAAAGAAAAAGATTTATCCAGAAAAAGAAATTCTCATGAATAGAAGATATTTTCTGAGAACTATATCACAAGCAGTAAGTAGTTAAGCATATGATGATATTCATATTATAAAACTATTAATATCATTCATAACCAAATAGGAAGATAAAACAGAATAGAAGTCCAGTTATGCATACTTAGTAAATTAATGTTTAGGTATACACAGAGTGGTATAAATTGTATCAGGGTCCTAAGCTAATAATCTAAGACACTGGTCTTTCACATGTAGGTTTTTAATAGTGTACTATGTCCTACACACACACAAAACTAATTTCCTACACTGTAATGCTACTCCTATACCTGCATGTATCGACACAAAGCTTTGTCTATGAACACACTAGATGTGGGAAAACATTATCGCTATGCATTACGAACTATTGGATTGAGTGACTATCGTCAGTGTGTATCCACTCAGCACGATAACTGGGCCGGTGGTTTTTAAGCACAACAAGGAATTTATCGGACACTAATTTCAAGTTATTGGCAAGACACAGGTTTAATCTGTGCCTATATTGGAATGTTTTTCGACCTTAATTTTAAGCATAAATATAACCTAGTACAAATTTATTTGCGCTACATGGGATTGATAACATTCAAAACTTTAGTGAGATATGCTAGTGCTGGACCATTGAATATTCAGTATGAGGCACATGAAAACACCAATATTCATTTCATTTAATTTGTACCTTCACTTGAAGGATAACAATTTGATATGAACATTTTGATTACCAGTACAATAGAATTTTTTTTTAATTACAAAAATTGTGATAGAAATCAAACACCAACAAAGATAAACAGATAGAACGTTTCTTATTACAAAAAGGACACAACTAAACACAAAGCGCAAAGCCTACATAATATTCTATATCATACTGAGTTTCATATGTTGAAATAGATATTGTAAGATCAATGAGAAGTTAACTTGTCAACTATCAATTATGTGGTAATATAGAGATGCTATTGAAACGGACTTACTTGTTAAGAGGGTGTTACACTAAGCTTGTGGAAAATTAACATAGTTACTAATATTATAAATGTCAATGTGAGTTTGCTTGTTTATTACACTTTCATGCCTTAACGACTCAACCATTTATCATGCAATTTTGCAAACACATTGTCAGTGGTACTGACAATAACTTACATCTATACTTTATCTCTTTATATCAATAGTACAGCTTATTTATTATTACATAAGTAACAAAAGTCTCCAATTTGAATATGTTTATGTTATATTCATAACTGTGTAATCTTTCCCAAACGTGTGCTCCTGTGAACACATGCCTTATAAGCAATAAAACTGCACAGCCCATAATTTAATCAATTTCTTACTATTTTGGTGCTACAGGAAAATCATGTATATGTATGGTCTAGACTCTTCTTCACATTCAGTTTTATATTAATCTTTATAGTATTGATATATACAAAATAGTTCAGTGATTTTCTATTTATGTGTGTTTTAAACATTAGAAACTTGGTATCATATAATATGTGTACCATATATATTTATTATATTTCATTTGTGAAAAAATAACATAGATAATTTATGCTTTTTTCAACTGATATAAATTAGCTAATTAAAAAGCTGAAAATCGAATATTCTTTTATTGGAATCACTTAATATTTCAGATAGAGCCATAGCAACTCAATATCAATAAGATGAAATAATGTATACAAGACAAATTAACAAAAAAGGACAAGTTTTACCCAAAAAATTTCTGTACTTTCACTCAGCTAAACTAATCAAATACATGAGACGGATATAACATAGAACTGAAAGAGCGCTTATCTTTTGTTTATCAAAGAACCCGTTGAACTGTTTCTATAAATGCTATTCTTATAACGATTGACTATTCGGTATAACAGTAGATTAATCAACATTAAGACGAATTATTACATGCACGAAAAGAGTCACAGTTACCTACCCATTACTGATTGCTTTATAAAATAATACTTACTTGGATATTATAATCCGGTGCTTCCTATTCATAAATTTCACAAGTAAACCTGTCGTTAAAACATCTGACAATTAATAAAAAGCATTATAGTACCTACAATAACGCATTTCTGGCGCGAATAATGACATTTCTTTTCTTTTTACAGGGCTCGATTTGCTCATTTGCCAGTGTGTATTTTCTAACATGAAGTTACTAATAGAAGTAGCGGGATATATAGAAAAAAATCTAGGACTTTGATATAGTTTTACTGTATCAGTTTTCTGTAGGTTTTCTATAGTCTGTTTCCTAATATATTTTAATGTGTTTCATCTTCATTATTTATTACATCGCAACATTGTTTCACGATTCTAGTAATACATAAAAGAACGTAAAACGAAAAAAATATTATAAAGTTTTAAAATGTTATTATTAAAAATATTAAAAGAAAAAAATAAATCTAGACAGTTTCAGTTGTCCGTAACTTAAAGGTTCAGTTATAAACACTGTGCAGCGTAGTGTTATTCAGTAACACATTATGATTAGATAGTATTTTTGTCAATGTTTTTTTCTTGTTTTTGAATATTAAGATCATAACGTAATAGCATATTGTTAGGACTATTTTCCAATAAAAACTGTTTATTGACAAACATTCATTCCACATTATCATTTTTTATTTTAAAGAGTCACTATGGTTATTTTTGATGTAAAGGAATACATAAATGGCTAAAAATGTTAACAAATTATTCAGGCAAAGTAGAATATACGGTTGATGATAATTATATGACTTGTAATTATTTATTAAAATAAATGTATATGTTGTGATTTCTATAATTAATATTGTTATTTTTTAAGCTATCAATTTGGGAAGGCAATCCTTTTCATGCACATAATGTACTAAACATCGATTAAAATATAAAAATGTTCAAGGAAACTATCAACAATATTTATATTAATTAAATGTGAAATGGTATATACTTTCAGTACACTAAAATTTTGAAATCATTTGAGAATCAGATACAATTTTAATTATTTGTACTCTATAGTCTAACTTAAAAGTAAACAAAAAATTACTGATCAACCGTGAGAACGCAATGCAATTGGATTCTAAAAATAGACTGTATTGAACGTTTTTGAATCGCTCGAGCAATAACCTCAGGTTTCTAGAGTGTTTCACCCTCCAGTAGTGCATCTGATCAGAGTAAAATCCAGTATAGTTATAAAGGTCCGTTAGACAAACAACGTATAGCAGAAAAAACGTCCAATCAGAGTGCCTAGCGCGATAGAGTGACACTGAAAAGTTTTATTCATTAACTCACAACTCACTACATATAATAGAAATCACCCCACATACATGCACGTACACACAGTAGGTCGTATAGGTAGTATTGTGGAAGGGTTCTTCTACTCTTATTTTTTCTATTTTGTTTAGTTAGTCTTAGCCAATTGTCATATTCAAAATACATGATGAGGTACATATGTGAGTCTTACTAATGTATACATTTGTGATTAGTTATCTAGATTGGTTAGTTCAAATAATTTCGCAACATTGCATCCAAGGCAATAGCCCTAGCTGAAGTTTGGCCACTTTGGCACCCTTGAGCTTGTTGCCATGAGGCCGAGTGCCTTACGTACTCGCCTGATAAGCGCGGAGAAGCGGTAAATGCCTGTCCGGCCGCGTGCTTACTGTGTGGCGACGTGCCACACCAGAGTCACATCACAGCCGAGGAACAGAAACTCAAAAGACCTTTGTTAGGACCAATCATGATTAAATACCATATAACATTTCAAAATTCTTTAAAAGTCTAACTTTAACCTTGAATAATTTTTACAAGATTGGATTTATAAAAAAAATCTTAAGATACCTTTTTTGGAGGGCATTCGATTTCCTATAAAAATGTAAGTTGGTTTGTTCAGAACGATAATCCGAGATCGAGTTAAAAAAATCCAAAGTTAAAACAAATTCTATGTTAATTATATGAGAAATGGAAAAATTCGACTTGCGAACTCTAAACATCAATATTAACTCTTTGAACATTTGAGACAAGTGTAGGCTTAGGGCTTACCTGCATCAATGCTCACCTCCACAGCCCACACTCCTATGACTGTTTTGCCTAATTTAGTAAGATCCTTCTATGGTCGCTTTTGGTACTTCTTATTTTCAACGCTTTCAATAAGGGACTTCGACTGGTTAATACGTATATGAAATCATAACATTTGTTTATTTTTACTTTGGTATGATATGGCACTGGAAACAAGCATCCTATTTGCTATCAAAGTTATATTTCGGAAAGTATTTAACAATGTACACTCACCAAAATTTTATAGTAACTAGGAATGAATTATGCTCATCCTTCATTTTAATAAGTAGGTTTCTCTAAATGTATTAATTCCTACTTGATGAGCTATAATGTAATTATTTATAAAAACAAATAATAGGCACTTATCACAACACATCATCCTTCATTCTATTAGTGCCACATAACATAGTACGTATAGAAAGTCGAAAAACAGATGCACATATTTTTATAACAGATACAAACTACGTAGGAAGCTTGTAGGAAGGGATTGAAGGTTCGATGACTATTGCATCAACGAAACTCATCAATATTAATTCTAGACAATTAACTTCAATCTTTATATTTGATATCATTATTACATATTATAAAACAAAATCGTCCGCCACGTCTGTCTGGATGTTCGCGATAAACTCAAAAACTACTGAACGGTTTGTAATGCGGACTTCACCAATAAATAGAGTCATTCACGGGGAAGGTTTAGGTATACAATTTGTCAAGTTTTTTTTTTTTGTAAATTGGTTGAAATATATTGATAATTCTTGAAAGAATCAAAAAAAGTCAAGCCGCCTCAAGCGTTTCATGTTCATAAGTGTGTATTTTTTATTATCAGGGCAGGACAACGTCCGCCGATCCTGCTAGTATCAACTATGATTATAAGATATAGGTTTTATTATCATCATGTTTTGTGGTACACGAGGATGGCAGTTCAATCCATACTAATATCATAAATACAAATGTGAGTTTGAGTGTTTGTTACATTTTTACGCCTTGAACTGATCATCACGAAATTTCCCTACACGTTGTCAGAAATACAGAAAGTGGCATAGTGTAACTTTCATTAAACGGTACTAATCCTGAAGGAGGTTTACACTAAGGTGAGTGAAGCAGCGAACAAGAGCTATTGTTAGTATATTTAGATGCATCATTAGCTTATTGTTTCGTATATTTCCGGCTACCTTTCTTATAACATCACAAGTATGTCTGCTAAATTTACTTATAGTTAAAGTATGGTCGTGTATAAGTTCTGTTCTGTGATAGGAATATTACAGAATATCTATACGTGTACTAAGTTTTGACATTGTATAAATAAGGTCAAGAAAAGAATGTGTCACCGAATCCAGCTGGAATGTGCTGCTTATATATAATTGTATGAGGTACTGAATAAAACAAAATAAATGAAATAAATTGTCCATTAAGGTACATATGATAACTTTTCTACAAGTTTTCACGTTCTATAATACGCAAAACAGAGAAATCGATTATTTGTAGAAATCCCGCACATCAACTGCAGTTCGCTCAGTGAAAGATTAGAAAATAGAACAAAGATCCGAACGGGAGTTTTTTTTAATGAAGCCAGCTATATGGTTACTCCTGAGCACTAAGTTCCAACTCCTCATGTGCCAGTGCGTACTACCATCACACCCTTCTGAATGTGACGCAGTTTCGTAAGCACTACTACATTGCGGCAGAAATAAATGGGTCGGTGATGCTCCTGCAGTTTAATATTAAAAAGATTCGACCGCTCGTAACCTGTTTAGCCTCATTAGTTGAAAAACAGCCATCGATATGGACACATTGATATGGAGATAAACAGGCCACGTATCTCAAAAATAATCAAATGTGAGGCGTAAAACTATGAATCTTAATCCGGTCGCAATAATGGAGTACGTCCGTTGCGTCACGCTGGCAAGATGGAACAACAATATTATCAAGGCAGGCGGGGATAGTCGATAAGAAAAACATACAAGAAAGAAAAGTGGCGTGGAAAAAATCCTTAAAACTGACTGATGTGGGTAAACAATGATGATGACAATAAAGTCTAGGAAATAACGTAATTCCTCTAGCCAAAGCAGTTTCATAAAGAAAAGTCTATTACCATAATATATATTTATTTATAGATTTCATGTTAGGTATACCTAAAAAAGTATATGATTAAGTCGATTTTACCCAATCTACGTTATTAAAATTTTGTAAGTATTAAATGGACTATCATATAATTTATTTTAATGACCTTTAATAAGCCGATTGTTTGTAATTATTCACTAAAATTAATGCGGTGAACATAATTAAATGTTGAACATTAAAGTATAGCAGTGTGTGTTTAATTTCAATTGCTTTCAAAGTTTGCGTGTGAACCTTGGTTCGCGAATACATTTCTAACGACTATTGCATCTTCTTGAGTGGCGGTGCGTCGACGCGCATTCTATTCGAAGGCAAAACTTGCGGTGTGCGCCCGTGCGCGTGTGTGTCTAAGCCCACAACTCTTCTACCAATTGCATCGTACTGTCGAATGTCCACGTGATACGTGCCGAGCATAACAATTAATCTACCAAGCAAAGCATATAAATTACACACCATACCATATCTGGTTGGAACGTTCGACGTATGCGGATGATGTCTCTTTGACTCGGTGGTCGATACTTTAGTGCAAAAAGTAGAAACGGTGTGACAGGTCTCGTGTGTAATTAAGTGCATAGCATAGAAATGCCTGGCCACTCTGGAAGCCCCTATTGGGCTGCCGTGGATTTTGACAGTGAAGGAGATGAGGCTCCGACACCTCCGACAAATCATCGAGTTTATTCCGACCCTTGGGACAACGACGCATATAACGTAATGCAAGCTGAAAGAACTGAATCAAGCCAAGAAGAAAACCTAAACTCTTTCGCCGGTGAACCAGTCAGTGCTAGTTTTTACTACGTGCCAACTAAAAACTATGATTCTGGTGAGGAACCGCCGTTACCGCCACCTAGAAGAAGCAGACCTCCTGAAGAAGTTCCAATCGAACATCCAGTTTACGGAAGAAGGCTATCTAAAGTAATATTTCCCGAATTTCCAGAACCTATTTATGGTGAAAAACCGATTAGTAAGTCGACATTTTTTATATGCAGTTATCTATAGCGGCGTAATAATTATAAGTAGGTATATACATCCTTTATCCCAAAAACGTAAGTGGTTCAAGGTTTGTCTATGAATTTCAAATCGGTATACAAATAACGGAACCTTATTTTGTATTGTGATAGATTTTTATTACTAATGTTAATATGTTATAATTTTATTATACTGTTGTAATTACTTTTTTTTGTTAAAAATTACTAATTTAATTACCAAAAGGTTTATCTACTTAACTATGTTGCTTAAATATATTAATTGTTATACTTATTGCAATAACATATTAACCGCAAACAAACGATATATTAATCACACTAAATCGTTAGACAACAGTTTTTCTAATTATACCTACAAGATAGATAAATACTTGATGCGTCCTTGTGAAATCGGCACAAAGACAGGATGATGTTAGACACCTTGTAATAAATCTACTCATATAGTTAAACAACCAATTAACTACCACGTTTTCATACTTTTGTATTAACAATTATTTGACTATTTATAAATTATACTTAACTACTCTTAAAATAAATACAAAAATTATTGATTGCTATATACATTAAATTGTTTTCAAATTTGCTTGTTATCTATGTGGCTACAAAGAGGTGCATGCATTGCGGCCTCTGAATTACATATTTACATTTGCCGCTATTTACATTTGTTTGGTACAAAATCTGGTAAACCGAGTTTGTCATATGCCACCATAGCTCTTGCGAAATATGTAATTAAGGGGGCAGTTTGTATCATGTGCAAGGTTAAAAATGATACTTTCAAAATGAAGGAAGTCATTTTCTTGGTTGAAAAAATCACCCACCAGTATTTTTTAGTCATCTCACTACTGCTTCACAAGTTATGTAAGTTTATTTACTGAGACTTATAAATATCCTTAAAATACGTTGTGAATGTGAAAACTGTCTTTCTCAGCGCGAGTGGTATATATTTTTTTGTCCTCTATTTTCTTATCTTAAATATAAATAAGATGATAGAGGTCGGTCGTTGGTACGCATCACTCAAAAACTACTGGATAGATTTCGATCATTTTTACTTTTTAGACAGTCCGTCCTTATCTAAAAAAATATCACTATAGACTAATAGACAGTTATTAACATTTTAAGCTAGTACTATTTTTATTATTATTACGCGTTCAGCAATATGTGTTTGCTTTCCTTGAAGAAATGGGGCATGCGGCATATTGCTTAAATATATTTCTAAGACAATAAACGCCGCAGACGAATTCGCGGGAATTAGCTACTATATAATAAAAATATCAAACCCCTTGTGGAGACTTTCGTGTGGGGCCAGTTATTTAAATCTTCTGTAGCTTGCCTCTAAATCTGGACCTGGACGCTATCATAAATCGTTATAATTACATGTCATTTTTCTAGGGGAGCGCCGTAGATCTATGTACATTGAAGAGCCAGTATACGTACCGCATCAAATGATATACGAACCTTTGTATACGCCGATGGTGCCGCCTAGTTACTTACAGCCACCCCCGAGGGTTCGCGTGTCTCTCGCTCATCACCCAGACTATGTGATGAGTAACGGTTACGGAAAACACAGAAGACATTCCAGGTAGGTACAAATAATAGATGTAATTACTGAGTAATAATTCATTTATGTAATTCAGTATCTGAAGATAGCTGGTACGAAGTAGATTGAATCATAGGTAAATCGATAGACGCATAATACGAGATATATCTGCGAGTAGGAAAAGAGACAGGCGTCATTTGTAAAAAAAAACCCCAATGAATAAATATATCCTATCTTATTACTATACTTATTACTATAGTCAAAAAATTAAAGCATTATAGATAACAATCATACCTTTCATTTTAAGTGTAATTTGATAGTTCCTTCCATAAACAAAAATACGTTTGTAAACTATGGATATGCCAGTAATGATAATTAAATACAAAAAAAAAGTACAAATATACAACACGCTCTAATTCTTTCTCCGCTTCATGTTAACACACTGAATTAAGTTTTATAAGACTAAGTATTCATATGAGATAATTTATTCACGTGGTTATATTTATTTCAATTATAAGACTACAAAAAATTTCATAACTAAGGTAATTTTTGAAAAGTTTCTAAGATTAACTCAGTAAGGGTTAAAACATGCGAATGTGATTTACATCGCCAAATAAGTAAGATAAACGTTGATTATATATATATTTTAATAGCTCCAATGGTCTCTTGTGAACTATAAATCTACATTTTGCCACTCAATCAAAGCGTCATCAGATTTAGATTTTGTGATTTTCTTTTTTGACTTTAAATCAATATTAATGTAGTGAATATGAATAATTTTCGTCCATAAACATAGATATTTTTAACAACAACTACAGCGCCATCTAATTCATCTTAGCACAGTTATTTAAAGTAGTGTCGAAGAAATTAATTAATACTGTGTGAATATAAATTAATTTGTTCGACTCGCTCAGAAGTTACATAATTAATAACGGATGCAGTAACGATTATAAGTGCATATAAAATAAGATAGATAGATACACAGGGAACTATAAAATAATAATTATATGTTCACGTGAAAAAAGTCGCATGAAATGGTAACATAGAATAAACACGGTAAGTGTTTCTCAACGTTTTGTGTTTTGTTGCCCGACAACAACATTCAACACCGTGACGAATGTTAATTACTACCTATGACGTTAGCACACGTACATTTAAAGTTGCTCAAATGTTAAATCGTTCATATTCGGTATACATAGTACTTACCCAATGAATTGACTATATAGGCTACACCTCAAATGGCTTATGAAAAGAGTAAAAGACAACGTTACGCACCATGGTCACGATATTTGTCACATTTCAGTCTACTCACAACAAAATGATTTCACGTTTAAAACGTAGATAACAAGAATTCACACATACAAGAACGTTGTTGAATTTATTCTATTCGCTTAAGGCGTTCGCGACGGCGTCAATGAGCCGGTTGCAATTATAGTGATAGGTAATTAATTAGAGTTAGCACGCACTCTGGTATATTTTCGTACGATGATTTTTCGCAAAATCTGTGATCTAAAGATATACACAGAAACGCACACACTGTGAATAAAAATGTACAGGGAATTTAAATTAGGTTTCTATAGATATGCTGCGGTATATTGACACACGGAATTTTTGCGTTCATTGAATGCATGTGCACTACGGAAATAAATCCGGTAATTACCATAATAGTTATATTCGAACTACAGTGAAGGAATATCGTGACTATGAGTTTGCGATAAAAATGAGGGTGGTATAAATGTAATGGCCAATATGTCTTATCAAATTGTTAAATGTTTGTAAATTAATTTTATAGTTACCAAACAAAATGATATACACTACCAGGCATTTGAGTTGAATCGTTCGATTAATACCAACCTGGCTTCGGTTTTGTAAAGCGTTCTCTCTATTACAGAGTACAATGACTGCGATAGACAAAGATAACGCTATAGAAAACCGAAGTTAGTCGACTATCTCAGTATTCTCCCTAATGTGACGAATCAAAAGCCTGGTCCTTTACATATTTTATTTACAAAAAACTCTTGGTAAGTCTCAATACTGTTAATGTATATGCCCAAGAGTATTTGCGTATATATTTTTTGTACATTTTAAAAATAAATAAGCACAAGTACACATAGTTAACACGAGTACATCTTCAATGAAGATTGCAGTATGAACAGTAAAATTATCGAAAATTCTACCGCAGTGCGCGTATCAAATTTATTTTTCTAATGTAATATATGAAGATCCTTACGTACCTTCTATGACTTACATCATAAGTATGAAAGTCTCTAAGTCTGTCAAGTCCGGTGGAACTGTAGAGACCTTAAGAAGCCAAACAGTGTAGGTCAGTTCGAAAAAAAAAGCAACCGTTTACCCAATTATAATACCACATTAGTACATTGGACCCTTGGAAAGCCGAGACGGGTCGTTACATTAATATAAAACTAAAACACAATTTTCTAAACTCAATTAATCTTCGGTACTTGCTTTGTACATAATTAACTTACTGCCACAAAAAATTAAAATGGCGTTAAAAAAAAAAACAAAATTAGATAATTGACATTTGTTAATTTCGTATTTTTCTGATAATTAAACGGATTTCCTAGTACAATGGGAGTTACGATAATAGAGGCTTTGCTTAATTTTTAATGCAATGGGCGTGTGTGAAATCGAGTATGCATATAGTCGTCACCAAACCTTTTGACTTCTCTGAATGTAGCCCGAGTATAGATGCGCGGAACACAAATTTAGATATAAATACGTATTATATTATATGAATAATATCGAGATAACTTGAAGATAAATAAATGCCAAGTTTAGACTCCTGTAGTAATATATTAATTTTGTTTTGTATTAAACTCTTGACGGTATTATGCCCTAGTCCGAACTTACGGTTATATTCGGAACGGCCAAAAAGATTAATAAGGACTGTATATATATGTATTACTAATTATTTGAGCTTTAATCATTAATAATCTATACAAATACAAAGTATAAACATTTCACACAGGTATATAAACTATTAATCGCTTGAATATAGTTTCTTGTTCCCAAGACCCGGAGCGTGCAGCGTAGACTTCCACGGAAAGTATTTACTGCAAAAACGCACGTCATTGTGTGAATACTCCGTACAACGTTAATTGTAATATTATAACGTGTGAATTTATAGTAGCTTTTTTGCTTCCTATTAAATGAAAGTTACGCTGCACTTGTGAGAACCTTGGAAACTGGAAGTTTTTGTTGACAGTGACCCTTGCGAGACGAACATTGATTGTTCAGTAGGTACTAAGCTATTTAACATTTCAAGCGAAATTGTATAATTTTTCTAATTCCTATGACTCGATTAAAGTAATAATATTGAATGACGACCTAAACTCTAAAGTAAGCAAAAAAAAACAGCTCAAGTCGTACACCGGAAAGTCAAACAAATTACATACACAAAACCAATTACATCAGTAACGTACACCACTTTCTAGTCACGAATTACATGAACATAACTTTGCGAGGTAATGTCGGTGAATATCTGCAGATAATTATTATTCGGAAGTATTATTACTACCTGAACCTGAGAAATGTTCTTGTTGTACCACCGTATGTGGGAAAAATATAGAACAGTTCACGTCATATAACACGACAGTACAATTATGTTTCCAGGTATATATCTATATATATATATCATACAATATAAGCTGGCAAAACACATCTAAATTCAGAATATATTAGAACGTAGATGCATCGATAAAGCGTAAGTATTAGACGCCTTTGCTTGAACAAGATTACACCATTTTCATTTTTCTCAGTCTGGTTAGCATGAAAGCTATTAATTATTGCCGTCGAATGTGGACTATGTAGTGTTACGAAGTTACCTTCTACCATTCTTTTAAAATATATTATGACAAAGTATTGCAATAAGTTCAATAAAATTGAAAATACTTTATGATATATTATTTCACAGCTTTTCCACCCCGTAAACATTTTTTATTTGTAATATCAATTTTGTCTTCATTTTTAGATACTAAGGAATGTTCACAAAACGTTTGTCTATTATTTTATTTTTCGTCAATCTCTAAATAGCAGAATTTTTAAAATCGAAGAATCCAATTTTTATTCTTTGTTAAATTAATAGCTTATAAAGAGATTTTTGTGACCGTAATTATAATGTAGTAATACACACGTAATGACCTTACACAATTTTTACACCATTATTAGACAAAAGGAATTACATAATATTGTAAACCACATACCAGATAAGACAAATAAAATTCGAGTAGTCCGGTGAAAATGTAGAGGCCTTGCCAGGTCAACGGTGTAGACAGTTCGAAACAAAAATGGTAATAGTTCATGTCGGAGAGGAGACAATGTTGATTATATATGAAAAGTTTTATTTAATAGCATATTACCAACTTTCATTAAGTTAGCTACAAAGCTTAAACTATATTTTATTTTTTAGGTTGACGGAAGCCTACGAGAGCCTTTCTCCAGAATACGAAGATTGGGCTCGACCATTTCCGAAGACAGCTCCTGATAACTTTCATCTGTCTAGATATGGTCATCTTCAAATCGATTACTCCTTCAGTTGGAACTCACTTGATAGACTCATTCGTAATCAATAGATAATAGAAATTATATAATAATCATCATCTTTATTATTAGTATAAACAATCAAAACTAATTCTAGTAACCAAAGTATTTTATAGACTTATTTTAGATGTTTAAAAATAATATGATTATCTACGAAATAAACGTTCGAATAAACCGTATTTTACGAAAAAAGAAAGTAAAATTTTGATAAATATGAAAGTCGAAATTCACGAGGTGCTTCAATTTTATTATTCCTCTTACAAAGATGCTATGTAACTAACTAATATAGCCAAAGATATAAAATAAATGTTATATTTTATAGTTATAAATATTGCGTTTTTATTTACTAATTTCACCTTCAAACGTTGCAAAATTTTTATACATCCTTGCGAATAATGTACGAGTATTATGGACCTGTCAAAAATAAAAGCAAATTCGAGCTAACATTACAAATGCGAATTTAAGTTTGTTTGTTTTTTAGGCTACCACGCAACCAATCACCCTTTAATTTTTGCGTATACGTTATCAGGGGTACAAAAAAGAACTAGATAATAATAGGGTAATGTATTGTTTCCGAGGGGTAAAAACTGTATTAGCGAAAGCGAGGCTGCCGATAAAAGTTAGTCCAAATATAATGACATATTTATTGGAATTTAACAAAAGCCATGTAAGATCCAACGGATTTAATATCACGGAGAAACCGATTCTTGCCGCTAAGCAGCAGTACTTAATATAAATAACGCTCTTTATTTAGAAAGTATTCACACTGCTGTGTCGGTTACTGTAATTACAACAGAGTCATTATATTAGATCGTCTATTTTATATTCTCTTGATCGCATGCATGATAAAAAAACAACATATTTAAATTACTGTCCGCTGGATCAAATCTAACCATGTTTCCAAAACGTGTACGTGTACCAACGAGTCTTTAAAAGTCGCGTACATTTACTAATTTTAATTTATAACAATAATCGCCTGATGCTGAAGTAAAACATCACAAGGAAACTTTAATCTGTGACATATTCTTGTAGTACCACCGCATGTGGAAAAATATAGAACTATGGATTTCTTGTAGTTCGAAATCGCCAATACGTTCCATACCTTCCTACGGTTAAAAGCTTTTGACCTAGCAGTGGAGCATATACAACCTAATATTATTTTTAAAATATTGTATTTATTCCTATAACTTTGATGTCAAGTTAAGTTATATCGACAGTAATTTGATTTATATCTATATTATCTTGCGCTGTGGTTGACTTTCAACTTAATAATCATTATATGAAATGAGAATCAATTTGCTTAGTAATGACGTTATACGTTAACTTGGTAGTGAAGTAATGTTTGATACATCCTATAAAAGATAATTTAATGGTCTTCTTTATATTTGATTCACAATTTTAAATAGTGGGAATGATGCTATGCTCTGAAGCTATCATTAAGACGCCTCAAGTAGATTAAATTCTCATAATAAATCTAATCTTTTGGTGGAAGTAAGCACTTTGCTGATACCATACTCAGTGGCGTAGCTAGGTAACCAAGGGCCCTGGAGCAAATAAAAAAATGGGGCCCCGCTGCTATGTAAACTGATTAAGTTTTATCAAATAAAAATATGAAATATACAAATATTTTAAAAATACTAAGCTACTTAAGCTCTTTTTTGTGCACTGCAGGGCAGGTAATAAAAATAATAAGCAGTAACAACATAAATTACAATTAATACTTGGTGTAGGTTTGGCTAATAAAACGAAATAGAGAAGATTCAAGGGTTTATTATATAAAGGTCGGGCCTATCAACTGACTAAATAACAATTATGTTTACAATTTTTTCCTAGCTTCAGTTTTCGCAAAAGTATCAAGGACTTCGTTTAAATCCAGGCTTGATGCGGTTTTGTTTTCAATTGCTATTAACGATATATGTCGGAGTCGAGTTTGGCCCATATTATTTCTTAAATAATTTTTTATTATTTTTAATTTACTAAATAACCTTTCAGATGCTGCAGAAGTGAGAGGAATTGTAAAGAATAATAACATTGCTGTAAATACTTCCGTTAGGTCGCATTCTAGCACTACATATTTGCTCATTATTTCCTTACATAATTGGTGAACAGTCCATGCTCGAGTTAGTTGAAGTAAAACTAAGTGGTAAATTACATGGGCTACGACTGGGTGCCCCACGGCGCGCTGCCAACTGGTGCGCGCATATTGTGTTACGTGGATGACACCTTAGCCGTAGCCCGGGGTGGGGGGGAACTGGGAGGAGGTGGAGCGCCTGGCCACGACGGCCACAACCCTCATGGTCAGGCGCATAAGGAGGTTGGGCCTCAGGGTGGCTCTCGAGAAGACCGAGGCCCTCTTGTTTCATGGGCCTCGGCAAGGGCCACCACCTGGGGCCCACATAATAGTGGAGGGCGCCCGTATCAGGGTAGGGACCCAGATGAAGTATCTGGGCCTCACCCTGGACGGGCGCTGGCGGTTCGAGCCCCATTTTGCGGGGCTCGGACCGCGAATCACAAGGGCGGCGGGGGTATTCGGCCGGTTGCTCCCCAATATCGGGGGACCGAGTGCCGGGTGCCGCCGACTATATATGGGAGTCGTGCGGGCGATGGCCGTTTATGGGGCTCTAGTGTGGGCCGACGCCCTCGGTGCCGCTAATGTGCGGATGCTGCACGCTGCGCAGCGCATTGTGGCAATGAGGATGTCAGAGGGTACCGAAGCGTGGTCTCAGCTGTGGCCTTTGCGCTCGCCGGCTCCCTACCCTGGGAGCTGGAGGCAGGTGTTCTTTCCGCCGTGTACGAGTTCACGGCGGCAAGGAAACGGCTGAGGGAACCTCTGGCTCTCAGGGAGGTTGAAGCCAAGAGGAGGGAGGGCCGGGAGGTGGTAATGGAGAGGTGGAGCTAGGACCTGGCAGACGCTCGTTTCGGGCGTTACACTATTGACGCCGTCCGTCCGGTCCTGCCGGAATGGCTTAGTAGGGAGTGGGGCTTCCTGACGTACCGACTGGTGCAGGTACTCACCAGCCATGGCTGTTTTGGCTGGTACCTGCACCAGATCGCTCGCAGAGAGCCCACCGCCGCATGCCAAGAATTGCTGAGGAGGATACCGCGCAGCAAACTTGTTCTGAGTGTGCTGCGTGGGAGGGATAGCACCGCATTCTGGCTGCGGCGGTTGGGCTGGACTTATCGTTGCCGAGTGTGGTTTCGGCCATGCTCGGCAGCAAAGAGGCATAGCAAGTAATGGCCTCCTTCTGCGAGGACGTCATCTCGCAGAAGGAGGTGGCGGAGATGGCCCGAGAGCTGGACCCTCTTAGCGGCCCTCTCCGCCAAAGAAGAGCCGGTGGAAGGAGGCGGCGGTTTGCACGCCTACTTCCACCTCCGTAGCCGAGCTTGAGGGGATGAGTCGGGGGGCCAACTTCCGCCATCGCATCGGCAGACTAAAAAACTTGTCAATTTTGGGAAATTTTTGTTTACTATCTTCTCTTTCTTGGCGTTGTTTGCGTTTAAATGCACCACTGGGTTTCTTCTTTTTATCCATAGTTTTAGTTTTCTAATTTATTTAAACAGTACAATATTAGATTGTACTCGAGTAGGTAGGTACTCACTGTTCACTGACGACGTTAAAAGTAAAATAAAAGGAAAGAGAAACGCAATGATACGCTACAAGTGTCGTTGGGGAATTCAAAATTTATCACCGTTAATGTTACCATATTTAACGGTGGAGACCATGAACGATCTCCTGCCCGCAGACCTGAATTAATGTACCTACTGCAGGTGACTTGCATTTTTTTACGTTATTTTGCGTTATACAATGAGCTGTAGCCGAAATCTATAGATTTGACACGATTTATTGACTTAACGGAGATGAATATGAGTGGTAAAATCAAATAAAATTGAACCACTATATTGACCAGTACAAAAAAGTTTATTGACATTAGCTTACTTACTCCTGATACAGCATTAATTTTTTAGCCGTTCTCGAAAAAAAAATCTTAACTTGACTTCACAATAAAACGCACATCGATGAATAATAAAACGCACATATCACTATCCATCAAATTGACCACGCTGTCAACCTACAGAAAGAATTTAAGGGAATTCCCTAGGCATAACTTTTGAATTTCTCTCAACTGAGTTGTCATGATTAAAGTGGAGTTGCAACCTGTCATAATTATTTTAAAAATGGGAGATTCAATCGAGATTCCTGGTAAGGGTTCAAGGGCCCCTGAGTTTGAGGGCCCCGGGGCAGTGCCCCGCCTAGCCCCTAGGTAGCTACGCCACTGACCATACTATAGTAGAAAGGATTTTTTTAGTGTTAGTAGCAACGACCCTCATGTTAAAAATAATTAATTGAGGAGGCTGAAATTTAATCTATTCCCTGTTTAAATTTAATGTACCACGTCGTCATTTAACTGATTAAATTTATTGTAGTAAAGGATATTCATATTTACTAGAACCATTTATAAATGTTAATTACGTGTTATTCTGACTGCCTTTTTACAAGCTACGGGTGTAGTATTAAGTTTGTTGCTAGGATCGTGCAATCTTGTAGAATGTAGTATGAAGTATCTCAAAAAATGTGTCGATAATAACGTAGTATCAAACATTTATGTATGTAAGAAAATATTCTAGATACTTTTTTTCCGAACTGACTACACTGTTGACCTGGCAAGGCCTCTACAGTTTCACCGGACTACGGTATTTCATTCCAGATACCTACAAGGCATTTGCTATAGTTTACCAAGATACAATGGACTGATAAAATATCATTTTGGTAACTGAAGCTGAACTCTTTAAACTGAAAAAAAACCTGTGATTTTACATTATAGCTTGGATCTAGTTTGAAATTGTTATATGAATTAGCTGATACCTGCGACTTCGTCTGCGATGTTTATTATCTTAACAATATATTTTATTAAACAGAGAGGAAAAAGCGAAGGCATCGCACCGATTGCCTCATTTCTCCATAACAGGAAAACATAAATCGTTGAAGGCATAGTACCTACTTATAAAAATGGTAGTTCCTTAAAGCCCTAATAATTTTATATTAAATGGAGCAATCGTGATTATGTTATTTTCATTGATAATGGCCCAATATGTCTATGAAGTAAAACAAAAAAAAATGACAAAATCTATACAGCAGTTTTTGTGTGATACATCCACAACGGCAAGTCTCTATCATTTTACTTATACATTAGAAAGGATAAACAAGAACAGACGACAATATCGAAAAGACACTGCAGAAATTAGATTCGCAAAGAATAAATGCATATAAGTAAATACAAAACACATTTTTTTGATCAAGTAATTTGTGTTTAATAAAGCAATTCACTTACCAAGTACGTCCAAACCGTCATATGTAGGTCATGATGTAACTTTGAATAGGAATGTGATTTTTTTTCATAATCGCAGACTTATTCAAAATATGTCTGTTCATTTGATAAAAGCAACAGGTGCATTAAATAAAACTAAATATTATATTTATTATTTATTTACAATTCCTCTTAGAAGAATATTTTATATTATAGATTAGTATTATGTTAGTTTTAAAATTGCGAAACTAATATTTTACAATTAAGAAATATTAATAATATAATAAGACAAAGACGTAAAACATTAAATATACAGACTTCTTCAAACATCAACAGATTATGTAAGAGAAATTTAATTATCTTGGAAATCTTTATCATTATAAAGTTTTCTTTTCTTTATTACATTAAATTGGCCTTTCTTATCTGTGCCTTTGGTCACATGTTGAGTCTTTCCAGAATACATGACCTGTAATGCACCTGTTTTAGGTGCTTTATTCTGTGTAAAAACAGTCCTAGATCTGTTACTACCTAAAACAGGATCTGTGTCGAAAGAACAGTCATCTGTATATGGATTTTTGTTTACAGAATATGGTCTTTCTACTTGAAGTTCCGACTGAGAGGAATAAGAACTCTGGGCTAGAAAATGTTTGAACTGATTCTGTTTGAGTTTCTCTTCCAATTCCTCGAGACGCTGGAAAATATATTATTGTATAAAGAAGTGAAAGTTTAGTTATGGAGGTGTAATAATACTTTTATAGTTCTCTCTGATGTGATATTATGTATATGTCAGACCATATACGTTATGTATGATCACATAATGTTAATATTATGTAATTTAGGCCGCAGAATGTCTACTAAAATTTTTAGTGGTCATCGTTATTCGAAAGTATAAATTATGCTCGGTTTGGTATAATTTACTTTATGTTATGTTTCGCAAAAAAAATTAAATGACCATAAAATATTATTATATAAGATATGGTATATTTATGACATTTTACGATTACAGTTTTAATTTGGTACCTATATTCTCTTTAGTACCAATTCAATTCCTTGTTTCATTCGTGATTATAAATTAGCGACTTTAGAACAAAAAAAATTTGAATAAAAGTTTTCATGACATTTTCTTTTTCAAAATTACTTTTTTGATATTAAACCTTTTTTGTTACTACCTTAATATTTCATTACTTTAAATTTCGATAAATGTAGAAAATATGTCACATTTTGCTTTCATTACAAAATCTAAACATATATCTTTATAAGTATAAAAATAATCATGTTTCTTTGTTGATTTCGTATGTATTCCTACACAGTTTAATCAATTACAGTAAAACTGGCGAATCGATTTTCGTTCGGCCGTGTTTTTTTTTCAATTAGTACAACTACTTTTTATTAGATTGCGCGCGAGAGTCCTGTGTTTTTATTAAAATAAACCTATTTATTTTATTGCGAAATACCTTAGACTATACTTTTATCTCAAACAATGAAAACACTCTTATAATTTGTTTTCATCCCTAGTATACAACATTTTGTTTATAATTAGGGTAAAACAACTAACCCGACGATAAGCATCTAGGTCGGTATTACTTCGTGCCGTCTGCCGTGTAATTTGGTCCTGTAATTGAGCTATTTGCACCGCACCGCGTTGTATTTTCTCTTCGTATTCTAGTACCACCATATTCATCTATGTTCAAGAGAAAGTTCCCATAAAAACATTTATAGTGTACTACTACTATAAATAGCGAAGCATTGTGTTCAAAACAAAATACGTCCTTTTTATATAGATTTGGCGTTTGACCACAATCTGTCCATGATGATTTAGCCTTAGATGATAGTACATCAAACTTAGAGGAGTCTGACTCTTAAGTAAGTACCACGCTATATCTTCGTCACGATGCTTTCCGTCTCTGCTTTTATATGACCTGAAGAAATTAACTTCCTGTAACATATAATGAAAAACTAATGTTCAATTTTTACCTTTTCCGCATGTGTTACTTCAGTTTCTTTCAGTTTGATCTTCATTTCTTCTATCGTGCAACCATACTGAGCTACTTGCGTATCAGAATCATGTTGAATCTGTTGAACTGTTATGATTATGTTAACAAATCTAGTGTTAGATAGATCAAAATCATACATTCTTGTTTTGACGACGACAAGGTATTAAACTCTTAGAAACTTCCATATCTTCATTTTACGAAATGTCTAGCCATTGTAGTGTTATTCTTGTACCTTCTAGAGGAGAGGTAGTTGGGATAGATAAGAGACGGCAAGACGGGTGAATGAAAAAACAACCAAAATGGCTGACAATCACGACTGTCTAATCATATCGGCACATTTTGAAATGTATATATTTTATTACGAAAGTAGAGTAATTGTCAATCTTTTTGACCGCTTTGAATATAATTGCGCGGTACACAAGTGTATGTATAAATACGTTTTATATTATATTCAATAACATCGAGACAACTTAAGGATAAATAAATGCGAATTTTAGATTCTAATAATAATATTTTAACTTTGTTTTGTATTAAGTGCTTGATAATATTACGCGCAAGCCCGAACTTACAGGTAAATTCGAAGCGACCAAAAGGATGAATAAAGTATTTATGTGTAATGACTATCATTGGATATTTAGACGTGACGCTGTTGGGTGTTTAGAGTGCGACGAGATGAGGTGTTACAAATTTTTTTCAAACCATTTTATCTGTTTATTTCTCCGACCCTGAGTATGCGCACCACACAGCTAGCCCCATTTCTCTACTACAAGAGAGTATACATCGTTGAACGCGTAGTACTTATAAGAATCATAGTCCCTATAATTACTTTTACACAAAGATATCGTGTTTTTTTTAGATAAGGACCAAGTGTCTAGGAAATAAAATAAATAATCGAAATATGTCTAGCAATTTTTGCGTGATGCGCGTACAACGGCACACCTTTATCCTTTTATTTATGTCTTTATAATTTATGGTCTGCGATCCTTTAAGTTCATTTGTGTGTAATTTATTTGTATTAAAGCAACATTGTACATATCAATGGTTTAGCAAGTAGGTAATATATAAGCTTATTTTGTACTAACTTTTCCTTTCATTGGCAATCGCTATCTCGGCTATTTCCTTTTCATGTGTTCTACGTAACTCATTCATAGATTTTTCATAGCTTTCTAAGATATTTTGTTTATCCTATAAAATATTTAACAGTAAATCTATGTATATATAAATACAATTGAAATGTTTGTTAAATCTCCGAAACAGTTGAACCGATTCTCTGATGAAGCTATCACTGTCAGATACTGAATCGTTCAGATATATTACATTAATAAATTTTGACCGCGGCTTCATTTGCGTTAATTTATATTTGCCTTATCCCTCGAAAAGGTACTTTTTTTCTATAAGAAACGTACCCTATATCCTTTTTTGTACCCTTAACAACGTATATGCAATAATTTAATGACAATCGGTAGAGTAATTAAGGCGCGAATGCGTAACTAACAAACAAATTCACATTTGTATTAAAAACATTAATTGGAATTATAAATATAAATACAATTTAAATATGAAAACGTAACTGGGGTTCCTAACTGTTATTTAAGTATAAATGTATAGTTTTTTCTTGACATTTTAAACAATTTTATTACTTTTGTAACAAAAATAAACCATTTTATTTATTGTTATAATATCATCAATCTATATGATACCGAGCGCTTTTTAGGCACTAACTTATTATCAACAATTTTTATTATATTTATTATCAACAAAACCTTGTAAATATTATTGACCTTTTCAAAAGCTGTGATGGCTGCATCTTTCGATGAAATAGTTTCTTTTATTTTTTTCAATTCTCTTTTTAAATAAACCAATTGGGATACGGTGTCTTGCAAATTCCCAATCATTTCACGTGAAGTTAATAAATGGTAACGATGAGATTTTTCTAGCTCTCTCGCTTCTTTTACTTCTACTTCGAGTTTAGAGTTAATTTCTCGTAATTTTTTGCATTCTTCTCTTTCATTTTTAAATTCCTAAAAATTGCCATAAGTTTCACAACACACATAAGTACTTTATTCTTTACAAATTGAACTGAATGTGTATTCCTCTTATTACTAAAAAGAAACCGACTATATTTTAGTAAAAAATGGATTTAGAAATATACAAATAAAAATAAAAAGCATCTTACAACTTTGAACTTGGACATGCTCTGTAAAATATTTTGCTTGTGATCATTAGAAAGTTTACATTTATCTTGTGAATTATTCATGTCAAATAAAATACTGTTTTTATTCATACAAGCGTAAAAATAGTGTCATATCTTCATTTTCCCACTTTCCTAAATATGTAACATACACATTTTTTCTTTAGTCTTCGCCATGCCGCAGAAGGGCCAGTATCTGTGACTTATAATTCTTTTTTTAAATGCAAAACTGTATTATTAAAGGTACTACTAATATAACAGGTAAGTCAAAAACTTTTGAAATCAAAAAAGCATTCTGAAATAGTATTTATTTTACAAATTACTGTTATTTAACTTATTGTATTTGAGTAACCACATTGTTATTGGAAAATAATTTTTCATATGTTTTTAATGCCGTTTTTTTTATTAATTTAGGAGTTGATAACAATAATGTAATTACTTAACACAAAAATATCAATCAATACATTTATATCTTGTCTTGTTAATAACAGGGTTGCCGGTTTCTGGAGAATTCTTTGAGCTACAAAGAATACTAAATCTATCGGGAATTTTGTGGATGTTGACAATATGTGAAGAATATACAAGGTTCTAACATTTTATAATTTATTAATCATTTGACAATTACTTCGACGATAAATTATTTAATAATAATTTAATTTACAATGAACTCAGAATGAACGCAAGCAATACTATTTAAAATATTCCGTATTTTTATTTTATGACAACGCTACATATAATAATACTTCTGCAAATCTTTTTGAAAAAAAAAACGAACAGTAATAGGTACAGTAGAATTTTTAATTCTTCCAATTTTAATTGTTTAAGCAACATCAACTTCTTTATGTACTTCGCAATTATTCATTTTTTAACACAAGCAGGGAGTTTTTGTCTTTATTACTTACTACATAGATATAAATAATGGTTTTAATAATGTGTTGTAGAAACGAAGTTTCGTTCTTCTTGATAATATTATAGAGCGAAAATATTTTAGTAGAACAAATTAACGTTTATCTGCCACCATTTTTTACGGTGCTACGGCGACTATCTTTTTTATTAAATTAATAACTTAAAACATATAATATCAATAAAAATATCGAAAGTCGTAAATTCTTTACTCAGTGTAGTCAGATATCTGTTAGTCAGCCTTACTTCAATTAATTATAGCAATGTGTTATTTAAAGTAATTTATTTCTTGAAATAATTATGCAAAGAATTACGAAGTTTTCTTCCCTTTTTTTATAAATTATTACATATATTTTTGGAGAATTTACATTGGCAAACTGACTACTAACATGCCGTTATTTACTCTAGTAATGTGCTCTGTGTTAAATATGTCTGTACGACTCTACTGAAATTTGGTTGCATGGTCTACATATCTTTGCCTTTTCCTATGATAGAAAGTTTAGAAAAACAAAACAAAATGTCTATGTTAATTCCAGCATAGATAAGATATATATTCTACTTCCCAGTTCCTAGCACCTGTACGACTAATAGTCTGTGGTTCCTAGTATAAAACAAATGAATAAGTTTTTGGTTAGCTAGCTACATGAAATTTAAAATATTTTCTGACATGTGCTGATTATCAAGCTAGTACCAAACTATTGATAAGGACGTACTGCAGTAAAATAGTGAATTTGACAATGGCGGCGGCGTACGGCATTCATTTAGGTAACAGTTCCGCGTGTTTAGCATCTTACGCGAATGGTGCAGCCTCTGTTGTAGCCAACGATGCCGGTGATAGAGTAACTCCAGCTGTAATCGCTCTGAACGGCACGGAATGGGAGATTGGTCTTCCCGCTAAATCTGGTCAACCTTCCTCAAAATCAATAATAAAACACAACAAACGTCTCATGAATAATGATTTTAATGAAGAGGATTTGGCTTATGTGGAATCCTCATCATCGTGCCGAATTAGGAACGAAGAAAAACTAGTGTACGAATTTGAAACTAGTGAAACAACTCTTTACTCAAACCCTGACAATATAGCTACAAAAGTATATGCTAAATTGTTTACTATCGCTAGTCATTCTATGAGTAATGAAGAAGACCTAAAGTTAGTTCTCGCCGCGCCATTGCATTGGTCGAGTGCTAGCAGAGAAAGGCTAATGAAATGTGCTGAATTAGCTGGTTTCGATGTTTTGCAAGTGATCAGTGAACCAGCTGTTGCTCTACTTGCTTATAACATTGAAGAGACTCCCGAAGATGTTAATGTTCTTGTTTATAGGCTGGGTGGTTCTACATGTGATGTGTCAATAGCAAAAGTGTCAGGAGGCTTTATAACAATTGAGAAAAACATCTTCAGAACTGACCTTGGTGGACAATGCCTTACTAAAGATTTAGCTGATTATATTGCTCAGGAATTTCGACAAAAATGGAAATTAGATCCACATGAAAGCAGAAGAGCTATGGCTAAACTATTACAACATGCTGATAATTGTAAACATGTTCTATCAACCTTGAATTCAGCACATGTCTTCATTGAGTCACTTCTTGATGGTGTGGACTGGAGCCAAAATGTAACTCGAGCTAGATTTGAAAACATTATATCATCTAAAATATCTGCTTACATAGAACCTGCACAGAAGCTGATTGAAAGTTATGAAGGTCAAATTAATAAAATTGTGTTATGTGGAGGTAGTATGAAGATACCTAAATTGCAATCAGCCATAGCTAGCTTATTACCAGAAGCTGAACTACTTTCTGGCATCAACCCTGATGAAGTTATCTCAATGGGCTGTGCAAAAGAAGCTAGTATACTCTTAGATATTCCTGAATTTTCCTTAAATGATTTGAACACTGAAGTTGAGTTCTTAGGAAAAGATATTTATTTAAAGTATTTGGATCAAACTGTGCAGTTGTTTAAAGAGGGAGCTCCACTGTTTACTCAAAATCTTCAAACTGTTAATACTGAAGAAGACATTAAAGACATAAGCTTTAGCTTACATGACAACCCTGAGAGCGAAGGTTTTGCTGAAGAAACATTCAATATTGAAAAAGTAAATAAACCATTTACTTTAAAAGCTACATTACAAGAATCTAATATACTGTTACAGGTTGACTAAGAAACAATGGTAGAAATAAATAAATATGTGTTGTTATTTTTACCCCATTGTCCAAAATGAGTACAATATCACTATAATAAATAACACTAGAGTTTATTGATATTTTGTTATAGACAACAAATTGCTTTCCGCAGTTCTAAGTTCTACAAATTGTGTAGGCTATAGTTTTTTTGCCAAATGTTTTTAATGTGTGGTGATTTGTATTTTGTTATTGTATCATTCAAACCAAATATCTGTATATATAAAAATAAATTGCTTGTTTTGAAAATCGCTCCAGAAAGGCTGAATTTGCCAAATTTTGATCTTGAAATATTTATGGAAGATCGGAGAAGGTTTAAACTGTGAGAAATATAAAGTAACGGATAATACTAAGAAAGACAATTTTCAAGTACAAAATGTTCTTAGCTATGAAACATTTGATGATGTCTTTTGTCATTTTAGAAAAAAAAAAATATTCATTTCTCAAATATTAGTGATTACAGAAATTTGTCTTTCAAAACTGTTGTATGAGGACCAATCTCTGCTTTGTTTTGTAGGAATGCAAAACAGTTCTGTTTCAGTAATAAAAATAGTACATGAGAAAGCTTCAAATTGATTAAGTGCATAACTGCGTTGCACTTAAAATGTAAATAAAAATGCGATATTAAATTTTGATCACATTTTACACAAATACATGTAAGTAATGCGAAGTTCTCCGAGTCATATAATCACTACATAGTATAAAACAAAGTCCCTTTCTCTGTCCCTATATCCCTATGTATGCTTAAATCTTTAAAACTGCGCAACGGATTTTGATGCGGCTTTTTTTAATAGTTAAAGTGACTGAAGAGGAAGGTTTATATGTATAATAACATCCATTAAATAAAGGAGAAATACTGTTATTTTTGAGGTTTCTAATGTGATGTCGTCGTCGTCATGGTATAGGGAAAGGGGAATTGTTTTACTCCAAATTTAACGCGTGCGGGCCACGGGCAGTAATGAATAAATCAAAACTACTGGATCGATTTTAATCATTTTTCAGTGAATGACATAGGCTATATATTTTATACCCGTGCGTAGCCAGAGCGGGCCGCTAGTATATTATAATTGTGACAAGTAAATTGGAAATGGCCTCTTTGCGGGTTATCCGAAAAATAATATTGCTAAATTCATAGTGCAATAACATGTTATACAGGGACTAACCTTATCTAAGTTACTTCATAATATACTAATTATTTATTATCTATATTGTATCAATTTTTTTTGTAATGATATTCATATTGAAAATTACTCTCTCATAAACGTCTATTGTAAAGTTTACTTATTATAGTATAGACTGTATAGAGAATAAATAGCTCTTATGCATTTCAACAATGCAAATTGTCACAAGCTGTAGATAATAAAATGAAACAGTCTTTAATTAGGTATATGTTAATTTTGTCCCATAATCAAGTTGTTATATGTGTGTAAAAGGTTTTCACTGAAACCATATTTTGTATATTTATAGTATAATGGGGTTGCCAATCGTTATGATTTGCTAAAGACATCTTGTTTTTCGGACACCTTTTGCGTGTGGTAGTTGCTAGGCAACGCTTAAGTAAGTCCTGTGGCTTAAAATTCGCGCGTCGATACTATTCGTTTTAACCTCAAGCGTTTCATAAAATGTGATTCTGATAAACAAATTACAATTACTTCAAATTAAGTTTTCATAGCATACAATTATTAACTACAGCTGTTACTCACGTCATGTTTTCAAACCGATATTCATTTATTAGTAAATGAAGTTTAATAGAAACTGAGAATGATATCTCTACAATATAATATTTTTGTTTTAATGCTTTATTTTATTTATAACAGGTATAAAAATATTGTTTAGTGAATTTAAGCCTGAATGCCTGCCTTAAAAGTCTGCATGTTATATTTACTAGTTATTTAGACATTACAAAATCCAGCTAAATAAAAGTTATTAGCCTGTAAGCATAGTATCTACAGCATCTCTTGATATTGTTTTTTTACCTGTTTAATATCAATAGAAATCTATAATATAATAGGAATTAGGAAATGTGTAGTCAAGTAATGGGAGTAAACTGATATTTATTTTTGTATAAAGGGAAAGGCATTGTTTCGTTTGTATATTTTAATTAGATTAATAGGAAAGATTAAAGTAAGTAATCATAAAACAATAAATATACATTATATTACAGGTAGCGATGGTTGAAATGTAATTTATGTCAGACCACTCTTAGTAGTTTGTGAGTCAGACTCACAGAATAATATTACTCCTAGTCAGACTTGCCAACACTAGCATTGACAGAAAGTTGTTTTGGCTTATAAGCGCAAACATGAAATTTTCGTAAATAGTTAATTATGAATACTTACGTTTTAGTAGTATTTCTATTACATATATTAAGTAGTTACAACGATGCTTATTTTACAATACACGATGTCCGAAATTATTTAGGTTCACGCACTCCTTACAGATTCAAAGGAAATAAAAACGATTCCAGAATTAAGTATCCTTGTAAGTATAATGATAAATCCTTCCTAGAAAAGGGTATATTATAATTTCTTAAATCGTAATATTGATATTGAAATGGTGATATTGAATTTGTAAATATTTATAATTTTCGTGTTTTTATTTTAAGCATGTAGAGATACCAAAATATGGATGATAGTAAGACATGGAACCAGATTGCCTAGCATTAAGGATATGAATAGCATGAATACTACTCTAAGAGAGCTGAAGTATAAGATATTGCTGCAACATACTCTACGAAAAGGTAAATGATTAAGATATAATTTTTTTTTTCCAACTGACTAACCCTTTTTCGCCTTGTGAGCCTTTATAGCTTTATCTGACTTATTAGGCGAGGACTTAAGGCACTCAGCAGCACGGCAAGATGCCTAAGATATACATGTAATGTGGAGATAACATAGATGAATAAATGTAACAATACATGTGTACTGTTAGTTATAACAATTTGTTGTAATTAGATAGAAATAACTAAGGATATACTGTTTGAAATTATACTTGTTTAGCAAAAACTATGTGTTCAACTGACAAAATGTTAAATATAATTATTTAGAGAAAGGAAGATAAAATGTAATATAATATTGATAAATATTGAACTTCTGTATCTTTGTTGTGTCAATTAAAATATAGTTGTTAAAACCTGATAAATACTAAAAATATATAAGTAATTAAACTTTCTATTGACCTTGCTTATTGCTGTAAAGTTAACCTGTCAACTGAATCAATATCTCTAAATTTTTCTTTCTGTTGACAAAATACTAATAATTTTTTATCATTTTTATCTTACAAACTTCTTGTATTTCTTTTTATAATGATAATATATAAAAATAAAAATATTTTTTTAACTTTTCTCAAATTAACGTTTTACAACGCTATGTTCCCTTTAAATATTGTTTATTTAAATTGTAGGTAAACTGAATAAAGATCTGTTGAAAGATTTTGAAGATTGGGTTCCTAGCGTAAGTATAGGAGAAGAGAAGTTTTTAACTTTAGAAGGTCAAGATGAAATGGTTCTTTTAGCAGAGAGGATGCATAAAAGATTCCCTGGAGCTATCAAACAGAAATATGATAATACTACTTTCTTGGTAATATTGCATGTTCATATGAAACACAATTACATTTTTTTTTTTTTTTTGTAAAGAATGGATTAATTTATTTATGCATGTGTTACAACTGTAGTTACATATTTCAACAATATTTCATAGTAAATATCTTTATTTTTGTTTATAATCAACTACAGCATAAACTCTTTTTTCACAAAACTTTAAGGTCCTAAATTTTTTTCGTTATTAAAAGTTTTATAATTTTTTTTCTATTGCATATATGAAACAACTTCTTTATCAACACAATGTTTATCTTGCGGCTAAGGAAACAGTTTCAAAATTACTTTGTGACAGATAAGATAGATCCTTGGTGTGTTTAGTAACTGAGACCAAATTTACCAAAAAATATGGCACATGTATTCTACTGAACAATATTACTGATAATAATGTAAATATATACTGACATATAATTTATAAACATATTTTTTCATATTAGGCATTGGCTATTGTGCTATAAAGAGTGTATTAGTGTATTTTTAGTCAGTGTAAACAACCAAATTGGAATAATTTCTTTGTTATAGGGTATTTTTTCTTTCAACAACATTATAAAGAATTTATACTGTATTTGCTGTACTTACATATTTATATGTATTATGTTGTTATAAGATATGTATATATATATATTTCTTTCTTGTGCATTAAACAAATATTATTTCTAAATTTTCAGTTCCGGTATACAGCAACACAAAGGGCTCAACAGAGTGCAAAATATTTTGCAAATGGTTTATTTGAAAACAAAGATGCACAAAATGTGATATATGCTCCAGTTATAAAAATTGATACAGTTCTAAGAGTAATTATTATTTCATATTTTTCTTAAATGTATAACATATATAATACTTAATTTATTTTTGTATTTGAATGTTATTTTATATAGGTACTCTTACATATTTCATTGCTATATTATGTGCATACATTAAATTTTAAATTATTTGGTAATCAATGTCGTAATGTTATGTGACAATTAATTTTGTTGTTATTGCATTTTTACAATATAAGCGTTTTAAAAAATATATGAATTTGAGAATACTATCATAAATTATTGTTACTGTTTTAAAAAAAAAACATACAAATTTTCTTCTTTACAGTAACAAGAAAATAACAAGTATACATACATACCAACATGTTTAAACACAAACTATTATGCAATATCTCTTGTACAAATCTTTGAAGATGTCTATTTATACAGAAATTGTTCCTTGTACTTACGGTTCAGCTTTTGTTTTAGATTACATACTTAAATCATTTTTGTCAAAAACAAATATTGACAGTTTCTACAGCAGACATGGATACTGTCATCTAAAAAATTGATATTAAAAAATTTCAGTTTTACAAATACTGTGACAAGTGGCAAAAGCAAGTTAAAAAAAATCCAAAAACATATGTGGAACAACAATTGTTTGGTGTTAGTAAAGAAATGAACGATTCTCTGAAGTCCATCTCTGAAAGACTGGGTTTTGATACAGTACTGAGTTTGGGTTTGTAGATTAAAATTTTATAGATAGCTTGCTTTGCTATTTGCTACACTGCATAATTATCTACTTATAGAGCTTAATCTCAATATTTTAGTCTTGATAAATTAGCTACCTAATTATTTATTTATTTATAAAGAAATCAAAATTTGTTAATATTATTTTATATACATAGTTATTGACATATTGTTTTAGCCAAAAGAGATTTTAATCACATAACAATTTTTATTTATTATGTATCCCTAACAATACTATCTATAAATTATAGATAAAGTGGTAATTTTAAGATTAACAACGCTATGAACAATATATGATTTAAAAAATAATAATAAAAAGTTCCACTAGTATGCGCGTACATGGCTGCGTCCATGCGTGCGTGCGTGCGAGTTTATGAGTGTCAGTTACAATTATTTAACGACGATTGAATATCTTCGATAACTTTCCATTTAAAAACTGCACTTCTGTCAATGAATATATCTAAATTTGCTGCATGAACACTATATAAAGAAATACATCTTTTCAATACTAAATTACGGTCATAATTAAACTTTGTTAAGCGTTCGTGAAAGATCCGAACAGCAGCATGTCCCAACTGGCATGTATGTGGCAAGATTGATGATGTGCATTACTCGATGATGTAGTGTGCCAAGAACAGTACCGAAAGAGAGTCGTTGATGAGTGGCAAAACATAAGTATTCCTCACAGCATCTTGTCAGATCTCTGTTCAGATGAGGCTAAAATATTGTATGACCTGATATAGATATCTCAAGAGCGAGTCTCCTTATATGATCCTAGAAAGCATAGGGAACAATGGAGCTTATATGTTCTAAGCTTATATTCAATAAAAGGTCGTAGAAATAAAATTAAATAAAAAAAAGTATAGATATAGTGGCATTTATTGTCCAAAGTAATTTGGAAACGAATTACACAAACGATTGCCTATGTAATATGCTATAATAATTGGCTAAAGCATTTTACTAATTTACTAAATATGTATAAATATCATGAAATTAATTCAAAGAGATTTCTTTACTTATTAAATGTTCAGATTTAAACTAAATTATACAAGTGTCTCGACTATATGTGCTAACTGAATAATATTGATCAAAAAAATCTCTATTTTAATATTTGCAGATACAGTGGTGATTTTGTACAAAACATGTGGATATGAAACAGCATGGAATAAATACTACAAATCACCCTGGTGTAGTGCGTTCGATGAGAGGAGTGCTAAGGTTAGTAATACATATTTTAAATTATTTTACATACTGTTGACATGGAGACACCTCATTATGTCATTATGTCCTCATGAAGTCTTGTGATATAGTTTTACTCAGTTTAATACATGCAGTATTGGTTATTTATTTTAGGTTTTGGAATACTATATGGATCTGAAACACTATTGGCTAGATAGCTACGGCTATAATTTGACGTCCCGTCAAGCGTGTTTGTCAGTCAAGCACATGTTTGACAATTTTAGGTGAGTCGATATTATATTATGTATCTAATATTAAAAGGTGTACATTTTTAAATTTTTCTCTTGAAGTTACACTTTATAACGTACGATCTAGGTGAGGAATTAGTATTAGGAGAAATTATAACATCAGGAACGTAAGTTGCGAACATAATGGAAGGGAAAGACTGATAAGTGTTAAAAACATGCATACTTAATCTCACTTTATGTGTCTATTTTTGTGTTTCTTAAAATATCTAATAATATACTACTGTATTGAAATAAAATTATGTTTAATTATGAACTACATTTTATATACAAATCGTAAAAAAAAACTTCTGTTGATGTTTCTCCTGTGACGTCTCACAGTTATTTTCATACTCTATCCAAAATAAACGACTTATGTGAATTAACTATTATTTGTGTTTTGTATACAAAATGTAATATATTTCCTTTGGTCGAATTTATTGTATTCCTCATCCTATGGTAATATAAAAAAGTGGGCGTTGAATCATAATAGAACATTTTGCAAAAATAGAGATAAAAATATGTTTCAAGAGATGGCTGAATTTTTCTCTTGATGTATAATGATACTAACAAAAAAATTGAGACCAAATCTCTTCCCTTTACGCTACGGCCATATGAAATAAAATAGCAACTGAACAATTGTTAGCAACGTCAGTCGCTCAATTCTGTCAGTATATTTAAAACCTCCTCCTTACCCTATCTCACTCCTTTTTTTAATGGAGACTTTTTCACCGAATTTATTAAGTTGTGTAAAACATTTACTTATAAATAAATATTACTTATTGGCATATTCATTTTTTTTTTTTATTTGGCATTATGGCCTCTACAGATTCACCGAAATAAGGATTGGCATATTCATATTATGACAGTTACAAATACAACCAAAAAAAATAGTCAAATAGGTGCATTGTTCTGAAGTGATGGACACTTGCATACATTCGCCAATCGATTATTATTTATATTTAAATAGTTGGATGATAACTAATTGCAAAAGTGGTATTCAGAATACCAAAGAGCAGTGCATAGAGTAAAAAATCATTACTCAGGAAATTATTATTTCCTATGCAAACATTTCAATTTTATTTCTACTGCGATTAACCTTTAAAAAAAATGTGTGTTGGAATTATTTATATACTTTTTTTTTAATAATAAGAATACTTCATTCATTACCCTTCATTCGATTTTCAGTGTAAAATTAAATAACGTTTCTAGTAATGTATAGATAGTTGACTAAATATGTATAAAATCTTTCAGTGAAAAGAGAGAGCCCAGTGCTACTTTCCTCTTCGCTCATTCTGGTACAATACTCAAGGTTCTTTCTCATATGGGACTCTTCAAACCTGAATCACCTTTAAGAGGAGATAAACTAATCCCGGACAGAGTATGGAGAGCATCGGATATCGATTGTTTCGCTTCCAATTTAGCTTTTGTATTATTCTCGTAAGTCTAGTTTATTTACCAATAATTTTTGGAAGTAATTGATAAAGCCCATTTTCTGTGTTTATTTTTTAACTGTGAGGGTACATATTAAAAAAAAGTATGTGAATGAACAGAATAAAGATAATAAATAACAATATAGTATTTGCTGATGGAGGTGAATTTGTTTTTTACAAAAGCTTTTATAAGTAATTTATTTACTTACGTCTTGTAGAAAATTTTATTTCAGACACATAAAGCGAGGTCGATGGTGTATTACAAAGTGAAAAATATATATTATTTACTAATCTGGAGGGGCCTTAAAGGCAAAAGCCTGTGAAATATAATTTACAATTTCCCTGACAAATATGACATTAATTTAACATCAAGCATGATCACGTGTATAGATTACAATGGCAATATAAAAATATGTTATGTTACAACGTTTGATCCTATAAACTATTATCAATTATTCTGCTACTAGATAATATGCTGTTTTGTATCGAATCGCTGTTCGTAACAATGACACGATATTGAAATAAGTAATCGTTATTCTTTGTATCGTGATGAGTGTGGACAGCGTGCTCTCCCTCTCACTCCTATTGCGTTATGATTACTTCTTCTCGCGATGCGATAGCGCTGATCCACCATTATCATTGTCTTTAACAAAAATGGATAACGGCTAATCAACTGTTAGAATGGGACTTTTTGGCAGGAACTTATTCTGTTATGTAGTGGCTTTTATATTTTATTCATAATCTTCTGCTATTTGATTCTATATTTGGTAATACTGGCGGCATTTTACGTAATATAGTTCGGTTATTGTGAATAAGTGAAGTGGATGGAAAATAATACCACGGAATATGAATTCTGAGATGTCACAAAATCTCCCTGGAAAGTTCTAACAAGGAGGCCAGCATGTTGTTAGTACGTTTAAATTATCACGAGACATTTGTAATATTATTACCTACTCGACAATAACCGTAATCATTTAGAAGATTAGTTGTCAAAAATAAAAAAGCAACAGAATAGTTTGTACCGCATGGTGTAGGAATAACTCCATTATTTCGTTTACGCATTACGGTAATAGTTGTGGTAATAATGACAACATCTACATATGTAAATAAAATATAAATTATATAAGACAAATGGTTTAAATTTAATTTAAAAGAAGTAAATTTAAATCATGTGGTTATTGAGTATTTCCTATTCTTATTTATATGAATTGTCGGTGCAATGTATTTATTTCTACCCACAAAATGTGTCTGAGATATGGCGTAATGCACAAGCAGCCAGGAGCATTCTTGTTCAAGTCGTCGAAGCGTGCACACTTATACTGTATGGTCTAATAACTTAAGGATAATCAATGTGCGCCTTTTAGAGGCTGCCGCTATTGTGATGGTGATGTCTGGAATTAACTTCATTCTCCGTGCATCCACTAAAACGATTGTAACATTAATGTCTTTTTAAAATATATACGTGATAAAAAGATAACCCCGATTGAGTTTCTTGCCGGTTATTCTGGATGACTTGGTTGTTTTATGAACCGGTGGTAGTTATTGACGTTTATAAGCGTCTAATTTGAACAAAGTATTATTGTTTTGATTTTTTATTGATGCTCTTGAAGAACTGATGATATTACAATTCCCAACTGATATCCACTAGTTCTTTTACTGAGATTGTGCTAATTTTGATAGTTAATTAATTTATTGTATATATTTCAGATGTAAAGACGGCTTGCACGTGTTGACGTTGCATCAAGAAAAAATTATTAAGTTACCCATGTGTGAGAATGAATTATGCCCGCTAAATCATCTTAAAAATCACTTTCACGATTCAATACATAACTGTGATTATAATAATATTTGTAGCGTTGATAAAAATGATACTAATAAAATAAGTGTGAAAGACACATTATAATTGAATTGTTTATGTATGGTGTTAGTTCTCTTATTTCACTGTTTTTGTATGATATTTGAAGAGTATTATTACAACATGAGCTGTTTTATTTTGTAATATCCCTTAACAAGTACCTCGGAACACTTTATATTTAAAAGCTATCTACCAAAACATACGTTACCGAGAACAGTGATGTACTCGTATTTATAAGTTGGTAGGTAAAATGCCATGAAAATAGTACAATTATAAATGCAAAACTGTAGTAACGCTTCTTTACCACGGGACTTTAGCAATGATCCAACAGTATATTGCTCAAAACTTTAGAACATCAAATTATCTGATCAATTAACAATACGGAAATATATGATTTTTTTTACATTACCTCAAATATTTTCGTCCATCTATCTCGTGTCGTATAACAGCCGAACGCAGAGTAATGGTAAAGTGAAAAGCACTCGGAAGAGCAGCCAAGGCCAAATATGGCGGCGCCCATGGCTCAATACAAAATGATTCAACGATTTCAATAAATATTATGTGTTACAGACTACCGGCTCAGGAAGTACTAATTAAAAATAGTATTTAGAAATGATCTTTTTTCATTAGAATTAATGATAATTTCCATTATTACATAATTACATACATATAACTTAAATAATGGTCTGAAAAGTCCTCTATATACCAATAAAATACTCGTTATAATTATGTTCAGCTATTTTGGAGATTAGCCAGGACTTACCACGAATATATATATTGATGTTTATAGATCTAGAATTCATATTCTCTTAATAAAGAACAAATAATTCTGCAAAAGTCGTTGTTCATGTTCTGCACAAGTTTACGTAATTTAATTCCATGATTTGTAAACTTGAGGGGTGAAAGTCGAAAGTCACGATCGAGTGATTTATGTAGAAACAAATTCACGAATACATTAATATGTATATCGTTCACCTTTATGTAATTTTAGTCGTGTTTTTACACTCGAATACTGGTGATAACCGTCTATCAAGCAAACAATTTTCGGATTTTATTAATTTAAAATTCGGTTTTCCGCTGTAAACACATTAAACTTGATTTGGCGTCATATATAGATTATGCTTGTCAATATATTTGTGTGTTTGGAAATGAAAGTCACATGTTTATGAATAGTTGTATTCAAATTATAGTCGATGTAGGATATTGTTATGGTAGATATTTTTATGAAATGAAATATCATGATAATTCTAGTTACTAGTTAACGTGCGTTGGTCAGTATCGGCGATAATTTCGGGCGCAGCCGCCGGAGAAGTCGGAGGGACCCCGAAGAGGAGGCCCGGCTGTATGGCAGCTACAGGGAGTGCAGGAAAGTCCTGTAGGCTGCCATCAGCCGGGCGAAAAAGGAGGCATGGCATGAGTTGATACAGACGTTGGAGGGGGATCCGTGGGGGCGCCCTTACCTGGTGGTAAGGAAGAAGTTGCGGTCCCGAGCACCCCCAACGACGGAGACCCTCCAACCGGCGGTGGTGGCGAAGGTAGTGAGAGAGTTGTTCCCCGACCCTCCACAGCTGCCACCTCCTCCCATGCCTCCACCCATGGCGGAATTTGCGGAGGTGTTTGTTCACCCTCTCCCAGTAACGGAGGAGGAAATAGGGAGGGTAACAGAGCGCCTCCGCAACAGACGAAAAGCGCACGGCCCGGACGGGGTCCCGGGTCGGGTGCTCAGCCTGGCGCTGGGCCATCTTGAGGGGTGGCTTCGGGGGCTGTTCGACCAGTGTTTATCGTTCGGGCAGTTCCCGAAGACCTTGAAGCTGGGGCGGCTTTGCCTGCTGCGGAAGGAGGGCCGCCCTCGGGACTGCGCGTCCGCGTATCGGCCCTTAGTATTGTAGGACGACGTCGGGAAGGCGTTTGAGAGGATCATTGCTTCCCGGATCGTCCAGCACCTGGAGGGACTGGGTCCGAAACATCGCGGACGTGCAGTTTGGCTTTCGGACAGGGCGTTCCACGGTGGACGCCCTGTGCCTCTTAAAGTCGCTGTCGACTGAGGCGACCTCCCGCGGGGAAAGGGTTGTGGCGGTGTCCCTTGACATCGCCAACGCCTTCAACAGCCTACCGCACGTAGTCATACGGGAGGCGCTCAGGTATTTCGGGGTGCCTCCGTACCTGCGGCGGCTGTTGGAGGCGTATCTGGAGGATAGGGAGGTCGTCTACGTCGACGGCGACGGAAGGATGGTTCGGCGGACAATCAGGCGGGGTGTTCCACAGGAATCGGCGTTGGGTCCACTTCTGTGAAACACGGGTTACGACTGGGTGCTCCGCGGCGCGCTCCCATCTGGAGTGCACCTCATTTGTTATGCGGACGACACCCTAGTCGTAGCCCAAGGGGGGGGGGGGGGGGAGATTGGGAGAGTTTGGTGCGTCTGGCCACGGCGGCCATAACGCTCGTGGTCGGACGCATCCGACGGCTGGTCCTCGGGGTGGCCCTTGATAAGACCGAGGCCATATTATTTCACGGGCCTTGGTGGGGGCCATCTCCAGGGGCCCATTTAGTGGTGGAAGGCGCCCGTATCAGGGTGAGGACCCGGATGAAGTATCTGGGCCTCACCCTGGACGGGCGTTGGCGGTTTGAGCCCCATTTCGCGCATAATGTTGTGCTGCGCAGTGCATTGTGGCACTGAGGGCAATCGGAGGATACCGCACCGTGGCCTCGGCGGCGACTTTTGCGCTGGCTGGCTCCCTGCCCAGGGAGCTAGAGGCAGAGGTGATGGCCGCCGTGTATGAGATCACGGCGGCTAAAAAGCGAATAGGGGAGCCTCTAGGTCCCAGGGAGGTGGAAGGCAAGAGAAGGAGTGCGAGGGAGGTGATAATGGAGAGGTGGCGGCAGGACCTGGCGGATACGTGGTATGGTTCATATACCGTAAACGCTGTTCGCCCGGTCCTGCTACAGTGGGTTAACAGAGATTTGGGCTCCTTGACGTTCCGTCTGGTGCAGGTGCTCACCGGCCATGGCTGTTTTGGTTGGTACCTGCACCGGATCGCACGCAGGGAGCCCACCGCCGTAGCCAGAGACTCTGACTGAGTGTGCTGCGTGGGAGAGACAGCGCCGCATTCTGGCTACGGCGGTGGGAGGAACGGGAGACTTGTTGCTGCCGAGCGTGGTTGCGGCCATGCTCGGCAGTGAATAGGCTTGGAATGCGGTGGCCTCCTTTTGCGAGGAGGTCATCTCGCAAAATGAGGCGGCGGAGCGGGCGCGAGAGGTGGACCCTCGCAGCGGCCGTCTCCGCCAAAGGAGGGCTGGTGGAAGGAGGCGGCGCTTTGCGCTTGGCGCTTTGTTAAACACGTATTATTCTGTGGTCGTAAGAGTCGTTCTGAGTCAAGATTGTCGTTAAAGATGTTATAATCGTATTTTAATAAATCGAAAATTAATACGTTATGACGTATTTGTATACACTCGTAGTTGATGTAATACAATATCATCATCTTCTTACCCTTATCCCACCTATCATGTTGTGATGTATGATTTGGCTTTATATTTATGAAGGGCGCGCGCTCTTGAATTCGTATGGATGTCAAACGTGGATATTTTACTCTTCAATAACAGGGGGTAAGGATTGGTATAACGCGCTGTGTACAATGTATCCGTGAATTGCATGTCTGCTGGCTCTGGTTTCAGGTCTGTCGTAGCCATGAGGATTACTTACTGCAAATCTGATTCAGGAGGTTCATTGGCATTTTTCTCCTTTTCTTGTCCTTTTTCGTCATTATTATGAAATAATAATAGACACTATTTTAAAATTTAAATATGTGTTTTTTCTTCAATTATATATGAATTTGTAAATTATATAAAATAATTTTGTATAGTCATTGTCATCTCGTTGACATATTGACGTAATACAATATATACATATGCTTAATGAATATAGAGATAACGTTTATACTTGAAAAGATAATAAATTACGCTCGAATTTTCGCTACTGGACGATTAACAGTTAAAATACAAAACGTGTTTTATTCATGCAAAACGGATGTAAACATCAGCAAAATGTTATGTGTATGTATCATAATTAATTATCTCTACAGCTTATGTTATTTATCAGAAAAATTCAACGTTTTGAAGCAATAATAACTCAGTGATGGCGTGTTTGGAGACCGCTTTAGTTAACGTAAGTATGAATACTGCAATGAAGGGGCTTCTGATAAAGGAAAATATCCAGATGAAACCATAGCATTAATGGTAGGGCTTTATGTAATTTTCACCTGGCTACTACTCTCAAGTTAAAAGTTTGGGCGTATAGGTGTGTTACGGCAGTTGTACTCCAGAGCTATGAGTCGAGTCCTTTATCTTAGGCCACATCGTCAAATATTATCAGATGAAATTGTGATGAAACATTAAAAAGAATAAAGTATTAAAAAGCATTAGCTCCATATCTATGTGTATAAAATAATAAATGATATGTCAAAGTATAGCCCAAATTACTGAGGCTGGGACGGGGCTATGAAAATTTCTACGCTGTTGTTTCTAACTGAACACTATGGAACGATTTTTGGAAAATCAGCCTCTAAGGTGATGAAAAAGGAATGAAAATCTTTAATTTTCCATCAGTGGATTAAACATAATTGTATGTATATCTATTCAAATACAGAAGGGAAAACAGTTAAGAACATTTCCCTTCTCAGCTGACTTTCTTTTTTTGTTTTGTTTAATATCTATTTACGAGCATTGGTGTTATCAATAATTTGGAAAAGTTTTTTTTTTCATTATTAAAGATACTTGAAAAATTGGTAATGGTCGAATTTTCACTACTTTCGCCACTAGTAAATATAAAATAATAAGTTCGAAAATAATTAATGCATGCAAAGCCGCGGGAAATTACTAGTGTTCTATATGGTTTATGCTTCAGATGACTTACTTCTTGAGAATTATCGAATTGATATATGAATAATAAGTATACTTATAATGTTTCCAGTAATATTGATATCGTTGTACATAGAAAAGTATTAGTTTTTTTTATTACTCATGTAAACCGTTGAAATAGTAATGAACGCATTTTTAAATATTTTATAACTTATCAAGAGAGTTACGCCTAACCAGTATTCTGCTTTATATTTTAGCTAAATTACATTGAGATTGACCAAGTGTTTTTTGTTTACATTGAAAACTATAATTTATTTCTTTTAGACTTGCATTAAAGTACTATGTGTACTGATGAGCCGTTTATTTTAGGATCACCGCTTGCTAATCGAACTGTGGATCCTGGTCTCGGATGCCAATATATGTAATGCTTTCCTGTTTTAATTTGCAAGTGGTACTTAATTCCATTGATCGAATTATATAAGCTTACTATCGGCCAGTCCAGAACACGAATGTATTAAATATACTCGTAGGTACAAGACTCGATATAAAATATTTTTTTTTTTTATATGTTATAGGTGGCAACCGAACAGGTGGGTCACCTGATGGTAAGTGATCACCGCCGTCCATAGACACTAGCAACCCCAGAGGAGTCGCAAGTGCGTTGCCGGCCTTTTAAATAAGTGGGCCTCCGGCGCTCTCACTAACCGAACGAAACGCAACAGTACAACCACTGTTACTTCACGTCGGTTTTCTGTGAGAGGGTGGTACTACCCCGGGCGAGCCGACCCATTCATGCTGAAACCAGTAGTAGCTTCAGCGTAGCTCTACCACCTGATTTGATATGACCTGACCAAGTATTTGATATGAGAATTATTGTCTAGATTTAGTATAACCAAAACCAGTATTTTTTAGAGTCGTTTAAATATATGTAGATACTTTTATCATATATTTTGTTATTGCACGAGGATAAATTAACACAATAATATTGCTAACGTAACAGTCTTGCGTTATGCTCACTAAAATTTTATGACGTCATCATTATTCTTGTCTTTTTACACTCGAAACTGTCAGCCATGAGTCAATATACTATTTCTATATTGATCATTCATCCAATCATTAGTCAAAATAACTCCTCTTGTTCCGTTACACAATATAAAAGCTCGCTAAAACTTTTACGAAATAATAAAATTACTCATCTGAGTTTTTGAATTTTTTTTTAACCACCATTTGATTACAACCTCACTCAATGTTAAGTGTCGATAATGACGAAGATGATAACATACCTATATATAGAGGTAATGCTAGTCTAAACTGCAGCTGTGAAAACTCACCGGTTTCTCGAATGTTTATTTTCAACTTAATGGTATTAATATAAGCGAATGTTACTTTGCTGGAGAGGCATCAGCTAATTCTGGTCGAAACTTATCGAAACAAGTTACTGTGACAGATGTTTTATTTTTGCATATAAAAAACTGATTAAGTTTGTGCTTTAAGTTTATGATAAAGAAATACGAATGTTAATGTCGTTATAATCTTTTGTAAACAAGCTTCAAATGAATTATCCGTTTTAAGTAACTATATATAATTAGGCAGAGACAAAACAGTTATGTACAATTTTATCCTTTATTTCACTACCGATTTTTTTTTTGTTTCAATTTTGTAAATTGTAAATTTTGTATTTATTATTAATAAGTAAAATCGTATTTTTTCCTTCATATTGTAACTTGAAAAATTTATGAATTGTGTTAAAATATCATTCACTAGTTATTTTTAAAATGCAATATAAGCAGTAATTGTCATTTTTCTATATAAACAAAAAACAATTGTCACCTAATTTATTAACAAAAAAGGGATACAAAAAAGGAATGTGTTAATTGGTTGAAATAGTTATAATAATATTAAAGTAAAAAAAATACATACACGTATAAAAAAATAATCATTCCTATCGTTGATTGAATAATATTATTTTCTAAAAACTTAGATATGTCATTTTACTATTTAACCAACGATATCCACAACGATTCATTCTCTCATAGAAATACGTAGAACTATATTATATAAAAAAAAATCGACCTGTATCAAATGTATGAACATGACACTAAAGAAGTCGTCTATATATCATTCTACTAACAAGAAATTTATTCGTAAAGGTTATCGGTTTTCCCTTTGTTCTTATTCAATTTACGTAGACGTGAACTGTTATGAACTCGATAATAAACTTCGATTAAACTTAGGACGCTGTAGTTGAAAGCTGTGACGGCTTCTTAGTCCTCTGTTTATTACTTTGGTTTAATTCTATCTTGATGCCGTAAATCAATTTCCAATATTGAAGCAAATGTTTCATCTTTAAAATCAATCTACCTCTATTTATGTCTTAACGCAACTGAAAAGTTTATACGAATGAACTTAATTACATTTGAAATATATATATATATAATATATATAGGTAACTATTTATTCAATCGGATGCATTTTATTATTTTGAAACTGTTTTGTGAAGAAATTTCTGTGGATAACGGATAATCCTTACTTCTTATTACGTGAGTATCGATATATGTAAATATCTACATGCTTACAATAAACATCTCTATTATTTTTTTTTTTCCGTACCACTACTAATTATTAACTTATTTTTGTATCCTTCATCTTCTTCTTCTGGTGTTAAATGACGATGTGGTCGAAGATGGTAAACATGCTAAACTTAAAGGAGGACAGTCTGACAGATTTCTCAGACAGATTGTAGCTGATAGATGCTTGGCTATAGATTTTCATACTATACAATATAGGATTTCAGTATCAAGAAATGTTTAACACACAAAACAATATAAGTATGTAAAATTAATAAGTTTTAAAATGTGTGTATACTAATTTCTATAACAGTTGTCTGTTCCGTAAGAAATTGTATTATGGAACTTTTCTGATCTAATATTTTATTAGAAAGACCTCTTCTATCTTCAAAATTACTATTAATTATAATGTTGAATTGTAAACAATGACTTGATAATTATGTTTCTAATTAAAAGTACAGAAAGAGAGTCTTGAAATTTGCATCAATATAAATCAAGATAAACCTGGTGAAACTGTAAATGCCTTGCCAGTGTAGTCAGTTTGAAAAAAAAAACATTTATATAAACAAATATTACAAAGAAAAAAAATAATGTTTTGTTTGTAATTGAACTTAAAAGAATACTTAATCGATTAAAAAAAATTCTTCCACCCATAGAAAGTTAGAAAACAATAGGTACGCATAAACGAAGCTTAAAAAATAAAAGCAATATAAGTATTTTGCTATGAACTAGGAGTTTCTAATTAATATTCCCTCGGTTGTTTGGTATTGAATAATGTTGTTTTTTACGTTCATTTTCTAATTTGAACGTAATTCGCTGTAATTACTTACGCTGAAATACTAGTGGGATAGAAGTTGACAAAATTGAAATTTTGCAGAACTTACCAAAAAAGAGCTAAATTCTTGACGCTTCAATTTGCCGCTACATATTCGTGCTCGTGATATTTGTTACATCTACCATAGTGTGGTAATGAATCCACTGTCTTCCCAAGGGAATAACCTAATTTGAATAGACTTAAAAAAAGGTTCTATTTTTTGTAATATGTCTATAATAGATCTACCCGCGACTACACCTGAGTGAAATTTAAGTATACAAACTGGTAAATAAAATAATTTATTTGACATCAACGATTTAATTAAGCCTCACTCTTTGAGAACGATTCTGTATTTCAAGACACAGCGTAGTACTCAAAACAATGGTAAACTCTCCGTCCTTAAGACACTTTTCATTTGGTCAAAATTCAACTCATCGAAACTATGGATTTAATGGAATTAATAAGTCAATTACTATCAAATTTTAAAAGCAAGTAAATTGTATCAATAGATTCATTTGGTGGTAGTCTCAGCTAACGATCTTCCTCAATTTTCAATAAATACTCGTTTATTTACTACCAGACATGTGACCTTTAACCAAATCATAATGCAATGCAGTCTGAAGGTTAAAGTTTAATAGAAAATTTTAAGAAAAACCCACTCGTAACACAATCAATCGAAAAGTAAAATAATTTTAGACGTTAGCCAATATTCCAGGAAAATTGAGAATAAGAAATCAGAAGTTCAATAGCGAATTTTAAATGTCATCTAATTCGTAATATAAGCAAATCGAACACCCATTGAGAGTAGTCATGTTTATTGGATATACATATATAATACTCACTGTTTTAGGCTGAATATCAGATACTTTTTTTGTAATATATTAACTATAAAAACAATAGTAAAGACTATATAATGTCCTACCTTAATTTATTTTTACGCGTGGCCATATCCCTAAAGGTACCGTAGTCAAATTTTAAATCAAAATAAACCGAACAGATGTCAAATCATTTTACATATGTATCCTATGTTCGCCTATATATAATGTCTATGGTCTTATAATACATTGAAACATTATAACTACTATGAAAAGTTCATATTTCTGTTATTATTTTTAATTAAAATCACGTGAACATAAAATAATTTGGATTAATTCTATTTAATTTCGATTCAGTCCACAATATATCTACAATAAATACATAACATTAGAGATAATTATTTTATTACATCCCATAAATGTTGCTACAGTGTATAAACTACTACCATACTCTGGTATGAAAAAACTTGTTTCATAAAAATCTGTTGAGCAGAATCACAAATCGACAGAATGACAAAAATTCCAAAAACCATGAGAATGTCTTCTACCGTCGACTCCAAAAGCCCTCAGAGTATTTGTCTTAAATCTTAAATGTACTAATTCTGCCTCTTTACTATGTCATTATAAGTAAGATATACATATATATGAATGTACATTGTACATAAAATATGCTATGCTAGTTACCTTGTCACTCCGGCTACCATACCCAAATTTTGTCAAAATCCATCCATTGGTTTTTGCTTGATGCGCGTACAAATAACAGACCGACAGACAACAATTTTAAAAACCATGGAAATGTTTCCTGGCATTGATTTTAAAGCCCACTGGAGCATTTTCTGTTAAATATATTTAATGTACAGATTTCGTCTCTTTATTCTTTAAATATAAGTATAGATTAGATATGTTTGATTTTCTCACAAACTACACTATCTATTTATATTATATTCTCAATGGGGTAATAATCTATTTACTAATGGGAAGATTGCCGAATGCGAAGATTAAACTGCCGTATTGATATACAGACTTATATATCGGTATAAGAATTATGTTTTATAATCTTGGTATTTAACAAAATCAGTTTCTTCAAAAATATTAGTAAATAGTAATTTAATAAACTCAAAATTGTGTGCCCTGAGCTTCTACTTATATTTATCTATTATTTATAAAGTATTAACAATCATTTTGATTTACAAAGAGTACAGCTTAAAATATTTAATTAAAGACATATAAAAGAATTATAACCCTCTGGACAGGCGGTTTTACTCTAACCCGCCCATACGTTGGGGTCTCCGGGTATTTTTAACGACCGCACCTTATCCCTCCATAAAGCACAACGGTCTTGCAACTAACAGGTTACTTTGTATCACTCCCGTAAAATATTCCCCAGAAATGTCGCGGTCGTTATATCCATTTTAAAATATGCCCGTTATGCGACTTCAAAGCTCGTATAAAATACATGTATAAACAGAATGATAAAGGTCTGTCGTTCTGCGTGTATCACGCAAATAGAACCCGATAGATTTCGACTATTTTTTCATACTTCTTAAATACTTAGTCCTTGTCTAGAAAACAAATTATCACAATAGCTTCAATTAATATAAAGTTTTAAGAAAACACAATTTTTTATAAGCCTTAATTATATATCCAATGATGTGTGTTTTCTTACCGTGTAACAGTGGGACAAGCGGTTTGGTTTTTATGTTTTTTCTCATTGTTATACCTCAATAATGTTACAAATGTTGTACCAACTGAAGAGAACCGATGCTAAAAAGAAAATACCGTCGATCTTTCATTTTAGCGATCGTGACTCACTTTAGGCCATTGAGTCATCGGAGTAACTATATACCTACTTGTAGTTAATTTTTACCAGTAGTAGCCGCGGCGCTCGCATTTAGAGCTAATATTAAATTCGATCTTTACCTAAAGCATCCTATTTATTATACTATTATTTTTTCTTCGTGAATAGAAATTATTTGTAAAGAATATTGATATGATCACTACAACGAGCCGCTTTTGGTAGTTCAGTACTTTAGCACTAAAGTAGTTACAGAATTATTTTTTCTGCTATAATTGGCTAAATAAATATTTAAATTGAAATTATGAAGGTTTTTGATAAAAGCTTAAATACAAAAGAATAATAATCGCTGAGAGTTAATGCTCTATTGTTTTTTTTGTACTTGTAATTAGTGATTAATTCAGAGTTACATTGATTTTTTTTTCTTACAGACTAATGCTAATCGTCTGATGGGTCTTCATAGCTTCATCGGACAAATGGGGTGAGCGCTTATGTCATGTAACAGTCTGTCCAACATGCATCTAACATTTGTATAACTGTTTAAGAAATAATGGAGTTCGTTTTAAAATTTGTAATTACCGTAACATAATAACAATATTTATGAGGTCAAGGACGAATTTAAATATTCTCTAAATTGAGTTCGTAAAGTTTCAGTTGAACAATAAGCGTTATTTTATGAGTCGTTAAAGTAACACACCGTAAGAAATTGAGTAATTTCGGTTAATAATATTTTGAGGTTACTTATATTTAGGTAGGTGTTTTAAGTTTTCATTGTAAACTTTATTGCCTACAACAGGAAATATTAATTTAAAATGAGTTCGTTTTATTATGCTCCCTGTCCAGGCAAATTTATCTGTATTTAACGAGCATACAACCTTTTATATTGTGAATGACCTGAATTTGAGTAAGAAAAAATGTATTCTATAACCTTTTTAGTTCAAAAATCATATTTTGAAATAATTCGAAAAATCTTCAACGACAAACATGTTTGTCAGGCCTGGTGATGAAATGACAAAAAGTCCCTGTTATTATAACATTCTCCCACATTGAGTGGAAAGATACAAATTTTCCACTATGATAATATCGCATAAAACTTGTATAAAGAACCACCTACGCATACCGTGATAGTTCTAGAAATATCTACTTATTTTTTTATAGATTTTATCACCCATTATTATGGGTATACGTACGCATTACGATAGTAAATAATACGTAGGGTGTGTGCAGATAAATTCTTAAGTATTTCCTGGCAGTATCTTACTGAATAAATTAATGATATTATTTATATATAGTAAGTATATAAGGGGAATTATTCTCTCTGGTTCATCTATTAGGTTCTTAACGGGCTCTTATTTTCTGAACTAAGCATAATCTTTGATATGCTAACTAAATATTTTCTATTAATGTAGATATTAGACATTAAAAAACACTTAAGACAATTTTCAATTATACAAGCATTTTACATTGAACCACAATGTTTAGTGTTTGATCCATACGTCCACCATAATATATAGGAAATTTAAGCCCCTTGGTCTCCTATATTCAAGTATTTACGAGTATTATCTGACTAATAATACGTAACTAATTTACTAATACTTGAGTATACAATAATTTTACCATTAGATATTACTTAAATATTTATAAATAAAATGACAGAGGTCCATCGTTGTGCGTGTACCATTCAAAAACTACTGGATAGATTATGATCAATTTTGTAAGTTTTATTTCTTAGATACTTAGTCCTTATCAAAAAAAAAAATTGCGTATTTAATCTTTTTAAAAAATTGAGCAGATTTAGTTATTTAAATCATTAATCATTTTCAATTGAGTCATGGCCACCGCGGTATTGACCTTGATTTCTCTGCCGAGCACCTTTCACATTACCCCTACTCCGTGGCCGGCTGTAACGCGACATGCTATTAATGGTCAAAAAAAATGAGATGATATAAACATGTATAATTTTAATATATTGTTAAGATAATAAACTATACAGCCGAGGACGCAAGTATCAACTAGTTTAACAATAAACCTGTTTAGACTGAAAGCTAAGTGCATTTAGCACTAAAATATTCTGACGGTGCCTTCTGGATTGCCACGCTAAGACTTTGTGTCTGGGTGTATGTATACTCCCTACACCCTTAACTTGAGACGATTCTCACTATGAACTTTTATTATTACTGTATTTATCTACATTATGTAAATACTACTGTATTTCTATACTGATGTACTAATCAAATATTTAAATTTAGATGGAATATTTATCAACAATGGCAAAATTAATAAGCTAATATTTTCCTTTTTTGATTTCTATCTGAAATTTAAGAAAAGGCAGAAAGGAAGAGACATAATTAGAAACAACAATTTTAGGACCTGCACAACTATGTGTGCTTGGACAATCTGTAAAATCAAATGCGATAGTGGGTATAAATATATACTTATATGCATGAAATGCTTATGGTAACTAATGTATTCAATTAGATAAGGATTAATACTGTATTCGTCTAAATAGCCTGCCAATTACCTTATTGTATATGACCATGTTTTTTGTAGATCTATAAAAGAGGAATATCTCACTATGCATTGTTTTGTTATATCTCTAAAGAATTAGGCAGCGTTTTCGATAAAAGCTCCCAAAACCTTGACTTTTTACAACACTTTCAACAATTATCGTTATATTTCAACTAATTTACAAAAAACCTTGACAAATTATATATCTGAACCTTCCTCATGTATTACTCTATCTATTGGTAAAGACTGCATTACAATCCATTTAGTCATTTTCGAGTTTATTGCGAACATACAGCCGCGACGGATGACTTTGTTTTATAATATGTCGTGATGGTTTACCAATGCTACTATTCAGTACACTATTTATGTATTTATATTTTAGCAATGCTTCCATTAAGTACATTTTTATTATTTTAGTCTAAGTTTAACGCATTTTAGTTCCCTCTTTTTTAATTTGCACTACCTACAGTAACTTTTAGTTTTGCCACAATACTGCTGGTTAGCTAGAAGCAAATGCCATGTGGCATTAAACTTACCAGTGTACAAACTAAAAAATACAATGAAGTTTTCATTAATTCTTGTAACCCCTAAGGGATCCTATAATATTTTTAAAAGTCATATTCTATTTTCAATTTGTTTACTGGTTTATGTTGTCCAGGGATATAAGTTTTACTTTTGTAATTTTATAGTTTCTTTATAATTTATATTTCTTTAAATGTGTACAGAGAGTGTTGTCAACTATTACGTAACAAAAATGTTCTTATTCCGCTTTTTCGGTAGACAGGTTTTAATATTTTGTGTGGTTTCGATATTTATATTCCAGCCCTTATTATATGGTTTAGCTTAAATAAAAGAAAAAAATATAATCGCAACCTAGCATCATATTTAAGCTTTAGTGATTAGGAAACATATTTTCTATCTCTGATACAATAACATACTTTCTTATTTTCTTTTATATCTCTTCTGGCGAAATTTTAGTAACAGATTTTTAAATAACTTTCTGATAAGCTACAAGCTTAAAAAAACTTAAAAGACTTAAGGTATCTTCAGAATTTTAATGTCATTTTGAGAAATTATAGGAAAACAAGAAAATGAAGAGTTTTATCTCTCAGATACGATTCAGAGGAAAAGAAACACAAGCAAACATGAATTTTATCGTGAAATTTCACATACACAAAATTAAAAAAGCAAAAAAATAATAATATTCTTTTACATATTTTTGGAAATATTCTTTATAGTGTGTAAACATATAAGACGGGGCAATAGACAAATATATTAAAACTCATACTCGTTTATTTTCGAAACAAACCAACACAAGCTGACCAAAGTAAGCGAAGCTTTTAATTTGGCTGTTGGTAAACTTTTCGATTTTCTTATTCTATTTCTACATCGTTCTAAAATCTATAGGTCTATGTATAAAGAAAATTATGGCATGATAAAAAAAAATTAGGGTAGAATAAAATAAAAGAGTCTAAAAATATAAAATATGACGTTTTAACTTGCAGCTAATGTTATTCCTATACCTTTATTGCATTACTATAATGTAACAAATTTCAATTAAAAAAAAACCTAACGATGTGCCCATTCCAAAAATAAGCCCTAGATTAAGCGCATGCGTTTATTTTCATTGTAAATGATACGACTGAAAAGTTTTCTAAGGTTGACCGCCTCGACGACGCAACAATAGTCTAGCTTGGCACAAAGCTGTCAAGAGTTATGGTGTCACGGCTTTGGCAGAGCTCAGTGCGAGTCGTGGGCACATTGCCATCGTTCAATGGCATCAGAGATGCAGGAGCACTAAACAGGAATGATCAAAGTTAAAATTTTAATTAGACTAAAATACATTTCTTATATGTTCACAATATTAACAATTATATTTTTTTGTTATTTTTTCAAGTTTGCGTTTCATCACAATCTCGCACGAGGTGAAGTAATGACGTGGACCAAGACTGGTAACACGCTAAGCTTAGAAAGAACTGACTATCCAATGCAGCTGCTGGAAAACACCTATAAGTATTAGCGATGGATTTTCAACTTAAAACTAGTAACTAGCTAGAGGGATATAAGAAAAAGTTCTGCCATTATGCTATGGTTTCATCACGATGTTTTCCTTCACCGAAAGCTCAGGTTTAATGTAGGATTCGAACTTTCCTTAAAATAATGATTTACTATAGTAAAGTTTAATTTAAAGTTTAGTTTAAAGTTTAGGTTATAGGCTATTTTATTGACGCTTTACCACAATTCGCCTTTCGTGAATTTAGCCGTGAAATGTCTTTTGTTTTTAACGAGTTCAAAAAAATAATAATACGTTTTAAATATTATATCCAATGATCTAAAATAACATTTGATTCATCCACTCTGGAAATTATTAATGTTAAATCTATACATATTGAATAAACGTAACCTTGTTTAGACTGGAACGCTTGCTACGTATTATACAACCATAATTCATATGTTTAAAGAATTTTACCCGTCATAATGTTTGCAATTTTTATTGCTTATGTAATAAATTTAATATGGACTCATACGTTGGCTTACAAAGATAGGTCTTACACGAAGAGAAATGCCTATACCTAAGTATACAAATGGATAATTTATTATTTCACGTTATCGTGTTAATTATTGTAATGGAAATTTAAGAATAAAATATAAAAATAACATTAAAGTTGCTACAAGATCTTGAATTGACTGACGCAGTACATTTTCATCGTGGATCAATCAGTGCGATGCCTCTCAATGCCGACGTGTTGCAATTAATCATTTTGATATCGCGTTATATTTATATTTAAAGCTCCTTGGCTGTCGATAAAAATAAACAAGTGAACATTAATAAATACACAGTTGTGAAAAATATTGATTATATAATTATATTTGATAATCTTTTCGTATAAAAATTAGGAATACTCCCTATAGATTTTAATCGAACGTTGAAGTACTGACATTTTGTTGTGTTGTTTATAAGAATTTTGAACTTTAAAAGAATTATAATAATAATATTTTAATGTTCCAAGTAAAAGCGTGCATAGTTTACAGTAATATTGGTATCTGCACTGGTTACAAACCGTATCGCAGATATCACAATTTCCTATAATGAGTACTATAACAACAGCGACTTAAACATATTAAATAAATAAAATTGTATAGGTGCTTAAGTAGCAAATGTGTGAATATGTGAGATAAGAGTAAATTTGTCATAACAACTGATTGGATTGTGCTTTAAGTAAAAATGTATACTCGTATGTTTTGAACGACCTAATTTTTAATTATATTTTAAACTATGGTCTTATTCGTTTTTCTGTTTTTATGTGACTTAGTGATTGTACATTTGAATGTCCTTTGAGGTTGAATTAATCTCAGTAGTATATGTTTTATTTGTACGAAATTAATTCACATACATCTACTAGTTGTATCTATTTTGTATCTGTTTCAACTGCGTCAAAATTGTGTTATTATTCTTAGGATTATAGCATGAAGTTATGTCGCCTAAAATGTTCTCCAATAAACAAACTTTCTAACGCTTAAAGAGCTTTTATAATCGGATTGTTAATTCATAAACTCGATAGTTTTATATTGTTAGTATAGACGTATAGAAGAGCAAGTGTTGTATATTAATGCTCAATCAGCTGAATTACAATTTCTTTCATAAGTTTTTAATAGTGAGCTGATTGTTAGTATATACATATAGAACAAGTATTGTATATCTATATCTCAATTATCTGAACTACAACTTCTTCAATAGTTTTTAATAGTCAGCTGATTATTAGTACGGAAGTATGAAACAAGTATTATATATTTATTCCTCAATTATCTGAACTATAATTTCTTTCATATTTTTTATAGTGAGCTTATAGTTAGTACAGACGTAGAGAACAAGTATTGTATATTCAGGTCTCAATCAGCGGAACTATAATTTCTTTTATAACTTTTTATAGAGAGACGATTGTTAGTACAAACGTATAGAACAAGTATTGTAAATTTATGTCTCAATCAGCGGACCTACAATTTCTTTCATAACTTTTTATAGAGAGATGATTGTTATAATACAGACGTATAGAACAAGTATTATATATTTATGTCTCAATTATTTGAACTACAATGTATTTAATAACTTTTTAATAGTGAGCTGATTATTAATACTGACGTATAGAACAACTATTGTATATATCATCATCATCATCTTACCCTTATCCCACCTAAGTAGGGTCAGCACAACATGTTTTCCTTTTCCACTCTCCTCTGTCAGATGTCATCTCAGTATTCACACTTTTTATACACATATCGTATATATATGTCTCAAATATATGAACTACAATTTCTTTCATAAGTCTTTTAATAGTGAGCAGTAAAAGTATTATTTTTACTAAAAATAACTAAATAACAAGTATTTTATAACCGCAATACGATGTAATAGAGAGGTTTTTTGTCTCGTTTTTTATTTATAGATTTACAATTATGGTAATAGTATGATTATTTGTGCTGCGTCGAAAATTAGCAGAAAGACCTTTCTTCGTAGTGCAGTAAATAATCTATGTATAGGGAAATAGGTAAACCTATAAGGTCGGAATTCGATGTAGGGAAATAGGTATAAACGATATGTCATGTCAATTAGCTATTTTGTAGAAATAGATATCATGATTTTGGTTATTCTATGTCATAATTCGAAGGTATTTTATACTTTTAAATAACAATGCAAAATACAGTCTCGCTTAATTGTAAGACTTTATCTCACATCAGTATTTTCCAACTATAGTACGAATCGACGAATTATATCCAACTCTGGCGCTGTGTTCTTCAATTTAAATACACTCTGAAAATAGTCTAGCAAATTCACGTTTTTAGCGAAATCTTTTATAACCAACGTGTGGTTAGTGCAACCATAAAATTCGTGTCTGGTGTTTATCAGGTGCTGATATTTATGCGCCTAATGATTGATTGAATCATTGTTCGGGATCACGGAATCGGTTCACATACGGCGAACTACAGATGACTACGACGGCTACAGCTGTCAGTGTGATACACTGCCCACTGGGCTACGACTTTAACGGGCGTATCAAACAAGGCGTGAACTGATTATGCAGTGGCGTTGATCCCCCTGCAGTGTGTTCGTGCTTCTGAGTCGGGTAGTACGCGCATACGCCGTAGACGCACCTTGGCGTCGAGTACCGCTATCGTGTGTAAAAGAAATCTGAGCCTTAATTAGGCTCGCTCGTAACCCGTGTTTATGAGTGAGAGGTGTGTTGTACTATTTATTATTAATAAATGATAGTTTAACATTATAATAAAAATATATGTATTGAATTATTATTGATAATTTTATTGTGTTTTTATAGAAGTAACAGCACAATGAACTTGAAACTTAACAACGATGTTAAAGCAATTAATACAGTGAAATCACGAGATTCAATTATAAAGGTGAGTAATTTCGAAGATGTACCTATCAATTTTTTTTAAGTAAAACAAAATTGGCATTTGATTATAAGGTACGTATATAGATTATATAAATAATAAGTTTGATTATAATTCTGTTAATAAATGTGGCAATAAAATAGTTATTTTAAAAGGTTTTATCTACAAAATTGTATATTTTAAAACACGTGGAAGTAATTAATTTGGATCATAAAAAGTAGTATTTTCACCTAATATTTTCTTTACATGACTTAACATTGCTAGTAGAATATTTACAAATAGCAATTTATATATATTAATGAAATGATAAATGTTTACCTTTCTGTTCGCATCACGTAAAAGCTATTAGATAGATTTCAATTAATCTTTTTATTTTTACATCTTACACGCTTAGTCATTATCTAAAAAAATATCACAGTATCTCCAATTAGGATATAGTTATTAAAGTTTCACTGTGCGTTCAGCGTTGTGTGAAGTGTAGCAAAAAGTGTGGTACGCATGCACAGGAGAAAGGAAGTAAACGGATAACATTCTTTAGTATGAAAAACAACGCATAAGAAATTGCGAGGATCAACTAGTTTCAAATATGTATGTCTAAAAAATATATTATTCATTACTGGGAATGACGATAATTTTTTTATTTATGTACAAGATCTGTGTCAGAATATATATTTCAATAAGCAGCCAAACTAGTATCGAGTAGTAACTGATACTGAATGGATAGTAAAGCAGGTTTTATATAAATATAAACAGTTATATATACATAATATTATATAAAATGAGGGTTCATTTTATTTAATAAAGACAAAACCAATAATACTGTTGAACATATGTATCGGTTTCGGTTTTCACTACATTACAATAATGTAGTTACAATAATAATAGAGTAATAATCCAAATTAATAAATATTAAGACATAATTAATCTATTGTAATCATTGGAGTTTTCATACAATAAGTTATAGTGTAGTATTTGATTGATGAAGGTGTTACTTTGCGAAAATCCATCATAAAAAATTAGGGTGGACGTTACTTCGCACTTCCGCTAAGAATTATTAGGCGCCAAGAAGAATTATAATGGTTTATATAAAACCAAGTCGTTATTTGCATCAACCTGTATGTGTTCTCGGTTCTGTTAAACGACGAATACACAATAGACATCGATGCGTTTTTCGTATGCACACGTGTATATTAATCAAATATATAGAAAAGTCGATGTATTGTAATTTAAATCTACAGTAAAATAAAAAAATACATATAAAAAGTATGTTAATATGGAAATTATTTGGACCAATCAATACATATTATTAAAAAAAATCATCCGCCGCATCTGTATGTCTGTCTGGATGTTCGCAATAAACTCAAAAACTATTGAACGGATTGTAATGACCAACAGATAGAGGAATTCACGGGGAAGGTTCTGGTATATAACTTGTAAAGGTTTTTTTGTAAATTGGTTGAAATATAATGATAATTGTTGAAAGAATCGGAAAAAGTCAAGCCGCCTGGGAGCTTTCGTCGAAAACGCTGCCGAACCCCTTTGAGATATAACAAAACAATGCATACTGAGATATTCCTCTTTATAGATCTACAAAAATGTCTACGATGGCATATAACTATCTTTTTAGCATAGCTTACTATACCCATATGGGTATAGATATCTATTTTCTAAAAATGGTTACATATAATGAGGTAATTTGAAGGATATTTAGACGGATACAGTAATAATACTTATCAAATTAAATACATTAATTACCTTAAGCATCATAGAACAACGTTCTCCGGGCCTGCTAGTGTATCCTAATATAATAATGAAATAGTGTAATCCTTAACCAATTAAATTTGTTAGCTACCTCGTCGCTTTAATGTAGATATAGAAATGTCTTCGAAGCGGCTTATTTGATAGTGTGTTCGGGCACCGCGTCGACTAACGCAGCTTCGAATCCTTGCAACTGAGTCGGAGATGTCAGTAAAAGAAAACATCGTGATGAAACCGAGGTTGTAGGGCTTTTTCTGTCTGCCTGGCTACCTACCACCCTTAAGTTGAAAGTCTGTCGCGAAGCAGCTGTTGATATTTTACAGCAACTACACTTGAGAGTCAGTCCTTCTCTATGCTTAGGACCTTAGATCACATCGTAATTTAACACCAGATGAGATTGTGACCAATCACTAAAACCTATAGAATATTAAAAAATCAAGATTGCCCTTTAACGCAAAAAGTAAAAGTTGTTTGTGGAACAAATTTACGAAGCTTCTTTAACTCTGCTAAATTATAAATGACGGAAAAAATCGCATGGCCATTTATGTTGTATTAGTATATTGCAGCATATCGAAGCTAAGACAGTTCGCTAGTAGAAAATAAAAGAAGGAGATATATAGATGTAGGTACATTAAATTATACAATAGAACTGTTCTCATTTGTGGTCAGTTCCCCAGTTAACAAAAAAATGCTTACTCACTAGCGAGTATAAAGGTAGAGATAAAAATAGATTATCGGAACAGAATACGTAAAGGTATAAATTACTTTATTATACATTTTGAAACACATATTATACCTATTCAATTTAAACTGATTTTTACACTCACCTGAATAGATTACAGTTCTCTTCAGGCGTTATGGCCGTTCTGAATATAGCCTTAACATCGGGTTTGCGCATAATATCGCCAAGAGTGTTGTAATACAGAGTAAATTAAAATATTGTTATAAGAATCTAAATTTGACATTTATTTATACTTAAGTTGTATCGATATTATATGTACAATATAATACGTATTATACCTAAATTTGTGTTCTGCGCATCTAATTCCGAGATGTGAGATGATGGCTCTCGAGAAGACCGATCTTCTATCTCATGGTCCTCAGTGAGGGCTACCAGCTGAGGCCCACATAATGGTGGAGGGCGCCCGTATTAGGGTGGGAACCCCGATGAGGTATCTGAGAGAGCCAGGAGGAGGCGTTAGGGCGATGGAGGTAGGACCTGGCGGACGCGCGGTTCGGTTCGCTAGGTCCTGCCGAAATGGATAGGGAGAAGTTGAGGCTCCCTGTCGTTCCGACTGGTGCAGGTGCTCACCGGACATGGCTGTTTCGGGTGGTACCCGCAGCAGATCGCTTGTAGGGAGCCCACTGCCGCATGCCATTAATGCGGCGCTGAAGAGGACATCGAGCAGCACATTTTTTCTGAGTGTGTTCAGGTTCTGATCGTGGAAAAATGGAGCTAACTGCTCGAGTGACCGAGCTAGGGCATGATGACGATCGAAGGCGTTCGGTCCGTCTCTGCCGAATGGTTTACCAGTCTGCCGCCTGAGCTCGGTGGCCTGAGCTTTCGAGTGTCGCAGGTGGTCTCAAGATACGGTTGCTTTGGGAGCTACCTGTGTAGGACATGCCAGAAGCCAACGCCAGGGTGCCACCTCTGTGGCTGTGCGAAGAAAAGCACATAACACATACTTGAAGAATATTCAGCCTGGGAAGCGTTACGCTACGAGCTCATTGCTCACTCTCGCATGTCATCCGTACTACCGTCCTGGCAGTTTATACACAACTCTTGAAGGTCGAGGCACATTCGTGTTCGGTGCGCCTCCTACCAGTTTCTTAGAGGACTTCTTCACTTCCGAAGCCTTAGACCTCAAGATGGAGGTTCCTGATGGCAGTACCTCCTACCCGGCCAGTCAACAAAGTGTGTGTAAAACGCCATAGGATATTAGTTCGTGGAAGTCTCATATAATACACCCTTAGATAGTCGGCGGGATGGGCATTTATAATGAATTTCCCCAAGAAAAAAAAAACGCTTCGCTCGCCACAAATAAAGTTGACACGATATTAGAATTTTTATTTCTTAAACACTGTTTGAACAATCACAGTGAAAGACTGCCGTTTTTTTTTCATAAAAGTATTTTTATTACTATCTCTTTTACCATAACTACTCAATAGTGTATATTAGGCTATATCTTATTATTATTAAGTTTTATATTGTAATTTAAAGTAGACGAAGTCTAGGGCATTTTCAGGCATGGTTAATTATCTCTGGTTGTTAAAATTAACATTTTATTGAAAGAGTTCTAATAACAACTTTAATTACGTTAGTGCCATAAATGTTACCGAAGCCGTTAAAAATAATGAAACTTTCGAGATAACTCGCAACTACAAATTAAATATTAGATACTTATCTTTAAAATCCTTAGCGTATATAAAGTTTTTAGTGTATAGACTTTCCACTTATCGTATGCTTGTGATGTAGGTGTACATTTATAAGATTCATATATATTACATTTACAATATAAACATCTTAGGAGGAATATGATTGAAACAATTTGGTCCATAAATTTTGAATCATTTACAAATGGGAACTTCTGACGCTTACGCAAGTCTGTAATAATAACATTACATTATGAAAAACAAATAATAATATATGCGATTATCAAAGAGTTTTAACATAAACAAATAAAGCGTTACATTATAAAGACTTTTTGTATATCATTTTACTATAATGCTGTGGATTGGTGATCGGAAATGATAACATTGAATGGTAAATCATACTGATGCTAAAATTTTTTTTTTTTTTTTTTATATAAGTTCGGCAAAATGACTGTACGATACCTGATGGTAAGTACGGTACAGTCCAAAAACAACGGCGACTGTCGGTGTTAAATACCAACGGGAGTCGTCGTCATCATGCATCAAATATATTTTCAAAATGAAAATTAAAAATTATTTATTCAATTAAAGCCAGAAAGAGCTCTACATTATATACCTACATATATATTTAGTAGGTGTACAATGTTATTACATGTCATTATCTTCGGCGTGTAAGAGACCCACTGTCAGACCACAGGCCTCTTCCCGAAGGAAGGTATGGGCTAATCACCACGATAGACCACGAGGTATCGGTGATTTCAATCTCCGAGAAATCCACAGTTCTATAATTTCCCACGTACGGTGGCACTACAAGAACATTTCTCAGGTTTAAGTTTCCTCATTATGTTCTCCTCCAGCGTCAGTTGATAGTCTTACCAATTTAAATGAGTCAATATACGCGAATACGCGTTCGAAGCTACTGACATTAGATTAATATTCACTGATCAAATCGCTCGACCACCATGACTTTTCATGTTATTCAAGTTATTTCTATCCATGAATATATTTGATGTAACAATCCACCTTATATTAATATCCTTTTGACATTAAAATCTTCTTGACGCTTGCTAAAATTGCTTCGTGCTTGAACTTACTGTACGCCAAATCAGTAATATGCTTTGGAACCTAATTTAGAACCTTAACACTATCTATACTAATATTATAAATGTTAAAGTGAGTTTGTTTGTTTCTTTGTTATGCTTTTACGCATTAACTGCTTAACCGCTCATAATAAAATTTTGCGCATACATCATCCAGATAAAAATATATAGCTCCCGAAGGATAGATCAAATGAAAATTAACGCGAGCGAAGCTGCAAGCAAAAGTTAGTTAGCAATAAAAAGCTTTTTTAGTCTTTTTGAGTTTAAAATATCGAATACCTGATTTATGACCATTTCTAGTATTAAAAAAAGCTGATTTTCGGGCATTCATTTTATAAGTGAAACTGGAAAGCTGTTAATTAGTATGAATTTACTCGTCAATATCCTACAGTTAATAGTTATACAAGGAATTGATTAAAAATGTTTATTTCTCCCGAAAACTTCCGGATGGTAAACTCGCATCACCCCACTAGAGGTTTGGTTTCACATTAGAGGTAATTAACTTCCTAGCTTGAATGTTTTGCTCCTTAAATGAGATCCTGATTGCCTCCACATGATAGATTACTGTGGTGTGAAAAGGCATATCCTCGACCGGTAAGATTAAATAAAAAAGAAGAGTTAATATAAGACACGACAATCATTTTCAATACCGAATTATAACGAATACTATATACCTACATATATTTTTTAACTTCATATACTTACTAACTGTGCTCGCAGCTTCACATTTGTTTTGAATTGGCATGGTATGAAGGATCCTCCTAAGTCCGCCTGGTTAGCTTCCACCCTCAAGTTAAAATTCTGTCGCTAAGCATTTGTTTGTGCATTACGGTAGTTGCACTTGAGAGCCTGTCGCTCTTTAGTTTTAGCGTGTTTATCGTCTTAAACCATATAGTTTTAACATCAGATGAGGTTGTGGTCAAAAACGAAAAAAGTTATAAAGTATAAAAAATATATATGAATTATTATTATTATTTGTTGTAATCACTGCAACATCATCTAGCGGTCAGTTATAATAAAATAGTTAGCAAGATAAATCAGTCTTCGTGAAGAAACATACAATAGTACCAACTTTCACGGGACTTTGTCAAAGAGTATTCGTGCTTATCAAACTCACATGTACTTATACTCACTTATATATTTGTCCTAGCTATTCGCCCTGGCTACGCGCGGGTGTGTACTATCAAAGAAAATTACAGATTCGCTTTAAAGATCTTCCTTTATAGCACGACCATGTAATCAAATGAAATGCGAACTGAACCACCGTACGTTAATCTCTCAATTCTATCATTATTTTCCGGGATCTCTCTATTGTCTTCTGTCTTGCTCACTCACTGAATTTTTATTCAGATGTTCCATAACCTGAAATTTTTAACTTTCCAAAACGATATTTCAAACATTTTCTTTTATACAAACCGTGTTCCGACAATTACACACACAACAAAAAAGAATTAGCCAAATAGATATAGCAATTCTGTAGTGATTCGTTTACATATATACTGTAATTGATTTTTATATATATAGGTAGATATATGTATGCATATAACATTCGTAAGTCACTCGTTCACTTTATAACCGAGCACATCGTTTTCGTTATCAGACTTTGGTCTTATTCAGAATTATCTTTATGAGCGTTCGTTCAATATTATGTGACGCATACGCGGCACCAATATTAACTCTCGAACTAACAAGAAAATGGATTATGTACATTAAAGATGATCTTATTTTTTATACTGTAGGTGTTGACGTTCGTTTACTATTTAACGTGATGTTAAGTGACATTTCATGTAAATTTCATGGTTTAGTAGAAAAAAGTTCATACAAATGAAAAAGTAATTTAAAAATACATTTTACATAAAAAATATAATTTGTCTGTTATTCAATGTTTTGTAATAACTCAGGTATTTTTTAGGTTTATCCTGTCAACAGTCTGTTGCCCTGTGCCCCATAAGATCCACATTCGTTTATTTGGAACTTAAACCTTTTTGGTTTTTTTAGTTTACTTAACTGAGGGCGTTTACAAATCGTTTCATCATTATGTTCACTTACATGTTACTGAAGGGAGAATGAGCACACAGTTATAAAAATCTACATTCAATACGTTTAAAATTAGTAGAGAGAACATTGAGAGTTTTTATTTTTAATAATACAGTTAGAACATCCGAAAACGGACAGACAGAAGCCGTTATTATTTTTATTGTAAAGTTTATACGTCCATGGATTCTTAATCCAAACAGTATGTCGATCGTTCCGTTTGACGTTCATTACGGAAGTCCGTTGTTATTTCTCAGAGTGTATAGTGAAGTTAGAACCTCTTCATAATTTATATAGAGCTATACAGGAAATTACATTTTTAATAGCTATATCCACAGTCGGCGGTCTGCGACATGTTTTGAAATGAAACATTTTTAGCGTATACTTTTTGTCAATATTTAGGTAAGGTGCATTAAACTAACAACTGCTCGCTATTTTGTTCGCTTTAATCTATACTAATACTATAAAGCTCAAGAGATTATTTATAATTTCGTTTATTTGAGCGCGCTAATCTCTCGAACTACTAGACAGAAGATAATTGGTATTATTACAAAAACAAAACGCGTTTAACACAAATGTCACTAACCAGTGTCTAAAATTTTAAATCTTGTTGAACATATGTTCAAAATACTTTATTACAAAAGCGTCTCTCTAAACATCTGTTTTAAGTTTTTTGTGTAAGCAACTCGAATAGCAATCATTCAATTCAATCTCATCATTCGAAAACGGTCCATTACACACAGATATTTTGCAAACAATTTGAATTTATGAAACATATTTTTGTTCAGATTTTCATTCAGAAAATGTATTTATTTTAAGTTAAATTAATTATTATTATTGTCATATTTTGGTTAAAATAAAATGATGTCATTGTTAAAATAAGCATTATACAATTGCAATAGCAATTACATCAAAGTGCGTGAAATAGAACAACACTATAATGTCCGATTAGATGAATTGTCAAATGTCAATAATGTCGTATAGTAGTAGTTGTGATTTACTTGTCAATCTCCAAAATTGTTTAATTTTTCCACATTTTACAAATTAATTTTACCCACGAAATGCATATACTAATATACTATGAAACCTCCTTTGTCGACAAATAGAAATACAATAAATCACAACAATAAAACAAGAACTGTCAAATTTGTGTTTAAAATTAAATAGTGTCTATCTCTAAACAAGTGTAAGACACTCTTTTGTGATCAAACTTTTTAAACAAGTGTTCGACGTGTTTTTACCTTTTTTGTCGTAACACGGCGTATGTTTGAAATTCATATTACACTAGCTTTTGCCCGCGGCACCTCTCGCGTTATTATAGATTTCACTTATTCTCCGGGAATAATGCTTTTTTTCTGGGAGAAAAGTACCCATGTCTTTCTCTGTATTACTGATAAGGCATGACTTCACGATGATCAGTTGGGTAGTTAAGGCGTGAAAGCATAACAAATTAATAAACTCACACTCGATTTATAATATTAATAAGGATATATCGAGGAAAGTTGTAGCGAGGGTAATTGCCATATAAAATATAGATTAGCATGTACAATAATGGAAAATAAAGTAGCAGTGCGGACTGCGTAGGCCATGTGGCGCGGCGCGAATTATCGCGGCTCCAGAGCAAGGAAAAATAAACGTTAGAGAAACTACTGGGCGCGGCTATTTACAATACTAAGCTTAATAATAATATGTCACTCACCTAGCTTTCTATAAATGAAAAAACTTTTATAACAGTGTCACTTATTCCTCAGTTTGTCTCCTATGAGTAAACAAACTTTACATTTTTTATAATAATAGTGTACATAGTTTAGATGCAAATTCATACAGTAAGTACCACGCGTGTTAATCTCATTTTACAATCACGATTTTTCGTATGGTGTTTGGTAACCGTGGTAGTGGCAATACTCATTTGTTTCAACGGTCATTAAATAAATTGCGTGTTATGTTTTATCGTGTTGTATAACGGTTAATTTGTTTATTATATTCAAATCGATGGAATCTTGTAGACTAAGAAGAAGCATTTATTTATATAACTATGTTATTCTCTTCAGCCCAATTTAAGGAGAAGACATTTTAATTAAATGTCTTTAGATTTGAAAATCGTGAGGGCGTTGTTAACAAACTACGGCTTAGAATATTCTGACCTAATTTCCAATTCAGAGGAAGTACTGAATATTGTTATTTATTTTTCATAACGTTTAACGCACTTAATTTGTTGGGTAAATATTTATGAGTAAACATTTTTGTTGAACGTCGGTTTCATAAATATAGTAGTTCGCAGAATTACATAAGCTCAATACAATAATTTTTTGAATTACCACTGTTAACTCTTTGTTACGGTTTGAAATTTCATATTATCCTGTCTTATTAATATTAACTGTTTAATTTATTGGAGCTTGCATTTATTTCATAATATAACAAAAGATATAAATACATAATCTTTAATTGTCTGTTATCTTTCTAGGTAAATGAAAGCCGAAACGGCTTATCCGATCTTATTGTAACTTTTACTAACATAAGGAAAAATTTATCAGGGTATTATTCGCTTTTCTATAAAGACTACGCAGTTATAATAAAAAATAACAGGGGTAACATAAAATCGACTAATTTTTTTTTATACTCTGGTCACAATTTTTCCTCATAATATTACCATAATATTGGCGATGTGCTTCTGAGATTGTAAATACGCTAAACTTAAAGGGGGACCGACTATTAAATGCAGCTAACGGAACACACTTATAGTGTTTGCCTATAAAAAATCAACTTGGTGTGTGTAGTGTGAAGAATGGTAGCTAATATGACGGGCTTAGTAAAATAACCTACCACCATGCTATGTTTTCATCACGATGTTTCCTCACCGAAAATCCCGGTGCATTCGAGAGGATTCGAACTTACGCCGATTAATGCGATGTACTAACACGCCAACCACTGAGCTATCATAGCTATTATAGAGGAACACAGAATGACAAGTAAAAAAAAGGCAGCACACAGTTTATCCAAAACAAGTACTTACCATGAAACAGAACCATTTTCACGAGAACTTTACGAGCGTCAATTAGTAAGGGATTTAAGCTTTAACTATAATAGTGGATGAAATTGGAAAAACAATTGCCAACGCCACTGCTCTCTTACGATACGCTGCTCAGAACGTTAAAGATGGACTATTAAACGGACTATTTCGCACGACCGGAGCGGTTGATACGACTGGTGTATACAACATAATCCGATATATTCATTTACACACAAAATATTAATCTGTGATGTTAAAAGATCAGGAAAATGAACGCGACTAACAAGGAAATGTTTATCTATTTTTGGTTACGATTACAATAATCGAGATGTTTCAACAAATTGCGTTCCAATTTGTATATTTATCGCCTACTATTAGTTCGTCTTATAGATTAAAACTGAAATTGCTTCACTTGAATTAACCAACTATAAACGTTTATTTATTACTAGCGGCCCGCTCCGGCTTCGCACGGGTATAAAATATATAGCCTATGTCATTCACTGAAAAAATGACTAAAATCGATCCAGTAGTTTTGATTCATTCATTACTGCCCGTGGTCCGCACGCGTTAAATTTGGAGTAAAACAATTCCCCTTTCCCTATATCATGAAGATTTCCTGCTATCTTTGGAATATCTAAATTCATACACTACATTTTTACTTATTTACTTTTTAAATTTTTACCTATTTATTTTATTTTTACAACAATTTTGATAAATCTCGTAGTTCAGTCTGCGTTTGTTGCAATGTAAGCGGAAAAATGTAATTATTTACGACATCACATTAAAAACCTCAAAAATAACAGTATTTCTCCACTATTTAATGGATATTTATTATACATATAAACCTTCCTCTTTAATCACTCTATCTATTAAAAAAACCGCATCAAAATCCGTTGCGTAGTTTTAAAGATTTAAGCGTACATAGGGATATAGGGACAGAGAAAGCGTCTTTGTTTTATACTATATAGTGACTAGCTCTTATCCGCGTAAAATTAAAAAAAAAATTGTTTACTGTAAACGTGAGCGCGGAGCGCTCGCGTTACTTGACATTGCTTATTTAGATTATTATATTTGCATAGAACCTTATTTTTTGAAGTTATACTTCTTTTGGCGCGTTAGCGAAAAATGATGAGAGTAAATTTTTACGATGCGCGCGTACTACCGTGCACGAAAAACCGACACCCTGAAGTTAGCTATAATCAACATTTTATTCAAAAAAGTATGTATGTATTAAATACCTTTTTTCTATTTTTAGTATCTTTTTTTCTACAAACGTAAAATAAGGCGAAAGATAAAATTTTTGAACAGATTCTTAATCTTGTTACGCCAAAGAAGTATAACTGCTAACGCGTGTACATAAGTTCACACTACTTTTTTTTTAAATAAAAATAACTAAGTTGCTAGAGAAAATGCCGGTAAAATTGGTCCAACCGTTATAAAAAAATGTAAAAATGTATAATTTATTTTCTTGTTTTAAGTACTATTATATATAGTAACATATAACTCATAACAATGTAGTGAAATACTGTGTGTTTTATTTTATATGATTCAATGTACAGTCCAAAAACTGCCACACGAAAACGAGGGTGAGAGTAACAGTAACTATAAACATTAATTAAAAAAAAAAGAATATATGATTGCGGAACATACAATAAAAGTAAAATATATAGTTCTAAGCGAAAAACGTCTATTCTTGAAAGTTCGAAAGTCAAGTTCGTCTATATATTTTGTAAGATTTTGTAATCCTACGAACTTTAAAAATATTGAATATATTGTAGAATTAAGTATTTAAATGTTTAGTAAAGATGCATTTACTTTCATACTTTTACGTTACTATAAAACAAAAAACTTGACGACTGTTAATAAATACACTATCTTATAGTACTATGGACAATGTTTAATGTGTTTGAATGAAATCAAAGGCCAAGTAACCAATTTGCAGTGTTGAAATAAATTACTACTGTAGTTAAATTATGAAAATTCACTCCCATATGGGATAGCGTTCATAAAATTGAAATGGAATATAAATCATTGATTCGAAGCTCAACCTTAAAGTATACACTATATAAAGGTTTTCTTTATGAAGTTAAAAATAAACTGCACAGGAAAATTTTATAACGGAAATGGGAAGATCCAAATGGACCAATAACTTTCATTAACAGAATCGCCTTATCTAAGAATAACCGTTTGCTCTCAGTTGAACGTTCGCAAGGTGCAATAGTGATCAGCTCAGTACCCTCAAGGTTATAATCATGTCCGAGATTTTTACCACTACCTATTAACGTAATTTAATAATTGCTTTCATACCTCGTATTCGTTGTTCATCGAAAAATGTTCAAGGAAGTAGTCACGCGTGCCATTAAATTTCAGGTGACGGAAGTAATTGTATGAAATACTATCTGATACACGTCGGCTTCATTGTGCATTAAATAAACTTTTACTTTGGCGAAGGGTCAATGTCATCTAAAAACATAAGAAGCGTAGAACTATCTACGAAAAATGCCGATACGTTTAATAGTTTTGACGTGTCATTAAGCATTGAAAGAACTGTTTTCATATATACGTAATATAATAGTATTATTATAGTATATATTTCGTATATATATATATATATATATATATATATATATATAGGCTACACATCCGTGATATGTAGCTACTTTAATTTAAACTATTATTGTAAAGAAATAATGTTTGTAAGCTTGGATGTTTGTTTGTGATAATTTCTGAAACTACTAGTCTGGTTTAAAAAATCTCCATAACTAAACGCTACGTTCGGATTGATGGCCATATTTTATTATAAATAAAATCTGTATCGTAACTGTTTTATACCCGCAACTTTGTTTTAGTGAAAACTATTTGTTTCACGGGAACTGCGTTTTTAATTTGTGTTAATTGTGAGTTGTCTTTAATTTCTTTATCTATAATTTTGTAATTTTATTATCCTCTATTACAGTAATTTTATCGATATTAAGCTATATCTGCTAAATTCTATCATTACTACTTAGTTCCTTTCGAAAAACGTAAATATATGTTAGCCTTGATAATACTATGAAAATCCGCCATCTACCGGTAAAAGGTTAGTAAGCATCGGTGCAGCCGTTTCGAAAAAACCCTTAGGAATGTCAACTCACAAGGTGATTTTTCAAACGATGTTTGAGTTTATTCATTATATGTATATAATTATGTAAGTTTATACCATCACGCATACTTTTATGTGGTCGTAGATTTAACAATAATATTTATATATATATATATAATTCTTCTGTACGTGTGTATGTGACTGAACTTCCCATAACCGGCTGGACAGATTTTGATCAAACTTTTTGTGTATGTTTAAGTGGAATCAAGAATGGTTTAGAGTCACAATTGGACCGGGTCGGTGGCGCTGCGGTCTGATTCTAGGATTATTTTTTTAACAATGCCTGTTAGTAAAAAGTATTAATATAATTTATATATCTTTTGTTATAAATTTTAATTCCCATTAAGTATTCAATGAATTCCCGTAAATTAATTATGATGCAAACGCTCTTCTTCATGAATGAACAAAGAAAAATGTATAGGCGCGGATTAACCAGTTGACGTCATCATGGCGTAGATTCTAATTTTCTTTATATGATAATCTGCCTAAAGAGTTTTGTGTAAAGTAAATTTTATGGAACGATATTAGTAACATTTTAAACGAATGACAACTGAATTTTTAACTAAAAAATTGTCAGCCAATATAAATAAATAAAATTGAAGTATCTATTTGTCATATCATAATATCAGCTTCTTATTACATGGATTGAAAGTATCCGCAAGTAAGTTCGAAAGTAGGAAGTATTTAATTTTTTGTTTAGTCTGTTTGTATTGTCTAATTTATAAAAAGGTTAGACCGATTTTAATAGGACTTTACCTCGTATGTAACTGATGTTCGAAGGGGTAACCTAGACTACTAATATTTTAGAAACAAATTAGGATTCCGAGCAAGTATAATAAACTATAGACGCCATGTTCACTACCGTGTACGCCCCACGCGAACGCTTATATTGGACAAAAGTTTTTTTGCTAAATTCCACACAGATGAATTCGTGGATAAAAGCTAGTAACAAATATGTTATCTGTAGACAGACGTATGTCGAGCTGCATTTCTCTTACGACACAAAAAATGTAACCGTGTTGTTTATATACTATAGTTGTGTAACTGTAAAGTACCAAAAAGTTTGCCCTGTATCCCAGAGTGAGTGGGTTTAAGCTACTTATGATTGAGTTTATTCCATACGGGATACAGGCTGACATTTTATTGTTATAAGATATTGTTACACATCGCCCACCTTATGTGGAGTACTCAGGAATTGACTAAGGCGAAACAGAAACCCACGTACAATTCGTGCAGTATTAACAAAAACCTCTTTATGTATATTATCTAGAAAGAAGTAAACCGAAACGAAGGTGTATTCTTCTAAAGTGATTCTAGAGACTGGCTTGCAGCTTCACTTCAAAGCGAGACCTCCTCTAGGTTTAGCTTATTTACCACCTTAAATCACATCGTCATTTTAAATTAAGTAAAATTGTGATCAAACGCTGTTTTATACCTATAAAGTATAAAAAACACGCTGTGTATTAATTTTTTTGTTTAATGTCCCGACGTAATTACGATAATATAGAGGTTTCGCAACTACAGGTAACTGTAAGTGAGTAAGATACATGTATAGTATGTTGAGGGTCGTCCCGATTATTCCGATGCATAAATATAACAGCAAAAAAATATTGTTACAGCATATAACACATTAGTTGGCCCAGAAATATAACGCGTTGCACGGAGTTGTATATTAGAGCCTACACCATATGTAGGGCCAGATTTAGTGACGGGTAACCACGAGACGTTCCTCAATAATATGAATTTTAAAATTTTATTATCTAAGAGCAAATAACACGTGTATTAAAAAAAAGATAACATTCACGAAGCACTTTTTTAATGTATCTCAAAATTCATGTTAATTTATTCGTTGGTCCGAGGCTTCGCAATGTTAAGAGGAAACGCAGGTCGCAAAGCATATGACGTATGTACTCGTACATTTTCCTACCGCACTGCGCCCCAATTACCGAATAAAACATAAAACAAAGAACTGCAGCTCAGGTTCTTATATTCCTACATAAAAATAAAAATAGACGCAATCATAAATTCGTACTCTGCAGTGGATATACAGAAATCTATTGAAAAATAAACGATTTAAATTACTTTTAAATAATAATGTAAGAAAACTTTGGATATCATCACCACATATTATAAAACAAAGTCGTCCACTGCGTCTGTCTGGCTATATGTTCGCGATAAACTGTAAACTACTGAACGAATTGTAATGCGGTTTTCACTACTACATAGTGTTATTCATGAGGAAGGTTTAGATATACGATTTATTAAGGTTTTGTGTAAATTGGTTGAAATATAATGATAATTGTTGAAAGGATTAGAAAAAGTCAAGCCGACTTAAGCGTTTCATGCACATAAGTATATATTTTTTTATTATCAGGGCAGGACAACGTCCGCCGGGCCTGCTAGTATTGTATATATTTTCTCTTTTTATATTCGTCAAATGTATCTGTGGAATTAAGTTTATAATAATTGATTTATTATACTAACTAAAACATAGGAAATCTGATAATGGAAAATATAAATATGATATAAAAATATTTGCTATGGTGTCGTTATCCGGTTGTAATGTAGAGGAAAATGTTTGTATTAACCAATGCCGTTCATGTTTCTTCTTGGATTCGGTTCTCATTACATGTATGTGTTCACAGTTCAAATTGTTGCTTTACTATAGTCGTTTCCAGGTCAGTTGTCAAGAATGTTACTTGACATTAGAATTTTATAGAAGTTCTTTTATACTTAAAAATGTAAGTGAATAGTGGTATTTTATTTGAATTATAAACTCTTTAATTTCAGGAGGAAAGACGGCGCACAGGAAGATATATTGCGATACTAGTGGGCATACTATTGTTCATATTGGCGTTTTATCATGCCTGGGTTCGACGGATTCCCGTTGTCGCGAGTCTAGTGGTGCCAGCACTTATCATGTTTGTCTACGTGGCTTGGGTACTGTACACCGCATCGAGAGACAAACATAAGGTATATATATTTACTATTTTAAACAATATTAGTATTGGAATAAAATTTATTTTACAAAAATAACATAAAACCATTTTGTACTGTCATGTTTTTGTCAGTTTTGCATAAACAAAAAAAAAAATACAAAACACCACACGGATTTAAAAGGTTTCTTTTTCCATTCGAGTAAAGTGAAGTTTGTTTAAATTTTGAAACCGATACAAACTTGTCAGTCAAACATCCGCGATATGTATCTACTAGGTTTAAAATCAGAAAATAAACAATCTCGATACCGCATTTGTACACGGTAAAGTGTAATGTTGACTACGATTTGTAACAATTACGAAATGCATGAATCGTACGCGTGCATAATATTTATCAACAAAGTAAAAGTTATAGATCTCCGCGCAATTACTTTCACAAACAAATAGTTAGTGTGTGAAAAATTAGACGAATTTACCTCACATTACTTAATTTCTCCTCATAAATGTAAATCGGTCAAAAATAAAGTATCTAACGGTACTCAAAATGCAGACTAGAATACTACTGAGACTTTATAAAATTGAATATATGTAAACACTAACACGTCTAGCGAAAAACTAAAAAACATTACGTATTCGCGATGGATTCTACTATAAATGTACAAATGTTATATACAATTTATTCTCTAAGACTAAACTCAATAAGCATTCGATCGCAATACTTTTAAAATAAAGTAAAATAACCCACTAAATCAACCGTAGGAAATAAAATGGAATTGAAAAGAAAAGAAAATAGTTTTATTTACTAAATGTATTCAAAACGGATGTTGATCACTTACAAGATAACGAGTGCACGTCAATCTAAATCTTTGGAACAGAAGTAAGTAGGTTGCACAAGGAATTTATATAGATATGCCACGTGTGCTGTATAATTTTTCGATAAAGAATCCCAAGTAAACGATTGAACAGTGAGTTCATCACTAAAATAACCGACATAGTTACGTCACCACGTGCGGCACAATCAAAAGAGTTAATTACACAAAAAAAATAACATCAAAGTTGTACTACAGGGCGGCGAGAAATGCTCGCTGTAAATATTGTTGCCTGAATCATCGGGACGGTCGGTCTGCACATTTAGCGAAATGTAAACATTGCCGTTATCGTCGGAGGTGGCTGGATCGTGGATCCGAATCGATTGATGCTGCTTTGACAGCGTGTTTATGAAACTAAGCGTGAACATTGTGGACGTAGATTATCATGTGAATCGTCAGACGTTTTTGATACGCCATCATACTCTTACTGACGATTAACCTACAGCACTCTACGTAAATATCATTTAATTGTTGTATAAGATTATGATCTTCTTAGCATTTCTAATGGCCTTTAGTAAGTAAGATAAAATGAATATTCATTAATTCAATTTACTCGACCTTTGAAACATACATAATTTTAACAGCTCCGTTGGTCGGTTTAAAACGCTATATATTTCTTAAGTATACTGAATAAGTTTTACTGCCATTATTTTAATGAAAATTATTTAAATAGGATTAATTTTTACTAGTGTTTGAGAGCGTTTTCTACATAGTGTTCGTAAACGAAAGTCTACAAGCAATTTTTGTTTGTCACTCTAATGTTGATATTATAGCTCTTCTTCTTAATCTCTTTAAAGGAAAAATTCCCAAAACATCTTGATTAACTAACGCCTAATTTTAAAAGTTATCATTATGATTCTTATTATCTCTTTATTTATACTTTTAGCAGCAACGTTTATGACTACTATGAGTTTGGATTTGGCTCATTCCATATAATTGTAATATCCAATACAATCAATTCAGTCAATTTATTGATTTTATGTTTAACTTGACAATACATTATTTTCAAAAAAATTATAAATAAGTACTTTTGGAATGAAGTCTTTTAACGCAACATGCGGTAATAGTTTATTGATAGAAATCGTCACGTAAGTAAAAAGGTTATGCCGCGTCCATGCAACTCCCTCTCTCTTGCTTCTGGTATGTAAGTGTGTGTTGTTATTTCATAAAATCTTATTGTTTTATTTATTTTGCATTTTTATATTTAATAAATAAGTATTCTTCGTAAAATATTACATGCAACTTATTGATTTCATTTCTTTACGTTATTTCTATTGAAAAATGATAGAAAATAAATAAGAACAAAAATGTACAAGTTAGAGAGAGAGAGAGAAAGTTGCATGGCGGGGTAAAACGGTTTTCTCTTACGTTAGGAAAATAGACAAATATAAACAGTTTATAGCTCTTCAAATGTATGAAAGTTATGTGAAATAAAATAACAAATTAATATTAATTATAACTATTCAGGGAACTATTAAACGCTATATATGCCTTCGGTTAACGTAATAAAATATATTAACTTGGAACTTTATTCAGGAAATGAGGCGCGAGTTCATTGTTAACGTAATATTGTAAATTTATAACATGGATTAAACTGAACTACGCGGTAGAGTATATGTTACGTGAAACTTAGATAAATTCTCCTCATTAATGAAAGCAAAACTTTAGCTAGTTCATTTAATGATTTACAGTAATAGTCCATAATAATAATTATGTGCATAAGATCAGTAATATTACATAATTAAACTTTGACTATACGAGTATGTGGTGATGACAACGAAAAAACTATCAACTTGTTTGTGAAGATACACAAACAGTATAAAACAGGGTTTTGCGATAAGATATTACCAATATTTAAAGAATTTCGTCTGGAAGATGCTAAAAATATTTATACAAAGTTGAAAAAAGTTGATGGTGATTGATGTAATCAAGTCATAAAAAGATTTTCGGTCGCCAACATTGTTAATACTAGCTAAACTTTATGAGATACATCAAAATAATCTGCTACAGAAATGTATGTCTTAAAAAGTAAATATTGGTGCGGGCGTTACTTTGTACTTCCGTCTGGAACTGATTAGCCGCAGCCACGTCTGACTGACTTCTCAAATCAATTTCAGGCGGAAGTACAAAGTAACGCCCTCACCAATATTTAATGAATGGATATCCGCTGGGTAACGGTTTCGTCGTTCAAATATATCTTAAAAAGGCCGAAATATCTATCTGCTAAGAAAAACCCATAGTAGTAATTTTTATTTTACATATATCTTGTTCAAATATAATAGGTTATTTTCGAAATCATTTTGACTAATTATCCCATAAAATTTGATAGATACCTTGAAGATTAAGTGTAGTTTAAGATTGTATTTTTAAAGTATACCATTTCAATGCATATCTTAGAAGATATCACTGTTTTAAAATTGGACGCACAAAAAGTAGGTAATTGTTTCTGTAAGATTATTTACGAGGCTTCATTGACTTTGATGAACTGTAAATATCAAAACTCTAAAAAAGTCATCGAATTAATATATACTTATAACTCCATCTTAGCACATTGTATTCTGACGAAATCAGAACGAGTTCACTAGATCATCTAACACAGGTGTTGATGAAATATATACATTTTTCTTAACTATAAGTACCATATTTAGTTAAAAAAATTGTGAAGTGTCTGTACCAATTTTGATTCCTACTACATCGAACCTGAGATATTCGCCACTGTATGTACAGATCCGCCTTTTTTTTCTTCTAACGAATCATTAATATAATCTCAGAATATAAAACTATATAAATTTAATGTGTTTTGTTCCTGTAATTATTTCGCCATATACGACTTAGTCAATATTGCCTTGATAGTTTTTAACTATAGTTCAAACCGGTAGACTGCGGTGTTATCCAAATCTATATTTTTTTTTATTTTGCAAATGAGTCGTTTTATAATTTTTTTTTCTATTTCTCAAATATAAAAAAGGTAATTAAAATTTTCAGCCTCTCCACACCTTAGATTATTTTTTTATTTATAACTTTTTAATGCCTGTGACAGAACAATGTCTTTCAAGTGGGTTCGCTTGCATAGTTATAAATTTAGTGCTTGCCCACAATCTCAATTGTTCTAAGTGACATTGTGGTCTAAGAAGGTAAAAAGCTAAACCTAAAAAGAGTATGGAAGAGTATTTTAAATGGAGTTATCCGAACATACCTATACGTGTTTGTTGATAATTTTTCAACCAGAAATCGATACCTGTTTTGCGATAGATTTTCAACTAGAGACTGTCAACTGTCGGTAATAGAAAAAGTCATACCACTATGACATGGCTTCAAAACGCTATTTTCCTTCACGGAATGACCCGGTTTCTTGAAGAATTTCGAATCTACACCGATTGATACGGTTTCCGAAAACGTAACTATTGAACCATTATCACTAATTAACCGTTTGCTTGTAATTCAAAAAATATTGGAAGTTTTCGAATGTGCAATGACAATGAACATTTATGTACATACACGTTTGATAATTTTTAAACTTATACACTTCATGAAATGCTGTTTGTAAAGTAACATTAGGTCACAAACTGGGAAAGTGGAGTTTAGAATAGAGAACTCTTCTAGTTTCAAAGTTTCAAACTCTCTTGTGACAATTGGAAAAGTTAAAAATATACCTGATCTTCTCATTTCAAAATTCATGGAAAAAATATAATTGATGTATCTCTTTGTAATTCAAAACGCTTTTCCTTATGCCCATATGATCATGTAGACTCTATGGTAGATTGTATTTTATTGTTACTAAGTTTTATATAGTAATCTAACGCGAGCGAACACGGTGGGTTATTAATATATTCTAAAAGTAGTTTGTATTATTTCTAACCTCTGTCGCTGGTTAAAAATCCATCTATGTTGTATTTATTACAGTATAAAAATACGATTTATACTATTTGATTTATACGTATAGCCAATATGGGTGGCTTCACATGCTATCCCCATACATAAATTGATGTCAATATTTAAATAAATGGTCGTGTCGAAATCGTAATCTCTTTCTTTCCAGCCTTTAATATATCAATAGCATAAAAAGACGGGTGAAAATGAGACAGGATTGATTTAAAAGTATCTTATTATAATTTATGTTATGTTAGTTAATTGACGCTTATATTTTTTCATATAATTGCAAATTTTTGGTGTTCATTTTAAGAAGCTGTTAACATTACTCATTTAAATACAACTATTGTCTTGAAATGCTATGGAATAATATTTTAACACAATTAACAATAATACAGTTATCGACGTAGGCGTCAATGGAGACGCCTACATTCAGTAGTGGGTAGTTGTTGATGTAAAGAAACAATTGAAATAATTTAATTATATAACTATAAAATAATATTAGTGTCTTATTCAAATTCGATTTAAGTTTTTTTGTTATGGTAAGGTTTTTCGAGTGTATGTATTTCTCTGACACGCCTTATAGCGTAAACGGCTTAATAAACTTTACTATATTAGTTCTTGTTACATTTACCTTGATTATAGAAGACATATGTATGAGTATGATATATATGAATCCTAAAAAAAAGAATGAATAAGAATAACTTTTAAAAGAACCAATAATTAACTACGCAACTTGTTTGAAAACAAGTCTTCAGTGCTTTTATATGTTTTTTTTTGTGTTTTTCTGTATTAATAAATCTACTCATTAACTACTGCAAGCGTTAATTAAGGTTTTATTTAACTATATAGGTTTTAGACTTTGACCACAATCTCATCTGATTTTAAATGGACGATATGGTCTAAGATAGTAGGCACGCTACTCTTAGAGGAACTGGCTTTTAAGCGGAGCTGCCGGAACACACTCATAAGTGTTTGATGACAGATTTTTAACTTAAGGATGGTGGATAGCTAGACAAGCTTAGTAAAAACCCTACCTACCATGCTATTGATTCATCACGATGTTTTCCTTCACCGAAAGCTCTAGTTTATTCCCAAGGATACGAACCTACGTCGATCTACACAGTGTCCTAACACGCTAACAACTGAATCATTATCACATTTAGCAAACTACGTCATTGAATAGAATTTCGATTGGTTTTAAGTGACGATGTATTTGAAAACTGGTAGCTGCTTACCATAGAAATGGAATTTATTTTAAAGCGTTCTAAAGGAATACAAAGATATGAACTTGGTGATACATTTCCGTATAGAAAGGATAGCTAGTCACGTGAAAACTATTTAACACTATGAAAATGCTTCTAGGAGAATAACTTTCTAATTAGATCTATGTAACAGCACTATAGTACGTGTTAGAAATATGTAGCATAGACAAAGAAGTATGTGTAAAGGCATCAACCGCATGGGTCATTGTAATAATAAATGGGATGTTGATATCTCAAATAAAAAAGAATAAGTTGTCATTATAATGTGAAAATTTAAATATACAATATTCAATACATATTATAAAACAAAGTCGTCCGCCGCGTTGTATGTCTGTTTGGATGTTCGTGACAAACTCAAAAGCTACTGACCGGATTGTAATTCACGGGGAAGGTTTAGGTATATAATTTGTCCGGGTGTTTTTGTAAATTGGTTGAAATATAATGATAATTGTTGAAAGGATCGAAAAAAGTCAAGCCGCCTTAAGCGTTTCATATACATATTTTTTAATTATCAAGGCAAGACAACGTCCGCTGGGCCTGCTAGTATATATTAATTTAAACGGATTTTTCTTACATTTTACCATCGTTACCTTGCGAAAATTATAACAGTATGTATGTAGTAAGTATGTCTATATACACTATAGTACACTGCATGTAGTAGTTATAAATATATTAAACTAATGGTATGTTATAACAGGATTTCATAACATAGCTAATTAAATCACGGATTTTAGGTAAAATATTCTAGCACCAACAAGATATTATGTTCGTTTGCCTTTACAAAACATTGTTTGGGATGAACTTTGCTTTTTTTATATTTCACGTGCAAGGTTGCCACGAGTCGAGTGCACCATAAAATTCACTCTGATATTATTAAATCATTTTAGAGAGCTCACGAGAATCTTCTGCGTTCATAACAAAATTACGAAAACAGTTTTTTTACTTGTTACTCCCCGTATTTTAGATATTCTGTTGAAATATTATGTCTTGTAATTCTATACTGATGTTTCTTATTATGTTTGCTTTAAAAGTTATGTGATTTTTATTACAATTAATTTAAAATTTCATGTACAAATTATGAATGATATTCCCAATATTGAGAATTTTTTTCATAACTATTTGGATGTATTTGAAACAAAATATTAAAGTCTGATATCAATATATATTCAATATATACATTAAAGATTATATGTAATACTATCAGAAGCCACAAGCAAACCCAGGCGAAGAGTTTGTATTTTTGCGAATTATTTTCGAGAAAATCTAACTGGTTATGCAACGAACGCTGAGCTGACAAATCTTCTTTCTAATTTGTTGACAACGTTATGTTTTGGCCAAATTAAACAATATAAGTTATAGTCTATGTCTCAATATTAAAATTATGATATGGCTTAAAATTGTCGTTAAAAATACGTCCCGTAGTCTTTGCGTGATCCTATAATAAACATCAACCCACCTTTATAAACTTTTTGCATATTATATTAACAAGTTGACTGGAAATCGTTAAAGTCACGACATTAATAATCTGGCACACTATATATACTGTGGTACTAAATGAATATTGACAATTAATAATTATGTTGCTTTTTAAATTCATAATTATTATTTCATTTATTACTAATTTTGACAGACACTTTGTGACTTTTCCCGTTGACTGCTACATTTGAAGTTGTAAATACACGTTTCATTTATTTTGTCAATGCTCTAAACATCACTTACTATATAAGCATTTAGACTTAAAGAGCAGGCTCTTGGATTCTGTATAAATTGTGTAATTATTATCTCTAATTATATATATACATTTGTTGAAAAATATTATGGGCATCCGATATAACAGTCAACGGTTAGCCTGCAGTTTGTTAATTCGTATGCGTCGATTTCACAGTTAGGTTACATTAAAAATGTAACGCATTAAATGTTGCAGATTTAATAATACTCAAAGTCAATTCTTGCATAAATTTTCTATTCACGTCTCTAGCAATCTATATAGATAGATGAATTATTTGATATATGATTTTTTTTATTATTTTATATGACTTGGACAGTTTTTCTGAATCTTCGTGCTTTGTAATGTCTGATTTCAGTAAAATGAGTAAACTATTAAATAAATCATCGTAAACTGTTATGAGTATTTATATCTGTCTTGTTCGTGTTACTGTTGACTAATCGAATTCGATTTAGAATTAAACTGTTTTTTTTTATTCTTTATAGGTTTAGTGTTTGAGCACGATCTCATCTTGTCTTAAATGACGATGTAGATCTAAGATGGTGAACATGCTAAATCCTAAAGATAGGACTCAGCTTTCTAGTGCAGACACCGGAAGACATTATCACAATGCTACGATTTCATCACGCTGTTTTCCTTCACCGAAAGCACCGATTCAGTTGCAGGGATTTGAATCTACAATGACCCACGCAGTGCCCGAACACGTCAATAACTAAGCGATCGTCGCTTCAAAAAACTGTATTAATAAAATAACCTTATGTTGTTAATCATGCGGAAATACCGGACAGAATTTACGAATAGACTTTTGAAGAGGGTTTTGTTTATTTACAATCTATCGGCAACGAACATACCGCGATACTAATTTACGAACACAATGTTCGATATGTTCTGTAAATACAGACTTAATTAGTTGCAGCTTGTGCTAACAGTGTTGGTATGTGTATCTTATTCTCGATAATGGCTCAATCAAAGCTGAAATATTCGGTCTTGCTTCATCCATGATTGATTATATAAGCAAATTAAAAGTACTCTTCAAATATTGTTTCCATGCGGTGTGAGCACAGCTTTGACCTCAAACTATACGATAATGATAATAAGATCAGGCAGAGCTCACCTTATAAGAAAATATTTCTTAGAAAACTATTCGTAAGAATGCCTACGAGCGTAAATGGTACAACTTGTTTCTTATTTCATGATGAAAAAACTAGTATTAACTTCAGTAAAATTGGCCAAATGTCTGAGTATACCTACCTACTTTGAAGGATCTTACTTTCCTTTGTACTTTGTAATTAATGTGAAATGTTTAAGGTGTTAAACTTTAATTTAAAGGATTAGTAAAAACATCTGTTAATGGTCTAGCACAATGAGAAAGTAAAGTGTTTGGCGCTGTAATATTTAAAAAATAAAATAAATTACTGTGATCAATCATTTACCAAGGAATAAAATTTTATTCTGTAGATCATCCAAATCGATAAATTTGTGATTTTAGTCATTTGCAAATGATACGATTTATATAAATAAGGGTAGGACATGCAGTTACAAACAAAAATACAATATCTATAGGGTATTCAACAACATCCGCTTACATACCAGCCTTCAAATCATCTCATACAATCTTTAAACGAATTTATATTGTAAACCTACGCAAAAGTATTTTAGCTATGATTAATAATATATAAAATTGAAAAGTTTCAGATGCTTGACGCGGAAGCCGCTTTGAACGCTGCATCACCCAACGGAACAGATAACGACGTGCATATATCAGAAATTACACAAAACAACTTAGAAGTATCTGGTAAAGATAACATCAGTATCAGTTCACGAGAAGACAATAAAGAAATATCTCCAGTTTTCGTAAAAGAGAACAACATAAGGACAGAAGTCGAACATAATTTATTAACAATGCCAATAATTTTAGTAAATGATAAACTGCCAGAAGATTTGGATCAAAAATGGGTAAATATTGTACAGAATGTGAGCAATAGTGAAAAATTTAAAGCGTTTCATACAAGAAGAAAATTCAAACGTAAATTTTGCAGGAGCAGACGCCATGCAGTGTTCAAGAGATCGTATTCAATAGGTTGAGTTATAAAATTAGTAAAACCTAGGAACTATTAAATTTTTTACAGGAATCTGTATATTATGATTATTATTAAACTATGCTGGAGAGAAATATATGACCGTTACAAAGTATAAAACATTTTTTAATTTACTTAACTGAAATCTATGCTATAATATACAAAGATGCGTTAACAAAATACGATTATTATAAATAAAAAGTAATTTGTGGTCAATAAACTGAACATATATAAAATACACTTATATAAAATGATTGATTTTATAATTATTTAGTTAGCTAAGTATATAATACAGTCAATAAATAAAAAAAAGTATCACGAAATTTCCTTAATAGCATTTTATATTTTAATTCAAATTTCTTACTACGACTAAATTAAAACACATATTTAAAATTCAATTATAAGTTTCGATATTTACATTTAGAATTATGTGTTAAGTAAAACTCCCAGTACATTATTAAAGTGACTATGATTTCAGAGATCAAATAATAACAAATCCACCTTTTAGGAATTAATCTTTTGGACCGAAGGCTTTTTTTTTTTTTTTAATGTGGGAAGAAATCCTTCATTGGACACCCACAGCCCTGGGGAGCTGTGGGGTGTCAGACTCCTACTGACTAAAAAAAACCCACAAGATACCGTCTGCCGCGCTATGGAGTGGCACGGGATCGAACAAGCAAGCACCATGCCACCCCGGCGACAAGGCCCAGCGCGAACGCCCTGACCGCGACGACAGCCCGGTCAAGCTGCCTACCCGTCTACCGAACCAATGTGCAATGGAAAGTCAGGTCCCCAGCCCCTTCCCTCCTTGGTCCGGTTTGGTAGTCAAGGGGTCATCCTCTCCAACCACCACCACCTGTAACTTTTTTACGTGGTTTTCTACCACGGTGACTCGTCGAAGGCTTCTCTCTATGATAATCAACATGGCTCAACAATACATCTATTAGTGATTTTAAACCCTGAGAAATCCACAGCTCTATATTGTTCCCACATATGGTAGCAATTTTTAACGCTCAGGTTTCTTCATGATGGTTTCGTATACTGTCAGCGAATAGTGTTACCAATTTAAATTGACATATGCACAGATACCTACATGAATACCGATAAATTCGTTGGCACTCCTCGAGGTTCTATGATAATGATGATGGTTCAATGGTTAGCATTAGTATTGATGGATATATGTTCCAATCCTTGTGAATGATCCGGAGCTTTTGGTGAAGGAAAACATCATGAGGAAACCGTAGCGTAGTGGTAGGACATTTCTAAGCCTGCCTGGCCAACTACCACCCTCAAGTTGAAAATCTATAGGTGAACACCTATACGTGTATTCCCGCAGCTGTACTTGAGAGTCAGTTCTCTTCTAGGCTTACACTCTAAGACCAAATCGTTATTCAGGTGAGATTTTGATCAAACGTCAAAACATGTAGAATATAAAAAATAATACTTGAGTATTCCGCCTATGAAATCGCTCCGCTACTAAAAATCAAAGTCGACGGTAACGACAACATTCTAAAGATTTGAGATTAAATCCAGAAGGAAATCGATATTTCGGTATTCAGTATTTTCTCATACAATATGATTATAGCAAGGTACGTGAAAATAGTATTTTTCTTAACCTTGAGAAATCCTGCCTAGGATACCCGTTTTCTGTGAAGGCTGTAGTAAACAGGCGATATCACAGTCTTAGGAGTTGTCTGAGAGTTCTTATTGAATCGAGCTATATTATTCCATGATTCCAGCACAAGAACTCAAACCTTGTGTCGGACACACTCAGAATCAGAACAACTATTTGTTCACGATCCGATCACAAGAGTAATTGTTGTGTGTTCCACCATTGGCGTAATTGTAGCGGTGAAGCTGGAAACAAGTACTTAACTACTAAGGAAGGAAAGATAAATTAATTTTAATAATGAATTTTGGCAATCTTTCAAATTTTAATAATTTAAAGGGTTATTCTTAAAATTCTGAATAATTTTTATATCGATATAATCTTCAATTCTTTTTTAAGAAATTTGAAATAATAATTCTAAGTATGGATTAAATTTACATAATATTTTTTAAAGATAATTTTCTTTATAGACGATATATTATCCATTTGAAATAATTGTATTCGGGGAATACTTTGCCCTAAGAGTTTGAATTTTGTTAAAGAGTATTTATTTATAATATACCAGGTCTTACTTGCGGTTTTTCTTGTCTTAATATATATATACCTAGTCGGATCCTACATTTTGCCAAAAATTTTTAGTGTCATTAATTATACACTTTTTGATAAGTATTTAATATTTGATTGACGAAGGCGTTACTTTGCGGAAATCCATCATTAACAATTAGGGTTGACGTTATTTCGTACTTCTGCCAAGAATTGTATGGTCGTTGTCACGTCTTACTGCAACAAAAGATAGTTGTGAAAGAACTTCTTCTTCCTTCTTTGTTTCTTCGTTCTTTCATAACTGTCTTTTGTTGCAATAAGACGTGACAGCGACCAAACAATTCTTAGAGGAAGTGCGAAGTAACGTCCTCCTTATTTTTTAAGTATTTAATAATTATGTATGAAATTAAAGGTAATTAAATGTATAATTCAATTTTATTTACATTATTCAAAATGCATTCCCTCATTTTAAATACATGCTCTTAATCGACGCGGCCAGTCAACGATCGCAGCACGCACCACATTCATATCTATTTCTGCCGCTGCTTTAACTAGAGATGCTCGGAGAGACTCCAAAGTCTATTGTGGTTTAGTGCAGACTGTCTCCTCCGAATGTTTCCATATCTTGTATTACTGTGGGTTTAAATGTGGATTATATGCAAGTATATAATTATTGAATTCATAAAACTTTAAGATATACATTCAGATGCTTGTTACATTTGTTCAACGAAGGTTAGTAAAATGTAGTACGTACAATCGGAATACAGGAACCTTTGTTCCCTGTTATATTACAGTCAATTTAACAAGGTACAATGTACCGTAGATGGTTTCCGCGCCAATTACAGCTTGTTCTGAACGTGGTCTCCCCCATTGTTGCTTTGAACCCGCTAACCTACGGAACAAGATTAATAGCAGTCATGCGTTACACTAGTACTATGCTTCGATGAGATCTCAAATCATTCGATCGCTTCAACTGAATGTGTGATACGCGTCTAATATATATGCCATATATATATATATATTAATAGAAATTATGCAAGACAAAGTTTAATGAAATGCAATAATATGATCTAACAAGATGAATTATTCTCCTCATTAAGATATATTATGTATAAAATATTATCACACAAATGGATCTAAATTGTTCCATTATTATTTAATTTACAGTGTTTTCTGGTTGTGCGGTATTGGATTGGAAAGAGTAGGAAAAACGGTAATGAAATCTTTAGTACTTACTGATTATATTAAGAAAAAAACAGCAAGGGAAGAAGAATGAGACGTTCGCCTAAGGTCAGCTTGCTACGATTTTATAAAGCGTTATCTCTGACGCACAGCGCAATGTTTGTAGTCCGGTGAACCTGTGGAGGCCTTGCCAGGTCGACAGTGTAGTCAGTTCGAAAAAAGAAAAAAAAAAGCGCAATGTTTACGATAGACAAAGATAACGCTATACGAGACCGAACTTAACCGATTTTCTCGGTCTTCACCCTGACACATTAAATCAAAAGCCCGGGTACTCTAATATTCCCTGTTACAATCAAACTTTGTTATACTGAGCTTTCGTACTTCTAATGTCCGTTAAATTTTACACACTTCCAGGTGCGAACAAGGGTCGTAAGCCGGTTACTTAAAATATATTTTAGGGATAGCATAACCAAACAACATGTTTAGGATTCCAAACATAAGTAGGTATATAAATCGAAGTATGTATAATATATAACACCGAACACCGTTTGATCGATCAGCATAGAATATAGCACAGTTTTATTATATAGAGACTATTTTTGTGCTATTCATTTTATATCAGCATAAAACATAGCACACTTTTTGAATAGAGAATATTATTATGCTATTCATTTTATTCTAATGCGGACAATGTTGTGGTTGCTAGTGTGTATATATGTTTCAAAAATATAAACTATGAACATTTTAAAAGAAATTTGTGCTTTGTATATTCGGAATATTTTTTTTTTAATGTCTACGTCATTTAGTATTAGGATAGTCCGCGGCTTTTTGGGGAGAATATAGCCGTAAATTCGAGCTTGATAATATTGTCAAAACTAATACAAAACAAAGTTAAATTATTATTATAGATATCTAAAATTAGTATTTATTTATTCTTAAGTTGTCTCGATGTTATACATATAGTATCATATATAATTATACCTACATTTGTCTTTTGGGTAACTACATTCAGAGCGGCCAAAAAATTAGGCGCGGACTGTACTAAAAGTTAGCCATTCGATAATTATATGTAATGCTAGTCCAAATTACAAATATATATATACATTTTCTATCGTCTTTATATGTTTAGTTATAGACCAGGGTCTAGTTAATTAAGTTATTTTAGTTAAGGAAGTTAATATAGTTTAACATATAATCACTTAATCAGGATTAAAATGAAGTTAATTTTCACAATAAACAGTTTTGATATCCATAGAATTAAACTAGCTGGTGACCAGAATTTCGTTTACGCGAGAATTCATACGCTATTTCCATGGGAATTGTATCAAACGTAGTAAAAGTCGGTAGAGTTTTATTTAAAAATATACAAATTTTATTTGTAACTAGTTGATACCCATGACATTGCCATCGTTATTTATTATCTTAATAATATATCAATATATTTGATCTACAGAGAAAATAATATAACAAAATTGAAACAAAAATTTATTTTGTTAACAATATAATCCGTTCCACTCTCTGGCACATGTGCACCACATCGCTTGCCTCGCTTCTCCATAACGATACAACACGCATCTTTAAATACGTAGTCCTTGTAAAAATCGTAGTTTATTAACACTTTAATAACTGTATTTTAAATGAAGATATAATGATGTTCTTTTTAGATAAGAACTAACTGTCCTCTACAAATTAAACCTAAAAAGAAATTGATAGAAATCTATCCCATAGGTTTTATATAATACGCGGACAACTTAATTAATTTAATTTAATTTTTAATATTCATATACTATATTTGAAACGTTTATGCAATTTTAATAAAACAAAAAAGTCAAACAGTACAAATCAAAAGTAAGTCTTGTATAAATAGGGAAAAATGCTAAAACAATACGATACATTCTGATTTTCTCAATCAGTACCCGGGAGTCGCACGCCGACGCTCATACAAATCTGCTTCATTTTGTTCACGGAATATTCAATTGACGGGTCGAACTCAGAACAGCTTTTAGTGGTAATAATAATATACGTGTTGTATAATCATCATAGTTTATAATTTACACAGTTATGTACTGCTTTGATTTTTACTGGAATATTATTTTCCATATTGTGACGATCTCGTGATTACACTTCCAGCTTCCATCGTTCTTTTTTTTTTCTCAAAAATTTTACCTTTCTTTCTTTAACTATACGCTGATCTCTAATGAAGCTCCTTCTTCTTATTCTACTCTGGGAACCAATACTTCTTATCTACCATTATCGAGTGGCAAAACTCTTTTACATAGCAGTATTAGCAGCTTCGAGTTAGTACGATTCTTTTACAAAATGGTCGCGAATTTTGCTATGCGCGTACGTACGCGAATGGCGGCAATGTTACTCAGAAAACAATGTCACGATACAAATTATGGTTTACAAAAATTTGCTATAGAAACAGAAATCCTTACTAATATTATAAATGCGAATATGAGTTTGTTTGTTTGTTACGCTTTGACGACTTAACTATTCAACGGGTCACCATGAAAGCTTGCTCGCACGTTATTAGGGGTACAAAAAGCATATAAGGTACCCATCATCCAGAAAAATGTATGTATGTGTTTCACAAAATTATATTAACGTCAATGAGGGCTCGAGCAATAGCTAGTAATAATATAGTTATATTTAGGTGTTCAAGATAGCTAATAGATGCTTATCCAAATCCATACGCTTAGTTTTCTTCTTCTGTATGGTGTCTTCAATTTTGTTGGACACAATTGTTAACATTTATATCATGATGAATTTAAAAATTTGACTTCATGAATGGTATATTTGTAAAGAACCCCGAGACACAGAACTTCATCCTTCATACGGGAGTTGTTTTTAAATTAAAAAAATATAGAAATAAAGATGTTATTACCTAAGTGACACAGGGTATATTTTACTCTTTCTTATTAATTTTAATGTGATTAACGTACAAAAAGATCACGACGCTTGATAAATTTAACATGTACAATTGATTTATGCCAATTTAAAAACGTGGGACTATAACCACAGACGTGCTCGTTCAATTACGTACCTGTGTACAGAACTCGTGTTTTATTACTTATTTGAATTCCTTACGAGTTTCGAAGTGCGATCTCGGTTCGTCTAGCGTCCTCGTATCTATTCACTCTGAAAGACGCGGTTGTTCTCAGCATCAATATTTTATTTTAAGATTGAATCTTGTTTTGACAGGTGCTCGGTAAATTGAAAATGTGCCTACAAAATATCTCGCCTGGCTCTGAAGGGCTGCGGATTATAAGATATATTCGATGTTGTTAATGGCTGTTTATTTACATGCTTATTAAATACAATTCAATGTGTGTAGTAAAATTTATATTGCACCAGCTATGCCCCTGGATCCACACGGGTTTTTTTTGTGGTTGCTATTAATTCTTCTAATTACCATGTTTTAATAAATTTGTTTTAAAATATTTTGAATATCTCTTGATAAGTGCAAAAGTTGATGTCCTGCAGCGCCATCTAAAGGCGAGTTATAGTAAAATGGATGACATAAAAACCTTATGTATGAAAAAACAGGTGTGCCGACGTTCGCGGTGATCAGGGAAACGTTATTGCGACTATCAATCTCTGATATCCTTACTAAAAATATAAATATGAATGTCACTTTTTTAGTTCGTTCGTTCGCTCGCTAGTTCGTTTATTTGCTCGCTCGCTCGCTGGTTTGTGTGTTATGCTTTCACACCTTATCTATCGAACCTATCATTATAACATTTTGTATACACGCTGACAGGAATAAAAGAAAGTGCATAAGTTTCTTTCATTCATAAAAAGGATACTTCCGAGGCATAGGTCAAATCTACATTAACGCAAGCGGAGTCGATAGTAAATATCAGTACTTGCACTATATACAACACCAATGTCCATTTCATAACATAGTTAATATTGTAATAGTGTGCAAACGTACTAATATTCAACTGAACATTTTGTTCGTCAAAATAAAAGAAATTACAGTGGTTTTTGTGGTCACACTTATGTTTTTCTGTTTCATTAAATATGTTATATAATCTCTTACTTTTTACATATATATGAAAAATTAAACAAAATTAAATAAGATAAAAGTAAAATAAAATTTTTAATTACTTAAGTCCATGTTCTTATACGTAAATTTTAAATAAAATCAACTTTAATAATAAATAAATGTAATCTCGCATTTTCAATTCGTCATTCTTTTTCAAAATTTATTCAATAATATTATGAACGAGTTTCGCGGGTAACGGTTAACAGGGTCTAAGTATTATTATGGTAATTAAAAGCCTCGTCGTATTTATGAATAAGCCTTTATGAATATTTCTCGTTTTCTCACACTTTACTGCAATTAATTAAATGGTTACGTTGAATATATTTACAGTTTTAGGACAATAGTATAATTTAGTCTATATAATATATATATAAAATTTATAAATATATATAAAAAAAATATTATCTATATGATAAAAATTTAAAAGACTGAGTTTAAAAATTTGTAGGACGCGGGAGCGGCGTCGCGTCACCACTTTAGCGGAAGTGGTAGTGTGGGTACCACTATGCTAATTTCAGAAGGTTGAAATAAAATAACTGACTCCGTTTGTGCAGACTAGTAATCGCTTTGGCAGCTGGATTACGAATCTCCTTTATTGTTTTTTTTTTTTTTTTTTTCGAACTGACTAAACGCTGTCGGCCTAATGGGCCTTCACAGCTTCACCAGGCTTTTAGGGCGAGCGCTTAGGGCACTCAGCCGAGAGGCAACAAGCTCAAGGGTGCCAGAATGGCCGAACCTCGGCTTGGGCAGTTGCCTTGGGATAAATGTGAATCGAACTAAAATATCTACATAAAATAAAATATCTATATACCATACATGTACACTTTAGTGAGACACATATGCATACCTTCATATGTGTCACACTAAAGCGCACATGCATATATTGCCTGATATTTTTGGCTAAGTTTAACTAGCCAAAAAGGTAAAACGGTCCCTTACAGAACCAGTGTACGTACCGTGTGAATGTGCACGTGTGTGGAGTGCAGTGTCGTGTGTGCAAGTAGCTAGTGAATGTGGTGTCACTGTATCGCGCTAGCGGCATGCTCGAGGGCTCTCGTCCGACGGATCGAACCTAGGCTTAAGCTGCTGCCGAAGGAGGACGTGGCGGGTGTGCCGGAGCGAAGTTGACCGCCCGACCGTGTCGGCGTGATCGGTGGTTTCGGGGGCGTGGGCGCGAGCACGCTCTATTTAAAGAGTCGTCGGTATGCAGATCATTCGCAGCCGTTATGTCATCCGGGGGATCGCTGAAAATGTGTCGCGGTCGTCTTTTAGGATACTTTGCGGCGGGCTTGGGGGTGTAGTTTGCAGCAGATACCACTAACGGGTTGGGATGATTTGTGGCCTTGTCGAAATAATTAGCTGTTACGGACTTGATGTACGCTTGAATCGAAGTAATATCCAAATCCTTATGAAGATCGTCGTTCCGAACATAGTAGGGGGCGCCAACACATTTTCGTAAGAAGCGATTTTGTATGACCTGCAACTTTTCAAAATTATCTTTCGATGTATGTGCAAACACGGGGCAACTATACGTAAGAATAGGGCGGACACACGTCTTATAGAGAGTGAGCTTATGTCTGAGTGACATTTTGCTCTGTGAGCATAATAGCATATGTAATCGGCTCAAGACCATAGCAGCCTTGTTCCGCACTCTCTGGATGTGAGTTTTAAAGGTAAGTTTGTTGTCTAATGTGACACCGAGATATTTAACCTCGGTAGCCCAAGGGATGTCAGTATCGAATAGCCTGAGAGGTTTTAATGTGTTCTGTTTATTAGAGGAATCAAAAAGTATTGCGGAGCTCTTATCTGGATTAACTTCTATACGCCATCTTCGATACCATTCGCCGAGATTACAAACAGCACGTTGGATGCGTGCTCTGAGATGCACTCTCTGCCTGCCTGAAGCAAATATCACTGTATCATCGGCATAACAACCTACTTCGACTCCCGGAGATCGTGGTAGGTCGCTAATATACAAGTTAAACAGGGATGGTGCAAGAATAGATCCTTGGGGAACACCTGAGTGTATTAGGTGTGGTCGGGAGAGTTCACCTTCCACTCTGAAGCGGAAAGTTCTGTTCGAGAGGTAGTCGCGAATGATATGAACTAATCTATCGGGGATTCGAAACTGAAGAAGCTTATAAACGAGTCCGGCGTGCCACACCTTATCGAAAGCTTTAGCTACATCGAAAAAGATCGCGAGAGTACGATATGATATTCTAGGTTCAGTAAAGTTATGCAGGATGTGCTCCGTGAGGCGGTGCACTTGTTGTGTACAAGAGTGTCCAGCTCGAAAGCCGAACTGTTCATGTGGTAGCAGGTCTAAAACGGACATAGTGGTCTGGAGACGGTTCAGAAGGAGCCGCTCATAGAGTTTACCAAGTGTGTCGAGAAGACTAATCGGGCGGTAACTATCAGGAAGAGTGGCTTTTTTACCAGGTTTGTGAATACCTATCACTATAGCCTTTTTCCAGACGGCTGGAAAATAACCCTGGGCCATGGCCGCATTGAAGATGCAGACCAAGAGGGCTATGAGATGATCGGGAAGTAGTTTGAGAACTTCATTCTTGATACCATCAGGACCAGGAGATTTCCTGGGCTTCAGAAGTTTTATAGCGGCACAGACCTCATCCCGGGTTACCGGGGTTAGAGTATCCGTGGGGGGGAACAGGATTGCATTTTCCACCGAGGTTTCAATCGATCGGATATGGACTGGGTCAGTGTTCGCTGTATTTGGAGAACATTGTTTTTCTAAGCTTGCTGCTAGGCATTCCGCTTTGTCTATACTATCGAATGCAGGTGACATACCTGGACCTCTATCGAGGGGAGGCATCGAAGTGGTGTTGTCCGCTTTTAGGGATCGTGCTAGCTTCCAGTACGCCAGATGAGACGGTTTGATGTCTTCTAAGAGCCTATCCCATCTTTCGCCACGGATCTCGGAAATGCGGGCTTTCACCGCTTTCCGCAACGTGCGTAAGCGGGCACGATTTTCTTCGGATGGATAGGTGTCGTGAGCTCGCGTCGCGGCGTTCTTTTCCGTGATCAAAGCTCTCACGTCATCAGGGAGTATAAAACGGCGGTCGTTCGCCGTTTGTACCTCTCTTGAGGTCACCCTGATGGCAGTCTGAAGGTGGTCGACCAGGGAATCGATAGCCAGGTCGGCATCAGCTTTGGACACTAGCATGTCCGGGATCTTATCAAGACTGGACGAGGAGGGGTTATCACTAAGGTACCTATTGAGCTTCGCGTAGTCAGGCACTCTGACGAAAGGAGGGCTGGTGTCATCCAAATGACCTAACTGTATTATAACTGGACGGTGATCAGAGTCAAGCTCGTGTATAACTTGAACGTGTCGTATCGAAAGCGAGACATTCTTTAGGAGAGCTACGTCTGACACTGTCGGTCGACAGTGATCCTGATAATGAGTAGGTTCAAGAGGAGCTACGACGTCAAATTCAAGCTCGTCTACTAGATCCTCAAGCAACTCTCCATTGCGAGAGGTACTCGAACTGTTCCAGATGACGTTCCCGCAGTTGAGGTCGCCCGCTATTATAACGGAATCGCCGAGCGAAAACAGAGCCTCGAGGTCAGATCTAAGTATTCTTTTGCTCGGGCGGAGGTACGCGGAAACTATTGTGACAGGTGGATGACCCGTCATACCTATTCTACATACTGACACTTCCATATGTAAAAGATCAAGAGGAGGGTCCATTGGCATGCAATATAGCGATCGTTTATAGTAAATGAGGGTGCCACCGCCTCGAGTTATGCGATCGTTTCTAACTATATTGTAATTCGCAATCGCGGGGTTACGATTACCGGGCTTTAGAAGTGTTTCTTGAACTAGAAGCACATCTATTTGATGTTCACGTAGAAAGGCAGCTACTTGATCGCGCTGGGGTTTAAGGCTTCGAGCATTAAAAAAGGAAAGACAAATACTACGTGGTTTTATTCTATCCATTGTAAAAGGAACTTACTTGTGGGAAGCACGGGCGAGGCGTTGGATGGTAGTCGCAACGTCAGGAAACTGCGAGATTGCATTTAGGAGACCGAGGTCCTTATTACTGTTTATCATCGCGTTGAAAGCAATGATCTCCTGTACGTCATGCACGAGGAGAAGCTGGCCCACCCACTCGATACCGGTGATGGAGAAAGAAGAGACCGGGGTTATCTGTGTGGCCTTCGGTGACTGGGGCATGGGAGCCCAAGGGGCCGAGGGAGCCGTCACAGACTGTTGTGGGGCTTTTGATGCGGATGCGGGTGTTGCCGAAGTCCTGAAATTACTTGGTAGAGCGGGAAAAGCCTCTAAGGACATTAGAGGTGAGAGTTGAGGATGAGTGGCAGTAGCAGGCACCCTAACCTGGTTAGCCTGTCTCGGCTGTCGTGGCCGCTTTGTGCGAGGCGCACGAGAACACCCGCGATAATTCGCAGGGTGACCCGCTTGACCACACAGCACGCAGCTGGGAGGTTCGGCAGAAGCTGGCGTACGTGTGCACTCCTTGGTAGAGTGGTCCTCGAGGCACTTCACGCACCTAGGGCGAAGATGGCAATTTCTTGCCGAGTGACCATACGCCTGGCAGTTGTGACACTGCGAGGGTGCGTAGGTTTTGTTCGGAGCCTCGACGGTCACACCTGTAAGACCGCATACGGAAGAAAGATTAAAAATGGCTTTTCCTTCTTTAGTTCGGTCAAGAATAACCAAAACCAGACTGAAGGGGACTTTGGTGCGGGGATGGTACATTCGGTGAACCTCCCGGACCGGAAAGTCTTGTGACTTCAACGACATCGCCACGTCATCGGTTGAAACTTCGGCCGGGACGCGGCGAAGAACTACTCGGAGAAGTCGTTCCTCCTCTAGTGCGTAGGTGAAGTAAGCATACTTATGCTGCCTGAGGAAAGAGGTAAGTTTGCGGTGATCATCGGTGGAGGGAACCTTAACTTGGATACCCGCGGGGGTATTCAGTGCCGAAGTGTATCTGATCCCCTTCTGATTTAGTTGACAGGAGATAGAGACCCAAGATGATTTGTCTTGGATTGTAACAGGTGGTGGAGTGCGGGGCTTCTTAGCCGTTGCCGCGGAGCCTAGGACTTGGGCTTGGGCTGAGGCGGAAGTAGAGGTGGAGTCTACAGCAGAGGAACGTGACGTGTAGGTGTCACCTATGATGGCAGCCTTTTTCGGTTGCACGGGTTCCTCTACAGTTTCGGTGTCGGAAGAGGAAGGGGTGGTGTGTTTTTTCCGTTTTGGAACGCGGGTAACACTTTTAAATCCGTCATGGTTCGAGGAGGCAGCGGCGATGTCAAGCTCCATGTCCGAGCCAGAGTCGGAGCTCGAACTAAGAATTATTGGAGCGGGGGTGCGGGCGAAATCGGGCATTAGTGCTTCTACGGCGTTACACGGTGCGGTTTCCGTGTCTAGTATTGCGAATGAATTCGACGTGTGAACTGCCACGGCGGTTGAGTGGGCATCAGGCGATTGTTTTGAAGGTGAGCGCACGTTCTCTGTGCGTATTTTTGAGCGGGAGCGCTCACGGGTCCTCGGAGTTTCGGTCAAATGAGAGCTAGAGGTCATGGTGTCACTCCTTTCAGCTGGGCGCGCGCGAGATGTTGCAGCATTTCCATTGGTAGCACTCAGTGATGGTTGAGATGACTGTTTGTCGCTTGAGCACTCGTTTTGGGAAACGTATATCCAATACGCTTTTAATAGCTGCGGGTCTCGACTTCCGACAAAACGTCGCAACCTAGTGAGCTCATGCTCGGGAGATATTTTCAGAGCGGCCATTCTGGTAGTATTTCGATGTTCGAGCCTCCCTACCTGAGAGGCAGGGGGGTGCGCCAAAGTGATTGTAACGAGCTATCCGAGCTCGGTAGATAAAAGAGACACACACAGAAATGATTAACACGACACATTCAACTCACGAACGAATCTAACACGTGATTTATTTTACCAACTTTACACTCTTCGCACTGAGAAGTGCGGTTTGAATAGTCGTACTGAAAAGTACGGTTTCCGAAAAATCGTATTCTAACTAATATCACTCGAAGTACTATGAACACAAGTATTCACGACACTACAAGCAACCGTAGTAGGAAAATCGGTCCGGACATCACCGACAGCGCGAACGGATATGTCCACTCACAACCGTGGTTGAGATCGAACTCCCCCTCCTTTATTGAAGGCGAGCAGGCATATTTATATGGTACAAAACAGAAAACGTGCAAACTAATAGGATAAAAGTAAACCGACAATACAAATAATATTACAGTTGTAAAATAAAAGTGAAAATTATAAAACAAAAGTAAAACTAGGAATTAACAATAAACATCTGTGCAATAAAATAATAAAGATTAAAAGTCGGGATTATAACAATTCGCCGCATTGTGTGTTGAGTTTGTCGGTAATATTATAGTTGATCCCAGGTAACATGTGGCCGCCACCTGGGCGGCAAGTCTTAATTAGTCGCGTTCTTAAGCCAACTAATTTCGGACTTTGTAGTGCCGCTGATTTTTCGCCTGCGTTGTTGTAGTACACACATACCACGTTTGATGTAGGTATGTGTGTCGCTACAAATTAAACAAAACGTTGAATTTTCTGCGTTACTCGCATCAGATCAAACTCATACAACGCTAGTCACATTCAATCAGGCAATATAAAAATCGTGGCCTGGTTGGTAAATTGAGAAAGTTACAGATTGTTCTTTCGTGTCGCTTTGATGAGTTACTTAGAAACTTTTTTATACGACAGTAGTTAAAATGCTTTTGAAGACAAACACCGGTCTCGTTTGTGAAGTAAAGGACTTCTTTCAGATATTTTGTGTATTCGTTTATAAATATGGCAATTTTATAACACGGATTTTGACTTCTTTTATATTTTGATATTGAGTTTTACATTACAATTGTCGTAATATATAAATATATATATATATATAGGCAGATACGTTTTGAGCTTATATTCAAACAGTAAAGTCCGACCAAATTAATTAAATTTAACTTGTAGCTGTAGAATAAAAACAATCTGTACAGTTAATATGCACTATTAATCTGAGAAAAATTATTGTTCGCTACGCTCGAAGCGAAACTCACCTGGTAATAAATAAAATTAAAATATTAAACTCCTACTTATACGCATACACCAAAAGGCGGATAAAAGAAATTGAGCATTCTGTGATAAATATAATGATTCTTCGGGACATTAAAATACAGAAGTGTCACCAGCTATTGTGTGCCTACATACCTAACAATAAAATGTAACTAAGTGCGTCTATTACGTTCCGTTCCTCTTTCAGTGGAATTAATCCAGATTAATTATTAAATTAAACTAACCTAGGTACGTTGCCTGCTGTATTTATGTACCTATTAACTACATAGAGTAGAAAGAAGTTGAGGCATAGTAAATATTTATACAGTTCAATATAAAACTATATTAATATTGTAAATTATTATTAGCTTTTGGTCTCGGCTTCGCACATGTTAATATGGGCATGTACTCGTACATTTCATTTATCCCTCGAGAATAGTACAGTTTTCCTGGATAAAAGGTATCCTATTTCTTATTTCTATAATCCTGAAAACGTGTGTGCGATGTTTCACGGTGGTCGGTTTAATAGTTAAGGCGTAAAAGCGTAACAAACAAACAAACTTACATTCGCTCATATAATATTCGTTAGGATTTCCACAATAAATTATTATAATATTTATCCTTACGACTACAATATTCCTTGTGAGGACAATACAATCTGTATTCGTATGCGTTTTCATGCGTTTTTATTCGTAAGCAGCTAAACTTATTTTATTCTTTGGAGCGTCGGCGAACTTTGACATGAGAGCGGTGGTGATCAAACAGCATAGTCAATGCTGTGATACTAATGCTATAATGTGTGTGATGCTGTGTAAGTTATCACACATTTTTTTAATAAAACGGCGTCTTTGTCAGTAAATTATGAAATAAACAGTTATAATCGCCGACCGATCGATTGTGAATTAAAATATGGCGTAACATAAATAATTACTATACTAGATCTATGGTGTTAGTTTTTTAAACATTGATAAGTAGCTAACTTCTTTAAAAAAAAAAACACTTTTTTGTATTAATTTATTCTTATAAAAATGTAAGAACAAGATAGGTCTTATGAAGAACAAGACCAAGACTGATTTGGGGCAACACTATTACAAATATTGAAACTTCAAATAAAATTATCGAAAGTACGTACATCCCGATTACATGAATTTATTCAAGGTTATCCAGTTTTTGATATGTTCACATGAGTATGCTGTAAACAGAATTTAACATATCATATTTCACTTCAATGTTTGAGGCACTGTTTTTGAACGATTTTAGTTTATTCTAATAAAATACCCGGCGGGCTAAACGTAACCGGTAAGACGGACACTATGCCTTTAATCCTGTACATAATTGTTTGTTAACGATTCTTTTGTTTAGTATGTATATATTTTAATTGTTATTAAAAAAAATTGTAGAAGTTTGTATTGATTGAAAAAACTCTGTTTTAAATATTGTGCCTTATGTAGTTTCATGTGTAAAATTTTAACTTTTCTTTGTGTTCGGTAAGAAGAAACACATATTTATGATTGATTGATTATACATAACCTCTATTATTAATTTTTATATCGTATGATAATGTTACGATTTATATCACAAATACACTATTTGAAACACTAAAGAAATAACTGGAAATGTTTAGATCTGCGTACCCTAAAAACTGTATATAAATTCGTAGAAAAGAAAAGGCTCCGCCGTCTCGCCTGAATTCAAGGAATACGCATACAATTAACTTTTGTCGGTACAAGTATTATATCGTAACAAACAAATAAGTCTCGATTATTAAAAAAAAACTCAAAACTTCTACCCTTCTCTTAGATGTTATATCGGTCTGTGATAAACAAGCAAATTCCAAGAAATGATTTGCGAACTTTCTATTACCCATTTTGTATTAAATATAAAAAAGTCCGTCCAACCGATGGTGATCTCGAAACTTCTATTGTTGTTACTGACTATACAGATTGCTACTGTAAAAGTCAGTCTGTTCTAATTTTGTTAACATATGGAAAGAATCTTTAATCGCTGGAAACGGCATTTTAATACCTATGAGCATAACGATAGAAAGCTGAGTTTATATATTCGAAATAAGACAATTTAAATAAACCTCATCCCCTTTGTACTATTAAAAATAAATCACCATTGTATCGCATAATTCATATCTATATAAATAAAAATCAAATACTGAATGTATGTAAGTTGATCACTTCAGAACGGCTGCACCTATTTGGCTAATTATTTTTTTTTAGTGTTTGTATTTGTCTTTGTATGTAAAAAAAATGTTTATCAGTCATGGGGAAAAGTAAACAAAAATTTGATTTAAATCTTTTCATATAAAAGTGAGTGTGTGAGTGAGATAGAGACAGTTGGGACATTTTCAAAATGTTGACAGAATTGACGTTCAGTTCCCATTTTATTTCATTGTCGTACTGATACCGTTCGGTACTGGTCGTATTATATGGTAGGACTCTAAAAGAAAGATTTGGCCAATATTATACGTCAGTACACCAGTGCGAATCCGGAGCGGACAGCTAGTTCAGTATAATTTGAAAGCCTATCCAATATGTAACTAGCATTATTGCTAGCTAGCATTTGTTTCCTTCTTATCTAAACGTATGTGTACAGTCAGTTTCTTCGTTTCGCCATCATTGTACATAATCGGTAAAAAACATTGTGTAACTAACCATTAGGTAATAAAATTAAAAGGTTTTATGAATCTTTACTCCTCTTCGAAATGTATATCTTTAATAAGGATAATGTAGGACAGTGTAAAGGACAGTGGAATCTCTATAACTCAAATGCAAAAAAAATCGAGTTAGTTTTCGATTTAACAAGAATTTCGAGATTTAATAGTCATTTATTGTGTGTGTACAAGGCACAAGCAATAGTTTAGAAACCCCGAACATTCCTTTTGGATTTTATTGCTATGATTTCAGGGAAATTCCAAGTAAAATGTCATTATATTTAACAAACTACGACTTACGGAGAGTACTTTTTGAAATCCGAGTTATAGAGTATAAATATATCTTATCATTACCTCGATGGGAAATAACATTTTGTTCGAGTTACAAAGTTTATACTAATTCGAGACACCGCGTATTTAGGGTTCAACAGAATCGAATGACAATTTTTTCATCTTACATGAGGATTACGACTTAACGAGGTTCGAATTATAGAGATTCCATAGCAATTAGTATTGAAAATTTCAGCTAAGTTTTTAACCAGAAAGTAGAAAGTACTGTTGTACTCGATAATGACACAAATAGCATAATATATGTATTTGCCTAATTATATATGTACATTTTATTAATATAACTAACCCGTGAATTAAGCCGAGTCAACATGGCATTAGCCTTAGATTGAATATTCATCAGTCTCGCGTAGAATTTACGCAAACCCTCACAGTATTATAGGTGTATAGGTATGTCTGCAAGAAAGTCTTTAAGCTTGTTAACAGTCCTTTAAAAGTTAGGTTTAATTGAAATGGATATATTTTATCATCTTTCATATCATTGTTAAATATCTGCATTAAATTTATACGAAGAGTGCGTAAACTTTTTGTATGCAAATATTCTCTTAATCTGTAGAAATATGTATATATACAGAATGTAATTGACGATGTCTCGTGGCTATCAAAATATTGCACTCTTATAAAATGTATGAATTAATACTATTCATCTCTTCTGTTTTCCTATTCTTACCGCTATAGTCGTACCGATTGCCTTTGTTTAATTTATTTTTAGTAAAGATAAAAATGCTATCTATCAATATTATTACGTATTGACAGAAATATACTTCATTTATAGCGTCTAAATATGCCCGTGGGCACAGTAAAAACACCACTATACTTATATATAAAAACCACTTAAAGTTATGACGATATATATCAGATATGTCGGTAAAAGAGGTGTCATTTCAGAGGTTCTGAGCTATGCTGAGTTATTAGTAAAATTTACATGACATAATTGTAAGTCTGAATTGTTCTTATTATAAAATCCAAAGAAGGTTCACTATAGCACATGTTCATCTACTGAGGATAAGCAACTGTATTCATTTTTATATTAAAAAAATGATTAAAAGTAATCGAACAAAAGACGATCAGTTTTATCGTTTTGCTCTCATATGTGTTTTCATATCAAAGAGTGATTATTTTAATATATCTGCTCTGGCTTCAGACAGAATCAAATTACCGACCTACTGCACTCACGCGAAGCTGGGGCAAGCCACTAGTTTAATATAAACTTTACGGTTTTCATTACAAATAAGAATACAAAAAATTGTAATATCTAAGAAAACTTTAAAACCGATTAAAAATATGATGTGTAATTTGCAAATATTATAGAATCCAGAATATGTTTGAATAAAAAATAATGAATTCTATCGGTATCGAAAGGAAATAAGTTACTTAGATTGCTAAAACCTAATTGAAATTTGCCTCTTTTTTTAGGTAATTAATAAAGGAAATATAACCGTTTTAAGTGCGTCATTAGAGAGTTTCATCTAAAACCGTTGCGGGCTGTTTATCAACGTCGTATCTTGACAACTGCGCAATTGTTAGTCCGCGCCGGAGTCCCGGGTAGCTTAACATGTCAAATTATTTTCTTCTTGTCTCCCTTAATTGCTTTTTCAACAAAATTAATACATTTACAGTGTGAAACAAAATACCTATATAATAAACCACGACGTGTATTCAATATCAATGTTATTCAACTTATAAATTTCATAAAAAAGTTGTATACGAATCATAATTATAATTCTGATTTTACATATTTAAAACATGGTAGAAGTCATGAAATGATTTAAATACATTTTAAATAAAATAAGGACTTTATTTTTTAGGAATGTTTTAAGAAAGGATATCTCGAAATTCAACTCCTTAAGGACTTGATCCTTACATCTTTCAGAGTTTCTGTGGAATATAATATATTTTATCAGGTCAAATCTATTATGTAGGTCTGTTCTAAATTAACTGCCAAAAGCAGTTAAATATTTTTGTTTTAAACAGTATAACCACCAAGGGAAGGAAAGTATGTTTTGTTGAAAAGTAACATTTTATCGGCAGCTTTATTCGTATTCATATTAACTTAAATATGAATATTCGCTAAAATAGCCTACATATATTGCATTTCATTAAAAAGGTGCAGTTTAGTCCTTTTTTCTTTCGTGTTTATCAACCTTCTTTTTCTATATTCTTTTATCTCTATTAAGCTATAATGTTATCGATATAAAAAATTGGAAACGGATTCTTTTTCTATCCACCGACGAGGCGAAACCATTGTTTATAAGTCTCTATTCGCCAGACATTACGGTCCTTAGGAAACATACTACGTGGCCCGTTCTGGGAGGGAAAGGATGTCTTCAAAGTACCACGCTTGGTCACAGGAGGGGCTTCTCATATACTATGGATGGTCACCAAGGGGAAGGAGAGTGCTAAAAAATTGTCAACCATGTCTCACATAGTATGGGTACGTTCCCTTACGGTTTACTAATCTACAATATCGGTATACTATTTGCAAACAAATCTCAATAGCATTGAAATTGAAAACAAAATGAATAACGGTCGAATTGCGACGACTGGACGAAGAATACTTGTCGATGAAAATGTTAACTTGTAGTTACTCAATTATGTGCTGGTTTCATATTTCATTTTCTCAAAGATCATTAAGCAATCGTTACTTATTCATTATCAACCATTCACGGAGTGAAGGTGCAGTTTGTAGTCCGGTAAATCTGTAAACGCCAAAGTGCCAACAGTGTATACCAGTTAGAAAAAAAGGCGCAGGTGCAGATAATAAATGTATTAATATTTTTATTGTTTATAGGTTTTGGCGTTTAGCTACAATCTCACCTGATGCTAATTGACGATTAGGCTCAAGATGGTAACTCGCTAAGGCTACAGAGAATTGTATCTTGAGCTCAATCCAGAATAAACATGCAGAGGCTTGATGGCCGATTTTTACCGACTGAGATTCATCACGATTTTCCTCACCGAAAGATCCGGTTCATTATAGGAAGTCGAATTTACGTCTATCGATGTGATTTATGTACACGATATAACTGAGTTTTACCACACCGAGTTTTACACCATAACTTAGCCTAAATAATAATAAAAAAATTAAGCAACAAGCTCATAGAAGCCGAAAAATTTTTTTCGTAAGGCAACCAATCTATATCCTAGTTATCTAAGTTATTGCAATTCATAAACGCTGTATAATTTCTTAGTAATCTTCTCCGTTGCATCGCATCAGATTTCTGACTGACACGTTCATTAAGGCGTCCTTCCTTTCTCACTCCAGCAACTCACCCTTTATAGCAAAACGGAAAGGGAAAATGCTCAACTAAATAATTGGGTCACTAGTTATGTTTACTTGAACCAGAGGGGACTCGATGTGATTACATAAAGAAAAACAAAATGCTGACAATAATTTATTCTATCTACAAAGAATGTCTATAAAGAAATTGTTTGGTGGATTTATATGTCTATAAAATGTTATCAATTCCGTGGCTAATTTAAGCGAATATTTGGAAAATTGATTTTTACACATTCGATTTAATAAGTACAAGTATATTTTAATAATATTGAAGTTTATGTTGATTCTCCTGCCAGATCATTGAAACGGTCAAACCCATGTTGGCAAAATTTTTACTGCGTGATAGAGGGTTTTTCAGAATATTACCAGAAGCTAAACGGCGATGTTAAAATGTACAGGGGTAATTTAAATCCACCAAAGTGTATAATAACAAAAATCCAATAAAACCATAAGATACCCTGAATTCATCCATACAAAAAAACATAGTGTCCATGCCACAACAAATTTATATTCGACAGTAAAAACGCGGGCACAAGCTAGTTAAATAATACCGATATAAGTTTAAATAAATTGCATAATATAAATCAAATAGCAGAAGTACGAATAATAAATACCAAAAGTTAACATATAGGTCTGAGAATATTTGTAGTCGTGGGACACCTCAATTTATTTATTATTCAAGCTAAATTGTGAGGCTAAGCGAATTTATGAAGAGAGCCCCAAAAGGTACGCCCCACTAATCTGTTTGATTGCGTACGCAAAATCACGGTTTATTGGTTTAATGATATATTTTAGAACTTTTTCATACCTTTTAGGCATATTTTTCAAAGCGTTTAACATCTTATTGTGATTTCAATTGAAATTTTTTCTGTATTCCAAAATCAATTACTATTTTAAGAGACAAAATTTTTGCTTGTGACATTTTCATAACTTCAGTATATATTTCAAAGGATATATTTTGAATGTGATTACTGAATGCCCAAAAGTTTAATTTTATATAGATAATGACGGAAGCGCTTCATTGTAAAACACTCATGTTCCATAAAATTTCGCATCGATGGGCGTATTGAGTCCACATTCATTGTATTTTCGCTTAAATTTTCTTCGTCATCAATATCTTTCATATTTTCTTACGTAAGAGCTCATGAAAGTATATTATATAGGATTCGAAAGGGTTTCTATTCTTTTTTTATCGTAATATGGTTTTAGCCACTGTACTTGATGGTAAGGACAGTGCAATTCAAAAACAACGGTGAGAAATCTACAATTTATCGGTAGTAGTGGCCGTCACAATGACTTGCAAGTAGCTTGATATACAGTGGGTAATCCTGAGATATGAAAAACTAAAATTCACTGTGATTAGTTTATTAGCTAATGCATGACGGTAGCGATCCTGTCGGACAAATCCAAACATTAGAACGAAAAAATTGTGTATAACAAAAAAAAAAACGTTATAATTATGTCATAAAACTACTACAAATGCGCACAATTGAGCATAAATAACCACTCCCCTACCACCTTCTTTAGTTACTAGGTATACACTTACTAATCCGTGAACATGACAGACATAAGCGCACTAAGGTGAAATACACCTTGCGTATGGTAAGCTATCCAATGGAACTCAGTTGCCATCTCCTATAACCTAGCAATTTACTTCAAATTATTTAATATATACAACATTTCTACATATTATTTTTTTAAACTAGCTCTTTCTGACGACGTGAAAGGTCTATGTCTTTTTCCGTACTCCTGATAATGTGTATGCAAAATTTTGTGACAAACAGATGAGTAGTTAAGGCTTAAAGATGTAACAAACAAGAGAAACTCAATTTCGCATTTATAATATTACTTAGAACATTAGACATGATTAGGATTAAAATTCGGATTGCGATTGATAACATTGCTATAGCAATAATACTAAAGGGCACTATTCTTAGGAAAATGTTGCATATCATATGACATATTATAGTGAACGTTACTTTGCACTTCCGCTTGGAATTGACTGGCCGCTGCCACATCTCATCAGATTTAATATTTTCAGGTTCACGTCGCGCAAATTAATAAACGTTTTTTCTTGCAGTGAGATATCGCAGCGATCAATAAATTCCAAGGCGAAGTACAAAGTAACATCCACCACATTATTTAATGATGGATTTCCGCAAAGTTACGCCTTCATCATTCAAATATCATATAAGAAAAAGGGTGTATACCAACTGTAATGTATGTGGAAACATTGATGATGAGATGATGATTGATGAACATGACTAAAAGAGACTCACACAGTTTTTTTTAATGTTATGAAGTAACAAGCAAGCATGATGTGAAGTGGCCACTGCAACCTATATAAAACTAACCTCAATACGACCGCAACCGTGAGATTAGTTATGATAGGATGCTACTCGTGAGAGTCCTGATGATTGAGTTTAAACACCTTGTGTTCTCGTGTATGTTACTAACCACACTCTTCAAATTGAAAACAAGCAGCGCTACCACTGCTGCGTTCCAGCATAAATAGGGATGAAGTCATTGCACAGGCCCATCCACCATTGAATTGGACTTTAAACTGAAACTTTAATCGTATGACACCAGAGTATGATCTACTAATTATATGTAATAAGTGCTTCTCCTAACATCATAATAAAAATCACATGGTACAATGGGGCTGTTATGTTCGTTTCAATAAAAGCCTCTAAAATGTTAGAGCTATAACAGACACCCAAAGTTTCGCTAGATAATAATAATAGTTAATTTGTATTCCAATAAAATATACGACAAATTGTACACAGCAAAATATAAACACAAATATTTAAAGAGTTACAAATATGTAAGAATCTGTTCATTCAAATATTTTTATGTAAACATATTCATCTAAAAGACGCGAGGGCAAAATAGACCGAAATTATGTCCACAGTCGTAAAGCTGACAAGATAATAACAATTATTACTAATGTATGCATTCAAACGTCATTAGTCGATGTAACAGGTGACACACCCTTTGCCATTAAGCTAAAAATATCGTTTCATCCAACAAAAAGCTCGCATAAAATATACGCTAGGTCCCTTTGTGAAATTCACATATTAATCTTTCCAGCTGTAACGCCCGACACCCGGTTACAGGATGATGAATACTTGCGTGCTGCGTACGGTCACGAGCGCGCTGATATCTGTTTTAAATGTCACAACGGCTTATCCACGGTATTTTAGCCTTAGAAACCTATTAGCAAGGTGCAATATTGAGTGAATAATATAAACGCGATAAAGACAGTTCAGTGGACTTACCTACATATTAACATCCCAGACACAAACTGATGTTGTTCACTGATGTATTCTGTTTACATAAACATTTGGTGATAGGACCCACTCTTATGCGGGTCTTTGTCAGAACGTAAATTGTTATACCACACAAAAACTTGATTAATTGTCGAAATATTCAACTTTTACTATGTATATATAATGTTATAAATATTCGGCTTCATAAATGTTCTTGATGTTAAAATTAAGATGAGAAAATAAAATTACTAAATATACTCGTATATGTAGACTTAGATAAAAAGTATACCATCTAATTATGTTGCTAAATTACTTTTGAAAAGAATAACAAGTGGTTCTAATTAACAAAAATTTCTTTTAATCTAAATCCTATTTAGTAAAGAAACCAACTAAATGGTTCAAGTGATGTTAATTATTCTCAATTGGCGCTGTCTTTGCAATTAGCACAAAATGTCGAGGAAAAATTAATACCTCAAATTATTTCTTGGTGTGATTTACATTTGAAGTAAAAAATATAGCCATCGTACACCATGACATTATTTGTCGTTAATTATTGCCCGCGGCTTTGCTTGCGTTAATGTATATTTATCCTATCCCTTGGGCTTGCCCTATATCCTTTTCTGTACCCCTGATAATTTGTATGCCAAATTTCATAATGATGAGTTGAGTAGTTAAGGTGTAAAAGTATTACAAACAAACAAGCTCGCATTCGCATTTATAATATTAGTTACGATTAGGATGCTTGATTTGCACATTGCGGAAATCCAACATTAAAAATTAGGTTGGACGTTACTTCGTACTTCCTCTTAGAATTATTTAGCAGCTGTCACGTCTTTCTTTTAGTTGTTTCACTACTGTTTTCTGTTGCAGTAAGACGTGACAGCGGCTAAATAATTGGTAGCGGAAGTGCGAAATAATATGCACCTATTTTTTAAGGATTAGGATTGTTGAACTGACATTTTAGAATCGTATAATATAATTAACAAAATACTTACTTACTCGCTTCACTATTTTTGTAATGGTTGGTCAGAAATTTTACCACTGTTAAACCTGATAGAAAGTTAAGATATGAACGAAAATGAATCAGCTTTGCATCTGTTAACCATCAATTACATTTTAACATTTACTTTCTCTTACAAATATTATTCATATATGATTATACAAACTCACATACACATTTTATTCATGACATTCAACAAGTACTTATCCGCAGTCGCACGAGCGCAAAATTGTGATAAAAATCATAAGCTACGAGCATGTGGTCTGGCGTCAGACGAAGTAATTTATTGTTTCAAATCTGTTGGAGAATAGAGATTACAGTTTTTCTTTACATGTTTTACACACGATGTATAACAAGCTTCTTATTTTACAGAGATATAGTGCTCATTGTTTTAATTCACAAAGGAATAGAAGATAATGATAAACAATTGGTTAATGAAGTGAATATATATAATATACGAGTATATTCTTTGCGTTTGAATAAGCTAAAAATGTATGTAGTTAAAGCAAGTTTTATTCGAGTATTTTGTACTTAAGAGAAAAAAGATTAATCATAATCATAAATACTATACCTACAAGAATAAAGATGTTCAGATATAAACACTAAATACTTTTCGAAATGTTAAATTACTCCAGTAAAAGAATCAGATACATCGGCGGTACTGGATTTTATGAAGAAATCGCGTAGATACAAATATTAAATACTAGAAACACATACATATCAAAATATATAAAATATACATTACATAAAATTAATATAAAATATATTAATAAAATATTAAACAGGTAACGGTCAATGTTCGTCTTGTTCAGATATTAAATATTCCGTTATCTACATTTCTAAACGAATAAAATAAAGCCGGAGGGTTTTTATATCCGAATGTAATCTCTGGAACTTCCATTCCCCTATAGAAAACGATTTTCGAGTTAAATAGACCGTATATTAAGTGAAAGGTTTTATCTATATGAAATATTATGATATCATTACATATTAGAAAACAAAGTCGTCCGCCGCATCGGTCTGTCTGTCGGTATGTTCGCGATAAACTCGAAAGCTACTGAACGGATTGTAGTGCAGTCGTACCAATAGATAGACTAATACACGAGGAAGGTTTAAATATATCATTTGTCAAGGTTTTGTGCAAATTGGTTGAAGTATAACGATAATCGTTGGAAGTATTAGAAAAATTCAAGCTCCTGAGCTTTCAACAAAAACGCTGCCTAATTCTTTTGAGATATAACACAACAATGCATAGTGGAATATTCCTCTTTTATAGATCTACAAAAAAGTCTGGGATGGCATATACCTATTTTTTATGGGTAGCTTACTTTACCCATCTGAACCTAAAATTCTAAAAACATGGTCACATACACTGAGGTAATTGGAAGGCTTTTTAGACAGATACAGTATTAATTCTTACCAAATTGAATACATTAGTTACCTTAAGCATTTCATGCACATAAGTATATATTTTTTATTATCAGGGCAGGACAAAGTCCGCTGGACCTGCAAGTAATGATATAAAAAAATGATATAGGTCTTTCGTTGTATGAGCATTAAGCAGAAGCTAGGTTATGATCTATAAACAGATTTTCTTCATAGCTTAGATAGCTTCATTTATCATAGAGTTTTTAAAGTTCTAAGAACCTACAGTTTTTATAAACGCTCTAGTAAATCTAAGCCTGTTTACTACCATGTTAATCGACCCATGCCCTATAGTTCGATAAATATTTTACTAAATTTTGAAACTTCAGTTAATCTATACTACAGTAACACAATTATCAAAATAATCTAACTAATCCTGTTGAATTATTAATAGGCCAACTTGCTAATGAAGTTCGGAGTTAAGCAGTTGAACAAATATTAGAGTGGTACTTTGCCGTTACTTCAACCACGGTCGTAGGTGCGTCTTTTATGCTTACTACAAAGAATTGATTCAGTGATACTAAGAAATTTAATGAAGCCTACAATTTGTAAGGAGGTAAACAAAATATTAATCGCAGTTAATCGATTTTAGAAGTAGAACCCTTCAAGATTATGAATTATGAAAGGCCCTCCTTTTTGAAGAATCCTAAAAATGGGCAGACAAATAGACAAACTCTGCGGTCGATATTATTTTAGAATTGCGAATCTTTAAAGAATATTGATCGACCTCAAAGTGTGAATATCTTCTGTAGAATGGAAAAAATACAATAGTAAAATTTTACCCGAATGCCTTTTACCCTTATTTTATTTAACATATTTCTATGTAGTTGAGGCGCTATTATAAAAAAAGAATATATCTTAGGTATATTACGAAACAAAATAGCTTCGACGAGACGCGACTCTGAGATTCATATGTACCAAAGAACCATTACGTACAAATATAGTTTTCACAAAGAAAATAACAAAGAGTTTGTTTTTGGAACGAAACCAAATATCTCTTACAATTAAAACAATAAATATAGATAGGCTGCAAATATTCAGTAACAGGCACCTCTCATTCGGCCACTCAATCGATATAAAGACGTCCAGTTGGTGAACTGGTGAATATAATTTTTTGGAGCGATGATGGCTCAGTTGGTAGTTTGTTCGGACACAGCGTAGAAGGACGTAGGTTCGAATCCTAGCAACTGAGTCGGAACTTTCAGTGAAGCTTTCGGTGAAGGGAAACATCGTATTGAAACCATAGCATGGTGGTAGGGCTTTCCCTAAGTCCGCCTGGCTAGCTACCACACCCAAGTTGAAAATCTGACGCCAAGCACCTGTTGGTGTGTTTCGGCAGCTGCACTTGAGAGCCAGTCTCCCTCTAGGCTTAGCGTCTGCCGTCTTAGACCACATCATCATTTAACGTCAGATGAGATTGTGGTTAAACGTTAACATATAAAGTATTAAAAAAAGAAGTAGAAACAGTTAATATAATAAAATGGAAATAAAAATAACCTTAAAATATAAATGTATCGTTAGAACATTATTATAAAAAATAATGTAATGTTATTAACAAATACATCGATGGATATTCTGAAGAAGCCATTGTGATATTTAAAAAATATTGTTATTTTATTTATATTTAAAAAGCTATGAACTATGATACTCGGATAATTAAAAAACTGGTAAAGTGTGAGTAGTAATCGTGCACCAAGGGATCGTCCCATTCCAAAAATATCTACCAAAAATAATGTGTTTTATTTCGTTCACTGAAAATCCTAATCTCGAGTACGATTTGCACTCAAAGAGTTTGTATTATCTGTTGTTTTTTTACTTTTGACTTTGATGATGTGTGACGTATGTATTACCGTTTTTACGATATAGTAAAAGTATTTTTTTAATAATTTCATTGGTTATCATTTGGCCAAATTATCAGCTAATGTTAAATGAGGATGTGATCAAAGACGGCTGACACGTTAAATCTGAAGAGCCAGTCTCAAGTACAGCTACCGGAACACACTCATAGGTACTTGGCGACAAACTTTCAACTTAAGGGTGATAGCTAGGTAAATGAGCTTAGAAACAGCCCTATTACCATGCATTAAAAAATGGATTTTGATTGAAAAACAATTTTTTGGATGAGAAACGATAATCTAAGTTACGTTTTAGGATGCCAGCCACAATAACTCAGGCACAATTTAACAAATATTTAAAAACAACACCTACATAATTGTCTTCTTTTATACTTACACGTTTAAGTCAAAATTAATTGTTCGTTTCCGCGTATTTATTAATAAGCAAAGTTTTACGGACATTACAGATCAATTAATCTCTAATTGAATTTAAGCATAAAAATAGTTATAAATTGTATACTTAAGTGATCAAGCCAAGAGCGATCTATCAAATTATATCTTTAGATGGGGCTGTATTTTACTTCTCGGATAATCGTTAATGAGCTTTTAGGGAAAAAAAGACAGATAAATATATATCCATAGTTAGTGTCTTTTCATAAAAAAAGATTTCTTTTTAATTTGCACTTATATCCTAGTGTAAGCATACTAGGTCTTCCCATCTTGACTTCCACTGTCTGTGGAAATGTGTGTAATCGAACTCGAATATAACCTTTTATATGAAAGACGTTCATTTCTAGAAATAGGCATCCCTCAAAAATCGTCGAAACGATTGATGTTACATTGCTTGCATCACTTGCATCTAACCAATTGTCGCAATTTTCGTTCTTCGGTTTACCTAGTGCATTTCCCCACGTATATTTCGTTATATGGAAGCCGATCGAGAACTTTTCTAAACTACCAGTCATCCATTCTACAAGTAATATACGCCAATTACTACCACTTAAGTTTAGAAATTCTGTAGAATATTCCGATGACTTTGGTTCTTCATTTCTACTTCGATCACGATCTCTACAGTTCCTTCCTATAAGTAAACTGAATTCACTCCATTATTCTCATCACGTAAAATAAAAATTAAACGTAAGGTAGATCCTTTTCTGAGAATGAGCTTCGGTTAAGTCGTACGGAGAAATAACGCTAAAGTGCACTAAGAGTGAGTAACAAGACGTCTTGCTTACTTATATCAAGGTGACCTGTTTGCCCTGAACCCTGTCTAAGTAACAAAAGAGCCCTTTTACACACAGATGGAAGAATACGGTACATTAGTTACAATTTCATTTAATAGGATCTTGCTTTTTATAAATTTGTTGTTTTATGTGACATAATCTATGTGATTTTATATAATGATGCTGCTCTTTCTCAACAGGAAAAGAAAGAACAATCAATATTGCAAAGAATAAATATTGTTTATGATTTATCGGTTAATGAAGATGTTATGAAAATATTATTTTGAGCATTATGTTATTTATCAACGATTCATTATTTGTTGGCCTACCAGGTAATTGGTGCCAATGACTAAATACATTAAAAAAATAGTCATAACCATATCCCAGAAATCAATATAATACACCAATCTGGAACCAGAAAATATCGGAAGAATGATACATTGGTCTAACCTTAGGAAAGTCACGAATTTACGCAGTATTTATCTACACATATAATAAGAATTTAAAGTGTCTATACTTTTGAAACTTTTGTGAATACAATATTTTGACTAAGAATAAGTAATTAAATGTATTTAAATTATTTTTAGAAATGTCTGTCTCTTTGTGCATAAAAAATATTAACAAACTCATAAAGCATATCCTCGAGTAACATTTAGTCTTTGTTGTTAAACTGCTAGATAGGTATCGATAAATTATTTTGAGTTTTGTTTTCTAAAAAAAATTATCATGGCATCTTAATTTAAAAAAAATCCACCTTATCTTAATTTAATATACAGTTATTAAAGTTTTAAGAAACTACATTTTTATAAGCGCTATGCATTCAGCAATGTCTATTTTCTTGCAGTGGAGAAATGGGGCAAGTGGTCTGGTGCCCATGCGCGAAACAACGCAGACTAAGTCGTGGGTGTCAGCTAGGTTATACTAGTATTATAAAGTTCGAGAGGGTGGTCTCGTTTTTTTTGACGCGCTAAGCACAAAATCGGGAAAGTAACTTTTGCATTTTATAACATTTTCAATAATTTGATGGCGGTTTCGCTCGCGTTAATGCAGATGCAGATTTAATATATTCTTAGGGAAACAGAACTTTTTTTTCTGGTTGAACGGTACCCTATGCTCTTTTTTGTACCCTTAACATCGCGTAACAAACAAATACACATTCGCATTCATACTATTAGTAAGGATTAAAATACGTTTTATTGAAGGTTATAGGTTATCTAATATCACGTCTTGACCCTATGGTGCTTACGAATTACCATACAAAATGTGGTGACAAGTTACGTAAAACGAGAACAAAATAATAGAGAGGACAAATCCACCAAACCGAGCGTTACCAAGAAGAATCGAACTGTGAATGCTTATGTCAGAGTGGTACCATGCAGCGTGGTGTTCTCACGTAGTCGGCTACCTACGCAACAGACTTACTTTATATAGGACTTGTTTAAGCTTACCTAACTGCATTGAAGTCATCAAAATTTATATATTGCTTTGGTAACAGTATGAAAAAAAAATCGATGTGAATATTGAAAATTGATTGAAAAGTAATACAAGTTCCCCGGATAATCTAGCGGTTAATGTGAAAACCAGATAGAATTTACTATATAAAAATATAATATTTAGCTTCTTTTAATTTTCCCTGTAGTTTTACGTAGGTTCAGGTTTTCGCATTTATTGCAAGATCATCCAAGGAATTTGTATTATTTTTTTATTAGACAATTGTGATATAAATAACTAAATTAAAGCTAGTCAAATATTCAAATCGTAACTCATTTCATCGCAATCTTAACTGTGGCTTAATAACACATTTTAGCTGTATACACCTGAATAACACAATCTTATCTGAATAATGTGGCCGGAGATTATTGCCGAAGCTACTTTTATTTCAAATGAGGTACAGAAAACAAAATAAATAACCACCTTCATATAATGTTGTGGAAGATTTTATTCTTATTATTACTATTTAGGTTTGAAATTGCTGTAGCCTTTTTTCACTTTTGTTGTTTTCGCATAATTGTATTCGGAATTATGTCATGTCAATGAGATGACAATGACAATACAAAATTATTTTACACAATTTACAAATTAATATTTATCTTTATAATAATATATATTTATTAATAATAATGGCGAAAAGGGACAAGAAAAGGAAAAAGAATGCCAGTGAACATCCTGAATCAGATTTGTATAAAGAAATCCTCCTGGCTACGCCAGACCTGGAACCAGAACCAGTGGAGATGCAATTACACGGATACATTGTACACAAGCGCCTCATTTGAATACTTACCACCTATTATCGAAGAGTCAATTAAGCATTTACGTTTGGCATCCATACGAAGTTAGAAAGTTAAAGCTATAGTGGTACTACAAAATAATCTCAAGGGGTTTGATACAGGCGGCCGATCGTAAAAATTAAGCCAACTTGTACATCACAACCTGAGAAACATGTCGTGTCGACCCTACTTAGGATGGGATAAGGGTAAGCAGATGATGATGTATTCGGAATTAGCAATAAGACAGGTGGTCGCAATTTCATACGAGTTGCTTCCCTTCCTCTTGACGCGTTGCCTGCTCATTAAAGAGGTTCATAAGGTCATCATATAAGGTCACAAAGATTTGTCGGTCATGATTTAAATGTAAGTCAGAGGATCGCGGCAATTCCAAAATCCGTTAAATGCCTTGAGATTAATGATCGCATGCTTTACAAAATTATCAAACCTAAAATTTCGACGAGACATATACGAAGGTTGTTACAAAGCACTATATGTGCTACGTCTCCTCATACTAAATCTAGGGCATTCTTTAAGCAGAGGTTGCTTGAATTGCTATAGCTTGAACAAGGGTTCTTGAAATTAGTCTGCTTATTCTTGAAAATCACAGTGTGGTAGATTATTACTTGTATAGTCTTTTACTTTATAAAACTAATTCGATCCAAAAAATATCAATATGTTATTAAAACGAAATGAAGTAGCAATTAGAGTTAAGTACTATAAAGTAAAAATTCATTTCGTTAACAATTATATTCGTAACCCGTGACTAGAAAACCAGAAAATGGAAACCAGGAAATGTTTTATTTCTCAAAGTGCAATAACGAATGAAGGAAGCCTTCGTAAGTTATTTATGAAAGGAAATAAAAAAGGAGAAAGAGGAACTATTGCGGAGGGAGGTTACTTCCTTTTACCATTGACAATCGAGTTTAGCCACAAATTGATTAAATACGCTTGACTATTCATTGGTAAAACGACACGTACGTATTTTATGTCTTCTGAAAACCCCTATTAAATTATTTATTTACTTTGAAGATTTTGCTTTTAATATTATAACATGAAGAGAACATGAATTGTAAATCTTAGTTTAAATATTTATCAATCGTGTTTTCAATTGATATCTCCGAAATGTTAAGGAGCTTTGATTATATTTATAATTAAAAGGAAAAACTAAAACTAATGGAAATATTGTAAGAGAAAATCCAGAATTAAACAACCTTGCGCTGACGGCATATCGAAAATAAAAACTTCTGTGTATTTCGTATACTCAACTTCGTTTGGTTAGACTGTAACATTTGTATAGATTTTTGAATATAATTGGATTTCAATCTGTAAAAAGTGTATTATATCTTATTATTAATTCCGTTTATTACAGAAATATTGCCATTGCCTTGTATTTCCGTTAGAGGTCGAATTTTGAAAAACGCTGAAAAAAGTATTTCTTAATCTAGTTACAGACTATATCAATGTGAAGATTTAATTGTGTCCCGAAAATTATTATTTCACCATAATTTTCACACACTCATACAATTAGAATTAAAAAAAAAACAAAATAAGTATGTCTTTATTTGTATCGAAATGTATTCATATGGAGTTTGATATAAATCTGACCCGAAAAATAGAATTTTCCATAAAAACCTTGCGACCCCTTTTCACCTCCTTATATGTTAAATCACGTACGAAGCCCTTCTTAAACTATGTCTAAAATATAAAGCCAATATTCTCCTCAAATTTCAAATTTATATATATCATATATCAGCTGGGCGATAATGAACCAGTACAATACCTTGCATGTATGTCTATAAATCACTAGCATTTGTCCGACTCTTCGGTCACGTTAATGTAGATTTCATCTTACTTAGTACTTTTTAAAGTGAAACTTTATTTACTTCGCCTCGATTTGTTTCGTCCTCGTATACAGTATACGTATACGGAGTAGGGATAAAGTGAAAGGCACTTGGCAAAACAGTCAAAGCCAACATGGCGGAGTCCATGGCTGATTTCAAAATGATTCAATAATTTAAATAAACATTGTGGTCCGGTTTTCAAATGAATTTTTACGAAAACAAGTTAAATGCGTAGGATCCTGAAAAAAGTTTCACTTGTACCGTGGTTTCATAAAACCTCACAATTATTTTTCTGAATAAAGAGCGACTTATATCCTTTTTCGTACGTCTGACAACGTGTGTGCAAAATTTCATACTGATCAGTTGAGTAGTTAAGGTGTGATAGCGTAACAAAGAAACAAACTCACATTCGCATTTATAATATTAGTAAGGTTTTTGTATTTATCATAAGATGTTTATGCACTATGACGTATATTAAAAAGTAATAATTATTAAGTATATTTCTGTTTTCATTTATATTCGTATTATTTTATTGCGGAATGGCCTCGTGCTTATTTTCTTCTCATCATTCAGCATTGTGTAGACTATATGTGACAGAATTATTAATAGTGTGCACAGATAACCGTTCCTCCAATTTGAAAATACAATCAGCGTATTCACTCAGACGTATCTACGTACTGCCCTCATTTATAAAGATTTATGCGGTTCTACTCTCGACGCATCTCTATATTTTATACTCGCATATAGAACGTTCATGTGTCTACATGTAGGGGAATAGAAAATGTTTGTCCTTATGTTTGTCGGTATTTGAATTTTTATATCAATTAACTTAATATTCATTTTTCGATATTGTGTATAGAGGTGAGTATAAAGAGGTTTCAAATCCATTACTGGTCCATAAACTTCTTCTTCCACTGATTTTCGCTAATAGATAAAAAAATTAAAGCTATTATTTATAAGTTACATTAAACCGATGATGGTTTCAGTGTGTTTTATATACTAATACTGTGATAATTAATTCGTGTCTTTAACTTATCAAGAACGGTTACTTCGTGTCTGAAATCAATCACACTATTTCAGGTCCGAGGAAAGATACTCTCTTGTTTCCTTGAAACCGATAAATGTCTTTATTAATCGGTATTCGATATATGCCGGTCCCTTAGCTATTAGTAGCTAGGAGCAAAAGCAAATATCAAAAAGTGTATCTATAAAACCCCATACAATAGTGTAGTATGTAATTTTAAATGAAGCACTAAGGACAGTATAATGTAAACATATTTTAACGGCTTTATTTCTACCGTGTATATTATAATTTTACTGGTATACGTAAATCTAAGTCGAATAATTTATTTTTATAGCCAATTACCGATCGAATTTCTACTGCGCAATTCGAAGAGAAAGGTTTTCCATGTCGTATTGCATATAATTACAATAATATCGCCGCCTCGTACTTCGTTCTCAATTTCATTTTTTTCAGTTCTTTTTGCAAGCCAATATTGAACATAAACTTCATTCCAATACTTAGAAGAGACGGTCCATAATCTTAGACGTGATCTCGTTCTTTGTTAGTATAAATAATATTTTTTATCGTTTAATAATGGTCGAACTACAACATTTTAATTCACACAATTTTAAGCGTAATCATACATTTTAATTATTCCTAGCTCCAACCTTAGCGTTTTTGCACTTTGATCATTGTAAAAAGCGTCCGACAATGTATCGCGTAGTACCCGTTTTACATGCATGTGACATGTTTTAAACACACATCATAAGAATCCAAAGCCATTTAGACTCATCTGAGGACACTTATGACACCATATGAATAAAAAGGTTGTGAAATCAGGCGTAGGCCGTTAGCGACTATAAAAAAAAAAAACAAAGATCCTTCAAATAAACAAAAAGAAGCAATATCTTCAGCGTTGTAATAGTAGTATAGATTTACATTATAACGTCTGTATCACTTAATCAGTCAAAATGTTACTTGACTACAAATCACAAAAATGATTTTCAGTTACAGTCCTCGTCAGTCTTTTTGGCCGCTCTGAATAGTGCCGTAAGTTCGGGCTTGCACGTTATTTATTCGAAGAGTTTAATACAAAACAAAATTTAAATATTATTATAGGAATATAAAATGGGCATTTATTTATCCTTAAGTTATCTGGATGTTATACATATAATATAATGCGTATTTATACCTAAATTTGTGTTCAGTGTAACTATATTCGAGGTGGTCAAAAAGTTTGGCAAGGATTGTATGTAATAATTGATGGTTTCAGGTTGATTATTTCGTGGAGCATAAAATCACAGATCACGACCACGAAACCTACTCCAAGAATGTCTATAGTTTCCTTCTAATTTATTTCTTATATTTTGATGTATATATCCTACACAACCATATGCTATACAAAATGGGTTAGTGGATAAGAAATCTTGGCAAGTAATTCCAGACGCCAACAGTTTTCGCTAAACTGAAATATGAGTTATCCTAGCAATTTGTCAAAATGTCTGTGGTAAGGGCGTTTAGCTGCAGTCTCGAGTGGTCTCGATATTCCTTTGTTTCATAAATGAGACGTCACCTAACGGATCTAAATATGCCGTTTGAGTTTAAATATGACTTTAAGTTTTAAGTCTTAATTAGAAACTTAGTACATTTGTAACGTAAAAAGATACACATTACAAATATTACCTATATTACCTTCCATTTTGCACAAAAATTATTTTAATATTATGTATAGATCCGATCTTCCGGTATGGAGTCCACAAGCACGCTGCTTGCGCGATAAAGTGACATTGTATTAATTAGCTAACACCACACCTGTGTGTCATAGTCGGTACATGATCCAAGAAAGACCTTCAGTCTTTTTCTGATTAGATATGAAATACTGAATTTCTGAATTCTGAAATTGTCAGTTAGTAAATATATATATATATATGTGTATATACAGTTTGTACGTGCAACGTATGATATTCACTCCCCTTGTTGGTGAGTTAGATTCGAATCCACGAAATTTAATGCAAGTTAACTACCTTTTTTTATTAACGTGGGGAAATCCTCATAAACATCCACCTTCCCGGAGGAGAGAGTGGGTAGTGTGAGACTCTTACTTACTAAATTCCCATGGTGTACCGGCCGCCGCTGTGGTTGGGGCAACATAGGATCGTACAAAGCTATCACCATGCCGCCCCAGCGATCAACACGGTGGAAGGTGGCCACCGGGCTCCGTTCTTATAGGAAGGTAGACTGAGTATACAACCAGCTACCTTCCCTCGTCCGCCGAACCTGTGCAATGAGGAGATGGGCTTACCCCCGTCCTCTTAGGTCCGGCTAAGGAGGTGAAAGGAGACTAGCAAAGCGCCGCCTCCTTCCACCGGCCCTCTTTTGACGGAAGAGGGCCTCTAAGATGGTCCACTTCTCGGGCCCTCCAAAAGATAACTTCCTCGCAAAAGGAGGCCATTACTTGTCAAACTGGTTCGCTACCGAGCATGGCCAAATCCACGCTCGGTAGCGACAAATCCCCCTACTACCGTAGTCAGACTGTGGCGTTGCATCCCCACCCCTCACACCACATTCAGGCAGAATGTGCTGCGCGGTACCCTCCTCAGCGTCACACTCATAATTGATATTTAACATCGAATATAATCGAATTAACATGCGGTGGTGGGCACTCTGCGAACGATCTCTACTAGTCAAAATAATCATGGCCTGTGAGTACCTGCACCAGTCGGAACATCAAGAAGCCCCATTCCCTATTACACTATTGTGGACGACGTCTACGGTAAAGCTCCCATATCGCGCATCCGCCAGGTCCTGCCTCCACCGGGCCATTGCCTCCTTCCTTCGTATCCTCCTTCTTTCCTCAATCTCCCTGGGTGCCAGACGCTCCCCAATTCTATTACTTACCGCCGTGAATTCGTACACGGCGGTAAGCAACCCCACCTCCAGCTCCCAGGTTAGGGAGCCGGCGAGCGCAAAAGCCGCCGTGGAGGTCATGGTCTGGTACCCCCTGATCACCCTCAGTGCGACTATGCGCTAAGCACGGCGCAGCGCGCGCACGTTGGTAGCACCTTGTACTATTTGCCATTTCGGCTAAATACCTTCCGCGCTCAGTACTAAGCCTGGTTAAGGTCTAAAGGCCTTAAAAGTCAACAGACAGTTCGAAAAAAAAATGTGAGCTTTTTAATTTAATTCGACTTACTTTTTTGTAATAAGTAAATTTTATACGGATGAGAAATTAAAGGAATTTTAGGTTCACTCAATGTATATAGTATCGTAGATAATATGTATTCTATTTTGTGAATATAATTCAATGCAATAAAAATAATAATAATAACAACACTGTAATAACAACGTAATAATGGTCATTTTTTTTAATAATATGTTGAACAACGTTTCATTTTAATACACGAGCTTCTTCAACGTCTCGTCGCGTCGTTGGATTAAGTAAATGAAATAAATACACAATCAAGTTTAAATAGTAATTCCCTTGTATACGCCGTTATCGTTTTTAAATGTTTTTAAAAATGAATACGCAAGAAAATTAAGGTAAACTGAATTAAGCAATACTACGTAGTTAGCTACGCCATAACATAAATGTTAAAAATAAATTGTTTCTTCTCAGAGCATTATTAACATTATACAAAATATTCTAGGGCATGTTAAAAATAGTAAACATTTCGTAATTGTAAAATAAGTTATGAATATCGTATATTGTTGAATGTCAACAATATTCGGAATAGGAGTATTAATTTTTTTCCTTATTTCTTAAATAAAAATAGCTTCAATCTCATTATATTCAAAGACGTAGCGCACCGAGCAGGCTGACAACTCAATTACTGAACTCGTCAACTTCCTCCCAGTTTGCACACCTTTAGATGCACAACAAATTGTCTCCGCATAAAATTAAAAGTGGAATTATATATTTGTATGCAGTGAAATTGTAAATTATATTTAACTGATTCTTATAATATTTTAATAAATTTCACTAGATATATATTTTACGGAGATTTTTAAACATCGATATTAATGTTTCTCAGGTAGTTAGTATAGTATATCTCAAAGAAATCCCAGTTAAGCTCAAATGTTCTCACGTAAATTGAACATTGATAACTTTTGCATTTTGAAATAATTGGTACATTCGGATAAAAACTTAGTTTATGTGTTACCAATAATGTGTGTAACCGGGTATTCTATACAATGTATAAAACGTTCACATTATATAAACTGTGTCTTACACAAAGTATTTTTTATGCTGAATTTATATATATGATTTATGGCGTTCTCCGCAGCGGGCTTGTTGTTTTTATCTTTTATAATTTAAATAAGACACTTACCTAGCTATAGATTAAGTTTTATGTCACGAATGACTTCATAAACATACAATTAACGGGTATACAATGGATATGAATAGAACAAGTATTTGTGGTCCATATAAATAATTGTCCTGTATGGGATTATTTAACGCGACAGCGAAAGATTTTACTAGGTCGTATATGTTTAGTAACGTGGTGGTAGTGCTCAGAAAACGACGTAACTTTTGTTAATTAGCATTGCAGTATAAAAATAGATTTGGACACTATAATAACGTGAAATAAATGAACGATTTGTATATTTTGTCTTTCAATTGATACTTCGGTCAATCTTCAGTCTGCATTCTGTAGTTAGCTAGAATTTTAAGCAATGTAAATTATATTTACAGAGACAAGTTATTTTATGTATTGTCTAAAGAGGCCCATTATCCTATATTTACCTTATATGCCATTCTATGCAGTATGCGAATTGTATAATTTAAATATATATGTATGTACGAGTATAGTGTTAGGTTTTGTTACAAAGTCCCTAAGAATATTACCGATTTGCCGGGCTATAAGTTTAAGTGCAATGTAAAACGGGTTTTAGTGTCAAAGGGCTATTCAATATAGTGAATCAATATGTGAACGATGGTGATATCTGGAATTGACTCCTCTCTGTGCATCCACTAAAATCGATTGTAACGTATAACTTATTTTAAATGTATAAATGTGTTTTAAAAATATAAGCCCGATCGAGTTTCTTGCCGGTTCTTCTCGATGACTGGGGTGTTTTTCGAACCGGTGGTAGTTTTGACGTTCATAAAGCGCCTTCCTAGGACCTAAATTGCAAAAAGTAATTTTGTATTTGATCATTATCAATCTATAATATAAAAATGAATCTCTGAATGTGTTGCTAAGCGCAAATTTCGAGAGCAGTTGAACCGATTTCGCTAATTCTTTTTTTAGAATATTCCTTGAAGTACGAGGATGGATATTACGGAGAGAAAATTAAAAAAAAATGCCTGAATAAGTCTAAATACTCGTACAATACTTTTCTATACTCCCATACAAACGATTTGCAATAATACTTAAAAGTCAATTTGAATTTTAATACCATAGCATAAAATTGAAGTGTTAGTGGAGAGGTTCCGGGAAGGCAAAACAATTGAGTAACGTTAGTATCGTATAAATATTAATGTCAATATTTATACGATGGGAACATTTAACATTATATAGCGTCCCGAATAGTAGAATAAGTTTTAAAAAAATAATAATTAAAGAATTGACTGTTGTGCAGTACGAAGTTCGCCGGGTCAGCTAGTATATAATAAAAAAATATTTATACGACTACACTATTGACGTTTAGATTTTAGCTAATTAACGATATCGAGACACCAATTTATTGGTTGTCATGCACGTAAACGTGAATAAAAAAGAAAATATCGTGAGGGACTGTTGAAGAGAACAATCGAGACGGACGGACGTCAATATCGTTTTTTTTACCAAAAATTTCAATATCACTTATTGGACGAAATACCGTACGTGATCACAACATTCAGAAACTCCAAAACCGAAATCATCATCACATACAAATTCGTGGAAGCTCAGCGGCCAGTGTTAAAACAGTGGAAGATCTGAGGTACGTGCATTCTATCTTTACTGTTGTTAGCTGGATCTGAACGGAAACTCTTAAAAGTTCTCATAAAACCCTTTGCATCTGGTAGCAGAAAATCACCATAGGCTATTTCGGCGGTGCACATACTACAATGTATATTATTATTAATGCATTCAAATGAAAGAATAGGTAAGAGTTTTAAAAATTCAAGACAGATGAAAGAAGATTACATTTGATAAAGATGTGCATATTAAAATAAAGTGTGTGATATAACAACAGTAAATAAGATTTATCGTAGTAACGAGTTTATCAGAGGAATTATAATAATAAACGCCAGTGGCAGAGAAGTCGAGGAGTAATTCATGAGCATAGTATGGGCAAGATATGAGAGAGATAGAATTCACATAACTAAAAGCGTGTAGAAGTGTGTATAAGAAAAGCAATACTGAATACGGTACAGATGTATTGTGTGAAAAATGAGACCTGTGAAAAGAGTGCAAATTCAAAGATCAGAGCAGATGAAGGAGAGATAAGGAGCATTAGGAAAATATGCTGTTTTGACCGTATCTAAGTGGAATAAGGTTAAAAATATTTGACCTCCTAATTTAAGTATAAAAATTTAGAAATAACAACGCCTTTCAATAACCATGCCGTATGAAGAGAACAATTATCGTTATAAAAACAAACTACACTCGTTGCAGTCATATTAATAGTTACGAATAGTAAAGTACAGTTTATTACTACATGTCGTTGGTTATATTTGTAAAAGGACTTCGCTGTTACACCGCGGGAGTCGTGTACCTACGTATAGAGAGTTCACTGAAACATAAACAAGGACTCTTATGAGCTTACAGTATATTATTACTATAGTTATCATAAACGGAATATATAAAATAAATTAATAATTAATTTTTCTGAGATTGAACAAATTCAACACTGTCTGACCGGTCAGCATGTAGTTTGCCACAGTACTACTTTTCCATTAAAAGGGTCTTTATGTTATTCACTTTAATTTAAGTAGCTTGCTTCTCAGTGTTTTGCAAGATATCCTTTGGAGTATATGTAAAGGTATTCCATGATATTGTTCCGCCTTCTCTGTTCTTCCAAAGAACGACTAACGCTAAAAACAATGCTAAAACGCTTTCATACGCACATATACGTGGTTATAATTTATACGGGTAAGTACTGGAATTAACTCCTGTCATTTATTCATTAGCATATGACTTGAGAGTGATGAAGTGAGGAATTAATAAACATTCGCCGGGCATTTTTTTCGAACTGATTTCGCTAATGGCTTGACGGACTTTCATAGCTTCACTGGATTACTAAGGCGAGTGCTTAAGGCACTTCGCCGCTTGACAACAAGCTCAAGGGTGCTAATATGGTCGACGCACGCCGGGCAAGCGCAATCCGTAGTTAGCTTACTTACTTACTTCATATCAGATGTGATGGAGGCCAAGTGAGTGCTTTTAATAAAAAAACTAGAATATTTATTTCAATTTAAAAGATATATTTCAAACTGCCAATAAGCTTACTAATGATATAATCAAAATGCATTTAACTAAGACATTGTATGCCATAAATATAATGTAATATAAAAATAATCATAAGGGTACCATATTAGAGGTTCCCTATTTTGAAGCATCGTTAATTTATACGAATTAAAACTTTGTACGGTTAGTTTTAGACACTCACATAGGATTTTCTAATATAGTACCAACAAAGAATAGAAGGTGGACAAGAGTCGTATCATTTTGAAAACTACGAGAATGAAGTAACGAGCAATAGTTTGTATGTAGTATTGTTAATAGAATAATCTTGTTAAATCACAATTGAAATGTCGATAAACGGGGGTATATATTTTCAGCAATGTTATAAGTTTTTTGTTTTTTTATAAATTGAGTATTGTTTATTTTAAATTATTTATTCATTGTTTTACATTATTAATACAATGATTTATTTTATATCAATGATTATTATCATTACATACAGAGTTTGATATACATTTATTCTCGAATAAATAGCCGGTGGTAGCTGAATTGTTAAGACCAGTGGGATACTTATCCGATATCTCGCCTCTGTGAATGAATATTTTATAGTTCGCTTTTTTAGCTATCTAGAGGCTTTTAGATGTACATCAGCCACTAGACTATTTATCCTATTTCACAAGTTGATAAACTAATTGAAAATCTAAAAAGATAATTAATTAATAAAACAGTTTAAGCAAATACAAACATAAATAATCTGCTTACATGTATATGTAAATTAACATAATTTGAAAAATATTCTCGTGGCATCAAAATAAATTATTTGCAAAACAACTTTATATTTGAACACGTTGCTCATAATTTTCTCTCTTAAAGAATACGCTGGACACATTTATTGGAAATTATGATCTTGTAAAATAAACTAGTAAATGTATACCTTTAGGCAATACAAAATATAATAAATTGATAAAAGGATATTCGGTTTGTTAACATACACTATCCTAAAAGATTGCTTAAGGGCATGTGTATCAACTGAGATAAAGGGATCTATTAGAGAAACAAACAACCTCCATATAAAAGAAGCCACTCTCGATTTAAGCCGCGTTCATACGAGTAAATACTTACACCAGTGTGTTTTTGATACTGTCACTAAATACTCGAAGTCATTTTAATAAATGAGTAACTTAGAGCTAGTAACTTTATTTTACATATATATTTATTTTTTGCCGTGAACAAATAGCAGGAGGTAATTAAATATACGAATATATGTTGTGATCTACACAAATTATTAGATACGTTTAATTTCTGTAACATATCCACAGATTTGAGTAAATGTACAATTTGTCACCAATAAGAAGATGTGTATCAATTTGTAATGGAATGTGTCCGGAACGATTCTCAAAGAAGACAGATATTTAAGGAGAACTATAATATAGGTTTATGTAATGGAATATTGTCACTCCCAGCATCGGAAGAAGCCAAATTAATTTATAATTTGGTAGACGTCGATATAAGGGCAAGAAAGTAATTGCAAGTTTCTGTTTTTTTTTTGTAATTTCTTTATAGCTATTCTTTTCTTTTGTAATATGTTTTGTTTTAAATTGTTGTTTGTTGTATGGGTGAGGGTGGCATGTTCTTTTTGACCAAACCCTCAACAAAAAAAAAGCTGTGACATGTAGTGAGTTATGTAATCACTGAAGAAGATTAAATTCGAAATGGTCGTTAGAAATATTTTTCTAAATTGTTGTAGGAAATTCTCCAGCTATAGAATAAAAAAAGATAAAACAATAAACTAGGTGTTTCAAATCACCTATTCATTATAGGCAATGTAGTAAATAATCTTGTGCCTTCTTTTGGACAGAGACGATTGTCGAGTAGTGGAATATTTACGGGCTGGCATATTTATACAAACACTGCGACAATGTGTACGGTGCCTAACACTTACCGGATATTTAGAAACAGTGTTGCTTTTATAATTTATATTACAGCTAATTTTAATAATTGCCATAAATTTCTTCGAAGCCAATTTGTTAACCTTTTCATTTATTTATCTGTTCATGTATATAACATTTAGTTTATATATAACCGTTAAATAGAAAATAATCTATTATATAGGAAAGACAAAAGCGTACATAAAATTTTTTGGTTCTTTCTATTATTAAAAAAAAACTTTTAAAAGTAATAAAAATAGTGTAATGATTACACGAATGCTATACCTATATTTTATCCTTAGAAATATATTAAGCAATTTAAATGACATAAAGTACCCCATTCGCAAGAATATATTTAAAGCGCGCAATGAAACTAGACAAAGGAAACCCTGCGTTAAAAGCGTATGAACAGATATGTGACATTCTGTTTGTTTTGACACAACGCCTTTTGAAGGAGTCTGATAAAACCATGCGTGTGTACGGGACGTTAGACTCTGAGAATGCCCTTATGAACGTAAAAGCTCCGACCTCTTAAGAACACGTCCCTGCTATCGGAAAGAAACTGCAAGAAATTCAACCGTATTAGACGTTATAATTTTATATGCATATATAACAACGAAGGGTAATGAAGACTTTTCCATAAAAATAGTAAATATAATAAACAGTAAATTACAGTAATTCAATACAATATATATTTCAAGAAAATTTGAACATTGTATATAACCTAGCCTAAGCCTAGATTTAGTAACCAGACTATTGGTGATGTATTTGTATATTTTACTAGTATTGTCCCGGATCCATTCGCATGTACAACAAAATTATTATTAAGATGTTTTAAATAAACTATATGTTATATAATAAGCTATGTATTAAAATAAATTATATGATTATATATTGCAAAATGAAAATAGTAAATGCCGGTAGTAAATATACTTCATTATAATGACGAAATTTATTTACTTCGATATAGGTTATCGTTTTGTACATCGGATTTAACATTTATAGTTTAAAATAAAACCAATCAGAGTTGTTGCTATATAACAGTTATATTTATGGGACAACTGCTTTTTGTAGTAGTTTCTTATTATAAGCAATAGTTTACTGTATTTTATTAATTCATATTTAATAGCTTAGGTAAAATATAGCAACAGAATGTACTTGAAGTCATTTTGTGCTTACTTAATTTACTTTTAATTTCACTGACTTGGTTGATACGTTGCATAAAATAGCAAAATATATAATTAAACCTAAACAGAAAATAAACCTATGATTTAAAAAAGAACTAAAAATTAACACAACTGTCTGTAACATTTATTTGCTTCCAACACTGATTAATTATTTTAACTACTAAGTTGATTCGATTTCGAATTTTTGCATTTCAATATTGTCAAGTTTTTTTTTTTGCGGACGAGTTTACAAATATTGTAGATAAGTAGATATCAGAAGCGTGAAATATCATGAAAAAAAAACTTATAAATAAAGATTCTCTTTTAAATAAAAAACTCTTTCCAATTTACTAACAGTTACTAAAAAACAACAAATAAAGAAAATCAGCCGACAAACAGAAGATGTACTAAATTGTTTTATTTTCGTTATCATATATTTTGAGATTAATAATGAGTTCCAAAAATGTATGTTTTTTTTTGTATAAAAGCCCTTTCTTAACAACTTTTTCAATTCGCAGATTATTATTCAATAAACCTTACATTGTAAACAACATTAAAAAAATTATATATTTAAATATGAAATGACTTGAATTGATGAACGCATAATCGAGTGATCTCCGTTATTTTCTGTAAACAAAAATCATTAATCGTTTATGTCAAAAGTGAAGAGCAATTAAATTATAAAATGTCAACACAAATAATATAGGTTAACGAGATTGCTTATCATTTACTGGTTGTACATATTATTCTCATTGACTTGTGGACATGATGTAAACTGAAGTGTGGATACCCGTACAATTTCATGAAAGGCATTGACATTGAATCAACTACTTCAAATCGCTCTACGGTACAGGTCTGAACCGTGAACTTACTTTCACTGTGTCAAGGTACAAAACATGATATAGGATGCCTTTAATCTAGAAAAAAAATACTTTTCCAGCGGGATAGGTCAAATCTACATAAACGTGAGAGAAGCCGCGAGGAAAAGCTAGTATATATGCATATATATTTGAACATGATGAATATTTGTACAACACCTATCAAATTTCTCATAAATCAACTATTTTTTAAATGAAATAGTAATTGTAACGAATAATAAAAGAGGCATGCGGAGCTACAGTTGTGATTTCTTTATATCTATTTCTGGTATTGCAATCAAAGACGGTCACCCGTGAATTTAATTTACCGTAACATTTCCCAAGCATATGTTTTCTACAACGAACTATAATTCTTTTCCAGATAGCTGTCAAAGATAAAACAGCGTTTGATACATTTATAATAACTATGTCTACGGTTACCGTTATGTAATTAAATTAGCGAAGTCTGTGTTTACGCTAAGACAAAGCCAAAAAACAATAAGCTAAGTTCTCTGAGAACCCTCGCCGCCTCAATATTGATTAACGTTTTATAAACATCGTATGTTTTCTCGTTACGAACAACATAAAAATGCACTCAATAGTAAATACCTGAACAATTTTTACTAGCAAAATGAAATGTTTGTTGGTTTACTCTCGATAGTGTGTGCTAATAAATCTATGTCAAATTTAATAAATAATTATGTTCATTACAATCTTATGTTTTACATTCACTTTAACATACAATATCTTCGTGTGCCTGTAAAAAGAAAAGACTGAGTTAATACTGGAATAATAAAATAGATAATAATTTATGTCAAAAGTAAATAATTCAGACATTAAATTTAACCTTAATATCCAGGAAAGTTATACACTTTGTTATTCAAATATGGCGTCTTTGAATGAATTGCCTTAATTATTTTGGAAGATATAAAGACAAACTAGACATAATCAGTCTGCCAGTAATGTACATTCACAAATTCCTTTTGTCTAAGCATTAATGTCATTCAAATGATTCTAGTCCGTATAACGTGTCAATGGCTGTTTATTTCTTTAGTGGAGTATAATTATTTTCCGGGATGTTTGATTTCAATATTTAGTTATTAAAGGATTTAGTTTTATTATTTTACACTTTACACGAGGAACGAAGAAAATGAGAACAAATAATTCCTTTACAGTATGACCATGTAATCTGTAAATTGTGTCAATATTATAAAAGATCTCCCTTCTGTCTTCCATTTCTCTCATTCACTCATTTTCATATGGAAAGTTTTTAACCCAATTTTTTCACTTTTTTACCATACAAACCTTGTTCTGACAAACGCAACAAAAAAATAATGAGCCAAGTAGATGCAGCCATTCGGAAGTGATACGCTTATATACATTCAACAATAGATTTATATTTGTATAGATATTAATAAAATTATGGAGACGGTAAAAGGTTTAAAGCGATTGGTCTTATGGATACCAAACAGATAAACATTCTAGAATATACAATTTCAAACTAATAGACTAAGGCTTGTTTCGAAGTGCAAGCGAGTGCGAGTGCTTGCACGGCCATATGTAGTCGAATTGTACGTAGACATCGCTAATGTCACTGTGAATGCTAGCGTAGCAGTAAACAGAATCGTCAATCAATCTGTCAAGCTGTAGCCATACCCGTGAAACGAGATTAAGAACAGAAGACACGAGTAGAGCATGTAATCCAAACTTAAAGCGAACGATATCACTAGACGCGAACTATACTCGTATATCTCAGACAAGTCGATTGCATTTGTTAATTGCAAGACCACTCTATCAGAGAAATGCTTGATTATTAATTAATTACTACAATAAATTAAATTAACCTCCTTTCTATGGAAACTAAAAACCTAATTTGTTTATTATCTTTTATTTTTCACTTGTAGACGAATACAAGGAGAAATTAGCTTGTTAAATATTATAATAATGTAACTGACAACGTGATTAAATGGTATTGAAAAAGAAAAACAAGTATTGTTTATTTTTCATTACTAACAGGCAACTCACTTACTTTTTAATACGTTCATTTAAAAAATGTTATGAAAAGAACGCTTGTCTATATTTTACTTTCATTAACTTCTCCATGTTACTTGGCTCTTTGTTACATTGTTTACGGCATAAAGCATTTCAGTCGCAATAATATAAAACTTTTCCCGCCAGATAGGTATTTCCATTTCAATGAGAGAACTTATCATGTACCTACCAACAAAGTATTTAATATGCTATATACGAGTATATATATATAATATTATGAGTTATTTAGAAACAAAAATAACTTGTTGGTTGGTATTTAAAATAGTAACTTATGAACTAAGTATGATTTGCTTCATTAGCTGGACACAATTATTTCATAGGTGATATTAGTATTGTTTTTATTAACTTTATCTATTGAATGTCAGGTGCCAGCGGCTTCATTTTCAAGAAAACTATGTTACTTTTTAAAGCAAATTGCATATTTAAACAGGATTAATTGTGTTATGCAATTTTCTATTGTAACTTTACCGATTACCAATGTTCAGCTATCGCTGTATGAACAAGGCATATGGAAAAACGTAATGGACTATAGATAATTTGTGGGAACCACTTCATCACATATAAATTATTAATGATCTATTTCTTGTAAAAATATAAAAATTATAATTAATTTAGCTCATAAATTTTAAGTTACACCTAAATAAAACATATAAATGTGGTACAGTGAATATTTCCAGAAATTAAGCCAATCCAATACAAATGTTTGTAAAAGACCATTCAATATATTGTGTGTTATTCTCAAAGCAGATTCGATGAGAATGTGTTTCTTCCCCTCGCAATTGATTTATATCTAAATTACATATGTATAGTGGCAGAAGTCAGAGGAGGCAGGTACTAAACATAAATGTCCCGAGGTTATTCTTGACCGTCCTTTCGTTTCTATGTAACAAATGTGGGTTTCGTTATTAGGTACCTTATCTTAGCTATTTGTCTTGCCGACCCTAATTTATTACAAATATAATATATTATTTCCTTTGATTTATATTTAAACATGTTATGTTTTAGGTAATTCATGTAGTTTTACATTTTTTATTTTAAAATCAAATTACTTTACTTATTTTAGATCCTGGGAAAGCGCTTATGAACGTCAAAACTACCATCAGTTCAGAAAACAACCCAGTTATCAAGGAGAATCGACAATAAACTCAACTTGGTGTCTATTTTTATCGGACATATTATATTAACGCTTTAGTAGTCTGGTGAAGCTGTACATGCCTATCAAGCCAATAGCGTAGTCAATTGGAAAACAAATCAGAGCTTTATATTTACAAATGTTCTTAGTGGATGCACAGAGAGGAATGTATTTCCAGTCATCTCCATCGTTCACAGTATAAGAATCCTTTTGATATCAAAACTTGCTTAATGTCGTGCTTAAACTGACTATCCGGTAAATTATTAATATGCATTGGGACTTAATTATACAATCTAACACTATTACCTAAAAAAACTGTTACTAGCTTTAGTAAGCCTAAAATATGAATTGGAAATCGAACAATTCACTTTTGATGGAATCATTTAATGTCCAGAGTCGCAAGATGCCAATTTCCATCGCATGTTATCTTATGTTACGAGTATATTAATAATTGATATTAAATTACAGTGTTTCCATCAAAATGGGTCTGCGTAATCGTGTAACATGGACAATATACAATCATTAATATGTTTTAGAAGATAGCTAACAATTGAACAAAAATAGTATATCAAATTCAAAGTGTTATGTGAAACCATTTCGAAATGTGTAATAGGAGGCGAACCCAGTCGTGAATGATCGCCTCTCCGATGCTTGTGGCCCTTCTTGGGTATTTATTCCCTTATACGGAGAAACGGCGTTCAATATGCAACCTCTTTTTTCACATAATAACGTGCAAGCGAAGATAAATAACTATGGCATGTTATTTAGATAAAAATGATATTCTATGTAATAAATCCCGGCGGCTACAACCTCACATCGCTATATCTTTAGTTAGTTATTTTCATAGCCGACAGCTTCAATCCGCTTCGCTGAAATATCACACGTAAAATAATATTAATGATTAGTTCTCACGTCTGTTTCACAGTACTATAAAAAAATAAGAAATATTTTCTATTGTCTATCGCGTAACATAATCGGTTTCTAAACCGAATGTACTTAGATTCTGTCCAAACGTTCAAAGCATTAGCATTTAGCATTTAAACATTAGCATTTAAAATTATTCCACTTATAATAAAATAAAAATATGTATATATTGATAACATCGATGATTCTTTTCAAAAGAGACTCGATTTAAAACAACTACTAAGAAACTTACCACCAGCATCGTTCCGCTATATATAAAAATTAAAAAACCAATACTGAAATACTTGATCTGAATTCTTACACACACACACACACACACACATCACTGGATGATAGTGCAGGATCCTAGATATTAAATATTTACAAAAATAATTAAGTAGTGATGTAAATATACAATTTGTTTTAAAAACGTAGGTATAGTTATAGGTAAAACATAGGTACAATATAGATATAAGATTAAAAACAGAATAATGAATGTCGCTCCAACATCATAGGATGCTGATGTCGATGTAGGAGGAATTAAAGAATAAATAAATATACACATAAATAAAACTTAACCTGTTGCCCGTTCTAATGTCCGTAAAGGCTGAACCGATTTTGAGCAGACTTCTGCGGACAGTTAGAAGATTTATCAGAGTATCATCAATATTTATAAACACTTAGCATAAGTAACTTCAAATTACATTAAAAAAATAAAAGACAACCCACAATGAGGAACAAAAAAAAATTGTTCCCATAAAATCAACAAAACCATTTTCACCACAACAAATAAAATTGTTTAAAACGTAAACCTTTTAACCTAATCTAAACGTCTAATCCACTACTTGATATATATGCAATGTTTATATAAATCTTTCAAGTTATTTCCCCGCGTGTGATTTAGCGACGTTCGGGCGGTTCCTTTAGCGCATTACATTTCACGCGTCTAGCGTCTCCTTGTTTATCCTCTATGCTTAGAAACACACATAAAAAGTAGAAAAATACGATCGGTATTTTTCTCATCCTTATATTTATAAACTAAACAACTGATATTTGTAGCTTCGTCTTTTAATATTATCTCGACAATATATTTTATGTACAATGCAAAAATACATAAGTAACACACCGCTCACCCAATTTCTACACAGTAAGAAAACACATCGATGAAGACGTAGTGCTTATAGAGATAGTAGTTTCTTATATCCTTCATTATCATTTAATCTTTAATAATTGTATGTTAAACGACGCAACACAACGACTAAGGGTATTAGTTTAATTTTAAAAGCTAAAAACTGATAGGATTTTAATCAGCAATATTTTAATAAACAATGTTAATTTCTTTTTTTTAATGATCAGTTTTAATGTTAAGGACATACCTCAACCATTTTAAAATATATAGGCAAATATTTCAGATGATGATGGTTATAATTTTAAATGAATTAAGTAAGGATAAAAACATCATTTCTAAAGTTTATTTAAGATTTTACATCAATTGAGAAATGAACAGTTAAATTTATTTATTGTTCGTATTGGACATTTCGAAGATCACTTCAAAAAGGAAGTTGCAAAAATTGGATGATTTTAACTCAATGAAATATCTACGTTATGTTCAGAACTATATATTTAGATATAAAAGGTCAAATACCCGAATGAATTTAATTATTATATTATTTAGCAAATTCGAAATATTTTAACAATGTATTTATTATTTTAATTATCTAAATAAAGAAGAATAGAGGTTAAAATATTGTGATATACACTGTTTTTTTATTGTTTAGTCTTATTCCTTTCCTCACGCTATCAAGTTCCTTCTAAAGAGCCTTGTAATTGTAACAATCGAATCTCCAACGATAATATTTTAAACACTGGTAAAATTTATAATTCGATTTATTTAATATTTAATTTGTATATTAGTAGCAATATGCCGAGTCTATGCACGCGTTTTATATGCATTAAATATTTTGAAGTCTTTATTTTCTATCTATATATAATTATTTGACCTTTACAAATGACGATTTAAATAACGTTATGACATTTTTGTCCTGGCTTTATAACCCAATTCGGTAGCGTCAGCCTCGCGTACAGGATCGACAAGTGAATGTCGAGTTTGTGGCCGATTGGTCATTGCGTGATGACAAGTGACAAGTGACGATATGTAAAAGAATAACTGACTAAATGACGGATAATCTCAGTTTTTCATATAAACTTAAATTCCCTTTTTTACCACCTTAGGGGATGAATTTCCAAAAATCATTCCTTATTCCTCATTGACAATGTAAAAGGAATCTGCATGCAAATTTGACGGTCCTAGCCCCAGTAGCTTAGGTTGTGCGCTTGATATGTCAATCAGTTGTTCTTCTATATAATATTTATTTAGATTGTAGTTACCTAATATAACAAAGCAAAATACATTATACAATAGTGTTTTAGGAGCTAAGTTACTTCATAAATGTTGACTAATTAAAATACAATTGCCTCTAGTAAAACAATACTAATAATTACTTCAGGATACTTTATGCTCTTTTTGATCATTGGAAATTTTATACCCTGTATTAATATTTCAGTTTTCCTTTTTATAACTTTAATGCATGTATTTTATTCTATTTTCTGTGAAACATCTTCCGGCTACTACCTTCCTGTAAATAACGAGAAATGAAATAAGGAACGTGAGGATTTCATTGAAATACATGTTAAAAGTTGATGTTGCATAAAACCTTTGTACTAACTTTCACGATTTGATGTTCGGAATTTAACCCTCGGAACAACAGACATTCTCAAATTCAAGTTTGGATTAATTAAATTGTTCTCAGAATCAATTGGGGAACTAGTATAGGAACTCTGATAAATCTTTTAGAAGAAACTAATTGGAGTGACGTATTAATTTAGAATTGTATTAAAAGTTATAATGTAAATGTATAAATAAATATTTACAATTATCTTTAGAAACAATTAAATAAAATGAAATATGAATCGTTAAAAAATATTTACGATTACCTGTTATTATTTAGTTACATAACAATTTGTACTAAAAGTTATAAAATAAATTTATAAATTAATGTTTAGAATTGTTTTTAGAAACAATAAAATAAAGAAAAGTATTAAACTTAAAAAAATTATGATTACCTTTTATTATTTAGCTACCTCACAACAAATATCTCTAAAGTCCAAAGGCCTTTAATAACATTATGAATAAGAAAGAAACTTAATTTTTGCAGTGGCACCCTAAATCCACAATGGCATCCTTTCTCTACAGAATCTAAGTCAATTCTAAATAAAATGCATAACTTACTTTTACGAGTACCACTAATTAAAAGAATATCTCAGGTTTAATAACACATGCTAACAAATTAAACATTTTAACACTCTTTTACTTACCTGCTCCTTGTATCCTTCTATGTATTAATATAATACAATACCTTCATACAATATTCACCCGCTTCCAACACCTCCGAAGAACCTGGAATTTTGCATACATATTACCGCATACAGCCGTGGCTGATAGTGGAGTGGTTCAACCAGTGAAATATCGACCTGATATCGAAACTCTATATGTATTAACAAACTTTATGTAATCTCTTTTATACTTTGAACTTTAATTTATAAGAACGGAAGCATCGTGAGGAAATTTGCATCTAAAAATGTTTCTACACTGTTGATCTGGCAAGGTCGCTACAGTTTCACCGGACTACTGCCTAAAAATGTTCTTACAATACCACTGTATACAGCAAAAATATAAAATTTCGGGCTTCTCTGAGTTTTAAATCGCTAGTATGAGACACCGTGGGCTGGTGTGGTGATTACTTTTGTAATTTCTCCGATGGCAAGGTCTTTGACCCTGCACTAGGACTCTAATAGGCTCACGTAATAAATTATTATTAAAAAGTCTTATAATAAATAATTTTCATAGTTCTATTACTTCCTTAACAGCCTTTACATTAACTTAATTTTAAGGTTATTATTCTATACATTTAATATTTATCAATGTTAAATATTATTACGAAAGAGAACACCACTATAAATTACGTGGAAGACGTTATATTTCTATAAAATCGTAATAAAATAGAACTTATTATCATAAATCTAGACGTCGGCGTCGCGCCATGCCGCGCCCTACTATTATATATTGTATGAAATCTATCATCCATTTTTTTACGGCGAAACGCATGTACTATCACACATTTTAATATACACTGTTCTTTTTTATCATTTCACGAAATAACTGTATACCATACGTTACTATTATACTTTTAATATCGTTAAATAGCCCATAAAAAATTACAAATCACATTGAACTGAGATATAAGGGTTATATTTCTATAGCGATTTTAAAAGCACATGTCAGTCAGTACAGAGATGAAATGTTTCAGGAGAAAACTTTGTCGTCGAGTCATAAATATTTTATTTATCCCGGTAACATTGTTACAAAGGAGAAAACGAATGAGCGAGGTAACGATTGAATTGTACGATTCTTCTATAAAGTATTATTTATTTTTCGATATAGCTTTGTTCAGTGTATTCACTGGACACTTCAATTTACAGTATAGGCTCACGTATGTTATAGTTTCTGGACAAACTAGAATATATAATATATCATTGTGAATTTGTTGTCAGTCCTGCAGGTAACGAAACGGTCTAGTATCTTTTGTTTATATAAGGAATATTTTTCTGCATTTTTCCATACAGTTACTGTCATGTATGGGACTTAAACATGATTGATTTCCTTATATCTATATCCTAGAACCATTTTTTTTTCAACACATAACGAAAAATGATAAGGTTAAGCATAAAAATCAAAGATATTTTATCACTATAAGCCCTGAGACGGCATTTATTCACGTTAAATTACTACCACCGCCGCTTCGGTTCAGAAAATATCCAGTTTATGGAGAATAAGTGGCAAGAAATTCAATCGGGCTTGTTTTCCTTTTTTCTCTATTTTTTTTATTAAAACTATACAAACCGTTATTCACAGTTTATTACTTTTAGTTTATTATTACAGTTACAGAATGCACAGTGAAGGATTCATATTCAAAAATTACTATCTGATCCAGCCTATAATTATTATATTTTACAGTAAAACTTACTGGCGTGGTGCTTGAACTAACTGTCCGGCAAGTTGGTAACGTGCTTTGAGTCTTTGTTGTAGAAATAGTATATTTTAGTGGTAATTGTAAGCCATACGCAACTAAAACCATAATAGGTATTATGTAATAGTATCTTATGATATAAGTGTAATAGATAATGGATATTATATCACAATACATATTTAAATGGCAACAATGTCAAATAAGAGATCTCAATACAAAACTTTAGCAATTTTATTTATCCAGAAAAACAAATCGTAAGTACTATTTTGATCTCTTTACAACGCGTGCAAAGTTTCAAAATGAGATCGTTTCGCTTTTATCGGCACATCGCTCGAGACTCGTATGTTTCGTTTATTACACCATCCAATGCTTTTCTGATATCTATCTATCTATCCTTACCCGATCAATACTTACGCAGATACATGTTTTTAATTTAATCAGTGATAAACAATTTTAGTCGATATTCTATATATACTCGTATAACGCTAAATTATTTAAGCAACAAAAGAAATAAAAGAAAATATACCTAGATATAACACTTAACTTTACGTATCTAATATTTTTAGACACGGGTAAATGCCATTAATAAGCAATTATAATTGTTTATATTGTATTGACAAAACTAAATAGAAAATGTTTATCGAAAGAAAGGAAATCTTTAGATTACAATGTGTTCAGTTAATTAAAGATTTTTAACGACTAAACAAATTTAATTATTTTCTTTTCTATTTCGTATTTCAGTGATAACATTTGAATAATAAACGGTTAGTGAGTACCCTGAGTTGGAGCAGAATGCGTTCTCTGGTGTTCCATGTAGCAGGCGCGTGGCGTGAGGCTCGCGCGCTAGGCCGCAGGCAGCCCGGCCGGCATTCGCTTGCAGACCGTCTCTAGTCTCGCACGCCGCGTTGCGTCAGGCGCTCTTCTATACAGTCGACGCACGTCGGGAAACAATCGCGGAGTAACCGTAGCATGTGTTAAGTGGTACCCAATCGATCAGTATGAAGGGTAGACATCAATTCCGCCGCAGGTTCAGCTTGCAACCGTCGTTCATGAAAGAGGATCATGAAGAAGAGAAAAGACCGCACAGGTGATTGTTAATTTTTAATATTTTGTCGTTTATTTTAATTACTATATAAGACAATAAAATTAAACTATTTCGTAAATTCATGTGAGCCAGCCTTTTTTAAACTTTTTGAAAGTTATAAACCAGCGAGGAGAGACTTGTTGCGCATCAATGCGTAGGTGGTAGTCATATGTTATTCGTTTGAAATATAGACCAGCGTTTCTTAAACTTTTAAAGCTACGGTACACTCAACAAATGTTTTTTTATTTCTTGTACTTAACCGTCAATTAAGATATAATAAATATATATTGAAATGAGATTTAAAACTTTACTTTGAAACAATTTAATTCTCTAATAGCAGAAATAGTTCAATAATTCAGTGGGCTTTTTCACGAAATCAACTTTAGGAATCATTAACTTGGACTATATGATTTTGTCAAATATATTCGGTTTTAGAACTGTCAATTAACAATGAAAAACGCTAACCCTTGATTTTATTTATTATAATTTTAACGTTTAGTTAAAACAGTAATGGAAATTCATAAAATAAGAGTAAACAGAGTACAATAAAACAAATGCCACATAGTAACTCCAAATCACATATGGATTTTAAAATAAAACTTGTGATGTTTATTGTACAATCTCAAACTAGACAATGAAATTTAAAACGGATCATAACCTGTACCAAGGTACGTGATCGTTACACGAGTCACAAGGATACGGAAATTTAATGCGCGACTTTATGGGTAGGACTTACTTCTACTCTGCCTTGAAGTCTAACATAATACCTCTATCTATCATCGGGAGTTCTGTTACTGCAATTAGCTTGAGCTTTGGATGAAATAAAACGTCGTGATGATAACAGTATGGTGATAGAATATGCTTAATTACCAGCTCGCTAGCTAGATACTGTTGTCGAGTTAGTCAGACGTTAATCTTCTATGAGTGTCATCGTTTAATGTTTGCTGAGACTGTGGCCAAATGTTTTTTAAACAGAACTCGCTGTGCCCTGGACTTTCATTTGCGTATATTTTTTTTCCATTCTTGCCAACCTAACTCCACGCCACGCCATAACTGTCCTATTACCACGTTCTCAGTTATCGTATTCCCTTATCAATACTTTGTATGGTAATTACCCTGATCCTAAGGGTCGTAGTTTAACCTTTCTTTATATATACTAGCTATTTCCCGAGGTTTTGCACGCGTTTTCTATGCAGTAATAATTTTGGACTCTATATTTTGAAAACGGGTTTTCATACAATTTTTCACCACCTTAGGGGTTGAATTCGGACTGCGTGTTGACATGTCAGTCAGTCAGTTATTCTTTGATCTATAGCCGCATAGGTAAATATAGATAAAAGTGCAATAAATTTTTCGAATGTAACCGGTAGACTTACCAGATATTAAGTACGTGGAAACGAACAAACATACATATGATCTCTTAATATTAGTATAGATAACTAACTGGAATAGAATCATAAGCATGTCATTTTCAATTTTATATGATTACATTTGAATAGATTTCAGATTTAATATAAATAGATGTTCAGGGTAATTAAAATTTTAAGCCTTGAGCAATTTCCTGATAAAAATATTATTAAAATACACCCTGTATGTAGGTAAATATGATGTGTCTACAAAAACAAGTCACACGAACTCATATCCATGAGTTTCATTTTTTAATATTTATGTATGCGTAATATTAAAATTATCCTTATCTCAAAACGTCGACGAAACTGTTTTCCCGCACTCGAAGCTCGCTTAAAGGCGTAGTCGTTATCAAAGAAGAACGAACACAATTTTCGCAATTTAGCATTTTCCTCAATCCACCTGAACAATGAATATTCAGAATTTGTCTAGAGAACGTTCTCGCAAAGTCAGTCATACTTTTTTACGATTTCGCGAAGAAAGCTTTCACGGGAGTGCAAATAATTGCCGTGTTATAATATTATCAAAGTTTCGAATGTTCTGTAGTTTACGTATTTTTATGGCTTTGAATTTTTTATGTTATAACAACATTCACAAGTAAATTAATATTGGCGTAATTTCTAATGTAATTTGATATTATCATGATTATTGCGCTCAATTAATCATTTTAACGATTTTCCTTTCATTTATATTAAAGAGGCGAAACAAATTAATCATTAACGAATACATATTTCTTCATTTCAGATATAATTTCATTTCATTCTGTATTATAGACTTAACCACTAAGCATATTATTTAGATACGTAGTATATTATTAGATAGATACACAGTAAACACCGACGTAGGCCTTTCAAATATACATTAGTGGTGATATTGTATTTAGTCTGTGGTTAATTCCATTTACATATTATTATTGTAAGGTATTCTTTAGTAACGTCTTTAATGCACAGACTTTTAATTGGTACTCGCTCGGATAGATTCGCGTTGTTGCATCCAAGGCAACAGCCAAAGCCGACGTTCGGCCACTTTGGCACCCTTGAGCTTGTTTCCAAGCGGCCGAATGCCATAAGCGTTCGCTCTATTAATCCGGTGAAACGGTGATGGCTCATTAGCCCAACAGCGTCTAGTCTGATAGGAAAAAAAAATGATATTGAAATAGGCAAAGAATGGTTTATATAAAAACATACCTTTGTTGTAAATTGAAAAATTCTCAGCATTCCATGGACTCATCGTACGGGTGCCACACCGGTTCTGTTTTGCTGGCTCTGTTTACATGGGCTAACAATTCCGAAGAGTGCTCAGAGCCTGCGACCGGGCTTAACCCTGTCGATATGCATCAACGTTCAACTAGTGCATTAACCTATCAGGGCCGCTTTAAATATTCGCTCCAAAAAGGACCTTGTGATTGCTCATGATGGGTCAAAATTTTTCAGTAGGTTTTATAACGATTTGATTAGTATCCCCTCTATTCCTGCTTACATTGCGTAGAAACTGATCATAGCCATTTCTGGTTCATTCATTGGTAAGGTCATAAAAAGTATTTCGTTTTACTAAGTGGTGCTTATTCATAGTATAGCCACTGTACTTAACTAGTAATGCATGTTTGATTTCTTTGAGAGTCTCGTTCGAGCAGCGGTCGAGTGCACACGTGCGCTCGCTCGCAGCTCTGACCGTCCGTTCGGTTCGCCGCGCTCGGCTATCTTCGGTCATTTCCGGCTCGCCGCGCTCGCCTACCTGCGCACCAGATGTTGGCATTCCAACGATTTCGTCGCTGCCCGACCCGCATTGTTGCCGAGTGAGTCATCGCCGGTGCTATTGTACTCGAGCTTGTGAAATTCGAAGAAAGAAAACATCTGCTGCGAAGCCGCACTTTAGTGTGTTTACTCGGCTATTGTCAATCAACACGCTCTTTTCAGAGCGACGGTGCACCTCCTTTAGTGTACCACATAAACCGCACTTTTCGGTGCGAAGCCGTACACACTGTGCAGTGCGTCGTTTCGCCGTGCTACGCGTCGTGCTTCGTGCTGCGCTTCGAGAGTCGTGCAGCGCGTCGTGTGCCGTGCAGAGCGTCGTTCTTCGCGCCGCGCCGTGTGCAGATACGAAGAGAGAAGATTTCGCGTCGCGTCTCCCTTTGGCCCGGACACGGATTGTCCGTTAGATTCGAATTAGGCGCACCCCCCTGCCCCTCAGGCAGGGAGGTTAGTCATGTCCACCCCCGCGATCCCGCCGCCCCTTCAGGCCCCTAAGGCCCTAGATGATACCGTCCAACTCGAGGACCTCATTAGATTTCATATGTTCGCGCGTCAGCAAAATCCGTTGTTAGTATCGGAATTCGATAGGCTCCGACGCACTTACGCGCGTAACGGGTATAAAAGTGAGTTCGGAGTCCCGCGTTGTTTCCGCGACGACCCGTTCGCGCCGTCCGACTGCGACTCTGACGATGACTCCGACATGGAGCTCGACGCGCCTCGCGCGGCCGCGCCCGCGCCCGCGACTTCGCCCGCGCCCGCGACTTCGTCCGCGCCCGCGCCATCGTCCGCTGATAATGACGGTTTCACAACCGTCACGCGCCGCGGTAAACGCCCACGCGCCGCGATTCAGACAGATAGCGACTCTGCTGCGGGACGTCCGATCCCAAAGCAGCCCAATATAGGTGGCGCTCGGGTGCCCCGAGCCTCTCCCACGCCCTCTGCCGCGATTTCGGCTGAAGCTCCGGCTGCGGAACCCGCGGTCGCGGCTAAGAAGCCACGCCCACCGCCTCCCGTCACCTTCCGTGACAAAGCCCGCTGGGTAGATGTTTCTAACGACCTTAAGTCGAAAGAAATCGTCTACCAATCCGCCGTCAACACTGTTGCCGGCATTTCTATTCGTGTGTCGACCCCCGATGAGCATCGCAAGCTCACGAGATACTTCAGGGAGCGTCAGCTCCCTTTCTTTACTTACGCTCTCGAGGAAGAGCGTCTCCTCCGTGTCGTCATTCGAGGAGTTCCTTCTGAACTCACCGAATACGACATCTCCGATTGCCTGAACGGTCAGGACTTCCCGGTCCGGAGCGTGCAGCGCATGCGCCACCCCCGCACGAAGGCCCCCTTCAACTTGGTGATGGTCACACTGGACCGCACCTCGGAAGGCAAGGCTATTTTCAGCCTCAATTCGGTTTGCGGCCTGTCCCCAGTCTTCGTCGAGCCTCCTCGCAAGTCCCAGATACCCTCGCAGTGTCACAACTGCCAGGTGTACGGCCATTCCGCCCGACACTGCCACCTGCGTCCCAGGTGTGTGAAGTGTCTCGGGGATCACTCCACTAGGGAGTGCCCCCGCACTCCCGAATCCATCGAGCCTCCGAGCTGCGTCCTCTGTGAGCAAACGGGTCATACCGCGAATTATCGCGGGTGTCCCCGTGCGCCTCGCTCGACCCGTCCCCGCCGCGGCGGTCGTGCGACCCGGTCCAGGGCGCACGGCCCGCCGGCTCGGACGAAGCGGCCTCCGCCTCCGCCCATACAAAGCCAGAAGGCTTTCCCCGACCTGCCGGGCACCTCCAGTGCGCCGGCATCATCCGCTCCTGCGCCGAGCGCGCTCTCCTGGCGCGTAAGGCCTTCCCCGCCAGCTCCCTCGGCTCCTCAAGCCAAGCCCCAGCCTCAAAAGGCTCTGTCCACTCCTGCGCCACCTATCGCGGCTTCAGTATCGACCTCCGGTATAGACTGGATAGCTCGTCTTCTTTTGGTACACGATGTACAAGAGATAATCGCATTTAACGCGTTAGTTAATAGTACGTCTGAGCTCGGGCTCTTAAACGCTATCTCCGCTTTCCCGGCCGTCGCGACCACGGTACAACAATTAACCCGCGCCGCGCTTAAATAAATTCGCGTAAATCAAAAGATCAGTTCGAACCCGCGTGTTCATATACAATAGACCGATACATTAGGATTTGTTACGTAATTATTTAGTTAAATCGGCACCGTGCCATTGTACTTTATTTTTTAGCTCGATCCCCTCTGAAAAGACGCGTGTTTGCGCCCACGCCCGCGACTCTCTCTGTTCACGCCGCCGTGAGCGGGGGGTGGTGAAGATTCGATCCCGCACACTCGTCGCGATTTTTCTTGTAACAGCTCGAGCCTAGGTAGTCCCTCGGTGTGGAGCCCTCGAGTATGTTACTCGCGCGAATACAGTGGTTTACACATGTTCTACACTTACACGATCACCCCACACTCTTGCACACCTAGGCACTCAGTGGTGGGCTGTTTTTTTGCCCTTTTCGGACTGAAATAGGTCACATAATACAGTAGTCAGATACCAAATACACATATACACTCGTGAAACATGCATGGTCACACATGCATTTTTCACGAATTCATATATGTGTATTGTATGGATAGATAGCTTAGCTAGCTTAGTTAGGTCGGGAATCCGGCGACAGCTCAAGCCGAGGTGCACCGAGTGCCCTTGAGATGTTTCGCCTAAAAATCAATCGGGTGAGTGCCCTAAGCGCTCCCCTTAGTAGTCCGGTGAAACTGTAACAGCTCAGGCTAACAGTGTAGGTCAGTTCGAAAAAAAAAAAAAAAAAAAAAAAAAAAAAAAATTGATTTCTTTGAGTCATTAAAAATATATCCGATATACAGTATCGACTAACCAACCTTTATTACATCTTTATCCACGTGCATTTACATATTACTCTGTCGTTAACAATTTCAAGTGTGATGGACTTAATTCGAATTCATGACGTCATTCCAGTACATTTAATATCGCGGTTATATTTCATAGTACGATCAAACGAAATTGTGTAAACAATAATCTGCGGTGATCGCGTACCGAATCTATGAATATAATATACTAGCAGGCCCGGCAGACGTTGTCCTACCCTGATAATAAAAAATATATACTTATGTGGATGAAATGCTTAAGGTAACTAATGTATTTTATTGCATAACGATTAATACTGTATCCGCCTAAATAGCCTACCAATTTCCTCATTACATATGACCACTTTTAGAAGATAGATGGGTATAGTTAGTAGCTATTCTAAAAAGATAGGTATATGATATCGTAGATTTTTTTGTAGATCTATAATAGAGGAATATCTCACTATGCATTGTTTTGTTAGATATAACAAAGGGATTAGGCCGCGTTTTCGACGAAAACTCAGGTGGCTTGACTTTTTCCGATTCTTTCAACAATTATCACTATATTTCAACTAATGTACAAAAAAAAACCTTGACAAATTATATACCTAAACCTTTCCCGTGAATTACTCTATCTATTGGCACTAATTATAATCTGTTCAGAAGTTGTAGAGTTTATCGCGAACATCCAGGCAGACAGACGCGGCGGACGACTTTGTTTATAATATGTAGTGATATCATAAAAACGAAAGTATAGTTATATTATTGTTTGTTTGGCAATCATATCTAAATAACTGGATGGATTTTGATAAATTTGGTATAGAGGTTGATTATGTCGTGGAATGTGATTATTAATTGAACGTCCGCTATTGTAGTCATAAATCAATTTTACAAGTGTAGTACCTATAGCGTGTATTGTTTTTTAACCGACTTCGAAAAAGGCGGAAGTTATCAATTCGATTGTTTTTTTTTTGAACTGGGTGAACCGATTTGATAATTCCTTTTTTTGTTTGAAGCTATGAGCTGATGCGTGTCGTGTCGTCCCATTTCAATTTCCTCTAGTTCTGACAATGGCATCCATGAGAAAACCATATAAAGCTTAAATTTGCATTAAGTATGTAAGCGCCAAATGGACGAATAACTCAATATCACGCCAACCGATTTCGAAGATTCATTTTTTATTGGAAAGGAAATTTAAGGGTAGTTTGATGACAGTTTGGTTATTTTTTATTTAATTTAATTAATGTAATAGTTTATTTATTTTGCTTTTTGATGCCTTCTTGTTTCCTTAGTGTTTCTTGATATTGTAGTTGGTTAATTTTTCTTGTAAAAAATTATTATTATACATTCATTAGTCGGGATTGTATAATAAAAAGTATATAAAAATATATGCGTATTTGAATACAAACGATCGGTGATTAATATTTGGAGATTGGCATGTATTTAAATTAACTTTTGCTCACGGCATCACTCACGTGAATGTAGATTTAACCCATTTCTCAAGAACAGTACTTTTTTTTGATTAAAAAGTACCCTATGCCCTTCTCTGTATCCCTGTTTAAAATGTGAAATCGTAACAAACTCACATTCTCATTTATGATAGAATGAATATAGGGAGAAGATCAAGGAGAAGTCGTTAAAAATTTAGAGGTATAAATCAAGCCTACTGAACTCCTAATAGTTTTAAAACGTTTGCTTTGTTAACTCCGTACTTATTGTTCGCATAAAATTCATTTAAATATTTCGGCCGTCTTGTCCCGTCCCACGATCCTGCAACCACTCATCCTAACTGCTCTCTGTACGTGGGTTGAACAGTAAGAGAACGAATGTTTTATTATAAATATTAAAGCGATATTTTACTTATCTCTACTACAGACGTGACCGAATCTGATGGAAATAATCTTACAAAGTAATATATATATACATACATATTTATTTAATAATTTCAAACATTCTACATAGTATGAAAAGATAAAATATTTTTATATTGAACGTCTAATATTTTGATATTAATTTGGTTTTAAATTATCAATCAATAATAAAGTTTGTTTTGTGTTTTATACCATTTGTCTATTGCTGGAAAACGTGAAGACTGCAACTTAGTAAATTCACCGGACTACTATTAGTAAATTGTATTCTTTAGACTATAAGAGTTATCTATTTTTTTCTGAAAAATTAAATCATTATATATTTCTAAATATTATGAACACACGGCGTCGTTGTTAATAAGACAAATAAGTAATAATAATACCCCATGATGTAAAGAAAATAAACTTTTATCGTAGTGATTCAAGGTACATCTATATTCAATGGCCTTTTTAACTATTTTACTTTATGTGGGTATTAAAGCCGGGTTATTCTGTGAAGTTTGTAAACTGTTAATGTTGTTGAAATTCAATTATCGAACTTCTACAGAGGGTCCACGCGGTTTCACTCTCGTCTAATTTTTTTCCCGCCCCCAGCTGTTGATATCACACACCGTGTCTCTGTATGTTAACTCCTTCGCTCCTGAAGGTCGTAGTAGATGGTAGATATACAAATCCTAACTAATATTTTAATTTCGAAAGTAAGTTTGTTTGTTCCGCTTTGATGTGTTAACTCCTCAAGGGATCATTAAGAAATCTTGCATACACATTGTCTGAAGGGTACAGAAAAGTACATATTCTACTTTTCACCTAGAATAAAAAGTGATCACTAGGGATAGGTCTACATTAAACCGGACGAAATCGGGAACAAATGTTTTAGACAATAAAATACATTTTGTTTACATCTAACTAATAGTTCTCGAGATTATCCTCTTAAGCTTTATTATTATAAAGCTACACTATTCCCACTATACACGTTAATATACACTTTCAGATAATACATTTTGTTTTGTTATAAGGACCATGTTCCCTAAAGGGAGGACCAGCACAAAAGGCCCTTTTCCCTTAATTGACGGAAACTAAAAGCAGGTGAGGTCTACGAGGCAGTTCGGCTACAACTATTATCGTAGCGTGCGAGAAAATGTAGGCCATCGTTGTCCCTTAACATAAAATAAATCCATACGTATATATCCTTTACTAGACAACCAAAGAATAGTAAACATTGTCTTATTTGAAACAATAATTATTATTATTTTAAACTGGCTGATACCCGCGACTTTGGCTGCCACATTTATTATCTTAAAAATACATTTTATGTACAGAGCAATAAACATAAGCACCACACCGCCTGCCTCACTTTTCCAGGACAAGAAAATACACATCAGTGAACTTGTATTACTGCTTATAAACATCGTAGTGTATTAAACCTCTAATAACTTTACACTTAAGAAAGATATCATGATAATTTTAAGATAATGATCAAATCTAAGAAAAAAGACTAAAAAAGATTGATCGACATCTGTCCCTTAGTTCTTGCTTCATGCGCGCAAAACAGCAGACCTCTATTATTTGATTTATATAAGAAGACTAGCTGGACTGACGGACGTTGTCCTGCCATGATAATGAAAAAAAAGCTAGAATCAGATCGCAGCCCTACTTACCGATTCCAATTAGGAATCTAAACGAATACTGAATCCAATCCACCTGTACACACACAAAAAAAAGAAAATCTGTCCTGCCATTTAGGAGGAGTTCAGTCATATACACATGTACAAGAGAATTATTTATATAAAGATAAATCAAATCAATTAATAAATGATAATGAAATGTGAAATAATTGATATTAGTTCTAATGTCTTTTGGTAATATATTTTCTTTCTTTTTTTTTCATTTTTAGTACCAAGTGATGCAAGATTCCAAGGATTTGTCTACGTTCATATAAAATTCACCTCTAAATACTAAAGTGTTATTTATCTACGCACCTCTCGCTTTTACTAATTCGCTTTACTCTACGTGAAGACGCCCACATGAATTTAGTGACAACATGGTAAATTATGCTATTAGCAAAGTGAAGCATTCACTTTCCATAACATTTAAGTTAAACGTAAAATAACACCAGCTCTTTATTGCCGAATTGGGAAATTAGTCTATTCATTTATTCGTACATGTGTAACGTAGAAGATTTTTTAAGTCATAATATACAAGTATATATGTAGTCATATTAAGTGATATTAAGTGCTCCCTGTGCAGCATATGGTTGTGTCGAACCAAACTCAATAGCATCGTAATTCTTACGTATACCGGGGAACTGGGTTCCATCACCTCGTGTGTGAGTACATGTTCGGGCTTCAGACAGGAACATAATAACGCGGAGAATAATGTTTTGCGACAGAAATATATTTGGCCACTATACTTCCCTAGTTACAGCCTTGGGAAAATTCCAATAATCTTAAAATTCTAAGAATGTTTACCCTCTGGGTGAAAATCGGTCGTAATAATTATTGATAATTGTCTCAAAACCCACATAAACATAATATTTAATGTCCGCTGCACCTATTTTGCTACTTCTTTTTTGTGTTTGTAACTGACAGAAAAGGTTTTTATGAAAGATAACAAAAGTTTGAAATTTGAGAAATCATAAACAGTTAAAAATCTAGATTAAAAGATTTTCATATTAAAATTGAGTTAGTGAGTGAGACAGATGAAAGTAGCGAGGCTCCAAAAATATTTGCAGAATTAGAAGATTTGACGTTCACTTGTTCAATAGCCATTTTATTTCATTACGTAGTCGTACTATAAAGGAAAGATTTAGTCTCATGTTCCCGTCATTGGCCCGTTCGAAGCCGAGACTGGAAACTAGTAAATGAATAAAATGAAAAAAGAGAAAGATAAATTAGAACCTGAAATTTCAATTCAAGTTAAGACAATTTATACGTAAAAACTGTTGCCTTCTCGTAAATTAAAAATAAACACTGATCAATATCTTCAATTCTAACAATTTTGTCATATTTGGACAAAAAAGAAATAAAATATACGCTTGTCCAAGCAAGGGGCAAAGATGTTTCGAAAATTTTGTTTTCGATAACACTCAGTAGTTTCCAAACAACATAAAAACAGAAAACGGTTGGCAAACAAAGGAAGAAAAGGTACTGACTTGTATTATCTTCGCCTATTTATATATAATGATGATGACTAAAATATTACAAATAGTAATTAAAATCATATATTCATAGTCTAGTTTTTGACTTTGTGTATTACGGTTGCGATGTATGTCCGTAAGCTTTTGAGATTTATTTTATCTCACCTCATGTTAAGTTACGATGTGGCCTGAGACGGAAGCACGTTAAGTATAAGGACTGGCTTCCAAATGCTTTTTTTCTAACTGATATAGGCTGTTAGCCCACAGAGCCTTGACAGTTTCACCGAACTACTAAGCGGAGCGCTTAAGGCACTCACCCGATTGAGCAACTAGCGCAAGGGCCAGTGGAACCTTGGCTTGAGCTGTATATTGAAACAAATACGCATCGAGCCAAACCAACTAAGTTAGCTAACTGTTCATACATATGTGTTTATGAGACACACATGTAATCATGTGTGTCTCACCAACTCATACATCTTTCAAGTGCAACCGCCGGAATACTTTTATAGGTGCTTTTCGACAAAGATTCAACTTGACGGTGGCAGTTATCTAAATGGACGTTGGGAACGGCCCTACCTACCACTGTGTTATAATTTCATCAGAATGTTTTCCTTCTTTCAAAACCCCTAGCTTATTGGACGTCGATCAATACAATTTTTGATAGCCACCACTCGGTTCAAATCACACATCGTCGGTTCAAAATACCTAGACTCATCACTGTCATCTAGCAGAATAAAATTTCCGACCATTTACTATTGCTTATCCGGTTTAATATCCGAAACGGTTAAAATGATTTTAATGTGACTTTCACCGACAGAGATTAGACTTTTACAATATAATCTAGGCTACATAGGGTTAAATAATAATGATAAAATTTAACTGTTTTGCAAATCAGTAAAATAGTAAATAGTTAGTAACGAGAAATTTTAAACAGTAATTAGGCCACAATTATTTCAGACAAGACATGTGGTTATTGTGAAACAAAAAAATTGCGGGCTAGTTGTTAAATAAAATGTAGTAAATATATTCCATATTTGACAATAAACTTAGTTTACTAAACAAACTTACCCTATACATATATCACGAGACACAAACACAACACGCCAGCGCTTTCACAGAAACTATCCCCTTCGCGAATAAATTGCCCTCGAGTTCGTCGTGGGGCTCGATATTATTATCCCTCATTCATGCGAATTAATGCTTTTAACAAAAATTTATTCCCTTCATCCGTAAAGAGGTCACAATGAAATAACCTGTACATTATGAGTTGAGGTTAGTTTTATATTGTACTAACAACTCGCCTGCGCTTCGCATTGGTGCAGCATGTGACGTCATAATTGTCTTAACGATTTAGATTCATTTTTGTGGTCTTGATATTTAGAGCTCTGTAAATAAGCTACGTAAGCATCTTTTTCATACATCATACACTCACATACGTTCAGAACCATACAAACTATTTTTTTGTTCTGCCATATCCATTGAAATAGTATGTTGTTGAGGGTAATTATAGTCTACTTTAAGTGCTCAGCGTAAATAGCGTCACACGTAACCAAGTATGTTTCGATTATTTGTAAAATAGAAAATGGTCACTGTGGGTTAACCTTGGGTAATAAACATACACCTGACTTTCCATTGCACATTGGTTCGGTAGACGGGTAGGCAGCTTGACCGGGCTGTCGTCGCGGTCAGGGCGTTCGCGCTGGGCCTTGTCGCCGGGGTGGCTTGGTGCTTGCTTGTTCGATCCCGTGCCACTCCATAGCGCGGCAGACGGTATCTTGTGGGTTTTTTTAGTCAGTAAGAGTCTGACACCCCACAGCTCCCCAGGGCTGTGGGTGTCCAATGAAGGATTTCTTCCCACATTAAAAAAAAAAAAATGGGTTATAAACATACACTATTAAGCACTTTGCGCAAGCATTTTTAAGATGTACAATCCTGTAGTAAATTACTTTACATTATTACATAAGCCATTGAGCTCCTAATTGTATTTTCTTATATATTGTTAGAAATGTTAGAGTTACTTTTTAAATATCAATTTTACTCAAAAATGTAGCCGACGTATTATTCGTTGTTTTGTTATTTTAATGTTTCAAATAATCACTCTCACTATCACCCTCTACACACATTAAAGATAAGATTGTGTGCAGTGGATCACACACCTTCCGCAAGCATTAATACTAATAATACCAAAGTGTATATTGATCAATTTTGGTAGATGCATATTACACATACTCGCACTTATAAGTAACTAACGCGTAACCGATTGTTATTGTGATAGTGTAACCGAAATCATAACAGAAATTATTTGTTTTTTCATTCTGTAAAAAAACTTCCATTTCGAAAAAAATATTTTCACAGTACCGTGTGAAGACGCTACTTAAATGAATACATTAAGCCGATCGTATTTCTAAACGCTTTAACTGTATTTTACTGAATTCAGAGAACGTAAGCTGTGATTCGTAATCTTTGCAAAGTAACTTAATGAAGCATTAAGGTCTTAAAGTATCTTACGCTTACTTTTTAGCTTCAAAAAGTTTATGGATTAATTATTCTTACTTCGTGTACTTATCTGTAATTCCCTTGGTAATATGCATCTTGGAAGAGAAGGAGTGTTTCTCTTATTATACTTAGCTTTTTTTAATCATGGTAGTGTCCAATTGTAATTACAATTTAATATGTACGAACTGCCCATTCCGGTTTCGCTCGCGTGCACTAACGAAGGAAACGAATTCAAGTCTTTGTTTTACAGTACGACCATTTAATAAAATAAAGTGGCATCTGAACAACTGGACGTGAATTTTGTCAATATCTTTGAAGAACTCCCCACCCTCTTTTGGCTCTCTCACTCACTTTTTATATGGAATTTTTTAAACCGATTTATTTTTACTTTTCTGTACGAATTTTAATTATTACTTTTCATATAAACCTTGAACTAGCAATTATAAATACAAACAAAAAGGAATTACTCAAATATGTACAGCCATTTGGAAGTGACGCGCTAACATGTATTTGGCAATTGATTGTTACATGTATAAATTTCTTCTAATCAATATGAAGATCAAATATACAATTTAAAATACACATAACTTATCATAATGCAAACAGTTAATTTCTATATTAAATTATATTATTAGTAGATAGTTTTTTGGTTGGTTGAAAACATAAATAAACCCTCAAAAATAACAATCTTCATAGTTATTTATCGTAAGTGCGATACCAAAATAAATTTTAAATTATAGATAATGGATGCCATACAACACGCGAACAGAAGGAAACGTTCCCAAAAGGCTAGTTGCATTGCCACGTTGTATGGCAATACTTTTACGCTGATCGAAGTGTTAGCCTGCCTTGTGGTCACGAGATACGTTCACCAGTCGAAACACGAGTACTTTGACGTGGTCAAAGTAAATATCAATACGAATTTAATATTTAACTAAAATATCTTAATATAGAGTCAAAATAAATCATAAGATAATTTATTATACTGTGGTGTTTAATACTAAATCCTTCGAAAAACCATTATTACATTTAAATTCTGTGACAACGCTTTCAAATGAAATTTGGTATTTAGATTTAATGCGCTTTTGTTTACTCAAATTAATTCAGAATCAACATCAATTTAATGAAGCTTTTAAATGGAACATTCTAATTTCAGATTAGGTTTTATATTTAACGATGAATCTTCAACTTACGACTTAAATAACATTTAAAGTATTACTAGAAGTTAAAATGTGTTACGTATAATTGTAATTAAAGATTATTCTAACTCGGATTATTTTGTGAAGTGATTGTGGCTCAGTGGTGGTAGTATGCTGAGAAAGCGCGTCGATCAACGTAAGTTCGAATTTTGCAATGAGCTAGAACTTTAAATGAATGAAATATTGTGATGATACATAGCGTGGTGGTAAAAATTTTTTAATGCCCATCTGGTTAGCTACAACTTCCAAGTTTTCAACTTGGTACCAAGCATTTATCGATATGGCCCACCAGCTTTAGAGAGCCAGTTTGCCTCTAGTTTTATTATAAGACCATATCGTCATTTAACATCAAGTGAAATTATAGTCGAGCGCTAAATCATAAAGTAATAGAAAGTTAATAACGGCTTACTAACAAGAGTGTAGACAAACTTTAACTTTGATTTGTTTCATGTCATGCAATTAATTATTCTGTTTAATTATGTATCGGAAGTATTATTCACTGTACAGAGGTACTACACACCTCTAGGTAGAGATACCGCTGTAACTTTAGCTCTTAGCATATATAATTAATTATTAAAACATAAATTTGATTTTCCTTTTCTTTCTTATTTCGTCTTTCTTTTATACTATAAATGTTAAAGTATTCTATCGGTGTCTGTTTGCTATATTTTCATAATGAAATCTCTGTATCGATCGCAAGGAAATTTTACATAGTCGTTTTTATTAAAAAAATAAGCGGATGGACACCAAATAGTTTGTATATAATACTTTACAACAATCTTTGTATATGCCCTTTCGATCTTCTGGGCTTGATGGAGAATGAGCCTGCCATCAAATCATGACATGATTTTGCAAAGCGTGTAGTAATTAATCTCAAGGCATTTAACGGAGTTTGAAATAAGCGTAACTTTCTTACTTGCATCTAAATCGTGACCGACAAACTTTGACCTTATAATAAATAACATACTCATGCAAAATGTCAAGAGGAAGAGAAGTGACTTGTATCAAAGCGCGGCCAACTCTGTTTGCAAATATATTGTTAATTTTAAATAACAACAAAAAAAAAACAAATACAAGAACAAAATTGGAAAAAAGTATGTATATAAACTTAAAATATAGTTTATTCTAAGTGATATAACAAGAATCGACTTTTTTTTAAGTTAGTCGAACGCTATCAACGGCCGCTATCTTCAGTGAGTGATAAGCATGATAACGCTATTTAATCAACGATAAAAATATACAAAAGTTACTTTCATTCGAAAGCTTCGATATAACTTTGCATATGTTATAATTTCGCACTTTTGGAGGATATGTAATGTTTTTTTGCCCGTACTTCATATTTTAAAAATAACATGACTTTTTCTGTAAACTACAGACAGATATAGATGCAAAATGAGTTAAGACTAAATCTTTTATTTACTGCCCAAAAGGAGGTAATGATTTCTGAGTGCAGGTATGTGTCTTTTGATTGGCACAATCTGTAGTCTAAACTGGTTTATAGTTTTTAAAATATGACGTGTAGTCCTATTCGTCTTAAGTGTAAGAGACATCTAGACTATATAATACTCATGAACGACGCCTGGAAAACAAAAGAAAATGGAATTATACAAATAATATTGATGCTTATCAATACACGACAGATCAACTTATTTATTAATAATATGGTGGTAGGTTTTCCTAAAATGGTAGGCCTTTTTCTAAGCTTGCCTGGTTATTGGCTAACTATCACCCTTAAGTTGAAAATCTTGTTGCCAAGAACATAGGTTTTTGGGCATTACAGTTCACATCCATTGGGGTGTATTTCGGCAGCTGCACTTGAGGTAGGTACCTAGTTCGTCTAGATTTAACATGCTTGCAAGCTTAGATAGCATCGTCATTTAACATTATGGGAGATCGTAGTTAGATGATAAATCCTATAAAATGTTAAAAATTAGGCAATTTTTTTTTGTTTATTAAGAATGTTACTTTTCACAATTGTTTCGTTTTTATATCGTTGTATATTGTATACCGAGGGCATAAATAACAAAGTCATTCATACATGAAGACGTATTTCATTCACAATATATTAAAAGTCTTTCTACAACATAGTTGCAGTTATATATTGAAATCTATTACTACACTATATACGTTTTAGCGTTTCTCTTCAGTCTCGAATGTTAAATGACGATGTGGTCTAAGACGGTAACTACGCTAAACATAGACCGTGTTATTATAAAAAAGTTGTTTCGAACTTGTTTAAAAAAGTTTGAGCACAAAAGAGTGTCTTACCTTTGTTTAGAAATAGACACTATTTAAATTTAAACATTATATAACACTTGTCTAACTTCACAGTTCTCATTTTATTGTTGTGATTTATTTTATTTCTATTTGCCGGCAAAAGACGTGTCCTAGTAAATTATGGATTTCGCGTGTATAATTAATTTGAAAGATGTAGATAAATTAGACAATTTTGAAGTAAATGACAACTACTACAATATTACATTATTGACATTTCACAATGTGTTTATTCTGAGATTATACTGTTGTTCCACTTTACACAATTTGGGGTATTATTTTAAACTTGTATATTGCTTATTTTAATAATTACATCATTTTCTTTTAAAAAAATGTCACAGTAATTATAACCAATTTCACTTAAAATAAATAAATATTGTTAATGAAGATCTATACAAAAATATTATTCGTAAAATGGAACGTTTTTGAACGATGAGATTGAATTGAACGAATGCTATTCAGAGTTGCTTGCATAAAAAACAAAAACCAGATATTTAGCTAGAGACCGCTTAGACATTTTTTTGTAATAAAGTATTTTAAACATATATTTAAACTTTTAGACACTGTTTAGTAAAACTCATGTTAATCGCGTGTTCATTTTTGTTTTTGTAATAAGACCGAGAGTGTTGATTCTTAAATATAGCTGTTAGAACATACGTAAAGATGCTTGGTGAGAAATTTTAATCGTGAAGTTGGTAGCTAGTTAAGCGAGTTTAGAAAAAGCACTACCGCCATGCTATAATTTCATGACGATATATCATTTTCAATGATACGAATCTATGTCGATCAACGCGATGTCTAAAAACATTAACCATTAAGTCATCATCGCTTAACATTGCATCATTATTAGAAAAATCTTATTGGTGAATAACATATTTATCCATGTTATTTTAAACCTACTTTATGTTAATGGTTTTCCAAACTTTGCCCTTATTACCGTGATAGCTGGTACGAGCTTCAGACAAAAGACATCGAAAATCATTGTTTGTTAAAATACATCTAGGTTCAAATTTACCATACTATAAAGCTTTGGAATCGTTTACCAGCCAAAGGGGTCTCTTTTTATAATATCAGATCCTCCAAGCGTAACGTAAAGAGAGAGGCATGACAGCCAAGACAGATGATGGATTGCTTGATCACCGCTGTTTTTTTTATTATATTATATTGTGTTTACTATTAGAAATAGCAACGTCACTTTGCCGTGTTTCAATATATTATACAACTAGAACCTTGGAAACAAAAGATCTGAATACCTTTTCAGACTTGGCTGGTTATGTGTTACTCTTATATGATAGAGTATACGATACCTTGATATAGATTATTTAAAAATTTAACATATAATAATATCTTCTAAACATCCTTGACCATAATTAGAACCTACTTAGTTTAAGATTGTCATCAACATGCTAAGATTCCAGTCATTATACATTTCCTATTCGATTCTGATTAGTTTCCTGGTGTATCTTCTAAGTTTGAGGCACAATGGTTATTGAATTAAAATGGAACCCCTTCGGAATATTACTCCGTTTATCACTTAAATGCATATTGTTGCCAATTGTCTACATTCCACTTCCACTTAATTTTATTCGAAAACCTTAAGTGTGAAAGTAAAAATTAACGTAACTTTAGGCGAGTAAGCTATATATACATATTTTTTTTATGTATTAAATTTAAAATAAAACATGCATTTAAGGGTTATAATAAAAAATATATATATTATTAATTTGTTCATAAATGACGAAATTTTGAGGTAAGAAACGTGAATTAAAATAGAACCAAAATGAGAACCTCCTCATTTTTTAAGTATGTTATAATCTATATATATATAAGCGGAATACCACTGACTGACTCATCACGATTTCTCCAAAACTGTATGTTCGATTGACTTGAAATTAACCATAGTTATTCCTTTTGCAACGTAGACGCTCACTAAGAACGGATTTGAGTTAAAACCTATCCTAAATACATTTTTCAGTTAAAATTAAATATTATCCTACAGACATCGATAGTCTCTGACATTAGACAACCGTTGCTATAGTAAGCAATAATATTATAGCCGTTGCCATAGTAACACGTTTATTTTTAGGGATGTGCGAATAATCCTTGAACCGAACCGAATCGTATGTTGTTCTATCCGAATTTTGAATAGGAAATTCAAACTTTTCCAATTTTTTTAAATAAGGTAGAATTATTAAACTAATAGTTATATGAAAAGTTACAACATTTTTCACTATTTTAATAATTCAAATTTAAAAAAACATTAACGTCAAAAAAATTATAACCTAAACATCAAGTCTGAAATTCCTTTCAAAAACAATTTACTATGTAATTCAATTCTACAATAATAAATTCATATTAGTGAAAATATTTATTAAAAATACACTTTCTCAGTGAAATCTAAATAATTTTATAGTTTTCAATTTTGACAATTTTTTAACAGAAATAGCTGAATTATTTTGTTTCAAAGAAATTTCAATATTTTGGTATAATATCATATTTTAACTGGTTTCTAGAATTTTGCGCTCTAATTTTTTATAACATACATTAAAAGGACCGTTTTAAATTTTAGCTCTCAAAATTCGTTAACAACTAATAAGGTACAAATGTATAGCTTTTACTATATTGGAATATTTTGTATGGTTATTTATAAATAAAGAAATCGATTATAGTCCATAAAGAAAATTGTCAGTGCCGTTGAAAAAAAAAACATATTCAAATAAGAATGAAAGACATTTAATTTCTTAAATTTGTAATATTCACTTTTTCCCGCCACTTTTTGGCTAAAAATAGAAATACAATAGTTTTGAATGCTCTTAATGGCTGGTGTCGACTGTGATGGCGTTACTGGTTAGTTCGTAGCATTTTATAGTTAATGCTTATTTGACGCATAAATTAAATTATTTGACTAATCCGAATAGTTCGAAATATTTGTATGTTCTATTCACATTTCGAATCGTATTATTCGGTTTGATTCGTTATCAATTAATTCGAATAGTCACACGCCACTATTTATTTTATGTTCATAGAATTAGTAAGTTTTCATTCAAAAATGTAATTTTAGGTCGGTATTATTTCGAATTTTTGACTTGCAATCTATAGATATAATAAAAATAAAGTGTCTATATATATTATCAAAACACCTACTTTTTACTGCCTGGATATGAAAGCGTATAAGCAACTTATAGTAAAAATCTAATTTTAAAATTTTTGTCTGTCAGTCTGTATGTTCCGGGTAATCTTCGAAATGGCTGGACCGACTTTGACAGAAATTTTACTGGCAGAGAACTGAATTTACAGGCTATATTATTTTAGACTAGCTGTTATTCGCAACTTTGCCCGTAGCGGAATATTCGAAACGGCAAAACCGATTTTTACGGGACTTTCACTGGTAGATAGCTGACCCCATAAGAAGTAATTTAAGCTATTTTTTTAAAGTACCTGTTACCTGCGCCTTCGTCCGCAGTGACATCTCTAAAACGATTTGATTGATCTTCACGGGACTTTGACTGGCATATAACTGACTTTATAAGTACTGACTTAGTTTAATTTATTTTAAACTAGCTGTTATCTGTAGCTGTGCCCACATTGTATTCTCCAAAAAACAGATAGAACTATGTCCACGTGAATTTTACAGGCACGTAGCTGATCTTATAAAGAGTAATTTAGTCTATTTTATCTTAGAATAGCAGTTACCCGCGAGTTTTTCCTATCCAATAAGGAATATCCAAAACGATACACCAAATTTTAACGAGACTCTCACTTACATATAACTAAAGTAATGAGAAATAACTTGAGCTATTTTATTATTTACTAGCTGTTACTCGCGATTTCATCAGTGTGGAATATCTGAAACGAGTAGACCAATTTTCACATGACTTTAACTAGCAGATAACTGAAGTTATAAGAACTAACTTAGCTTATTTTATTTTAGACTAGCTGTCACCGACGACTTCTTCCGCGTGAAATTTAGCAAAAGTATGTTGTTCACTGTAAGCATGTGCTCAAGCACTGTATTGGACGCCTTTGTTTTTATTTACCGTGATTGCTTCTACATAACTCATTAACCATAGCTTCGGAAAGTTGGCCCCCCATTTTTCGCGTAACGATTTGACAAAGGCGTAGAGGGTTTGCCCATCGATTTCCCCTTTTTGCTCACGATTAAATTTTTTTTGCCCACCTCTATAAAAAAAGTTAAATAAATATAATTTAAATTGCGTGGCCCAGGGTCCGAAAAACTTTCAAAAATTGAAAATGTCAAGGTGGATTCTTGAAGTATGTCATTTGCCAACGTTTGCCCATCTTCTAATTTGTTGTATAATTAATATGTATTTTGAAAATAGAAGAGGTTTTTTTTTCAATATTAAACCAGACATGTATTATTCACCATTCATACCTTAACAGTTTCATTATAGAATTTCTTGCGGAATAGATAAGTGATTACATTTTGTATGATCGCAAAATTATGGTAATAATATCTATATAACAACATTTTTAAGAGAAATTGTATATCTTGAAATTTTCATTACTTTTTTTTATATTATAAGGGGCAAACGAACAGGTGGGTCACCTGATGGTTAGTGATCACCGCCGCCCATAGACACTAGCAACACCAGGGGAGTCGCAAGTGCGTTGCCGGCCTTTTAAATATGTGGGCCTCCGGCGCTCTCACTGACCGAACGAAACGCAACAGTGCAAGCACTGTTACTTCACGTCGGCTTTCTGTGAGAGAGTGGTACTACCCCGAGTGTCGGGCGAGCCGAGCCATTCATGCTGAAACCAGTAATAGCTTCAGCGTAGCTCTACCACCTACCTGTTATACTGTGTAAACGAGCACTGAAAGGATTATATAGCAAATTAAAGCTCCAAATATGTTGTTGTTGCTAAATCCCATCCAGCACACTGTTAGTATTTACATATTTACTGTACACGTTATATATAACAGTAGGTGACATGCGTGTCATACCTACAAATGTATTAAAAGAGCATTTCTGTAATTCTACCACTTCTCACCATTATATTACTTTAATACAATTTAAAAAAAACGGGTGCGAAGCCGCGGGTATCAGCTAGTGTAAATATATTCTCAATTTGTACGCAACATACTTTTTATTGGAAGTAATCAGGTGTTTGTAAATATTTACAATACACGATGAAAATAAAACATCGCAATGAATTCTCTAAGTATTATTAAGACACACAATTGTGGTCGTTATACACCCTCACAATAGATTTTAATATTGAATAACATATTATTTTAATGTCAAAACATAACATGTCTGTTCATTTTTATTTCACTACACATTATAAAACAAAGTCGTCCACCGCGTCTGTCCGTCTGCCTGTTTGTATATTCGCGATAAACTCGAAAACGACTGAACGGATTGTAATGATGTCTTCACCAAAATATAGAGTACATACATACATAGATAGAATACATGAGGATGGTTTAGGTATGTAATTTGTCAAGGTTTTGTGTAAATTGGTTGAAATGTAACGGTAATTGTTGGAAATGTTGGCAAATGTCTATCCGCTTGAGAGTTTTCATCGAAGACGCTACCTAATTCTTTTGAGATATAACAAAACAATGCATAGTGAGATATTTCTCTTTTATAGATCTACAAAAAAGTTTGCGATGGCATACCTATCCTATAAGGATAGTTTACTATACCCATCTATCTGCTAAAAACATGGTCACATACAATTAGGTAATTGGAAGGCCATTTAGGCGGATACAGTGTTAATCCTCATCAAATTAAATACAATAGTAAGCTTAAGCATTTCATGCATATAAGTATTTTTTATTATATATATATAAATATATAGCATGAAAACATGCGAATAAAGTAAAATACTATTTATTAACACGAGTAAAATATTTCAACACCGATCACCCCACACACATAGTGGTTGGGTTTATTTTTTAATACCTTTTTCAAACTGAGTTGTTATACATGCTTGGTACACATGTATATTTCACGAATTCATTTATGTATGAAATTATAGTTAGCTTAGTTTAGTTTAGCTTAGTTAGACTCGGGATATTCGGCGATAGTCCAAGCAGAGGCGCGCCGTAGGCCGTTGTGCTGGTTGCCTATATAAAATCGGGCGAGTGGTTTAACCGCTCGCCTTAGTAGTCCGGTGAAACTATAGAGGCCTTGCCAGGTCAACAGAGTAGTCAGTTCGAAAAAAAAAAATTTCTGCATATACAAATACTAATACAAAATTCTTACAATAATAAAAATCAGTTAAGCTTCTAAATCTACGTTTTAAATTGATTACGTCTTTTCAATTTCAAATATAACATATCAAATAAATATAAATTACTTAGCGATCAAAGAGACCTTTCAATTTTACTAAGCGGTTTACGACGAAATCGGATGCAATTTTCATGAATTATTATAGATTGTAAATCTTTTAAGTCATATCGAACTCAAAATCAAATTATCCTTGAGATTATATGGTTCACAAATCAATGCAAATTATTTTCTTTTTCATAATTTCACATTTATATTTTCATAGTAGCCGATGCCCGCGACGCCGTTGACAAGAACAAGTTTTTGATGTCCTATGGAAATGAGATGTCTTACACAGATTAAAATGGGATCTTATTATATTTTCCTTTTTTGTTAATCGAAATTTTATTATTCAAGTGAAACTTTTTAACATTGCCTAAAAATGTTCGTCCATATATCGCATGTCGCATTACAGTCGGCCGCGGAATAGGGGTAAAGTCACAGGCGCTTGGCAGAGCAGCCAAGGCAATTATGGCGACGCTCATGGCTCAATTCAAAATGAACCAATCGGTTAAATAGATATTTTGTTCAGTTTGTAAAATGCTACTATCCGAAAAAGTTTCACTTAGATCGTGGTTTTATAAAACTACACAATTAATTTTTACTGTTTAGTGATTATACTGTTATGTGATAATTATTGTTTATTAACCGATAACATACTAAAAACTTAAAACTAACAGATTCAAGTACATTAGAGATGTTAAATAATATCTACAACGCAGTAAATCGAAAATCATCTATGAGTAGGAAAATTGAATAATAATATTCAAGTTAAATTCAATTCTGAACATAATTAATCGAAGGACCTTTGAGAATAGCCGTGTAAAACAATTTTAGATATCAACCGATATTATCCGGAGGATGTAAGAGTAAGAACCAATTAGTTCAATAGTAAATTTGGAATTTACTTGGAGTTTAATTCAATCTTTGAGGCGGTAAATCGAAATTCCTTTATGAAAAGCAAATTTTATTAACAAATATGTTGTTATAGTGAATCGTATGATTGCTTTAGTTTAGTTCAATAAAAATGTTAACAGTATACAGTCTATAAAATTAAACGCTGCGAACAATTATATGTAATTGTGAATGTTCTTTTATTATTTCATGTCAAAGAACAGCAAAAAGGCAGACGGCCCATCTGATGTTGAATGGTTACCGTCGCCTATGGACACCAATACTGAACTGAAACACCGTGCTGGGTAACCCATTCCACAAGGCTAGCGTGCGCATAATAAGTCTTCTAGAGAGCTTTACGATTAACGCCATTCTGCTAGGCATTAGGGTACTTAGATGAACAACCAACTAGCGGCGGATGGTCCGAGTTTGGAACGGTGATGAGGGCCCGAAATCAAAAAATTCTTCAGAACAGTCCATTATACATGCAGTAAAGCACACCTAGAGATCAAATGTCTCTCCGAAATTCTAATGACTCTAAACCGCATGTTAATTGGGGATCGTCCACAAAGCCAATAGCTCGCCTTTCCATAGAGTCAAAGGGAGAAAAATGGTAGGCATGAGTACCAGCCCAGATGTGTGAGCAGTACTCCATATGTGGACATACTTGCACTTTATATAGCATAAGTCGTTGCTTTGGGGTGAAGTACTGCTTGGACCGCTAGGTATTCTCAAGCGGATCCAAATAAGACCGAAATTTTAAATCGCTGGATATAATTTTGTAGGTGGTAGAGCTACGCTGAAGCTATTACTGGTTTCAGAATGAATGGGTCGTCTCGCCCGGGGTAGTACCACCCTCTCACAGAAAACCGACGTGAAGTAACAGTGGATGCACTGTTGCGTTTCGTTCGGTCAGTGAGAGCGCCGCAGGCCCACATATTTAAAAGGTCGGCAACGCACTTGCGACTCCCCTGGTGTTGCTAGTGTCTATGGACGCCGGCGATCACTTACCATCAGGTGACCCACCTGTTCGTTTGCCCCCTATGATATATAAAAAAAAAACATTTCGTAGCTTGACAATAAATAAGTAATTGTACATATTAAACAGACATTAAAGTAGCACTTAAACTAATAGAAAAGATAGCAAACGAATCAAGCCACATATGTAAAAAAATTATTCGGCGTAAACAAACAACTTCATACATACGGTATTATTACTGTCTATATTCCTTCTTGTAAAATATCCCAGAACATTTTTGAATATTCGTGAAAAGTACGTATACGGATATTTTGATTCACGATTAACATTACGTGTAGATCAAATAAATTGGGGTATTTTAGAGCCATTTCTCTTTATTCATTATAATATTTTTATACTAACATTTCTTGAAATTGATTATATGCCTGTAAAATTGCATTCTAAATGTCACTGCGAAGTATAAACTATACTGTACAAAATATTATAATCGGTTTAGTTGCCCCTGTGTAACATGCGTCAAACGAACCAACAGACAGACAAAAAATCGAAAAACTATGCATATGTGTTTTGCCGTCGACTATAAAGTCCCCAGAGTTTTTTTTTTCAATTTTTTTTAAAGTACAGGTTTGTCTTTTTTATTTAAAATAGAATCTCCTATTTTCTTTGTGATCCCTTGAGAAATAAGTAAAGAGTGTTTTATCTAATTTTAATTAGATTCAAATCATTCTTCGAAAAATCGTTTAAATCTGCAAACTTTTTCATAGTATCTCTCCCGAGAGAAATTTAAACAAAACGTATAAATTAGTTTGTGTCATTCAACTTTTAAATTAGTTCACGCTATACAATAAAGAACAAATACTAAGAGAATATTAAAAGCGTACGGAATAAAATAATCTACAAAAAGATCACAATCTAGAATACTTTAATAGTAAAATGACTGGCATTTATAGATAGATAATGGCTATATAACAGCAACAAATTTCGTTGTTGTTTTACTTTAAAACAATTATCTTTATAAATTATCATCAATGTTTGCGCTGTTGGATAATTTACTATTTTGTATCGTAAACCAAAATGAAACAATAACACCATAGTAAAATAAGTAAGTTAAATGTGAGCAATATATATTGCTCTCCTTTTTACCCTTATTGGTTGTTACATAATGCTTGCATGTTCATATATTGCGATAATACCGTCTGACTATTGTCATTGTCAATATTGTCAAAAAAGGGTTACACTTACAAACCTCTGTAAGAGAAAAAAATACATAGGAAAAAATACATTTTCTTAAATTAAAAACTACTATTACAACGTACGTACTGTAGTTGTACAGTAAAATTAAAAACTAAGTTGCTGTCCAAATTTATAATATATAACCTTGCCAATAAATTCTATATCCACCATTACTATTTTCCTGTGAATACCTGAACATGCACGGTCAGTTTAGCCTCTCGTTTCCTATGGTTGATCGTCTTGACATGTCGCAACGTGCTAAAAGTACGTTGAATGCTTATATTAGTATAATCTGTAAATGCTAATGCACCTCCTAAAAGTAATTCTGACGGCGCTCATGACCACCTCCAGTACCATATCTTCAATTAAATAATTACGTAGCCGCTGTTTCATAAAAAAGTTATATTTCTTTTTATTTGAATTACTATGCTACAGACCTATGAACATGGACCATTATACAGCTAAAATGTTATTTGGCAACAGTTCAAAAACAAAGTGCACTTTATTTTAGTATTAGTCTTTGCCTAACATGAAGAAGTTTTATTCCAAACTTTTACTTCAGGATACCATACCGAAAGTTTTTATAACTCTGTCTCTAGTGAGACTTAGTTTTTTATTATGAAAATGATATTCTAGGTACACACTTATAGAAAGAATTGCTGTGTACCATTATTTGTTTGGACCCTAATTAAAGTAACGACAGGTATCAATTACTTATTTGAATTCACGTATGTGTTTCTAAATTTAAATCAAATTTACAATGAAGAAGAATATCCTAACCTGAACATTATCGAGAATGTTCTTATAATCAATAACGCAATGTACTAGAAAAATACGAAACGTAGATTCCTTTCAAATTTCAAAATGTTACCCTTCGGGATTGACATTGTAACTAAATTCGTATTTTTTTGTTCACTTTTGTCCTTTACTGGGATATTGAAAGTTCGTTATTATACGAATACTCGTACTATGCCTTATACTGTTTATATGGTATTACCCCTAGTTGCTGCATTTTTAATGTCCATACAAGAATTACAATTATTATTAAGGAAAAAATAACATCTGTGAAAACATACTATTTATATGTAGTTACATTGAAAAATGAGTTGTTCAGTTAAATATGTAAAAATATATTTTCCCTTTCCTTCTCTTTACAAGCAACATACTTAAATAGTAGCCTTTGTCACTCACTCTCACAGTTAAGACGAATATAACGACATCTAATATGATAGAACCCGTTACACTGTTTACACCACGAACGAAATAAACAAAGAACATTTACAAACCAACATTACCCTTCTGTAAAAACGGGTAAGAATATCATGTCACTAGAATCTGACATATTCCTCTTGAATGTATATTTATTGTGACGTATCTATCGTCGTAGGTCTTAACTGAGGTCTTGTACTAGGGTCAGTGGTTTAGCGTGCTACCTTTTTAGACAAGATCATCGCTAAAACGCTAAAACCAAGTAATTATAAAACAAAATACGTACTCCAATCATTTTGTTTCATGTTAAATATCTAATTATTTTAGAAGCCACCTAGAGGCCTATTTTTCATACTACATTTATATTTTCATTTTTAATTAATTTCCAAGGAAAGTTATTGACATTATTCCTATTACTGCCTCCCGTTCGGTTGTAAGACTAACGTACCCAGATCCGTAGGCGAGAAAACGACGACTGCTGTTTATTTTATTGATTACTTAATGCATTTGAGTGTTTTCGAATAACAATCAATTTCGATATCTAACATCTACTAGGAATTCCACGAGGGCTCATTTTAAGAATTCTTCAACATAGCTTTCTTTAATAGTTTTCAAAACATTAATAAGACAGTTATGATTGGTGGTCACCGATCAAGACCGAAGACCGGTCGGTCTATTTTAATTTGTAAAACGCAAGGCGATAAAGAATATTACAAAAGCTTTGCGCATCGTCTTTAGTCGTGTCTTCTTTAGTCATCTTCTACATAAATAAGATAATAGAAGTATGTTGTATACATCACTCAAAAGTTACTGAAAAGAATTGATAAAAAAAATTGGTTGTCTCCAAAGTCGGTTTACGGACGATAATTTTAGGTGATAACATCATAAAAAACATTGATGAAAACTTGTATACTTTTATGAATTGAATTGAATTATTATCACTGAATTACCGATGGAGTGGAATCGAGATAAATGCCTCACAAGGCGAACGCTTAGGCCGATCGCGCCTCTCTATCACTTGTTCCGCGCTCATGTTTGCACGCTCTCTTCAGGCGAAACGTGACAATGAGTCATGCTATCTCGTGCGTGTAGCCGGCGTTCATCGATGTTTAAGAAGTTTTTTATCACGTCAAAAAATTACTTTTCTTCTTAGATTTTTGATCTATATATTAAAAATGAATAACCACGGTAACTTCTTTTAACATAGAGTTTTAAGAAACTACAATTTTTATAAGTACTACGTGTTCAGCGAAGTGTGTTTTGATACCATGGAGAAGTGGCGAAAGCAGTGTCGTGCTTAGGTTTTTCCTTTCTGTACATAAAATATATTGTTAAGATAATAAACGGCGCAGACAAGGAGACGGGTATCAACTAGTAACAAATAATGGTATTGTTGGTATTTATGCTTTTATCACAATTTTAGTAATTCAAAAACTTCAGTCATGACATACTTCTCAGTAAAATTGCCGGCCTACAAAGTGATAAAATAAATAACTGTCCTAATTGCGTAAAACATAACAACAATTGTAGATTTAGTGAATACAAATAGCGTGGACAAAATTCAATTAGTCCTGCTCGCTTTGGTCTGATTGCCAAGTGTGTACGTGACTGCTCCAATAAAAGCAGACTGGGAGCCGGTGTTTTACAGTTGGCATATTGCGTTTACTACCAGAATTTAACTATATTGAATCTAATGTATGTATCCCCTTTAACATTGTCTTATAAGTTCTCGTTAATCTAAAAAGTACCCACGTCTGGATTACAAGTAAATTTATGTTATACACAAACAAATCTTTAGATTCTGTTTGGATCAAATTTAGTTTTTATTATTATTAGAATATTTTAGATTTTATTTAGTTTGCAATTTTTGTTATTTTGTTCAGGTTAAATTATACAATTTGAATTAGAAACCAGTTCCTATAGTTAGACCTTTCGACAATGTATATTTGTTCAGTTCTGATTACAATATACGAAAATTAAATAAAAACAAATTAGCGAATTTCAAAATGGCCGCCAAGCAAAAAATCCGATTAAACTCTTAAGCGCATCTGTAGAAAAGCTTGTTTTAATTATTTTTTTTTATATTATTTTATGTTACATCTTTAGTGTAAATTACATGGATATCAAATTTGACATCTTTAAAATTGTTGTATCTACGTTTGTATGTATATATTTAACTCCAACAAAATTGTTACACCGATTTCAATAACATTTTGAAAATTTTCTAATTGAAAAGATCGATCTAAGGAACTTAAAACGATCGTAAAAAAATTTAGTTTACACATACACATAATCTCAGTTTATTTATTTTGTAACTAGCTTTTGCTCACGGCTTCCCTCGCATTAACGTAGACTTGATCTTCTCGTGAACCATAGTTTTTTTTAATATGCAAAGTACCCTATGTCCTTTTCTGTGTCCTTAAAAATGTGTATGTCAGGCGATCGGTTAAGTAGTCAAGTGACACTGTAATAAACAAACAAATACGAAAGACTTTTTTTCGCATTTCCTAATTTCCTCCACTGTTTTAACATTTCCGCTTTCACATATAAAACACGCGTCTCAGATACCTTTGTACGTTAGTGTTCCTACAAACTCGAGAAGCAATTATTCGATTTACGTGATTGCTTTTTAAGTCATAACAATATTATCTTGATATGTTTGAATATGCATTTTAATATTTTATATAATATAAAAAATATGTATTGATAAATCAAATTAAAAACAAATAATAGGTATTTTTAACGCCTTCTCTTGTAATAATGCCTTTTAACATAAATAATTATGTAGCCTTGAAATATTGTACTTATACGTTTAAGTTAATATAATAATGAATATCTTTGTATCAAAAAGAGAATTAACAATGTTTCGTTTGTGTTTTCGTGGACTTTGACCTTTAAAATATTAGTCCTCATCAAGTTTAATTATTTCATCGTCATAAAACACGTAACACTTAAAGTGCTTAAAGTAAATTTAAGTAAAGTTAGGTTCACCTTTATTACTCAGTAATTATTACTTTATTGCGTTGTAACAAACGTGTCGGGGCGAACGGCGGGTACAATGTGTATTGTTTTATACTTACAAATGAAAATTGAAAGTCGAAGTTCCATCGTCAAACTCGAAAGATTTATTCCGGTATCTGCATTTCAGTGGAAGCCTCCTCTGTATTAAACATGATACCATCTTAAGCTTGATCGTCATTTAATATCAGGAAAGATTGCGGTTGAAGTAAAACTATCTTGTGTATAAATAAAATAATAGAGATCTGCCATTATTAAAATTTTAAGAAATTACAATTATTTTAACCACAATTCGTTAAACGATGTATGTTTCTAGACGTGGATAAGTGTGAAAAGCGGTGTGATGCTTATATTTTTTTTATCTCTACATACATAACAATGTAGCAGAGGTAATTTAAAATCGATAAAAGCATACAATTAGAAACTAAAAGATAGCTTATAATTAGTTCATGTTTCTGTGAAATAACAAATTTTTTTCATAATAAAGGAAATCTTATACACCATCATGTACTATAATATAATATAATAAGTATGTATATTTAACGTGAGAGAACTTTTCAGATTTTTGTGAATTTTTTTTTATTGCAAGTGACTAAGAATCAGTTATTAACTACAATTACTATTTTTTAGAAAAGACTGTCTGTCTGTCTGTTTGTTTGTGTAAGCTTTACTGCTAAAGTAAAACGTTTGTGATAAAACGTCACCAAAAAAGTAATAAAGCTTAATAATAAGCATATGATGCAAATGAAGTTGCGGGAATCAACTAGGAAGAAATGAACAAGACTTTTTTCGGCTTACTTCGTAGTGTCAACATAAATTTTATTTTATTTCATATAACAATATATTAAAGATTCAATTTCACCTCAGATATATGTGAGTAGTGTCGCTAAAACTCGAGAATGGCTAGACTAATTTGGCTACATTTGATCTTGGAATACTTGTAGAAGTTCAGCGAAGGTTTAAACGATGAAAAACATAAACAATACGTAAAGGAAAATACTAAAAAAGACAATTTAATTTTCATATACAAAATGTTCTTAGCTATGAAATATTTGATATCTTTTGTCATTTTAGAAATAAAAAATTGTCATTAGTTTGTTAAATATTTATAGGTGCGTTCAGAAATTTATCTGTTTCATAACTGTAGTATGAGGTTCGATCTTTTTGGTATATTTTGTTGGAATATTATAATTGCATTCATAATGTAAAGAAATGTTTTTTATTAAGTTTAGACCACATTTTACACAAATATATGTAAATGATACGAAGTTCATCGGGTCATCTAGTGTTTTAATAAATAGAAGAGCATTATTTTAAGATAGAACAATATTTAATTACTCCCCTCAGCTTTGAGACTGTTAGGCTTTAAACTACATACCATGTTATAACAGTAATACACTGAAAGGAAAAAGATGATGGCATAAGCATAGATATAAGCCGTGGTATAAAAAAGCGAAATTATAAGGAACCCGGCGAAAATAACTACAGAATTATGTTTAATTTTCCACAATATTTAGTACTTCGAATGTAATCCCAAACTCCCGTGATAATATTTAAAAATTATTTCTCATAATAACAAGAGAAATAATGTTAAAGTAAAATTCTAAATATTTAAATCTTAGGAATTCATGAGACTTTGGAGCAGAGTACGCGAGTCATTTTTATAAAAACAAAAGAACAATTATCAGACGCACGAATGTTTTCATTTTCTTATACTTCGTGTATTTAATGCTGCTTCTTTGAATCACTTATATATAATATATATATATATATATATATATATATATATATATATATATATATATATATATATATATATATATATATGTAATAGCAAATGTGTTATAATACAGTAATAACAAATGACATGTTAGCGGTCATTTTTAGTTATTCATCACAAGAATACTCAAATATACTTTTTTCAGAAAAGTTTTTATCTTAATATATTGCAGAACTAAATAAATATGGAAATATGTTTGAAGGGATAATGGCTCAGTTGGTAGTGTGATCGGATACAGCGTCAAAGGTCGTAGGTTCAAATCCTGGCACCTGAGTCGAAGCTTTCGGTGAAGGAAAACATCGTGACGAAACTATAGCATGGCGGTAGGGCTTTCTCTAAGTCCGTCTGGCTAGCTACCACCCTGAAGTTGAAAATCTGTCGCCAAACACCTGTTGGTGCGTACGGGCAGCTGCACTTGAGAGCCAGTCTCCCTCTAGGTTTAGCGTGACTACAATCTTAGACCGCATCATCATTTTAACATCAGATGAGAATGTGGTCAAACGCAAACTTATAAAGTATATAAAAAAAAAACTTTGATATTAGGTAATAATTTAAGACTAATATCGACATTCCTGAAATAAACAATATTAATTATATTATAGATAATGATTATTATTATGTAATTATTGTATATAAATAATACCTACTAATTGTTTATAAATAATATTCAACTATAATTTTTTTAACTCCAATCATTTTCTGAAAATCCACCTTCGTTTTTCCATACTCGTTAATACTGATTTTTCATCGTGTACACATTATATTTAAAAATAATTATGAAATATATGTGTATCACGAAGCCTAGAAAATAATTATAATGATATAACGCAATTAAGTAAATATAATTTCGTTCTAGTAATTGTTTTAGATCCATTTTTTTTTTCATTAAATTCAAGCAAATAATCTCTCAACAATAACTGAACTAAGCGAATAAATATTAGTAATATTATAACAATGTATAAAATTTAACAAACGTCAGAGACAATATTCAACATCGATGTTATTTCCTTTGAACTTAAAGAGGTCAGGTCGCTACATTTTCAATACAATATAGGTGAAACAATACCTAGAAATGGCTCCGGCGTCGTGACATTTCGATTACTTTTCTTTCAATAGGCCAATAAAATTAATATGATGCCGCCCGCTGATAAATAAGGCGTAACTCGTAAAGTGCCAATAATTGCGTCTACATCTGTGTTTTAGGATTGTAGCTAAAGGTATTATTACCTATTATGTAGTTCGTTTGAATGTTCTACGTAATTTGTGCCTGTAGTTTTAGATATTATAGCAAAGACAATGCATGTTCTACTTGATTAGATGATGAGAAATGACAAATAACTTTTTAGAAAATATTATTGTCGATAACTAATAATGAATGGCGTATTGTTAAAATATAGTGTCTTTTTCTTTAAATTTTTGCAATAATATTATAGTAAGTAAATAGATGTTACACATACTTTAAATATTACATTAAAGCTGTGTTTATAAAGAAACTAGCTTTTGCCCGCAGCTTCTCGCGTTTTTTTTAAGCTTAGGTAGCCTATGTCCTTCTCTGTACGCCTGATAATATTTAAAATTCGTGATAATCGGTTGAGTAGTTAAGGCGTAAAAACGTAACACACAAACTGACGTTAGCATTTATAATATTTGTAAGAACGTAATGTCTTGGAGAACCTCATTTTGGAACTTCATTGTTTTATAAAATAAACGGAACGTTAACATTTACTTCAACTGATTTTATTCCTCACGTAGTTTGTTATTCTGCGGGTCCCGCGGGTTACGAGTAAGTTGGGTGTTAAACAAACCCTCAAACACTTAACAATTCCTAAGGTAAGCCTCGGACGTGATATCCGTTAACACATTGGCGTAATCTGTTTAAAAAAAAACTTTTAAATAAATAGTTAATCAAATATTTTACGCAACGAAACGAATATGTGTGCGATTTAATTTATCGTATGTCTTGTTGTTTCATAGGATCTGTGTCATTTTTCTGAACTAATTCTAAGCTCTCTTGTACTTTGTTGTTATACGTTATTATTGATCTTAAATTACGTCTATCACATTTTACTAATACTGTGTAGTTCCCGTAGGAAAGCGTAATTATACATAACCTGGGTAATACTGTGGAAATTCCTCTACCTACCAGTAACAGACTCTACAAAATAAGTTTTAAAAATCATCCCCGACAAGTAACAAATCGTGAAATGTAATTTGTGTGATATCTATTTATATCTTTATTATATAATTACGTTCTGAAATAAAGAATTTACATAAAATATCATCATTATCTATCGGTTATCCAGAGGTGCAAGAATAATGTCCATGCACGGTGTGGATATTATTATCTGCATATGTAATGTAACGTACTCTAAATTGTATAAACTTGTGTATTAGTCTCGGGATCATCACTGTAAAAGTCTAGGATAGTTCCGAGAGCATTATAGTGCCTGCCGGATGGCTCTACAAATATGTTTTTCTACACAAAACACGCGATCATGTGTTTGTTGCGGCTACAAGAAAGAGTTCCATCGTACCGGCCGCGGCGGACTTACATGGACGTCACAACGTTTATATGTACCTATTATTGTATGTATTATATGTATATGTCAATTTCTAACCATTCTACATGAACGTACATAACACACATTATTGTGTACGAAACATTATTATAGGCGTTATACATGTTAGGTAAGTTCCTTATACATAAAATATTATTGCACAGATAAACTTTAAATTCCTTTTACAATTGCAACGTATATTAACACATATCATCATAATTTCTATAACTGAAATCTCTATTACTATCAATGTTATTAGAAATTATAAATATTTGTCTCAGTAACTAGACATGGTAAGCTGTCTGCAACATTTACTAATATACTATGGCCATAGTGCCATAATATAAGCTTAACAATGTATTTTTATAAAACGTACAGATTAATTGTTAAGTATATAGTTGTTATAATACTCTTTTGCAAAATATTTTTCATAATTATATAAAAGTTTAATTCGTTGCAGATATCTTACGCAATAAAGCAGCATTTGTATAATGTAACATTTACATAGCGAATTCTTTTTTTACTAATTTGACACACAACGAATCAAGATCATATAGGAGATATTGATCGGTGCGGTAATATTTGTCGACCGATAAGCCATATGACACGGCCGCGATAGGTAATCAACCAATCTTATCTTACTGAATTGTACCATGGCGTACTTTTCCTATAAACTAATATAATATTGATACAATATTTCATTTGCCATTTTAAATTTAGTTAATCCTAAAGGGTTTTTAATTCGTTGTGGGCTACGCAAGTCAATTTGTTTCATAAATTGAAAAGTACAAGGTATTGATTAGTTTTTACATGTGTGTCTACTTCCTTTTATATCCACTAACCTTATGCTATACAGACTAATTTGTAAATTACTAAAGAACCAGTAGTACAAACTTGGTTCTCTTTAATTGAATGGAATACTTACTTGACTGACTAAATTAAAGGTCAATTTCGAAATCGTATAATAATAATATCTCCTATTTATAATCAAAATATTAAACATTGCAGAGGAGTCGATTTAGCAAATAACTTACTTTTAAAATATAATTCCCTATTTTATCATTCGATATTTGGGTATGATGATGGATTTTAAACTGATTTACATATAGCTACTACGATTACATACGTCGAAAAACTTGATTAGAACCTCAGCGGTTAAAAGTTGAGCGACGATCAATTCACAATGTGAGATTTTAATATAACATTTTCAATTATAACATTGGCTTTCCCGAACTCTTCATTGGGATTCCCAGAACAAGACATGAGAAAATAGCTTGAAACCCGAGTTTATTTGTACTCCAATAAACACAATTACTTAAAATGCTCCGTTTTGCAGAGATGTTTTAACCTCTATGACACGAAGTTCTATTATATCGATCTATTCCAGACAAACAGGACATTTTCCACCCAATAAAGCAAATTGATGTAACCATCAAGAATAGAGAACAGGAAATGAGAACACAGACTATAGTATACAACACCTATAACAATAAAAATATGTTCATTCACACATACAATATCTACACGTTATTCCTATACATTGACACATAAGGAAAACTCCTCACACCTAAGTTCAGATATCTACAACAACACGTAAATGGCAGACATCATAGAGTTAAACCTTTGAATGCACGCAAACCGATATATATTCGAGTACATAAACATATATACACTATAGAATAATCAAAATGTAAAAACACGAAGTAATACATAATTGGCACCAGATATTATTGCAAAAATAACAATTGCTGGTAAATAGCATGTGCCGTGTGTGTAACAAATAAGCAAACGAGATTTGAAATGGTTCAAAGCATGTCAATATTTGTCGTAGCGTATTGTTTGTCAATTAGCAAGGTGAGGTGACCCACCCACCCTCGGGTTTCTTTGATAAGAAAGTCAATGCCCTAGCTGTTGACATCGGTTCTTTCATAGACTAACACAGTGTTTCGTATTTACTAAGCAGATCTAGTATTTTTTTTTAACTGTGTAGGTTTTACTCCTTAATCACAATCTCACTTGATGGTGAATGGCGATGTGTTGTAAGACAGTAAACACGCTAAAACTAAAGGAAAATTGGCTATTGCCTCAAAACACTTATAGGTTATTGGCGACATTCAGCTTGAGGATTTTAGCTAGCCAGAGGAGCTTAGATAAAGCTCATTTTTTTTTTTTTTGACCACAATCTCATCTGATGTTAAATGATGATGTGGTGCAAGATGGTAGTTACGCTAAACCTAGCGGGAAACTGGCTCTCAGGTGCAGATGCCGGAACACATCAATAGGTGCTCAGGGACAGATTTTCAACTTATGGGTGGTAGCTAGCTAGGCGGACATACAAAAAGCGTTAGCACCATGCTATGGCTTCATCACGATATTTTCCTTCACCGAAAGCTCCTGCTCAGTTGCTAGGACTCGAACCTACGTCCTTCGACGCTGTGTCCGTACACACTACAAACTGAGCCATCATCGCTTCAAAATTGAAATATATATGGTTATCCTTTCTCGTACAGAAATATTCATATTTACCGAAGTAATGATACTTGTTGCTCATTATATTAGGAATTAAATTTTGCTTACCATGTAAGTTAATGAAGTAAGATTAATTTGTAATCCACGATAACTTACCTATAATAAGTTGTTTATAAGATGTTAATAAAATACCATTTAACTATTAGAATACAACACAAATTGCACTAAATCTAATTAAAAATTAAGCCCTCGTTATAACCAAAACTCTCAGGAAATCAATTGCACAGTCTTAGCAGTACTCAACAATGACTATTTATTAATAAATTAAATTTTATAAATGCCTTCCTGAAAATAGCCCGCTCACTTAAGGCGATACGCTGTGTTCACTTTATATAATTTTTAATAGAAACTACACATAAGAAAGGAGTCTACATGTTAATTATACTTTACATAAAACACAAATATGTTTTTGTTCACAGGACTGAAAGAACGGAGGACACCGTCTCGAACAGCGGCAATATAACCAACAGTGCAGTGAGACATAAAATTGTAGTACTAGGAGCTGCAAAAGTTGGTAAATCATCCCTCATAACCCAATTCCTGTACAGTACATTTTCAACTAAATACAAAAGAACAATTGAAGAAATGCATCACGGAGATTTTAATGTTTCTGGAGTTCGATTGACGCTGGATATTTTAGATACATCGGGTTCATACGAGTTCCCAGCTATGAGAGTATTGTCCATGCAATCTGCGGATGCTTTTATCTTGGTATACGACGTTACTGACGCAAACAGCTTCACCGAAGTCAGAACCCTGAGGGATCAAATACACGAGACGAAACAAAGCACCGCCGTACCTATAGTAGTAGTCGGGAACAAGGTAGATTTAGCAGAAACGGGCGCGAGGCAGGTGAGCGATTTAATTTGCAATATTTTTCACTTGACAGAATTGTTTCGTAGGCTTTATGTTTACATGTTTATTTGCTTTTATTGTTTAGAATCAAAGTTTGAAAGCTTGTTATAGGTTCTTGCTTGCGATTTTCCCCTATTTATTGTTTGCCTTATATTGTACGTATAGTATTGTATACATGAAATAACAAAGAGATGAGTGAGGCGGGATAAAACGTGTGTCACGCATCAAAAGGCACCCCGAGGGCAACTTTGCTTTATATCTGACAACCTCCTATGATTTATCATTCGGTTTTCCACTAATTATATTCAGAGCACGGACACTCATATATAATTTACAATGCCGATAAATTTTATAACGCCAGTATGTATTGTGGTGGTTTATCTGTGTAATTTTAACGACAATAAATAAATAAAATAATATTATAGTAATATATTTCCAAATTATATGTAAATAATGGATATTATGTACACTGCAGATATTTTTGATACAACTGGAGAAAAACTGGTAAAAAAAGTAGAAGATAGTATTTAAAATAATTAATGATGTTATTGGTATATCTGAGACCTATTAAACTCTACCACCATACTCTACCGATCACTGTAAAAATTGGCGTATCTAAGTTATTTTTTTTTTCATAGAAACGGTTCTATGCTATCAGTATTTCTATAAGTCTTAACTAAACGGGGCTGTATATATAGCGCGTACGAAATCGCGGATACTTTCTACGTAACTTGTGACTGAGTGAAGTACACGTGAGTGGAATGCAGTGATCTAGTGAATGCGGTGTCACTGTATTGCGTTAGCAGCATGCTTAAGAGATCCTCTTGAAGTAGCCAAGAGGAAGACCTCTTAATATATTATAAAACTGATAAATACAAAAATTATTTATAGACTTCAATGCAGTTACGAAATGTAATTGAATGTCCGAACTGTCATACAAAAAGAAAATGTATCATAAATAAGGCCTGATGCGGGACGGTCAGACTCGATGAGACATTTATTTCTATACTCAACAGTATTATTCTCTACATCGAGCACATTGCAACTATCTTCTATATGACTCCAATATGCAATAAAATCTAACTCCTGCATTATGAAACTATTTTTATAGGTATAACTTAATATATGTCTATCGAGATCTGTTTTACAAATTCCGTCACTATGTTCTAATACAAAAGGGTTGAAATCAATCTACGTGTTAAGCAATTTCAAAAAGTTTTTCACTCTCTTTTTATATGACGACCATTAAGGTTAGCAATACACCTGATAATATATGATAAATTCTTTCATTCGGTGCTCTTATACTATAGACACCTTGAATAGAAATGTAGAAGATGTTACTATCACTGTGAGCTTATTTGAAATGGCACACATGACTAACTTTTCCCAACCAGACCTTTTAAACGAGTGTGAGCATAGTCGAAAAATGTGTTGATAATTCTTAACATAATGTCAGTATGTTATATACGTACGATACCATATGCTGCGGCTGATTGTATGTTAATTGATTTTTTATACATTTTAATGGTTGTTAGATCTACTTATTTAATATAATAATTATTAGATTTTATATTAAAATTTGGCTATATGTTACGAATGTCATAGCTCGTTCATTTTGTTCAATATTGATGGCACCACTATCTTTCCTTGATCTTGTCGTTCTTTACTTACTGTGCAACGTGTGATTTTTATATAATAAAACTTTTTAAACTACAAGAAGTCTTGTTTATTACCTTAATCACAATAATAACGATTTATTGGTCTCATTGTACCTTATAGGGTTACTTAAATAACTACGAATAATTACTCAAGAGACGTTACTGTGGATAGTATTGCAGTAGATATATAACTACGTGGTGAAACCACAGACAGTTTACATTGTTCGGATGCCCGTATAATCGATATATTATTCCACGTACGTTACAGTTTTAGTATCTAAGCAAACGTGAAATGTCGGAAAAACAGTATATAATTTTATAACTTTACCGTATAAATTACCCCCCGTAGTATAACGAACAAATTGTGCTGTCGGAACGGTCACGGTTTCAATTCATTCTAAAGCCAAATATGTTTCTAGAATATTTTACGTTGGTTTGGATTTCTTGGCTTGATCATCATAAATTTGATTTTCAATTACAGTAGATATTGCGTACATTGATTGTGTATTGCTTTGATAAAGTAAACTTTTATCAATACGTACATTAACATAATAAGTAATCAAAATTGTAAATACCTAGTAAAATGTTTATCTCTCAAATAATATTGATTCATGTCTAAATGTATATAAGTAAAATGAAGGCGGTCTGCCGTTGTGCGCGCCTCACTCATAAAGTGCCGGGTAGTTTTCTATAAAAATAATTCAAATGAAACTACTTTCACAAGGCCTCAGTTTTTTTCGCCCATCTTTTGCATGTCTCATTACAGCCGGCCGCGGAGTAGCGGTAAAGTAAAAAACGCTCGGCAGAGCAGCCAAGTCTTTTTTTTTATATATTATAGGGGGCAAACGAACAGGTGGGTCACCTGATGGTAAGTGATCACCGCCGTCCATAGACACTAGCAACACCAGGGGAGTCGCAAGTGCGTTGCCGGCCTTTTAATATATGTGGGCCTTCGGCGCTCTTACTGACCGAACGAAACGCAACAGTACAAGCACTGTTAATTTACGTCGGTTTTCTGTGAGAGGGTGGTACTACCCCGGGCGAGCCGACCCATTCATGCTGACACCAGTAATAGCTTCAGCGTAGCTCTACCACCTACGGCGCCCAAGGCTCAATAAAAAATGATTCAATGATTTAAATAAATATTGTGCTCAGTTTTTAAAATGCGTCTATCATCCGAATGATTGTATTTACTATGTATTCCGTACTCTTTAAATTAAATTAATCGAATATAAAATATGTAGTTGGAATCTCGTCTACTATTGATTTCCCACTATCATTCCCATTTCCCTATTATTATTCCCTTACGTCGTGGTTTCATGAAACCACACAATTTTTTGGTTTTACTTTGTACACATTTGCCTCTATCTAAATAAATATATGGATAGTTTTATTTTATTTATTAAAGTTTGAAGAATCTACGATTTTGTTCAGCGATGTGCGTTTTCTCAGCGTGGAAAAGTGGGGTAAGCGGTGTGTTGCTTATTTTTTATCCTTTGTACATAATATATATTATTAAGAAAGTAAACAACGCAGACGTAGAGGCGGGTATCAGCTTGTGCAAAATAATTTCACAAGCTACTTTCACAAAGATCCCATCATTGATATCCTGAACCTTTCATCGCGGGATCAAAGTTTTTAATGAATACATTTTAAATTATTGTGAAACTTCACAAAAGCGAACCATTATCTCTTTATATAAAGGTCAAAGGGAATTTGAAAACAATGGCGTATTTCAGAATAATCTGTAGACTCTATTAGAATTGTGCAGCCTACTGTGCCAGTGTTTTCCGCGTGATATCTCCGTCGGGAAGCCACGGTACAATATAGTACGGGGTGTCCGCCGACCATGACTCTCCAATATCCGCACCACTGAGTTTGTGCACTCTATTCCGTCGTGTTGTTTCATTACCTATTTCTATTGTTTCACGACCTATTCATAAAGCTTTCAACGTTCTACTAGAAAAAAACAACAGCAAATTATTTTACGTTGGATTTTATATTTTCGAAACAGCTTTTAACTGAACTAGAGTACACTTATTAAAATATTTATTGTTCTTGTTAATTGCGGATAATGAAATGAATGCTATACAAGATATATGCTACTTATAAACTCCATAACCGTTTCACCCATCACAATGAAAGTTGATACGCCAGTGTTAATTTTATGAAAAAAGTTTTTGTGCTACAGATTTTACTGCCACTCGCTAGTAGATAGTGTTTTTTTTTTCTGCAGACCTTTGGTCCGCACATTTTTCTGAAATAATGTTGAATAGAAATCGTTTTAAAATCTATGACGTCATCCATCCTCCTATTTGCTATAAATAAACTATTTATATCTAAAGAAATAAAAACAAATTTACAATAAATAATAACAGCCGGACCTGCGGGTAAATATTTTAAATGTTAGTGGACAAATACAGTATTTAATCACTTCAGTAAATTTATGTTACTTATAGACATTAAAACTATTATTCTCTTTGATGTTAGTGAACATAAATAAAAAATAAAGCACTCCGTAGGATAATTAATGTAGCAATCATTCATGCAGAAATGGAAATAGGAAAGTTAAAGAAATGTACCTATAGCTGGATAATTTATTGACTTTGAACCATTTGTTTTGAAATACTCGTTTACATTATGGTATGAACTTGTGTATACATGCAGCTTATTATTGCACTATTACAATTCATCTAATCTTAATTCGATAACTATAGCTATGAACAACCAATTTCAAAAGGACCACAGTCTTGATCTCTGTTATAGTATGTTTCTTTATTTTCCTGAGAACTAAGTTGAAACGTTTCGTACGTCAGTGGGTGTTGTCGGCCATAACCTTCGAAACTGAATACAGTTGCGGGAGCACTACCTCCTTGCAGCAAAATAGGTGTCACAGTGTTGCTTCCAAAATTTAAAGTAGGGCAGATTTTACTACTTTAAAAAAAAATAGGTTTGCGTATAATAATAATCGTTTTTTGCTCCATTCTATTAAAAGAAGTACATAAAGTTTGTATACTTATTTTTAATAGTTTTTTTAATTCTTAGTTTTCTGAATATATCATAACTACTTATTATAAAAGTTTAATTTAAGGTAAATTAGAAAACCAATGATTAAACGAACAACCCAAAACTAAACTACTAAAACAACATAGTGTAATAAATCTGGTAGAATCTAATTAAACTGCCATACTCAGGAACGATTGCCGTATTTGTTAATTACTCACTCGCCAGATAAATCATCCCGCGTATCTATTAGCCGTAGGAATCCATTAATTAAAGGTCTTCAGTTTTTAGGTCGCGGTTAAGCTTCACCGAAGTGACTTAACCTGCTTGCGAAAGATTAAAAAAATATATTTGAGGATATAGAAATATTAAATAAATATGCATTTACGATGAATGGTTTATATCTTCTGTAGATATATCTTATCTTCTCTTATGCTAAAGAAGTCTTCTGGAAGGGATTTCTCACGCATTGTTCTTCTTCTTCTTCCTAGCGTTTTTCCAGGTTAGTGCCAAGGTCCGCTTTCCGATTTAGCTTCTTCCACTTTGCCCGATCTTCGGCATCCTTTTATGTGAGGTTGTTCTCCTGCATATCCGCTGTCACAACATCCAGCCAGCATTTTTTGGGCCTACTCGCGAGATTCTCACGCATTGTGTGAATTTAAAAAGTGTCCCAGGTGGGTGGCAATTGTAATTAGAGAAAAAATTAAACCAAATAGTATGCCATACAGTAGTACACATATCAATATAATATATGTTATGTGAAAAATAAAATCATATTTAGTTTTATCATGACTACCTACATATTATAAAACAGCTAAACGGATTGAAATGCGGTCTTCACCAATAAAGAGAGTAATAGATGAGGAAGGTTTAGGTATATAATTTGTCAAGGTTTTTGTGTAAATCGGTTGAAATATAACGATTACTGTTGACAATGTTGGAAAAAGTCAAGCCGCCTGGGAGATTTCAAGGAAAACACTGTCTAATTCTTTTGGGATATAACAAAAATAAATGCTATTTTGATAAAACTTTTGTTATCAGATAAGAGACTTTCAGATTTTTATCTGAGCTATATTGATATTGTGATGATGTGATCGTCGCTTTTGCACATAGTAATTGCAAGTATAATGACTTTTTTTTTAAATATAACTGGAAATTAGTAAAGAGTTACAGGGTTTAAATAGCTACGATAAAATTAGAGTAACATATATAAAATACAGCTAATATATAATCCAGATAAAACGTGCAGTTCCCAACAAAACGATTTAGACAAGAACCAAGTCATGGGGACCGTATCGTGGGAACCAAATAATTGTACAATATTTGTCAAATAAATATAATTTTTATCATACGAAAAAACGAAAACATTCATTAAAAAAGGGGTGCATGTGCCGTTTTCGCAAAATTAAGCTTAATATATATTCGGAATCAGGAGAAACGGTGACTCTTATTTTTTAATCTCCTGTATACTTCGGTTCTCGTCTCGTCTAATTACAGAACGAGATAGTACGGAATGTACTTACTGCACCAAATACACGGTCAACATACTTCGATATTTTCCAATCTTTGTTTCAGTTTAAGGCACTCCTTTCCCTTATGTCGAGAGAAAAGGCTACCTATATTATTATAATTGGACTTTTCTTGTAGATTATAATAGCTATAGACTAGATTTTACTCGCGGCTTCGCTCGGGTTGACTTAGATTTAATTTATCACTCAGGAAATGTATATTTTTTCTAGATGAAAATTAAAAAAAAATATATTTTTCTAGGATTTTTACGTACTCCTTACAGCATATATACAAAATGTCATAAGGATCACTTAAGTAATTAAGACGTGAAACCGCAACAAATAAAAAAACTCACTTTCACCCTTGTAATATTAATAAGGCCTAAAAATACTTAAACTTGCATTTTCATAATTTTAATAAACGTTCAACGGTATTTTCATATATAATTAATCGCACAAATAGCGCAGTGGCTTAACAGTCGCCTCACCGCTGCCACCGCGATGAGTGTTGTGGATTCAAATTACACATACGAACATTATTTTACGGGCTAGACATTGTGAATGCTGCCAACATTACTAACAACCTTGAACCGCTTCAGTTACGAAAAGACATCGCCTCATTGAGCGTGTTTTATCGTCTGTATCATGGCGAGTGTTCTGAAGAATTGTTAACACAGTAGTGTTTTTACAGTTTCACAGTAGCAACCATCCCGGCAAGAACGAAGAAGTTCGAAAATTCTTATCTCTGTCGTACTATGAAGATGTAGAATTGCCTTTCGGCCAGTGTGTTCACTCCCTCTTACGATATCGGGTCTTTCAAACGAGGCGTGAAGAGGCACTTCAGCAGGTCGGCATGATGGCGACGACTGCCTTTGGTATTTAACACCGACATGTCGCTGGTGTTTCTGTACTGTATCGTACTTTCCATCAGGTATTGGATGGACAGTCATTTTGCCGAACTAGTATTAAAAAAAGTGATCCACGAATGATTATTTTGAATCTGGGTATATTCTGTGTTCATAAATTATAAGATTTTAGTTTAATTCTTAAACGAGGATCTGGGGATCTGTAGTTCAGGTCTTTGTACCTTTTTCAGACTCTTGACCTCACATTGATTTTTTAAGTCATCTTTACTTTTTTTATAATTATATTAATGAAACTTAATAATATGTTTGAAGAGTCGCCCATGACCCAATGATTGCACCTAAGCTCATGAGAGCTGTATAAAAAAAGTTAAAATGATAAGAAAACTCGTATGGGCGAGATTTCATCATATACCTGGACTATTACTAAAAAAGCTATAGCGAATAATGACAAGTGTAATTAGATTAGATTTACAGTACGTGAAAAAAAAACTTTATCTAAAACTTACACAAATTGTCTTTTTCTTACATACCTTTGAAATGAGATACATAATATCTGTATTTTATAATAAATCGTCTGAAAATATATACTCATTTTAGATTTACACATTTCTAATAATGAAAATATTTCTAAAGATGGCAAATTCGAAGCTATTGGTTTGAGATAGGGTTACCAACATTTTTTCGGATAATCATAGTATTTTTCAGAAGTAACAAACACTTAAAGATAAAAAATATTTTGAGTAAAAAATTAAAAGCCAAAAATATGTTATCTTCGTTATTTATTTGTATTACTTTTTTTTCTTTTGTACTTCTTTCATCATTAACAATTATTCATTTATCATAAAACTGTCTTAGAAATTTATGAATCCATAGAACTTAAATAAATGGTATTTTTGCATATAATCCATATCTCTTAAACCCATAAGTAAACTTGAAAAAAATAAAAATTAAAACTAAAAAGGAACACAATTACTACACATTGCAGTGTCATTGGCAACCCTAGTGTGTGTCGGTTGTGTGAAGTTGCCTCACCTCGTGGAGTCGAATATTTTCACACCGCGGGGAAAATTCTCTATAACGTCATATATTCTGCAAAACACCTTAGTAAATCGAATTATTTCAATGAAAAATATATCTTTTGTAAAACCAATTCTATGTTATGATTAGTTCTTTAAAATTCAGAAAGGTTTTATAGAGTATAAGTATTTATTTATTACATAAACTTGTGCAATATCATTTTATATACTCATAATCATTTTAATTTAAACCTGTTCAAAATAATTAACAAAGATAAATTATATTAAAATTTTCAATTAGACAAAAGAATTTGGAAAAATGTTAAGAACCACTAACAATTTAGTACATTATTATTTCCTAGAAGCCGCCCGTGAGTTTATAAGGGTTTATCTACTATATAAATAAAATGATAGAGATCTGTTGTTGTACGTGTATCAGGCAAAAACTACAGATAGATTTCAATCAATTTTTTTAGATGCTTGCGTCAAAAAAAATTGGTTGTCTGTAAAGTCGATTTACGGACGATAATTTGACGTCATAACGTCGTAATAAAATATTTAAAAAAATTTGTGCGTCATTGTTCCACGCTCTTGCTTGCACTGTCGACTCAGGCGGAACGTGACAATGAGTCATACTTCTTCGTGCGTGCAGCCGACGTTCATCGATTTATAAGATGTTATCACGTCAAAAATATCACGATAGCTTCATTTAACATAAAATTAGTAATGTTTGAAGAAACTACAATCATTATAAGCACTAGGAGTTTAGCTATGTGTATTTTTTGTCGTAGAGAAATGAGACAAGCGGTGTGGTGTTTATGTTTTTCCTCTGTGCATAAAATATGTTGTCTTACATTATAAACGACGCAGACAAAATCGTGGGTATCAACTTGTTACAATAAAAATTGTTATAATAATAAAACATAACTTGCAGACATCAGCCTGTTGTCCCTATGCAAGGATCGACTGCAAAACCAGATCGCCTACTTATTTCATTTCAAAGCAGCAGTGTTCGCGCTGCTGTTTTCCGGCTTGGAGAGTTTGGTTGGTTAATACGTATTACTACACAAGGCGTTCCAACTCAAGTCTGAGGATTAATAGTCCATTATGAATGGCCTCAGGATTAATGTCTTTTATATGTTGGTTATACATGTCTAGAAGTTTGCAATCACCCCAATCTATTTAAATGAAGATGAATTTCCGAATGTATGTATTTTTCTGAATCTTTTGTTATTGTGTATGTAACTGTCACGACAAGATTTGTATGAGAGAAAATATTTGAAAAATAGTACGGAAAAGTGACAATTTGGGCTTAAAAATCTGCATATGCATGTAAGAATACCATTTATTTCAGTTCCATACATTCTTAGATTTCCACGACACTTTTATGCTAGACGAATAATTGTTAAAAGAAGAAAGGAGTACAAATATAAAGTTTTTCATACAAATAAATAACAAAGAACATATTTTTGGCTTTTTATTCTCTTCATCAAGTATTTTTTTATTTTTAAATACAACTCACCGCCAATACTAACTAAAACTTCTGAAAAATATTCTATAATATGCCAAAAAAATTTTAGCAGGCAGTCCTATCTCAAACCAATAGCGTCGGATTTATCATCTTTTGAATATTTATATTAGTTTAATACATGTAAATAAAAAATTAGACCATATATTTTCACAAGATTGATTGTAAAATAAAGTTATTATGTTTGTCATTTCAAAGGTATGTAAGGAAAGTACGATTTGTATGGGTTTTAAATATTTTATTTTTTTATCACGTACTCTAACTCTGAAGTGATATAAAAAACAATAAAGATATCGTTTAGCTCTTTGGTTGCTATTTTATTTCATTACATGGTCGTATTGTAAACGAAAGTATTTCAACTCATTTTCTTTGTTATTATTACATCAGCACGAAACCGGAGAGGGCATTGTTTATTATTTTAATGGTGTGATTTTTGGTTTCAACAATAAATCTCTTTCTTTCTCTGCTTCTCTTTGTAATAGTAATACTAAAATAAACGATAATCTCTTATTAATTAATAATTAGTATCAAGGAATATATTCTTTAAGATAATCATTTTGTTTATTATTATTTTCGGTGAAAAATTACTGGAAATACATTTTATAAACCCAAAAAAAATAATTATGAACCATTGCAATATGAATTTAGAAGATAAATTATTGAGACTGACAGCCGTTAAAATGAAACAACAACGCAACGTAATATTTGGGCATTAAGTCAAAGCAAGTATATTTTATTAAAATCCTTCGCTTTTATTTCGCCGTGTATTTCTGCTCCAACAGATTGTTAAACACAACCGTTATACTTATTTTATTTAGAAATATGTATTACGTGTCTACATAATAAACCAGTATACTAACTAGGATCATTCTGTGAGCTGTAAATAAGAATGTTCAAATATATTTTCTTTTATTACAGGTAGAATTTCATACAACGGAATCGGTAGTTACGGTTGACTGGGAGAACGGTTTCGTTGAAGCATCAGCGAAGGATAATATAAACGTGTCGCAGATATTTAAGGAATTGTTGGTTCAAGCCAAGGTTAAATATAATTTATCGCCGGCGTTAAGGCGTCGTCGACGACAGTCGCTACCGACGGGTCCTCAAGGCGCCCCAGGATCGAGCCCGACTCCTCCGACACCGTCCAATCAACCACACGTCCCATCTCCAGCACAGCTTGCACATTTGCAACAAATACGGGAGCGACATAACAGCAAGCGTAATTCTTGTATCATTTCTTAGACACAAAAAAAATCTATAAATTTTCCCTCCTCTTTTGAATGTTGAAGTTTTATTTCGAAGTATTTTTAATAGTAAAACAAAACTTATTTCTTCAAAATTTACAAATATGTATACTCATAACTCGTTTTAGTATACAAAATATCATTATTAATGTAGAATATTGATGAAAGAAAACACCAAATGAATTTTAAGGTTTCCATCCTGTAAATTTCTAACTCTATATCTCTTACTTGCCGTTGTGAAAATAAAATTTCACTAATATATCCATGAATAAATTTCCTATGAGAGTAGAGAACTAAATAAGTGACTAATTATCATTAATATTACTTCGAGGTAATATTAAGCGTACGTTACTATCAAAGTGGAGTATCTTAATGGGTTTACTTGCGTCTACACCCACGCGTTCATCACATCGCCTTGGGTATGTTAAGCAATAAAACGATTCTAAAGCAACAGACTTACGTATATACGGAAAACCCATTAGGATACATAAATTCCAATCGCTATATAAACCTATGATGTATTTATTCGCATATGTAAACATTAATTAACTAATAAGATTCCGGGAATAAGGACATCAAAAGATGCTTTTACCGAGCATAGAAACAGAATGGAATAAATAATACCTATATACTTATATGTAGATAAAGAAAAGCTTAAATTTCTAATTTATGTGACTTAGATTTTCTTACTAGTTTGTGTAGGTAATAAAATTCACTTTGTTCTACGCAGTGATTAATGAAAGTTTTTAGAGGATACAACTAATAGTTGAATTAATTAATGGTTTTACGAATATTTCATGCTTTTATAAAATATCAAATATAATTTAGTAATCATAGTTGATACACGATTTTTAAACTATTGAAGAAATTTAGGTAATACGCCATAAAAACTATTAGGTGAATTTTGTTGAAACCATTTCTAATTTCGCCTATATATGTTGTAGAAGTGTGTGTGTTTTAATTATGAGCAGAGAAACGGGCAGTAATATATTTTTGTAGTTATATCGAAATTATACAATCTGTAAAATTATTTAGTAATACAAAACCAACCGTTGTATTCTATTGTATCGCAATTAAAGTTTTATTACAATGTTTCAGATTAAAAATACTTGTGCTACGAGGTAATTTATGTATCTGAGGGAAGCGTGTCTTTATAACATGTGTCTTTTAAACACTGGAAAGAATGAGACAAGTAACACAGAAATGTGTTTACTTTAAATTATCTCAAACCCCATATTTACTTCAATTTAATAACTATTTTATATATATTAAGTTTATAAGTATATAGTGATAACCGGAGATCTCATACCGGTATATATACATTTTCCTTAATATTCTTGTATTATGGAGAGACGATAAAGTGTTGAATAAGGAAGGTTACTACTCGTGACTGGTTTTACATAAGGTAAATTAATTATAATAATTTAGTAGTCTTTTAACATAAAAGCGAAGAACATTCGCCCATTTGTAGGTTACTAAAATTTGTCTATTATATAAACTACATTCATATGTCATTAGATATATTCATCTATATAGCAGTTAGAGTTTTCAGAATTCTAAACGTTCATTCGTTGATTCTAAATTAAATTAAGATGAACAGCATTGAGAAAAATAAATATTCTGATCCTCTACAATCCCTGGAAAAAATTAAATATTGTATTTCTAGGTAAGTTTTTGCAGAGCTATTATTATGACTGCGTTTTAATTTATTATCGGTCTGGCGTTATGCTTAGTAATATATAAAATGTATATATTATAAATTGCAGACATTTCTTATTTTTTTGATAAATTTCTTAAAAAGATTCTTTATAAATAATTGACTAATAAGTATTTCAGGTAATTCCATCGTACATCACCATGAAAATTAGCACCTTGAAATGTATTTTCAGGAAGAAGGTTTATTTGTTATCCATTTTACTATACAGCAACTTCTGTACCATTCATCATAAAAAGTGAGAAGTGTAGATATTTGATCTTTGTGTGTTTACAGATTATATAGCGCTACCGTTCGTACCCCTTCGGTCCCTTAAATCGTACGTGGTCGTGCTCACACCTGCACAATCACCATTCCCATCACCGAGGATGGGTAGTTAATTTCATTCCCGCATATCCACCGCGGCTCACCTCCACTGCGGCTCAAGCCTAGGTTCGATCCTTTGGCACGGTAACTCTGAGCCCGCTATTGACTAGTTCACTACACTGCACCCTACATGCAGTAAATACATATTTTTTGTAAGGGAGATTCTTTTTCTTTTTCTGGCTAGTTAGACTTAGCCAAAATTATCAAATCCCATATACATGTACGTATTACTGCAACGCATATGGAGATTTGCATATGTCTCATCAACGTATATATGAATGGTTAGTTTAGCTAGCATGGTTAGTTAGTTCAAGACAAATCAAATTCAAGTCAAGATTTGCATGTAGAACAACAACCGGAGCTCAAGTTACGCTAATTAAGCACCCTTGAGCTAGTTGTCATTTGGCTAAGTATCTCAAGCGTACGTTCCAAAGCCCGATGAAGCTGTATAGGTCCGTCAGACAGCGTCAACAGCATTAGCCAATTAAAAAAAAAAGCGCTGTCCAACCTTAAAACATTGTATTATTCATAATATATAATGGACAATATTCATTTTACTATAACTCAGCTGCTTAATAAAAAAAAATAACGCCTGCACATCGGTGTACAGTTATTAAAACATATAATTTAAAATCCCATATAATTCAAAGTTGACAATTTATATGTAATATTAAATGAATTTCTAAACTTGCTCGATTTGATTAATGTTGTTTCTGACAATGATGTATAATAGAGATAAACGGCTTACAATAACAATTACTGTTCTGAATTCATGTTTTCTATACAGAAATTCAGTAATGTGTACCACTTATTTAAGCTGAACAATGGATTTTAAATAAATATTAAAGTATAACAATGTCTGTCTCGCGAAAATATTTTGTTTTAACAATTTTGCTTTCACTTTTCATTCTATTACAGAGATAAAAAAATATATGTACTTAATTATTTGTTTTTGTTAAAAACGAACTCCGATAATATGATATTCCAAGTAAACCTTCCTGTAAAACAATTTTATTGCGATTAACTTAATACGGAAGAATTTAACTAGGTGTACCATATATATTTAATGTAGATTTGTAATATTAATGAAGTATACCAAAGAACCCGACTACAAAAACATTGGAAATTTCTTATACTTATATTTATGAACGAGTTTTTTAGTTAGTTTACGTGTATTTTTATGCTTCCTCTCTTTTAATAGTTTTAAATATAGTATATGTCTCTCTTACAATTAAGACTGAATTCCAGGAGACCTTCAATATTAAAACTTATCTAACCAGAAATTAACATACGAGTATATACATAGACTCTAGAAGTCGGATAAGAATCATTTCGCTATTGTATTTTACTAATACACTGTTTAAAGAGTAGCAAAGAACTTATAAACAAATAAACACGGAGAACGTATACACAAATATTGGCTAAAGATATAAATGACTTAGAACAGTTGAATATCTACCCGATGTCTACTTGTTGCACCGGGCCTCGCTGCGGCGTCTACTAAAGATATTTCTTAGTTCAGCCTTAACTCATATAAATTTATTTTATAATACGCTATACGATTTGAGTAGAGGAAGAACTGCTAAACAATAAAAAAGCCAAATGCTTAAGAATATTCTCATAACAAAATCATGTATTACCAAACAACAGAGCTTTTTTTTATTGGAATTACTTTAAACTTGCATTGCAGGTTAACGTAGTTATTAAGGCCATTATGTTTTGTCGCGAAAGTAAATTACTGTACATTTCCTTAAAATTAACTTAAAACTATCACTAATCTATTTCCGTTCCGAGTAAATTACGCAAATATTGTCTAATTTAACAAAGAGTACACAGTTTCATACAATAGTAAATATACAAAATATAAAAGTCATTATTTATGAATTAAAATAATTTGATAAATCATACATTATTAATTATATTTAGAACTATTTATCAAAATGAGAAAAGAAGTTTCTTGATTAAAAAATAATTCATATTTTATTTAGAAAGCTCTAAGAATAATGTACATTACCAATAAAATAATACAAATACATGACCATATTTTATTTAACTAAAATGTATTTAATTTGTATATAAAGATAATTATTATACTTGGCCACTATGTCTTCGTATAAAAACCAAAAGTAATTGTTAATGAAATTTCCTAAACTACGTAATACAAGTACATACTTTCTTCTACAAAAATATTTTCTAATCTTACCATTTATGCTATTTCTATTTGAAGTCAAAACTGTCTCATTGTAATTTATTTCACAATTGATATCTGAAAATTATATTTTTAATATCTTAATAATTTGTATTAGGGTATTATTTTTATATATTGAATTATAACTGTTTCCGTCATTTAACAATATATTTTAGGATAACCAAAGGATTTTAAATACTACATTAGAATTTCTAAATTCCTTTTAGTTTTTTAAAGTCATCTAGTCTTGTTGATTAAATAGAAAACAATTCTATGTTGTATTTCAGATATCTCTATAGTAAAATTATTTATGTAACAGCGTTTTAATAAAAGAAAAACGTATTTGAACTTTATAAAATATATATTCGCTTACAGTTAGTCTCTTTAAGCTATGTCATTTATTAGTATAATTTTTATATCTTAGTAGTAACTCTAATTATAATAACAACTTATAGAATATGATTGATTTACATAATTTATCTTAGATTTTTACATTTAGATATTGTTAAAAAAAACATATAGATATGGAAGAGGTGATCTGATCTGTATTTATTAGATGTATTTAGCGGCTCAAAAATTATGTGCAATTTTAATTTGTAATTAACAAGATCTTTTTCCTGTAATGTTAAATTCCACTATATCAAATGGTTTTCTTTCCAAACCGTTTTTTATTATAAAATAAAAATAGAAATGATTAAAAGTACAATCTATTGCTATCATGTATGGTCGTATGAAATTCACATTCAAATACACTTTGTAATATTCCTTTCCATTAGACTCATCTAAATTTCTAATACCACATTCTGTCATTTTTATATTAAGAAAGACAATACAACATTATTTTAACAATATATTCTGATCATATAAGCCAAAATTACCAACAATAATCAACTAACGTTGCAAAGAAATTATATCGGTCGAACGTTATATTGAATAACCTTATTCGTGAGCCGTCGTAACTAATATGTAATTTTTCATAGAACTGAAAAGAATCATGATTACCATTTTTGATAAGGTTATATGAAAATGCGCACTACTGGATTTGAAAAGAGTAGAAACAAAATCTATGTAAATACTTATTTATATATGTACATGTCACATTTCTCTACTGTTCGTGTGATTTGACGGATTACATTTTATAAGATTTTAAATATAATTAATAAGTTATTTATTGTAACAAATTAATTTCATGTACTTAGGTATATGTATACAATTATAAACATGTAAAAAAATGTGTGTCTCTCAATAAAATAACTGACTTCTTGTAATGTAATAACTCGTTTTTATGTAGTTTTTATGAACCAAATCATAATGTACCCAGCTCGTACGTGTATGTAAGCCTAAGCCCTTATAAAATTTATCGCCCTTCCTTTATTAGTCTATACACAATAACTTCTAAATTCGAATTCCGAATTTTAGTAACCTCCATAAAGCCGAGTTCAAGGTAAAGGCTTTCATCTAACAAATAAAAGAATTCTACAAATATTATAAACGAGAGAGTTTGTGAGGATGGATGAATGTTAATTACTCTTTCACACAAAATCTACTGAAAGGGTGTTTATGAAAATTTCCAGTAATATAGCTTATACACCAAGATAACATATCAGGTATATGTTATAAAGATATTGTTTAGAATGAAATAAAATGGTTTGAAAAAGTTTTGGCATATGCGATATGTCGGCATGTGCTTCATAAACTGTTAGTTACACGAAGGTGATGGTATCGTCATTAACAAAGATACAGATGCAGACAAAGTTTGTTTTTATATCAATAAATCGATTGTGGCAAAGAAACATGCATGCCGCCTGATGATAAATGGTCACCGCAGCCTATGGACGCTTACAACATCGGAGGTATCGCATGCCCTTTGCCGACCCTTTATTATCCTGTTCACTTCCATCTTGAAGAGCACCGTACTGTAATCCCCTAGAAAAACCTCAGCAGGAAGCTCGTTCCATAACCGGAGCGTTTGTGGGATGAAAGACCTCTGAAACCGGACCGTCTGCGACCATTTTGATTCCAAGGTGTGAGGGTGTATTCCTTGCTGCTAACGTGCGGTGCGAATCTGTAAAGTGACCACAGCCATAATGGCATACAATTTCATTACACAACCCATTATACAAACGGTAGAACACACATAAAGAGACAGCGTCTCTTCTTAGACTTAATCATTCGATACCGTTTTTGAGTTTGGGATCCTCAATAAATGTCAGGGCTCGTATTTAAACCAAGTCAAAGTCTTGAGTGACCGCTAGAAAAAGGAACGATTTTAAAAACACTGAAATTTTTTTTAGTTGTATAAACAAGTTATTCATAGTTGAATATTATTGATACATCAAAAACTTATTTTTATCAATTCCCTCTTTTTTATGCAGTCTATGTTACTATCACAATTAAAACGTATCTAAGGATAGTAATATATTAAAATCCATTAAAGTGTTTAGGTTACCAAGCATGCTAAAAAAATAGTCATAAACATATATATACACTCGAAAAAGTATTACTCTTTTTTTGCGCAATAAGATATATAATAACAGTTCATTAATTACAATAGAATATAATGTAGAACTAAGCAAGTAAGACGTGTTTATGTCTTATTTTCTGCTCTTTATATTCTACATAATATTTGATAGTATGAGTAGCCTATATACCAATTGATACTTAAGGCTTCTTTGTATTATCGGATTATATACTACTTTGTTTCCTATTGCTATTTTTACGTTTATGTTACGTTCATGCTGTATTGATCCGTTCCATATTCCATCCTCACCGAATTTTTGCTATTCCGTACAATAAAATATAAAATAAAATGTTTTTTTAGTGATATAAAACAAAGGGCAGATTCAAAATATGTTAATAAATATAGGTATTAATTACAATTATCTCGTGGCGCAGTGGCAGTAAGCCCTACATTTAGCCGAGAGATTGCGGGATCGATCCCCACACATAAGTGATTTTTGTACAATAAGCATAATTATTAGTTGTGCATCTGAAAGTTGTTTAGTTATCATAATAAAAATTATGTTTCTTTACTAAAAATTGTTTTTTGCTACGGAGTTGTTTTTATTCGTTACTAACTGATACCCGAGAGGTCGTCTGCGATGTTTATTACCTTATCAATATATTTTATGTTCAGAGGAAAACCATACAAAATTTGAAAACAAAAATATCCTTTGCTTACAAAATGTCTTTCTACACAATGTTATATGTTTACTTCCCCTCTCCTGCCATGTGCATCACACTGCTTGCCCCGCTTCTCCACGGTAAGAAACTATGCGTCGCTGAACACGTAATACTTATACAACATATACGTTTTTTTAAACTTGAATTTTTATATATTAAATTAAGCTATCGTGATATTTTTCTTTTGATTAGGACCAAGTGTCTATGAAACTAAACATTTATTATCGAAATATACCCAGTAGTTCTTACATGAGTCACGCACAACGGAAATCATATATCATTATATTTATATAAAGATATTACAATAAACTTACTAAGGAACGCCTTTAAATGAATTACGTAGAGCAACAAAAACTTTTATTCCTCCTATCCTATAACCAGCCTAATGAGGATAATTACATAAAATAAAACCATCACTACCATACTGAATTCGAAGTATAAAAATTAACTAATTGGACAATAATGTCTGATTTTAGTTTTATATTCAGTAGCTGTTTTGATATATTGGTAGAGTTTAACTGGAATATTGATTATATTACAGTTTGCATTAACCATTTATCTAGATAGGAATTGTACGTACTTATATATCATACTTGAAGACTGCTGGTGAAGCTGGTTCTGCAAAGTCTATTTATTACATATAAGACGCATTTTGAAGTGAAATTTCTTATGGGAGGGCTTTAAAATTCTGATCCGCAACCTTAACACCACTTGACGTTGGATTTTTGTTGTACTTTTTACAAAGAAATTATCACTTCTTTCGTGTGGTACAGACACATTTTTTGTTTGTAAAACTATATATTTAAATATGAACAGACGAAGACAAAACTGTTAAGTAATTTATTCTCATCTCTTTAAGAAACGATTTTTTTTTTAGTTTAGTAGCTACTGACGAGCTTTAGTATTATTGTTTTAGTAGTATTATTATGCAATAAATTTGGAAATAGTTTTTTTTCCATACCATCGACATGTTAAATCATAAATTTATTAGTCACAATTCATCATACTTCATGATCCTTACGTCTACAATTAATACAGAAATACAGTTTTTACTATGTATACAAAAACGAAATACAGATAAAAACATCTACATATTAACAGGTGAAAAGAAGCTATCTACCCCTTTTATAGTCGACTGCCGACCATAGGACGACGACCACTTATATATAAATGCATGTCGGTCTATCTATCTAAGATTGATACAAATCTTATATCATTGAAAAGATCATCATGAGAGTTGGCACATTTTTTTTATTTAAGGAGAACGTATTTATGTTATCCATTTCAAAATAACTCTGCACTAGGTGGCGCTGCAACTATATCTTACGTATTTATTACACAGATAAAAATAAGAAATAATGATGCCAATAATTATGTATAACATATTTTTTATATGTGTTACACATTTTTTCATTTTGCGTTCATATTAGAATAAAATAATCAACCATGCATTCTACAAAGATGAATGAGCAATATGCAATATCTAATGGAGTAAATGTGCGGCAAACTAACCGCTCGTGTGTCCATGCTTGGAAGAGTCGGCGGGCATCACTTGTTGCGCAGTGTGGTCGATCGATACCGCCCCGTAGCACCCCGGTACCCCTACATCTAAGGTAAATATCGACAAGCGTGCCACAAAAAATCTTGGAATTTATCGGCAACATGGGAAAATTACTTACAAACACTACGAAGAATTTTATTTATAATATATTCTCCCCCTCTCAACCCCCCACCCCCTTAAATTATTACCACATGTTGTATTATAAGAGATAGTGAGTAACAATTTTCATTTTTTTTTATCGTAGCAAGACACAATAACTGCACTGTATCTGATGGTAAATACAGTGCAATAAAAGAAACTGTGACCTCAGAAAAAGTCGTTATTTTATCGGCCTGTTAACCCCTAAACGCGGTAAACTTAACGAGTCACTGTGATATATGGTAGACCCCGTCGACTACAATCCCGCGGAATTTTCTGGATATTACTGATGACTATGCTGACGTCTGTTACACCTGGTGTGTGATGGTCCAGTCGGTTAAAATCGCCATGTCCTACCACCAGGCATAAGTATAAAATAAGTATTTTTATTATTCTCTCAGCAAATTATAAAGCTACATATTTACCAAATAACTGGCTATCCAATATTTCAACGCACAGCCTAAATATTTATATTTATAAATAGTTATAAAAAGTCATTAACAATTACTGCCTAGAACACCGACAGAATGCCGCAGGAAATTGCTAGTATATAGTATACGTAATTTTATAGTCCCAACTAAGAAGCTTATTATTATTAACTGGCTGATACTCGCGACTTCGTATATATTCTTTATTAACAATATATTTTATGTATAGAGGAAAAAACATAAGCACCAAAGCACTTGTACCAATTCTCCACATTGATCGCTTTACGCAACACGTAGTGCTTAGAAACATCGTAATTATAATCGTATTAAATGAAAAAAATTGATCGAAATCTATCATACCAAAATATTTTTAAATACGGGTAGAGGATGCCGTCTGAATCACTGTCGGAAGGAATTAATTCTTATAAAGCTGGCCGCGTTACCAATTATAACAATGTTTATACGTTGACTAAGGTGACTGGTCAGCCCTCGTGAGACGCATTGACTAGAACTCGCGAGTTGAAAACACGTATTAAAATTCAGTTGGAATTTATTCTTCTAATTAACATTTTTCATATTTTATGTAACGGAGATTTATAGTACTCATTATAACTGAAAGTATACAGTATAAAATATATTGGTCCTTACTTCAAGTAAATAAAAGATATAAAACAATATCTAATACTAAATTCTTGATAATGAAAGTGTATATCTAGCTACAAGTTTATTGCCTCCGGAGTTACGGCCACACCTCACCTGCCTCGCTACGTCACCTCAGTTCAGACACTTTCTATTCAACTGGGAAACGAATCTTCCCACCCCATCAATCTGTGCGGCAGAAAAAATCTCCGGTCGACAATGCCACCTCAATACCTTTAGGAGTCATCGTTTTATTTGAAGTTGAAATGTATTGTTATGAACGATTGATATTTAAAGATTAAATCACTAGGAAATTAAATAAAGGATTTAGTAATAATAGTAGTAATAGAATAAAGATAAGAAATGGTTGTAACTTCAGGAATATTAATTAAAAAATATTTTCTATAGGTACTATGTCCAAACAATGTATTGTAAACTATGATTTTTTTTATTTTGTATTCAAACTATTATTAGCGCCAGTAACACAATTCTTATTTAGATGTGATAAAACTGAAGATACATTAATATCAAAATAGAAAACAATAGACATAGAAGAATATGCTAAGTTTTATAATAATTAATGACCTTCAATATCGTTTACATATTATGTTTCTAATGTTCTTACTCCATCTTCTTTGATTATATCCACTTATGTAATCAAGTCTACCTTATAGAAAATAGCCATGATAAATTGTTTACCTACTGTCGCAACATCAGAGTACTAACCGAACGTTTTTTTTAAAGGCTGTCTCACGTAGTATCGGAAAGAACTGCAACGGAAAAAACTGACGCACAAGCTTTTAGGTTGTACTACTCCCAAATACTTTTAATTTTGATTCGTGTTTTAGTTTACTACTTTTACAGTAATATTTCGCTTACTAAAAATACTAAACGTATCGAGTTAAGAGTAGGTATTTATATCGTTTATCGTTATTTCTATGGTTTCAATTTAATTATGGTTTTTTATTAACTCCCAACCCTAGTCCAGTTATTAGGACATATTAATAGATTTTTGGCAGAAAATATTCAACTTGCTTCTTAAATGAAGGATCATGTCCATTGTAGTATTATTTGAAACTATATTGATTGTTCAGTGTCTTATTTATAATAACCACATTGTTTAAAACTAGTATATTTTAATAATTTTCACATCTTTTGTATAATTATCCAAAGACTCACTTGGTTATAAGTAAGACAAAGATATTCAAATACTCATAAGAATTGAAAACTCGACACGTTACTTAGTTTTAATCATTACAGCAATTAAGAATAATATGTAAGAAAACATTTGTAACGCATTTATAGTATAAATAACTAATATCCGTCCGTTTCCTTGTACATTAAATAAAATTTTAATTTAAAATAAATAGCAAAGTGTCAATGATATTTAAAAAATAAGTTGCATAAAACCATCTACGAATAATTCCGTATCGCATGGTCACACGCCGATACATTCAATAGTTTTGACATGATTAATCCTCAAAGGAACCATATTTTTATTTATTTATCCATAATATTTACTATTTATATATTATTTTCATTTTCAAGCGATGATGGCTCAATTGTTAGTGTGTCCGGACACAGCGTCGAAGGACATAGCTTCGAATCCTAGCAACTGAGTCAGAGCTTTCGATGAAGGAAAACATCGTAATGAAACCATAGCATGGTGGTAGGACTTTTTCTAAGTCCGCCTGGCTAACTACCATCCCTCGAGTTGAAAATCTTTCGCCAAGCACCCGTTTGTGTGTTCTGGCAGCTGCACTTGAGAGCAAGTCTTCCTCTAGGTTTAGCGTGATTACTATCTTAGACCACATCATCATTTAACATCAGATGAGATTGTGGTCAAACGCTAACCTATAAAGTATTAAAAAATATACATATATATAACAAATCCATTACAATAATTAACAATACACATATATTTACGTGTTGGTTCATTAAATGGTACGCTTATTCTTAGGCGTATATATTAATCATCTCATTGTGATATTCCGCACGTACTCTAATATTCAATTAATTCGGAAAGATACGTGGTTCTGTCTCTTGTTACTTTTATCACACTTGAATAAAGAAAATACGGTTTTTCTCTATTCGTGTTATAGTTACTTCTTGAGTCGTCCTCAAGTTTATTTATTTTTTTGCTCAATATCGATAAAAGACGAATAAGACTAACCGTTAATTTTCGTTCGAAATTTCTATAAAATTAAATATTAGCTGCCACCTAAGGTGTTGTTATCTAAACTGATATCATAAAATTCGAAAGATTGTTTGTTTCCTGGAAAGCGGTAATCTTTGTAATTACTAGTTTTAGATTTGAAAAAATATTCTTGTGTTTTAGAACTATTTTATAACTTGTTTATTGATACATCTCACTAACATCATGATACGACCCATAGAAACAAATTATTTGTATAAACAAAGTGTAGATCAAAAAACTTTTACAAAAAAAATAAACCGACTTCAATATCAAGAAACAGTAACCAAACTCTCATCAGACCACCCTTCAAGTATATCCTTTCCAATAAAAAATGAATCATCGAAATCGGTTGGCGTGATATTGAGTTATTCTTCCATTTGTCACGCACATACTTAATGCAAATTTAAGACTTCTATGGTTTTCTTATGGATGCCATTGTCAGAACTGACCCAAATGCAACCACACGGGAAGCACCAGCTTTCAAATAAAAAAAGAAATCATGAAAATCGGTCTATCCAGTCGAAAGTTATGAGGTAATAAACATAAACAATAAATACAGTCGAATTGAGAACCTCCTCTTTTTTTGAAGTCGGTTAAAAAGTGAGCTAAGCAAAAACAAGCGGTGAGGGCGAGCCGTGTAGTGTAGCGGGATGTATCGAAGGACAATAACGGATAGTTGCTCAGATGCGCAGTTGTATTCCTACACAACAATTAGGCTTTATATTGAACTTGTTTAAGCTCATTTATACTAAGTGTAATTCAAAATTAAAAAAAATACACGTCAAAAAAACCATTCTACAATTAGTTACTTACGTAAAAAAAATTGTCGGGATAATTATTATCTATGATTGATCAAAAATGTTTGAAGAATCCTAAAATCTTTTACCTACTATAGAAAACACGAAGGTATAGAAAGAATAATTGCGAAAATTATGAATTTCTTTCATTTATGACGAATTGTATTAATATCGCAACACCAATACCTATAATCTCATTGGTATCTATTTATATAAAGTAAAATCAAAGTAAGCGCATCATTTCACAGCGGCTGTCTGTACCCAGTTTGATAATTATTTTTTGTTGTGTTTGTAAGATTGACAAGGTTTGTGTGAAAGATAATGTTTGAAAAATACACATTAAAGTGCAAAATATACGTTTATAAAAATACATATAAAAAGTGAGTGAGACAGAAGATGGTATCCCTATCTTAAAAAATATTAACACAATTGACAGATCGACGTTCACTTGTTCAATTACCACTTTGTTTAATTTTATGGTAGTACTGTAAAGGGAACACTTGGTACTTATTTTCTTCGATGCGATGTGAAGCCGGGCGGGCGCTTAGTTATTATATAAATATACATGATTTTTATAGAACCTTAATACATAAATCTTCACTGACATGCATACAACAACTCGCTAAATTGCACTCACTAAATTGCATTCCAAAAAATGTTACACGATTTTTTTTTAATTTCTTTGCTACAAATTCTACTCAAACTGTCTAAGCGGGACACTTGAATTAATTTAAAAATTATGTTTATTATTTTTTTATCAAGTAAAATTAACTCATAGATAAAATATTTACGAGTATATCTTTGTATGTGTATCGGTACGTGTGGGTTATTTAAGTACGTGTGTTGATTTGAGCGATCTATAAAAGTATTTATCGGTTTATCGGTAAATAGTAAATTTAAAATGTCTACAAATTTATTACTCTATTATTCCGATACATTACGTGAGTATCTAAATACCTTCCCCAGATGAAACAATCTACTTAATCTTTCCATTTTTATTACACTCTAGAAACTTAAGTTGCACAAAACACAATTACGGTACACAAAGAGATACACTCGAATAGATACTTCATTTGTATAAGATTTATTAAAGATAATTTATGTATATGACTAATAATTGTTCAATATCAGTTGATAGATAGATATGGAAGTCTTTAATTAAGCATATAAATGTTGTAGGATTTTTTGCGGGATCTTAGTTCGTCAAGTAAAGTCCGCGTCAAACTTTTTGACCGCTCTGAAATAGATGCGCAGAACAGAAATTTAGGTATAAGAGGAACGTGAAATAGATGACAGCGGAGCCGCGTCCACCCGTTCGCGTTCCGCACTCCCTGCTACACCTATTCCGGCACATGTTTTAGAGTGCGTGCTAGTTGACGTACAATCGCATTCAGAATAATTTCGTTGTTTTCAATGACACGTTGTTACTATTTTACGTTGTTTTCTTTTTATTATCTTTTCTTTTGGTTATTATTAGAAGACTCATCCACTTCGAAAAATAATGTCTCTATTGAAGATGCTGCCCCACTATAATTTAATTTTTATTGTCTGCTTTCATACTGGAGTCATTTTTATCTCTAATCCTTAGCAAATATTTGTACGTATATCTTGTATGTATGTATATGGCCGCTGAATTCAATCAAATAAATGTTTGCAAATTAGGTGTCAAAGCGGTTACAAGGCTATCTAATCGGGGTTGGTCGGTGGAGAGGCAAGCAACCAAAGTACCTGCGACGGGTACGTCGTCACAATGACGAGGGGAAGATGTGAAGGTGGGAAGCGGGAAGTCGTGCACTGCCCTGGTTCTCCTGCGGTAGAATTCAGCTTCCGTGGCGCGTACAGCCGCCCGAAGCACCTCCAGCAGCACACTATGTGTCACCTTCACAAGGTCGCGGTAACGGTGTTCGGTAACTCGCGTTACTCCACGCATTAATATAATAGGTAAACGTCTAGTTGAATCACAATTAATTAAAACAAATTATATTGTACTTATAATAATATTTAAAATTCCTATAATAATATTTTGACATTGTTTTGTATTAATCTCTTGACTGTACTATGCACAAAACCGGACTTAAAACTATATTCAGAGCGGCCAAAAAGCTTGACGCGGAGTATAGTGTCTTTTATTTTTTAATCCTAATCTTGCGTTGTTTGACCCTACATTGTATCATTTTGATAGCATCATGTGTAATATAGCTTCGTTATTCTATACTCAAGTAAAGTGGATAGGAAATAAATAATAACTAAGCAATATGAATTCGGAGATGTCACAAAAACATATAAAAAATTTGTAAAAATAACAAAGAACACTGAAGTCGTAAGGTACTTCGTTATAATCATTCACATGATGATTATTATGAGGATGATGATGATTATAATGATGATGATAATAATATTCAATAGTATTAGAATAAAATCTAATATCAAAAGAGGTATTATTAGCCTGTCAAAAAGTATTGCAAATATTTCATTTAAAGAATAATATTGGACACCAGTTAAATATTCGACATCCTTTTGACGGTTTTTAAAATTAAAATTGATAGTGATGATTTTATATTTACTATTTTTATATGAAAAATCATACAAACAACGGCTGCAGCTAAGAAAATTATGAAACATATAAGAGTCAATAAAATCTCGCTGGAATGTTACCGTGAAAGTCTGTAAGCAACTCTATATATTACACAGTACACACTCACTCATCCGCTCATAGTTTTTTTTATGCTAACTGTACTCGACGTTAGGTATGTTTTCCGGGTCGATGTTACTTTTTACGTCCATGAATACGCTCTCTCTGTTTATCCTCGCAGTGCCTGCAAAAACCAACAAATAAAAATATTCAACTTTTCAGCAGCAAATGAAGTACAAGCTTATATACCAACACGTATATATGCAAAGAGACGTTGGGTAGTCCGGTGAAACTGTGAAAGCAATATTGCTGGCAGTGTAGGTCAGTTCGAAAAAAAAAAATGCAAAGAGACTATCGTGTAACGTTTCTTGTACTAGTCTTGAAACATATCTTTTCTTTCAGTTACTTACTCTAATCACGGTTTAACTTCTGCGTCAAATTAAAGCAATATCAATTTATATGTTAAAATCAGTTTATACGATTTATAAACCTTACGAATTATGATCAAAAGTTTTTGAAAGTTTAAAAACAAAATTAAAAAAAATCGAATGTTGGTATCGCTTTTCAATCTTATAATATAGCTTATTGAACAAAACAATTTCTGTTGAACTTCTAAGAATTTCAAAAAAAATGTGTACTTTTTGCTCTTATTATATATTAATCTTGAAAAACGTATGATATAATGGTAATCAATTACTGATAATATAAATAATTATATTCTATGATTAATTTCTATTATTACATACTTATTGCGAATAATATTAGCTGTTTGTAAGACGGTTCTCTACTCATAATATTATAAATTCATTCTTTTGTACAATACAGCTACAGCATAATACAATTTATCGTATGTGACTCGGTGACTCGAAGACTCGATGCTTGCAGACTCTTTGCTATTAGACACGTCACTCGTAGATTCGTTACCCGTAAATTCATTATTTGTAGTTCATTTGTTATAGCTTGTCGAAGATAGAATTGTTACGTATCTCCTGTCTCGAACTCTCCTCTCGAATTCTGTTGTGTAACTGTATGCGCTTCTCATTAACAACGTCGTAGTTGCGATCCGCTTATGTGTCGGTCGCGCATTCTATAAATGAGATGCATGAGCGGGATCCAAAACCCCGAGTCAGCAGGATGGCACCGGGATAGATTTTTTCTACCCAAAGGTCTAAATGACCCACATATTGCAGGTTACAGGTTCTAATTACTTAGAGCTGGCGGTATCGCTGGTGCCAGGACACATTTTTTAAACACCATGTCGTGCGAACTATACATTTTTGCCGAGTCCGTTCTTGCCGACACCAACATTTTTATACGCAAAAACTTAAACCTATAACTATATATATATAATACATTATAATTTCTATAATTGTAATATAACCTATAAGGATCAAGCTATTACCATACAAATTAAACATAGCTTGATGACCGCAACAACAATATCAGCTGTTTGTCGTAATAACTTAGAATATAAATATTTTATACATAATAATTATGTGTAGCTTACAAATTTAGTTTTAATGGTTATCCCTATTCGGTTTTAATTAAAACCATAAAATATATGAAAGTCGTTAAAAATCAACAACCATAAAATCATAAATAAAAGCTGTAAAATAAATTATTAAGCGTAGTATATTTAAGAGTTGTAAATATTGTCAACCTAGATAGTACAGAGAAGTTACTACTTTCTTAATTTTTAAAAAGGGGGTAATATCAAAACAGTGAAATAAAATTTGTAAATTCATATATATGAATAAGTATAAAAGTTAGTTTCTAGATATCAACAATATCATTTGACTGATTACAGTGGACGTTGTCACACCTATTTTTTTATAGAGTTTACATGCTATTATTCTTTTTGCTATATCGAGCTATTAGATAGCAATAGGCCATATTTTATTGTTAATACGTTTTGTATTATAAATGAACGTGAACGAAGTCCGGGGCGGTTACTAGTATCGTTTAGAAATATAAAAATAAACAGAAAGGTCAGTTTAAAAAAATACTATGTTATTTATATAACATAATACTACATTAAGTTACAGAACTATCCTCGTCTGAATACTTTATTCTCTGCTATCTACTGAAAACTGCACAGAATAAAGTTAAATAGAAATTTAAATAATGTAACACAGGCTTTTTTTTTATTAACGTGGGGAAATCCCTTATGGATACCCATCCTCCCAAGGGGAGAGAATGGGTTATGTCCGACTCGCACGGACTAAAACCCCACGGTGTACCGGTCACCGCTTGAAGTTGGGGCGGCATGGGACCGTGCTAAGGCTATCACCATGCCGCCCCAGCGGTCAGCCCGGCGGAAGGTGGCCGCCGGGCTCCATCCTTATAGGGAAGTAAACTAGGTACTCAACCAGCTACCTTCCCTCGTCTGCCGAACCTGTGCAATGAGGAGATTGGCAGCCCCGACCCATCCCCTCAGGTCCGGCTACGGAGGTGGAAGGAGATGAGCAAATCGCCGCCTCCTTTCACCGGCCATCCTTTGGCGGAGACGACCGCTGAGAGGTTCCGTCTCTCGGGACCTCTCCGCCGCCTCCTTTTGCGAGATGACCTCCTCGCAGAAGGAAGCCATCACCGTTCATGCGCTTTCGCTGCCGACCATGGCCGCAACCACGCTAGGCAGCGAAAGATCTCCTGCCGCCACCGCTCTATAGCAGCCTCCCTCTCTTCCCTTTGCCTTCCCTCTATCTCCCTGGGAGCCTGAGGCTCCCCCAAACGCTTTCTTGCCGCCGTGAATTCGTACACGGCGGCAAGAACCCCCGCCTCCAGCTCCCAGGGCAGGAAGCCGGCGAGCGTGAAGGCCACGGCCGAGGACACAGTGCGGTATTCCCGAATCGCCCTCAGTGCGACAATGCGCTGCGCAGCACGCAGCGCGCACACGTTGGTGGCACCAAGGGCATCGGACCAGACCGGGGCCTCGTAGACGGCCATCACCCGCATGACTCTCATGTGTAGTCGGCAGCACCCGGCACTCGGCCCCCCAATATTAGGGAGCAACCGGCCGAGCGCCGCTGCCGCCCCTGTTATCCGCGATCCGAGCCCCGCAAAATGGGGCTCGATCCGCCAGCGCCCGTCCAGGGTGAGGCCCAGATACTTCATCTGGGTCCCCACCCTGATACGGGCGCCATCCATCAATAGGTGGGACCCTGGAGGAGGCAATCGCTAAGTCCCATGGAATAAAATGGCCTCGGTCTTATCGAGGGCCACCCCGAGGCCCAATCACCGGATGCACCCAACCACGACGGTTGTGGCCGCTGTGGCCAGACGAATCAAGTCCCCCCCAATTAAAACTTATTAACATAAGCTAAGCGTAATATTAATTAAATTATAATCGACATATATTTTCAAACTTTTCACGTTTAAAATAAAGTCAGTGAAGTTGTTACCTTGCTGGAATCCATCGGAAATTATTTGATGTCACTGTACTACTTTCGTTTCGAGCGGACTGACAGATATTTGCATCTGCAATGCAAAACGCTTTACAGAGCATAGCGACATCAAACAAACGATTGATGGATTTCAATTAAATTTAGTGCTTACCTAAATGATACCTACTGTCAATAACCTGAAATTTGTTACTTAGCATAGCGACATCAAACAAACGATTGATGGATTTCAATTAAATTTAGTGCTTACCTAAATGATACCTACTGTCAATAACCTGAAATTTGTTACTTAAAATTATACCCAACCGCAATGTCAAGTAACACCATTGTGCTCTAACTGCCATTATTGGTATATATATGTATGCATGCAAATGTGGGTAGAAACAGAATAAATGAATCAGTCTCAAAAACGGTGTTTCATTGTGCGGCGTCTCCGGCTATTTAAATTAAAGATATTCTAATTATAGTCAAAAGTTAATATATATATAGTAGTTTGGTTTGATTAATTAAACATACAGTTTTAGTAGTAAAAAGGTAAAAAACAAAATATTATACATACATAAAAATTATCGAACAATTTTATAGTGTATTTGAATTGTAATAATAATTAGTAACTGTTCGCGGAGCCGAGAGTTTTGATTATGCAATAATTATTATCTAACTCTTACTTTTTTGCGATCTCTACAAATCATTTTAATTATTCTTGTACCCTATCGATTTCGGGATGGCGGCATACGTTTGTATAAAATTTCATAAAAATCGGTCAAAGCATTTATCTCTTAAATCGTATATACAAATAAACAGACTGTCAGACATTTTTTTTAATATAATATTCGTGGAGCGGATTTGTTGATATAGATATTATTACATTTTAAATTAAAAGTTTCCAAATAATATCATCATTTTACATTTATGCCACCTAGATAAGTTTGACAGAATAAGGTTTCCTCTTCCACTTACCCCTGTCAGTTAGCTGTCAATACAGTAATCACACCTATTTACACACATATCATTTTTTACACAATTTAACCATACCTTGTTTGATTTTCGTCTACTCGCTTATTCATCCATTTCATCTTGAAATAATATCACTTTTGGAAAATGGTACTTTCCGCCGCTACCATTTTCTTAAATTGCTTTCAATACGAATATAATATATTTATTGGAACGAAGAACCTTAATGCGGTTTGTGGTAGTAGACCACTGCGAAATCGTCACATAAGGAAAAGCGTTATGCCCCCTCCATGCAACTTTCTCTCTCTCTCTCTCTCACACACACACACTATCTGTATCCGTGTATTGTATACGAGTGAGTGTGCGTACGAGCATCGAAATTCGAGCAGACTGACATTGTACGGCCACAGTTGTGTGTAACCTCAACACAGAACGTGTGGAAATCTCATTAAGACTTATTTTTATATGGGATATTTATGTAATTTTAGTCCAATCTACAGTCTTTTCAATGAACGGATATTTTTCCTAAAATACTAAATTACACTTTTTAACATTAAATTCTTTATTTTACGTTACGGAATTTTGTTCCTACCGGACCCTTGACTGGACACATTTTTCGTCATATCAATTACCTCAAGGGGCTCAAGGAATAATATTTCATAAAATTACATCGCTATTACCTGTTTACCGTGAAAATGAGTTAAGATCTTTGTGTAGGAGCTACACGAAGCGATGATGGCTCAGTTGGTAGTGTGTTCGGACACAATGTCGAAGGAAGTAGATTCTAATCCTAGCAACTGAATCGGAGCTTTCGGTGAAGGAAAACATCGTGATGAAACCATAACATGGTGGTAGGGCTTTTTCGAAGTCAGCTCGGCTAGCTAGCACCCTCTAGTTGAAAATCTGTCGCCAGGCACCTGTTGGTGTGTTTCGGCAGCTGCACTTGAGAGTCAGTCTTCCTCTAGGTTTAGTGTGACTATCATCTTGGACCACATCATCGTTTAACATCAAATGAGACTGTGGTCAAAACGCTACCTATAAACTATTAAAAAAAAAAAACATAATTATAAAAGTAGGTTACCGTGTATCAATTTTTTTAGGAAATAGTATTATAATTTAATAAGTAGTGTAACTATAATAACTACTTATATAATATATACCTATTATAAACATTATTTCAGTAATTATACTGACCTAGATATTAAAACTAGACGTACTTGGTTTCAAATTGTTTTTGCCAACGAATTTAAGTGAAAACACTGTTTCTCTAAGTATCTTACTACAAGTAATTTGTATTTTAAATTAATATGGCATTCGTATTCAAGTATATTTTTGTAAGCAATGATTTTATTTCGAGCTTGTATTAAAATGTATTATAGGATATAAAAAAAAAAATTGTACATTCGAGTTTTGTAATCAAATAAAAATAAAATATACGCCTGAATATTTAATCATTTGCTTTCACGGGTCACTTGTGGATCACATATTGTTAAATTGAAAACTGCACTAATAATAATAGCCTTCCCGTTTGTCGTCGACACAATGCGCTTTATTCGATATTCAAGCGGTGCTTGTAATCCAGAAGATGCATTCGTAACATTTTTAATTATGTGTAAGTAGTAACTTTTAATTTACTGCAAAGGGAAAGAAGGAACTTTTTCAATTAAAAGTTTTTTAATTTAATGTTGTGAAACCTTTTAATTTTTTCTCTCTTATTATATTGTTTTTAACATTTGCGCGATTATTAAATTATGTATTGACCGTGTTAACAACAGGGATTTCCTTTGCAAAAATATTGTAAAATAAAAAAGGCTTTAAAACAATTTATCTTTGAGGATTCTCATGAGATATCAATTACATATTTCTTAACTATTAGACTACTGATGTAACGCATGTATTGTAAAACAGTCTTTAAAAATATTGTACTACATTGAATGAAAAATACATATAAATAATTTATACTTATGGAACATTGTAAAATTATTAAATTATAGTTATATTATTTATCATTCCATCCATTATAATAATCTATACATATAATAAAAATGAAGTGTCTGTAAGTATTATCAATATAAAAACTTTTTACTGATTGGATATGAAAGTGTACTTTGAGTACAATTTAATAAGTCACGTACCGGGTATCAGTTAGTATTATATAAATTTGCTCAATAAATTAAGATTATAATTAAAAGATCTTAGGTTAGCAAGTGATTAAGTGATTGAGGTTTGTGGCATGTTTGCGGAATAAATGGAATAATTAATTCGACAGTGTTCATCCAAGGAATCGATTATAATGCCAATATTAATGCTAGAATTACAATATAGTACATTACAAAGATTTTACTGTATTATCATCCTATGTCTCTTCAAATTTCTGTAATTCAATTCTAAAGGAATGATAGAACTAATCGTAATAGGCACTTTTTTTTGGAGCGCTTAATTCTGAGGAAATTGCTATTTTGCGCGATATTATAGCGTAAACCGCCGCAGAGTTATGGAAATAAAACAAGTATTGTGTACTTATGTACACGCGTTAGAAGTTATACTTCTTTGGGGCAACAAGATAAAAAAAATCAAAAATTTTAAAAACGACATTAACAATAGAAGAAAGGTATTTAATACATACATACTTTTTTTGAATAAAATGTTGACTATAGCTAACTTCAGGGTGTCGGTTTTTCGTCACGGTGTGCGCGCGCATAGTAAAAAATTTACTCTCATCATTTTTCCCTAACGCGCCAAAAGAAGTATAACTTCAAAAACTTCACATGTATTTTAAATGGAAAATCTTTTCACGTTCAGGGAAAAAAGCGCTTGGTGTTTCGCTTTATGTCTTTGGAAATTTCCAACAACATTTTCGGTCAGGAGTAAGAAAATAGTAGGAACAAACTGTGTATCTAAAAACTGCGAACACCATTTATATTATTGTATAACAATTTATATTTATATGATGGCGCAATATCATAACGAAGTAAATACACGTAGCCGTATTTAATGAACTGTACAGTCTGACCTTCCGACGGTGGTAGGTGCGGCAGACCGGTAAAACGCGGTTAGTTCCGTCGGCTTTACAATTTGCAGCTAAATTCATTCGATCAACACTAAACTAACTATAGCTCCTACGATGTTTGCGACAGATTTTTAAATATTATAACTTTCGCCCCTGATTCCATGTGCGTAGAATAATTTACTTATGTTAGAAATTATTTTTGTTCTACCAAGGAAAAAATATTTAAATGTATAAATAGAATGATAGAGTTGTGCTGTTGTGTACGTGTTACGCAAAAACTATTGATAAACCTTTTCTTTAGTTTTATTTCATATTCATTTGGTAGTTATCTAAAAAAAATAATTGTTACGATGACCTTATTTAATATAAACTTATGCATATCTTAAGAAACTAAATTTTTTTGAAGTGATATATTCTTATGGGAGGGTAAGCCGCTTCGTTACGTAACGCGTTACGGCACCAGTCTGTCTGCCTTCTCTTTCTCTCACGCATACGGCAGCGGTAGGTGTACATACTTCAGAATTGTAACTATGAACAAAATATATTTTATAATCAATAAAAGATTTTATTAATAAATTACCTTTCCTTACATTATCATATTAATATACATAAAAAGTAATAACCTAAGCTTTTCTCAGGTTAAACAATTTCAATGTTAAATAGTTTAAGTTTACACTTCTGTAATGTGTTAGGCGTCCCGAGACGCGCATGCGTTTGATTTTTTATAAAAGCATTCCGTGTTCACCCATGTGTATTTCTTGCCGCGGAGAAGTGGGGCAAGCGATGTTGTGCGTATGTTTTCTCCCTTGCGCATAAAATATATTGTTAGGATAATACATAACGCAGACGAATTCGTGGTGTCTGCTAATAAAACATGAAAATCCATATTTGGTTATCAAAACATTGTCGAAAGATATTTGTTCAGTATTATATTTAAACGAACAAATATAAAATCCTACGAAGAACGATAAGAAATTGAAAGCCTTATTATCGTTTAGTCATAAAATTATGCTCATACCTGTCTACATAAAAGCATGTCTAAATATTAAATAAGCAGCTTAAGAAATAACAATGCCATTAAGTTTATGAGAAATCGCATAAAATTACTCATATGAATAATGTAATACATTTTACGGTTTTCGATTTCGGAAATGTATTCATAAATATTTAATAAGCGGGATTACACTTTAAACGGATTGTAAATAAACCGAATTTGAATCCTTCTTTATAAGCACATATCCTAACCGAATAAACCCGTATGTGAACATTTTTAACTTACAGGAAGGAGCTTGAAACTCGGGCCTACAAATTAATTTGTAGTTGTGAGAACACATTCTAATAGTAAATACAAATTAAGAGGAGCCTTAGGGATGTATATATCATTGTATATACATTTGGTTCAATTGAAAATAAAACATAAATCGTTACATTTCTCATTAATTTATTTTAATTTCGCATTTGCCAATCAAGAACAATATACATTTTTTTATACTTTATAGCTTAGCGTTTGACCACAATCTCATTTGATGTTTAATGATAATATCGTCTAAGATGCTAGTCACCTTAAACCTAGAGGGAGACTGTCTCTCAAGTACAGCTTCTGGAACATACCAACAGGTGCTTGGCGTCAGATTTTCAAATTGAGGGTGGTAGCTAGCCAAGTGGACTTAGACAAAGCCCTACCACCAAGCTATGGTTTCATCACGATGTTTTCCTTCACCGAAAGCTCCGACTCAGTTGCTTAGATTCGAATCTACTTCCTTCGACACTGTGTCCGAACACACTACCAACTGAGCTATCATCGCTTGATTCATTTCAATTGCAAGGTTTATACTAACACTACTGTATACAAGTATGGAAATATAAAATATTCCAGTACCTAAAGCTCGGCAAAGCTGTGAAAGCCCATCAGCCTAACAGCGAATCAGTTTATAAAATAAAAAAAAGTTCAGGACCTTTTTCTACTGTTTTTGTCAACAATTTTCTTTATTTTTTATATAACTATTGACAAGCTTTTTTAGTGTTATGATTTAGTAATATTGGAAATGGTTTGTTGTTTTCCATAATATCGAAGCATCAAAGGCTTTTTTATAAGTCTACTAATTTACAATATTTGTTCTCTACAAATATTTTTGTGAAAAACACCTTATTAATATTGAAAGTTAAAAAAATATTAAATTATATTGGAATTTCAGCAACTAGACAACCGCTAGTAATAATAGTTACACAAAAATCTTCGTGGAATAAATAAATATATAAACTTACTCGGAACAACCTGTAATGAATGAATTCATAGAATATGTCTTTTAAGTCTAGTCAGAAATGTACATTTTTAACGTAAATTCAAACATGCTCTTTTGTTAGGAAACATTTCAAACATCGTATTTGGTATTTCTTTATTTTGGCGCTAAATTAATTTTAATCATTTTGTCGTACATTTTTACATTGGCACAATAATCTCTTGTCACATTCAAAATATGTTCTATGTTTAATTTATAAATGAAATATAAAAATTCGTACATAAAAATTATGTAATTATTCATTTTGCAAAAAATGTCATATGATAATACTTCAATAGTAATTATGATCTATTTAACATTACCTTTACTTTCCCATCTTCTCCTTTCAATTAGAGAACTACGCGTGCGTCTCCACAGATTCACGGTAGCAACCATAATGGCAAGAACGAAGAAATTCGAAAATTCGTATCTTTGTACTGTACTTCTAGTGCTCTCTGTACATGTACTATGAAGATGTGGAATCGCCTCCCGGCTGGTGTGTTCCCTCCCTCTTATGATGTCGGGGCCTTCAAATGAGGCATGAAGGGGTTTTGCAGGTCAGCAAGATGACGACGACTGCCGTTGGTATTTAACACCAACAGTCACCGTTATTTTTGGACTGTACCGTACTTTCCAGCAGGTATTGCGTAGTTATTTTGCCGAACTAATATATATATATAACCTATATACCCATATAACCTATGATCGCTACTTTATATATTTTACACAACAATATTTCTTTGCAGAGTTAAGTTTTCTTGTAAAACGGATTAGTGTCCTTTCCAATATTTTTTTGTTATAAATAAAAACTGCGCATTTGTAACAAATATAATATAGTGATTATGTGTATATTATTAGCTTATTTTAGACAATATTCCAGGCAATTACATCATCAGCTATTTAAGATAAACTAGCTAATGCTCTTCGAAATAACGAATAACAATATGCAAAGAATACTTTACGTTGCATTACGTTTTAAAACAATGCCTTTATTAACAAGATTTCTTTGTTCCAAATTGTTACTGAGTTATAAAATTAACAATATGTGATTTAAAATTCTAATATCACACTTTATCATTTTAGTCATCTATATCTATCTGCTTTTATATACATTAAATGACCCAGGTATGCGGTTGTCCGCGCAATACTCAAAAACTACTGGATAGATTCAGATCAATATCTTTTTTTTTACTTCTTAGACACTTGATGCTTATCTAAAGTAAAAATTATCACGATAGCTTGGTTCAAATATAATAATATTAAGTTTCTAGAAACTACGATTATTATAATCACAGCGCGATCAACGGATGTATGTTTCTTGCCGTGGAGAAATGTGGCAAGCGGTGTGTTCCTTTTTTTTCCGTCTGTACATAAAATATCGTGTTAAGATAATAAAAAACGCGGACGAAAATCACGGGTATCAGTTAGTATGTGATTAAAATATTTTATATATAATTTTGGTTCTCAGATAAATTATTTATCTAAAGAGTAAACAATACCGAGCATATCATAATAATTAAGTTCGCTCTTGATTTGCTATCGGCAGCGGCTCTATCTTGACGCAGAACCCAAACTTACATAATCTTTGACACCAGCGTGACATTATTGGAGTCTTAAGTATAGTTGTTTAGGAATTATTCGTCTTATCTTTGTCAACTATTTCAAGCACGCCTAATCCGAAACAGGCATTTATACACAACATAATTTATAGTTGTATGCGTATGAGTTAAATTAGCAACAAAGGTTTCTTTTTCACAGAGAATTTCCACTAACGATGGCTACTAAGAATAATCTGCTCGTAACCTCACACTATATAACCAACTTAAGCATCTAGTTAAACTCGTAAAACTTTACGTCGTGTATTAGACCAGAGCATTTTTTCTTTATATTTGCGAGAAATGCAAATATTAGAGTATTAAATAAAAAGTTGTCGGTGTTGTTACTGCTAATATTAAATTCTCCGTTGTTATCCTTTTCACCAAAACAATGTAACATTGAATCGTATAATTATAATATGAAAATAAAACAAGAGCTGTATTGTTCTCATCTGACTTATCATTTAAAGCATTGTTTAAAAAGCCCCTCGGTCGCCATTTTATTTTTTGTAGAACACATTAATTTTGAAAAAAAAAAGGTATCTTCATAAACATTAAGATAATTATATGTTCATACGTGCTTAATTACAACGGCGGTGTAATGTATAAATAGGGACACATTTAGCTCGAGACAAAAAACCACCTTAATTACAAAAAAATACATTAAAATATAAGGATTCCCTGCTTAAATAAATGTTATTTAACCTCTTGGTCTAACAATGTAATTTTATCAGCACTTGTAATCGTTTCTATAAAACTGCAGCACGTTAGACACCTCAGGTGAAGAATTGATAAACGGATTGTAAAAGGGTGTTGCGTTTACACATAGTTTTTTCAATGGGACCTTTACAAATGATAAGATATATGAGGATGAATTAATAGTTTTTCTTTATACTCTTAAATAATAATCTCTTTTAGTCTCTCAGATCGTCAACGAAAAACATCAACACGTGGCACTCGTCGTGAAAATGTAAATCACTTAAAAATTAGTCGAAAGAAAATTCCAGCATTAACAATAAATACGAATCGCGACTTACTAAGGCGTGGAAAAACGACGAATAATTCGTATTTTTAAAATGCGAATGGAGTCGCTCTAAGAACTCATAATCTGCACTAATATTATATAGCTGAGGGAGGATCTCTCCGTTTGAACACTTATTTCAGGAACTAGTTATCTGATTTTAAAAATTTTCTTTGCGTTAAATTGGCTGTTTAATAGGAATTATGCATATTAGCTTTTGCTCACAGATTCATCCACCTTAATGTAGATTTGATCTATCCCTCGGAAACAGTATTTTTTGCTGGATTAAAGACCTTTTCTGTATCCCTGATAACGAGTATGCAAAATATCGTGATCATTAATTCAGTAGGTAAGACATGAAAGCGTAACAAACAAACTCATATTTGCATTTGTAATATTAGTTAAGACTGATTGTATAATCGAGCTACATTCTTAAGGAGTGGAGCTCTAACTATTAACGTCAATGTCACAAACTGTAGACAAGCATACATGAAATGAGAACAACGAAAGCCAACATTATTACGGCGGTGGATCGAGGACGTGGTAGCCTTATGACTAGAGTAACCGAGCATTACTGTCGAGAGCTCAAAAATGAATACCTAGATAAACGAGGTATCACACCGTCCGGGTGCGTAGAATCCAAATTTAATGCAGGGTACGGGTATTTAAACGATATCTACCTACAAAGATACGTCCAGAATATAATATAGTTATCTGGATTAGTGTCACTATAAATTGGCTGCTCTCGGGCGCCAAATAAGTAAGTAGTAACCCTTACCTACGTGAGTGGTTCTTATCACGCAACGTAATCTCATTGAAACTGACACATTCTAAGAACCCCAATATTTGTTTGTGGGCTCAAACTTAGACTATACACGAGTCAGACAAAAGAATATACGAAACGATCATCTGACCGCTATTTTCCCATATCTTAACAATTATTCCATTTCCATTCCATTTCAGAAGATTCCTTTCTCAGGAAAGGAATTCTATTACTAATCTAACCTACGCTTTCTGTCCTACCTTTGAAGGGCTGAATCTTTTGAAGCGTAATATATGTATCCGGTTGGAATTTTTCTCAGAATACGTATGACGAGAAAAATGAGAGATATCCTGGTAAATAAAATACCAATAAATAATATTGATATATTTTTCAACATATTTTTTTTTCGTAATAATAGTAATAAATACATATGTTAAACTTGGTGTAATTATATTTGAAACTCTAAAGTAAACCAACAAATAATAAATATCAACCAGCTCCAAGTGGAAATAATGTCCATTCCAAAATGAAAAATTAGACAATTTCTTCTAAGGTTTTCGAACTGAATGAAAGAGAAGACCAACTTTTTAGTAAATACATTATTTTGGAATTGCCGTTGGGCTTTTTATTGTTTGTAAGTTTCGGCATTTAGTCACAATCTTATCTTAAATGAAAAGGAGCCGCAGGATAGTAAAATGTTCGGCATAGAACATGTTCATTCTAAGAAAGTTTCGCAAGTACAGCAAACTGAACTCACGAATAGGTTTACTGAACAAATTTTTAACTTGCAAGAGGTAGCTAGTCAGGCGGGCATTAGAAAAAAAGCCCTAGGCTTTACAATAATATACATTTTTGAATAATAATGGTGAAAAAGTACAAGACAAGGAAAACAATGTTAGTGAAACTCCTGAAACAGATTTCCAGGAAGAAACCCCCATGGCTACGACAAACCTGGAACCGGAGCCTGTGGAGGTGCAAAACACGGATACATCGCACACAAGCGTGTCATTGAAATCGTTGCCACCTGTTATCGAAAAGTCAAATATCTGCGTTAGGCATCCATGAGAAGTTAGGAAGTTTAAGTTATAGTGATACTACAAAATAATCCTAAGGAGGGTTGGTTTCAGGTGCGCGCGGCCGATCGTAAAAATTAAGCCAGATCACATACATCACAACGTGACAAACATGTTGTGCCGCCCTACTTAAGTGGGATAAAAGTAAGAAGATGATAAGATTAATTTTTTATTAAACATTTTCACATCGGTCTTTATTTGACTTAAATAGCTGTGAATTAAGAGTATTTTGTTATGGCTAATATAACTTGTCAACGTACAAAACGTTTACAGTTTATTACAATTTGGAAATTACCAACATATTTTTACAGTGTAAATATATAGCCATAATTTACTAATTCTACCTAACTTGCTATCGTTTAGTTATAGACCGCACTCAGGTCCATTAGCAGGCTTTAATATCAACGGCCACCCGTCACGGTCAATTAGGTATTCACTATGAGGTATACTGGAGTCGCCCTGTGTCATGCTTTTAGATTGATTGCAATTTAATACAATATCAAATTAGTGAGAAATTTTAGAACCCGCATGCGTACCTAATTGAGGGTAAAATATATATAAGTTATAAAATTCTCGTTGCTCATATTATGAATGTATCTGATTTTTTAAAATCAAAACCCAATTTAAGGATACTTTATTAAGAGTATAAATTAAGGTACTTAAGTTAATTAAGGTATTAAGGTACATAGGTACTGCAAAAAAAATATTAAAAAAAAAACGACAAGAAACTCGATCAGGTTTATCTTTCTTAGTATGTCCTAACTAATATTACAACAAAAGTGAGTTTGCTTGTTACACATTCACGCCTTAATTCACCATGATGAAATTTTACATGCATGTTTTCGAGGGCACCTTTTCTCCAGAAAAAAAGGATAACCCGATCTACATAAATGCGAGTGAAGCCACGAGTAGTAAAAGCTAGTTTTTTAATAACTCAATCCAATATAATACAGCCCACAGTCGCTTATTATTGTTTAATGTACGGAGAGAGAGATAATTTTGCAGACATCGAACTATTATAATTAATTTATTTAAATCCAGAAATTGAGTTTATTTCAGCGACACAACCTTTAAAAGTCGTTCGAATAATTCTCGAATCCTGAAAGAGATTTGTGTAATCAAAATTTTAAACAAGATTTAAATTAAGGTCTAGAATTTACTTTTGTAACTTACCTAATTACGTTCAGAGAATGTCGTTTATATTTTATACATTATTTTTTAGATTTGGTTGAATAGTTTAAAACTAGAAGTGGATTACATGCATGCGTAGTTTTAACTATCTTGTTGTTTTACTATTATATAACGAGGGTTAGAAAAAATAATTGTGCACAGATCCTTTGTGATTCGAATACTAATTAATATGCGAAAACAAGTTTCTTCCTTTGCTACGCGTTCACCAATTAACAACTCAACCAATTATCATAAAACGTTGCATACACGTTATCAAAGGTACAGAAAATGACATAGGGTAACTTTCATCCAGAAGAAATAGTGTCCCGAAGGATATACCAAACCTACATTAACGCTAGCAAAACCACACGCAAAAGGTAGGTCGTTTAAAACTTAATGAATAAAGTATTTTCTCCTATCTTTATAATTATTTGATGTAATCTATTCTAATATTTATGTAAATTATAAAAAAAAAACGATAACAATAATTACGAACGATTATATCCAAAGGTCGAGTTTTTACAAAAAAAAACTACTAAACATAACTTATATTTTACGACCAATAACAAATTTCTAAATACCGCCATAGTCATGCTATCCGGTAATGTACAGAAGGGAATTCCACCCACCTGCGTGTCAAAACTATAAGAGGCTTACCACTACTTCTGACTGTTCGAATTATATTGTACAATCTTCATAATAATGAACTCGAGAAAGTTGAGTGCTTGTTGTTGAAACATTATAATTATGTTTTGTTATATTATAGTGTATCTATTATTTTGAAGTTTATTATTTTTGAAGTTATACATACTTATTTTGGCGCCTTAGGAAAAAATGATAAGAGCAAATTTTTACGATGCGCACGCACAACGTCATGAAAAACCGACACCTTGAAGTTAGCTATAGTCAACATTTTATTAAAAAAATATGTATATATTAAATACATTTTTTCTATTGTTAGTGTCGTTTTTTCTACAAACGTAGAATAAGGCGAAAGATATCTTTTTTGAAAAGATTTTCATCCTTTTACGCCAAAGAAGTATAATTTCTAACACGTGTACATAAAAGTACAGACTCCTTTTTTTTAGCTAAAAACTTTTTATATATGAAATCGATGTTGTCGTAGGACTTTATACTTCATTTCTATATAGTCATGTTGATAGCTTTACGGGATGCACTTGTGGTATATATTTCTACGCCGAGTGCACGCTCAATCGCGCAATAAAATATACATCTCCATCTCTTCTGCAAATTCTCCAAACAGTGATAAGGAAGGGTCGGAAGTCTTAAATTACGAAAAGCATTATAATTAACCGATTCTAAAAAAAGGAAGGTTCTCTATTTCCATCAAATTAAGTTTCTCTTAAATTTATTAGAGGTTACTCATGCGATTTGCATGACTGTTGTAAAACTGAAGTAATTCAGTGCTCGTGCTTATCATAGAGGTTTCATTAATTGAAATATTATGGTCCCATTCTTATTTAGAGAATTATTTATATGTTAATTTTATTTTGGATATTGTTGATCTCTAACGTAATCGATTTCTTTGAAAAAGAAAAGTTTTCTATAGTATTATTTTCGAGGCAAGCATTCAACGATTATAATGATAATTGTAATAAGGATAACGGTTATAATGCTATTTTAACATTCCGGTAAGATTTAAAAATTAATGATAAACAAAATAGCATTGCATGGAATATCATAATATAGGATGTAATTCAACAATACATTTTTACTATGGTTATAAGCGCTTAGGTTTGTGATTATTGCTTAATAGCTATTTCACTTGTGTTCCATTTTTTTAATTTTAAATAATTGTGAACTGAACCAAGTAAACTTAAAAATAAGGCGCGTAAAGCACGACTGTTACGTAAGAAATCAACTCCGCGACTACGCTGTGGAGCATAATAGTACAGTGCTCGTCAACCTTTTTCGAGGTGTAAGATGCAGCGTATGAGTTCCTGAAACATACATGCTTGGTACACGTGTATGTTTCACGAATTTATATATGTATGAAATAATAGTTAGCCTAAGCTTAGTTAGACTCGGGATAATCGGTAACAGTCCAAGCCGAGGCGCGCCGTGCGCCCTTGTGCTGGTTGCCTACATAAAATCGGGTGAGTGCCTTAAGCGCTCCCCTTGGTGGTCCGGTGAAACTGTGGATGCCTTGACGGGTTGACAGTGTGGTCAGTTCGAAAAAAAAAAAAATAATAATCGAGTATTACCGAAGAAGGCGGAACTGTAAAAACTATGTCAGAGAGGTACACCTGCGCTAAACTTTTTGACCACTCTGAATATACTCGTAGTTGCGAAGAACACCAATTTACATATAAACGTATCATATTATACATGTTATATATAATATTACATCGATATAACGTAACGATAAATAAAGGGTAATTTTGGATTCTTATAATAATATTTTAACATTGTTTTGTATTATTAAACTCTTGACCGTATTATGCGCAAGCCCGAATTTACGGCTATATTCAGATATAGTATAACGTTCACAGAATTGAGACAGTGAAAATAAGTTTCCACTTCAGACCTGGTACCGTGGAGATTTTCGAAGTAGTTGATACATTGTCTTTCATCAAATTGATCGGGCCCATTCTCCCACACTTCAATTTATTTTAACATGTCGACCAGTCAATGAGAATAATGTGTACACCCAGTAAATGATAAGCAATCTCCTTTACTTTTATTATTTATTTTGTGTTGACATTTTATAATTATTATTACTCATCACTTTTGACGTAAATAATTAATGATTTATCTTTATAGAAAACTAGCGGCCCGCTCCGGCTTCGCATGGGTATAAAATATATAACCTATGTCATTCACTGAAAAATGATTAAAATCGATCCAGTAGTTTTGATTTATTCATTACTGCCCGTAGCCCGCACGCGTTAAATTGGGAGTAACCTCAAAAATAACAGTATTTGTCCAGTATTTAATTTATGTTATTATACATATAAACCTTCCTCTTCAATGACTCTATCTATTAAAAAAAACTGCATCAAAATCTATTGCGTAGTTTTAAAGATTTAAGCATACATAGGGATATAGGGATAGATAAAGCGACTTTGTTTTATACTATATAGTGATGATTGCGGAGATCACTCGATTATGCGCTCATCAATTGAAGTCATTTTATATTTCAATTTATAAATTATTACGTCGTTTATTACAGTGTAAGGTTTATTGAAAAATAATCTACGAGTTCATAAAAATTCTTAAGAAAGGGCTTTATACGAGTACATAAAAATATTAAATTTTCTCTTCTAGTCTTTAAATGTACTTACTTGTTACGATGAAATTCCCGATTCTTAGAAGTATAAATATGTCATAACAATTCTGTTGTTACATATAAAGTATTAATATTAACTCCCAAAAACTTTTATAATTACTATTGAATGTATAATAGGTCAATCGCGTTAGTATTGATTTGATCTATCACTCAGGAACATATGTTACTTTACACAATCTTTGTCAAGTGAATAATTTTAAGATTAATTTTAATTTGCCTTAATTAAACTGTATAACAAAATGAAACAACATTATCACTTGATACTTTTCCAACTGAAAATGTAATTATGCAGAGTGAAAATTATATCCTTCAGTACTTATTAAATAAACATTTTAAAGCATTATATATTCATTTCATTCGCGCGCTTCTAAAATAACACAGAGTATTATTATTCATAATAATTTTCGTTGTAATAAATATTTTACCGTGGAAAAATATAATAACCTCGAATTCTCGTTAGAAACACTGTTTTTAACTGAATAGGTAGTAGAACCTCTATAAATTTTGTTTTAAGTGAGACAGAGCGAGACCTTTTGTTTCCAAGTGTTATAAATCATTTTTTATTAAGAGAGATATATTTTTTGCGTTAAAATGTAGGCGTATTGAAAACATCTCTGCTGCGGGTCACACATACAATTCTGAAATACGACTAAGTAAAAAAGAGTTACAATGACGGGTTTGTCACTACATACATAGTGATTACAATATAGTCCCAAACACTATTATTCTGATAATTACTGGATATAAAACGACTGAAATTGTGAATACAACGAACTTAAGGATGTCACTGTGTGTTTCATTTGATGTATGGTAGTCGTACTCCATCCAATATAAGTTTGTAAGTTAAAAAGGGCGTTACATTAACATAAATATACTAAAAAGAATAAGCGAACTTGTCACTTAAATTATCTTTAAAATATCTCTTACAGGCTTAGCACCTTTAAGGCTCTTAGTAGCGTACTGCCAGTCGTTTTACACATGCTGTCTGTGGGTCAACTACACGCAGAGGGAATACAGCGCTCTACGCGTACAACACAACAATGCATTCAGGGTACTCATGGGGTTGCCAAGCTACTGCAGTGATTCGGGCATGTTCGCGGAGGTGAGAATTAATGGCTTTCACGACATCACGCGCAAGAGATGCATCTCACTCATGCACTAGAGTACGCAATATTCCCAACAGTATACTAAATGCTGTAGCAGATAGTTGGGACAGTCCCATACTGGAACATAGGATATACTACCATACCACTATGGCGTTACAAATTAATTAGTTATTATTCCTAGTAGATGTACGTACTGACACTAGTTGCTAAGTTTTGTGTATACTAACCAATTGGACTTTTGTCTGACATTAAAAAAAATGTTATTATTATCAGCGTCCCCTGAATTGCATGGACGTAATAACAAAGAAAATGAGACCAAATTTTCTCCTTAAAGTACAATCATATTATTAACTGAAATGGCATGTGAACAATGGAACGTAAATCTGTTAAATCTGTCAATATTTTTAAAGATATCTCAATCTCAGTCTGACCTACTATTTTTTTTCTAATTCACTTTTTTATATGAAGATTATTTAATTCATTTTTATTACGATTTTTCAAACATTTGCTTTCATACAAACCTTGTCCTGACAATTACAAACACAACCATAAAAGAATAAGTGAAATAGATGCAGCTGTTCTGAAGTAATGAGTTTTATTTCTGTGTATGTAGATTGGCATTTCAGTTGATCAACCGTCCAAAAAAAAATCACTGTTATCCGAGAAACAGGTAGTTGAATAACAAATAACATTTTAACTTTAATAAATTCGGACACTCGTAATTTTATAACAATACCTACTAACAAGCCACATTACCAGTAGTGCTCTGGACTCAGGCAAATGAACTGAATTCAGAATATGAAAGTTAACAATACTGAAATTGTAGTGTGCTTAATAATATTCCATGGGCGCTCGCTAACGTTTTTGAACTGTCAAAACTTTGTACGCTTGTACAATGTCCTGCTCAAGCTGCATTGTTGCTTTGACTTTGTACTTTAAAGTTTTATACGTTTTGTGAAGGGAGAAACTCACTGAAAGGAATATGAAACTGCATATTTCTCCCCGACTGTGCCAAGAGGGAGAGTAATATTTTTCGTATACGTATTTTTTTCGTGGGTCGTTTTTCAGCCTAAACTATTTAAAGATTTTAACAGATGAGAATTCGTTAGATTCTTTGTCATTGTAGGACATATATAATGTAAATATTGTATTTAAATAAATCGCAAAGGGAGAAAAATTAGCTTTATAAGTACCAACACTCAATTCAACAACTTATTAATTTTAACTAAAAAGGTTCTGTTTTTGCAGTCCTGTTATTAATAATTCTACTCGTTTTGTAAACTTAATTTTTCCTTACAATATTTAAATTAAATGTAAATGTAGTAGAAATATAATGCACTTGAATAAATCATTTATATTTTTCTAGACTCGTATTTTGACCACAATAACATGCAGATACAATTCGCGCCAAATTTTTGACCGCTGCGAGTATAGCTGTGCAGAACATAAATGTAGGTATAAATACATATTATATTATTTATATAACATTGAGACAACTTATTTATTTATTTAGGAAGACTTACAACTAACATTAATGAAATAACAAAAGAGTAACATATTTAAAGGCTAATTACAAGTTTTCACTTATATCAATATAAATAAACAGAGAAAAAGACAGCAATAAATACTAATAACCAAAAAAAAAACATAATAATTTCAAACACAAGACTAGAGTTACATAGACATGACGTAGAGTACATACATATGTACAAACATACATAGAGTGACATTTATTTAGCTTAACCATAATTATATGAAGAAGATCAACTAGTATTAGGCTTTCATAGTTTTCAAAAAATATTAATGTTTCGCTTTCTGGCTTAACCACAAATTACAGAAGATATCAACATCTAGAACTATAAGCCAGATAATCAATTTAAATATCATTTCAGTTAATGATATATCCTTCAAAAATAATGAGATTCTCACTAACGAAGTTTATATCATATGTATTATTTGCATACTCAAATAGCAATACAGTGTTGCAAACAATAATAGTTGTATGCATTGTACGCTCGAGTCACGACCGGTGAATTTCTGTTCCACAATATTGTGTTGCGTTTGGCTCCAATTTACCCAAATCGATAGTATTAAGAATATTAAATATGGAAACAATTTCTATAATCTACATGACCTTATCTTTCATTAACTTAGCTAAGCTCTTACCGTAGGGCTTAGCAAAATTAATGATTTTCATGAATAAATTTTAATATCGACTAACATTTTATGATGTTTTATTAACACAACTTGCGATAACGTCTAACATTATCTCATTTATTGACTATACAAATATTGTCTGATTCTTATCATTCTTCATTTTCATATATAACCCGAGATAACCTTTTGAGGAAAAAAACATATTAGACACGAGCTACTTCTATTCCCAAATCTTTCAAACTTTCCGAACAAATGTCTAAGAAATAAAATCGGTATTTTTCATAAAATAAAATTAATTTTTTTGCTTGTAAAGTATTTAAAAACATTATGATATAAAAACTCTGTTAAGCGAATTGCTTTGAATATGTACCACGAAACTACCAGTTTTCTAAAAAAAAGTGAGTAATTTAAAGCTACTAAACGTAATGGACAATCTCTATTGGTTGTCTAGTGGTCTAGTGGAAGTCGTGGTGCTCTAGTGGCGTGATCGATGGCATATCAATCCGATATCGAATAATGAATACCGATTCAAACCCATGCACAAACGAAGTTTCCGGAATTCTTGTACATGTAATAATTAAAATTGGTAACACTATCGGTTAATGGTGAAAGAAAACATCGTGAGGAAACCTAAACCTGAGAAATGTTCTTGTAGTACCACCGTATGTGGGAAAAATATGTCGTTGTGGATTTCTCAGAGTTTGAAATCACCAATACGTCGTGGGTTGGCGTAATGATTATGCCCATACCTTTCTTCGGGAAGAGGCCTAAGGCTTTGTAGTGGGTCTCTTACAGGCTGATAATGATGAACCTATAATATGAAACATATTTGCCAATATTCTCCAAGTATATAAACCCATAACTTCTGATAAACTTCACAGTAATTGTAAAAGTCTTCATAAGAGTGTTTACCTACCGCCAAAACCTATATTGCACCCGGAAGCCTATAAGTTTTTTACCCTTGATTTGAACTTTTCTTCATTGTGGTACCAATATCCAGTGTACAATCATGTGTATTATAAGGCTGGTATATGTTGGCAACTTTAGTGTTTTAACAAAATAGTGGTCTCTTCCTTAGAAAACTCTAAGGAGTTTGTATATATGTAGTATTTCAGAATGTATGTCTTATTTAATTTTTGTAAATACTTTATACACCTGATATTGAAAAACTAGACGGCCTAAGATAATAACTGGCTAAATTTAGAAGAGGACTGGCTCCCAAATGTAGCTGCCGGACCACACTTTCAGGTGCTTGTCGACAAATATTCAACCTAAGTTCGCTAGCTACCCAGGTGCTTATAACAACATACTCTATTTTACAATATGCCAACATTACAAAATGTAAGATGAAATAACGTAATTTTATAAATATAAAACAAATATATGAACGACTAAAATCCCTCTAAAAATTTAGAAACCATTATATCAGGTTTAATTATATGAGCGCTAAAATATCGAATCGAATGAATCTGTTTCTAATATTAAAAATAACTGTTAGCGTCTATTTAGACTAAATCAATAATATTATCCAGGGCAAGAAGAAATAAAATTCAATTTTCATTACAATCCAATCCATACGGATCTATGGACCATTCGCACACTGTGAACTGAAAATGGGTTCATAGGTGACCGAGCGCTGACACGGTTCGGTTGCGCTAAGCTCATCGAAGCCTCTCACAATCCGTAGTGACCTTTACGCGCTTCCAATAAAATTTTCTGCCTTCAAGAAATTACGTTTAAGGATCACGTACTATTTACCGCTTCTATAAAAACGTACGACGTTTGGAGTGATAATGGTTCAATGTTATTGTAGTCTGAAGTAATAAAGGAAGAGGATTAGAATCCAAACATTGTGGGCCCATTATCCTGGTAATGGGGAATTATATAATATCTAGAAAAATATCATAAAATGAGTATTTAGCGAGACGTGACCTGGTACAGGATCTTGGATACTGAAATGATGTCGGCCAAGCAGGTACTCACGTTGGTTGACGGGTTGGATAATTCGACCGGGCAGAAGATCACGTCAGGTCTAGTGACAAGATCACATTGGTCTGGTACGAATATCACGTCGCTGTGTATAGATGTCTGGGAAAGTATTTCCGATATTGTTGTGCTTGTTGTTTGTCTGACAGGGTGGCTCAAGTTGCGTGCGGCGTCATAAGCATCATGGCGATTTTCTTCATGCAAGTTTAATCTTGGAGTTTTTTAAATTGTAAATGACGAATTAATGGAATTAACAGTAATCTTCTTTGTCTGAAGATTGTCTTGACGAGACAAATATTTCATCTATATGAACTTGAGCGTCTCGTCTGGGAACTTATCTCGTGCTAGTACTCGCATTCTACGAAGTAACTGAGATGGTTGCTAATCTCTAAGTTTAATTCCTGTTAGGATCTTTTAAAGTTGACGGCTGACTGATTCTTCATAAGTATCGATGAGTCGGTTCTTCAGAATAGTGTATTGATTTGTTTTTGCAATGTCTTCTCAATAAGTCTTCAATTTGTTCCATGTGTTGCTTTGCGAGTCGCGCTATTAACATCTGGGCAAGTCGTGCTTCGTCTCCCGATTTCGCTGGTTGCTGCTTGGAACAAGAAAAACCAGAGTTGAAGTTGTTCACGACAAAATGGTAGAATGTGCATGGAGAGTACTATGATCTTTGCAGGTCTCAGGTACGTACTTAATCCGGCTATAGTGCTCGAGTCTTGTATTCCTAGAACGCTTGATGTTAACGGAGTGCCGCTTTTGGTTTCTAGCGTTAATTCTTGTAGTGCACACTGTAACGTTGTCTGTCAGCTGTGTATCGCTACAAGTATAACATAATGGTAAACTACTTTGTAAAGCTACCTAATTAAACCTTCTAATTCGAATACATGTATTCTAAATATCTGTTGGCCTTTTTGTACATTAAATGTTAGTTTCACAATGTAAATTGATTTTATGATATTCAGTAAAAATAAAAGAATCGAATTAAGACATAGATGTGAGTTTATATAAAAAGAATTTCTGTTTTACATCTCGGACAAATAAGGTTTAAATGTGTAGTATATAATAAATATGTATGTAATATATATTACATATGATATGATTATAAAACTTTGTTATTGTTAAATTTGATTAGCAACTTATTAATTTTTTTTTCTGAAGTGGCAATTACAAAAAATGTTCATTATAGTTCCGAGTTTTTGTTTTCACAACGGGACTAGGTAAATTTATATTTTTATTATTTTGGCTTAGAAAAAGAAAACGATCACAAACTACAATTTGTCTTCAATATATGAACATGACTGCCAGAAGTTTACAAAATATTCTACAGTTATGAAATAATAATAGGATTTTACTAGAGAAGACAAATACTGCATATTCTGAAGATTTCAAAATTGAAAAATGTTTATTTTTTATAGATTAGATGTGATATGAGCGGAAATAATTCAGAAAATATCTCTTCAGAACGATCTTATTATGGATAAAACATATTTTGTAATTTGTTTATACTCATCAATACAACTTTAGTATAGTAGAAATCCATACAAATACGGCTGACAGCGGCGACTACAGTTAGTCTCACTTAGGTGATCAGACCCTATATATCGTAAAAAATATCCCCACAGCCAACCAATCGATTAGTGATATAGTTGACGTCATCCTTGCGTTGTCACAATTTTACAACTGCCCCGGTTACACACTTCCCCTCATATATAATAACAATACGTCAATAAAATGTATTTGATGAAATACAGCGTCATTGATTTAACATGGCTTTTACAAGTATATATATTAATGTATTATATACAGATTGCTTAATACGGGGATTGTATCAAACTATGTAATTCTCCATAGTAAAGATTTTATTTGTGAATACATGCATATTAAAGTTGTTTTAATAAACATAGAGACAAGTGAAAAATGCACATTGTATTATAAAATTTAAAAGAAGGTGAAAACATGCTTTGGATTTTTAATTCCTTTAATATATATTACGTACAATTCGTTATACAATGTACAATACAATATGTACAATACGTTCCTTTAATAATATATTACGTACAATATGCAATAATTATGATATAGTCCTAAAGTGAGAAAATGAGGATACATTTCATCGTTTCTAAGCTTGCAACGAAAATAACACGAAGTTTAAAGTTACGCACAACAAAATAAAAAATGTTTGTGTGAAGATTCTTATGTAGTTTCTATGACTTTGACGAATTGTAAATATCGAAGTAACAGAAAAATGTATCGATATCGTTGAGATACTTCTAAGACTAGATAAAGCATTCGTATGAAGCCGAGGCGGTTCACTAACGTCATGTAAAATAATATTATACAACAGAATCAATTATTCTTGTGAAAATATCTATCGCTTAATTACACTTAGAAAGCTGGTTATTTCGGACGTGACTTAGAAGTTGTCGCAAAGGGAATAATAGTAAAACTTTGTACAGCAATCTACTTCCATTTATCGCCGAACTTAACATGTATATAGAGAGAATTTATATCCTTTATCATTTACTAGCTGTTGTCTGCGAATTTATTCTCATGAAAATGAATTTATCGTTTCATGGGAACATTGTATTTTTTTAATTAATTGTGGGCCGTATTTAATTTAAGTTATTTATCTCCTTCAGCGCGATTTTAAGTTCCTCTATTAAAGTATGTCATTACTATTTATACTTTATAGGAAGATGTAAATATTTTCTAGTCTAAAGCCTGCTACACACGTAACGATATATATATATAGCAGCGTTTAACCTGTGCAAACTGATTTGCGCAAATTTAACGATCGTTAACTGGCGGTGAAGAACGATAATATACAACGATTTTTATACACACGATCAATAAATCTGCGCAAACCGGGTTGCACCATATATCGTTGCGTGTGTAGCAGGCTTAATAATCTGTTCTTAAAACTGTCGTCAAAATCGGTTTAGGTCTTTTTAATAGTTCTTTTTAGTTTTTCGGTTTAGCCCTAACATCTAGTAACAATTTTCAATTTTATTTATATGTATAGATTAATTAAATATTGTAAATAATCCTAAAACTAAGCTGATTCCCGCCCGCCTCATTAGGCATAAAAAATGGCAAAGGGAAATTCGAATCCAAAAAAGAGCCTCAAAAGAACTGGCATTGTAACTGGAAATGGCATCTGCGATCATCTTTGTTTTTGGAAGCATCAAAAAGTATTCTTCGAATGGAATATTCGTTACGAATTTCGAGCAGACATAACTAACTCGTAAACGTAATTATTCCTTTCCAAATATCTATTAGAAGAATAAATACGTGAACAAGTTAAAGTCTATGAATGTTTCCCAGAAATTATATTTGACTGTATTATAAACTTTGTAAAAACACAAGAGGCACAAGAGAGAAAAGCTACCTCGAAGAGTGTAATTCTTTTAAAAAGTTACTTTTAGGCGTCGGCTGCTTTTGTTGAATATCCCTACGCCTTTAATATCTATTTTATTTGCAGTAACTCGAGCAAATAACAGGTTACAATGAGTAAGCATTGTGAACGACACTTACAAAATACTATGTCATATTTATTAATATTGATTAATAACAGTAGGTACGAATTTTGACAAAATAACTTGACTATCAAAATTATTTCACTTTAATTTTAGGAAAACCATATATTGTAGATTAAAACGTTCCTGAATATGCATGCCTAGTAAGTTTTTGTATAACAGGTCTTTATACTAATGAACAAAATTACTTTATTAGTACCCGCCCACCACGACTTTGCACGGACAAATTAACGAAGGAAATTAAACCAAATCAATCAAAATTAAACAAAATCAAATTTACAATACAACCATGTAATGTAGTAAAATGACTATAGTCAATATTTTTTAAAGATCTCTTCTCTCTAACTCACTCGCCCACTTTTTTATATAGAGATTGTTCAATTAAAGTGTTCCACTTTTCCTGTACATTTTTTGCAAACATTTTCTTTCATACACACCTTGTCCTTATAATTACAAATATAACAAATAGCCAAATAGTTAGAGCCTAGCCGTTCTGAAGTGATGCGCTTACATACAAAACAATTGATTATTATTTCTATAAATTAAGGACTAAAGGAACCTTATATTATATATCATACTAACAACTGCCCGCGAATAAAACATAAATAGTACCCAATTAACTTGAACGTAGTATACTGTTAGTAAAATATGTCTACAATCTAACTTGTAGTTCCAGAAATTTCCTCCTATAAATGTGTAAACCCAAAAACTTTTCCTCTTTATAATAACTAATGGCCGTTCAATTCGACCATAATAAGATATGCAAACGGTTTCGTTCATATGTTAATATATAGATATCATCATATTTATTGAGTTTTTTATAAGTATCGTAGATTTCATATATAATAAGCGTGAAGTATATATAGAATAGAAACTTATAAAAGATTCGACTCTGAGATAGTATAAAAAATACTAACAACATATTTCTAAAATGTGTTATTGATAAGAAGACTGTGATTTTATATTATTTTTTATTTTTATCATATACTCCTTTATATTATATATTAAGATTTTATGTTAGGCCGACGTTGTCCTTCCCTGATAATAAAAAATATATACTTATGTGCATAAAATGCTTAAAGTAAATAATGTATTCAATTTGATAAGGATTAATACTGTATCCGTCTAAATAACCTTCCAATTATCTCATTGTATGTGACCATGTTTTCAGAAGATAGATAGGTATAGTAAGCTATTGTTAAAAAATAGTTATATGCCATCGCAGACTTCTTGTAGATCTATATAAGAGGAATATTTGACTATGGATTATTTTGTTATATTTCAAAAGAATTAGGCAGCTTTTTCGATGATAAATCCCAAGCGGCTTGATTTTTCCAACACTTCCAACAATTATCGTTATATTCCAACCAATTTACACAAAACCTTGACAAATCATATACCTAAACCTCCCTTATGTATTACTCTATCTAATGGTGAAGACCGCTTTGCAATCCTTTCAGTAGTTTTAAAGTTTATTGCGAACTTACAGGCAAACGCGGCGGACGACTTTGTTTTATAAAATACTAGCTGTGCCCGCAACTTCGTCCGCGTGGAACGGAATACAAAACACAGTGATTAATGAAACAATCTGAATTTATATCTGTATATCTTGTATTTTGTAATGTAAAGTGTCAGGCTAAAAACTAATAATGGTCGCACTCCTTTGTCACTTCAATAATAACTCAAAATTAGGGCTTCCAAGTTGCTTTGATGTGTGTAAAAATCATGGGCCTAGCTATCGTGCTGCATCTATCGTCATAAAGTCAGATAGTTCATTAAATTATTTTTTCATTTGTATGAACTTTTTTTACTAAATCATGAAATTTACAATGTACGATATAGTGACATTAAAAAATAATTGAAAACATAATCTGCCATTTTGAGATCCGAGTCTTAAAAAATCAGCCGAGGGCTTATAATATTCATTCATATATACTTTACATATCTCATTCTTATTATTATTTTTATGTTATCCTTTCTTTTGTTTGCACTGCCTGCAGACTTTTTTCTCCACGGTACCGCTGGAAGAAAATGCAATCTCCCTAATGCATAAACCAAAAAGTATTCATTAATTCAAAGCGTAATTAAGACATTAGAATCAAGGTAAATTTATGAAAATTATAATTCATCTCATTGTTATCTGTACTCTTCCTTGCAATAATATTCTTAAGACAGTAGACCAATAAAGTTATAACTTTAGTGCCATCTGTTGTCGTCAAAAATGTAGTCTGTACGATTTTTTCTTACATTTATGTTCAATAAACAATTTTGGTCTGTTAATTTTTTTATTATAATAAAAAATTGTCATAAAACGTGATAAGGTTCAATAACTTGTAATATTTATAACACAAAACTAATTAGACATTTACAAATTTAATCATAAGCCTTATGCGATCGAAAAATAAAAATCCTATTTTACTTATACAAAGTACAAAGTAAGTTATTTAATTTATAGAAATATGTAATATACGTAATTGGCCAATTTTTAGAATGTATATTATAGTAGTAATAGATTTAGAAAATGGTGGTTGAACGCCATATATTTGCAAAATGCATATTAATTAAATACTGAACTTCTTAGGTTATTAATATTTATTTATCTGAAAATAAAATATTAACCATATTTCTTTCGTTCTATGTCTTAGTAATGTAATACTGTGGCAATGTTTATTTATGTTACAAAATACCCTGGTTTTTAGATGAGGCTAAAGTCCATTTACTTATCTATTTTTCTCTCGTACTTAACTCCCGTCGTCAATAAAATTACAATAACTTTAAATAGAGTTAACCGATTTTAATGAAACAAAAAATTTATATTGCTCCGGAATATGTTTGATTATTTTCTTGCTGACATTTTATCAGAAACCTAGTACTTTACCAGTGATGCCTGTACAAACAAACAGACAGCCAGATAGACAGACAGACAGATAGACATTTCTAAAAATGATCGAAGTGGATTCTATTACTTATTCCTAGACACAAGAAACAATTTTTTTCTCAAAAATCAAAAAAGTACAGACACGTTGGATTTACATTCTTATTATATGTATACATAGATGTAGTGATTATTTTTATTGATAAGCAAAAATCTACTAAATAAAAAAAAGTCTGTTGGTTGACAGAAGAGAAACAGGTATTGAACTGTTTTATCTCCGCATATTTATACATAGATGATGGGGTCTATACAAATCTATTCTTGACAATTATATTTCTAGAATTATTGTAATATTTTGAATACAACAAAATATCGTATTATATATAGCATTCATATATGTACTTATATGGTAGTCATAAAAGTATGATGTCTGGCAAAAATAATTACCGTAGATAAGTTACGACCCTAATAAAGATCTCTTCAAGGTCAGACCTATAATAAAAGCTGTAATGATGAAATTTTTTGCAGGTGCTCCGTATATTACAGGAAATGGCTTTATTGATATCGAATCTGAAATACTTTTCGGACATTTATATTCAGAGTAATTCATCGCTATTAGGTTTTATCGCCGTGTTGATTGATTTTCTGTTTTATGTAAAAAACAATATTAATAATAGGTAATATACCATTACGTTTAATGGGAAATTATATATATATAGGAAAGGGAGTTTCCTGATTAATTGATTTACTAACTAACTGGTGCGCACACTCCGTCTGTGTTATCCTACACAATCGGTCCATTCCGCTTGCCCCACTTCTTCAAGGGAAAATATACAAATCGCTGGACGCGTATTGCTTACAAAAATCATAACTTCTTAAAACTTTAATAACTTTGTATTAAACGAAGATGTCGTGACATTTTTTTTCATATGGACCAAGCATATAAGACATGTAATAAAAAATGTATTGATATATATTGATTAGTTTTTGCGTGATGAACGCACAACGGCAGATTTCTATCATATGATATTATATGTATATGTGAGTCTGTAGAAATATATATTAACACATTAAGCAAATCGTATTATAAATAATTAACTTTACCCACGACTTCTATCGCGATTAACATTATTTGTTGTAATAAGTTTTAATAAAAAATTGAATGGGAGTATTCAAATTGGAAATTATATAAATATTCATAGATATAACTTTATGAATTTTCATGACGATCTGTCCAGAAATTAATGTGTTACAGCACCATCTAGTGACGACTTAAACTAAATTGTACAAAAACATTTTGGATGAAAAAATATGGTTCGATTTTAAGGCGTATCAATCTTATATAAATATACACAAAGATTCATACTTATGTATAAATTAGAGTGACCTCAAAAACTATTTTTTCGCGCTCTTGTGATATACATTACTTTGTCATGTTTAAAAGCCCCCTGAAACATCAGCTGGACTAATTGCAATCAATCATGATTTTTAATTTTTTTCAAAAATGGACAAATAACAATTTTAATTTTTTTATTTCCAACTTTTTTTTCAGTCATTCTATAATTTTCTAAAATCAAAGTTTTAATAAGTCTATATTTGAATAACTAAAGATCACACAAAATCTTCTCAACTTTTAAAATAGAGTACTTGCATGTCCAAATACCAAACGGGATTATAGGAAGCTGTACCCGATTGAATAGCAACAACCTTCCATCATAGCAACTCTTTTTTAGTTTGTTGCGTTTCAGAAACATCCAGTATATATCAAACTATCAGGAGGCTAGCAAGTATACATACAGACATGAGATGCACCCTTGAGCTCGTAGTACGTATACGTCTGAGTGCCTTAAACCTGGTGACGTTATAAAAGCCCGTCAGACTAAAAGCAATAGTCAACTCTAAAAAAGGTATCACGTTTTACAAAAGCGGTCCGATAAAAATTTCGTACTAAAACAGAAAAGGTCACTTATGCAAATAAATTATCCAATCCATCCACAAAGATTTAAGATGGGTTAATATCCGTACCCTCGGCTCTTCAAAATATAGAGCCGCAAACAAAATATCCGGACGGACGTTGTTACTTTAATCGCGAAAAACAGATTAAGGACAAAGGATTAAGAAAAAGAAGATCCTTTTAAATTTTGCATATCGTTTATACTAGCGCTTTACGTTTTAATTAAATCAAGGAGAGGTTAAAAAACCGCTTAATAAAATGAATTAAACTTTACTTCACTGAAGACCTATTTACTTTTTTATTTTAATTAACTTCAGCGCATTTCTTCAAATCTTATAGTTAAAACTGTCAGAAGTAAATCATATGAATATTGATAAATAAGAATTTAAACACCAGTAATTGCGCCAGCATATACCAATAATTTGAAGATCATGTAGAGGTCAAAATTCGACCATAAATCTTTTTTTTCATGTTTTTTTGAAAATTATCTTGTACGAATATTGTACATTATTAGACGTAAGGGAATCGATCCATGGGTGCTAAAGAAAAAAGCCAATTGTTACCGAATATTTTGATTTATAACACTAAAGCTCGTCAATAGCTACTAAGCAAAAGAAAATTAGTGACAAAGAGAGGATAACAGGGCACTGAACTCTTTATTCTTCCCCTGGTTGCTTACATATATATGTATATGAAGACGGTTTCACTCAGAATGCATAGTATAGCTTATATTATTAATTACACATCTGAGATATATACATATTTAATATTCAGATATACTTGATTGTTATTAAAATTGTGACCATCACAAAAAAATCAGTCATAACCGGACACTACCCCATGGCCTGACGGTTCAATAGCTGTATTTACACGAAAAGCTCTTTCTCGCGTAGTAATGCTTTCGCGCGGGAAAGACTGCGGGTGTTAATACCAACAATAACAATCACTAGTGAATTCACGTACGCGCTTTCTCGTGTTCAATCATGCGTGAAAGAGTGTATCGTGAAAAGGCAGCTAATGGTAAAGGCACTACCAATGCGCCACTAGCCCAGATAAGAGTCAATACATATTCATTGAAAACAATAATCCAATTCAAGCGTTGGAAATTAATTATGTAAATGAAATTAATCAGACAAACATGATATTACGATTAAGTAAGTATTTAATATTCGTTGAAGGATTACTTATTTAATTTTATTTTAAAATATCCCTTTTATATAGCCATTCCAAACGAGAAATATAATGATTCTGTATATCACACACTCCTCAGCTGGTCCATAAAATTATTCTGCAGATACCATAACTATATAAAAACACATTGAATTAGTTAGCCCGTTTATATGCTGCGGGCCATTTGTCAACGTAGACAGACTTCTATAATTAAATCAACGCGGTTACGAGTATGCATAAATTTACCTTAGCATAAATATAACGCTATAAAATATGAATAAAAAACTGCTCGATCTCGAGTATATAGAAAGAAGTATTATATAGAAGAAGTATATAGAAAATGTATTTTTTAATGTTAAATATCCATAAAACACTATTCAAACGTTACCACAGTCAACATCGATGTGCATACAAATATGCGAAACATTAGCTTTTTCTCTACCGTATTTTTTTATTTTTGATTTAATAACTTTTGTCGAGTTATAGTGTAACCATTAAAAAAATTGGAAACAAGTTTTACGCGGAGTCAACATCTGTGTTTACATAAATTTGAGAATTAGTACTTTTTCTCTACCGATTTTCCTTATTTTTTTATTTAATAGCTGTTATCAAACTTTAGTGTAACTCATAAGAAAATTAGAAAGAATTTTTGTTCCATACCATCGCCGAGTTGAAAATGAATTCATACTTCACTATCTTTACGTCTACAACATTAAAAAATATATTTTCATATAACTGAATGTGCCTGTGAATAAATGCTCATTTGAACAAAGCGTTTGAAATATTATAACTAGAAAAATGAACATAGAGCTTGTTTACTTCACTAATCTAGGATAAAGGCACATAGAACTTGACACGCGAAATCCTACCAATATTAAAACCTATGCTCGCAATAAGAACCGTCTGAAAATTACCTTACGAAACACTTGAAGAAGTCCGGTAGTCCTTAGTAGTCCGGTAAATCTGTAGAGGCCAAAGTGCCAATAGGGTATGTCAGTTCGAAAAAAAAAAACTTTTCAATTATACTAACCTAAGCAGCATTCGAAAACTTTAATTAAACATATCTTTCTTCTGTGCTCCAATTTTAATAAAATTACGCTTATCTATTGCTTCAAGCCACACCCAAGTTAATTGTGAAAACCCAATGAAAACATATTTAATAAGGAGTTTTAAAAAAGTCTTATTATATACTATTATATTTTTTATATCACCGGTAATTAGTTTTTCACAATTATTTTCAACTAGCAGCTACCACCGATTTCGCCTGTGTTTTTATCTTCACAAATGATGTACACTTTATATTATCTTCGTGTAAATAACAGCTCGTACAACGTATGCCTTCTCTTATATTGCTGGATTTTTTCCAACTTACTTAATACTTACTATTTTATTTTTTAACTAATTTAATCAATACCTTTATAAATTATACTATATGTATTATTTTAATGCATAAGCTCTATTACTGAATTTTTTTTCAAAATCTGTTCAATTGTTTTGACGTGTGAGAGTAAAAAATATCCATCCGTCGCCACAAAATTACTCCATTATAATATCATAAGAGTATGTGCAGGCAGGTTATAATATACCATACAAATATAAGCATGAGTTAATTTTCTAATGCTGAAAATACATAAATCGGTTATCAAGACAAGTGAAAGATTAAAAAAGAAGTAATAGTTATATACGAGAGTTTAAAAGCATGTCAGCAGTAATCAGCCAACAAGCAAAATGGTAAGTATATTGGTTCGCCTGTCAGAGTTCGTTAGTACATAATGGAACGACCTTTCAACGGCTGCAACCGGCGTTCCACTGTAAACATTTGTCGTCCGCAAATTTGCACTGACCACGCTTCAATGCAGATCAAGCTTCCATACGTTCAAAAGGCTTTCTAGTCGATAAAAAAACTAGTAACTATGTAAACAGTTACTACGTCTAAAAAGCAGTATTTAAAATGGTAATGAGCAATATTTGAATTTTATAAATACCCGCAGATATCTACTATATGTCTACTCTAGCTGAGCGCGCGTCTCCAAACCCATTTATTATTATATGTAACAATAAGTACTTTTTTTATTAGGTCTATGAAACTAGATTCAAGCTAACATTTCGATACAATATATTTCATAAATATATTTAAAATTAAACCCTTCTAGGTGTAAAACACTGCTTCCTTTATTTGTTGTACATGCAAAAATTAAAACAAGATACAAAAACAAAAATGGCGCATATGTGGAAAAACAACACTAGAAAAATAATTAAAACTAAAATATAACTTAACAAATTAAATTTAAAAAACGAGAGAACTAATACCATTAGTTATACATTAACAAAAATAACAACGAAAAAAAAAAACAGTTATAAGAATGGTAATAATTCCAAGGCGATATAAGATAATATTGCTTTAATTTGGTTTTAAAAGTACTTGAGTTGTAATAGTAAAATGGATATTGTGTAAATATATTTGTGACAAATTTCAGTGGCAGTTTCAATACTAAAGAAATTGGTATATTGCAGCACCACCTAGTGGCATATTATGGAAAGACAAATACCATGAAAACCTTCTCCGTAAAAAATAGTTATATTTTGTCTTAACTTTGATTATAATCAGCCAAACGATATTGTGTTTATCAATTACAAATATATACCTAAAGTAATCTATGAAGATATAAATATGAAGTAAAAAGTAATTCTACAAGTGTTTACGATTAAATCAGTTATTCTATATTTTGAATAATAAGTTGGCCGTCACGGGACGCCCTGGAGAGATGTGAAACAGTTAATGTTAGAGTATATAAAAATATAAATAAAATAAATAGAATTTAAGTGGGTTAATAAAATAAGTATACTTTTCTTATCATTTGAATTATAACGATACTTACAGAATATATATATTATACACACTAATATTATAAACAAAGTTAGAAAACTTGCATACAAGCAGAAAACGTGTCAAGTATACTTACTATAGTCGGATAAGAAATATTACATAATATGCACAGATATACAACGAAGTGTATAGTATACCACAGTAATATACGCGCGCGGACACACGAGAGAGTCGACAGCGGTTGCGTAAAAGAGGCATGACGATATGAGAGCGTCATGCTATTTGCCGTGATGCATAAACTTCGAGTTTACATCAAAGGCGCACCAATAAATGTTTCATATCAGAAAGCAATATTTTAAAAGCAATATTAGACTTTTATAGAAAGGCTAGCGGGCCCAGCAGATGTTGTCCTGTCCTGAGAATAAAAAGCAAATCCTTGAATCAGATCGCAGTATCACCTACTGCTTCCAATTATGAATCCAATCCACTCAAATATACACAAAAAAAGTTCATCAAAATCGGTTCAGCGGTTCAGTCACAGACACAAGTACAGAAGAATTATATATATATATATATATCAAGATAGGTATATTATTAGATGTTAACTATTATATATTTAAGATTGTGTATATCTTCCTGATAAATCTCATGGAAAATAAATAATTACATCCTGTTTTTATACGTTTAAATTGACCCGCTATTATCACAACTGGGAGGAGGATGAGCCCTTAGAGTTTATTAACCAGACGAAGTGGAGTAAATTATTAGCTGTCACTAACAGGCTTCGAATGAACCGTTTACGTCTCTAAATATAATAAATTCAATATTTATTGATATTAACATTCTGTTATAGGAATCATGTTATTACCGATATACGAACGCAAGTTTTGTTTATCTAAAACTGAAAAGTTTAACAACTGTGTTTTAAATGAACTGACATAAAAGATTAGCTTCCAGCGAGAATATAAACTTTAGTATCAAGTTTTCCTATAATTTATGTATTTCCTCCAACAGGTTAATTACTTAGAAGTATATCTCAAAATAATCTTTTTCGCATTTCATATTTTATACGTATCAAATTTTCCCACTAATTCCATTCCTAAATTAATTCTGTATCACAATAATTATAATAAGATAGTGCGCCATCTATCCTAAGTTAGAGGAAATTAAACGCAATATACGTTTATGAATGAAATCAAGGAAAGGGATTTAACAAATTTTCTATTTTCCTATTTTCGTTGTTGTTTGGCAGATGGCGTTGTTCTGTTTAAATATTTTAACTACACAGGTGGCGTAGTGATATAAACGGTCGTGTTACTTCACCACTGCAGCGCTACTGTCGCGCCTATTTAATCATTAAACTGTATTATACAGATTGATATAGAATTAAAATCGATGGTGAAGCTAGTATAAATATCATTACGCTTTTTTACTCCATAACACAGAGAGAAAGTTATAAATGGAACACTAAAACGTAGTTCCCGTGGAATATAAATACCATTTACACGTGAACGAAGTTGTAAACGATAACGAGTGTAATTGTCTTTATACTTTCTAGGTTTTAAAGCTTGACAACAGTCCTACCTGATATATATATTTTTTTTCGAATTGACCTACACTGTTGGCTTCGTTAGGCCTCTACAGTTCCACCGGACTACTACCTGATATTAAAAAATGAAGGTCCCATGGCAATAACACTAGGGGGACAAGCTCTCAAGCTCAGTTGCAGGAACACTACTATAGGTGATTGGAGACAAATTGTCGACATGAATATGTTAGGTTACATCACGATGTTTTTGTTTCGCCAAAAGCTCCAGTTCATTGCAGGATTCCAAACTACGCCGATTGAGGTGATGTCGATTGGTGTTATGCCTGAGCCCTTATCCTCTCGATTTTTATATATTATTCTTTCTGTGTCTGTCTCTGTCGATTTTGGTCAAAGAGTACTCAGTATTTGTCTAAACTTTTCTCTTTTGTTTCTCAACCGGTTTTCTTAATTTTTTGTTCATAGTTATTCACGAGCTTCAATTTTGTCCATAACATAATTTTGTTCAGGCTCCTTACGTCCACAATATTTGTATAATGCTCCTCCTCTATATACATAATATCTATATATTACCACATGAAGAAAAAAGTTTGTAAGCGTTATTATATGCTCGAAATTCAATCACTTTTAAATGTAATAGGGTATTTTTGTATATATTTAATTATAATTTTCTTTTTTTATTCAATTTTTATAGTTTTAGTGTCATTCATTAACAATGTAAGCAATTTTTGGATGAACTTTGATATCGTCAATTGGCAAGAACCTTGGAGCTAGTCACGCAGTCCCCTTCATTAAATGTTGTCCTTGGAGTTTTGTGCGGAAATCACACGCACTGGTTAACTGCTAAAGTTCGTTCAAAACAAACAGGCGATAGTACTCAAGGCCTTTATAATTTCAACATTTATATAGGTAATATTTATAAAATAAACCTTTCGTATCAATAAATAGCATGTGTAATCAAATTAATATTATTCTCATAGAAAACTTTTCTTTTTCTATCTTGTTATAGTAACTTTGTAATTTGTAATTTCCAACAATTAGAAAATATTTCTCTTTGTACTAATTCAGTAAAGTGACTGCATATTACAATATTAAAGTACAGTACGGTCCAAAAACAACAAGATTTGGTGATAAATTACATCGGCACTCGTCGCCGTCATGTCCGTCTGTAGAACTACCTCCTCACGCCTCGTTTCAAGGACCCAATATCATAAAAGGAAGGAAACACGCTGGCCGGGAGACGATTCCATGTCTTCAAAAAACGACGGTATACATAAAAAAATTCGAACGCAATAGTTGCTACCGTGTATTTGTGAGGACACGTACTCGCTCTTATAGTTATATAGTAGAAATAAGAAGATCAAATGTGGTTAAGCAACTCTTTAGAGCACTTGTGACGATACAGATAACAAAATATGCTAATTGAGGTAACGGCCATTTGTAACTAAAGCGCTTGTACATTGTGATGTCTGTATCATACACAATAGGGACAGCCCTTCTCTGCAATATACCTAGAGCATCAAGTAACTATTGGGTGGAACTAACCCAGAGATACGAACAGTATTCAATACATGTCAAAACTTAAGCGGTATACAGTAGGTATGGCTAAAAACAAAAGTAGACCAAGGTATTAATTTTAAATAATGACAATATCAGCTTTTATTTTACTTCAAGTGTGTATTTTAATATTTATATCAGTCTATAGTGTCCTTCAATCTGCTATAATTAGGGGCATCGTTTCATTTGTGTTCTGCATCCACATTTAACTATTTACACCATTCAAATCCCATGTGATATGTAGATACATAATCGGTTGTCTTAGATATGACAACTAATTGAAACTAATATTAAGTAGAATCGATATGATTAATCGATTGATTGATCGATATAATTATTCTGAATATTCAACAAAGTTTCACTCATCCCACAATTATGTTGGCAAAAATTGTACTATCGGGTATTAATCAAATTTTAAAACCCCTGAATACGGGAACAATATGTGTCTAATGTTATACGAAACGACTGAAACACGTCACTGACATTAACAATCCCCATGTTATTTTCAGTGTAGCACGGAAGGCTCACATTTGTGCATCGTGATTCGTGAATAAGTAAAACCTTTAAACTTTATAAATAAGTCAATTAATCAATAACATGAGAATGATAGGAAAATTCCCTTAAAGATTGTGACTACATGCTTTGTTATAATTGAATGTTCCTGACAACTTCTAATAAGACTATTCAAATAAGAAAAACGTGTATATGTACGTACATACATAGCTAGTTGTGTTAGCTTAAAAAAAGGCATTAAATTCAATGGATAACATTTGATATATAATTTTATTAGATGTTGTGGTGTATCCAGAATGGATAAGATTAAGAATGAGTATATCAGAGGAAGTTTGAAAATAGCACTAGTGACAGATAAGTTGAAGAGTAAATAGGTAAGCATGGTACTGGCATATTATGACAAGAGGTCAAAGTCATGTAACAAGAAAAGTTTTGAGTTTGAAAGTGAACGGAATAGGGTAGAGAATGACAGAAAAAAGTGTGGAAGGATTGTGTGAAACATGATATGTGTATAAAAAGTATGAATACTGAGATGACATCTGACAGGGGAGAGTGGAAAAAGAAAACATGTTGATGAACGTTTTCTTAAAAAATTATATTTAACTTTAGAAGGCTTTAAATTTAATTTTCAATATATCTGTATACATAATCAAATAAGATACAAAATAGAAGTAGAATAAACTATGTACCAAATAATAATATAACATTAACTTACAATGTACTCAAATAAAAAGAATACAAACCGACAGTTAACCTCAAATCTATAAACTCACTTTTAAAAAAAACATATTTCTTATAAAAGAAAAAAATAAACATCGCTATCACATGAGATATACTTCGATAAAATTTTAATTAATCATAACATTTTGCAAGGTTCGTTAGAACACTTTGTTTATAAAAATATATCTTCCGCCACTATAACCTTCAACAATAGAAATTATTTTCTCGTAAAGGGGGAAAAACAATACAAATAACTGAGTTTACACAAATAGACACGATAAGAACTTTCTGAAGGTAAACATTGACATAGGTTCTGTAATTACTTACTCACACTTTGTTAGATAATCATTTATGTACATCCCCACTGACCCCAATATAAATATCAAAAATGCGTAAATAACTCTGTCTGTCGGTATATATGTTCACGACTAAACCACTGAATCGGTCCCGAAGAAATTTTGCATAGAGGTAACGTGAAGAAAGACTTTATCCTGAATATGGAATCATTTAGCACTTAATAATTACTTGTATATAGATAGTAGTTACTTCTGCCCACGTTTTCGTCCGAGGTGTCTCAATTCAGCGATTCAATAAAACTCAAAAATGTATATTTTTAAGTATAAAGTGTAATTTTTATAACCACTTTAGTATTATTTATCTCATTTGTACACTTGTGGCGCAATAGCTGTAAATTCTACTACCATATAAAACTGAGAGATCACGGGTTCAATCCCTGTTCATGATTAACTTTTGTATGATATATGTGATATATCTTGCTTACTTTGGAAAATTAAATGGTCGAGTGTGAAATTATATCGTCAATTAAAAAACTGTAGTACTAAATACTTTTCCAATATATTTATTGTTCAATCGAAATATATTTTTTTTATAACGCCCATAATAGACTATGAAACCCTTAGAGTCGGAGGTAAATTAAATCATCATCATCATCATCTTCTTACCCTTATCCCACCTAAGTAGAGTCGGCACAACATGTTTTCCTTTTCCATTCTCCCCTCTCAGACGTCATCTCAGTATGTACGTACACCTTTGATACAGATATAATTTTTCCCACAATCTATCACATTTTTCATACACTCTATTATTGACAAAAGTTATATGTAAACATCTGTAGTATGACGACAAACATTTACCTTTTGATTTATTATTCTACGATCCAAATCACGCTATATAAATTAACTAACCTAACAAAATTAAAAGTTTGAAAAGGTTTTGACTTGTAACATTGTGTAAAAGTCGTAATTTGTTATAAATCAATAAACAAAACATTGTATGGTTTTGTTATGTGACTTTTCACATAATGAATTCCTTCAAGGATATTAACTATGTAATTTTTTTACACGAAGTTCACTGACCTGTTGAATGGTTACCTTTATTTGTTTTGTATATTGATATGTAATTACTTTATTACTTTGGTTAGCATTTTCATGTTCAAGGCCAAATATTAGCTCGTATGTTTATTTGATTAATAACGATATAGAGGGTTAGTAGACATTTTTAGTACATCCTATTTGTGTCATTCTAGTACGTACCCATGGTGACATGTATTGAAACATCAAAAGTACACAATACCTTCCCATAGTTGTGTAGATTACCACAGTACAAAATCGTTCAAAAAGTTTCTGAGAAAATCAAGTACATATAAATATACAAGGAAAAATAAAACCTCATTCTTTCTAAACCAGTCAATGAGATTAATGAGGTTAAAAAAAAATAGAACCTTTTTATCTATATTACAATTATTTACTTCATTATACTTCAACTACGATACTTCTTTATTAATATATCAATACATATCTTCCGAGACCACGGTTAGTCATCTGTTTAAAACTCTATTGTAATTATAAATAGCAGGTCTGCCCTTGCTAAGTTTAAAAATCTAATAAAAATTTTGCAATAAAACACATTAGTATAAAGCGATCCCACTCACTTATGCCGGCAACTTTTTAACGACTTGTCTTAGATAGAACTTCTATCATGTTTAATTCCATTGGAAGGTTATAGGCTCGGAATACCATTTAATCGGAACTGTTTCGTTATGTATTCATCTATTACATAGTATATTCACTACTTGTAGCACACGTTCACTTGCGTTTAACTTTTCACACTGTGAAACCCACACGTGATGCCTCGCATTATTACCTCCTTCTTGTTTAGTGTACTTACTGACCTACACTTTGTATGATAAATGCTCCGCTTCTAACGTTTGTAGCATGATGTTAGATAACCTATAGTTTTCATCATTAAATAGACTATAAAAAAAAAACAAAAGAAAACTAACAAATGTAACTAGTATCTCCAGATATTAGTTTATCAAGCAAACTAATACTAATTACATAAAAAATCATTTAAAAAGTTTGCGTATTATTCAGTAAAAATATATAAACTGGTAGACATTAAATTAGTTAAAACCATATTTTTGACATAATTATAACAGACAAAAATATTTATTTATAAAAAACTGAAAACTTATATGACAATCTAGATATATAGGTGATTATATTATTTCTATTTCTCCTCTGTTTAGCAACTGATGTTCTTTTATTTTCCGTTTAATAGCCATAGACTAGACTTCAATAAAAAAATTGAAATATTTTGTTTCTTCCTTAATATTGAATATTAATCAACTATGATCTAATTTCAACGACGAGACTATGACTAGTTGTTACGATTCAAGAGGGTAATAATAGTGTCAACATACATAGAAATCTATTTTATAAGTGTATTATTATTTATATACTGTTAGTTATCATTCTTGATTTTAAATAGAAAACTGGTAAGATATATCCGTAATATTCGTAAGTACATTTCATCCATCAATTGCAAATAATTGCTCTGAATGACCGAGGCGAATGTTCACGCAGATCGTAACTTACGTAATTAATTGGTCACAACTTCCTGCAGGTTTGCGTATCTCTAAAATGTAATTCTATATTAAACAACTGTGTAAACCCATTATATAGATTATAAAAATATTGAAAACATGTGCTTATATAAATCATATCTATATTTGTATATACATGAGCATGACTGACTGACACACCAACGCACAACCCAAACTACTTACGCTAGAGTAGTAATAATGTACACGCAGATCCCTAGCACGTTATAAGTGAGGACTAAGGAAGAATTTACTTAAAATTCTACTACTAACATTGTGAAAAAGGGGATGACAATGTGTATTAAAGTCCGTCGTTTTCCATCAGTCAGGTATTTTTTCATATATATAGATATAAAATAATAAATCGGAAATAATTACTGCATATAAACCTCGTGAACAGGCGTGGGAAATTGCTAGTTTGCCTATACGGGAGACTTACACTGTCAAGGATCAAACGAAGATTCATGTCAGTGTCAACGCTGTATGATAGGGGTGTCACGTTATACAACAATTAATCATAGCAACCTAATAATTACCATTATAATATTGTTCCCGCCTACAAATGTGTAAAGTTTTAATAATAAAAATAAATATATATAAAAAGGTTGTATGTAAAAAATGACTGTCATGTTTTTATTGCCCAAATTAAATTAAATAGAATATTTTTAATTTTGATTGGTTCTATACTGCTATTACAAAAATAAAATATTTGATTTCTCGCTTGTAATGAATAAACTCATAAATACTTAACTGATTTAAAAAAAACCTAAATTACCAACCAATGAAAAGCTAAATTATCAGCTTGTCACGTGGGTTGTATTTTATTTTGAAAATCTACATTAATTGTAGGTAATTTTTTCATGTTCTCTATATAGAGCATGAATCACTTGAATTTTCATTTGATATTTTAGAAAAAATATTCGCTGAATTATAATAAAATTACAAATTAATTGTAATAAAATTTCCACGCGTCCAGTATTCAAGTTATACAACAATGGAAAGACACACATATACAGAGAAAGTCGCATGGAAGAGTCATAACGTTTTTTTCTTAGGTAACGATTTTTAAAAGTCCCCTATTACCGTTAACTGCTTTAAGAAAAATAATTGAAAAATAATGCTTAAACTGAGTATGCTTAATATCGGTGTAACCCGGTTTTGACAAAAACAGAAAAATACATCAAATTTTGTATCCTTGCAACCCTACTTTAATCCCTAAAATCATTGACTAAAGATGTTCGATCCGAATAAGTATTGTACCCATTGCTTCGTCTTGAAATATCTGCCAAATAGAATAGACCTGTGTTAGGATATAAATGTGAACTGGATATCTATTTTGTGTATATATAATTTTATTATTTATATTATAATCAAACGAAAATACACCTAGTACAAGAAAAAAAGAGTAAAAAGCTTCAAAAATAATAGAGATGCCACACTATTTGCTATAATTCATCACAATATTATAGTTTACGAAATTTAGTAAATTGTTTATTAACCCGCCATTTTATTTAACCATTATAGACAATTTCTTTTTAATTTATAAATAATATAACATTCCAAATAAAATTGCCTCCAGGCTATTTTTAACATTTATCATATTCCAAATATTCAACTTAATGTATTATTATCATTAGTATTAGATTAACGAAGGTTGTCAAAATATATTAAACTTTTGGCTTTAGAGCTTTGTAAAATTACCAAAATAACAAACAGGGTAAATTAGCATAGTTAAAATATTTTCCACTGTGCCACGTCACCGCGTCGTTCCGTCCCGGCACAGATAATGTCGCAGTCGTCGCTACGAACGATGCACACGCGGCGTTGCTCACCGAGATCTGGCACGCAATCATATTACGATTTATTTTAAAACACACGCCACCGGCACCCAAATAATTACATTTCCCAAATACCAGACAAACTTACGCAATCCCATTCGACACTATTCGCTACTGTACGTCCTTGCTGCGTCAGATTTGTCTGCAAAACGTATAAGTGAAAGTTACATCTTCTAAAGTGATAAATAAATCATAAATACGAGTACATATTGAGTATATCTTTAACTATTTTGGCGTTAAATAATTCAAATTACTGATGAAGACCATCAGACAGAATTTTTCCTTTACAGTACGACCATGGAATAAAATAAAATGGCATCCGATCAACTGAACGTCAATTCTGTCAATATTTTTAACCCCTAGACTATCCAAAGCCATAAAGATTTAAGTTCCATACAAAGAAATGTAGACCTCATGAGGCACAAGTCAACAGACTATTGGCTAGCCTAAGCTTAAAAAATACTTGATTTATTACAAAACTTTGAAAAATAACAAATGATGTATTGTAAAATTACAATTATATATAAAAAACCTTTTTCACTAAACCATGAAATTTGCAATGTACGATGTTGTGAAATTAAAAACATAATCCACCATTTTGAGATCTGAGTCTTAAAATTTGAGCCGAGTGGTTAACGATCTCTCTACTGTTTTCTGTCTCACTCACTTTTATTTGTAGATTTTATAACCCACATTTTCCAATTTTCTATACGATTTATCAAACATTTTTTTTATAAAAACCTTGTCCTGGCCGTAGAGTCAACCAAATAGTTTCATCCGTTCTGAAGTAATGCGCTTACTTACATACAATCAGCAATACAGTTTTATTTATATAGGTATAAATTATATAAATAATATAGATTAGATTTATGGGGTTTCTAATATTATACGTCAGGAAGATCTATTGATTATATTACATTCCTTATTAGGTACACATGTCAAAACAAGCAATGCAATTATGAGAACGGTAACGGGAAATATTTGTATTATATTTAGCGCAACAAAGTGTTAAACAAACAATTTGTTTTTAGACTTAAAATTTCAAAGAGATGTCGCTAACCTCGTCAACGGTAATAATGCGATGTATTAATAAATCCAACATTGACAAAGACCGCCAAGACAGCTGGCCTAACGCCAGACAAAAATCAGCCTACGCATGGGTGATTGGGTGATACGTCGTGGAACAATCCATATGACGTCCCGTTTACTATCGGTCTCGTCAGATTACATGTGTCCATAACTAATACACTCAAATGTAACATTCTCTAGAAATAAATCACATCGGTATCATTAAAAGAGTAAAAGTAACCTAAAGTCTCATAGATTATATAATTTTTGTAAATATTAACACCGTCAAATATGAAGTAGCCACGATATGCCATGCACGACATGCAACTGCCATATGTTGCTGTGTAATATTTAAACGTTTACACAATATACTCACTTTATTTAACCCTTAGTTGATTTTTTATGATCCTGATCTCAAAATGGCGGATTATGTTTTTAATATATATTTTTTAATTTCATAACATCGTCCAATGTGAAATTTATAGCTTAGTAAAGAAAAGTTAGAATGTATTTTAAAGTTATGTTTTCGTTTGTACTAACTTTTCTATAAAAATTGCAATTTTACAATGCATAATTTGTTACATTTTAAAAGTTTTGTAATAAATTGGATATTTTTTATGCGTATGCTGCCAACAGTCCGTTGGTTGACCTGTGCCTCATGAAGTCTTCATTCGTTTGTACGGAATTTAAACATTTATGGATTTGGACAGTCCAGAGATGAATACTAGCATACACCAGTAACTTCGTTTACGTCGTTTATTATCTTAATACTATATTTTATGTGCAGGGAAAAAACATAAGCAACACAGCGCTTATCCCACTTCATCACGGCAAGAAAACACACATCGCTGAACGAGTAGTGTTTATAAAATTCGTAGTTTCTTAAAACTTTACATTAAATAAAGCTATCGTAATAAACTTTCTTTTATATAAGAACAAAGTGTAACTGCTAAGAAGTGAAGCAAAAATAATGATCTAAATGTAACCAGTCATTTTAGAGTGATGCGCGCACAACGGTAGACCTCTATCGTTATTGATTTTGAACACAATCTTATCTGATATTAAATGATAACGTAGTTTAAGATGGTAAGTCATGCTTAACCTAGAGGGAGACTGGCTCTCAAGTGCAGCTGCCGGAAAACACCAATAGGTACTTGGCGACAGATTTTCAACTTGAGGGTGGTAGCTAGCCAGACGGACTTAGTAAAAGCCCTACCACCATGCTATGGTTTCATCACGATGTTTTCCTTCACCGAAAGCTCCGACTCAGTTGTTTAGATTCGAATCTACGTCCTTCGACGCTGTGTCCGAACACAATACCAACTGAGCCATCATCGCTTCAAAAATAGAAGAAGATAGATTAGCTACGCCTCGCGATTACTCTCGCACTTAATTTGTCCCTCCCTAAGCTCCTGATACCCTTCCAGGCCGTGCCATATATAGTTGTAGCCTGCCGGCACTATTCGGAATCTCGTTTTCTCTTAGTGTACTTTTTAATATACATATTATGTGGAAACTCCACAGCTCCTAAAGGTCATAAGCTGCAAAATGTAAAAAGTATTTTTTTAAGCATGGCTGGCAGTTCGAAAATTAATACGTTCAAACAAATACTGTCTTTGACTTTATAATTACAGGAGATATTACATTTTGGAATAAAAATATGTCTCTGTAGATTGACACAAGCCAGATTCGTAAAAGAACATGCATTGCAATTAATACTCTGATTTATTACAATGACTTCTGTGCTGTCCAATCAATTTGGAAGAGTACTTCATATTTGTGCAGACGTCACAGATACGAGCCAGGATTCACATCATCTCGTGGTAGACGTGAAGATCACCACAGTTCGAAGTTTTCACAAGAATTAAATACAGCTGTGATTTTTATATCTTTATCGAATTATCTTTCTAAATTTGTTTCTTAAATTCACAAAACTAAACTAGAAATTACTCGTTTGTAAAATGAAACGTTGGAGTGATTGAAATCTCGTGTTATTTTAGGACATTCTGTCACTATTCTTCAGCTAGCCTGATGTTAAGATAAGGGAAATATCAACAGATGTTATCACCATTGAGAGAGAAAATACAAGCACAAAGTGAAGTGGCAATGTGATTAATACCACGGCATCACTCGGAAAGAATTGTTTTCACACTGTTGACATATTTACAGGCTATTAATATATATTTATTTATAAATATCCTAAACGACCAGAGCGATTTTGACAAGACATTTATTGTCTTATAGATCACTTTTTAGACTATCATATAAAATACACATCATTATCATTTAGACTTTACGTTAAACAATAACAATATATTTTACAAAGGCATCTTAAAACGAGTGAAAAGGTTATAGACGTAGAATGACAAAATTATAATTCTAACGAATATTATAAATGCGTATATGAGTTTGTGTTTATTACTCTTTTACATCTTAACTAGCATGGTTGTAGGGCTTTTTCTAAGTCTGCCGCTAGCTACCATCCTCAAGTAGGAAATCTGTCGCCAAACATCTGTTAGTTTGCTGCGACAACTGCACTTGAGAGCCAGTCTCCCTCTAGGTTTAGCGTAACTACCATTTTAGGCCACATCATCATTTCACATCAAATGAGATTGTGGTCAAACGCTAACCTATAAAGTATAAAAAAACACTACTCAATCAATCGTCATGAAATTTTGCATACTGAATTTCAGGGGTACAGAGTTACAAATAAATAAACAGAAGACAGCCCACAATGTATGAACATCATACACGGAGATACCATGAGACAACAAAAACATATTCATGGAAACAAAGTCACGAGTAGTAACTAGTGAAATAATATCAACATATTCTCCGATAATAAAATTAAAGAAATCATGTGACTCCGCGGATGTAATAGCTAACCTATTCACTGAAATTTACGAGTTCAAACGTTTCGATTGACAATCAGTACACGAACTTCACAAGTTCACCGCAGACCATAAACGACTCAGGCACTCGGTTTTACGGTCATCATTATCGGCATACAAATGTATTGTTAACAATACAAATTATATAAACCTGTTCTTGTCAGTTAACCGTGAATTATCAATGAAGTGCACATTATGCGGGATGATAATATATAATTTATGCGTAATTCTAGAAAATTCTATTTTCCTTATTATCACATAAATAAATTTTATTATTAAGTAAATGTTGCCAGTCCTGTGATAATATTTATCTTTCAAACTTCTACTTGTTCTTTACCCATTTAAGACTTTATTCAAGTCTTGTAAGACTGTAGAATTATATTGTTGAAGCAATGGTGTTTAGAATTTAATATCCACGTCGAAAAATAAAATACAAATAAAAATGGTGTATTAAGAGAAAGCTCAATATAGAAATTGGCTTCGGATAAATATCTAAAAATCTTTATCATAGTATAATAAAAACGCAAATAACTCAATTAAGTTAACTTAAAGCAACTTAAATGACAATATAAATATCTTTACATCGATATTTGTATATGATAGTCGTGGGTCTAGTGGGTTGACCGGTAGAATATCAATACTATGTCCGCAAGTTCGAACTCCGACATGTACCAACGAATTTTTCGGAATTCCCACACATTTACTAATATAAATTGGTAACACTATCGGCTGACGGTGAAGGAAAACATTGTGAGGAAACCTGAACCTGAGAAATGTTCTTGTAGTACCGCCGTATGTGGTAAAAATATAGAACGGTGAATTTCTCAGAATTTAAAATCGCCAAAACATCGCGGGCTGGCGTGGTGATTATGCCCATACCTTCCCTGGGGAAAAGGCCTACGGCCCTGCAGTAGGTCTCTTACAGGCTGATGATGACGATGATTTGTAACAGGAACCATTTTTTAAATACACATACATTTTTTTGTAATAGAAACTTACACACAATGAATAACAACGAGGTCGAATATTGTAAAAACTTTAGCATAAATGGATACTTGTCTTTCAAATTTATCTGCCGAAACACATCAAGAAGTACTAAGGTTCAATACAACGCAGCATACACGTTTATCAATCATACATTAACAACGCCGTGACAAAGGGAAACCTACCAAGTACACCGTCATAACATGCCTTCCTACTATCGCAAACTAAAATAGCAGCAAACATTCTTATACATTATTACATAGAATTATTTAAATAAAAGCATTTTCAACAAGATAATAATTACGTAAACATTCACCGACGTATGGAATCTATTCAAACAACGTATAAGTTTGTCGAAAAGTTCTATCGGTTGGTATAGGCAATTGAATCAATTTGCCGATTTTAGTATTCCTAGAGCAAAGGTAATAATGCTTTTTTATAAATCTCTATTTTACTAAGATTGGTTTGAATTTTCATCGAATTCTACAAATTTACTGATATATGCGCAATAAAACGGTCAATTAAAAACCACAGAAATCACAATTTTTATATCTCATTATAATCCATTACATACTTACTCTTTCCCGCGGCTTCATCTACTGGTTTATCGGTATATTTACAAAGAAAAGTAGGTTACGTGCTTCTGCAGAAACTTAGCCAGTCTGCATTATTTTATGCTACAGTTCATTGTGTTTAATTCAGATGTTAAGTCGTGAACAAGTAACAGATAGACAGATTTACTTTGACCTTTCCAATATTAGTGTGGATTGTATCGACATTGTTGTTTATGTGTCATACAAATGGAATCATTGTGCTTTATCAAAAACTAAAATTTTCTAAGAAAATTTAAAAATGAACAACCATTTTACAAATCTTATTTTCAGATATTGCACGGGAATGAATTACGTGTCGGTAACATTATTTTATATAATTATGTAATTGGCATTACTGTCAAAGAGTAGCTCTATTGCTACGGTTCTGGCACTAGACACCCTATTTATTAAATGTAAATTCAAGAAGCCAACATGAAGATTATAATGAATTATTAACGAGAAATCGCAGTTTTTAGAGATCAATGTTTTGATAGTTAATTTACATTTTTCGTAGTCACACAAGGTTGATTCGCGAAGGTCAAATGTTGTCTAGCGTTAGGGTTCGGCTGATTTTGTGTGTCACGCGAGCATGTCATGGCGGTTTGCTCGCAAGTAGCAATATCATTTTTAATATTATTAATAAAAAATCGTGTCTTCGTGATACGCGAATTGATGCAGAACAACAGCTCTATACAGGAGTTTTATCGTCGCATACGTGTTTGTGAACGCGTAACGGGCTGCGTAGCATCAGTTTTTTCTTGTCACGTCACAGGGTGAGATCGGATGCGAAGGTTGCGCCCGTGACCGCGCCGAGCTGCCCGGCCGCCGCGGTATCTGCCGCGACAGTCGCGCAGTACCGCGCCGCGCTCGCTCATCCCCGGACCTCGACCCAACGGAAGCAGTGCACGACACACGACCCTCGGTTTAGTGATGTGCTCGTATTAAAGACCGCCGATGATGTTCAAGTGGCAAGTGTGTGAAGTGAGAGTATCGTGTGCGAAAGGCAAAGAACGACGCCGACGATTACGACCGTAGCCCGATATGTGGATACTTCTGTTGTCTTTTCTGGCACTGGTGGTGCTCGGTGGCGGGGCTACCTTTACGCCCAACAAGGAACTGCTTGAATGTGCGAGGTTCGTTTATAACCATTACGTATATACTTTTCAAATAAAATGTAAATATTAAGTATGCAAAAATTTAAGATACCAATGGCACATTCGGGAACTTCGCTGAGCCACAAAAATAATTTAAATCTGCTCGGAACACACGGCCGATTTATAATTAGAGAGAGCTCATAGAAATTATAACAGCTGTTAATAAACTAGATATATTATCAAATCAATATTAGGTATTGTTATCTTATTATCGTCATGTAGAGATATATCATGTACAGCATAAAATTAAAATATTATTTTGCTACCATTCAATATGGGAATAGTGATTAATGCGTCTTAATAACTTTAATATAAGTATAAAAAAAAATCCAAGCAATTTGCCATAGAAACTTGCTCCAGAATAAAAAAATTAGAGATTCGACAATTTTTAAGAAAATTCATTTCTCAACAATCCCTCAGGTTATCGAAGAAATAATAACATACATATTATCATTATTATTATCAGCATAATATCGTATAATCATATAAAATATCGATACTATCCCGTTATCGAAAAAAATTTATATAAAAACCAATAAGGAAGACTCCAAGAGCTATTTTGCAATTTATAGCATTACAGAAGATTATATTACCCGAGCTTATTTTGACATGAATTTACTTAAATTAAATAAAATTACTTGTAAAACTTTAATGTTCAAATTTGGCATGAAGGTGCAGTTTGTCTACAAACGCGTGGATTTCAAACGGTCGAACAATATCATGTAGACGCACCACGGTCGCATCTTTTGGCAGATGTACTTGTTGATATAAACAGACGAGACAAAATGTATAGGTGCACTGAAACAATCTCCCCGTTATATTTTAAATTTCGAATGTATGTACGCACATCACTTCAAACCAGTTGCACCTATCTGGATAATTCTTTTATGTTGCATTCGTAATTATCAGAACGAGGTTTGTATGACAGAAAATATTTGAAAATCGCACGAAACAGTGAGTATTGGATTACAAAATCTCAAAACAAGAAACTGAGAGAAGAAATTTATGTGACCAGAAAACTTTTAAACACGATAGTGGACGGACATGTGAGTAGAGGAAAACGGACAAAAAATTGTATATATTTTGTGAAAAATGATATACATATAAAAGATGTGAATACTTAGACAACATTCTAACAGAGGAGGTTGGAAGAGGAACACCTGTTGTACCGAATTCTCTTAGGCGGAATAAGTAAGAAGATGGATGATGTTAGGATTTGCATAGCTTAGATATATGAGTGAATACTGAATATGTTATATGTAAAATACCGAAACTGCCTTTTTAGTCATAAGTAGCATTTAGAGTCAGTAAATGCTAAAATAGAAAAATGTAAACGAATCATAAGCATCAAAATGTAAATTAAGGTAATCGTCCAATCGTAAATCGTCCAGTAATATAAGAAGAGTGAATTACAATTATACCACTGGGCTGATTTTTTAAGACCCAGATCTCAAAATGACGGATTCGTGCTTTTAAATAAATAGCCAATTTTTTTTTAATTATAATTTTACATTAGATAATTTGTTAGTATTCAATGTTTTTTTTTCAATTTTATATTTAATACGATATTTTTTTTAAACTTATGCTGCCAGCAGTCTATTGATCATTGCATCATGAAGGTCTAATTCGTTTGTATGGAGCCTACATCCTTATGGTTTTGGACAGTCCAGGGGTTAATACATGAAATGTATTTAGTAATGTTTATATAAATGTAGACTGTAAAAGAAATAAATTATATGCATAAAAAAATGCGCTCGGACCGATTGCTGAGCAGCACAGTGATTATACGTTGAGTAAGTTGAGTTGAGAAAATATATACAAACAATTATCGTGTTAGCTAAAAGTATATATATATACTTAGTAGTATTTTATACCTAACTAGTTCAGGTTTGTCTATTATACGAATTACATGATGTATTTCAAATCATTTTTGCATTCACTCCAAATGCAAAAGTAACCTTAAGCAACCACTGTAAAGGCTTCAATTAGGGAATTACGTCTTTATGTTTCTATTTGTGTAGATCTAGTTTTTGCGGTTCCGTTTGACTGTTGTTCCTAACAGCCGGATTTACAACCCTCGTTAACTCATCAACAGATGTTTTCTCACGTTTATGTATCCGGGCACAAACGTTTTTTTTTTTTTTTTGAGTCGTCTGATAATTTTATCTTTTACTATGATTTCGAAGTTAACAAACTCATATTATTTTTTTTTTCCTTTTCTAGGACAACTCAATTATTTAGGAAGGTTTTTATAAGGTATTTACTGAGTATCCAATTTTGTTTTCGATACAAGATTTATATGATTTACAATGTTATATATTATCAAGGAAAAATACAATTTTTGCAAACAAGCGACGTATTTTTTAAACTGTATATTAGTGGGCAATAAAAATTTGGCAACAAAATACCAACCTCTGTGGAATCATGAGAATAGTATAGTTATAGTAAATTATTCAAATTTTTCATTGAAATCTTATATATAAAACCAACAAAAATATGACCTACTGAATTGTAATTAAACAATTCGAATAATTTAAACTGCAAGCAATCTTCGTACTGTAACCAGTATTTAATTTATTACGTCGAGGAAAAGAGTGAGACCTCCGGTTAAAATCGGCATGTTTCGGTTTTGTAAAGCGTTCTCTCTATCACACAGCACAATGACTAAGAGAAACAAAGATAACACTATACGAAACTGAACTTAGCCGACTATCTCAATGTTCTCCCTGATGCGGACGTGTAAAGTGAAAAATCAGGTACTATACATTTATTTAACAAACTTTTTCTTTTCTGCAAATATGTAGACACCAATAAAAGTACACACAAATACAGTTACTTGGTTTTGAGATTACATCATTGTATATATTAATAAATCTGTGTTGCACGAAAAGACTTTATGATTATGTTATTTTCGTAAAAAAATATTTTTAACAGAATATAGTTCAGCAATAAATATCGAATAGATGGATTTGACTGCACGGGTGGCCAAATAGTCTTGTCGATTCACTGTGTTGCTAACTCCGTGCTGAGCATTGTAAGTTAAAATCGCAAGAGAATTATTCGAGTAATCCAGAAATTATTATTTTGAGTCTACTTTTATTTTAGGTACATTAGTTGCATATTTGTAAAGCTTCTGCGATACAAGGATTATTGATTCCTATGGCCAGTATTATCTTAAACAGAAAATATACGCTAGAATGTATATTTAACTGATTTTCATATTTTTTAATTATTACTTACTAGTAGACCCGGCGGACGTTGTTCTGCGCCGATAATAAAAAATATATACTTATGTGCATGAAATGCTTAAGGTAACAAAGGTAAGCTATAGAGATCTATAAAAGAGGAATATCTCAGAGGTATTAGGCAATGTTTTCGACGAAAGCTCCCAGGCGACTGGATTTGTTTCGATTCTTTCAACAATTATCATTATATTTCAACCAATTTACCAAAAAAACGTGACAAATTATATACCTAAACCTTCCTCGTGAATTATTCTATATACTGGTGAAGACCGCATTACAATCTGTTTCGTAGTTTTTGAGTTTATCACGAACATCCATACAGACGCGGCGGACGACTTTGTTTTATAATATGTAGTGATATTAGGATATCTTAGGCTCCATATTCACAACTAAGAAATTACAGAAGTTTGATATATAGTTACTAATTATCTCAAAAATAATTAAAGCACAAACAATATATGTATAGAAAAAAGTAAAATACTATTTAGTGGCTGTAAGCAATTCTGCTTCCCAAACCCCATCAATTAAGCATTCTTACACAATAATTGCACGGTTAGCTTTCTTATAATAAATGAAAACTGTTATTATATTAGAAGCATTTGCAATAGTTCACCACACGTTCTACTCTTAGTGTGTTGCAACTTGCTATATTCAGCTACATCCTCATCTAATATCAGGTGAGTTAGATATTCAATCTTAACCTAAAAATTACTATAAAATATGTAATAGAATGAATTAAAACAATATAATCACACTTTTATTATAAAAATAAATACATGTACTCGTGTTATAAATATATACTTAGTTAAACGAAAATTTGAATGCATACAATTAAATTACATTTTATAACGAAACGAACACGAAAGTAATTGAAATTGATACCTTTTCACAACTAATCCTCTTAACAGACCGTAATAACATTTGGCGTAGGGGTCGCTTGAATATGACAAAAACATGTAGAGGAAGTCGTGGAAAAAGCTAGTGTCCATTTAAATCTAATAAAACGTTACATCAACAGAAACTGCAATTTTTATTTTAGTTACAACTTAAATCAATAATTGTTTTAAATTTTATCTGATGTACATCATACCATTATATATAATCACTTAGCTTTTGAATGGTTAGGTGCTTTCAAAACTACCGTGAAACCAAATTTAGAATTGTCTCTCGATAAGAATGTTCCAAGGCTGTTCTGTAACGAAAACACTAATGGCCTAATGACAACAATAGCTTCTGAGGAGTGTCGAGCCAAAATTAACCAGTTTATCACAACTATCTGCGTCACTAATAACCCAAATATACACTGAGTGGCTGGCTGCGGCCACTGTGCCTATATAAATAAACCCTTGCTCTGAATACCTCTTGTTGCAACTAAAACCCGTCTGTCGTACGCAGTAAGTGCCGTAAATGTCCTAGCTTTTGCATTGTATAATATTACTCATTAAAGTGATAAGTTGTTTATACTCGTCTTTCATTTCAATGGGTGTATGTATTCTGGAAAGTTAAATTATGCATTTGTGCACAAAGAGCTTTGGCCTATTTTAATTTGAAGTTGACAAATTAATGTGCTGTATGCTAATTAGAAACCAAAAGCCTCTCGTATCACAGGTGTCCATGGGCGGCGGTGATTACTTAGCATCAGGTAGCCTGTCTGTTCGTTTGTCTCCAATTGCATAAAATAAAGAAGTCATCAACATTTAACTGTTGACCTGGCAAGGCCTCTGCAGTGTCACCTAGCTAAAAAATAATTATATTACAAAATGTATACATATCCTACAAGTGAAAGCTTGTTACATTTGGATATGACAAGGAATGGAAAATGTAATAAATAACTATATGTTATATTTATTAATATTACTAGCTAATACCCGCCCACTTCGTCAGGTATTAAAAGCATTTCATAATCAAAATCGAATCTAAAAAATATGTATCCTAGAACCATCTAAGAAAAAATCCACATCAAATGGTTATAGTTCTATGCTGATATGTTCATTTGTTTTGACGTGTTTGAGCCTTAATGGAATAGTATTTACATTATATGTATAGATGTATGAAGATATGATTGCAATTGCATTTAAAAAAACAAATGTATACTTAAATTAACAACAATAACAATGGACTACCTTAACTTAGAAGTTTTACTAAGCAATTATTATTCAATAAATCAATTTCAATCTAATAAGAATACACAAAGTATTCTTCATAATATTATAAATGTGAATGGATTTTTTTTGTTACGCTTTCACGCCTTAACTACTCAACCGATCATTATGAATTTTGCATACAGAAAAGGACATAGAGAGACCTTTTACACAGAAAAATAGTAATTTTTAAACTATAAAGCATTTACTAATATATTATCATTCAATTTGTCCATTTAAATCTAATAATAATACACCAAATATTCTTCATAATATTATAAACGTAAATGTGAGTTGGTTTGTTACACTTTCATGCCTTAACTAATCAACTGATCATTATGAATTTTTCATAGAGAGAGCTTTTATCCAGAAAAAAAGGTTTGTTCCAGAGGAATAGGTCAAATATACATTAACGCGATCGAAGCTGCGAGCAAAAACTAGTAACAAAATAAAAACAAAAACTATAGGTAAACTATAGACATCAAAATATCTTATTTGATTGTTAGTAACTTCGGTTGTATATAATCTTGTTGGACGAACGTCGTATAATTTTATATCGTCACTCAGTTTTTGAACGGTTATATGATCCCGGAATTACCGGATGTGGGGCTGAATAATGATATGTAATTTATGTATCCACGAGTCATATTTAAAAAACATAGACCGTTAAATAGTTTGTGTAAATAAATAAAGATATACTTATGTCTTTTGGTATTATGTGCTATATGTATGTTGGCAATGGAACAAAGATTAAACGCCTCGATAATTATTAGAAATATTTAAACATTTTTAATATGTAGCACTTATGTTTTTTTATTGATAGATAAATTGAGAAACTTTTCCGGCTATAAAATCATTTGTCATATTTATAATTTAGCAAGTAAAATTATCGGAATAATTTCGTAAATTACATTATTTGTATTACGTACAGATCGTTTATAATGTCTGCATGTGAATTTAATGTTTTATATGTTTATAAGTTTTACACTTAAGTTTTCATGCGTTAAAACAAACTTCATAAGTAAAAAAGGTACAAGCTCGTAAACCAGAATGGATAAGATTAATTAAGATTGAGTATATCCGAGGAATTTTGAAAATAGCACCCGTAACAGAGAAGTTGAGGAGTAATAGGCTAGCATTGTACGGATATATTACGAGAAGACATGAAACTTATGTAACAAACTAGTTTTGAGTTTAAAAGTGGACGGATATAGGAATAGAGGAAGACCGAAATAGGTGTGGATGGATTGTGTAAAAAATGATATATGTATAAAAGGTGTGAATATTGACATAACATCTGACATGGGAGAGTGGAAAAGGAAAACAAGTGGTGCCGACTCTACTTAGGTGGTATTAGGGTAAGATGATGATGATATATATATATATAATAAAGAAGTAAAGAGAAGAAATCTGTACATATATTTGAGAAATTTCAGTAAAATACTCTGAGATACTTTAAAAATTACATTTCGATGGTTTTTTTAATGTTTGTCTGTTAATTTGCTCATTGCACGCAAAAACTAGTAGAATAAATAGGTTAAAATTTGGTACTATAATATTATTTTATAGTCACATAAAACAACAGAAATAAAAACCTATATAATATATAGATACTTTTTACGACTATTGTTATATATATATATATATATATATATATAGAAGAAGGTAGTTTTATATATTCTGAGATATTTAACACTCACTACTTTTTGGCTCCTCTAAATATGACCGTAAGATATTCTGCCTTTCCCGTAATACAGCTAAAATTTTAATAGAAAACAAATTAAGGAATATATTCATTATAGGAATAAATTGGTATATATTCATCCTTAAGTTGTCTCGGCGTTAAAAATATAATAAAATATGTATTAATTATACCAAAATGTGTGTTCTGCGCAACTGTGTTTAGAGTGGTCAATAAGTTTATCGAGTACCTACTGTAATATAAAACTATTTAATGTTGCGTGGGTTTCTGCGAAATTAAAATTTTCATAATTCTGGTTTAATTTTTATTGTCAAACTTAAATTAGTTTTTATTAGCGCTACGTGTATAATTAATTGAAAGCAATTATTACCCGCTTTCAAATGTTGTTACTGCTAAAACTATCAACCTTCAATGTTTGCGATATCTCTGCTATTTACTCATTAGAAACAGTTTTATCTATTTTGTTCTAAAATTTTAAGAGAGATGCGACTGTTATTTGGACATTGGTCCATTTAGGTACAAATTCTATGATACATATTTGCTGTTTTACAGTTTGTAGGTCGTGTTGTAAATGTTTTTGGTAAATATACATATATACTAAATAAAATTATTCACTCGCTCTTACATCTTCTCAGAATTTTTAGTTAACAAATATAACGTTACAAGCTTTTGCTTGCAACTTCACTCGTGTTAATGATGATTTAACATATCCCTCCAAAATAGTACTCTTCTTTCTGCCTGAAAGGTACCCTATGTCCTTTTCTGTACCCTTGACAACTCGTATGCCAATTTTATGGTGATCGTTTGAGAAGTTAACGCTCTGAAACGTAAAAAACAAACTCACATTCACATTTGTAATATTAGTTAGCATTTGCATTAAATAACGTTAGGTTTTCTTAATGAATTTTCTACTTATAAGTATCATGTTACATCACGGGAATTAGGGCCATTCACAAAGCGTGAAAAACGACTAACTACAACTCATGAGTATCGCGCTTCGTCTCGGGTGTCTGACATATTCACAGAGCGCGAGGCACTGCTGACTGCTAATTATAAGTACCATACTACGTATCAGGAATCAGTGGTATTCACAGAGCCTGAGCAAAGAGTGACTACTAATCGTGAATGGCACGTTACATCTCGAGAACTGAGAAGTAGTGATTATTACAAACATCAGTTACGGCTAGTTTATATACACCTACGTATATGTGTTTCTTTTTCAATCACTATTTTTCATTATACATGAAATTACACGTGGATAGAGTTATTAATGTAATAAAAATTATTTCCTAGATTTGGTAGTTGTAAAACAAGAAGTATGTAATAAAGCGTTAAAATCAGTATTTATCTATACAATCGAAGTGGTAATGAGAAATAAACTCCGGCAGACAAACTGGACGTGCGCCAAGAACAGCTGTCGTTTGAGATCATTGTCAGCACAGTACAAGAGCACGGGAGCGCACGACTGATGTAAACCAGAACTTTGACGTGTCGCAACCGCACTATATCTTTTTGATCGCAAAGTTTCGTCACTGCCAGTATTTTTACTACGATCTTATTTTACTCCATTTAGCATCTTGCTGTCGGACCTCATTTTTATTCCCAGAACATTGCAATCCACGATTCCGATCCGCTATATATTTATGTGTTTTTTTTATGTATTTAGGTTACTTCGGATTGAAAGTGAAAGAACCTACAAAAATTAAAGACTATAAGCACACACACACACACATACGTTGGCTGATAACGCCCATTAAGCTGCACTTAAATTGTTACTAATGATTTTTACTACCAAGTTATGAATATTTTCCTAAGGTAACGTAGAAATTAAAACGTGATATTTAGACTGCGGATAGTTGCATTTTATTTTTTATTTCTATTTTGTGATTTAATATACTAGGTATTAGATATATATACGTTCGTATTAGGTATATATACGTATATATTCTACTTTCCCCAGAATAATAATTCAGTTATACAAGTATTAGAACGTAGAAATACTTGATATTAAATTATCTAAATTTTCTGAACCAGGTTAATTTAATTTTGTTTTACACATATTTTGCTCTTAAGCTTTATTTTCAGCTTAATTTATGTTTTATTTGAGATGTAACTTTTCATTTATATTAACTACAGTATGCAAACTGTGTTCACTTGAGAAATTGTAATAACCGTGTTATAATTAAATATTCGATTAAGAATATGTACATAGCATGGTCACGGATATAGGAGTAGAGGAAAACCGAAAAACGTGTGGATGGATTATGTGAAAAATGATATGTGTATAAAAAGTGTGAATACTGAGATGACATCTGACAGGGGAGAGTGGAAAAGGAAAACATGTTGTGCCGAACCTACTTAGGTGAGATAAGGGTAAGATGATGATGGTCAAATTAAAAACGATTAAATTACGCATTAACCTCATTAAGTAATTTATTTAAAAAAATAGCAAAGAGTCGATGGGATCTAAAAAATAATTAGCCTAAAACGACCTACGAAAAATTACGCAACAATTGGTCATAGTCCTATGTAGATAAGTTAAGTAGTTTTAAAAGTAATTTGTAAAATAATTTAATTAAAGTATCTTCTATTTAATCTTATACATGTAAATTGCTTAAAATTCAGAATTACATCCGAGATAAAAGATATAAATACCAATCTTTTTACTGATTAAGCTCCTAACTATATCGTCAAAAATAACTTTTTTTATTAACTCTACAATATACTTTTAGTGTTTCACATTACCTGTACTATAATCCCGTTGCATCTTAACCGTTTACCTTCATCCATAATTGTATTATCTAGGTCGCCTAAGTACGCGTCTATTCTACATTGGGTATTTATTCTTATAAAGTTATCCACGTTTATTCAATACAAGATATTCTATTATATTACCTTATAGCTAAAATGTAAAAAAAAACAACAAAAAATATAATTTACCCGTCAAAATTAGTGTATTTATTCTTTCACATGTTAGGTATTTTCTAAGGTTTCGGAAACGCATACACTCTGCTTTTTGAATAAAATTAAGTGAAATTGGAATGAAGGAGACATTTGGCAACAATATGCATTTAAGGGTTAATATTTAAGTAACGATGAACGACACATAATGTTTATTTAATCTAAAAACAAATCTACATACAGTTCTCGTTAAATTTTTTTACCGCTCTTAATATATTTTGCACAGAACACAAAATTGCGTCTACCTAATTACATACGTATTTAATTATATGTATAACGTTGAACAACTTAAGGAGAAATAAATACCAATTTTGAATTACTATAATTGTATTTTAACTATGTGTAGTATTAAACTATTGACTATAATACAAGCAAACCCGAACTTACGTCTATATTACGAACGGCCTAAAAAAATGACCAGGATTTTATATAATCGACGTCAGTTATTTTATATACTTGGCTATTTTATTAGTAATGTATTTGTAATAAAAACGGCATTAAGAGAGCCAAAAATATGGTATGATAACGTCACTAAGCATTATAAAACAAAGTCATTCGCCACATCTGTCTGTCCGTTTGTCTGTTCGCGATAAACTCAAAAACTACTGAACGAATTGTAATGCGATCTTCGTCAATATATAGAGTAATACAAAAGGAAGGTTTAAGTATATAATTTGTCAAGATTTTGTCTAAATTGGTTGAAATATAACGAAGTGTTGGAAATGTTAAGCCGCTTGGGAGTTTTCATCGATAACGCTGCCTAATTCTTTTGAGATATAACAAAACAATGCATAGTGACATATTCCTCTTTAATAGATCTACAAAAGAGTCTGTGTTGGCATATACCTATCTTTTAAGGGTAGTTTACCTATACCCATCTATCTTCTAAAAAAATAGTCAGAAAATTAGGTAATTGGAAGGCTATTTAGACGGGTACAGTATTGACCGTTATCAAATTAAATACATTAGTTACCTTAAGTATATGATGCACTTAAGCATATATTTTTTTTATTATCAGGACAGGACAGCGTCCGCCGAACCTGTCAGTATTATGATAGTGCATTGTTTCCCGCTGACTATCATTTGAAAATCTACCGTTAAGCCTATCGATTTGTACACAGTCTCAGTCAAACCAATTTCTCAGTTGTAACGTTCTATGAAATTCGCTAACAACATATGTTAATGAAACCGATTTGTTTTATAACCTTAGTTATCACAAATATCAACTCTGTTTCTGTTATTTTTGTATTATTATTTATGCTATTGTATACGATACTGTAGATTAATAGACGTAAGGATCATGAAGTATGACGAATAGAGACTTATTTATAAAGCATTCGACTTGTTGATAGTATAGAAAAAAAAGGAACTGTTTCCATTTTTTGTATTACTAATATTAATTACGTGGGGCGTTTTTGTGGATTTTTTGAAACACCCTCCCTTATGATGAGATGTCGTGACATTTGCCTTGACCCCCTCTCTGCTAATCATACATGAGATCGTTCAAAATTGGTATTTTAAGTATAAATACGTTAGAATTATTAAAAAAAAAACACTAAATATTTTAATGTTTTTAATTTTACTTTGTTACTATTATATCTTTTAATTACAATTATTATTACATTAAATTTCGATATATCAATACTTAATAACTTTGCATCTGTTCATGGACGATATACAGAATAATTGTGTCAGATTTCGGCATATTTTTTATGCAGAAATATGTTTAACTTTAATCTGATTTTCTCACATTTTTACACTACTTTTGCCCGAAAACAATTACTTGATATTTTCTAAAACCCCCTTCCTCCTCCACGTACAGAGATTCGGCTTCAGCCCCTATCCCTATTATCCGCTCACGTAATTAATTAGCGCACTCAAAACTTAATAGCTATTAAAGAAAAAGAAAATAGATTAGGTAATTAAAAATACTGGCTATTAAGTGCAGGTGCCGGAACACACCTAAAGGTGCTTGGTGACAGATTTTCAACTTGAAGGTGGTTAGCTGGCCAGGCGATCTTAGAAAAAGCCCTACCACCATGCTATGGGTTCATCACGATGTTTCTCTTCACCGAAAGCACCGACTCAGTTGCTAGGGTTCGAACGTACGTCCTTCGACGCTGTGTCCGAACACACTACCAACTGAGCCATCATCGCTTCACTGTTAGTTTAGACATATTGTAACAATAATTTATGGTAAGTAACAAATGTGTGCTTGACAAATTATACTTTATTTATTATTTAAGGTGTTTAATTAATCGTTTCGTTTTTTTCAGCCAGATCCTGTATATGGACCAGCATTCGTACCAGATTCCAACCAATTACAATAGAAACATTCCACCCGGTAAGTTTCTAGCGTTAAAGCATAATTCAATAAACGATTGCACAAAAAATCCCTAATATTTGTGTTTATTACCTACATTCCAAATGTAAGTGACTGATGTTCGCGATTTTCTACACATAAAAATGTTTTAATGTTGCAAGAGAACTAACTACATGTTTTAACCAAATAAAAAATGAGGTTTTATCTAGTCACCAGTGCTTAGTCGTTGTATAAAAGCGTAATGATATGCAATCTTCATCCCTGCTCGAGTTTATTCCTATATTAAACTGAAAACTACATACAAATCAGTACCTACAGTGATTTTCAAATTATATATGCTCCTAACACGAAATATTTTATTATAGACCAGCTTTTGCTCGCTACTTCGCTCAAACTGTAAACGCCTTGCCAGGTTAACAGTGTAGACAGTTCGAAAAAAAAACTTCGTTCACGTTACTCTACGTTATTTGTTTAAAAGAGTAGTTATTTATAGGTGAAATAATTATTAAAATTGATTGAATATTTTTTACACTTATTAAAATACAAATATAAAAAACGATACATTAAACAAAGGTACATTACCGCAGTTACAAATTAAAGAACGTTATAAAGTAATGAATCACTGATAAACCCATCTCGTTTATTAACCTTTATCGAAATCTTTCGAACTATTTATAACTTCTCATCGTAAAATTGCTAAATACAGATTTTCATTTTTTCGCATTATTGATGATAGAACGAAGTTATGACAGTCATCCACTTTAGGCCGGATGTGATGCGGCAAGATGTTACAACGATTAATCGGCGTTAACCAACCATTAGTCAAGTAGCCGACTGAAAAAACTTTAAATTCGCTAAACTATAATACATTTAAGAAACGGGCTTGTAAATTAATATAATGTGGGATGTGTAAAAAACATAATTCCAGTTTTCTTTTTGATTCTTTGATATACAACGCATAGAGTAAGTGTCGGGTGTGAAAAAAATACTCAGTTTCTAATAAAATAAGAGACGGTTACGTCAATTTATATTCTTGAGATTTATCTTTATAAAGGAAAACGCTACGTCCTGCGGTTTCAGTCGCGTTTAATTTCCCAAAATACCAAAATCTCGCACTATTACACACGATCACGGGTGCCCTATTCTTTCATTTTGCATTTAGCGTACATTCTAACCTAAATTGTGTATATTTATTGTTCCCATCCTAAAGGTCGTCGTAGCATTATGTTAGATAGTCTAAAACTGTGCACAATAAATAGACTTTAAAATTCAATAATATTTTGTCTAATCTCACTGACAGTTTCTCAGATTGACACGTTCAAAGAAACTTAAAAACAGTCTCTTGAGCTCTATAATTTATTATGTATATATATTATATATTTTATTTACATGTTTTTTTTTACATCGCCTCAATTTTTTCCCTTCAACTATCGAACGTCACATTACAGCCGGCCGCGGAGTAGGGGTAAAATGAAAGACGCTTAGCAGAGCAGCCAAATCCAATATGGCGGCGCCCATGGCTTAGTTCAAAATCATTTAAATAAATATTATGCTTACTTTTTAAAATGCGTCTATCATCTGAATGTTGTCAATTGTTTACTATTTATTTCCTATTATTATTCACATTTTCCAATTATGGCATTGAGATTAACTGACGCGATTTTAATACCCTAAATCGAAATATTTTCCAAAAACTTCGAGTTAAGCGCCTATGATACGAACAAAAGTTTCACTTGCATCGTGATTCCATAAAACCACACGATTATTTTTTTTTGTCAACCGGTACTCTTTAAATTATTTTGTTCATCATATGATTCAATTTTAATGAACAAAAATAAGGTTAGTAGTCATCGTAACTAATATTATAACTGCAAAAGTGAATTTTATATTTCCTTGTTGCGCTTTCAAGCCGTAACTACTGAATCAAATACATCATGAAATGTTGTATACGCGTTGTCAAGTGTACAGGAAAGGGTATAGAATACCATTCATCAAGAAAAAACTGTAATGTCCCCGATGAATGAATCAAATGTACATTAACGGGAGCGAAACGGCGCGAAAAAGTTAGTAGACTATAAAACTCAAGAATATTTTTTCTAATCTGACTAGTACATTCAGAATTATCGCATTCTAGTAATCATTTAAGCTATATAATTTAGTATTTTTATTTTTTAACAGTTCTATTTAAATTATCTTGTTCGCCATTTGATTCCATTTCAATTCAACAAACAAGGTTTTTTATGACTTATTCTAAAAACGAGAAATTTATTTCTTATGCATCATAACAAACTGCAAATAAAATGACATATGCTGGGTATTACTTATATATTAAAGTAAATAAATGTAAATATTCTGTTTCTGCAACATTACAGCAAAACATGAATTTATGAAATTTAATTATTGGCATGCACAAGATAGTCAACAACGCTTGTTTCTCGTAGGTCGTTATTAACTGTGAATTATATAGCACTATATTTAAAGATTTTCCGGCACACTCGCTTAAGCCCCCTCCGGAATGGAGCCCTCGAGCACGTTGCTTGCGCGAATGCAGTGACACTGAGTATATTTTCAAACACTAAGTTTTACAACACAACACTGATCACTCCACACACGTCCACACACACACGCACAAGTAAGTACACATAGCGGTTGGGCTTGTTTTTTAATCCCTTTTTCGAACGGAGTTTGTTTAAATTACCTAACTTAGTAGTCAGATTCGGTGAGTCGAGTATCGGAAAAGGCAGATACATTTTGGTAAGTTTAATAGTTTTAGAAAGTTTCTAGGTTTTATAACAAATAAACCCGTATAAAATTTTGAAGACGCGGATGACACTTTTATAAATATTTTCTTTTACACGACGGAATTCCCGTTTCATTAAAACGGCTAATACGGCGTTAACTATGGCCCTATGACATCTTCTAATATAAAATTAAGTTTGAGACATAATTTATGTATATCGTATTTATATTTACAGGTAAAAATACCACAGTCTACATAGGGGTTAATGTCAACCGTGTTTCTGGAGTTGATGAAAATAAAGAAGTAAGTGTTCTGTATAAATTATTTATTTTACAACCCTTCATTGTATCTTTTATTTATTTTTATTAAATCTTTCATTCAATCTTTAATTTAAAAAACAAGTAATTTAAATTAATCTTACTTGCTGTTTTATTATGTTAAAACAGTTCATTTCTTTGTTTGTAGAGATTAGTTTTATGCTATGAATTCATGTTGTAGCTGTAGCAAAGAAAAAACAGGGTTTTTAAAGTTATTGTTACACGCAATATAAAACGCAGCGCAAATACTGTCCAGTGAACACTTTGAGAAATAATTATCAACGGTGATTTTGTATGTGAAACAGAACATATTTTGTCGTTAATTCCTAATATATATTAATATCAATAATTATATAAAACACTGTTTGACCGAGAGCAATGGAAGTTAGTGGTCATAAACGCTTTTTATTATCCTTACTATAATTCACCAATAGATAGCACTGCAGCATATCAACTTCTGTACGCATTTGATATAACTTAACTGGTCATTTTACCAAAAGATAACAAACGAGTACGAAGCCGCAGACATAGCTACTATTTAGTAATAATAAAAATATTGCTAACAGTGCTTTAATTTTTCCAGGAGATAACGTTAGACATCTTCTTACAAGCGTCATGGGCTGAAAGTCGTCTGCATATGCCGTCTGGTATGCCATTCATTGACTTGCCCTGGGAATTTCGCCAACTGATCTGGACTCCGGACCTATACATCTGGCAGCTTCAGACATTAAGAATCTTATCGGTTTTGCAAGAGATGGCGTCGCTGAGGCTCTATTCTAACGGCACCGTCTCAGTCAGTATCGGGTTCGTTAACTTCACTTTATAACTTTCAAATGTAACATTTATAGTACAGATCAATTTTTTTTACAAAAGGTAGAATAAGAGTGACTATTACATTTTTTGTATAATATAGTGTCTTATATGTTTATTCTTTTAAACGACTTACTACTGACCTGTTTCGGGTAAATAATGTACTCGGAAATATAAATAAATAAATTATTCTAATTAACAATGTACATTTTTGAAAACTTCACAATGTTAGGACTTTTTCTAAGTCCGTCTGCCTAGTTACCACCTTCAAGGTGAAAATCAGTCGCCAAGCACCTATGTATTCCAGCTGCCGTACTTAAGTGCCAGTCTCTTCTAGGTTTAACGAGTTTACCATCTTAGACTAGGTACATCAACATTTAACGTCAAATGTTATTGTGTTCAAACCCTAATAACCTTTAAAGTACCATAAAAAAATCTTCATAAGCGTAACCATTGACAATAATTCGGTAATTAATTAACTACAATATATCTAACCTTTTTCATAAACCATTTTGAAAACATTTTTTACGTAACCAAAATAAAAACAATATAAATATTGCTTAAACTACATAAATTGATAAACACAATTACTTAAACTATTAGAACATTATTTAAACTATTACTATTAGACCAGATAATAGAGTTTTGGGAACTTTTTGTTCGACTACAAATGTTAAATAATCATAAAGTTTAAAAAGTACAGTATTTTTTACATTTTTGTTAATGCATATATATATTTATCAAAATAAGGAACTTGATATAGTCCGACGCGGATGTGTGGTATATTTACATTTATGTAAAAAATGTGAAATGGAATACCCCGTGAAATACGGAAAGGTTGGCAACACTAGTGTGTAATATAAACTATAGAGATCAATAAGCAACTATTATTTTACTTCCGGTGAAACTGTAGGGGCCTTGCCAGGTCATCAGTGTAGTCAGGACGAAAAAAAAAACTATTATTTTCATTTTAATTTACAATTGTGTATGTTATGTATTTGTAGATTTATAAAATATGTATTATTCAATTATAGCTGTAATATTATGATTTTGTATATTTCATATATTTTGTATTACAGAGCGACAATAACAATAAAATGTGAAATGGATTTCGTTTTATATCCATTAGATGTACAAAACTGTGCGATTGACTTCGGAAGTTGTAAGTATACATTCTATATTGATTATATTTTTATATCAACACAGTAATATATTGTATCGTTGTAATATATCAGATTAGTATTAAAAATAATGTTATATCTGTGCTAAGTACAATTCAGGTACAGAATAAAATAAAATAAAGTAGTGTGTAGTTATGTACACGCGTTAGAAGTTATACTTCTTTGTTTTTTTTTTCGTTTCTTTTAAACTCCTTTCAAAAATTTTATCTGTCACCTTATTCTACGTTTGTAGAAAAAACGACACTAACAATAGAAAAAAGATATTTAATACATACAACCTTTTTTTGAATAAAATGTTGACTATAGCTAACTTCAGGGTGTCGGATTTCCGTGACGGTGTGCGCGCGCATCGTAAAAATTTACCCTCACCATTTTTCCCAAACGCGTCAAAAGAAGTATAATTTCAAAAATCACAGTCAATAAATATCACAACGGAAGGTAAATTATAACCGAATCGAAACACGCCATAATGCCAGTTCTCACCATATGATGGCCAAAATTTAGTTATGAATGCATTACCACCCGGGAATATAATTCTTTCTCATAAACAATTAATCCTTAAAAATAATATAACGGTATTTTTGCTTAATATAAATTTATTACGGACTTAAGATACTACGATTTTTATAACAACTACGCGTTTAATAAAGTGTGAAGTGGATCAAGCGGTATGGTACGGATACGTAGGTCACGTAAACGGTTAACATATTCCAGAAAAAAAAAATTATAAACAAAAGTATATTTTTGCTTTCAATTTTTTTATGTTTATTCCTATATATATGTACATAAATATATTGTTAAGATAATGAACAATGCAGGCAAAGTCGCGGCTCTCGGGTAGTTTTATAAATAAAAATATGCGCACTGCAGAGATCGTACTTTTTTGAAAGAAAAATAATTTTAATTGTAACACAATTGTTAGATGTTCATGATACTAGTATCTCGGGCTAATAAGTTTTTATAACCTTTGAAAATTTATTGAGCAATTAAACCAAACATAGGAAACTTCAAAAATGAGAACGCGAAAAGTTTAACCGTTGTAAAAAGTCGTAGTCGCGAGTTTTTTTAACAATTGTTGAATGTTTTGTCTGCACGCCAATCATTCGACTTTTATTCTTCGTTTTTAAAGAAGCGACAGTTTACGACCAGGTTTTAATTATGTACGTAATAACTTTATTTGCGACGTAATACAACTTGCCAGATAGTCTTTGGTTAAGAGAAACCGTAACCGTTTCGTTAAATAAGAATTTATTTAGATGTAGCATAACCATAATAAAAATTCTTTCCTTAAATCCATAATAAAGGATTAGATACAAATTGTTATTAATCCGATTAATATTATAATCAAGAAAGTTTGTGATCATAAATAGAGTTTGTTAGTCTTTCACGCGAAAACTAAGGAACGAATTTTGATGAGACTTTACAATAATATAGTATATCCATTAGTAGGTACCTTTGCATATCGCTCACGACAAAACTTCTAAACGTATCAGTATAGGAACTATGACCATTCGATGCGGAATTTTTCCTAGATTGTTCTAAGCTTTTCGATTCGAATCGAGAATTCAAATGACCCTTTGCCATTTTTTTAAATGGCCAACGAAGCAGGCCGGAATCAGATAGTATAACGACAAATGTCAAGTATTTTGGAAAAATCCTGAGACTGAATGATATGTAGTGCATGAATGTAGATGTGTAATGTCAACGTTTATTGAAATATAAATGCAGACGAAGACGCAGGCAGTCGCTAATAGATCATATTATTGTTTTATTGTACACATACTTAATAGTTTATTTTATAGATAAATACACGACAGAGTACGTGCGATTCGAATGGAGGGAGGTGGCACCCTGGTTAGGCCTAGGATTAGTCGGTGTGCAGCGCAGCGAGTTCCGTCTCCCCAAATACGTGGTCACGTTCGTCACGGACAAAAGTAATCATATTCGCAATTTTGGTGAAGGTAAATGTATATTTATTGCTTTGCGCTTATGTTTGCGCATCGTAAGTTGTAACTAATTTACTTACTAACGCTAACGCCCGGCCGCTACATGCTGGCATGTCGCCCGCACTGCACGGCGCAGATGTTCTTATTAAAAAATTGTATACCCTTTATAAAGTATTATTTGCAAATTCTCTCAATCATTTATGACGTTGTTTGACGTCCGCGCCGTGCGTCAATCTGAGTACTATATGTATATCTCAGGAATGCTCGTTGTCGTTACGTTTGTGTTGTTATGTGTGGTATTGTGTGCATGTTTCTATGTATATTAAGTTATATAATGTACGAAAGCACTAAAATTATTGTTCGTAAAACTACATGTTTCTTACATTTTTAACATATAAATATAGTAAAAAACATAAACACCAATATATTAAACTAAATTTATATTTAAAAATAAGTGTTACGTATTTGTACTTATTAGGGTGGCCCAAAAAAACGAATGTTTGTTTTTTCGAGTCTAAGACGAAATTATGTTAGTCTATATCTTTAAGAAGATCTTTAATCTTAAATGTTTAAGAGCTCCCATCAAAGCGCAGCTCAAAAAAAAATAATATGTCACTCAGAATTTAAAAAAAAATTCTAAATCGTTGATAGTCATTTTTCTTTCTCGTTTTTTTTACTGTTTTCTACCATTCAAATTGGATCCTGAAATATTCAATTCATTTAAGTCAATATTTAAATGTCGCTACAAAAATAAAAAAAACTCGTTAAAATTCATGTTCTGAAGTCACTCAAAAACGTCTAAGTTACTCACTCTACTTGGAAAGTTAAATAAATCATCATCATCATCATCAAGCGACCTTTAAATATTAAAATATCGACTTAACATTTTCAGGATCCTAATCATATTAATGGTAGAATAGTGACAAAATCGAAATTTCGACGATTTAAGATTTTTTTTTAAATTTGAGCGACTTTTTATAATTTTTTTCTGAGTTGCGTTTTGGACGGGGTATTAATATATGATAAACTGACATATTTTCGTAAGAGCCGCAATAAAAAATATTCGTTTTTTTTAGTATTTCTATTTTGTTTTCAGTATTTTCCTTAGTTTGTGTTTCAATAAAAAGCTTCTGCAAAATATATGTATCCACGTATTATTATTTTACCGAGAATTTATAGTGAATTTACTGCAATAGATTCATATAAGAGATTTGTATGAATTTACAGGCGAACACTCGGCTGCTCGTTTACAGATCAAGCTTTCGCGAGAGCTAAGGAGTTACTTGCTCGAAAGTTATTTGCCCTCATCATTATTCGTCATTATATCATGGGGGAGTTTCTGCGTGATACCTGAAATCGTACCAGGCCGTATGGTGTTATTAGTTACCACTCTGCTGTCTCTGGTCACCATGTTCGATACTGTCAGGTAACTATAATGTTTGAAAATCTGTATCTATAATTTAGTTATTATTTTTACTTGATACCATAGCCAACCATTTACTTTTTTGCCTTAGGTTGGTTTCCTAAAGCACCTAATGTAGATGTGATCAACACTCAAAGGCTTTCGAAATCTAATGTAATTGGTATATTTTCATCCGTTGTATAATTATTATATTCATAGTTATAGGAAAACTTAAGAACGAAAAATGCTAGTAGTAAACAATATTAATTAAACACGGGCAAGGAAAGATCTTTCTTCTCTCACAAAATGAAGAACGAGGTCTATCGTTGCGTGCTCCCCACCCAAGAACTACTGAATAAATTTTCTTCAGAGTTTTTTTCTAGATAATTGGTGCTTATTAAAAAAATGATCAGGATATCTTCATTTAATAAAAAAAATATTAAAGTTTTAAAAACTACGATTTTTATAAGCAGTAGAAAACATAGAGAAATGTTGTAAGCAAAATAAAAGTTTCTTCTTGTGTACGTAAAATATATTGTTATGATAATAAACAACGCAGACGAAGTCGCGGGGACATCATCTAGTACAAAATATGAAAATTAACTAGCATTGACGGCAAACATATATCACTTTGTTTTAATATTTCGAATTTATTACGCATTTTTATATATACATCTCGTATATAAGCTTATGTAAATTAACTTATGTAATCATAACAATCTTAGGCATATATAATTTTTCAGTACAAATTCACCGGACGCATTAGAATTGAAATGTATAGAGGTGTGGCTTATCTCATGCACGATATTCGTGTTTCTCGCCCTTTTGGAGTACTTCGTGGTGCTGTTCGGCATTAGATACGACAAAAGTTGGAGCCGACGTCGGCAGGATTTACGTCGAGCCGCGTCCGCTGCACAGCTAGCGCCACCACCGCTACACTTTAATCACACGCAAGTAAAGCGATTAGTTTAAATATATTATGACGTTTTATAAAATTCGGCTAAGGAGAGATCTGTTTCAAGTTGAAAATCTGCCTATCGGGAGACATCACTCCCGACAACGACACAAACGAAATGTTTGACATTCGACATTATGGTCACAAGATAAAATAGAATAATATTTCAAATTTAGGAAAAGTGGAATGTCCATTAGATTGTTGTGATTGTACTCCTCTTCTTAGGCAAAACCTGAGACCATACTAAATATCATGCGATAGTCAATATTATAAACAGAATTAAGAAACTTAAGCCCTTAATTTTTAGAGTAGGAAAATTTAAAGATGATTAAAATGTTAAACTCAGTTTGGTCTGCTTTATATTGAGATTTTTTATACACTGTCAACAAATATCAGCAAATAATTTAATATAATTCTTAATGTCCCGTGAAAAACAAAACACTTATCAACCTGAAGAAAACTCATATTATTTTGAATATTCATAACTTACAATGAGATCTACAAAAATAGCTGAAAAAATAACGGCATTACTTTATGGAAATATATTTGTTGGCGGCAGTAGATTTATGGAATGAATGGAATGAGCATACATTTACTACAATTTTTAACCGGTTGGCACATAATTAATAAAATAATTGACTGTAACTAACTTGAGGTAAAAGTCAACTCTAATCTATGATACAATGATTTGTTACAATTTTCAGCGTTTAAGCACATCTGTAACAGGAACACCTCAAGGAGGTGTTTTCTCGCCGACCCTAAGTGTCGAGGATGAAGGTCTCAAGCAACAATTCGAACATCAAACCATTCAAAGGGTAAATATACATAATCATGTATATGCAAATCACAAAATGTAAACATTGATTTTAGTTCAAATTTGCATATAAGTATTTGTGTAGTATTTAATACACTGTATGTAAAATGTTTTGTAGCGACATTATTTCACGTATTGATAGATAGGTGCATAAATTTCTTAACTTCAAAAAATTTCTAGTTATCCCAGTCGGGAAAAAGAAATTGGAGGAAAAACAAGGTCGGGTGCGAAACGAGATCAGTTAGTAAGGTAAATTATAAAATTAAACGAAACACTCTTAAGTGTTGCTAGAGCTAAACACGTATTTTATAGGACATTTTATGTATGTAATGTTTGAAATAGATATGTAAGTATGTATTTAAAAATAGGCCAACAGGTAGAGTCAACAGAATTGTAGTAAATGCTTGCTCAGCTCCAGTTGGTAATTTAGTAACTTACAAATTAGAAAAACGTATAGATTTAATATTAAGAGCTACTAGACACCTAGGCTATTCAGGTATCTCAGAAACGAACTTTCTAGAATCTTCATACTCACTATTTTAACTTTGTAAACAAAACATATTTTTACTCGTGAAAATTCAAAATCTGAACTAATTATATTTATTAGTACAATAAACTACCAATGATACATACCTACATTAATGTGGAACACGTATAACAATGTTAATATGACAATAACTCGATAACCATAACAATAAATTTACCTAAATAGTAAATTTAGCAAATGATTTATGACTACCGCAACATAACTACATTCTGTCGGTTTTATTATAAAATTCAATATTGAGTATGTCGAATCTAATGCTGCTTTTCACGTTGCACTTTCCCGTAAAAAATATTGATGTCAGTAAATTAGGTACCCATAAATTTTGTTTGCGTAACATTTAATTTATTATATCTAATACATGACTCTAGTAGAACTCAAAAATGTTATGTAATGTTTAAAATAAATACCTACGCTTTGATTTTAGGATTCACCGATACTAGACACTATGCCATCCAGCGGAGGAGCGAACAGCTTCTTGACAAGATTAACCAATATGGCAGATCGTGGCGTAATGTTTTGTGGCGCCCAACATGGTGCTTTGGACAAGTACGCTTTAATGGTGTTCCCAATGTGTTTTTTACTATTTAATGTAATTTACTGGACGACATATCTAAGTGAAGCGCATCAAGTAATGCATGAGTGATATGGACGTGTCTTACTATATAAAAAGTTGCCTATATATATTGTGCCTATTTACAGACAATTATTATTATAAATATAACTTAGAATATATGCTAGTCAAATTATTTATTTGTAAAATATGAAATCTTCGTACATATGTCAATACATATCTATCAACGATGAAGGAAACTACTTTGTCTTAAAATAAGCATCGACAATTGAAATATTAAATAGGTTCAAAACAAATAGATACATACTATGAATAGTGCCTCTCTTTTTACCGTTTCACGACTCTACAAGAAAAATATTTGTAAATATAAACACTTTATTGAAATGAAACAGAGTTTTATGCCATTTTAATGTTGTTTTATGCTATCAAGCTCATAATGATAAACATATATGAGATGAAGTCGAAACCGAAGTTTAAATTAGATATACCTACAAGTCGTTGTAGGAATATCAAATCAAACGTCAAAGGTATCAAAACAAAGGTTTTTTGGATTCATGTTCATATCTTATATGGCAAGAGGTGGCTACATAAAAAGTTTATTATCGCTACACAGTCAGTTCCCTTCGTAGGTGAATTATTTTGTAAAACCAAGATCAAATTGGTTTATCTGTCTACATGATCTCAATCCTATGGCTTAAATCAATAGTGGCCAGTCAAATAGGTCAAATGTGGATATTCAAGACTTTATAAGATTCTTGAATAACAAATATGAAAAATGATTTTATTTATTACAAAAAAAAAACACAAAATTGTTAACGGACAGTTCGTTTCTAACGAACATGGCGATAGGCAAAACAAAAATGGCATACAATTTTGAAAAATACCCCAAATATTTCTTGAAAGCGCTTCGGCAATAATGCGTTTTTCATAACTCTTTACTACTATGTCACCCAGCATTTTTTATCACCATATGAATTTTAATCGTATAAATATAAAGTTCAATTAAGTGGCAAGCATATATGATAATTTTTTTTTCAAAATTTTAGGTTTTTTTCACCTCTTTCGTCTCTAACAAAGTATCTACCAAACTTTGTCATCCTTTTTAAGTATATTTTAAAAACGCTCTTATCACCATGTATGTCCATATCCATGTACCTTATAAAATTTTAACAGTTTGTGCTGCCGCCAAGTTTTAGAATATAGAATAGCACGGTAATACTGAACTTGACTTCACACAATGATCCTTTTTCATTATAAAGCAACAACGTAGCGATAACAAACTTTTTACATAAACTTCTCTTAGGTATTAAAGAATATTTTTATGACAGCAATCTGGGACCATAGTTGAGCTCAGTACAAAAAGTATGTAGGAATACTCTTACACTTAAAATACTCGGTAAAACAATTGAGATAATGAAAAAAACTTATAAGAATAATGTCCAATATTAATTAATAAATTTAAGTGCCTTTTTATTATTTTATTCGCTATAATAATAATTATAATCAAAGAAATTTTTTATTTTAATTTCTCAGAGGTATTTAGTATAACTAAAGGAAATATATTATCGAATTATTGATATTTTAATGTAGCACATATGCCAAAAACTCAATAAAATATTTAACGTTTTCCTCCGTTTTATGCTATGATACTTTGTCTGAAGGCATATTAAACTATTTACAAATTTAAGTCTGTTTATTCTTAAAATATGTTGTTTTATTATTTTTTCCTTTTTCCTCATACACAGTACATACGTAACCAGAAAGGGGTGGCTAATAAAAGGAGTATAACGCATATTATCTAAATGTAGATAAAAGTAAGTTGCTTACGTATTAATTAGTGGCCATTTCCAAAATATATTCATGATTGTAGTTATTTTCGAATTGAACAAATACAAATGGTTTACTAAGTAAGTAAATTCCTATACGTAAGGTAGAGAATTTAAGCTCTTTGGCATTTCTTTAAAGTTTCATAAAATGTGAAATTTTAGTATTATTGGTATTGCTCTCAGAGAAAAATATAATAAATTAAGATGTAGACTTTTGAGAAGGGCAACCGTTCCAGAGATATAGACATGACGCAATATGGCATGCCTATTACGTTTCAGTGCTGGATTTGTAAGCAGACTGTATGCTGAGACCTAAGGGTTGTAGATTTCAATATCTACCTAACCTAACAAGCAGGAAGGAGAAATTGACGAGCGAAATTAGGTACTTAAGAAAATCTGGCACTATTGCGCTTTGTTACTCTAATTTATATAAAACGTGATTGATTATACAGTTTGTTATAAGAACTTTTACGAAATTATTAATAGTGTTTTTTTATTGCATCAGTTACTTGTATAAATAAATACCATATAGTTGAAAAATATTAAATTATTTGTAACGGATTTACTTACAAGTGTTAAGCTAAGTTACCTATGTTATAAAAAAATAAGATTTACTTGAATAAGTTGATTATGTTTTCTTATCTAGTCGTACTTAATTGATAAGTTTATGATAATTTTTAGATAGTATAATAATTTAAAGAATCTACTAACGGTATCGCATTGATCTCAGTGGGTAGTTACCTGCTGATGCACAAACAGGTGATTTATATGCACAAAGTGCCCACATAAATAGCAATCATCTTCTTAAATTAAAGATATATATATGTTATAGTAGTAATTAATTTCGAAATCGACAACGATAATAAATGTATATAATAGCATAACTGAGTTGTTATATTTCAAAATGAGCCAAATCCAATTTTAGCAGGACCCGAGATTTTAAGTTCTGTTTTTATAATCTTCAAATTTCACAAATTTGTACTTCGTTCTCACGGTGTATAAGAAATGAGAATTTAAAAAATTTTTTGAAGATCTTATAAGAAATATTAAAATTGGGCCTGGTTCCTTTTGAAATGTAACGACTCAACTAGAATATTGTTTTCTCCTAAAACTTGAATATGGCAATTGTTTTATTCGACTACATCACGACCAGTTAACAAACGTTAAAATAGTGGCCTGCCTGGCCCTAATGGCTGGTTGACCAATATGCACATGATGATACTATCACGATGACTCGCCTTTTACTTTATCGCGTTTCGATATCACGGACCTGTAACAGCCAAAAGGCTTACAATTTGTATTGACAGCGAGAACCGATGATAAATTCATTCATGTCAGTATTTTTGTATTGTACACTCCTTACGACCAGGTACGATGTGTCACTTTGTTAGTTTTTAATAACATGTGCAATCCGTGTTATATTTGATCAAAGCGTAATAAGTCTAGTTAAACAAAGAGAATTCATTTAAATTGATTTATTAAAAAAGTATGTATAATAACTAAGGTTTAAATTAAATATAACCATCGATACACATAGCTCTATATACAAACACTCTGTAAAATGTTACATACGGGGCATACAGACTGAAAACAAAAAAATACAATGTCTGCTCTAAAAATATCATATATATATAATTCATAAAAAAGATATTACAACATCGTTCTATGCCTTCATTACTTACGCTTAATAATAAAAAGCTTTAAATACTCTTACCAGGTGTCAGTTACTAAGAGTAAATTGAAAAATAAGTTTTAAAAACAGTTTTAAACACTTATTGTAGTTAGAATATTCGTATACCAACATATTCGTGTTAACAGTCAATTTTATACGTTGATATGTAATTTAAGCACATGTTCAACTGCAGCTAAAAAGCCACGTTTAACCATTTCAGCTACTGTTCAGCTTACCGTTGGATCTAATCGATAAGTTACATTATTATACACTAACCATATTTTTGTCAGCAACAAAAAATAATTTAGTAACCGACAAGTGTGGATCTATGATGAGAACATAAGAACATAATATCAATATATAATATAATTTTCTAGTAAATATAATAATTATATAATGAAAGTGTGATACAATTACATAACATCGACAAAAAGAACATAAGTGACACTTACTATCCGTCTATGGCATTCCGATCATGATGGAAATGAACTGGCCTTAATGTAAGTCCCCTACATTGATTCAATGGTGAACCCTGAAAATGTACCTACTAGACATATTCAGCAGGAATTATGTAAGAAAATTATCATAACTTAACATATTATTTATTTCATTGCCACTTTACTACAAGATTTACGTGTATTTTTATAGTTATTCTTGTATATCACTGATAAAGAACTTACTGGTTTGCTTCTTATGACCCTCCCAAAAAAAGTTTTCGATCCACCCTGGGTAACAAAGTAATTCAACCACTTTACCCAATGCTCTATTTATTACTATTTTTAAAGCACATCGTATATCTTAATTATACCTAGTATAATAGTTATCGTAAACATGTGAAAATTAAAATTGTTAACAGCAAAAATAGCGAATAGTAAATATATATAAAACACAATTATTTGTTGAAAACCTTAAAACATACCTGATATTTTTATTACTTTAATTGATTACAACTTTTAATTATACGAATTATGATCATCTGAAACACTTGTCTTCAGTTCTGCAGTTTTAGGCATGATTTGGAAAGCCAAACTTTTTTACCACTCGGAATATAGTTGTGCAGTACACGAATTTACTAATATTTAGGTATAAATACGGATTATATGATGTACAACATCCAGACAACGATAAAGAAATGCCAATGTCATATTCCTATAATAATATTTTAATTTTGTTTTGTTTAACGCTTGATTATATTACACGCAAGCCAGAACTTACGGCTATAGACCAAAAATATTTGCATTTTAAGTGTCAAAAACAACTGCACGACGCTTCTCTATGTTGTCCTTATTATATAATACAAATATCCACAAAAATCGTCAAATGCAAATTTATCATACACTTCATTTTATTAGAACTTCCTGTATTCAATCGCATGGTAATAATAAGGTTCCTGTGAAATAGTTACAAATAGACATTTTCTGTGGAAAATTAAACCGGACTGTGACGACGCCACAGATTACATTTTTATATCTATAAGTAGTGGTCCTATGATTGCAAGACATAATTCCTAACACAAAGAACTACTTACTCATACACAGAATATCGATTACCGTATATTATATATTCACAGTTTTATAAAATTGGAATTGTAAAATTTGTGCCTTTACACCTAACCTTAAAATGTATGTCATTTGATATAACATAGTTTAAGTTCAGAATATGAGTACCATTTTTCAGTTTTAAATATGTATATTTATAAATATATAATAAATAAATAAATAAAATATACAAAATGTATTAGCGATTTACACTCTTAATATTGTAAAGTAATAATTAGATGAGAAATAATGAAATAAAAGACATTATTATAAAAGATTTTTAATTCGTTTTATTTGCTAAATATTATTTACATGATCTAAATCTAATTTGTATTTACAGTATCTACACACTACTTTAGATTAGAAATAACAAACACAGTAAATTATTCAGATGGTTACAGTATTTCGAGCACAGTAAACAAAATATTAATCTATTATTCATAAGGAGGAAAGATATTACAAAATCTTGTAAGAGAAGTTAGGATTAACCTTCTCTATTCTTTCAGCACAAAACTTGTTGTATCATATTAAATTTGAAAACATAAGAAATTCAATAGATTCCTAAAACATGAAATTTATTTACCGATTTAACAAAAAAGGAAATTATCGAAGTATTTAAAAAGGTGATAATTGAAACAGTACTATTCATAGCCATAATAAGCGGCTTCTTTAAAAGCTCGGAACATATCATCAGAATTTCTTCTTATTCTCCTACCTATAGGTTCCAAGTCTGCATAACATTTTGGGAAAACTTTCTCAATTATATCAACAGCTTCAGCTTTCCCGATTTGTCTCACAGCCATAACAGAGTACAGTGCTTTTGTTTTTACACAATCCTAAAAAAGAAAATTGGATGGTAGTAGGATGGAACCTCTCCTTCATATTTATTTTATTTCTATAATCATATTTTACAAAATAGACTTAAAAAAGGAAATGCTAGTGTGTGTAGCTAAGGATTCATAACATTTGAGTGAAGAAACATACAGACGGTCAAATCCTTATTAACTTATCCAATGATTTATAAATATTTTCGTAAGATTGCAGGTAAACCTTGACTGATTTTTGATTATGACATAAAAAAATTTATATTATGTATGTTAAAACAATAAACTTTGAACAAAAATTATTAATCTAAGAAATTTGGTGTAAGACATATTAATTGATCATATTGTATGCTTTGCATTACTTACTTTGCCCACACATACCATAAGCATATGTTGTATATAGTAACTTATATGTACAATTATGGTACATTAAACAATTCTGAAGACACAGATGGCTAAACTAAATGACATTCCTAGTACTCTTTATTATTGCAAAATGGGTATCTTGTTTTCTTTTATATTGCACCACTAACAAAGAAAGTAGAAAAGTGAACTAAAATTTGTGTGGTATTCCCTGATGGATAAATTTAGATTTTCATCTGGTGCCTTGCAATATCTCCTGCCTAGAAATTTGAAGGGTCCCATAGGAGCTGACTCCAGGTATGACCCACCACCTTTTTCCGACACCTCCTAGCCAACAATTTACTTCTATTTACTTTTATATACTTATTTTTACTTCTAACATTGTGGCACAATCTTTCAAGTAAATCAATTATCCATTATTAGCACAACATACAAAAATTACTTAACATGAAGCATAATCACCTGATGAGCTTGCTTTATTTTGGTCAAAGATGCATCACCTTGTGACCATGCACTAGCAAATGAACAATGAGTAAGGTTGGCTGCACGGATCTCAGTGCAAGCCAAATGTTCCATATTTTTGAAGTCCAATTCATTCCTACAGTAATCAAACATGTGTATCATCTCATGTGCCAAAACACCTTGAACCATACCTTTCCTTGTTGAGACATTTTGACACACAACTATCTGAAAAAGTGATTTAATGAAATTATAAATTGGCAAAGATATTTTAATATTCAAAAACATAATATGCAAATATAACCTTATCTTAAAAATAACAAATTTTTGCAGAAACAGACTTTTTTCAAATCACAGTAAATGTAGCATTTCTGTATTGTGACAAAAAAAGGTATGGTAATTATGTTTTTATAGTCAAATCTTTGGAATCCACCATGCTTAAGATCCCACAAAATATATTTAAAAAAATTATGGCATCTACATCATTAACTATTTTTATTCATCAACAATAAATTTTGGTTGCATTGTAAATTACTTTCTAATTTTATTATTTCAACATGGATTACTATGTATTCACATAGTTAAAATAATGCTATTTTACCTGGTTTAACTCAGGATCATATCCACCACTGACAGAATAGTCACAAACTTCACACGATATATGCCTCCTTATATCAATAGGACTGTAAATTATTAATTTTAATAAATAATTAATGAAAATGGACAACATGAAACTTAATAATCCAAGATCAAATGCGTTATATACTATCATTAAATGCACACAATTGAATCAAAACCAAAGGTTTGCTTTTGATAGAACAAAAATAGATTTGTCTTTTTCTAGTAAATAATTAATACATAAACATTGAAAATTGAAATCTATGTAATCTAACAAATTATTGGTCAGTATTAATGACCCTTCTATTCTCAATTCAGTTACATATAAAGTATCCTTTTATATACAGCAATATACAATCTGGAAAACACTTTCTTTTCAAGGTGTATTTTGTCACCTGCACTTGAGAGCCAGACAGCCTCTATGTTTAGTGTGTTTGCCATCTTAAACCATAACATCATTTAAAATGAGCTGAGGTGAGATTGTGGCCAAAAAATTGTGTTGATAAATAATTATCTTTATTATTGATATTAGATCAGAGACCTCAAATCGCAAAACTATCTTATTGTAGCATGGATATAAGATTTTCAAAATTAAACATTGCTGTACATTTTTCAAGTATTTACAGCAGTTTGCAAAATCAAAACATGATTCAAAAATAACAAATAATACATAATGAAAGTAGCCAAATTTATTTTGATTTAACAAACAAAATGACATTCAAGTAGGGACTACTAAATTGTATTTGATTGTATTATGTACATATACCTGTGGTAGATTAAATATTAGTATTAAGCTATATCATTTTATGAATGAATGTCAATAATGCGGACAACATTTTAATTCTAAGACATGGAGTAATTTTTTTCAAATTGTCAAATTCAAGCCAAAGTGTCTAGATATATTTTGTAACCTAGTATGTTTTGATACATCAGACTTACCAACCAGAGCTTTTGAGGGCTGCCATCATTACTTTAACGATAGGACCTAAAATAAAGAAATACCGTATTAATTCTTTAGTAAAGAAAGAACATAATTATACAAATAAATGAAAAGCTAAAGTACACAAAAAAGTAATAAATGTAAGTACAACATAATAAATGCTTATTTGATCTCATACATAACTTACTATTTTTAACACAATGGTATACGTTTTTTTCGCATTTCATTTTATCAATGTTCTCTTTGCCTTCTTTTCCGACTAGTACATTTCCTATACTCTTTTTAAATGTGCCTCGTCTTTCTGGATACAGATCATATCCCCAAGCTTCTTGTTTACGTTCAACACCACTTTCTTTAACAGTATTTTCTCCATTTGTAGATTCTGTGTGATTACTTCTATTATCTTCGACCATTGTATGTTACCAATAAAGGTATAGACCGTAAAAAAATTTTGTTTCTAAGTATGTTATTAAAAACCTGTAACTGTAGGAATTGAACTGTCGTATATTTACATATAGAAAGAACAATTAATTATGTTATTAAAAAGCATGAAACAAAATACATATCGTAAAAAGAATTACAAAGAATAAATTAAAATCTTCTGCAATCCAAAACTCACAAACAATATATCACAGATCACATAAACATGCAGAACACAGATTATTACCGGTATTTAGAAGACATTTCTCCTAGATAACGAATACATAGGTATTTTTATTCTATAGTAAAGACTTTTTGGCGGGATTTTAGTCTGTCATGTAGTGAATTTTAAATTTTATTCATAATCTTGTATTATTTGACTCCATATTTTGTAATATTTGTGATGTTTTACGTAATATAGTGCAGAATTGAAGCGGATGGGAACTCTGAAATGCCACAAAAACTCCGTGAAAAGTTCTAACAAGGGAGCCACCATCTTGTTAGAACATTAAAATTATCACAAGACATTCCAGAATTGACAATTATGAAATGACGTCTGTCATGGCTGCATGGTTTAGATATCTTTGCCTTTTCCGTAGAATAGAAAAGACGGAAACCAAAAAAAACTAAAAAATACGGGCATTGGCGTAGAGCAGGGTTGTCCAAACCACGGCCCAATTATGAATTATTGCGGCCCGCAGAATCTTTTTTATCTTCTTTGTTTAAATACATTAAATGAGTAAATTATTTTTCTTGCGACGAAATTCAAATGTTTTGGATATGTATTCGATTATGCCGCACACAACACTATTCACTCAAGAACTCGGGAAATTCCCCGAACGTATAATAGGTACACCCGACACTGCGCGTTGTTCATTTATTGAGGTTTAAAAAACAAATTAATGAAAAAGTAGATAATAAAATAATGATACTTATTATACTTGTATTTTATTTTTATAAATATTTTGCGGCCCCCCAATGTATTGAGTCATTTTTGTTGGCCCTGGGTCCCATGTAGTTTGGACAGCCCTGGCGTAGACAAAGAAATAAATTGGCAACCACTGCTAGGTACTAGATTTATTACCCAATTTCACCAAACTTCAATTTTAAACATTCGGATGATCTATTAGGTACTGATTTACAGTAGCAATCTACTTCAGTAAATTATGAAAGGTATTGTCGATCTCATGACAGCATTGGGGATCGATATATGCCAAATTGTATTAAAAGTCACATAATATGATAAAAACCTCGACTACCTTTAAGAAATTTCCTCAAAGCGAAAAGTAAATCACACATTACTTTACATTACTATGTGAATTTGAAATATAAAATAATAGGCTTACTTTTGTATTATTTTTCTATAAAAATTAATTAATTCTAAGGGGCCGTCCACGAGATATAAAAAATACTCTTTCAATACAATATTTATTCATATTAAAATATTACATTTAACTTATATTAAATATAAAACTAAAGGTGTCTACAGGTCATGGTGTGAGGAAATAATGCTAGCAAATCGGAAGTCAATGTATGAGGTATCATTCTATGGTTATCATGACCCCACTGTGGTGAAGATCTTCTAATTCCTCGTATTTTCGCCTAGCGCTGCTAGTGGCCGATATGTCGAAATGGTTTTAGGTAAACGTGACTTACATCGCAACTTCGACTATTTCCGTATCATGTAAGGGAGTAACAAATTTCTAAATATTTATTTTGCTGTTATTTTTAGTAAACAAGTATGCATGTTATTATCCCATTCAATGAAAGTGTTTCTTGATAACTCAATTTTTTCATATAGTAACATATTATAATCTGAAAATAAATATTATTATAACATCTATAGTATATTCATACACATCAAATTTATACATTAAATAATTTGTGACCAAATAAACATTAAAAATATTATTTATTAGCATGTCATTATTTAATGACTTGTAGATAAATAATCGTTAATTAATTTAAGTACACAATAAGACATATTATAATTTACCTAATTCACTTAAAAGTAATTTGAAGGTTTCTTCATTTCTTATAACATTCGCTATGTATACTTCTAGATTTTTATTTCTATTGAAAAAATGTTCAATTACACTACATAAACATTTTATTATTGAAGGGTCATAAACTATGTCAGCTCCCATTATTATATCTGGTACTATATCAGTAGGAAAATTTTCAATTTCATTCCAATCTAACATCATGACACCTGTAATAAAAAATAAAATACATTCCCATCACTCACTAAATATTTAATCAGGAGTGTGCTCATGGGCTATGTAGAACAGCGGTGAAGGATTTTTTTGAATGTATTTATGTTATTGTTCTTAATGGTTCATCAAAAACAGCTGCAAGAATTGGTTGTTGCAATAACATTGGAGTTTCAAATTGCAGTAGTAGTTAGGTGAATACTAACATTAAAGTAAGGTACAATTAGCCATTAACCACCATTTAATTAGCATCAAAATTAACAACAATATTGGTAAATGTAAGAATAATTTACATAAAAATCATAGCTCAAAAGTATGTTTATTACAACAGTCTTTAATGGCTTTATCCATATTTTTTATTCGATATATTACATATGCCTTCATAAAAACATAAATATTTTAAAACTCTTCAGAAATTAGAATAAATAAAAGGAATTTTTATTTTATTTAATCCATGGATGTTATAAAAAATGTAATATTGAAATCTGGCTATTAGAATAGACATCCATATTGTAAACGATGTGATTTCACTTGCATTCAAATCAAATTTACGAGATAAAAGGACCACTTTTTGAATAAAAATAATTCATATTTCAATAAAACGCTTACTTGCATTGCCAGTTCATAGCATATTAATACACTGTTGTTAACAGTTTATAAATACAATAGCAAAACTTTGTAACTGCTTACCCAAGGTACACTGTCCATCATTATAATATGTGGCATGCGAACTTTGTTCTTGAATATGGGTAGGGAAATTTATCTCTATATTTTCACAAATAGTTTTTAGAACTCTATGATGACAATCCGTTAAAAGATAAGAGTGAATTTCACACATTTTTGCAACAGTTATGCCAGTGAAACCGACACCGGACCCTAATTCTAAAATGTTCTTATTTGACACAACTTCTTTATTCGATAGAGCCCAGTCAGCCAACAAAAAACCTGCCTGAAATACAATAGAAATTGACTTTACAAATGGAACAGGTTTACTCAATAGGTGCAATAATCATAAATATATTTTTCTTTCACCCTAGACATTAAAGAATAAAAAAATAAAAGTTTTTTTCAATAAAAAATATTTTTTCAATAGGTTTTTAGGAGATTATCTTCCAGATTCTTGACATTGGTGAAAGGTAAATATTTTCAGTAAAGCAAATCAATAAGTAAACTAAAAGAATACATAAGTTTAAACGTTACAAAATTTATATATAGCAAACGAGCCTAAAAAGCCTTACCTCCCAAGTTCTCATACCTGTTGTACCATTTATAACCATATTATTAGTCTCTTTTATAGTAATTATTTTCTCTAAATCATCACTTATAATATAGTGGCGACAACTAAAACCTCCATTGTCAGATGTCCTGTTATTCATGGCTTTGCAAAGTTCAAAATATAAATCATCATGAATTTCTTGGTTTCGTTCTAATTCCGTAATAATTTTTTTTAGAAATAATCTTATGAATTCATTGTTCAAGGGATATTTTATAAGCAATTTACTGTGAAATGTAGCATCCAAGAATTTTTGCTGCCATTCTAAATTCATTATATTTACATCATTTGCCTGAAATATATAACTGACTGGTCAATTTGGCGATTTCAATGATATAGGAAAAATAAACACAATATATACACATGTTTCATAGCTTTTCACTCACACTTAAAATAAATTTCAAAGAACCTCTATAAAAATTTCGCACCAAGAGATGATGTGTATAATTTTCGGCACATTTACAATTGTTTGACATAATTAAATTATAAGACAATGTCAAGACCACAGAATTTAATTATTGATTTTTGTTTTGTACAAATACTCGGAACTTACAGTTTTAGTAATGTACTCTGTGCTTACAGTAACCTAACTTCTCCAGTATACTATTCTAATCTATGAACCTAACTAATAACCACGCAGCTACACTTGCCTCCGCTAGGAGTATTATTATTCTGTGGCACCTGCACACTTCAGCGAATTTTCGCTTTTTAACGTGATAGCTGCAGCCATAAGCTTTGTCACTTCCACGAAGTTTTTATCAAATTCGTAGGAACTCAATACCATAATTTAGTGTCTATAAAGTGGTTAACAAAGACAAATAAAAATGAATAGCATTCATGTATTCATAGCCCTAGGATATTTTACCCTAAATTTATAATAAAATTAGACAGCAGTATAAGTTTGAACAGAAAAATAGAGTAATTGTAGGAGAAATAATAATATTATATTATAAAGGGTATTTTTGGTGTAAATTTAAAAATATAGGTTGGTTAGTACTTAACAATATTAAGAACTTATAATGACGAAGAGAACGAGAAAAAACCAGAAACACCAAGAAAAGGAAGGTAAGGCTGAAATTAAATATTTTAATTATTATATATTTGTCTTAAATAATTAATATTTTTCTGCCACACATTTAGGTAAATATTTTTGAAGTTATATTTCTTTTGGCGCGTTAGGAAAAAATGATGAGAATAAATTTTTACGATGCGCGCACACCGTCACAAAAAACCGACACCCTGAAGTTAGCTATGTTAACATTTTACTCAAATAAAGTATGTATGTATTAAATACCTTTTTTTCTATTGTTAGTGTCGTTTCTTCTACAAATGTAGAATAAGGCGAAAAATAAAATTTTTGAAAAGATTTTTATTTTGTTACGCCAAAGAAGTATAACTTCTAAAGCGTGTACATAAGTACGGACACTTATTTAATGATACTAAAAAATCTCCACCTATAGATTTACTTTTGGTGGTGTGATATTGCAACAAATATGGCTAAGGCCAACGAATGCAATGAATGAAACTTCAGGAGAATTGTACCGAATTTATTTCCATTTATATAATTATTACTGCGATTAATTACTGAAAATAATTATCAAAATATCGATGTCAAGTGAAACAAGATATCTGATTTTTACTTAATAACCATCCCTTATGAATACATTATATTAAATGTATATTGTAGATTACGAAATTAATTTGGCAATTATTGATAATAATTGGAAAGTACAATAATTCTCCTAAACACATCTACTAAAATTCATCATCATTAATTCTGTTGTAAATTCTCCTAAAGTATCATAGCTTAGCCAGTGTATAGGCTGCTCAATTTTTTATTCCGTGATAGGCTGACTCGGGGTTTTTTTTACATAACTTTAGTTCAACGGCAAAATGCACGGAATAAAGATATGGGGGTAATCAGAAATTAGGACCTGGTAACAGTATCCACTCCAGAAAAATCAAAAAAGGAATATCAACGGCTGATTTACATTCCACTGTGGTCTATGTACAATACTGTGTTTCTGTTTTTTATGCACTAGATATATATTATAAAAATGGATCAAAAAAAGGTAACGCGTGTTACAAGAAAACGAAAGGTGTCAAATAGCGCCGAAGATACACCTAAGAAAAAACTGAAAACCACAGCAAAAAAACAAGAAAAATCTCCTAAACCCAAAAAAAATATAATTAAAAAAAGTAAGCCTAAGCATGATGCAGAAGATGAGCATGGTGTTCGTGACGAAAAAAAAATTATTCATGTATGGGATGAACCAGAAATGTTATCACATGTTGAAAAAATTCCACTTATGTTAGCGCAAAATTTTATAGGTCTTATATCTGAAGGTTGTACATTACCTTTTATTGCAAGATACAGAAAAGGTACTGTTGATAATTTAATGCCTGACCGGTAAGCGTTTCTTATAGTTAATGTAAAGAATATATGTTATAAATACTTTTCAAATTATATATTAATTATTTTTAGGCTTCAAGAAATTTATGAAAGTTATCAAAATGTTTCACAACTAAAGAAAAAAGTAAAATCAGTTATAGAGACACTTAAAAAGTCTAAGAAGTTGACACCGGATGTTGAAAAGAGTATTTTGAATGCACAAAACTTATCAGAACTGGAATTGGTGGTAAGGCATGTTTTGTATATGATACAAAAATAATTACTGAGTGTTCAGTTAACAAAATTTTAAAAATCTAAACTAAGAGTATGTAAGGTAACAAAGGGAGTAATACAAAAATGTAGGTATGATTGAATGATGGAAATACTGTCACTACAGTCATTTCTATTTCAAAGCTGGAGTGTTCACTTTTCTTATTTTAATTGCTTGATTGATATTTTTAATATTGTTTGAAGGATATTAGTAACATGGGATATTTATTGTAGTAGTATGGTTACTTAAATTTCAGAGGTTTTTATAGTTGCTGTCAAGCACTCTAGTAGCACAACATTAATTAAATATTTGTTACCTAACAAACAAACAAATGGGTTACCAAAACACCTGTAAGACAAGGACTTGCTACTCACCCTCTAGAGTAGACCTCACAAGTAGCAACTTAGAGTGAATAATCTCACATACGACAAGTCCCGTTGAGGATTAACCTCCAGTCTCATTGACCATTTGATATCAAACAGACTGCATGCTTGCAATGAATATAGGGGAATGATTTAGATAAAGATGGCTTATTGATGGTTTATTCTTACAAGCTTTTGATTAACATTACCTCAAGGCCTACAGTAAACCTAGGTATTCAGTAAAGAAAAACATTGTGATGATATTATTATGGTAAGATATTTTATAAAGCTAGCCTGGCTAGCTTCAATACCTTCCTCTAAGTACTGGTTATAAGTATAAAATCAGTATAAAATATTATGAAGTAACAATAATAAGAATAGAAATACCTAACAATAATTGGGTAGTATTAATATGAAGAGTTATAGTGTTTCTATCCAGCCTTCTATCACTTTACTCCATGTAATATTTTGATTTGGAAGTCATAATCTTATTTAGAATATGTATTTTAATTAAGAATAACATCTGGCACGAGCTAGAAAAATAATTTGAGCTGTATAAAAGGAAGATATGTCCAAAATATCATCAATTCTATTGTATAGTACAGAAAATAAACTTATTTACAGTATGCACCATTGAAGTCACATTCCATGTCATTAGCGGAAAGGGCCCGTAATCTGGGTCTAGAAGAATATGCAATCAAAGCTTTACATGGTGAATATATCAATTTAAATAATCTATGTAATTATAATGAAGAGCTATCAACTGTAGAGAAAGTGGATGGACACATCACTCATATAGTTGCTGATATTATTTACAAAGATACAAGAGTTCTTGAGTACATGAGAATTTGTGAGTATGGTCTTTTTATGATATCAGTAAAAATATTATACCAAGCAATTACTGCACTAAGCATGTATTCATATGGTTTAATTACATGAGACATAAAGATGGTATGGTATGGTTAGATATAGATAAGCAAACTTAATCTATCATAGTTGTACCCTACCAGTATGAGTGTAGTGATATATCTATATCACTGTATCACAATGTATCATCTGATACATTCTTCGCATTGATTATGAATATCCCTACAATGTTTCTGGTCTTTTTATAAAGGGATGTTCATACTCAATGCAAAGAATGGATCATCTATATCACTACACCCATAATAGTAGGTGTAACTATGATATGTTAAATTCGTTTATCTGTATTTAACCATACCATATATGAGGCCATGAGAACTATAGTGGCTTAACTATTCTTTTTACAATATTTAATTTATTATTTTGGATACTTAAAATTGAAAATGTTTATAGAACCAAAGTGATCTAAAGGTGATACAATGTGTATCACTAGATGGCAGCAAAACCCTATTATGATTTTTAGTCTATGATCTAGAGATAAAAAATACTTTTCTTTTCTATGGTACTCAAAAAGCTTGTCCATTGAATTAGGCCTCATATATAACTTCGAGTTCAGTTTTTATTGCTTATAATACTATGTAAAGTCTTTGAACATCAGCTTAACATTTGATTGCAATCATGCATGATATTAAGTTTACAATATAGCCAAATAAAGAATAAAGATGTTTGTCAACAGAAGTTGCATGATTTTAAACTCATTTGTAGATAACCAGTCAAAAATACTCTATCACAATGCTATGGTTTTTCTTCACCAAATGATATGTGTAACTAAGATTGTTCAGATTAAAATGGGCGTGTACTCCTATATCTATTTTGTATCATCTTTGTAACTGTAACATATGTAGGTAGATATAGAGAAAGTAATATTTTAGCGTAAGTATTTTTAAGTTATGACCTCACAGTCCCTTAGGTCACACATGTCTTCCAGTATGGATGATCTAAGTATTAAGCTTTCTAAATAGAATTATTTGGATATTTACGTCAGTAACATTTTAATTTGTAATCCTTTGTATTTATACTTAACTCAAATGTGTTTAATTACTCCTAATTGATTATTATATATAATCTGTATAGAATGCTATTAACAATTGCTGTTAGGTAATGTGCTACTTTGGATTGTATTACAATTTATGACAATGGTATGATTATGAAATCAATATACATTTTTCGTGTCGTGACTTTGAGTGTGCGAAATATGAAGTGCTTTCCTTTTCGTACTCATTAATTCTTGCATAATTTTTGCTTCTGCACACGCTTTAATAAAGAACACTGGATCAACAACAAAATAATGATTCAATGCTTAGTAATAATGTATTGTATTCATTATTTCCAATTATCCACTACATAGAAATAGAGAAAAAATAATAGAATGAATAAACTTAAAATCATGGATTATCTGTATACCATATAACACAATTATAACATAACATGAATATTATAATAATGAAAATCATGAATTTGTTAAACAATTTTGAAAAAGTATTTATTATTTTAAGGAAAAATGAGACTAGATTTACTGTACAAAGTAGTCGTACGAAAAGTTCAGGTAAAGAAAAAAAAGAGGAACACGAAAATAAGAAACCAGATCCAAAATCAGATCCAGAAACATACAAAATATATTTTGATTGGAAATGTCCGAGTCATTTTGTGAAACCACACCAAACGTTGGCCATAAACAGGGGAGAAGATGAGAAAATCTTATCTGTTAAAGTTACAGTACCAGACTGGTTTTATAACAAACTCGAGAGGTATGTGTATATTTAACCCTAACTTGTCAATTAATTAATACATTAAGTAGATATTCCGAATTCTTAATATTGAGTACTTAGAAGTTAGTTTTATTTATAATTAGGTAATGCAAAATGCAAAAATTTCATGGAATTTTTTGTCATTTTACTTAGATTTGTTTACAATTCTATCCTTATTTTCTATTAAAAAAAATTGGTCGGGAAATTAAATTGAAAAAAAAAAAGTAAATCTCGGCAAATGAGCTATTTGGCAGGTCCAACTATAGCTAAAAACCCTCCAGGTAACCTATAAGTCCAAAAGAGAATCATCGAAATCAAGCAACCCCTTTAGGAGGAAAAGAATACTCTATCTATAATCTACTTACTGTATACTCTATCTATAATCTACGTCTTACTATATACTCTATCTATAATCTACTTACTATTTTACTAATATTAAAAGTCAGTTGTTTGTTTGTTTCTTTGTTACGCTTTTACGTCTTAATTACTCAATGGATCAATACGATATTTTGCATACACGTCAGAGATACAGAAACGGATATAGGGTTCATCCAGTAAAACTACTCTACCCGAGGGATAGTTCAAATCTACATTACGTGAGCGAAACCACGGGCAAAAGCTAATGTGGCATAAGACAGATAACAATAATATATAACAAACTGATGCATATATGTTTATGTATTTAAGGTATTGTTTAACCTTATGGAAGAGTAATTTTTGGGTTCGAAAAGGTCTAGGCGACGCTTACAATCGCCTGATAAAGTCGTGGTTGTCGCGTCAAGTAAGAACAGATTTAACGAGTGCTGCTCAAAAAGAAGCAGTTAGAACTTTCACTAATAATTTGGAGAAATATCTACTTACCGAACCTATCAAGAATAGGACAATAGCGGGACTAGATCCAGGATTTAAGGCTGGCTGTAAGGTAAAATCATATGCTTAAAGTCTGTTTCTCATAATTATGTGCTTAATGTAATATATAAATCAAAGTGTGTGATAGGAATGAAACTGAAAATTGATACATTCGGTGTTCATACTAGTAACCTCTAAAAGACATAATAAGAAATGCACATGTATGTACATCATTCAACACAATTCCGTTATTTTGTATTTCTGATCAGGCTTTTGGATTAATTTTAATAAAATGTAATCGTTGTAAACTTGCCTACATACATACAGTAATTTTCTTTTTTTACTCTATATGATAGATTGCATTATTAGTAAATTACATCAAATTTATGGATGGTTATAATGAATATATCAATAATGTATATTGTTTTATTTTACAATAATTATTGTTATAAATTGTTTTCAACGATTCTGTTGCGGGTTATTCATTGTATTGTATTGCAGTTTGTAACCGTTGCATGATAATTAAATGAGTATTCACTTTTCGTTGTTCGTAACGTAATTTTAAGTATAAGTAACGTGAAGTGCTATTTCTTTTACTCTTATCAGTTACTGCATAATGCTTGCTTGTTCGCATGTTACGATAATACCGGCCAAATGCTGCCATTGTAAATACTGTTAACGTACAACAGATCAAAATAATATTGTCTTTAATCATTTTTAACCAATTACGTAAGAATAATACATTACATGGTTCATTGTTGTAAAGCTGAAACATTGTATATACATTCCCAGGTCGGCATTATAAATTGTAACGGGGACAAACTGGACACAAGTACAATATATCCCGACTTACGACATAGAAACAAGAACGATGTTGCTGCTGTACAACTGAAACGACTTTTGGAAAAACATAGGTATAAGAAAAATAAATAAAACTGTGCTTTCAAGCGATCATCCTCAGGAACGAAGTTCATTACGCTTTGTCCTTAACTCCGAATGTAATTCGATATGGAGTATTGTTTATATATTTATATTTCCGTTACGTAAGGAAATAACGTTATGTCCCTTACATCTGACTCTTTCTTTGTATATTTTTATTTTCATTTTTTTTTAATCTAAATCACGTAAAGTAAGGAATCAATTTAAAAAGTTTCATCTAATGTTTCAGTCAAAATACCCATTTATTAAAAATTAAATATAAAATAGTAAATAATAAATGATTAAAGAATAAATAATTAAAGATATTTCCATGAGTTCAGTATTGAGGGTATACAACCAGCGGCACACGATGGTTGCTTGCTCGAGTTTCGATACTCATACGTTTACATATACTAAAAATTGTCATGGAGAGAAATAACCCTTATTCCTTACGTGACGATTTCTGGCAATCAAATTCTATCGCAAGCCGTGCTACGGATCTCCGTTCCAATAATATTTTAAAAGTAATGCAACGTGTAGAATATGCTGTTTAAATTTTCAGTGTCGATTTGATCGGTCTAGGTAATGGTACAGCTTGTCGTGAAACGGAAACATGGTTGAAAGAACATGACATTTCTCAGAATATTCCCGTTATTATCGTACCCGAGCAAGGAGCATCTATTTATTCTATAAGCAAAGAAGCACAAAAGGTACCCGTTTGATTTTATTTATAAGTTTACTAAGTGTACCCGTGGTTCGCGTTTATTGCACAGTAATTATTTTCGTCACTTGATTTTACTTACATTTTAGGGTTTTTACAGTTTCATTGATTATTTTCATAACCTACATTTCATTTCCAAATGAAAATTAGTTCCTTCTATATACAATTTCATTAAAATAATATATGTATTATTTTTAATTTAATTCCTACATTTTCTAAAAGTATTTTTAGAGTGTAGAAGTAGAGATACTTCCTGTATGCAGCATATAAAAAAATCGGTTTAGTCGCATTCATTCTAAATCCAAACTGCCAAAATTTCGGAAAAAAACACTAGTTAAACAGACTTATCGATTTATTAACATCGGTTTGTCTCCATTTACACTTATGTCTGCATTTTGATTGATTCTATAATATATTACAATTTTTAGGAACATCCTGGTATGGATCCTAATTTAATATCAGCCTTATCGATAGCCAGAAGAGTGCTCGATCCATTGGGTGAATTAATAAAAGTAAGTGTTTAGGTTTTGTGTCGTGATATTATAATTTCCTCTTTTAAAGTTATTATAATCTTCTCTTTATACTGGAATGAGTTTACAAAAATCTGTTTGTTGTTTGCTTTATAACTTTAAACGAGCAATCTTCTATATATATTTACTTATATGTAAATTTATTTCAGGTATCTCCGAAACTGCTCGAACAATTTGAATCAAATTTTATAAATATATAAGGTCTTGCTTTTTAAGTCTATCTATATAGGGGAATTTCCTACGAAAAAGAAGAAAAACATTATATATAACTGATTATTCAACGTCATATAGCGCCATCACGTTATTTTTTGTGATAAATTCATTATTTTCTTCACTGATATCTTCAAATTTTCTAAAAATAGGCTATACGACCTTAATCGTATACGAATACGTTTGGCTAACATCCAATAGTAATAATGGATTTAGTATATTAACTAACCGAATGATGCTCGCTCGCTCAGATATTGCAATTATTGAAAGTAAATCAGTATAGCTTCTGTTCGAATGCCTACACTCAGCCGGTGCTTTCTTTTTTAATTTTTGACTGGGCCTATATGTTACATCATAGGCCTCGTCCTCAATTTTTTTCAGTTGTGATTGAGGCAAAGCTTCGCGCAGTATATTAAAATCGAATATTACATGGTACATAGTGATAAACCCGACACGGTGAATCTTTTTTAGTTTGTCGCGTTTCGGGTTCAGCCATTTTGTTTCTTACAAATGACAAGCTTGCAACTCGGTGTGATATCGATGAGCTTTGGTAGACTGGCGACATCTCTTTGGTCGCTTTTTTATACTTAAGCGTTTAATCACGATCTCGCCTGATGTTGAATGACAATGTGGTCCAAAATGGTAAACACATCCATTGGTGCCTATCAACAGATTATCAACTTGAGGGTGGTAGCTATCCAAGCGGGCTTAGAGAAAGTCCTATTATCGCTGTGGTTTCATATTGGATAGTACAGTGTTACCACAGGCGACATCAACTCCCAAATATACACTCAAATGAGTAAAAATATCTGCGTATTTTGAAGAGGCTTAATTTTATTCAGGTGGACCCAAAAAACTTGGGAGTTGGGATGTACCAACACGACATTCCAGCAAAAATGCTCGAGTCGGCTTTAGATTGTGCTGTAGAGAAGGTTGTCAGTTTAGTCGGTGTCGATATTAACACTGCGTCTCAAGCCATGTTGAGGTAAACTGATGCCATTATTAACCAATTCCGATTCGAGTATAACCTTCCCCGATCTTTTTAACCGCTCTGAATATAATAAACAACAGAAATTTAATTATAAATACGTATTCTATTATTTGTATAACATCGAGATAAGAATAAATAAATGCCAATTTTGGATTCCTCTAATAATATTTTATCTTTCTTTTGTATTAAACTCTTGACCGTATTACGCGCAAGTACAAACTTTGGCTATATTTAGAGCAGTCAAAAAAATTAACGACTACTGTAATTAATTCCTGTTAGTAACTATGTCAGTATATAAACCAGAGTGTATTGAGATTAATTTCTTTAAAACTTGAAATACACAGTCTTTGTTATTTTAGATATTATTAACTGATACCTGCGACTTTCCGTGCGTTCTTTATTATCTTAACAATATCTTTTATGTAAAGAAGAAAAAATGTTAGCACATCACCGCTTGTCCCCACTTTTTTCTGCACGGCAAGAAAACATGCATGGCTCAACGCGTGTAATAAAAATCGTGGTTCGTTGAAACGTTAATAACTTTACATTCATTGAAGCTATGGTGTTTTTTTTGTATAAGTGTCTAAAAATATATATATTGAAAGCTATCAGTAGTTTTTCCGCGATGCGTACACAACGGGAGACTTCTGTCATTTTATTTATATATAAATTTATTTAAAGTTGCATAATATGTGGTAGTCATCAGGGACGTATTTACTTTTGGTCTGGGTTCATAGGAGTCATAGGCCAGTGCGACAAACTGTGTGGCAAAATCGTTTTGGAGCTCTAGAGCATAGAAGTAAAGTACATGTGACTCTTCTTTTTGGATGACTTTTTTGGATGGTTTCTCTTTAAAAGGACCTGTAAATTTGTCGTAAAAAAACCTTGATCCTCAGTTTACTGGTTTACGATTAATTTGCTAAGTTTGAGCATAGTTACATTTTTTAGTTAATTTACGATGGGACAAAGCTAATAGGATAATCCGATATCATCGTCATCGGCCTGTAAGAGACTCACTGCAAGGCCGTAGGCCTCTTCCCGAAGGAAGGTATTGACATAATTTCCACGCTAACTCAGTGACATATTGGCGATTTCAAACTCTGAGTAATTCACAGTTCTATATTTTTATCACATACGATGGTACTAAAAGAATATTTGATTTGAAGAATGCCGGGTTTCAAACTTGCAGACATCGGCTTGATATTCCATCGGTCAAACCACTAGACCACCACGACTACATATGTAATGCGATATGTTCACAGCTTTATAGACGGATTTCAGGTCTCAATGAGGAAGAGCTAAAAAGATAATTGCTTATCGACAAGAGAATGAAGGATTCAGTACCAGAGTGGAGATATTGAAGGTCAGCGGTATTGGGAAAATAACTTATCAACAATGCGTTGGTTTCCTCAAAGTATTAGGAGGACCGGAACCACTAGATGCCACAATTATACATCCGGAAAGTTATAAAATTGCTAAATCGTAAGTTTTCATTTAACAGTATTCATAGTAATTAAAATGTATAACTTCTTAACATTATTGTGAAACATCGTTTTATATCTTATATATTATTTCAACACAGTTCCTTAATTCGGCTTGCGGTAGAAGTTGGTTGGTAGAAATCGTTGCGTAAGAAAATATCGTTATGCAGTTATGCGACTTTCTCCGTGTTTTTCTATTGTATTCTGTTTCTAGACTGTGCACATGCAGAATATCGCAATACGAACAGACGTGTTTTGTGTACTGTCGGTTGTATAACCTCAATATTGAACGTGTTGAAATGGCATTAAAACTTAGTGAAGTATTTTATATTTAATTTTTAATAAACGAATATTATTCCTACAATATTAAGTGATTAAACTCTTATATCTGATTCGTTACTTCATGCAAATAGCATTGAAAAAAAGAAAATAAAATTATATAGATTATACGCAGAGAGCGTTATTCTCTTTTCACGTTTCTGCTACCCAGCTAGATTTTCAAGTGGCTAGGGTAGGCAGTTCAAAAGTTAAGGTTAAAGTTTATTGAGCTAATTAAGTGTCTAGGAGTAGAAAAGACACGTAACATCCCTTACCACCCTCAAAGTAACGGAATATTGGAGAGACGGCGCAGATCGCTGAAAGTATCTTTAATGGCCTAGTTAAAATTGTATTAGGTTTCCAAGCATCGCGACGCAATGGCACTAGTGTCAACGTAGAAAAGCTGATGTACGGACAGACTACACTGCCTGCCGGTGCATACAAATGCAACTAACACCCAAAATAATATTATGATGACGCTACACCTTCAATGTAATCTAAATGAACTTTAATGTCATATTTAATTATGACATATGATTTATTTGTTTGTTTCTTGAGTATTTACGTGGTAATTATTTATTTTTATTGTTCAGGTTCGCCAAAAAAATAGATATAAACTTAAAGGATATAACTCAACCACGTTTTCCGGCTTTAGTCGAACAGAAAACAAAACAATAGATTTAAACAGGACGAGTGAAGAGTTACAGACTGACGTATGCACTTTAGAACTTATAATTAATGCATTCAAACAGAAAATAAATGAAGATAATATAATAACATTCTGTAAGCCGGTCTATTCTGTTTCTGTTCAAGCGACCGAACAGATAAAAGAGGGGATGACGTTAACAGGTATGAATTTATTTGAGCAATTATCCCCTTTCCATTACATAAGTAATACAACACACATTTTGCAAATGCGCTTTTAAAAACTATACGAAAAAGTTTCTCTAAATTAGAGTGAAATACGTTTTTTTCTTTTTTTTCGAACTGACCTACACTGCCAGCCAATAAGGCCTTCACAGTTTCCCTGGACTACTAAGGGGAGCGCTTAGGGCACTCACCCGATTTGTTTTAGGCGATCACCTCAAGGGCACTCGGTGCACCTCGACTTGAGCTGTCGCCGAATTTCCCGACCTAACTAAGCTAGCTAAGCTATCTATCCATTTCATACACATATGAATTCGTGAAAAATGCATGTGTGACCATGCATATTTCACGAATGTATATGTGTATTTGGTATCTGACTACTGTGTTGTGTGACCTATTTCAGTCCGAAAAGGGCAAAAAAACAGCCCACCACTGTGTGCCTAGGTGTGCATGTGTGTGGGGTGATCGGGTAAATGAAAAACAAGTGTGAATCATTGTATTCGCGCGAGTAACATACTCGAGGGCTCCACACCGAGGGACAAACCTAGGCTCGAGTTATTACAAGAAAAATCGCGACGAGTGTGCGGGATCGTATCTTCACCCCCTGCTCACGGAGGCAAAGAGTGAAAGACGTATCAAAATCCGTCCCATAGTTTAGAATTACTAAGGGAACACACAGGCAGATGCGGATAACGATTTTGTATATATACATAAATTAAAATAACTCAAAAATGTTAACCTAGTAAGCAATTATGAATTGTAAGAGATTAGAAACACTATTACTTACTTTGATGAATCGACTTGAAACGTTTTTATTACCTCGCTTTCTTGTCTATTTGTTTTTTCGGTATATATGTATGTTGCAATCGATTTTCAATTAACTGGGCAAATGTCTTTGTCTTGCTCTTATTAAATGTTTTAAATTAATTAAATCAGATTATAATTATTTAATTAAATATTTGCTTTTAAATATATGACGTTTTAATTTTTTTTTTATTTGTGTAACATCATTGAAATATAAAACAAAAAGAGACGTAAGGGCCAAACATCAGTAAGTAGCACTGATAAAAGCTATCGTTGGGAAAACACATTTCTAATTCCTTTTTAAAAAGTTAAAGATTTTATTTCAAAACTATGTTTCTACAAAAAACATTATCAATTGAGAAATTCCGAAATATTAACCTGTAACTTGTATCGAAATTATGTTTTAGGTGTAGTCCGTAATGTAGTACCTTTCGGTTGTTTCGTGGACTGTGGAGTAGGAGACAATGGACTTATACACAAAAGTAATTTGGCCGGGCACCAAACACCAAAACTAGGTGACAGAGTCGCCGTAACAGTCGTCGCTTCACCCAAACCGAAAAAACTGCAACTAAGACTTGAAAGAATATTGGTCTGAGTTACTGTTGTAGATGAGAATTACTTGTCGTGATTTGTGATATAAGTATCACGTGATTTGTTATGTCACTATCATTTTTTTGGATGATTAATAAATGTAATGTTATGATAATAATAATTGTTTATTTTTAAATCTACCATAACAATAAGAACAATAAAAGATACACTTCACCCAAACCCGAAAACCTTCAACTAAGACAAGAAATAATATTGGATTGAGTTACTGTTGTAAATAAGAGTCGCTTGTCGTTATTTGTGATATAACTATCACGTGATTTGTGACGAGACTATTGTTTTTTAATGATTAATAAATGTGATATTATGACAATAATAATTGTTTATTTTTTATTCTGACTTTGCAATAAGAATATAAGGTATAGAGATATTGGTTATTCAGCGTCCATTATAGATCCTTCATGTTTTGTATTGAGACCGTATACATGAAACACCGCTTTGTTGACTATAGCATCACATATACCAGATGTTACTCTGTAAAACATAATTCCAAATTTTAGAATGATATAGCAATATTATTCTACTAAAATTCACAAAAAAGACTGTAATACGTGTAGTTTCTTGCTACACGTTTGTTGTATTTTACAAAGGCAATGCCCGTATTTATATGATGGCTTATTTTATATACTTAATACAAAGGTGCATGCTAAAACATACATCGTATCTATAGGATAATTCATACATTACATTCACAAATATCGCATATTTGGTAAAGGTATTACAATATAGTATACTTTTAAAGGAGGGGCTTAGTTGGATATCTTGATGATGTTGCTAATTTTGATCTCGGTTTGACCAAACTAATTATGCTTATGTATATTGGCAACATGCGCTTTGCCAAATTTGATAACCATTGAGGTTGTAAAACCTCAATAATTAGCGAATTCCATAACCGATAAGTTCGCGAGTATGATATTTTTCGTAAATGACAATCCGCGACCGTTTAGTTTGCAAAGTGTGAAAATTCACTCGCTACGGTTTGCAAGCTGTACGATGGTAAACAAACATCATATTGCACAATTTCCCTAAACCTTTTTTTTTTATTTTTTAACGTGGGGAGATCCCTAATGGATACCCTTGCTCCCGGGGGAGAGAATGGGTTATGTCCGATTCGCACGGACTAAAACCCCACGGTGTACCGGCCACAGCTTTAAGTTGGAGCGGCATGGGACCGGGCTAGGCTAACACCATGCCGCCTCCAGCGGTCAGCCCGGCGGCAGATGGCTGCCGGGCTCCATCCTTATAGGGAGGTAGCTGTGTACACGATCAGCTACCTCCCCTCGTCAGCCGAACCTACCTGTGCAAAGAGGAGATGGGCACCCGGCCCATCCCCTCAGGTTCGGCTACGGAGGTAGAAGGAGCCGGGCAAATTGCCGCCTCCTTCCACCGACCCTCCTTTGGCGGACACGGCCGTTGAGAGGATCGGCCTCTCGGGTTTAACCTGTGTTAAGAGTGTCCATTACACTAATGATAGAAATCACAAAAGGAGATAAATTAGCTAGCTCCATAGACTCATTCAATGCAGCTTGTAATTTTGGGTCTGTCGACGATTCTCACGGCTCTGAATCTGGTATCTAGACGCGCCCGCTCGTAGCTGGCAGAAAAATGACAAGGTCGGACTTCCAATTACATAGTTGCAATTTTTGCTTTAGAGTGCAGTAAATCAGCATGGTGGATTAAAAGTCCGCATGCAATTAGTAAATAAAAGTATACAATGATGATCAGTTGTGGGAATCAAACGGGAGAAAAAAAAAGTATTGATTAAGTAATTATACCTTAATAATTAGTTTTTTGTTGTTTTTGTTTATTTGTTTGTAATTAGTTGGGTCATAAATTGTGATATAGTGGTTTATAATTTACGTAATAGAACATTGAAAATATGTTCTACCTATGTGAGTAAGTTTGCGTAAAGGATTCATGTTGCGATTAAATATAAAAATGAAATGCAATTTAAAAGTTACCGTCTACTCAAGCGAGGTTTGATATTGTTTTCTATGACGTTGACCAGTTGCTTGTATGTGGGTATCTCCTCTTTAGCATAAAATTCGATTTGATTTCTGAACATCTTGCTGTGAAGCGAATTCCTGTAAATTAGTACGCTATATATATACATATATGCTAACTAATATTATAAATGTAAGTTTGTCTGTTTGTGACACTTTTACGCCTTAAGTACTCAACCGATTATCATGAAATTATTTACATACAAGCATAACGTGATCATTCGTCCCGCTTTTAAGTTGTCTGTCACGTTGTTCTCAGGGAGAGTACAAGCGTCTCGCTTTTGCAAGTAGACGAAACATGAATATATATTTACTAATTTATAGCTACCGAAACTCAATAACAAGTGCTTGGCTGACAGATTTTCAACTTGACGGTAGAATATAAGAGGGCTTATAAAAAGTTCTACCTTCATGCTATGGGCTCAACACGATGTTTTCCTTTACCGAAAACTCCGTCTCGGTCGCAAGAATTCGAACCTACGCCGATTTGTTTGTTACGCTTTTATGCCGTAAATATTCAACAGATCATCATAACACTTTGCATCCATATTGTCAGGGGTACAAAGAAGGACATAGTGTAACCTTCATCTAGAGAAAAAGTACGGCTCCCTAGGGATAGGTCAAATATATGTAAACGCGAGCGAAGTCGTGGTCAGAAACTAGTTTTTAATACAGTGTTGTCATGTTTTTTTTTATTCGAATAAATAGTAGACAAAATAAGTTTATTATATTTACAAATATCACCAGCGTCCCGCTTTGACTACAAAAATAAATTGGTCACGTTATACATGCATTGTATTTTGTAGTATTTAGATTCATTTTCAGAAAATATTGCCTAATTTTTCCTTAAAAGTAAAGAAATCATATTTTTACACAAACTCTATAGGTACTTTGTTAACTTGAGCAATATTCAAATCAGCGTCCTAAGCTTCTTTGCAGTAGTGTTACTATTTGTGTCACTTTCAAACGTATGTCACCCCAGTGCATTGAACAGACGATAGCTTTCACAAACCATCACTACTAAATGCAGACAGAAATATAAAAGGTCCCACAACTGAGAGACCATAAGTCTTATACTTTTCTAATGCTTGAAGTTGCATTTTGTAACAGAAAACAAAAAAAGATATTTAATTTTGCAACCTCGATTTAAGAGTGGAGATATCGAGATGTTCCATTGAATTAAGATTAAAATAACTCTATGAATTATTGTATAGTATTCTATCTAGACACTGAAAATCTAAACGTAATCTTTATTTACATCTATATTTCAATGAGAGATTAAATGTACGTGCATACCATAGTATTCCGTCTATAATTCTAATAATGTCCGTCATCGTTATATTATTGTTACTGGATGCTTTTCCTCCTTTACATCCATAATCGTTCAAGTCTGATGAGAGCATATCATAAGGTGGTGTCTAAAGAAAAAACGAGTGTTCGTAGCTTGAGTATAAACAGATATATTGATATAATACACACATACGTATTATCTCAGTTTAATGTAATGCACCTCAAATATTGTGATCAAATAAAGAATCCATTATAATTCGGAATATTATTATATTTTAGATCAGGGCTGTCCAAACTACATGGGACCCAGGGCCAACAAAAATGACTCAATACATTGGGGGGCCGCAAAATCAAAAAAAACAAAAATATTTTATTCAGTTTAGGCCCTGAGAAGGCGCTTATGAACGTCAAAGTTACCACCGGTTCGGAAAACAACCCAGTCATCGAGAAGAACCGGCAAGAAACTCGATCTGGTTTATCTTTTCATTAACATATTATAACTCACATTTTTAAAACATAGTTATAATTAATTACATTGGGTTTTGGTGGATGCACAGAGAGGGCGTCATTTCCAGACGTCACCGTCGTTCACATATTGATCCACCCTGTAATAGCCTTTAGATATTAAAACCTGCTTGACATGGTGCTTGAAATTAGTATCCGGCAGATCGGTAACGTGCTTTGGAATTTTATTATAAAACCTAACACTATTACCTAAAAAACTGTTACCGGTCCTAGTGAGCCTAAAACATGGAATGACCAATTTGTTCTTATTTCTTGTATTTAGATTATGTTGGTCCTTTACGAAATCTAGCTTATCTAAGTTTTTGCGGACGTACATTAGATTTTCAAGTATGTATTGGGAGGGCAGAGTTAGGATACCGAACTCCTGGAACTTATCTTTTAATGATTCGCGAGGTCCCATATCATAAATTGCTCGAACTGCCCGTGTTTGTAGTAAAAATATGGTGTCTACCTCAGCTGCTGTCCCCCACAGCAAAATACCATAAGACATTAAGCTATGAAAGTAAGCGAAGTAGACCAACCTAGCAGTGGCAATATCTGTTAGTTGGCGAATCTTTCGAACTGCAAATGCAGCAGAACTTAATCTTCCTGCCAATTTTTTAATATGAGGACCCCATTGTAATTTAGATTTACATTACATTTTTGTAAAATATTTATAAAAATGAAATACAAGTATAATAAGTATCATTATTTTATTATCTACTTTTTCATTAATTTGTCTTTTACAATTCTGTCAACATCAACCTCAATATTAGTAGTAACTAGACGCAGTGCATGTTTAAGTGAAGTAGATGAAGACCTGTATTTATATTTTATAATAAATGAACAACGCGCGGTGTCGGGTGTACCTATTATACGTTCGGGGAATTCCCAGAGTTCTCGAGTGAATAGTGTTGTGTGCGGCATAATCGAATACATATCCAAAACATTTGAATTTCGTCGCAAGAAAAATAATTTACTCATTTAATGTATTTAAACAAAGAAGATAAAAAAGATTCTGCGGGCCGCAATAATTCATGCCGCGGGCCACATGCGGCCCGCGGACCGTGGTTTGGACAGCCCTGTTTTAGATCATTTAATATTTAAATTAATAAAGTTGTGGTAGTCAAGTGGTTTAACCGGTGAAATGAATTTCGGCATGTCTCAAAAAAATTTTTGGACATTCGCGTACATTTACTAATTGAAATTGGTGACACTATCGGCTGACGGCGAAGGAAAACATCGTGAGTAAACGTGAACCTGAGAAAAGTTCTTGTAGTACCGCCGTATATGTGAAAATATAAAACTGTGGATTTCTTGGAGTTTGCAATTGCCAATACGTCGTGGTCTAATGTGGTAATTATATTTATACCTTGTTTCCGTAAGAGTCTTATGGAACTGTAATGGGTATCTTACAGACTTATGTGATATTAATAATTAAAGGAGACTACGCCTTTGCAAAGTTGTCTTTTAAAGGAGAACTGCCATGCTTATTTCTGTGATGCACATACACACGGATAAGAGGAAGCCTCACTCAGTCGTTAGGAGTAGTAATATAGCTAAGCCTCAGTACTGATCCTTCTGAGGTTGATGGTATATCCTAGCTAAAAACTGCAGTGATCAATTAACATCAGGTAAATTGTATGCCTGCTTGCTACTCCATAACATAAAGTTGTTCGATTCTCTCTTGCAACTAATGCGTGTCAATAACTTATGATAACAACGTCAACTAATTGCAAAATTTATAGTCATTAATACATTAAAATACCTTTTTAGTGTACTACGATATCTAAACACCTGATATTCCTACATATATGGATATGTAGCGCCCAGAATGGACAGTTTATTTTTACTACACAAAATACATATATGGCAATCGGACTAACAGCCAATTCTTAGCTTATTACTAGTACCATTTTCTGCTCTGAGGCATCACTAAAAAGCCAATCAAATTATATATTCAATCTTGTATTACCAACGAGAACCTACTGTAATCGCTTCAGTATTTATTTATACAAATTTCATATACCTGTTCCCACATTTGTTTCAATAACATCCTAGGATATCCATCACGTTGGCCTTTAGATGATATGGAGACAGTCATAGCCAAATATGATGGCTTAGGCTTTTCAATATCTAATACATAAGGGGGAGAATCGTTGATACCCTGAAAAAGAAACGTAGAAAAATCCTAAGTTAGAATTAGTCAAAGAGCCTGAAACTATAGCCGAGGAAAACATCGCGCTGAGACTGTTCTCTGTAATATTATATCTATAGTCATAATAGTATATGGTACTTATGACACACTCATATATGCCATGACATGTGTCTTCTATCTCATTCACTCACTAACATATTTTTAAATCGAGATGTTTCAACCAATTTTTTTATTTTTTCGTTCGTTTTTTATACAGTTTTCTTTCATAACAAATTGTCCTGACAATTATTACAAACAAACCGAAATACGTGCAAGCGTTCGGGAGTGATACGCTTATATAATACGGCAACTGAGTTTTATTTATGTAGATGTTATCATCTGAGGATACATAGACACTTAACTACAGATGAGATTGTGATCAAACAATAAGTCATTAACCTATAAAATATATTCACATAAATTACTACAAAGACATATATTGCAGGTAAACTTACAGGATGAAAGAATCCATCTTCAGTTATTATAAATTCCTGATTGCATTTTTCTATTTTGTTCTTCCTTAAAAGTTCGTTACGTTGATATCGTTTGCGTTCAGTTAAATCCATTATTTCACAAGCCACAGTCGTACTGTAAGTAGTTATATTACTTAGAAGAGCATTTTAAAGCTTCTGCGTTTATTAAGGTCCACGCGAATAAGTAGCGTGCTAACCTCAAACGCCGCTACCAATAACTTACATACCATATATGAAAGGTGTTTTTGACCATAGTTATGCAATATTAAAAAGCTTAGCTACAGTGTACAAAAACGTACCTCTTTTCGTTATTACATACTTTGCTTGCTATAATTAAATGGCTACTTATAACATCTTTGCGATTATATAGGAATAAAATGTACCAGATATAGTGGTACTACAAAATAATTCAAAGGAGGTTTGATGTCAGGCAGGCGGCCGATCATAAAAATTAAGCGAAATGATACACCACAACATAACAAACATGGTATACCGACCCTACTTAGGTGGGATAAGGGTAAGAGAAGTAAGGGAAAGAGAAGAAGAAGAAGAGGAGAAGAAAATGTGCCATACTCAATGACTCAAACTACATAGCTTAAGCTTAAGGGAGGCAATATCAACTTACAATGAACATCTTTACAATATTATAATCAATTGATTTCAAATATACTGAATATATTCAAGTATTGTAAAATGGTAGCTATTTCGTGTGCTTACGTGTACTAAGATCGCTGTACATAATCAGACAATATTTACAACAAAAAAGTAGTGTGTACTTACGTACACGCGTTAGAAGTTATACTTCTTTTCCGTAACAAGAAAAATCTTTTCAAAAATTGTATCTTTCGTCTTATTCTACGTTTATAGAAAAAACGACACTAACAATAGAAAAAAGGTATTTAATACATACATACTTTTTTTGAATAAAATGTTGACTATAGCTAACTGCAGGGTGTCGGTTTTTCGTGACGGTGTGCGCGTGCATCGTAAAAATTTACTACTCTCATCATTTTTCCCTAACGCGCCAAAAGAAGTATAATTTAAAAAAAATATATAATTTATGTTTTTACGTAAATGTAGCTGGCTCTTGTAGAGTATAAACGGTCATTGTGATCCACTCGGTGCTTTTCGGTTGAATCACTCCCCAACATGGAGTCATTACTATATTCAATATGTTAGCTATTCTTTCCCTGAAACACAAACAATCTCATTAGAACTTTACTTCTCAATTTCAATTTCAATGATGGTGTGTAATAACTTACGGTAACCAAATAAACCGCATAACGTGATCTGTGTCATTACATATGGCTACAATGTCCCTTGACAAGGAATGAGTTGGCATGTCATGCAGTGTGATATGTTCCATTGATAAGTACGTCTGTGAAAACGTATAAATGATTATTAAAATTCGAAGTAATAGTAAAATCCATTAGTTATTATACCTCAAAATATTAGTCCACTCTGTATGTGAACTCATTGTTACAACAACGGACGACTTATTAACCGTGTGGAACAAAATAATGGACGTTCTAAAAATATGTTGCCGGTTTCGAATTTTGTCGAATCTCTCGAATAATGATGTCAGCGCTCCAGAGAATATCACTCTCTTTTATTGAAAGGTATATAAGCGCTCTACAGTGTGTCCGAGTACATTTATGTTTTGAACCGATGTCGGACGACATCGAAACAAAACGGACAGCGACTACTGCGACTTTGACATTAAATGTAAGTGAGAATGTAATAAAATTGTGCGATAGTGAGTTTGTCTAATTTTTTTATTTGAACGAGTACAAACACAATTCTTTCGAGAAATTCACATTCTCTTTAGCTACGTCCAATATGTTTTAGTGCAAAAACTTGAATCAATAGATAAATGTTTACGTTTTTACTTACAACATTCGTCCTATGTGCGGATCGTATTATCTTCTCTGTATACTTTGGTATGTCTAGCCTAGTCTCAAGACTATTAGGTAATCCTCCCTGCCCATGCATCAAAATTTTAACTGTGTCATATCCGAAGGATGAATAAAATATTACCTAAATGATAAAGACTAATCAGTTTCTATGTCATCAAAATACGTAGTATAAGTATATCTTAGAAGTAATTTACTGGTTTTTACCTCGTAATCTATCATCTCAGTAGGCATAAAAGCGAACGGTATAGCCAATTTACCCAATGGTGGTACTTCAGCGAAATACAGCAAACATCGTATTACTGAATTTGAGGATATCGTATTACATCGTAGGAGACGCCAAGTCGTGAAAACGTCTGTCGGATTATACAGCCACACGATCTAGAACCACGTAACTGTACAATTACATACTAATCAATTAATTAAATAGCGATAACGTCGCAATAAATTGTAATCTTAAGTGGTGGTACCCAGAAATAATAAACGAACTATTTATATAAAAAAATCTATATTGTTGTCTGAATTTCATACTCTTTAATTACAAATTTGAAAATCACAATGATAAACAAATTAATATTATGAGACAGTGCAAGAGAATTTTCTTTACAAGTATCAAGAAGCAAAGAATAAGATAAAAAGTAAAAATCCTTCTAGAATTAGCTTATCTGAAAAGTCTACTAACTGAGTAAAAACATATAATATTGACATGGTAAAGTAAATATGTCGACTTTTTTATTTCAGTTTTATTATTAATGTATATTTAAGTCAATAGTCAATTATAATGACTTGAAAAGTCGTACGAATTGAATAAACACACAGAATATAACCTTGGTAAAATAAATGTTGACTTTTTTGTTTGAATTTTATTATAAAATGTATTTATATTATTAGCAACCGCCCGCGACTTCGTACGCCTTAATTATAATAATATAGCGTACTAGCTTTTGTCCGTGACTTTCATCGTGTTAAAGTTGATTTGACCTTTCTCTCGTCAACATTACTCTTTTTCGGGATGTAAGTCTTTTTCTGCACTCTCTACAAGGTGTATGGAAAATTTAATGATGGTCGGTTGAGTCGGAACTCAACTCACATTCACATTTATCATATTAGTTAAGTTACCAATTTTCTCGAGAAAAATTTCGTTAGTTTCATTAATGGAACAGTTTTATATTCGAATCAGTAATCTCAGAGATTATCTTTTACGAACGTTAAATCTTTTTAATGCCACTTTATTGTGGTAATATATTATTTTTTAAATACATACTCTTATTACAGGATCCAAATTATTAATAGGCACTCTGCCACAATCCATCACAGCTAAGTATTCCAGTGCGTTCACAGGGCGACGTAATGCCGTCAGCGTACCCTTCGAGTTGAGATTTGCATAAATATTGACGTATATGTATATTAACCTCTGATTTGGTAACGTCAATACGTAACATAACGTGTTCAAGCCTTCTTCCGCATAATTAAATTTTAAATAGAGTGATTCAGGATTATTTTGCTGAAATGAAATGAATTTCAGAGATCGGCCATTGTGCCTGTATCATGCTAAAACTACTGGATAGATTTTGATTTTAGTTTTACTTCTTAGACACTTGGTTCTTATCTAAAAGAAAAATACCACAGTTATCTTAATTTTATATAAAGCTATTCCAGTATTAAGAAACTTCACACAGTCGTTGAGCGTGCAGTATTTATAGAAATCGTTGGTTTTTAAAACTATCGAAACTTTATATTAATTGAAGTTATAGTGATATTTTTGACGTGATAATGTCTTATAAATCGATGAACGTCGGGTCTACGCACCGAAAAAGCATGACCCATTGTCACGTTTCGCCTGAGCCGAGCGTGCAAGCGAGAGTGCGGAACAAGCGATAGAGAGGCGCGATCGGCCTAAGCGTTCAGCTTGTGATGCATCTATCTCTCTTCCACTCCATCGGTAATTCAGTGATAATAATTCAATTAAACTCATAAAAGTATGCAACTTTTCATCAGCGTTTCTTATGACGTTATCACGTAAAATTATCGTCCGTAATTCGTCCGTACTTTACAGTCAATCCAATTTTTTTAGATGAGAAGTATATAAGAAGTTAAACTATTTTTTTTATTGTAATCTATCTAGTAATTTTTGAGTGGTGCATGCACAACAATAGACCTTTATCATTGAATTTAAATAGATATCTGAGAAAAAATATTCTTGAGTAATCTAGAAACGTTCACAGAACACATTCCGTAGCTTAAAAAAATTGTCTATCTGTTAATGTTAATTCCAAAATTATGGGTAATTATTTTATAAACTCTAAATTTACCGTAACAATACCGTTGAGAGGTGTTATTTCAACTAACGGCCTATGAAAACACGTGTGACGCATTTCGTACGTAGATATTCCTACTTGGACTTCCACCATATCACAATCGCATATCTTTTCTCTGCGAAGACTCCAAGGTACGGGCGCCATAAATACACAACCCATGATAAATATTACCTCAACATTATCGGTTCGAACGCACAAGTCTGGCGCATATATATTCACGGATAGTGGTTTATTAGAACGACAGTCCATAAGGGCCTTATTTAGTCTGCAAATTTTTGGGAAAACATAGTTGAGTTCGTTCCTGTGGTGTGTTATTGTCCTCTGCTTGTCCCTAGGTTTAGAAATTCTAGTGATTCAAAATGTAATCTTCTGGTTAATTGTTAATTGACTGAACTGCAGCATGTAGCTGAATTGGGTTATGTTTGTTGGACATTTTTAATTAAGTATATGTATGGTTTTTTTATTTATCTTGTAAACGTGTTAGAACAATTAAAACTTTTTCTTTCTTTGACACTTGATAATTATGTATATAACTTTATACTAACTCGTCAACATTGACGATATTCCAGAGGCAATGATTACTTAAAATAATAGGGCATTTAATAGAAATTGTTCTCTTAATCTGTAAAAAGAAAAGGTCTGCTTTATTATACCGCGTAGCTTAATACTACAGATTTAAAGAGTTATTCTCCTTTGTAAATATAATAATAATATGCCAAACTCTTCACTCTGACAAACCGGGTTTATTAACTGACATTAATGTATATAAACCGTTCTCTTGTTGATACAGGTAAGAAGTCTTAGACGAATTAAAGAAACAGCAGTATGTGCCTATTTTACAAATGGCATATAATCGTCGGTGTGCCTATTAGTGTGTTACTTATTTATTTTCCTCAGAACATTTGTCCTAGTCATGCTAGATTCTGTAGGTGGTAGAGCTACGCTGAAACTATTACTGGTTTCAGAATGAATGGGTTGGCTCGTCCGGGGTAGTACCACCCTCTCACAGAAAGCCGACGTGAAGTAACAGTGCTTGCACTGTTGCGTTTCGTACGGTCAGTGAGAGCGCTGGAGGCCCACATATATTAAAAGGCCAGCAACGCACTTGCAACTCCCCTGGTGTTGCTAGTGTCTATGGACGGCGGTGATCACTTACCATCAGGTGACCCACCTGTTCGTTTGCCCCCTATAATATAATATAAAAAAAAGATTTCGAGAGGTGACATTGTGGTCGTTATTATCAAATTCTTAATTTATGGACCAAAGTTATTTATGTAAGTTTAGTGTTCGGAAAAAAACACATCCGAATCTTACAGTAGCAATGTAGTCAAGTTATTCGACATATTATGCTATCAAATATAAAATGTAAAAATTTTGAAAACGGGGGGTTTTTAATACGATTTGCGTCGTAGGTTAGAATCATTGCGAATAGGTGGCGTATAACAGCTATAGACGTGTTCCGGTAGCTGCACATAAGAACCAGTCCCACTAGGTTTACTGTGTTTACCATCTTGGACCACATCATCATTTAACATCAGGTTATATTGTGATCAAACACAAAGTATAAACAAAATGCATGCTATAAGTCATACAAAATTAAAAATCAAACAGTTTTGTGTACCCAGTATAATTATATGATGTATTTTAAGTAAGCTCTATAATGTACTTAAAAAAATACTTTATCTTAACATACATACCTTTATAGTAGGATATATTCCATCGTACCAAATAGTGCAAATGGTCTTTTTCATAGGTTGTATCTCTTCTATTTCCTCAAACTCCGTACGATACAACACCGTGTACTTGATGTCAATTTGGCGAGGACCAGCTCCGTAAGGAGTCGTTGTCAGTTTAACTTCACAGTGGTTGGAAGGCTTTAAGCTGTTCTGATTTGAAAAAAAAAACATTTGGCAAAATAAGAAAAAAAAAATGAATTAGATCGTAACGTAAGGTAACATAAAAATAAAATTAATTAATCATGTAAATATCTATGAATTTAATAATTAGCTTATGGCCGCCATTTCGCTCGTTTTAATATATATTTGACGTATCTCTCAGGAACAGTACTCTTTTTCTAGATTAAAAGTACAAATGTTCTTTTCTGTGCTCCTAGTCCTGAGAATTTGTAGGCAAACATGTTTTGTTTGGATATTTAAGGTGTAAAAGAAAAACAAACAAACGCACATCTGCGTTTATAATATTATCTACGCAAGAAATGAAAATAATCACAATAATGAAATATAATGACAAAATAACTATTTATTATGACTTACCACTGGAGAATCGATTTCAAATCGATCTCCACTGAAATCATCCTCCATTCCGTTTATAACGTGACATAACTTGGATGTAAAGAAACACGAACCGTAATTATATAAAGTAACAGAAATTGTTTTAATTTCCTCCACTACTATGTCATGTAGATTTAATGTTTTGGGTAGAATCTGAAATATTTTTCAATATACGAATAAATATTTGAAATACCTGCCTAGAACAACAGTTCAATAAACTTTTAAAACCACAGAACTTTATTTACTAGTACTTAATACTATATCTCTTTTATTTCAGATAACCCTTTAATAAATTGTAATATATAAATGGCCGAATAATATTCGTTTGCTTGCGATTACTCTATTTTTTTCACAATTATTTGAAACATATCTCGGTTGAGTTTACTAGCATTCAGAACTACATGGATGACTCCCTTTTTTTTTTGTCCGGCCATTCATAAAAAAAGCAAAAATACTGTGAGAACGCGCTGGTTAAATATTATTATACATTTTCCGTCATTATGGAAAGGGTAAATAAATAAAATTAAATAACAACCTATATCTAAATAACAAAGTTTTTAAAATTATTTACCCTCAGATCCGGCAGCTCTGAAAATCCAGAAATATTTATAAAGATCTCCGATGGTTCGCCGACTGGTCTGGAATAAAATATTTGATAAAAAAAATGTATCACGTAATATATTTCAAAAAGAATACATATGTTTAAATATTATTGTTAATGTTAATGAAAATTATTACAGAATATATAATACTCAACATTAAAAAATATATATACTTGTAATATAAACTCACTTTCCATCAATTAAACAGACACACGAACAAGTGACAGTCGTCTCATAAACTTTATTTTCCTCTTTGGGAAAGAACCACCAATGATACCGAACTATTTCTTTAGGCGGCAACAATACCCATCCGCAGTTGTCTGCTCCAAGCCATGACACAGAATTCAATACTCTCATACTGAAATTGATTATGAATTTATGTTCCATACCACTTTAGCTTTACCAGTTGTCCAGCTCCAGCCGCGCTTATTATAGTCGTATATGGCCAAATAAATGGCATAATACCCAAGTCTTTCTACTGGTAAATATATAAGAAGAATGCACATTTTAGTTGACATTGTCTTTGGGACATAACATGAATTGACAATTTTGAGACTTATATTTAGCGACTCTGCTATCGTTTTTCTTATACGAAATACGTAATCAATTGGCGGATTTTATTAGGCTTTTGCTAATTCATTTCCTTTTATATAAAATGTGAGGTAAACATTAAGTATTTACGTTATTACAAAGAAAGAAAGCCAACTTACTCGTGAAATGACAATAAAAAAAATAATAAAAATATTTCACCATGGCTTTTCCAACTATATATTCTCTTGGAATCATTAACTTTAGACAGATGATGGATCAAGCTTACTGTATATCCATCCTGGTTAGATTATGGAAATATGCGGTGCAGTAATTTGTACAGCCAGTAATCGTTGGTGGAAATTCGTACATAGCATGCGCAGCCGGATTATACCCATGAGACATAGCCTCCACTTGACTGATCTCCGCATTACCGATTAGACATACTCGTGCCTGGAGAATATCGAATAGAGTTGTAAAAGTTCGTAAAAGTAAATTTTATCTATATAAATAAAATGATATAGGTCTGGACAAATTTTGATTAATTTATTTATTAAGACACTTGGCTTTATTAAAAAAAAAAAACGATAGTTTAATTTAGTATTAAGTTATTAAATTTTCAAAAAAACTGCGATTTATGTAAGTTCTACGCAATCAGCGACATGTATTTTCTTGCCGGAGAGGGATCGGGCTAGTGATTTGGTGCTTTTTCCTCTGTACATATAATATCATATATTACTAAGATAATAAACTAAGCAGATGCAGTCGAGGGTATCAGATAGTCTCAAATATTATCAAAAATTGAAAAACGTACTTTTTGAATTTTATTAATTACAATGTCCCAAGTTTCAAAGTAGTCTCCACATGTTTTTGGTTCCAATGCCACTGATATAATTTGCCAACCGCGACTTTGAACTATTCCACACATCGGCAATACCACGAAGTTCCTAAATGTATTCCAAATGTCATCCTTGGTGATAACAGTTTTTTTAAATAATATATAAACAATATATCGATAAAATAGAAAACATACGTTCCTTGTGGAGCATCGAATTTAAAATACATAGGTATTTCCAGTTTATTGGACAACATGAAATTAGTGAAAGTAGTCCTGATTGGAACAGTCGGTGGTAAAATAACCTAGTGAAAACAAATTTATATAAATAAAATTATAGAGGTCTGCCGTTGTGCGCAACACACAAAAAGTACTGGATACATGCTTACCTGCTTTTTTTATTTTACTTATTATATACTTAGTCCTCATCTAAAAGAATTTCGGGATATCTTTATGTAATAAAAAGTTATTGAAGTTTTGAGAAACTATGATTTTATAAGCACTGCACGATAAACGACGTGCGATTTAGGCAAGCGATGTAGTGAGCATGCACAAGAGAGGGGAAGTAATCAGATAGGTAATATTGATGAAAATATATTTTCTAAAAGTATATTTTTGTGCTTTCAATGTCATGTGCATTAATTTTAATAAACAATGTAGACGAAGATTATATATTGAATGTATCGTATCCATTTAATAGATTTAACTCGTACCTCGGTCGGAGCATCCCATTCCGTCAACCATTCTGTACAAGCCGACCAAGTGTTTCCTATACATGGTATACGAAACCAGGTATGCTTCAACTTAATTTGATCAGAGTTTTCGCTATATCGTTTGTATTGATAGTCACCACACATAAGATAGGTGAATACTTCATTATCCACTTTAGGTCTGGATAAAATCATTTCATTAAGTAATTGAAAAATAAACAAGCATATTCGTTAGTTAGAGACGCTTTACCTATATCTAATAGTAAATAATTTAGATTCGTTTGGAGGTATCACTGTCGCTATAGGATCTATGAGAAACACGTCATCTGGATCTGTAAAAAACCAAATTTAAGTAAAACTTTACAATCTTACCAAAAAGAACCAATTATCCATAGCTTGTAAATAATCAATATTATCCTCCATTAAACAAGAAAATCACAAACGCTAGTGTATTTCAATTTATGCCTAATTGCAAATATGGGCAAAGGGCATTAATATTCCCGATAGAATATTGTCTTCAACCAAAAAGGTAGAGTAATGTAAGCGAATGAAGAAGAAAGTCTGAAGCAATAATTAAACAAAGCAAACGTTAGCATCAACATTGGATTAAAGAAATTTAGATTCCGTTAATAACTATTGTACGGAAAAAAGAAAAGCAATGCACCTGGTATCCATTGAATGTAACCTTCTTCTTGTTCATGGTTGGTAACGCATAAGGTCTGTGATATATTCCTTGTAACATCGTTAACACTTCCTGTGCCAAAATCCAAATACCTCTCAAAAACCGAAGCTGAAGGTATGTAACTCAAACGATTAAGACTGTTTTCCATCAAGTGAATGGAACGACTTTTTCGTTTCCAGCTTTTCTCAAATGTGTGGTCATTTATGTTGAATAACGGATTATCAGGAAGCATGACTGTTGCGAAGACGTTCATAAACAATGGCTCCTGAAAACAAATGAAACTCACTTTTGTTTGCCAGTGGATTTTGAAACGGTATCACAAATAGAGCGATTTTCTAGAAATCAGGATGTTGTTTCCAGAACGATTTATAATGGTAGAAATCCACGATTGACGTCATAGAACCCTTTACATGCAGTATTATCCTTATCTTAGGAAGCTACGGAGGCTATCAGTGTATAACTTTGTAACTAGCGTTGCACTAGACTTATTATTTAACAACCTAAGATACAAAGAATATCATATCTCAACAAGTAATGACGTATTCTCAAGTTTGAAAATATGTAAAAAATACGCAGGTTAGATTTTTGGCAAATTTATCTTGTTACATTTTTTTATATTACCTGATTCAATACTAAGCAGACTAATTCAGCTGTATAAACTCCTAGCGCAGTACCGGTGAATAGAAAAATTGTTGATATTGTTTCATAAGCTCTTATAAGCCCACAATTGCCAGTAGGAATCTAAAATAAATTTACTCATATAATAACTCATAAACAATGCATTATTAAAAAATCTGTTGAATGTAATTGTGGAAAATCTGTCGCCAAACACCTCTTGGTATGTTCTAGCAGTTGCACTTTTTTTAAATATATTATAGGGGGCAAACGAACAGGTGGGTCACGTGATGGTAAGTTGTCACCGCCGTCCATAGATACTAACAACACAAGGTGAGTCGCAAGTGCGTTGCCGGCCTTTTAAATATGTGGGCCTCCGGCGCTCTCACTGGCCGAACGAAACGCAACTAGTGCAACTACTGTCACTTCACGTCGGTTTTCTGTGAGAGGGTGGTACTACCCCGGGCGAGCCGACCCATTCATGCTGAAACCAGTAATAGCTTCAACGTAGCTCTACCACCTCCACTTGAGAGCTAGTGCCTCTTTAGGTTTAACATGTTTACCATCTTAGACCACATCGTTATTTAAGATCACGCGTGATTGTGGTCCAATACTAAACCTATAAAGAATTAAAAAAACGATTTAAATTTGTCCATTCGTGTAACCCCAACATTAAGTGGGTGAAATTCCTTCTCTGGCATTAATATAGTAGAGATGGTCAAAATCTAAATTGTGCAATATCGAGCAAAAACGCTTTTTACATTTGTCGTCAAGTACAGTCATGGAGGATAATTTTTACAAGACCGTTTGCGAATATCACATTTGAATGATTTCAGTAGATGTCAGTCAACCTTTACATGTTAGTCATCTAGTGAACCCGAATATTTTTGTATATTATATCATTACATATGTATTATTTCTATTTTTATCGGTTTGGATTGCCAAGAGATTCTATTCGTGCAATATGGTGACGTCTACTATAAAGACCCTCGGCTCTGCCCGGTGTAACAATACAGCATAAGATTTATTACCTAGTATGAATAGTATCATAGAATATAAATAGACCGTTCCCAGTAAAATGTAACGGTGCCTTTATGGAGAATTCACAGTAGAAATTTCTATTAAATTTTTTTTCGGAATTCACGGAATCAAAGCGTTATATCAAGTACATAATTTTGTACATTTGAGTACATTTGCATAAATGTATGAATGACTCAAAAGGAAGATAGAGGTTGCGGTTATGCGTTACATCGCTGTACATACACGCCAACAGGTATTTTCAACATACTGCAAAAATTGAAAGTAACACTACGGTTTGTTTATAGCACTATCAAATAGTACATACACTAAAGACTGTTTCGAAGATCGTAAGAGGAGCGGCCTACCTCGCACAATCAGGACACCAGTGGTTATCAAATCAGTGAAAGCAGGAACCCACACAAAAAAACCAAGGCGTAAGCAAAAAATCCTAAGTCCTCTATTGGGGCTTAATAGAACCACTATCAAAAGTATATTAAATAAAGACCTGGGACTACGAGCTTATCGTAAAAAGAAAAACATTATTTGAACGAGCTTTTGAATAAAATTAGGATAAAAAGATCCAGGGCTATGGTTACGGCGGTACTCAAAAAAAAAAAAACGGGAAATTTTGTAATAATGCGAATACATTTTTACATCGAAGAAAGTTATAACAAACAATTTGATAAAGCGTATGCTTACAGCAGTGAAGAAGCGAGGCACTAGATATCTCAGTATGATTTTACGCCAGCTCATAAGGCACGAAACACGCAAAACCGGCTGACCGCCCATAGAATTGACTTCATCGGCTTGAAGGCTTGACTCTTCTAGTCCAGATTTAAGCCCACGGGATTACAAGATAAGACAACATTCGGAAGAGAACGTCTCCGTTAAACCTGACTAAAATTTAAATTTTCTTCGAGCATCTCTGGTTAAAGCAGCTGCAGAAATACATGTAAATTTGGTGCGTGCTGCGATCGTAGACTAGCCGCGTCGATTAAGGGCATATATTCAAAATGGGGGAACGCATTTTGAATAATCTAAATAAAATGGTATTGTCTTTCATTTTATATGTAATTTTGAATCAATTATCAAGAAGTATATAATTAATCACAGACAGATTTGACATAATTTAGGACCCGACAAGGTATATATAGCTATATATCTATCTAAGTAACTACTACTATGTCTAATACAATATAGTCTCACAAGGACAACTTTTCACGTTTTACTGACAAAAGGATACAGCACCGTTTGACAGAATCTTTAATGAATTATAATTATTAATTTACTTATTTAAGTACAACACAATTCAGCATTTATATTCATTTGGCGGCGGCGGATCGACAACGCGCATATGACACCTCCGGTGTTGCAAGAGTCCATAGCTTCCGGTGACTGCTTAACATTAAGCGGCCCACATTCTTGTTTGCTACCATCGTGGTATAAAAAAATAATCAAAATTCGATATAACATAATTTATATTTATGTCCTATATAACATTATATATGTAGGATTACCGACCAAGCCAACTACCACCTTTAATAAATTCGCTTCAATGCTTAATTCAAAACAAAGCAGTATTTGATTATACTTTTTTAGAAAGTAAACCGACTATTGTAATCTGTGAAAACGGCTATCACAGCGTTCCGCCACTATACGAAACTACGACAATTGTTGTATGCTATTGTTTGTAAATTAATTTACGTACCTGAAAATATCCCTGCCCGCAAATAGATATGAACCACTGATATGTTGTTTCCACGCCTGATTTATTGACTATATTAATAATTTCCTTTCTTTGTTCTTTCACGTTCTTACATATTCTAAATACAAGTTTCTTTCTGCTTAATGATACTTTTGGTCCTAGAATTGGTATATTAAAAAATATAAGAAAATTATAGACTATTATCACAATATTTATTTAACAAATTGCAGGGTGTCTTTGGAAGTAACGTAGATCACATTTCTTTATTACAGTATTTCTTATTCATGGTTAAATAGTCACAAAAATATATAACATCTTTGTTTTTATACTGAATACCTAATACTTACGTACCACAATACCAAATTCAAATTGAGATTTTGTTTCAAGGACCTAATTATCAAATATTAAATTAGTGTTGTAATATTTATTATATAATAGGAAATTACAATATGTGTGTATTATGTGAATAATTCAGTACCTGAGTAACCAAGCTCGCTCGGTTGATTAAAACAATAATTGTATTATTGCTATTGCATATAAACCGAACAAAAACGGTTTATCATTCACTAGCAACAATGTAACCATAAAAAATCTATGAGATGGCGCTATATGACATTGAATAATTTTAAAAAGTGATTCAAATTCTTAAGCACCGTTTACAAGATACACGAAATAAATTGATATATAAACAACGATTGCTCCGTTTAAAGTTATAACATGTCATTCTAATTCAATAAAACAATTAATTTTGTATAAGTACTTTCTTAACCTTATATACGTTTGGATAGCTCCGAGGTATTTAAGTACCAAAGTAATCTTAATATTTGAAGAATACGAGTCTAGATAGTGGAAACTACGATAATCAGTAATATTGTTAAAACGCTATTATAGAGTTGGAAATAACTGCAGTATAAATTAATACAGAGGCTGGTACCGAACCCGAGAAATTAAAAGAATTTCGTAAAGAGTTTACCATCATATTAGTGGTGGTTCCAACTCAACCGGGCATAGACATGGTTTATATTATTAATAGCTATTAGTTTTACGGCTCTACAACGTCACATCACCAAATATCTATATAAGAATGTCTTGATAACTAAATGTCTATTTATTTATTGTAGAAATATTATATGCGAGATTCAAGAAAAATGATTATATCTTAACCGAAACATCTTCCACTGACAGTCAGTCTGTATGTATTACCAGCTGTATCATCTACTATATAGTATTCAGTGTAGGACTGGGCGGGGGTTTTAGCTTTAAATATAACTCTTATATTAGCACATTCTGATGGTTTTACCGGAGTCGAAGTTATAGATAATTTAAAAACATGATCGACGTTATTCAAAACGTATAATTCTGATACCCGGTATGTCAAGCATTTCTGTAAAATAAAAAAGGGATTATTTACATTTTGCGATAAAATATTTATTTTAGATTTAAATACTCTACGATAAAAATTAGTAACTTCACTAACGTCTGAGATATTTTCAATCGAAACAGTTTTTTCCGATTCTTTATCTACTGGCAATAGCCCAAAATCGACAATTATTGCTGAAGAAATACTATCTTCAGACACATTTTGCATGGTTTCGTCTTGTTATAATACAAATTATTACTAAAGTCATTAATTATATATGACAGTAGATTCGAGAAAAATAACGACGTGAAATATATTGGCAATTTACATAAATGATCAATTCTTAAAGGAGACTTTTACACAAATTTGTTTTTTTTTTATCAAACTGACCTACAGTGTTGGCTTCGTAAGGCCGACAGTTCCACCGGACTACACAAATTTGATTAAGTTTGATTACGAACATAACTTTTTTGAAGGACATAGTTATTATTGCTCCTTTTTACTTACTGATTTTTTATCGTAGCATGGCAAATGATGAGCCAATACAATTCGAAAATAGAAACGAATGCCGAAATATCGATTATCAACCGCAAGCCACCCATGCGCTTCATCGTTTCGTACGAAGAACTTGATAGTTTAATAGAGAGGGTTACGCGTGCCGGGGAACTGAAGAAAACTGGCAATTTACGGCAAAGTTACGACATTGTAAACTTTTTTGTTCGAACGGAATTAGAAGTTAGTGCAAAGCTGTAGCTATAGCTATTCTATTGCTTGTGGAATGAGGAATTAATTTTGAACAGCTCTTCAAAATGCGCGTCTTTATACAGCATTTGCTCAGTGGGGCAGTGACCCTACGTAATTGAAATGGCTCAATGTTCCTTCCTAACAACGTTTGCATCATGCACAATATAGACAGGCTGCCTCTGCAAATTATTTAGGGGATCACGGAGGCATTTGTGGGGTCCATTACACTCACTGTATAAATGCGAGCAGTAGTAGTTCTAGTGGACGATCAAACACACTTACTAAATAATAACATCACTATAATAATGTTTTTGGTGAGAAGTAGTTTGACAGTATTGTTATTTTTCATTGATCATCATATTACCTTTATCAAGTGAATGATTACAAAGTATTTTATGATGACTTTTATGTGCCAAAAAAACGATGAACCCCTTTTTAAAACTTTCTACGCTTTCTTGTCATCCTAGAATTCATGATTCGTTTTTCAACCAATTCAAATGCATATAATAACCAAGCTGTAGGTATTACACAAGTTGCCACTAATATTCACAATCTAAAGTTAATTAGCGCAGGAATATCAATAGAAAATAAAAGATGACACTATACGACAAATAAAAATCCCGTTAAAAAGCGCAACTTCATCATATTATAAAATTCATCAAAGTAAATATTGACGTTGGCAAATATGATTGTGATGTGACGAACTGAAAAAAATATAGTTAGTTGATTGTCACTAATGTCAGTGACTCGTATTACGGGAAAATAAATAGGTAGATGCGCTTTTATTCTCTTTTCTCGATGTGACAAAAAAAACAAGTTTTCTTATAAAAAAAAGATATTCCTCTCAATAGTCGGGAAAATACTCTTTAACTCATAATATTAGTTTCATAAGTGTATTTCTTTACCTATCCTTGTATGGCTGTTATAGTTTTCGATATAGTATGTGCGTCGCTCTTACATCCTTCGTAACTTGTATTTCCTGATCTCGAGATGCCCTCTTTTATGTGTGCATATCCTGAATAAATGGTGTAAGAAATAAAAAAAATGGATTCAGGAACTGACTGGCTTTGCGAAATTCTACAGAATGTACAACTCGAACAATTTTATTTGCCTATTAGAGATCAGTTGCAGGTAATTTATTATATATGTATAGAATATTTTTTAAACTATATACTTCTAGTTATAAATATAATTAACATATTGTAATAATATTCGAATAAGTCTGACATTTGATTAATCAAGATATTATTTTAAATCATGGTATATTTAAAACTTTTATAAATTTTGTATGCTATTTTTAGATTACAAGATTAGCACATTTTGATTATGTCCATGCTGATGATCTTGAGAGAATTGGCATAAGTAAGCCTGGTGTCCGCAGGCTTTTCGATGCTGTTAGAAAAAAGAAACTGCAACTATGGAATCGTAAATTTTGGAACAAATTATTTGGTAGTCCGGCAAGTTCAATTTCAAAGGAGAAAACAGACTTAACAGTGAGATCTACACAGTCCAGTCCAAGAACAACATGTATAATACTTGAGAAAGATATTGTGTGAGTATTGATTATGTTTTTATGGTCTTTGAAAATAGATGCAAGTTAACTTTCGTGTATGAAACAGATAATAACTGTTTTATTGCCAATAAATTAATGAAACCAATTACAATATGATGGTGTTTTATAGGTAAGCATAGAGTTAATTAAAGGTTCATGTATCAAAATATTTTTATAGCTGTGTGAATACTATAAAAGATATAATTTATAAGTATTGTGTTTGTAATTTTTTTAATTTAGAAACTAAAATATAAAACGTGTGTGTTTTTTGTGAGTTTACCTTCTTTACATCATCATCATCATATGATTGCATCATGTGATATGAAAATTTAAGACTTTTACGTGGTGTTAAAACATAATTAATATCTGCTGGTTAGGTTGGTACTTGGGAGAGACATGTATAATAGAACTAGAATATTTATAATAGTTTATCTGCATTTATGTGTAAAAATTAACACATCTTTCACAGTTTACACAATGAACTTGGTAATGGCTCTTTTGGTGTTGTAAAACGTGGCGAATGGAAGATTTTAGATCAGGGTCAGAGTGTTCCAGTAGCTGTGAAAGTACTGAAGGCTGATGCTTTTACACAGCCTGCGATTTACGATGACTTCCGTAGAGAAGTTGAAGCAATGCATAGTTTAAAACATTGTAATTTAATTAAGTTACATGGTGTTGTGTTCCATCCACTTATGATGGTGTGTGAATTAGCCCCTATGGGTGCTTTACTTGACTACATTAGAACCCAAAATGGAAAAGTATCATTAAACTACATATCAAAATGGTCAACTCAGGTGGCAGCTGGTATGGCACATTTGGAGAAAAATAGATTTCTTCACAGAGATTTAGCTTGTAGGAATATATTACTATCAACTTTAGAATTGGTGAGTAAATTATGATGTCGTACTTATGTTGATATTGACATTATTGGTGGTGTGACGAATGTGTGAGTTATTATGTAATGTCAAGACTAATTTTGTAATCTGCATTTATTCCGCATTTATCAGTTTTAACACTATACTATAATAATACGTATAGTTCTCTATACTTTTAGCAGGGTCCTATTCTGTCTTGTTTAATTTATAGATTAGTTAATCTGCCATAACTGACTTTAGTGTTGATGCTATTCTGTGTAATATAGTTTTTTATTGTGCACAAATAGTATAAAAATAATATAATATGAACTATAAATTCTGGGATAACTCAAAAATTTCTCAAAAATTTTTACCAAGGAAGCCACAATTTTGATAGAATTAAAAAAAAACAGAAGATCAGAATTCTGTAAAATGAATAAAATGATTATTTTATGGTGACAGTAATAATCCACAATATGGAGAAATTGTTACCAAAATAAGAAGAATAATACTTATAGAAATAGTTGTAATACCTTTGTCTAGCTTCATAGGGCATATGTAGTCACAAGATCACTTTTAATGTTTCAATTCGGTGATTTGTGGTTAGGTTTTAACCAATATTTCTATGTATTGACTAATTACTATTAAGGTTATATTTGTTATATATGATGAATGAAGATGATATATATGTTGCTAGATATTAAGTTGTCTATAGTCTGTTCCATTTGTTCTTGATATGCTCTATGCCACTAGCATTTTAAAACACCAGTAAATAAAACTTTATTGTGTGTCATATAAAATGGACATTTAGTTATATTTATTTGGAAATGATGTAGTCCAAGATGATAAACACGTTAAACTTAAGAGGGTATGGCTCTTTAGTGCATCTGCCAGAACACACCTATAAGTGCTTGGCGGCGGAATTTAATCTTGAGGGTGGTAACTAGTTAGGCGGGTTTGAAAAAAACCCTACCAACATGCTATAATTTTATCACGGTATTTTCCTTCGCCGAACGCCATTACTCAGTTGCAAATACTCAAATCTATATAAATTGACGCTGTGTCTGAACCCACTATTAAGTTTACTTAGTTAGCCATCATATAAATGTATTGCAACAGGTGAAAATTGGTGATTTCGGTCTAATGCGAGCGTTGCCAGATACGGACGATTGTTACGTGATGAGCGAAAGGCGGCGCGTGCCGTTCCCGTGGTGCGCTCCAGAGTCGTTGCGCACGCGACAATTTTCTCATGCATCTGACGTATGGATGTTCGCTGTAGCACTCTGGGAAATGTACACATTCGGAGAGGAGCCTTGGATAGGTGAAAATCATTTATATCGAATAGTATTGTTTAGTATATTCGTTGTCATTACGTGTAAAATAAATTGGCTTACATCAAACAAAAAAATGTTAAAAATTCAATTCCGATAAATAATCTGCTGTTGCGTACGAGCATTGTGCAGCCATACTGTACAATTCCTTGCATATTAAAACATTTCTATTGGTCATTATCGCTGGAAGCTATATAGAAAAACCTTAACTTTTGGTAAGCAAACCCTTTAAATTTTTGACTATTATTTTGATAATATAAATCCTCTAAATTTTTGAAATATTGCTTTATAAAATAATATAGAACTTATTATAAATGTGTTACAACCTATATATAAAGGTGTAGTCCGGTGAAACTGTAGAGGCCTTGCCAAGTCAACAGTGTAGTCAGTTCGAAAAAAAAAATATAAAGGCAGAAACAAAAATTCAAGTTAAAAAGAGTGTAGTCCGGTAAAACTGTAGAGGCCTCCGGGTCAATAGTATAGTCAGTTCGAAAACAAAAAAATCAAGTTAAAATATATCTTCATTCTCTGTTTCTGAACCGATTTTATTTGTTTGTTTAGTAGATATTTACGAGCTTTATTGTTATCAGTAAGACAAATAGAAAAGTTTTTCCTTCATATTGAAACTTGAAAATTAATGAATGATGGTTGAATTTAAAGCACAAGGCGTTCACTAATAAACAGTAAATCGTTAAAATTACATTAGAGATTATCAACATAATGTTATCTAGTATGTACGTATACTTATTATTATGCATTATCGAAATAAAAAGTATCTTCCTGTTTAAAATAGAAACATTTTATTCTTGACCCCCTTTAGGCTTGAACGGTTCTGAAATACTGAGGTTAATAATGCGCGAAGGTCAGCGGTTAACTGCACCCAATGCATGCCCGCCTGATGTTTACATGCTAATGATGCAGTGCTGGGACTTGAACCCTAAAGACAGGCCTACATTCGCTGGCATTCTCCGATATATGGAAACCAATAAGTTTGAAACTTCAATAGCTGAACTGAGGTAAGTCTATTAAGATAAGTTATCTAAAGTTTTTCTGTCAGTACGTTTTTCATGTCATTATATTTGTGTCTATAGTTACTAGTTAGATATCGCATAAGAACAGGTGCATGTCGGGCCAAATATAAAAATTGCTATATTATTTCATTTCGCTACACGAATTCTATAATTTCGAACGTTTCAAATTTCTTTTCTATAAGCTGCTTTGAGCCCCATAGTATTTATTAAGATAACTTATTTAAAGTTTTCTGTTAGTACGTTTGTCATAATGATATTTAGAACAATAGATTTTTAAAGACTTTTAAATAAATACCGCAAGAGTAAACAAAACTCGAACGCTTCTAATTTATTTTCTAGAAGTGAGTTTGAGATCCCTATTATTTATTAAAATAAGATATCTAAGAGTTTCTGTTACTACTTTTGTTAAAATTATATATAGAAAAATACTCTTTAAAAAATACCACAAAAAACATTTTTTATGTTTGTATTTATATACTCTTCAGTTAGAAATAGCACAGTATCGAATGTCCGTGAAGCCAAATGATATATAACAGATATACTATAAAAAGCATGTTATGTAATTTTTACAGAAACTCAAATGTTTTTATTTCTATTCTAGAAGAGACTTCGCGTGTCGTAGTATTTTTATTCACTATTTAGAAAATATCATGCCAATTAATCCAGATCTTATTAGTATGTATTATATAATTCATATACTTAAAAAAAAAGAAAAAAATAATGTATCACTTTACCAACGGAATAATTAACGGGTGATCGCATGCCGTCGTTATTTTAGCTCTGATTAATAAGCAGCCATAAATAATGAGCTGTGATTCTATTATCATATTATTCTATACGAGACACGCTATTTTAAATTACTGCATTCTTTTTGTACATTTCTGTGACGATTTTTTACAAAACTCGATGACTCGTATGTTTATCCTTTTTTCGACTATATATGGTGTAGCATCTAAAGCAACTATATAGTACTAGTTTATTTATAGCTGGACTTAAAATATGATAGTGTTTAATTTATTTATTTATTAGTAAATTGAATAATTTATTGTTGGTAATGGCTTTTTCTAAGTTCGCCTGGCTAGCTACCATCCTCCGGCAGCTGCACTTGAGAGTCAGTCTCCCTCTAGGCTTAGCGTGACTACCATCTTAGACCACATCATCATTTAACATCAGATAAGATTGTGGTCAAACGCTAATTTATAAAGTATAAAAAAAAATTACATGTTTTAAATATTTCATTTATGTTGTTAAAAACTTAAATTAACTACATATTGTAAAGTACTACTACAATTTTAATACTAAAAGTAAACATACATTACTTATACCATGCCTCGGTCTCTTTAGGACTAATAAAAGGTTTTTTACGTAGTAATGTCAGGTTAAGTGCATCACGTATTGGTCGGGTGTTAAATTCAAGAATTATATCAAACAGATTTTGTTGCCAATTAAATTTGGAAGTTACTCTCTTTCTGTCCGTCTATTAAAACTGAAATAATATATATTACTTGACCAGTTAAAATACATACGAAGGTTTTGAAGGTCTTGCATACATCTCGCAAGACAAACGATAGCAGACCCATGTTCAACAGTCATAAGGACTGCCGACAGAAGTGTAAACTCAAAACAATAGAATGACTGTTCTTGTTATAATTTTTCAATGACGTGTAGTCTAAATTATTAAAATTTCATAATTTGTAAATTGAAATTGTTAACATTAGTCTGGTTTTCACATATATTGGCACTCTGAGCATTGATTGTAGATATTTTTATACAGTTTATCAATTAATCAAACATATGGTGGGCTGCACAAGCTCAATACAAAATATCAATTCTACACGTATACAGGCTGCTATACCATGCGTCGGCAGTCTGGCGCAAGCGTAATACATCACGAGCATGTCGAGGTCTTTGGTGACGCGAACCTATAAGTTTTCCCCTACTAAAAATACGCTCAACGCGACTAAAGATGTTTTCACTTCAAAAATATTGTCTAATTCCAATTTTGAGCATCAGCAATGCAGCGGAGTGCTGACTGTCTCTGTATATGTAATAGCAAAATCTTTATCTAAAGCAGAATATACAATTTAGTTTTATGCCACATAGTTGGAACATGGTTTGTTATGTTTAAGTGGATATTTAGCTATTTCTGGTATTGCTTTGGACTTGTGAAATAAATTATTAGAGAGTCAATCGTATTTCTTGTTGGTTTTTCTCAATGACTGGAGCGTTTTTCGATCCGGTGGCCGGTGGTAATATCTGTATGTTCATAATTGCCGTTTCAGAACAAAAAAAAAATATTTTTATTTAGCAGTTTAGTAAATTAATATCAGTAATTAATCGTTTTAATAACTCGTGAGTAATCAATGCACCTTTTCTACAGTAGGTGTGTTCGCGGTTGACCTGCGGTTTTTCGGGTACGAAAAAATTCGTGTTAATTTTGAGAAAGGCCGAACTATAATAATATGTTATGTTAAGCAACTATGCACTATAATAATAATTTATATGGTATTTTGAAAAAAATTGAATATTACATTTAGTAACTATTTAAAACTACAAATAATGTTTTGGCAATCTATATGTGAATATTTTATGTATATTTATATTTCGTGCATCTATAACAAGATTAGACTAAAAGCAACGTAATTTTTTTTATCTATATTTCATTTTGTTTTAGTTATAAACGACAGGGCCAAATGACTGTTGAAGCAGGAGACCCAATTATCCTTATAGATAAAAGGCCTGAGTTGCACTGGTGGAAAGGGCAGAACCAAAGAACGCTTGAAGTCGGTTTGTTTCCTAGGTAATGATAAAATTTATAATATGCCTGTGACATTATCGATTGGCGTCGAAGTTACGTGTGCACTGTCGTGTATTTGTATGTTGTATAGGGTTGTAAAAAACCATTAAAAACCGATGTAATATTATAGGTCTGCTAATGTGCCGAGAACTCTTATGAGGTATATGATATTGTGCTTCTAACTTCGCTACCTATATTATATTATTGGAATGTATTAGACAACTAATAGCAATACATTGTAATCTTAATATAACGAGTCCTCAATATAACGAATTTTTCGAAGACGACCAACGTTATGGTAAAATAAAAATAAAAATTATGGGTAGTAAGTATAGAAAATTAAAAAATTATTAAGTAAAATAATATTTCATTAAATAGTTATTATTATTTTCATTTATTAACTGTGAGTAACTATTTTTATTGTGTACCAGATATTTGAGTAGAACTTAAAATATCACATGAGTATTAGACGGTAATTTAACTTTGTATGTAATATTTATTAAGACGGTACATTTATTGTAATTTTCTTTTTTTCAGTAATTTGATACCTGTAACGAAAAGCAAAAATAATCAGTTGTCGACGAAGAAATCGCAAACATTATCGCCAGTTTTAAAGGGTATGTATTCGATTATAATTATGGTTATTGTCGTAGCTTATGAACTCGGACTTACATGGACCTGCTATGATTATATCGCATTAATGCCATGATTATTAAACGTGGCGACAATTATAACTTACTTATAAATAGTATTGATGGTATTCTCTAAAGTCTCATAGACATAACAAGAAGGCGAACTATCGGTAATTAGTTATTTAAATTCATTGAAATAAAAAGTTTAATAACTTTTTTTTGTCACTTTCAATTTTATAACCTACGCTCAGAACGACAAAATGAAAATGTGTTTTGACATCAAATCTACACTTTACTGTACAACCATGTAATGAAATAGAATGACACTTGAACAATTCAATGTGAAGCTGTCAATTCTGACAATATTTTTGAAGATTTTCTTACTGTCTTTTGTTGTCTTACCCACTCTTATAGACTCGTATGGAGATTTTTTAACCCAAATTTTTCGTTTTTCTGTACCATTAATAAAACAAAATTTTTTTTCAAACAAACCTTGTCCTAAATATATCAAATACAACGAAATAGCAATTATCCAAAAAGGTACAGCTAGTAATTGATTTTTATTGCTATAAGTGTGTCTCATATTATATATATTAATACAGCAATATATACGTGCATATAAATAAAATTGAATTGTTAGTTTGTCTGGGCTAGTTTCTGAAACCGGTTAAACTTATCATTGACAGCATTGGCTACATATCATTAGACTTTTCTTTAGGGGTTAAAGAGTAATTATGAAATAAATTTTGTATGCTACTACAATAAAAATTGGTAAAATGATAGAGGTAAGTAGTAAGGATAAAAAAAATTATTGACGGCCTAACATCAGTTCTGATGAAGCATTTAGTTTTCGAGAAACAACAAAAACACTTTCACGGGGATAAAGTCACGGACAACAACTAGTATTATATATAAAAACGAATCCGTACGTATTCGTGTTCTATATACGTTCATAAATTGTGTACCCGATTTAGTTAATAGTTTGTACCAACATATTTTGTTTGGTTTTTGCGTGACGGTTACTGACGTAGTACTATCAAAACACGATAGATGGAGCTAGAGTCGTTCCAACAAATTAGTGTATTTCATATATTTCAGCAATATTTTGTTTGTTTTAATATATTAAGAATTTACGCTAGATCATTATCTTTTTCTCTAAAAGAATACAACTAAAGTGAATAAAGGATTAGATACGACTGTTAGTTTCTGTAGAACATCAAAAGCAATTTTACGCGAACAAAGTCACGGCAACAGCTCGTATAATATAAATAGGGTTCGAAGTCTATAATAAATATTGTGTCATTCTCATCTATCTACAAAGTTGGTTCCGTCATTACTATACCATAATGCGATCACATTCACTTTTACGATACGCGCGCAAGTGCCTTGCGTACTTCGACGAGTGTATGCGGTTTACTTTTGCTTTCTATGACGATAGTAAATGAGTGTTTAACATATGTGTATTGTTTACGTAGTATATGACTCTGATCACCTAAAGGTTTCATTTGATAATTTAAAAGTCTGCTTCTCATCAAATTTTATTTTATAAAACAACTAACTTTTGCACTCGGTTTCACTCGTATTAATTTAGCTCTCGGGGAAAAGTACTCTTTTCTAGATGAAAAGTACTCTGTATCACTGTATCACATTTTCTGTACACCTGACAACATGTATGCAAAATAAATGCTTCATAATGATTGGTTTAGTAAGTAGCTAAAGCGTGTAACAGGCATTTTTAAAGGCGGCAACGTATATGTGATGCCCTTCGTGTCGCAGGTGTCCATGGGCGACGGTGATTACTTACCATCAGATAACCCGTCCTGTTCGTTTGCCTCCAATTGCATAAAAAGAAAGAAAAGATCAAACTCATACTCTCTTTTATACTATTACTAAGGATGTTAATTTATACTATAACATATTTTTGTAAACTTCAAATTGACAATTTTCAAAATTCCAGTGTCAGTGTCGAGTCTGCTTTTAAAGTTTCAGTTACATAATTATCATATTAGAAAAAAAAAACCTGAATTTTATAATATACAAAGTAATTTTATCAGTCTGTATTCAGTTTCTATTGAAGGTTGTAGTCTCCTAGCTATAACTATTGTGGATTGTCTTATTATATACTGGTTTGCCGTCTGTTTTATACAGATTTTTGCTCCGTTTAGATATCGTACTATTTACAATACGATGCTTAATAGGAGCTTATCTAAGTGGCGCTGTTTATTATTTTACTTGTAAATCTATGTATAGTAGTAAATCTTAATGACTTCACCCATTACATTGTCACGTTTAAAACCGATCTGTACCCCCGATTATAAAGTGTTTTTACATGTTTGTACCGTTTAGACACGCTCTCACATAATGTTCATTAACTTACTATTAACTCATTCCAACTCATGTATTGTAGGTATTATAGAAATGTGGGTTTCAGGAAAATAACCTACCGTCATGCTATGCTTCCATCGTGCCATTTTGCTTCATAGAAAGCTCCCGACCATTCGGTTCTAAGTCGATGGACGTAATAACTGAAAACGTTATCTATCCCTGAGCCATTATTATTTTAAGCCTAACAGCGTTATCTTCCAATGCCTTAAGGAAAGTACGTTAAATTAGAAAACAATTTTTTTATCCATCTGTCTATCATCACCCTATCCTGATTAGACGACCTCTTTCTATTCCCGCAGAGTTTACATATTTTTATACCCTTTATACTACGTCACTTATGTTAAGATGCTTTTTAATGAAATCGTAACTATATTTATAGTAGTATAATGACAATATCAGTACAAAGTATCGCAGAATAGTACACATAGAAGCGTTGCGATACGTCCCGCTGTTTCCATTCACCGTCCGCTGTCTATTTTAGTATCTAGCACGGGCTAGGCCCGTTTATATCGCGTGCTCGGCCTAATAAAAATTATCTTTCGTCATGACCAGTCGTAATTTGTATTTCATAATTCGCTGTTATAGGTAATGGGCGTGATCGTTATCTGACTAGTTTGCCCATATGTGGGTAGTAAAATTTATTTCCAGTTCGGTTGTTCACATATAATATTTTTAGTATCATTTACACGGCTATTTCCTCATATAAATTCTTATGTAAAATTGTAATGAATACAATATTAAACTTGATACATCGAATAAAAGTATTCAAAATTTTAGGAATGTTAATGTTAACTTTATAGCTAAGTTGTTCGAGCTGATTAAAGAATAAGTCGTTTTTTTCTTGTGGATAATAATATACTTTACGACTTTTTTGTATCTATATACGGTAAAATCATTACATTTTACATGACGGTATGTAGAGTTCAGTTTGAGAACGGTAACGCCTGTTAAAAGATAAGGGGTTTTGGACAGGTAACCACGGTCATGCGAGTCTATACGTATGTTACTACAGGGATGCGTGTAAAATAATAATGTTTTAATTACAATAACCTGCATCATTCCATACATCTGCTAAAACAGCAGGTATTGTAGAACGATCAGAATATATTCATAGTGCCCTCCGTCGTGAGAGTATATATATGCCTTTATATTAGGAAAGCCATTGCCACGCTGCTTGCATACATTGGTGGATACGGAGCGGAATGCACTGAAGGAAGATCTTTGCCAGTTTTTCTTGTAAATTATGTCAAATTTTCGGGACAATCACAAGTGCCTTACTCTGCTCTCTTTGAAAGCAATGATGAGTCAGATAACAATTATTCGATTAATGTGACTTCGTATCCTGCAATGAACTTTAGGTGAAAAAAGTTATGAAACCATATCCTGTTGTGAGCCATTTTCTATTGTCTACCAATTTCAAGTTTAAAATATGTCTCCGAACACCTTTAGGTTTGTTCTAGCAGTTGCACTTCAGAGCCTGTCTTCCTGTAGTCTTAGTATGTTACCTACTTCTTAGGTCCCGTCATCAATAAAGACCAAATCAAGTTATGGTCCGACCAATACAATCTATTCTAAAAATGAGTATAGAATAAATTATTCGACTAAAGTTACTATGATTGATAAAATGCAATAAATTAATTTAATGAACTTTTAAAATACTTCATAATTTAATAAAGAAAAGATTCTTACACGTATTTTTACACAACTGTCAATAAAACGTGTTCAGCATTGATATACGCTAATCCATGACTAAGTCTGTAAATTATAACTGTGTGACTAATTCACTTTATAGTATTTACTACTTCAACGTAAATAGTCCATTGAAAAGTTACATTTGGGGTTGCGTTTTTTAGAGGACGCAATTTTATTTTTTTGATGTGTAGGGGGGGTCAGTGTAAAGCTAAAATCAAGTTTGTGGGGTCGCCACCCTTGTCCCACGGCCGCCATCTTGAAAATAGGGGTTGAAATGGTTATTACGATTTATCTCTTAAACTATTTATCTGATAAAAAAAAATATCAACATTTTTTGTTGCAAATTTAATCCTCTACAACTTTGGTCCAGTACCTTTTTGTCGTAGAATTATAAATAAAAAAGTTATAAGCGAAAATGTTCACAAATTTGAAAAAAAAATTTATACTTTTCGATATAACTTTTTTTTTATCATTTTACGAAAAAATGATATCACACCATTTTTATAGATCGTTTATTAAGGATTACCTTTTCTAAGCAACATTTTTTAATTAAGTCAATAGCTAAGGTTTTACAGTGCTCCGAAGTGAGTATTATTTTTCAGTAGTCTTAACTATACATATATTATACGTGTGTACTAATAATGTGTCATCAGTTATTTTCTTTTTTTTTATTTCGTTATTATAATTTTCTTAATTTAATTTAATTTTCTTATTTTCTCATAATGGAATAATAGAAAAAGCACGCTTAAAAATTCTAAATGCTAATAAAAAAAAAATAGTTTTCACTGAAGTTAAAATCGTGTCTAAAATCATTCGAAATCGTCTTCACAATTAAAAACAGAATAAAATACATCCGCACGTAGAGAAATATGTAGCACAACTGAAAGATATATGTTGAACGACAACTTCAACACAATATCATCAGCTATTCTTACAATAAGAGAGGTTAGAAATAATAATAATAATAATAGCAGGCAGATGTTCTTTTGCTCCCTCATGGTCACTTTAAGTATTTTCTACCTGGACAGTATTCTCAGTAACGGCCATCAAATTTAAAATTATTTTAAAAATCAATAATTGTAAAATTCTGTAATGAAGTGGAAAAGAGTCAATAATTAATTATTAATAATATTGCAAAATTAATAATTAAAAAAATTACAATAACAAAATAAAATAACTTATGACACATTATTAGTACACACGTATAATATATGTATAGTTAAGAGTACTGAAAAATAATACTCACTTCGGAGCGCTGTAAAACCTTAGCTATTGACTTAATTAAAAATGTTGCTTATAAAAGTTATTCCTTAAAAAACGATCTACAAAAATGGTCTGATATCATTTTTTCGTAAAATGATAAAAAAAAGTTATATCGAAAAATAGATTTTTTTTTCTCGAATTTCTGAACATTTTCGCTTATAACTTTTTTATTTATAATTCTACGACAAAAAGACACTGGACCAAAGTTGTAGAGGATTAAATTTGCAACAAAAAATGTTAATAATTTTTTTTTATCAGATAAATAGTTTAAGAGATAAATCGTAATAACCATTTCAACCCCTATTTTCAAGATGGCGGCCGTGGGGCAAGGGTGGCGACCCCACAAACTTGATTTTAGCTTTACACTGACCCCCCCTACACATCAAAAAAATAAAATTGCGTCCTCTAAAAAACGCAAGGTAAGGCCTAAAAAATGTAACATTTCAATGGACTAAAATAACATTATAACAAATAAACATGTGACGTTGTTATGAATAAACTGTTAATTATATTATCAGATATATGTTTTATAATTATGACGTTTGTGAAACATTTAATAAAGTTTAGGGTAAAGTGACGTCTCTATATATATTGGACGTTTTGAACGGTTCTTTTTAAAACCGACTTCAAAAATGAGAAGTTTCTCGATTCGGTTGTATTTTTTTATTGAATATTTGTTACCTTATAACCTTGTTATTTATAATCCGATTTGAAAATTTTTTTTACTGGAAAGACGTTTTCAAAGGAGTCCCAATTCATTAGCATTATTATGAATTACGCAAAAACGAATAGTAAATATATAATTGTTTGAGAGGTTTAACTCAATCTAAGACTAGGTAGGTAAACTAACTATGGTCTAAGACGTTCTGGTGCATTTGTTTTTAGAGTTGATTTTTTTGAAGTTGGTTTTTGGTAAGATTTTCTTTGCTATCACACTCAAAAGTAATGTATGTACATATCAATGAACCGTTTTAAAATCATTAATATCTCAAGACAGGTTTCTCGAATTTTTAATCTATTTACTTAAAGAATTTTTTAAAAATAATAACATGATCTTAGGTGATTGGTATATGTTCAGATTGCTTATTAAAGTAAAATTACTTACTATCGATTAGTAAAATTACTTGTCCCAAGCGAAACCTTATTTCATGTGAACACTACATACTTATACATTATCAAATTTACTTCGGGTTGTTAGTGAGTATTTATAAAAACCCGTAATTTTATATGTGCTTCATTATTATTTTACATTTTAAAAGATTTACCGAGTCGCTGCCGTAACTTTGTGTATTTTTTACCTTCTGTGAAATTAAAACCCGATAAACATAGGTTGAGTAATTACTAATCACGAATATATTACTTTTTACGTAATACTCCTTCAAAGAATACACGCCTTCTTAAGGATCTCTTCGTGCTCTTTTGGTTATACGTCACAGGCTTTTGAGTAATAGGTAATTAATTAGTTTACACCAAAGGAAAACATTTGTTTAATGGATCCTTGTTTCATTTTAGAAGTTGTCGTCTGGGTACATGTACGTACTAGCTGCTTTAAGCCCATATTTTACGAATTATGTACAAATTTGAATAAATTTAAAATCAAATGGTGTTTTACAAAATTGTTCCCAAATAACTATACTTAAATATTATTATTACTCTGAAAATATTTCCGTTAGTTTGATATTTATATTCCTTATCGTAGTAATGTATTTTTATACATGGTATTTTTCTTTGAATCATATATCTTTTAACCTTGTGTATTAGTCGTATGTATCGCGTTTCGGTCATTTCCAGTCATCTGAGTAAATATTCACTGAGTACGTATAATGTGAAATCATCTATTTAGGTAATTCTTTTTATGTTGTACTTGTAATTCACGGGACAAGGTTTGTATAAAAGAAAATATTTGAAAAAGCGCCCGGAAATATGGGAAAAAATTGGGTTAAAACATCTTAATATAAAAAAGTAAGTGAGACTAAATTCGGTAGAGAGATTTTGAAATATATTCACAGAAATGACAGATTGACGACGTTCAGTTGCCAATTATTTGATTACATGGTAGTTGTGTAAAACTATGATTTGCTCTCATCGGTACAACCGTGCGAAGCCGGTTTTTACAACTAGTTTACTATAAATGTATTTTTTTTTAATTCTTGGTAAAAGAAAATTTCCACATAAATGTAAAGTAGGTTGGACTAACAAACAAAAGATAACTGAATAGTTCACTGATTACTGCGAATGGTCACTGCCAATCCCACTTTTAATATATATGAGCGTATTATATCTGGTTATCTAAAGAAATATAATGTATTTGTATATGTATATTAGCTGTAACCGGCTGGGATTTCCCATCAGCAACAGTCTCAGGAGTCGTACTATTTTTAACGCACGTAAAGAAATAAAGTTCATAAATCCTATCGTGCAGCTCTTATACCTTATATAAAAGACTTCGGTGTAAAATTACATATTTAGTTAAAAGTACATTGTCGTGTACTGTTTTTTCTGTAAAATGTAACTTTGTTTATTGTCTTCAATAATGCACCTATATCAATTATACTGTTTTAATGGAGGTGTATTATTAAAAGTTTTGTATAAATTGTCTTGTACTGCTCTTGGAAAATATTATGCTTGCCTAAACCCCATGGCTGATTTTATCAAGGACCCAGATCTCAAATTGGCGGATTATGATTTAATTTTCTTTTTTAATTTCACGACATAGTACATTGTAAATTTCTTGGTTTAGTAAAAAAAGTTCGTACAAATGAAAATATAAATTAAATATACATTTTACATTAAAATAATAATTTTACAATACATAATTTGTTATTTGTCAAAGTTTTGTAATAAACAGGTTTTTTTTAAGCTCATGCTACCAACAGTCAGTTGACCTGTGCCTCATAAGGGCTATATTCGTTTGTATGAAACTTAAACCTTTATGGCTATGGACAGTCCAGGGGTTAAATTCTTTTAGCTTTTGAATGAAATTATGCAATATTGATCGAAGAAATATTTGCCTGGTTTTACAGTTACAACAACTATTGTTGTATTATTAATAAATTTTTATCGCGAACTCCTATTATTTAATAACTAGTCATATAATATTATTAATATATAGGTCATTCAACGCCTCTCAACAAGTCTCCGTTAGGAACGAACGGAATTTCAGACGATACAGCGGTTGTGCTGAGGAAGCGTAAAACTATAGAATCGACTCAACCGCCAACAACCCGTGCAGGCAACGCTGGCAACAAGCACTTCAACTACAACAAACTAATCAATGACCGCGCCACTCTTAACCTCGGCGTCCACAGAACTGCTCGGGATGTGAATTCAAGAAGTTTGAACCAAGGTATTTTAATATATAACACTAATAAGTTTTTATTTTTTCTCTTGTCTTGGAAACGATGTAGCTTTTTTCTCGTCTTGGAAACGATGTAGCCTTTTTCTCTGTGACAATATTTTATTCATTCGAATAATAACTACAAAAACAATACAATTCTTGTTATGTTTTCTACTTTCCATTTATTCATATAAATTACTGGATAATCTTCTTTTTTCTAGTGTTACTTCTTAGACACTTGGCCCTCGTCTAAAAATTATGATGTTACCTTCATTTAATGTAAAATTATTACAGATTTAGAAACAACGGTTTTAATAAGCATTACAAAACATTAAAGAAATGTTGTGTGTAAAAAGTAAATTAAGTATATTTTTACTATCATTTTTTTTCCTGTGTACGTAAAATATATTGCCAAGATAATAAACAACACGGACGATATTGTGCGTATCAGTTACTTTAATACACATTACTTGTATAGTTCACTTTTATTTATATAGTTCCGTTGACTATTTAAACGAGTTTAATACTGTGACAGACAATGATTTAAAAATGGTTACGTTTTATCGCAATTTGTGTGGCCATATGGCCATATTTTTAAGTCAATTATCTTCTTTTATTATATACAGTCATAAATTATTACTACATGGTAAACATTCCGATTCTCGATTTGAGTTCGAGGTTTGAGTGTTTCCCATATTTTGCTTATCCCTTGTAATTCAAATTATATTAATGTGACAACATCCCGTCGACTACATTAATTAGCTATGAGTTATAAATAAATTTTGAGATTTTGACTAACCTAAGTGAAAAGTCGCTCCCTAATTACGTATTCAATAAAAACCGATATTTAGAGTCTAAATTTTAGACATTTCTACTGTCGTTTTTATCTGAGATACGTAATTAAGATGATGAGGTAGCGAATGTACTATTGTTGAATTTTTTGTCTTTAATTGAAATACGGTAAAATGAACTCAGTGGCCCTGATCGATCGACCTGAGAGATCGATGAATCCGTAAAAATGAAGGAATACACTGATCAGACAGTATCTTTTTTATAGGTTTTAGCGTTTGACCACAACTACATATGATGTTAAATAACGATTTGTTCTAAGATGGTACGCACGGTAAACCTAGAGGGGAGACTGACTCTTAAGTGCAGCTGCCGGAACACACCAATGGGTGCCTGGCGACAGATTAAGAATCGGACTTAGAAAAACGCCCTATTATCATGCTTGAGTTTTTCATTACGATGTTTTCCTTCACCACAAGCTCGGATTCGGTCGCAGGGATTTGAAGCTACGTCCGTCGACGTTGGGTCCGAACACAGTGTCAACTGAGCTATTCTTTTATTATAATTAATATATTAATGTTACTTTAATGGTTATTATAGGTTCCAGAATAATTTAATATTCCTAACCAAATATTATGTGTAAACGAATATTATTTTTATAAAAAATCAATCCATTATAAATTTGTATTTTCTCTTCATAGAAATGTATCTAACACGACTTACAAATCGCTAATATATTTATTGTCACTATTATTACAGTAAGAGAAGACTTATTGATCGACATAGATTTACCGCCTTGTACGAAGCGAAACCCACCGACATCGAATCAAAACAATGTGTCCATACTCGATCAACCGATAGATGTACCTGAAATAGGTAAGTTTTTTAAAACTAACGAAGATTCTAGAACGATAAACCCTCATTACATGAGTTTCATGAAATTTCTTGCTAATTTCGTTACACCATCGATAATTAATTTAAATAATAAAGAAAATATAAAAAAATGTTAATATTTATTTCCCAAAGAACAAAAATATATTTAATGAGCTCGTCGTATTCGTGTGCACGAGTAGCCTACAAATTACTTAGTATATTTTACACGCGACTTTTTGATTAATTTAAGTAGTATATGAGACTGACTCGTTATGTTTGTTCCTATGATTGGTTGGCCGAAAATATGATTTGATCACTTACAACTTACTGTACCCATAATATATTTGAATTTATTTGAAAAACAACGAAATTATTTCAAAGTTAGAATTGCTTCTCAGTAGCCATGACCTATTGAACTAACTAAGCTGTCGTTGTTCTAAAAAGTTTGGATAAAAAATACTGAGAGCTACTGTGGGAGGTTTAATGTTTTGAATTGAGAAATCGAAATAAATATTGAATAGGTAAATTATAAAAATATTTTAACAACAGCGAAATGGACCTAACTATAGCTTACACATATGCAAGTTAACCCCAAAAGTACAAAGAAATATATTTACATCAAAATCAGCCAAGTCCTTTAGGAGGCAGAGAGTCTTGAGAATACACGCATTACTCGAATTTATATGTATAAAAAAGCAGTATTACAGGTATGTTAATTGATTTTTTTTAATTTTTAGGTAATGAATCAGATTGGGGACAACAGAGTTTGGAAAGTTTACCAACTTATACAGTAAACTCTCAGAATACACAGAGATCGAACATGTACAGTGCTAAGTCGTTAGACAGCCTTGCGATGCTCGGATCGTCGAATACCACCAATAGTAATATACCAACGCAACTCGATCCGTTCGATACGTCACAGTTTTGGCCTATCGAACCACAGGCAGCTAGAGCAAATTATGATAGAAAATTAGGAGAAACTAGTACGTCGCGAACAACTCTCAACGAATCTCAAATTTATCACTCGTCTACAAATTCAGCGTCGACAAGCGCTGACCCAACACTTATTTATAATAATATGACATTAACCAAAGGTAGCACGAATTACGGAGTGCCAAATACAACATACTCCAACGCGGAATCATCAATAGATAGTACTCTACCAAATATCTCAACAGGTCTCTCTGAAATGTCACTAGATGACAAAATCTCCGAATCGCTGAATCTCAGAAGTAATGAAAATATTTACTCCAATAATCTATACAATAACGTGCCGTCAACGTCGTCAGCTGTTCCGACAAATGTTGCAACTCAAAATCACTACAACGACATACCGATATACAACAATTTCGACATAAACCCCGTACAACAACAGTTCATATTGGAAACTAAAGATTACTACACGAAGTTATCGACTCCATCGAGAGTTAACACGAGTAACTATGAAAAGAATATCTACATTCCAAAGGGTGAAGAGGAAGGCGAGAAATTGAAAAATTTCAGTGACTGTTTAGAAAACTCTAAGAACTATTCAGGCGTTCAAGTATCAAAATTTCGATTATGGCAGTAATTCGACGTTTTCCGATTATAGTACGTATTCGGGTACGAATTCGCGCGTCGCGTACGACGAAGTTAACGATACTAGTAGTAATATATACAGTGAAATAGCGGAACCCGATAATCGGAATATGTATGCAAACGCTCAGGGATCGTATGCGAACGCGGCTTTATATGATGAGGTATACGAAGAAGCTTTGCCACGGCCACATCGGCCGGCACCCCCTTGTCCCTCGAAACCCAAATAGTAAAGCCAAATTAACTGTAGTTTCATATAAAGAAGAGATTAAAAAGAAATATAATACTCGTCCTCGGTATTCTTTAGGATTTTTGGGTAATTTTTCCATAAATGTTCGGTATATGTGTAAACGGAAATTTCTAGAATATTTGCAAGTATAACCATATTTCTCTCGGTCATCTTAATATCCTTTGTATTTAATTTAAACCGACGAATGTTTCAGTTACTTTCCGTGTTGTGTCCATTTTTTACGTTTGATTTTTTACTTCTACTTGGTTTTTACCAAAAATGCGCGAAGCCTAATGAGCCAGTAAAAACTTTTAACGCAGCCCACTGTTTTAGTCAATAAAGTATAAAAGTAAGTAGTATTACGTTAATCCATAATTATTCAATAAACGAACAGGTATCTTATAAAAAAGTTGCATATAGATAATTATATATACAAAAATATAATTGACTTATATTAAATTAGTGAAGTTACCACGGTTCTAAATATTTTTACTACTTCTGGTTCTTTTAAACGAATTATCAATACTTTTAACCATTTATATAATTGTAACATGTAAAGATGATCACTTATGTATTATATTGCATAAAGGGTTTCTTTTTATTTATGGCAATAATAATAAAAAAATATATTTAGGATATAAAAATAAATAAGTGTATAAAAACGTCCAGGTATGTTTTACGAAAGTTATTCTTGTGAATTACGCACTAGTTTATATTTACTGAAAGTATTCTATGCTGATCGTTTTCGATAATATGAGCCCAGTAAGTGTTCTTTATGTTTTGGACATAATCGTGAGAAATTAACTTGTACGTTTATGAAAAGGTGTCAGGTGCTTTTGAGATGAATATCTTATTAGACTGTAGTTCAATAACGAATATTTATGTTCGGCGATAATTATATTTTTATAATAGCTCGAATTAAATGCAGTATTTTACACAGGTAAGAAAAGACTACATATATTTTGTTTTTAAAGTAGTAAATTTGTATTGACATAGATATCTATCTGTAAAAGACTGAATGAATGTAACGATCGGTACTTCGCTCTGAACGTTTTATGTAAGCATCATACTATTCAAACATAAACGTAGGAACCCTATTTTGAATACATGTATACAGATATTTGTTTTTTTTTTTATATATCATAGGGGGCAAACGAACAGGTGGGTCACCTGATGTTAAGTGATCACCGCCGTCCATAGACCGTAGCAACACCAGGGGAGTCGCAAGTGTGTTGCCGGCCTTTTAAATATGTAGGCCTCCGGCGCTCTCACTGACCGAACGAAACGCAACAGTGCAGGCACTGTTAATTCACGTCGGCTTTCTGTGAGAGGATGGTACTACCCCGGGCGAGCCGACCCATTCATTCTGAAACCAGTAATAATTTCAGCTACAAGAAATATATATAATATATATTCAGATAGTTTACTTATTGTGTACTAACGCGATGAATAAAAAATATGTCGTTATATCTTAGTTCTAGAAATGAGACACTAACTTAGTACACATGAAAAAATCGAAACATCTTTGGCGTTATATAACAATAGCTGTCTTTACACGACACGCTCTTGCATGCGGGATTGGAGTGTGCCGGGTTGAACACGGAAAAGCGTGTAATTATACCAATTCACAAAGTGTTTGTTATTGTTTGTCTTTACACGCGCACTCTTTCCCTTGCGAAAGGGTTTTCATGCGTGAAAGAACGTGTCGTATAAAGACGGGTAATGATTGTAGTCCGCAGGTCCGCATTCCGATGTGTACCTATGAATTTCTCGGAATTCCTATATATTTAATAATTACAATGGTTTACTTTATAAACATATACTATATTGCTATGTATATGCGGTGATTATATCCGTAACTTCCATCAGCAAGAGGTCTATGGCCCAATAGTAACACTTCAACGAGTTGGCATTATTAAGTACTACATAATATATCTTATATTTTTCTAATATTTTACTCCGCTTTGTTACTTGATTTCGTGCGTGCATTAAATACATGTCTTATTCTCATCTAGCCCTTGCTGTTCTAGCTCTCGCTGTTTATATCGTATTTCATTATTTTTCTCTCTCTGGCCAAGTATCTCCTATCCTTTTTACAGTCAAAAACTGTGTATTAAAATTCGACTTTAAAATATTACCTTCATCACGCTCAATGAAGATTCACTCCAATAAATAATCGCTTTACAAAACCTTATAAATTCGAATATTAATACATATAAGACGTCACTAGATTTTAATATTGTGCAAGTCGAATTTAGTGTTATTGTTTCTTATCACAGACAGCTTATTAAATTAAGGCATCTGATTTTTGTATGAAGTAACCAATAATTTTTATTTGTTCTAATACTTTAGAGGCAATTTCAAATAAATCATCTAGAAACTTCGATCACATATTACATTTATTTCTTCATACAGGTGTTACAAAAAAATGTTGTATAAGGAGCATTTTAAATGAGTGTTACAGTTTGGATTATTTGAGCTTATTTTTTAGTATTTCATATAATAGAGGTGATGCACAATAGCAATATTAATACAAAATTACTTATGTTAAATAACAACCTTTAGCTAATTTTCAAAAGAATACGAGTATTCCGTGTAATGCGACATTAGAAACCGGTCTTTTCTACTCTACTTCAATACTATAGAAGAATTTTCTAGAAAAAAACGTTTCAGAATCAGTAACGAACGATTTTATTAATGAAAGAATATTGTTAATTCATAGCAATCGTTATTAGAAATGCACTGACATTTGATACAAGGATGTACCTATGTATAAACAGTTTAGAATTTTTGATATTAGTATGTGTACAAATGTTTTTTTTTTGCATGTAATAAATCTAATGATACAGAGGAAAGCTCGCGATTTTTTTAATGGCTGAAAAATTTTGACCAGCTAACTTACGACGTTTTGTATTTTTGTAACATCGTAAATTTTAGTAATTAATTTGGTCTCTGAGTTAATATCTCCATTATACATTCAGATTGCTGAAAAACACTTAAATGATAAACTATGGACGCATTCACTCTGTTTATATTGAGTACTAAAATGTATATTTATGAATTAATTTTGAAGCGTAAATGAGTTAGTATTTAAATACAAGTGGATGTTTTAAGCGTGTAAACTGCTATTTGTTAAAAGAAATATACGCATCGTCCAAAGAACGCACTAAAAAGTTATAAGACTGACTGATTGACGTTATTGAACGTATAAAGCTATCTAATTGCTTTAACTAGATTAGCAATGTAATTTTTAATCGAAGTTCGATCAAATGTCACCTCTACTGTGGTTTCGATAATTATTGTACAAAGTATGTAATAACATTTGAAGCATGATTCGTATAATCTGACTGGGCTATGTTGTTGATACGGCCAATCAATAATTTTAACACTCGTCAATGTATTCATTAATTAAATATTCTTACATTCTACGAATTTTATCGTGCATCTCCTCTAGCTCTAGTTAATGTTCCGAATATAATTTAAAAAATATAAGAAAATTATGCTAATTTTGAATCGGAGGTGTCCCATACAAATAATAGACGTATAAATAATATTTTGGACTCTCGATAGAATCTATTTGAAATTGTATTATTAAATAAGACAAAAATTAAATGACTACATTATTTATTGTACGCATTGGAACCAGCCCTTGTTTTATGATTTCTGAAGTAAGTCAAATGATTGACAGTGAAGCCACTTCTATCGAGTATTTGTGATTTCTAAACACAATAATAGATGGTGTCACCAACGGAAGTTTCCTTGGTAGAAACATGACATACGTTAAACACGGGCTCAAAAACGATTTTGGATTATTTTTAAATTGAAATATGTAATTGATGATACGACGCGCTTTGGAGTAGTGGCAAGTTAATGAATATTTTTTTTAATTTTGGGATTTTATATATTACTGCCTGCGAAGGTACCCCGATTTGCTTCTCCCATCCTAAACCCAGGACTGTTTAGATTTTTAAATGTGCAACTTTTTTTACATCACCTCAAATATTTTAAATATTTTCGTCCACCTATCGCATCTCACATTACAACCGGCCGCAGGGTATGAGTAAAGTGAAAGGCGCTTGGCATAGCAGCCAAGGCCAAGCGGCGCCCGAGGATTAATTCAAAAGTTTAACTTGCATCGTGGTTTCTCGTAAAATCACACAATTTTTTTATGTAATAGTGTAGCATTCGATTTATTTAATTATTATATTACTTTTGAGCGGTATTATATTATGTCTATAAGGAAGAAATGTGACTATGTGACTCGAATTTAAAGTGCTATATTTTGTTATATTTACTAACATAATGAATGAACATACATCACGTCATGGTGCCTCACCATAAGTACCTGCTAGATTAGTCGAACACTGTAGAAGCGTTAATTTCACTTATTTTTTAAATATTTAAGGTGCATTACATGTAAACTCTGAAATACAGTTGTTGCCGGTGTTTTAGATTTATAAGTCATTTCGATTTGTCATTAACATAACATTGATACAGCAAGTTTATTAAAAAAATATTCCTGATACTTGTCTTTTATTTATTTCTCACACCTGTTACAATAACCTATCCTTCTGTTTATTAAAATAACTTTGTCAATTTTAACAAGTAAATAAGAGTAACCAATAAAATTTCATACAATATCATTAATGAAGTCGATTCTAATAAAGATTGTCTTCACTGCATTCTGAGTATTGCACATTCGTCGTCACTACTGAACTTTGGGTTTATAAGTCAATTTAAAAACGTATACTTGAGTTAATATGTCTTGCAATATTGAGAAATTGTGGTATATATTACAATTAAAAGTGGTCGTTAATTTTATTGTATTAAATATTAATGTCTCCAATTATTAATTTAATGACACCGTTCCTTTGTTTTACTACGTTTTATTATCCATTAATACAAAATTCTGAATTAAAAGCCACAAAAAAATACTATTCTATGAATGTATTTATTACTACGGAATCACGTACTTTGCTTGAAATAATCCTCACTAATATTATAAATACGAATGTGAGTTTGTTACGTTTTCCGTCACACCTTAACTGCTAAACTGATCTGGCTATTCCACAAAAATTTGAAATACTTATATGGGTAACACAAATTTAAGTGCAGTATGCACTAGGTGCAACAATCACAATATTTGTCTCTTAGAAAAATAAGGGCACGAATCATAATAAATTAGTTTGTATTTAAGTTTTTATGCATCTAGAGTGTCTTATCCCCGTGACATACTGTACTATAGTTACCTATATTCGTGAGTTAATAACATTCAATCCATTTAGTTAGAGCTAGATGCTCTTTTGTTAAACACGGACATGACCTATCTAATGGCGTTAGATTTTATGTTGATAAAATTCCTTCTCGCAATGGCCTCGATGTTTAGCATTCCATTCTTTTATTACATATAATATCAATGGAATGTGTGAAATCCCTAGTCTAGTCTAGACTGAAACTAAACTATTCAGAGTGTAAAATAGGAACTTCACATTATTTAGTAACAGCTAAATAATAAGTTTCAAAATTTGTTTACCTACTTATTATAGCAAAGTTTGTTACGAGGATTAGACCACTTGTTTGAAAAAATGGAATTCGATATTTATGTCACGACCAACAGGATCATGAAATAATGTAATATAGAGAAAATGTAATAATCATTAGGTAATCTCCGTTGTTATGATCTGTTACAGGGCAGAATAGGCTGATTGTACTTTCTCTGATGTTATATATTCTCACCAAAAATGTAGGCATTGTAAAAATGTAGGTATTGGACGTTCAATGTAAACAATGATAACATTTTTAGATAATGAGATGTTAATAATAGGTTAAGTAGAATATGTATGGAGTGAGATTCGGATCCAAATAGGTATTAACCTAATTTAATTAAATCTCAAGATTACTAAAAAAATATCACTTTAAAGTGAACCTTATAACTATGTAGCAAATATCAAACAAAACCCAACTGCGGTAATAAAAAAGTTTATTGACCTATTGTATACAACCTTTCGCTATCAAATTTAAGAGTTATGATACTAAGTGACAATTAATTACATTATTTATTTCAACGTCATAAATGAGTTCTGTAATATCACTTCATTAGACATTTCATTAAATATTCACAAGCTTCGCCTCATAGTCGTTAAAGGCGAAAATGCTGTAATTAAGATATCTATGTTGTAAGTATCGCATTAGTGCGGTTTCACTGTAGTATTATCAGAACAGCGTTATTAGAATGCAGGGTATGGATACTATGCTGTATGATAACTCGCTGCGTGGGACGAACGACACTGACACGATCCATCGTGTTTGTATATCATTACCCGGTTTGTATAAATGTAACTACTGTGAACAATAGTCTGGTATATATCTGTACAATATATATTTCTCACAGAGCGTACCTAAATTTATTCCACCTCAATAATTCTAAACTACAAGTGTCCGAAAGAAAGGTTGAAAATGGTTTAAATCGTTTATATTTGATTCGTTTTAACGTCGAAGTTGATGTATTAATCTAAGGGACATTGGTAATAACGCGGTATCTAATGATGATCGGTGTCTAATATAGAGCCGTGCGTCGTTATGTAGGCGTAGAAGTGGCAGCTCGTGAATGGACGTCGCGAACGATCGATAGAGCGGAGTGCGCACGCCTGCCCCTCGTCATACAGCTGGTGGCTTCACAGCCGATACTGCCTCAACTTGCGTCTCAGTGCCTACTGCGAAGGATCTAAGTGACTCTACAACGGATATGATTCGGTCTCATCGGCGGTACTAAACGGTGCGTACAGAATAGTTTTGGTTTTGATAATTATTCCAGTGTTCCTCCCAGGGCAGTTTCTAACCATCGTCCATATCTGAATGTTAAAATGAAACCTGTTACACAACACGTATAATAACAATTCATTAAATACTACTGTGATATTGTTTGTTTATGAATTGCAGGCAAATGTGTTATTACTAATGTTTTATATAGAAACATTAACACTTTTGTATCACGATTATTCAGCATGTTCATGTTGTATTTTAACATATAATAAACAAACTATAGGAACCTAGACATAATCTATATGCATATCTATAAATAGAACTAAGTTATTATTACCTTCTAATCCATTAGGTACTAGTAAATCTTGCGCTAAATATCACCTCTCTATATACATGAAGACGATTTTAAGTCACATTATTTAAGGACCCATTGTATGAAACTAATTAATCTAAGTACTTATCGGGCAGACATTTTCCTTGCCTACAGTACTGCAACTTCATAATTAAAACCTTATTGGGAAAATAGTATTGAGTAGGTATTAAAAAACAAATCATGTAGTAACTCTAGAAGGATGTCAAAGGTTAAAATGACTATCAAACTGGAAACTTTCAGTTATTAACTATTAATTTATTTCACAAATATGTGCTGTTTTGCTTGAATTGTGACTATTTCAGGAAATATATTTAACTAACTGATAATTATTACCACTGGGCACGGTTGTGGTAAGTATGTACTAGGATTTCATACAAATCGCATTCGATATTGAGGTCGAGTTTTTGCTAATACTCCCTTCGTTCAGTTCAACCCACGCGTGACCTTTATCCCCTGTAAGTACGTACAAATTCAAACGTTTTCATTTGTTTGGTATTTTATTTTCTAAAGCTTTCACATTTCCGCTAAACTTTTCTTATTTGACATCATAAATGTTTTAATTATTTTCAAAGAAATGCTTTCGTGAAATTTGTTTTTCTTTTTAATATGTCTTATATTATTTGTGTTCACAATCTAATAACACAGTTTTTTAATACAAATTATAAGTTTATTAAAGCGTAAAATAACTTTTAAGCCTAACTTATATTATATAGTAGGTAATATAACTTCGAAGTATGTGCATAATGTAGAATGTAAAACGTGTAATATTACATTAGTCACAACTTTATACATACTTTAATATTACTATACGTTGTTTGTTTAATTTTGTGGATTCTATCAGCAATATTAAAAAGTGGTAGGCTCAGGATGTAGTATTTCTTTTTATAATTTTTCTATAGCAATGTTTTCATTATCGTTATTGGTGTTCAAATGTGAAATATGTTTATACTGTTGATTAACGTTGCTGTGACTATTGACGGGCATATAGCAGTTAGATGTTTCAAGAAAAACCAATGCTAGAGATCAATCAGCCTAGACTTATAGTCTTATATTGCGACAGAGGTGTTCATGAAAAAAAATCATTACACTTCTCTATATTTATATCTAACGCAGAATTTGAAATTACGCTCAATTTTTTTTATCTGATCTAATTACATTAATCATGGTTAGTCTTGAATGAATAAAATATACAATATTTTCTAAATTTTTTGGTGACTGCTACATGCATATTTACCTTCTATTACCGATTTATTACTGAGTTTATTTATTTTATTTTCTACTATCTCTTTTATTAAATAACATCCGTTATTTGCCAGTGAAACTCATGTGAAAATCGCCCCGGTGGTTTCGGATATTCCACACGGATGAAGTCGCGAGTAACAGCTTGTCAAAAATAAAATAGCTTCAAGTTATTACTCATTACTTTAGTTATATGCCAGGGAAAGTTCTGTCATAATTGATCCAATAGTTTTAGAAATTCCATGTTGGACAAAGTCGCGCGACCAGCTGGTCTAAAATAAAATAGCCTAGGTTACTCTTTCTATCTTAAACATCTACCTTATAAATCTTTATATCTTAGATATGTTATAGATCTTTAAGCTATGTGCATGTAAAAGTCCCGTGAAAATCAATCTAACTGTTTTGATTATTCCATTGCGGGCAAAGTTGCAGGTAACAGCTAGTCTAAAATAAAATAATATAAGTTTTCTAAGATCAGCTATGTGCCTGTAAATGTCGCGTGAAAATAGATTCCACCGTTTCCAATATTCCGCTGCCGACGAAGTGGCAGGTAGCAGCTAGTCTATAATAAAATAGCCTTAGTTACTTCATTTAAGGTTAATTATTTGGCAATGATAGTCCCGTGAATATCAATCCAACCGTTTTGAAGATTTTAAAGCGGACGAAGCCGCCGGTGACAGCTAGTCTAAAATTAAAAAAAAATAAGTTACTATTTATGAGATCAGCTATCTGCCAGTAAACTAAGTCACTCCCTGTAATTTCAGTCATCTGCCAGATCCATCAAAATTCCCTTCAAAATCGGTCCAGCCGTTTCGGTGATTACACGGAACAACCATACAGATAGACCGACAAACATAAAAACAATTGGATTTTTGTTATAAGTACCGTATACACTTTTCCTATCCGATGAATAAAAAGTTGTTATTTTATTTGGTTTACGTAAAGGTTTCGTTGATTGCATTTCATCTTTGACCGAGCAAAGGTCAGAAGCAAGTTCGAACTAAAATATAATAAATAACCGATGATTGTGATATTTTATGATATAAAATTTGAAACAAGTTTTAGTATATATATTTTTTTCTCTTACATTCCTATATGTATTTATCCTATTCTATCTGTCGTTTTTACAGATTATCTTACAACTTGCATTTCTACTTTTGAACGTATCTGTCTACATAAAAATGTGTAGTAGATTTATTTTGTATTGGCTTCTGATATCGATAAACTTAAACATCGTTTGCCCGATATATCGAATGTTGGTATACCTAAGCGTATGTCATGAAACAATTTTATGCTATCCACTATATGATTTGATGACTATAGCATATCAAGTATATATCAACTTCTGTACCGTTCAACCGATCGTTGTGAAAATGGTATGCGTTTATATATTTTTGAGTACAGAGAATATTTACACAGTATCCATTTTGCTACTACTCAACTATCATCTGAATAGCAAAGAGATTATATTAACAATAACAGGAATAAGCGTGCCAAGCCGTAGGCACAGCTAGTATTTTATAAAAAAATTATCGAATCACAATCATTTTCTTATAATTCTATCCATAGTTTTTGACCAAGCAGCATTGTTAAGATAGTACGCCATACAACAATATATCTAATATTTTTTACTTCAAAACAGTGTTGCTATATTTTGTTTTTCAAACTATTTATTTCCATGAGTCCTACAATGACATCTATTTGCCCTCTTGTGACTATTCGTTACGATTGGTTGTAAATTCCTTCCATTTATGTCGAACTTTTTTCGATGTTTTAATTACGAACTTAATGAAAGTCAAATGAAGTCATACAGAAAAAAAGCAGGAAATTCAGAATTTGTTTGAGAGCGGACATGGGGTTTGTAGAATAAAATACGAAAATTGAAATGAGGGCTAATGAATAGATGATTAAATACAAAGAATAAGTATTTGTTGATTCTTGTGAACATGTGGAAATGTTTTATTAGTTTCTTTGTGATTGTCAGTAGGTATATCTATAAAATTATTGAAGGCTTATCGTTTACTTTCATTGAATAAAAGTTGTGATTTGTGTACTAAGTTAGTTAACTATCTTAAGCAATATTCAGGTTTTATTATATTATAAAAAACGAAACATTTATTTAGATCCTAATTTATTATTTTAATTTAGTTTCGATTGTCTAATAAGTTACCTCATTGTGTATTTATAAATCATTATTATGATGTAATTGATATAATTTTCGAGCATTTAATAAAAACTTTTGCGATCGTACTATGTTTCTGTCATTTAATTTCTTAGATGTATCATGAGCAGTATAGTAACAACGAAATTGCATTACTTATCCATATAGATTTTTTTTATGATGCAATTCTTTGAATGTGAACGGTATTATTTTCCATCCACTTCACTATATTATATAAAATTCCATCAGTATTACAAAATACAGAGTCAAATAACACAAGTTTATGAACAAAATATAAAAGCCACTATATTAATACTAACAAAAACGCCCTAGCCATCATTTTGTTTAATTACAGAGAATTTGAAAAACTTTACTAGTATCAATTGAATTGAAAAATACGTAAAGAGTATAAACTTCGCTTTAAATTCTACAGTGAATTAAAAAATATATATATCGTGCATATATATATTATTTGTCTCACAGTAAAGTGCCGGTGTTTATCCTTCTATAATTTGCTTTAAAGAGTTTTATTGGTACGGTTGTGTGACCCACATGTTATTTACTGTCAGCCACATTGCTATATTATTCTATGCACTTAGACTAAACTTATCTGATCTCAATGGGAATTAAATTCGAAATTCAGATTTCCGCCAGCAACAAAAGTGGTTTAGTGTAAATTTCGTAATTATATTACAATAGAAATCGTCCGCCACTTTGTACACGTTAATTCACAAGTATAAATCAAATTAAAGTGCCTGTTATTTATCCGGACTAATTTGCGGAATGGTCGAACCGAAATTAATGAAACTTCTATTGACATATATTGGACCTCTTAAATTATTTCTGAGCTACATTTCCCTTTCACTTTTCTGTAGAGTATAAACACTAATGTTAAGTTTAACAGAAGCTAATTAAATAGTTTATAGGGATCAGTAGTAATGACAATTTTAAATTAAAAGAGAGATAAAACGTGTACTAGACTTCGCACCGGATCAGTAGTTCTAATGAATTATCTTCTATAAGTGTAATCGCAAACTATTTCTATATATAAAATGCAAAGGATAGATGATAATAGAATCTATAAGCGTACGACTTCCACTTGAATATTTATCGGTCTTATAGTTCTATCGAGGCAAAGAGGGTATAAGGTACTCGCGTTATGAAAATGTAAAGCGCGACCTAGATATTTAATGGTATTGGCTATCTACTTGTCAGGTGAGTTTCTTTTAAGTTATTGAATTAGAATAAAATGTTTCTAGTTATTGTTTCCTCATTTTCATAAAATATATTCTAAAACGTCAACCTCGAAGTTGCAGGTTCAAAATTATAATTATACCTAATGAGATGTTATAAATAATAATTATATTGTTACTATTAGAGTTGCTACTTAGTGCTAAACTTTGGAAAATACCCTTTAAATTTGCTTTACCTTACTTTGATACATTATGAACGTGCACAGACCAAAACATCTTCATAAGGTATATAGATTGACTTGTCCATACTTACCATATTGGTTATTAAGCATATTTGTACAACCGAAGTAAAAAAAGCAATTTTGATCACAGCAGACAACAATTAATTATAGCGGACCTCAATCAGGATTTAAAAGTTAACCACAAATATGCGGCTACTCTTAGGTATTGAATTGTAACGCTTCACGTACAAATACGTTTGCGAAACTCATTATCTCTAACGCTTTGTATTTCTTCGATATTTGTGATACATACCTCGATATATTTAATTTAAAAAAAACAATATTTATAATATGTATATATGCATATGCTTGTAATTAATATAAAATGAAATCATTGGTGAAAAACAATATAGGCTAACAACAATATTATTGGTACCAATGTACATAAATAAATAATGTCGACGACCTCAAACGTCCCTAGGAGTGTTATGCGGGTCCTTGTGCTTACCTTCAACCCACGCACGAAACAAACACAAGTACAACATTTCGATTTATTTTACTTAACTCGATTGGACTTCAATGCTCCAGAACTTTCTCTTTATGATCGTCGTAGTTTTCAATAATTGATTGTAAGCATACTATCCATTAAATTTGTATAAAAATAGAGTGTTATTGAATAAATGTATTAGTCATTTATACAAAATCCCAGATACTCGGAAATAAATTAATTCAAACATGAACCGGATGACCTGAAATGATATTCCTTCGAGGGCCAATCACTTCAAAACTACTGAACTTATCAGCATGTAACCGTGATCATTCGATGGTGATTTTTTCCTAAATGGTTCTAGGCTACTTATGTTTTAGATTTCACTGACCTTTCATCATTTTTTTAAAATTAATTATTTAATTAATGCGTAGAGAAGTTAAGAATCAGTATTGAGTATTGTAAATTAAAATAGCTATATTAATAAAAAATTCTTTAGTTGACTCAGTATACCTATCTCAATGTAGATAAAGTTGTATGAATTAAAATACAATGATGTCAAATCCGCGTTGCATATTTCTTTCACGAAATGCCTGCATCCCTCTTCATAGGCTTTATGGCTCTGTTTATACGAACGAATTGTTTGTAGAGCGTAACAAGTTCAGTCATGGCGTTGGATGGGCTTTCGTGTGATAAACTAGAGTTATTAATTATAATGATTTGTTTTAAGCCGTGTAGATCTATGTTATGTGTAATGCTGCACTTAATTAATCGTATATTAAATTGTTTGTGTAGATGTAATGTGCCAACGGTTGTGGTGGCAAGCTCTGCGGGTGCTGGCGCTGCTTAATGCGCTGGCGCCCTCGCAAGCCGATGGAAATATAGGTAAAATTTGGCACATATTAACTTTTCAATTATTTCTTTATTATATATAAGTAAGAATTCAACTATCTTTAGTAATATCGGATTTTTTTACATATAAATATATATCTTTATAGAAAATTGAATTCTCTACAAAAATATGGTTTATCAATTTTTGATAAGCTGACTGGTTCTAAAGTATTCAAAGTGAAATTAACTTTTGTCATCATTGCACTTTTTACTCCAATTTCGGGCAAAATTATTATGAAGGCATTGAATATTGTTAAATTTTCTTTGGACAACATTAGATCTTAATTCCGGTTTTGCACAGGCTTTTAGTTTACTACTCCTCTTCGGTAGTATTTGAATTCGGATTATGAGAAAAAAAAAGTTTTTTTTAGTAATCGTTTTTTGGATATGTATAAGTAATTTATGTTAATTGGGGTGTGAAAATTTAGCCAGACTTCTTAAGATAGAAAATGTCATAAAACAATATGCAAGAAAAATAATAATGACAACAGCGTATCAGTGATTTGATGTCGTATCCGATTTATCATTCATGAACCTCTAACATTGTCACTTTAAGAAACTTGCCTAATGAGTAGTTTCAGTGCATTTCACTTTAGATAAGATATGTAAATGAGTGTGAAAATGTATGTAATAAATATGAGTATATATAATATGATTGATATTTGCAGACCACGACGCGACAGAGATTATAGATACCTTCGTTAGGCATTAACTTGTCAACAATTCATTTTCCAGATTTTTGGGGTTTTTTTTAGATTATCCATTGTATTGAACTGTATCGATTACCAGGTGCAATGGAAACACTTTACAGATTACAGATAATATATAAAAAAACAATGTACTTACACATGAATATCTAGATCGATTTTTTTTCAGGTTGCTTATTTAGCTCGACTCTATGTGTAGAAGGCGTAGAGTGGTGCTACGATGGTAATTATTAATATTTTTTATACTATTTAACTTTAATATAATTTTAAACGATTGTGCTTCATATAAATGTAGTTTGTGCTTCATTTAAACGAATTTATCACGTCAACATTTGTAACAATTTTATTCATAGCTTATACCGACAATTAGATAGTGAGAAAAACCTTCATAGTAAAGATGAAGCAATTGGATCGAAACGTTAAGCTATAATTGCGCATGTAAACAAATACTTAAGTTTTTACAATATAGAATATGTTGGTAAACAGACACATGCCTAAGTAGTGGACATTTTTTTTAGATTTTGCATTTGGAAAGTGTATTCCGGTTTACAAAGAAGAACCAGAAGAAGGAGCTCTCTATCGGTATTTTTTTTAAATTAAATATAATATTCGTAGTAATAATAGTATTGTGTATATTATTTTATTATTAACAACAAGTAAACCCTCTGAACCATACAAAGATCTTATCTAGGTTGACAATTTACCAGTTAGAAATATGCTTAGTTGGATAATCGAAGTTAAACCTAAAAAATCAAAGCTGGAATTTATAAATGATATGTTGTAATTAATCAGAAGTTTTAAGAAAGAAGTACTTAAACTGAACTGAAGAACTGCACTTATTATTAAGTTAAGATATTAAAAAATATATAATTGCATACATACATACACATTAATAGTTATTCTAAGTTACATCTTATTAATGTTTTTTTTTCTCTAAATATGTATATGAAACGAAAAGAAATATATAAAAATTACAAATAAATAAATAATATAATATAGTAAATTACTATTGATTGGTCCCTGATTATCAAAAGATACGACATGGGTCCGGAACAACTGCAGTGGTTCGAGGGAGAGCTGCAACGACTTGCGACACGCGGTTACCGTTGGGAACATGCATATACACAATGCGTTTTACAGGCAATGCTGTACACGATGCGACATAATTTGTAAGTAATAATAGTAGGATTTAGTTTCTCGACTCTATAACAATATATAACATTTTGCAATGTTATTAATCCTGATTATAGGAATCCTGCACATGTTAGCACGAAAATTTGTGAACATTTTGTTGATCCTAAGCTGAATTCAGGAGCCCCTGATGAAGTGAATGGAAACCTTGAAGTAAGTTTTACAAAGAAGATTGATTTTACACAAATATTATTACAAACAGTAATTTTAAACTTATTCGCAGATGGAACCTGATGAGACAGCCTTTATCCGTTTCACACCAAATTCACGTATCACCGAATCAATCTTTGCAAATGAAGTATTTAATCCACCGTTTACTTTAGGACAATACTCTGGTAGGTAAAGAATTTAATGATTAATATTATGTTTGCTAATAATTGAGTATTTTAATAAACCGTTTGCACTGTAACTATTATTGCTATTCATTGAAAATACACATTTCAAATTCATTTATTGTTACTTTTAGTACCTGAAGATGATAATACAAAACAACCACAAGACGTAAACCCAAGTGATAAGTTAAGAGAACTCATGTTAATGACTGGAAAAGAAGAATCTCCGGTTATGTTGCCTTTCGAAGGATTTAGAGAACGACTCCAAGCAGAAGACAAAGCTCGTAGTGATTTACCTTCACTAAATGACAAAGAAAAGAAATCTTTAGAAGATGTAAATTCTAAAAATGATGGAAATGATGGATTTATTGATGAAGAACGTTCAACTGCACATTTTCGTAAGGTTAAAAACAAGATTCCAAACACAGCTGAATACATAACCGGTAATAAATACACTCCACTTGATGAAGAAGTACTTTCAAATGCGTATAAAAATTACAAGCAGAGATTTGTCGACAAAACTTTTCCTTTTGAATATGAAGATCCAGGTGAAATAACTGAACCTAGAATTTATATTGATGAAGACAGACTAGATGAATTTCCTATTGATGCCGGTAGTGGAGAATCAGATTCCTATAACCTGAAAAGTAAGAAAAATGTATTTTTGTATATTACTAATATGTTATGTATAATTAATGTAACTACAAACGTAAAACCTTATTATATGTTCTTTTGGAAATTATTGTGTTATTACAGATAATTCTCCTGACCCAGAATCCAAGCATTCCAAAAACATGGAATATTTGTTAAATTATTGGAATGGCATTATCAATTCTAAAGGAAAACCTCTTTATACTGAAGGTGGACCACTAAATGCTGATGAACTACAGGGTGAGCCTATTTCTCGCCAATGTTTAAATATATTATAATAGTAGTACAATTACTAAAACAAATCGTGTTGCTTCATTTTTTATTTGCATTGTAGGTACAACGGCAATAATCTTTCACTCACATAATTTTATTGTATACCCGGCATATATTAACTTCGTTTCTCTTGATTGTGTTTATTATGAGTTGCCCAAAATTTGTTTGTTCCTTTTTATGTTCAACGTAGGTTCTTTGAATAATAATAAAAATATCAATATGGCCCGAGAGCACGGTTCACACCGGAATGAAGGTGTAACGGTTACCGGCGATGTTTCAGGTGAAATTTACAATTTTTATCCCGAAGAATTTCAAGAGTTATTTAATAACGAATGGGGCTTTAAGCGTAGGGAACGAGACGATGTTAAAAAGCCCGGGCCACGCTTGGACGCGAAAGCGTTAAAAATTTTATACCACAATAAATCTGTGACAGGTTAGTCTCGTGGAAGTGGATATAATAATTGTTTTAGATAATCGATGTTCCCTTTATTATCATCAAATGCAAGTTTGCATTGCATAAGGTTTACGATTTCTATATTTCCCTACTTAAATTAAACGCACTTCCAAATTTTTTATAGAACACTGCACTCGATGTTACCTTTAAATGAGCACTATTTGGTTTTGTATGACACAAGAAGCATGAAGCTGATAGTCCTCTATACAACGCAACTGGCTTATCGTGATTATTGCTTTAACAATATTTTACAACATTTAATTTATTTTTTTGTGTTTTTATTCACGTTGGAATTAAATTATCAGTTTTCATAATTCATTTGTGAGTGGAATTATTATACTTATTATTATTCGTATTTTCAATTTCGTTTATTAATGATGATGAATGATTTTAGTGAATAAGTTTCAATATATTACAAGCTACAAATTATTGTTACCGGCTTGGACACTATTAAAAAATTTAATATCACAATATTAAATATATTTATACAAATTAATAATAACGTTTTGCATGAAATTTATCTCTCGATGTTGTATATGTAGCATATGTATATTTATAATTTATTACAATTATGTATTTATTTTGTATTTCAGGTCAAGATTCAGCGAATTCTCAAAAAACAAATACAAATGAAGACCATAACCACAATGATTACAATTTTGACCCATCGTATGCACACGTTTTATTTAAAAATAGGTATAATTGTTTATTCGATGAAATTCGATACAATTTTATTTAGTTACATAATTAAATTAAAAGTAAAAATTAGAGTTCTAATTTTTTTAGTAATTATACAAAACAACTTTCCTATGTCTAAAATACTCTTTAATTATGTTAATATAGAAACAAAATAAAATTGCATTAATTTTGCACATGTAGGTTTTTCTTTTTTTTTTCATCATCATCTTGTACATTTTATTAATTTATTTGTCACGTTATTTTTATTTATATTAACCGAGATACTTTTAAATTATAAGTGTTACTCCTTCCAACTCGTTAGCAAAAGGATACGTTCTCAGAAGGTAGCCAGCACTGTCACGTTTTAAAGCGAAAACTATACGTAAACAGAGTTAAGGTGCGCCGATCGGTCGACTCGCGAGTCACTTTGAAATGATTGTATACACACGAACATCGCGGGCACAGAATTTCGAATCCAAACGTGACAAATATGTAGGTACTACTAAAGGCAAATTTCTTACGCCGGTTGTGATACTACGACAGCTCTCAATGAAATTACTTGAAAATGGGACAAAACCAAAGTATCAACGCACGTAACATTCTCTGTTAAGGCAAGACTTATTTACCAGGGTATAAATGTTATTTATTCCCTTGGGTCTTTTAGAATAATCACGCATTAAACTAATTAGTTTTAGACTAGCTAGCATATTGTCGCCTGCAAAAGTCAATGTGAAAAGTCATTGAGAAGGGCGTGGCTCGCAACGCTACCCACGCTCAGAGTATACCAGACTGTTATTCCCAGGGAAGAATTATTCCGTGGTTTTTCCGAGTGGGTCGATCATATCCCCGATGTAAAAACACTCACAATGCTCATAAAAGCAAAGAGCCTGATAGTTATGTCAAGGTTTTCATATTAAATTAAAATGGAGGTTCTTCGAGACATAAAAACATGCATTTTCTGAGTCTTTTTCCAAATATCACTTCTTAAGCCAATTACCGTTTACCAACTTCACTGTTTATTCAACTTATGTTTCTATGTAAATTGATTATAATAATAATGAAATAAGCGTACCTTGCTTAAAATATTCAAGTGATTTATTAATTCATTTAATTTCATTTAGAATCTTAACCGATTGGAAGAAAGGCCTCGCGATCATAGCTAAGATAGAAGAAATTCTTGGGCTTGATAAAAATACTTTCACATTGCCCCGGTATGTATAATTGCTACATTTAAGCAAATTTGTTTACGGTACATCGTGAAAATAATAATGTGTATTTTTCAGTGTTGACCCCGGGGAGGTGACATTTAAAGTGGAGAAAAATAACAAAGGATATGATGCTATCGATGTAGCGCAACGTATTGGTAAGTATTCATTAAACTTTATGGTAACTCGATTTTATTTGGTATCAGCCTGCGAACTCTTTCTCATCAAAATGATTTAATTTTATGCAAACTATGTGTTTAATATGGATTCATTGATTCTTTTATTTATCTTATTGTAATTTTCTACTTACGACTTAACTCCTACAACTGTTTGGCTGATGTAAAGTTACGTCTGGTAATTTTTGCCATTACTATATTAGCCGCTAAACTGAAATCGTAATGATAGCATAAATAATACTTTGAAAAGTCCTTTATGAACTAGTAAAAGTGTTGTTAAAATCAGCTAAACCGTTTCAAAGATAAGCCCGGACAAAGAACACACACTTCAACATTATTTATATGCATAGATAATATCTGGTAAATTACATGTAAAAGCCTCATTACAAATGTTAACTCTTAAAGTTTCAGATGACGTCAAAGAAAAACTACGACAACAAACAGGTGCCCAAATATTATCGACAGGCATCGGGGATAGAGTAAGTGTATGATACACGTACGACGTATGTCGTATGACTTACGTTAAAATCACAGATTTCAATTATAATTTGAAAAATATTGAATAACACATGACAATTGCATTTTTAAATATAGTAAATATATCTAAATATGATAGTGACATAAAAGCTGGTAGAGATTTAGAATCTAATAAATTAGTACTGTCCTTCAAACTTTTCGTATATAAAATGAGATACATTTGAAATAGATTCCCTTTATTTCGTGATGTATCTCTTCAATACGAAATGAAAACTGAACTGTTACAAAAATAATTAGTGTATAAGTCTGGAAGATTTCAGGTTGGAGACTTTAATCGGAATACGAATATTAATTGATATAATTTGTTTATCTTACAGACAAAACATTCTATTATTAAGCCCGTGGAGGCGCCTGAAACACTAATCTTTGGCTTGGAATGGCCTGTAGTACTGGCATTAGTAGGCAGTTTTTCGGTATTAGTTGTGGGAGCTATTATTTTTGCAATTCTATTAAAACGAGATATGACAACCAAGAGGAAGATGCATGGCTTACCCTCAGCAGCTGGTATAGATGCCGAGGCTACAAGAGATTATCAGGTATCTCCATATAATCCATATTTATTTTATATGTTTAAGCAAAAGGAATAACAATTCGATCCCATATCCTATATTGTTTTTCTTATTAACTACAGTACTAGTTGATACTAACTAATACTGTGTGTGAACTAGTACTGTAGTTGATAGAATAACAATATAGGATGTGAGATCGAATCTACTTATGAGCTTCGTACATAAAATTAAAATTAATGTTATTTTTATGATAACTTCATTAAAAAGGTATTATTTCTTAAATCAGTATTGCACTTGCATCCATTACTACCCATTATTGCCTATTACCTGCATCGATAGTAATCCATAGTAAAAATCCATAGTAAAAATCCATAGTAATAAATTCATAGTAACGGATGCAAATGCAATACTGATTTACGAAAGAATATCTTTTTAATGAGGTTATCATAAAAATAAAATTGATTTTAATTTTATACACAAAGCTCATAAGTAGTGACTGTAATTTGGACATACTTTACCAAGACACAATGGACATTTCCTACACATTAATTCAAACTGATTACGAGATTTTAACGGGCACAGTAATAAATAACTTTTCTTTAGATGCTACTTTAGCAAGAGAAAACAAAAAAAAAATGTGTGGTCAGAGGACCCTCGTCAGAAACGAAGATTCTTACACTTTTTCTTCAACTCCGAATGTAATATGGAGATGGATACTTGTATATTTTCGTCACATAAGGAAAAAGCGTAATTTATCCTCCATCTGACTCCCACTCTCTGTGTGATCTGTATATGTATGTATTTATTAAGTAATAGATATAAGATAGTGAATGATAAATTATATATAATAAAATTAATGTTAAATAAAATAACAAACAAGATTTAATGAGATTTCCTCACCTTCATCATTGAGGTTACGCAATCCGCAGTGCATGATACTTGGCTGCTCGAATTTTAATTCTCATACGCGGTTTTTTTTTCTTCGAACTGACTACTGTGTTGGCTTGACAACCTCGACTAATTTCACCGGACTACTAAGTGGAGCGCTTAAAGCACTCTTTCCCTCATACGCACGCACACACTTTATACAATAGAAAGAGACAAAGAGAGAGAGAGAGAGAGAGAAAATCGCATGGAGGGAACATAACACTTTTTTCTTACCCCACGCTTTCTATCTCCGAACGCAAGCCGCGTTAAGGAAGTTCATTCTAATAACCATAACATTTATTTGTTGGCACTAGCAGCTATATCGAAAAGAGTAAATTTCAGGAACTGTGTAGAGCTAGGATGTCTGGTAAATGGTCAGGACAGCAGACGACCACAGCCCCTCCGCACCCGGTAGACCCACCGCAACGTATCACCTCCCTGTCTCGTGATCCTGATGCCAACTCTCCATCGACTAGGTCCAGTACCTCGTCATGGTGACTATCTGAATTTATTACATTATTTGAGATGAAATTATAATATTATCGTATTTACGAGAGTATTATTTTTTTAGGAGCGAAGAACCAGCTTTAACTAATATGGACATCTCTACAGGTCACATGGTCCTGGTCAGTAAAGTTGTTATGTTTTGAATATAACTTAGTTCATTTTCCTTGATTATTGTTATATTGGACATATATAATTACTAACGACCTGTTCCGATTTCGTATGAATGCAGTTTACTAATATTGTGTCATATGTGTCTGAATGATTTAGAAAGAAGCTATGTAAGAATCATCACAAAATCTTTTTTTTGGAGCGTAATTTTAAATCTGTAGTACCTTCTCAAATGTTCCTTGAAATAAAATGTTGTAAATGACCATTTCAATCCACACTAAATGTCCAACATAAATAAGTATTTCATCTGAGAACGGTTAACACTATAAAGATCAAAATAGCGTCATAAATAACCAAATTATTTATTACTGATATGTACAACATAAAAGTGATCCTTGTGAGTCATCCTTGATAGGTAGACATTGGGTGTTTAAGAAAATCGATGGTTTTGGCTTCAAATGGTCGGCAAATTCTCTCAGAGGATATCAACACAAAGACCTCGTCAACATTTGAGCTCTTAATTTGAAGATTTAGAGGTCGCAGGTCGCAATTTTCTATTTCCCGTTTAAATAACATAGGGTTTTTTTTAATTTAGAACTTTATACCTCTTTATCAAATCAACATATGGCAAACATCATCTTAGATTTTCATAGTAAATTTAACGCTCTACAAAAAAGGATTCTTATAATTTTTCGATAAATTGATTACTTCCACAGTTGTTCGAGGTCAAAGTTCGATTTCCATCGATATTTCACGATTTTTCAACTTTTAGCATAATTTATAAGAAAAAATCACATATTTATATCTGAGACATAGAAAGTATTGTAAAAAAACAAAAACAAATGTTTTAACAACAAATTATTAATTGTATTCTAGAAAATTGTAGAATTTGAAATTTATTGATTGTTTGATACTGTTACATTATTTATTTATTTTTTTTTGTTTTATTTAAGCCTTAATTAATTTCCTGACTTTAACAACCTTTACCGTTACATTAACGCTGTTTTATTACAATTAGGATACATTTCTCTATGTTTTTTTATAATTTGTAATAAATACTGAAAATCTTCTTTATTTTTAGTCAAACTTTGATTATACTCGGTTATTGAAGATATATCACGTTCTGCTGTATCATTGATTACTCGGACTTGAGTAAAATACAAGATAGTTTTCTGGTCACTCTTATTCATTGGCCACAAAGAAACATCATTTTCGAGAAATTCAAACGATAAATTGAATTTTATTTAACAAAAATAAAGAATGTTCCGAGACAAAGTCACTCAAATCGCTTGTTAATAGTGACTTCACATGGTCGTTTATCACAAGTCGCTTAAATTTTTTTGCATTTTAATATTGATAACCATTTTTCTTTTCATATCCACTGAAACATTCACAAAAAAAATGCCAAATCAAATAATTCCTGACTAACAAATCTAAAAATTATTACACTTTTGGCAAACAGGCTTACATGGAAGACCATCTCCGTAACAAAGATCGGTTAGAGCAAGAGTGGCGTGCTCTATGCGCTTACGAAGCAGAACCATGTGCGACAACAGCCGCTCTTAAACCAGAGAACACAGGCAAGAACCGCTACGCAGATGTACTGCCTTACGACCACTCCCGGGTTACCTTGAATACGCTCTCCAACCATCTCGGATCTGATTACATCAACGCCTCTACTATTGTAAGTTTCATTCTATTATTAAGAATATGATTTGTACGTTGTTAATCTTATTCTTATCTTATTGTTATGTACCTATATATATATAAAAAAGTAACCAACTGACTAACCGACATATCAGCGCACAGCCCAAACTACTGGGGGTAAAGGCTCATACATGCCGATTACTTCTATTACCTGTAAAGCTTTGAGCATTATAAATGAGCTCAGTGAGCATTTCTGGAAATGCAACCCCTAAGGTGGTGATGGAAAAGGGTATAAAAGTTTATCTGAAAATCTATAATTCTCCGTCAATCAGTCACTCAATTATTTTGTAGGTATAAAATAAAGAATCGAAAGTAATTACTGCATAGAAAACGCGCACGAAGCGGCGGAAAATTGCTAGTCTATGCACATTAATTGTAGTGTCCGTTGTTGGCCTAGGCTAATCTCCAAAACCGGAGAACCAAGGTTTACGAGAATTTTACTAAAAAATGACTTTTCATAGTATTATCATGGCCACATATCATTGTGCTTTATCCTAGAGACTTGGTAGTAATGATAAAAAAGAAACGTTACTTAAAATCAGTAAAAGAGATACTAATTAGTACGGACAAAATGAAAGTTACAAAATTAATTATTTTCACGACATTAAAGTCACACGCGCAAATACCTAATTACAATTAAATTTCAGACAGCAGAGGTTATTAATTGTTTTTTTCAAAATTTACACAACCAGATATGATGAAGAGACAAAGTGTATAAAAGATAATTCCTTGAATTAAAGTTTCTATTCCAAAAATTCTTTCACTGATCAAAAACGACGGTATTGATAGAAAAGCGATAATAGGACGTTTCACTGTTATTACATTCTATAATGTAATAATTCTTGTCCGGCCCGATTACCGAAGTTAGACAACTTCGATCGCTGGTTGACCGTCTGGGACCACCGAGTGACGTTGGTTATTTGTTTTTTTTTTTATTGAGATATTTTCCTGTAATACAGAAGTTTTACTTCTATTGTGTCTTTACGACACACCCTGATTTTTTTAAGTCTCCCTACTCTCTTTTATTTCACTCATTCTCTTTTTCATATATAGATTTTTAACCCAAATTTTCACTTTTCTTTACTATCTTTTAAGCAATATTTTTCATATCAACATAGTCCTGACGATTATAAACCACAAAAAAAAATAGAATCATCCAAGTAACTGCAGCCGTTTCGAAGCGATGCGCTTGCATACATTCGGTAATTGATTTTTATTTATTTTAGATTATTTATATACATACTTTCACCACAGACTCTCTGTATTCTTATAGTGTTTTTAACAGACTTCAACAAAGGGGAAGGTTAAAGTTCGACTATATATATTTTTATTGATGTCTTCGCCAATTGTAAACCGATTTTAATATATTTCTTTTTAGACCGATCACGACCCCCGTAATCCGGCGTACATAGCAGCAGCCGGTCCACTGGCGCACACCGCCCCCGACTTCTGGCAGCTGGTGTGGGAACAGGGATCGGTTGTAACGGTGATGCTGACACGGCTTACTGAGAACGGGCAACAGCTTTGCCACCGTTACTGGCCCGAGGAGGGATCTGAACTCTATCACATCTATGAGGTTGGTTTTTAACAGCATTCATACGAATAATATTAATCTGGTTTTTTAATTACACTTTTATATTTGAGCCGTAAAGTCGTCAAGATGTCTCAATTATTTAAGGACTGAAAAGAATAATATCCGTTTACTACATTTAAGAACCAACAAGAACACTATCCGTTTACTACATTTAAGGACTGACAAGAATGATCTCCGTTTACTACATTTACGGTCTGACAAGAATAATCTCCGTTTACTACATTTAAGGATTGACAAGAATAATCTCCGTTTACTACTAATGTACTAATGTCTAATTGAATGTATTCATATTCACAATCATTATCCATAAATCTGAATAATCCGTCCAGATTATTTAAAATTATTTTATGTCTGTGTATTTACGCCCATCAAGCAACAACCAAATTTGATGAAACTTATATCATGTTTATTTATATACTGTAGTAAGATACAAAATTATTTCAGAGGTAATTACAGTAGCAACAAGAAGTAATTTTTGTATGTTTGCGAGAAGTAATTTCTGGAACTACTAATTCGAATTTAAAAATTCTTTCACTGGTAGAAAGCTACGTTTCTAGAAATACATGTCACTGTATGATATTATACTGTCAGTATGTTACAGTCGTGGTGGTTGAGTGGTTTGGCTGGTGCAATACAATCCGATTTCCGAAAGTTCTAACCCTGCTTGTGTCAACAATTTTTTCGGGATTCGCGTACTTATTACGATTTACTAATTTAAATTGGTAACACTATCGACTAACGGTGAACGAAAACATTGTGATAAAATAAATTGTAAAAAAACGTAATAGCATGAAATCGACTGAAATTCGATTTGATTTAGAACTCGAAAGCGTCAAGAAGGCGGCTGAACCTGAGAAAAAAAAATAGTACTGTTAATTTCTGAGAGTTTGAAATCATCAATATGTCATGGACTAGCGTGGTGATTGTGCCCGTACCAATATTCGGGAAGAGGCCTATGGCCCTGTAGGGGGTCTCTTACAAGCTGAAGATGATGATACTTGCAGTCGTCGGCGACTTTGTCTGCGATTGTATCTTTTTAAATGACGACTTTTGATCTTCGTTTAACTCACGGTTCATGGGGACACTGAGATAACTCTCAGATAAAGCAGAATTTTTTCCCACTTACTTGACATTTATTTTTATATTTCTGTCGATTTAAACAGCATCGGAATATAGCCTATGTGTTATGTATAAGTTATAGTACTGTGAAGTTTTATAAAAATTTGTTAAAAGTTGTTGTGTGATAGAGTACAGGCATCCATCCATCCTCACCAATGTTTTCGTTGTAAATATTAGTAGGTAACAGGTTTAGTATAGGTTGTATAGGTTATACCAAGATCGCTTTCTGTCAATTTTAACGAAGTAAAATAAAAAAAACTTAGGCTAATATTAGTTACTCAGTTCCAACTATATTATAAACTAGCTTTTGGTCACGACTTCGCTCGCATTAATATAGACTCTATATATATCTCAGGAATCGTATTTTTTTGTGGATAAAAATACTCTATCTCCTTTTTGTACGCTTAACAAGGTGTATGCTAAATTTCATGATTCGGTTGGTTAATTTAGGCATGAAATCGTATTAAAAAAAACAAATTCACTTCCGCAGTTTTTAACAATAGACTTACCTCCAGTTATACATCAAAATGCTTATCAAAATATTGTTATGAAATATTGTCGATTTCATGAAACTGTGATTTTTTACACCAATTCGGTAAACTGATTACACAGTACCTGAACGAAAGTACGGCGTAGTGCACAAATATGTTTTTTTTTAATTATTATAAGGGGCAAACGAACAGGTGGGTCACCTGATGGTAAGTGATCACCGCCGTCCATAGACACTAGCAACACCAGGGGAGTCGCAAGTGCGTTGCCGGCCTTTTAATATATGTGGGCCTCCGGCACTCTCACTGACCGAACGAAACGCAACAGTGCAAGCACTGTTACTTCACGTCGGTTTTCTGTGAGAGGGTGGTACTACCCCGGGCGAGCCGACCCATTCATTCTGAAATCAGTAATAGCTTCAGTGTAGCTCTACCACCTGTCAAAAATGTTATGATAAATTCTATCGATACTTGTCACTATCATTCGATTCACGGAATTGCCTCTTACACCTCGTTTAAATGACCCTTTACCATACTAGATTCTTACGAGTTTTTTTTTCTGAGCTCTAATTATCTCTGACTTCCTGAACTTCAGGTTCACCTTGTGAGGGATACCATACTAGATTCATACGAGTCTTTGTACGTAGCTCTAAATATCTTTGACTTCATGAACTTCAGGTTCACCTCGTGAGCGAACACATTTGGTGCGACGACTACCTCGTTCGTAGTTTCTATTTGAAGAATCAACGGACTGGCGAAACACGTACTGTCACGCAATTCCATTTCCTGTCTTGGCCAGAAAACGGAGTTCCATCGTCTACGAAGGCTTTGCTTGAATTTAGAAGGTAAACTAAACAGTACACAAAACCTAAGATTTATTGATCAAGTTAACGACGAATGTATTTAGAATCATTTTTTGTATATAATTTAGTTAAATTTACTTATTAGTGTGGGGTGAAATACTGTAGCCTTATTTTTTTTCTTTTAGGAAAGTTAACAAATCGTATCGAGGAAGATCCTGCCCGATCGTCGTGCATTGCAGGTAAAATAAAATATTCCATCTTTATTTATCAGATAACGCGATAAAAAGATCAATAAAATATTTGTAGAATTTTCACTATCGGCTATTTTATCTAAGCGTACTTTGTATAAAAATTGTCAATACGTTTGTTGTTTATCTTCGAAGAGTTCGATAATGTAGTTAGATTAATGTAATTATGTATAAGTAATATATAGTATGTCAATTTAAACGGTGGCAAATTGCTTATCCTCTGGGTCATGCTCAGTAAAACTAGTACTTTTTAAAGGTAATAGTTTTAGTATTTATAACAAAATCAGAGATATAGATAATAAATAGATCAATATGTGAACGATGGTGATGTCTGGAAATAATTCGCTAAACACGATTGCAAATGTAATTTGTTCTTCATAAATATGTACGATAGAAATATAAACCTGATCGAGTATTTTGCCGGTTCTACTCGATAAGCGTTCATAAGCCCTTTGTAGAGCCTAAATTGAATAAATTATTTTTAACTTTTTAATTTATTTGTGTCGAACGATTAAGATCGATTGACGTAAGTTATGTGAATGAGCCGGAGCTTTATGTGAAAAGGGATTTCGTGTTGAAACTATAGCATGATTGTTGGAGTTTTTTTGGCCCGCATGACTAGCTACAACTCTAGTACGCTACCTACCCTAGCCTGCGTATCATCAATCTGAAAACCTATTACCAAAAACTTATGAGTATGTTCCGGCAGCTGGACTCAATAGCCAATACACCTCTAGGTTTAGCGTGTTTACCATCTTAGATAACATCGTAATTTAACGTCAGGTGAGATTGTGGTCATCTAAATCTTATAAAATAAAAAAGGTCAACATTTTCTAGATTTTTTATTAATAGGTACAGAGAGATTAACGGTCAGTTTTTGTTTCCAGTGATGGAGCAGGCCGTACTGGAACCTATTGCCTGATCGATATGGTACTTAATCGCATGGCTAAAGGCGCTAAAGAGATTGACATAGCTGCCACGTTGGAGCATATCCGAGACCAGCGTCCGCGCACGGTCGCGACTAAACAACAATTCGAATTCGTGCTAATGGCCGTCGCCGAAGAGGTATGTTTGCGTAGTTCAGACCAGTAGTGTAGCTAATTGTAAGTGACTCTATATCAAAAACTTTGGGGGATTTCTTCTAACTGTTGCATTATATCGTATTATCCAAGAGCTAATAAGATCTGGGGAGTTGGTATGACATAGGGACGATTTGAGGTGCGAATATTTGGTGGCACAAGTTGGGCCTCTTTTAGTCTGAGGGCTCGTTATCATTGATATTACTGTAGGCTACAACCCTGGTTCAGACATTCATTTCAATAATCAGCATATATGCAGCATGCAGCAAAGGAATGTGTATACAGTAGAACCTTTTTAAAGCGAACCTCGATAAGCCAAAAACTCTAAAACTTGACAAAAAACCTCGAAGAAAATATTGAAACATCTATATTTTTGTGATACCCACTTCCAAGCTAAAATAATTTCAGCTGTATCAATGAATAGACTATGTTGATAATCTACAGGTACACGCTATTTTAAAAGCTTTACCAGCACATTTGCAACAGCTGCAAGAGAAGAAAGACAAAGAGAAGGAGAAAGATAAAGAAAAGGATAAAGAGGCCACAGATAAGAAAACTGTTAACTGAATAACGCACCGCTCGAGCTCTGGAACATGTTTCGTTTAAAAATAAATAATTAGGTATTAATTGTGAAATCACTTCACATAGTTTTGTTGTATGTATTTGAAAACATATTTATTAAATGTCGTTTGATCAATGTCTTCACTTTGGCTAATATCTGTACTTAGCTAAAATTATTACTAATCAAGTAAATCTTGACTTAATTGTGTATAAACAAAGAAAAAAAAATATTTATGAAAAAGTAGATACATCAACAATTATTAATTTGCTTATTTTTATATATTAATACACATAATTCTTTTTGAAATTTTGCGCAATGGCCTCATAAGACAATTTAAATAATACTGACGATTTTTAACTATTTTTGTTTCGTGTCAAATCTTATCACATTACCTATTAATGTAATAGAAATATGAATACATCTGATCATTAGATACGATAATTCAATTTCTTTGGTGTATTACAGCATCATAATATAATTGTTACTTTATTAACAAATAACCATAATTTGACATCCACACTTGTCCTATTTGTCAAGTCCTTAATTTTATCATGATGTAGGTACAGATTATGCGCGACATATTTTAGGCATATTACATATATGCACATGTGTGATATCAAATTAACATTACAAGTATTTCGAAAGCCGCTATGATTTAGTTTATATATTATAACCTATGTTAATTAACTATGAATAATTCATCTAGTCATTAACATTAATATGTATTTACAACTTATTTTTGTTGTTTCTGTATTATTTATTGGGTCATGTAACATGTCCCAAATATATTATAAACTATATATAAGTGATTGCTGTTAACATTTCAATGGCATTCATGTTATATGTTAAATATATATATGATATTTATGATCACAGTTAAATTATCCACGCATATTGTTATATTACATTGCTTTTTATCATAGTTAAGAACTGTTTTTAAATCGTTTTTTGAAATGTATGTGTTATTTCTGTGAAATTCCATAATCCCTTAGAAATGTAGATTATAAGACTACCTTCTCCTAATCATATCCTAACAAAACGGAATACCTGATGATAAAATAATCAGCTATATAAAACAAAATATAATATTTACAGAATGTAGCAGAAAAATAATAGACTATTTAACTATTTAGACTAACTTTATTATATTGTATGTTTATATAAGATCATATTATGTATTTGCATATTATGGAAAAATGTAAAAAAAAAACTTACGAAATTATAAAAGTAGTAATAGAGTTTAAGGGAAAAATATATTTAACCGTATTTCTGTATGAAATTATATGTAGTTTTTATGGGAATTATTGAATAATGAATTTTATTAAACTGTTTAGGGAATAAGACAATTAGTATCCTAATTTTCCTATCAACAAAATCCTTTACTAATTCTATGAATAAGCTTGAAGAGTATTTTCATTACTTAAAAAATATTGTTGTGTGGTGAAGTACATGAGCATTATTTATTTGACTTTACTGAACGGTTTCCCTTTACACTTAGGGAGATTTTAAAGGTTCTAATGACAACTTAGACAAAAAATATTCAGGCAGTTTTTATATAGGCTAGTAAGGTAAGAGTATAAGATTGATTATGTTTTGTATGGAGACAAGATTCCTAAAAAAGTTTAGCGAACGTCAGTGGGTTTTACTTCTAAAACACAGACTTTAGAGAGATTTTCGGTTAGATTCAGAGTGAAGAGGCGACAGTTATCTGACAATTATATACTCTTTACATACTATATGTTTTACGCATTTACCATCGAAAATGTTTTTCGACCCTCTAAATACTTTTAGTGTATGAGCAATATGACTGATTTTCAATTGACAGCAGATGACGATTTACTCTAGGCCTAGAACTGAGACTCGCTCTCAAGTGTAATCGTAATAAAACCCTCGTTAAAAGCTAAGTTACAGTAACAACTTTATCTCGAGTACAGCAATTAAAGAGATTATTACAGTATAAATGAAACTAATGGTCGTCTTGTGGTCGAAATTAGACCATAATCGTTAATTTTTCACGTTTCAAAAGTAATTTAAAAAATACAATGGCTACAAAATAAATAGCTACATAGCTACATAACTGTTTTGTCTCGGCCTATTTATATATAAATTTAATGTGCTTATGTTTATGTTACAATAATTTGCTCTGAAAGATTAGGGTTGCATTTCACGCAGTGACAAAAATTTATTCAGAGGTACAGATACTATGAAAAGATTTTATCATATCATCTAAAGTTCGACAACACGTAAAAGATGTAATCTTAATCAACATTCAGTTGCCAATTATTAATTGTTGGTATAAATGGTTGTTAATTAATGTTTTGAAGTGAAAGAAAGTTTGTGGTTTTGATGACATTAATATTAATGTCCCAAAGAATATGATGGTTTCCGTATTTAAATATTTGAAATAGACTAGAAGAGGGCTTGCAAATTTTTGTTATACATTTGTTTCTTCATTATCATCACGTAGCCTTTAAGAGACTCGCTGCAGGGCTATAGGACTCTTCCCAAAGCAATGCACGGGCATAATCACCACTCGAGCCCACGACGTATTGGCAGTTTCAAACTTCGAGAAATCCACTGTTCTATTTTTCCCCACATATGATGGTACTCCAAGAATATTTCTCAAGTTCAGGTTTCCTCACAATGTTTTCTTTAGCCGAAAGAGTTACGAATTTTGTGCATGTTCGAACCTGCACACATGAACTTAACATTGCACTGGTCAAACCTTTCGACCAACACGAGCTTATTTCTTTTTTGAGAGGCACAAATATGTCGAGCATTCAGATATGTCGTATTCGGGACACTTGAAATTTTTAAAAATAACAATTCTGTTAAGTTCCTTCTTATTTATATTATATTGGAAGTAATACTCTTTTTATCAGTAAACCGTCTAAGAAAAATCATGGATTGTGATTTGTTTAATTATTGCCTATTCACTAACATAACTATTCAATAATAGACTAATAATTAAAAATAATAATATACTGTTTACATCAATACACTACAATAATCAAATACGAAATTGTCATAAATTGAGATACAATATTTTATAGTCTGTGATTTGAGGGACTGTAACATTTTCCTTTAACACCAATACAATATCAATTATGAAAAAGTTTTCAGTGTTTTTTAGCAACCAATATTTTAATAGATTATTACTGCCACTGTCAAGTATTTAATGTTATAAATATCATAATATGTTTTAAATATTACAAGTTTCTTGTGATCATTTCAATGAATTAACAAGATGGTGGCCGTCTTGTTAGAACTTTCTAAGGAATTTTTGTGGTAAGCCAGATGTTCCGTGGTATTATTTCCCATCCACTTCACTCGTTCAGAACAACCAAACCGTATTACGTAAAGTGCCACCGGTATTACAAAAATATAGGTCCAAATAACACAAAATGGCTCACTATTTCACTTCAAAAATGGTATATATATTCCTGTCTCATTCTTTGCCGGCTTCATCCTACACATTTTTGTATTTGTTTTTCGTTTCCTGTCGTTTTTCCGTTGCATCCAGTTTAAAATCACAATGATTCTAAAGAAGTTTCACTTCAAAAGTCTAGACGATTAGAAGAATTGTCCATTATTCATAGAACATAAAAAGAAATTGCAAAATACAATCCTATGATTTACTCCAGTTCTGCGTTATATTCAATCCAGCCTTTGAAAAAAGGCTTCCGACCGGCATCAACTCGATGTAGTGACGATAGTTTGATATCTCAGTTATTTTGTATAAAATGGAGCAAGAACCTTGCATAACTCAAATATAATCGAATTTATGTGAGTTTCAGATTTTTTTACTTTCTTCTGGATATATATTATCATACACCCAGTTTTATCACATCGTTATACATATCGATTATTTATTCTTCTTATTATTGTTAATAAATCGATGTAGCTATACCTGTATATAATACACTCTTTGTCTATACCTAGCCGTATTTGACAAAAGAGGTGACCTTCCCAGTTCTATGTGACATTTGTCCACTGTAACTTATGTAGTGCTTTGGTGTAGGTAGTGTATTCGTTTTTCAATCAATTGAAAATACACTCATTTACATAAGTGAAAGCTGTCTTAATCGCTTAATTTTTTATTTGGTTTGTAACATTTTGTAATCTCAATATACATAAACAAGATGAAGATTCACGGACGCGCTCTTCATTTCGTATTCAAAGTTGCAGATCGAACTCTGACGGCAAAATTTTACCGGGATGTACTAGGCATGAAGGTAAGCCTCTTTTATATCGCAATAAATGTATTATGTATATATTATTTTGTTTGACAAATCAAGGCCAAGCTTGCAACTTTAATCGTTCACCTATTTTATTAATCGTTCGCACCGGGTTTATTATGCAAATGTTATATGTGTATCTATATAAAACATATACCTAATTATCATACTGGTGGTTATTATTATACTGGTGTCAAATCTATTGTCTTTTATACTATCAAGATTATTAAAATGTTGCAAAAGAAAAACGACTGTTATAGAGTTATAAAATTTTGTCTTGATTAGGACTAAACAGTTATGACACATTGTTTTTGCATTTGGGTCATATACATATTTGTACTTGCCAAGATTTAAAAATTATTTAAATTAAAAATAGTAATTGTTGTGTATAGAAGTGTGTTCTACTTGATGTAACCAAGATAAATAATAGTTATTTTGTATTGTAACCAATATAAATATGCAGTATTTCAATGGTTGCTGCTTAAAAAGAAAACAAGTTTTATTGTATTTATTTTTAACCAGACACAATAATATTCTATTTCTGTTTAGTTCCTTTATTATCTATTTATATATTACATATCAATTTTATAATTAAAAATTGAAGTAAAAGTAATAAGTCCAAATAACGTTCTAAAAATTTAACATTTATACAAGTAATTATATAGTTTATACTTCAGTAGTCTAAGAAAAAAGTTAGTCAATTCCTTTTAATGTCAAAACTAAATTTAATTTTTTTAGGTGTTAATTGACTAATATGAGGAGAAGAGATTTCTTAAAATTAGTAATATTTTACGAATAAGTATATCCTAATATAGTATGAAGGTAATTGCATTTTAGACAATGTTTTTAGTTTTTAACGTATTCAATAAAATTATGAATTGTCGACTTTGTTTTTTTTTAATTAGATTTCGCTACTTAATGTATTATATCCTAAATTTGTAACTACATAATATTATTGTTCTAGGTTCTTCGTCATGAAGAATTTACTGAAGGTTGTGAGGCAACTTGTAATGGGTAAGTTTCAAAATTAACCTATTAGGAAACAAATTATGTCAGGCTTGAAACTTTGTAAGTATTGAAAAAAAAAATTGATGATCATTCAATAAATCAATATTAATTATGCACTCTGGAAATAAAGCATTTAATTTCTTAGAAATCCATTTATCTACTGGGCATTATTCTGAAAAATTCCCTTGTCTGTTAAGGGTTAATATACATGTATCTACTCTCTATACTATTTTATTATTGCTGTCATAAATTTTGAACTGATTCAGTGATAACTATCAAGTAAAGGTGCATTACATATCTTGAAAGTTCCTTCAGCTATCATGACTTCACATGATTAAAGATAAATTTCAAGTGTTATATTATTTAAGATTGTACCTTTATTTGAAAGTAGAATATGAGTTTTCTTTATTTATACAAATATAAAAAAACAATCAAACATATTTATACATATAAATATTAAAAATATGTTTATAGTAAATATATACTATAGTACCCTAACTTTAACTAGCTTATTTCATTGGTTTATTATTCTTAAATTTCTATTTAGTTCATTGTCCTTCCTGCTCCATTAAAAGTTGATTAATATTGGTATATCCCCAACTATGAACCTTTTCCTGTCTGTACTAGTAAACATTAAAAAACTTAATAATTAAAATAGAATTTACTGATAGACATTGTCCCTTATTATAACAACAATACTCAATTAATGTAATAATGATTAATAATACTGAATATAACAGTAACATTCAATGGATACCATATTACTGAAAACATCATTATTTTATTATTGATTATATGGGTATTCGTTATTGAGAATGACAATGGTTACAACAGCTCCTTGGTATTATCTTAAAATGATAAATATTATATGACAAACAACATGTGTAGAGTGTTACAGACTTTGTGTTGCTCACACACAATATCATAATAGTTTGCATTAGTCTCATTTCTTTTTAGTATTAAGCACTCAAAATTGGAATAGAAGGATATTAAGGTGCTATTAAAAAACATTGTGAATACATTTTTAGTAATATTGTATTATGATATATTAATTATATGTTTATAATTTCAGGCCTTATGCAAACAGATGGAGTAAGACCATGGTTGGTTATGGTCCAGAAGATTCACATTTTGTTGTTGAGCTTACATATAACTATGGAGTAACACATTACGATCAAGGCAATGATTTTCTTGGGCTTACACTCGAGTCTAGTGAGAGTTTGAAAAGAGCTGCTGCAAATAACTGGCCAATTAAAAAAGAAAATGGCTTGAAATATGTAGAAGCACCTGGTGGTTACAAGTTCTACATAATTGATAAACCACAGCCAGTTAATAGAGGTCAGTATTAATTAAATAAAAATTGATTTTAATTTAAATCCAATGCTATGACATGTTCCCAGGCAGTCACCCATCCAACTACTAACCATGCCTGATATTGCTTAACTTCCGAGATCGGATGACAATTGGTGTTTGCAACACTCTGCCTGAAACATAGTGTTTACACATTCACCACTTTTCGTCACACAAAAAGGTTGACGATCAGAATTTTAAAGCCATCCTAAAAGAAGTTTCACTTCAAAAATTAATTCTATTGGCTAATTAAACACTTCTATTAATATGTTTTGGCTTGTGTAAGAATCATATACGGCCCCAGTTATTTGTTAAATACCTAATGAACAAATCAACCTTATCATGAATGTTCAAATGAAAAACGATTTATGACTATAGAGTGATCATGGAAAAGTAGAATTGTCAGTGGAAAGTATTACACCATAGGTATTAATAATAACCACTGAGTATTGATCTAAAAAGATTTTAAAATAAAAATTAAGTTAGTAACAAGATTGTAATCTATATATATAAATAAAATTGGAGTATCTGTTTGTAATATCAAAATAACGACTTTTTACTGATTGGATATGAACGTATACACGATACTGATAACAAAAATAAAAAAAAAAAAAATTTTCTTTGTCTGTCTGTATGTTTCGGGTAAACTCCGAAAAGGCGGGACCGATTTTGACAGAAATTTCTCTGACGGATAGTTAAAATTACAGCGGCTGACATAGGCTACTTTATTGTAGACTAGCTGTCATCCAGGGGTTTGCTTGCAGTACTATCTCTAAAACGGTTGAACCATTTTTCACGGAACTTTCACTACCAGATAGCTGATCTTATAAGAAGTAATTCACAATTATAAAAAAAAATGTATGTGGAGCTGCGGGCAACAGCTAGTATAAAATAAAATGAGTAACAAGATTGTAATATAACATAAAATGAGTAACAAAATTGTAATATAAAATAAAATGAGTAACAAGAGTATAATATAAAAATAAAATTAGCAAAAGTACACTAATCTTGTACCAAAATTAATTACTGCAAAATTTGGCTACTTTTGCTTGAGTTACTGCAAATAGAATGTGATTGCCATCATTAGACACTGAAAAATCTACAGCTTACAATAAATTAATGTTTTGACAGTATTACAATATTTGAATACAGGTGTCGGTATTAAATACTTTAATGGTTTATCTTATGATAAGGCTGTGAATTAAAGTGTGTGTAATTATATTATTATATTGATTAGATCTTAGAAGATGATAAGATCATCTCAAATTAATAGCCAGATATCACTATCTAAAATTGATTTGATCATTAACCAATAGTTATTACGTATTAGATATATTTATTGTTACTATATACACTAATAGTGTGTATGTGATAGTAAAATTAATGATAGTATATCATTTATTAAATGTTTAAAAAATAGCGATTATTTCTGATAATTGCTTTTTTTATTATATACTAGCAGGTCCGGCGGACGTTGTCCTGCGCTGATAATAAAAAATATATACTTATGTGCATGAAATACTCGACGTAACTAATCTATTTAATTTGATAAGGATTAATACTGTATCCGCCTAAATAGCCTTCCAATGACCTCATGGTATGTGACCATTTTAAGTAGATAAACGGGTATAGTAAGCTATCCTAAAAAGATAGGCATATCATCATAGATTTTTTTGTAGATCTATAGAAGAGGAATATCTCAGTATGCATTGTTTTGTGATATCTCAAAGGGATTTGGCAGCGTTTTCGATGAAAGCTCCCAAATCGACTTGACTTTTTCCGATTCTTTCAACAATTATCGTTATATTTCAACCAATTTACAAAAATGACAAATATATACCTAAACCTTCCCCGTGAATTACTCTATCTATTGGTGAAGACCGCATTACAATCCTTTTAGTAGTTTTTGAGTTTATTACGAACATCCAGGCAGACAGACAGACGCGGCGGTCGATTTTGTTTTATAATATGTTGTAGTGGTAAGTTGTTACTATGTCAAGATTTAAGTAAAATACAAATTTCAATTTATGTCTGAGTCAAAATAAGAAAAAATGAGTGTATGAAGGTAATATGCAATATTTTGTAATTTTATACGTTATTATTACCTAAATTAAAGTGTTATGTTATAACCTTCATTCACTCATGTCTTAATTATTATTCATGTACCTGGTTTTATTTTCGTTAGCGTAATAATGCGTTAAATTTTTATACTTGACAGTCCTGGTTATGTCAGTTGTATGTTCAAACAGAGGCCAAGTAATCGAAAGTTACTTGGGGATATATGTAAAATGTTCTCATTAATCTACTGTAAATATGTAGTGTCTGTGATGGCTCATACACCAATAGCAGATATATTTAGCCTATTTTCTGAAAGATATATTAATTTTAACCATGTATATTTCACGAACCCATACAGGTATGATACGGATAGGCTTAGCTTAGTTTAGCTTAGCTAGTTAGATTCGGGTTTTCGACGACAGCCCAAGCCGAGGCGTGCCGTGCGCCCTTGTGCTAGTCGTCTATATAAAATCGGGTGAGTGCCTTAAGCGCTCCCCTTAGTAGTCCGGTGAAACTGTGAAAGCCTAAGAAGCTGGCAGTGTAGGTCAGTTCGAAAAAAAAAAAAAAAAAAAAAAGAAAGATATATTTAAAACGTTGTATAGTAAATGAAGTTGAATAAAATTAGAATAATTTACTCATAGAATTTAATGCAATTTTTCTTTATTATTCATGAACATGATATTATAATTTTCTTTATACCTACTAATTTCGTGGTAAATACCTCTTAACAATAAAAAAAATGCGATAAGTAATAAAAACCCACAGTAATGTTGAAATGTAAAAAATAGACTTGAACTTCAAACCCTTTTTTAGTCATGTGGGGAACTCCCTTATGGCTACCCATCCTCTCGGGGGAGAGAGTGGGTTATGTCCGACTCGCACGGACTAAAACCGTGTACCGGCCCCGCTTTGGTTTGGGCGACATGGGACCGTGTAAAGCTATCACTATGCCGTCCCAGCGGTCTGCCCGGATGAAGGTGGCCGCCGGGATCCGTCCTTTTAGGGAGTTAGACTGGGTACACTACCAGCTACCTCCCCTCGTCAGCCGAACCTGTGCAATGAGGAAATTGGCGAAAAACTTCAACCTGTGTTTTTCCCAGTGCAATTTCTGTAAATAGTTATGTGACGTCTACAACTTAAACTCTATATATAAATACAGTTGTGTTTCTTTCCAGATCCTGTCATAAAGGTGTCGTTAGCAAGTTCAAATTTATCGAGATCAATTGCATACTGGAATGGTCTGCTCACACTGAAGATATATGAACAGACAGAAAGGACTGCCTTACTCGGTTTCGCTGACAACCAAGCCAAACTAGAGTTAGTAGATATTGGTAAGTTAGAGTTGAATATTTCAAATGTTTCTAACACTTTACATAATAATTTTATGTTTGTGTTGTACCTACTCTGGGCGGCCATTTATAGGTCACTATATTCATATGTCTGTATATTATTATGTTCATTTGTAATTCATTCTACCTCAATTTTGGATCTCGAGTTTAGTGTATTTGATGTCTATGTTTGGGGAATTCCCAACACAACTAAAAATCGGAATTGTTAAAAGGAAGGGACGCAAATTTTCAATTTAGGCTCCGGTCAGAAACAAAACTGGTTCCAGGATTGTAATAATAAGGCATATATTTAAGAAAGATAACCAAGGAATATTGCGATTACTTAGTATACATCTAACAAGCTTATCTATAAGGCCGTATGTCAGATTGCGTACTCGTAATCAACTGCAATTCACTATTTTAAGTTATCTATATAAAAAAATGATGTCATTTTTTATGTCATAATACCTATCAGCATCTAATCCAAGAATAAAGACACGGTAAATAGGATTTCTGATGTTTAAAAATATATTTAGTCTCTTCTAAAGACATCACAGCATCCAGCCTTCGTATATTAATTAGGTTTTTTGTATAGGTACATCCCGTTATTAATAATTTTACTATAAATGGTAGACATTGCTGTTTATAAACTGTATTTTATCATCAATTTACTTGCAAAATAATTGTACCAAACAATATAAAATACGAGATGTAACCAACTCTAAGAGTAGTTTTAATATGTTATTTCTAAGTTATTTTAAAAAAACCTACTTAATTATTTCAGTTAGATAGAAATTCATTAAGTATAGAAACTTTTACGTTTTAGTGAAAGATATCAACTAAATCCTACTAAATGATTCTACGAAAATACTTCTAATTAGTATTCTAATAAGTAGTATATTCAAATAATGAAAATACAATACTGAACATTCGAAATTGCGCAATTCTTCGTAGATGGTTGTAGACTACTTATATTTTGGATTATATTGACCCTTTTTCATTTCTTTTAAATTAGAAGTTTATTTAATGAACATCGAAGCGGGTGGGTTTTGTTAATAATGCTATATAATAATATTTTATAATAGTGACGTTTCTATACATTTCGTATGTAGTAACATTTTATTCCAATAATATGTGACAAAATACAGAGTACCTACTTTGTTTTCTTTGATCCAAATGTTTAATTTTGACTTCTATTCTGTAAAATTTATAATAATACATATCGCCCCACATTTTTTGGTCCAACTATCGCATGTCTGCATTACAACCGGCCGCGGAGTAGTGGTTTGTACTAATCACATAAGTGTAATGTTTTATAGTGTTTATCTGTAATGGTGTACAATATAGATTAAATAAATAAATAAACAAATGAAAGGCGCTCGGCAGAGCAGCCAAGGCCGATATGGCAGCGCCCATGGCTCAATTCAATGATTTAAATAAATATTGTGCTCAGTTTTAAAATGCAGTTAAATGTCTACGATCCTAAAAAAAGTTTCACTTGCATCGTGGTTTCATAAAACCCAAACATTGTTTTATTATTTTTAAATAAAGATGTTTGTCCCAACTGTGTGGTTTTTAGGAGATACTGGGATTTAGGTAGGCATTTCCTCAAGTTTATCTTGTGGTTACCTGCGAAACGAAAACGTAAATAGTAACTATATTTGAATAGATTTGATAAGAATTTGGTTTAGGTAATTTGTTTTCCGAATTGCAATACAATTGCATATACTGCACTATGTAACAACTATGTAGGTATATTTTATAGATTTTTCCTAAAGAGTAAGTAGCCGATAAGATAAGGTCATCAAATATCGAAAACGTGATACGGGATTTATTATCATGATATAAACAAAGAAATGTATGAATATCATGATATGTTACATGCTAGCTATGTAATGATGATTTATGATAGCGTGATTTCTGAGCCTCTTTGTTAGTTTACAGTCACGCGACTAACAAAGGCGCCATATAGCCAGTTCTAATACCTGTCTGTGTAGATTAGAAGCTACCGCGCGCATGACACACTCGTGGATATACAGACGTGTGGAAAATTTTATAAACATTATCCCAAGTAGCAACAATTCAATATAATCTTGATAACTCTGATAAACCACATAGCTTACAGACAGAATACCATTAGTTACAATGTTATGACAAAGACAAAGGGCACGAATCGAATCCAATGTAATCGTGAAATCAGTAAAGCCAACAAGCCTATTTTAGATTTTTCTTAAGAAACTTTGATACTCGGAAAATTAGGTATAAAAATAATCTATTAAATATAATAGAATACTTATTTTACACACATACACAGTATTTTTATGAATAGTTTGCAAAAAATATAATTAAAAAATGGCAGAAATAAGAGCCGACAAGTAGGGCCGTGTTTTAAAAACCCACACTGATGATATACTTGATTTCTCTGCTAGGCATAGTCTAAGACACAAAAATAATGATTTGCTTGTTTAAAAGAACAATAGTTATTTTGTGACGTAAATAATATATATTTTTAATAACGTCAGCTGTTTGAAAAATAATTATAACTTTTAAACATAAAATCTAATCACAAAAAGCCGAAGTCACATTGATGTCATTATATGAGAAATAACTTTGGTAAATTACATCTAAGTGGATTGAGCAAATCAGATGTCAGTATACTACACCTTTTTGAAAATAGTATTTTCGAAAAATAAACAAAACGCAAATGAAAATGTACTACGATTTAAAATCGTTTTTTTTTATTAATACTTTAATGAAGCGGGTCCAAAACTTTTTCAAAACAACTAAATTATGTCCTTTGTTAAGGCTTTGGCATTATGATTCAATCGATACCCTGAGTTTAGAGTCAACTCCGACGCACGGAATACTAATTACTATAACTTATGTAATATGGAGAATTGTTGAATAATTAAACGCTTCAAATATTCTTAAAAGTATAAATAATTTCGATTTATTAAATATTTCAAGGTGGCATAACCACATACATTTTGTAGGAATATTCTTTAGGGTTCCAAAGATGAAAATCCACATTAAAATATATATATATATATAGTATATTAATATTATTAGCTGTAAAGTCATGAAGAAAGAGATATATACTCGTTATTATTACCCTTGTAAAATAGGTGCTTTTTTGGTTGTTGTGACTTTCAATTGCATGTATGTTATTTTTCAATTTAATATATTAATATTTGCCAGATAACAACTATACAAGCTTAGGATAAACAACTATAGATGATTGTTAAGTTAGTACAAAAATATTTTCTTAAAACTGAAATATAAACGATTTGTGTACTTGAGCCTAAAATTTGGATATGATTGGATAAGACATAAAAATTTGAAATTTACGTGATACTTTTAACCTTGAATTTCAAAAATCTACAGAACCTTTTATTTTTATCTGTCGTGTGTCTGCAGGCAGTTAAAAAAACTTAAAGGTACATATTATATATAGTGATTCACTTCATTTATCATTAAAAAATGTATACATTGAAGTACAAGTACAAGTTTCAACTTATGTCTACAAATAACATTCCTTCATAGTTTCTGCATCATCTAAAATAGTCCAATACAATTGTTACTTTTTATTGGTGCTTTCAACTGGAATAAGCCATATCTGAGTTTATTATATTTCAACCGCTATAATTTGATTTTCTGAAAACAAACCGATAGATAGTAAATTCCATTTTAGATTTGTTTTATACGCCATCTATCCGCTTGTTTATCGCACTACTTAATTAGCTGTTAGTGATAGTTAATATAATAATTAGCCATTATTATAACGTTAATTTCAGAAAAAAATCTTATTCGCTATAATTGTATAGACGATAAGTCTGCAATAATTATAACGTTATAAAGACAAAATGATAAAAACATCTATTTATCAAAAATAAATAGTATACAAGTAAGCGTTATCTATACGACAAAAGTAAAACTAGACTACTAGACAGCAGACGGGATTAATTATCATAGTCTCTTAATAAATGTCACTTTCAAATTAAAACTAAATAATAATTTATCTCTTTTGTTAATGGAAATAAATGAGGTATTGTGATTGGTCAACAATAATCATTTGTCAATTTCTAAACGAACACGAACTACATCGAATGTATTTCATTGGTTAAAATGTTTTTAACGAATCTCTTGAACTTCAGCGATTACTGCGAAATACGATTTTAGCTATAGCAATTATATTTGGTTGAGCTGCTAAACACGATAAATCGCACTCATTCAGTACGGTGCGATATTTATTTAAGATGCGATTTAACTTAGAGCATTGATTAGTTATTACGTTTTGTTAGTGAAAATACAATAAATTGCATTTATTTATGCAATGCAATAAATTGCATTTATGCAGTAGGGTATGAAATTTAGCAGAATGTTGTGTAGGTTTATATTTTGGAATTTTTATCTGAAATGATAGTGTGTAATCATATCTTTGAAGACTTTGTGTAAACAGTATAATTATTGGATCAGTACATGAATTAAATAGTAGATTTCGTAAATATAAATAGGTTTTTTTTAATTTTAACAATAAGTGATTATCTCTTTTGTGTGTGTCTAAACAGTTTGACATCATCATGTCGACGGATGTTCTAATTTGATTTGAATGAACATTAAAGTTTTAAAAATAGCAATATTTCTCATCTTTATTAGTTGTTAGTGTCATAAATGCTTGATACTTTTAGGTTATGAGCATATTGATTTTAACGCCATCTACATCCTAATTCCAAAGTCTATAATTATTTATTGTTAATTCTGAGAAGAATTTGATACTACGATTTTTGCGTCTCATCTCATTTATGAAACCAATTGGGTAACGTAAATTGAGGTATACCATGAATGCAGTGTTTTGTTTTTTATTTTAATCATATTATTTCATTGTTTTAACCCCTGGACTGTCAAAAACTATAAAGGTTTAAATTCCATACAAACAAATGTAGAACTCATGAGGCACAAGTCACAAACTGTTGGCACCATAAGCTTAAAAAAAACCTGATTTATTATAAAACTTTCTGAAATAATAAGTTTTGTATTGTAAAATTATAATTTTTATGTGAAATATATTTTTTTAATAAACCGTGTATGTGAAATTTACTATATACGGTGTAGTGAATTTTTTTTTTTAAATAAATACGTAATCCGCCATTTTAAGATCTCGGTTATAAAAATCAGCCGAGGGGTTAAATATTTTTAATAACAAAGTTTAACATTTGCTAAACGTCCCATGGAGTTCAATTATTCTTTATTTAATAAAACAGAAATAGTTTCATTTCCTCTTCTATAGAATTATGAAAATACTAGTCGATACCCGCGACTTCGTCAGCGCAGCATATTATCTTAACAATATATCGTAATGTACAGAAGAAACAACGTAAAAATAATTGAAAGTAAAAATTTACTTTGTTGTTGTGCTTATAAAAATTGTAGTAATTTCAAACTTTAATAACATTCTATTAAATGAAGATATCGGGATATATATATTTTTAATTACTATTAAGTGTCTAAAATGTTTTAAAGAAATGGTTCAAATTTATCCAGTTGTTTTTGCATGAAGTGCACGCAACGGCAGACCTCTTATCATTTTTTTACATAAATATATTGTTGATTACATATTATAAGAAACTATATACATATTACCTACGCAATAAGTCAAATTAAGCTTGATTAGTCATTTCTGTGATTCAAGGTGGGCCCGTTGATCGTGCAAAAGCGTACGGTCGGATCGCCTTCTCTTGTCCCTTCGATGAGCAGCCAGCTATAGATAAGAAGATCCAGGAAGCTAAGGAGACGATTCTAACCCCGTTGATCTCCCTGGATACCCCCGGGAAAGCAACAGTCAGGGTTATAATCCTAGCGGACCCCGATGGTCACGAGATATGCTTCGTCGATGATGAGAGTTTCCAGCAATTATCCCAAGTGGATCCTGCAAGTGACGCTGAACTGGACAAGTTCATAAAGTCCGACAAATCTCGAGCCTAAAATTTCTTATTGTCGTAGAAATTAAAATGAGTACAAATATGTGATGTAATAAAACATTCCCGGTGTACGTTTTTTTTTTAAATTGTTATATAACTTTTAAAGTATATTATTGCTTCTATATATATTTATGTGATTTGTTCACTAACTATTATGCACTTATATTTGCAAATAAATGTTAAATTAAATAGATTTTTATTTTGTTTGCCATTTTTCTAAAATATTTTGATTAGTTGTACCCCTGCGACTACGTCCGCGTGGAACTGTATGGGATAAAAACACTGGCTGAAAATTACAGGTAATATATAGGTATATTAAAATTCAACATTGACGATTTGTTCTAGCCGTTCAACGTATGTGAAAGATTTTGTTCTCTTCTCCGAGACGTAGCGTGGTATTACGGTTTTCATTCAGTCGTTGCTCACACCGAATGTAATATTCTGACTCTCGGAACACGGAGTGCTACTAAAAAACAATTAGTTATACCTCAGACTACGTAATTATTAATATTTAATTGTTATAAACTTCCTCGAAAGATGAATTTAACCTAATAAATGAGACGTTTGCTATCGAATTTTAAAGACAAGTAAATCGTTCTTTACGGCGCATTCGATAGTGAACGTCAGCTAAGGTTATTTTTCAGTTGTTATTTATTACATGAACTAATCTCGGGAATACTCACCTATTTCTTACTTGACATTATACCCTCAAACAAACCACAATGCAATAGAATTTGAAAATGAAAGTTTAATAGCAAAATTTAAGATTAGCTTATTGGTAACATAATGAATCGAAAGAATAATAAAGTAAAAGAAAAAATATATATTTATGACTATTTAAAACTTATGGAATACCCTCGGTTTTTTGGATATAATAATTCTATACTAAACAGGGATGGATTCGATACAATTTAGCAACTATAGAAACTTTTTTTTTTCGAACTGTCTACATTGTTGACCTGGCAAGGCCTCTATCTACAATTTGTAGAAGTAGTGCCATTGGCAGTTCCTGTTCCCCGGCCAAATAGGTGTGAGAAGGCACCATGGGGTTTTTAGTCCGTGGAAGGCGGAGATAACCCATCCCCGCTGCCCGTCGGGGTGGTTATCTGTTACGGATTTTCCCCATGTAAAAAAAAGGCCTCTACAATTTCACCGGACTTCTAAGGAGAGCGCTTAAGGCACTCACCCGATTTTATATAGGCAACTATAGAAACAACAGCAATAGCTATATTAATAATCCTATTGCCATAATTTATTTTTATGCGGAATCTTAGCAGAAATAGTACCGTTTGCAAATTCGTTAAAGTTTTTAAATCGAAATAAACTAAACAAATATAAATACAACGCTGTATATGTAGGGTTAATATTATCTATGTTCGTTCTATAACACTTCAGAACAACTAAAACGATATATCTGGCGACATTTATAGATCATCAATGATTATTTAACGATTATAAAAACAAAATCAAAACTCTTATAATAAATAAATTAATTTTACTCATGACACTAACTGAGAACAGAAAATGAACTTAGAATTAAGCTAAATCCATGAAAATTATTATTTCAAATATACCTAACATATTAATAATTTCATTATTGTTCTTCGTTCTAATGTTTTAGGTCATTAAACTATAAATTTAAAATTGGAATATAAATGAAAGATGTAACAGAAAGATATTAAGGAGGCAATTCATGATGAAACCATAGCACAGTGGTAGGAATTTTTCTAACCTTGTCTGACTGACCTCCACCCTCAAGTTGAAACTCTGTCGCCAAGCACCTATGTGATCCGGCTGCTGGCTTGCGAGCTAGGTTTAGCATGTTAATCATCTTGGACAAAATCGTCATTTAACATCAGGTGAGATTGTGCTCAAATGCAGAAATCTATTCAGTATAAAAAAGGACAAATCGAAGGATATAGCTTATTGTTCATAATCTCTTTATCAAAATTAAGAAGACATTTGACTATGTTTCTTCAATTATTAATATCTTTTTCTTGAATATTGATATAGCCGCTGATTCTAAAATTAACGTTTGATGTTTTTTCTTATTGTAGCATGACAAAGTGAAAGAACTGAAGTTGATAGTAAGCAGAGTGTAATTAAAAAACAAACAGCGATCACTGAAAAATCAGGGGTCTGCTTATCAAACATTCCAGGCTTTGTTTTGCAACCATTTTCTTTCGTATATTAACCCTTGGACTGTCCAAAACCATAAAGATTTAACTTCTATACAAACGAATGTAGACCTCATGAGGCATAGGTCAATAGACGGTTGGCAGCATACGCATAAAAAATACCTGATTTGTAAAATAATAATTTTCATGTAAAATGTATTTTTAAATTATTTTTTCATTTGTACGACCTTTTTTAGCTAACCGATGTAATTTACAATGTACGATGTAGTGAAATTAAAAAAATAATTTAAAACATAAACTGCCATTTTGAGATCTGAGTCTTAAAAAATCAGCCGAGGGCATATAATATTCATTCATATATACTTCACAGAGCTCATTCTTATTATTATTTTGATGTTATCCTTTCTTTTATTTGCACTGCCTGCAGTCTTTTTCTCCAGGGTACCGCTGGAAAAAATGCGAGCTCCCTAATGCATAAACCAAAAAGTATTCATTAATTGGAAGCGTAATTAAGACATTAGAATCAAGGTAAATTTATGAAAATTATAATTCGAAATAAACCTAACAAACAGAAATAATCTCATTGTTATCTGTACTCTTCCTTGCATAATATTCTTACCACAGTAAACCAATAAAATTATAGTTTAGCGCTATCTGTTGTCGTCTAAATTGTAGTCCGATATTGCTTCTAAAGACGATTTTTTCTTACATTTATGTTCAATGAACAATTTTAGTCTCTACTTTTTTATTGTAATAACAAATTTTCCTAAAATGTGATAAGGTTCAATAACTTGTAATATTTATAAGACAAAACTAATTAGAAATTTACAAATTTAATCATAAACCTTATATGATCGAAAAATAAGAATCATATTTTACTTATACAAAGTACAAAGTAAGTTATTCAATTTATAGTATTGATATAGCCGCTGATTCTAAAATTAACGTTTGATATTTTTCTTATTGTAGCATGACAAAGTGAAAGAACTGAAGTTGATAGTAAGCAGAGTGTAATTAAAAAACAAACGGCGATCACTGAAAAATCAGGGGTCTGCTTATCAAACATTCCAGGCTTTGTTTTGCAACCATTTTCTTTCGTATATTAACCTAAAAATGAAATATGTACACCAGTTAATTACTTAACGATTAATAAATTAGATATCTGTTAAGTTCTCATATAAAAAAATTACGCTGTTAAGCGAAATTGAGATTATCTTTGGAAAAATTAAAATAAAATTGCTTAATGCTATTATTTTGTTACTTTTGTATCGCTATCACGCAAAGCTTGCGATTTAAGACTTATACGGTTTTATAATTTTCGATTTTCGTTTTCATTTTTTTTATATTCACACACACACACATATATATATATATATATATACTATATAAACACACAAAAGATTTGAAAATGTTTGTATGATTGGTGTGGTGTATGGTTGTGGCGTGCGGAATATGCACCGCAACAAATGGTACTTTCTAATGGGAGGAAAAGAATCCTCGGCAATGTTTCATTTAATTCATTCTCATATTTTACATGTATACAGTTTTATTATATCTCAACAACGATATCTTTTTATGTACCTACCTGGATATTAATGCCAATGTCTGCAGGATCGATCCACTTTATTTATTTGTGAAAGGGATTCCCCAATGTGGCATTAAAAAAATCGTATTTGGGGATTCCACGCGGCCAGTAATTCTTCACTGTTTTATGACTGTTGACAGTTTTAATTATAATTTTTTGTACAATTGTCTAAGTAGATAATCAAGCTCCAATTCCTTTTTAAAATCGTAATCAGAGAAAACAAGATAAAGGAGGGGCGGCATTATCACTTTTGGATGCGGGCAATAAGAGGCCATAGGTGGGTTTACCTTAGTTATGTATTGAACGATTCGTTCAAGGATACTTTTTTCATGTATTATACTAATAAGCCGTCCAGGCTTCGCATTAGTGCAATATACTAACATGGCATCATAAGTATTTAAACGATTGAAATCAACTTCCACTTTGCAATTTACAGTTCATCAAATGCATAGAAACTACGCAAGAATCTTCACACAGACAACTTTTATTGTTGTTGCATAATTTTATTTTTTGCATACATTTGCAGTAGCATAAAATTAATGTAATTGTGAATCTGTTATATCTTATTAAGTATTCATTAAAATGAAATATTGTAAATCGCAGTTTTAATAAATGCCTAACGTAACTAATAAATGTAATCGGGGTGAAGACTTTTTAATATTTAGGAGCATTTTTTATATTTAGGTGATTAGGATTATATGAAAAGACAGACATATACCATCGAGAACTTTTCTGTAGGTATTTTTCAAATGTATAATTTTGTAGTTATGTTATCAGTAAACGCTTTAGAGTACGTTTCTGCACCCTATCTGAAACTTACTTACCTTACCTCTAAAAATTTGTGTGCGGATTCCTTTTTCACTGTAGGTAAGCACTAAGAAAGGATTTCTGAAAAATCAATCTATACAAAGGGCATGAAAGTTTGTATGCATATCCGAGATTTTTCCATCACTGCGATGCCGCCGGAAAATGCTTGTATAAATATAATACATATGTATTATATCTTTCCGAAAGAAATTCTGTACTAAAAACCGTATAAAATCCGTTGCATAGTTTTGAAGAGCTAGTGAAACACAGATAGACAAGAATAGTGGCGTTGATTTATAATATTATATATATTGTAATTTGCAACCGGCATCTATATAGTATAAATAAACAAACCAAACGTAAACATAATCTTTCATTTATGTTATAAAATAAATGCAATGTACTTATGTTTGCAATTGTCTGAGAATTCAGAACAAAATTCCAAGGAAATTAGTATATGAAGTACCTACATAAATGTCTTGATTAGTATGTAGTGATCTGTTTATACGAATAAAGCCTATAATAATATAAACAGGTCAAATAAAACAAACCATTACATATTGTATTTTACAATACATCATTATTTAAACACCAAGATAGTACATAGAGGCAAATGGTATTATTTATTTGTCTTTGATATTAATAGAATTACTAAAACTATAGATACTATAAATATAGACGAAAAATACAATATACTTACAATTTTTAATAACATGCAAAAGTCACGGTCATTCGTTTTAAGAGCAGAAAAAAAGTAATAGGAAATGTAAATTTTACGCTGTGTTCAGTAAGCGTGCTTTTAAATAACGGTTTGAATAAATTGACTTCAGAACGATTACCCGTCGCGCCGCGCTGTGCTAGTTCGAGGCTTTATTTACGCTGTAAGTATTGCGGATCGCTGAATAATGTTCCCGGTTATACAGAGAAATACGGCGTGTTATTCGAAAGTTAGCAATTATGGTGGCAGCTTGACTTGTAACGCGTGTAGTTTATTACTTAAATTTGTGCTGCCATGCTACGTGGTTCTTTACCACATCACAGTAAAGACGTTACTGTAATGTCTCAAGAAAATGATTAAATTTATATACATAAATAAACTTTCATTTATGTTTATGGAACGGAAACTCTTCATTCACAATTTGTTGATGCAACCGAATCATTTTTTAAATAGTTTTTCGATACTTTATTTGAATCTATATTTTTATCTAGTATGTATTTAACTAAAATCTCTACTTTACATAGTTTTTGATTAACTGCATCTGTTTGTAAAATCCAATTACCTTATTAATACCTCATCTTTATCGCGAACGCCAATTAAATTAATATTAGCCGAGAAGCGCTTAATTTGCTTCAAACTATAAAATCAGAGCGTTGTACACGCTCGGATCCAATTATTTATCATTCGTGGCTTCGGCAATATCACGTCGATAATAGATCTACGACCTGTCATAAATTTCATTGCAATCGAGGATCCGGCTGATCAATTTGTACGGGGGAGCTGGGCGGGCGGCCGGGCGGGAACAGGAGCGCGCTTGCGCGGGCCTCGAAACGGGCGGGTGCGGGCATGGCCGCGGCGCGGCAGTGCGCGAGTTGTCGCCGCCTGCCGCGCCGCCATGGCCGCGCCGCACCGCGACCGCTGACTGCACCACTCGCACCCGACTCCGACCGCGCCCGACTCGCTCCCCGCACCGACCCTCGTCGACCTCCGCGGCCCACACCTCGCCGCGCCGCCGCTAGGTAAAGTATCCGGATCCGCCGCGACCCCGAGCCCCCGTCGATTGCGGTGCTGGCGCGCGCTTTGTTCTGCTGTGCCGCCGCGCCGGCCCTGACGACGCACGCGCTCGTGCCCCGCGATTTCCGTCCTACGTTCATGACGATAAATAGGTAACGTTATCACGTACAACAGTTTATCCCGGTCGATACTTTATCCTGATACTTCTGATCTTTCGGACTGTATCCTGGTCGCATACTCTGGCTCGGTATCCATCCGTACCCGACGGTCGTGTGTTGCGCGTCCGACTGCTCCGATGCTCTATCGGTTAGTCACTGAGACATTTACTTTCTTAGGTGTATTAGAGCGTGATTGTTTTATAAATTTAAAGATTATTTTCTTAGTTGCAAGTTAGTCGCTGGAAGGTAATGCTTAATAGCGATTATTCAGTGTTACATAATGAAACATCGGGTCGCCTCATCGAGCGGGCGTTCGCTCCCAAACCATTTCTCCTACCACAACACCACATAGTCCATAATATAGAACGTTGAATTTCTGTACACTGATTTGCTTAGATATTTTTGTTTGTTGCCTTTGCAAATTTATAATTTAAATGTGTACATAAACTAGTTTTTCCCATAATGTGAAAATTATTAGTTAATGTTTTATTTGATTTGTCAGTGATTAAAATATAAGATATAAATATTTGTTATTTAAAAGATTATGTATTGGCAAATCTAGTAATGAGTGTTAATTATACCAAGACGGCATCGTCGGTAGTACAAATCTGAATAGTCTGCAAGCTTTCGTTCGAGTCGGCCGGTGTCCATGGAAAGAGAAGTTCCTCTAGTTAGGCGTCTGTCACTATGCGGAATCATTGGAAAACCTTCCAAATGCGAGGTACTGTTATAATTATTAAAATATTTCTTTATAATCTGAAAACACATCAATCAGTAAAAAATATTTAATTTATAAAGATTTTAGGCTTGTAATGCTTTTCTGCAAAACGTAAAATCAGTATAAAGGCTATCGAAATATAACTTTATTGATAATTTCGATGTTGGGAAATTCATAATATCCTGATATTTATTAACAACATGGAATTAAATATTAAAGTTATTTGGAGTAAAATGTATAAAATATTGTTTATCGTCTGTTATGTTTAATAATACTATATCTACTGGCGTCTTTTCTTTTTTGTTTAAAAGATAAGATAATTTATCCAGAGTTTAGATACATATGTATTTGCGCAGATTATATTTTTACATAAGAGGCACACAAACGAAAATTCAAACTAACTTTCTTAAATCTTTAGGTGAAGAATTAATTATTCCATGGATAATAAACTTTTATGAACCTGATAATTAAAAAAAATTAGTTACATGAATATATCTGTTTTCTTACAAATAATAATTCCTCAAGTGTTAATGATCCAATGCTAGGAGTTTCTTAGTATTCGTTTCCATATAGTTATACCTTACTTCACCTTCGAGAGTACCTGCATCCTGGATAGTACTTAACAATTAGCCTTAAAGTTGGACCATAAATTAAATAATGATGCCAAAACGATAAGTTTGTACTATTTATTACATAAAAAAATTTAGCTTCGACCCGCAGCATCAGTCACATTTTAACTGTTCTTATTACCTACTATGGTACCTATTTTTAATTCAAGTCATGTAATCCACAGAATTTATTATTTTTGATTTATATTATTAATAGGTCATGGCGTTTGACCACAATCTCACCTAATGTTAAATGACGTTGTGGTCCAAGATGGTAAACAAGCTGAACCTAGAGGGACCGGTTCTCAAGTGCAGATGTCGGAACACACCCATATGTACTTGGGGACAGACTTTCAATTTGGTAACTAACCACACGAGCTTAGAAAAAAACCTGCTATCGTGCTATGGTCTCATCACGATGTGTTGCTTCACCGAAAACTCCGACTAATTGACAAGGATTACAACTTGCATTGATCGACACGGTTTTCGAAAAAGGTAACAACTGAGGAACCAGCGTTTAATAATAATAATAATCCATATATGGAAAAACAGTGATATGTAGGCTATGTAACATAAAGGTTATTAGTGCGTGAAGTTTAATAAAACATTGCTGCGATATGGCATAGAAGTTTATTAAAAAATGTTTATTATGCCAATTTGTTTCTTGCGTATAAACAGAATTGGAATACTTTTAAAACCACTAAATAGTTCTAAGTCTACCAATTGGTTAAATTTTATCACCAGTCTATAACATACACTTTTTACGACTGTTTTGAGATTCAGCGGAGTAAATTTACACAAACATAAACAGCTATGCATTGATGCTATTTATATAATTATATAAAGTATTTATAAGTGTTTCTCGCATTATAGAATCAGGTAGACGGTGTTATACATACTTGTAATATAGTATAAAATACTGCACTGAAAATTGATAACTAGTCTGTAAAATTAACTATTGCGTTTTTCTAGAATATAATGTATTTACAAATGTTTCTCGCATTATAGAATCAGGTAAACGGTGTTATACACAGTTGCAATATAGTTTAAAACGAAACAATTCAAATTGATAACTAGTCTGCGAAATTAACTATTGTGTTTTTCTGGAGTACAATATATAGACAAAATAACTGCAGTGTCTTTATCTATATATACACAACTCGTATAAACTCGAAAATCTTTCTGGTAAGGGGACCAAACTCGGGTCGGCGCAATTACTTCTGAATTTGATGATTTAATAATTGGTTGAACATCACCTAAGGTCATATCTATTATTCTATGATGTCTTCTGTTGTTTCTTTAATTAATAAATCATGTATATCTAACTAACCAAATGATAATCAAATAATAACGATTTATTTCTGCATAATTATTATTATTTTTATCTATTTAAGTGATAGATGTCTGCCGCTGTGCGCGAATCACGTAATTACTGGATTTTCATCGTTTTTTTTTTTTTCATCGAACTAACTACGCTATTAGCCTGATATGCTTCTACAGCTTCACTGGACTACTAATGGGACCGTTTAAAGCTCTCACCCGATTTTGAATGGCAACCTCGGTTTGGAATGTTGCCTAGTATCCCCAATCTGACTAAGCTAAACTAAGCTAACTATTCATACATATAGAAATTTATGAGATAAACATGTGCACCTCACGAACTCGAACATGTATTTCCGATCTGAAAACTAAGCTAAACTAAATTAACTCAGTTCGTATAAGAGTTTTACTTCTTCATTTAATATAAAATTACTAAAGTTATAAGAAATTACGATGTTTATAAGCACTACTAAAGACTACATATATTTTATAAGCGAAGTGTAATATGTTCTTTCATTTTTTAAATGTTTATTTTCTCTGTACTAAATTAAATTGTTGACATAATAAACAACGCAGACAGTGACGCGGATATCAGCTAGTCAACATTACAATTAAGAAAGTTTATGGATATAATATTTTTTTAAAGAAACAAAGAGTATTATTTTAATTACTACAAGCACTCCAGAGAACACTATAAACAACGGTATTTTTATGACATTGAAATTTGTATGCGTTATCTTATTTCTAATCCTCAGTATAATATTAAATCTATCATTTCTTAACTCTTTACTAAGATATTCGTTCAGATATTAAAATCATTCACGAATGGGTTTATTCTCATACACTTCACTGCGCAATTATTAAACTTTATGTCTGGAACCACTTCCGTTGTGTTAAGTGCCAGTTTGAAAATGTGGGTTAGGTATTTCGTTTCACGTATGAAAACTTAGTAGATATGTTTTTTAGGTTATTCGTACTAATTCTTGTTTTTTAATATCGTTGGAAAAGTTTTAATTATAACTAATTGCTTCTCAATGTTTTTAATAAAAATAACAATATAATTGTATGCTATTAACCTATATGATTCGAAGATCAAAAGTGTTAATGTCTTGTCTTGAATTTTAAAATTGCGTTTTTAAGACCGCAAGTAAATTATTTAGTTTTAAATTTCTTAATTTGGTCACAAAATTAAGTCATTTTGTCGCGTTATTATTTATAAAGAATGAATAAAATTGATTATATCTTTTGTTCCATTTTCTTCGTGTTTGTGCAAACGTTCCGTCTTCCACAATACTTAGGTTATTTAAAATATTTTCTCAGTCGCTTTAATTAAAAGTATATTGATAACGTAAGAAAAAAAATTGCTAACCGTAAAATCATACGTCGACTACATTTCTTTGTCTTTATTCAGGATAGTTTTGAAGCGAATTTAGTATAGCTCTAGTTTCTTTTTTATTGTATTATTTACCAAATACTGAGAATATGATAAACTTTTATATTTACTAATGTTGATCACAATAAGTGTACGAACAATACACACGATAACAGGTAAGTACAAGTGAATAGTAAAAAATTAATATATATGTAATGAAAATATGTTTTTCTTTGAGATTCAATCACGTTACAACCACTAAACGTACCGGTAGAGGACTATGCCCATACAATGCGAAATATTTCGTAGATAGTTCTGGGCTAAGTAGTAAAAATAAGCAGATTTGGATTCGGTTGACCCTGTGCCATTTTTTTTAATGCCCAACGAAGCGGGTTAGTATCGTTTAGTATTACCCAATACCTACTTTGATTTTCTTTCATGTACAAAATACTATCGATAGTAAAATTTACATTCGTTTTTATGTCCAACAAATTATGTGTTTATTCCCATGATGATATATTAATATTGTCATACTCTTTAGCAGGTAAGTAGTTTAGAAGTACTTTTAGATAGAATATATTTTTATATGGTTCTGTACAATCAATTAATTTATTTCAACTACCTAAATGTTTTTTTTCTACGTAGAAATTGTGTAAACATATAATAAGTCTACTACCCCGTTGGAAAAATCTTATAAATAATTCCGATAAGATATTGTTTTTTTTAAGATAATCTTATAAAATAATACGCATTTTTATGTGAAACTTTCAGTTTTATTTGTTTTTCTATAAAAAAATACCATTATATTTCATAGCTTTCTTTCATTTTACATTTCACATTCCTACACTAATTTAGGCTTTTACGCTCCGGTCAACAGAATATCTAGGTCATATAATACATTACATAACTCATGCGATATTATATCAAATAAACGAAATAAATTCAAAATTGTGGTAGGGACATACATATCAGTCTATTCATAAAGTAGAGTTTTAAACAGTGGCGGATTTGCAGTTTTGGCCGCCATAGGCCCCAGGCCATGTAGTAAGTACCAGCGACCCCTTTTCTTTCCTTTCCCATTTCTTCTTATCATCAGTCAATTTTTTGTCACGATTGGCCGCCCCTAATATCTGGCCGCCCTAAGCCTGGGCCTCCTGGGCCTTAGGGCAAATCCGCCACTGATTTTAGAGTATTCATTGTTTTTACTATTTTCTTTCCCTTTCGGTTATAGTTTGCTCATTTGAACCCTTGAAATCTGTAAAATCGTTTAATACTTCGTTTTATTGGAATTTAATTTATTATTACAGCATGCCGTGGTTGTCTATAAATGTGACTACATTTAAATTTTATTACAAAATTGTTACTACTAATATATTTTAACAAATGTATTGTCATGTTGATGACCCATAATGAATATGTAGTCCGGTGAAACTGTAGCGTCCGTTACAAGCCAACAGTGTAGTCAGATCGAAAAAAAAAACACGTAATGAATAAATAAATAATAGTTCTATGAAAAAAGACTAGAATCTTTGAACTATGTATATTAATGTAAAAGCTTACGAAATACTTAATGAATATATTCGGTACTATATGTTTGCATGGGGTTGAGTGACTTATGGGCTCCGCTTTGTAGTTCGGTGAAGCTGTAAAGGCTCCACATGGCCAACAGCGTAGGTCAATTAGGAAAAAAAAAATGTTTGCAAGAGTTTATTCTCATGTGTCTTTAAAATGAATAGATTAATGAATTATTCTGCTTCAACCCTCATAAAATTTCAATAATATCTGTTTTTCCTTAAAATTTATAGTTATCACCAATTTCAATATAATTTACATCATTATCCAAATTACTTTGTTAACGCAGAATACTACCACTATATCGTGTTAGTACTTTAGCATACTACTTTAGCTTACTTTAGCATAATTGTTTATCTAAACTGATAATAAAATGTTGTAAGCATTATTTAATATTTTTAACTATAAATAAAATGCCGGTAGCATTTATCGCTTCATTGGGTCATTTTTCTTCAGATGATATAACGACCGTGACGGTGGTTTACGGATCAAGAAGGTCATTCCAAATTTAGCCAATTTATGGCACTGACACCAACCGATCCCAGCAACAATAACATAGTTGTGTAACATTGAATTTGGTTTAAAATAGTCATACATAAATTCGCACATAACCTTTAGGAATTTGGCAACAGTAGAAGTAGCATTCGAAGGTTTAAAACTAAACCGAAATTTCATAAGATGAAATCTAAGGAAATATCTTTCATATAATAAAAGGTATTGTCTTTCCGTCTGTCTGTCCGTTAGTGTTCTTGTCACTTTTTTTCTACCTCACCAATGCTGTTAACCTAAAGAGCCTAGACAGCTTCACCGTAAGATATGAACGTGGTCTTTATTGACTAAAATTGAATATAACTGATTTCAAATCTTTTTAATTTCACCTAACGTAACGTTTCACGTAAGGACGCAAATACTTCAGTTTCAATAATTAATATTTATAAAGGCGTATATGCCTCTCAAGTATTACATCTACTTTAAAAAATATAAATCATAGATGATATTTATATATTAAGTATATTTGCCGACTCATAAAGTACACATGACGATTTTTAATTATAACAATTAATTATAACACGGAAACCTTGACAGTTATCCATTCTGAACGTTTCTTACACGACACGGTCTGTTTATCTCACTTATCTTAAGGTGGTTAAGCCTTCTAAAATTCTCCTATAACTCTGAAATTTACGACATGAGGAGATTTTACAGAACGCCCTCTTATCTGTTTTATCAGAGTGTGTTGTGCGTTATAACGCGTCTGTCGGTTCTTACACAATACGAATTTGTCGTATATAGTAAAAGTCACGGTGCAAACTATACATGTTATTTTGTATCAAAACATAAACTTATACGCGAGTAACGACAGCTCATGTTCCGTTCACATTGAATGTCGTGCATACAGATTATGTTGACAGGTGTATTTGCCTGAACAGCTTCAATGAAATTTATCAGAATGACGTGAGCAACGCCACTTTGTGAGTAAAACGAGTAATGCTTTGATTTGTTGGAAAAGGTTAGTGTTACTGATAATTTTGGTTATGTTTTAAAAGGGTTATAAAACCTGCAAATATAATTTGTAATTTCAGTACCCATAGATGATGTCTGTTGATGAGTTCGTCAATTCACCTGCATGGCTTACCAAGGTATTATGACTATTTACGCATATTTTTATTAAAATCGAAGAGAATCACAGTGAAATATTCAAAACAGAAATTACAAATATGGCTACTGTCAGAAATTAAAACACCCTAAATTATATATAACTAACTATATTTGTTGTGCTTAAATAAAATTCGGATATTTACTCTATTCGATTACACCCCGAAGAAAATATTTTTGAACGTTAAATTCAAAACTTTGTCAGTAAGTAGAGTTCCTTTTAGCTATTTCACTTTATTTAAATCTTAATGCTTTTTATAATAAACCTTTTGTGTCTCATACAAGATTTTAGGACAAGCCTATGAATCTATAAACAGATTTCATGTCCAAGTTAACAGTACATCAATAGTGACCGCGTTAATTCCAATTTCCATTACATCACACGAACATCTACCTATACATCATGTCAAATGTTATGGCAGTTCTTTTCTCTTCACTTACCATGAGAAGTTATAATCATGTGTCTTTGTTTATAATTACAGTATAATACAGTTAGTGATTAAAATAACTGTAATCATAAGTTGTTAAACTGTTTCATGTCTACATTAATATACTATCTTTTACTCGCCGTTTCGCACGTGGTAATTTTGGCCTATCCCTCTTCTTTTATTTACCCTTGACTATGTGTTTGCAAAATATCACGATATTGGATTGAATAGTTGAACTGCCAAAGCGTAATAAACTAACAAACTCACATTCGCCTTTAGAATATTAGGATAAAAATTAAATTATAATATAGTATTTATAGGAAACATATGTATAATTTATAATGTATAAACCATTTTCTTTAATCTAAAATACCAATACTATTCCAAAGCAAAATATTATATCGAACACAAAATGTAAACAGAGTAGACACCGCGCGCCGAACATAACGTGAAAAGCACATGTAAAAGAGTATCGTATTTCATTTTATTAGAGATATTTAAAAGAGAATTTGCATTTTTTGAATTATCATTAACTGGAAAAATGCTCTAAAACAACCGACAAGATAGCAACAACATGTGTCTGAGGACTTCGTTTGACCATTCATGAGGTTTTTTGGCTTAGTTGTTTATCATCGTTACGATGTTAGATCACGTTTAAAATCTCTAAGAACTTAGTAGAAACTATGAAAAATGCGTTAAAATGAAGAATCTAAAAATCCACTAGCTAAATACTGAACATGGGTGACAGGTTAATCATAAATATCTAAGCGTTAAGTGGGAACATTGCCACGTGTAGTTAGATATTCTTTTTGAATCTTTTCGCACGTCTTATTGTATAACTGTAACAGTACACACACATACACTTATACATCACCACGTTATGTCTCTTTGTAGGGAAGTAAAGACGTTTTATTCTGTTATAATTTAGTATCTGACCACAACCTGATCTGATGCGAACTGATATTCATCTTAAGAAAAACGCATCGTCAAAAGATGATTCGAGTAGCATAAATGTTTGGTAATAATTAATAAGATATATTAGTATAGGATTTCCTAACTTGGAGAAAGAACCCTAGGGGTCGATTAAATAAAACTAAAGATTACACAAAAAATAGCAGCAGCCGAGGGTAATTCGCGGTAATAACGATGCCGCACGTCTTATTACTCTACTGGTTGATCATTATTTTAATGATACAAACTAGGCATCGACGTTTCTTAGTTTTTTTATATTATTAAAAGGCTCTTAGCTATCATTTAATTGCTTAAGAATTCGAGTTTAAAAACAATTTGGCTAGACTGTATCAATAGTACTATTGTCAGCATTCATAATACCTGCTTGTTACAAAAATAAAGACGTATGTTTTTATTATATTTCTATAGTAACTTTCTTATAAATTTCTTTGATGCCTTCTGCTTCTATTTCATAAGGTAAAATTACTACCACCTTCTCCATAAGCTCACGCCCACGATACATCATGTTGACAGTATGTAATTGCAAACACTATTACATATTTACAGGGACAGCTAAACTTAAAGTATATAAAATTAATCATACACTCAGACCTAACTAAACAATAACGTCATTTTTAAATAAGGCATTAACGGGTAAAACTTTATGGTTGAACGTAAGCGTAGTGTTACTAATTACGAAATACTCGTGTAGCCAACTGTATCATCCAGTATTAACTACTTCGTATTAGGTACTTCATACGTGCAGAGTACCTCAGATATAATAATTAATTACGCTTAATAAGTGATATCATCGTTGAACGAGTCGCCTTGTCAGTACGGTTAAAAGAATACTAAGATCCGCTTGGGGAAAGCTAGTTTATATTCGCAATCGTTTTCTTTATGTAGATGATCAGTGTGTAAATGTTGCCATTTAATTGTACATTTATTTTTAAGTGTCTGTATTAAAAACATTAAAACATTAAAACATGTCATATGGAAACGTAATAAATGTAAATAAATAAAGTGATATATGTGTATGTTAAAATTAGTTGATCCTAACCGCCAATATTTTTCGGTGTTACCAGATTGTTGAACGAAATTATTTAAATGTTCAACATGTCGAAATATAGAAAATAAGGGAACAAGATTTGGCAAGGAAAACGAAAAGGGGTGCATCGAACTACACCATAAATTGGAGAAGAGTTGAAAATTTTGTAGCCTGTTGCAAGCGCAGTGTAGCGAAAATACTATTAAGGTGTATTTTCTTCGTAATTCTGAATAGTAGAAAAAAACAAATGACCCTTTTTCTTTGAATTTCAGAATAAGTGAAGTACGTAAAATGAATTTAGAGTATTACTAACAACGAGAAATTCGGAAATAATTAAAAAAACTGGTAACACTAATGAATATTGGCAATTTATTTTTTATTATAATTAGAATTATATGAGTGATGTGTTGATGGATCAGGTGTCGGGGGCGCAGCGCGGGCGCGACCGGCATGCGGCCCCGACGGCAGACTCCCATGGAGGTCGGCTAGCGGCGCGCGCGCACCCCCCGCGCCCGCTTCCCATATCCTACCCTACAGAAGCCATGGAACTCGCTGACGTGCCTCGACATCGACCCCTTGTTTTCGATAAGGTAACAAAAACATTATCTGTCAAAATAATATAAGACTTACAGGTAATCATTCTCGGACAGAATCTTCTTATTATTATTATATATTAAAATAAGTCAATAACCTATTTATCCTTATTTCCTTTATAAATCTTTATTTCCTACTTTTTAAGCTCAAACACCTCCAGTACTCGAAATCTGAGCTCACAATATGCTAAAATAATTAATGTTTTTCTACAGAGTATTCAAGTATATATTTGCCGTTTATAACTCGAAAAAAAATATATTTGGTTTCTGTATCTCAGACATATCAATGTTTGATTTTACTACCTCTGCAACTCGATGACTCTAAATGAATAAACTCTATAACTTGAAGAAAAATCAAATAAGGTATCGTATATATCTTAAGAATTTTGTCGACGTGTTCTTTCCTTGAAGGATTATGATACGGAAGTTATTCTCTGTAACTCTGTGACTTTGGTAATAAACACAGAATTGGATAAGATAGAATTTAAACCTCCAAAACTCGAACATTTACCAACATAAACCTTCGAAATCTCTGTAACTCGAATTCTTTTGCGTCTTTCTTGAATTTCAATTTAAATCTGAAATCTGTATCAATGAACTCACGCTATTGATATAATATATAGAAAATGTAGTAAATACTGTCCACTGCAGTTATTTGAATTTGAAAGAAAGCATAAGTGGGTTTCCAATATTAGTATTAGTTGTTAGTGTTTGTGCATTGTTCGTTACTGTTATTTCTTCTTTTTCTTTATTGACGACAATCTCTTGTGATAACTATAGTTTTGAAACAAGATGTGAACTTCTTGTTAGAACCTTATATGGAGTTAGGTTGCATTTTCCGTGATGGATTCCTTCACTTGTGCACAATAACTGACCAACCAAAAAAAAATAATAAGCAATATACCAACAAGATAGAATCAAGTAACGCAAGTTTATCAATAAATAATAAAAATACTACACGACAGACTGAGATTCCGGCGAAAACTCCCATATTGTTATTTATTTTGAAATGAAAGCTTTGTTCATCTAAAATCGATATTATACGATGAGTAAACTACAGTGCGGCCTGCTACAATTACTCCTCATGGCAGACATGTATTAAATATTCAGACGAAGATTTATATTGATGTTTTCCATACACTGTTCGAAAACTACTTACTACTAAACATAAGAAGTAACATATTAACCAGCTTCATAACTATGAAAAATCAATTGTTATAAAACGATAACTCATAATGTTATGTTGACGTTTAAATCTACGTTCTTTGGTATACAGTTTTGTAGATTACATACATTGTGTTACTCTCTGAACTTATTTATTTAGTTATATAGTCTCCTTTCATAATCTCTTTATTCTAAAACATACAAAAAAAGTTTATACTCTATTGGTATCTATTTATACTCTAGTTTATTATACTCTATAATACGCGCTGGTTACTCTATGGTAGTTAGTTACTATACACTGTGCAATACGTTGCCGATTTCTATTATTAGTCTCTTGGCGATATGGATATTTTTATTGAAAATTGTACACACACAAATTTCGTTACATATGTTGTTTTGATTATGATAAATTGCATTGTACTCTATACCATCAAATTTCACTCAATTTCACCCATTTTCAAACAATTTTGAAAAAAAAATTGAAATAAAGAATAGGATTAACCCTTAAATGGACAATGTTGTTTTTAAACAACATACTAAACATCACAGATAAAATTGACCTTCTTTTAATTTTTTGTTAATTTTGACAACTAGTTCTTATTTCTGAACGAATTTTGTACTTTTTTTAATGTTGGCAAAAAGTATAGTAAATTCATGTCTAGATTTTTTTACTCATTTTTCCTAGACAGAAATAAATATATATTTGTACAGTAAATGTCTATTACACAAATATATATTTTTAAAACGTGAAACAAAAATCGACCATTTAAGGGTTAATTAATTACTATTCTTCCTATTATAATATTTGCTTACTTGTAAATTTATATTTTATATACTCATTTTTTTAAAGTGCCTTCAATAGTAGTAGTATTTTAATTAGCACGTTTTTCCATTTTAATCCAATTCTAGAATACATTAATTATATAAACTGCTGACTTCAATGATTTATGGTAATCTAAGTATTGTAATGTATTACAATAAATGGAAAAATAATAAAACATAATTATGTCCTAGATATTATCGTCTCCATGCTTTATATTACATCTTACATGGAGAGAATCTCTTTTAATATTTTTATATTTGTACAAGCAAATCCTCATATCGTACGCATAAGGTATACGTGAAGGCGCACAAAACAAAACAACCCTTAGCTGTAATAAACTGTAAGGTGAAGTATGTAGGGGAGTGAGAGGGGTAGAGTTGGCGACGAAGACTGTGGGGTGCTAAATGTGACCCGTTCCCCAGCTGGCGGCGGCGGCGATCGATCGTTCCTGTGACGTCACCGTCTTAGCCTTCGTACTTCCAATCCCGAGGACGAAAAAAAAAACAGCGCAGCAACAATACTGACACCTTTGAAAACTTTACTTCACAGTTGCTTTGTTATGCTTTAAATGAATACAGTATTTATTAGGATAAACAATTGTTCTGGGAGTCTTTCATGAGAATATTATTCATTCGTTTTTATTTTTCACCTACCTACAGTAGTATATTAACGAAGACAGTTCTATCTCACTCACTCACATTTATATATGGAGTTTATATAACACACTTTCACTTTTCCTTACGATTTTTCAAGTCAAGACAACCGAAAAAGTTTCATAGAACCACTCAATTTTTTATGTATATAAAAGACATTTTGACGTAAATCTCATCTGACGTGAAGTGACGATGTAGCCCAGGTGACAATACGCTGAACCTAAAAAGAACTGGCTTTCAAGTAATGCCGCCGGAAAAAAACATAGATGTTTGACGGTAATTTCTCAATTTAAGAATGGTAGTTAACCAAGCGGGCGTTAGAAGAAGCTTTACCACATTGTTAATAAAAAAAATTAACTCGTACATTATTTATGCGGATTTTATTTTATTCCTGTGATCTGAGCAGTAATAAAATCTATAATCTACTATAAAGGGAGTATAAAATAAATAAAATACTGATTTAAATCGAGAAAATTTTAAAATGTATAATTTGATACGTCACTGACATTCTTGGTCAGCTGAAGAGCTCTTCGATCAATCGCCGCAGGGTCTCGACCACTCAACGTATTGAACGACCCTCGAAATGCCTATTTAGAGAATTGAAGTGCACGATAACGTAAAAGAACGCGAATGATGTAATATTCAATCACAGAGCATAACTATTCAATAATGTGTACTTATTATTTATTGCTGGGTTAGATGCAGGCAGCTTTATCGATCCTATTACAAAACGAGATTCGAATTCGGCCTTGCTTTACGTTCTACCACCTCTTTGCTTATTCGTAAATACATCTGTATAACTGTAACCTTATGCATATAAATTTGTATTAAATTGAGTAAAAATAATATGTAATTCGATGTGTCATTATTTTTTACCAGATAAAGGAAAATGAACCTAAATAAAATTGAAGTATCTGTTTGTAATATCTTCTTAGTGGATATTAATCTATATACGGAAATCATAAAAAAAAAAAACATTTTTAAAATTGTTATGTGTCTATTTGTTCCGAATAATCTTCGAAACAGCTGGACCGATTATGACAGAACTTTCACCGGCAGATAGCTAATATTGTAAGGAACAATTTAGGCTACTTTTATTTTAAACTAACTTTTATCCGCGACATCGACTGCGTGAAGGAAAAACCAAAAAAAAATGTTCAGTGTAAACGTCCTCGTGGAGCACGCGTGGTTTTGGATACTGCACCTTTTTAGTTTATTATATTTGCACGAAACCCTATGTTTTTTTTTTAGAAAATAAAGTAGTCTAAATTGCTCCCTATAACTGCCAGTAAAAGTCTCATCAAAATCGGCGTAACTGATTTGGAGTTTAGCCGGAACAAAAAGACAGACAGACTTAAATTGGTTAAAATTGGTTTTTTGTTATATCTACCGAATATGATATTACAAACACATCAGTTTTATTTATGTGCACCTTTACACTAAACAATTTGGTAAAGCTGCCTACCCGTCTACCAAATCATTGTGGCATGGAAGGTCAGGTCCCCAGCCCCTTCCCTCCTTGGTCCGGCTTGGCAGTCAAGGGGTCATCCCCTCCAACCACCACCACCTGTAACTTTTTTTACGTGGTTTTCTACCACGGTGAATTTTTAACGAGGTTTTTTCCCTCTCCCTCCGCCCGAAGGATTCCCCTCTGTCACTTTTTAACGTTGTTTCCTCCCACGGCAACTTTTCCATGAGGGTTTCTCCTCCTCGTCTGTTTTTTAACGAGGTTGTCTCCTCAACACCCGTAACTTTTTAACTTGGTTTTCTCCAACAGTGACTTTACCGTGGTCTCCTAACTCCCACCACCCGAAGGCATACCCGTCTGTAACTTTTTAAAATGGTTTTCTCCCACGGTGACTTTTTACCGAGGTTTCCTCCCTCCCGCCGCCCGAAGGCACACCCCACGGTAACTTTTTAAGGAGGTTTTTTCCCTCCACCCTCTGATGGGCGAGCCAAAGCAGAGGGGGGAGATAAGTAGAGGGGTACTGCGAGGGACGCCGTCTGCTAGGGTATACGCCCCCACCCGGTTCTGGAACAGAGCCCCAGGAGTGCGTATCGGCTCTCTAGCCTAGATCCGTAGTGTTCTGCTAGACAGGGTCACCTCATATAGGATGTGGCTCTTCACCACGCACTGACGGTCTTGGGAGGCAGGCTAAGGCTCCACGAGGGAACTGTATTCGCCTGTGGGTCCACCCCCTGCGGTTCCGAGGTACAAGTATCTCATTCCCACTTGACCATCAACTCCAAGCGCAAGCTGCGTTAAGAAACATCGTTATAAGCGAATTTCGGTAAAAAAATTAAAGACAGTTAAAACACGTAATTCCTATGAAAAATCATTTTCACGAGAATGAACCCGTGGGCACTAGCTAGTATTTGTATATACTCATACCATTCTAGTCAGGTCAAATGGTGCAAGGTGTATTCTAATATTCTATACATCAACTTATTACTACATAGCTTACAATTCAATTATAATAATTCCAAAATTAGCATGAGATTTATCTCATTTTTAACAGTTCCTAAATGTCAGTAACTTTCAAAATAATAAACAGATATCCAACGCGCAATAAACCGTTTATTATACCAGTACATTCATGAAAACGTATCTCCTATATAATATATCTCCATATAATATACACCAACATCTATTGAAAGCCGGTCTATTGGAACACAGTTATCACTGATTAAATTACATATTCAACACCTTGCACTCATTATTCCACCAGAATTTACTTTGTTATTCAGTTATGTTTTCCCGCTCACATAGTTGTTGCTATGACGTAAAACTTGTTAAATGATCAGTTTGCAATTCAATTTCCTCTAACGTTCGCCGTGTTTATCTTATGTTAAGTAATGTATGTTTATGTTTATTTAATGTAATCGAACGTGCTCGTATGCTTATTTTCAGATGGAAAGTTTGATAAAAGAAATGCAAGATCCAGAAACGGGTGTGCCAGTAAAAAGTCAAAAACTTTTTCTCAGTTTTATACCTTCTGCTTTTACGGGTAAGGATATTATAAATATAATTAATATTCTTAGTAAATACTTTTCCTACATATGGAGTTTAATCTTTTACACTAGTATCGAAAATAAGTTAGAAATCAATGTACGCTTGATATCTTCAAGAAGAGACCTTGTAGCATGTTTTACTGAATGCTTGTTTCAGGACACTACTTGTAAAATAGGATTTTATGATATTTTAAATATAGTAAACATTCTTAGTGAATACTTTTCATATATATGGTGTTTGATTTATTTCACTAGTATCGAAACAAATTACAAGTTACAATTTAATATACGATTTGCATCTTCAAGAAAGAAGGACCCTTGTAGCATATTATATTGAATGATTATTTCAAGACATTAGTTGTAAAATATAATTCTAAGATATTTTAAATTCGATATTTGTAGCCTTCTTCAATATATATGCAATGAAAATGCAGTACTTTGAGGTTCAATTACGTCAAATCTACTGAACGTCTCAGCATAGGAGTATGACCATTTGATGCAAAAATTGACATATCATTTTAAATTGACATTTACCATTTTGTAATATGCATGCGTGCGGGAATCACCTATTACGCTATATTTTTATAATCTGAATAAATTTTACACCTAATCAAAATTTATTTTCATCCTTGTGGAAATTATCTCATAAATTCTTATTAAAAAAAAAACCCATGAAAAACAATCAGCTTTGACAGTGAAAAAACTCTAAAATTCTGAGAAAATAATTTTGTCGTAAAAAAATAAGAACAAATTCATTTTCTGTAAGTCCACAGCAATATAGAACACAGGATTTTATGAGAAACCAAGGTTAAAAATATGACAACTGCTTTCTGCTTTAGAGGTATAGAAGAATAGGTTATGAGATCAATTTTATTGAAATAAGGTTTTTCTACAAATTTTAAGAAAAAATATATAATGATAATTTTATGGATAGACAAACAGAACCTATTAAAACAGAATGATTCACGTATTGATTATTATTAAAGAGACACGAGAATAAAATCTACAAACGTATAATAGTGAAAATATTTATTGAATCCTATAAACTTTAGTAAGTTTTTTATTGAAGTGTAACTTCGTAGTTGTATATTTTTTCATAGAAATATACTTGTAATTCCTTATAGAATAATATACAATAACTGAAACTTAAAATTCTCGTTTAAATGTGTATGAAAATGTTCATATAAAACTCATAGATTTTCTCAAAAAAAGTCAACGTTTTATTGGAATTTATAAAACCTTTTCGACAAAGATTGAATATGTTATTCGAATAATGCTTATAGTTAAAAAGCGAATGTTAAAATATTTAGGTATAAATAGGCGAACATTTCTGTACTTTTATCTTTCCTCTGTTTGTCAACCGATTATCTTTTCTTTTTGGCTTAATAGCTATTGACGAGATTTTAGAGAAAAAAAAAAAAATGGAAATAGTTATTTATCCATAGGATCGACGAGTCAATATTAATAAATATAAGCCTTTATTTATAAGTCTAAACGTTATACTTCCCGATCCTTCCAAGATTATAATGTACAATATTTATACAATACGCAATACAGTTTTCAGAATTTTGAAAAATAAAATAAAACAGAAATAGAGGTAATTAGCACGTGAAAAAAACTTTGTACCTCTTGATTATGGTCGAATTTTGTCCACTGAATGCACACTAGTTGTATTATTTTTACCACATTTTAGGTAATATTATTATAGTAAACTGTGATTACATCATTAAAATCTTCTAAATTACTATGCAATGTGTAGTAATTCTTCATATTTATCACTAGCTGATTCCCGCAAAGGTTCAATCGAATCAATTAAATAAATAGTCTAAACCCATCTACCAAATACTTGCGAATGATGAATGATCATAGTCCTATCCCGATATGTTCAATAGCTTGGCTTGATTAAGCCTTAATGCGTTATATTTTATAATAAATATATATAGATTTCGTATAGATGTAGATTTCCTTAGGGCACTCTACCTAAGAGTTTTGATTATAAAATCAATACCGTTCGCATGCTTATAGTTAAAGTGCTTATAGCTACTTGACAAGCCTGCTTCGGACGTGGTTAGACATGGTATTGAAATTTCAATATAACCTCTTATAAGTAATATATTTACAATACTATAATAAACGTACTATCTAAATATTTTGAGTATTTATATAATCGTATAGTGCTTATTCAGATTATATTATACTATTTCTACTTACTATATTTATAATGCTTCTTACATCAGCGTATTTAAAAACGGTTTTATTGATCATATTACCTGTCACATAAGTGACAGGATAATTATTTTATACTAGCGGCCCGCTCCGGCTTCGCACGGGTATAAAATATATAGCTTATGTCATTCACTGAAAAAATGATTAAAATCGATTCAGTAGTTTTGATTTATTCATTACTGTTCGTGGCCCGCACGCGTTAAATTTGGAGTAACCTCAAAAATAACAGTATTTCTCCACTATTTAATTTATGTTGTTATACATATAAACCTTCCTCTTCAATCACTCTATCTATTAAAAAACCGCATCAAAATCCGTTGCGTAGTTTTAAAGATTTAAGCATACATAGGGATATAGAGACAGAGAAAGCGACTTTGTTTTATACTATGTAGTGAAACTCCTGTACGCCTTAATATAATCTGTATATGAATAATGAAACTACAGTTCGTTTGAGGCTTAATAACGCCAAAACTACTAAATCTGTTGGCAAAGGGCTATAGCAATTTGATGCAGATTTTTCTTTAGATGTTTATAGGCTACTTCGTTTTTGAATTCGATGAACCGTTTGTAAACCGTTTAATGCCCATTGAAGCGGTTAGGAGTCAGAAAATGTAGTAAACATATAAGTAAAATTTAAGTATATGCTGTTTGTTCGAACTAATCTTTGAATTTAATGAGGTTTAGTGGCAGATAAAAGACTTTTCCGAGTGTTATCATCGATTTTCCATAGAGTCTAAGCGGTTGTGATAGAATTTAATAGATTTCACTTAATATCAGTAAGAGAATTGCATGGGTTAAGTAGTAAAAAGTAAAGAAATACAATTGAGCAAATGTAATATGACTAATCCATTATAAAACGTGTAATTGCCACGAAAAAATACAATCATTTTTATGAGAACGAAATCGAAGCATGCACCAGCTAATATTAAATACTAGCTGCCCGCCTTGGCTTCTCATGGGTGTAATAACAAAGAACCAAACCAAACTAAGGATCAAACCTTCCTTATGCCATTAAAACAACTTAACGTTAATTTGTCAATATTTTTGGAGATTTCCTTACTGTCTCTATCTTACTCACTCACCGACTTTTTTATAAGTAGATTTTTTAGCCCAAATTTTTCACTTTTCTCGTACGATTTTTCAAACATTTTCTTTCATACAAACTCTGTCCTGGCAATTAAAAACACAACAAAAAAGTATTAACCATATAGACGCAGCCTATTCGTTTTGAAATGATGTGTTTAAATAGATTCAACAATTAATTTTTAATTAAGGTCAATGAAATGTGTGTGTGTGTGTGTCTGTAAACGTCAACAATGATAATGTCTGAATAGACTCCTCTCTGTGCATCTATTAAAAACGATTGTAATATGTAATGTATTTAAATTAACATTGAAATAGATTCAGCGATTAATTTTTATTTAATTTGAACGAAATGTGTGCGTATGTAAATGTGAACGAATGTGAACGATTGTGATGTCTGGAATAGACTCTTCTCTTTGCATCTACTAAAACCGATTGTAACGGGTAATGTATTTAAGTAGATTCGGGAATGAATTTTTCTTTAATGTGAACGAAATGTGTGTGTGTAAACGTGAAGGATTATGATGTTTTGAATTAATTCCTCTCTGTGCATAGACTAAAAACGATTGTAACGTGTAATATATTTTAAATATACATACATGTTAAAAATACAAACGCGATCGAGTTTCTTAGCGATTCTTCTCGATACCTGGGTTGTTTTCATAATCGCCTTCTCAGGGCCTAAATTAAATAAAGTATTTTTCATTTTGATTTGATAGGGAGGATAAAGGCAAATATTACATATATGTTTTATGTATAAAGTTAAGATCCTAATCATAATTAATATTTATATTTCAGGTTTCGATGTTGTCGAATGGCTATTGGAACGGTTTAGTCTTGATGATACAACCAATGGTGAGTGTTCCGTAATCGGTGTCGGGCCCTGGTTCTGGTCGCGTCGCCGAACTCCCGTAGAATCTAGCTATAACGAGAAGCCCAAGTATCCCCAGGTGTTGATATGTAGGTAGCGCAGTCACATTTGTTCGCATGTATGTTTTATCCGCTGGTCAGATGTGTGTATACCTTTTATGCGACACCTCGTCTCAGTGGCGAGGGGTGGATATTATGTACAGAGAAGCCGATCCGTAGAAAATATCTTAAAACATCTACCTCGTAAATATGGATTCTTTTTAACCAAGGTTCGGCTTCTTGTGAACCCTTGCCATTGTCTCGTGTATACATGTGCTATTTCATAATAATGAAAGTGAGTATTTTGATCATAGGAACTAAAAAGTATTACAGTATTCATTGCACTCGTTGCTAATTGTCATTGTTGTCCATTAATAACTGATATACAATTTCGGCCGCGAACGCAAGACTTTTCGATATGAAGTAATTGCTTGCTTATGTTAATTTTCAAATGAATATAAAAGGTATATATTTACCACTGAACGTGTGTTTAGAAATGTCGTAATCTTTTACTTTGCTTTAAACTCTGTTATGCTGTTCTCCTAAAACCCTAGCCTTTGATGTCAACACTTCAGTATGATTCTAACACTGATGTAATCTTAATAAGATCTTATTATGTTTCAGTCGAAGCAGTTCACATAGGCACTCAGCTTTGTCAGCACGGTTACTTCTTTCCTGTAAACGATTTGAAAAATCTTACGCTGAAAGACGATTCTTCTCTTTATCGATTTCAAGTAAGTATTTATTTCTAAAGTGGTATTGAGCAACAAAGTGACCAAGACGAAATATTCCAGGCCACGACTTGATTTTAATACTTCTATGACGATGAATTCTCGTTCGCCATAAGATTATCTATGTTATTCCAAGAGCAATGCATCATCATGTGCTTCCCCTTTTTTTTATTAACGTGGATAATCCACCATGGACACACCACCCTCTCGGGGGGGAGAGTGGGTAGTGTGAGATTCTTACTCACTAAAACCCCACAGTGTACCGGCCGCCACTTAGTTGGAGCGACATGGGATCGTGCAGTGCTGTCACCTTGCCTCCCCAACGGCCAGCCCGGCGGAAGGTGTCCGCCGGGCGTCGTCATAATAAGGGGGGCAAGCTGGATACACACCAGTCGCCCCCTCCTTGTCAACCGAAATTGTGCAATGGAGAGATGGAGCCCCCGGTCCATCCCCTGCACCAGTCTAAACGTCAACCCCTTTCCCACTTAAGTAGGATAGGCACAACATTTTTGTCATGTGTGTCATGGCACATCAATCCTGCTTTGGATTATTGTGTACTTTGTAGTGCCACTATAACTTCAATTACTAACTTCGCATGGATGCCAAACGCGGCTATTTGATTCTTCGACAATTACTAAAACACAACAAAAAAGATTTAATCAAATAGTCGCAACCGTTCTAAAGTGATGCGCGTACATACATTTGACAATAGATTTTTTATTTACATAATTTTAATTTGATACAATCATCGAAGTTATACTCCTTTGAAGTAATATAAAAAGAAAGTTATTAAACATTTTTGCCGTTTTGCACCGAGTCAAAAGTTTAAACGAAAATTTAAATTCTAGGAAGAGAAATAATATATAATGGTGATATAAAATAATAAAAGAAATCGTTTGTATAATATTTCAAAACAAATTGTTTATGAAGTAACTTCAGGGTGTGTTTGTTACTTCGGTACGCGAAACTTCCTTTTTGGACTAAAAATTCACTCTCAACAATATCTCATAACGTACCGAACGAAGTAAAACTTCAAAGAAATATTTTGTTACGCGTTATTACATTACCGTTGAGTAAGAATATGAGCAAACCCTTCGAAGTTATGATAAAGTTTATGTTAACCACACTGGAACTTCTATACTTTTCTTCGAAACTGAAAATAGAATAAAATAACATTTATATTTGTATTCAGCATTTATTTACACTCATTGTGTGCTTAATACCAGGAGTATTATTTTTATCGCGTTTTTATTTGAAATGTAGTAATATAATATAACACAGTACAGAACAACACGACATGACGTGACGTGCTGTGGCGTGACACGACATGACATGACATGGTTGACATAACATAATCAGACTACGAAGTCATGTAAATTATTGGATAGATAAAATATATATTTGTTTTGAGGCAAATAATACAGCATTGAGGTGATAAAACGTCCCTCGTTTTTCATAATCCATTGAAGAGTAATGGAAAATTTAATTTTAAATTTATGTCACCAGAGTCCATACTACTGGCCGTGGCAACCGCCACGACTATCGGGAAGCGGGTCTAGTGCACTCACTCTTGCGCCAGATAACATTGAATATGCTATTTACTTGGTAAAACGTACTCTTCGGAACAAACAGAGGCACGGACTTGAAGAATACGAACAGGAAGCGCTCGCAACCCTTAAAAAAAACCTCGCGGCAAAATGGGAATTCATCACAATGCAAGCCGAGGAACAAGTGAGTACATTTCAATACCGAAAAATTTTGTCGTTTTATGGTAACTACACATTTTATCTGGATTAATTATAGGTTAACTTTTACTATTTCTTGTCTCTACACCTTCATCCATTTTTTTTATTTTAAATTGCTTTAGCTAAGATATATTGATACCGTTTATACTAATTGGTAAACTTATGCGAAATTCCTTGTCTGTCAATAAAAGTCACGTGAAAATCGATTTAGCGATAGATTCGTCCAAAACAAACAAAAGCCACTTCAATTTTGTTTAAGTGTATATACAACAGTCTGTTTTAATTTCAATCTTATATATCTCGTAATCTTGAATCTGATAATTCGTAATAATACAAGAATTTAATTAAAACCAAAAAACTAAGCTCCACTATTGAATTTTTGCAGTGATGTACATAAAATATTAAACTAATGCCAATTGGTACCACTAGGTGCGTCTCGCAAAAGACCGGAAGAAGGGAGATAAGATAGTGAGTGACAGTCAAGAGCGCGCGTACTGGCGTGTTGCTCGCCCTCCGCCGGGTGTGCCGCACGCTTTAGAATCATGCCCCGTACCAGTGCGGTGTCGCCAACCAAAGCCCAAGAAACGCACCATTGAACAACTTAAACGGGAGGTACTTTCCCTTATGTTTAACCCTCTAAAAGACGATATAAAGTTCGAGATTTCATTTATCCATCCTTAAATACGTAATTTTAGTAAAAGTAGTAGATTTATAGCTTCAAAAATCCTGTATAAAAACATACAAAATATAATGGCTTAAGAGCTTATAACAATTTAACAATTTTTCAGCAGGCTAGTAGATAATTCATATAATTAATATAGTTACCTGTGATTCAAGTAAAACTCTAGTAGCCCGTTCAGAGTCTCGTGCATTTTGTGTAGTATGCATATGGTGTACGAAAAAGTATTTCTGTTCATATGAAATTCAAACAATATGACATTAGATGTATTAATTAACATAAATATAAAAGTGTACAGCGTTGTATGTGAACTAAAATATAACCACATTACTTCGAAATAGTATTTCAGAAAAAGAAATAGTTTAGCTCAGATTTTAATAATGTATTTTTATTTATAACTGTAGTTGAATAATTTGGTGGATTGTTTTATATGCAAATTCTTAATTTTTTCCTTGACGTAAAAATCGGTTTACGGACGATTTAACATTTTACACATGACCAATATTTTAATAAACTATTTTATAGTAGGTAAAGTTACAATTTAGTTCAGAGAAAAATGATAATTATATGTGTGTTATTCCTTGAATAAGAACACTAATGCATCGTATTAACAGGCAAATAATAGTTGAAAGGATATTTGTAAGGTTGAGATGAAATTTAATAACGTCATAAGAAAATATTGATAAAAAATTATGCGTCACAAGTCGAACACTTAGACCTGATCGCGCCTCTCTATTGCTTGTTCCGCGCTCTAGCTTGCACGCTCGGCTCGGGCGGAACGTGACAATGAGTTATGCTTTTTCTTGCGTGCAGCCGACGTTCATAGATTTATAAGCCGTTATCACGTCAAAAATGAAATATTTAACTCATTTTTTTAATAATAAACATAAATGGCGTTACTTCCTAATCAACAGAAAATTCCCAATAACTTCTTGTAGTTGAATAACATTTAAGTCACATTGTATTATGCAATCGTTTTGTTTAATTAACATAATACTATGATATTGCTATATTGTTGGACGATGCGAGAAAAAATGTGGTTTTGTTCCCTACCCGTGCCTTAGCAAAGGTATTTCGGCTCATCGAGCTATGAACTTGAGACTAAAATACTTTTATTGATTAAAGTGAATGTGAAAAAACAGAATATGATTTTTATTTCCAAGCCGGTACCTTTACAATCACATAAATTTTATTCCCGTCCTTGTATCAATAAATAGATATCGCAATGTGCTATACATTTTCTTTAAATCTAACAGGTATTTTACAGTCAATACTTTTTACGAGGATTTTTAGGAGTAAGCGGGTAAATATTTTGACATGCTTTTAAAATGGCATTGTGATTTAGTCTGACTATATTATTAGAGTACCTAAAACGTTTTGCACTTTCTTATCTATGCTTATTATTAACATGTCTAATATCAGATGATTAAATATTTCAAACGAACTAGAATATTGCTCCTGGCCATTAAGTTTTACAACAGGATTTAAAAAACTACATACTTTTATTTCATGCTTGAATCGCATGTACAATTAACTTTAAGTACGCAAATGATCTGTAACCTCAAATACCTGCTCAGATTTCATTAGTAGCTCTTAAGTCACATTTTTTTTCTATACTTCATCTGCACTTTATCTAATTACTCTAGTTTCAGTTTCTTAGGTAGTTTTCCTATACACGCCATCTTAAATTTTCTTCTCTCTACTTCTTCTAGATCCAACATCTTAAAGCGAGCCTGGACCGTACGAGAGTGAAGACTTCAATTGCCCTTGAAGCCCTTATGGCCTACTCGGAGACCTTCGCTCCCTACGATCCCTTGCTCACCCCACCGCAGCCCTCGAACCCTTGGGTCAGCGACGACACCCTCTTTTGGCAAATAAACAGCCCTTTGTGAGTTTAACTTACTTTTCCTGTACTTTTCCACTAGACTGCTCGCACTCTTTATTTCAAATATTAAAACTGTGGTTTAAATTATTTATAACGATTTTTTTCATAATTGAAACAGTGTGGAGGTCCCAAGTGAGAAACGAGTTCAGAGATGGGCTCTATCGATAGAAGAATTGGTGTCAGACCCAACCGGACTACAGGAATTTACAAGTTTCCTTCGCAAAGAGTATTCACATGAAAATATTCGGTTCTGGTTAGCTGTTATGGATTTACGTCGAAGTAGTACAAAGCAAATACCTAAAAAATTGGAGGAGATTTACGAGTGAGTGCAAAGTTACAATTGTTACATTAGGTGTAATACCCGCAATAGTGTTACGCTTAGGCGTACCATATTCCGGGATCAATAAGCATGTATTAGCAGCATATATGGTAGTTCTGACGTTTACTGGCTCCTTACCTTTTTTTTTTTTTTTTTTTTTTTTTACATGGGGAAAATCCGTAACGGATACCCACCCCGTCGGGCAGCGGGGGGTGGGTTATGTCCGATTCCCACGGACTAAAAACCCCATGGTGCCTCACACACCTATTTGGCCAGGGAGCAGGAACTGCCAAAGGCATTACTTCTGCTCCCCGGCAGGTGTCGGCCCCTCAACAGGGGCCCCGTCTGCAGTCTGAGGGGTTAAGATGGTAGACCCCTCAGGAGGGGGCGGGTGTTAAACCCCCTCCGACGAACTGTGGGAGTCGCTCGGCACAAACGCCTCCACCACGCGGGCCTGTGCAGAAAGCACTGCTCAGGGCGACGGACGTGCCCGCCCGTCCCGCCACCCACAGGCCCTTTTTACGGCGGCATGAGGTCGTTGCCGACCCGTCGCCGCCGTGTTCGTCGACCGCGGGAGGGGAGCCGAGTGGTCTGCTCCCTCTCCCTCTCCGCCGCCTCCTTCGCGAGCATAACTGTCTCGCAGTATGAGGCGACGGATATCCACCCGGTCTCGCTCTCGACCATCTTGACGATGACGGTCGAGAGCGAGAGATCCGGGCCGATGGCCGCGACGAGCTCGCGGCGTGGCTCGTCCCAGGCGGGACACTCCACGAGTGTGTGCTGCGCGTCGTCGACCGCGCAGCCACAATGGTGGCACCCTGTCGTTGGCTCCCGGCCTATGCGACACAGGTAGCTCCCGAAGCATCCATGCCCCGAGAGCACCTGTGTCAGCCGGAAGCTCAGGGTGCCATGCCGCCTGGTGAGCCATTCAGCCATGACCGGCTGACTCCTTACCTAGGGCCGAAATTGAATAAAGTATTTTTATTTTTGATATCCAGTAATCAAGCAGGACAATAGGATATCTGTACTCTACTAGATTGCTACCACGTTTCGGAATCAGCCAAAGTATATCCAGCTAGCTTTGCAGGTCCGCTTGACAGCAGCGACTGGTGATGAATAATTTTGTTGTTGTTGTTTTTGGATTTCATTGGCTTACCTTCAGGTACATTGCAATCATTATGAATGCTACAGTAAAAAACTTTAGTATTTTCCTGCATATCTATTTCAAGGAGTATTCCCTTTTGCCGATAATCAATCGTCTTACAAATTACATTTAAATGAGTAAATTTTAAATCTATTTGCTAAAAATACAATGCCATACGCCAAGAATCAATCATGCGAATATATCGATCAATATCAATATTCCACCTGTCTTAATTATTCTGTCATTATAATTTCTTGTCAATAGCCACGTAAACATTATTACTGTTATAAATTTTGCTTTGTTCTAATCTTTTACATTTGTTGCCAGTGAGTTTCTAAAGCCGGGTGCGCCATGTGAAATTAACATTGACGGTGCGACGGCAGAGCGCGTGGCGGAAGGTATGCGGTCCGGATCCCGGTATGCGTTTGACCATGCTGCGGAACATGTTTATGGGTTGCTATTGAAAAAAGATTGTTATCCGCGATTCATTCGTTCCGACCATTTTCAACGATTGCTCACGGAGGGGCGTAACGTGCATCAGAAAAAAGCAAAGTAAGTTTATAGTACCATTCTTCTATAATTTTTATGCAGCTTAAAAAGATTTTGTAATTATGGAAGAGTTTTTTATGAAATGTAGTAGCATATCGATGAATTTAATTGATATTAAACGCTTTCTGTGCTCATGTCGCGAATTACTGAGCTAAAACGCTGTTTCGGGGTTAACTCTGGTCACATAAATAAAACTCCATGCCGGCTAATTTACTTTGAATTTTAAAAGATATTTTATGTAACTATAGAGTATCTAATAACTTATTTGTTTTATGACAAAATAAAAAAAATGTCCTTAAACAAAAGATATAGAGCTTTTTTATACCAACTAAATATTGACTATTGCAGTGTCTTTTACGGTACGTCTTTAGGTTTATATGTTTCATTGCCAAAACAAATTCGTAACCTCTTAATATTTTGCTTTACCGTGAAACTATGAAATAATTAGTGTATTCCATTCTTCTGTCCTGTAAAGTCAATTCGTTTAAGCGAAATATGAATAGAAATCTTTGTAAGCTAATATGACGCAACTACTAACAGTGGACTCTTGATCTCTCAGTAATGTCTTTGGACTGTGCTGTACTACCATAAGATCCTGTATTTAATACTATAAGCGTTGAGTAAAGTGCGCTTTATTATTCCACTGCAAAAACTTTATTCATCAAGACGTGGCGTTAAGGTACATCGTACGTTGAAAGCGCAAGGACAAATGCTTTTACTAGGTTTTATATTGTTGTTACAGGTTTTTTAACTTTGGTGGTCAAGTAAAAAAGAAACCAGGATCGACAAGTGGTTCCGGCGGATCGAGCAGCGCCAGTGGGACGGGACTGGCTCGACGACGTGGCTCCGACCGGTCTCTAGTCAGGATCCGCACACGAGCTTGCCATTTGTGCCGCACAGCCGCCGCGTCCGCCTGATCCCCCGTCACACAGCCATAGCCAGTCGAACCTAACGGAGATACCTTTTAGGTATTTTATTCATTCATTTTCATTAGTTGTCTAGAAATCGGTGATCAACGAAATGAAGTAAGCCATCCGATCTCTTATTATTAAATGAACTACAGTTTTAAGATTATGAATATAAAATAATAAATGAAGAACCATAAAAATCTTGAATTTTATCACAAGTCTGATTGAATAATTCGTAAAATCGCAGAGATCCCCTCGAAGACGAAGCTGCCGAAGTATTGCCGTGGGAGTGTTCATCCCGTGAAGGGCCATACGGCACGCGCAGAAGGCAAGATTCCGCGGCTGACTCCGGCAGCTCGTCGTCAGATGTTAGCGCGGCTGTGGGTGTAGTAGAACGGACGCGTCGGTTGCCGCAGCAGAGTACACTCGACGGGGGCCTTCGTGGCGCTGCACCGCCCCTACGTCGCCTTTCCGCGATAGAGCCACGACACTTAGCCCCGCTCGCTTCACCGCCACACTCCCCGCGATTACCGCGGCCGGCACAAGTCGCACAATCCACAGTACACGTGCCCTCCGCATCCTACACCCACCATCAGCGTCAGTTCAGCGCCTGACGACTGAATCCACAGAAACTCCTACTGGTAACACTTCTCCAGAAGAACCGAGATCACTAGCACCGTCTGATGAACCACCCTCAGTGTTTGCATCGGGTGACGTGACGCCCACAGATCCGGCGCGTTCTTTAAATTTAGCCGATGTGACAATTTTTCAAGTGGAATCTAACTATGATGAATCGACGGGGATCGCATTTTTGTCAGAAATTACGAACCGAAAAACAAACATAACCGTTGTCAACACATCATTAGACGATTCATGTGACTGATTCCATTGCTTCAGGAAAATTGTTATATCGAATAGAGTCTGATCAAACGAGATCATTTGAAGACGAAGTTATTTCAGTGCAATGGATTTCGACACAGGAAGCGGCCGCACCGAAAGGGACTAGTCAAGTTCCAGAAGAAAAAAGCTGACAGCAGCGAAGTTTCTATTTGTATCGAGAGGAAGGACGATATAACAGAGACGATTGTAGTGAACGACCGTATGTCTTTATCAGACAGTGAAGTAGTTAGAGGTTCAGTGTTGGTTAATGTTCCGATGGTTGTTGACGAATCCGAAGAGTTTGACTGTAATGTGCCTGCTGCGTGTTTAGCTTCAATGAGCGTGAGTGAGATGTGCACACGACCGCACGTCGCGCCTCTCGCTGTGGGTGAGGACATCGGGGTCGACGATGACAATGTAGATAAAGTGCCTTCGGCGCCCCCGATGACGGTCTCAGACACGAGGGCGGCGTCCGAATCGGACGCAATAAAAACTGTTACACATAGAGACGAAGTAACATCGGCTTCTGAGTCCGATATTGTTAAACGTGATAATAAAAGCAGTATCTGTGAGCGTAAGCAGAGGAATGACATTTGTCCGTGGGAAGATGAGTAAGTAATAGTGTCTCCAGCTTGTGTAGTAACTCTAGTAGTGACAGATAACGAGAGTTGTACCTGAAGATTCATTATTTTTACCTAGCTTTATAATGAAATTTTGCACGGTAACAATATTATATAGTTCAGTAGTTATCGTTGGCTGCATGCCATAGAATCTTTATTATCATTCGATTTGTGATTATTTTTCTCAATACATACTAACGTAGTTATGTTTGTATCCCCATGTATGTAATTTATTTGAATTGTTATTTTGTCGCACCACTGACTTTTATGTTTTAAAATATGCATATTTTTTTATTTATTTTTAACGTATGCAATGAAATGTATATAGGAAATACAATTATTACTTAATATAAATGTTGGTTTACAATGATAAGGTTTTTTTTTATTTTATTTTCTTAATAGCACAATATTGTTTATGCTTGCTGTTAAACTCTTTAAATCATATCGCTCGAAACCAGTTATATGTAGACTAGACTAATATGCCTTCAATATCGTTCGCGTGAATATGATGGTTCCACGGCAGATACGTGTATTGTCTCGATTAAAAGTGGTCTGTTGTTTATTTTTATTAAATGTAATTTTATTATTTCTGCTTAGCTTCTATGAAAAGTGTATGTGTGTAAGTGTGTGTAGTATATAGCCTATTTGCGGCACCTACTCTTGAGAGCTAATGGACCCCGTTTAACTTTAGCGAGTTATAATTTAAAACTACATCGTAATTGACGTCAGGTGAGATTGAGGTAAACCCCTGAAAAAACACCTGTTCAACCGGTTGTGTCAACCCGAAAATTATATAAAAGTTACGTGTATTTAGATTTTGCAACACAAGTAACTGTATGCCATTCGAAAAAAGCTTTAACTTCGAAACTACAAACAGAAACTGCAACTTTATTTATTTAGATTACGTCATCAGTCTTCTTAACTGATTTAGCTTTAACTGGTATGGTATATAATACGAATTGAACATTAACTCAAACATATTATTGTTAATCGTCATCCACTGCGTACTCATTAGATTAACTTCAATAAATAATCCGTTTTTTTTAATATAAAATAGTATCACATGTTAGTAGTTTACTGACCAATTTAACTTAACCTATTTCATTATTTCTCAGTTACAAAATTAATCTAGGCAGTAAGAAGTGCAGAAAAATAGGACAAAGTTACACTGTATTTATTCTTCACTAAATAGAAACAAGATTTCGGTAATTTAAGTACTATTATTACTTTCATCATAATTTTACAAATATGGATAACATATCCGTGTCTTAAAATGGTTTATAATTCATGATTACCATAAAACATTATAATCTAAAACTTTTCCTGTTTGTTTTTCAGAAATTCCTGTGACAGTGACGCTCCATTTGTTAAAACTTATGCCACGTTGGGTTATTTATAACTACAAGTAGGAAACGAAAGTAAAAGCATTTTGTTTTTTATTATGTACTTAGTACTGTGGTTTGATTATTAAAAATTTAGTCCAACATAAAGTATGTGTATTTATAATGAATATTTTAAAGTAAACGATCGTTAATTATTAGAAAAAATGTGTTTTATTATATTTAATAATAATATTTATACAATAATGATATAAATAAATTCATTACACTTATTATTTATTCATACAAATCAAAACAAACATTAATTTTAAACTTTCTGATATCACGCACGACTTAATTTAATACTGCAATATGAACATAGATCCAAACAACACAATGCGAGGATAATTATTAAAGCTTATTATATGAATGTAATTTATTATAAAGTTACTATGAAATTAAGTTAAAAACTTGTCGGCACACGCCATCGTTGCCCATTTGATAACCCTCTGGGCAATTGGCGGGGGCTGTGATCATATTTCTAGAGTCCACAGAAATATTCACAGGTGTCTCTTCGACAGAGTTACTGTCTCCAGCTTCGACATCGACTTTGCTTTTGTCAGCGGCTTCTTTGATTTCATCAACTTCATCAGGGAATACAACACGTCCACTGTCGTCAGCCATTGTTCTGTAACAAGCAAGCCGTTTGTTTATTATTCACTAAAATTCTGACGAAAAATTAAATAACTACGCTCTCTGCTTTCTCCGGTATCATGTACCACCCTCAGAAGAGCTTACCTCAAATAACAGTAACGTTTCTAGAGAACTTTGAAATATCACTATGCTCAGATGAACTACTACAAAAGTACCCTAAACAAATGAGGTATACTCTGATAGCTAATAACCATACCTATAAGATAATATCGAAATAATCTTATCAAATAATTTTAGGGACAGGTTTGCTATTTAGACGTTTTATTATGTATACATAATTAAGTGATGGTGTCCACTTTTTTATACGAGACCGGAAAGATAATTGTATTAGAATACACGGTAAGTACTAAATATACTGTAGTCCAAAACATATGATATCTGCTATGAACACAAAATCTATGAAAATATTTGTACTATAGGAAACCTGTTTAGTCAATGCGGAAAAAAAATGAATGCAAACGCTAGTATTTAGGTTTTACCGTACACAATTCATAATGTGTGTACATTGTGTAGAAAAAGTTTTGAAAAAACAATCTTTGAAATGGGAGAACTAAGAAGCAACAAATGAAAAACTAAATTATACAAGTATAACGTATGAACCATGAAGCATCAAAAACATTGATTGATATAAAAAAAAAGTTTAATAACCATTACTATTCTTAAGGGAGAAACATAAAAATAGTAAGAAGAATATTTAGAGGTTATAATGATCCAGCGAATTATGTTGATTGAACTCCGCGTTATACAATGTAGATTGGAATCTTCTAGAATAACCCTGAGGTTTCAGTGGAGTAAAACAACGTATTGACAACAATAACATCACAGTGAGACATTTTATTACGCGTCTGGGTAGCTATCACGCCAACCATCTCGTCTCAAATTCGTCTCCATACATTTAGGGATGTTCCAGCAGCTGATTATTTCCATTAGTGACCTCTCTAGGCTTAAGGTGTTAATATTTTTGGTCACATAGTCACTTATCGTGTAAGATAGTAGTAAAATAGTAAGGCTCGGTTGCACCAGTTAATGTTAAAGTTAAAAATTCGGTTAAAGTTATTGTTAGGCAAAAAATAGGTTGCACCAATTGACAATGGTTAAAATGACGTCACGATTTAACGTTAACTATTAACGTACTATTACCGCTCCATGTTGGCCGGTTACCGTTATTGTTAATGTCAATTTTTGAATCGGTTGTCATGTTCACTAGAAAAAACTTTATAATATCATGTCGTTGCTAAGAGAAATCCTGTGGGAAACTGAAAATAGTTCTTCCGATGACGAAATCATATATTTGAATATAATTTGCGTCTTAGAAAGAAAAAAGTTTAATTTCCTAGAATTGGAAAATGTCCACAGGACGACAAACGCTAACGTTTTGTCGTTGACATCTGAAATCTGTCATCAAAAATCTGTTGACAGTCACAGAATAACAATAGTGACACTTGGTGACACTTATAACAAAGTCCTGCCAAGTAAAATATATTACCCCTTTCGATTTTAGGGACTAATTGGCTTATTGAAGTAGCAACCCTAATAACTTTAACAATTACAAAATGTTTGATGGTGCAACTCGTTTTGGCAAATGTAACTGTTAGCAAGTCTTGTCATTGTTAAAGTTAACTTTAACAATTACAATAACCACGATTTTGGTGCAACTCAGCCTTAAAGTATATGATATATGTTAAAACAGAAATTTTGCAATTAACTTGAATCTCTATGTCTAATCAAAACCGAATGTAATTATCTATGTTTATAACTATGTCTTGAAAATATGAGTTATATTATGTTTGATGAAAAGATAAACCAGATCGAGTTTCTTGCGGGTTCTTCTCGATGACTGGGCTGTTTTCCGAACCGGTGGTAACTTTGACGTTCTTAAGCGCCTTCTCAGGGCCTAAACTGAATAAAGTAATTTTGATTTATGAAAACATTGTGGCCATATCATAATTTTTTGTATTTATTATGATAAATCGATTTTCGCTGATTTTTCAATATATATTCACGACAAACATAGCAAAACATATCAGGATCGTTAACACAACATCTCGAAGTAAGTTTTATTGTAAGAATTACTATTATAAAAAAAGATAAATATAAAAGTTCAAAATAAGTGTAGTAGGTAAACGAGAGGTAATAAATTAAAATGACGTATATCAATATATTGTACATTATCTTCTTTATCGACCACACGTATAAATAGGGCTGCACCAAAAAAAATGTTTCTATATTTTTTGGTGCAGCCCTGTATGTCTGTTATAGTAGTTTGTTTCCTGGTGTTAAAAAGATAGTGTTGTTAAGATGAAATTTAAATTTTGTTGAATAAGAAATATATTTCTATGACATGAAGCAGAAAAACAAGTAAATATATTTTTAAAGAAAAATATTTTCCATAAGCAATTTAATCCCTTTTTGTCATTCAAGTAGCCAGTTACTATTATTGAAAACATAACAAGAAAATTTATATATCAGAAATTTCTATAGGTATTGTCGAAATATCGATATCTATCAGTGCTAAGTAGTGAAATGTTACCAGTATATCTATCTATGTATAGTATGTTTTTCTTAACTAAAAACTCAGAAACCATGCCGACGTCCATCAATCCTAGCGCTTTAGATAATGCATAAACAAAATAAAATTTAATTACAAGTATACTTATAATTTAATATTACAATTAATAAATGAACACTGAGCAAGACTACGTAACAGGTAAAGATATGTAAAACATTCGAGTTAAATTTATAATTCAAATTTACATTTACACGTTTTGTATCTTTAAATAACCATAATTATATAAACACTAGCTTTTGCTTGCGGCTTAGCTCGCGTTAAAATAGATTTGAACAATCGGGAACAATACGTATTTTTGTAGATGACAATACCCTATCCTCTTTTCTGTTACCATGACAACGTATACAAATTGTCATGGTTATCGTTTGAGTATTTAAGCGTGAAATCGTAACAAACAAAAAAACTCATGATCTCATTTTTAACATTAGTAAGGATAATATTGAATAGTTGATTAATACTGTTACGGGAATATGCCATATTAGACGGCATTTTTACTTTTACACCATTGTGAAAATTACAGTGCGCTTAACTAAAGTACAAAAGTATAAAGTATTCAGTTTGAAAGTGTTTACATTTAAGAGCTAGAGGTTAGATTTATGAATGAAAGCATAAAAAAAATGTTTAGTCCATTTAGTTTAAAAAGCTTGAATATCAAAGGGTTAAAAAACACCTTTTTTAGTCCTTCAAAGAAAGTGTTTGCGTTTTGACCTTGTTCCCATATTATCTTTCAAGGTTTTTAATTTTCGACAAAACCGTGCCATTGTTTTTATTTAATTGATAATATTTAATTAATGATAAGGCACAAAGTTTTTTATTTTTGGAAAATTGTGAAAGTTACGCTTTAATGACAACTTTTTTTTCGTAATAGGCTGCGGAATTTTCACGTGAGAACTAGGAAAAAATAGTCCTCTCATTTAGTACACAGTCTAATAGATATATAATGTACAAAAGTCATTACATTATGTAAGAGAACAAAAAAAGTATATCACGAGGAATTTACTAGAAGGTCGGAGTACCAGGGAATGTTGTAATTTATCAGCAAAAAATATGCCGTCACGACAGTTGAAGGCTGGTCCGGTATAAGTGTCGATGACATTACCGGGGTTTTTATACAATAATGAAAATTCCTCGGCATAATCAGAGCACAATGATATTTAATATTGGAAGTGGTGATTGAACGATAATTTTCACACAACTATAAAATAATTTATCGATACGTAAATGAATGTATGAATTATGTTAAATATAAATAGATGAATATATATATAAATATTTTACGAAAATGTGATGCTAAAACTATGTCACTTTTATTGTTATAACTTTCCTTATATAATTACATGAACATTTATTTAACTGTATCCTTTTATTACGATAATCGTTAGAAGCTATAGGTAACCAATTTATTTATTTTAAATATTAAAAAATAACATGTTTATCTAAAGATACTCACATTTATTCTATTGTTTATAACTTGAAAATACTCGAACTTGTACTACTCTCCGCTGGAGGGTCCACGAGCTTACTGATCCAAACGCTTTCGTACCGTATCTTATATATACAAGTATTGCGTATAGCTTATATGTAGTGTAAATTAACCTATGACGTATGAATACATGAGTCATAGATAATGTTACAGGTAAAATCCATTGTAAAACAAATGTGAACACATTTATCAATAATGTTTTTATTTTATTTTATTGAGATGACTGTTTTACTGTTACAGTACACACCCAGGTGCCAGCGATTCTATGTTATTATGATTAATTTTACTACCGATTATCACTTAGATGGTTTTCGATAACGTTTTCATAGAACGCATTACGCGTTTTATATTTCAGTTTAGTCATAAAAAAATGTGTAGGTTACAGTGATGAGCATGTTTTATCGTCGTGTTTCCCTGTATTTCGCTGTTTATATGTATTCTTTTTTTCAAACAGCAAAATAAAATGATTATGACCGTATTTGAATTAGAAGATACGTATGCATATTTATTAAAATCATGTTAGTGAAATAATACAGCAAAGTATGAAACATCATATACTTTAAGAATTAATCGGGTAACCCTTCGTCTCAGAATTTGACCTGACCACGTAGATGGATTGTATATGTAGCTGTGTCTACTTTTTATACGCTGTTAGCCTAAACGGCTTAATATATTTTTATATATGAGGAGCTGTTAGATGCGTTTTAATTTTGACAATGATCTAAGACCCTTAGTTCCCAAAGTGGTTCAGGTACGGAAGAAACGAAGGGGCTCTACGTTGACGTAACAAAAAAAATGGGAGTTCACAATTCGTAAGCGGAGGTCCACGAAAATTTATCTGCTCTCGATAGTGAAGAACTAAAATGTTGGTATTTGACTTCACCTGTCATTGTAGGCAGATAATATTTTAAGAAGCTTAGCGACTGTTACTTGCAAAAACTTGCATATTACATATTCAATACAACGTGTCGAGACTTGCAAAGCGCCACCGCTATTATGCTAGTACGCTAATCTTCACGTTTTTTGTCGAGTTTTGGGAATATGGTAGAAATGTAGCTTTCACCTGACCCAGCTAAATTTTGAAAGTGGTCTATGAGAAGAAAATCTGGGAACCTCTGACCTAGACTATATAATATTTACGATAGACGTCTGTAAATATAATAAGAGGGGAGAAATAAAAACAGGGTTTTTACGTACCAATACACAAGTGAATTATTTGTTAACGTAAATAAAAAAAAAACGTTTAAGTGTTTTTGTAGTCGGGTTTTTGTCTTTTTCTTTATTAATATTTGTACTTGTTTATAACGTGTAAAGTGACTTCTTGTTCGCTGCTCGCTTCTTGTGAAAAACTAATTTTCCTAATGTATTTATAATTTGATTATGCCAAAACTTTATTGTATGTTATGTGGTACATACCTATGTTAGTTTCGTAATAGTTATGAATGTAATATGTATTTTAAAATTAATTATATCGTAAAAACACACATAGAAATCGAGATAACTGTACGATAAACATATTGGTGTCTATCCTATTAAATTACAGTTGATTATTTTGATTATTTTGATAATTCCTAAGGAATTTGCTAAGGAAAAGTATTTACAACATGCAACAACAATTTTGGATTGAAATTAATTTAACGATTATTAATTGCTTGTAAATATAAATGTATAAATGATAGTAATAATATTAGAGGGACGTATCTTCACTCGTATAATTAAAGTAAGCACTAGCGAATTAAAATATGTAATTAAATGCATATATTACAACAAAAGAATCATACATTTTTATGTACATATACAGATAAAGGTGATTATTATTCTTACTCTCTTCATGTCCTTACCTCTTCGTTTTAAGTGTTTTTTTTTTTACAATTTGCTTCGGACTGTCGTTATCTGTTCGCGAAAATGGTTTTATTGTTATAACAACTGCGCCTTTTCTCAGGATCCATTATGGAACTTTAATTCTTAAATTTTAATTTTATCGTTAAAAATGTTATCAAAATTGTATGTAACCTAGATAATACTTTCTATCCATTTAGTAAAAAGTTATCGTTTTGATATCAGAAACAGGCACTTCAATTTTATTTATTTATATAAATTATTAGAGTAAACATTTTGTCCATACCATTTATCACTACATATTATAAAACAAAGTCGTCCGCAGCGTCTGTCTGTCTGTCTGTTCGCGATAAACTCAAAAACTACAGAACGGATTGTAATGCGGTCTTCACCAATACATAGAGTAATTCACTGGGAAGGTTTAGGTATATAATTTTTTTTTTTTTTTTGTTAAATTGATTGAAATATTATGGTAATTGTTGAAAGAATCGAAAAAAGTCAAACCGTTTTAAGCGTTTCATGCACATAAGAAAGGGTCGGACGTTTTTTTTTTTGGTCCGACCTACGCTGTTGGCTTCGTCAGGCCTCTACAGTTCTACCGGACTACTACCACCAGTCCTGCTTGTACTTTATAAAATATGCCTCGCTATTAACAATTTTCCGCTATGATCTGAATGTTTGAATGATGATTTTCAAGTGATCTATACCCCCTATCTATATATGTGTAGAGTATATGGTTAACGTTACGAATTTCCTAGAGCTAAATATATAAATTTCTTTTTCTGTTTATTGAATTATATTTAAGGTACTTCGAAACGTGTAGGGAAGTTTTACTAAAACACGCATTAATATCCAAGTATCAAAAAGTGGTCGATGTATAACTTACCTAAACTTTTTGCGACATAAGATTAAGCCTATAAGTATCAATGAAAATGACCAAAGCTCTAACTACATATACCTCAGTCCGCGAACCAATTAAATAATTTAATTCATAGTTATGCCATGATTAGGAATGACTAGATACGTACATAAATAGTGCTGTTCCTAGACGACTCAGATTGGTATAGGTTTTAAAATTAATAATTGATAAAGGTTCAGACCAATTTATATAATCGTTGCGTAAATACAAATTAGATCGAAATCGTTTGAGCCGCTTTAATGATGTATAATAATGATATATTACTCACTAAACAGTATTAGATATAGTATATCGTAACAATACATCGTACACTAAGTACCTATATCTACACCATATCTAATGTCTTTGTGCGTAATTGATTTCTTGGAAACGGCGCTAACTAAAGATACACTTTTATTTGATAATAGTTTACTTTCTATGTACCTATGTGGTATTTATGTACTACACAGAGCGTAGATTGCACGCTCACACAATCAATAGGTAACAACTGTCAAACAGAGTCATTTTTCACGTCTGTCTGTATGCTCCCTTATCTTTTTTAAACTACACTACGGTCGTCCTTATTATTTGAAGAATATCATCACAAGGTAATTATGTTATAAGATTATATTTATAAAAAATAGTGAATATAATAATCAAGTCTTAAAAAAACTTTCCGGGTGTTTTCTTAGCTAGCGGTGTCTAAACTTTATGAGCGATTGAGCTAATGTACTATGCAACTGTATATTTTAAAAAGGCTTATAGAAAAGTCACTGATGATATATGTCTATCTCTCTAGAATAATCCATATTGATCATTATTCTTTAAATATTATTAAAAAATAACAGTTTATTTGCGACGCTATTTTGACCAATATACTATTAGCATTTGCCCAATTACAAACATTAATTACGTTTATTGTAAATCAAAATTACCCTTAACATTCCTTCCATGAAGAATATATAATATATTATACTAGATTTAACTAATGCGAAACAAAAAAAAATCGTTTGTGCTATGAAGCTTCTTCGACTATGACGGACTGTAAATGACAAAAGGCCAAAAATGATCTGCACTTACGAGTATGAGGCAACATTCATTGGACGGGGCAAAGCCGGGGCAGATCGCTAGGGAATATTTAAGTGCTATTTTCCTCGAAAGACAACTATATTATTATTTACACCAATACGATATATATCTTTATTCTGACGTTGATAAACGTTCAATTCTAGGTATTTAACGTTAGACCGCATCATGTAAACAGGATTTTGCGCCGAAATATTCCAGACAGCGCAAATAGCCGGTATCGCGAGTCGTTGGAAATAAGATAAGGAATCAATGGTTTTGTTATTTACCTACGCAAATAGGGGACCGGTAAGGACACGCCGCGCCAGTCACATTTACGTCGTGCAGCTCTTTAACATATTTGCACAGACAACGGATATGGTAAACATAATCTATGACGTCTGTCGATACACAGTTTTTTTTTCATAGTTGTCAAGTGAACCGTACGTTTTCTTACACTTATTGGGTATTTCTTACACTTCGACATACAACGAATTACAATCCTAACTGCCGATCCGTGGCAATTTTTGAATTGTTCCAGATCCTATCACAGTGGTATGGCTTTCGATATGCTTGCTTCTAATATAATTTATAACAGTTGTGTACACAAGTATGAAAATTTGGAAATAGGATTCGACTCACTCATGTCTCGATAAAATAGGTCATTAATTTTTTCGCCATACGTTTACAAACAAATATCGTAAAGCACAAAAAAACGTAATGTCCTTTATTTTTTCCTACTGGGAACCTTATGCGACTTAACGCCTGTAGTGGCCGCTCCTTTATTTAACTTTACGATTCGGACAACTGTGATCATTTTTCGAAATTATTGGGCCTCATAAGCGTTTTATAATGGTTTTCCTTATTATTTAGGGGACGATTTATTCTTTAGAACTCGATCTTTTGCATGAAGATGTAGAGAATTAACACCTGATATTTTCTAGCGTTGCTGGGACTAAAAAAAGTATTTCAATCAGTTTCCCCAATGTATCTTTAACATACTTTAGAAACGAAAATACGAGTAGATATAAAAGAATACTATTTATTTATTATAGAAACTTCGTATTTATTTTGAAACAATTTCAATTAAATTTCTGTTTTTTTCTTTCTTTTCGTAAATAAAAAATATTTTCGTATTTTAGGATAATATATAGTATGGAAACTATGTCTTCAAATGTATACTTAAAGTAGGTTCATATCTAAAAAGCGAATATTCATACTATTGTGATACGAATAATAATAATAATGAATTGACAGTAATTAATATGATTGTCCTATAGCTTTTTAGATACAAGAATTATGTATAATATAGGAGAATTATTATTGTTTCCTTTACGTATTCTTAAAATTATATGTTATAACAAACTTTATGAATAACAATAACAATCATATTTACACTGGTTATAGCCAGAAACTGCAATTATTTGTCAAGATTTTCAGAACAGAGCCGCGTATATATGTAAATTATTTATAAGTTACTTGTTGCATTGGTATATTCTTTTTCCTCTGACTTGCATTTGCGTGTTATCGTTCACGTTACCTGTAGTATGACTAAGGGTTATTTAAGAAATTGATTGGTATTAACTAGCATAAATAATACGAGAATTGTAAATTTTATTTGAAAGAATAAATATATCGTGCATCTAAATTCGTACAATATGAAACTCACGTAAGTAACTCAGAGAGAAATGGCCTTCTGCGACGCGTTTGTCTCAAAGTTTGGAATTAAGGTGCTTTTCATACCACATCAGTCTATAAGAGACCCACTGCATAATCATAAAACACTTGTTGAAGGAAATCATAACCATCACGCCAGCCCATGACGTATTAACGATTTCGAACTACGAGAAATCCACAGTTGTATATTTCCCCAGATACGGTGATACTACAGGTCCAGGTTTTCTTACGATATTTCCCTTCACCGTCAGCCGATAATGTTACCAATTTAAATGAGTTAATGTACGCGAATACCGAAATATTTGTTGGTATATGCCGGGGTTCGAATCTGATGACTTCAAATTGACATTCCATTGGTCAAACTTCTTGAACACCACACGACTAATACTCGGCGTCAAAGTCTAACACCCTTTCGATATAAAATTTGTTTCGTTTTTATATTGTTTATAAGTTTTAGCGTTGGACCGTAGTCTCATCTAATGTGAAATGACGATGAGGCTCAAGATAACATATGTCTAGAGACAATTGCTTCTCAATTTCAGCTACCGGAACATGCCTATGGAGTTGTGTTACAGATTTTCAATTAAAGGGTGCTATCTAAGTAGGTATTCGAAAAGACCCTATCATGATGCTTCGGTTTCATAACGACGCTTTCTTTTGCGAAAAGTTCAAGCACATTGCTGGATTCGAACCTTCGTCGACTGTCCCACTGTGAGAACACGCTACCTCTAAGTTATCATTGCTAATTACATATTATAATTCGTTAACGGGTATTTATATTAGTAGTCCGATGGAACTGTAGCGGCCTTATGGCTAACAGTGTAGTCAGTTCGAATAAAAAACAGTTCATTTTTATACTTATAATATTTTTCACCGGCAGCGCAAGACGCTTGTATGTTCAACCTCAATACTCGTACGCAGACGCACACCGGTATACAATAGAAAGAGATAGAGAGAATGAATGTGGCATAAAGGGAGAGAGAGATGGAGATGCAAACGATTTTTCTTTAGGTGACGATTTCTATCAGTCAATTCCAATCCCAAGCCGAGTTAAGGAACTTTATGCCAAAAAATATGTAATTATCGTGTATGTGTAGTTACTTTACAAATAATACGTTGGTCTCATTTTAAAAAGTTTCCATGATCATGTTAAATATAAAACTGAAGTCAATAATAAAAACATTTTTAGTTGACAATAACTTTATATATAAAGAATATTTTTTTCTATCCATTGTATACGAATAGTAGCCATGCCTTTAATAATAAAATAAGAACAACTAAAATTTTGTTCAATCATTGGAATATATAACACTTTACTAAACTTAATCCATGAATAGTTTATTTCTTAGCATAGATTATTGTTCTTAGTACTTATGGAACAAATATTTAGTATTAGGCAACCATAAATGTTTCGTTCATGAATCCAGTATATACAAAATTCAAGGTATAGTTAAATTCCATGGCATACTCGTATATGGAATTTCAATGACTTTTACGGAATTCGCTAACTTTTACTAATTTCATTAATTTATTAGCAATACCATCGGCTGACCTTGAAGATAAAATGTATCTTATAGACAATATATATGTTGTTGGACATTTTTATAACTCTTTGAAAACTAAACTATGAAGGTTCTATGGAAATTATCGCTGTTTACATAAATAAAGTCATAATAAAATGACATCATAAATACTGGCACGTCATTATTTGGAATAAGTTCAATCTTGACAAACTTCATTACGATGACAAAGACAACAACTGACAAAAATTGTAAAGGTGATTTGAGAATATCATATAAATAGTAATATCTACAAATATAATGCAAGTTCGTTTATCATTATTTCAGTAAATTTGAAATGCAGAGAAGTTCGAGTTTGGAAAAGTTAGTATAATTCCTTTGTAACAAGTTCTTAGTGATACAGTATTGTTGCGAAAGTAAAAATTACCCTTTTAGGTTATAACCATTTGAATAATGTAAGAAGATTTATATATATTTAAAGTAGTCGTCCTGTAGAAATTCGACCACAGTACATTATTTTTTTAAGTTTCAATACTATTGAGTTTTTTTCCAAAAAGTATACAATAATAGTGGCACGCTATGATGGCCGCTTTGACACATTACAATAGTACCAGGAAATGTCGATGTATTTCCGACATATATATAATCATATAATGCTGTGTTTTCCATTAATCATTGATGCGAGTTTGTCGGAGGTGCTAGTTTGTGCTGGCCAGGGATACATATATAATTTCAAAGTTTGAAAAATATGAATGTCGAGTTATATTATAAATAAGTACGTTATTATACATCAAAATTTATTATATCGAGTGCATCGTGCATTTCGTAGAGAATAAAATCTTAATGTCAGCAATGTCTCAATGTTTAGCATTACTGTGGTGTTTAGAATACGGTAAAATGTATCGCGAAAAGTTGTAAATGGAAAATAAAAATACGTTTACATTATTTTAATGTGTAGACAAATTTAATGTTAAAAAAATGATTCAAACTGCTTAATATTATATAGTATAAAAGGTCTCCTCGTACTGTATTTCCTATAGTTGTAAATAAGCTGTGTTTAAAATATTAAAGTATATAAATGTATAATAAATGTATTGAAGATATAAAAAGATAATTTTACACCTTAGAATACTTTTTCTGTACTTTTTTTTGTGGCCGTGGCTTTCTTAGCAGTCCGCTTCATCAGTTATTTGTTATAGAAAAAAAAGTTGTAATGATAAAGCATGCATAATCAATTTTAATTTACTCGTAGCGAAATATATTATGCATAAGTGTTGAATATGTACATATATTGAAATATATACACTAAAATATATTTCATTGTATTTATTTATACTCAAAGTAACATGTGTATGTTAATTTAAGGGTTATGTTTTTGTTTCTTATAACAGTTTTCCTGTACAAATGTAAACAATGAAGTAATTTATTAGAATTCAACCTATATGTTCTTTGAATGTCGATAAACAATGTTGTGAATGAAATACTACCACAGTTTGATTAAACAGACTGCCCTTGTGAGTCTTTATCAAGAATAGACTAGATATCTGGTATTGTACAGAGCAGTATCAAACAATGGATTCATTTGCACCTTTCATAGTAATCGGATAACATTATCGGTTTAATCGAGCAAAGATTCGTCATATGTGAAATACCAACTTTTGCCCGGCGCTTCGCTCAAACTCAAACCAGTATTGAGTCAAATTAAGCCACAAAAACTTATTCAAATCGGTACAGCCATTTTTTTGAGTTTGTGCGAGACTAGCGCACCGCAATTAATTTATATATATATATATACATATAGATAAATTAAGATATCATGATAATGATCTTATATCCGTAATAGACGTCAAGCAGTGCGAGTAGGAATATATGCTTCACCCTTTAAAAGGATTGTTTCAGGCATTTCCCAGGGATCGCATTTCGGTCCGCTATCTATAATATAAAAATGAATCGCTGAATGTGTTGCTAAGCGCAAATCTCGAGAACAGCTGAACCGATTTCGCTAATTCTTTTTTTAGAATATTCCTTGAAGTACAAGGATGGATCTTACGGAGAGAAAAATTTCAAAAATTACATGTAAAAGTCTAAAAACAATACTTTTCTATACTTCCATACAAAATGAATCGTAATAATACTGAAAAGTCAATTTGAACTTTAATACCATAGCATAAAGTTTAAGTGTTAGTGAAGAGGTTCCGGGAAGGCAAAACAATTGAGTGACGTTAGTATCGTAAAAATATGAATGTCAATATTTATACGATGGTTCCGAATAGCAGAATAAGTATTAAAAAATTGACTGTTAGGCGTAACGAAGTTTGCCGGGTCAGCTAGTTGCTTAATATATATGTCTCTGATATATCCACCTGTTTTGAACATACAAGATATCTCATGTATGCGGATGACACTAAAATCTTCAAGGTCGTCTGCAATATTGACGATTGCTTGCTACTGCAGGAGGATCTAAATCGACTCTGTGGTTACCGTGAAAAAAATAAGTTAGATTAAATAAATGTAACTCTATAACCTTCACACGTAAACTGTGGCAAATCAATTATAGTTATACCTTAAAACGATTACCAATTCAACGTGTCAATTGTGTGAAAGACCTGGGGGTATTAATGGACTCCAAGTTATCATTATGATTTCGTTCATCAAAAAGCCAACAAAATGTTGGGATTTATACTCAGAGTCGTAAAATCGTTTAGTAACATTCTACCACTCAAAATTCTTTACTTCTCTTACGTAAGAAGCAGCTTAGAAAATGCCTCGTCAATATGGTCTCTAGCTTTTGTTACACATAACAACAGATTGGAAAATATACAACATAAGTTTATGAAATTTTTTCAATTTTAAAAGTAAGAAGGAGCCGAGTGATTATTAGTACAACATAGAGTTTTATGACATGTTATTACTAAAATACCGCCGAGTTATGAACGATATGAAATTTCTATACTATCTTATTAACTCAATTATAGATAGCCCAGAACTTTTAAGCAAATTAAATTTTAGATTACCTAGTAAAAACATTAGAAACTCCACTTTATTTGGAATTCCTGCCGTAAAGCATACTTATACTCAAAATTCCATTATTTATACATGCACAACAGGGTACAATAGATACTTCAATGACATTGATATTTTCTACCTAAGTCGGAATCAGCTTCTGAAGTCGGTTCGTACAAAGTTATACTCAGGTATCATGCAGGAAAAGTAAAAACAATCAGATATAAACTACAACACACACACACACGCACGCAAACGCACACACGCAACATACATGCGCCTACGTGCACGCGTAAAGTTAATTATTGCACAATATTACAAACAACTTTATAGACTTAATTTTTCGTTATGCGAAATGTAAAACGCATTACTTCATAATTGGCACTTTGTAATTATATCAATATGTTTTTAAAATGTCATGATTGTGTTGTGAAGTTCTTTTAAAAAAATATATACATATGTTTTTATATAAGGACCTGGGACATAGAACTAAAAAGAAGTTGAACGAAATGTATGGATAGAAAAGCAGAGCGGATACAGTAATTGTGACTAAAGTATATTATAAAACAGAATTGACATGAGAGCATGGTATAGGCCTCGCTTTTTACATTCGTGTATTGACTATATAAGTAGTTTTCATATGAAATGAAAAATAATTTATCATATAATAATCATGAATAGGTATCACTGCTATTTTTCATCTGTTATTTTAAATATAGCAGAGAATTAGCAACGTTAAAAATCATTTCCAACCCGGCATGAGTGATACGCGTACAATGCCAGACCTCTATCATTTTAATATAAATCTTCTACTTAAGCTTTCTCATGAGTTCTGTCAAACATACTAGAAAATCAAAAATAACTCTATTTTTAATGTCCTTTATCGATTATTTCGGTTAATATAACACAATAACTATGACTTTGTAATGAATTGAAATTTCTAAGTTCATAGTTACCTAAATATATACCCTATTAATATTATAAAGGAAAAAGTGTGTGAGAATGAATGGATATTTATTACTTTGTCACATAAAACACACTGAACGAATTTTGATGAAATTCTGCTGAAATGACATAAGAATAACACACGAAAATTTATAAAGACATTGCTTGATTAAAATATAAAAAAATTAATAAGTAAGTTTGAAAGAATCCTGCCATCTGAAAGCTACCTTGACGTAAGTACGCAAAACTGTTAGAGCTACGCGAAGATTATATACGGGGTTATGATTTATAAAGGTACAAATGCAAACGGAATCGTGGGTGGCAACTAGTAGTTAGAATCAAATTGAAATGATAACTTTTCATGCTTTTCTTAACTCCTTGTATTACGTTATATTTTAAGACAGGAGTAAAACTAATTTCTATAATACGGTGTAGTTAAAAAAGATGAATTTGAGAATTCATGAAATTTCTCATTAATTTCTTCTGTTAAATCATACAGGTGTAACTTTAAAACTTTAAATATCGTACGTAATATATAGTTATAACATCATTCCATAGTCGCCAGTGTTCTGAAATTTACCTAGAAACTCTACAAACTGATCGATTCCTATGGTTATATAGCATATTAAGGAGCTAATTTTGTAACGAGCATGTGCCAATCTTTACACGTTAATCAGTTATCGTTTACATCATATCCATTATGATGGGTATAGGTATAGGTGGCTTGGACAATGTCGCACGATTGTATATTCATTCTATATAGTCGATGAAGTAATAAAGTGAACCTTCATTTAAGTAATCTTAAAAATTACAGTAACACTCCGAAGAGAAGACTGCGACGTCGAAGGAACATCTTCGAACAGTACTGTATAACTATTAAGCCCAAATTACATAAGAGCAGTTCTCTATCTGACTTGAATACGAGTGACTTCAGTGAGTGACGACTATTTGTTAGTATACGCGTAAGGTGCAATTTTATTTTGATTATAACCTTTATCTATTTATGTAGTTGTGTTATTAGTTTTTTCATACCTATTATATATTTAGATATCCAACTAATAACCCTAAATACTCGTCTTTATAAAACGTAGAATTTTTTCTTCTTTGGCATACGTATATATCTTCAGTCTTCGTACCCTTATTCCATCTAAGTAGGGTCGGTACGTCATGTTTGTCATGTCGTGATGTATGATTTGTCTTAAGTTTTACGATCGGCCGCGCGCGACTTACCTAACTCTGCTTGGGATTATGCTGTAGTACCATGGTTTTAGTTCAAAGTTATCGACTGTTATAATATAATTCGCTTGCGCGGTTCTAGTATTTTGTATCACGTAAATGGGTGTATATTGTCTTGAAATAATAAAGTTGGTATCTTTATTGTTTAGTATACGTATAAAAGATTTTGTATTTAGTTGATATAATAATACTATATGTATTCAATATTTTGACTTATTATTCTTATAAATAAGTAATGATTATAATTATAATGTATCTTATAGATAAGTACAACACACATGAAAAATATTACGATTCAGTGATATAGCTTCGTAACACCTAATGTACAATTCACTGTACAATCTCAAAGCAGCATTCAGGCTCAAGTTTGAAAAAAAAATCATCTAGAAACCCAGTGTATAATATGATGTACATTCAAGTTTTAAGGATTTTGTTTTTTAAAGTTTCGCGCCAACCTTAATATCACCTAATATTGTGATTAATGCCATAGTATTGAATAAAATATTGTGTAAAAATGCTCTTTCCTTTAAACCTGAGAATCATCGGAAGGCATAATGTGCGTTTAAATGAACAAGATATAAAATATATTGGTTGAGTTTTTATATAAAAAAGACTATAATTAGTGGGCCGGAAAATTTAAAAACATATTGAACACTGGGTTTTTAAATCATCTCGATCATTATCGCTCGGGCCTTAGGAGGATAGAAGTAAATGGGTATTGGTACTAATTCTTAATAATATTGTGAATACAAAAGTGAGTTTGTTTGTTTGTTACGCTGTCACGCTTTAACTGCATGAAATTTTGCATCCACATTATCAGGTTTCAGAAAAGGACGTAGGGTACATTTCGTACAGAAATAAAGTACTATACCCTAAGGATATGTCAAATCTAGTGTAGTCCGGGGAAACTGTAGAGGCCTTGCCAGGTCAACAGCTTAGTCAGTTCGAAAAAGAAATTTCAAATCAAAGTTAAATTTAGATTAAATCCAGCGAAGCCGCGGGTAAAAATACTATTTTTAAATCACTTTCAAAATACACGAATACAAAAGAAACCTATATCTATCTAGGTTTAAGACACAGGTAGACACAGATTTAGGTTATAAAGAGATAATACATTATAAAAATTATATATATTAGAATTGCAACAGGATATTATATCGTGTGTAAACATGAAGTCTTTGTGATTTATTTCTGCTTCGATAATAATTAATTCTAATAAATAACAATTATCTACACAATATGATAATGTATTAAATGTGCCAAGAGTTCACCATACTGTATAATTAAAACTAAGAAGTTTGCAAACTTTACTCCCTCGAGGACGTTTGTAATAACTACTTAGTTTAGCCTAGACAGGACACAACAAATTACTTATACTAATAATGCTCGATACGATAAAAGCAACCATAACAACAATGAATTTAAAAACACTATTTATCTGAACGCGAACAATTTAACGAGAAGGAATAAATGTATTAATCGCTTTCAGCTTTAGATTACTTCAAACAATATTCATTACTTTCAAAGACAAAAGATACTTACAATTGCTCTGGCGACGCCGTTTCAAAGTATTTACCAAGTAAATTTGCTGACGCGCCTTACATGTCTTGGAACTTTAAAGGAAAGTGAGTTACCCTTACAGATAGCCATGGTATATTAGTTAGAAGCCCTCTTTGAAGAAGAGATACACGAAATCATCAGGTATTCATCTTATTTTAAAGCATGATCCGTAACATCATATCCCAATTTTTTATACCCTGACAAAAAGGTTTATAGCTGACGTTCCATTTAAGAGTACGAAGGATTTATGACTAACATATTAAAACCAAAATTAAATAACATTGACGTTAAATGTAATATTCTATTTATTTTTTTTGTATAGATTAGGTGAAAGATCTATCAAATATTGTGGAAACCTTTATTCATCATTCATTTACTACGATCAAAATACTTATATATAGTTAATTTTAGAAATACTACAATATACATACTAAAAGAGTTCTTAAAAAAATGTGGAAAATGAAACAAGCTGTTTCAAATCCAGCTTGTAAAGTAAACATTTAACTTACTATAATTTGCTAGTCACAGTTAAAATTTAAAAATATTACTGTCGTATAGCAATTAATCACCAACTAGGAAATTTATTGTCATATTACTTACGTTTCTTATTTAGAAGACCAAAGAAAAAAGGAATGTGTCCAGAATCTTTCGCTGGAAAATATGACCCAACAATTCAGCAAGATGCAATAGAACAGGATATCTCTTCTATTACTGAAAATTCCAGGTAATTTTTTTGTCTCGAAGCAAACTATTGTTGTTTGACTGTTGATTAAATTACAAAGGAAACAAATTTGTTCTCAATTGTGTCAAATCAATCTTTATTGTTAAAGTTTATTGTTAATTTAAACATAAAAAAGTGTCTTTCTGTTCATGAAGGTAACGGTAAGGCTTTTATTGCATTTTTTAAATTAATTATATGATTGGCAATTATAATTTTTTATTTTATTTTCAGCATTAGCAGTACCGATCATGTTAAGTTTTCAAAAAGTTGCAGCGTTCCCTTTCAAATCCACTCCAAGTGGTAATCTCAAAGTTCAATCGAACCAAGTAAATTTAATTGTAATACGTTATTATAATTTAGTTAAATTCGATGGTAATTTTTATAAAGTGATACAATTCATTTTTAGGTAGTATTCCAATCATCGACCGTAGGAGTTTTGCTTGCTGACCCGACTCAAGCAAAAGTTAAAGTAAAATTTGAAGGGAAAACGGGTGGTGAACATATCGATGAGTTCTTGCAGAATAGCTGTTAGTTTTTGTCATGAAACTGTATATGCTATAACTGTATGTATTTTTCACATTTACAACAACGTATTTATTAACAGGTTACTAGAAATGATTCGGTAGCCCCAGTTACAATTCGGTCATATGGAAAATATAAATTATCAAATACAAAATACTAGTGTCCGTGAGAAGATTCAAAAAGCAACATATCTTTCCACTAGTGATGACAAGGGAAAAGAGTTATCTAGTCTCGGGTATGCTTTGACTGATCCGATAGATTGGATGCGAGTTCAGTTGCCAAAGAAACAGGACTTGTTTCAAGAGTTTTACCGTAGGATACACAACTATATGTACGGTTATGTAAGACTCAATTATTTATTAGCATTTTAATAGTATAATGAGCTTTAAGTATCCAATATTAATAGCTTGGTTATCGTTTATATCTTCGAAGGAAATTGTATAAGTTTTGATATTTACTCATCCATTGAAAATTACGTGAGTGGGTAAAACTAATATTAGTTCATACCTCAACACATATATTGTAAAATATTGGCTAACGGAAATACACTTTAATATTGTCGCTATCTTAGTATAAACAGAAAATGTTATTTCAGAAATACGGACACGGTAATTCATATAGGAGAAGAAGTATTCCACTGTCACAGAATTGTTTTACAAGTATATTCTATATTCTTCGAAATGAATACACACAACTGAAATCGACTTACCTCACGTAAGACGTTCAACTTAATTTATTATTTGAAATTAAGTAATAGTAGGTTTTTTACAAATTTGTTGTAGATAATTAGTATTATTATATGTAACATTTGGCGAATGAAACTCCATTCCTTTTTATTATTCCATAGTTTTGATTGTGAAGGTATACGAATTTACAGACGAACATTCCTCTACAAAAGTATTTTTTGAAATTATAGGAAATAATTAACACCAATTATTCATTAAAATTTATTTTACAGGCGCACGTATCACCTAAAGCTTTCCAATCTATATATGAATGGATGATTCACAATGGAACGGAGAGCAATAAAGTTCTTAAAAGGGATAATATTTTAGATTTATTTTGTGCATCGCAATATCTTTCTATTAAAGGTAAAAAAATATAGAATTTTCTTACGCTTGTAACTGTATCTAAGGTATTATAAAATAATATATATGTATTTTCATAATTTTTTCAACATTTCAACATTTTATTGTGTTAAGTATCTGATAGAATATTGTCTAAGGACTTGGCCGGTGGAATATCAATCCGATATCCACAGGTGCGAACACCGGCATGTACTAACGAATTTTTCGGAATTCATGTACATTTACTAAATTAAATCAGTATTATTATCGGTTGATGGTGAAGGGAACCTTGAACCTGAAAAATGTTCTTGTAGTACCACCTAATATGGAAAAATATAGAATTGGATTTTTCGGAGCTTGAAATTGCCAATACGTCGTGGGCTAGCATTGTGATTATGCCCATACTTTCCTTCGCGAAGAGGCTTCTGACCCTGCATTGGGTCTCTTACATGCCGATGATGATGATGTTGTTATTATTTTAAATACAATTTCTTATTTATATAAGGTTTAAAAAGGCAAGCACTTTTTATTTTTAATATCAGTATAAAACACAATTAACCATCTATTTAAAAAAATCAAATTTAGATTTAGAAGATCAATGCTGGGCTTTCATTGTAAATGATAACCTATTTATTGAAGATACAGCATTCGCACTGTTCAGAGAAGCGAGGTCCAAAGGCATGACGCCTGTGATGGATTTAATGGTATTTATTAATTTATTTATCTATAATGGGTCATCAACATGACAATACATTTGTTAATATGCTAATGGTAATAATATAGTAATCAAATTAAAATGTAGTCACATTTACAGAGAACTACGGCATGCTCTAACGATAAATTAAATTTCAATAAAACTGAACTAAAATATTAAACAATTTTACAGATTTAAAGAATTTTTATAGGTATATAAACTATAACCGAAAGCGAAAGTACTAAATACGAAAAACAATGAATACTTTAAAACTTTATGCATAGAATGATATGGCTATACCACACTTTTGAATGTATTTCGTTAATTTCAGAAAATGTCGCATGTTTTATGTTACCTTATATATGACCTAGGATATTCTGTTGAGCGGAGAATAAAAACGTAAATTAGTGTAGGACTGTGAAATGTAAAATGGGACGTATTTATTAGATCTTAACAGGCATATTAAATTTAAAGTGATTAGTATCTTGTGGAGAGGCGACTTTTTCATGAAATATGTTAAATAAAAACATAAGTTACTAACAATTTTCTCCGATTGTATAGACAGGATAGTTCAAATTGGTTAAGACGATCATTAGTATATTTTATAATTTCATTGGCTGCATTGCAAATATAACAAAGATGCCATAAATATCTTGTCTGTACCCGTTCTATGTATATTATATAAATATCATAATGTGGATTCCAGATGGGACTGCAATATTCTAAATTTGATCTAACTAATGATTTATATAAGTATATTTTACTACTGGAATTCTTAAAATTCTTACAATTTCTCAAAACAAAACCTAATATTTTAAAGGATTTTTTAATAATATGATTTATATGGTTATCAAATTTAAGTTTTTTATCAGAAACTATTGATATAGATTATATTATAACAAGTCTATTCTAAATGTTTATAATATTGAATATATAATGAATTGATTGTAGGTGCCACGCGTGATGCGATTCTTTCTGCCTCTAGTTGCCTCTAAAGATTTTCTTGATTTGGATGCAGAGGAGATAATGATATTTCTAAAATCTAGCCACATTTCTGTAACCAGGTAATTTTGCATTATTTTGTATATCTTATTGACTTTTTAAAAAACCTTACTTACATGTGAATGTTCTTCATTAAATTTTCTCTCTTAAATTATTTTCCCTGACGTTTAGACTGATGCAGGTGCTTACCCGCCATGGTTGCTTTGGCTGGTACCTGCGTCAGATCGCTCGCAGGGATCCCACCGCCGCATGTCACAAGTGCGGCGCTGAGGAAGATACAGCGCAGCACACTCTACCTGAGTGTGCTGCGTGGGGAGAACAGCGCCACACTCTGATTGCGGCGGTAGGTGGTGATTTGTCGCTGCCGAGCGTGGTTGTGGCCATGCTCGGCAGCGAAGAAGCATGGATGGCGATGGCCTTCTTCTGCGAGGAAGCTATCTCGCAGAAGGAGGCGGCGAAGAGGGTCCGAGAGTTGGACCCTCTTAGCGGCCCTCTCCGCCAAAGGAGGGTCGGTGGAAGGAGGCGGCGCTTTGTCCGCATCTTTCCACCTCCGTAGCCGGACCTGAGGGGATGGGCCGGGGGGCTCATCTCCTCATTGCACAGGTCCGGCTGACGAGGGGAGGTAGCTGGTTGTGTACCCAGTCTACCTCCCTATAAGGACGGAGCCCGGCGGCCACCTTTCGCCGGGCTGACCGATGAGGCGACATGGTGATAGCCTCAGCACGATCCCATGTCGCTCCAACCAAAATCGGCGGCCGGTACACCATAGGGGGTCTCCCCCGAGAGGGTGGGTATCCATAAAGGATTTCCCCACGTTAATAAAGAAAAAAAAAAGCCCTATATGTCAAGTGACACGTTGATCACTAAAATGGAAAACCTGTGTGTTAAACCTACGTTTAGGTGGGAGCCCGGTTGGATGGTTTAATTAAAGTTAAACGCAAGATAATATGGCTTGTATTGATAATTTTACATTAATTCACACATCAGAATAATCTATTTGTCTTTAGGCAACGACGCAGATCTTATTATACGTAGTGTAAATGCGTTTGTCTAGACGGCTTCAGCCGGACTGTCGAATACTATTGTGGAACGGAAAACGATGAGCGACACTTGACACCTACATATCCATAACGTTCACTTTATAGATATGCATGTGTGGTTCCCTAATAAGTCAAAGAAAATATACCTATTTAGTATCAGCAATAAAGGCTGGATATCGAGATAGCCTGAAATAAAACGACAACTAAACGTGAATCTGTCATTCCTGTATTTTTTTGGAGATCTTACCGTCTACTACGTCTACCAAGCCTACTGTCTACTGCCTCACTCACTCACTCGTTTTTTATATGGAGATCTTGAACACAATTTTATCACATTTTTGTACGATTTTTCAAAAAAATGTTTCATACGAACCTTGTTATGACAATTAGGAAAATAACAAAAATTAAACTAGCCAAAGAAGTGTAGACGTTCTGAAAGTGATGTGCTTATATACATTTGGCATTTGATTACTATACATGAGATATTCAGAAAAAATAATCACTTTTTCCGTATAAATATGCAATTTCAAGAATTTTTGTAAGGCTATTGTTTTGAAAAGCAATTGTTCTTATTTTTTACGTAGAGCGTAATTGCTATATAGATTCATGCTTAAAAATGGATAATAATATAAACGGGAAACTGTGTTTAGATTCTTATTGGGTAAATTACTGCAAAAACGCCTGAATTACAATCTTCGGCAAACTTTTTAACCGCTCTGATTATATTTACACGGAACACACATTACGGTATAAATGTATTATATTATACTAGCTGACCCAACGAACTTCGTACCGCCTAACAGTCGCTTCTTTAATTATTATTTTTTTAATAATTATTCTGCTATTCGGGACGCTATACTCGTATAATGTCAATGTTACCATTGTATAAATATTGACAAATATTGACATTAATATTTGTACAATACTAACGTCACCCAAGTGTATTGCCTTCCCAGAATCTCTCCACTAACACTTAAACTTTATCGTATGGTATTAATGTTCAGATTGACTTTTAAGTATAATTACGAATCGTTTGTATGGGAGTATAGAAAAGTGTTGTTTTTAGACTTTTTCAGGCAATTTTTTAAATTTTTCTCTCCGTAAGAACCATCCTCGTACTTCAAGGAATAATCTAAAAAAAGAATTAGCGAAATCGATTCAGCTGCTCTCGAGATTTGCGCTTAGCAACACATTCAGCGATTCATTTTTATATCATAGATGTATAACATCGAGACAAGTTAATGGTAAATAAATGCGAATTTTAGATTCCTATAATAATATGTCTTTATTTTGTATTAAACTATTGACTGTATAACCTGCAAGGCCATACTTATGGCTATATTCCGAGCGGACAAAAAGATTGGCTAGGGCTATAAATCACGTGTTATAATAATACATTAAGGTTCTTTTTAAACAAGTGTATATATCTATAAATCTACAAATTTAAAAAGCAAATTTTATTTCAGTGAGATCGAAGTGCTAATGGCCGGTGTTCGGTGGTTGCATGGTGATTGGCCGTCACGACGACGTTTCGCCGTCGAAGTGATGCGTTGTGTTCGGTTCGGACTCATATCACCATGGCAACTGGTCGATATAAAGAGAAATCCAGAGAACTCTGAGGTGCTCGAGATTGTGAACGACCCTGATGTTCAACAAATGGTTGACGACGGACTTGCGTAAATAACAATTTTGTTGTTTTTTATAATCACAGTTTTATTGTGGAAGGAAAAAATTAAGAAATTAAATCTTTAGAGAAAAAAGTACTTACATGGGAAAGTGCATGAGAAAAATTATATCATACTAGCTGATTCCTGTATAGACAGGCAGCGTTTTCGACGAAAACTCTCGGCCGGCTTGACTTTTTCCGATAATTTCAACAATTATCATTATATTTTAACAAATTTACACAAACCCTTGACGAACCCTTGACCGCATTACAATCCCTTCAGTAGTTGAGTTTACCGCGAACAGATAGACAGGCAAACGTGGCGGACTTACAATTGAAATCGGATTAAAAAAAACGTCAATTAATAAATAAAAGTTTGTGTGTACTTTTGTACACGCGATAGACATTATACTTCTTTGGCGTAACAAGATAAAAATCTTATCAAAAATTTTATCTTTCGCCTTATTCTACGTTTGTAGAAAAAACGGCACTAACATTAGAAAAAAGGTATAATACATACTTTTCCCTAATGCGCCAAAAGAAGTGTAACTTCAAAAACTTAGATGAAACTAAACAATTTTCAGAGAGTAAAATTGATATTATTTATTAATTACTAATCTATTTACGATGGACTTCTCTTTGAAACACGCATAAAATGGTTTTACATTAAATCCACACTCTAAACAGTCTCATAACACCAGTAACCTTATAAAAATGTATGTGTATGCATCTATATACCTAAGTCATGGAGCAATTAGGGTACCAATTATACTGCCCGGGCAACATGAATAATGAATGACCAGTCAAATCATATTAAGTGATGAATACTTATTTAAACTTAATTATTTAACACAATATCTTCTTATTAGCCTAATAGTGATCTTGATTATGCTCTGGATTACTTAGGACATGTGAGTATAATGTTAAAAAAAAAATACCGTCGAAAATTCACGTTTCCGATTTCTAGTATCAAAAGACATATTCTCAAAACTTATAAAAATCTATTTCTCCAAAATTTCTTTCATAGCGATTTCATCCGTATTAAAATACATTATAAAAGCTAACAATAATAACCTAGAGTCACCTGATAACAAGTTATAATAACATATAAACAGCTATGCATAGCAGATCATCGCCGATACCGTATTGTTAAAATAAATCAATATAATTCTTAGTTTTTCAACTGACGTATTTTCCACTTTATAAATTGTAAATTGTGCTTACAAAGATTTAAGAGCATAGTATAATCTATCGAGTATTCGTTGAGATTTATTTGTACGTTAAGTTGATACAAAGTGCAAAACTTTTTATATGCTCATGTAGTATATTATAGACTTTTTTGCAAAGCTTGTGGTGTAGCGGAAAATCCTTAAGTAAATAATCAGTAAAACTTAAATTATTATAAAATTGGATTCAATTAAATTAAAAAGCTATCTTAAAATATTTTGTTGGAAAATGTAGATATCATTTAAAATCGCATAACGCGCCAGAGAAAATTACATACATTCTAATGACACCTTTGTCGCAGATTCATCACTGCTAGTATAGGAACTTTATTTCGAACTGTCTATAAATATTGAACTGTATTGCACTCAATCTGAATAACGACTAGCACAAAGGTACTCAATTAGCCGAAAACTTTGCTGTTTAAGTATCCGTACTGTCTGACTAGCTGTATATATTTAGGAATGTGTCTACATATAGGTATTTAGATCTTTTAACAGCTGTTTTCTAAGTCTAACTACCTAAAAAAATATGTCCTTTAAAATAATATATATATATATATCCACTGTGTGGATATATTGTTTAAAGTATATGGTGAAATAGTGAATTATAGTCATTATATCACCCAAACAGCAGGCTCTAGTGCACCTTTCCAAAGAATCAGACCTAAATTTGAGCCGCTGCGGAGTAATGACGCGAAGTGTATACGTGAGCGAAATTAACCTGCCGTCCTCACTCGGGCCTGATACGGTCGTAAACCCCGTAGGCGTGTGAAATAAAACATACCTAATGTGTTTATTATTTCACAGCAAGGATTTGGGTTACCCGTATTTTAACAAACGTGGTACTTATGACGTCAACGCTATAAAACCCACAGATTGTGTACTAAAACCCACAGACTTCACACCATGCTATAGTAATAACTCATTTGTTTATTGGAAAACAAAATTTTAAACGATGAGATATAGATATTTTGTCATATGTCTTAAGATAAAGACAAAATATAACATGTATACCTTATTGAAAATCTCTGGTACTTCTTTGCTAAATTAAGCATAATCACAATATCGTACGAATTGATACGATGGAATAATTATGTCCGACTAAATCGCGATTACCATACACGCGATTATAAGGGCGACCCACACGGGTTGTAAAACCCGCAATAGTGGCAAGCCTAGGTATATCGTGTTCCGGTATTAATCGGATCAAATCAAGTAATTAAATGTAATGGCATCCAGTAATCAAGCGACATGACAGGTTATCTATACCTGACTGGATAACTACCATTATGCACACAGTGAGGAACGCGATACAGTGACTCTGTCACGTTTGGAAATCAGCCAATCTATATCCAGCTACTGAGGCTCTTGCATCTCGGCATAATAGTGGCGACAAATAATTGATTGTAGATGTCTAGTTCACCTTTATTTTTGGTTTTTATTATGCTTCTTTACCATCGGGTACAAAGTAGTCCCATTGTCCTGTTCCTATAAAAAATAACGTATGCGGTCAGGGGACCCGATTCATGAACGAAGTTCCTTAAGTGATTAAAAGATTAATTTAATATTTTAAGAAAGATATTCATTAATTAAAAGTCAGATATAAAATATTGACGTAATAATAATATTAAAAAATGCTACATAAAAACTGCTTTCGATGTATACAATATTGAGGTTATACAATAGACAATGCACGATGCTAGTCGTCTGTTTTAGCTTTTCCTATAGAAATACACTTATATTTCCTTATTTTTTTTGTATGGAACTCAAAACTAAATATTTCAAACCTCAGAAAATATTAAACCTGTGAGAATCTCTTAAAAAAATCAATCAGATTTTATAAGACATTTTCTACAGAGCAATTATCCTTCTCTGTTAATAAAGAACTATTAATATATGAAAAAAGTAGTTAACGGTTATTTCACTACATAGTATAAAACAAAGTCGCTTTCTTTGTCCCTATACCCCTATGTATGCTTAAATCTTTTGATGCGGTTTTTTTTAATAGATAGAGTGGTTGAAGAGGAAGGTTTATATATATAATAACATCAATTACATAGTGGAGAAATACTGTTATTTTTGAGGTTACTCCAAATTAAAAGCGTGCGGGCCACGGGCAGTAATGAATAAATCAAAACTACTGGATCGATTTTAATCATTTTTTCAGTGAATGACATAGGCTATATATTTTATACCCGTGCGAAGCCGGAGCGGGCCGCTAGTAAATAATAGAACATAGTGTTTTCACGATGGAATTATTCTATTCGTACCCTAAAGATTTATTCACTGTCGAAAATTGGTAATTTTTTCATAGCTTTATCAGACAGAGATATATCAGACTTTTTCTATACATGGATCATCTTTTTCCCTTTTATTAATAAATAATGATTGGAAAAAAGTATTTTGTGTTTATTTAACTGAATAACAGCATTTTCACGAATTAACTTCGTGCCTACTTATTCAAATCTAAACTAACTTATGTTTTACAATAATTCGTTGATTTCAGAATTATTATGATAAGTTGATATGATGATAGGTGTGTTAAAGGGGACTTAATTTTATTAAATGTAATTTACAGTTACGTAATAATCAAATACTGGTATGGCAACAATTCAAAAAACTATTATCATTGGATCGACGTCCTTGGTCTTACGGAGCCCGCTGAACGGAACTGGATCGGCGAAGAGAAAGTAAGCCTCTAATACCTCCCGTATAAACCATCACACAAATTAGGGTTGACTAAATATTTTGGTATATATATAACTGAACCATTTTGTTGTTCAACATTGATGGATAGAGTCACAATTGAATTATGATCTCAGTTGGTAGTGTGTTCGAACACAGCGTCGAAGGACCTAGGTTCGAATCCTACCAAATGAGTCAGAACTTTCAGTGAAGGAAAACATCGGAATAAAGCCATAGCATGGCTGTAGGGCTTTTTCTAAGTTCGCCTGCCTATAGCTACCACCTTCAATTTGAAAATCTGTCGTCAAGCACCTGTTGGTGTGTTCCGGCAGCTGCACTTCAGAGCCAGTCTCCCTCTAGGTGTATCGTCACTACCATCTTAGACCACATCATCATTTAACATCAGATGAGATTGTGGTCAAACGCTAACCTATCATCATCATCATCATCTTACCCTTATCCTACCTAAGTAGGGTCAGCACAACATGTTTTCCTTTTCCACTCTCCCCTGTCAAAAGTTATCTCAGTATTCACACCTTTTATACACATATCATTTTCCACACAATCCATCCACACCTTTTTCGGTCTTCCTCTACCTCTATAACCTATAAAGTATAAAAAAAAAGAATTTTCTTAAATTATTATTATAAATTGTTTGATTACAAATTATTAAAAGAAATCAAACGCAAAAATTGCAAACAATGCAAAATGTTGCAACACGTACTTGTTTACATTACAGAATCACGTAACGTACAAGGATTTCCTAAAATATTTAGAACAGTACACAGTTCCTAAAGATCAGATGTATCAACAGATGGCTATGATGCAAACACCGAAGAGAAATAATGACATGCCTGGTAAACATTTTACGTTACACGAATTATGCATTTATAAACTTGTTCTTGAAGATTTTTGGATATTTTAAGAATCGCATACTTTTCTAAGGCTTTAATCGAACTGAGCATTATTGTAGTGAATTCGTTTTTTAACTTTTGATCTGATGTAAACCCATTTGATTCCAGCAGATAAGCATGGCAAAATCATTATGTGCACTATGGTTAACAAGCAAATGAAATGTATATGAATGTAGATATTTTGCACATTGATACAGAAATTATAATCGTACAATCATATAGAAATCAGTTGTGTGCATAAATTGCGCTCAGCTTAATAGCAAAATCCTCTCCAAATGTCTTTATTTAATAGCTGACTTTTGTTTCAAATAGCAAAAGTATTACTCGGACGAAGTTGCGAGAAATAGTTTTTAGACAATGTTTATACAACACTCATCCTTCTTCAATGTCCTTATATCTTTTATCATGTACAGCTCTTGCGCTTTACGATTTGGATAACTTTATTTTTACTAAACTGATGCGTTGGGTACATCGAACCAATTTTAAACACTCATGCAAATCTCATCTGGATACGATATACTCTCTGATGATAAAACAGCCAGATCATTTTCTATCACAACCCTCAAACAGATTTGTAAATGGTGACTTGCTTCGGTATATCGCTTTTTGGTATCAGTCGGTATATCGAACTACCCAAAAAATATTGCCGTATTTTTCGTAACATGGCCACGACATGATGGTGTTGATGGAGTATCTTTGGTAGTCGCTCTTATTATTCCACTACAGCTTACTTAGAAGAATCTATTTATAAAAAATATTTTTACAAATAAAATTGAACATACTAAGACCAAACTTTGTCAGAGTATTAACTAGGCTATATATTATTGTTTTTCCTTGATTATTAAGCAGTAATATTGAGATTTAAAAGTGATAACTTTAAATGTGTAAAATCGTTTTACAAGTAGTAATGACAAAATGAGATTAAAAAAAACAGTAAAAGACAACCCACAATTAATCCAAATAAGTTTATAAAATACAACTTCTTTTCAAGTTCTTCCATTAATGCAATAAAAGGATTTTTACAAGAGCGAAATTGCGAGCACTATCTAAATAAATATAATGTGATGAATCATGTGCCTTTTCTAAACGAATAACAATTCATTTTAAGATTCTGTAAATAAATATAATCCATATTAAATATCAGGAGGTCTACGAGGAACGAACAACGACAAAATGGAAATGCGTCGGCCGAAAATGGATTTCCCACTGCCAGACACATTAAAAGGACTCACTCGTGATAAAGACAAATATTTTCCTACAATGAGTGAATTTTTCGAAAACAGAAGGAAGGTTCGATAAATTGTTATAATTATAATAACATTTATTACACGTGTGCTCCTTTAAATGAGAAGTTTTAGCGCCAAAACTTAATTACATTTATGTTTAATTTGTGAACTTCGAGTTTAAAACTTGTGTACTCTATGAACACTGAATATAGTTGTTAGAACCAAGATAATATTTTCCACTAACTTGCTATCGTTATACAAATGATTATCAATTCGTATGAAGTTGAAAGAATGCATAATTGAAAACGTAAGTCTTATAATTAATTTCCAGGCTAACGAAGGTAACACGAGTCACCCTCCCATTCGATCTCTTCCACTGGAAATGGATATGCCCGTTATTAGTGAACAGAAACGAGTAAACAAATTAGAAGTAAGGAAATATTTAACTATTGACAATACAAGTAGAACAATGTCAATTTCTTATCCATAAACAACAGCACCAAATTTTATCCCTGTCGTAACGCAGTAATATTAGTGCCTCTGCGTTTTTTTCCCGTGGATTTGATTGGTAACACACATATCACCCTCAAATACGTGCACGCACATACACATATATGGTGGAATCAAGTTAGCAGATAGAGAATACATGTTTGTGTTCGTAAGGCACAGGTGCTGGTAAACATATTGTGTGTTTCGATAATTCATACATGTATGACTAGTTTAATTTAGCTTAGTCAGATTTAACAGTCACGATGTTGCAATCAAGGCAACATCCCAAGCCGCTACTTCATGCCATATATATGTGTAAAATGAAAAACAATAACCTTTTAATAAGTATAGAAAAGCCATCACAAACCAGGTCAAATGGATAATTTTTGCTAATACGACAAATAATTACGCTGATATATAATGAAATACTAAAAACGACACTCCTGGCAGTTATAAATAACTTTTTTGTATGATGGAATAGGAACAAAGAAAGCAATTGGAAAAACAAAAGGTGGAATTGCAAAATCTTCAAATGCAACGTCAGAAACAGATTCAACAGATCCATCTTTGCACCGTGGAACAAGAAAGAGTAATTGATTTTTTTTTATAGAAAAAAAATATTTATTTTATTTGTTTGTTTTCAAGTGTATCAAATAAATGAATGATTTTAGGAACTCTCATACTACTTACTATACATAACCTTATAAACTGAAATTTTAATAATCATTCGATCAAATAAAAGGTTAATATTTTATTGTATTTTAGCCGGCGGCTCAGAAACAAGGTCAAACATTTGACTTCCCCGTAAAAGATTCGGACTTGAACCCTACTAACAGCGAAACCAGCAGTAGAACCGACGATACAAGCATAACGGGTAAAGTAAGTACGTACTAAACGACTTCGTTAATTTTACATGTAGAATTTGTTTAGAACGTGCCTATAATATTTATTTAGATTGAAAATGCATACATATAAAACAATATGAATCATCTAGTCTAAGATAAATAGGTACAGTGCAATAATAATATAAGAGTGCTATATACTGTACAATCAAAGATTTTATTACGTAAACAATAAATATATAATAAATAAATAAAAATTAAAAAATTCAAATCGCAATTGTTTCTTATTGTCCAGAATCGTTACGCAACCCAAGGTGAGAGGAGACACAGCGTAGCCGCGTCGTACTTAGCAGCCGCCACTGCCGCTTTAGGGTCACGAAGGTCTCTTTTTCACTTTTATAGTTTAGTTTCTAACTAAGTAATTTTCATTTGAATTACAATCCAAATAAAATGAAATATTTTAACAGACCATCACAAAACCCATCGTGTTCAGTTCGACACCAAGCGACATCAAACGCGATGAAGATGGAAACCGCATCTGGGCAAGGAGCACCTGTAACTCAAAACAAATTCTATAGCCCGCGGATATCACTATTTGATCAATCTAAGGAATCTCTTGCTAAAATGAATATGTATATATACTCTCATATAATAACTTTCTACATAATTCATTGTGACAATAAATCATTACATTGCTAGTACAGTCAAATTAAAGTCATTAAAAAATTACATAGATCGTTTGGTACTAAATAAGAGAAAGAGAAGAACTCTATAATAAAGAATAAATAATAGGTTTTGCATAAAATGAACGACAAATTAATAAACAAGAAACATTTTACAATATTTCTACGAAACTTACATTACATGACGTTTCTAGAAATGAATAAATCTGTTTTTTATTACGTTGATATTATAGTATTATATAGTACTAGCTGTGCCCGCGACTACGTCCGCGTATTGGAATTTAAATCCAAACACTAGTATTATTAAAATCATAGATACAAAGGACGTATCGAAACTCGACATCGACTCTTTGTGAACGATTTTGTACTTCGAGGCGTAGCGTGACACTACAATGTCTAATAGTTGCTCATACTGTGAATGTATAATTCTGACTTTCGATGCACGGTGTGGCACTCAAAATAACAGTCTGCAATGCCAAAATCTGTCCAGCAGCTTTTGCGTAAATTGCATCTCTTTTGTGTTTTGTTATAGGTAAGATTAACATATATACGAATGTGATATGTATGTAAAACATATCCTATATATTATACCAGTGTATAATCTACCATTATACCAAATTGCGTCAAAATCCCTCCAGTACTTTTTGCGTGATGCGCGTACAAACGACAGACAGGCAGACAGAAATTGCAGAAACAATAGAAATGCGTTCTGTCATTGATTCTCAGACCCTCAGAGTATTTTTTCTTAATTATATTTCGTGTACAGATTCGTCTCATTAGCCTTTTATTATATATATATAGATTACTATTGATTTTTAAACTCACAGACATTATTATTTACCATCTTATACAAAATATTACCAACTTATGAAATGACTATTAAATACATAAATATCATTAGCAGCCACGTGTACAATCGTGATGAAACCATAGCATTTTATTGATAGTGTGGTTTTTTTAAGTCGGCTATTCCTCCTCTAGGCTAACTGTATTTGTCATCTTAGTCATCATCGTCATTTAAGATCTGTTGGGATTGTGGTGAAACGTTAAAATTCTAATGTATTTTTTTTTAACAAAATATGCATTCATAATTAGGTCATTAATGCTACAGGAATAAGCTGTCGACATCGATCCTCGGTCCTTCGAATAAGAATTATGTAGAGGTTGGTTCCCTTTTCAATTGGGACAGAGAAACATGTTCTAGTTTTTGGTGGCATTGATCCTCACACTGCATACGGCGTTGGACGAAACACTGGCAAGGATATTTATAGGTACAGTTATTTACACAGCTATAAAGCGATTGTGCGAGTTAATTAAATATTTAAAGGCGTGTCTAAGTACTTTGTCGTCTGTTTTGGACAGTTTATTTTCTGAAATGTTTTCAGAACGTATCTTCGATAATTGATATCGCACCTATAAAATTAGTATTAAGACCTAAATTATAACTTTTGATATTGATTATTAGATTTGATCCTGTAACAAATGTATGGGATTATGTCGGAGATCTTCCAGAACCTAGACACCATCATTCTGTCACGTTTCTAAGAGGAAGAGTGTACCTTGTAGGTAAAGGCTCTCATTGAAGAATATACTTATGAATAATTATTTGTTCTTAAAATATTTTTGATGAGTACAAGGACGATTATTATATTCAAAAAATGGCAAAAGTTTTCAAAACATATTACCGATTTGTTGGATATCAAATCAAAGGTGTATAAACATTTTTAGAGTCTAACATTTACGTGATCATTATGTCAACGATTTCTCTCAATAGATACACCATAATTATGCCAATAAAATGTTTTTAACTCTTGTCAAATTAATTAAATGTAAAGATGAAGCTAAATTACGTTAAGATACTATTTTATTAAAAAGGAGGTGCGGACCCTAGAGATGACGATATCCGCGGAAAATCCGTTGTAGTATCAACAGTTTGGAGCTATGAGCCGGTAACTCGGTCTTGGTACAGCGAGGCTGGCTTGGCAATACCACGAAAGAATTTCGGTCTCGTAGTCCATAAAATGGCAATATACGCCATCGGCGGGCAGGATAAGAAGGGCAAGTAAGTATATAAATTAATAAATGCAAATTCGTAGAACTTATACATTAAATATATATATATATATATGTAAATGCAAGCAATAACCTATATCTAATATACCTAAAATAAAATTATTAACTTTTTAAACAATATGTTCATTTGTGCTTTTAAATATTCATACTAAATTACGTCATGACTTCGATTATTCTCACACTATCCTGAGCACTTTTTTCTTTGATGTACCGCAGCGTAAATGTCAATACAATATTTTGGAAACTGTGACGTCACGCATTATGATATATGTTTCTTTCTTCGTGATAACAAAGATGAATTATTGATTTTTCATTGAACTATTAAAAAGATATTCTAAACGTAAAAATAAAAAATTAATGTCAAATTATTGTTTATGTTCTGTATTTTGTTTTATACTTAGCGTTTGACCACAATGTCACCTGATGTTAAATGATGATGTGGTCTAAAATGGTAGTCGCACTAAACCTAGACCTCCCGGCTCACAAGTGCAGCTGCCGGAACACACCAACAGGTGCTTGGCAACAAATTTCAACTTGAGAGTGGTAGCTAGCCAGGCGGCCTTAGAAAAAGCCCTACCACCATGCTATGGTTTTATCACGATGTTTTCCTTCACCGAAAGCTCCGACTCAGTTGCTAGGATTCGAACCTACGTACTTCGACGCTGTCTCCCAACACACTACCACCTAACCCCATGTTTATACAAAAATGCGCTGCTCAATTCATGATCAGGTAGGCTTGATGACCTTATTGTAACTGTCTTTATACATATGTTGATAAAATTAACTATTTTACTGTTCAGAGTATTACGGTCTGTGGAAAAGTTTGACCCGAGAACAGGATCGTGGACTGAAGTAAGATCGATGGGAGTAGCTCGTATGGCAGTTGCTTGTGCCAAGTATAGAGAGTATATCTGGGTAGCCGGAGGAATGACAGGAGAAAAGAAAAAACCCGTGTGTAAAACTGTAGAATGCTACAATTCAAAAACCAACGAGTTAGTATTTTATACGAGTGACAATATCTTTGAAACTCGAAACGAAATGAGTTTGATTATTTTGGTTTTTATCGATAATTACGATAAGTTATCATAATTTTGTCTTTAAATACGTAAACACACGTAATCAGATTAAACCTTTTAACTTACTATATTTTATTATTCGTGAAACAATAATACGCTTGGAAAATTACACTCACAATTAGAGGCTTACTGTTGTTATTATATTTTTACAAATGTCAATTTCTTTACGTAGAAAACATTTAGATGAACAAATATACATTAAAAAAATAAAATACTGTGTTTGATGTTTATTCCAGATGGACGGAAATCCACAGCTTACGTTTTCCCAGATGTTTTGCTACACTGTTTGCAATGAACGACAAACTTTACATAATAGGTGGAGCAGGCAAGGTGTCTGAAAAGGTAAAATGTCACAAATGACGTGATAGCCTAAGAAATTATTGTAACCTAATTGATACCTCAAGCAGAATTTTATTTATTGCTGTAAATCGAGTGGCGAATCATAAGACTTCAACAGATTTTTATGAATTATAAGTTTGAATTTGTCTTGTTTGAAATCTTTAAATAGTTTAGTATTTAATAACGTCTGTTTATATTTTTTTATTTTAAATTAAAGCTTTCATGTCATCTAACATTCTATTATAATGTGCACACTGGTTTTTTGCCGTATTCGATAATAGCCAAGTTAATTGTGCACTTTTATTATTAACATACTCAATTTTAAGAACCTTAAAATGAATAAACACTGACTCTTTCATGAAGTTCAATAGCTAAAAACACCTCAGAAGCCGTAGCTATCTCGTTAACTATGCACTTTATAATTCATCAAATACGGAACGTTTTGTCGTATTAAGAACTATACTCTCCAGTCTGGTTATGCATCAAAACTTGTACGTACATGATTGTCTGCATGGTCTACGGATAAAGATAAACCGTGTAAATGACAGCTATAATTTCTAACACCGGCTAAGGTTGACCAAGGATTGGCCTGATTTAGCTGACCTTCCATTGCACATTGGTTCGGTAGACGGATAGCAAGCTTGAACGGGCTGTCGTTGCGGCCTGGCGTTCGCGCATGTCTTTGCCACCAGGATGGCATGATGCTTGGCTTGCTCGATTCGGCAGACGGTATCCCGTAGGTATTTTTACCCAATAGAAGTTTGACACCCCACCGCTCCCCAAAGCTGTGGGTGTCCAATGTAGCGTTGCTTCCCACGTTAAAAAAAAAAGACGTCGCAAACTATGAACATCCATATTTAACAAAAAAGAGGAACATCCACCAATATGCTAACAAAAGCAACGTACTATTCTAGTCTCTTAGTTAGAAAACAAATACGACATTTTTAATTTATTTAAAATTATTTAAATATGAATAGGAGAAGACAGCGAGCAGTGTCAGCGCTATAGACACGTGGGATTGGAAAGACCGAGAATGGAAACTTGAGACTGAAATGTCGATGCCTCGTCACGGACATGCGCTCGCGTATCTCGGTACCCAGCTTATTATCATCGGTATGTTAATAATAATAATATTTATTTCATGTTTTCTTATTTTTTTCATTTACATTAGTGAATGTTCGTTGTAGACGAATGGTTTAGTCGCCAGAATATCGATTCGAAACCTCACCATGTAACTACGTATGTTTCGAGATTGAATTCGAATTCGAATTGAAATTGGTAATACTATCGGCTGACGATGAAATAAAACGTCGTGAGACAGAGAGAGAGAGAGAATCTGAGAGTTTTTTATAGTACCATTATATCTGAGAAAAATAAAGAACTGTGAAGGAACAGACAGAACTAACAATATCAGTATCTTATCACTTTGAAACAAAATGCTAGACTCATAAATACATCATATATAGGATTGATTTCTACCAGCTTCTTCTTATTTAAAAATATTTTATCGCTCCGTCTGTTTTTTAAAAATTACTTTATGTGGTTTTATCGAATCTTTATGATACAGAATTATGGTTCAGTTGTATTTAGTTGTATTATATACGCGTGCAAAAATACAAAATAGTGATTTTACTTGTTTAATTATGTTCAAACATATTCGCATAATGTGTTTTTGTTAGTTTACTACAAAGTAATTTTTATTTTCGGTGTCTGGTCTGGTGGCAAAATACTTTATTATTATCTTACTTTATTAATCATAAATGGTAAGTAACCAAGCATGTTTTAAATAAGAAAAAAGATTTCAAAGTAAGCTGGAAAGTAAATTAAACATAGGGAAACCATTAATAAAAGTCAGTTTACAGAACTTTTTTTATTAGCGTTGTTGACATAGAAAAGAATATTTTGCAACAGATAATAAATGTAACTTATCCATAGTATAGAAGTATTTCTCCGAAAAGCAATTATTTTAGTAGTTTGAATATGAATACTGCGGAATATAATGATATATATATGTGCTTAGTTGTTAACTGCGTATAAAATATAGACGACAATACTCTGTATAGCTCCATCAGCATAACGGAGTTGAAAACATGTCGATGATACCACGCAAGGTAACAACTTCGTCAGTGTTACAATATAGTTTACGACAGCAATCGATGCTAATCATCATTATAGGTATATGTAATAAATAAGTAAAAATAGAAAACGTTATCAAATCCTACGTTTTTATTTTGCTAAGTATACGTATGAATTTATGAAAATATGATTATCGTTACTATGTCCATTATTAATATACAATATCAAAACGTGTCTAAAATTGTAATATGTAAATAATAAGTTAAAGTAAAAGAAACCGTGAAACTGAACTAGTAGACTACAAAATAATTTTAACACACGTAGCATACGACGCATTGTTTAAGAATATCCAGGACCGGATGATTCATATAATTAAAGTAGCAAAGGTCTAAGAAATTCTGTGTTTCTTAAAACCCTACGCCTAGAACACCAGAGAAGTTAAATTTTTGTAGACCTCCCAAACTTGCGACCTTCTTTGGTTTTTTCTATTAAACCGAATTATTTTATTATCATACAACATCTTGTGTCTAAAAAACAAAGACCTTGTAATATTTGCTACAAATGCGACTGTCTGTGTGCTGTTTTAATCTGCCACCGAGATTATAGACCGATTCTGTACATGAAAATATATCATCAACTACCACGTACCACATACTGCAGCGAAAATCCTTAGGCTGTTTTTAATCTTACTCCTAATTTAATTTTCTTAAGCCCGATAGGCATAAGAAAACAGAATGAAAAATGTTGTTATAGTTTTGTTCACGTATTGATTAAAACGAAAATTCCAATGATTATGGAACCAGATATTATTCCATTTATTTTGTAACTTCTACTTACTTCTACTTCTGAAGATACATTTCATGTCAGAAAAAAAGAGCAAATCTTTGAGTTCACTTCATATTAGTGAATAATCTACATACATCTTTCAAGTAGCAAAGGCAAGAAATTACCATACCTTTACTAGATAAAATTAAATTAGTTCGTTTACAAAAACAACTCGAATTTATTTGACAGGTGGTGTTACAACAATCTATATGAGAGCTCTAAACAACGTGGAATCGTTTTGCTGTGAGCGAGGCGCGTGGATCCGAGGTGTGGCTATATTACCCTCTCCGCTTTCAGGCCACGGGGCTGTCACTCTCCCTCCAGCGTCACTCATGTAGTCCAAGCAATGTTGCTCCATATTCTCGTAGTTAATTTATTACGCTTTAGTGTAAATGAGAAGTTTGTACATTCGTAAAACAAAGAAGTTTATTTTTTTTAAGTTTTATATACCGTTGGCACACAAATTTCATATTTACAAAAGAATCCTACAACAGTGCAATTACCAAACGTACAAAGATTTGACTACATAGCAAATGATTTATGTTATTTAAGTTGGTTTAACTAAATACTACTTGACATGGTAACTGAGTTATATTTAAATTTAAGTGTTGTACTGTACATATAGTATTGTCAGTGGTCTTATACATTTTTTTTAAATCTTAAAGTGTCAATATCTATGCCATTGAAATGTCATTTAAAAGTGACATTGGGTAACCTCGTGAGAAGTTATATACGAGATTCTGAACTAAAAACTTGTACTGTCAACTTGTAACACCTTCAAGTGTCAACATGTCCCATTGAAAGATGAGTTTATCTTTGAAATATCTTTACTTATACGATGTATATAATTTTACATATCTGTTATCGGCTCAGAAAATACAGAAATAGTTGTTGATAAATCTCTAAGAAGGATTAACAATTGACTTTGTTTTGAAATTAAAGTTCACCGTTTTAAAAATATTTAAGATTTCGTTGTCTTTAACACGTAGATATTCAAATCATAACAGGAATATTGTATAAAGAAAATAAAAAACTTCATATTCAATTCTCATATTAAAAATGATTGATGAATGAATGATTAAGATGCCAAATAAGTAATAATATTTGGAAATGTTTGTTACAAATTTTAACGTCAAATTAAAGCTAAAATAGGGAGCTATTGTTAAAAGTTAAATATGTAGGATGCATTTTATAATTCATAACTGTGCGCTTATGTCATTGTTTTTGACAAAAAATGTTTGCAATTCTATGTGTTTTGTTTTTAATAAAAAAAGAAACAATACAATTTAATTATTTTATAGACGTTTATTACCTTTACAAAAATAATAGTTTTTCCAATTATTTCTTATTTACAAATAGTATTAAATAATATACAGTTACACTTAAATTAATATCACAAGTATGTAATATTTCAGAAAATTCTACATAGTTTCCCTTTAACCTTCTACCATGGAAACATAGAATAACGAAATACAAACTGGTTAAATTTTGATTTAATTAAATAAAAACATATTATTAATCAATCCCATACTTCTCGGCAAATGCCGAGAATATCCCTTTCGAAACCTTCATCGCATGGTGGGTAGCTCTTGAAGTATAATACGCTGTTTATTGGAACAAAACGTGTTGGAGGAATGTTGCGAATTACGTCCTGCAGAAAAAAAGACAAAAAATAAATTTAGTGATTTATTTTGCACACTGATTTCATACATTTTTATTAATAAATAATCAAGTGCTTCAATGATTTAAACTATAGATTTAAGGTAATATAAGGTAAGTATAAGAATTTATTTCATCTAACGCAAAACATCTACAGAATTGCTAGTATTTATCTATCGTTATGTGCGATTTTTATTTTTTATACTTTGCTGTCTTTATTAATTCTGGCATGATATAGGGTAATATGGGTATTGTTGGCTTTGATATTGAACAGAAGCTATATAGTATGATATCTTGTTGAATTGAACTAAATTGATGAATATTTATTAAAATAGATTAAGATTAATTTTAGCCGCTTATAATGCGACATTTTTATGCCCATAATATTATAATTATATATTTTAAATGATATCCAAACCAAAAATATACAGAGAATTATACTTATCAGCCGCTAACGTTGACGACAAATATGCAAAGTGATGGCACTTATCAGAAGAATATGCATGTAAAATTTATGAGATGAAATTATATAAACATAACTTACTACTGGTATGCCTTCGACGTCTGTGGTAAACTTCTCGATCATTTTAACATTTCCCAAATCGATATCATCTAACTGGATGTTATGTTTTGGATGCAAATGCATTGCGTGGCTGACGACACAGAGCGTCACGCAGAGGAACAAAATTTGCCTCTTCATTATTTCTAATATTTATTTTCACTTGATCCGTCTCACTTCTCAACTCGGACTTGTATGATAAGCACCGTATAGTTTAGTCGGGTTTTAAACGATTTATCTGTTATCTTTAAGCGCTTACTGATTACGTCACAGATTCGCAATAGAGATGTTTGTACGGTGCCAAGCCGGCTGGATCCCCTGTACTATCGCCCATCTGGTTGTATTACGTCTATTTACATATTCGCCTTTTTTAACATAATAATATTTCAGGAAACGCAATAATTCGTACGCAACTCATCATTAACGAACATTTTACGTGCATATTTCCGCGTAAAATGTTGCAATGCTGAGTAATTTGCGTCATGAGCCGACAATTTAGTTTAAATCGTTGAAAGATTTCTTGCTACTGAATGTATTTACGAAGTCTCATCAAAATAATCAAACATAATACGTGACTATTATAATGTAAAGTTTGAACTCACAGTATGAGTAATATTTCTTTCTTTCTTCATGGTGTTATTTTTTATATAAGAATAACGTTGTAAATTTCCATTTTATTTATATACTGACGCCTGATAACGAGTATTTTACATAATAGCGTGTTACAGATGATTATATCCCTTACCGTCGAGATCTTCTATACATGAATGTAAATCCAACGTGTCTGTACTTTTTTGATTTTTGAGAAAAAGATTGTTGCAGGAGTCTAGGAATAAGTAATAGAATCCAATTCGACCATTTTTAGAAATGTCTGTCTGTCTGTCTGTCTGTTTGTTTGAACAGGCATCACTGGTAAAGTACTAGGTTTCTGATAAAACACCAGCAAGAAAATAATCATGCATATTCAGGAGCAACATACATTTTTGTTTCATTAAAATCGGTTAACTCTATCAAAAGTTATTGTAATTTTATTGACGACGGGAGTTTAGTACGAGAGAAAAATAGATAAGAAAATGGACTTTAGCCTCATCTAAAAACCAGGGTATTTTATAGCATAAATAAACATTGCCACAGTATTATATTACTAAGACATAGAACAAAAAGAAAAATGGTTAATATTTTTTTTCACATAAATAAATATTAATAACCTAAGATGTTCAGTAATTAATTAATATGCATAATTGCTAATAGATGGCGTTCAACCGCCATTTTCTAAATCTATTGCTACTATAATATACAATCTAACAATTGGTCAATTACAAATATTACATATTTCTATAAATTGAATAACTTACTTTGTACTTTGTATAAGTAAAATATGATTTTTATTTTCCGATCGCATAAGGTTTATAATTAAATTAAAATTATATATTATATAATATAATAATATATAATATCTTTATAATTAAAGAAAATAATTCTCGAACAAATACATTAAAAATATAATTATGCGTACATCGGATCAAACTTCTGCGAATTATTTATCAAATGCATAAACGAATCTTATCAATTACATTATGCCATGTTAGAAAGTCGATTACTTAGATTAGAAAATGCTCATGTGTTTACACAAACACTTCAACGTATGACATTTAATAAGACAAATATTGTTGATTTGTCAAACAGTCCTTAGAATTAAAATCACGCCATATATTTTATCATTGGAAAATTTTAAAAGGGTAAAGGATAGGTAATCTTAATATTGTTATCTATGTTTTGAGTATTTCAATGTAATAGCCATCGTGCTTATATAAAAGGTAAATGTAGAAATGAAAACAAAATTATAGAATCCACTAACTACAAATTATGGAAAACTTTTGGGTGTCCGCGTATTTATTTAGGCGAATGTCGTTTCTGTGCTACACATAAGTGCTACACATGATAAAATTAGTTATTCTACTTTGTTTTTGATTAATTGAGAAAATAATAACGACTCTAAAAATCTTCCATGAGTCGTGATCCGAAAATTCGCCCCAATTATCAATGTACATAGTGATTATTTAGATAAGTCAGTTGTATTATTATTATGTATCATATTAGTTCATAGTCTTCGACTTTATTACGACAAAATTGGAAATTCTTCATTCGTTTCTATCAAATTAAATCTATTAAATTTTTAGAATCAGATCAGTTATTCCACAGATTCCTTCCCAAAAACATTCAACACACATTTGTGTTACAATTGTATGTATTACATTTGTGTAATTATATTCTATGTATAATCGTCTAACATCAACAAATCATCTTTATTCCTAAATTGGCTAATTATTTAGTATATTTAGTCACCTATAAAAATGTATACTCGTATGCTATATTATATCTTGACATGATTAATGACTGTATTCACTTTATTACTTATAAGAAATCCTTCTGAAACAATATTTTTATTTTACGCCAAGGGGCAGCGAACAGGCAGATGACCCACCTGATGTTAAATGGTTACCGTCGTCCTATGGACAACTTGTGTTGGCGGCGTGTTGTGTTGCAGACCTTAAAGAGCGTGTTTCAACCCTCTTTTGAAGAGCCTCATGTCATAACTCTGGGGGGACACCGTGTTTGGTAACCTATTCCACAACGTTAGGATGGGCATAATGAAGCTTCTAGAGAATCATACGGTTGTCGCCATTCTACTGGGCGTTAGGATATGTAGATGAGCATCCAGCCAGCGGCGGTTGGTGCGAGTTTGGAACGGTGATGAGGTCACCATATCAAAAAGTTGTCCAGAACACTCTATTATACATGCGGTAAAGCACACAGAAGGACCCAATGCCTCTGTAAGTTTATAAGCACAAGAAAACAAGTAAACTTATCCATGATATCATAAATTTCAAGGAATAACGCGAATATTTAATAATTTTCTATCAATATTCTAAATCAAGAGGTAAAGTGTTTCATCAATGACATTAATTGCAACATAATTAAATTTGTAGACAGAAAGCAGAAATTATTGTTTTATGAAGAACATTTTTTTTTTTATGGAACCACAAAGATATAAGAGTACTAGACCCGCTCGCTTCACTGTGCGTTAACTAAATGCTTAATGGAAATAAAATGGAAAATGAATCCAAAATATAAAGTAACTTACCACCATCTACTAAAAATTCCACATCGAATGGTCATGTTCAATGCCGATAGGTTCAGTAGTTTTGACTTCACAAAAACTATTGAACGGAATGTAATGCGCACTTCACCAATAGATAGAGGAAATGACATAACATGAGGAAGATTTAGGTATACAATTAGTCACGGTTTTGTGTAAATTGGTTGAAATATAACGATAATTGTTGGAAGTGTTGTTAAACGTCAAGCCGCTTGGGAGCTATCATCGAAAACGCGGTCTAATTCTTTTGAAATATAACAAAACAATGCATAGTGAGATATTCCTCTTGTATAGATCTACAAAAAAATCTGTGATGGCATTTACCTATGTTTTAAGTATAGCTAGTAATAATACCCATCTATCTTGTAAAAACATGATCACATACAATAAGGTAATTGGTAAGCTATTTAGACGGATACAGTATTAATCCTTGTCAAATTGAATACATTAGTTACCTTTTAAGCATTTCATACACATAAGTAAATATTTTTTATTATCAGGGCAGTATAACGTCCGCCGGGCCTTCAAATTGGTGAGTGATTGTGATATGTCTAACAGGAACAATAAAAAGAACTTTAGACTCAAGTAGTTGAGTCCGAGACAATAAAATAATGTAAAAACTTGAACATTTTGATATTCTCTGAGCTCTAGTAGATGTGATGACAATGTCAATATTTTCGTATATTAGAAGATGTATGAACAAGTATAAAACTTTTATAACTTGTAATTATATTCAATAAAATGTGTTTCGTTTTTAATAATAGACGAAATATATTTTATAACTTTCAAGGAATAAAATAAATGAAATATAATTATTTTCTAGACATTTATTATCTTTACTAAAATTGTGAGTATTACAAATATTATTATTTACAAATAATCTTAAATAAAGTAAAATTAAACTTTCATTAATATCATATGGATGTCTTATTTTAGAAAGCTCTAAGTATAGTTTTACTAACTATAACAGGGATACATGGAATAAAGACATACAAACTGACAGGCAGACAAGTTTTAATTTGAGTAAATTAATAAGTACAAATTAATTCCATACTTCTCGACAGACGCCAAGGATATCCCTTTCGTATCCTTCATCGCATGGTGGGAAATTATTGTAGATTATTTCACAATTAATCGGAACGAGTCGTCTTGGAGTAATATTACGGATGACGTCCTGTGAAAAAATGGATAAGCATAGATTATTTATTTAGCATACCGATTTGATATTAATCTAATGAAATTTGATTAATAACCAATAGAAGGTTGCAATGCCTGAAACTTGGGATTTGAACTGAAATATGAATCTATTTGTCACCAGGCATTACGTCTACTTAATACTAAGTTTTGATCTAGAATCTTATTGACGAACCTTACTAGGAAAGTCGACCGTTATACCGTCACGGTAAACGGCATGACAGTATCTTATGGCGTCATTCACTTCTTTAACGCCAATGTTTCTTTGTTTGTGTGGATATGCTATACAATTCCTTGCTACAGCGTGTACGCAGCTTTACTATTTCTATCCGACTATAGTATATTTGACACGTTTTAAATTATAAATTCTAATATTTGGACATCACGTGAAGACCAATTCTTTTTTAGTCGTGTTTCACGTAATCGTGTTACCAAATTTTTCTAGTTTCTTCGCTCCTTTTCTCCATTACCATAAATCAGTGTTGTGTTGGCATATATAATTTTATACGCATATATGTCGCGTTCCAAGATCAACTGATCCTTTACAATGTCCTAATATCTACACACTAATCAAACGGGGTGGTAAAACCATTCCGATCATACTACCACAGTAACGTTTTTTTCTAATTCTGACGAATTGCGGTGAACCAGTGTAAATATCCATGCTGCTTAAAAGCTTGCAGGCCGGCAATGACAGAAATCAATTGAAAATGGATTTAGATCTCTCCGTGGTCACCACTATTATTGGTACTATTGGTATTTTTGGTAGCTACTATTATTGGTACACACACATTTGGTACACAATACACATACTTGGATATTGCTTACTTTATCTCTTGAATAGAACTTAAGAAATCAAATATTTTATGAAATTAACAATACAATGTCCGAGATTTTTATGTCTGCACTGTAGTTTTGTTTATAAATGTTAAGGGTGCCTAAATATAGTGAGAATTGTATTTATCTGTGGCTAATATTGACGCATGTTCGAAGTAGAAAAATTGGTGAGTAAAACCTATGAAATTTGTCAGTATTTTCATACATGAATCCGTTAGATAATATGGAAACATTACTTACTACTGGTATTTTATCTACGTCGGTAGTAGGTTCCTCAATTTTTTCAGTATGTCTTAATACAGTTTTCCCTGAATCCTCCTTATACTTGGGATGTACGTGCATTGTGTGGCTGACGACACAAAGCGTCACGCAAAGGAATAAAATTTGTCTCTTCATTATTCGTATCCTTTATTTTCGGTTGTTCCGTCACCTTTCTCAGCTCCGAGTTATATGATGACTGCTGGATAGTTTAGTCGGGTTTTAAACGTTTTATTCGTTATCATTTAACCGCTTACCGTTGGCGTCACAGATTCGCAGAAGAGAATGTTTGTATGGTGCCAAGCTGGCTGGTTCCCATGTACTCCGGGCCACCTGGTTGTATTACGTCTGTTTGCATATTCACTTTTTCACTGTAATAATATTTCAAGAAACGCGCTATTTATCATTATTGAATTATTTACTTGCAGTTCTACGTAAAATTGTAGTTTTGAATAATTTACCCCATGATTTGTTAATTTAATTTATAACCTTAAAGATTCCTTGTTATTTATTCAATACATTTACGAAATTATTCAAAAATGATTACAAAATACAAATTGATAATTGCCTCATTTCGTTAGTAGTCCAGTTTTTAACCGATTTCAAAATAGGAGGTTGTTCTCAATTCGCTTGTATTTTTTATAATGTTTGTTACCTTTTAGTAAACCGATTTGGATTTTTTTTGGGAAGGGATTTTTTCAGGTTTTTGGAGATCGGCTTTCTTTTATACGTAATAAAATAATTATAATATTGCCTTCTGTAAAAACGATCTATATACGCCTCCTACACCCTGCTACATAAAATACCCGTTATTACTTAAGCAGTATATAAGTAAAATAGAAATTAACTTTACACTTTTATCCCTATAAAAAGTGGTCATAATAACATGTAGAAAGCGAATATATAACGTGCTACGTTATGATGTAATGTTATTGTAAAGCTAATACTCATTCACTCTTTACTCGAATAACTTCATGTGATATTTACATTGCTGGGAAAAATCCGCGAGCAGTAAACTCGACTTCTTAGTAATATATAATGATATTATTCATTGTTTATGGCAGCATCTTCCTATTTAGTTTGGTAACAACTAAAGTGGGTGCTATTCTTTGTGCATGTGTAAGCGAACGACATTGAACAACTACTTATATTTATACCCAGTACTTATTAAGCAAAGTGATTAGTTATTAGATTATTACTATTATTACTAAGTTACCAATTGTTAACTTTTTATGTACATAAAATTTTTCGATTTTAATTGCTGCAAAATAGGAATTTCTTCATTGGTTTCTATTAAATTTGTAGAATCAGATCAGTTATTCCTTAGGTTCCGTCCCAAAAACATTCAACACACAAATATTACATCTTAATGATTATATTCTATGTATAATCATCTAATATCAACAAATCATATTCATTTCTAATTTGGCTAATTATTTAGTTTATTTAGTCGCCTTATAAAAATGTAAAGGCTATATTATATCTAGACACGATTAATGACTGTATTCATTTTATTACTTATAAGAAATTCTTCTGAAACAATATTTTTTTTTAAGCCAAGGGACAGCGAACAGGCAGATGGCCCACCTAATGTTAAATGGTGACCGTCGCCTATGGACAACTTGTGTTGTCGTCGTGTTGTGCTTGCCGACCTTGAAAAGCGTGTTTCCATCCTCTTTTGGAGAGCCCCATGTCATGGAGAAACCCTGGAGGAACACCGTGCTTACTATCCCATTCCACAACGTTAGCGTGCGCGTAATGAAGCTTCTAGAGAACCATACGGTTGTCGCCATTCTACTGGGCTTTAGGGTATGTGGATGAGCAACCAGCCAACGGCGGGTGGTTCAAGTTTGGAACGGTGATGAGGTCGCCATATGAAAAAATTCTCCAGAACACTATCCGTTACACATGCGGTAAAGCACACAGAAGGACCCAATGCTTCTGGAAGTTTCTAAACACATGAAAACAAGTAAACTTATCCATGACATCATACATTTCAAGGAATAAAGCGAATATTTAATAGTTTTCTACGGATATACTAAATCTAAAACTAAGAGGTAAAGTGTTCTATCAATGCTATTAATTGTAACATAATTAAAGTTGTAGGCAGAAAGGAGAAATGATTGTTTTATGAAGAGCATAGATTTTTTTTATGGAACCACAAAGATGTAAGACTTAATTTCGTTATCGTGTCATAGTTATAATATTAATATACGACACAAAACAGCAAATTACCCAACAGCAAAATAATTTACGACAGGTGATAACAATAGCTGTTATAAAAGAATACATCAGCATAATTCATTATTGACATATAGCTGTTATCTATATGTGATATCAATGATGTTAAATGATGATGTGGCCAAAGATGATAACACGCTAAGTCTTTGAGGAACTGGCTCACAAGCTCAACTGCAGGGACATGCCTATAGATGCTTGGTGTAACGATTTTGAACTGAGTGGCAGCTACCAGGTTAGCTAACCAGCCGTGTATTAAAGAGACGTTCTACTTGATTAAAAATTAAAGCTCACTGTAGGATTCCAAAACATGTCTATCTACAAAATGATCAAACATACTTACATTGAACCATTATTCTTATCGCACGTTTAAGAAGACAAAGCAAGGTCAAAAATACGCATAAGTATATTTTTCAAAATAGGCCAATTTCACTAGAAAATCACGACTACCAGCCATTTTGTTTCCATTTTTATCCCGTGAACCTTCCTATTTCGACTACCTATATTCTCGTGCGCGTTACTAACAAAATCGTAGAAGATAATATAAAATTGTGAATCTGGTGCTTTCCAGGTTTCCTGTATCTACTCTCATTCAAATTGGTGGGTAATTGTAATATATCTGAGAGGAACAATAAAAAGAGGCTTAAGCTCAAATAGTTGAGTCCGAGACAATAAAATAATGTAAAAACTTGAAAACTTTTCTATACTCTAAACGCTAGTAAATATGACAAAGTCAATATTTTCATGTATTAAAAGTATTTTCAACAGGAATAAAACTTTTATACTTTGTAATTATTTAAAAAATATATATGTTTCGATTTTAATAATAGACAAAATAAATGTTATAACTTTGAAGGAATTAAACGAATGAAATATAATTATTTCTTAGACATTTATTATAATTTTCAAGTAAGTTATAATTGTAGTTTTCTTTTAACACAATACTATGGATACATGGAAAAAAACATACATACAGTGAGAGGTAGACAAATTTTAAATTTAGTAAACGAATAATTACAAATTATTTCCATAGTACTCGGCAAACGCCAAAGATATCCCTTTTGTACCCTTCATCGCATGGTGGATAATTATTGTTGATTATTTCACTATTACTTGGAACGAGCGGTCTTGGTGTAATATTACGAATCACATCCTGTGAAAAAAAAGGATAAACATATATTATTTATTTAGCAGACAGATTTCATATTATTCTATTTAAATTTGATTAATAAACAATACAAGTTGCAATGGTGTAAACTTTGGATTTAAGCTGAAATATGAATCTTCAGTCTATTTGTCTCCAGACAATACATCTATTTAATTAGAAATGTGTTGTGAAACGGTAAACGGCATGACACGCTTTTATGACATTATGCCCCCTCTACGCCACTGCTCTCAACTCCCTTGTGTGTGCCTGTGTGTCTGTGCGCGCGCGTATATACTATACACTTATTTGCTACTGTATATAAGATGATTATATATAAGATATTTCTCTCCGACTATAATATACTTGATAGGTTTTAAATTATAAACTCTAATTTTAACTTAAATGTTTCACATCTACTGGACATTGCGTGGTGGCCAACTTCTTTTAGTTGTGTCTCATGTGATCATATCTCCAAATTTTTCTAGTTTCCTTGGTTCTTTCCTCCATTACCATATATCAGGTGTATCACTCACCATGATGGCATATATAATTGTATCGTGTTCCAGGATCAATTGATCCTGTACAATATCCTAATGTCTATCCAGTAATCAAACGGAGTGGTAAATCATTAAGATCATAACACCACAGTGACTCTTTTTTAAATTCTGACATATTGGCATCCCAATACGCCAGAATCTGGTTCATCATCAGTGTATATCCAGTATAATGAAAGTTTGCAGGCCGGCATGATAAAAACAACTCGAGGTGGATTTAGATCTCTCTGTGATCACCACTATTTTTGGAGTACAGGCACAATAAAGTCATATTTTAGTACAACAATAAAGATGACATACATACGTGGGTATTGCTTGCTTATCTCTTTCTATTAAATAGAACTTAAGAAATTAAATACTTTATTAAATTAAAAGTAATCTCCGAGGTTTTTATATATACAATATTTTGGTTATGAATGTTAAGGATAAGGTATTTAAGGTACCTAAATACAGTGAGATTGGTATTCATCTATGGCTAATATTGACACACGTTCGAAGTAGAAAAATGGGTGAGTAAAATATGCGACATTTATTAATACTGTAATGCATGAACCTATTAGACAATATGGAGACATTACTTACTGATATTTTATCTACGTCGGTAGTAGGTTTCTGAATTTTTTCAGCATGTCCTAATTCAGTTTTTCCTGAATCCTCCTTATATTTGGGATGTACGTGCATTGCGTGACTGACGACGCAAATCGTCACACAAAGGAATAAAATTTCCCTTTTCATCCTGTGTATTCTTTAATTTCACTTGTTCCGTTTCGTTTCCCAGCTCCGACTTATATGGTGACCGCTCGATAGTTCAATCAGGTTTTAAACCTTTTATTCGTTATCTTTAAACCGCCTACCAATGGTGTCACAGATTCACGGAAGGGAATGTTTGCACGGTGTTAAGCTGGCTGGTTCCCATGTACTCCGGACCACCTGATTATATTACGTCTGTTAGCATATTCACTTTTTCAATGTAACGATATCACAATAAACGCACATTCAAGGCATTTATGAAATTATTCAAAAATGATTTCAAAATACAACGTTATTATAATGTTAACTTTGAACTTACCGTATACGTCATTTCGTTAGTAGTCAATTTTTAAAAGGAGGAGATTTTCAGTTCAGGTTATATTTTGTTCGTTACTTATAGATCGATTTCGAAAATTCTTTTTTTTATTGGACAGGAAATATTTTCAGAATTAAGCCTTGGATCTCAACATAAAGGAACTCTTCAAAATGGAATAGGAAACATATAGTGATTGAGAAATTTATAGGTTTAGGATCTGATTAGTTTTTTAGAGTATTTTTTTATAAATAAACCACGTACTCTTAAGCTTATTCATACCTATTTTAAAGGGAAAATCAGTTTTATGATTTAATGCTATTGTAAAGCTAATACTTATTCACTCTTCACTCGAATAACTACATGTGATATTTACATTGCCGGGAAAAATCCGCAAGCAGTATAGTGGGTAATTATTGATAGATGTATTGTTAGCTAAGAAAACTATGTAAATTAGAATGTAATCTAGGATTTTAGTAATAATATTTAATGGATCATTACTGAGACACATTTACAAAAAATAATTAAGAGTAGGTACACTGGATCAAACTTTTACGAATTATTTATCTAATGCTTAAAGCGAATATATAGCTTATTAATCGTATGATATGTTAGAAAAGCGAATAAGGTATATTAAACAAATACAAATACAAGTATTACAATCAAGGATATTGTATATAAAAAGAAATATTGTTTGTTTGTCAAATAGTCCTTAGAATTTAAATCACGATATTCGTTTTATCTTTGAAATGTTTAGAAGGTGCAGGCGATACCAAATCTATAATATTATTATCTATAGCTTTGATAATTCAAGGAAATAACAGGTCGTGCCTTTAACAGGTATAACTACACTAGTGACTCGCCTCGACCTCGCGTGTGTGCAATGTACTAATGTAGCGTCATAAGTGTGTAAAGAAAATGTATATACATTTTTACTGCTTTGATCTATACAGTACACAAAATCACTAAAGCTACGTATTGATCTACATACAAACAACATCTTTTTTGTTGCTGCGTAATTCGAATTCTGTGTTAGCTTTGAGAATTTTCATTAAGCTGATAGAGTATAAAGGGCGATTTCGATATACATTCTATGCCCAATGTAGTTAAAGTATTTAATCGGATTGGATTAATACTATATTTACCAAAATAGCGTCACAAATAAGCAATTATTTTCTAATAATATGTAGATCACAATACTGATTATTGAGGGTTTTCCTCAAATCATGGATACATCTCATATAACTGCTTAGCCTCTACAGAATAGCATAATCGCACATATCTATGATGTATAATTCGTTCCGCTTATGAATCTTACACAACCGATAAACACGATGACGTATTAATAACATCACGCTCGCAGCGGCTACCAGCCGGACACGCGCCTCTTTTCACAGGGCTAGCACATTATACATGGCGGATGTATTTTTTGTTATCACTTGTTATCGTTGTAATTTCTAAGTTATAATTACCTTTTTAATACCCGTTATATGTTATTTTGACAAGTGTGACATATTGCATGTGGAAGATTACGCTACTCTATAGAACCGAGCAATAATTAATAAATTCTACGTCTGTGAGACCTATTTATTCGAAAAACTACATTCAAATAACTGAAAATTATATAAAATACGTTCATCTGTTGAAACGAATTACACGTCATCTGTCGGTCATTGACGGTATTATATTAGATACTTTTACGCAATTGCCAAAACAGCTGTACCAAATGTATATCAATTCGTCGATTGCATGAAAAATGCTTGAATACATAGAAAGCACGAATACAGACTAGCAGCCATGCGCGATTTCGCCCACATTAATTGTATTATAAAACTTACCAACAATAAAACCTAGCCCGTAACCATCAGCCTGAAGCCTGAACATATCCTATGAGGAAAATAACGATTAGAATAGGTACCAGATAAATTGTTGAGATTACGTACCTCCCACAAACATTCAAAGTCTGAAATATTACTTGTTTATAATTATAATGTATTAGAAGATTATTTCGGTCATGATGGTCGATTCGTTTGACCGGTGAAACCCATCAATTACAATGTCCACAGGTTGAACGAACGAAATGAACGAAATTTTTAGAACTTGCCTACATTTACTAATTTAAATTTGTAAAACACGCATAACATTACAACATTCGTTGGTAACATTGGTTGACAATGAAGGGAGACTTGATACCAGAGAAATGTTCTTCTAGTACCATCGTATCTCGGAAAACAGAACTATGGATTTCTGGATGTTTGAACTCGCTAATACGTCGTAGGTTGGCGTGGTGTTTATGTCAATACCTTCCTTCGGGAAGAGACCTATGGCTTTATAGTGGGTCTCTTATAGGCCGATTTATGTGAAGAGGTTTCCCTAGAACTTCGTCTGCGTGTTTTTTGTATGTCTTTTTCCAAGTGCCAGACTATCTCCAGTACAAATTACAAAGCGATCGGTTCAGAAGCTTAGTCGTATAAACTTAACAAAAAAAGAGTTATTTTGACAATTATAATATTAGTGTTCATTGTGTAATTTCAACAAACTAATATAATGTATCAATACCTAATAGCGTATAAATAACCCGAACGCTTCACTGTACATTAAATAAACTTTTAATAAAAAAAAATCCCAAAATCAAATAGCCCAGAACCATCTACGAAAAATGCCGCATAAAATGGTCATAGCACTATACATATATAGAAGATATATAAATATGATGTCAACGTAATTCATGATTAAAGACTCTTCACTGTTTCAGTTTAAAAAAATTCTCTTATATGAACTTTGCGAATCAGGCAAGGTTGATAACAAGACTTATGCAATACATCAAAAAGTGAACTAATAAAGCGAACACTGAATAATTTTCAGCGGAATTACTGAATCAAAGAATATTAGATGTTTGTCATCATTGATATCATGTGTGACATGTTTGAAAGACGCAAGATATGAATTTCTTATGAAGAATATGGAGTTGAATTTCAGTGATACCATAAATATATAACAATATTGTAGATTGATAGCATTTGTTTTCTTGTTCTGTTCCTGTTAATCTATATCAATTCACGTACAATAAAATGTAAGTTTACTTAGTTAATCTATATCTGTAAAATAAAATTGCGTGTTGGTATATCTAATAACTATTAACTCTAACACTATTTGACCAATCATCACTACCAAGGTAGTAGCCGAAGCCGAGGTTCGGCCATTCAGACACCCTTGAGGTTCCGCCAAGCGGCTGGGCGCCATAAGTTTCGCCCTATGAGTCCGGTGAAGCTGTGAAGGCCCATCAGACCAACAGCGTATAGTCAACGTGAAAGTAGGTACATCTAAGTGTTTTTTCGTGGACTAGGTTTTGATCCTATCTATTTTGCAACAACTCGGTACTGTGTAGTACTAAGCTGTATTTTATTACGTTTTATATTCTACAACGTGTTCGAAGTCGTGGATTGTTACTAGTATAAGAATAAAATTCAAGTCTCTGTTATTTGTTCGGATTAATCATCACTACATTGAATCGATTTTAACAAGACATTTACTGTTAGGAAAAGAACTTTCCAAAAAATTATTCAGGCTACGCTTGCCACTAAGACTAAGCATTACACATAATATATAGTTTTAATTAAAGTTTCTTTTCGAATGTTTGCTAATAACGTATTAACTGTTGACCCTAACAGTTTCGTGTCACTAAACAGGTCTAAATTCTGTAATATTTTTCACTTACTCTGTTTGCTTTAATTTTGCGATAGGTATCTAAAAATATCAACTCAACTTATATGATCGTGTAATGGTCGAAAATTTACCATAATTCGTTAGTTTTTCATGTTTCAATATGAACGAAAAAGAACGGATTTTCCCAAAAAAAATGAAGAAAAATCTAAAGCCCGCCATTATCTACTTTAAAAAAATTAGGAAAATCGGTTGAGAAACAGAAGAGAAAGATGTTCTTAACTGTATTCCTTCTGACTTTTTTAAATACAGATATTGCTATATCAATGTACAAGTGTGTATCCATTTAACTTAAAAACAAAACGTATGATGTCTCGGGACGCCCGTTAGGAACGAAATTCTTTAACGTAGAGTAAGAAATCAAACTCTTAGAGTTGCTTTTAATATATTGTAGAAAATATTTATCAAAAAGTAGATACTAAATTATGTATTACAAATGATCCTAACTAAATCTTTAAAAAAATCCTAGCTAATATTATAGATGCAAAAGTCAGTTTGTTTGTTTATTACGATTTCACGTCTGAACTACTCAAGCGAACATTATGAATTTTTTTGTATACAAATTGTCAGTTGAAAATATGTACTGTTCTAAAAGGAAAGATCAAATGTACATCAACGTGAGTGAAACTGTGAGCAAACGATAGTGCTAAATAAAAATTCATTCTTATGAAATTTCCACGAGTCCAGTTTTGAGGTTAAACAGCCGGTAGCGCAAAATGCTCGTCTACTCGAATTTCGATAATCGCACATAAACACCATTCCTATACAAAAAAAAGATAGAGAGAGAGAGAGAGAAGGGTGTGTAAAACTTTCTTCTTACGTGACAATTTCTACCAGTCACCTCCTAACACAGAACTTTATTTCAAAAACTTTGATTATCTAGTTCAAATAAACAAAATATAGTAAAGGTAAAATAAAGCACATATTTGTATTTTTACTCAATATTCAGGCACGCAAAATAACAATATGATAACGCTTTCATCTGTGTGTACATTTCTCCGTGCCTAGTGTCATAAACAAATTTGTTTGTCATTTTTGTTACATTATCTCAGTCCATAACAAAGGTGCCGATTCGATAAATGCGGAATATCTTGTTGCCTGTCAAAAGATAATAAGGTACACCAATACTTTTTCTAAAAACAATAAACAATAGTGGAACTTGATATCATAAATAAACTAAAGAAGCAGTCTCCAGAGCCGCGCGCGCCTCATGCAAGTTTACACTTTACAAAAATGTTTTTACTAAATTCTTCGCGGTCGAAATTACGAATAAGAGCTAGACTATAACAAATTAATATATATCTAATTAATAAATTTGCCTAAGTTACACCTTATAACGTCAACTATCTATCAGTGAAAGTTCCGTTAAAATCAGTCCAAGCGTTTGGGAAATTAGCCGGAACATAGAGACATAAAAAAATTCAAAATTCTTTTTTTTATTATAAGTACCGTATATACTGTCATATCCATTTAGTAAAAAGCAGTTATTTTAACATAATAAACAGACACTTCAGTTTTATTTATGTGTTTAACCATATCTCACATGATGTTAAATAACCTTGTGACTTAAAATAAAGGCGCTCAGGTATAACTACAAGAACACACTAATAGATGGTTGACGGCCGATATTCCACTTGAGAATGGTGCCTGTCATTATGCTATGATTTCATCACCCTTCGTCCCACTTGAGAACTTAATTTCGTTGTAGGATTCTAATCCACGTCAAACGACGAGGTGTCCGAATACGCTTCCATAAAATCAGACGTTTCAAAAAAATTTAATCATTAATCTACAACAGTGATTCCCAAAGTGGTCTATATAGACCCCTAGGGGTCTATGACAACCTGCAAGGGGTCTACGTCAGCGATAAAAAATTTGGGGGTCTATGAAATGAAAATGGGGGTCCACGATAGTGGATCTCAACACATACACTGATAGTATCTATTTACTTACATCATACTATCTTATAATATCAAAACATATACATTATTTATAAAAGTACCTATGAAGTAAAAAATTTGTTATATATGTTTATAAAATTGTGTAAGTTGTAGGATGTTGGTATTCGCTTTGTGGTCGCAATACATTTTGAACTTGTAAAAACCTGGGAGTCGCAGTCTCAGAGCTTCGCTACCTTGCACTGGCTTGTTCAATTCGTCACTCTATAAATACGAATGTGGGACGAATACGTTTATTCGTTTCCTGAATCTTGAAAAGGAAAGTGCTAACAAAATATTAAAAAAAATATAAACAGATAGTATTTAAGTTTTTAACACTAACTTCACTACAGTTAGAAATTTACAGGAAAACAATATAAGGTAAGTAGGGGGTCTACCCAACACGGAAAAACATGGCAAGGGGTCTACGACACAAAAAAGTTTGGGGAACTCTGATCTACAAGAATTGAGTTTGATAAAATAAAATTCATAAAGGACTTTGCCTACTGTGAACGAAAGTAGATGTGATGTTTTCAATATTATTATATACCATTGTATCCAAGAAGTATTAGATATTGAAAAAACATAAAACAATGAGTATATAATGTACTACTAGCGTTTGTATCTTCATAAATGATAACACTATACATTATCTTCATGTAACTAACAGATTAGCGGGATTTTTTTTAAGCTTGACACTTACTGTTATATTTTGACATATTTAAACAGTATCTGTATATATTATACGTGATGTATAAACTGTTATTTTTTTAGTAATATCCGTTAAGTAGGTATTGCGTGAAAGAGTCAAAAACATCCATCTGTCCACACAAACGTTGTCATTTATAGTATTAAAAGCATAATAATTAAAGAATGCAGATTGATCTATACCTCGAATAACCATATTTAAATTTATATCACTTGATAGTGACTACAAATTTTTTTAAGATAAATGTTGTAGCGTTCCGCCTATTATTATGTCTATTATATATATTCCAGTTGTTTGCCACATATCTTATAACTTAGATATATAATTAAAGCCGATAACATTAACCATCAATAAAGAGAAACGTTTAAAAGACTTGTATCCAGTTGTCTTAATAGATATAACTTTAATAAAACAAAACTTACTTTCTATAATGTTGTAACTGAATAATGTAAAAAATTAAAACCGTTAGTAAAACATACGTTGTTTTTAATCCACTCTTCCATCGACAAACTGTGTGGTACGGAGGTATGGGCTGATCGCCAATCAAGGTCTGCCTTTAAATTCAATAGCAGACGGTTCATTTATTAGGTTAAATTCATACGAGCTGCATGTCGATCAAATAAAAATAGGGACGTATCTTAAGAACAGCTTACTGGCGTTTTGTACTCTACGCCATGTTGACTAAGTGTGAGGCCTGCATTAAATCGCCAATATCGAATTTTGGATACACCTATTTACTCTATTTTTATCACTGTTTTTATACATAAAATTCCATGCGGACGTAGGCATGAACTCTGCTACTATCTTGTATATAGAGTCGTAGATGTGTCGAAACTTGACAATTCTCATAATAAAATCACCCCTTGAGATGTTTGCTATAACGACTCTCGAAAAATTTGCGATTCTGTATGGTTTTAAGTTGGTTTTTGTATTATGAAAATATTTGCGTAAATTTAATACTGTATTTGTGTAATTTGTGGTTTCTTTATGAAGTTTTCCTGTACCGTCTGGCGATAGTACTTACTTTATAACAAATGAAACTAGCGAATCCTAGCAAGATACGTAAATTCTGTGAAAATGTGTAATACATATCGAAACTCGAACCAGCGGACGTGAAGTCTTGACCTATTTATGATATAACACATTTTCTTCTCAGAAGTCGTGGGTAACAACAGTCTGTATATTTTTAATAACAATTATTAAAAAAAAAAAAGTAGAATTAATGTCAGGTTTTAGCGTTTATCGTAATTTAACCAACGGGACTCGTTTATTTTCTTTTCTCTTCGCATTATACATTGTAGATTACTTCCCATAACTTCACCTGGTGGGCAAGAGTCTTTATCTGTAAAATGAAATCCTTCGATTTATGTTTATAGATGTATATTGTACAGAGTCCTGTCTCAGGAATAATTTCATCGAGTTGTGTGACAATGTCATAATTATTTTTACTGCATATTTCAATTTAATTTTTTTTTTATTAAGTTTCGTGTATTTTACATAATCATAAATACATGGAAACTAAATATAAGAATGGCTTTCCCCAACTACACTGATAACACAAGTGTTAAAAAATATTTCTTCAAATTTGAATGGCCATATATGGATAAGCTTATGCAAAATCAAATCATTTATGTATATGATTTATACTTGTGTATCTAATAGTCTATGGTTTATTGAATTAACCGTAATATATGCATACGAGTGTCTTGTGGTTTTTGTAAGACAAACGTCTATTAGTGAAATTAAAAAAAAAACACAACTTCTTAGATATCACTTTAATTTTATTAGACATTTTATATTCATATAAAATACGCACATATCATTTATGTAAAAAAATTACTTTCTAATGAACACTACTTTTGTCTAAGGCTTTAATCGGGTTATACTTCTTTACGTGTATGTCCGCATTGTCCTTAATATTAGCCAGATTTGGACTAGAGGTTACTTCTTTTTCTCCTATACCTACATGCTTATTCGTCTGATATGTATCTGGTGCTACTAGTCCTGGGTTAAACATGTTTCCATAACTATGGTCCTCGCTCATAGTGCCTCGAGTTATCTGAGGAGAACACGAAAAAAGAAGTGGCACTGCGCAACCACTTATCTTTCCACTAGGGAAAATCGCAACCATGTGCGGATCGTGAAACAGTTCGTGGGGCATTTCGTAAACGGATGGGATATTGGCTCTTCGAAAATAAGGGAAAGGCATCGTTGGTAAAATATTTTGCATAACAGCTTCGTGAGACAGTTGCGCCAACAACTCTTCGTCACTGGATCTTATTGGTCGTATGGGTGACATGAATAAATTGTCAGAGTTAAATCCATCTAAATTATAATTCATAAGTTTTTCACGCGGTATCATCTTGTTAAAATACATAGGGTATACAGCAGGAAGAGAACTCACCGGGGGCACTTGATCTAATGGATATGAAAAAGGTAAGTCACCATGTGATACCGCTTCGTTCAAAGTTATAGGATCTTTTAATATTCCAGACTGATCTTCTTTCGGCGTCCACGGCTTGTACCAAATTATAGGTAACGGTACTTCTTTGTTTACGTCAGCAGAGTAATTCTCGATAGCTTTTAGATTTTGTTCGAAGTTTCTTCTCGCAGCTGGAATTAACTGATGTTCCTCTGAAGATTCACGGTTATCGTTCGTTATCATTAGAATCGGATCTTTGCCGAGATGAGGTGGTAAATTTGGAGCAAATTTTGGTATTTGATTTTTGTCTTCACGACTGCTACTCTTATTTTCATTCAAAGTTCCTTTATCAGTGCTCTCACAGTTTGTAAGCACATTTAGGGTGAATATAACGAGCACAAAAACTGTTAATAATTAACAAAACTTTCCATTGTACTTTTTACACTGTTGCTGGTCGTATAGTTTTATTATGAATATTGAATGAACTACATTTTAGGTTTACAGTGTGAAACAATAGTCAAATTACAATATTCAGCTAAACAAAGTCCATGTCAACCAGAACCCGCATAACTATACCTGCGATATAAAACGGACATAAGTAATATAAGGGAATCAAGTTGCAGTGACTTTATGTATGCTATGCATAAAAAAATATCACCATAACGACGCACCTATGTCTTGTTAGTTAAGTAAAAATATTAAACTATTGTTTATTATCCGATTAATGTACAATTTTCATTAAATATTTATAATTTTACCTACATTTTTTGAGAAAACCTGGGATCCATCAATGTACAGAATGATAACGCGAGTGTCTACTATTTGTAACATTGCGAGCTAGCATGAACGTGTCTGAATTCCCAACTCTTGATGAATATCCATGTTATTGAGCTTAATCTAAATCACCAAAAATGTTGTACCTACTTAGTGTGCCACTTTGCCGAATTGATATAAAAAAAATCATTACTTATGTAAATTGACAAACCTGTTGACAATGAAACATTAAGTTCTTTTAAAAAATATTTATTCAACTTGTGATGCCTTAAAATATATGATTTTGATTGAAAATGAAGTTCACAGAGAATAAAAGGTTATTTATTCTATTATATATATTTTATTGCTTATTATCTGAAGTAGCCAACGCTATCTGCTTTTTGGTTGATATTTTATTTGCTGTCATACTGGGAATTTGGTTAAGCATCTTTATTTCCCGTTTGTTTGGAAAGAAAGTGAAATCATCCTCTGTTCGGTAGGCAGAAGCACCGTATCCTGTAGGAAGAGCTTTTGCTAAACTACCTGATGTCACTGATGGAGCACAACTGAGTAACAATGGAATACTGCAACTTCCAACATTTGCATTAGGAAATAGACCAACTGTATTCGAGCCTGAACCTGTACTTCTACTCGGTGGTCCCACAGCAGGTCCGTACGCTGCTCTTGCATTCTCCTGTGCGAGCTTCCAGTGGCCGTGATGGTGGTTCATAGGTCGAGCTGAACCATCAACTAGGGACATACTATGTGTTATATGATCGTGCTCTTTATCAACATTTAATACATGCATATGGGGCCCCATCCTATTAAAATTATTTGATGATTTCATTGTACCTATCAATTGAGACGGATTCTCAAAACGGTTGTCTGCTCTGAATACATTTTGATTATCAAAATCCTCAGCTTGTTTTACTAAAGTTGTTTTATCAAAGTTTGACATTTTTTCTGGCGACCACTGCATCGTAACAAATTCACTTGTTTCTTGTGGGCTTGTATTAGAAATATCAGAAAATTTCGCTACTGGATGTGTTTCAGTTTGTTTTGGTTTAAAACCTGTTATAAAAGATTGTTGATTATCTTCGCTTGTATCACGACCTTTCTTCACAAAATTGTCAGTTTGTTGAATTTTTCCATTAAAATGTTTTGACTCTGAATTGTCGAAAAGTTTTGTTTTCGAATCTGTATTATCCATTTTTTTGTTTTTTATATGAGATGATTCTCTTGACTGTTCATCTCGTTGAAATTGATCCTCGAACTTTGTAGATTCTTTTGCGTTATTAACATCATTACGTTGGTCTGAAACGAATTGATTTTCAGTTATATCATTAAATTTTGGTTCTCTATTGCTTAAATTGTGTGTGACAATTGCAGACGTAGATAACTCATTTTTGTCTTGTATTTTGTGGAAATCATTTTTTGCATGTGCTGAACGTGTGTCTGTTAATTTAAGTTCATTATTTGATCCAGCTGTGTTCATATCTGATTCAAAACTATTATTTGTTGTCGGTTCTTCTTTAATGAGTTTATCTTCAACTGTTTTCATATTCATCGATTGACCATGCGACAATGTGTGATCAGATTGTGCTGTTTTTGAAATATCAAATTCAGTATTTCTATTATTCATATTACCCTGTAACGAAATATGTGGTAACTGAGATATTTGTCCATTGTGCATATTTTCAGAGTGACCACTCCTCATAAATTTTTTTTGTTCCAATTCTGATTCAGATTCATTTACAGATGTTGCTGAGGCATTCATGTCGTCGTCTAAATTGTCGTTTTCTTTTGCATTTTTTTCTTTTGGCTTTATTTTTATTACTTGACTACTGCACTGCATGTGTTCATCCATTTCATGCTCCGTAGTACTTTGCTGTTCATTTTTGCTTCTTAATTTATTAATATTATTATCTTCGACAGTTTCACTGTTGTTATTTTCAGAATTTCCAAACTCTTCCAAAGACATACTGTGAGCAGAATTTCTAAAACTATCTTCTATATTTCTGGCTATATCAACATTTTTTTGTATGTTTTCCATAGCTTCCTTCCACTGTGCTATCCTTTCCTCTTCAGACTTAGCTACAGTTACATGAATATCATGCAATTCATCTGCATCTTTTAATGTAGTACTGTGAAAACTCATTGAATCCAAATTTCCAAAATTCTCGTGAATATGTTCAAGAGCTTGCCTTGCTGTATCAATATCTTTGTGCACTATTTCATCTATACTAAGGTCGTCATTTTTAGTTACTGCCAACTTCATATCCTGCTTATTATCCATTTTTTTAAGATCACGCTCTAAATTTGCTATTGCTTCTTTTGCCATAATAAGGCTACGTTTCATTTCTTCTTCCGACATACTGTGATCGTTAATATCTTCAATAGTCGTACTTTTCATTCTCATTGAATTTGGTACTAGCTTTTCATCGCAAAGTTTTACTTTTACTTTCTCATTACAGCTTTCACGAGAATTAGAAAGTTCTTTTTCTTCGTCAGAATCTCGATATAGGTGGTAACCTACTTTTTTCTTTACAATTATTGGTTTTTTGAAAGTTAAACTTCGTGCCATCGGTAAAGTGGAGTCCAAATCCTGGCCATGTGTAGTACTTATTCCAATATCAGGTTTTTTTTCGAAATCGTTGCTTTGTTGTGGAGATTTCTTTTCTCTTATTAATTTTATTAATGAAGGCCCCGTTGTAGATGTAGTATCATAAAAATCCTCTTCTGGTAAAGCTGGAGCTGCTGTGATGACACACACCAAAGCAGATAGTACTATCAACGTCTCCATTGTGTACCAATGATGTATATGATGAAGGCAATAATTTTGATATAGAATTTATACTATCTGAACGTGTAAAGATTGCCGTTTACGGTCAAATTTTAAACAGAACGTGCTTCTATATGGTTACAATTAAAATTCACTCGGAATGCTGAGCTAGCATCTTCCGACATAATACAGTCAACCACAAATTATTATGTGATAGAAGTTAATATTTTTAAAATCTTCAACATCCTATAAAATACTTTGTATGTAAGACAGGATTTGAAACAGCCATCTCATCTGAGAGTAAATGTCGACACTAGTCGAATGCTAAGCAATTTCTTATTGAACCCACAAAGATTCAAATCAAAAAAGTATTCCTTGAATCGGAACGAGCAACTAACTTCTTGAGAAAATTTCATATCGGTTTGATACTTTGAATTAGTAGGAATCTAATTCATATTCAGTTTATTATCAAATAATTTAAAACTGGTTTTAAATTTCATAATGAACTCGTAATAATTTATAATAATACAATGGAACGCAAAAATACAGAATAGTTTAAGCGTCTCCTGTAAATTAACATAATACACCCCAAAAATGATGTATCGTATTTTTAAATTTGACAGATTATTTTTTTATTGATCGATATGAATATTATTTAAATTTGTACACAAATATTATGTACCGAGTGTACATTACAATGATGCTTGAAACAATTCGAAGAACGTGATTAAACCTTGTTATCGTTACAGTTAACTGTATTTTTCCTTTATATCACACATATGTTCACGGCGATTAAACGTTTTGGACGTAATTAAGCAAATTAAAAATTGGTGAAAGTGATTTTTTTCATTTACATTTTGACACGAGTGCGTTACTGTAAACGATAATCTTTACTCGCATACAAAAAACGCCATGACATTGTGCTTGTATAAGATTTTTATCAAAAAGAAAATAGAAACAACATAAAAACAACTATTAATGTTGTTGTTAATAATTATATGTTGTATAAATATTCGATTGAACACATAAACTTAAGTTAAAATGAAAGCCACATTTAAATAATATATACAGCACGAAATTATTATGGTAACATTTAGTTCCACTATATGTGTAGAACACAATTAACGCTGAATTATATTAAATTATGTTATATTAAAATATTAAACTATTGCTGAAGTATATTTAACAGTAACAGGTAACAGTTTTTTAGGTAAAATAGTGTAAGGTTTTATAACAAAATTTCAAAGCACATTACCGATTTGTCGAATACTACGTTCAAGCACCATGTCTAGCAGCTTTTAATGTCTAAAGGCTATTACAGGGTGGATCAATATGTGAACGATGGTGACGTCTGGAAATGACGTCTTCTCTGTACATCCACTAAAACCGAATATAATTATCTATGTTTATAACTATGTTTTAAAAATATGAGTTATAATATGTTTGATGAAAATATAAACCAGATCGAGCTTCTTACCGGTTCTTCTCGATGACTGAATTGTTTTCCGAACCGGTGGAAAAATATGTGTTATAATATGTTTGATGAAAAGATAAACCAGATCGAGTTTCTTGCCGGTTCTTCTCGATGACTGAATTGATTTCGAACCGGTGGTAACTTTGACGTTCATAAGCGCCTTCTCAGGGCCTGAACTGAATAAAGTATTTTTTATTTTGATTTAATGAGTTCAAATTGTTATTATCACGATCAGAATAGATAATGTAAATTTTAATAACTTAGTTAACTTGACTTAAGTTAAATTGAAGTTAAATATTATATGAGCAGCTGACCAATAAGATGACGTAATTACATATTTTTCTCAAACAACTTTTTTTATTAGAACAGTATTCCCTTTATGCCTCATCAGCAAGTACAATTAAAAAGAGTCAGTCATAACGGCTTAGAAGCGGTGGAAAAATTGGGTTAAAATTAGCGATTTCATTCAAAACGTAGGTAATTGATTTCGATTTTATTAAAACCATATTGAAAAAAATTACCTAAATGTCTGCATGTAGTTATACCGGTACCTGATTTTCTTTGATTTCTTAACTATATAAAAAAAACTTATAAGAAATCGAATAACAATCTGTAATAAATAAACTGAATGTGGGATAGTTATCCCACATTTTGAAATCAATATTTATTTTCCTACAATCAAATGTAATGACAATCATGTCTGTTGACTCTACCATGAAATCAAGGGTAATGGACCAAAACGATTATATATATTTAAAAAAAAAAAAAACTCCCAGCACTACTTTTGAGAATAGATGTCTATATAATGTGGTTAGAAGCATTTTTAACAGTGACGATAGTTGCCGTTAGGGATTTATCAAATTCTTAACCAATATACCAATTACACTTTAATCCTCATCAACATCATATTAGACTTATGTTGATAACAATACTAAGAGATCAATAACCATAAATTTTACTTTTAATTATTTTACTGCATTGGCACGTTTTTACTACAATAATATTACTATAGTCACTACATATTATAATTATTTACACGTCATAACTAATCTAAAGCTATTTCGGTATATTCATACTTTCCAAGACATTGTTTTCTGGATGGAATTTGTATGAGACATACGACAAATTACATTGTTGCTATGAATAGAAGACTGGTTTAAAACTCATTCAACTTTCAAATAAAACCTTGGAGGATAGATACCCCTACTACTACCCAATAAAAGTCGGGGTATTTAACCTTTTATGTAGAGTTAGATAAATCCTTCACTTAAACGAAAAATCTGAAATAAAATATTTAAATTTTTTATTGATTAATGTTATTGAAACCGCTCTTTTAAATAACAATAAAATAATACCATCTTACCATATAACATAAAAAGTTACATGTTTCCGGAAAACCGTTTAAATCTTAATTCGTTTAATTTTCGTAGGCAAACTCATAGAATTTTGTTGATAACTCAAAACAAATTCCTTTCAATTTGGTAAGCGCACATACATTTACGAGTCGGCGCTTTTAATTTCGATAGAAGTGTTAGCATAGTGTTATATACTCCGATATTAATTATGAGACATCTGTCTTCCTACGGCAAATATCCCACAATTAATCTATGTAAGAATGATTGTAACGTTAATGTATTTTAAAAGTATGCATGTTGTGTTTCTTGCCGGTTCTACTTGATGATTGGGGTAGTTTTCCGAACCAGAGGTAATTTTTACGTTCATAAGCGCCTTCTTAGGGCCTAAATTGAATAAAGTATTTTGATTTTTTAATTTATTATGTACTGGCATTTAGCTACATATTTATTTGATAACATAATGGACGGTAACATCTAAGTGTAGTTTTTAGAACATAATAATACACATAGATAACTAGTTATATAAGTATGTACTGACACATCCGTAAAACAAAAACACAATATATCGGTTTTCATATACGCAGTAGAAATAAATACTAACAGAATACGTAATAGAAAATTACACTTTGTAATACACTACAGTGGGTACAACAGATCTCCTGATTAGCTGTAATAAACCTTAAAGTGGGAGCTTACACATTCATTTCTCCTGTATAACAGACTTCTGAAACAAATACAAGCTGTTAAGTTGTTCTTATGTGACATTTGTTGTATGTAATGAGCAAAAAATATGCTTGCTTACGTCATACATAATCGATGTGTTTGAGATTTTGTGATATATTTTTTTAAATCAACATATTGAACGACAAATTTCAACACATTAAATGTTATAAAATTATAAAACTTCCTACATATATCAAAGACTACTGTTTTTCTTTGTTTATATGACCTATTTAATTTTTATGAGGAAATACAGTTAGTGTTTATTAAGTGTAACAGTAGACAAAATTCACTAAAGTTTTTCTAAACTTACTATTGTCAAAGCACTAAGAAGGTAAGTAAGTAAGAAAGTATATGAAAATAGACATTAAAAAAACATACAAAAATTAGAAATAAAAATATAATAAAAACTCCTTAACCGATTCGACCTACTGTGATAACTATTTTTATACATGAATACAAACAATAAATCATCAATATAAATAATATTAAAGCAATTTTACTCGATACATATAATTACGCTATTCTTTACAGGATAAGGAGTAATAACAAAATGTAACGCAGATAATTTAAAGTCTGTTACACGATTGTTGAGGTAAAACAATAATAACAAAATTACAATTAAAAACATAAAAGTCAGAAAGCAACTCATATAAACTACGTACATAGAACGTATTTTTGATGAGAAAAAAGTCACCGTCATCAGCTAGTTTAAAATAAAACAAGAAAAAATCATGTCTATCTATATTTTATTCGTTTTCTTATAAAGTTTACAATGATCTTAAAAATACACATTATTGCCTAAGCTTACTGGTGCATGGTCTGATGACTGGGATCTTGTGTAATGGTACCCAAACTATGTTCGTGGGATCCAGATTCTTCTTGATGGTTCACGTGACCTTCGAAATGATGATCATCGACACCTCGGTAGGAGTCCGCTTGTTGGTTATATGCGTAACTCGGCTGAGCCTTCACAATTTGACCTTGTACAATGGACGGAGTACAACTAAATAGGAAGCGGAACGTTACAACCTCCCGTATTGCCGGAAGGAAAGACTCCAAATGCTGGCGTCGGATTTGTATGCGCTGGTAAAGTCACTGGTCCCATTGGTCCGGCGGTGTGAGATGGAACTGCGTACGCGCCGTATCTAGCCATCGGTATATGCTCGGACAGGACGTGGTCCATATCAGGAGAATCCCAACATTTCTTGTTGAGCTACCGTTGGGTCTATTGATCGGTAATGCTGTCCAGCGTAGCCATAGTGAGGTACAGAATAGCCGGAGTGCATTGGAGTCATGTCGATATGGTAGGGTGCGTACGACGGTATCGGAGCTGATGCGGCCGCGATATTGCACGGTGATAGATATTGAACACCGTACTGTGAGCGCTTATCACGTAGGATATCTTCTTCATTCTTTACAGGCATCGGTGCTGATGTAACTAACAGAGCCATAGCCGCGAAAAACGAACACCGTTATTAACTTCATCGCGGTATTTTATTAATGCGACATGATGTAATCGGAACACCAGTAATATTTATACATTTTGCAATCGCATAAGTACTTAGGTTGCAATCCTACATTTAAATGTCATTTGACCGACAATTTTTTGCGATGTTAGCATTTTAATCTCGAGAGGTTTGTACAAAATGGAGTATACAAACATTTATTTGTTATAAAATAAATAACACCTATTCCCTATTTCATATTCATAATTTAGCGCAATCAATAAAATGTAAATTAATGTGACAATTCGATATCTCTCCATCTCCCATCCCCAACTAAAATTAATACACCTAACTAAAACAAACTAAAAATCACCTGTTTTGTGCCATTTATCTTATTCTGAGGACTGTATAAAAATTCTTACAACATTTATTTAAGACATCCCATATGAAAAACACCTAAAAGATTATTCACGTTAGAAGCTAAAAGTGCATATGTTAGCACTAGCTCGTTGAACTTACGTCATTATGTTTTAGCGTGAACATTTAAAAAATGTTATATACAATCAACATAACAAGGATAATACTGTAGATAAATCACGTACTAAGATTTTTAATAAATCCATCGAGTGAATCAGCAATTAACAAGAAAATTTTATGGCTCACAGTATATTTTACCTCGAATTCTTAAGTATTTCACCGAGCTATTATAAGATTGAAGGCATGTAAATAAAAATGTAAAATAACTTTATATTCATAAAGTAGTTAGTGCGCACGTACGTGCCAAATCATAAAATTGCTTTTCATGCAACATAAATCAATATTCAAAACAAACAATAAATTTTCTGGCCTTACATTTACACCATAGTTTTAAATAATAACCTAAACTAGCTGCCCGCCCACGCTTTGCACGGATATACTTACTAACGAAGAAAATTAAGATCAAATCATCCCTTTTTAGTACCACAGTGTAATGAAATAAAACGGCAATTAGACAATTGAATGTCAACGCTGTTAATATTCTTAAAGATCTCCGTACTATCCTCTATGTCACTCACTTTTAAAGTAAAACCTTTTTTATATCGTCTCAAATTTTTACGGTTTTTTTTCGAACTTAATACGAAAAATAGGCCGATACTACATCATGCAGGTATGGGAGTAGCATTATGATAATATGAAGCAGTTTGAAGAATACTTACCAGGACAATGCTGCACCAATACACACTCTTTGGAGTATTCATCTCTGATGTAGCCAGCAGTGCAGCGACAACCGACCCGGCATTCCCATGTTGATGAACATAATGCGTTGCCTATTTGAATATAATATCAAGATACTTGGCCGTTGGAGGCAAATACAGTTTATCAAGCGATATTCGAAAATGAATAAAGATATTTAAAATCAAATACATATATTTGACCATTATCTCACCTAATGGAAACTGAGAAAAGGGCTAGCTTTTAAGCGTAGCTGCCGAAATAAATTGATATATAGCAAATAAATAACTTCTACTCTTGAAGTTTTTTTCTCAGACGCTAAGCAATAGTGATATCATTTAATACAATTAACTTAAGATCCGCAAACGATGTAAATAAAAGATTACTCCATGATTATTCCAAGTAAAATACTCAATTCCCCTATAACATTAAAACCATTACACCACAAAGACACGGTCGCGTCGTGAGTATCATCTAGTACTAAATAGACTATGAAATAACAAGTATTTAATAGGCAAAAAACAGAGAATCAAGAAGCTACACAGTGTAATTAAAATAGCTTTTACTCGCGGCTTCGCTCGCTTTATTGTAGATTTGATCTATCTTTCGAGAACAGTATATTTTTTCGGGACAAAAAGTACGCTAACTTCATCGTATATGTAAAATTTTGTTATGATCGGATGAGTAGTTAAGCCATGAAAGTGTAACAAACAAACTCACATTCGCCTTTATGATATTAATTCGGATTAGGAGCGGTTAAACATAAGACACAGATAATTCCTACCAAAACACAATTTTACCTCCTACCTTACCTTTAGAAAGAAGCTTTAAATTTACACAAGTAGGAGGACACTTCCATCCGCAGAGCGAGAATTGTTCATAGTGTCGTACACACATCGACGTTCGATATTCAAATACAGTTTTAATAAAACATAAAAAAACCAATTGCCTTAACATTACCGTCTGACATAAAAAAGCAGTGTATTGTTTTTTTATGACTTTCAAATAAAATATTTCCAATAAAAGACCATTAATCTAAATTTAGGCCCTAGATTTTTTTATCTATATTCTATATACATATTAATAAAATGATGGCGGTCTATTATTGTGCACACATCGTGCAAAAATCACTGGATAGATTTTGATTATTTTTTTTTAGTTTTACTATGTACATGTTTGGCTCTTATCTAAAAAAATATAATTGTATATTCATTAATATTCAGTTATTAAGGTTTTAGAAACTACGATTTTTATAAGCACTATATATTCAACTATGCGTATTTTCTTGCCGTGGAGAAGCGAAGCAAACGGTGTGATGCGTATGCGCAAGACAACCCACTCGAAGTTACGGGGGGGAGGGGGGTGGTGGGTATGGGGTCAAGCGGGGCTGGGGGGGACCCGCAGGGAGTGGACCCACAGGCGCAATACAGCTCCCTCTGTGGAGCCTTAGCCTGCCACTCCAAGACCGTGGTGCGTGGTGAAGAGCCACAACCTACTCGAGGTGACCCTGTTTCGGCAGAACACCACGGATCTAGGCTGGAGAGCCGATAAATACTCCTGAGTGTGGCGTGTGAGCAGCGCACTCAGTACCGGGCTAGGGCGGAGGAGGGTTCAGTCTGAACCCCAACGGCCTAGTACCGGATAGCGGCTGGCGGGACTGGTTGATTTACATCAGTCTCGGCAGGCGTACTGCGAACTGTACAAGATTCTCATGTACACAATGAAAAGCGCAAAGTCCAAAAGTAAACTACCCCAGGAGGGTACCACTTCCACCGGAAGTGGAGAATCCCTCCCCGGGCCCTCGGGCTCGGGCTGCCCCACGTTCTCTGGGGGGGGCAAAACTTTGCCAAACACACGAACTCGGACCAAGGCAGTGACACGGATCCCCGATTCTGCCAAAAAAAACGACGACGATGGCTACACGATTACGGACCAAGGATTTGCCTACGGTGGCAGCGGACAAACTTCCGCCTTTGGAGCTTCCCTCCGAGGGTGGCAAGGATAGCCCGGCCACAGAGGCTGTAGAGGTAGAGGTGAGTGACGCGGTGCACACTGCTGAGGCGGAACACGCTACGGAGGGGCAGTCAGCGGCCTCTTCGGACACGGAGCCGAAAGCAGGTGTTACCGGGCGTTGCACTCCCTCTTCAAAAAGAGGAGGAGGAGGAGGTCGAGGACGAGGTCGCCCGTGCACCACAGGCCAATTCTCTGGGCTCACCGAAGCGCAGGCGAACCCCGCCCTCCTCAAGAAGAAGGAGGAGGCCAGCCGAAAGGAGGAGGCCACTCGAAAGGAGGAGGCCACTCGAAAGGAGGAGGCCACTCGGAAGGCAGAGGAGGACGTCGTGACGATGGCGTCTCGACTGCGCCGAGAGCGAGCCGCGCGAAGGGCTGCACCTCCACCGGCCACCACTGAGCAGTTGATCCTGGATCTGCATTGGAGGGCGATAGGCGACATTGACATGATAAGCAATGTCGCCAAAAAGTCAGGACACCTCCAGGGTGGATGCATCCGGGCCATCAACGATGCGACGGCCTCACTAGTTGAGGTGGTCACGGAGCTCTGCAGTCACACACCTGACGAGGAGATGGCCAAGCTGAAGGCAGCTTACGACCTGATGGCGGAGAGGAACGCTAGGCAGGAGCGAGAGATGGAGGACCTCCGCAAAGAGCTGGCGGAGGTCAAAATGGAGTTGACCAGATCTCGCCTCCAGGTCCCAGCAGGATCTAGCGTCCTCGCTCCTTACGCCCCTGCCGTTCAACCGTCGGTGTGGACAGCCGGGCCCAAGTTTCCGCCCCTTCCGCAGCGGCAGTAGGGACGCTCCCGGGGGGAGGATGTACTCCAGGACCTCAATAAGAAGTTCGAGGAGATGGCGCGCTCATTATCGGCCCAAGTGGGAAATATGATGAGCGCGCGCCTCGAAGCCCTGGAGGACAGACTCCTTCCGGCCAAACGCCTGCGGCCATCCTTGGCCGCTGACAGGAGAGCCGCCCCTGCCCCAGCTCCAGCTCTAGCTCCAGCTTCGCCTCCAGCACCTCCAGCTCCTGCTCCAGCTCCAACTCCATCTGGAGCGTTCTCTCCGGGCGGAGTGCGGCCCCCGGATGCAGCCGTCACTAGGCGCCCTAAAAGGGGGAAAAGACGGAAGGCCAAGGCACCGGCGTCGGCCACCGACAAGGGGGTGCGACCGGCACCCAAGCGTGGAAACGAATGGGTGCTGGTTGGTAAAAACGGACGGCCCCGAACGGAGAGGACGAAGAAACAGGCCCCCAGGAAGGAGAGAACCCAGGACCTCCGTCCCCCCAAATCGTCTGCAGTGACGTTGACGCTGCAACAGGGGGGACAGGAGAAGGGACTCTCCTACCTGGAGGTCCTGAAGCAGATAAAGGCGGGGGTCAGCGTAGCGGACGTCGGCACCCCCGGTATACGGTGGCGCAAAGCGGCCACCGGAGGTTATCTCCTCGAAATACCGGGGGCGGGCAGTGGCGACAAGGCGGATGCCCTGGCCGCCAAGATTAGGGAGGTCGTGCCGGAGGGGGTTAGGGTGTCCAGGCCCATAAAGTGTGCGAATGTGCGTATTTCGGGCCTGGACGAGTCCGTGACCCCCGAAGAGGTGGTAGCCGCCGTGGCCAGCACCGCGGGCTGCCCACCGGACAAGGTGAGATCAAACGGCGTCCGCCCCGGACTTAGGGGGCTATGGACGACCGTGGTCACCTGTCCGGTGGAGGCGGCGAAGAAGCTCGCGGACGGCCGCCGACTCCTGGTGGGATGGGTCTCGGCTCAGGCCACAGTCCTGCCTCCCAGGCCCTTGAGGTGCTTCAAGTGCCAACGAGACGGGCACCTGGGCAGCCGATGCACCTCCAAGGTTGACTGCAGCAATTTATGCTACAGGTGCAGTCAACCTGGGCATATGGCCGGCGGCTGCAGCGCTGACCCGCACTGCGCGGTGTGTGCGGCTGCAGGGAAGCCCGCCGGCCACCGAGTGGGAGGCAGTGCCTGCCATACGCCGGGACCCAAGTCCAAGCCCGGAACCAGGAGTAGGAGAGGGAGAGGGAGAAAGCGCCGGAGAGCCCCTCCTCAACCCCCTGCAACGCCCGCCGCCAGTGAGGCGCCGGTGTCGCTGGAGATAGATGTGGAGTGCCCGTGATGGCGGCACTCCACTTCTTGCAGGGGAATCTCAACCACTGCGCCAGGGCCCAGGATCTTTTGTTCCAAAGCATGGCGCAGTGGTTGATCCACGTCGCTGTGATGGCCGAGCCGTACTTTATCCCGCCCGACGATAACTGGGCGGGTGACCTTGACGGCTCGGTGGCCTTAATTTCCCAGGCCGCCGCAGGCTCCCCCCCCCCTCTCTAACATCTTGAGGGGGAGGAGATACGTAGCGGCACATCACAGCGGCGTAGTGGTAGTGGGGGTGTACGCACCCCCAAGTATGAGTCTCGCCGACTTTGAGGGATTCCTCGGGGACCTGCAAAGCGTCGTAGGTCGCAGCCACCCTCACCCCGTCCTAGTCCTCGGGGACTTCAATGCCAAGTCTACGGCTTGGGGTTCCCCGGCCACGAACGTCAGGGGTAGGGTGCTGGAGGAGTGGGCCATAACATCGGGCCTACTCCTCCTGAACAGGGGGTCCGTTAACACGTGCGTGCGACAGCAGGGCGGGTCGATAGTGGACCTAACGTTCGCTAGCCCTGCTCTAGCACGCCGTGTTCGGGGCTGGAGAGTCCTTGAGGGGGTGGAGACGTTGTCGGACCATCGTTACATACGGTTCGACGTCTCCACCCAGACCTCGGACGGACCAGCCCGTAGGACCCCCGTGGCGGAAGGACCGCGTTGGGCCCTGAAGCGCTTAAACATCGAGGCGCTTCAGGAGGCCGTCGTCGTGCAGGCCTGGGTGACAGGAGAGTTACCGGACAGGCCTGCCGACGTCGACCTGGAGGCGGAGTCACTCCGAGCGGACGTGACGAAAATCTGCGATGCGGCGATGCCCCGGATTAGGGGGCCGATCCCCGCCAAGCGTCAGGTGTACTGGTGGACCGCCGAAATCGCGCAGTTGCGCGTAGCGTGCACGGCGGTCCGTCGCCAGTACACCCGTCAGCGACGCAGGCGGGGCCGCTCGCAGGTCACGTCCGCAAGGGAGGCCGAGCTCTACGAGGGGTACAGAGCAGCCAGATTGGCGCTCCGTAGAGCCATAGAGCAAGGAAAGGCCCTTGCTCGGGAGGAGATGCTCGAGACGCTCAGTCGGGATCCGTGGGGGCGCCCTTACCGCGTAGTACGCGGTAAACTACGCCAGGGCGGCCCCCCGGTAACCCAGAGTCTCGAGCCAGATCTCCTCCACGAGATTCTGGCTGCTCTGTTCCCTTCAAGGACAGAGCATATGCCTCCCACGATGGCTCCGCCCACGCCCAACGCGGCGGGCTGCGGCGAGGACGACGTGGTCCCCGAGGTAACCCGGGAAGAGTCGAGGGTGGCGGTGAAACGCCTTCAGGCGAAAAACACCGCCCCAGGACCCGACGGCATACCTGGCCGAATCTGGGTCCTGGCTTACGAGGCCCTCGAGCCCCGACTACTGCGGATCGTCACCGCATCGCTTCAGCAGGGCCGGTTTCCGACCATCTGGAAAACCGGCCGTTTAGTCCTGCTGAAGAAGGAGGGGCGCCCGGCGGACAGTCCGTCCGCCTACCGGCCCATAGTGCTGTTGGACGAGGCGGCAAAGCTCTGCGAGCGAATAATCGCAGGCCGCCTCGTCCGGCACTTAACAGGAGTAGGGCCGGACCTGGCGGATAACCAGTTCGGTTTCCGCCAGGGGCGCTCCACCGTTGATGCGGTGATGTCAGTGAAAATCCAGGCGGAGGAAGCATTTGCCCGGGGCGAGGTGATTTTGGCGGTGTCACTCGACATCGTCAACGCTTTCAACACCTTGCCCTGGGCCTGTATCGAAGAGGCACTCCGGTATCATGGAGTGCCTCGCTACCTCCGCCGCGTAGTCGGGGCGTACCTCTGCGAGAGGTACGTCACCTTCCCGGGTCAGGGAGGGAGGTTGAGTCGGCGAGACGTGGTATCCGGTGTTCCGCAGGGGTCTGTCCTGGGCCCCCTCCTGTGGAACATCGGATACAATTGGGTGTTGCGCGGTGTGCTCCTCCGGGGCGTCAGCATAGTTTGTTATGCTGACGACACTTTAGTGTTATCCCGGGGAAAGACGCACCGCGCGGCCGCGATCCTGTCAACTGCAGGAGTCGCTCAGGTCGTCGGTAGGATCCGGCGTCTGGGACTAGAGGTGGCGCTTAGTAAAACCGAGGCCCTGTTTTTTCACGGGCCTCGGAATGCGCCACCCGCAGGGTCCCAGATCGTCGTGGGAGGCGAGTCCATCGCTGTCGGGTCGAGTATGAGGTATCTCGGCCTCCTCCTCGACAGTCGATGGAAGTTCGAGGGACACTTCCGGCAGCTGGCCCCCCGTTTAATGGGAGCGGCGGGCGCGTTAGCCCGTCTGCTTCCCAACTTGGGGGGGCCCAACTCCGCCTGCCGGAAGTTGTACCTGGGGGTCGTGCGGTCCATGGCCCTATACGGGGCACCCGCATGGGCGTGTGGCCTGACGGCCGTTGGCAGCGCCCAGCTGCGAAGACCGCAGCGCGCGATGGCCGTCAGGGCCATCCGCGGGTACCGCACGATCTCCTTCGAGGCGGCCTCCCTTCTAGCCGGATCCCCACCCTGGGACCTGGAAGCGAGAGCCCACGCGTCTCTGTATCAACGACGCGTGGAGGCGCTGGAGCGGGGCCGGAGACTCGCACCTCGGCAAATCGAGGTGCTCCGGTCCCAGCTCCACCAGGTCCTAGTCATCGAGGAATGGGAACGACGACTTGAGCGACCGAGCTCGGGCGTGGCTACCATAGGAGCCATTCGGCCGGTTTTGGCTGAATGGCTCACCAGGCGGCATGGCACCCTGAGCTTCCGGCTGACACAGGTGCTGTCGGGGCATGGCTGCTTCGGCAGCTACCTGTGTCGTATCGGCCGGGAGCCAACGCCAGGGTGCCATCATTGTGGCTGCGCAGAAGATCGTGCGCAGCACACTCTTGAGGAGTGTGCCGCCTGGAACGAGCCACGTCGCGAGCTCGTCGCGGCCATAGGCCCGGACCTCTCGCTCTCGACCGTCATCGTCAAGATGGTCGAGAGCGAGGCCGGGTGGATCTCCGTCGCCTCGTACTGCGAGCGAGTCATGCTCGCGAAGCTCGCGAAGGAGGCGGCGGAGAGGGAGAGGGAGCAGACCACCAGGCTCCCCTCCCGCGGTCGACGAACACGGCGGCGACGGGTCGGCGACGACCTCATGCCGCCGTAAAAAGGGCCTGTGGGCGACGGGACGGGCGGGCACGTCCGTCGCCCTGAGCAGAGTTAAACTGCACAGGCCCGCGTGGTGGAGGCGCTTGTGCCGAGCGACTCCCACAGTTCGTCGGGGGGGGCTTAACACCCTCCCCCCCCCCTGAGGGGTCTGCCATTTTGACCCCTCAGACCGCAGACGAGGCCCCTGTTGAGGGGCCGACACCTGCCGGGGAGCAGAAGTAATGCCATTGGCAGTTCCTGCTCCCCGGCCCAATAGGTGTGTGAGGCACCGTGGGGTTTTTAGTCCGTGGAACTCGGACATAACCCACCCCCCGCTGCCCGACGGGGTGGGTATCCGTTACGGATTTTCCCCACGTAAAAAAAAAAAAAAAAAAAAAAAAAGGGGGGTGGGTATCATGTAGTTTTATATAAAGGTAGATTTTTCGTTCGGTAAGACTCTAATTAATAATGTTATTTAAAAACTCTACAGAAGCCAGACTTGCTTGTTTTTTCCTACAAAGTAATCCTACAAGTAATTGTCTATTACTGGTCTCATTTGGCACTACATTATAATTTATCATCAACTATATATTATGGATGATAAGCCCTGTAATAGATTAATCATGGCAGATGCGTGAGTTACGCCTAGCCAATAACAAGAAAAAAAACCCTGTAATAGGTGACTATTATTAGATTTACTATAATTATTATATTAAAATTAGGTCAACTTTATGCCCATTTGCAGGTGCATAGGTGTAAAAAATGTGACCTAGTTGTTTTTGATGGAGAAAAAACGCTATCAATTTAACCATAACTCCTTACTTAGCCATGTCTATTGTTATCAAGTTATTTTTTTAAACTATATAGGTTTTACCATTTGACTAGAATCTCTTTTGGTGTTAAATGACCATGTGGTATAAGATGGTAAATACGTTAAGCCTAGAGGAAACTTGTTCTCAAGTGCAGCTGCTGTAACACACCAACAGATTTTCAACTTGAGAGTGGCAGCTTGCCAGGCGAACTTAGAAAATGCTCTACCACCATGCTATGATTCCATATGTTCATATGTTTTGCCTTCTCCGAAAGCTACGACTCAGTCGCATGGATTCGAACCTACGTCGAACTACACAGTGTTCGAACACTCTATTAATTGAGCCATAATTCCATTCAACTCTTTCATATTGCAGTTTAGAAGAAGTGACAGACGATTGCTAGTGATATAGAACATTCAATAGAAACATACGGCACAAATTTTCTACCCAAAGCTCTCATTAGTAAATTCTAAATCAGAATCCCTGCCTTCAAACACGAAGAGTATCGACTTGGCAATAAAATGTTATAAAACGACGATGAATCGGTGATGAACTGTACGGATATCGCACCAATCAACGTTTGTTGAAATCCTACAGTATGCAAAAAGGAATAGATGGCTAACTGTCACTATAAAGTTGAGAATCTATTGGCATGCACCTATAAATTTGTTTCAAGCGTCTTAAACCCCTCGGCTGATTTTTTTAAGACCCAGATCTCAAAATTGTAGATTATGTTTTTATTTTTTTTTGTTCAATATCACGACATCGTACATTGTAAGTTTCATGGTTTAGTAAAAAAAAAGTTCTTAAATACGACAAAATAATTTTGAAATATATTTTACACAAATTTTATTTTACAATACATTATTTATTATTTTTCAAAGTTTTGTAATAAATCAGGTATTTTTTTAGCTTATGCCACTTACTACTACTTACACTACTACTACTTACACTACTACACTTACACTACTACTACTACTAGCTTATGTCTGTTGACTTGTGCCTCATGAGGTCTAGATTCCTTTGTATAGAACTTATGATTGTGGACAGTGCAGGGGTTAATTAGGAGCATGAAATGTGAATAAAATTTATTATCTACATAAATAAAAATCAATTGCCGAATGTATGTGCCTTCAGAACGTCAACACCTTATTGTGTTATTGTTTTTATCGTTGTGCTTGTCAGGACAAGGTTTCTATGAAAGAAAATGCTTGGAAATTCGCACGGGAAAAGTAATATATTTTGTTTAACACCTCCATATGAAAGAGTGAACGGGATAGAAAACAGTACGAAGATCTTCTAAAGTATTAACGGGTTTGACGTTTACTTGCTATTTGATTTCATTACATGTGCATACTGTACAGGAAAAATCTGGTCTCATTTTCTTTGTTACGACACCTGCGTGAAACCAAGACAGACGGCTAAAATTATTATAAAAACGTAGGTACACTTTGTAAATTGGCACGCTTTTATCTCACAAATTATTTAGTCCAAGTTAAGAAAACAAATTTGTTATATACAGCATATGTACTGAAGAAGATTCAAAACTATAATACTGTGCCCTACGTTTCTCAGGTACATAGCAGGAACCATAAATGTCAAGCAGTCTGACAAACTGTACTATGAAACAAGCACGTATAATCCAGTATAACGCGGTTAAAACCATTGAGGACATTTAGTATATTAAGTATTATTTACCGCTCGTAACACTTATACACAAATGTATATTATTATTATTCATGTAGTATCTTATGATACCAATCGCGTAGAAATATAATTTTATCTAATACGAATTTCATCAGTCAATCACGTTCTATCAGATATTTACGTAGTAATATACAGAATATGTATAAATATGAACAATAAACTCTGTATGCAACTACAGCCTAAAAGTAAATTCTCAGTTATCATTCTATGACAATCTGAGGACGTGAAGATATTGTATGATTGATAATTTGTTGGACATCAGTACGTGTCTTATTATTTAAGAATATAAATTTATCAATTTCTGTCTTATCTCTTTTTAGTTTTCATGATGATTTAATTACTATATAACACCAACTTTGCTGATATAACTACATTAATATCGTTGTTCACCATCATGATTGTTCTATACTATCTAATAGTTTTAACGGCGGTTTTTACTTGTGTCAAGGGTCACGGAACACGCTGGCACTCTCCTAATCGTCTACATCCTGTCCACGGGCTCTATGTTAAGCCATCTGTAGATGGAACAACGGGAGATCTATACGTAGCAGCCTCAGAAGACAGCGGAGTGAAAACCCAGTGGTTGACGGATGCGCCTATCAACTTTCTACCTGTAGCAGCCGCTTCGCAATCTCATCAAGCTACTATACCCGTCTCCTTCTCTCCCGGCTTCCCTCAAGAGGAAACCACAACTGCAACTCAGAAGCGAGCAGTAATAGCTCCAACTGTACAGTATGCGTATGCCATGCCCATCACCCCAACTGTCGACGGAAATTCCGGGTCTCCCTATCCATACCCCTTTCCAATTAGTGCATTAGCGTCTAACCCTTCTGAAACAATCACTTCTTCTTGTCCCATGGATGCTGCTAAGGCCAATATCCCGCAATATTCGCCCTTTCAATTTTTCTATCCACACATGGTATCTGCATATACTAACGCTATGAGTGTTCTCAAAGACGCGGGCCTCAGTGATGACACAGCCAGTTCGATCATGACACAAACATCACCCATGTGGTCACCGTACTCATATCCTACATATGTGATGATGGATCCTACTACATGGGCTCAAAGTCAAACTACTACTGTACCAACATCGCCGACTAATAATGCAGATAACTCCTAAGTAGACCATTAATTAACTACTAATAAGTTTTTATTTATTAAAATAGTTTTATTATTTATAAAATTGATATAAATTATACCTATAATAAAATATTATTACATAATTTGTTTTAATTATAAGTTCAAAACACAAAATCAATATTCTTATATACGGATATATATATTTTTTTGTTATTTATAATATAAATGCTATATGCTATGCGATGTAGCTTTATGGTCCACTAACCTAGGTAACTCTTAAAAATTAATTTTAACATTACCTCTAACAAGTTTGTGTACTTTTAAAGCTAGTTATTGTAATTAATAGTCGAAATTCAACCAACATTCAATAATATTTCAAATTTCAATATTAAAATAAAAAAATAAAAAAACTTTATCCAGAAAAAATATAACACAAAAACTAGTCAATATCCACTTAATCAAAAAAATAAAAAGATTTGTTGAGAAACAGAGAAGGAAGCAGTACTTAACTATTCGCCTCTGTCTATTTATGTATGCATATATAAGATGTAATAGTTGATTATATTAAGGATTTTACTTGTGTATTCCAAAGAAATATATGTTCTACGCACTTTATGAATGACTTACGATTGACACGTATGATACAGGTATATTAATTACATCTTTAGGTCCGACGTATGACGTAGATTTAAGAGAAGTACATGCACCAAATTTTTTACGTAAAAACACCCTAGACCTATCAAAACCATAATCATGAAATTGAAAGATGGATAAAATCGTCAAGTATAAAACTAAACATAAAATTCTTCTATGCCAACCCATTCTGTATATCAAATAATATATATATATATATATATATATATATATATATATATATATATATATATATATATATATATATATTTATAATAATAAACACAATCGTTGAGTCGACTTAGATTTTAGTAGATCTAAAAAAGATTCTCCTATTATTTTTAAATTTAGACTAGAGTGCTGTGAAGCAGAGATTGGTTATATATATATAGGTTATAACATATATAGGTTTGCGATGTACAATTCAATTGTTCGAGTTAAACTATGTTTCATTATTACGCTGTTGAAATCTATGAACAAATAATTCACCTAGAACGCTATGCTTAGTCGAAAAGTCATGAGAGCCTATGAATGATTTAATGAATATGAATTCTCTCAATCACTGCCATCAACAGACATTGAATTACGTCTCGACAAATAAAATATCTTTGATAATAAATTTACATTTTCCCTACACATTGTTTTTGCTCCTAAATTTTTCTTACTCATGAAATTAGTATACCATGCTGCCAGTCAGTCGCTAAGTAGTCTATGGTAAATAATTATTATACAATATTTATTTGACACTAATGACAATCTTTCATTTTAGAATTCGCTACTCGTTTTGTGGTATCTGAACGCTATAATGTAAATAGAATAAAATTAGTAATAGCATTAATAATACATAAAACACATAACTTTTACAATAACATTAAATAAATAAGTGATTAAGATGGTTTCCAAGAAAAAAAAGAAGGTTTGTGAAACACGCTCGAGTAAAACACGTGTTTATATCATAAAGTTAACCAACAAAATAAACATTTACAGTATTCAACTGGAGAAGGTGCGCAATTTATGACTAGAAAGGCAGCATTGAAAAAATTACAGTTATCTCTAAAGGATTTTCGACGGATATGTATTTTAAAAGGTATATATCCAAGGGAACCTAGGAACCGTAAGCGAGCTCAAAAAGGTGCTGGCGGAATAAAGACATTATACCACACTAAGGATATAAAGTTCTTACTACACGAGCCTATTTTATGGAAAATACGTGAGCTAAAAGTAAGTATATTCTACCTCAAAATCGATTTATTTAAAATATAGTATAGGAATTAATTGAGATAACTTGTATTGTTAATGAGTCAAACAGATTGTTTTTATTATTTTTTCATATGATTTGTAGGTATATCAACAGAAGATTCGTAAAGCAAGAGCTATGAGAGAGTATGGACAGATGCGAAAGTTTTTACGTGACTATCCAGCAATAAACATTGATCATATTGTGAAAGAAAGATATCCCACATTTGTAGATGCTTTAAGAGATCTGGATGATTGCCTCACTCTTTGTTTCTTATTTAGCACTTTTCCATCACTTAAAAAAGTGCCTCGAGATCAATCTCTCCTCTGTAGAAGACTAACAGTAGAGTTTATGCATGCAGTTATTGCTGCAAAAGCATTGCGTAAAGTTTTTGTGTCAGTAAAAGGATTCTATTACCAAGTGGAGCTAGAAGGCCAAACTATAACATGGATTGTGCCACATCATTTTTCATTTCAGGTAATATTTACTTTTAAAAATTTCTTTGTAATTATAAATAAGATTGTATATAGATTAAAATTTACTTTTGAAAATCAATTCAAACAACAACATGACTTGATTAAACATTTATTTCTCAATCCAAATGCAAAAAGAGTATATATTAATTGATGTAAGTGTGAATAATTTTTTGGCAATCAGATTATACACATTTTCAAAGCTTATAAAAAATATATACAAAGCAAAAAAAATTGCATTCTTTAAGTATACAATCTGACTTAACTGTTGTGATATGCCCTTCTTGGCACACAATGTACTAATCAGTAAACATATGAAATATGTTTTTCTTACAGCCACAAAGCAAAGATGAAGTGGACTTCAAAATAATGTCAACATTTGTAGAATTCTATACAATGATGCTTGGATTCGTAAATTTTAAATTGTTCCATTCACTTAACATAGTCTATCCTCCCAAGCTACCTGCTGGATTCTCTGCTGACAAAGACAAAGACCTAATTGATGAACGTGCATATGTAGCAGAAAGAATTGCAGCTATGAACATGACCTTAGCCAGAATTGAAGGAGCAAATGATATTGAAGAAACCCCAGAGATTGATGTTTTTCATACTGAAGATGAAGATCCCCAAAAATTGGAAGAAGCAAAACTTGAAGCTGAGAAAGTAAAGAAACTAAAAACTTTATTTAAAGGCCTCAAGTTCTTCATTAATAGGGAAGTTCCTAGGGAACCTCTTGTTTTTATAATTCGCTGCTTTGGTGGAGAATGTTCATGGGATAAAGATCATTTTGTTGGAGCTACATTTGAAGAATCTGATGAATCAATAGCATATCAGATTGTAGACAGACCAAGTATGGAGAAACAGTACCTTTCCCGATATTATGTTCAGCCTCAATGGGTGTTTGACAGTGTTAATGCAAGAACTTTACTACCAATCAATAAATACTTGATGGGGGCTACATTACCTCCACACCTGTCTCCATTCGTTGACAAAATAAGAGATCAAGTTTACATACCTCCTGAAGAAAAGGAACTTAATGATCCTAATTTCAAACCATTAAGTAAGTAATAATTTATTAACAATTAGAACTTTTAGTAGTTTCCTGAAATATAGTGGACACAGAATGTAAAAATAAGAATTGTTTTCAATTTGTTCATGGTACATATAGGTATAGTTCTCGCCAAACTGTTTAACCTCTCTGAATATAGTTGCTCACAAATTATGTATAAATTGTATATTATATGTATGCATAACAAGAAGATAACCTAAGGATAAATAAATGCCAATTTTAGCTTCCTATAATAAATATTACTTTACTTTGATTTATATTCAACTCTTTATTATATTACATGCAATCTTGAACTACATCTATATTCAGAGTGGCCAAAATAAATTACCAAAGACTGTAACAAATCAAGTTTTTTCACACTATAAAGCTTCAATTAATCCAAACTGTTACAATTCTAGATGATGATGGGTCTGGCAGCAGTGATATTGAAGAAGCGAGCGATGAAGATAAAGATGAACAAAGTGATGTTGAATCAGAAGGTGATGTAGAGGCGGCATTATCAAAACAATATCAACAAGAAATTGCCCAGGATTCTTCTTCTGATAGTGATGAAAATGATGATGATAGTATAGATCCAGAAAAAAAGAAACTGGCAAAACAAAAGGTAAATATAATCTTCATTATTTATAGTAATATTTTAACATCATAAAATTTTAAATAAACTTTATAATTTATTGTGCCTATGGAAAAACTAGTTATAATATGAAGTTCATTTCAATGTGTTCTAATATTACAGAAAAAGGAGATGAGTGTCAAGAGTGGTGTCACATTCAAAGAACATCCATATCAAAAAGAAATAGAAGACAAACAAGCATTCAGATTGCGAGAGAAACTTGTGCGTAAAAAGCATAGGAATCTGTATAAAAGCATGAAAGCTGGACAAGAGAAGCGAAAGAAGGAAATATGGCTTTTGAGAAAGAAAAGGCGTCTTCATGATGAGAAAGTGAAAGAGGACAAAAAGGCTGAAAAAAGAAAACAAAAGATGGCAACATTAGAAGCAGCATCGGCCTAATTATTAAAATAAAGACCATTTTAACATTCTACAATTGTTTTATTATACTTTTTACACTGGTACTTTATATACAACTAATAAATATTATACAAGTTGACCAACGACAAGATAGACAGGGAAATGCAATTACATTTAAGAAGTCAATAAAGTTCATCATATAGAATATAATAACATTTAAGTAACAAAATATTGTAGCAGTGGCCCTCTATGATGGCTGTTTTACAATAGTAACGTGGAAAAGCGGTTTATTTTCGGCATAAATATATACATGCTGCTTTGTGTTACATTACGCACTGATGCGAGTTTACTTGAGGTGGTAGTTGTGCTGACCAGCGATCATATATACGATATAAACATTTATATTTGAAAAATATAAATATATAGTTGTGTTGTAACTTGTAAATAGGTACACTAATAATTATAATCCATTAAGGATTCTTTCAAACGGTACTGTTTTTTTATTAGTAAAAACGTAAAAGATTGTTTCGTGGTACCTTATATAGTTAGATAGATTAAACATATAAATAATTTAGAATTCAGTGTACTAAATTAATTTTCTCCTAAAATTCGATACACTTTTGGATTTACACGTCACAATAGACAATAAAGTACAGCAATTTGCTTCTTTGAACATAGTTACTAATTTATACGTCAGAACAGATATCATAAGTGCCGCTATTATAAACAATGAAATCTCCAACTTCCTTATAACATAATGTATTTTAATCTTTACCAAAAACGATCATATTCTTGTTAGTATCAATTCAATAAATGAATGAGTTTGTCTCCCTGAGTTAAAAATAATAATAATTAAATGTTTATTTTAACATCGACTTAGCAGAACCTAAAAGCCTAGTAATGAGCTGTGTAATAAGTGTTCAGTGTTGTCAAGTTGAAATATAAAAGAATTATAATGTGTAATAGTGACATATTCTATTCAGAATCACTACTACTGTCTTCATCAGCATCACTATCCTCGAGCTCCGGCATCGGAAAACGTAATATTGCCGCTACTCCAGTTAACTGATCCAGTTCTATGAAGTAAATCAAAAACATTTGTGATATAATGATGTATGCCCTTTATAATTAATTATCCTTGTGCAAAAATTAAATCAAAAATTATCCTCAAAATATAGTTCCAGTTGAATATTCTTATCGTCTAGAGTTGTCTGCTTGTATTTTTAAATAAAACCATGTATTCGATAAATATCAACTTACGTTCACCAGAAACATGCATACTAGAGAATATCCTAACATCGCCACCATTTTCTCGTACCGAATCAACAAGTGTCACATATTCCTTTCGTTTTAAAATATCTTGACATCTGTAACAATAAGGAATTTGAGAAAATTATAATTTAGAAAGTATAATTTCAGAGTATTTTTTTAATACAAAAACTAGAAACTGCTCGCAACTTCTTTCGTGTTCAATGGAAATACAAAACTTAATAGTAATATAGCTTAGCTCCACCTTGCGGAGAGTTATACTCAAATTCATGAAAACTTCGTTGATCCGTCCAGCCAAACGGTGTTGTCTATATACTATAATATATATTATATTAAGAATGACAAATTCAAAGTTCAATGCGTTTGTAAACTCACGTAGTAAGTTCTTTTAAACATATTTCATATTTTGTATAACATGCAGTGTGTGCTGTAGTAAAAAGGTTATTTATTAGTAAGGAATTGTCAGAACTAAGTTCCAACAAATCTATAATATCTAAGTTTTTTTTATTGTTAAATATTAACTCAAACAATATCACAGGCAGTGGTCATTAATTTATCATTGAGTCTTTAAAGAATGACTAGGTAAATAAAGATGTAACATAACTATAAAATGTATATAAATTGGCATGGTATTTAATTCTAATTATGGATAACACTAATAGCAATCCAAAGTATTTTGTTGTAAAGTGTTAATTGTGAATTTAACAGAGACAAGGTTGCAGGCGGTTTCTAGTAAATAAAATAAACCTGAACAAGTTATCAGATATCATCAGAGTCTCAATGGCTAAGGCATCATTAGCTTTATCTATATGTTTCTTCCCATAGAAAGCTTTAGCTGGTTCCAGTTGTAACATGGTGTAAAAACTTTCCAAAAGCTTTACTTCGCTAGCTGCTTTTGTATCTGATATTTTTGCCATAACTGCTGGTTCTTGCAATACCTCTGGAATAAAGGTAATTTTGTTACTGTAAATGTGGATAAATTATAACATAAAAACTACATTTTTAAACTGTGTACATTTATGAAATAGCAATATATTTTATAATTTACAACAGATTCTACACCTATAAATAAAGGAATAATGACAATACTATATCATAAAATTAAATATAAGTCGCAGTGTTTGAGTGTTTTTATAGGTGCAATAGCAATCCAATGTGCATAGGTTTAAACTCCGGCATGTACCAACAACTTTTTTAGAATTCACATACATTTACAAATTTAAATTGACTATTGGCTGGTGGTGTAGAAAACCATTATGGTGAAAACTACAGAAATGTTCTTGTAGTACCACCATATGTGGGAAAATATAGAACTATGAATTTCTCAGAGCATGAAATTGCCAAAACGTCATGGGTTGGCATGGCGATTATGCTCATACCTTATTTTGGGAAGAAGCCAATGGCCCTGCAGTAGATCTCTTATAGGCTGATGGTTTCGATGATGATAAATACGATATGAGTTTTGATAAATTTTCAAATTCAACTTTGTATTCAATAAAAGATTTTATATGCCCTGTTTCGGAAAGAACGTGTACAATCTTTGAAATCACAAACGAGGCGAAGCGAGGTGTGACGACATAAATTGCTCGCCTATATTTATACCTAATCTTATCCTTACAACTAGTAAGTGGTGCGCCTACTAAGGCGGCACTTGTTTGACCTTTTATTACATATTTTAAGACATACAGAGAAAGAGACATATTATAACACATAGAAAGAGACATATAGTAACACAGAGAAAGAGACATATTATAACACAGGAAAGGTAACTAATTGCTGTGGGTCATTTGTCCTCAACATGCCCTTTTAGATATTCAACAAAAAATGGCAAAAGAGAAAAAATGTTTTAAAGCATACAGAGTGGCATTACGTTTAGAAAGGAACACATGTAGATAAATCCAATACAATATTAGTATGTCAGTAATACTAGTATTTGCTAATGAGAATATAAAGAAAACAAATAATGATATAAATATGAGGACATAATTTCAAACTTTTAATTACGAGATAAGTATAGTTTGTATATTATATATTTTTTTACAATTTTCATATTTTGCTTTTCTGGATAGATAATAATTTCTGTGTTCAGTAAACTCCAGTAGTAATAATATGATTAACAGATGTAATCAACCTAATCTACATGTACATCTTCAGTTCTTCTGTATCCGTGTATGTGATTAAACTCCTCCTAAACTGACTGGACAGATTCTGATGAATGTTTTTGTGTGTGATATGTATTCAAGAGTGCTGTGGGCTGACTTTAGATTTTTTTTATCAGAGGAGGTCAACGTCTGCCACGCCTGCTAGTTAACATATAATTCTCTAGAAGATTAATGATAAATATAAATCACTTTATCTTATCTTAATGTTACTTAAACAGCTGATATGCATACAAATGTCTATATTTAGCTTGTAGTTACAAAATGAACAACTGGGCACATAATATAAAAAACAGCTACATACTGTGAGCAATCTTAGCTCTATACTAGGACTTACTATTACTGTTCCATAATGCATGTTTTGTTTAATTTTGTTTAAATATTGTTCTTACTCACCTTTTAAAGAATGTTTAAATCCTGAAGATGCTTTAACAAGTAGAAACTTTCCTCTGTTATCCAAAAGTAATTTGTTATCCGTTTTTATAGCCTGTTGTATCATATACTCAAAGAACTGATCCTTTACAAAACCAGGAGATGCAATGATCACACACTTAACAATATTGAAATCCACATGTCTAAGTATGCCTTGCATCACAGCTTCATAAAATTTATTTAGTCCCTGTTAGTTAAGAAAGAATTCAAATTATTAGTAAACTGCTTACCTGTTCTTCAGAAAATTTACCTACACTAAAATCAAATCAAAGTACAAAACTGTCAATAAAAATTTATAGGTAATTAAATATAGTGTAATAAAACATTATTTCCCTTTCTCTATATGAGCTATATAGACATGTCACACTCTGGGATTAGGAGGGTTATCCCCTAGTATTAATTAGGGAAGTAGAGATTTGTACCTGACTGGGTCGCAACCACCACATAAATAGTGATAAATAGCCTTATCTTGATAAACATTCCACAGTGACTCTCTCTTGGTTTATTACATTTCAGGAAGTGATAGTGATTATCTAACTTTTGAGAGGCATGCAGGGCGGCATGACAGCAACTATAGGTAAAGAAATTCATGTTGCACAGTTGGCACCATTGTTTATATTGAAAGCAAATCAAAAATACTTCATGCCATTTAGCCCCTAAGAAGGCACTTACTAATATCAAAACTACCATCAGTTCAGGAAAACAACCCAGTCATTGGTAAGAACTGGCAAGGAAGTTGATCAGATTTATCTTTATATTTTATAGATTACAATATGCTCAACATCAGTTACAGTGCTTCAATAACAAAAATGACACAAATATACAGATTAAAGTTGTACGCAAAAATGGTGTCAAAAGTACAGTTAAAGTATTTCCCTAGTCCTTAATAGTGTAAAAATACAATTTAAAAAAAGTTAACCACCTTCTCATGTTGCTGGACAAATCCTTTTCGTTTCCTTGGTATAGTGATGTCAATTTTAGATCTGACTAGTGTCATAGATGGAGTAATAAGACAAACATGTGCCAAGCCTTCTTGCATGACAACAGCGGCAACATCAGCACTAGCAGCAGGATCACATGCAGTGTCAACTCTTTCTAAGGCCACAGAGTCCCATAATATTTTTTGTAATATAAACTTTCTATTTAGTTCCAAATCTAAAGTGTGATATGCACCCATCTGAAATAAGGTTGTACAGAAAATTGACATTTTAATGAATACAAAAGACCATTTAATACACAGTTTGGGAAATAAATGACGTACTGTTAATTTTATTCTTTTCCTATACATTATCAATGTACCATACAGCAAACTAGAAGTATTTCTAGTTAAATTTGTGTATGTACTACAGGACAATATGTACATAATTAGCAAAATAATTCACCTTCACATACTGATTTTCTACAATATTGCGACCTTTCAATCGCAATACACATGCTTGAGTGTCGAAATCGATATTTTCGACTCTAATAGTGAGCGTGGTCCTCACTCTACTGCTGGTCGAGGAACCAGTGGAAGACTCCGTTTGAACCTTACGTACGGTCGAAGCTGTAACGGCATCGCCTTCCGAAATCAAGTTATACGCATGCCACATGTCTTCCGGCTCTTCTGGTATGAGACCAATGCTCCTAAAACAAATAATAAAATAGTATAGATTCCTAAAGAGACATAGAAACAAATGATAGTATAAAATACTTACCCGCAACCATCCTTTTCAATGTTTTTATGAACTAATTTCATTCTTGCCGTGAAACAGAAGAGTAGCCTAATTCTTATTTGTATAAAAGCATTGTAATAGTACACAAAACAGATGTTATTATACTCGATGGCAAAATATTTCAAATATTTCCATTCCAAACTAAAAGCACAGACTAGTAGTAGTATACATAACCACAGACTGCATTACTAAAACAATCCCAGAGAAACAAGTACCTAACTACGTAACTACGTAGTAAAGCGTGTGAATAAATACAGCAAGCTTATGTTTTGTTTCCACTAAAATCTTGGTAAATACGTGGATTGACGCTACTAATATTTATTTGAAATATTTTAATATAAATTTACCAACTTCTATAAAAATGAATAATGTCACTAGGCATTAAGATGTACACAAAAAAACTAAATAGTAATGACTTGTTAAAATGTTTAACAAATTTCTTCTGTTACCAAGGAATATCTTAAATATGTGAAATCACTTAACAATAGAGTTTGTAGGTCACTAGAATTACTTAGTACAAGCAAATTTAATATGTTCAAGAATGTCAACCCATAAAAAGTATAACAAAACTGATATGAAAATAAAGATGCAAAACGAAACGCAATTTTGAAGTTTGAAAGTAATCGAGGAGACGGTCGAGTTACCTTGTATTTTTGTGATTATTTTCTGTATTTTTTGGAGCAGCTTCTTAATTTTATGCCTATCTCTATAGTTTTAGACATATAATTTTATGTGTTTTCAATGTTAATTTATGCATAATATACATTAATGTGTGTGTTGTGATTGTGATAACGTCAACGGTCAAGCTCAGCTGGTCGGAACGAGCGGTAAAATCTCTCCGATTTTTTCTTTGATTACTGGCATTTTTCATGCACTATTTCTAAGGTATGCCTTTATAAATTTCTGTATCAGTACGCAGTAGTAAAATATTGTATTTTTGAAATAATCAAATATTTTTAAATTGTGTAAATTTAAATATTACACGTGGAATTATAATATTGGCGCACAGTTTTTGATAAGCGCAGCGCAGTATTCACTCGTTACGAAGCATTGTTTATCTTTATTTACAATAATAAAACTGGCCGTGATCCAGATTATTCGTCACCATATTACGCGCGGAGTTGTGTTATTTTGGTACACCATAAATCGTACTAAGATTTGAAGTACGTAGTGTAAATATCGCAATGACTACGCGCGAAATCAAGAAAAATATGTAACAATAACTCTGTGATTCGGGCTTTCAAAGTTTTAATATTATATAAAATAATGAGTGAAGTGCAAGACGAGACCGATTCTGCCGTGACTCCATCTGTGCCGGCATCATCTGTGACATCATCAGAAACTGCTTCGACGATCAGTACAGCAACTACTCATAGAGCTGATTCAACAAGGCCTTCCTCATTACCCAAACCATCAGGATTGAAGCCTCCAAATAAGATTGGGAGATTATGTTCAAACAGTGCTCCAAAACCAGCTATACCAATCTCTCCTAGATCTGGTTAGTGTATTTTTTATTAATTTCCAACTTAACTTATTATTTTGATATATTTAGAATAATGCAAACTGCAATTGACATAAATGATAGTTATTTTTTTAATCATTCTGTGTACTTACATTTTTAATTATCTCTGGTACTGTGATATATGTAAAATGCTTTTTGCCTAAACTCATGGCATTATCAGTTTAATTTGCAATTCAATGACATAATTGGTTGTAATCTATGATCAATTTAACTTTAACCATCGGTTGGACAATTCCATTATGTCTAATAAAATGGAGCATACAAGGACATTGCGGCCTGGTTGATTTAGTCAACTATACAAGAATCAATATTTAAAAAAAAAAATGATTTTATAAAATGAACACTGAAACATTTTCCTACAAAATATTCAATTTGGTAATTTAATATAATTTAATTCATACCAATGTTAAAAAGTTTTTTTTTTAATTATAGACTTATTAATCATTTACAGCATCAATGGTCTAGTAGTCCAAGAGTAGTCACTATATCAGTATATATATAAATATGTTGTGATGTGTTGATCTCCAGAAAGCATGCTAAAGTTGCATTTGTTTGGTTTCATTAGGGGTTCACAATCAATTCTCTTTATACCTGAAATAACTTTTACCTTTTTTAAGAACAGTGTATTTTAAAGAAGCTAAATGTTTTCTTCACCATTCATGTAACAAAATCAAATATTGCCTACAATTTGCCATTCAACAAAATAATAGTCTCTTATACTTTTGTTTATTGTTTATTAAGCCACATAGAAATAGTACTCTCATTCTAAAACTATTTATGAAGTAATGATGGCTTCGTGTTAAGACCTATTCATATGTTCTAACTATTGGATTTTGGCCATCAGTCCTGTGTTTGGTCTAATGATTCCCTGTTTAAATACCAGTCTTAAGTTGAGAGTTTGTCACGGAGTTCCTATTGTAAGTTCTGTCAGCTGCACATGATAGCGAGGCTTTGTAGGCTTTGTTTCCATCTTCACCGCATTGAGGGCAACTATGGTTATAAAACCGGTCTGTGAAAATTACAAATCATGATTATTTGATGAAGTCAAATCTAGCAGTACAATGTAATTATGATATCAATTACAATGGATCTATTTTAACATTAAATATACATGTGAATGTTTATAATCATAATATTTGAGTGCAATGTTTTTAAAAAATCTTCTTTGTCATTTAGCAATAACGCCAAATTTGGTACAGAAACTAAATTGTCAGTTTTAATTGATATCCAAAAGTATTGTAAGTTATATTTTGTCACTGAAAACTATTTTGTCAATGCAAAAATTTACAAATGAAAAAAAGTAACAGCACTAGCCATAAGAGTATAATGTGTAAAGGCTACATATATATGCAGGTATTTTATTAACTAAATAGACATAAATAGAGATAATAAGTACTGTTTTAGATAGATTACATGTTCAATATGATCACATACTATGTGACACTGCATATTCCAAAATTATTTTATTTATTTATATAAAGAAATAAACAGCTGTTAATTGTATTTTACATACATAGTTATTAACATATTGGTTTAGTTTAGCCAAAAGAGATTTTAACCACATAAGAAATTTTCTTACTATGCATCCCTAACAAAATTATGCATACATTATATATCTCATATATATATGTATATATCTAACAGTGAGGTAAATTGTCTATAAGAAAATTTTAAACACATTGATATGTTGCCTAAAATTGTCCGGGATTCACCCGGGATTGTTGTGTTTTCATAAATTCATTACAATAATGCTGCTCAAGTCGGTTCCTTTCGTACAACCCTAAAAAAGTCTTTAAAAAATATACATACATTCACCGACATGGAAACTACCTAATTTTTATGCATCGCCCATGTATACTCTTGAGTACGATGTATTGTTTGTTATACGTGCCTGAAATGTTCCGAAAGTCGGGCGACCTGTTGTTGACGAGTGAGTCACGGATTTCGTAAAAACTCCAACTGAACCACTACGGATATTAACTAAAAGCGGAATCGAAACTTTAATCAGACGCGAAAATAAAATAACGTATCGAATTTAATATATGTGTATTTTTTCATACTTTGTAGGTGTTAGCGTTGAACTGGAACTTCAGTTCAACTACTGGCGCTGTACAGTATAGGGTAGTTAGCGATAAAGTTCCTATTTCAGGGTTATAATTAGCCAGGCGATTTAAAAGAAAAGCCTACCACCATGTTAAGATTTCATCGTAATGTTTTCTTTCTCTGAAAGAAACTTTCACTCGTTGCAGGGATTCGAAGCTTAGTCGATCGGTAAGACATTGAAACGTGTTACCGCCGAGCTTTAGAAGTATTCATTAACTCTGTAAATTTTTCGAGAATCTAGTTTATGTTTGAGTTATAATAATTAATTTCAGAAGTTTTTTTTATATATGTATGTTCCAATAATCATTATATGAAACAAAATATTCTAGATAATACAAGTTGTGACATTCGTTCACTCACAGAATAATATTGTGTTAGGTCATCGTCGCTTATTATATCGATGAGCGGCACGAACCGTGCGACCTCAACTCACTTCTGCGAGTTTTATTGGATTACTCCAGTTGTTGCTGATCAAAAACACGAAACCTTGAATATATTGTAACGAAACTTGATTTGACTTACAAATAGTTTCAAGTAACGAAATCTATGTATAGATTTTTGTTAAATTAAAAATTGATTTAGCAAATCGTATTTTAAAATCCAACCATGTTTTATCTTTTGTATTCATACTGTATAGGTTTTAGCGTACGAGTAAAGTCTTATTAGGATATTAATTTCCGATGTGGTCTAAGCTGGTGCTAACTATACCTAATAAAGGCTCTCATGTTCATATGCCGTCTGCCGGAAAACTTATAGGTGTTTGGCGAAAGACTTTCAAGTTGATGGTTGTAAGTAATCCGGCGGTTTCATCACGATGTTTTCCATTACTTCAGCATCCTCGGGCTGATCATAGGATTTGCATCATCTTCGACCGACGTGATACCTGAACATGCCGTCACTGATACCTAATAGTTTTAACGTTTCTAACCAAAGAAACATCCGACTGAAAGTACGTTTACCGTTTGACGTTTTTCTCAGAATGTTACTGCTGTGCCACAATAACAAAAAACGTTTCATTCGAAACTGTGACCGATGGAATAATAATCTATGTTGGCTCGTTACTGCGTACGATAAATTATCATTCAACAAAATCGTTATTTCATCGTTTTCACTTTAAGATGTGCGTGAGCAAGCATGTTTGGGAAACATTTACGATCTAACTAAAATGAATTAAAAAGTAACTTCGCTTTTACACACATAGAATTACATACACAATGTAAGTGGATATATTTTTAATCCAGAAAGGAGTACACGAATCCGTTGGTACAACGATGTTTCTTTAATTTAAAAGTTATCCTTGTTTGTTATACAAATACTAACTCTTATGTTAGATATTTTATTATACTTTGTACCTTTTCATTTTGACATATTTTTCAGTCTTATAATCTGAATCAGAATATAATAGGCTTTGTTCATAGTGTTGTTCGTTACATAACAAATAACTACATTGGTCAAAAAATAAGTTATTCTAATAAAAAAGTATGTTTGCAAGAATGAATGCACCAAAAATTAAGAAAGTAATAGTGTCAAAGGGAAACCTACATATTTTATTATTATAGCCCATTAATGTATTGTGGCTATATTTTATATGAAATTAATTGCCATAATAAAACTAGCTTTCAAATGCGGTTTTATTCGTATTAAATTACTATTTCTGCGGTCAAATTACAAAATTCGTGTTTCACGACCACAGGCCAAATTTCGTATGTTAAAGTATTTAAATAATTATACTAAATGTATCAAAACATTTAGAAATGTCGAAGTACTTTTTTATGTTTTACCTACTTTATATTTTAAATACAAAATATATATATTTGAAAGCCATTCTTATTTATAGGATTAGGTTGTTTACGATCTTCTTCATTTTGCTATATTATAAAATTAAAGAAATTAAACAAATGCGGATATATCGAATAGTTATTTATATAGACCTTTATTTAACCTTACTAATAATTGTTCAGTGGTCGAAATTCCAACCTAATTTATTTTATTTGAAGTTTTATTATTATTACGATTTTTTTACGAAATGTGGATAAAATTAAAATAAAAAATTAAATATGAATTTTTTCTATATCACTGCATACAATTTTTTAGAAAAAAAAAAGAAATGTATATTCAATTATAAAACAACCAGAAGAGAAGAAATTACTGATCTCTTTTATCTTCAACTATTTATCAACCTTTTAAAACTTTTTAATATCCAATTTTAATTTATATACCCCTAAAAAAATTACGAAATGTTGTCAAGTATTGAATTGTTTTTTAAGGTTGTATTTCAGAAACGCTATCACATGTTTAGTAATAATACCTGCGTTTCTAAATTACCATTTTTTATGTCAATACTCGTACATTTCAATATTAAAATGACTTCAATAGAATTCCAGTTACAATCTCAATTACTTTAAATGCGTTAAAACTTGAATCATAACGGAGAGTACACATACTATTTCCTCTAACTGTAAATCTAATAGGATATGCATGTAAAATTTTGTTCTCTTACTAGTTTCTGTTTGCGGTTTCGCCCGTCTTAATAAAGATTTTGTCTATCACCCGGAAACAGTACCCTTTTCTGGATGAAATTGAACCTTGTGTCTTTTTCTGTACTCCGGAGAATGTCTATGCAAAATTTCATGAGCATCGGTTCAGCAGTTAAAAGTATGAAAGCGTAATAAACAAATTTACAATGCATTTATAATATTAGCAAGAAAGTAAAATTTACTCCGCTTTAATGGTACCATAAATTATTTTCTCTAAAAAATGTTATCCATTGACCACAATCTCACCTGATATTAAACAGTGCGACCTTAGGAGGTAATATGCTAAACGTAGAGAAAGATTGGCTTTCAAGTGCAACTATAGCGACACACAAATATGTGCTGGGCGACAGATTTTCAATTTGATTAATGTGACTAGACGAATATTAATAAAAATCTACCAAAATGCACTATGGTTTTGTCATTATGTTTTATCAAGGAAACCATTACAGGATTCAATTTTATTTCGGTTTACACATTATCCAAGCTTCAAGCTTCAATAAGTTCTATATTTTGACGTTTCTATCTTCAAAGTTTACGATTTTATGTTCAAGGAATAAACCTATTTTTAAGATCTTGGCAGAATGTTCAAATAACTAGTCATAGTTAATTCTGAAGTTAAAACTTATAATTTTCTAGAATAAGCCCTTCCGGTCGTGTTACTTGTTATTGAGGAACCTAATATAAATAAAACTTGAAGGTTTATTATACTTACATCGACATTTTTCTTATTGACGAAAACTGTGTTAAAAGTACCTTATCTTTGCTAAACATTTCACAGCTTACTATTAACCGCATATCAACAATGATATCAGTTAGCAGTTCCTGCTTCACAAAAACAATGCAAGATCCAGTTTTTAAAAGTAAACGTTGTGTATTGTTTTTTTCAACGGTATAGTACGACAGTAATAAAAAGCAAAAGTAATTCCTGTTGTATAGTAACGCTATTTACCGGTTCTCAATACGACCTTCGGCTTCGACTAGAACTGTTTTAATAAGCCTTCATCTTACGGTACAGTTATACAATTTACTTATTATAATAATTCGAAACAGGGTTCCATACAGATCTGTATCACCCCATTTAATTACGGGATATTCACCAGTTCATCCCAGAACCTGAAACTTGAGTGGCACTATAAAAGGTGTTGCACTAGCTACAGTCCAACCGAACAAAATTATCGTGTACTATACTAAATCAGCATCAGTTTATATATAATGTATTGGAAACTTGTAAAATATATGTTGTAAGTTTGATTACCAGATTTATTATAAATGTATTAGAAAATTAGAGTCTTTGAGATTAATAATAATTCATATTATATTAATATCTTATAATTATAATAATATCTTATATTTAACACAGGGATGACATAGACTTTTATTTGATATTTGGCTTCAGTTTACTTGTCGTCATACATAAATTTCTTCTAAATTTTCGTTAGCTAGACGTTTGCGATTTTTCGATTTATTAATTTTCATAATCGAAAACTGTGGTCGTAAATGTAGACCCAAATAAGCTTACGCATTTCAGTGCGTTTATTCACAACGCTTTATACTCGTTTTTATCGAAAGAGCGGTAAAATTTAATTATGTTACCTTCATTGAATTTAATGCGTAAATTATCATAATTTTACATATTAATCAATTCAAGTTGATTAGAGTCTAGTGCATCGTCAGGTGAAATTTTGAACGGATTGCGACATATGTCTAATAGCGGTTTGATTTTTTTTTAATTCTGAAAACCTTTTTTGAAAACTTTACATCAAATTATCATTTTTTTCCTACATAAGAGAGATTGACAGCGGTTTTATTAAATTCTTCAGTTATTTTCTTGTAATTAGGAAAATAGGCATAATTACAAGTTAGTTGATATTTTCGCTGAAATTGCATATTTAAGTGACCTGTGACATATATACTAGAAAAGCTAAATCACATAGGCAATCAGGATTTTTAGTTCAGGAACGTCTTTCTCCTTTTACACTAGAAATATTTAAAAATTTTCAATTAAGTTCAGAAATCGCTACAATGTTACTATGCGGCTAAATCAACTTACTTCAGTGTAAAATACTAAATGTTCATGTTCATATCCAACTTCATTGAGAAATTGTTTAAATTGTCTGTGATTAGGAGCTCGCGATTTTATGAAGTTTACTATCGGAACAACAAGTGCCATTACATTTTCAAATACCAATGTTTTTGAACACAGAGCCTCTTGATGTATAATGCAGTGACACTGTATTATTTGTTCGATATCTAGGTTTTTAGTAACAAATAGTTTATTTAGTAAAGTTTTTTTACTACACCTGATTGAACATTGATCATCGAAGGACCTCCATTACATCCTCCAAGGACAAATTCACCTGAGCTTATCATGACTAATTCTGAGACTTCTGAGTGTAAACTCGGGCAGGACAGTGTCATTGAATTTATGTTTTCCCTACTCTGGCGTGCCGCACGTATTTCGTCCACGGGCCGCGGTTTGTTCTACCTTGATTAAAGATGTGTATATAACCTTTGTTGATTATAATTTTGCTTTTAGTGGGGCATCATTTTCCTCCTCCAAGTTTAATTGCTTTTCAAACCTTACTTCGACTTCAACTACTTCAAGATTAGACAATAACGATTAAATTGATAGGCATATATCATACTTAAATATCAATTGGAATATATTATAGCGGCGAGCTCTGTTTCTAAGTAAAGATTTCTTAAATATGATTTTGTTTTCCAGTTATATTTCGATTTTACTTGAAGATAAAACCCAACTAAAAAAATTACTTATTCCATGTAAAAAAGAAGAATGATAAGTATGTACATAATTTTGTAATTATGTTGTAATCATTCTCCGATTCAGATAACTTAAACCTAATAAAGTAAAATATTCTTAAATTGGTAATAAGCGAAATGCACCTATAAAAAACAACAATAATTATTATACTGAGGAATTTCCTTCACGTGTCAAGGATTGTTGTTTCGTCATCTTTTCACAGAACGACTGGTGGTAAAATTCACCGTGAGTTGGAAAAAGTGTTTACGGCATTGTTTTACGCCTCATTTGTAAGCTTTTGTTGATAACTCACTTTCACTATGGAGCGTGCGTGACGTGCACCAGTTCTTGGTGGCCGCAACCGATTCTTCTCTGTCTTAAAAAGATCTGCAAAAAAACGTTCCGATATAATAATGATAATATAAGCATTATTACTTTTTTATAATAGACAATTTTAATGTACTTTCGAATTTTATTTGAACCGAATGAAGCATCATTCCACTCGATGAAATTTAAATCGTGCACGCGAACAGCACCCTCTGTGAGAAATCAACAAATCTAAAGAAGGTAAAATATTTCTGTAAGGTAACTTAGAATTACTCTAATAGGAAAATAGATCAAATTAAAAATTAAACTATTTTATCTCACTTAAAAGCAGATTGAAATGTTACAAATTCTATGTTTGATTGAAATTCATTTTATGTTTTGTGTGTAGTATGTTTATGTTATAGTAAATATGCCCGTATTTTTTTGGAAGATATCTGTAGTTGATGTGTTCGAATCAAAGTACTATTTTTAATTTTTCAGAAATCACTTTAATTTAGTGTTGTCCAACTTTATAAACTTTCTATATAATTTCGTTTGTTCTTATATTGTTGTTTGTCCGTTATTATGTTATGATTATTATGCGAGTGTTAGCTAATAATATTTTAATGTATTTTAAAGGCTTAACCCTGGTTCGTTTGACGTTAATGGAACGATGTGTTCCAAGACGGTTAGACACTAAACCTATTGATACTGGATTTCGAGTACATTTAGCGGTGTATGTATACCTACTTACACTCGTATGAGCTTTACGATGCATTTTCAACTTGAAGGAGGTAACTACCCGGGCGAGCATCTGGCAATGTTCCACTTCTATGTAATGGTTCCATCACAATGTTTTTCTCTCCAAGAGCTCAAACACATTTTAGGATTTAAACCCACGTTTTCCAACGCAAAGTTCAAACACTCACCTTCATCACTGCTTTAAACTGATCTAACATATATAATTTTTTACTAATAAACGCAATAAAAATGATAAACCGGTTCTAAATATATACCACAGTTTCGAAATATCATGTGGCCATGACGTTGATCGATGTACGATAACAATAGATTACCCCCAGTTTGATTTCCTCCAATTCACCGGTCCCGTTACCTCACTGACCTTATTCGCATCCCGTCACGACGCGACGCTCGATGTAGCAAGACAAATGGCGTAGCATGTGAATTTATGATATAGATTGCCTTTTAAGAATTTGTAATACACTTATAGAACATTATTTATAATACTGTCACTTAGCATTGATAATATGCAAACCGAATTTATTTTGAATGTTGAAAGTACCTAGAACATGTTTACAACACTACACATTTACATAATAGCAGTCAGAGTGATTCAATAAATGACATTTCGAATGTACTTACCTGGATATAGTAAAATAAGTTATGCAAGTGTTTTAGAGTTTGAAATCTCTAATATATTATGGATGTTCTCTTTTCTCGTTGAATGGGATCGAGTGCCGTTACAGTTGTACACATTTACTTGTTGATATTTTTTTATATATTATAATAAAAACAAGCATTAATAAGTACTGCTTATAAGTATGTATACATATGAATATATATCCTACTTAATAGTCACGTCCAGAAAAGGTTAATCCTTTCACACACATAAGAAATGAATTGCATAAAGACTAAAATACTAAATTGTTTATTGCATTATCTAATAGTGTAAATGTACTTAACATTGTCAAGCAGTACAAAATGGCGAATAAATTACTAAAATTTTCTTATCGTCTTGCATCTGTTTTGTAAGTAGTGAAATCGTTTTATACGTGACGCTATAAATGAAGTTATTTATCTCTTAGTCTTGTACAATTCATATTTCTGTTATCACGATATACCACATATCTCAAAAAATAATACGTTAACTTGAGATTCCGCATTTCGCATAACTGTGAATTTCCCTCGTTCTGTTGTTACTTTCTAAACTTTTGTAGATGTCGCATCAATCAATTCCCTTGACTGACAGTTCAGTGTCAAAATGGCGCCTAAGCATGTACTGCAGGGTAGCGCTAGTTAATAGGGACGTGACGGAATTACTTTGTTGATTAATTCTCTGTTACTATAATATAAATATTTATATGCTATTAAGTAGAATTCACTGATATATATCAGGCAATGAATTACACTCTATATCAACTGATACTTATCGATTAAATTAGAAATTTAGCAGGTCTGGCATTTACATCGGCAACACATGAACAGTTAGGTTTTACATTTTTTTTTATTTGTATAATAAAAACGTGAAGTAATTCGTCTCAAACTTTTCTTTGGAAAATATTTAAATAAGTTGGCAGGGGATATATTGAATTTTTTGTCTTCTACGTGAATAGAGTTGTGTCCTTTACAATGACATTTATTAAAATTATCAAATTTTTCGAATCTCTGCGATTAAGTTTGTACTGTTTTTTTTAATAAGTATGATATATGTTTTATATTCTGTAAAACCAAGTGTGAATGCTAAACAAAAACAGAACGAAGCTACGTATCCTCTTTCGTAGTTCCAAATATTATAAAATAGATGAATAGTTCTAATACGTAGGTGTAGCCTCGTATCTAAAATGATATGTCTATATTTTTTCATTTTAATATTTTTCCATGTATAGGAATATTTATTTGAATTTGACTTACACATCTGGTTATTGCAAGGTATTAAAAGAGTGATTCTTAAAATGGCCTATTTGTATCCTCAAAGATTTATTTTGTCATACAGACTTTACTTTTTTAATTACGTTTTAAGCAGTACAAATTCTTTTTAAAAGTATCCTTACTTTCAGTGTGATTTCTATAATTACATTATTGAGGCGAGGACATTCATAGAAAAAATTGAACAAAATGTTTTATTTCACTGCTTCATCTCTAATTTAATTATGTTTTATTCCGTTTTTGGTGTGAAATTCAATTGATGTTATTATTTTAATTAATTTCGATCCAAACAATGAGATTAAAATATTTCAATCCGACAACAGTTTTCGCGTAGACTTGAATACTATCGAATATTGGAAGCAAATTATACTTAAATAGATGCAATTAACAGCTAACGTTCTTATGTACATGACTGACATTATATTGAATTTGTCGAGTTTTACAACAAACAGATAAACTGGTTTTTATCACAAGCGTTCTTCAACGTTACGATCAGTTAACGTTACGTTAAAATAATGTATTCCACATATTTGCTTTGTAATTATTAAAGGATGTATTATTATAAGATTTGTTTCAAATTTAAAGTTCATAAAATGCAAATTCAATTGATATCTATACAATCCTAATTCTAACTAATATTATAAATAGGAATATGAGTTCGTTTGTTTATTTTTTCGTTCCTCCCGAGGAATAGGTTAAATTAAAATTCATGCGAGTGAAACCACGGGCAAAACCTAGTAATATTATAAAGCTCAAAAATTATTTATTTGAATGCCCTAATCGTTGGAACTATATCAGTTGGATTTGAAAAAATATTTTTGTATTTTATAACCTATTTTATATTTGTCAGGAAGGTTATAAGCTAACATCATGCTAATACCTTTAATTACTATACAAAAAAACGTGTGGGGGGGATGTGGCGCTTCGTGACGTATCAGGGCCGAGGGTGGGTTACCCGACGAGAACCGAGCATTACCGATAAATAGCGAACTATAAATATCTATATACAGAATTCGTAAAGAATAATTTTTTTTTTTTTAATAAAAATATAATAAAACCGCTTGCCATTGCTAGCGGGATTTTTTTAAAAGTATTCTAATTTATATCCGCCATTCTATTTCTATTCTTGTGTACAATAAAATGTCGTATCTGTGAATATCCAATTTAGTGAATAGCAATCTAAATGTTTTGATAATTGAAGCAGATAATTTCTTATTGCTAGATATCGTGTTTAATTTGACTTAGTTCATAATCCCCCTCAAAGTGCCCAACATTTTGCAAGCAGATCTGATATCTATGAGAATTTTTAATATAACTGTTTATCTTTTATGACATCAACATTAATTATTGTCGTGGACGTAAGGAGTCGCTTTAATAATCTAATATTGCACTTAATACTTTTTAACAATGAGATAAAGTGTCACATTTTTAACGTTGATTGCCCAATGTTGTGTGAATCTCATCGCTAATTATTATAAATAAACAAGAAGAGCTTTGAACTTGAAAGGATAACGCAAATTATGAGAATTGCTTCACAGTTTATGTGATGACGTAATGAATTTGCATTTTTTATCTTATGTACCTACTTAAGTATTTTCCTTTAATGTTTATTGTTCTTTAATGTTTTGGGGTATGTCATAGTTCTAGAATGTTGTACGTAAGTTAAAGCAAAGAAAATAATATGGTGGTTACGATTCAGAAATTCAAGGCCGGTGTTGCATTATTAATGTCCGCTAGTGATATCACTCTTTGAACAACACAGAATATCACGTCCACACAGAAATTGCGTAATGTGTATAAAAATATTTTTAATCTATTTTCCAACACTACTTCAACGGTTAACGCCATCTATGAATATATGGTGTAAGTTATACAATATACATTTTTAATATTTTTCCCTTGTGGCGATGTTAAAATATTTGCCTCATCGAGTGCGTTATGGCATGTAGCCCATGATTAGTTTAATTTATAAAATGTAGAAACATTCGTATATAATATTGGATATTATTATTTTATTTCATAACCTTTGCATTATTAATTAATTACAACCTTACTACGTTAAATATATACATATAAATAAAATGGAAGTATTAGTTGTTTGTCCCAGCGAATAACAAAATTAGATTACTAGAAACTTTTTGGAGAATCATTTACACTTTTCCATAGAGGCTATACAGTAATGTTACAATTTAACTGAGATAACTTATAATATGTAATACGTATATAGGTTAACTAGTGATAAAAAATCACTGTTAAAACAAATGAAAGTCAGTCCATGGTTCTTATAGATAAATGAAATAACAAAACAATTTGGAGCTAGTGTTAACAAAGGTGTAAACCGTTTTTTTCCTTTTTGCTAAGGAAAAATTCAACTAATGGTATGTCTGCTTATAGCTTTTACTTCATGTTGATGTAACCTAATTCTTAGTATCGTTAACATCTTATACGAACTCTTTCGCTGAGTGTTACTCAGCGGTGATTTGATATTCCTGTAACACGAGCGTGTTGAAATCATTACTGGAAAGTGTTCCGGTCTGTCGGCGATCGCCGAGCGCCTCGCGCAGGTGCGGAAAAACCACATAACCCGACCGAACAACCGAATGGTTGAAAGATGATCACTGATTTTATACATTTATATGATTCATAAAAACTTTATAAAATCAAAAGGTGAACTGAGTTCAATAGTTTTTAAAGGGAGTCGTCAGTACTTACGAAACGGTTTTTCTTACAAAACTTTATTCCTATGTAAAACGCAAATCATTTTGAACGAGAATGTGTCGTGTATGAGACTTAGACAAATTGATCAAGGAAAAAATAAAATTTCGTAATAAGCGGATACCCCAATTAAAATATAAATAACCCTTTAATAAAATAAAGAGGATAACCAGTTTGATTGGTTTGTCTATATTGATAGTGTCTTCCAAGTATTGTCAGGGAAAAATTGTATAATACTAGTTTATGCTCGCTAGATTTGATATATCACTCGGTAGCGGTATTTTTTCTAGATGAAAGGTAACCCTACATCCTTCTCTATAACCTAGACTACGTGTATACAATAATTCATGAAGATTGGTTTATTAGGTAAGACGTAAAAGCGTAACAAACAGATAAACTAAAATTCACGTTTATAACATTAGTATGCATCCTTACCTTAAACCTATCATAGAAAGGTTCGTGAATTGTCTAAATAATTCCTTGATCAAAAAATTTTAGTATGTTTGTAAATGTTAATTTATCTAGTTACAACAAATATTATCCAGACATTCTATATTATATGTATAACTAAAAAATTAGAAATGTGTTAGAACGGTATGATGCCAATGAAATAAATTATGTAAAACAGTTCTATGTCTATTTATAAATAAGATAATTAGGATATTTTGAGGTGTGGCGATTAGAGACCGCTGCAAATCACTAAACATATGTATGGAAGTCCTTAATTACATATATCGTAAGAGCTAAGCAATAATATAAAATTGGTAAATATTGTCTTCAAAATAGTAAATTCAATACGTTCCAATTATTGTTGCAGTAATGCAAACTGTAATCTTCACTCTTCTCTAAGACTTATTTGTAGGAAGATTTTGGTAAAACGTATAGAGACATTGTCGTTGTTTTGCTAAGCTTTGGTTATGACTGACACATTATGTGACTTTGGCGTTTTAAAGCCGATATGTAGTCATTTCTACTATCGCTGTTATTCTTGTGCAACATATAATTGGAAAAACGTTTTATGCAATCTAGATTTATGGAGTTGTATTCCATACGAGAATTTTAAAACGTTAATATCTTTGTTTTATTATGTTATATTTATTATTTAATGGCTCAGCTGGTAGTGTGTTCGGACATAGTGCCGAGGGACGTAGGTTCGAATCCTAGGAACTGAGTCGGAGCTTTCTGTTAAGGAAAACATCTTGATGAAACCATAGCATGATGGTAGGCTTTTTTCTAACTCCACCTGGCTAGCTACCACCCTCAAGTTGAAAATCTGTTGCTAAGCACATGTTGGTGTGTTCCGGCAGCTGCACTTGAGAGCCAGTCTCCCTGTAGGTTTAGCGTGATTACCATCTTAGACCACATTTTCATTTATGTTTGATTGTGGTCAAACGCTAACCTATAAAGTATAAAAAAAAAGAATTTCACAGAAAGTTTGTGGGAATTTCAAAGTTATAGTTACAAAGAAATATATATTGCATTGCATAAACCGATATATTTATGTGTTCAGAATGATGTAAATGATTCTATTTGTGTTTCAAGTATCAAATTTCTTGAAAATAATTTCGTTCGGACCGATATTTTACGCTTATGTTAATAACTAGCGTTTTCTCGCGGCTTCGCTCGTATTAATGCAAATTTAGTCTATTCCTCAGGAACAGTGTTTTTTTTTCTGAATGTTACGCCCTTTCATATATTCTTGAAAACGTCTATGTAAAATTTTGTGTTAATCGGTTGAGTAGTTAACGCGTGAAGGTGAAAGCGTAACAAAAAAAACTTTTTTCATAAAGAGGTGAAGTTTCTTTATATTCAAGAGGTAATATTCAGTAATTAGGTGATCTGATTCACAAAATTCTTTCACTGATTTAAAAGGTATGTTCTTCTTGTGAGCATAAGCTTTATTTTATTATTATTAGATTGTATATTGTAATTAACGTTGTCAAAGTCGCGTGTGGTTGCAAGGGTTTTATATATTTATAATATGCTTATAAGGAGAGAAGTCTTTCTGGGAATTCGTTTTTTTATATTCATCGTCAATCTTATCAGGTTATGAGAGGTGATTTCTGAAGCAAATATTTCGGTATTTTTGCATAATATTAGAATAAACGCTAGATTCGGAAATTCCTTCTGCTATCATGCATACTTATGTATTAAAGAATCAAGATGCAGAACGCATCGCAGAACTGGAGGGATATGAATAATTTAAATGATAAACGGTTTATATGACTGTAGCGGTAAAAAGGAATTCCCCGGGGGACTCGACCGAGCCTGTTAGCCGTTAATAATAGCCCATTTTACAAATTATTTTTGCATTCACTTGATAGCGAAGGAATATGAATTTGTTAAGAAAACAAAAGAAAAACGGTATTTATGTCAAAATGGGAATTGTACATTATTTGTTAATTATCTTGAGAGAGGCATAATAATTAACGTCACTTACCAAGTTAGAAAAGACATGAAATAAGAGGGTAATTCTTTTATTTTCTCTAAGAAATTTAAATAAATATTTTCTATATTAATTAAATTAAATGTTCAGTATTTTTATTAACTATTATTATGATAGAAGATGATCCACAATTTCTACGATGAAAGACTGTCTAAGTATAAATGAATTTGTGGAGTAGCAGTTCGCTGAAGCTGTCAAGCGCATAGGGCTAAAAAGCGTAGGTCAGTTAGAAAAAAATATATTTGTAGTTATTATTGTTTGTGCAGGCTAATTTCTAAAATTGCTGAACCAATGTTTACGAAAACTTTTACTGATATATAGCGGGGTTTCAGAGTATAATATTATTACACTTTGAACACTAAATTACGGCAAAGCAAAGAAAAAAATTGACAAAAGAATACGGAGATAAGGTACTAATGACTAAACTATAACTAAGGAAAATTAAAGTTATCCCAAAGGCCACAAGTCATCATCTACAGACACAGTTCTTATGAAATAACAAACATTTTCACGGGAGCGAAGTTGCGACCACAAGCTGGTGTAATAATAAAACGACCTGACATTAAAGAGAATGGAATTATTAACAGAAATAAATCTTTTAAGATTCTCAGAACGCGAGTCCTGCGAATAATTTCAAATGCTCAATTTGAACACGATATATGGCGGTGAACGAAATAGAATAATTTCTGTAAGTGATTCGTAAAAAGGATATGCCCGGTCACACTCGAATGGTTCGTATTCGAGCAACTAGACAAAACAAATACCTATGCAATCCAATACCACGGTAATTAGAACTCTGATTTCGATTACTGTTCGTTCTCTAATGAATCATTGTCGGTGACGTTTATTATTATGTTTTTTTGTTAATTACATAATAGATTAAATTCATTTTAAGTAAATGAATATATAGTTAACTTTAAAGTTTGTCTTAGGTATTATTAGCCTCGTTTTGTCGTAATTTTAGTTAACGATATTATTAATTATTTATATTAAAAACCGATTGTGACGTCACGCTCCGTAGTAATATTAAACAGAATAAAAATAAAATATAACCTAGCGCCGCCTAGTGGTGAGTTACATGGATCATGTGAAAAATTCAATAAAATAATACGTACGGGTGACAGTTTTTATAGTGAGGGGTTAAGCGGTGTTGGAGGTAAACAATCAAATTTGTATATACCAACATCCATTGTTATATATGTAATTAAGAATAAATACTTTTTGATAAGAAGTAGCAATACATTATTTGTGGTTGATCAAATGTAAAAAAAAACGTATACACGATTACACGGCAGATTGTATTTTGTGGGTTTATTAAAAAAAAAGTAATATGAAATAAGTTTTTTTTTTTCGAACTGACTACATTGTTGACCTGGCAAGGTCTCTACAGTTTCACCGGACTACGATTAAATAAGTATATTCATTCATATAATAGAGAGACTGTAAAGTTTAAACTATTAAGTGTAACATTTAAAATTTCTAAAGTTGCCATAGTTGCCAGGTTTTAAATTCACGTACAACAGCTTTTATACGCCATTCATCGGTGTTATATCTTTTAACAAGCGCTTATGTCATAAAAGAAACTAATAAAATTTCGAATTTTTTCTACATATGGTAGTTTGTGGTTTAAGTTGATGTGTCAGCCGGAACCGGAGCCATTACTTTCTTGTTCTTTTTTATTATTTATAGATTTTAGCATTTGGTCACAATCCTCACATTATGTTAAGTGACCAAGTGGTCCAAGATGATAACAAGTTGTTTCTTAAGTCTAAAAGCCATAACACACAGGTGCTTGCGTTCGAATCCTCGCAAAGAGCTGGAGCTTGCGGTTCTGGAAAATATCATGAGGAAACTGTAGCATAATGGCCAGGGCTTTTTCGAAGCTCATTTGGCTAACTACCACCTTCAAGTTGAAACTTTATCACCTGTGGATGAGAGGGTTTAGAGCAGATACATTTGAGATTCAGGCCCTCTAGGCTTAGCTTATTTGCCATATTGCACCACATCGTCATTGAATATCAGACGGGATTGTGGTCAAACGCTAAGACCTCTTAAAATATAAAAAAAAGTTAGTCCATCACAAATTACGACATTAGCAAAAGCTTACCACCTTACTACAGGTCCTGTAGTCATGACTTATTTTACCTACAGATCAGACTCATTATAGAGTTCCTAACTAAATTTTGTAATAATAACATACGAGATTAGAAAACTTATCTTAACCAAGTCCTATATTACATTATATTCATATACATTATTAAACTAATTGATTTGTTATAAGTTATCGATCTGCAATAAAATGAGTTTATCGTTGAACTCAGTTATATATTAAAATGTATAATTAAAATTAATCATTTTATCATTAGTTGTTCGCTGTTGGGACAAATCGATAACTCATAATTGTATAGAACGGTTGGTTACAAAGTCAAAAAGAACGAGTGCAATAATTGTAACCTTGAGAATAAAAAAAAAATTACTTTCACGAATTTAATTTTTATTTATTATTATTATTTTAAAGTATGTATTAATATAGTATTGTATGCTTTTTTAAACATATTACGAGCATTGAAATTTAGTATAGTTAAGATTATATGTAGCAGTGAGGGAAAAACATTATCTATAATAATATTTTACAAATACTCTAAATAAAATGAGATAAAATACTAGGGATAAAAGTGCATTAAAGTTCAACACATTATTAGTGTGTTGTGAAACGTTCGCTTTTGCCAGAGATTATCACTAAAGAAGTAATACAATCTATGTATTTCAATAAATCGAAAATATTATAATATATTTTTATCGTTCTAAAATTCTAAAGTTGTAATCCTTTTAATATACACATACACGCTTGCAGTTGATCAGTTGATGTAATAAAATTTAAAATAAAGTGACGATAATGGACGTACACATTATCACAAAAGAACGTTAGTAACGTTCAAAATTTAAAAACACTAAATTACACTCGCATTTTGACCACTAAACGACCGTCAGTTACAATAATAATAATGCCAATTTGTAAGAATCCTACAGCTGGGTCAAGTGCGTTTTCTCGAAGGAAGTTACGGACATAATCACCACGTGCACCTACACGATATATTGATGATTTTAAACACAGATAAATCCACTAGTATTTTACGGCATATTTTTGCATTACTATCATTATAAAGTTGACATTAGAATGTGACACTATTGAAAATAAATTTGTTTAAATTGGTAGTTGCAAATTATACCTACAAATTTAGAAGACCAAAACTATTCTTCTATATAAATAGATTTATCGAGGACTGCTGTTGTACGCGCATCTCGTAAAAATCGATTATGATAATAAAAAATTTTGTTCGTTTTACTTCTTAGACACTTCGTCTATATCTACATTTAATATAAAGTTCTTCTGTCGCTCTGTATAATCGACGATCTGTATAAAGTACTAAAAACTGTAAATACATTTTGTAAGCAAGGTATATTTTTATTTCTTTTCTTTTGTACATAAAATATATTGTTAAGATTATAAGCAACACAAACGAAGTCACGGGTATGAGTTAGTTTTATAATAAAAAATAATTGCAAAATATTAATCATAATATTGTCTCCAGGTAAATTTTTGCAAAAAAAAAACGATGTTCTTTATTTAACAAGAATTCCATATTTTAATTATTAAGAGATTTGGTATACTTTCATTATGCTTAAGAGGTTATCTTCAAGTTATTCATTTGGTGTGATGATCGTGACTCGAATTAATAATTTTGAATCGACATTTAAAACATTGGTAGGAATGTGTCAACAATCATTGCAATAAGCAACGGGCACGAACTGTGCGTGATCCCTTTGTAAACTTAACTAGTTTGTTGTGATTGTTTTTTAATTCTAATATATCGGTCGAAGCTCTAATAAGATGCGAATATTTAACATGACTAAGATTATGCAACGCAAATTCTAGTATTTCGTATCTGAGAGACAATCCGGTTTGTTAAGGTCAAATGTGTTTTGTATATACGTGTTATAATGTATAAAATCAAGTTTATATTAACTCTCATTTGTATATATTACAATATTATACAGTCATTATGTATAATATTTATACATCAATACAATACGGTTATATTAAGAATGGCCTAAAAGATTGACAAATATAACAAAGCGTATGAAATACCACTTGATATTATTAAGGGACACTTGTATAAGTCGGTTAAAACGCTAAGTCTAGAGCGTGCTGCATACTGTGGTTTCATCACCTTCATCGAAAGCATAGGCTCGTTGTAGGGATTCGAACGTACGTCAATTGCCACGTTGTCAAGACATGCGGTCACCGATACATAATTTCTTCGTAAGACTCATTATATTTTAAATACAATGAGATTACATTTGAGAAGATATTTGTACATCTTATTCAACTAATAAAATAATGCGAATGTGAGTTTGTTACGCTTTCTCATCTTAACTACTCAAACGATTTCATGAAATCCTTGCATACGAATTGTCAGAAGTACAGTAAGGACATAGAGTGGTTACCTTTAATCAAGAAAATATTAGTTGTCTGTAGAGTCGGTTTACGGACGATAATTTTACGAGATAACGTCATAAGAAAACATTGATGAAAAATTGCATACTTTTTGTCGCAATTGTTGTTGTAATAAACCACATTAACTTTTCACTTCACTTTATAAACAGTTAACAAAACAGTTCACGTGTAGGTTGTGTGCTACCGCTGTCTCTCTTCTACTCGGACGCATCGGCCGATGGAATGGAAGAGAGATAGATGCGTCACAAGCTGAACGCTTAGGTCGATCGCGCCTCTCTATCGCTTGTTCCGCGCTCTCGCTTGCGCGCTCAGCTCAGGCGAAACGTGACAATGAGTCATGCTTTTTCGTGCTTGCAGCCGGCGTTTATCGATTTTAAAGACGTTGTCACGTCAATAATGTATTGTTAGCGTTAATGCGAGCGAAGTAAAGTATAAAAGCTAGTAAGAAATATCCTTTACATAGGACGACCATATGCATATAGGTATATAATTATAATATATACTTTATATATGTATTAGGGATTCATCAAAAATATACAATAATTCAATTTCTCAAGCATTATATACACGTCATACGCTTAATAATAACCACTTCAAGCAACATTAAAAGTGTATTTTAAAAAAACTCTCTCACGCTACAATGAATACACATCTTTAAATTACATGCATTAACACTCGACGAATAAGAAAAATCCGCGAATTATTGCGTAAGGTAGATAGATTTACTTGATTTATCTGTGAAGCGTGACCGTACATAACGTAGGTGGTTACTGCTATTTATTTTTATGCACACTTTCACGTGGTTTTTGTCGGGCACAATAATCGTCATAGCAATTATTTTTTTCACTCCAACTTTTTAACTTAACGATTTCATTTTAACTGTAATTATTTCCAGTTTTGAATATCTAATGGCAGCTATATATAACATTCAAGGAAAAAGTGGTAGTAGCATCATCTTTCTTGTTTCTAGTTTCGTTTCCCGTGGGAATTGTTTGTAGAAAATTAGTTTCTTGACGTTGACATTTGTAATTGTATTATTATTGAATACATTGGCGATGGAAAGTGTAATTGACTAATGTGCAAAGAGTGTCGTGTTCCTGTAAGTTAAATGGTTTTTCCATCGTCAGTATTATTATATATAAATAATACTAGATTATTTTCTTCCGCTTCGTTGGGCTTAAAAAATGGCAAAAAATCAATCAAATCCAAAAAATAAATAGCCTAGAACCAGCTACAAAAAAACCGCATCGAATATTTTAGAAGTCGAGATTCGGCCACTTTTACACCTTTGAGCTGTTGCCAAGTGACTGAGCGCTATAAACGGCGTATCGGCGATTAATTAAAAAAAAGACACATGAAGGAAAATACAGTTTGTTTTTTCGAACTCACTAACAGTATTGGCCTGATGGGCCTTCACAGCTTCACCTAACTAATAGGATGATGAGGACTAATAGCTCGGGTGAGTTAAACGGTCTCCTTAGTAGTCCGGTGAAACTATAGAGGTCCTTACCAGGTCAACACTGTAGTCAGATCGAGAAAAAAAAATGGATGAGTGCTTGAGGCGTTCAGACGCTTGCCGCCAGGTTCAAGGGTGCAAAAGTGGCCGAACCAATTTTCACGTTATTTTTACTGGCACATGAGAACATTTTAGAGTATTATCTGGGCTATATAGTATATAGTTATATAGGTACTAACATTCAACAGAGGTATCTAAAAATCGGTAAATGTATTATATTGTTGTAAGTAGTAATAATAAAATTACAATTAAAAACTAATCCACAGTTAATAACACACATCCCAATTAATATGATAAATGTGAATGTGAGTTTGTTCATTTGTTACGCTTTCACGCCGTAACTACTCATCCGATTATCATAAAATTTTGCATACACGTACATAAACGCGCGTGAAGCCGCAGGCAAAAGCTATTTTTTTAATAACAACCATTTTCACGAGCTCGAAGTCTTTTATCTAAAGTAATTTTTATCACTGGTTAATTATTATGGGTTAATACGCTATGCAGATATATTGATAAGAGCAACAAAATTCCCACTTTTAACACGAAAATTATATAGTTACCTTGTATGTTACGATAACGTTTATGTAACACAAAAGTATCCCAATTGTTCTGTAAAGCATGCTCTATTTAAAAATGTATGAAATTCGTAACACAATAATTAATAAAGCAAAAAATATGGTATATAAAGAACAGTAAAACCTGTAATATTTTCTCAATATAATTACTTATAATTGGAGTTAATTATTGTATATTGGATGTGGTTTTAGGATAAGTTTTTCAAATTAAAAAAAAATGATAAATCTTAATTATAAAATGTTATATCAATGAACGACGCTGTATTTTTGCTTAAAGTTAGGAATCCTATTTATATTATTATTTATAGTATTTCAGTTTATTTTGTTATTATATAAACTTGTTAAGGGCAATTTATGATTTGGAAAGTATAGCGAATTAATCACTTCGTAAATTCCTGACATCAGGAGTGTTTGAGTGTCTCTTGAAATTGATTGTAACATTTTGATATCATTTGCTGTAGGCAAAAATGATAATTTTAGGCTACCTTACCATTAGGTATAATATCAGTTAACTGTGAGGTAAAGCGAAAAATGTTATAAAAATTGTAGGTTTCGAAATTTGATCACAAATAATATTAAACAAATATGTAAAATATAAAATAAAGGATATCTTAAAAAGTGTATCCCTCAAAATGAAAGGTCCGTTGCAAAGAAGTATTCAGCAGTACTCAAGAGGCTTTTGTAACTACCGAGTGGATTTTTCTAGAGCTATCGACGTGACTCAAAGTGAGGAGGATAGCCGAGTACGATATGGCTTAGTCATCGTAACCTCGGGGGAATTTAGCCGGCACGAGCGTCTGGAGAATATTTGATAATAATTTCCTTGGTATAATCGATACGAATTTTTCATAATAAATTACTGTCACATTAACAATTTTAGTAGAAATATTATGTATTTTTATATGTTGAACAACACAAGAGTATGGATTATAAAAGGTTATATTGAAATTCTTACTTATAACATTATTAGTTATTACAAAATTTATTGATATTTATGACTGACTAGCTCCCCACCCCGGCTTCGCCTAAATGTCCCAACTAAGAAAAATTAGATCTAAGCTTCCAATTATAGTACAGTCATTTAATTAAATTAAATGGTAATGGAATAACTAAACGTCAATCTATTTATTCTGTCAATAATTTCTAGGATTTACTCACTTCTTAAATGCAGATTGTTTAACCTAAACTTTTCACTTTTCTGTACGATTTTTCAAAAATTTACTTTCATACAAACCTTGTTCTGACAATTACGGGCATAATAAAAAAGGAATTAGCCAAATAGATGGAGCCGTTCTGAAGTGACTGCTTACCATCAGGCGGCCCGCATGCTTCTTTGCAACCATCGTAGTATATAAAAAAAAGTTATGCGCTTACATAAATTCGGCAATTCATTTTATTTTATAAAGATTTTTATTCACTCAAACGTTCTTGGTATCATTCATAGTTCGACATAATCAATCAGTGGCATATGACGAAGTTTTGGTTTTGGAAGGCCGCTATTACAAAACCAATCTGGGAAAGTAGTTCTAATCGTATACATCTACATTATAACCTATTACAGGAGGTATTACCGGGAACTACAATACGATTCTAAAAATGAAAACTTGGAAGGTTATTGGTAACATAAAAATGAATGGTATTAGCTACATTAGTAGAATGGTAGAGTTATTGGTAGTAGAATGGTATAGTCAGGATATGGTTATAGACAATGATTTATGGTTACTAAGTTTCACATCTATTAAAAAAATAAATTAAATAGATTTTTTTTTAATACCTACGATGAGTCGAAACTTTTGTTTATAAGTCTGACGTCACACTTTCGTCACACTTCACTCCCCTTTCGTCTACAATCTACAATACCCAATACAGATAATAGTATCTATATATTAATTCCCGGACTGCCGAAAACCATAAAGGCTAAAGCTGCATACAAATGACTGTAGACTTATAATGCAATTGTCAACAGGGAAATTATCTCCAAATAAAATCCAAACATGGTTTAGTCCATTGAAATGTTACATTTTTTAGGCCTTACCTTGCGTTTTTTAGAGGACGCAATTTTATTTTTTTGATGTGTAGGGGGGGTCAGTGTAAAGCTAAAATCAAGTTTGTGGGGTCGCCACCCTTGTCCCACGACCGCCATCTTGAAAATAGGGGTTGAAATGGTTATTACGATTTATCTCTTAAACTATTTATCTGATAAAAAAAAATTATAAACATTTTTTGTTGCAAATTTAATCCTCTACAACTTTGGTCCAGTATCTTTTTGTCGTAGAATTATAAATAAATAAGTTATAAGCGAAAATGTTCAGAAATTCGAGAAAAAAATTTATATTTTTCGATATAACTTTTTTTTATCATTGTACGAAAAAATTATATCAGACCATTTTTGTAGATCGTTTTTTAAGGAATAACTTTTATAAGCAACATTTTTAATTAAGTCAATAGCTAAGGTTTTACAGCGCTCCGAAGTAAGTATTATTTTTCAGTACTCTTAACTATACATATATTATACGTGTGTACTAATAATGTGTCATCAGTTATTTTCTTTTTTTTTATTTCGTTATTATAATTTTTTTAATTATTAATTTTGCAATATTATTAATAATTAATTATTGACTCTTTTCCACTCCATTACAGAATTTTACAATTATTGATTTTTAAAATAATTTTAAATTTGATGGCCGTTACTGAGAATGCTGTCCAGGTAGAAAATACTTAAAGTGACCATGAGGGAGCAAAAGAACATCTGCCTGCTATTATTATTATTATTATTATTTCTAACCTCTCTTATTGTAAGAATAGCTGATGATATTGTGTTGAAGTTGTCGTTCAACTTATATCTTTCAGTTGTGCTACATATTTCTCTACGTGCGGATGTATTTTATTCTGTTTTTAATTGTGAAGACGATTTCGAATGATTTTAGACACGATTTTAACTTCAGTGAAAACTATTTTTTTATTATTAGCATTTAGAATTTTTAAGCGTGCTTTTTCTATTATTCCATCATGAGAAAATAAGAAAATTAAATTAAATTTAGAAAATTATAATAACGAAATAAAAAAAAAGAAAATAACTGATGACACATTATTAGTACACACGTATAATATATGTATAGTTAAGACTACTGAAAAATAATACTCACTTCGGAGCACTGTAAAACCTTAGCTATTGACTTAATTTAAAAATGTTGCGTATATAAAAGGTAATCCTTAAAAAACGATCTACAAAAATGGTCTGATATCATTTTTTCGTAAAATGATAAAAAAAAGTTATCTCGAAAAGTATAAATTTTTTTCTCGAATTTGTGAACATTTTCGCTTATAACTTTTTTATTTATAATTCTACGACAAAAAGGTACTGGACCAAAGTTGAAGAGGATTAAATTTGCAACAAAAAATGTTAAAATTTTTTTTATATCAGATAAATAGTTTAAGAGATAAATCGTAATAACCATTTCAACCCCTATTTTCAAGATGGCGGCCGTGGGACAAGGGCGGCGACCCCACAAACTTGATTTTAGCTTTACACTGACCCCCCCTACACATCAGAAAAATAAAATTGCGTCCTCTAAAAAACGCAACCCCAAATGTAACTTTTCAATGGACTAGTTCGCCATTTTCAAATGTGAGTTTTAAAGAAATAGCCGACGGCTTGTTAACACGTGAAGAAAACATATTTGTACCCCTATTATGGTCGTATTTCAACCACTGTACGACCGCTAGTTATAATCAACGCTTACAAAGTCGTGAACGAATGACGATTGGTAGACCGGTGAAGCTGTAAAAGTCTGTTAGGCAAATAGTGTAGTCAGTTCGAATAAAAAACGGCCGTCAGTTGATAGTAAATAATAAACCGATAGAATTATCCGATTTACTTTAAACACGATATATAATTACTGATGTACTTTTTTTAGAAAACAAAGTCATAACTTTTGGCCATATTGGGTTAATGATGAAGTATCTAACACACTTTTTGCCTGTCTATGACTATGACGGCCATTTTCTTTTTAGGAAGAAAAAAGTGTAGCGTCATCTATATAACTTTGTAGTCGTCCGGTGTGGAATTTTACACTAAAAGGCAACTAACTATATTAGCGTAGGGTTGCCTCATCTGAGTGGAATTCAGATAATTTTAGTCGCACCTTAGTGAAAGGAAGCTTTAGCGTTATTGTTTACAGTTGCATAAGCTCACTGACCGCTCTGAACCAAAACATGACTTTTTGTTCATATCGCTACTTCCAAGTTTGTTTTTTGTTTGTAAAATAGTTTATTGTTAGGTCAGCTTGTGAGCTTTCAAGTGAAAGGTATGTTGCATTTGTTTTTACAATGTTGTCGTATTTAATTGTTCTACGAAAAGAGCTGGTTCTCGAACTAAAATCGTGTCTCTTTATAGTTTGGCATATCGCATATGTATCTTTTTATACTTTAATGATTCTAGCGTTTCTCTGTTATGGATATACTAAAAAAATACTTAATCGTTATAAAAATATTCTTTCATCTAGAGAAAACTACTTTAGTCAGTATAAGTAACGTATGCTGTATTTTATTTACAAATACTACGAAGCTTCGAGCCAAAGTTAGTTGCATAATGAAATAAAGAATTAAAAGATTATACATAAATCGACACCCTAACACCATAATGTCTTATAGTTTATATATACATATTGAAATATACAGAAAATATAAGATAATAATGATATGAAAATGGTAAAAGGAATGCGCGCTCCTCTTTAGGCCGTGGAAACCTTAGTGAATCACATAGCTCTTCGCGACGATCAACCTCGGTATTTTGCTTTCTTTGACCTGTTTGAAATCGTGCCCTGTTCAACCGTGACGGTTTTTATTGTCACGATGCACCTTTATAATTATTTTTCTGCTCCATTTTACTATCCAGTATGTCTTTTATAGCATCAAGTAACGTTCTGAGTATATAAACATAAGACTACGTAATAAAACGTGTACGCTGTTGTTGTAAGTTGTATATTCGCGTCTCGGATACCTTATCATTTCAGGCGATACGTTATCTTATCACTATGAATAGAAAAGACAAGTAAATCCATAGTCTTCTGCTATGTTGCTTTGATAACACCGTGTCAACCAAGTAAAGTCAATGCTTCTTTAGGTAACTCATAATACAAATAAATATAACGGAGTGTTAAAAATACATATACTGAATAACTTGTAGACGAATGTATATAGTTTTGCTGTCAAGAAACTCGTAACAGAGTCGCCGAGTGAGGCGATTATGAAAGGACGGCAAAGTCTTCGTGGGAAATGCCACATGGGTCGATGTCATGCTATGTAATTTTTCGAATAACCGACACTTTAGTTATTTCCTAATGGACATGTCTTATACTTTAATATGCACCTTGATTAACCGACAGTAAAGGGTTTAAATAATAAATACGTTTCGTGTACAAAAATGATTAACAAATTACCTATTTCCAAAATAGTTGAATTGAAATACCGTTCAATAATACATTCGTTTAAAGAAATACAATAATTCAACAAATAAATATGAATACTGTGTATGTACGAGATTTTTTTTGAGAATATAAATGATTGACGCAATGTGGCGGGTTATAAGGGAAATAAAATTTTGTATCTCACTGTATGGAAAAATAAATAATATTATTTTAACAAAATATAAAATCGACTTAAAAAAATACTTTGATTAACACCAAAACGTAACCATCACCAGTTAGGGACCTACCTAGTCTACGATTGCCATGAAACTACACTATATATCTAAGATTGATAAACTCCTGATAACGTTTAGCAGATCTTCGTGAAAATTGTTATGGCAATACAACAAATAATGACAAAAACGTGCAGAGTCGCGGATCACAGCTAGTTACATAGGTATTTATATGTAGTGTATAACTATATTTATATGTTGTAATTTTAGTTTAACGTAGCAAAGTTGTGTCGAAAGTATGCATGAAAATAATAGCAATTTTAATATCATATTTTTGTAACGCTGCTATATCACAGTTGATATATAAATTCGCTCTATATTTAGAAGAGAATAACGAAAGGAACTGCTAATCTGAATACTTTTAATTTCTCCTTAGCCGGTGTGTAAGCAGACAAAAACAAACACAGGGCCTCCTGAGGGCGATGAACTTTTATAGCTTCTCTGTGAAAATCCGCATAGGACGCTCGCTTGAACGACGCGCTTTTAACTCCTCAATGCACTATATAAGAAATACCATATGAAAAATAAAAATATGTAATATAAATTCACAGTTATCATATAACAAATTATTTTTCATATCATGTGAGTAATAGCAGCGACTCGAGAAACGTTTCATGCCTATTTGCAAAATATAACCATATAATTTTCATGATCTTCCCAACCGCCTTCGGGGTTGGGGCTGGCCGGTGATAAATATTGCGTAGGAAAACAAAAACAAAGAATAGCTTTATCGTAAAGGTTGGAATGGGCGCGAGGGCGGAGACGCGGGACAACTTCGCCCGCCGGCAGTGCACATTCGGCGACCGAGTCAATCGCCCGTTTCAGCGACACACGTACCGCACAGCGCACACCCACAACAAGATACCAACAACTTCAAATACTAGATCTCGATTACATTTTTTATAGAATTTAATATTAAAAGGAATATTTTTGACTAATTTTGTGACAGCCAAAATATGCCGGTCGAAACAAAAATTAGTTTTTCTGGTAAGTAATATTTATAATAATATTTTCTTTAACATCTAATTATCATATACTACTATTCTTTTGTTAAATGAATAAGAACTTGTTTTCTAGTATTTTCAATACAATTGTAAAGTTTTATTATTATTATTACAATTGTATTATTATTTTCATTTGTACTTTGATAACTGTAAATTGACTAAGAGTTCGTTATATTTTTCTTTTATAAAAATACTTTAGTGATAAATAACGGTATCGAGAATTTGTCTTTAATATTAGTTTTGTTTAAATTTTCTCTTAAGTGTTTATTTAAAGTAGTGAGCAGTTTATATGTTACGATAAACAAGTAATAAACATAAACATAATTGTGATAATGAACAGAAGATGCTAAGTGATCTAGATATACAGCACCTAGTTTTAATACGACATCGCATATGTTGAAACACTTTTGTTCCATATAGGTATTTATTTAGTCTGCTGAGTCTACCAAAGCGTAAAACAAATAAAAAAAAAATTGTAATGGTTTTGAATTTTAAACGATACAATTGCGTTGTAATAATTATTTGTTATGTGATATCATTTAAAAGCGAGTTTGTCTCCAAAGTAACGTGTTCCTATAAATATATAATACATAAGAAATTTCTTCGTTTCATTTCTTAGTTTGAATATAAACTCAATGGGTCTAAAGTGTGATTCGTGACTCTTTGGTATGATATCATAAGTTAGTAGTTACTTACCTACGTTGTTGTTTATTTCAAGAAATTATGTCTTGTTTATTAATTTTTAACAATTTCCCATTGTATTTAATATTTTAACCATGCAAAAGTCTATAAATTTTCAGAATTATTTAATAGAAACGAAATGTAATTTTCTTTTAAAAATCACTAATTTATTTTCTCTTTTGGTTTTGTTAGGAAGTTTCGATTATAAATCCTCGATTTTATTCATAGGGTAGTTTTTATATGTTCGTGTGTTCGTAGATAATTTAGTATATTTATCAACATGAAAACAAAACTAGTTTACGCAAGGTTATGTAATTTTATACATTACGGTTTAGTTGAAGGCGTGTCGTGTCTCTCCCCCATAACATCCACCTTTCAACCCACCTCTCTACCACCCAATCCTGTGTGAAGGGCTCGAAGCGATTTGAAATTGTTTATTACATATAACGTCAGCTTCGCTTAGTTGCTAACATAAATCACTTTATATCTGTGGTCGTTAATGGTTTTTTAAGTCTGCATCATAATAACATGGAGAGGTTCACCGTGACCGCTAGGCGCCAGTGCATAACAATCCTTAACCGCCTAACATTTTTTCTCTATAAATAATATGCTCATCTCATATCACCTTGTTCGTGTCATGTCATGTAACAAACCATAACTGCATCGTGACCTTCGTGAGGCCACTATACAAATGAAATACAATACATTTCATGAATTACCTAAAGTTATGTATAATACGAACAAAAGTACTGCGTCGCATGTGTTAAAAAATAACTTATCAGCGACATAGCCAGCCTTTGTTAGGCAAATTAGAACTAAAAATACAGAATATCGCTCTATACATGTACATTTATTTGTTTTCTAGTCATAGATGTTGCTAAGTATAACCTTGTTTAGTAATAATTCAGTTTATGGTTTTCTGTTCTTCGTAGCGTGACACACGACATGTACGTTAAATAATAATAACATAAACACTTATAAAGGCCTTTTGCTGGAAAAATACTGTGGAGAAAATATATACATATATTATGTATCCCTTGCATTACTTAAATAATACAATCAATAAAATTCTCAGTAGAATCAATAATCGAACAATCTCAAAATTACAAACTAATGAAACTTTATGTGTACAATACGGTTAAATTCTGTATGCCAAATTCATTCGGAAAACCTGTGAAATCTGTATCTAATGCAGGAGAATCATCCACACGCCTATTTCTGGCAAAAAGCTGCCACCTGTATACCAACGTATACTTGCATAGAACCTATTAGGAGTAGCAACATTTTATGATTGGTCTAACTAAGCATTGCAGCCCTTTTGAGGTTGGGTCTACATAGGTAGGCAGCATGCCTGTTTGCAACATAACATAAAAAAATGTTCTACCTAAAATGATGTCTGCGTATATTAACGTTTGGTCTCCGTTGAACTAAAGGGTAATAACTAGTTTGAAAACTTCCTGCCTCTTATCTTTATCCTTATCGGATATGTGCTCTTCGCGTCGGAATTGCTCAATTACTTGGGCTGGCATTGTTGTCGGTCAACCGTGGCAAAATTGCAGAGCAGGTGCGCGACACACAGGGCCATCATGCGACTTGCATGCACAACAAATATGAGCACATCTTTAATTTCAAGTGATTGCTTGTCTGCTCTTTCTACGTTACGGTAATAATTCGCGTGTTTTTATTTTATGTTACGTCAATAAATTAGTAGTCAGTCGTGTTGCCGCCTTGAACCACGGTGTCGGTTTCGCGTCTAGAGTGATTCTCCAAGCGTGTCATGCCGAATCAAACATGTTACGGTAATCAATCGTCACTCGACAGGCTGTCTTACATCTTACATTTTTATTATGAAATCGATATGCTATATTGTATTTGCAAATAACTTTACCAAATGAGGAGACGATTATCACGCTCATTTCTCAAGTACGCCATTTATTATTTCATTTATTACCTAATATAACAATGACCTAAACGATGACTAAACACAGTAGACATATTTAAAAGTAGTTTTAATTACGAATAAACTTGTTTCATATGAATAGTACAAAATTAAAATCACTTTATTAGATGTAACTTTGTCATGAACCGTCATGTATATTGTTTTATTTGTTAAAGATCTTATAATGAGTATAAAAATATACATTGAAATTGGTGTTTTTCAGACATTTTCCTGTATAGGTATGTTAAATGTAGTCCTGGTTATGAAATAAAATATTTATATATCAGTCGCGATAAAGTATATCAATAATTATTTGTTTAACTTTGATTAGAATTTATATATATTTATTTAACACTCCTAAATATAAACTATATCGATGTGCGTCTTTCACAAATTATAATTCTGTATTAACATTCGCTATTCCAGGTATATAGCTGGAAACACGTCAAATACAGTCACTTGACCAGTTTTTTCGCTTGCGAACGGCGCCACTTAGTAATAACCAAACTTAGTCATCTGCAAGATTTTTACTGATAATTTATGTGTCAGTTTAAAACATAAATTATGAAACGTTAGTTTCCCGGGTATTTGATTTTAATTAGGTTCGAAGTAAATTATTGTGACCACCGGACCCAGATTCTCTATCAAGGAGATACTACGAAATACCATTTTCTTTACCGTGATAATGAAATCGTGGGAGGTAATAACAGGATTAAAAATTTTGTATGGGTCATGTAATCACAAGACTACTTAAATAGTTATCCTTAAATAATATGTATAAGCTTAGCGGATACGTTTCCAAGGGTATCTGAATAATTTATCGGAGCCCCTCTTATCCTGAGCACGTTCATACCACAGCACTGGCCTATGCGAGGTCACGTACATTTTGCCATATACCTCTTTCCCTTTAACGTAGTGCGCTCTCAAAGTTACTGTCTCTTAGAATATATTAAAGCATTGTAATGTAATCACGACTATATATGTAGATATGTTATTCTCGCTTTAAAATAGCAGTCACACGAGTAAATATCGCGCAAAACTTGTTTTTGTGCAGTGTTTACAATACACGCTGAGATCACGAACCGATTTCTGTAAGTTGACACTCCTTTTGTAAGTGTTTTTGACTCCTTGCTGTTTTTATATTATATTTACGTTGTATTATGTTACTTTAGTGAAAAGAAACTGAATGTTTTTTTACAATCCTAATACACATACATATATGAAGTGAATAATAAATACACGCACTGTTGACGCCATTTTCATAAAAGAAATATATAATAATGATAATGGGCACTAGTGAGTTTAAACGAGCATTACGTTTGGATTATAGCCAAATGTAGTTTTATTACATGGCATATACAATAAAAGATACCACGTTATAGGTTAGGTTCTAGATGTTTTGCTTATTTATAGCTGTCGGGATTTGGCGCCTGTGTGTCTAGACTGTTTGGATAATGTTAAATTCGACGGTCCCGTTCAATTGACTGCAGTTACACCCTTTCAGTTGGATATAGCATAACTCAAAAATTCAAAATACTTGAATTATCCAACTAAACCATAACGACGTGAACTAGAAATAGCTGTTAGGTACATTCTTTCGTATGTAAGGGAAATAACGGAATACGGAAAACGTACCGATATATAATCTTGTTCTAAATCTATACCTAGAACTTCTATGTCCTCGTGGTCCCATTCGTTATCTATGGATATATTGTAATTATCACTTATAATATATTCTTTTAATCAAAATATAATATTATTTAAAATAAGATAGATATGATTACGAACTAAATTACACATTCTCATTTCAATGAATGTTGTTCTCTTATATCTTTACTACATTATGCCAGTATTTTAAGTTTTGTTTTAATTTCATTTTTTATAAAATTTTATTTTGAATAACTTCTTAACAAATTTAATTAGGATTCTATGCATGTACTAGAAGAATCTATGGATATAAAATGTTAAATTAAATTGAAAAAATCATCAAAAATCGTTTACTCACAACTGGTATCTGTATCATACATACTTTGATAGATTATTTACTATTTATGTGTATTCAAATAATGATTAAAGTATTGTATTTAATCTAAGAGATAACGGACAGGAAACGAATTTAGTTGTCTTAGAGTTTGAGTGTATTGGTATTTGGTACTTTCGTGTTAGTGCTTTTGGTTATGTACTCGTGGGGCTGTCAACTTTCAGTGTACTATATATTATTTTATATATGTAGTATGTAAGTCGGCACAAGATGTTTGTTATATTGTGATGTATAATTTAGCTTACTGCCTGACATGTACGAGTATGTAAATATATCTAGTATTTTGATAATAGAAGAAGTGTGAAAATAAATAAATAATGTATGACCATGTACATTTACCAATTCCATAAAATGCTATATTTATATGTATATTGGTTTCATTGGAAGTTGCGATGGTCTAGTGGTCTGACTGACGGAAAAGCGATTCCATTTTCGAAGGCTTTTATTTTCGAACTGACCGCGCCTTACGGGCATTGACTTTTTTACCGGACTACGTGTCCGCACGTATAGACGCTGATGTGTACCAATCAATTCTTTGGAATTTACGTATATTTATTTTAACTGGTAGTCTGAACGATAGCCTTGAACTAACAAATATTCTTGTAGTATCAATCACTATATGCGGAAAAATATATACACCTGTAGATTTCTCTGTTTTTGGAATCGCGAATACATAGTGCGCTGGCGTGATGATTGTGCCTGTGTGTCGTCTGTCTACCTTCGGAAAGAGGCAAGAGCCCAGCATTGGAAATGTTACTGTATAATCAAGCGAAAAAAATACAAGTAACTATTTAGACATGAATGAGACTAGACTTCGTAAATTATTCCAAGTTTCACGCAAATGGAAATGTTAATAATATACGGTTCCGTTGGGATGTTTCTTAATACGGATTAGGACGAAGAGGCGTAATAACCATAAACACATTCTATGGACAATCATGAACAACACAGGTTCACCTTAGCACGGTGTGAAGACCATTTACAGATGTGACAGTTTTGCCCACGCGACTTATCAGTTATATGATTATTTCTCGAAGCTATTATGATTCGCTTGTTTTTAACACGTCTTCCTTGTTTGGCCAAACTCATTGATACTAAAATGCTATTATTAATGCATTTTGGCACCGATATAAAAATATAAACAAATAAAAATCATAAGTTAAGCCGTCAATATTTATCAGTGGACGAAGATATCGTGATTTATATTGTATACGACAATATTATTAAGTCTGCTCTGGGTATGTTATTAACCCATTATGGCAGAGCAGACGAGTCATGTATGATTAGACTCATTAAAAATCTATAGAACATTCCACGCTATAAGGCATGAATGCAGAAATCGCTATTGCATTTTACTGCATCTCCCATAAACACGGCTACTAAAAAAATTCCCCAAACGAAGGGGTCGTATCCCGACACACAGTTATCTAGTTTTATAATTTATAAAGGAGGGTTTTCTTCTTTTATATTTTAACAAGGTATTCTTCCTCGATTACTTTTAACGGGATTTTTTTTTGTGGATAAAGGCTTAGAGCAGAAAATGTCATTGGTTAAAAATTTCAAATAAACAAGTTCAGTCTTAATACCCCGAAAGTAAGAATATTGTCTGTGATATCTATACAATTTAGGCGAAGACACAAATCCTGAAAAAGTTTGCGTTATTACGATTCTTCATTCCAATCAAATCTTACGCGTCAATGAGCTAATTAATCCAAAAACAATATATGTAAATCCCGCATGTCCTTCAAGAATGCTAAATTTTGTCTAAAAATGAACTTAAAAACTAAATTTGTATGTTGATAATTAGTGTCTAAAACATTTCAGTCTGTGTCGATTTTTAGAAACAAAAACTTATATTAATCTTAGATGCGCAGATAACTTAATTGAATTGTCGTGTTTTTCGTCGAGTTCTAACTAATGTATTTTACATGAGGCGTTACTTTTTTGTAGGTACGTTGAAATATGGTTTATAAATATTGTATTGTGTTGCTCATTTTTCTTACTTTATCGTGGGTGTAAAAATAATACATTTTCATTCGTTTGCAAGAATATGTGTATTTTTTTTAGTAATTGTGGCAATTGATAATTATATTTGCCTACTTTATGTATTTATAGTACACTCTATCTAATCGATATCTTTTTGATATCAATAGAATACTTAGTAATAGTCGAATGAATCATTACAACTACATTTTATTAGCCCTTTTATGGTGCTCAAAATTGTTTTCTGAATAATATGTTGTTAGATATGTAATGTTTCCATTAAGCGATAATCGTTTTGAATATGGCTTGTTGCGTTCACATTCTAATGCATATCACTGTAATCATATCTGGGTTCTCATACTCTTCAGTAATGGCCTAGTACTTCAAATAATTTCGTACATATTCTTAACTATTTATAGTCTTAGAAAAATACATTTCTTTAAGGATTATTTAATTCACTTATTTTTAATAGCGAATTATATAAAAAATACTGTGAAATATTGACGCATTTCATCTTCTTCCATTTAATACAAGTTATCAATTAATTCTGTTCAATATATATAGTCAAATTGTACAATAACAGATACTACTAACATTACTACGACAGAATTTATATTAATAAAAAACAAATTACTCCTTTTTATACAGGAAAAATTCAGGATATAGTAAATTTCCATCAAAATACATAGCATAAATTCTCTATAACATAAATATTTTACTCTTTATAAGATACGTGTGTGGCATTTTCAATAATTTGTTTTGTGCTACTGTTGCGTTTTCTACTTTATTCCGTGTATGTTCAATTAATGTGGTGTCAACAACACTATGTACGTGACACGTTGCGTGTTGTTTGAGAAAGGAAGCGTTTTAATAAACAATTACGTTATCAAGTATATAATTAATTTTTTGCGGTTAGATAATTTACTGTAAACGTATCTGTGTCTAAATCAATCAATTGACAAGCTCTGACCGCTTACTACCAACGAAGCACTTCATCATTCAGCCGTATTAATGTTCGTTGGTAGTTGCTTTAAGTAATTCAGAATTTTATAAGATCTCTAATTGCTTAAGGTTTATAATCGTATTCATTGTTATATTTGTTGTTGTTAATATTTTTCGCTTCACATGCGAGTTTAATTCCACGTCATCATTCTATCTATATACACAGCTGATAGAGATTCCAATCCATAATAATCATACCAAAACTATTTGGAACACTGATGATTCATTATTTATTTATTCCACCTGTACAACAAACATTACGCTTGTAAAGGGCTTGCTCTATATTTCACGGAGCATGTTAATTCAAAGGTTACATCACCATCTCACTATTAGAAGCTGCTAGTTGTTAAATCGTTTATTGTCTGCTTACTAAATTGTGTACATTAGCACATATATGCTAAAATATGCTATTGAATTATAGACACCTCTAGATTTTATCTACGCAATTATTAATTGCAATGGCCTTTTTAAAATACGAGTACAAGATTGCTATCTAACGAATACACTTTGAGACTCGTGTTTAAAAAAGGATTAATCGACTAACTTAAAATCGCCTGAACCTAGCTACTGGATACATTTATCACTGATAATGATCTAAGTAGTATTCGTATGGCCGTGAGAAACAAAATATTATGTTCTTGTAATATGCTTCGATCACGTTGATTCGTGACTCGCTCCCTTTCTAAGTACTTCTATAAGACCAAGCTCGAGTTAACTAGAAGCATTATTATATACTTGTACTATATACAGTATTGTCTACTTATTTTACCGCATTAACTAGCGTCAATATTATTTGTTTCAATAGTGAATTTCAGGGTTCGTTTAGTTTCTCCAGTTTTATGTATATTGGTAGCGAGTAGATGTATGAACTCTAGTTATTTGTAAAAAAAAAATACGCGAATGAGGAACAGTTCGTATACCGCGTCTATCGATGTAGGTTAAAGTCATTGCAACTGAGTCGGAGCTTTCAGTAAAGGGAAATATCCTGATGAAACCATATCATGGTAGTAGGACTTTTTCTAAGACCGCCTGACTAGCTACCACTACTGTCAAGTTAAAAATCTGTCGTTAAGCACCTATTGGTGTGTTCCAATAGCTGCACTTGAGAGTTAGTTCCTCTAGGTTTAGGGTATTTACCATCTTAGACCACATCGTCATTTAACATCAGATGAGATTGTGGTCAAACGTCAAACCTATAAAATATAAAAATAGAATAAAGAAACCATACAACGGTTGTCGGTTGTGTTATCCCCGTTAACATATTATAATATTTACTAGATTTTATTCAAACAATGACCCGGACAAAATGAGATTAACATGTGGATCTTGCGTTTTCATCAAAATAACCGGTCCTTTTTATATCTGTAATTCCAGATTTATTAACAACATCTTGTCATTTTCTTCTTCGAATATCAAATGTTATATTGCATGAATTATAAAATAATGAATTAGAATGTAGGTTTCCATTAAATTTTACCACCATAATATAAACACATTTCTTCAAGAATAATCCATATTTACGTTAACCAATTACGTGTATCTCGAAAATATCGACAATTTCGAACTATAAAATTCGTGTCGATATTGCTGTAATAGTTTTAGAAATAGACCATTATAAATAGGGCAAATATGTTGAATATTTCAGTTACAAACCGTACCCTCTCTACGTCTATAAACCGCGTTGCGAAAATAAAATCTTTTTTTAGTTATCATATAGCACTTACAATACATTGGTCCTGTATCGGATTAATTAACGACATGAAGTTTTTGCTACGATCCCTAATTAGTATTCAAGGCGTGGCGCCGGTGTGGTTCATTAGGCTGCATTATTATAGCGAGAGCGAACGTGTTTTGTATGCCAATTGACTTCATTCCTTAATGTGCAGCATTAAGGACTACGATATTCATGCAATATTTGACATTGAATTATTGATCCGTTATATTGTAAATAATCTTAGTATAAACAGAGCTTAGCAGTAAAATCGTATATAGATAACATGATGTCCAAATGACATACATTCTTTACGTATATCTCGACGATCGACCCAGTTGATAAGATGTAAATTGTATTTCGACGGCATATGTATTAAATCGATGTTTTTCATTCGCGGTTATCGAAAATAGTGAATCTATAAACAAAATACTATTAAATAAACAATGACCTATAATTTTATTTATTTATTTTTTATATTATAGGGGGCAAACGAACAGGTGGGTCACCTGATGGTAAGTGATCACCGCCGTCCATAGACACTAGCAACACCAGGGGAGTCGCAAGTGCGTTGCCGGCCTTTTAAATATGTGGGCCTCCGGCGCTCTCATTGGCCGAACGAAACGCAACAGTGCAAGCACTGTTACGTCACGTCGGTTTTCTGTGAGAGGGTGGTACTACCCCGGGAGAGCCGACCCATTCATGCTGAACTCAGTAATAGCTTCAGCGTAGCTCTACCACTTACAGATTTTTATATGATTGCATTAATAATATCGTATACAGATATAATTTATGTTTCAATGTTTTGGTCACTCTCTTACTATCTTCTATTTAATCTCGAACTGCTGTTTCAGTTTCAAATATTTCACTTTTTTGGTCAATATAATTTATTCCATATTTGTTTATATCCAAATCATTTTTATATATATATAAAGATAGTTAATATCAACCTTTTATTGCATCACATCTTCACGAACAATCTACTAAGTAATTTCTAGTTCCAATAACGTTTCGTTGGTTACTACTTATATAAAATATGAGATTCGAGGAATCTTAATGGTCTACGAGCTGGTCTTCGTGTGATCCGGTTAAACAGTTTTCATAGGTTCGATATTGGCAGTGCCACAGTGACTGTGGTTGGCCAACTCGGTCACATTGAGTAGTTCGTTTAAAGTTTACTGCACTACATATATAACACTTCCTCGTGACATGGTACCATTAACGATTTCAATTGGGTCATCGTTTATTTTTCTATCTTACACAAGTATCGCTGTTGCTAACAGTTTGTGAAGTTTTTGATATTTCAAATTCGAATAGTTTTTGTTGCAATCGCAGTACCGAAATTACGATACCAATTTATTTCTAATTTTGTCTTTATTGATTTCGATTGATGTATTACGCGATAGAGCTTACCTTCGATTACGTATACGGAAAAAACTTCCAGGAACCATTTTGGAAGTTCATGCTGAATTAGTTACACTAATGCTCTCGGGGTTTTAATTGCTGTAAAATTATTTAACGATGTTGGATTCACTTGTACTATTAGCTAAACTGTATAATTACCATTGGGAATTGCATAATATGTCTTACACCATGTGGCTCGTTGCATCAATTGCTTTTATAACAAAGAGCATGCCGCCGAATTAGCCTCAATTGGCGTATGATAACTCATTAGGGATTTTAATAATCGGTGAGTCTTTTATTTGTGTGGCTTCATGTTTAAACTGATTGGTTATATTTACGTAAGCATACGAAACGAAATGTTTTTCATGTATGCTTGAGTTCTTGAACTTGACCACAAAAAGCAATATCATTGAAGATTCGTTGTGCACGGTTCGCCGCGTACCTTATCTCGTCATGCGTTAATAAAATGAACAAATAATAACCATATATGTTATAGCAGTTACATCATATTTATTTAACGCATTAAATTCACCAATACGAGTGTGGATGTTTTTGGATATAAGGAAAATTTTGTATAAAAATTAAAATTGAAACTACCTAAATGCTTGTGAATGGATTTAGGCTCATAAAATCAACTGCTTGTCTCTGGTCGTTACGTAAAAGTTCCGAAATTATCTGTATACATAAGGAGGAAAACATTGTGATCGGCTCTCGGTTATCGTTGATGTCAGTGGCTAGACCGGTGGCATATTACGATTTACATTCGGTTCAAAACTCTATGTTTTCCAATGAATTTTACTATATTCAGGTATACATTTACTCATTTGATTACCTTTGGAAATATTCTTATAGTGTCACAATGCTGTAGGGAAGATAAAGAACTTATAGGTATATGAAATCGCCAATACCCTTTTGAATGGCGTGGTGATTGAACCTGCCCTGTCTCCGAGAAAAGGACCTTTGTCCAGTAGTGGGAGATTTGTAGGCTGGTATTATATATGTATTAAGATTTGATGACTCACAAGTGAGGGTATAGTTGGAATTGAATATGTTCGCCTCCGCGCATGGAATATAATATGACGGGTAATAGAGCACTAATTTTTGCGTGGGATCACATATTGTATCATCATGTGACACCTGTTCTAACGGAATGTATATTTTAAAAAACATGATAATTGTATAGGTATATTTTATTTTTTCATTTTTTAAGATGCTTCTGTTGAGACTGGTCTGAAATGCATAGTTATTTCAACAGCTTATTGGTTTCTTATCGCTTTATTCATAACATTTTATCATTCTATACGACTTGTATACAATTACATCGACAAATGCCTTTTAAAATAACAATGAAAGACGAAACTTTGTGCAATAACAGAGACTAGTTATTTTAGCGGTTTCAATTCAAATATAATCTTCGAAAATACCGAACGAGTATGGCTTCTCGTGCTAAATATTGATGGGAGACCTACTTATATACATTGTTTTAATTTTCTTTTATTATGATAGAATTATAACCTATTGTGTTTGTAAAATGTTGTTATAAAACAGACTTTAAAATTGATGATAATGATTATGTGAGTTCGCAAGTGGTAACATAATCAATGGAGGCCGATACAGCTGCTACGATCGATTACAGAGCCACATGACACATAATTTATTTATGAATGCGCATTAAACTTGAATAAGTTATATGTTTTTAGTAGATTGTGTTCAATTTATACTACAATTTTCCAAAAACACTTTCATAATAATACTTACCGTATATAAAAATGAGAATCAGAGGATTAATTATAAAATTATATCATTTACCGATGGAAAAATGAAGTTATAGGGACATGAGGCTTTTATGTAATTTGAATTATGATGACTAGCCCACGCGCGTTGACAAGGTCGACTTGCTGCGCAGTTGTCGCATCGGTAAAATGATTAATCAGACTTTGAATGATTTGTGCTGGTCTCTGATGCCGGACATTAGCTACAATCAATCGGCAGCCGCCACTCGTGTCGTTACACTAATTTGTTCCGACTTATACAGAAATCTAGTGGTGTGAAGAAATCTAGTGGTGTGATAGCATTTGAGACAAGTTACGTATAAAAAATTACCTTAAACTAACTACATAGTTAATTTTTCTAAATATCTGCTGATACTTTTTAATCTAACTGTAATGTATATTATAACCCACAGAATTAAATCAATAAACAGCTTTACATATTACAAAATATTATTTTACTCTTACTTAATCTGTCCCATTAACCGCCTCAACAATGCCTTGTAAATCCATAGTGGGTGTCCATACCTTGCAAGTTAATAATTATAGTTTTATCGAACTCTGTTACATCTGAATTGCAAACTATCTCAGTTATTATGTTAACCATATTCTCGTGTATGTATGCGATATTTTCATGTAAGTGTCAATAATCATTCGCATTGTTATTCGTCAGCATGTATTCTTTTCCATTATTTTGCTTTACGTGTTTTGTTTTTGTTGTCGTAGACTGCAGCTCATCGGACACGCTCAGGAAATTAAGTGACGATTTGTCCAGAAAACATTTGTCTGGTAAGTCTTTTCATAAGTTTTCCATTTGTAAAAATTTTAAGGCATGAAATCGAGCACGGTACAGGCTTATCTCGATCATGGAATTCATGCACGCATGAGCGAAATCACTAAGAATACCATATGTTTCCAATTGTACAAATATCACATCCTTTCTCATCTATTCATAATATTTATCACCCTTCTATTTGGACCGTGTGGAGCAGACTTGATTGAGACTGAAGAAGACGAGGTTAGTAGCAGCCTACCAGAAAAACCGCGACAATATCGCAAAGCGTCAAGTAAGTCGTAACTTAATTTAATTTTATATTGTGGTGCCGGTACGCTCTGTAAATAAAATAAGCTTTCACGGTTATGGACTTCGCCAGCCGCTAATAGCAACCTACCGTGTGATGAATTGCTTTGACGTGACAATAAGACATAAAATTTGGGTGATGTAGTAATAAAAGTGAGGTTAAACTAGGTAATGAGAATAGTAGTTCGTGTTATTGCCGATGTTGTAAATGTTTGCATCAGAAAAGAGACAAAGGCATTGCTAAATTTATAAACTGGTAACTTAGTTATTGCTTGTTTATATTGACAAATTAAATGTATTTCAAAGCGGTATATAGATAATTAAAATTGTAATAACACTTGTAGGCATGTAACCATAAAACACTAATTCTAAATAGAAGTTAAATGTATTTACATTTCATGTTAGAATTACTGATTAGTAATTAATGACATTTCCATAATTTAAAATATACATATTGCATGTTTATAACTTAAAGGCGCTCGCCTACAACTAATTATTTTCATTGTCACTTAAATTAGTTCTTGATTGTTGTGTATTGTTTTACTCTTTTTGCCCACCAGTTGAAGATTGCTTCACAAGCGGAAAATAAAAATAAAAACGTGCACGTGGGTACTTTTGCTATTCAATAAAATTGTGTTTGAATAGCAGAGTTAAAATCAATTACAATATACAATACGTTATCAATTGTTTAAAATGACATGAATTTTTAAAAATTAAGAAATATTAAAAATAATTCTAGTAAGTAGTACACTAATAAATTGCATGATTGACCAATGATCAATTATACCCACTTTATCTATTAATAATATCTTATCGAAATAATTTAATATTTATTTTTGTGACAGTATAATCAGAGATTAATTACCTTATAATGTTCTAATTGAGTTTTATAGATTGATAAAAGTATATCTAATAATTTATGAGTAGTGTTGCTGGTTAGTGGCTAATGTCCATGTGTGTCGCTTGTGTATCGTCACAGCTAGCAGTACGTACAGCGGAACATCGATGGATGTGCTCTGGGATAAACACCCTCGACGTCTTAGTGAGGCTGGACTCAGAAGGTCCTCAGGTAATTACAATTTGTACGTAATACTAAATTACGTTTCGCAATATATATACTAAGAGTTGATTTATTTCAAATGGTATTTTTCTAGAATTCTGAAAACAACATTGGCAAATCATCTGCTATTTAAAAAAAAAAAGATTATTACAATGTGATATATGTATGTATTGTGAAAGTAATTTGGTGGCAAATTTATTTATTTCAAAATACAATTATCATGCACAACCAATTTTCACCTTCACCTACCCTTAGATTTGTTAGTGTATATGTTGTAATTTGCAGTTTGCTTGCCCACGGTGTTTGTTATGCAATGGTTTTATGCATGGATTTATTTATTTAGAGAACCAGCTATATCGCGAAGTCAAATGCAGTTTGTTGGAAGCGAAAGTTAATAATTCCGATGTAACGCAACGATACTCAAACGGGATTGCAAATAGGCTCCTCGGTGCCCGTTGCACTTGCATACAACGGTATATATTTATGTCGCTTGCACATACGCGCACGCGCACGTCGCGTCGTGTGCACAGAATAGGAAACGGAACAGCTTTATGCATATTCTAGTGCCCATCAATTTTTGTGTCTCTCTGATACGCTTTCTTCTTTCAAATAATTTCTCTTCGTGATCTGAGTCATATTGTATCTGTTTTTCGTAAAATCAGTTTCGAGTTATTGGTCATATCTTATATTGAATAAATATAACACAATTGAAGTAATAATAACTATTAATCTTATTGTACTTGATATTTCAGATCATAGTGTTATATTAACTGAGGACACTGACAGCTTTATTATTGGTGAGCGGGTTTGGGTGGGTGGTACAAAACCCGGTCAAATAGCTTACATCGGCGAAACGCAGTTCGCTCCAGGAGAGTGGGCTGGTATTGTTCTTGACGAACCAATTGGTAAGGTTATCTTTATTTATCGATTTAATATGTACCCGTTTTCGCATTTCAATTACTTTAATCTTTTCATGCTATATCACAGGTAAGAACGATGGATCGGTGGCGGGTGTGCGTTATTTCCAGTGTCCAGAGAAACGAGGAGTGTTTTCTCGTTTGACACGTTTAACTAGAATCCCCTTAATAACGCATACACCACACGATGCGTCACCGGTCTCAGACGCAGGTAGCGTTTTCGAACGACCCCCATCAGGCGTAACCAGACCCAGGCGTACTCTCTCACCTAACGGAAGCATAAGAAGCATGGTCAGCAGTAAAATGAGTGAGTAATCATCTAAATAAATATTCGTCATCGTCATTTTTAATGATGCAAAGATTATAATTGTTTCGATTCGAATTTTAACAGATGCTTCCATTTCCACAACTACTAATGGAGAAGTTCGAATGGGAGACCGTGTTATCGTATCAAGCAGTCGAGGAAGCAAAGCTGGGTCTCTCAGATACGTGGGCCCTACAGATTTTGCGCCTGGTATTTGGGCTGGTGTCGAATTAGATGACCCACTCGGGAAAAATGACGGTTCAGTTGATGGGAAGAGGTAACGAAGCTTTGGACTGTTTCCTCCCTATCATCATTTCAAATAATTAACAATTTGGGAATCAATTTTCAGATATTTTGATTGCGCCAATCGCTTCGGGCTGTTCGCGCCGATATCGAAGGTTTCACGTTCCCCATCGAACCGAAAACCAGGCGCGTGCGCGATTCACAGCAACGGACGTGTAACTCCGCTCCGCCGCTCAAACTCCCGCGAATCTCTCACATCGCTTGGCACTTCGATAGCATCGTCCCGCGCTGGGGTGAGGCTCGGGGTTACGTCGCTGGGCGCTCAGGTAGGCTAGCCCCGCGCGCGTTCGGCAGAGCCCCGCTCTCCGCACTCCCCACCGCCCCCGACGCGAACACGCCCTCATCGCAGCGCACCCAGCTTGCTCGACAAAACACTACTTGTAAAGCACGTCGAAGGAGATCGCTGCGCCATTATCGCACTACCACCACCACGTGTCTACTACGACATAGTGTTTCGATCGGATAAGAAAAATAAAGAGTTGAACCCGCGACGTTGGGCCAGTGAAACACTGCCTAAATCATGGCGGTGCACAGAGAGCGAGCTCAGTTTCGAGACTCGATCATCAGAGCGATCGCGACGCAGCGAGTCCAGCAGCAGCAGCTGTGGCAGCGGTGCGGTGAGGGTGCGGGGCGGGAACGGGGGCGGTGAGGTGGTGCGGTGGGGCGGGAGGCCGGCCGCCGTGACGAGGGCCAGCCGCGGGGTCGCCGCAGCTACTGAAATCTTTGTGGAAATGCCGCCGACGCGCACTCACTTTTCTGGCTTCGGGAAGAGCTATCATTTCTCTTGTGTGTCACCGTTTCAGTTTACATACCCTTATGTCGTATACATTTGAATTATATCGAGCGTATCAGATTACACTTCACATGAATATCAAATACGATGAGGGTTGGGTGAATTTTGGTTTTTAAATTGCTAAATCGACTTTCAATTTAACGTACATGAATGCTTATATTGTATACTTTACCCTTTAAGGTTCTGATCCCTAGGAAATCCAATAGAAGGTTAGACTTCTTAGTAAAATTATGGGATCACTTCCTGGCGAAAACACTATCAAGTCAATTAAAACAGTCGTATTTTGTTTGATAAACGATGCTCTAATTTTAATCGCTGCAATGACATTTGGTTATTCGCGTCTTATAACCCCATAACCCGCCGTCCCTTGGTAGAGAAAGTGCATGATTATGACATATAACAATTGTTTCGATTATGAATATTGGCGGACTGAATTTTTTTTTATTATACCATCTGGCGCTCGTCTAGAACGCATTGTATACATAGATGACACATTATTTTACTGTTTGTTACATTTTCCCACTATGTATTCACAATGTGTATCTGATACTGAAAACCTATACATAGAAATAAATTATTACATGTATTGGCACGTGACACATTAAAGAAATGGTCTGTAGTGGAGCTTTGTTGCATGTAACTTAAGAGTTTTATTTTGTTGGTCTGTAGCTGGCACCCCTTGGTTTGGCCCTTGTGTTTAATTTTTATGATTATGTAAATATATGTATGTACTTATTTTTATTAATATTTCGTTTAATTATTATTTGTTACTTGCATTTTTTTTACAAATTTATGTATTCTGTGGTAGTTAGTTATACAGCAAAACATACGGTTAAAGTGACTCATCCAACTTTCATTCGCTTCATTATGCTTCATTTACATATTTAGTTAGTATTGTTTTAAAAAGACTGCAACGGTCATACCTAAATATATTTTTGGTCTGTGATATTATTTTTAAGATTATCTCAATGTCTATGAAGTTATATTTAGATAACAATAATGAGTTCGTGATTTTTAACACAATGTTTGCGCCCACTAATATCCTGAAATAAAAGACCCGTATATTTAATTGATTCCTTTAATATCACATTAAATAAAACTTCTATATTAATTTAAACAGAATTTTGATACCATTAGTATCATATATAAAATAACAGACGTTATTATTTCACGTTCATTAATAAACAATAAAAACGAAGATTTTTTTATGTGTTTCAATTCCCATTGCAAACTCATATTTCATATCATATACAAGTATTTATCTCAGAAATACATTTACACTATTAATATTATTAATTCTAGTTTTGATAGCTTTTTTTTTATTTCAAAACGCTGTTACAACAGACATCACTGACATCGTCTGTGGTAATATTTTTTGCATTTCACTAAATGGTGTACTAAAAATTTAAAGATTTAGAATATATATACAGTATATCGTACACCATATAGTGTTTGTATGAGAGTGCATTAACGCGTGTTGTTTTTCCTTTTGTTTGTTGCGCATTCGCACTGTCACTAACGAACGACGTGGCCGCAGCGCGTCGGTGGGCCGCGAGCCTCTTCCACTCCCGTCTCCGCGAAGAACGCGCTCCAGGTACAGTACTCCACTATCGCAGGCGCGGTAGGTTAACTTCGCCACGTCTTGTACATGTGTCAAACGTCAAAACTCACGCGATACCAATGTCTATGATATCAATAATCGAATGAAACCATACCTCGTATCAGTATAACAGAAAAGTGCTAGAATCGTATTATTATGAGAGTAAGTATTTAACTATTACATTGGTTATCTTTTACTTTTTCATTATTCTTTAGTTTCATTTAATCGATTTGTTGTAATTTCATTGTATTCGATTGTATATTCTAGTAATAAATATCGATAGTACATGAAGGAACGTGTATGGGTAATGGTACATAGGTTTTGGTTTTAAATCTTCGAGACATGGTATTTTGTATTTTAAATATGTTTTGGAGTTTAGCACATGTGCTGGTAAAGGGTGAAACCTACCAGCTAAGATATCGATTCTCCCGTCACTACGTTCGTTGCGAATATTAAGCAACTTATCTAAAGCTGTCTTTATTTTGTACTAATGGAAATGAACACAAAATGTTAGTATTTGTTTGATGTATGTAATATCTAACGGTTACTTTTTACGATGCTAATATTATTTTCGATCAAACACTGTATAACACGTAGGTATTACATTTTACTGTGAGACAAATTGTTAATTGATTGCGCACTTAATAGTACAAAATGATTATTGTAAATCATGTTCCGACGATACACCAGTTCTACCAATTTTTCTCAGACGAGCCTGTGATATTAAAATTCGGACAAAGTATATTAAATTAATAAAAAGAACAAAACTAGCTGTGTATTTATTATTATCGCAATGTTTGTAGTAGTTATTAATTCTTTTTTTATCGTCCAGTGCCTGTAAGTACTAATGATATTCATTATTGTATAAGAAAATCACTCGTATACAAACATTCCTCGTTTTAGGTGTTTTTTTTTAACTTAATATTTCTAACTAGCTATTAAAATATCTACTACTGTTTAATGGTATTTAGATTAACGGCTAATTATTGTTATAAATAATGTTTACTAGAAACTTTATATTAATATAGTTTAGGTTCTAAGATCTAATAAAGTGTGAACACATCGCGTAGTTTGTTATTCTTTTCTTGCATTCTTTGTGGATATAATAATAAATGTAAGATGAAATTATTGTATGTTGTTTCATTGCACTAATATTGCTGTATTTATATGCTTAAGCGATGCATGGTAGAATGTGCGCATGTTGACCTTATTATAATATGATACTTGTTGTATTAAATTTTATAACTCCCCGGGAAAGCCATTTGCCGAAGTAATGGATAACTTCGCTTCGACCTTTGTCTTTCCCGGAAAGCAATGTCAGGCCTCAACATTCTGTAGTTATGTTAGAGTAGTTGGTTACATTTATCTCTATTTTTTGTTGTTGTTATTGCATAAGATAATTTTTTCTATGACGTCATTCAAATATGCCTGATTCTAATTGTAACTTTTAGTACGGTTACCCGATTTCTATTAAACTAATAAGTTACTATCAGCCACTTCGAAGGCATAAATTATATGATGAATTTTTGTTTAAATAAAATAAAGCATATTAGCCTTACTTTCTATTAATAAAATAATTATTAGAACCGGATCTATAGTTTCGGAGTACACTATATGAACGTTGCAATATAAATAACTTGTAAATTTTATTAGATACTCCAAGTCCTGTTTCCAAAATTACTATACAATATAACAAGTATAATATTATTTTATGATAACGTATGAAAGTTGATGAACAACTCTTGTATAAAAGCAAATGAGCATAGAGTAATATACGAATATTTTGAAAATTTAAACAAGATAATCTTTGTAATTGAAGTGAATATAAATATTAATTTTGGTATGGGTATGTTTAATGTACATATTGCACTGTGGTGTGATGGACATTTTGATAATCTAACGAAACTATAATCTACTGTACATACAGTTTATCACTTTTCTACTAAACTAGTTGCAATGAAAAATAAGAACAAATCTGCCGTGTACAGTACAACGATATAATAAAATAAAATAGCAACCGAACGTCAATCTGTCACTATATTTGAAGATCTTACTATCTTCTGTCACACTCACGCACTCATCTTTTTATATGGAGATTTTTTAATCCAAATTGTTATCCATTTTTCCTTACGATTTCTCAAACTTTATTTATACAAACCTTGTCCTATCAATTACAAACACAACAAAAAAGGAATTAGTCAAATAGGTAAAGTGATGCACTTAACAGGTTCCGTGCCACGTGTACCACGAATGGTACACGTTAAGCTTGATCTGTAGGCCATGTGAACCACACACTTGTGATGTGATACTTGCACTACTTACTTACATTAACACGATGTGATAGCTACTGAAAACGAAAGAATTACTTATGTTTTAATATTGTAATGTAACATTATATAATAATATATAAATTCTTAGTACAAAATATCAAGTGCACCTGAACGACATGTCAGGCAAATTGGCTTGGCACGAAACGTGTTAAATACATTGTGCAATTGATTTTTATTGAAATAGATATTGTATGGAATGAAACAAAATTATTATTCATTACAGTAACACTTAGGTGAAATGATAAATAAAAAAAAATAGTCAAAGTTAAATTTTTCCAGGTTTAACTTGTTGTATTTTTTCATTACATCTACTCTTTCTTTGGATCTAAAAAAAATTGATACAGTACTAGTATTCTTGGTGTAATAACTAAAGTTCCTTAGATCATTTAATATCAAAGTGCATAAAAATTAAGTCTTACTACACACATAAAGATTACTATAAAGCGTAAATACAGGCGCATTCAGCATAACTATTTAGTACCTATTATTAATCTTTAGTGTCTCGAAAGGATTTATCTTATTACAAAACTTCGAAAGATATATATAGTTATATCTTGTTCACCTATTGCTTATATGCTTAATGCACAAGCTCTCTTATTATGTGGCTTTGTCGTTCTCCTTCAATGTAAACCATAAGTTTATTATTGTAACAAGTGAGACCTCTTTTAGTCGACGACAATAGAAAATTAAAACTTATAGGTTATCTTTCTTTAAAACTTGTTTAATTCCATACAAAATATAAACAGTTCATCGTTAAGGAACACCTTTTCGCTATCCGATTATGTAAAAACCCCTTGAATCCCCTGTTTCAGCTTAACATCCCGCAAATCGCCCTACACTTATTTGTTCTCCTATCTTTCTTCCTAGGGACTTAAAGCCTCTTGAACTTCGGGGGAAATACCCTGATCCAGTAACAATACGCACAAGTACCTATCCCTGCGGATGCAACAATATATGTAAAAGTTTAAACCTAAATTTATACTTCCTATTGTCCAGTAACATTACATAGAGATCCATTTATAAAGATATAATAGATGTACAATATTTAATTAACCTTAGAAATGACGCCACAAAATATAATTCAGGCAGACAACTAACCAATAGCTATACTATGCTACTATATCTAAACAAAGGTGTTAAGTGTAAATATATTGATTCATAGTAATATAGTAATAATGTCTAGCTTTTAAATGTAATTAGTGGAAGATTCCGGTAAGTGTTTGCCGGTATTATTTTATCCAGAGGGTATGCATTAGGCACGCAAGCAATAGAAAATAAATTTACAAGAGAATTCCAGAAATTAATTGACCAGTTAATATTGAGCTCTGTTAAAATCGATTGGGAACGCCTTACATCCCGCATGGCTTACACTTTAACTGCGGTAATTAAATAACTTTAACAGTATTTTACATTTTACCTTCAGTTCTCTTGATTTAGGATTAACGTCAAGGTACTTCCGAAAACTATAGTTTTCTTACTATCGTAACTTCACTGATAAATAATGTGCTACTAATGATTTGTCCCAATACATATAGTTTTGTTTGATGTAGAATATATATAATTGTTCTTTTATATTTGGTGAATTCGGTTCGCACTTATCGATGGATACATAACATATGTTTATTCACTTGTATGTACTGTAAAGTCCTCTAAAGTTATTTAAATAAGAACTGTAATGTTTTATAACAATAATAAATCGATTATTTACTTATTCTTAGTAGTAGCCGACTGAAAATTTACATTATTCTTTTGCAGAGCGCGTTTAGTTATAATTATATTGTAATGTCCGCCATTAACGGTCTGGTTATTGCAAAATTAAAAGTAGGTATGTCTGTTAAAGAGTTGTTTGTATAGGTTTTTATAGCGTTGAGGATTTTATTAGTTTTTACGAACAAATCTAAGTTCAGTTTACATCGGATTCATGAATAAATATTTTCTTTTCCGATGTTATCGCGATTTATTTTTTGCCAACAACGTTTCCAACATAGCAGAGTTCAAGGTCTTTCGTTGTCATTCTACAATGTTCTATGTTACGTTCGAAGTTAAGCTAACGTTATGTAACGTAGAACGACAATTATTTCTATATTTGCATCGTTTTACTAGATTATGTTTCTGAAATTACTGCTTCTTTCTGGTAACTTGCTTTGCTGAACAAGATTTTTTTTTTATTTCAAGATTTATATCTCACATATCTGACCGACTAATGTACCCTTTGTATTTCATAAAATCACTAGAAGAGTATTGAAAATAATATTTCCAATATTCTTCTTTGAAAATAAATTTGTACAGGAATTTTGTATTAAAACTTCACACAGTGTTCATACTGCTTCCGTGCATGGGGTTTGTTAAAACACGTGTCAATAATAGTAATAATAGACGCATTTATGATATACCCTAAGATGTTACATAAACGTATTCTGGATATAATTATAATTGCCTTATATAGAATACCTTAATTATGAATATCTTATAATATGTTTATTTATATAGACAAATTTTCAAATTTTCTGATAAATGACTATTCACAGGTCAATCACAAATTTGTCATTTTAAAATGGTTCGTCTGTCTGTATGTATGTCATTTAACACAAAGACGTTTTCACTGATTTTAATGAAACTTGTATGTGAGGCGGCGTATATGTCATTTTAAAATTAATTGACAATAAAAAAATTGAATCTTTCTGAAATCATAAAAATGTGAGTGAAAGTATGAAATTACATAAGTTATAACTTTATTTTTATATATTGCTTTAATGCTCTTGCCCGTTCCATAAGGTAACATATTTTTAATAATATGCTCCCTGCCGTTACTACGGGAAAAATATCCTTTCTAAAAGAAATTAGTTGGATACGATCACATTAGCCAACGCAGTATCGGCGATTCGTAACACCGAGAAATCTGTAGGTTTTGACTCGGTAAGAATAAAGCGAGAACAAGCTCAAATGTTTTGGTTTTCTCCGTCTTATTTTCTTTTACTAGTTATACAACGGTCCAAAGAAAGATCGTCGCAACCTCTTTTGCAACATTGAGTTTTATGTATGTATATATATTTGGAATCGAAAAAAAATGGAGCCTTATACCCTACCCTTTTGCATATACCCTTTTGTTCAACAATAAGCTTCTGTAGTCAAATTACACATAATCAAAAACGAGTAACACGTACTTCGCTAAAGGCGCAAGTTATATAGAGACTTTATTCTTATTGTATTTTAGTTCGATTCGCCCCTTTTCCCACGTCTTATAACGTATTGATATATGACTCTAGCGTTTCGATGCAGAATTTTTCGTAGATGGTTCTTGATTACTTTTTTTTTTCGATTCATTTGACTCTTTGGCATTTTTTTAATACCCAACGAATCGAGCGGATATTCGCTAGGGTATTAATAAAAGTAAGGTACAAATTGAATAATCACTCCAGGTACTATTTATTTGGGAAATTTCTTAATTGGTGATGATTTTACAGCCATGTTTTCCTTCACTATCAGCCGACACTCATCAATGTCAACTTATCTAATTGTCGACAAATTTTGTAAATCTCCGTAGTACACATCTTAGTTTTAACTGACGGTTATTGTATTGATAATCCATAAATTTTAATTATGCGATGGTCACGAGTTTCTCATGATGGAAATGCAAACCATCTTCCAAGTAATTCCTCATACTCAAGAATGATCTTGAAAACTTACATCAACCTTTCAGTGGTCAACTAAAGCGAACTATTCCACGAAGTTTAATTCGAAATCAATTATATTCTAACTTATTTACAACCTTATTTCCAATCGTTTTATAATTTAGTTTCACCTTTCTTAATATTCTCTTTCCTTACCCTTTGCATTATAATACATACATAAAATAAATATAAAACTACACATTTTTCTGTATTTATCTCGTGAGCTGCTTTATTTTTTATTTATTACTAATCTCTATGTGTATATACATTTTGATGTATTAGATGACTGGACTAGAAATAAGTCCAAAATTGGGCAAAAAATGTTTTCAGAGAAAACTTTCACAGCATGTTACCTGAACTGCGTAATTAAAATATTTACTAAACATTTTACTATTATATTTCACTTAAATCCATAGTGACTATTTTTATCACAAATAAAATGTGTATGGTGTCGACTGTTGATCTATAGAACAAAGAAAATACATTATTACATAATTATAGATACTTAATGTAAGTAGTTTTTAAGTTTAATGATATGTTCCTCTTTGCAGAAAATTTATTTATTAGCAATAAACGCATGCAGAGCCGCAGGCACAGCTAGTATTACTATAATTAAATTGACATTTAAAACATCGTATACTTAATCACAATTATAATAATATATTAATGTGATTTGTTTATATATACATACATATTTAAGTTATAGTTCTGTTCTGTAGCTGGTGTATCGAGGAATTTGATTTGTTTTTTTTTTTTGTGATTCTTATATAATTGTAGAGTATGTCATTGCACTTGTTCTATTTTGTTGTACACCGACAAGTTAGTCAATGTTAATGGTAAGCCAATTCTGTTTCGTCGGATCAAACAATCCGCTAAATGAAAATTAATTTGTTCTTTAAAACATACTACTATATCTGTAGCAATGTTATACGTTAAAAGAAAATTTTTAATTACTTTTAGCTCTTACTTCTTTCACCTATGCGTTTAACAGTCTAACCTTAACTGACTTGAACGGTTTCGATATTTATCGTTTTTATATAAATAATTGTTTCCATAAAACAGGAACTCTTGAGGGAAAAACAACAACACCTGGAGAGGTTGATGCGCGAACGTGAATTGGAGAGAGCTGAAATTGCCAAGATCTCATTGCAAGCTGACCGAGCGGAAAGCGCTCTTACACAACTAAAGAAAGAAGCTACTCAAGTATTTAATTTAACTTTCCTTTTATAGGTCGTAGACATTAATTGCCAAGATTTTTCATTTAAACATTTTTTTGTTTTCCTATTCATCGATATTGATGGACCTATACAAAACGTATCAAATATTAACAAGCATTTAAGATGTTTTAATAACTTTTAATTTACTAAAGTGTGTTTGTTTGTATAGACAAATAAAGAAAATGTCAAGCTTAAAGTTGAATTGGACAAACTCAATAAAATGCTGGAAGACGAGAGGCAGAAGGTTGAAGATCTCATGTTCAGAAACGAAGAGGAGAACATCAACAAAGAAGATTACAATGTATGGCATATTTTAATTATCTCGACTTATAAACGTAATTTAAATAAATATTGTTGCAAAATTAGAAATCACAATTACCCTAATTTTCTAATATCTCGATTTATTATTGTCGTTTCCACGAATATGTTGAACATTTTTATGATGACTTGTATAATTTTTTTTTACAGAAGTACAAAGAAGCTATGGAGGTAAGTGAAACAATAACGCATAATAATCGTGGGTAATAAAGGTATATCCTAATTCTCGTAATAATTTATATTGAAAATAATATTATGACAATCAGCGAAGGTAAATTCATAACGCTTTGTAGATGTTCTATGTAAACATTTTTTTGACCATGTATTCTATAGCATATGCATATAGTGAATCAATCAATTAATAAACAATGACCAAAAATTTGTAGGTAGAGAAAACTGCTCGAGAACAGCGAATTCGTGAATTGGAAGCTGAAGTAGCACTGCAGGCGGCGCGTGCTGAGGCAACAGCTTCAGCTTTACATGCAATAGAGGAACAGCATAACGCTGAAACAGCTGTTGCAGCCGAGCAACACAAAGAGGAACTTACAGCAGCACATAGTAGGTTTTTATGTACAGCTATATATTGAAGCATTCAGTCAATAATTCACTCAGATGCTTATCAATAAATTTATATTGATGAAATAATATAGCTATTTATTTTACAGCATTATCTTCAGAGCTCCAAAAATTATTAGATGAGGCATACGCACTTTTAAAAGAAAAGGAATGCGAAAAAGATTCTTTAGGTAAAAGCATGTCAGAGGAGTTAACACGTGTTAAAGCAGACTCTGAGAAATTATTAAATGAGTCAAAAACTAAATTAGCTATAGCTCAGACAGAATTTGAAACTCAAGTTGCAGTGTTAACAGCCAAGCTACAATTAGCTGAATCAAAATTAGAAACTGAAAAGCAAACACTCGAAAAAAGTAATAAAGAAAATAGTCAAATTATTATCGACTTAAATACAAAACTGACTCAGCTTCAAGCTACTGTTGATGATAAAACGCTTGAGTTAAACAAAGGCAAGTAATTATGTAGTCGTTATATTCACTTGTAAGAGAATCGTTTTTAAAATTGATCTTTATTTAATTTCAGTGATGGCAGTAAATAAAGAACATGAGGTCAATCTTAACAAAGACATCACGAAACTTAAAATGGAACTCAGTGCCAAAGTATTAGATTTAGAACAACTCGAAGACACAAGAAAAAAACAAGAAACTGTTTGCAAAAGTTTACAGGATGAAATCGTAAGAGTCAAAGAAGAATATTCAACGAAGGTCAATGAATATGAAAGCTTACTTAACGAAGTAACGCAGCAATATGAAAAAAATAAGTCGGAAGTTATAGAATTACAAAAAAGTTTATCTGTTAAGGTGAATGACTATGAAAAACTGCTTGCTGAATCTTCTATAACTTCAAATGTTACAGAAAAACTTGTTAATGAATATAAACAAACCATCCATGAAAGGGATAAAGAAATTATAAAACTAAAAGATGATTTTGAACAAACAACAGCTAATTTTAATATTAAACATAGTAAAATTGCAGAAGAACACAAAAAAGAAATAGATGAACGAAATATTAAAATAGAGGAACTTATCAAAGAAATTGAAAAACATAAACACACTCTTGATCAAAACAAATTAGATTTTGATACACTTAATTCTCAATTCACAATAAATGCTGATGAGTTAAAATCTATGAAAGAAGAGAATGAAAAATTGAAAAAGGCGGTTATTGATTTAACACAAAATAATAATGATTTGAAATCTAAAATATCTGCGATGGAGCTTGAAATCGGTATTTTAAAGCGACAAAATGATGGTGTTGTAGAGAAATGCAACGAGCTACAGAAAGCAAAAGAAAAAGTGGAAGAAGAATATTTAAATCTTAGTGGACATACTACTGATTCTAATGAACAGTTTAATAAACTATCACAACATTTGAAAGAAACAGAAAAAGAATTACAAGAATTTAAGGATAAACATCGTGATACGATAAACAACTATGCAACGAGTGAACAGGAATTAAAGCAAAAGTTATTTAAGTTACAAGAAGAACTTTCAACGGAAAATTCTAAGTTAGTACGCACCATGAATGAATATTTAGAACAGATTCAAGAAAGTGACAAAAAAATTAACAGTCTTGAAACAAATATTTCCGTCACCAATAATAATTTTAAAGAGCTTCAATTGGCTTATGATCAATTAATAGATCAAAATACCAACTTAAAAAAAGAAATTGAATCTCTAAAATTAAAGGAACAGGATTTGATAAATGAATTCGATGTCAGCCAAAAAAATATGGAGATAAATATTGAAAGATATAAAGAAGAGATATCTTTGTTAAAGGCAGATGGTGCATCGTCTGAAGTTAAACTCATGGAGAAGGTAGACCAGTTGACAGAAGCGCAAAATGATTTGAATTATAAACTTGAAGAAGCCAGAAAACATGAAGAATCTCTAAAAACGATATTAGACGATATGACTTCACAATTAAATACAACCAAAATCCAACACGAAAAAGAAATTATACAAATTCAAAATCAATTATCGTCTGCGTATGAGGAATGTTCTAAATATAAGGAAGAAGAGACAAAATTAAAAGAGCTAGTCGTAGATAAGCAAAACATAATAAAAGAAATTACATTGCAAGTAGAAATGCTAGATATTGATTTAAAATCGAATACTCAGTTAATGTTAGAAAAAGATCGTCAAATTACACAGTTAAATGAAGAGCTAGGTAAAATAACTGATAGTAAAAAACATTTCGAAGATACTTTAAATAATGCTCAGTTAGAGATTGCATCACTAAAACAAAAGTATGATAGTCTTATAGCCAATTCTTCTGCTGAAGAATCACTATTAAAAGAACAATTAATTCAGATGGATTCATTACGAAAAGTATATACAATTTTAAGTCAAGATAAAGAAGAAATAGAACGTAAATATAACCATACTGTTGAGCAATTTAACAGATTACAAGAAGAGCATGAAGAGATTAAAGTGAAATTAAATGAGAATGTCAATTTAAATAGTGAACTGAATAAAAAATTAGATGAAAAAGAAAACTTAATGAAATCTGAAAGCGAGGTTCATAAGACTGAATTAAATAAACTGAAATTACTAGAAGGAGAAGTTACACAACTACAACAAGAAGTATTAAATAAACACACAGTTTTACAAGAAAATAATTACGTTTACATGATCTTAATGAATCTTTACAAGCCAGTTCAAGTGATTTAATGCAAAAGTTAACTCAAAGCCAAACAAAGTATGACAACTTAAATGAGAAGTATAAAAACGAAGTCGATTCTCTTAATGTCACAATAAAATCTTTGCAAAACCAAATGACAGATCGGGAAAAAGAACTTGAACAACTCATGCAGTCCAAAGAGAAAGTGATCGAGTTACAACAACTGCTGGATAAAATCCGATCAAGATGTGAAACAACTGACTAATATTAATGAAGCACAAAAACTGAATTATGAAGACTTAAATAATCGACTCCAATCACAGTTTGACGATTATAAAAAAGAGAGTAAACATTCGAAACAAGAATTGAAATCTAAATTAAATAATTATGAAAAGGAATTACAAGAATCGAAAGAACAAATTAAAGCAGAAACGGATAAACAAAGTGAATTGCAACAAAAGTTTACAGAAGCTCAAAATCGAATTATAGAATTGTCACAAAAGTTAGAATTAGTAGCTGTTCAACAAAGTAGTGATACAGAGAAAGATAAAAAATTAGAAATGCTATCAAATGAGTTGCAAGTCGCAAAACAATCTTTAACAGAAAGTTTAGCTAGCAGTGAAGTATTAGTAAGTCAACTTAAATCAGATATTGAATGTAAATTAAAAGAACTAAAACAAAAAGAAGAAGTAATATCTAAGTTACAGGAAGAAGTTAAGGTTAGTAGTTGGCAGACTAGTTAGAATATAATATTGAAGTAATACCTCAATTTCGCCATATTTTATATAGAGAAATATTATTATCTCCTAAGACAATTTAGCCCGAAATCTTAAACTAGATTTAAGACTGACAGTTCCATACATTCTATCTCAACTAAAATGAAGTTACAGCTAAAACTAGATTTATCTTTTTGGTGTAACCATACGCTTTCACTGAATTAAATTCTGTGTTGATATTTAAGAAGCTAATAATGCAATTTCAGAACTTTAAAGCCAAAGCGGAAATCGCGGAAAGAGAGAAAATAATTATGAAGAAAGAATTAACAGACAATAAAAGCATTCGAGACACAAATGATAACGCTATAGGCGTACTAGGAGAAGGTGATACCGCATTACAGAAGTATGTTTTAACCTATATCAAAATAAACGTAGAAATCATGTTAACCTTTGAAATACAATAAACTATTAACATTTTAGATCTTTAGAAGATAAAGAAATGTTGGATGGCCAAGTGAGCTTCCTGAATTCAGTTATCGTGGACATGCAGAGAAAGAATGAACAATTAATGGCCAGAGTTCAGGCACTTGAGGGTGGATCTATTACCAGCGAACCGCCTCTATTGTATGTTAATATATGGTTTATTATGAACGAAAAAGTAACGTAATAAACGTAAACAAGTGTAAGAAAAAAGCAAGTTGTATAATCTAAATACTGAACACTTTGAAATTTGATTTAAACTTAATTGATATTTTTAATATAATTTATAATGCCCTATTTGATATCTAATTTTAAGTAAATAATAATAATATAATCTTTTCCTGGATTATTAAATGAAACTTTTTCGATTTGATTCAATACTTTATGACATGTACATGGGATTTTTTTTAAAAGATATACATATTATAGAAAGTAAGAGAGAGAGGAGTCGTATGGCCACTCCATAACTATTTTTCCTTACGTAAGAAAATTATACAAATATAAAACGAAATCTGCATATCGAAACTTGATATAATGTTTATAGTTTAATTTAATTTATAAGAAGATATTGAGAAAATATTGATGTGTTTCTTAATAAATAAATGTTATAATGGATCTAGTTTTTATGTCAGTAATGGACGTAAAGCGCGCGCCGCCGCACCGCGGTTGTTCTGCGACATTTGTGACGTGTTCGACGCACACGACACTGAGGACTGTCCGCGGCAGGCAGCAGATGCCGACGCGCCTGCACCTGCCGTCACTAAACACCGCACGCCGCCGCCCCCGCGACCTTACTGCGATATTTGTGAAGGTAATAATAATACCAGCCCGCACATTTTGAACTGCTGAGAAAATACCCCTTTCCAAAGGAAGGCAAACTTAGCATTGCTGGCCTTCCCGAAGGAAGGCACATTTCCCATTGCTGGGAAAATGCCCTTTCCCAAAGGAAGGCATGGGTTCAATCATCATACCCGCATAACATTTTCATAATTTCACACGCCAATATTTCAACAGTTCTGTATTTTCTCATGTAGTACCAACTCAAGCATATAGTTCAAGGTTGCAAGTTTCTTCCGATGGGAGCTAATTAGTATCCGTTGTTATATGCCGTGACTCGAATCTGCGGACATCGATCGATTATCCGCCACGTCGATCAAAACAATTGAGCCATAACAACGAATTTTTTTTTAACTAATAGCAAGAAAATAATTACTGTATTTACACCGTTTTAATGCGATTCTGCGTTTTTTATATGCATATGTATCCTGGAGTGTTCTGTTGCGTTTTCAATCTACATAAAACAGAGTTCAATATTTACCAACTTTCGATGTCAATAGTACTGCCAAATAGCATGAACTAATTTTATTTGTATAATACACTGTAGTCATGTAAATGTATTCGATTGATTTTCTATTGTTGTACACTTTATAAGTGTGCTATTCTAATACTTTTATTTTTATTTTCAGTATTTGGCCACTCAACCGAGAACTGTGATGAAGAAGAAACATTTTAATATATGTTTATTGTTTATTTAATGTTACCGTTATTGTTGTTACTTACTCTATTTCGGACTAATTTATTATTGTTTACCATTTATGGTATTGGTTGTATTATAATCAAATCTTAGGCAAAAAATTGTATATAAGGACTACTTGTGATTGTTTTCGATTATATGTTATCGCATGTTTATATTATTATTATTGCCAGGTGATTGGTCTAATATTTTTCATTTGCGTTATCTGGATATAATGCATAATTGAGAAATAATTTTATTCGCACGAATTATTTCATATTTATCGCAATCATGGTCCTATATAATTCTTAAATATAATGTAACACAAAATAAGAACACCATAATGTTGTTTTTATAACCATTAAAGTTAATTTACACTGCACATTTTCTTTTATTGCATAATTATTATTTTAGCTTCTATTTTATTTAAGTTGAATCAAGTTTCAAAACCTATGTTTTAGAAAAACATAAAGAACTATATTTTGTAATAATATCTACCATTATAAAAATAAAAGTAACAGCAAAGATTTGAAAATTGAATATTTTTAATACATATACTGTTACCACTTATTGTAGCTAACTTCTGTTTATAATATAAGCAGCATTCTGTGTAAAAGTTTTATACAATTGTAATTATCCATAAAAAATATTTTTACTATTTATTATTGAACATATCATTTCATCTATTGTAAATGTAACTAATATTAAGATTTATTCAATACAAAAATAAAGACTTTTTTGTTTAATCACCTTCAAGTGCAGTGGATAAACAGCTTCAAAATTTAACCTCAAATGAAACATAAAAGTGTGAAACTACCACTAATTTCAGTGTAGTACACAAATTTCAAGTCACACAAAACAAACAAATGTTTATTCAAAAAATAAATTTATTATCTTACTATATGCAACATCTTTATTCATAATATGCCTTAATTAACTAATCCAATCCTTCCTTCTTATCTTTTATTGACTCCTGTAAAAGAAAATTATATAATTAAAATGGCAATGCTTATATTTCCTAAAGGGCTTTTAAATTTCCTTCCCATCTACATTTATTGTATGATACTGTGTATATGAACCAGACCGTTTAAAAACATATAACTTATATATCTATTTCACTAAATTAATTATTACTGATCACTGTGACTGATTAAAATAAAGTTTTTCTTGGCACAGATTTCATATTATGTATATATATATATATATATAACAGAATTTCACTGTCACCTTAAGGGGCTAATGACTGCAGACTAATGAATAGCCCAATAAAAAAAACATATTGGATTAATCATATACAAATTGTGTTGTTTACACTCACACAAGAAACAAACTTACTATGAGGTTGTTTGATATACTACCTACCACAAATTTTTAACAGTAAACTCTATATGATTAAAAGTAGAAATAGAAAAAAGGTATTTTATGAACAAAGGTGTTTTGAACACCTTTTTGTGTTAAAAGTCGTATCGTGAATAACAATTCTTAGTTTCATCATCCTTCCTCTTCTCTACAAATAACTTTCTGATTGGGAACTTCTTTACTCATAAACTTTTATAAAAGTAAATTTTGTTAGTTGAACTATTAACATTACATAATTTATTTCCTGCCTTTCCCCTATTCCAAACTTGTAGGTTGTAAATATGCAAATGAAATTTTTCAGCATCACAAACTTTTCAACAGCACTATACAGATAAGCTCAGCTTAGTACAACAATAACCATTCTGAGTATCATTTTCATAACAACAGATCTACAGTACTGAACTGATGACTGACTATTACAATACATTTACTTACTTTAAACCTTTCCTCAAACAAAGACAGTTCAGATGTAAGATCTGTGATTGCATTCATGAAAGCGTCTTGGGGTGTATAGTCATGATGTTGTTTGGATTCGAAGAACAAACTTATGCTCCAAAGGATGTGGTACTTTGTAGCCAGCAAACAGTACTTTAGGATCTTTCAAAAGCTGACTGAAAGGAATTACAACAAGGAAGTCATTACAACACAAAATCAAAAGTATTTTCCATAAACGGAAGAGACTTACTGTCTTATCATATTTCCTAGGGTGTGGTCTTCTTTGTTGACAGTAAATATCGCAGCATTCGTTACTTTAGTGTCTTCTTCTTTTTGTACTCTAAAATATTAAGAGTAATTTGAAAAAAAAATGTTTATTTACCATTCAAACATATGGCAATACTTACTTCTTTTCCCCGTCATATAAAAGAAACGATTCGAATGTTGGTGGTGCGTTCATTTTATTATGATAAAAACAGTAATTATATCACAACGGTTACTTATTTTTGTTTATTAGGCGATGTTTGAGGTTAGGACAAAATAATAATCCTAGGGATGATATTTCAAATTGAAAAATCGATAATTGTAGTCAATATTAAATAAGGAATCGATTCAGAGGATCACGACACTACAAATGTCATTCCCCTCTTTTAATTTAGATTTTCACTAGCGTCCACAGTGATGTTAATTTTTAGTAATGTCCTCTGTAATGTTAGTATCGTATGTACGTACTACGTATATTTGAAGTACATTCCCTAGCTCAAGCACCCTGCACACGCCTACGCTCTGAAAAAGATCTAATATGTTTTCCAACCGTACAATGTTTATTGTTTCCACTCAGTGATACGAGCTATCAAAAATAATTTCCCCTAAAGCTGAAGTCGAGACCCCTGAATTCATAACAATTACTTTAAAAATCCTTGTTATTTATAAAATATTTTTAATTAATAAATAATAATACTAGAAATATAAAACAAATTGTACTTATTATTTAGATTCACTATTACGATTTAATATAAATCGATCCATTATCTCTATTTTATTAACTTTGTAGCATAACAATAGAAAACCCATTTCGCGACTTATTTTTTATAATATTGTGTATAGAAAATGCACACCCAGTACTTGCGTTTGAATTTGGAATCGGTGATACAAAATAATATGTTTGGCTGGAATGGAGTATCGCAGGGTATATACTCGCACCTGTCTTCCATTGCACTGCTTCGGTGGACGGAGAGCCAGTTTAACTTGACTGCCTCGGTCCAGTGGATGGCTTAGCGTTCGCACTAAGATTTGCTGTTGTAGTGTTACAATGCATGTTAGCACGATCCCGTGCATTACATTAGCGCTAGAGACAGTTCACCGTGGCGTTTTAGTCAGTAAGAGTCTGGATACTACCAGCCTTTTCTCTGAGGGAATGGTTGTCGAATGCAGGATGTCCCCACGTTAAAAAAGGTATATACGCTTAAATAAAAGGTCCCTAAAATATAAAGCAAAAAGGTTCTATCTCACTTCTTTATCCCTTAAATTTAAGAGCCAAACCCATAAATTGGGAACCCTGTCTCAACTAATAGTGCTGAACCCTAGGCCTAGAATGTTAAAAAACATATTATTACTTTAAATTCGATATATATTTGAATTATATCGACATTATAAAATGTATCAAAAAATATCAAAACTAGTATTTTTTCCAACGACAACACCGTGGTTAGTACCAAACTGCAGCATTACCGCGCTGGTTTTGAAATGCGGTAAAAAAAACATCACTAATGTGTAATATAACTTTACTTATTTTAATGTATAAGCGTCATCGTTTTAAACTTGTGATTTAACCATACACATCAATCCTACAGCTTACATACGACCAAATTACTACTGCAAGATCCACCAGTTTTCATTAATGTACTCTCCATAAAAGACGCAAATATATAACTAATGTGCGAATTAAAAAAAGACGAGCTCTACACGGCTCATAAATATCTTGGGTGCATAATATCGATTTTGCAGCAAATTTATTTTTGCTCTTTTTTGTATAATAGTATAGTGATATTTTTTATTTCTAACATAATTACTTTAAAGAAGTATTGTGCATACTTTTAAAATGAGCATTTCTTAAACTGATAGTTTGTGTATAATTTAGGCATTTAACGTATCTAGCTTGTATAACGGTTTGCCTTCAAAATAAAAATTTAATAATGCAATATTTTCGAGTGATAAAACATAGCTATCCAGTTATTTTCAGTTTCTTGGCAAATTACATTTTCTTATTTTTCCCTTAAATAGACCAGATTATGCAAGGGAATTTACTATATTCATTAGATATTATATATAATTACTTAATAAAAATGTATTATTATTTATAACCCACAACACTTTTAATGTGCACTGTTATTAAATCCAATTGAAAATCATCGCTGAAGTCACCTACTATGGTGGGCAGTCAGGTTATGTGGAATTGTACACATTTATTTCAATATTACGGCATAATTATAATATGGAAACAATATTTTTCTTTGTAGTGTTCAATATTCTTTACATATATTTTTACGACTTCAATCTTAGAGAATTGTGATGTTTTGTCCGTGTGCTCTTTACAATAAAAATATTGAGTTTCTTCTTCCTGCTTTATTAATAAATATTATTTTTCTATTGATATACCTGATTTAGATTATCGGAATCTGAAATAATATTTGCGGTTTGGTATTTACTTAATCATATCGAGAATAACCTAGTATAGGACACCATAAATTTAAAATTACACCTCACAGTATTATTACTGTATTCACGCTCACTTGCATGACGCTTTCTGTGTTGCTAATATCACAATACCTAATTGGGAAGTTAATATCTATAACCAATAATTTCACGAAGCAATTTCTCTAAGATAGACTTTATTTTAACCCTGAAACTAAGTACTAATTAGATTTTTAAATGCTTTCAATTAATGGTTAGGCAATTGAGCTGGCAAATAAACGACTTGACAGGTTGCTATTGTCATACAAATGCATAGGACAGTCGTATTTTGATAGTTCATAAAAAATATGTCAATTGATTGGTGGTGTCAATTACTCAATCCATGAACGTACCTCACGCGGTTTTAAGTTGTCCTTAGCCAGAGTAGTTTATAATGTTTTATCTATGGCCAGAGAAGTATGACGATTTAGAGTTAGACGGCCTTCTCTTACACTATTGCGAAGATATGTCTTCAACCGGTGTAATATAGAGAATGCTGGTGATGCTACTGCCGATTGCCACAGGAAATGTGTAAAATAGTTGACATAGGATTGTTATATTTGGAGCAGACTGTTTATGTTTAATGGGAGTAAAAACGGAAAAAAAACAAGTTTACAGCAGAAAACACCGTTTATTTTATAATCATGAGAGAATTTCAGATTGATAACCTACATACAGAATAATATTACTATAAAATCAATCTAATTTTATTTTCACAATGATTTTCCAGAATATTATATTAACTTGGTTATACATATAATAGATACATCAATAGTAACAGTAACTGTACTTAGTCAATGTTCCTTTACAAGAAGATTACAAAAGAATTTATTATAGAGGGAATACAATTTTAATATAAATCCTGAGACAATTTACTTATGTACGATTATAAGAAATTTCAAACGGCACTAAACTATGTATTCAACACTTTTGTCTAAACTAAACGATAGAAATTAACATGATTTAAAATATAAAACTCTAATATATATTCATAATATGTGATATCATTCAACGCCAAGCAACATCAAGGTCTCAGATGGAACAAAGCACAAATTGTGGAAATTCGAAAAATTACGAACATTTAACTACAAAATTGATGTCTAGCGACACTACTCATAAACAATATTGCGCAAATATAGATTATTATAGCATCTAGTGCGATTCCATATTAACAGTTAAAACATGTACTGAACATTTGTTACCTACTAGCGATTAGTAAGAAAATCCTTTGAATAATATTTATCTTAAAGGACATCGAATTAAGCAAGTTTATTGTAATTTTAGACTATAATATACGAATTAATTAGATATTTGTATCATTGGGTAAATACGGTATACATTTGACGAGTATCATTCAAACTAACTGCCGACGAAGATCTAAAGACTTTCTGCGTGTTAATGTTTAATAATTACTTACTTTTTAAAGAACAAACAAAGTACATAGTGAGCCTGTAAAATTTTACCCCACTTGTTTCTTATGATTAATTCTTAGACTCTTCGAAAGTTCGTTGTTTGATAAATTCACAAGTTGAATTTCCAGTAACTATAAGGTTACTAGTTGACATTGGTATTTCGAAAACAGAAATTGGAGAAGTTAATGCGTTCTATGGATCAGAATTTACTTTTAATTATTGCCTAAAGCTTATTCAATAAGTACTTATGAAATGATAAATAGGTATATAAGAGTTTAACATGTATAATGTTAAGTGACATATTGTTTATCAACGTAAATGATTGAGTAAGCTAAATAATTCATTTGAATAACTTTTAACACTTACTTATCTATCGTCTGTTTATATAATAAAACGAGCTATAAGAATTGACACATAAGTATATAAACTATACTAATTGTGTAGATACTTATACGAAATTAGCAATCCAACCAATAATATGCATGCTATTATCGATTATGAAAACATCTATATATATAGTTACACTTTAATATTGAGATTTGTTAGAACACGTGCGCGTCACGCATCGTATGCGATCGCGGTTCTGAAAATTATCGCCCCCGTACACTTACTTTAATCACCTAGTACTTGGGTTATAATATAACGTATACTATTTAGCAACAGAAACGATTGCTAAATTAGTATTGGTTTATATTAAAACAACAGAGATCATTAAAAGCTGACTAGAAGTTCGGTTAGAGCCTACTCTAATAACTTATTTTATACACGCGGGAATTATACGAAGATATTTTGGCGCTAGCGGACTGAATTTGTTCAGTTGCAGCGTTTTAAATCTCTTCTAGTATGTGCTATCCGGCACGCGGGAACTCGCTCTCGGGAGCTGTTGTCGACACGTTACTTGTGCGATTGTGCCCGTTGCATGACGTCGCGACAAGGCGTACTGCAGAATACTACATTTAACATTATTTGGTGTCAGGTACGCGACCTCATCTCGAGAGGCGTATTTTTAATTTTAACTTAAATTAGAAATGAGGAACGCATCTAGCTTATATGATGAATATGATCCATGGCACAGAACGGCGGATGACAGGCGTGGGAGACTAGCGCGCGCTCTTATGATAAGCCAGACGATCAATCTGCTTACATACTATTAATTAATGATTGACTTTTATGATTGTTGAAGCTACCGAGAAGAAAAGGTAATACCTAATTTCTCTACCGTTACGAAGGCAACTAGATGAAATCCTACTCTTAATAGGTAAAAATCTAATTATTCTAGAAATATTTAAAATTAACATTGCTTGACATTCTTATATACTCGGATGTACTCCTCGGTACAAGCGGTACAGTATAGTGTACACGCACTTGCAGGAATGGGACACTTCAATGCGGGATATCTTAGTGCCGTTATCCTCGAGTGTACTATTTCTCGATACCCGCTCAATAGCAGGCGAGACGACAACAGTCCCTACTCAATCACACGTTCTTTTAAATTACAATACTTTTATAGTAAAATGCTAGTACATGTGGGTGCTTAATTTTTGAGTGATTTCTTCTCTACGAAAGTAAATACTATTCGTTATCTATTCTTATATTGCTGAAGACATGATCTTTCAAATTTTTTATTAAAAAAGTTTTCCTAGCTAAGATCACTACGTTATGTTTTACTGTACAACGCAGATGATATCTTAAATGATATCGAATCAAACACTATAATCATTGAACTATCGGCTTTATCGAAATAAGCGCCCAAAATGTTTGTATGATCCGTTTTAATACATTAATACGAAGAGAATTTTTAAAGTACATATATACTCTTAATATTTAAAAGTTACACTCACAATAACAATTTATTATTTATAAAGAGTTTTTTTTTAACTAAACAACAACTGCATCTACTATCACACATTCGAAATTTAAAAACAATTTTACAATAATTGTAATCGAAGTTTTATTATTGCTATGGCCGACGCGATATGCTCCGTGCGGCGGCCGCCTGCTCACCCACATATACAGCTAGCCGCAGCCGCCTCTTGTGAACTCTTAATTTACGCAGTAACTAATCCAACACGCGGATGTTCAAAGCCACCGTAACATCCGAAAACCAAGACAATGTCGTCCTTATACTATGTCTTATTAAACTTTAAAGGTGTAAATAAAACACCGGTTAGTACTCTAAGAGAACACCTTAGTGATTAATTACATTTTTGACAAAGTACGTTGGAAATGAATGAAAATTATCGATTGATATCTCTTATGAGTCGCGTCGCAAATAAATCGTTTCCTGTTGTTATGAGAATTTTTAATTATATTCTTAATCTACATCAAACTTTTACTTGACAATAAAAATCCATACCAAACGGCGCCGGATTACTGATAGTCAAGTGGTTAATATCACTGGCCTCGCACGTAGCAGAAAAGTAAAATATTGTTCTTTTCTGTGTTTCCCTAAGCAAATGTTAGAGGCCCCACATTTCTAGAGTCCTTGGGTCCAGCGGCTGAGCAGTAAAATGTGAGTGGATCTCTGAGGTAAGCGACTTTTTTTAATTGTTTTCTACAAGTAACTCCTACGCGGGGCCACGTGATTTTAGTTCTCGTGCCTTGCAGACATGTACACTATGAGTGGGCAACTTGTTTTTAGTGTTTTCTTTATTTTATTACCTTACAAAGCCTAGGGTCTCATAGTAACATTCGCCATAGGTCCCGCGTTAGCCGCTCTGGACATCACAGAAGTTGAATTATTTCGAACCCAATTTATACGAGGTAACTTACAGCGGTTTTTTTTAATTGAATCATATTGATTTAAATTCGCTTACACCGAGACTATCAAATGAAGACAAACTCTTAACATAATATATAATAATTATTTAAGACCACTTTATACAACATTTGTGTCTAGTAGACTGATCATTAAAAATCTATTAAAAATTTAATTGCGCTATGTAATAATCGCAGATATTTTTTTACATATTTAATAAAGAAATACGATGCTTAAGTTAGACGTTACATTTATTTCTGAACAAACTGGTGTTCCTAGAAACTAGAATCAAGGAATGCTGTTCACATCACTCCACAGTGACTATCCGGTGTCAATCAAACAACTGTACCGTATAGACTTAACTGTGCAAGTGACTCAATCTTTTCACTCAAATAGTTCACTTAATTTTGACGACTTTTAATACTTCATTCCAAAACCACGTAAATCGCACAAGTTATATCGACCTGTGTTTCTCAACCTTTTATTTAAGCATGACAATAATAATTGAAACTACATACTTTTATTTTAGAAGGACACGTAATTTAAGCTTTTTTGGAAATATTGTCAAACCAGTTAACTATTTCAAATCGTAACTTGAAACAAATAGGTAATATTATTTCATTTATATGACTTTTATAACATTTTTGATGCCTAACATTTCTTACTCGGATTTGCTTAGTAATTATTTTGAAAATGGGTGATTGTGTTGTTTCAGATCTATGCAATTCGATAAATAAAATTGATGCATTTAGTACAAATGTAATAGAATTATTTGAAATAGCCTGAACATTCAGGTGCACCCGTACCTTTATATATAATCATTACATGATGCTTTATTAGAGATCCATTACACGGTAATTCAAATATATGAAACATTTGAAGGTAGGTACTCAGAATTTACTTACACACTTGCCAATATTGAGCCAATCAATTTCTATGGTCTATGATAGCCTATAATTGTATTCGTCAAATGCAACAATTAGACTTAGAATATTCTGTCAATCCATCAATATTTGTTCAGTCTGAATTAACATGTAACGGACACACTAATAGATGTTAGTGTTTCAGCATACCAATGAAAGGTCGAACTGACTAGAAGGGAGAGTAAGCTAAAAAAAACCATGAAAAGTGTTATAATATTCGAGACAAAGAATTCGGGTAAAAGTACGTCGTAAACTGAGGAACATTTTGATCAAAAGAAGAAGACACTCGGACACGAGTTTTAGTACTAAATGCAACAACAACAAAAAATGTATAGCAGTCACGGTCTATTATGAACTATAAATGCACCTCTGTGAAGAATTTCTTTAACACGTTTCAGCACAAACTTGATAAAGAGTTACTAATCATCTGATCCTGTTATAAATCCTAGGACTTGGGTAACGACAACCAAATCAGTTATATTATTATGTTCGCTCAAGTTTTAATATTACACAAATAAAAAATTGAATATAACTCGAATGACAAATAATAGGTCTAAATGAAATACATAATGTATTTCTCCGAGTTCCTGATGATTCGCTTTACTGTAGCACGTTGATAATTGCCAAGCGGGATGCAGGCACCAAAATATATGCGACCTCCGGCTGCTTCGCGATCCTGTCGAACGATATAATAACATTTATCTATCAATACAATGTAACATTTTTCTTGGGTCGTCTTTTTTCAGTAATTACTTGTTTCGACAAACTTTTATTTCTTTTTTCATTGTCCTTCAACACATATCTACCTGATACAATGTAAAGTCTCTAATTTAGTTGCCTCTCAAAATATTAGAATTCCTTATTCCAGATATTATGATAAGTTACGAAGTATACAGTTGCATTTATTATATTGTAAAGGCGGGTGTAATATATTAGCACGTCGGTTATTGCAGAAGTATCAGATTCGCGAAAAAACGCTAGTCTATTTATGTTTTAACCACAATGATTTAAGCGTCGTGTCTATTACTATTGTAATTAATATTAGTCTACTATAATTTTATATTATTGATAAAATTTATAAAGATTTTTTTTCTATGTACGTAAACAAATTATCTACATATATTTGTTCCCAATATAATTAGTAATATGCCTAAACGATTAAGAGAATATTTTATGATTTCAAGCCTCAACACGTACATGTATAATTAGAGATAATAATGAAAAAGTATGTGCAGAAAAGTTAAAAGTGCACTGATAATAATAGAAATTTGCAATCAATGATTATGGTTATTTTCTATTCCCATGTAAATAGTTCATTTGGTTAAATACTTTATGGTAAAAATAACGCCTGACGATGACGCACATGTCAATCTATTACTAGAAGCAAGACTTTAGCTAGTTCAAAAGTAAAAAAAAAGATGTCTTATAAAGCTGTTCTATATTTCTTATGATGTTCAATCAATATTACTTATTGGAACAAAATACAAATTGTTATATATATAAAAAAGTTATATATTTATAAGACTTCTATTTATCCTGAATAATTAAATGAATCAGCAATACCTTATACCTAACAGCAAAAGATAATTTACTTACTATAAAAATGAAGGCAGTGAATATGCTTGACGTAACACACGCATGCAAATTATTTCACCCCAATCAAAACAACGTCCTGAAACTTTTATTTCCAATCGAATTTCTCATCTAAATAATCGAAATTCAGCTTTACGGTAATAAAAATAAAAACCAGCTACTGAATGCCTCGACAATAAATCACTAACTATGGATGCTTTCTCTACGAAGTACTCGTCAAACCTGCCACGTTCGTACGTTTAGAAGAAAGTGTTATACACGTAGCCGGTCGCAATGAGTCCGAGCACGAGCAGGCACAGCATTATCATTATCTTCTTCTGCACAATGGACAAACACAACACTTAATTAGTAACTAGCATAGAACGACGAGCGAGCGTTGACTTCGACTACACGTGGACACGTCGCCTCTTGTTCGTTGTAGTCGTAAGCCGGAACACCGCTCGTCGGCACGTGGAAACCGATTTACCTTTGAGCATTTGGCGATCTGTTTGAGAGCGCGACCCGCTTACATAAAGTAGCTGGAGAGGTAGCCGACGACGACCAGTCCGAGTATGAGGAGGCACACTAGGATCATGATCTTCTTCTGTTGACGGCAAGCGACGGTCGGTGAATGGACCATGCAACAGTATGCTTTAAACATGACACGAAACCGAGCGCCCGGATCACGGTTATTGCTCAAATCTTGATAATCGTTATCAAAATCGATATATAAATACGATTCATCGTAATCATAACCTTCAAATTACAATACGGTGGGTGCGTCATTTGCCAGAACAATGAACGTGAAAAAAGAAAAACAGCGCGTACAACTCCGTACACGTGACAGAAGTGAAATTCCTTTGCCGATCAAAAATATTACACGCTGTGTCATAAATGATCAGTATGTCAAGTCAAACTATTAATTATTAACACACCGTCATGTTTGTGTGTACTATATTTGTCTCATTCTATTGCGCTCGTATATCTCTTTTTTATAGCATAGTTAATTCTTTTTCAATCTTGTCTAAGCACATATTTATCATCGTATTGCATTAATAACGTTGCAGTCACAAATCATTGCTCTAATTTTAAAACCGTGCCTAAAGAAGTTTCACTTCAAAATACAGGTTCTTTTTAATGAAAAAATAAATAAATAACTGAAATAAAATAAATAAATGTAATCTTCAAATTATAAACATAATATTTACAACACGAGTAAAGATTTGTTTTATGATTACACAGTAAACAACTATACAATTATTCAGCCCTTCGTTGTGAGGGAATAACATAATTAAATTTAATGAAACAGAAATGTAACTTCTTAAATGAATAATGTTGAATAATAATGAAAATGGCATTAAATTATTTTACAGTCTTTTCATTAATTATACGATTGTGCGTAATCTAGAGGACATGTCTTCAATCTACTAATATTCCAGTTATAGGCTGCATATTTTATTAAGAGTGACAGTCAACATTTTACTCCTTACTGCCCGATGAACGGTGCGAATTTTATGCCATCGCATTTCATATATCTATGTACGCAAATATAAATAAAACAGATTTGAATTTATTTTATGAGGACATATTGTGTCAAATTTGTAAAAGCAGATAAAATGTATTATAAATTGTATTTATTGTCTTTAACTTGCTGATCATGTTTTAGAAATGTACTGAAATTATTTGACCATTTCATAAATCACCATTATTATTGTTAATTCGGTGGGCGATTAGAAGATCTTACTACAAATAGATATATAATAGTGGACGGTAAGTTTAAAAAGGTTGACTACATCTGTTCTATAACAACAATGCCCAAAAATAGAATACCAAAGTGATCGATCTTATTATTTAATTTTACATAGGGTTTTATTTATTCAATTTCTAGTGGGAATTTAATTTTTGAAATGCTACTATTAAATGCATAAACCCGATTTCATTACATTATCTTTGCCTTACAATACTATAGTATCTTTTTTATTTGACTTGAAACAATAAGACAATATACATTGAAACTATTTCGCGTACTGAAATACTTGAAATTGTGAATAGTTTTTTTTAGTTTTATAACCTCTTCATACATAAGATATACTGTCAATTTAATAAGACAGTCAGATGATATTTAATATATTAATTGCCTTTAAATAGCAAAGAGCTTGAACCCACTTATACTCATACACTAATCAGTTACTAAAGTATAAAAAAATATTTTAAAAAGAAATATTAAGTATATAAGATGTCAGATATTATTAAGGTTGTATAACTTTGTTTAACATTTGGAAAGAGATTTCAACCTTTTAATATTTATAAAAGATTTTGACCAAACATTCGATACAAAAATATTTAAAGAAGTTAACAAGCGACATTTTTCATAAACAGTAAATTATGTTAATTTTTAATTCTGTAATGTCTCAATTTTAAATAGGTTTTAACATTTATACAAACAATTTTAAGACATTAATAATTTACTCATTCATATATATACATTTCAATGGTAGATTTAAAAATAATCCGATTGTGCCCGAATAGATTAATTCTGAAGTGAGAAAAACACGATTAATATTTATAGTGGAGCCCCAATTATTAAAATATCAATGGATAATATTAAATTAGAAAAAAATAAGTAAAAACACAGGAACAACTTACACTAATAATGAATACTGTTTAGCTCCTTATGTATTAAACAATAAAAAAGAAAAAAATGTAAGGTAGATAATGGTCAGTTGCGTTCACAGTGCTCAACACAAATATTGTTCATTTGCTAAGATAGTGACATAACTCAAAATGGAAATACTTAGATTACAAGATCTGTATTTTTAAAACCCAACTCTTTCAAAAATTTCTCACTGTGCCTGCTACAAAACTGTTGTTTTTTAGAAAATAAATTAAGATTTCCTGTTTATTTGATTAAATTTAACTCAGGAATGTTATTTTCATCGCAAATTAACATACCTGAGAGTTAATTTAATACCAGTTTTTAAACAATCGCAGATAGTAATTACCAACTTCAATGAAAAAAAAAAAACACGTATGCAGTTCACTCACACGTGGTAGAAGTGAAACCTTAAAAAAATGGTAACATATTCATATAAACGATAATATATTCTATCTCATTTTCTCGTACCTTAAATCCTATAGCTTTTTATATTTTTCTCTTTTTAAAGTCGGTTTTCTGTTTTCTCAACCTTGAAATCACAACATGGCTAAAGTAATTGTTACTTAATTTTATTTTTTTAATATTACGAAACACAAAATAGATCCGGAAATTAAGTACGAAATATATGAGACGTGCATTAGACCTGTTTATGAGAGCAACTGAACTTTATCGTATCTTAGAAAAAGTAAACTGAAATCCTTTTCATAAATAATTAAATTCAACAATCCACATTTTAAACAACATGTTAAGTATAATTCAATGAAATTACTTTATAACTAATTCTAAACATATGGTACATAGTAGAGTATAATATACTATCAAATTTGTGATGTTATCTGTACATCTTATCTTTAAAATATATACAATCAAATTATTTGAATATAACAGTCTGGTAATACCAGCAGAGCTAATTTTCAATCGTTTTAAACACATAAAGACTTACGATTATTATAAAGCACAATCTATATTATTGTACTTGACACATATTGTCATCAAACTTTGTGTACCATGACTATATTAGTATAACAAACATAATCTTGTATAACAAACGAGAAATAAGTACTCAAAATGGCTGCATTAAGAAATTAATGTTAGAAACGGACTAAAAAAATTTGCGCCATAAATAGAAAAGTTACAGCTGGAAAATTATAAAGTAAGATATGATATAAAGTTGCTTACAAACTCACTAGGTGTTGCTGTTTGTACATTACATCAATTACTTTTGAATTTCTCTTGTCATTGTAAAGCATTAAACCTTTTTATTATGTTAAAAAATCCCATTTTTGAGTAGCGTCACATTTATTTCTTTTTAAGCATAAATTGATGTAGCATCAGTGTAATTAGTTAAAACCTGAATAAATGTTAATTAGTTATACAGATATTCGCAATAACAGATGTACTGACGCTACCATAGATAAAACAGCTTTTTTTAAGATAAATTTAATTAACCACAGACATATATTACTGCATAATGCAAATATACTGTGAAATAAATAAATATTATTTCAATTAAATTATCACAAGCGTTAATTCTTTTAACAGAAATATAATCGATAACCACGAATGGGATACAATAAATATCATAATAGCATAGTTCGCATCGAGAACAAAACGCATTAAAAAAATGTCCGTAGGAAGGAAACTGGTGCGTTGACTTCACGAACTGATGAACGGACCGTTGTTCTTCCCGCGGAGTTTAGCTCAGTGCGATCGCGAGAATTATTACTAATATAACCAGCGTAACTGACAGGCATATTAGGATGAAGATTTTTTTCTGTAATGAAAATATAAACTAAAATGACTGCTACAATTTTTACATGAAGCTCTCAAATATGGTTAATCAACTAAAACTAACTGCATTATATCTTTAGGAATTTTGAAAATGTTAACGTGAATATATATTTCAGTGTTTGTTTAATCTATGCCAAATTAAAGAAGTTTTTTTTTATATAAATAGTTACTAATTTTGCATCTCTTTACAATAATAAGCAAGCTACATATGCACATTTTTTTAAATAAACATGTCTTATTTACAAAACATAGTTGCAAAATATATAAAATATGTAAAGATATTTCTTGTAAGCAGCATGTTTGAATGAAGGCTGGAAATTTTAAAGACGACTTAAAGATATTAACTAATACTAACGAATACTGACTCTAAAAATAATACGATGGTGTTGCTTATGTTTAATATTATTGCTAATTATTTTGGTACACAGCTTTCTGGACATTATTTTTCTCTTTTCTAAAAGATAATATTATGGTCAGTAGATCTATCTCAATTTCTTTTTTCATATATATTTACCCTTGTTAAACCTACTAATTATTAATAATATGATTTTTCTCTTTGCCTGTGTCTAAATGTCTATGACTTCCACTTCGGAGAATGTGTAATTCAAAAACCTTGCTACAATTGTCTTAATCGATGTTTTTATCATTAGTCTTCAGTATTTATTAGATTATCAATATCTTTCTCTATATCTCTTCTCTTAAAAAAGATACCAAGGTTTAACTTTAAGTATCTGTACGGAGAATACAAGAATCATAGAAAATGAAAAGTTCTGGGTGGGATTCAATAAAGAATTTACAACCTATGCAAATTTAATTTTTCTATACAATTTTGTATAGTAGTTTCTTTAGATAGATTCTTAATGTGCATAATAATCATATTTTTATCAATGTTCAGTGTACCTTTACTTTTTATTACTGGTTCTTTTATCTGTAACAACAGAATATACTATTGTTTGTTGACACAACAGTAAACGTACTGTTCTTTTAAACGAATACATTGATAACACGATAACGACGAGAAGAGTTCTTTATTTAGCCACCTTTAGAAGGAAGTTAGCATTCATTGTTACTGCCATTAAAAAGAAAAAAACTTCATAACACTCGTCTTCTTATATTTTCCAGCCTTCAATTAATCTATTTTATTATTTTCATATATCACAGATCACCCATTACCAGTCGTGCTGAAATATCTAAATTGCATAAACATTTGAAGTAATTAAGCAGAGGAATAGCTCCACAATATGTGCAAATTGCATTGACAGTCATTATTAAAATATTTCATTCCGTTATTAAATATTATACCTTTTAATTTATAGATTTTTTATTATAAATATCAATGTTTTTAAATCCTTTTTTTTTTCATAAAATATGTGTCTTGTTATAGATTATAACGAAATAAAACTCTTTATTATCGTCCCATAATTATTACCAGATATTTCAGGTACAACATATCTTAATTCTTAAGCATGAGAGTATTACTATTGATTCATAATGTAAATTTAAAATCCTTTTATGTTAAAATTGAACATCAAGCAGCATTGTTTTAAAGTAGGTTAATTTTTAACAAGGATTGAGCCTGAGAAACACTTGTGTAAATGTTACTTAATGAAATGGAGAATACGTTTAAACCCTGACCAATTTAATAACAGAACGAATATATTTTCAAACAAGCATGGTGAATAATTGACACATAGACTAAAGCTTTATATGAAATACAAATATTCCACAGTATGATTACAAACAGTATGATTGATATAGTATCCGTATATTTTGATGTAATTACGATTGCACAATTGAATAAACTCCTTATAAAGAGTTCTTTTAGTACCTACGTTCTCTGAACTCATGCAACATGCGGTAAATATGAAATCAATATAATTCTTTAGAGTATAAATGCGAAATTATTTTTATGTCAATAACCAATATATCAATAAGTCAAGTTCTATGGAAAGTTATTTGAAGATTTCGTAGTAATAATCATTTAGTAACGCCCGAGTACCTATATAGTTAATTCAAGTTTGGTTAAGTGTAGAACCCATTTTATAGGCTTGATTACCTTTCGCGCCTTAATCATATATTCGCGAGCTTTACTGATTTCTCCACGGCCGACGTCCACGTAGTCGGTAGTCTGGGTGACATGGTACTCGATGCGATCTATCAGCTCGCCCTGCTCGCGCTAAGGTAAATGGCGCTGGGAGGGAGCGGGACGCAACGCTAGGACCATTGTTTATAAATACTACGGCCGATTGGTTCAGACGTTATTTAATACAAACCCACAGCAAATATATATTACAGGAACCGACCCAAGTGGAGCTGAAGTTAAAATTATATTAAATATATATAACCTCACAGTAATAATAGTTCAAAACATAAACCTAAAGTTAAATATCAGAAAACAACACACCAATACAGGATAAACATGTAGTCTTGTTATAGTTACAAGTATACAAGATTTTTTTTTAAATATATTATAGTTATAATTAATGTAATACATTGTACAACGGTAAAGTGACATGTTACAAACATATGAAAAACAAATGTTATGCTTTAGAAGGCAAATTACGCACACACCAACGAAGTCATAATAAATATGTGACACACAACGAAAAGTCAAGTTTGAAGCAAAATTCAACCCAGTGTTAGTTATAATTAGAGCATCGTTTATATTAGAAACACAACAATCAAAGCATAAATGATATACATAATAGGACAGAAAAAAACAATAAACAAAACAAAGTGTGAACCAATCACCGAATCAACGAAGTTAACAAAAATAAAAAGTAGTTTTGATCGCGTCATTCACAGAGTAACGCGGTATGACAAGGAACAATATAGGATAGGAATCGGAAGTGGGACAGAGACAAACAAAACAAAAAAAAAACATTAATAACGAATGTATCGACATCGGAATGATAACTCACCCGTCGAGCTTTACTTTGATATTTTAGGGCCTTCTTTGTATCTTGTGTGGCAGTTTGGACATAGTCCACGGCATGTTCAACATGATACTCAATGCGGTCGATCATCTCACCCTGTATATTACGAACCGATTTAGTTACTCGACTTATCAAAACTTACGTTGGCCGTTCGAGCTCTGTGAGTTTACATGCAGTTATTGAGAATACCATTCTTGTTGCCGTTCAGTTCTCATAAAAATGTATATTGCGATTCGGACGGTTATAAAAACATGGCGGCCGATTCATGTATTCTCACAAACAACTCGTATACTTGTTGGGTTTAAGATTATAACAGTTTGCTTAGGATTATTCAAATAATGTAAATTAAAAAAAAACTTCCTAATCTTATGAGTCGGATAAAAGTTGTATGGATAATAAAATTTTGGATAATTATAAAAAATGTAATAATTGCTGACTCTCTATTATAAGTCACACAAAATGAGGTCGTTTCTTTAAAATCGAACTTCCGTAAGGTGAGATTACATGAGAACCTAAGTTGCATTAATTTGAGACATAAACATTATCGATATAGTCTTTTATGTTTCTGTTTATAACGACAATTAAAGTAAAATTTTTTAAAGGGGTAAAATAAAACAACTAAGTTCCTTTACGAATACTGACATTCTTAAAATAAGATTCTCGTTACTCGTAATATATCTTAATACTATTTACGATTATCAGTTATACTTAAAACTCATGATATTTAATAAGTATTTGAAAAATCAGTTCCAGACTTTGAAAAATTAAACCAATACCTTACATAATACTCACTTTAAGTAGAATAAGATGCTGGTGCACATTAGTAAGATATAACATCAGTTTCCAATTATATCAAACAAAAGGTTATAAGTTAATCGAGGTACACGATATGAAATGTGTCAAATTCGAGAAACACCAAAATTCTGTGTAATCTGTTACAATGGAATGTAAGAGATTGTTACAATAAATAAAATCAAGATTTTAAACGAAGATATGTTAAATGGTAATGAAACGCAGAACGAACTTTACGAGTTTGTCAAAATAAATAATTTATTTTTGACCACGTCCTCAAATTATCCTCTCGCAAATCTGCAACCTCTTAACTATATATGATCAGTTGTCGTGAAAGTGGTAATCAAAATAAAATAATTTCTCGTATTAGAATAGCAAAATAATATTTTGTTTTGACCTGGCTTTCAACTAGCATGGCCATGTCCATGAACATATCGTGCAGTTCGCGGATGGAAGTCTCCAGTTTGATGATGTCTGCGTGCCGTAGCTTCTATGTCCGCGAGTGTCTGTTTCGCTTGTTGTGTCTCCATTATGATCTGTAATTAATAGAACGTTGGAGATTAAATTAAATCGATACAGATTCAACCCAAATACGAGTTGAATTCAAAAAGTCTTAACTTTACGAACTAGCTCATAATCGCGTCTTCGTCTGCGTTGTTTATTATCTTAACAATATATTTTATGAACGTAGAAAAAAATATACTTTATAAATAATGTTATCCCTTTATTTCCCCTCTCCTACGTATACGCACCACACCGCTTGCTTTTGTTTGTCATTATGTTTGAATATTTAAAGGCGTAAAATAAAATTGACTTCACCTATTATAATATCGTTGTCGTTAAATGAAAGCGTCAATTACCAAAACCGATATAAGGCGCTCCCATTATTATACTGTTTCTTATAACAACAATAAAAAGATCTTATTTAGTATCTAATTAATATGATACATATGAAAATCTGTTTTTTAAATGTCTATGCTTCATTCGCCCTTAAATGGGTACAGGGATTCTAATGAAATTTCGTGAGAAGATTTACAGTTGTGAAGCAGGATACATCTAGTTAATCTATAAAACAAACCTTGGTCATACTGCATATATTTACTTCGTTATGCTCATTTAACTCGCTTCAGTATTCAGATTTAATTATATGATAAATTAACATATTTCATTTTTACTAATGACGGCATTGATGACAGATGACGCATACTAGTTAAGAGGTACTCGGTACAATATATTGCCACAGAAAATTTAATTACCCATTCTCGTTTACGTGTATGACATAAGTGCTGGTCACAGAAATATGAGACTAGAAGTGACACATCAAGAGTATTTTTTTTTATGCTGAAACGAACAAGATTCATATATAAAAAATATTATTTATTACTCTTATACGGTCCAAATTATTAGTCAAAAAAATTCTTCTTACCTATTATTCTGGCGACAACAAGGTTCATTACTATCTTAGTGTTATAAGAGTATAAAATATTATTAAACGTAAATTTACCAGGTTATTTTTTTGCTGTTTACTATAAAATATGAATTTAAAATATTTTGAAAAGTATACAATTAAGAATATTTTTATTTATATATCATCAAGTCATATTGGTATTACCCACATCTCATATTTGACAATAGCTTGATAGAGAGCAAGTATAAGAATACATTTTTCATCAACTATCTTTTTTGTAGTACGTCTATGTAATATAACAAAATGGCGACGGAACATCTGTCAAAACTGTCAGTATATTTGATGATCTCCCTATTGTCTTCTATCTCAGTCAGTCAGTCACTTTTTCATATGGATATTTTTAACCCAATATCTTTTCCTTACGATATACGAATATCTTTTCAAACAATTTCTTTCATACAAACCATGCCCTAACAATTACAATGACAACAAAAAAGAATTAGACAAGCAAGTGCCGCCGTTTTCAAGTGATGCACGTTCATACCTACATTCAACAATTAATTTCTATCTATATAGACATTTTATCATCATCATCATCACTATCATCACAAGTTTGTCATATTGTGATGTATGATTTGGCTTAATTTTTACGATCGACCGCCTGTCTAACATCAGTCCGCCTTGGGATTATTTTGTAGTATCACTCACAATATGTGTAGAAAATGTGAAATTCCTGATTTCTCTTCATTTACTACAATAAGATGTGGGTTGAAGAGCTTATTATGTTAGTTGATTTCTCCAGGTAGAAAGTTTTGCCCTGCAGTGATACACATACAGACTGATATTTCTCTATATAGAGTTATGAAGGTATTTAATCTTGCTTTAAATTTATTTTATTGTTTCCATCATTATCACTGATGCCTGTAAGAGCTCCTCTGCAGGGTCATAGACCTCTTCCCGAAGGAAGGTATGAGCATAAACACCACGCCAAGATCACGACGTATTGGTGATTTCATTGATTTCAAACACAAACAGTCCTATATTTACCCACATACGGTCTTACTACAAGAACATCTCAAAGGTTCAGGTATCCTCACGATGTTTTCGTTCACCGTCAGCCGTTAGTGTTATCAATTTAAATTAGTAAATGTACGCATATTCCGTAAACTTATACATGAAATTATAAATTGTTGGTACACGTCGACCTTCACGACGTTTTTACAATATTTCTGAAGTTTTCAATAAGTATAATCACGATATAGTTTAATTTCAAAATGAGTCTAATTAGAAAGTGTCTCTGTAATAATACATAGTACTAACTCCTTGAGTGAAGACAGCCGAGTTCCCTTGTTCCAACATTTCTTCAAGTTCTTCATCGGTGGTTGCGCGACCCGTGATCTCCAACTGCCGCTGTATCCTACTTTTGCACCGATCTCGATAGTCGGACTGCGTGCGATTGTACTCGGTCATGACTTCGACGAACTTACGCGACAGAGTCGAGTGCTGAGTCTTTCTTATCCTCAGATCGGCCGATGATTTATTCGAATGTTCTTCTTGTTCGATGTTCTGCTCTATGTCTACGGATTACATGAAAAATGATGTAAATATTACCAAAAACTGTAATTAAAAATAATCTCCAGACAAATAACTTACGTTTTAATTTTCCTCTAACTTTGTTCGATGTTTTCTTGACGTCTGCCATGAGATCTTCCAATTCATGCTTTGTTTCTGAAAGGATAAACCGGCACACGTTGAATATTATTGTAACTGATAAATTAATAGATATGTATTGCTACTTGCATAAAAAAAAAACAATGTTATAAATAAATTAATTAATTACACTGAATTAAAAGCAGTCCCGGCTGATACAATTCCATCATCATATACATTATAGGAGATAGGTAAAATATAAATTGTGTGGGCGAGTTAATTGCCTGCCTGTTTTCATCCAATCTGCCATAACGATTGACAGTACAGTCGAGCGAAGTCGCTCCCATAATATAAAGGATGTACGGTCAAATTAATTTCTCTTAATTGAAGACATTGGCTTTTTGTAGACATTATTGAACAACAGAGGTAAAAGAAAATGATTTATTGTGTTACTAGTAATTCAAGAAATTATAGACGACTGATTGCGACTAGTAGACACTATGAGGATTTTTATACATAAAGATTTTATTCCCCACATATTTATTTCATAAATATTGTACAGGAAACGACGACAAGGCTCAACAAATAACAGATTTTATTTACTTTAAATGCTTTAGCATTTGACAGTGTCTATGATAATTTTGCGCGATTAAGCCCTAATCGCTCTTAGTGTGTTTCCTTATAACGCTAACTAGAGACCAGCCCTGGCTTCGTATGGATGTAATGTACTAAAGTGGCTTCACAAGTGTCTAAACGATTTAGGTCAGTTTTAACGCTTTGATATCAAACTCATAAAAGTTACCTAACAATCTTCACACTAACAACTTTTTTTTTGTCAGGCTTGATTTTAAATCTATGATATCATACAACATATTCATTGAAATTCTATGCTGTAAAGGTCAGTTCTGATCTACATTACATGAGCCCCGTAAATAAAGTATTTAATTGGATTGCGATGAATACTATGTTTTTCAAAATAATGCTGTAAATAATCAATTATTGACGTGAAACTACTTATAGGAAGGCTTCGAAATTCTTATCGGAAACATTTTTGTGTAGCGAAAAGTGGTGGAGGAAAATACTGTCGGACAGACTGTTGAAAACACCGGTTCTCGTCCGATCACCTAAGATAAGCAATGTCGAGCGCGGTCAGTACTTGGATGAGCGATCGCATGAGAACACCGCGTGACGTTGGTTTATTGTTATTTTTTTAATTATAATGTTTCCCTGTAATACAAAAGTTGCACTTTTATCGTGTGTCTTTACGGCCTTCACATCTTTTTTTAATAATATGTAAAAGATAAAAATAATTATTGTAGGCATGTTTTATATGTACAATTCTGTGATACATTATATTTATGTATTTCATAAGGTTTAGCCGGTGTTACCGATGTAAGCGCCTGAAAACTCCCTACGTTTCTTCATTATAATACGTTGTTTTTTTTTAACTTATATAAGTATAGTATACCTACATTATACATATACATATATATAAACCTTCCGGATGTAAATCTCCAAAATGATAGTGAAAACTATACCAGAATCCGTCGCGTAGTTTAGAAGAACTAAGTTATTATACAAATAGATCCGAAGAGATAAATTTGTAGTTTGTATTTTATAATTTTTATACAGATTATATTTTGCCTAAATTTCCACTCGCCAATTCCTTTTCGCAAATAAATTACAATAAAATGAAACAAACAGCTGTATTAGTAAATTTGGGAAGTTTTGGTAAACATTTCTTTAAAACAAATTAATACAAAACTCTAACACTTATGTAACCTAATTTAAAATCGTTATCAGTTAATGTTATTTGTTTTTTGGTTATTGTTATATTTGTTACTATTTTGACCTACGTTTTTTATTACGTAATACCTAATCATTTAAACTGTTTCTTTTATAAATTTTAATATCATAGTATCAACATAGATATTTAATTTCTTGTACAATATTTTAGGAAAATGCTTAATGCAAGCATATTCTTCATGTTATATAATATTTGCAACATCATTCATAAGACAAATATAATTATAAGTCTATTCAATTCCTTTAAAATGTCATATAAATAAATTTTTTCATGTCTGTTAGATGGTAAATGATTTAAATATTAGTTCTAAAATCGCACCATGTTAGCGTTGGCTTATGAAGAGATTATTTACATGTGTTTTGTAAAATTCGAATGAAAGACAACGCAAACCGTTTACTTTTTTTTTTATAAAAAAAAACTTGATGATATTACTATTTTGTAATTCACTTCATTATTAATATTAATTTAGAGAATAATATATTATAAACATTAAAAGCTTGCACCTTAAATTAATTAAAAAAATTGCTGGCACAAAATATTTATTGTTAATAATAAGAAAAAATGTTGGCGGAGCTCGAACGGTTGCGCCATCCGCGTGTCGGCAACGACGACAGATGAAAGAAAAATTACCTTTCGGATAAATCACCCCTGGGCTTTGACGATAAGTACTTAGTACGGCTTCTCAGACTCCTGTGTGAAGTACTCTTCAAAAGATATTTTTTATTCATATTTCACAAGAGATATCCAGATTGCGACTAAAGTTAATATTTTAGATTATGGGGATATTATAAAGTTCATATTATTCTTCAATATGACTTTTAATAGAATCAATAAGAATAAGTAACGAATGTATCATTCCTCTTTTCGTTTAACCTGATTGAAATACTATTTTAATAACTAATGCATTGTGGCATTATTTAAATTTTGTTTGTATGTCCAAGGTAAAGATGAGATACAAAAAAAAGTGATATTTCGAGCTCTACACAATAACAAGTTTCCAAGACAAATCTTTACATTTATTTTTGTAACAAGACGCGATCAGACGCATTTAATCGTAAAATTCGATTTTTAAATAACCCCTTGTTCGTCATATTTTAGTGCCGTTTATTTATTACTAATATAAACAACATTTTTTAAAATTGTATGTTAGGTAAACGCAGGGTATACAAACTAACCTCAATTTAAGTGACTATGTGGCCTAAGATGGTACGCACGCTATACCTAGAGGGACATTGTATCTCAAGTACAACTGCTAGAACACACCTCTATAGGTGACTAGAAACAGATTTCCATTTCTTTGGAGATACCTAACGCGGCGGGCCGTCTTTTCATCACATTTTCCTTCGCCGAAAGCTTCAACTCATTATAATATTCAAAGCACTGAGCAAACATCGTTTATTTATTTCAATTCATATTTATACATCATTTTTTTTGCCATTATTTAATTATAAGAATTTCAAGAATATTGATAATATATGAAGATACATATTAAAGGCAGACTCGGGTTTTATATTTAGAATATTCTCGAACGTACTGGTTATTAATTTTTATAAAGAAAACTCACACACGCAAATTCCCTAATTACGCCAACACAAGACATTTCATACAGCCAATAATAAAAGAGTTCTCATATACTCCGTTTAGAATTATTGAATGTATGTTTGTCTCTCTCTGTAAACTCTGTAAACTCCGTATTATACGTTACCCTATATGTATATGAAACAATATTGACTTCAGATATAATTATTATGTGTGAAATACACATTACTAACAATCTTGTTTCTGTGTCCGTGACCCTAGAGTGAATACCTATCCTACTTCTTTTCGCCATTAACAACTGTACCAATTTAGAAAATTTGAATCACAATGGTTTGTACCAAATTCGTACAACTATGTACACATTCTAGTGTTTCAACATTTTAAACAAACAAATACACAGTAAATATAAATAGTAACCGACACCGTACAAATTTACTTTTTTTGACACGGTTAATTTATTTATATAAATTTATAAAATCGTTAAATATTGAAAAATTGTAACCACCTCTTTAAAGACTTTACGCATATAATATATCCTTACAACCCTTTCGCAGATTCTGCTCAAGTCTACTTCTAAAAAAAAAAAAATGTGTAAAAAGATCTTATTACAATTACGCAGTTATGCTAATTATACAGAGATCATGAACAATATGATATTATATGTCACCTATGTGAATTGATTTAGATGCTTACATATCGTTGTAGAAAATCTAATACAATGTACTACATTGAACGATGACTCATATAAATTACTGCACGATATCGTACAGTTCAAAAACGATAACGATCACCGATAGATGACGTGATCGATTGGTTGGCCTATATTATTACTCACTAGGCGTTGCAAAAGCATTTGCCACTGTCAGTTTTATTTATTTTTTAAATCGTGTTGTTAATCTTAATTATAATATCGTATATCTAAAGTTCTGAACCATTGTGTAAGTATACACCAGTGTAAGTATATTCGCATATAGATAATCTCATATTTCGTTTTACCCAGTAACGGTCTAGGCTGAGGTGTGTACTTCCTAGAGGTCACCTAACGTTGGTTTGTAAACCCATTAAACTTAATGCGCTTATCTCAACGGTTCGATGATGCTGCAAAATTTCGATAAGGCTAACAAATATTAATACTGTGTATCTACATAAAGCAGTATTATAAAGGCAGAAGCATGTTGAGCGACAATTTATTTTGCACTTTTATGACATAGGTAATAATAACAATAGTTTTACACAAATGTATTTGAATGTATATTCCTCACATAAATACATTCTTTGCTGTAACCTATACCGGTAATTACAGTTTCAAATTCTCTGTTATATGATTTTTAAAATATTTTATTGATTTCTCATATAATGTTAAATTACAATGAACCAGAAGTTAGTAATATCACTAAATCTAGATAATGAGCCGGTAGAGCCTTCCGAACACCCCACTATATGCTTGGCAACATACTTTAAACTTGATAGTGTTAGCTCGTTAGAAGATTAATAAGAGGTATTTTATATCGTAATAGGATTTAATCTCGAAAAGTTTTCTTTCAAAGAAAGCTCATTCTTACTATAGTATTCTATAAGACATAATAAAAATGTTATTTAAATAGAATAGTGATCTTTTAGGTACTTTAGTCATAATAATTTAACTAATCATTTTAAATAAATTTGAAGCAATATTGTAACATTTGGCACAAATACACAGTCCTCGTTAATGTTTTTGGCCGTTCTGAATATAGCCGTAAATTCGGGCTTGTGAATAAATATCGTCCAAGAGATTAATAGAAAACAAAGGTAAATTATGATTATAGTATTCTAAAATTGGCATATATTTATCCTTATAGTTACCTCAATGTTACACATATAATATAATACGTGTTTATACCCCAATTTATGCTCTATACATCTATATTGAGAGCAGTCAAAAAGTCGGACAAGCACTGTACATTAACGTTTTTGTAATCTTGAACTCTACTCAATTAGTAAATTTTATATTTAATACATTAGTCTTCTATAGCTTGGATGTATTTTTTTTCGAACTGACTATACTGGTAGCCTCACCAGGCCTCTATAGTTTCACCGGACTACTAAGGGGAGCGCTTAGGGCACTCACCCGATTTATTTAGGCGATCAGCACAAGAGTACACGGTGCGCTTCGGGTTTAACTGTCGCAGAGTTTCCCGATCTAACTAAGCTAATCTAAGTGGGGATGAGATACTTGTACCTCGGAACCACAGGCGAATACAGTTCCCTCGTGGAGCCTTAGCCTGCCTCCCAAGACCGTCAGTGTGTGGTGAAGAGCAACATCCTACACGAGGTGATCCTGTCTAGCAGAACACTACGGATCTAGGCTAGAGAGCCCATAAATACTCCTGGGGCTCGGTTCCAGAACCGGGTCGGGGCGTATACCCCGGCAGACGGCGCCCCTCGCAGTACCCCTCTGCTTATCAAAGGGGACAGGGGATGGGATAAGGACGGGCCTGCTTCGGTTCGCCCGTCAGAGGGTGGAGAGAGAAAACCTCCTTAAAAAGTTACCGTGGGAGAAAACCACGTAAAAAAGTTACGGAGGGCAGTGCCTTCGGGCGGCGGGAGGGAGGAAACCTCGGTAAAAAGTCACCGTGGGAGAAAACCACGTAAAAAAGTTACGGGTGTTGAGGAGACAACCTCGTTAAAAAACAGACCGGAGGTCTTCGGGCGGAGGGAGGTAGAAAACCTCGTTAAAAAGTTACCGTGGGAGGAAACCACGTTAAAAAGTGACAGAGGGGAGGCCTTCGGGCGGAGGAAGAGGAAGAAAATCCTCATTAAAAGTTCCTGTGGGAGGAAACCACATTAAAAAGTGACAGAGGGGTGGCCTTCGGGCGGAGGGAGAGGGAGAAAACCTCGTTAAAAAGTCACCGTGGTAGAAAACCCCGTAAAAATGTTACAGGACCAAACCGGACCAAGGAGGGAAGGGGCTGGGGATCTGACTTTCCATTGCACATTGGTTCGGTAGGCGGGTAGGCAGCTTGACAGGGCTGTCGTCGCGGTCAGGGCGTTCGCGCTGGGCCTTGTCGCCGGGGTGGCATGGTGCTTGCTTGTTCGATCCCGTGCCACCCCATAGCGCGGCAGACGGTATCTTGTGGGTTTTTTTAGTCAGTAAGAGTCTGACACCCCACAGCTCCCCAGGGCTCTGGGTGGCCAATGAAGGATTTCTTCCCACATTAAAAAAAAAAAAAACTATCTCATACATATATTAATTCGTGAAAAATACATGTGTAACCATGTATGTCTCACGAATGCATACGTGTATTTTGTATCTGACTACATAGTTTGGATGACTTTATGCTTTGCCCTTTTCAGACTGAAATAGGTCACACAACTTAGTAGTCAGATGCAAAATATACACATATTAGCTTAGTCGGATCGGGAAATTCGGCGACAGTTCAAGCCGAGGCGCACCGAGTGCCCTTGCGCTGATCGCCTAAAGAAATCGGGTGAAGTGCCTTAAGCGCTCCCCTTAGTAGTCCAGTGGAACTGTAGAGGCCTGACGAAGCCAACAGTGTAGGTCAGTTCGAAAAAAAAAATGACTTTATGATTGAATGAATGCTTTATTACACTTTTCAATTAGTGGTCTCATGAGTCTTTTTCTTTCAGTTAACCAACAGTATTGTGAAGAAAATGATTATTATAGGTAGTGCAAATACTAAAAATATAAAAAAATACTCATGAAGGTATCTATCTATACGTATCCAATAATGCTGAGCTAATATGGTATTGTAAAGGCTAAGGATCAAACAGGAGCTGTTTATATAAAGTGTATCTTAATTATCTATACCGGACTATCGCAATTGACTACTCATGAGACTAATAGGGTGAAAAAATCGACCAGAATAAGAATATAAAGTAATAATCGCAATATGCGTGGATGGCAAAATTTACGAAGGTGGTATATTTCTAAAATTACTCCAAGCCACGGTTTGAGGTATTCAAAGGTGGCTCTCATGAAAGAGATAGAAAGGTCGCCCCCGCGTCTGTGCTAAATGTCATCGACTTCGTCTCAGTTTAGTGTGGGTTTACTTGCGAACTAACTTAGACCTGCCCACGCTGTAAGACATCATTAACAGTAAGTTTCCATGGCGTTCAACATAACAGGGACAAATCAATCGGAATAAAAATAAATAACACGTAGGCGGCGGCTATTCTAAGATATATAAATATCTATTTTATTACAACTTCTTAAAATACTCTCAGTAGACAACAATTATGTACTCGTATTCGCTTACACTTTCTACATTAAAGATACATCATTTTTGGTATGTTAAATATTTAAAAATGAAATAGACCACAATAACCCTTTAAAATAGAGAAAGATAGTTGACATTTCAATAACGAAAATGAAGCCGAGTACTCGTAAATCATGTTCACATTGTCTGTTGTTTTATTTTCGAATTGAATTTTCGAAACACCCTCTGGGACGTTATAAACAGACCTTTCAAGATTTTGTCCACTGGATCACTCGATAGCATTCATTAGCGAATTCAATGAAATAACACACTCACTTTCATCTGACTGCGGTGCTGATAATATGGCACTGTGCTTCTTCTTTACCTCTTCAACGTGGGCTTGAATCTTGTCTATCATCTCTCGTATCTCTTCCACCTGCGGAAAAGAATATCTTAGCTTTATTCTCGCGTACTACTATAATAACTACAAGTTCGCTTGATTGGTCAATATAACTCTTGTTTTGAACTTATTGGGCTTTAATTCACCTAGTGCAATTAATTATACCCTAGTATAATATATAACCTAGTGTTATTTAATTAGACGTGTAGTTAGCGAAGATTTCAGCACAGTACAGCAGAAATCCTTGGTAGATCGTGGGTACAGGTACAATATGAAAACTTAATATATCGTAATCCAACGCAAACATGCATAAATAAAAAGATTTTTTGGCCTTTTTTTGCAACCATTTCATCGCGACTAAAGACGATATGTAATCCCCCGCTCAAGGCAGGGTAATTTCACTAAGTTAATAAATCGTTGAGCTTATATTGTAAAATTTTCATTTCACGTAGCACTGGTGTATATTTCTTATCTCTATCGGTCTTAAGAGGGCGTCTCAACGTCTAGTCGGTGCGACGAGGGTAGTGGCTGGCGTCAAGCCAACCAACCAAACAATCCTAACCTAGCAGACTATTATTATATTATATGGGGCAAACCAGCCGAATTTTGACTACTTTTAACTGGGTTAGGAACGATTGATCACATTAGAAAAGCCTCTAAATCTATAGACAGAAAGCTAAACACAAAACATCGAGTACCAGACAAATGATTGTTTAACAAAACTCGTCTGTATGGATGGTAAAATTAAGTGCATTTTACTACTCTTTACCCATAATACTCGCTAACCCAGCTACAATTATAGTTAGGCATAATGCTTCTAAGTAGTCAGTCCCTATGGGTTCAGTGTGTCATAATCTTTGACTAAGATATTTGACACCGCGACGCGGACGGGAGATGATTGTTGACAAACAAAAAAAAAATAAAAAGCTTTAATAGTTTTATCTCAGTACTTTTAGTACACTCTACTCCGCTTACCTTGACATAACTTATAAATTACGTAACTGAAGTACTTTTAGGCAAGGCTGCTACAGTCTACTTCGTGTTTCACCAGACGTAGTTACCTAATATTGTGTCCAAGAAATTTACGAGTGATGTATCAATGCATTTTATTAAAACAGTCTTATATCCAATATTACAAATGTGAAACTATTTCTATTATTAGTACTCTTAAAACTGTACTGTATTACTGTTAGTGTACCATAATTATTCTTACTGTAAATAATAACTGAACAGACAATAGAAACAATACTAATGATCTCAAAAAAAACGTATAATTTCGAGCAGAATCAATAAAGTAGGTGCTACTGTTTTTATTCAAATGTGTTTTAACAAATGAAATTGATGTAAATGTTTAAAAGTCTCTATTTTAGGGAGCTCAATAAAACGCAACCGTATTGCCAGATGTCTATTACTGAAGTGACTCAAGGGTGAGAACTTAAAACTACTTACGCAAAATATTACTTTATATAGATCTACCTACATATTATGTTACAGAAATATTACATATATATATCAGCCATTTTTTCATAAAAACTTGACAACCGTCGTTAAAATGCTAAGATTGTACGAGAGTAACCACTATGTGAGTGTCATTCGAAAATCATAAAAAATGTATAAAGTTGTTAAACCTGTACTTGAAGCTTTTCGCGTTTAACACCGCCTCTTCGAAGTTATGCTAAACATTAAATCCAGTTTAAGGGATTACTGGCAACGTTCCAACAGGAAAATAGATACATCGCTATTGAACTGGGTAACATTGGTTTATTAAAATTATTTACATAATAATTTTGAGTTCAATATACTATGTTATGTGTAAAGGAATAAATTATTAGAAACACAATATAAAGAAATATGTAGGGCGAATGGAATAAATAGTCCATTCATGAATAGTTCACCCAAGTCACTAACAATGTAACTGCACTGCGAATGTAGTTGTTGAATTGAAATTATTGTTACACTCGTTACTATTTATTATCTATTGGATACACTTTTACATCTTAAGAACATGCTATATTCATATTTATTTTTATTCAGTAATTATTATTTGATTTTCGATTCTGTGTATAAAATTTTGCAATCTGTTTTAAATATCTTGATATGATTAAATCATATATATGGCAGTTTAAAATCGATTTAAACATTTACATACGACAGACAGGAATAGTAAAACAATTTAATAAAAACGTGTGAATGTGGTAATTATAACAATAAAAAAAAATATGTCACAGGACGACCTGTCCCTTAATAAAAACGTACCTATAGCTTGTGATTCATTACGATCTTACATAATAATTTAATTAAGGTGTGCATTTATTTCATTTATTAATGTGGATTATTCTTTCATACTAAATATACTTTTGAATTCTATTATATTATATAGGTTTTGTTTGTTAATAGCTTGGTTGAATTATCACAATAGGAAGCTAAAATGACTTAGATTAATATTTTGACCCCATGAAACGAATATTTGGAACCCTAAGTAAAGTATAAACTGTTCTTATTAGGTCTTCCAGGCGTAACGATATTCCAATCATAGCAAAATTACTTGATTTTATACAAGGTGACATTCTATTTTATCTTACATCTGTTAATATTAACAACCTTAATCAAGGGAAAAAAATTGCTTGGATGATGATGTACACATTCTTCAGATATCAATACATCAACAGATAATAAGATGTCGATCTTACCGGCGTGGCGCGGCATGACATTACTCGTTGTCATAAAATTACATGCCATTACAAAAGATGATATTCTATTTTATTGTGCGTTTTATTATTCAGACACTTAATTAAGGAAATAATTTTACTTTGATAATGTAAGCAACCTTTGGATATCGATATCACGAGACAATAAGAGGTAATCAGTTAGATTGTTAACCAAAGCGAAGTTCATGGTCGAAGCGGGTCGATACGAGACAGCCGTACTTCGGCTCGTGTGACACCATACATGAGTCACCAATTAATCAGATTACCGCGATAACAGTTATCTGCCGGACGCCAGCCGATAATGAACCGATCAGTTACGACACTTAAATGTTAGTTAATGCTTTCATTGTAACACGCAACTACATTCACTAATGGTAGCATAAATAAAATTAATTGTGTTCGTACTTACTGAAACGATATAGTAAAAAAATATATTGTATGACATTTTCGAAATGGTTACTAGATTAAAAAAAATACTATTCCTAAGGTGTATGTGTTATATAGTTTTATGCCATTTAAAACATCAGTAACGTGACTCTGTTACCTTTTTTTTTCCAAATTAATTTCATGGCAAGCAAACGTCAATACATCGCTTTAATCTAACGTCGTTGAATGAAGAAGACTCAAGTATCCTTCCGTGATGTGTATTCAGAATTGAACCCTTATTAATGATTTTTTTTTTAATTCCATAATGTAAATATGAGTATATAAAAAAAGCAGAAGTACAAATATCGAAACATAGCTTTTATTTTCATATATAATTATTACTATTGGTTGAAATTTGACCATAAAACCTTAATATTTTAGGTTACAAATATTACTTGTATTTTTAAAGTCGGAGAGTGTTCAACTAGAGAAGACTAGAGACTTTTAAATAAAGGCATCATTTCGACTCGTCGGTGGTAAGGAAATATCTTTTTCCAATTTTATTTTATCAACAACTAGCAGGCCCGCTCCGGCTTCGCACGGGTATAAAATATATAGCCTATTTCATTCAATGAAAAAATGATTAAAATCGATCCAGTAGTTTTCATTTATTCATTACTGCCCGTAGCCCAAACGCGTTAAATTTGGAGTAAAACAATTCCCCTTTCCCTATACCATGAAGATTTCCTGCTATCTTTGGAATATCTAAATTCATACACTACATTTTTACGGTTCAGCCTGCGTTTGTTGCAATGTAAGCGGAAAAAATGTAATTATTTACGACATCACATTAGAAACCTTAAAAATAATAGTATTTCTCCACTATTTAATGGATGTTATTATACATATAAACCTTCGTCTTCAATCACTCTATCTATTAATAAAAACCGCATCAAAATCCGTTGTGTAGTTTTAAAGATTTAAGCATACATAGGGATATAGGGACAGAGAAAGCGACTTTGTTTTATATTATGTAGTGTTTCTAAAGCTCGTTAATAGCTACTAAAAAAAAGCAAAGAAAATCGGTTGACATACAGAGGAGAAAAAAGTACTGAAGTATTTTATGTTCGCCTATTTATATATTGATTATAACTTTGAAACATGTTAGTTACACTTTAATTCTCAATGACTTTAATTAATAATTGTGGAAAACAATTTCTTCTGTTCAATAGTAAATTAACCATAAAACTTATTATGTGAGAACCTGCAAAATTTAGTTTTTTTTTACAATAATATACCGAGTTACATAGTGTACGATAAATACATATCGTCTTTCATATACTGTGCTGAGAAGTCTGTGTTTTATAGAACTTCAAAGAACTTAATTTTTCGTAGAGAAAAATAGACAACTTAAAGCGACTCTGTGTACTTATTCTAAAATATCAAACCTCGGATTTTTTTTACATCGCTCGTGAAGGCATGAGAACGATCGGCCTCCTTTTAAAGTCCGTTAAAAACGTCTCAGGTTCATTCGATTGTCGTTGCTGATTTTTTTATTATTATTAGGATGCGTAAAATCACATATTCTTTGGAAGTTTTAAGCAGGTACGTATTACAGTTCAAACCATAAGTGCGGTCATTTAAATGCAAAACGAACAACGTAGTTTAACTCAAAGGAGGCTTCTTTGTGAATGTTACCCTAAAAGGAGTGAGTTTTGTATGTAATTACTAGAAAGATAATAAGCGAATAATTTTCAAAGACAAAGTTAAAGGGACTGGTAAAAAGCCCTAGAACATTCTCAATCACTAAAAGTATATACTATGTAGTTAACTCGATGCACCCATTTGAGTAATACACAATATTGTAAGAGAATGATGTCACGCAACCGCTTATGACGCAACCGTCAACCCTCGTCTGACGCCTCCCCCCGTAGCGTGACAACTGTACATTGCGTCGACGTCGCGGTCACGTCACCACATACATATACACTCTGGATAATACAATACCATGTAAATGAATTGCAGGATTATTATGAATACCGTACACTGTTTTGAATATTTATTACAATCGTGAGTTGCATTTCAGATTATATGGAAACATAATTATGTAAATTTCCCCGTCACGAAGAAAACCCCGCCCCATCTCTCCGAGATAAGTTGTTGTGGAGTGTAGATTGTACTATATTAATATTACACCTTTATTTTTCTTCTTTCTATAAATATAAAAAAATACTATGCTTCATATTTTATGGCGTAGTTGTAAATAAAATTTAAAACATAGCGATCCCAAACTACAAGGGTCCTTATACGATTCGTTTACGTGCATGTAATTTACATCGAGATACGGTTTCATATTGTCCTTATAAGGAGGAACGAATGTTGTTTACGATATACATCCCTAGACGTAGTTACAAAAAACTTAGTAAAGAAGCAGCTTTACTAGTGTGTAATGGAATTGGCGTGTTCTTGAAAAATATTTCGAATTATTATAAAAACTACTATTATAAGCACTACAAAGGATTAAAGGAATTTTGTAAGCTAATATTTATGTTTGCTTATTGTTTTTTGTCTTTTTTCTTCTGCACATTTTTTTATACACTATAGGTTAGCGTATGACCACAATCACATCTGATGTTAAATGATGATGTGGTCTAAGATGGTAGTCATGCATAAACTTAGAGGGAGACTGGCAAGTCAAGTGCAGCTGCCGGAACACCAACAAGTGCTTGACGACAGATTTTCAACTTGAGGGTGATAACTAGTAGCCAGGCGTACTTAGAAAAAGCCCTACCAACATGTAAAAATTATTAATATAATAAGCAACGCAGACTAACTCGCGGGTGTCCGGCTGGTTATCAATAAAATCATTATAACCGTAGTAACACCAACTATCATTCCCACGATTATCTAAAAGGCCTGTACACGATAATACGAATGGCACTATTATGCATCTAGCCATTGTGTTGGGTGCAGTTTTATCAGAAAATTATAGACTGTTTGTAAGTACGACCCTCGGTCATACGCAATTAACAACTACCTACGTACCCAATTGTTACACTATATATAACCGGTATATCGGAAATTCACAAATACTTTGTCAAATATAAACTCATAAACGGAGCTACATTATTTACTATCACCTCTAGATAACCTACGTTTGTCAGTACCAGTAATAGCATTGTGACGCAATAACGGAAATACAGTTTTCTATTATTATTTTTCAGACCCATTGGCTGGAGCCTGAAAAAAGTAAATAAAATCACATAATTAGTCACCTGTGATCCAAGAATATCTTTGAAACTTTAGGAGACAATATATAAAACCGTTATAAAATCTCTCGTGACGTATAGCATTATGTGGTAGGTTACGAAAATGACGAATGGAACTAGATTACCTATGGTAGAGTTGAAAAAACGAAGTATGATGGATTAAATTATAAATAAGCAATAACCAGAGGAAGTAAGAAAATAGTATCAATCTGTGACAGAAAAGTCGTTGTGAAGAGGCTCGTCATAAGGAGAGATGAAAATCATATAATGAGAAGAGAATTAACTATGAAGAGGGACAAGAATTCGATGATGTGGTAGTCGAGTGGTTCGACTGGTGGGAATATAATTTTGATAACTACAGGTTAATAAACCCCGGCATGTAACAACGATAATTATTTATTTTAATTCGCGTTAATTTAGTCATTTAAATTGGTAACACTATCGGCTGACGGTGAAAGAATATCACGAGGAACCCGAACCTAAAAATATTCTTGTAAATACCAGCATATGTGAGAAAATATAGAAATGTGGATTTCTTGGAGTTTGTGATCGCCAATAAGTCGTGGCCTAGCGTGGTGATTATGCACATATTTTCTTTCGTCTACAGGTACGAAACGATGATATAAAGGGAACCATGAAAATAGCACCACTGACAGAAAAGATGAGAAGTAATAGATTAGTATGGATTATATGATGAATTGAAGATTGTCATAAGAAGGCATGATAATCATATAACGAAAAGAGAGTGAAGTAGGAAGATGTACGGAAATAGGAATAAAGAAAGAACAAAGAAAGTATGGAATGAAAAGTAAATTGTATGAAGAGTGGTACGTGTGTAATACATGTGAATACTAAATTGACAGCTTATAGAGATAAGTAGAAGAAGAAAACGCCGCCCATTCTAAAAGTTTATTCCCTCATTGCATACCTACTTACTCGTTTATGACACACCAGATTGTTAATAAATGTTTTTTTTTGTGCGTTTGGAGTCAAAAGAACATGCCTGTGATCTGATCGTAAGTAATCACTGCTGCCCGTGGACGCCTTCGTTTCTTGAAGACTTATAAGTTATTCGTTTACCATAATTAACATATTGCTAATGAAGTTGATTAATAAGTATATTATAGTAGTGTCGTCGTGACGCAATGTTGGTAAATCATATCACAGTGCCGAGAACTGGCGGGTACGATTCCCACACATGACCGACTTTGAATGAGTATAATGTCCATTATCTCTTACCGAGTGTTAAATATCTATATAAGAATGGGCGTCAAATTTTTAGTTACCATAATATAAGCTATACTTAATTTGGAATTATTTACCTATATTATGTATTATAACACAATTCACAATGTCAAGGTTACTACTACGTTGTTATTTTTTTATTAACGCTGTTGCGTGAAACATCTGTAATATATAAAGCACAGCCGCAAGAGAACAATGACATATGATGAATGAGTGCTAATAAAACGTTTTTATATTTGGTCTATGGAAGAAACAAACAATTGAGTATTCTCAGATTACTGGATTTACTGAAGTTTAACAATTTGTCGATGAATAAAAAAGGTATCACTTTATTTTAACATATTACTATACATAAATAACTAACATTACAATAAATTATAGCCACAGCTCCGATACTTTATGACGGTAGTTATTTAAGGTAATTAACCGAATTTATTATTAAAATAGGCAAAACATCAAAAGCAAATATGTTTTTCTGTTCTCTTGAGAGTTATTCTTTAAACCACACAGATTTAAAATTTACAATTCACAAATAAGTATTTTTAGCATTGAAATTTTATATACCATCAAGTATCCATCCATTAAACTATCTTTCACAAAATAAATTTGGGCAAGTTCCAATACATGGACTTCTCGATTAGCATAAAACTAAAATTATTAGTTGCGCTGCATTGTACTACAAAACCGTAAGTCAAATAAATTAGTAAATAAATTTTAATTTAAGGGCTTATGTATGTAATGTATTGATATCATTTAATTAATTGATATGAATTAAATCGCCAGCAGTGGGTGTTGGTAGCTGCAACACAATTTCTAACTACAGTTGTTACCAACATTTATAATATTGTGTTATTGTTTGCTTAAGTATCGAATAGATCTATAAAATTACTGATTAATTATAAACTTTAAATGTTGTTATGTTTAAGTAAAGTATATATACAAACAAGGAATAAATAAAATTAAAAATTAATCACGTTTTATACATAGCCAGCTATGCTATGATCGCCGGCACAGTTAGCGTTGCCTTTAAATAATACGAGCACTTGTACACAATGTTAGTGTAGCAAATATTGTTTATCTTATCGTGAAAGTCATTTAATTTGTAACAAAGAAAAAAATGTTAATTCCTAACTTAGCTATTTAATGTAGGTATCGTATAATTAATTTATATCTGAATCACTACGACTTTTATAAAAGATTAATTTACCTTATCAATAAAAGACATGGTACATAATGGTAAAAATATATACTAATTAAGAATAACATCATTATAACATTGGGAACTTAGTACTGATATATTAAAATATTAGTTCAAAAAAATATTAAATATCAAAAAGTTGTCTACTGTTTATTATATCATAAATAAAAACCAAAAAAAATACATGAAAATAATTATTTTATTACGATTTATATGTCCGTAAAACCCTTAACATCGTAATTATTGTTATATGTAAAAATGCGAGGAAGATTATAAGAAATGTGTATTCGATAATTGCCAATTATTTTTAATCTGATAATATAATTAATAACCATATCTATTGTATTAAAATCTTTTATACGTGCTAGATATTATCATAATCTGATTATCATAAATCGATAATATACTCAGAAATGTGTATGAAAAATGATTCCTTATAACAATAATTTTTAAATATAATTCAAAAAATATTTACTCATTATTATATCAATAATACCCATCCAATTATCGAGAAGAGTATTATTTGGAAGTTTAGAAATTATATTGAAGAGATACTTCGTGTCTTCTGATACGCGCCCACCTGTTTTATCCAATTAGCGCTGTTCACGCAATAGTCATTCATAGCTTCGTTTACTAAGAAATAAATGAATAAAAGACTAATTAGACACTCCACTTCGTTTTGGATCACATCGTTCGTATTCCTAATCATATCTAAACAAATTGTTAAAAGAGTATACAAAAAAACGTAAACAGGACTCGATTTTAATAATAAACATATGCACGTGTTAGCCGTGATCACATACGAATACGCACGGCGCTAATGGGGTATTATAATGTATCCTTGTTTATAATTTAATACTGTATCATTACTAAACCAAATGCCAGTGTTCATTTTTGAAGAAACTGCAAAGCACAATTTTAAATTCGTCTGGCTAGCTACCATTCTCAAGTTGAAAAATCTCTCGCCAAGCACCTGTCTTTCGGCAGCTGTACTTGAGAGCCAGTTCTCTCTCTCTCTAAGTTTAGTGCGCTTACCATCTTGAGAACACTTCGTCATTTAACATCAGATGAGATTGTGGCCAGATGCGAAAACCTATAGAAATATTGAAAAAAAAACGAGTGACGTAACATACATATTTTAGCCACACGAAAACGTAAAATAATTCATTTGAATAAACAAATATAGTCATAAAGTTAGCGCTATATTTTATATATTTATCTGACAACAATCTGCGTATATGTATGTAGTGTATGTATATAGTGTATATGTATGTATGTAGATGACATAACATAAAACAGATGCGACACTACACTAGATTAATGTAAACTATACAATCCATGAACAACGGTGTCCGCTGAGATATAAATAACCTTTAACATTCGCTTTCATCATGTTACGTTAAAAATCCATATGTAATTCGATACATACATACACACACACACACACACACACACACATTGAAACGAAACACGTGAAACGAATGAAGTTAACATAACACTAACAAAACGAAATATTTTGTTTTCATGTTGTTCTGCTAACAATTAATAAATGACTAACTGATAGTCCGACCGCTTCACTATACATTAAAAATAACATTTTTTTTTAAATAATAAAGGTTCCATTGAGAATCCAAAAAATAAGTAGCCTACAACCATCTGTCAGAAATTCTGCATCGAATATGAGACAATCAAAGAAACTGTATTATCATTTATATAAATAGATTCATATTCATTTGAGTATATTTCAAAATAAAGTGATATTTGTCTAAAGCTCATCACATTCAATTCAATCATCGTCGACCACAAAAACATACATTTTGTTTTACTATAAATCAGAACATAACAACCTCGAGGAATACCGCTAGGAATACGTAAGCTCCAGTAACAAGTGAATCACAAAGGAAAAACATCGCGAACATCGTCAATTGGAAAGTTTCATTGCAACTATGCAGATTGGAATAGCAGTTGGGGAATACTGTGAGTTGTATAGTTCTATGTATTAATTACTTAACTTTGCAGGCTACTACTTTATAATTTCTGCGTGGACGGTATCATAATTTTGAGATGAAGAATTTACGAATGGAAGTGCAATATTTTCATTATAATTGCTTGTATTATCTGGTACTGTCCATAATAAACATGATTTCTTTAACATACTGTTTGTATGCTTCTTATTGTGAACATAATGGATACCGCAATAATCAAGAAATTTTATAAGTTTCTCTCCAGCCTGCAGAAGATCAATGTCTGACTCAGACTTTGCAAGGCTCTGACTAATCAATCCGACAAATAATTGAGATTCTAATCTCAGTGAATATAACTCATTGTTTTATTTAAACATCTTGCATACTTTACCACCATGTCCGACAAGCACCATCTTTATTTATTACGCTTGATGAGTCTCAACATAATCAATAACACTATCGTTCATTTAAAATTTAAGGATGTAATAAAAACCACAATGATTTCCCTGTTTCGGTATTTTACATTATTTAATCCCCTGGGATCGCGCCAAATCTGACGATAAATCTTGAATGGAAAAAATATAGGTCGCATTTCGACATTTTGTAATCTAGGGCGAAACGAAAAAGAAGGTCGGAGTAATAAGCAGTGTTGAAGAGTTCAGCTTAAACAAAATATTGAAATATATACACACACTACTATATAACAAATTTCGCATATATTTGCGTCGCTAAGATATGAACGTACTAACACAGCGTTATCATTTATGATTCATAATAACATGTTAAACGAATAACAAATTGAAACAAACAACGTATTCAAATTCAATTATTATTGCTTTTTATAGTAGCATAAATAACATATTATATATTATACATATATGAGGTAAATACAATACCCAAAGAGGTCAATCACGTCAAACTACTGAACGTATCGTTAGATGATTCTAGGCATTTCGGATTCTATTGAGCTTTGGCATTATTTAAAGTATAAATAAAGTATAAAGGACAATTTCGGTAGATCTTTTAATACATCAAATAGAAATGCGTAATTGGTTTGCGTGAATATCATTTTTTTATAATTTGTAGATTAGCGTTTGATCACAATCTCATCTGTAATAAGGTACCATATTATTTAATAGCAATACTACCCATTCGGCTTGACGTATTCAGTATACGCTTAAATGAACAAAGAATTTGATTTATTCACCGACACCGCAAGCATGCTAACTTCAAATAATCTGATTTGTGATTGAACAACAGCGACAGTAGAATGGAAACGCGCTAAACCAAGATAATTATGCTGTGTACTTTTTTAAAAGCAGGAGTAATAACTTACCAATAACATACTTTTTTATAATATGTGTTAATTTTAAACTTACACATTTACTATAGAAATTGATCTTGCCTTGTAATAGGAAGTAGGATACTTTTTATAACGATATACAAAACTAAAATAATCACTACATATTATAAAACGATATGTCTCTATGTTCACGATAAACTCGAAAACTACTGAAAGGATTGTAAGTGCGGTCACCAATAGATAGACGAATACACGAGGAAGGTTTAGGTATATAATGTGTCAAGGTTTTGTGTAAATTGGCTGAAATATAACGATAAATGTTAGAAGTTTTGGAAAAAGTCAAACCGCCTGGGAGCTTTCATCGCAAATGCTGCCTAATTCTCTTGAGATATAACAAAAGAATGAATAGTGAGATATTCCTCTTTTATAAATCTACAAAAAAGTCTGCGATGACATACACCTATATTTTAAGCAATCAATCTATCTTCTAAAACGTGGTCAAACACAATGAGGTAATTGGGAGGCTATTTAGACGGATATAGTATTAATCGTTATCAAATTGAATACATTAGTTCTTCCCTTAAGCATTTAATGCACATAAGTATATATTTTTTATTATCAGGGTAGGACAACGTCCGGTGGGCCTCCCCAGTATATATAGCATAATTTAAAGGAAATCTTTTACTAAATTGTGAGACGTCTAATATGATATTTGTCAAAATTTTATTTGATAAAACGCTATTATACATCATATCATACGGTGACGTGGGCGGACACTAAGTTATGTGTAAATAAGTAACAATAGAATACAACAGGTAGACCGATTTAAGTCAAGTAGTACTCGTTTCAGCCCACAGCAATCTTATAAGAGAATACTAGTTTGATAATCTATTCGATGTTAATCACAGATATGCAGACACCCAAAAATATTCAGGAAACTCGTGCGTCATCAAATGTTACAAAACTACTTCCCACAATACGAATATTAGCGAAGATAATACTTGACGTCATAAGTGTAGTGGCTCTGTTGACTAATGCAATCGAATCTTGTACACTTAGCAATACAAAGATAATTCTACAAACCAATAAGCAAACAATAAATTAACATTTAGCATTTAGTGCCACGAACAAGGACTAAGTAGTAAAATTCGTAGTTAGTTATCTGTGTAGAATATATAAAAGAATTATCTTTGCCTATTTCATAAAAGTAAATATATGTATTGTGTGTTTTGTTGTTGGTATAGGATGCACGATGTTCTGTAAAACATAATGTTATAATCGAACCGAGAGTCTGAGCGAAAGAGACGGTAAAAAGAAGGAGGTATGATAACTAGGATAAGGAGGAAGGTTTTGTGACAACGCTGAAGCGTACAGGCGTGTTCTAAATTTAATACTTTGAAGAGACACAATACTGTATTTATAATAACCTACTAGGAAATACTAACTGTGTAATAAGTAGGTTCACTTTGCGAATGGCGTAGAGTGTGTAAGGAAGTTGCATCATTTTTGAAGTCAGAGACCTGATCTTAACATGTAACTTTTGACTACAAATAAAAATACACATATTATATAACGCGAGTTGCCGGTAATAATCAATGTGTATCATAAAAACTTAATCTGTTTTTACTTTCTCTTATGAAAGTTATACACGCTGCATAGGATTAAAAAAATATAAAGATAGAAGGATGACCGATTCTTTAACAGTTGCCACGGTTTTCTTGTAATTAGCGTGAAGCAAATGTTACTTATTTCCTGTATACGATATACGGAAATGTATTGTAATCACGCGCTGACTTGTACCTAACACTCATGTGTACATCCAGTTTTCATGCTAAACTAAAGAATCCAACATTTATGATTTGTCTAAAGAATCGATTTTTTTTTTCAATTAACGATGTGTGTATTCGAATTTTATCGTAAAATACAAAAGCATATGATTTTTTTCTAGCCTTTACTACATCCTTCTGTATATACCATAAATGGAAAAAGCGCGTTTTTCTGAAACAAAGTATCTATGAATGGTCTAACCTTAATTGGACATGGAGACCGATACCTCAAATTATCAAAGATGTTTAAATCAGATTCGCTAATCTTTATACTACGTACCAGTAAATGTATCACGTTAATAAAATTAAACTAATTGTTCAATCTTATACTAGCGTGTCTCAAATTATTACTATTTCATACGTCGCTCAATCATAGAACAAGACGTGAATTACACTTATAAAGTTACACTGATAATATCAGACTCATGTTATTATCAGATATAACATCCTTTAGTAATGCAATATTTCTAATTTTTTTTAAATTATTATTTGATATGCCATGTCATTTTATTTGCATTTATTTTTATTGTAAAAAATGTTGTGTATCAAATTTTATCAATAAGCACTCTTAATGATACCAACTTTATTATTTAAGTCAGTATACACAGTTTTATATGATACAAAATCCTGTAACCGCGCAGGCGAATTATGTTATAAAAGGTCCATAATACTACAAAATAATCCCAAGGAGGGATGATGTCAGGCGCGCGCGGCCCATCATAGAAATTAAGCCAAATAATATATCACAACATGACAAACGTGTTGTACTGACCCTACTTCGCTGAGATAGATAACGGTAAGGAGATGGTGATGGTTTAGTCAACGTCGGCCTTCATAACTTTTAAAGTTTGCTTCAATACTAAGAACATCTCTTAATGCTTCAATTTATTTGCCTCATTCGTCATTCCCCGACTTTTGAACTGAGAGGTGACGTGTTCGTTCTCTACACATTGTGAAGTATTTTGTGTTTTGTTTGAGTAGAGTATTGCATTATGTGCTTTTTACCCATCGGTCCTCTGGAATGAACTCCCAGCGGCAACGTTCCCGACTTAAACAACTCACAAACCTTCAAGAAACGAGCCTACTCCTTGCTCAAAGGCCGGCAACGCATCTGTGATGCCCCTCGTGTCGCAGGTGTCTATGGGCGCCGGTGATTACCTACCATCAGGTAACCCGTCTGTACGTTTGCTTCCAATCGCATAAAAAAAACATTGTTGAACTTTGTGTGTTGAGTATTATTATCAATGCTGTTTCTGGTTTACATATGTACGTTTAGTTACCATAATACAAGTTATGCTTAGTTTGTAGTTTACAATGGAATACGTGATCTATAAAATTATGCTACAAATTGTTACACATACCTCACTGAAGAATTCATCCATGAAGCCACCTTCAACCGCAACGTTGACATCGTCCGGCCCGACGTCATCATCATCGCTTTGCGCCTGTGTACAAAAAAATTGTATTCAATCATTGATCGAACTGTTCTGATTCTTTATTCTAACAAAGTTTTGATAATGTATTTAAAAAGATTTATTACTTCATTATTTTCGAAGATTATATTCCTCAAGCGGTCATTCAATTTATTTCTCCATATATACCTATGCCAAAAGAGGTATACGATTGTCGTTGGGAAAAAGAAAGCTTAAACTATAATAACATTTGTGTATACAGACTCACCGAGCGTGTTCTATCGTCTGTATCATGGTGAATGTTCTAAAGAGCTATTAAATTAAATTCCTCCCTATTCCTTCCATAACCAAACCACGTGCAAAGCGTTAAAAAGTTTGTAATGCCGTACCGTGAAGCTGTGGAAGAATTTCCCGACCAGTGTGTTACCTTATTCCTGGGATCTTTCAAACTAAACATGAAGATACATTTATACAGGCTTTTGCCTCTCGGTGGTCGCTGTTGTTTTTGGATTGTAGTATGCCACGCACAGTGCCACTGCTTACCATCAGTGTTAAAAATCGCCTTGTATTTTATGTCAAAAACTTTTGTGTTTTTGTATTTAAAAATCGAATTTTTTTAAAGAACATTCTATATCAATAATTGCAAAAATACTATGAAAGTAAAAGCATACAAAATTTGCAAATCTATTATTTTAATTTATAAATGTAAGTCTACAACTGGCGACCGTGATACGAAGCATCAAGAAATAAATGTCAATTACTTGACGACTTTTTAGTTGTGCGGAAAAAGATTTTCAGAAAGCATTAGACGATCATACGCCTAATATTCGCGCTTTGTTTAAGTACTGTTCTGACAAAGCTGAAAATGTATTCAAAATCGACGACCGAATTTAAGAGTTATTCAGTTCAGTCAGAAGAATTGGAAGATGTTATTTTTTCTGATCAAGAAACCGTAGAGGAATCTGAGCATCGATGGGCCGTTAAAAGCACCGAATATGAAAATGTCTTACAAACGATCATTACAAAATGACGATTACAAATTACAGATCACGATTACAAAATGTATGAAAACGATCTTCAGCGAAACCATATAAGGCGGGGGACCCATAACGGAGCTATGGTTCAGAATGAAGAGCGATTTTGTCAGCGAAACACGATTTCAGTACCTAGTCTGTCAACTTGCAACGAAATTAGTTGTTCAAATACAAATATTTCTTTGTCACAATGTGGGGACTTAGAAGCCTTACGTATTAGGAATCCGATTCTATAGGTATTGAACTAAATCAATGTGAGACAGTTCAGTTTTTTAAAGACTACCATTTACAGAAAGATATACGGGGGATCTTACATGTAATAATAAAGATTTGGCAAACAAGCAGTTGATTTCTGTTACAAAAAAGTTAGATTTAACAGATCTGATAGAGAACTATGTTAAAGTGTTTCGTAATTGGTAGAGTATATTAGAAGAAGTAGGTACAATGGAAATTCTTCATGTTCATTATCGGCCCTGGTTCTGATAACGCTCAACAAGATTAACGAGAAAATTGTAGTATAATATGTTTATTATAGTAACATGGGCTTAAAAAAAATAAAATATTTGTATATTTAAATTAGCTGTAACTATGCAGTTAAGTTTAAAAAAATATTGTCCTGCTCACTTGAATATGTATTCAAGCTGCACTAGATTTTGAAATTATTTATATTCTACACTATTTCAGAAAAAATAGAGCGGATCAAGGGTCTGCAGGAAAAAATAAATAAACAAAACATATATTATATGTTTATTAATTTCTGTTTTGACGTAATAAGGTCTTATAAATCGATGAACGCCGGCTGCATGCACGAAAAAGCACGACTCATTGTCACGTTCTGCCTGAGCCGAGCGTGCAAGCGAGAGCGCGGAATAAGGCGATAAAGAGACGTGATCGGTCTAAGCTGTTCGGCTTGTGACGAAGTTTTCTTATGACGTTATTTTTATTTGTAGTTTTAACATTAAGTTTTAGTTTCTACTTTCACTTTTATTTATTTCTAGTTTTTTGTTGTAATTGTTTTGGCAATTTTTGTTTGGTTCGAAAAATATTAAAAATATTGTATTTTAAGTTAAAAACGTCTATTTTTTTAATTCGAAGCTCAGCTCAGTCTCTTTGCTGTAGTACAATAAATAAAAATTAAACTAAAAGTATCAGTATATAATGTATAAATTTAAAAATAGAATAAAAATAAGATATATACCCTTTCTTAGACTTTAAAATATCGGACAAAGCTTGTAAAGCAAAATAAAATCCAATTTGCGACCATCTAGGTTTTATTCAATTTTCTCACAAAGGTCCACGTCGTGATGCGGGATTATATACGGTAAGAGTCGCTAAAGTCTAGCTCATACGAAAGCTTTAATACCGAATATTCTATAAGATACGCGTCGTATAAGTATATAAATTGTAACTATAAAATTTTATAAACATATTTCAGAAATCGTAGGATACTAGATTACATAAAACACCCTTTTTTACTGGCGTTTACAAATCTCTAAATACGGCTCGGCCTTGTTAATCTCATCTACTCCACTCAACTCTGAAGTATTTAAATACCTGCTCATAAATATGCTTTTCGTTGTAAATAGTTTTATTGTTCGGCGAAAGCTATAGAATTACTCGAGACGATCGTTCCATAAATAGGTAGTTTATATTTGTTGGAAGGAAAGCGTAACGCCCACCAGTAATGCCTTGATAATAATATAGTGTATTTGTTTAGTGTAACTTTATCATATTTAAAAGGATTCTTCGAATTATTCCGTTCTATAAATACTCATTAATCAAGGATAGGGGTTTATATTGAAAACAAACTGTGGTGCCTGTGATTTAATTCTTTGGTTTTGGTTTGTTATAAAGCACGTAAAAGCTTCTGGATATATTTCGATCAAATTTCCTTAGTTTTACTTCATAGAAATTGTCTTCATTGGTCCGTATATATATAAATAAAAAATCTCGATTTCATACAAAACTATTCGTTTTAAAAAAAACTACGATTTTTCTAAACCCTACGCGTTCAGCGATGTGTAATTTCTTACCATGAAGAAGTGGGGCAAGCGGTGTGGTGTGTTTGCGCAGGACAACGCAGACAAAGTCGCAAGTATCAGTAGTAGATCATAATTCGAAGGTACGTTAGATAGATTCCGAAGAACATAAAATGATATTTTGTTTTATCACCAAGTGAAGCGCTTGCTTTACTTGCTTGAGTAAGAAGATAAAAAATAAACTGTATTTTAAAATGACGAGCAAAGTCACTAATCACATTAGTGATATTTACGTACATACGAGTTCTTATGACTCCCTAACTTATACAATCTTATACCAAGTCTATACTTTCAAAGAGTTTAATAAAATAAATTAAAGGCCGCTGCTATCGTATTGCAATATCGTATCATGGTTAACTTTTCGTAAAGTGGCTATCGCGTAATCGACTGTCATTTTCCAATTTCCCCGACTGCCATCACACCGAACGTTGCAGCTCAGCGGTCTCGACCATGAACGGAACTCGCTAATGTAGGTCGCTAAACGCATTAATTAACCCGCCCCTACATTGATTTACGCTGTCAAAGTTTGAACAAGCAGGATCTCTTTCAATTTTAGAATTGTGTCAGCGCGAATTATGGTAATATTGTTCTTTAATTGGAACTGACAATTTTAGATGTTAATAATTTGATTTGCAATACACTTTATGGAATGAAATGAGTAAAATAATTTAATACTAATTAATATTCTGAGTATAATATGAATAACCAATTTGAATAATTTTCTTCAAACCAACAACAATCAAACTTTCTATAAATAAACGACATACCATCGCGTCGGTCCCAAAATATATGTTACTAATTACGATATTTGAGCAACGATTTATTACGTTATAAATAAATATAGATTGAACAAAACAATAGGATCGATAAAATAACGATAAAGTTACCTACTAAATACAAAATCTTGAAAAATATAGGTGATACAATACATTGTAAAAAATAAACGTTCCCTCAATTTGTATGACAATAGGGCGCCATTAGCGATTCAAGTAACCGAACATGGTTCGTCGTAGTAATTAAAGCGCCAAGCTATATAACCGTACGTGAACGAGCAGGAAAGTCTATTTAACAGACCGGAAGCTTAGTCGCAGCTTTATGCAACCGCTGAATCCAGTGAATCACCGGCAATTAACATTAAATTGAGTTTAGTCATAAACGCTGACGAGTCAGATTGATAACCAGATATTAAGGTCTTTGATTTGTGAAATAAAGATTTATCGTTGTAAGCCTATTTTAAAAGTAATAACAAAAATTAGACTACATATTTTTGCTATATGAGAAAACAGAATGGACCTTACATTTCAGTCATTATCACATTTTTCTTTTATATATATATATATATCTTACAAGTGCCATTAAATACTTTATGTAGAAGATGGCGTATATTTTTTCTCCGAGCACAACTACGTGACTGTACTGTATCCGATGTTATACTTTATAGGTTTAATCATAATGACTCCTGATATTAAATGACGATTTGCTGCACCTATTTAACGAAGAGCAGCTAGTTTATAATAAAATCATGACAAAGAATGAAGTTTAATATTTATAGTATAACATTATATAATAGGAACTACTATTGTACCTTTGAAATTTATTTTATTCTCAGTATTTAAGCACCGTAGTGAACTATCTACTGACATTAACATTTGACCTTTCGCCTATATGTGTAGGACGCAATACAGCTTTTAGCTTCAGCGTTTATTTTCAAAAATAAAATATAACTTTGTAGATAAAATGAAGCTTTTAATATAAAAGGTGACCTACAAACCTACACCTAACCTTCTAGACGACTTCCCAAGTCTGCGGGGGTCTACGTAAGTAACTCAAAAGCGAAGGAATAAGGAGAATTATTTCTTAATGTACCTGAATACAAGGAATTCTAATTTTCAACAAAGCTTAGTTTATGGAATTGCTGAATAAAAAACTCGATTCAAACAGAAATAAGGGCATTTTAAAGCACAGAATAACATTTTTCACTAAATTTAAGGATGAAAAGTGTAAAATTGTAAACTAAAAGTAAAAATTAATTCGACTACAAATCATCCTCTAATTCGAAAGTTATTTTATAACATTATTTTACATAAATATATTATTCAACATTGTAAAATGTTAAAGAAAAACATATTCAAAAGCAATAACAAAAATACTTTATCAATTTGGGTCTCGACGAGGTGCTTATGAACGTCAAAACTATCACCGGTTCTAAAAACAACCCAGTCATCGAGAAAAACCGGCAACAAACTAGATTTGGTTTATATCTTTATCCTACATATTTTATAGCAATGCATTATATTTACAATCGTTTCGGAGGATGCACGAAGAGGGGTATTATATCTAGATATCATTGTTCATATATTGATCGACCCTATATAACCTTTTGACATAAAAACCCGCTTGACATGACGCTTGAACTTATATATCGGGCATATCGATAATGTGCTTTGGGATTTCGATGTAGAATATAACAGAATTAGATAAAAAAAACTGTCACTGGTCATATTAATTGTGAATTATTCCTGGTATTAAAATCATGAATTATTCCTGGTATTAAAATCGTGTAGGTCTTTTTAACTAAATCTAGCTTTTCTAAGCTGTTGGCGAAGCACATTTGATTATCAAGAATATATTTGGAAGTTATAGTGTTTAATGATTCGCAAAGTCCCATTTGTTAATTGTTCGAACTGCCCGTTTTTGTAATATGAATATGATATGCACCTCAGCTGCTGTCCTCCATAATAAAATACCATAGGACATTAAGCAATGGAAGTACGCAAAGTAGACCAACTTAGCAGTGGCAAGATTTGTTAACTGACCAATCTTGCGGAATACGAATGCAGAAGAATCTAATATTGACGCCATTTTTTTTATTTGAGAACCCCTTTATGATTTGGTATCAAGCGTGATAAGCAAGAACACAATATTGTCAATTAAGCATTCCAACCCTTCAACCTTAATTCAACTCATTCAACCACTCTTAATTCTACTATCAACATGTGGAACATTAGGCAACACATATCTTTAGTTTTATTTGCATTACACAATAAATTATTTAACGCAAAAACCAATTAGAAATTTTAGTAAAAGTATTATTTAGATATCCAATCTCTGTATCTATTATTATTATAAAAATATCAAGTGAAATGTCTTCTGCAAATATAGATTTAATTCGACTTAGAATATTAAGCACTGTAATGTTAGATTTCTTAAAAATTATTTTCGTTGTAGTGTCCTGTATTATTTTAAGGTCACGAAATGTAATTTTAAATTTGAGACTATATATTGTTTGTATTTATAGCAAGAATTGTGCTGTATATTTATACTAAATCTAAAAGTGAGAATACTTTAAAGAATAATATACATTATGTAAAGATTATGGAACATAAGATGAATGAATACTCGTTAATGTATTTTTTATTCTTCATATATACTGCGATGAAATACATGTTTTTTTTTTTTCGAACCGACTACACTGTTGACCCGGCAAGGCCTCTACAGTTTCATCCGGACTACGATATTTTAATGTAAATTTTATCACAAAAGTCATAATTATATATTACCATCTTTATATAGATTTTATAACATACACACATTCTCAAGGAACGTTATCTCAAAAACATATTTTATGATAAGATTATAAAGACTTTTATATCTTCATGTGTCATTTGTTTATATACTGACGTTGAAACAAAACGTAGCTTTATGGACAAAAGAAAAATAATTAATTTTAATATTTAGACCAAAAGCAAAGGTGAAATACAACATTATAACTGTATACAAAATTGAGCTTTTACTTTATCCGCATTGCGTCATTAATAAATTCTTACTCCCCGCACCTTTACTCGCACAAAAAAACGAGCACTTTACATGTCTATTTATGTTTAGTTTGTATTTTTAATCAATTTAGGTGATAAATATATATATATTATTTTTCCCGTGACTTCACTCTGGTTAATGTAGATTTGATATATCCATCGGGAACAGCCATTTATTACTAGACGATACGTACCCTAAGTCCTTCTCTGTACCCCTGACAACCTATACAAAATTTCATGATGACCAGTTGAGTTAATTAAATAAACAAATTCACTTTCGCAGTTTATAATATTACTAAGGATTTTCTAAACAGTATACTGTCAAGGGAAAGTAGTGCATTTAACTTAGTAAACCATGACAACTTCACCTGAACTATCCGCGATAATTATGTGTCCGTAATGGATCCACTTGCAACTATACAAGTAATCCGGGTACATTACTTTTTGACACTACTTACCCTAATTACAGTACATACAACTTAACGACACCCACAACTTCAAATAATAGTCATTTGGGAGTACATATTATTTTTATAGTGCTTTGAAGATTAGTATTAGGTGTGAACAAGATTTTTTTGCGTTTTTCTAAATTGTTAACTGAAATGAATACTTTATCATACTCACATAATTTTAATCAGCGAGTTACATAATTCTAGTTACACTTCTAGTTCTAATTACACTTTTTATCAATTAAAAAAACCAAATACTACACACAGACCGTTTACATTGAATCAGAAGACTGCAACGATGTACTAAACCAATTTACCAGGGTGACACAATAAATAGACAAGGCTGAAACAAAGGGCCAATCTAGTTGATTCACAAGTGTTCCTCTATAAAAAGGACTGGGCGAATTCTCTCAGAAATAGTACGTCGTTTCCAAGGCGGTCTCATTTCTAAGTCTAGACACAGTCCCGGCCCCTCGCCTAGATAATGGAATCGGGCGATATCATTTCTAACCCAACTGACGCCTTAATAACCTCATGAAGGTTTTGGGAAATTATATTGTTCCGTGTATTCATCTAATACTATTACTAAATACGCAGTTCTTTCGCCTACATTTAATTGGCTTCTCGGAAATTGCTCTGATGATTTTTGATGGGAAATGTTTAACGGGAAAAACGTCAAAGTTCTCTTAAGATATTTCCAGTGAAATTAAAATTAAAAATTTTTGTTGTATAATATATATATCTAAATAAAAATCAATTATCGAAAGTATATAAACAGCATCAATTCACAACAGCTACATCTATTTGGCTAATACTTTTTTGTTTACTGTAAATGTCAGAACAGGTCTGTATGAAAAAGAGATTAAAAATCGTAGGCAAAAGAGAATAATTTGGGTTAAAAATTTCCATATAAAAAGTGAGTAAATCAAACACAATAGAAGATCTTCAAAAATGTAGACAAAATTGACGTTCAGTTGTCATATTGCATTGCATTATATTATTTCATTGCATGGTCGAACTGTAAAGGGAAGATTTTGTCTTGGCTTCTTTCTAAGTTCATCCGTGCGAAGCCGTGGCGGGCAGCTAGTATACCACATATTCAAATGACTTTCAAACGCATTTTAACTTTGTCGAATAAATTAAACTCTACGAATTTACCAATCAATAGATAAATATGCTACTATACTTCAAGTTAGTATACTTCGCTTAATTCCATTGCCTAATATCCTACAGTGATTTGCTGTTGGGTTCAAATTTATGGAATTCGATCCAATATGAATATCAAAAAAACGGGCAGTTCGAGCAATTGACGATATAAGGACCTTCCGAATCACTGAGAAACAAGTTTCAGCCGTTTAATATTTAAACTTTACTCTTAATACATCCTTGAAACTATAATGTTCGAAAAATTGCAAATAAATTACACGAATACAATACTAGTAATAAATATAAAATTGGAATTTATATGTAGACTTAGTAAGACAAATAAATATACGTTTTTTAAGTATCAGTGTTAAATTCTACATTAAGCATCCTAAATATAATAATTATTACCAATTTGCCGAACAGTAAGTTTAAGCAGAATGTAAAGAAAAGTTTAATAAAAGTTGGATGATGACATGAACGATAATGATATTTGGAAGTGACTTCCTATTCGTAAATCCAAAAAGAAATACAATGAACAATACCCAACAATATTACTTAACAATACGTGTATCTGTACCAAAAACAAAACAGATTCATAAACCCGATGGAGTTTCTTTCCGACTCGCACTTCTGCGCACTTTTGTTTAACATCTGAAGAATTTGACAATGTTTATTTTCATTACCTTCTTGAAAACCTAATTTTATTCAGCATAATAAAATCACTTCATAACAAAGTCGTGGGGAAATCTAAAATTTTTCTCATCAGATTCTGACGCAAATCCAATATTCAATTTCCATACCCTTTAAGATTCATTTCACTTGTGAACTACATGCCCAATCAATATCCCGCTATAAGCTCGCAACCCACTCGACATTAAGTGGGTGCTGTTAGGGTTGTCGACCGCTCTACAAAAGCAGTGTCGTCCTATTTCTAGAACCCTAAATGAAACGTCGCGTGTAACATTAATTGTGCCCTATACGAAAGTAGCACTAAACTAAAAAAAATATATATTATATATAGTAATTGTAACATAAAAAAAACATAAATAACTCCACTGAAACTGTTTCAGTAAGTTGAATGTAGCTCTAGATTTAAGACTTAATTTTGCCTAGAACCTGCTGTTTAACGGTATCCCTTATTTGAAAATTTTAATTCCCGTACATCTGAGTATCCAAGTAGGCAACCCTAGTTACAACTGTAGCCCATGGTCATCTATAATTAACATAAACAGCATTGCAGTCTCTTTCGAGGTCAGTAGACACATGAGTGCCTTTAGACCAGAGATAAATCTAGATGTCGAGGACATAAATTATATTTTCGTTTCATCATCCCTTTTTATTGTAAAACCACATATCTAACGTATAGAAAAATACATAGATTACGTAATAGCCGCGTCTTCTTTCTTGTGAAAATGTTTCATGGAACTACGTGTTGTACATGGATTATTTGAGAGTTGTTGCCTTTTTTTATTATGATTCTGTCACCGTTATTTAACCACTTTGTTAAATTTAATCAACACTGTTTAGTCCCTATGGAAAAGCGGAATGATGTGAAGCATTGATAAAAGTCATCTGTCGGCCGAGTAAAAGTCTCAGCTAGATCCATTCAGCCGCTTAGGAAATTAGCTCCGAATAAAAAGCTTTGTTTTGAACTTAAAAACTTGATTTTATTTATATATATGTATCTATAAATTTAATATCTCTGTCGCATATGAAAAAAGTGATAGATAATATATAAGTAGATAAAATAACAAGGAAACAGAATACATGGAGACTTTACATTTTCAAAGCTACACATTGCGAATACCAAACCGAAGCCTTCGAAAAAAATCTCTGTACCGACATCCATAATCAATTACATAAATCAAACGACCGACATAATTAATTAAGTCGCACACACGACTCGTCGTACTATTTCCACGTTATCTGTATAAAGCGCGGCGGAGTCGAGAGGCGCATCGCGTATTTCAATCGAACCCCGAACTGATAACATCAGCCATATTGGCTCCCAGGCATAGGTCGCAACCGTTCTCTTGTACACTAAATTTTCTAGCACATATTTCTTTTAGCCTCCTCTAGGTGGAGAGCGCAATATACGTGATAAATTACGGCTTCGGTAAAAAGATATCTACCTATAAATAAGAGCCCATTTACTAAATTCTTCTCGCTAAATTATAACGGTATAACGTCTTACAATTTGGTAAAAGTGGGCATGATAACAATATTAATAAAAATACCATTATGTAATCTTTAGAAATTGTGAAAACTGAACAACAATACAATATGCCCTAATGCCATCCAGTGGCGAGTTATGGGCAAAAAATCTCTTCCATGAATAAACAAGTGTGGCAACGTTCATCGTAGTAATTTGTCAAATAGTTCCGCATTTTATCAATGCCGATACACCAATATCATTTTATAAATATAGATAGATTTGGTTTAATTCGAAAATCTATACATTTGATCATTTTCTAAAACAAACTTACTTACCATTCATACATAACCTATTTAATTAAAAACATACACACATGGAACATGAAATATGAAGTGAAGTAGAAATTCACCTTACATGGATTATGAGTAGAAAATATACATTATCCCCACGAACAATATTGTTATTGAATATTTCATGACCTTTTGTGTTATTTTATATTGTACTAGCTGTTGCCCACAGCTCCGCATGCGTTTTTTTTATAATTGTAAATTACTTCTTATAAGATCAGCTATCTGTTAGTGAAAGTTCCGTGAAAAATGGTTCAAACGTTTTGGAGATAGTACTGCAAACGACGCCACGGGTAAAAGGTAGTCCAAAAAAAAAAACTTTAATTACTTCTTATAACGTTAGCTATCTGGCAGTGACAGTCCCGTGAAAATAGGTCCAATCGTTTTGGAGATAGTACTACAGACGAAGCCACGGACGACAGCTAGTCTAAAATAAAGTAGCCTATGTCACCCACTGTAATTTTAACTATCCGTCAGTGAAATTTTTGTCAAAATCGGTCCAGCCGTTTCGGAGATTACCCAGAACAAATAGAGAGACAGACAGACAAAAATTTTAAAAATTGTATTTTTGTTATCAGTATCGTGTATACGTTCAAATCCAATCAGTAAAAAGTCGTTATTTTGATATTACAAACAGACACTCCAATTTTATTTATATGTATAGATAGTTGATGTTAGATGGCGACTATGCCTTTTTTTTCGAATTGCCTACACTGTCGACCTGACAAGGCCTCTACAGTTTCACCGGACTACGACTAGCCCCCAAAGGAATAGCATTATAATATATATCCTCCAAGTACTTCTTTAGTCTCTTATTAATCCGAGAACTACATTCAAATTAATTAAATTATTTTTAAGTAATATGCCTTCAAATACTGAAAATTTATGATGTTATTATCTAATAAAAGCGATTTTTTCCATGTGATAAAATTTAAACAAAAAGTAAAACCGACTTCAAAAGATCTAAACTAGAAAGCCCTTGAGCATTGTCAGGTACCTACTTAGTCTTGGAGTTTGAGCATTCCCTGGTGTATCTTCGAAATTCAAGGTCCAATGCTAATGAAATTAAAATGGAGATACGTTCCCAATAAAAAAAAAAGAATTTTCCATCTTGGTTTACAAATATCTGTACGGAGGTAACAAATATTTTACAAAAATACAACTTAATTTAGGAACTCCTTCTTTTTGGATGTCGGTTAAAAATGATTATATGGTTTTAATAGGAACTGCATGCTTTTTATTTATTTATTTTTATAATGTTGTCTTTATTAGTTAACCCTTACAACACTTTTACCGATTTTAAGTTACCTCTACTCAGTTTCTCCGTTATTGCTTAGTTTAAATCGTAATGATCTATATGTAACCTTCATAATATTCTAGAAAATACTACATTTGCAATTAAGCTCGCCAAAATAAGCTCAACTGTATCCAAGATTAGTTCGATCAAACAACACACAATTCAATTTTATTTGTATCTATCTATACATATGCAGATGTCTCATCCATATTCAACATGATATATATTTATTCTCTCTCTTGAAATCCTATTTCACCAAACTGTCGGGACAGAGGGCAGACACGATACTTTTCCATCTCGTTCTGTCGGTAGCTTCACGTTTCACCTCACTTTAAGCAAACCCAATCTTAGAAACCTTCACGAGTACCAATCTTCACTAGGTCTGCTTAGGATGACCACGTCTCCACCTACCTTGGGGATTCAAGTCCAATGTCTGCTCAGGAATACGGCCGTTGTCCCTTCGCAAAAAGTGCCCGATCTAAGTCCATTTTCAAGGTCGCACTTGGAGATCTATGGAATCTTCATGGCACATTTTTCAGCAACTCTACATTGCTGATTGTTTCTGTCCAGAAAATTCTCAAGATTTGACAGAAACCGCGGTTGACGTAGACTTGGAACTGGTGTGTATTTGACATTCTTCCCTATTTCACAACCGTAAAGCAAGGTTGACTTGACGTTGGACCTAAATATTATAAGTGTCACATTTCTCTAAAGGTATTTGGCTTACCACAAGGGCCGGGACATGCGAATTTATTTATTGCCAGGTTTAAATTCATTCATATTTGAATAATCAAAAAAAGTTCAAATGTTTCACAAAAAGGATTCGCATAATATGAAAAATTAAAAGCTTTAAACTTAATTTTGTATCTCGTCACGTTTATAATTTTACGTTGTTTAATTAAACAACTGGGATGGTACGAGGTTAACCCGGGATACCCGGGCGTAACGAAAATACCGGCACAACAGATAAACAAAATTTGTATTTCAAATTAATTGGAGGAAACGACTTCTTGCAAATACACGGGGTATGTTGGATGAAATACGCAGAAATATATTTAATTTGTTTCAATGATTTTTCTCGAATTAATTAAACAAACATCTAAATAAATATATAACATGGCTTTAACGTTCCTGACTAATATTTTCGTGTGTTTGTTGCGCTTTCAGTTCTTAACTACTCGATAGCTCATATTGAAATTTCGCATCCACGGTATCAGGGATACAGAAAAGGTCGTAGGGAACTATTAATCCCTTAAAATGTTCTGTTACAGAGAAATAGATCTAACCTACATTTATGAAGCCGGATGTAAAAGCTAGTACCCTATTATTTACGGGAGAGCAATTCTGCGCAAAAATAACTCTCTCAATCTTTCCAAATATTAATTTAAATAATTTTTAATTACTAGTAAATTGAAAGATAACGAGATTAGTGATAACCATAATACTTTTTTGAGGTAAAATAAAACACTTATTGCTTCACTATTTTGACTGATCCCAAGTGTATCAACTTGTCCCCAATACTGCTCTATAGAGAATTCTATTATTCAGCTCTTGATAAATTTATTTTATAGGTTTTGTTGGATTCACAATATTGTGTTTCTGAACTTTTGAGATTATTACGTTTTAAAAGGTAATATTGCTCGAGCGCGACTCTTGTTTATTCAGAGAACAAACAAGAAGTTCTTGAGATTGAATAACGCTTTTTTGTGAATTTAATGTTTAAAATAATATATATATTATGACATAGAAAATGAATAACCCTAACAATATGCTAAAAGTTCATTAATCTCTCAAACCAGAATCAATCAATCAATCAACCAGCATCTTATCTATCAATCATATATACTCGTTCGTCAGTCCTTCGACAATAACAAACCTGTTACATGAACATTTTACTACATATGAGAAAATTCAATGTACTACATATGTGAAAATGTAATTAAAAACTTTGACGCGTAAAGAACAGAACGACATCAAAGGGTTCCACAAATAAAACAAAAAAATCTGATATATAGGGATAGATCGACGTGGAGAGGATTATTTAGATCTAGGTCAAATCCGCTTGACGTCCTTAAATCACGGCACATAATTACAAAACTGTGAATGCACTGTAGCAAGTCATCACAAGTTTTTAACTCGACCTAAATTGCACTATTGTGCTATATTTGCATAATTTTAATGAAGAGATTCTAACTAAAATTACATAAAACAAGTGTTTGAAAGAAAGTGCTACAAGTTTCAGTCGAAGCAGGGAGTAGTAAATTGTATCTATATATAATAGGCGAAGTTAGTAATCAGTTCAGTACATTTTTCTCTTATGTTTGTCAACTCTTTTGTGTGACGAAAAGTGGTGTAAACACTGTCGAGTAGAGTGTTGAAAACACCAATTCTCGTCCGATCACCGCTGTTAACGCAAAGTCCGCCGCGGTGAGTGCTTAGACTGGATGACCACCTGGGTGCACCGCGTGACGTTGAATTTTTGTTGTTGTATTTTTTTTCATTGTAATACAAAAGTTTCACTTCTGCTATGTGTGATTACGAGATGCCCTGTTTTTTTGTTCAGCTATTGATGAGCTTGTGTTATCAATTAAAAAATTGGATTTTTTTTCAATAGACCTGACGTGTCGAAATTCTTATTTATAAGTCTAAATTCGCCTTCACACACCTTACGTTTACTCGTTTACATTATGGTACAAATACAAACTCTTTAGCAAAAAACAACGTACAAACTCAATAACGTTGAAAAGTAAAAGAAATAAAGGAATGTGGTTGAATTTCGATCACTAAACGATAGCTAGTTTTGATGAAAATCTAGGTCAATACTGTTGGGCATCTCTAAATCTCAACGTACTATTACGGAGTACCGAATGCATAGGGGAGCAATAGACATGAAATAGCGAGCGTCCACTTCATAAGGTCTGTAGATCCTTTTATTAACTTCATATACTTACTAAAACATATTTTCCGACTAGAAACTGTTTTAAATAATTCATCAACAGAAATTAAATATTTTATTGATACTCTAGTTACTGCGATCTCTCTCGTTTCGTACGGCTAATAGAGGGGAATGTATTAAACGTTGTGCGTTGTAAATATAAATCTTTATCAGACTCGGAAGTACGTTCCGAGTTTATTTACACAATGGAAACACACTACATCTAAGTAGTTATGTACTTATAAATTCTAACAAATAACTTATCCGCAGTATTTATTCTTCAAGTTGCTGGTAACGTCACTTACAGTATGGAGTACGAGTATGTTAGGTACAATTCGTATCCGAACTTATATAACAGAAACGGTGGATTTAGGAGATAAATTTACCATCACATTCAATATTCTATCTCATGTATATCACTGGTTAAAGGTCGGGGCAGACTCATTTGCCTAAAAGCTTTATCAGTCGAAATTGTAGAGCATTCACTGCGTATATAGTTTGCTTGAAATGAAACTCTAGCCACGTAAAATATCTGTTTTTGAAAAAAGTAATAAAACTAATTAGGATGATTGCAATGGCTTAATTTATTATAGACATCTTTTCAAATAAATAAGTATTGTTTATAAAATGTCTTCCGGATTATTTGTGTGTATAATAGAGGCGTATTGTATTTATAGATTAGAGTTAAAATAGAAAAAAAGGTGTGTGTGCGATTCACACACCATAGAAGTAAAACTACAGTAATCAACAAAAGAATGAGATATTCATATATAACTAGGGTAGGATAATTAAAAAGTTCATTTGTTTAAAAATGAAAGTATTTTAACTAATTTTAAAAGATATTATATAACATATGTCACATAATTTATTGCTCAATTTCCATATTTTCAGTTTCAAGAAACAAGATATATAAATACTCACAAACACTGTTAAATAATAACATACCACGCTGACTTCTTACTAAAAAGCTGTGATACGCAGCCGCATACAGTGTACAGTAGCACACGTACTTTTCACATATACTAACACACGTTAAATGCTCAAATACACGCAAATATTAAACAGTGTGCAATATACATACACACCGACATTTACTCTCTCGCTCTGGCTCACTAATTACAGGCGACTATGCTTAGAAGATGGGAGTGGGGATGCTACGAGGCATGGCACAAAGAGGAGAAACCGATAATATAAAATAGTATGTATATTTCTGTCTCATTCTTTGCTGGCTTCATCCTACACACTTTTGTATTTGTGTCTCTTACCTGTCGTTTTTTCCGTTGCATCCGGTTTGAAAACACAACGATTCTAAAAAAGTTTCACTTCAAAAAACTATATACATAGACAAATTGATAAATTGCGTGAAAATGTTTTTTTTTTTACTATGGCGTACTAATTTCATTTTTTTAAAATACTCAGTATTGTTGGGAAATACGTAAAGTTTGGAAAAAAAAATTGTTTCATAATTGTACAAAAACTGCATCATGGTTAAAAATATATTTTAAAATAAAAAAAAACATTTTTTTCCTATGATCTTATGAAATGTTAGTAGCCCCCAAAAAATATTAACAATTCAGAACAACCGATTCAGTCAATCGCGTAAGAATTATTTTTTACATATTTTCTCATAAACCAATTAAATTAGAAATCTGAAATTGTCAACTTCTTATTATGTTAATAGTACCTACATATTACCTAAGTACCGTTTCAATATCTTTCTGGGGCCGATTCAATATAGCTTTTATGACAGAAATAGAGAAAGAAATATATCTATTGTAATAAAGTCTTAATACATCAAAATAATGAATTACGAAAGTGTATATACTTAACAATGCTATAGAAAAGTTCGTAACGGTATATGTCAATCTCCTAAAGATAGCTTACACTAACATTTTTATCTTGTACTTTGTGAAATAATGTATTACTTGCAACGGTATACTGAACAATGTAGTATTCAGTTTTGATCATTTAACTCCATTAACATTATAAATGTGAATGATTGTCTGTTGACACGTTGGCTGGGGTATAGAAAAGGATTTTCATCCCGAAAGAAATACTGTTCTATAGGGATAGGGCAAATCTATACAACCCAAGAGGAGCCATATGCGAAACCTAGTTTTTTATAACGTTAAAGTAACTTTGAAAAACATGACCGATATATAGAGACGAATATAACTATATACGATTTATTAATGTTATGTAGTGTCTCCGTAGAGACTAGAAAAGCCCCTACACGTTATTTGTAATTTCAGATGGCCCATAATTTAACAAAAACAGTATACTAAAAATTTCCATTTCACTGTTTTAATTTTCTATGGACAAAATTTGTTTAGAGAGAAGATTCTAAAAGAATTTCGCTTAATAAAAAACAAAATATTTTGATCATCAAATAATACAATTTTATTATGGAACATAACTTCCTCCTATACTGTACAGAATACCTATTACATTTCTAAAACGGCAACACACCATTCTTAATTGTTGTTAGACACGAAAATAACATAGAAAGTAAGAGGCGCTCGCGTTAAATGATTTTCATATTATTAATAAGCCTGGAGTACTCGTACATTGTGTTTTCACTGTACATGCAAAGCACGCATGTAGGGGGCAATGGTTCAAATAATAAATGAATGAATAACCTTCCTAGAATCACTATATTTTATTGTATATGTCAAACGTACAAATAAATACAACATATAATATTTATTTATTCTCTATGCGTTCCTATACAATTTATCCGATGGTAATGAAACTTTAATACTAGTTATGCGTACGCCTATGAAAGATTCTGAATTACATTACATTGTACAATAGATGGCGCGCGAGTCGTTTTCAACAAATTGCCTTATTTCATACACTTTAAGGTCAGTTCATGTCATGAAAACTATTAAAACGTATAAGCGATTAACAGCTAGTTACGAATTGTAACATTCCTATTTTTAAATCACTGTATTGTCACTTTCATTAAATATGTTATACAAAGCGTTATACCGATAATGACTTACTATGTTAATCAATATTTCCTATTTCGGTAGGCCTAATTGTTTCCCTTATCGTCGGGTGCTAGTTTGTTATTTCATTTATTTTTACGGTATCTAATTTTTTTTTCAAACAATCATTCTTTTCAGAACTTAATTTTTATATTACAGCGTTGCACTGAACTATAATTCTCCAACATACTTAGAAGATAAACACCTAGACCGCATTTTAGGCCATATGAAATATATCGTTTCCTTATTTAAATAAATTAAAAGATTTCATTTGAAACGAGTTATGAAAACAAATACTATTGATATTCTCATGCAGTTTTATTTGCTTGTTATTAGGAATACCGAACAAGATTTCATTACAGCCAGTGATATATGAAGAAATTCAACGTTATTTTTATTTGAAATAAGATTATATACAGTATATACAGGTAACAATTAACTGATCAAATCTATCTTTAACATTTTAAAAATACACTATTGCTATAATAAAAAGGACGTTACTGAACCGAGAGGTCTTGACGGCATCACACGGTTTAGAGACGAGAGCGGTAAGCGCTCAGCAAAACTGGCATTTAGCGCAAGAATACCAAAATGATCGACCTCGTCTTAGACTGTTATCGTTCAAGTAATTCTACGAAATGATTCTACGTAATCATATATATTATAAAAATGAACGTTGGTATTGTAGAATAATAGATGGCGCGAGAGTCGTTTCAACAAATAAGTTTTATATCTTATAGTTTTCTCCGTTTTGATTGCAGTTTTAAGTGAAGGAGGATATAGACTACGTATACGTTAAATTAGGGGTTGAGAAATAATGAGAAAATAAATCAGCCCAGAATTCATTTAGTTAAGTTATCGGAGAACATCAAAGCATTTTCACGTGAACGAAGGCACGAGCAACATCTAATAGATGTATAAATCAAAGGCCAGAGTATCTACGCAGTTTACAACGGACAGGCACAGCGGTGAGTCTCAACGAAGCCCGGCCTTGTGCCAACACTGCTGACGGTTTACGACCCGAGAAACTTGTGAACATTACATTCAAAACCTCTATTGTATTAAAATTTGTACATACAAATGAGTATTCATCACCGACTCAAGCTTACGGGAAAAATAGTACCATTTGTTATTGATACGTTCTTATTTGTTTGTAATATTGAAGTACTGGTTAGTTGTTAATTAAATATTAGACTATCATATCAGCCATTAGGCTGAGAATAAATGCAGAGATTGAGCAGTACGCAGTTTAATATGGTAGACCATTTCGAGGATGATGTTATACCTCATTCTATACACTTAATAACATATATTTTTCTTTTAATTTTATAGGGTATTGGTATTTTAGAGTGTGTGGAAAATTTTAGACTTTATAGTATTTTTATCGAAATAAAGGAAAAACCGTATAATTTTGTAGATCACAACAATATACCGTTACAAATAAAAAACGAATGTATATTAGATTATTTAATTACAAAAAACAATGTTATTATAAATATATATATATATGCAGTTTCCTAATAAAAACCATTGACTTCATTCTTTAGACTATAATTTACTCATTACTTTGGAAACATTCGACTAGTGTAATTCTTTGTTCCAAGAAAATATAATATGGTTTACATAAGATGTATAAAGCTATCGCCAACAAGTTATATTATAGTCCGAACGACCCACAACTTTATGAAACAGCGAGTAATGAAAACCACGCTATAATGGCAAGACGAGAGAAGTCGCCAATAAAGAGCTAAGCTTAAATGCAAACAGCCGTATGATCGCAAACAATAGGTGAGAGGGTGCGGTATGGCGCGACGTGTATGGAAAGCAACCGGGGCCCGGATCCTGCAAGCGTGAGCGTTGCCGTAGATGTTACGTAACAAAACCACCCTCCAGCCGCATCCCCACCGCTGCAGCTTTGAGACCACCTCCTCCACCTCCCCATCGTCCCACTACCTCCCCACAGATGCAATTCAATGTGACTGATTTCTTTTTAGATCATTTAGTATGAATAATTGGATACTTATAAACTTTTATAACTTACGAATGAATGTAGAACCAATAGATTTTATTTTATTTTAATTACTGTAAAAGATATTACTATAAAATCACTCAAAGCTTAAATTAAAAAAAAAAAACAATGTTTCATACCAAGGCGAACATTAAACTAGTTACCAAAGAGTAAAAAAGCTTGAACGTATTTTGGTAAACTGAGGATTTAATATATAATAAGATATGTAACAGCATCCTGTAACCTTGTATGGAACGGCGCCGACCTACTTTATCACCTGGGACAAATGAGCTGGGACGGGTTCCTCGCCGCTCATCACGCATCTTACGAATCCTCTAAACTCATTCGACCCTAATAACGGTTGCCTTTATACGAGAACATTGAATCTGTAGTAACATTTGCTCGACAATATTCGCACGGAACTCAACCGATCGTAAACGAAATACTCGTGATGTTCAATTATGATATTCAATTTTGAAACGTGTTTACGAAAATTGGAGACATTTTTTACAATCAGAACTATAATAGAGATATCCAATTCAGAATGTCACAGATATCCAATTCAGAATGTCACAGATATCCAATTCAGAATGTCGCAGAATGGCTTAGATTATTTGAAGGATAACAAAGTAAGGGGCGTTCCTTGTTTTCGCATTCAACCCGCGTTATGCTGTAACAAATCTGCCAACAAAATCCCAGAAAAAGAGTGAATCCCTTTTTTATACCAAATGTATAGGTACTATTTTAAGAATTGTAGGTCACGTAAACATAAATCAGTAAAGCTCATCGTAATTAACTGGCGCCCTCTAATTACACCTGGAGTGTTTTTGTGAGTTCAAAGTGTATTTCTGTTTCATACACAAAAAACTTTATGCCATTTTTGTTTTTAACACTATTTATATAAATAAAATGATGAGGCATGCCGTTGTGCGTGCATCACGAAAAACTATTAAATAGACTCCATTCATTTTTTTAATTTCACTTAATAGACACTCGATCCTTATCTACAAAGTTATCACGATATCTTCATTTCATATAAAGCTTTTACAAAGTAACATTTTTATAAGCTCTATACGAGAATTCAACTACTTTAATTTCTTGCCGTGAAGAAGTAAGGCAAGCGGTGTGGTGATTAATTATTCCTGTGTACAATATATTATATACATATATTATTAAGATACTACATATATATTATATATGTATACATAATAAAAAATATAAATATATAATAATAAACAACGTAGATAAAGTCGTGAATATCAGGCAGCGTTATATAAATGCGTATGATATTTGCATGTTGCTATGGATTGCTTGAATTTAAGTTTTTTATTTATTGTATGATAAGCATAGTGGAATCCAGAAGCAACGATGACTAACGAGAAATTTACAATCCATCGGTAATAGTCACTGTCATGATGATTTTCAAGCCTTCAGGTCACTGGATATGAACAGTCTTTTTTTATGCGATTGGAGGCAAATGAACAGATGGGTCACCTGATAGTAAGTACTCCCCGCTCCCCATGGACACCTGCGACATGAGAGGCATCACTAGTCCCGAATCATGATAAACTAAAGGCGAGTCATTGTGACACATTTATTTTCATGTGTGAGGTTATCGCGACACAGGCGGTTATAGATTCCAACCACCTTACATTGGATGTATACCGGTACACTTCGGAACACGCTACGCCTAATCGTGACATTGTTGTGGGTGTTACACGTAAATTATCTCGAATCCTAGTCGCAACCAACTCGACACAATGACATCCTACCACCCTTTAAAAAGTTTGAATACATTTAAACTGATTTATATACAATCGCCTATGTCAAACAATACTATAGATATTGCGCATTCGATTGCGACTAAATCTAACATTTCTAGCTAGTCTGGACCACACTATACTTATGAATTTACTAATATAGAATTGCATTAAATTGGAAATCATGACTATGGTCAATCGATCTCATCAAGTATAAAACCACGAACTTAGTAACCCGATAACCCTTATAATGTGAAATACAAACTAAATACTCTTTTTATCAACTTCAATATATACTTTATTAACATAATTGAAAAATAATATAATTTATGAAATCAAAATAATGCCAAGTGAGTGTTTGCCACATTCCAAACTGCATTATTCTACTAGCGTTCTCAAGAAGCAGGCGAGTAGTGGCACGAAGGAAAAACTTTTACATCGAGATTTGCGCAAGTACTACGGAAAAGAAGCCAAGTTCCGCCGCAGATTCCCTATATACAACTTCAAAGTTTTATTACCAAGTTTCATTGTTCTAAATGAAAAAAAAACTCACTTGCAAAATCGTTATGTTCAGAACACGGTTTATTAAATACAGTGGGCGTAGTTACGTCATCCTTATTATTGGTAGCTGTTCTATATAAGCAATCAGAAATGGCAATAATTTCCCCAAGAAATTATTATCGCTGTATTTAAATTTTATTATGTTTAGATTATTCACATTCAGCGTTTAAAATTTATCTAATCTTGACATTGACATAAAAATATTTAGTAGGTATATTTTACAAAGCTTTATTAATGTAACTATACAAATATCGCTTTACTTGCCATTTTCTTGTTCAGAAGGGATAGATAGTAACGCTCACTCGTTAGCTCGAAGTATTTCAAATTCACAACACAAATCTAAACGTTTAAACCATTTTAAGTACTGTTGAAGTTTATCATAACGTTATCAGATATCACAATTATCGTATCATGTTTACGTCTTCGATACTGTTACAAATAGCTTCAGATGAAACGGGACGGAGTGAATATATTAAATTAAAAAAACCCTTTTGATAACACTGTGTTCTATTACTATTGTATTTCACATTGGGTATCAAATAACCTCATCAAAAGGGTAATGAAGTTATTATACTACAACTAACATAAATACCTCAAAAGTCATGAAAATAAGTAATGTCATTATTATGTATAACTGTCAGTATTAGTAATTCCAGAATTGTTGAAACTATTATTACAAAGCTTCTCAGCGTTATAATTTTCGAAATTAATATATAGTTAACACTGCCATGAATCTCAACACATTTGGACTCAAAATTGAAACCGGCACATGTAATTCATAACTCATCATTTTCGTATTTTTACACCAAAAGAGCTAGTAATCTAGATTTTAAAGTATGTTTAATAAAACATTTTACCGGTGACGAGTAATGCGAATGCATTCAAAAGTATCTAGAGACCTACTTCGAAAACAATAAATAAATACCTAAAAAAACAATTTGGCATAAAAATCATGCCGGCAATGAAGGCTTTAGTTGGATGGTCGCCAGTAACATTAACACAAATATTTCCCTTACTAGGCACCAATGTACTTATAATAAAAGTAGTGCTATTATTTATTACTATTTTCTTGAGTTATACTCATAAATTGAACACATTATAAATTGCAGTATTTCAATATAGATATGATAGTTCTTACATAATATAAAAGCCTAAATTTAGAATTTATTACTTGTGTATAAATTTTATTGCTTCAATTGCTTCCGAAACGGCTGAACGGACTCTTACTAACAGGGTTTAGGCAGTAATAATAAAATATAATAAAGTTTACTTATTATAAAATCGGTAAAAATGTTACAGCGGTTAAGTAGTAGCTAATAACTAAATTATAATTTCTAACTTCCTAACTGATATTCAAAATGCGAAAGTTGTTTGTTTGTTAGACTTACACGCCTTAACTAATCATACTGATCATCACGAAATTTAGCATACAGATTTCCAGAGGTATAGAAAAGGATATAGGGTATATTTTATCTAAAAAAAAGTACTGTTTCCGAGTGATAGATCAAATCTACTTTAACGCGAGCGAAACCGAGAGGAAAAGCTAGTATAAACATAAAAGGCAGACCATTATTAATCGAGACAAAACGAGCAGCTCTCAAGAAACAAACAGTTTTCACGAGAATAAAGACTCTGGTATCAATAAATGATTCATATTATATACTAACAACCAAAGAGAGAAAAATGGACTCTGGTATCAATAAATGATTCATATTATATACTAACAACCAAAGAGAGAAAAATGGTTAAAAAATTCTCAAGCGAAGATCAATTCGTCAATCTTTTTGGCCGTTCTATATATATATATATATATATATCCCTAAGTTTTAGGGCTTGCGCTTCATATTATAAACAATAATACAAAATAAAGTTGAAATATTAGTATAGGGATCTGGAATTGGCATTTATTTATCCTCATATCGATTGCTATGCATACAATAGAACACGTATTCATACCTAAATGTTTGTTCTGCACAACTACATTCAGAATGGTCAAAAAGCTTGGCCGGGACTGTGCTGTACATAACGTGACAGAAGTTTGCAAGTGTATATAAAACCTATACGCGAAGTCGCGTCGTCAATATCAGACCTTTGACGTCACCAAAGACCACTACATAATTATTATCATACAGAGAATAGTTACTTTTTTTCTTCTAACTTAATCTTGAATAGAAGTAGCAAATTTTTATGGTGTTTATCTGTTTTTAATAAATAATATTTGTAGATACAAAATTGTAATGTATCTAATTTTGAACTAGATTTTTTTACGAAAACGTGGTATTCACACGATCGATTCTTGAACTTCTGTGATATACAATACGATTACAAAGATTCAAATTTAATGATTGATGATGTAAATCTGACGGTCGCCGAGTGAATGAATCAACTTTAGTGAAGGTCGCGCGCCGGATGCCGCCCTCGTCAGCTGATAACCGCGTTTGCTAACGTAGTTAACGGTATCACATATGAGATCACACTGCTCGGCGTTATAATAACCGAAAATGTATCTGAAATCACTAATTCGTAAGGGATAAAACCTAATTAAAATCTAATCGAATAGTCTTAGGTTTTATAACAAAGTCCCAAAGCATATTACCGATTTGCCGGACTATAAATTAAAGCGTCGTGTCAAGCTGGTTTTAGTGTCAAAAGGCTATTATAGAGTCGATCAATACGTGAACGACGGTGATGCCTGGAATTGACACCTCTCTGTGCATCCACTAAAAACGATTATAACGTGTAATGTATTTTAGACATATGTATGTATATGTTAAAAAGATAAACCCGATCGAGTTTCTTGCCGTTTCTTTTCAATGACTGGATGGTTTTCCGAACCGGTGGTAGTTTTTGACGTTCATAAGCGCATTTCTTAGGGCCTAAATTGAATAAAGTATTTCTGTTTTTTATTTCGATTTTTCGAATCGCCCGAGATTTTCATTACAAATAAATAAAATTGACATGTCTTTATAATGTCAAAATAGCAGCTTTTTACTAAATGAATATGAAAGTATTTACAGTACTTCAACAAACCACCAAATTTTTAAAATTTTATGTCTGTGTGTTTGTTCCGGGTAGTCACCGAAACGGTGGGACTGATATTGACAGGATTTTCACCGAACTAAAAAAGGCAGTGTCCAGTACTGTGCGCACCACATGCGCACGTTCGCAGTGAACATTTTTTGTTATATTCCACGCGGCTGAATTCACAGGTAAAAGCTATATTCATATAAACTAAAAATTTACTTCAATGTAAAAGAACAAATCAATGTTGGTATTAACATCATTTGACCGATAAGTGTGAAATTAAGGATACCAAAAGTTTCTATTCAAAACGGCCTCATTTATCTATAAATATTATAAAACAAAGTCGTGTTTTGCATCTATCAATCAATAGGTCATATACAATAATATCATTTTTTTACGAACGTTATACTCAAAGAAATATAATTACATAAATTAGATTCTTATTTTATTACAACTCATATTTTATTACTGTTAATATTAATCAAATGTACAAAAGTAAATCTTTGTACAAAACTGCCACAAACCCATACTGCGATAAAGCATTGCCTTCAAGTAGTTAATTATAATAGATCCTAATATCCCACAAACTAGAACAGCTAAAACTTATGAACGCTGACATCGACAATGACAAACTTTACATTGAATAGTTTAAAACTTATATTAACTATTCTTGACGTAACTAACTCTGTGAAACCCGTATATACACGACTCGCCTTACATTTGCATATCAAGTAGTTAATAAAAAAACGAACAGCTCAAGCGAACTGAAGTAATCAAATGGTTCACACGATTATGGTAACAAGCTCTGTAAGCCGTTTTGTTATTTCATTCGTACTTCCCAGTGTGCTGAGACGTCTGCAAATTTCTCTCTTTACAGTTTACTCGGAGTATCTAATCTTGTTTATACTAATTTATTTCTACGTGTAACTCGAAGACAGTTTCAATAAATATTGGGCTATAATTTTTTTTTATTATTTGAACGTGCACTATACCACTGCTGCATTAGCATGTTCAAATGTCACGAAGAACAAATATATTTCTAAAGTCATCCGCGATATTAGGCTTGTTCCCTGACACGGGAAAAATAACTAACACTAAAAATTAATAGTTTAATATTATCATAATTTGGTATTTCTTCTCCAGTATATATATATCATTAAAACCTACATTGTATAATTTTTTCAAGATGAGTAAATCATAAAGCCATTACCAGCGTAATGTAGGGTTGCCTTTACTATAATCATAGATAAGAATATATGTGAAGCTTACATTATCACAGTGTTCCTAAAAGGACACGCATCGTATGATGTAATTTGCTTTTAGCGAGTACTATCTCCGTAACAGCATAAAACAAATAGAAGTCCGACAACTCGACAAAGTACGAAATTCTTAACACGGGTGTTTTGTAAAATCTTATGATGTCTATTATTAGGTTGAAAAAGTTTATTAATTTATTTTGTATTTACATACATTTCCTTTGCCTAAAATTTAAATTGTATTTTTTTTTATTATACCAAAATATTTCTTCATGGTTACAACTAAATTTACTTACGATGTTTCTCAAACCAGGGTAATCTCCTCGGGAGGAAATTTAAGGGCGCAAAATTCATGGAAAAAGCCTCATCTCACCAAATCATCCTAGATAAGGCGCTTCATACCAAACTATACCATATATTGTTAATTTGGTTTTAGAACACATCCCAAGTCGATGCAAGAAAATTGCGTATTGCATGTAACTAGATAAGATTTGAGCATATAGATGGACAGATATAGGAGTAGAGTAAGAGTGGAAAAAGGTGGATGAAAAATTATATGTGCATACTAAAATGACATCCGACTAGATAGAGTGGAAGAGGAAAATATGTTATGCCAACCTTAGGTGGGTAAGAAGATGGTGACTTGGAAGAAAGAACATCAGTGTCATGTTTTTTGCACTGGTTCAGAAAAACTGTATACAAGGCGGATGATTCTCATAAATCTATCATAATTTATCAATAAATAATTCCTGAATATTTATACAGCTTCATATCATAAAATAGACATGTTAAAAAAACAATTATATAAGCTATATGCAGAGCAAATAATTTTTTTTCCTACACTGAAGCAGTTTTTACAATTCCAAGTCACTCTTTGTATATTTATCTGACAGAAGAATAATTAATACAACTACTTTCATATGGCCTGCAAAGCTTAAACTAAATTTATAGTCATATATATTTATATATATTATAAATTTAATTTATTGTTATGATTTACATTGTAATTTAGTATCGCTAGTATACATACATAAGACCTGCTAGCGATACTATGTTCTCTAAGATATAAAAAGAATCTGCTAAAATAATAAAACTTGTATGTGAAATTTTGTAACATTTTGACAACTTTATTATACAATGAGATTATTATTTTGTCTGAATAAATAAAATTAAAATGTATGTTTAAAAAATCGCAAAATTAATAATCACAGTGTTAACATCAAACTACTTAAAAGGTGTTAACATCAAACTACTTATAAGATTTAGACACATAAACAACAAATATATTATTATTTCAAGAAATTAGTCCTATGCTTTAATTACACATAAAATAAAAAATACATACAAATACATACTACATAATTAATGAAATGGTTTGTTTTTAAATCATATTAACTGAGACCTTATATTTTGTAAAATGATGTCTGTAATATAATGTTATAGTTATTATTCAGCTTTAAGCTGTAGTTATGAACTTTTTATAGCTATAGGAATATTGGCACCATATTATAGCTCTTCCTGAAGTACAGAACAATAACCATTTAAAATAAATTATTGACGTCTCTTTAATACATTCAAAATGTGTATATGAAATAAATTTAATGTATTTATTAATATTTTTGAAATAGATTTTTTAATATTTGATTTACCTTTAATTTGGGAAACAAAGACAAATATATTTATTTTAATTCCGTGCAGATTCTAAGTTTGAACAAATTAATGCCAGTATAAGAACTATCCCTTGTTTAAAAATGTTAAACATAATAAAACCACCTTATCTCTGTCTCCTTATCATGTAGGAAATAAGTCACTTGTAACATCCTAACGAGTGAAACCGACTAGCGCCAAAAATGGAACGTTGCAAGTAAGAAGTAATCTTATGAGGTTATCCGACTGTGAAGTTTTTGCAAGGTTGCTGATTCAAAAACAATAGTGTATTGCAGATATAGTGAGCACTTGACAAAACTGCGAAACGCAACGAATTGTCGCGGTCCGATGACAACTATCATTCAGTCAGTAATCTTGAGTCCGGGGTGGGGCGACCAAAATCCAGCAGACTCCACAAACATAGACGTTGTATTACGAGATTCAGGTTAAACTAGTAATACTAAAATATTATAAAATGTTTCACAAATTTAAGCATGACTTCAATGCTCCTAACACACAAATTCGAGGTCATAAGGAAGACCTTTGGTTATAGTTGCGCTGAGGAAATAAGAAAAAATCAACTTACGGCCTGCAACGCCGCTAACCTGTCCTTCGTCATCCTTTACAGAGAATCACACACCAAATAAATGTTTTATCTCGTTACACAATCCCATTCACGGATATTTTTCTAACAAACGTCACTAAACTAAAAGACACGAACACTACGTTCACTTCACTCAAAAAATCGATACATACGAAGCGAACAAAACTCGCTTACCTATCTCGAGTCTGATGATATTTAGAAAAGTCGTAGATGGCGTGACTGTTGAACCAAATATGACGTCAAAATAGCTGTCGATAAAACGGTTTTCAGCAAAAGTCAAACTAATTACATTTATTTGTAATTTCTTTATTGAATACGTAATTTCGGTGATAAATTTAACGTAAAAAATATTAATTTCATTTTTGGATACAAAAAGTTTCTTTATTTACGATATTTTAATTTATATAACAATTACAATAGGACACATAAGTTCATCAACTGACTGTAAAATCTTTGCGCTTGTCATCGGCAGGAAAATCTTCCGTTTAGTCAATTGACGCCATTGTGAGCCGTAACGACTTTTGCACGTAACGAGTTTAATCTCGATTATTTTGTACAATCCCGGTAAATAGATTTCATATATTCAGAAATTTGGTTCTAGATACATTAAGTTATATCTTCAGTGTTATATTTGTGTTATTTAATCTATAGTTTTTGAGTTATGAGTGTTAGTGTGCGGTATCACTAAGCTAAATTCCTGTGAGGGGTGATTGAGCGCCATTCGGTGAAAAATTAAAACAAATTCAAGTTGTCAGTTTCATTTAACTGTTGAATTTATGTATTTTTCCGCAATAAGACAGTTTCATAAATTTTTAATTACAAGGAAAATTCTAGACGACAGAACGGCCGACATTTTAGCACTACGTTTAGAACGTCATTGAACGTTCCCGTGTTTCTTCAATGAATTATTGTCTTTACTCTTTTCATTTTCAGGACTTAAGTATATCAATTTCATAAAAATGGCAGATGATATGCCTACATTTAAATGCGTGCTCGTTGGCGATGGTGGAACAGGCAAAACTACGTTTGTAAAACGGCATTTAACTGGAGAGTTCGAGAAAAAGTACGTTGCTACTCTTGGTGTTGAAGTGCACCCTTTAGTTTTCCACACTAACCGCGGCCCTATAAGATTTAATGTTTGGGATACTGCTGGTCAAGAGAAATTCGGAGGTCTTCGAGATGGCTATTATATCCAAGGTCAATGTGCTATAATCATGTTTGATGTAACTTCGCGAGTAACATACAAAAATGTACCAAATTGGCACCGAGATTTAGTTCGCGTTTGTGAAGGAATTCCTATTGTTCTATGTGGAAACAAAGTTGATATAAAGGACAGAAAAGTCAAAGCAAAAACAATTGTTTTTCACAGGAAAAAGAACTTACAGGTGAGAACCATAAACTTATTTTAATATTTATGATAAATTTAGTATGAGCTACATACAGTTCTTGTTACAAGAGTGTCGTCAAAAGCAAATATCTAAATCATGTCATTTATAGATAAAACATCATGCATATACTGTACAAGTTGATCCCAAACATAGAGAAAGAAAATGGAGTATGGTTTCATGAACAAAAATGAATCATTTGATTTTGAAGGAACATTGATGTTATTTTCCTTGTTATTTATTACTGTATTGTTACATTTCAAAATGAGCCAAGTTCAATGTTAGCCATTCATAATATCTAATATATATTTAAACATCATAAAGAAGACCTAAAAATGTTATGTACAATTAAAATTGGAGTTGTTGGTCCATGTTGAAATGTAACAACTCTATTGATCATTACGAAACAAAGGTTTAAGAAGAATATTACTAGGTTACGATGAAATATTTTCTTTAAAATAAATGTACATGAAGGGGGTTTGAAGTTCACTTTATCTACAACTTACCTATCTTGAAACTAACAAGAAGGTAGCTTTTGTTATGTTGTAGTATGATTCTTTGACAATGGTCTCGATGGGTCGTCATAGGGTTAGATTTTCAAAGCAAAAATTATAGATAACCATTGCACAATATAGTGTAATTACTTTAATGTCAATCAGGTTTTGGATGACTGATAGATAAAAAAGTGACATTGCTGAAGTAATACACTTATTTAATAAAAAATAGCGTAACTAACTATTCTGACAACCTTTCATGCTCTGACAGGCATATAATTTACACACACAGCTAAATACAGCTTCCAGTCCTGCTGTACCTTATGTCTACTTTTTATAACCTGATTTATACATTCAGTTACTACTGATTTTATAAATTGTTACTTCAAAATAACTAATTTATTTCCATACAAAGCAAAAGCTACAGCTATAAGATTGAGATTTCTGTATAAAGATGGTTTTCCTCTATATAACTGAGGTTAGCTTTACCCAGTGTAATACTATAGTATTGGGGATTATTCAACAGGTTATGAATAAATTTTGACATGTGTCTAGGGTTGTACACACATCTTAAAAACGGTGATTGTACACTATGAGGCGGACGGTAAACTTGTTTTCCACTGTATGTAAAAAAAATTGAAACCATTGTCCAAATAATCACAATGAATAATAGTAATAAAATTTATGTGTAATATAATGGATTACTAATAAGACTATTATTTAAAAATTGCATATTAATCTTGTTTCATTTATCTTTTTAGTATTATGACATCTCTGCTAAGTCAAACTACAACTTTGAGAAACCTTTCCTGTGGTTGGCAAGGAAGTTAATTGGTGATGGCAACCTTGAATTTGTTGCTATGCCAGCTCTGTTGCCTCCTGAAGTCACTATGGATCCCACATGGCAGAACCAAATCGAAAAGGATCTCCAAGATGCACAGAACACTGCTCTGCCTGAAGAAGATGAAGACTTGTAAAAAATTAATGTTAAAATTCTTAGTGCCCTATAAATGTTACTGGAAAGATCATGCAAATGTGTTAGGTATTATTATGTACACGAAGTATTGAATAAATTTCATTCCATTAGCTACCAATTACCTAGAGGCACTCTTGTGTGAAAATTAATTTAAATAAACTTAAATTGTTTATGAACTTTTAACTAGTGCACTTATTTTTTATGTCCCTTAATTTTAGTTCATATAATTGTTTTTAAGGTTTGGTTCTGAAAATTGTTAGAAGCTTGCATTGATCACCTAATATATGCTATATATATGTATATATATACATACATACTGCATCCTTACATTTGTACGATTACTCAATTTGGCAAACAATAACTCTTCCTATTTATTAAATGTTGTATTAGAAGTAAGAGACATAGGTACATAATTAAACATACTCTTTAATATTCAACTTGTCATTTTGTTTTCTGTAAGGACTGAAAATATTTTCCTGTAAATTAATGGTGATTACTTTATAATAAAATCTTGGAATCGTATAGAGTATTTTATTTTGATCGAAAATTGTTACGTTCTAATCTTACAAACTGATTTACAAGTGCTAATGGTGGAAAAGTAGTTTTGTTATAGTTGATGCTTCGTTCTCGGCAAAATAGTTTTGTTCATGATTTTTGTTTTACGAGAATCGCGTGTTTTAATGAGAAGTATGAATTCAAAGGTAACTTTCTTACGCTTACATGTGTTAACTATCATCTTGATGAAATTTTGCATATACGTTATCAAAAGTAGTACTACTACTTTTCATCAAAAAAAAGTACTATTCCCGAGGGCTAGATCCTCCATATATCCAGAGCACCTGCTCGCAAAAGCTAGCATGGAATAATTATTAGATCTTTTATTTTTATATTCTCACCTAAATCCTACAATCCTTTTACTCATTTAAGATAAATTTTTGTTGCATTTTTTCATTACTACTTGGCGCCTACGGGAAAAGCGTAACCCAATATATGTATGTAGTATCTATGGCGTAACCACTCTTGATGTCCTTTTTCTGCTTATTGGTTATGGCAAAATCAGTTCAGTTCTTTCAAAGGTTATTCCAAACAAACAACAGACATTTATGTATGTTAAGACAAAGTTCTTAGAATATTATGGATTAATCACCATGATGTGGGTACAACATATGACGAGGCTGTGTCCACAACAATGCTTACGACTTAAGACCCCAGTTTTTTTATAGCGGTTACTCTTAACTGGCAACGTATAAAAGAAGTTTATTTATATAAATGCAATACTATTTTTGTTATTGCCTATACACAAAAGTTCAAGGGATCGGTTCCAAATCAATGCTTTATGTCCAACGTCCGTATTTACCTCTGCCTTGATTAGTTTAATAACAATCTGTAAACACTGCTTTGGACATTCTTTTCAAGAAATCGCTTATGGTAAGTCTTTAGACCAAGCATCTTTCAGTAAGTCAAATTTTCTTAGTATAACTATCATTTCCACTTAATACAATGACCAGTTATTTTTGGTCAATTCCGTTTTTAGACAGTAATATATGTTTATTTTAGTACTAGCTGACTCGGCAAACTTCGTACCGCCTAACAGTCGATCCCTGTGGTCGATTCTTTAATTATTATTTTTTTACTTATTCTGCTATTCGGGACGCTATATAAATATTGACATTATTTATACGATACTAACGTCACTCAATAGTTTTGCCTTCCCGGAACCTCTCCACTAACACTTAAACTTTAAGATATCGTATTAAAGTTCAAAAATTGACTTTTAAGTATTATTACGAATCGTTTGTATGGGAATATAGAAAAGTGTTGTTTTTAGACTTTTTCAGGCAATTATTTAAAATTTTCTCTCCGTAAGAAACATGCTCGTACTTCATGGAATATTCTAAAAAAAAATTGGCGAAATCGGTTCAGCTGCTCTCGAGATTTGCGCTTAGCAACACATTCAGCGATTCATTTTTATATTATAGATGTAGTCTTATATCTTCTTCAGATGCGAATGTTAAGATGGATGTGTGGTGTAACAAGTATGGATAAGATTTAGAATGAGCATATCAGAGGAAGTTTTAAAATAGTACAAATGACAGAGAAGTTGAGGAGTAATAGGTTAGCATGGTACGGGCATATTATGAGAAGAGATGAAAGTCATGTAACAAGGAAAGTTTTGAGTTTGAAAGTAGACGGATATAGGAGTAGAGCAAGACCGAAAAAGGTGTGAATGGATTGTGTGAAAAAAGGTATTCGTATAAAAAGTGTGAATACTGAGATGACATCTGACAGGGGAGAGTGGAAAAGGAAAACATGTTGTGCCGACCCTACTTAGATGGGATAAGGGTAAGATGATGTTGTCTTTAGGGTTAGTTGATTTTTATGACAATATATAGTTTCAGTTATATTTTAAAACGCTGTCTACTATATGATAATGTTTCTAGTAAAGGATTTTTTTTGCAATAAAACTACAACATGGACTTTATATGCCAAATTTTATTGTTTTAAATGCATTAACAATGTCCTACTTTTCTAAGAGTAAACTATTCCTAAACAATTTATTTCTTGGCAGCAGCCTTTTCTCTCGCCTTCTTGCCTTCCAGAAGTTTTAATCTTTCTTCTTCAGATAGATTATTGTTGATTTTAGTGATGACTCCGGTACCGAGTGTGAGATCTCCTAAACGCAATGTGAACCTCTGTCCTGTTTCGCACACCATTGGCTTCAGAAGACGTAATCGCAAACTAGAAAAATGGAATGTTTGTATTATACTTTTAAAATAACTATAAATTATATAATTTAAGGAAACCTACATAAATTATAGATTAACAAAGTATTATCATAATTTTGGTTACACAGTAGGAGAAATTTACTATAACTATGAGTGTGTTTGCATTCAAATGTTAAGCTTAGCGTCAATTAAGCAGGTTAATTAGACATGTGGTATTTTTTAAATAACCCCATTAGCTATTTAACATCAAATTGGCATAATTTTACAAAATTGCGTGTTACCATTAACGTCGAACTACTGCAATAATGAAAGCTGGACAGCAACCCTTGTAACTATATTGCAATTACACTGGATATATCGATAGCTATTCAACCTCAACATAAATATTTATAATGCTATTAAAATCTATAAATTAATTGCTTTAGTACATTCTCAACCTTTCTATAACTGTTTTTAGTCACAAATCAATAGAATATGCTCTTCAATTGGTTTTCAATCTCCATTTTATACAGCGGATTGCTGACCATTGACTATACAGTTTGAAATTTGATTGGTAAAATGTTTTAAGTTTTTTTACCAGTCAAATGTTGAATTCATTTTCTTTTTTCGAACTGCCTAGCAGGCCTTCATAGTATCACCGGGACTACAAAATATTAATATAGACATGGCTTTGATTATGGCCGAGTGGATGAAACATTTAACTTGAAAATATTTTTTTATTAGACGCTACATTTTACAGGGGCCAACAGATACTAATATAGCCATTTTAAGTATATTATGTATAGCCATTTATTATAAGTTTTATTTGCCATATTGTATATTAAATATTAGAATTTATAAGAAAATACTTACGAAGCATCTTCACCAGGCATTACCATTTCTTTGTCTGGAATAGTAACTTGGCTGGCACAATCCCAGGTCATAGAGAACATCTGTAGCTGAATGAAAGATGTAAACGGCTTCGACCTGCCACCCTCTTCCTTACTCAATATGTAAACTGCTGCTTCAAGATTATCATAGGCTTTTACTGTTCCAGGTTTAGCCATCACCATGCCACGTTTAATCTGCTCTCTTTTGATCGAGCGAATTAGTGCACCAAGTTGATCTCCAGCTTGAGCTTCCTCTAAAGTCTTGTGGAACATTTCTACTCCGGTGACAGTGGTTTTCATTACTTTACCATGACCAACAATTTCACATTCAGTACCCTTTTTCAAGACACCTAGAACATAATTAGTTATTGTATTATTACAACCTGTATGCAAACTGGTTGTTACAAGTAAACAACCAATGAATCATCTACCAGAAACAATGGCATTCTAAAAGTGGCCAATGTCGTACTTTGTCGAATCGTTCGAAAAATGACGTCAGCCTTCCAGGTTGTCCGTTTATTCAATGAGAGGTATATAAACGCACCAAGGTGTCGGATGGAGTTCTATTCTAGACAATACAGAGAGAAATAAAAGAAAGAAATCTTCAAGCGGACTGCGATTACAGGGTTATAAATGGTGTAATCGTGACTGTGGTGTAATTGTGTTGTTGTTGTTTAGTGAATCCTATTTCATTTTTATCTGTAGGAGTATATAATAAATTTCTCAGGATCCGATGAGTATTTGATTAACTTATGGTCGTTACAGTATTATTTACCACAAACTCTTTATTTTATTTATTAATAGAGAAACTAACATTAATTGTAATTAATGTTACTGGCGTATTGAATAATAAAACCTATAGTTTACATTCTTGGTCCAAATCCGAAGTAACTTGTAAGTTATTTGAAATCTTGATCAAACCTTATTTGAAAAGGTAATTCTAATTTTGACCAGGAATGTAAACTATAGGTTTTATTCTGCTAAACGCCAGTTTCATAGTTATAAACAATAAAATGTAACTATTTTATTGTAGCAAGAAAAATTATAACAGTATTGTATCTAATGATAGCCAAACTGCAGTCCAAAAATAACGGTGACAATTAGGAGATTTATTATGCACATCCGATCGACGCTATCATGTCGACTTATAAGCCACTCGGCATCTGGGCATACTTAAACTAATTCCGAAATGTGACAGCCTTAAGCTTCAGTAACTTCAAAAATTTATTAACCGACTTAAAAAAGGAGGTTCTGTATTCGACCCGTATGTATGTATGCATGCATGTATATATATATGGATGTCCGCGATTTCCAAAAAAACTACTAGTCCGGTTTGGACGGAATTTTCGCTGTTCGATGCCTATTAATAACTATAATTTGCCTACGGCCGTCGCTCTCGTCAGTGTAGATTACATATATTCTTTGGGAACTGTACTTTTTTTCTAAATAAAGCGTAACCTATCTCCTTTTCTGTACCTCTGACAATGTGTATGCAAAATTTGATGATGATCAATTTAATTAGTTACGGCATGACAAAGAAGCTCCAATTCGCATTTATAATATTAGCAAAGGTATACCATTGACTATTTTTATGTAAAAAGTATCTTATATTGTAATTCTTCAGAAAAAGTATGTCTTATGAATACAGATGAAGGAGTCAAGACACGAGTGGTTGAAGGTGATATGCAACATTTTTTATTATTCATTTTATGACCTGAATGAAAGTGTTATGTTCATATACATATTCCATTCTACTTAGGCTTGCGCGAGGAGGCTTAGAAATGAAAATAAACCAAAGTACTCAAACTATAGACATAATACAAGCAAAGATGAGTGTAACATTTTACACTCATCCATAAATATCTTCAATTATACTGACTTTTTACCTAAAGTTTTATGTAGATATATTTTACAATAAATAAAAACAACACCTTTGAGCATGAAATAATTGATAATGAAATAGAAAGGTGTTAACCCTTAAATGCCTATTTTTGCCAATAGTCTAAATTCCACTTAATCATATTAAAAAAGCTGAGTGTATGCATTTCCGAAAGCATGTGTGTGAAAGAAAAAGTCGACATCGCTTCTGGCAGGTAATTTATATTTTTGTGGTTGTTTTTTTTAAATTAGTTTCGAAATTCACAACAAAAATCATGCATTTAAGGGTTAAGCCATGTTTGTGAATTCCTCAGTTATGAAAAATGAAGATAATTCGGTATAATAATGAAATTAAAAAAAACTTATTTTTACAGTTTTTATCATTTTGAGCACGATATCATCTGATGTTAAATGATGTGATCTGAAATGAAAAACACGCTAACCTAGTTGGACACTGGCTCTTAAGTGCAGATGAAGGAAAACACCAACAGGTGCTTGGTGACAGATTCTCAACTTGAAGATGGTAGCTAACCAGGCAGGTTTTAGAAGACTACTATGGTGCTATGTTTTCATCACGTTGTTTTTCTTCACCAAGAGCTCCTACTTAATCCGCAAGGATTCGAACCTATATCAATCGACATGATATTCGTACACACTATCAACTGAGCCATCACCACATGCTTTTGTAATAATCAATGACATATATTACCTCGGTACAAACGTCCAGTAATCACTGTACCACGTCCAGGAATAGAATGAACCGATTCAACCGGTAAGAGGAACGGCTTCTCTAACTCACGCACAGGAGTAGGAATGAAGGAGTCTACTTCTTGCAACAATTTATTAATAGCCTCTGCACCGATTTCGGGACTTTTACCCTCAAGCGCACAAAGGGCTGAGCCTGCAAATATATATTAATAAAAATTGAAAACAATTATTAATTCAATTTGAATAAAAAATTATCTTGTCCCATAAATGTATTGTAACATTTAATTACAAAATAGATATTTATAAAAGAAGTTATATCTGTTTTTTGTTTATTTAATTGATTCTAATATATGCAAATGACAAAAAAAGACTTGCCACGGTTTCCCTTTTGTGCAATGTACTGATGTGGTATGATTAAGTGCTCGAAACGATTTAACTCAATTTTTGGGGCCTTTGGTATTTGCAATCTATCAAAGCCACAGGTGCTTAGCTACGTAAGAAAGTTCCCACAACTTTTGTTTGTATTTAAGATCAGTTTGATTTACATTCAATGCCCAAAACGTAACTAAAGTATTACATGTTAAGGATTCATACAATATTTATCAAATTAGTTCAAATACTTTTTTAATAAAATGTAAATTATAAAAATTATTACTGTGGGTTATTCTTATGAGATAAACATATCAATGGGGAGTTTTTGAAAATGTACAATTCTGTAGTACATAAATTTTATGTATCTCATAAGGTATAGCCAGTTTTCCAATAATAGTTAAGAGTGTAGAGTAAGCACCCGAAAATTCATTCCTTCGACTTCATTACAATACTAGGATTTTTCTTTACTTCCATATAAAATATATAATGTAAAAAAAAGAACTAAAGGAACACAGATACCAAAAGTGACCTTTGTTTTTTAATATTTATACAATAGATTAACATATTGTAATATGTTGATATAAATATATTAAGCATTTGATAATATACCAACATATAGATTTCAAAGAAATTTAGTATTAAAAGCACATTTACTATAAAAAAAATTATACTTTATAGGTTAGCGTTTGACCACAATCTCATCAGATGTTAAATGATGATATAGTATAAGATGGTAGTCACGCTACGCCTAGAGGGAGACTGGCTTCTCAAGTGCAGCTGCCGGAACACATTAACAGGTGCTTGGCGACAGATTTTAAACTTGAGGGAGGTTTAAACTAGCCAGGCGGACTTAGAAAAAGCCCTACCACCATACCAAATACTTGAAAAATAAAAGGTTACTAATATTGCAATAACCATTTAACTCAATCATGTTTTATACCTTTAACAACTGGTATTTTGTCACCATCATAGCCCATTTCGGACATGAGTTCACGAATTTCCATCTCAACAAGCTCCACCATCTCTTCATCAGCAGCATCAACTTTGTTAATGAAGACTACTACATGCTGAATACCAATCTGTTTGGCAAGGAGTAAGTGTTCACGGGTTTGTGGCATAACACCATCTGTTGCTGCCACCACCAGTATAGCACCATCCATTTGTGCTGTCCCTGTGATCATATTCTGAAATGAAAAAAAAAACTTGTATTTATACAAAGTAATTATAATAAATATATTATTCAAACCTTTATCTGTCTATCTATATATAAATAGGCAGAGACAAGACAATTACATCTTCCTCCTCCACTTTTGAACTCATGTTTGTAGGAGATATTGGCAAGTTTTACTGTTATCAATAAATAATTTGGAATAAATATGTTTTTTTTATATATTGAGTCTTGAAAAATTAATGAATTATAGTTGAATACCCACCATTAGAAAATCACTAGTATAAATAAAATGATAGAAGTCCACCTTATTACGTCATGCGTCACAAAACTACTGGACAAATTTTGATCAGTGTTTTTTCATTTTACTTCTTAGACAGTTAATCCTTATTTAAAAAAACAATTATCATGATGTCTTCATTTAATTGATTACAGTTTTAAGAAACTATATATATTTTTAAGTACTACTACTACATGTTCTGCTTCAATTGGGCAAGTTGTGTGTTATACATTCACAGGAGAGAAGTATACAGATAACAATGTTACAAAGAAAACTTATAAACAAAGTATATTTTTGATTAATTTTTATTTTATATTCTTTATTTCGTGTCTAAAATATACTGTTAAGATAATAAGACAAAATTGCTGTACAAAGATTTATTTTACCTTTATGTAATCAGCATGCCCAGGACAATCTGTATGACCGTAATGCCTCTGTTCCGTTTGATATTCCACATGAGCAACATTAATGGTGATACCTCGGGCTTTCTCTTCAGGTGCATTGTCAATATCTGAGTAACCCTTCTTTTGAGCTAAGTTGAGATCTGATAATACTGTTTGAAACAAAAGTATGTTAAATTTTCTATCATATTTTCTGTTTATTAATTAAATACTTTTTTTAAATTATGTATCATTGAAAAAGATATATTAAGTCACTAATTTTAAAAGAATTATAACATGACAGTTAATTTCATGGATCCATTCACTAACAATATTATTATCCTTTATAGATTTTTGTATCAATTGACCACAATCTTGCCTAATATGACTATATGACACAAGATGGTAACATGTTAAGTCTAAAGAGAACTAACTCTCAAATGTATCTTTTGGAATAATGAAATGTGAGCTTAGTAAAAGATCTTCAACTTAGAGGTAATAACTAACCAGGAGAACATTAAAAAAATCCTTACTATCATAAAATTTTTGAATACGCTTTTTTCCAATTCCTGTTATTCTATCACTATGTCCATATATTTTAATTTTACCCAACATTGTTTTGTATATTTAAATTATTTCATAATATGAAACAATGATGACTTAGTGGTGAACAAAAACATTGTGATAACACTATAGGATTTTAGCAGGGCTTTTCTAAGCCCATCTACCTCACTTCCACCTCCTAGTTGAAAATCTGCCACTAAGCATTTATGAGTGTGTTTAGATACACTTGATGTTCAAAATGCCCTGTAAGTTATAAGCAATAATATTGTTAACAGCTACAAATTCTCTACATATAACTTAGGACATTTATTTTGAATACCCACCTTTGGTTATAGCGGCAGTAAGTGTTGTTTTGCCATGATCGACATGTCCTATTGTACCCACATTGCAATGTGGTTTTGTTCTCTCAAAAACTTGCTTCTCTGCATAATTTCGCCTTAGTACACAGCTTATTGGAGTAAAACTGGGTAACACTGTAGTGCTTCTTATATGGCTGCACTGGCTTTGTTTAAGCACCAATTTAACAGCTAAATAAAAACAGTTGTGTAATTATTTTTTTAACTATGAGTATCAAATTATGTTAGTTAACAAGATTTACTTACACAATTCAGTTTTAATTTTACCATGTAGTTTTGACAATATACCATGTTATATATGGTATTATGTGCTTGTATTGCAAAATATGACATTTCACAATTAATCACCCATCAACAAATAACATTGTTAAAATTATAAAAAAATAAATTTTATAATGAGTAAAAATACATTCATTTAAATGTTAATTAGTTGGCTTAGCTTTCCATTGAAGTATGTTGAGTTGGGGGATGTTGGGGCCCCGAATGAAGTATCTGGGCCTCACCCTGGACGGGCGCTGGCGGTTCGAGTCCCATTTTGAGGGGCTCGGACCGCGTATAGCAGGAGCGGCGGCGGCGCTCGGCCGATTGCTCCCCAATATCGGGGGGCCAAGTGCCGGGTGCCGCCGACTCTATATGGGAGTCGTGCGAGCGATGGCCGTCTACGGGGCCCCGGTGTGGTCTGATGCCCTCGGTGTCGATAATGTGCGGGCGCTGCGTGCCGCGCAGCGCATTGTGGCACTGAGGGCTATCAGAGGATACCGCACCGTGTCCTCGGCGGCGGCCTTCACGCTCGCCGGCTCTCTGCCCTGGGAGCTGGAGGCGGGTGTTCTTGCCGCCGTGTACAAATTCACGGCGGCAAGGAAACGTTTGGGGGAGCCTCCGGCTCCCAGGGAGATAGAGGGAAAGAGGCGAGAGGGGAGGGAGACCGCTATGGAGCGGTGGCGGCAGGATCTGGCGGACGCGCGGTACGGGCGATATACGGTGGACGCCGTCCGCCCGGTCCTGCCGCAGTGGATTAAAAGGGAGTGGGGCTCCCTGACGTTCCGACTGGTGCAGGTGCTGACCGGCCATGGCTGTTTTGGTTGGTACCTGCACCAGATCGCTCGCAGGGAGCCGACCGCCGCATGCCACGAGTGCGGCGCTGAGGAGGACACCGCGCAGCACACACTGTCTGAGTGTGCTGCGTGGGTGGTGCAGCGCCGCACTCTGGCTGCGGTGGTGGGAGGAAATCTGTCGCTGCCGAGCGTGGTTGCGGCCATGCTCGGCAGCGAAGACGCCTGGACGGCGATGGCCTCTTTCTGCGAGGATGTAATCTCGCAGAAAGAGGCGGCGGAGAGGGCCCGAGAGGCGGACCCTCTCAGCGGCCGTCTCCCCCAAAGGAGGGCCGGTGGAAGGAGGCGGCGATTTGTCCGCCTCCTTCCACCTCCGTAGCCGGACCTGAGGAGATGGGCCGGGGGGCCCATCTCCTCATTGCACAGGTTCGGCGGACGAGGGGAGGTAGCTGGTCGTGTACCCTGTGTACCTCCCTATAAGGATGGAGCCCGGCGGCCATCTCTCGCCGGGCTGACCGCTGGGGGCGGCATGATGATAGCTCAGCACGGTCCCATGCCGCCCCAACTTAAAGCGGTGGCCGGTACACCGTGGGGTTTTAGTCCGTGCGAGTCGGACATAACCCATTCTCTCCCCCGGGAGGATGGGTATCCATAATGGATTTCCCCACGTTAATAAAAAAAAAAAAAAAAAAAAGGGGGATGTTATATTTTTTTAGAGTGGTTACATTATTATAAGCACACACACAAAGTTTTAACATGTGGAGTTTTTGAGAAAAAAAAATTGAAAATCAATGCCTATAATTTATTATGCAAGGGGCATAGAGGCTGCTCTTCCTGTAGCGCGACAGACGTTGCATTGTTAAAATAGATACAGAAATCCGGAAATATCTTCAAAATTAAAAAATTTAAAAACTCAAAATGGTGGGGACTACCCCACTTTTCCTTTTAAGGGGGGTTAGTACAGATCTCCCTATCCACCCTCAATTCAACAGACGTCAATGGACAGTCATACCAATTAGTTTGTTGCATAAATAAATGTATGAAATCTGTTGCAAAAGTATAAAAAATACCCCAGTAAAAGAATAGTAAAAATTGGTTAAAAATGTTATAAATATGTAGCTAAAGAAACAGAGAATTTGCATATTGATAAAGTCAGTTAAAAATAATAATCAACAAAACAAAACTGAAATAAAATACATATTACTTTACAAATAATTCTTTTTTATTGACCAAGTCTATAATACAAACACAAAAAATTAACAAATTCTATGGGAAATTAAAGCATTTCCACAACTAGCAGTTTTAGAATGATCAACTCTATATCGTTATACGTATGGGTTCAAATTTCCAATATTTTATATCTCATAAATAAATATAAACATAGGTACATTAAACTATATTCATAAATATCATTATTTTAATTGCTTCTTTTACATAATCCTCTGATAACCAATAAGAATACTATAATTTTAAACCTACACCTACTAAAATAACAATATTAGAAACTGTCTTAAGATAAAATAATACCTTAGAATAAACTCTTATGTGCTTCTTAGATGCCTAAATAATACATTAGTATAGAATAAATAGCCATTAGTCTCACCTGGGTTAACCAAACTTTTTACGAATGATATGGAAGTCATTCTGATTCACACCTAAAGGTGGAAGTTACAGCTAATATTTGTACTGGAAAACTTTCCTATTTTATAAATTCAAATTTTTAGCTTTATGATATAAAATACACTGCGGTCTTAGGTTTATTTCAAGTCGACTCAAAAAGACGGAGATGAAGTATGGCGTAATTAGTGATGCGAAACGTTTGAAGTATAAATCAATAATATAATATCGATATACAATTTAAGTACATTTATCATATTTCAAATTAATTGTTCCAATAACGTCCTTGGAACAGAATTCTTTAAAATTAGCTTGAAGTTGTTTACAGAAGTCTAAATAAAAATTTTATATATTCCCATCTCATTTTATATTCATCAAAATAAAAAAACATTTTGATTAGAACTTTGTATTAAAAAAATATATACTTAAAATTTCCATTTTAATATAGCTATAGAGTTTCTTAAAACTATTAGTTAATAACTAAAGTAAAATGAGTAAAGAGTACATCTGATATCTGTTATTTTTTTGTGTAACTAAACGATACAAATAGGTATGTTTCTAAAATATGCTTTTCCTACGTAGAGGTATCTACATTTCATTTTTGAGAATTGTGTAGGATATGTTTATAGATTGTTAAATATTCTTTTCAAATAAAATCATAACTATGTTAATATGTACTTTTTGTGTGTAACGTTTATCATCTACATTTAAATGTCATGTAGAGAGTATAACAATGTATGAGGTGTTAAAAATCTCCTTGTATTGTCTGTTGAAAACTTATTTGTTTTTGTATTTAAAAACATACATTTTAAATGGGACATATTCTATGTCACAGTTTCGAAACCAGGCGATGTAAGTAAACGCATGTAAAATATGCAAATATATTATTTTATTATATACGTGTATTTGTTCTAGTCGACTGACCACATAAGAACCTGAAATTAACATGAGGAATACTTACTTCAACGGAAAATAGTAGATATCTACATTTCTCGAAGATATAATCTGGATCATGAGAAATTAATGTAATTAATTTTATTACAATTAATAATCTATTCAAGTCTTTTTAGAGGGATCTTAGTTTATCATGTTTATGTTTTTGAAATGTAAAAGATATATGGTAAACATAGAAGTTAAATTTTAAGATGTACCAAGACTCCCAAGAAAGTTCTGATAATAGGGAAATCATCTTGTTAAAACCACGGAATAAAGACTCTTCTCTTTCTTCCGTGGTTAAAACACTGAACTCGTCACGTCATCGTACTTTTAATAACTACGTACTTATTATATTAAATGGCAATACAATCTTCAATAGTGAAGAATAATTGCTAATGTAAGAAGGAAAGGAGAAACGATATGAATTATAAAAAAGACACCTAAATATATACGTAATATTTTATTAAATTATGACATACTACAGATGAACTTACCTAAAGAAATTGAACAATTTAATAACATATTATTATTATTCCTTTAAATTAAGTATTAATTTTTACTTAATGTGATAATTATGAAAAAATAATAGATAAAAACTAAAAATGGGAATAACTTTTTTTTTTAACTCTTTAAATCACCTTTACAATGTAACGAGTACCATGTGAATAAACAAAATGAATAACAATAAAAATATTTTAGTCGAAATCAAAACTTGGAGAAGAGTTTCTTTTTTCAGAAGAAGTATTGGTTTCTGTTTCTGTTATATTTTGAGTATTTGCTCCAAGAACAAATGTAGCTGAAAAAAGACAACACTTTATAACACAATGATGAATGGATTTATTATATTCACAGATTATTTTAAGTTCTCGTATTCACCTGTTTTATACTACATCCCAGTGATGATTTATGCACGCATATTTATAACTATACTGAATAAATCCTATTTTAAAGAGTTAAGATATCGGTTATCTAGCAGTTCTCATTATATTGCATGTTAAAAGAACACATAAAAAACTTGCATAGATTAAACACATATTATTAAAAATGTAATTAGCATACGATTTTTTAATAATATTTTTGGAAAATTGGCAAAAATTGCCCCACATTAAACGAAATTGTCCTCCTTTCGCTGAACAAAATCCCTGTACTCGCATGTACGCCGATATATAAGTTATATGATGGAATCATAAATTCAGTTTACTAATTCAGAGAAACCACCCACCAAATCACCACTTTAAAAATGGATTAGCTTAAGAAAAATTATTGAAATTAGTACTGAAATCAGTTCTGGTGTTATAGGGTAGGCACTAGTCAGCATCTAGGTATAAAAACAAAACTTAAATGTTTGCAAAATTTCTATATAGTTAACACTGCATAAGAAGTTATATCCCAAAGGTTTTAAAGAAGTAAACTTACCATTTATGTTATCAGTACCATTATCAGTAGATAAACACATTGTACCCGTCGAGTTATCACTCACTTGAACTGCCATGGAATTACTGTTTTCTTTTTGGCTATTATTTTCTATAGGACAGTCTTGTATTTTTTTGTTATTTAAATATCTAGGTTCTATGTTAGTTTTGGTGTTTTCTGTAATATTAGTTTGTCTGCCTTTTTTATTTATGTTTCCATTGTCATCTGAATCAGATGAACTTTCAATAGGAAAATCAATACTGAATTTCCTTTTCAGCTGATTTTGATATTTCTGTAAGATAGATCGGTCAATTTTCTTAGGTGTACGAATATTACCCTTGTATCTAGCTATAAAACTATATTTAGCTAAGCGAACGCACAATGGTAATACAATAGCATCATTGGCTTGTGTCATAGCTGTTTCAAGACGTTTGACATACTTCCTATCTTTTAATAAATGCTTGAGCATATGTTTATTAGTTGTGTATGGTTTTAATTGTTCAGTTGACATCCAGGCTCTTGTCACATCTACATCGAAGAATACAACATTATAGTGGGTCTGAAAATAAAAAAAAATTAAACCAGTTTGGGTAACCTTTTTGTGTTAAGTGTTTGAATTAAACATATATTTACGGGTATGTCGGCAAACCCATCGAGCCAATAAAACTGTTCAGTGTCAGGACAATCATCCACCATTGCGGGCCACCAAGGAAAACCAGCCATACGAGCCCACACCACAGAGCCTGCAGAATATTTGCTGTGAATTAAATCTTCCTCATCTCGGACTTGAAGAGGAGCTTCTGGGATGGAACAACTCGCAAATTTAGAGTCTGTAAATATTAAAAGATACCTTGTTAGATTGGTATTGTTAAATCTATAATATTGAAATGTGGGTTTTTAGCTGATCACATAATTATAAACTACTAATTACTGTAAATTGTCATGTACTTGATATGTGTTCTGGAACTATAAATAAGAGTACTTGCAGCTAATTATGACGGGAAAAGTTGTTAGGAGCAGGAAAGCCGTTGATAGAAGATGAAGTGATGACTACATAACATCTTATAATCGAGGACTATTTAGTGTCGTTAACTTTATTGAATACAAAACAATATTTATTGGTAGTTGGCAACTCTCACAATTTAGAGAGGTATCTTCAGAAAAACCTGTATATACAATATTTCATCATCTAGTTTTCAACAAAATAAGTTTGTGGGAATAATGTGAAAATCTATTATTACCTAGAACGTTTTGTTCTTTATAATATATTCCAAGTTATGATGTACCATTTTATAAAATTAATAACTTTATTCAGTCCAATCAAACTATATTTCAGAAATAATCGTGTTTTTTTTCGAACTGAGCTACACTGTTAGCCTGGCAAGGCCACTACAGTTCCACCGGAGTGCTAAGGGGAGCGCTTAAGGCACTCACCCGATTTGTTTAGGCGAACAGCGCAAGGGCACTCGGTGCGCCTCGGCTTGAAATGTCTCCGAATTTCCCGATTAACGTGGGGAAATCCATTATGGATACCCATCCTCCCGGGGGAGAGAATGGGTTATGTCCGACTCGCACGGACTAAAACCCCACGGTGTACCGACCGACCGTACTTGTTGGGGGCGGCAAGGGATCGTTCAATGCTAATCACCTTATGTAGCCGCCCCAACGGTCCACCCGGCGGAAGGTGACCGCCGGGCTCCTACCTAATAGAGAGACAGACTGGGTACACTCCAGCTGCCTCCCCTCGTCCGCCAGACCTGTGCAATGAGGAGATGGGCCCCCCGGCCCAGCCCCTCAGGTCCAGCTACGATGGAGGTAGAAGGCGGGCAAATCGCCGGCTCCTCCCTCCAGTTCTCCGTTGGCGAAGACGGCCGCTCAGAGGGTCGTCTTCGCGGGCCCTCTCCGCCGCCTCCTTCTGCGAGATAACGTCCTCGCAGAAGGAGGCCATCGCTTCCCATGCCTCTTCGCTGCCGAGCATGGCCGAAACCACACTCGGCAGCGACAAGTCTGGCCCTACCGCCGCAGCCAGAATGCGGCGCTGTCCCTCCCACGCAGCACACTCAGACAGAGTATGCTGCGCGGTGTCCTTCTCAGCGCCGCATTAAGCTAAGCTAAGCTATCTATCCATTTCATACACATATGAGTTCGTGAAAAGTGTATGTGTGACCATGCACGTTTCACGAATGTATATGTGTATTTTGCATCAGACTACTATGTTGTGTGACCTATTTCAGTCCGAAAAGGGCAAAAAAACAGCCCACCACTATGTGTACCTAGGTGTGCACGTGTGTGGGGTGATCTGGGTAAATGAAAAACAAGCGTGTGTCACTGTATTCGCGGGAGTAACATGCTCGAGGGCTCCACACTGAGGGACAAACCTAGGCTCGAGTTGTTACAAGAAAAATAGCGACGAGTGTGCGGGATCCTATCTTCACCCCCCGCTCACGGCGGCGTGAGCAGAGAGAGTCGCGGGCGTGGGCGCAAACACGCATCTTTTAAGAGGACATCGAGCGAAAAATAAAGAACAATGGCGCGGTGCCAACTTAACTATACAATTACGTACGAGTTCTTAATGTATCGATCTAATGTATATGAACACGCGGGTTCGAACTGATATTTTGATTAACGCGAATTTATTTATGCGCGGCGCGGGTTAGACGTTGTAACGGAGTCGACGTCCGAGAGATTCGCGAACGGGTTTTCGGTAAAACAGCACGCTGCAACGGCTTACGGCCGGAAGGATTGCGCGCGAAGACTTTGCGGAGTCTATTGTATGCGGAGATAATCAAACTTAGAAACGCAATCCTAAGTCAAAACTTGGCTATTAACTCAAAGGCAGATTTTACTATAGGAGATTATAAATAAATAACTATTGACGACGGCAAGGGTATTTGACTAATGTTTACCTATATGTCGTCGAGTGCATGTTAGTCAATTAGGCTCCATATAATGACTATGAATGCTTCAAATTTCTAAATATTTTAGTTCCTATCCAATGTGAATGCGAGTTGTGGTACTAATTGGAATAGTTATGATTACGGATGCATTCTTCTCAAAAAAATCGATTGGAATCGATTCAAGCAAATATCAAGGTTTACAAAATCGATTCTACATTTAAAATTTTAGCATTAAGCATTAGCCGCAGCAAGCAAACCTTTTATTTGAATAGATGAAGGGAATTGAGGTCATAACGCCATCTATTGTATTTATGTTTATTTAAGTTAAAAACTGTCCCATGTTTGAGTGTGTTGAATTAATTGTAAATTATGTTAAGTGTTTATTTTAATCAAAATAGAAAAAAAGCGAAGCACGATTTTATAGTCTCAGAGATCGGACCATTGATGGATTCTTTGTTTAGTATCGATAAAAACACCAAAATTTCAATGTTAAAATCGATTTTCGATAAATCGGTCAAAGATCGTTATCCCTAGTTGAGACCGGAGAAAAATCAATTCGATCTCTACAATTTCGCGTTTCTGTATGTACCTATTATAGGAATCATAGAAAAAATTAGATTGTTCGCCAGAGTATATTGTAAAAATTCTGATATCTCTCTCTCACTGAATCTGAAATCACTTCTGAAAGATTTTGATATTACCAATTGGAAGATTTATAGCCTAGAATTATATAAATATAATAAATGAAATAGCCATATATTTTTAACTTCTCTAAACAGGTATCAAATGATTACCAGGGTTCATCCTGCAGTACCATTTCTCAGATAATTCATAACTATCAAGAATGTTATCTAAATATCGCCAACGTTCGCAATCATCGCATTGTGCCCACAGTCCAGTTGATCGACGTTTTTGCAGCCAAATTAATTTCTGTTTATGTGATAATCCCAGTGGTGGTTGGCTTAAAAGTTCATTGTATGATCTGTATTAAATCATAATAATAATTACTTTACACACTTTAAACTATGTCATACATAATGTATTGTTTAACTACTATTGACTTCAAAGTGTCGAAGGATGAACTATTAAAGTCTCAGTATAATATTAAGAGTTTACATATATTTGTAAGTTAATTGTGAAATGCTTTACAGTCAATGGAAGTGTTGTGCCCACTGTGAGATGAGGACAAAAAGTTATTACTATATTGTAGTATAGATATCAGATGGACAAACAAACCAGTCCCCATTAATATACATTACATATTTCATATAGGTTATCATATACCTAGAGTATTAAAATATGTATTATAGTTTTCTCATATATTTGAATAATAAGTTTTAAAAATTTTTTGTTTTACACATGTAACCTTATCATTTGCTTTCTTTTATTACATCATCAATAATATAAAGGTATCAGAGATGATCGACTTAGTGAATAAACATTCTACATTTTGGAGTTCTACAATGAAAACTGGTTAACAAACTTACCCAATTTTTTGTATGTGATTCAAAGTTTCATGGTTACGAGTATAAATATTATTTTTTGTCATTAGTTGTTGCTCCATTGGTAACTGTACCTGAATGTAGTTGTATTGTGGAATATATAAACCACTTTATTTAATTAACATTTTTTTTTTCAACAAAAATGTCAAAATTAGTTGATAATTAAAAAAAATATTTATTATATGGGACATTCCCGGGACATATATATATGACATACTTTATTATCATAGTAATAACATCCTATTGATTAATTTTAGGATAAAAAACATTGTGAATATGTTTGTTTTTAACAAGAACTATATTTTAAATTATTCAGAGCCTAAGTGTACATATAGGTATAAAACTACATAAACAGCTATACCAAAATCATAATTATCATACTCAGTAAAAGTATTAATCATTAGAATCATGAAAGCATTACTACACAGATACAGTACTTGGGATTGTCGAGCGTCTTCAAGTGGTTCATTTGCCTTTTCTGTAGGTAAATTAGCAATATTCATATTTTCTTTATAAACACTAACAACGATTACAAAGTAGCACTCGTTATAGAATTCGAATTATTACAATATTTTAAATGTAATAACTAGGAAATTATATTACTATTGACAAGAGCAAAAATTCAAGATTTCGCGCCAAAATTGTAAAATCTTGACATAGACACAGGTCATAGGTAATTTATTTTAGTCTCTGATAGGACTATGAGTCATATCTTATATAATCTGTTTTCTGCTTCAAGTAAAAATATGTATAATTCGAGTATATACCATATATCGTCGACATTATTAATGGCAAAGTTGCATATGAATTTACGATCCACAAATTTCACATTCTCACATTTATGTTGGATAGGTATTTCTAATTTTCAGTTTAATGTGTTTTATAAATTATTTTTATGCATACAATATTTTCATTATAGTATTACAATAATATGCGAGTGGTACATTGATATTATACTCAATAAAAATTGTGATTTATGTTTACTAATTTAGGTAAAAATATGAACCAATTATCCTAGGGTCAGACTATCGCGTTAACATTCGTGTCCGATTATTACGACCACGAAAGAAAGAGAAGAGATTACGACAAAACTTCGTTATCAGACTTCGCAGAAATGTGTGACGAATGCTGTGGTTACATTTCCATATAAACTTCAGTGTTTTTATTGACGCTATAATTCATGCAATTTTCTTGATATACGAGCAAAAGAGGGAACACGCTTGCGTTATCTAATAATAAGTTTTTTAAATGATACCGGGCGCTGCGTCGGCCAACCACAACAAAACTTACAGGCCGTTTTCGATAACAACGATACACCGTCTGAGGCGATACATAAATATAACGTATTCACTTAAATATTACGAATACAAATATTCTTGATAAAAACACAATAATCTTCTTAACATTTATATAACTATGATTGACGCACGGAGATATCAGGGTTTTGATTATTTATCAATCACGGTTTCATGCATTTTTCGATCAGATTACTTACTAGTCATACTGGTCTTAGTCTGGAGGGCCTTTACAGCTTAATTTGACATGGTGGAGAGGGCAGAAGGTACTCTTCCAAAACGGGAATTGTAGTAAGAGTTCCACTATTTCAGACCGTTTTATCATTTTGTACACCAGTGCATCGCCTACGCAAATAATTATATACTGTATAGTTATTACACACTAAAACAACCTTTTTCGTAATTTCATATTACTGGTTCTCCTTAAGAAGAATCCTCATTATTTTTTTATATATGTTTATGCTTCAGAAACCTTATTTAGACCACATAGGTATTATAAAATAATCATGTATAATGTATGAATATAATGAACTCTTATTACGATATTAAATCTATAAATAGTGAAAAAGAAAGAAAAAAACAAATCAATTATTTATATGTATAACTTTTTTGTAGTTTAAGTCAGAGAATCCTCCTAAATTAATAAATTAATTTTTAAACGAGTATTATTATAAAAAGTAAGCATATGGTATACGAAGCATTGTCAGTCATAATTAAAAAAGTAGACTAGTTTATTAAATGTGGATCAACTCCAATATTCAATACTTCAGTCATATTTAATTGTCTAGCCGTGGAATAAGATTGCCTTAAGTGTAGGCGGCCTAATGTCGTTTAACGCTATATATTTCTTTGATACTGGCCATGTTACTAATTTAATAATTATCGGACTTACGTGTTCACACGAAGTCTATAAATCGTGTAACAAATGTTTTAACTACACATATCCTAACAACGAGAACCTTCGCCGAAGTCCGCTAATGTAGCTGTAGAGTTATAAGTATACTTTTTAATTAATAATATTCAAATCAATGTCTATTTATTTTCAAACCTGTATCAATATCAAGATATGATTTTAATAAAAAATAGTATTTATTTTTCTGCATAATTTCATTATTTTATCATTTTTACATTCATTCGTTATTTTTGCAAAGTGGTTTTCAACGGAAGTGCGCATCTAATTTATCGGCTGGCTGCCGGTGGTCGCCATATTTGTGGCGAGTTATAAGGAATTCGGGTTCCTGAAAATTTCGTCCTTAGCGACGAAAGGGAGTGAATATACTCCCTTTTTGTGTTCTGTGTTTCATAGTTGTGTATTTACCGCAAGGTAAAGGCTAATTATATAGAGAAAGTATATTTTTTCTTTCTTTTGTATTATAAACATGGCTTTCTAAAATGTCGGCCTTGCGTATAATATCGTTGTCTCCTTGCGGACTATCCCGCTTTATCGTCTTGGATGTTGGAGGAATCCAGAATGGACAAGAAATCTATAAATCGTTCTGCTCAGTTACAGTCGCGGGTAAATGCCATCGACTGTAAGAAAAATCCTGGTAAGTCCAAGAGGGTCGTAAGTTTGAGTGATAATTTATAACAAGGAAATATACAGTCATCAATCTTATGTGAGCACAGCTGATCAAAAGTAAATATGGATATGTGCTAATAGCACGATGTTTCTTGATGTATTGCACAAGTTTTTTTGTTAGTAATCACGTGATAGTTGCATGATCACGGTAATGAAAACTAGCTGTTGCTAAATACGTATTTATTTATTTCTTATTTTTTATAGTTTTTGTTTCGACTCATTATGTTTGGGTATGTATAAATTGTAGTATATTACTATAATTAAAATTATTTTAAACCTACAATTTTAGATTCTGCACATAAACCCTGGCCACGAAATAATAAGAAACGTGAAGGACCTGGTAGCGCTCCCAAAAATGAACCGTACCGCAAGAATGTACCCTCTCAAAGGGGGAGAGGTCAAGTTGACAGGAGATCACATCCTCGTAGTTGTCCCGGATACCCTATGGGTGGAACACAGAACCCCGGGTAAATGTTATACCATGAAAGTACATAATTACAGCATAATTTAGCTTTTTATTCTTGCAATATCTATATTATGTACTACAGAAGTATCTAAGTACTTTAGTCAAGTTTAGAGAATATAGTAACAATAAAAATATGAAATATTACAGGATAGACGAAAATGATGAGCCAGAAATAGGCTCTGTGTTTGTGCCTGGAAGCAAAAAGCAAAATTTGAACCATTTGCTGAATTTTATGTACCCATCCCGTGGAAATCAGGAACATACTGAGCGTAAAGGCCCACAAGTGTATAGACGCCAAAACCAACAGAGGATGAACCGTCGACATGAACATGATCTCTATTTGAGAGCATAGTAAGTTTTTATTTTATTACAGTAGTCAAGAGATATACAAAATAAAATAAAAAACATTTATATGAACAAATTTAAATAAACATGGAGTGTGTATATATAATATTATATTGTCTATTCATTACTATGACTAAGACTTAAAAAAAAATTGTGTAGATATTTTGCTGATAAACTAATCATTTTTTTAGTTGTCAATTTGTTGTGAAAGAGGGTGGTGACTACAATATAAATTTATTAGATCCTGACATACCCATCAAGTGGGAGCAAATTGAAGAAATTGTGAGTGCAGAAATTCAATTTTTTGTGATAACTTTTACTTTTAATTTAGTAGAGAATCTGTGCATTTTTTATATTCATTGAGGTTATTGGTGGAAGTTATTATTTTACAACAACTATAATCTTGTACAATGTTTTCTATGCAGTGTATCTGTTGTCCTTGATTGACAAGAATAATTATCCTTATTTATATCAATATACAAAAAGTAAAGACACAACAACCAAAGATGTGGAAGGAAGAGCATTCCACATAGGTTAGGTTATTTGACATTGGCTAATAACAACAGTTATTGTAAAACACAATGTTGTAATTTTTTATAGATATATATGCCTAATGCGAACAACATCTATAGTGCTTAGCGATTGATAAACAAATATCCTATAACAAAATTTCAGGTTGTGAGGAGTACTGGTCGATCAGAGTGTCCCATTTGTTTAGGGTCACCAGTGGCAGGGCGAGTGGGCCTCTGTGGACATGTCTACTGCTGGCCATGTGTATTGCACTATGAAGCTGCACATGATAAGCAGCCACCACCCTGCCCAGTTTGTAGTACTCCATTACAGGTCAAAGATATGAAGCCCACTAAGATGGTGCAGTGGAGCTCATCTAGTGAAGAGGTATTTATCTTTTTAAATGTATCATACATTTTTGAAAAGATATATAAAAATAAATGTTAGTTCCATGAAGACATGAAATTAATCTACAATGAGTTTCAGATGTCTTTACTCCTATTGGGCTGATGTCTTAGTACTTGGATTATATTTAATTTTTTATCTTTGTATTATTGTTACTATTAGTAAATTTATAATATATACTTTTATTGTATTATGTCAGCTGGGTAAACAATTTCAACACATATATCACTTTTATTAAGAATATTTTTGAAGTTTATTATTTATATATATCACTGAAGGTAAAAAGGTGAAGTGACAAATTAAAAACAAGATTTATTTTCAAATGTTCAATGTTAATAAAATTTAATATTTCGTTTTTAAGGTAACAATGCGGTTAGTGCGTCGTATGCGTGGATCAACTACAGTAGAGGTAGCGCCATCCCGTGGACAAATCACAGATATTAAAGAGACACCTATATTACCTCTAGAACAAATCGCTAGTGCGCCATTTTGTAAAATATTTGAAGCTAATAAACAACAGGTAAAGATAAATTTTATTTTAATTTTTAAACAAAAGATAACACTTGACTGTAGAAACTCGAACAACTCGCAGATTAAAATGGAAAATACCCCAAAACATACATTAACCACTGGTAAATTAATGTAGTATGTGTGTATAGGTTGCATGCTAATTATGGCTCTGCCAAACATACCATTTTTTGTCCCAGAAAGGTGACAGATTATAATTATATAGTACAATAAAAAAACTTTATAAAGATTGGTGCTCTCTTAGAGTCACATTGATTTTCTTACTTTTGTTGGTATTTGTGACATACAAATAATTAGTTAGGTTTGAATTGTGGACAAATAATTTTGCTGTAAGAGTTACCTAATTTTTTGTCATATTATTTTGTTACTTTGATGATGAGTCTAGTTGTAGTATCAGCAAATGGGATATTTGACAAATATGATATGCTACTGTAATGTCATAATTATGTTATAATTGCAAAAAATATCAATAATGTTGCTAATTAATAGACAATATTTATAGAAAAGAAAAATCAAATTATTATTTATAGGTGCATGATATCTTGAAGAGGGAAAGAAAAGAAATAGAAAACCAAATACTAGCTGAAATTGATACAACAGAAATTGCGTTTCTGGAACAAGCTTTGGAAATGTTGAAATTAAAAGAGGATAATATTAATATGCAATTTTATGAACCTAAGATACTTGAAGAGGTTAAAGAAGTGTCTCCAATTGTTTATGAGAAACAAGACATAAATGAAAATAAACATGACTGGTTTGATGTTACTGAAGAAGGTGCTGCTTGTGTGGAAATAATACAGGATAAAGTTGGAGAATTGAGTATTAATGATTCCAATTTAAACCCAGAAGCAGCAGCGTTTTGCTTCAATGAAGTTGATAATAAATTGAGTGAGATTTTGACACCAGAATTATTATCAAATGATTCACATAATATTGAAGATAGCTCATATTTAACTGATATTGACAAACAAAACCAAACAAAGTATTTTTATTTCTATCAAGGTTAGTGTAAATATTTATTATTTTTTGTTATAAATTTATTAAAGTTTCTATTAAATGAAGATTTTTAGTGTTGTGTTTTTGGTAAATATTAAAAGCACAGTGAATGATTTTTTAATTGTTTTAGCTGAAGACGGGCAGCAAGTTTTTCTCAATAGTTTGAATGTTCGTATCTTAAACGCGTCATGGGGCGCACTACCAGCGGCGCCACTTACTATTCGTGGACGGATTTTACATCGCGAGACTCTGTCACTTAGTGAACAGGTATTTTGATTAAATACATTTGTATACAAAAAAAATTGTATTAAAATTGCATGATATTATATATTTACTTACAAATGAAATGTAATTTTCAGACAAGAAAACATATGCCATATACAGCTCATTTACCTTTACATTGCTCATTTGATATAGTGGAATTGGATTTACAACCCCCTTTTGTAACAGTGGAAGCTTTGGAAAGTTTCACAGGTAAAATTACAGTACAGTATGATGAAAATGTATTTCATTTGTAAGTTGTTTCTATGAGTTTGTTTTTTTTTACTCAGAGGAACTTTATCGTCGAGCCAGGATTCGCGCGCGTCATGATCGTGAGGAACGTCGCCGTGAACGTGCATACCGACGCGCTATGGAGGGTCCGCCCAAACCCGACTTTTTTTCTGATTTGTTATTCCCGCCTGCATCGCAATCTTTCTCCAGCTCTCTGGATCCGCCACTGACTTTAGAACAAAGTAATCCGACAACTAGTGTCGGCTCGCCACCATCTGGACCATCCTTTGCTAAGGTTAATAGTGTAAATATTTTGTGAAACATTAAATATTCTTTGGTGAGCTAAGGTCATACTTAATTTTTGTAATATAGTAGGATTTATTTCGTGTTCATTTTTATAATATTTGGTTTGGTATTGCTGAAAAAACTTGAAAATCAAGCCCTTTTCTTAAGTGTTAAATTCTTTAGCTCTGTTGTGATTTGACTCGATTAAATGAAAGTGAAACGAAAAAACGACATTAAAAAGAGACAAACATATACATTTATGGGATTTAACGTGTGAGAGAATTAGATAGAATACATTATACGGTGTTTCTTAAATTCGCCGTCTCCTCTTCATATATTGCACTACTTATTACTTACTTTGGTCCTTGCATTGTATGTGTGTCTTTGGTCCTTGCATTGTACGTGTGTGTATGTGTGTGTGCATTTACGATTTAGGAAGCCTTGGGAAAAGGCGTCATACCCAGCACGGTGTATTGCTCACATGTATCTTTTATACAAATATTCTATCATTTTTGAAGGGTTCACTTCCACCACACGTGAACTACTGCACATAAGATTGTTTTTGTTCCTGTGTAATTATGGCCAATTACATATTAGTACCCTCCAACTGAACAACAGTTTTGATTTCCTTTTTTAACATGACTTTTAAAATAACAATTAGATATTTACAGTAATTCTAATGGTTTCTATGACACTTCAGATATTAATTTGTATTGTCATCCAGTAACTACATAGTTTTATGCAGATGGCCAGTGCAAGTGGCACGTGGCGTGTGCGCAAGGTTGCACCTCCACCTGAACCTCCTGCAGTGGAAGAGGACAGTTCTTCTCCACGTGTGCTTAGCCTCAGCGATGCCATCGAAGCAGCGCTCCACGCTGTACCCGCGTCTTCTACCAAGAAAAATAAAAAATCGAAACAGAAACTCCTCTTTGCCACGGGCATGCAACGTGCTGCTTAATTATCCTCAATGTGAATTTTTGTTTTTAATATATTTCTTTGTAACACAATTACAATAGGTTTTATTTTGCAACATTTATATAACGTGTTTTGGATCATAAAAATTCCAAATAAACCTAATTCAAGTGTTAATTATAATAAGCATCATAAGGAATTTTTATTATAGGCTTATTAAAATTGTCTAAAAATTATAACCGAGGTGTTTTAATAAATAATGTTATGAAATTATTTTTGTTTTGTATTTAAATAGCTAAATTTACTAGGGCTGTAAATGGTTCTGAAATGTCAATTCGAAACTACTACGAATTAGTTGATTCTGGAAATATACAGCATTATTACTGGGATCAGTCTTTCATTATAAGCACATTGTTTTCTTGAATAAACGTACATTGTATGGTGGTAGAAAATCAATCGCCAAGTACCTGTTGCTGTGTTCCTATAGCTGCACTTGAGAACCAGTCTTCTTCTAGTTTAACGTGACTACCATCTTAGACCACATCATCATTCAACATCAGATGATATTGTGGTTAAATGCTAACCTTTAAGTGTAAAAAAACATGCACATTTTTAAAATTATCAAATATAAACCATAATTTATGGTAAGACTTTGTATTTTATGCTTTCCTATTTCATCTGCGTTTTATATTTCATGTCCATACATAATAAAGTGAAAATAAAAGATTGTTAAAAATCTGTCCAGTAATTTTTGTGCGATGGGCGCACCAATGGCAAATTTTTAATGTGTTATTTACACCAGACAAAGTGTATACAAATGGAGAGTCTATTTTATTGTAAACTAGCAACCCACTCCGGCTTCGTACGGATGCAATGTAAATATCAATAAGGGGTAGTGTGGAGTAATTAATAATATTATGATTATTCTATACTATTGGATGTCTTTGTATACAATACTTACAGCTGTTTTTTTTTTAGAAATATGTTTTCTTTGAAGGTTATTCTTGAAAGCACGACATATAACTGGTCGTGTGAGAAACACTCAACGCTCAAGTCTAAACCTGCAACCTTAAATGGAAAGTGAAACGACTCGCCAGTCGCTGTGCCTCCGCGTTTTAAATATATGATGTCTTCTAATGTATCCATTTTAATGAAATGCTGTTAGGCGCAGTTTTGATCTACATGACATGTACAACGTATGTAATGTATTTAATTAGATAAGGAATAATACTGTATTGTATAAAATAGCTTGGCAAATAACACATATTTTTCTAATATGTAAAAAATAAAAATGGCTACTGTGGGTTATCATCAATATATACCATCTTCATCATCATCATCATCATCAAGGACTTTTTTATCCATCTTTTTAAGATATACAATTCCGTAGTACATTAATTTCTCTTTCTCGTAAGATTTAACGTAAACCATAAAAACATAAACAATATTATAGTTATAAAATAAAAGTGAAAATTAGGAACAAACAATACAACTGAGTAACAATAAATGGAAACAATAAGCTAATATAATACGCCGCATTGTGTGAGCGGTCTGTTGTGCGAATGCAATTACACCCAGGTAGCATATGGTCACCACCTGGGCGGCAAGTCTTAATTAGGTCGCGTTGTGAAGCCAGCTAATTTCGGACTTTGTAGTGCCGCTGGTTTTTCGCCTGCATTGTTGTAGTAGGTATACACATACCACGTTTGCTGTAGGTATGTGTGTCGCTACAGTACTAACGGATTATAATGCATGAAACTCCTGCCCCATTTGAACTAGGTAAGGGATGATCATGTACTGATAAATACACCAAAATGGTATCAGTAGGTACTATAGTAATTATAGTAGAAAGAAATAGATACTTTATAAGGTGCAGGATCACTCATTTAAAATGCGTGATCACTAAAAACTTTCCGTTCAGGTGGTGAGCAAATACTGTCCGCCCTCAAACTTTTTGAGCACTCTGAAGTAGATCCGCAGAACACAAATCTAAATGCCAGATTGATTATAGTTCAATGAAATTGTGAAGCCCCGTTAGGTCAATAGCGTAGTAAGTTCGAAAAAAAAACATATACCAGAGAGACGTGGAAGCGATGAAGGCGGAGCAGGCTCGCCCCCTCCCAGAGTACATTTTTTGAGAAGTTAAATTTTAGGGTGAAAAAATGTAGGCTGGGGGAAGAAAAATTGAGGGATTGAGAAATCATAATTTTTCTTCTATTGCCCACCCTTAGTTACAGAAATATTTTAAATGAATATGACGGTCTAAATTCTAGCATTAATCAATTACACTGTGCTTAATTTTAGAAAGCTAGGACTTGATAAGGTTCATTCCCAATCAGAATGACATCCTTTCCACAAATATAGGAATTATTAAAGTTCATTGACATAGCACATCCTTTCGATTACTCATTATTTTTCTTCGATTACCCACCTATACTTACAAAGATATTTTTAGAAGAATATAATTATCTATACTATAGCAATAATCGAATATGTTTTGCCTCTCGCACAATTAATTTTGGAAAACTGAGACTTAATAAGGCTCACTCCCATACAGAAGGACCTCCTTACAGTTGCCCATCCTTAGATACAGAGATATTTTAAGAAGAATGTGACGTCCCCTATTGCACGCGTTTCGACACGTGTCTTAGTTTGGGTGCTAGTTGCAGTACAGCTGTGGTACAGCCGCATTTAGTATAATTTTGTTGTTGTCTATTACATGTTATTGCTATTTTCGTTTTTTCCTTTTTCTTGTTGATATTTATTATTTTCGTTATTATTTCTTTTTATTGTTACTTGTTGGTATGTGTTATAATTTGTGTTTATCCACTACGAAAAATGATATTTTATGGAAACGGTTGCTTCATTATAAATAAACGTTTATTACGAATTATTTATTACCTAAAAATGTATTTCATTTACAATAACACTTGTAGTGACGTACATGATACCTACACACTATATATACTATATACTATATATAATCTACAGATAGAAACAAATACTGTACAAAACTCACCAATCAGGTGGTGATCAAATGTTATCTGCAGTTAATTATATCTGACAAATACATAATGTGGCGAATTGTTATTATTCTAGCTTGACTGTTACTTTATTGTTCAGCTACTATTATTCTTTTCCAGTTTTTACTTTGATTTTATTAATTAAAGAAATGTAGCATTATCTTGTTCATGTTTTGGAATTTCTACCTGAAACGATAGTGTGTAATATCTTAGAAGACTTTGTGTAATCAGTAAAACATTGGATTCAGTGCATTCACTCAATTATACATAGAGTAAATATGAATAAGAAAATATTTGTTTATTTTAACAACAAGTGATCACCTCTTTTATATGTGTATAAATAGTTTGACTTCATCATTACGGCGGATGTACTAAATTGATTTGATTAAACATTGAACTGTTCAATATATCGAAGGATATTAGGTGACGGGGGGAAAACTGCAGAGTGTCATATTTGTCGAAAATCTTTATCGAATAGGACTGACCGTGATAAATTTAAAAATTTATCTTAAAAATAAACTCGAAAGTTTATCTTTTTTTGTGAACGCTTTGCCTTAAACTGTCTAGAATAGTTCGCAATGATTGTTAAATTTTTACAGTGTGGCGTGTGTGTCGTACCTACAAATGTTTATGAAAGAGCATTTCTGTAATTCTACATCTAACAATTTTAGATTTTTTTACTACAACTAAAAAAAATGAGTGTGGATCTATGAGTATTAGCTAATTTAAATATTTTTTAGTCTGAGTACAAATTATTAATATGGTTATCCATTATTAATTTAGGGTTAAAAATATCGTGGGAGGAAACCACGTTAAAAAATTGACAGAGAAATGGCTTTCGGGCGGAGGGAGACGAATTAAGCCACGTTAAAAAGTTACAGGTGGTGGTGGTTGAAAGGGGCGACCCTCTTTACTGCCAAGATGGACCAAGGATGGAAGGGGCTGGGGACCTAACCTTTCATTGCATATTGGTTTGGTAGACAGGTAGGCAGCTTGACCGGGCTGTCGTCGTGGCCATAGCGTTCGCATTGGGTCGTATGGCGCTTAGCTTGTTCGACCCCGTGTCACTCCATCGCACTGCAGACGGTATCTTGTGGGTCTTTTTAGTCAGTAAGAGTCTGACATCCTACAGCTCCCCAGGGCCGTGGCTGTCCAATGTAGGATTACTTCTTATATTTAAAAAAAATGGTTGCAAATAATTCTCAATATTAAATAGAGTTAATATATTGTTTTTCATTTTGTAATTGTAACATCATCATTGGCGACTTCGCACTTTTTCCATTATAACCATACCATCATCATTATGTTTATTATCACCTCGTAACTGGCATTATGATAGTAATCCTCCAGAATTGTATCAACACCACGCACCTTGACTTATAATACCTATACATTACATATCTATACTGTTTTATTGTCTTATATTTCATTGAATGTAATTCTACGATTTTTATAATGTAAATATTGAATATAATTAACAGCCATATTCGTATCATTTTTGATAATGTGGTTATTGAAAAAACACTTTCGCGAATGCCACATTCTCTACATCACTATAATTTATAGTTATTATTTGACATTTCTACCACAGAGTATATCGTGTACAATGTTCCTATTATTATGTCTACGACGTTTACGTCGAAACGTCAAAATTTTCTTTTATTTTGTAAGGTTAGGATCCTAGTCAATATTTCCAATATATTGTTTAGGGAATATTCTAAAAAAATATTATTTTTGTATGGACCCGTAAACTGAATGGCATAACAACATTGTTTAAATATTTTAATTCTAATATGACGTCCCTAAAGAAAGACTTCGTTTTCGAGCCTTTTAAAGTTACCGAAGTGAAATGCCGGGGGCTTGAGACTCCTAGACCTCGCAGTGGACACAGAATAGCGTCTGATGACGTTAATATTTATTGCTTTGGTGGCTATAACCCTTCTTTGCCACAAAATAATATACAAAGGGACACTTGGAGCCCGGCGAGGCCTCTTTTTAAAGAACTATGGAGCTTTTCTATAGCTAATCGAAAATGGAAACAACATAAGGTTATCGAAAATATGCCTGAAGAATTAGCTTCAAATGCTATGTGTATGGTCGGTAGGCATTTAATGGTAAGGATCATACAAAAACAGAAATTAGTTAATGTATTTAATAAATTCTTAATATTTTGTTTAATTGTAGATATTTGGTGGAACAGGAGCTCCGTTTGGATACAGATGTAGTAACGATGTTATTGTTTGGAGAGTAAGCCCAGGAGATGTTAAATTACAAATATTAGATGTTACTGGTACAAGACCTGCAGGATTGTATGGCCAGGCAGTTTTATGTCATGACGGTCACTTTTATTCAGTTGGTGGTACTAATGGCTTTGCATATAATTGTGATATTTACAGGTAATTGAAAACATTACCAATTTTTTTACATCTCATGTTTTACGATTTAATAAATTGTAGACTTGTGTTTGATATCAGGTAACAGACAGTATGAAGGAAGATGGTAACACTTGTTAATTCCAGAAAAAGCCTTATTATATCTGTAGATATTAAACCATACTGTTATTGAATGTGACTTGATTTTTCATCAATTTGAGGAGGTAGCTGGCCATGAAAACATTAGAAAAATGTGTAGTTATAGTAAAGCTATGATTAAATCATAATGTTATCTTTGAAGTTGTAAGGTCCAACCCTATGTTCTTTAACCTGATCTCTCAGTTTTATCTAAGGTACAGGAGAGATAGGGAGTTAGTGTAATATGGGAATAGTTTATTACGTTTCAATTATTCAAATATATATATATATATAAAAGAATCACTGACTGACACATTAATGTACAGTCCAAAAAGGAAGGATTTTTGGAAATTCAAACCCCATGGTAGTACAATGATAATAAAAGTTTTATGAACATTTGTCATTGCTCAATTAATCAGTTATTCTTTTATACATTTAGATATAAATTAAAGTATCGAAAATAATTACTTCATAAAAAATGCTTGCTGAAGCTGCTGAAAATTGCTAGTCTATCTGTATACATAGTATATTATGTAAATGAAAATTTAATTTTTTAAAATTTCAGTCTTGATCTGAGTACACTGGTATGGGAACCATTATTTGTTGGGACTGGACAAGAGGGAGAACCCAGTGGAAGATACAGGCATGAAATGGCTCGAGTTGGTAATAAACTGTATATCCTTGGTGGGGGCACAAGTGAATGGGCTTTTGAACTCATGGAAATTCCTGTATTTGATCTTGAAACTAAAACATGGACCACATTAATACCTAAAGCAGATGAAAGCATGAAAGATACTTTAGCACCTTTACCTAGGAAGTGTCATAGTGCAGTGCAGATTGATACACCAGGTGGTGTTCAAGTGTTTGTTGCTGGTGGATCGGATGGCCAATCGATATTTGAGGATATATGGAGGCTAAATATATCAGATTTGCAGTGGACCCTAATGCAACATACTGTTTTACCATGTCCTTTGTATTTCCATTCTTCAACTGTTACTTCTTATGGCTGTATGTATATCTTTGGTGGTATTGAACCTAAAGAGGATTCTACTAGCCGGAACAACATTCTTTACAAGGTGTGGTTATGTATACCAAAATTGAGTGAAATATGTTGGGAAGCATTAACTACTTGTCATCCAAATTTAGACCAATTGGATAGAAGGACTCTGTTAAATATTGGAATACCGATTCACCTTGTAATCGGTTACATCAGTGAAGTTAACCTAGTTTTATATTTATACGTGTAAATCAATAATAATTACTTAATAATTTATCATTCGGAAACCAAGGTCAAATTGGCAACTAAAAAATGAGTTATCCTCATCCAGCAAAAGAGTACTTCACCTGAAAGCAATGACTTGCCCTATATATAGCGCAAATATGTCCACATATGGAGTATTGCTCACATATCTGGGCTATAGGGGAAACCAACCACAGTTTTCTCCTTTTGACTCAGTACAAAGGCAAGCTATTCGCATTGTTGTTCCGCCTCGAATTAACATATGTTCTAGAGTCATTCTCATTTCACAGATATATTGGGTCTCTATGTGTGTTTCTATTGCCTCATGTATAATGGAGAGTGTTTTGAAGAACTTTTAAGTATGGTTCCCTCATCATCATTCCACACAGTCACCACCTTACACTGGCTGGTTGCTCATCTACATACCGTAACACCCAGCAGAATGGTGACAACAGTAAGGTTTGCTAGTTGCTTTATAATACATATGCAATAAGTTATATTGTTGTGGAATGTGTTACACAGGGTTATGACAATGGGCTCCTCAAAAAGGCATTGGAAACATGCTTTTCAAGGTTGGCAACACAACAGTGATGCTCCTGGTGTTGCAGTTGTCCATAGGCGACGATAACTATTTAACATTGGATGTCCCGTCTGCCTGTTTGCTGCCATTTGACATAAAATAATAAAAATAAACTATTTTGACAATGTGATGTTCTGTTGACTGTAAAAAAATATTTTTTAATTTATTGTATATGATTTTTATATATATAACTTAAATTATCTTTCTTTTATTTCTTATTTAGTAATTTTAAAATCCTGGTCGTCAAGATATCCTACACATATTGAATTATTAGTTTAAAAAGTCATATGAACTTATTAATTTTATAAATATTAATAAAATTTAAGTGCCTGTTGTTTGTTCGGGTTAATCCTTGAAATAACTACACTAATTTTAACACACAGATAAACGGATTTGCTGATAATATCGAGGCATTTTATATTGGTACATTTTTTTATAGGAGCTAAGCAGTAATAATAAAATGTAACTGAGGTAATTTAAAATGGGTTGTGGGGATTAAGTAATAATACTGATCCAGATAAAACATAGTTCCCATGTAGGAACAATATTTTTTAAGAGAGATTTGTCACGGATACCATTTGTAATAATAAAATTAAATAACCCGTGTTTGGGTATACTACATACATTTGGTTATAATTATATAGATTCATTGGGTACTGAATTTTTTTATTTAGAGTGTTGGTAATCCTGCGAGCATTATGGATTTATTGATTTATGATTTTTTTTAATGAAATAATTAGAAGGTGTTATTGTTTGATCCATATGAAAAGTATGAATAGTAAGCTGTTGTAATAATTTATTATTGTTTAGGTACGTTAATATTTTTCTTTAAAATAGGCTTGACCTTAGGGATTTTTTGATGAATAAATTGCAACACGGCGTAGTTACTCATGGGCGTAGTTTAGTACGGGCAGTGGGTGTAACTGCCTAAATTGACACTACAAGCCGAGGCACGTCGTGCGCACTTGTGCTGGTTGCTTATATAAAATCGGCGAGTGCCTTAATCGCTCCCCTTATTAGTCCGGTGAAACTGTAGAGGCCTTGCCAGGTCAACGTATAGTCAGTTCGAACAAAAAACTGCGTAAGTTGCAAGTCATTGGTATTTAACGTCACTTGGTTACCAGTTCTCTTAATACAAAGAGTAATGTAATTAACATTGCACTTAAGATTATTTAACAAGTAATTAAATTGCGCAGGCGAAACAGATGGAATGGCATGTGTGTGCTACGATTTATTCCTTTTGTGTGTAATGTTACTTCTTGGCCTGTTAAATATAAATAACTCTTGAAAGTGATGTTCTAAGAGCACTAGCGTTATCTGAAACCTGAAGGTGTTGTGCCGTGCCTAGAGGTTTTACCATCATGTTGCTAAGTAATGCCTTATGTTTTTTACGGTACAGAGCCAAGACCAAGGTGTTACTAAAGCTTTCTGTCGCGTTCCCTTCAAAATTTGTATTATAACAGGGCTACGGAACGAAACACCTAAAATCGTATTAGTATACTGTCGCACGCAGTGTTTACCAAAACCCTTATTGAGGGTGAATAACTTTCACGTTATGGTTCATTTTTTAACACCTGAACTTTTGCATTTGTAGTCGGAGAAGACCTAGCTTTAGACTTGAGTTAAAGTAAAGATTAGATCAAAGTGTCTGACTAATAAATAACCTGGTTACGCTCGTGTAAGTTATCAAATTTTACATTACGTAACTTTCAATTACACTTCGCATAACTAGATTTTTTTGTAAATTAATGTCGTTGCCTCTAACAAATACAGCAGATACATGTATTCTATAGCATAGATTCAGTAAAACAAACGTAATAATGATTTACGATTGATATTTACAGTTTATTGGTAGCTTAGTAATAAAAATATTTCAAGATTTATTTCAAACAGTGTAGTACATACATATTTATCTAATCTATCTAAAAGTTATATACATATTAACAATATTCTAAAGAATACACTGTAAAAATAAATATCCACTTAAAAATATATTACTTGTAATTTACAAATTTAATTTTCAACATATTTTATGATTTTATTGACGTCATCAGTGAGTTCAAGTTCTTGCAGCCGAGTGAAACAGTTTTCACGAGTGCGTAAATTATACAGAGTGTATAACGTTAGATCACACACTGTTTTTGATTTGATTGTTTATGATCTGAAAACAGGTCAGTGATGTGCGTCGATGACAAATTAAATATAATGTCAGCGAATTGATTTGAAAACACAAAAGTGTCTTCTAAATAGGAGAGCTCTAAATTATATTATTATTTTACATCCTTACTAATTTTATGAATATGAATGTGAGTTTCTTTGTTTGTTTTTACGCTTTCACGTTTTAACTACTTGACCTATCGTAATGAAATTTTGCATACACGTTAACGGTGTTTAGGAAAAGAACACATGGTACCTTTCACTTCGAAACAATGTACTGTTCCCCGAGGTTTAGGTCAAATTTACACTAACGTTAGCGAAGCCGCGGTTAAAAGCTAGTCGTAAATATTTGTCACAAGAGCCAGGAACGCACTATTAAATAGCGACATACATAATGAAAAGTAATACAAATTAGCAGCGACCGAATATTTATTATCCTTATGATGATAAATAAATATCTTCCTAGAACTCATAATATATCCATGTTATTGATATCAGTTGAAGTAAAAATATCAATATGATTTTATACATCCCAATCGCTGCCAGTTTGTACTAAAATTTTCATTATGGACTTGATTACATAATGTGGATTAACATTCTTAGACCATTGTAAGAATTGAATGAATGCAGGCCGGCATGACAGCGGCGACTGGCGATAGATTTGTAGTCTCTCGGTGGTCGCCGCTGTATTTGGATTGTACTGTGCTTATCATCACGTATAGTGCAGTTACTTTGCCGTGCTAGTCGGTGCTAAAAAAAGAAATATAAACATAATACATTATTCTCAATAATACAATATTTTATTTCTTATTTGCTATAATATCATAATGCGTATTTAGATAAATATTACAAAGTGGCGTCTAACATTGTGAATATTTTATTCCGAGATTGCTATTCCAAATTATCCGATTCTTGACAGCGTACTTGTATGAATGAAAGCTGTCGAATACAAATCTCGGTATGAAGAGAAAAATAGGCGTTATTGAAGAGTATAGGTATCTTTTCCTATGTCTTTACTAGTGATTTTTATTGTATTAATTTGAATCTTCTTTAGTCATAAAAAAAATGAAAAACATTGCAAGTTGCTATGGCCAAAAAAATTAAGCTGGCAAGCTAGTACCTACAAATAATGTATATATTCTGGATTCTGCTTAGGTTCACTCTCGCTTAAAGTTTTAAAAAATGTGCTGTGAATTGAAAATTTACATTCATCACCGGACTCATATTTTATTTTCTCCGAAAGAAGAAAACTTCTTACAGAGAAAATTACCTCAACTTCTATTATGTATTCAAAGATACTTTTGTAGACCTTATCCATACACCTATTGCAATAAGGAAATTCTAAAGCCGAGACTAATTATTATATTTTTTTAGTTCCTGGCTTTTGTCACTTTACAGGGGTAAAAAAAATGTATTATGTATTAAACGACGTTTTATTAGTGGAAAATCGAAAAACGTTCGGGTGAGTGCCTGATCGGGTGAGTGCCTTAAGCGCTCCCCTTAGTAGTCCGGTGAAACTGTAGAGGCCTTGCCCGGTCAACTGTGTAGTCAGTTCGAAAAAAAAAGTGGAAAATTCATTTCTAATCCACCTACACGTTAGTTAACGGAAGGGTAAGTAAGACTGTAGTGTAGGCATTAAAATGCAGTTGGAACAAAGGGCATCGGAATTACTTTTGCATGAAGCGCTACCTCCAGCAAGTTCAGTCTTTCAAAGAAGATTTTCTTATTCCTGCTTTCATAACCGTCTACTTGGATCCACTACGTTTGATATTTTTTAATGAGTTTTCGATCCTCTCTGATCTTTGATAAGGTTTTTCTCAATTACTAACCAGGTTTTACACTTCGGTTATTTAAGAACGTTTATTTCTTGGGTATACAAGTGGGCTCCCAAATGTTAATTATACATATATTCTTCCTCGTTACTCAAAGTGTGAAATTAAGATTTTCGGTCCTAATCGGGGAGGACGTCACGCTCCTACGATTACGATTAAATCAAATGTGGGCTGGGTAACAACAAGAGTATTTCCGCTTGCCCACTGTAACGGTGCATACAGTGCAAATCCTTAAACAGCATGTCGAATTCAACTTTGCCTCATACACTGTTCCTGTTGTTGCAGCTAGTGTTATATGTATATGTGCTAGAGCATTACACTTTCCACGTGATTGGACAAAGAATTATAACATAGTTGTTAAATTTTTCACTTCTTGACAAAATATCTTTTTATTTTGTACGGATCTGCACATGCTTTTTGACCAAATGTCATAGGTTAGGCAGTTATCATTTTTATGCACTAAAAAAACCTATGTCAGAGACTGACAATATTAGAGATCTTATAATCCTGGTTGCCATGCCATGACGTCGGAAGCGCAATAACGGTTATTTGGTATCACTAAATATAGATCGTAAGTAAATAAATCTAATTGTGTCTATTTATCATTGGATTACCCCTCCTACTCAATCTATTACTATTGAAACCAATAAATGTATTAATTAAGCAAACGACGTTTAAACGGAAGATTGTCTAAGTATCACGTACTAGACTGAAACTGTGAATCGTGTATGTAATGAGAGTTAATTAGGTAGCAAGAACAGTGGTGGCTCATGATTAAGGATTAGCTTACGAAAACAGGATTAGTTGAAAATGTCAGTTGTTATTTTATCTTGATTATTATATGACACTACATTTCTTGGGTATATATTAAAATGTTATACTTATAGAGCTAATGACAATTGTACTCCGATTTCAAGGGTATAAACGGCAGCGGTCACAAGTACATGCCAATCCGCAACAAGTGCTGGTTGCGTGCGTCGGTGTAAGGCATGCGTCGGGACGCTTGTTTGTGGCCGCCACTGTTTCGCGCCAATTCGCGCCGGCAGTTATGGGAAGCGCGCGCCGTGAGCGGGACATGCTGGCCTCACTTGTTCTCGCTCGTGATTCGAATGCGGATAACCGATAATACCATTGTTTAAAACTTGAAAGGTTGACTAATGCTAATTTAGACTTTCGCACACTAACTTTCTGGGGCGACATTATGAGTTTAAAAATATTTCGCTGTAATTTCGCTTAGTCCTCAATATTTTACGAAAGTGTTGAGTTAGAAGTAAAAATGTGGTCCCGATTGGAATATATTTTGCAATACGATGTACCGGGTTGCTGTGGAAGCGATCTGTAATCAATCATGGTGGAAAATATGATGTTGTCGACGACTCCGTCGGCTCCTCACCGTTCACCAACAGTAGAACTGCACGCAGCGTATACGACTTTTGAAATCTTAGTGGCATTGGTAGCCGTAGTGGGTAATGCGATGGTGATGTTTGTGTTTCGCCGAGACCGACGACTTCGTCGACGCACGAACTATTATATTGTGTCACTCGCTGCTGCAGATTTTTTAGTTGGACTACTCGGAATACCATTCGCAATTTTGGCTTCGGTGGGCTTACCGAGGAATCTTCATGCCTGTTTGTTCACTGTTTCATTGTTAGTGATGTTATGCACAATAAGCATATTTTGTTTGGTGGCCGTGTCCGTAGACCGGTACTGGGCGATACTTCATCCCATGTGCTATTCGAGGAATGTCCGAACTAGAACTGCTATTGGTAAGTTTTCGTTGATTTTTCAGCATAAATAATATTTAATAGTGTATAAACACGTCACTACCGAAATGGACGAGATTATTTTATTATCTGTAAACTGATATCTCTGTGTGGCAAAGGTCGATTGGTGAATTGTTTTATTGGTACTTGAAGATCATTATTATTTAAATACAATAGACACGAAACCATATATGAAGTTTGTAAAAAGAGAATTAACTACTTTTTATAGTCGATTTAATGATACATAAATATAAGTGTTTTAAGCGTAGATTTTTCGAGATGTTTCTTCTATTAACTTAAGACTCTAAAGTTGGTAAAATAAGATGTCTTAGGCTAGATCTGTGCTCAGACAGTCTCTGAAATTGAAGTCTATGATATGAAATTTCAACCGGAATATTTTTCAAACTAACAGATGTTATCATTTTATATAATTAATAATACTTAGTATAGGGCAAAGACAATTATTTACTAACGAGAAAAGTGTAGATTTAAATTATGTACTAAATAAAAAGTAATGTAAATTTATATTTTTAATTAAATTTAATGATATGTAATTGTAATTTAAATATTACCATTTCGAAGGTCGTTAATGACCCAAAAACTCTAGGGAAAAGTGTATACACGCATTATAGGATCTATCGGATCATCGTTATACGACGGACGAAAGAAGATTACATGTGCCAGAGATGCGAATGCTATGATAGATATTTGATATAATAAGAACGGAAAAGATTAGGAACGAGTTAACAAAGGAAGTTTTAAAATAGTATCAGTAAGATATAAGTTCAGAAATAATAAATTAGCATGTTCTGAAAAGAGATGGAAGTAATATAACCAGAAGAGTATTCAATGTGAAGATGGATGGATATAGGCATAAAGAAAGATCGGAGAAGGTTTGGTTAGATTATCTGAAGAATATGTATACAATAGTTGCGAATACTCAGGTGATAGCTTATAGAGAATAGTGGAACAGGAAAAGATGTTGTGGTACATAGGGTTACTTAACTGCGATAAGGATCACAAGGTGATGATTTGACAACAGATAATTTAATACCTTCTAATAATTAATATCAACAATGTTAAGGAATTGAATGGTAATTTTACAATGCTAAGAGATTACGGAAATTATGGATTTGAAATATTTTGGTGCTTCGTCTAACCCCACAAAATGTAACAATCATCTTTAGTCCTTTGCTGATAAAAAATACAATATTTTACAAATTTTGGATAATTGAACCCATCGTATGTACGTTTAATGTTTAAGGTATTTTATTACATCATGAACACGCTAAATCTTAGACAGGGTTGACTTTCGTATTCAAATATGGCAATATATCAATTTAACTGCTTGGTGACAGCATTTTTAACTAAAAAAGAGATATGTAACTAAACAAGTGCCGGCAAATGGATTAACTACATTCGTGATTTTGTTATTATATTTTATTATAGCAGTTAACATCATTTTAGATATCATATTTCGCAGTTTCCAAAATTTTACGTTCACGTAGTATAGTGTCAAATATATATAAGTCGTCATATTACATACACTCATGCAATTATTGTCATATAGGTATATGTGTCTAGTTTCCTTGTTTTATATGTTACTGTTGTTTTTATAAATAATAAAACAGGGAAAACAGGTCGTTCAACATAAATTTCCCGTAGTAACAATTCAGTAGTATTCTTTCCACGCAGTCCATGTTAAATATGTTCCTGTCCTATTTGCGTACTATAAGATTCATTGAAGTTTTTCGTTCAACATATTATATTATTTATATGGTAAAATAAAGGTATTTTATCTTTTTACTGAAAACATATATCACATATACATTTATTTGTATAAGAAAAAAGTCTCTGGGGTGTTTAGGAGTCAGCTAAATTAAAAAATTGCCAGCTTAGAATTTGCAAAGGATTGCAGATCGTTTTCCTATGTTTTCATAAATTGATTTTGTTTGGAAGAACATAGCATTCGTACAACGTTTTAAAAATAATCTTTTCCAAGTAACGTAGAGATCATTATCTCCAGTGAAGTATTTTTAATTAAAGATTTTGCTTACCGTTGCAGTAATTAGTTCGATGATATATCGTTTTACTCCCAGCCATGCTAACAAGTTTTCAACGTTTTCTTTTTTTTACACCTTTGTCTAGTCTGGTTTATGACGGAAATTTTAATTTATTTGCTTCGCCAGGGTGATGATAGTTTTTCATTAAAAAGCAAAGAGCTTTGTTTTCTTACTTTTTTAATTAATTAATACTAATAGTATAAATACTTCTAAAGCTTCCGTATACCTATTACAAGGTTCACGAACTTGAGGATTTAAAATAGTACATTACTATTTACTATATATTTATAGACAAAGTATTATACATTGCAGATGCTGGGTGGATTAGCTAGCGCAGGATTAGTCGAGATAAAACCTGTGTAGGATTACTAGAATCGAGTAAATTGGCACGATCATGTACGAGTATAAATGACAATTTTATGTCCTTACACACTGTGTTGTTAAATAATCAGTCTATAGAATTTGAATTCGTATTATATTGTTCATTACTTTTAATATTCAGTATTTTTTTACTTTTTTTGGTGTTTAGTGCACACGTAACATTTTGTTAATTTTCGTGAAAGTCTTTTGTATACTAATGATAATATGTACAAGATTGCAAAAGCCTTACATATATTAAGTAACATAGATTGCTTCTTATAGAACTTTAATTATTATTGTTGGCTTCATACATGGACATGATACATTTTTGAAGTGAAAACTTCTTTAAACCTTGTTAATTGATTTTCATAAAAGAAAAACTTATGTGTTCGCGTCACCGATGACCTCGACATACTCGTGGCGTATTGCGCTTGCGTCAGACTACTGACGCGTAGTATAGCGGCCTGTGTCCTTGTATATTATTTTTTTGGATTAAGCTTGTGCCGCCCATCATATGCTTGATTTATTATTAAACTGTATATAATTATTGCTCGGAGTGCCACTAGATGTGAAAATCAGACTAATGTAAATAATTTCAATTTACAAATTATGAAATTGAAATAATTGATTTAATAATTCTAAAAAGAACACAGTTATTCCATTGTTTTCAGTTTTCCTTTCTGTCAGCAGTCCTTATGAGTGCATCGGGAGTTTTATTTTTCAATACTTCAACACTACAAAAATACCTACATGAATAGTTTAAATAAATATCAAATGCTCCTAGTTTATATCTAAATCAATTCCTATGAAATTCAATTTTAAAAGTACCACAGTAACTTATAGTTTGAGGAAAGGCGTAGTGTAATTTTCACCTCGATACAGTTGAAAAACAAAACACAACCGCACGAACTGAGCCATGTGTGTGAACTACTTTGCAATATAGAGAACAAATTACGATCGTATCGTTCGAACGAGACATGTCCCATAATAAGAAAGGTTTTTTAAAAATAGAGTATGTTATTACATTTCACAACCAGTCTCTTGGAGTTTATTGGACTATTAAAGTCGTGACAACTTAATTCATTAGCAAACGAATACTGGATAATGTTTAAAAGTAGAAATACTACAAATGTAAAGAGGCTAACAGTTGTCTTTATTAGTTAGAAGTAGAAACATTTCATTTATAAATTGAGTTTGCTTTAATGTAGATAATTCCAAGTTACCGTGAGTAGTTCAGTCGATGAGAATGTGTGAGAGGAGCCTTATCAATTTTATTGGAGGTCTCCTTTATATGGATGATAATACATAATTTCAACGTCACATGTCAATGCAACCAAATACTTTCCAGTATAGTGTCACGGTATTTTTGAGTATCTGTCTAGCCGTAGCATGAGTTAATTTTTGCGTGTGCGTGTCGCAGTAAGCAATAACAAAGAGGTTAAAACTGTTAATATTGCCATACTTATTTCTACTGTAATGTAGGAGCGATCGCCCTAATCTGAACTTATATTCTCACATGAGACGTTCCCACTAAGCACATAGAAGTGCGACCCTATTAGCGCCTGACCTCACTTAAGAATGCATTCTTATTTGAGTGTAGTCTATATCTATAGACTGTAGGATACATTCATATAAACTATCTACTATATCATAGATACTCATCAATCTTAGTCCTGGCTGTCGAGTGGTTTGATCTGCGGAATGACAATTCGATTGTCATTCGATTCGATCCGATCTACTAATTTGTAATCGGAATTTGTGTACTTTTACAAATTTAATTTTCGTAATATTGTCAGCTGACGGTGAAGGAAAAGCCTTGTGAGGAAACCTGAACCTGAGAAATCTTCTTGTAGTACCACCGTATGTGGAAAAATATAGAACTAGATTTCTCGGAGCTCTAAATCGCTAACACGTCGTGGGCTTACGTGGTGATTATGATCCTAGCTTTCTTCGGGAAGCGGCCTCTGGCCCAGAAGTGAGTCTTAAAGGCTTAAGTGTTGATGTGAGGTACATTTAGTATTACATGTACTTCATGTTTCTAATACTCTTGTTATTATAAATAAATAAACTATTCTTTGGAGGTTTTTCACTTATTGAAGGGCAGAGTGTCTATTATGGTTCGGTGATGCTGTTGTGAACATCAAGAAAATAATTTATGTTCATTCCAATTTGGACAATCATTTACACAAACTCCCAATCCTTTTACAGACGTAGTAGGTACCTAAGGTTTACATCCGGGTTCATAATAGAAAGAGGCCTGAATCTATTGTAACAAATTGTTTTTATCGGGGTTTCTCAATCTTTACTATTTTCAGTTTTGTTTGATCTTCTTTATTTCCGTATTCAAGGTAATGTTCTTTTCGTCATGTGTTTTTTGTCTTTTGTAATTCACACCATTATTAAACTTTTTTTTTTTCGAACTGTCTACACTGTTCACATGGCTAGGCCTCTACAGTTTCACCGGACTACTACTACCATTATTAACAATATCAATTACTCAGAACATAATATCATAAGATTACGTTTGTCTGGTCATAATAAATTTAGTTTTAAGTGAAAACCTTTTTGATGTATTTATAAATAAAAAATAATAAAAGACTATTTGGCTTTTTTGAATGTACCTTCTTAACTGCTTCTTTAATGATACGGTAACTGTTGTAGGTCAATAATTTAAGTTAAAAGTAGATACTCCCGATGGAGGATAAGCCTCTGCTTTAAAATAAGCTGGCGAAGAAATGTGGTCTCTTCATGAGATGACGGGAAACCGCACCCAGGGCACATTAACGCGCTGAACGGCAAGTGGAGTTTTAGCCGGTGGGAGTCCCGGCATAATCCTCTCACTATCCCCCGATAGTAAAAGGGTATCCAATGTAGGATTTCTCTACTATAAAAAAAAAGTTGAAAGTAGATTATGCACAAAAGTGAATTAGGTGATATTTGATGTCTTTTTACAGAAATAGTATTCTCATTGATTTGATTTTGATTAAGTAATTCATGCCTATGCTTAATCTTCTATGTATTGTTATCATTATACAGTTAGTGATTCTATCAATCCTAACTGAACACGGGTTGGAATATGACGGTCAAGATTACAATAACATTAATATTATATTTAGGTATATTATAATAGTCTATTCAAGACCTTCATACTACGGACGTGGACTTGTTTGTGGTTAACTGATCTTGTTGTATTTATTACAAATAGATCTGCTGTAGACATTTTAAAGTTATCTAGTATCTATACATCTGTATGAATAAGGTAATATAACTGTTTCTATCAGAAAATATTTAAATCAGCATAAATATTATTAACAGGAAATTAACTCCGTCTATCAGTTTGTTATCTTTTCATGACTAAAGCCCTGAAGCGATTACAATGTAATTTGGTATAAAGGTAACCTGAGACCTGGAGAAGGATATAAATTACTTTTTATTGTAAATACTTTAAAGGACAGAGAAAGAAAACAGGTTATTATTAATGAAGTCGGAGAAAGGCACCTGTTCATCATGAACATTCTAGAAGAAAGCAAACGGAGCGAGGTTATTATTAATGATGTCGGAATAAAATGCTTCTATGGGCGATCATGGTTTTTTTCGCGCCACTTTTGTCGAGGGTTTGTTCATAAAGAACACGCTACGTTTATTCATACAACAAACAGTAATCCATCAAATATCCTAGAAAAGAAAAGTATAGTAAAAATAAAAAAATAGCAACTACTCTACTTTCGCTTCTTTTCTTCCATTAATTAAACTTATTCAATGGAATATGCCCAGAACAAAAGCTTAAAACCAAAACAATGATGTTTCTTATCATATTGGAATCTTTGAACCCTAGGGACCGATCCCAGAGATGGTTAAAACATTCGATGTTTATGAAAACAATGCAATTGGGTATAAAATAATTATATAATTAACATGTAAAATATGTAGAGAAAATTGCGAGGAAAAAAGCAATGTAATTAGTAACCAGACGATCTTTGTGTGTATTGTTCATTAAAATAGCAAAGGCATTCCTTTAAAGTGAAGTTATGTTTAAAGTTCTCCTTTTATGGCCTTCATTAAAATTTCGTAGCGTTTATAAATATGTAAATCAAGTAATATTGGATTATAGTATATTAAACACGTAATAGTGATTTTAATACAATGTGCTTTATTAAGCGGTGAGCGCAAACTTCTTCGCTTCTGTACGGTCGCAATAAATTACACCTATGTTTATTTATTGGACGGCAACCCGGTAACGAGGTGTGCTAAGGAATTTTCAGAACACACCTTCACCAATTCCTCGACTATATCTCGTATATATAACATATTTACGTCCACTTTTTAATTCACGACAACAACTTAGATATGAAATATAACATTGAAATCAGTTATCAGCATTATTAAAATTAAGATTGTAGTGGTTATATACAGCATATAGTAGTACTACGAAAAAGCGATTACGTTTTAGCCAATAGTAAATGCTTTTTTGTACACCTAAGTTAATCAGTAATTTAAAATATTCTTGAATACCGATTAAACGCTAGTTTACTGTTAAAAAACTTTACCCTTTGATTATTTTGAAATTGTTAATTAACGCGGTGAGTGCTTGTGCCATCCCGTGTTGGCTCGTTATGGCGGTAGATGGTACATCGTGGAATTTTAGTGAGTAGGAGTTTCACAAAAATCTCTCGCTTCCCCTAAGCGGCCTCCCGTGGATCCTCATCCTATGATGGGCTTCCCTACGTTAAAAGAAGGTACTTGAACCCTTCGGCTGATTTTTTTAGACCCAGGTTTCAATCTGGCGGATTATATTTCTAATTGTTTTTATTATTTCACGACATCATACAATGTAAATTGTATGGTTTAGTAAAATAAAAAGTTCATAAAAATTAAAAAAATAATTTAAAAATACATTTTTACCTAACATTATAAATTTGTTATTTGTTTTTTTTTGTTATTTTTTTTCATTTTGTTATTTTTCAAAGTTTTGTAATAAATCAAATATTTTTTTAAGTTTATGTTGCCAATAATTTTTTGACCTGGGCCTCATGAAGTCTACATTCGTTTGTGTGGAACTTAAACCTATATGGTTTTGGACAGTACAGGGGTTAAAATACATATTGTAGGATATAATTGCTTACTATCAGTACTGTATTACATGAATAATATTGTGTTTAGATGAACACCTGTTATGCTTATATTGTCCGAGGAGTATTGTTGCTAAAATCTCAATGTAATGTTAATAGGATAATGTTAATAACTCAACTGTCACGTTCTCTGTGTGTTATAAGCTTATTAATTGAATTAGTGTCAACTACGAGATTGTAGTGAGCAATCACTAATTTTTGCCCACCCGCTTCGTTGATCGATAAAATAGTAACCCATGTTTCATTCCACGACAATATACTTCCATGTTAAATTTCATTAGAACACTTCCAACGTTTGGAGCGTGATTGAAAGACCAAAATTCAAGGAATCATACTTTTTCATTTGTAATATATATTAGACTATTACATTATTCGCGATGACGTTACTTTTCTATATGAAAATGAGTGTCTGTTGGTTGTTGTTTGAACGGGTCTTGGAAAGTGCAACCTTGGATATTATTGAATTTTTGATAATTTTTATGTCACACACACTAGTATCAGCCTCTAAGAGACCCAATGCAGGGCCATAGGGTTTTCCCCCAAACGAAGGCACTGGGGATAATTACCACGACCTGCTCACAGCGTATTGGTTGGTGATTTCAAATTCTGAGAAATCAACAGTTCTATAATTATCCCACATACGGTGATACTACATGAACATTTCTCAGGATCAGGTTTCCTCACGATGTTTTTCTTCACAGTCAGCCGATAGTGCTACCAATTTAAATAAGTACGTGAATTCCGAAAAATTCGTTGGTACATGCCGGGGTTCGCACCTACGGACAACGGATTTATATTCCACCGGTCAAACCACTAGACCACTACGACTGTTACCATAATGTTTTTCTTTTAATTTCATGCGGTCAGCGTTCATTAGAAATGTGTGATTATAAATCAGTAAATTACATTTATATCCAACAACTAACAATTATATTTTACGAAGACGTTAAAAAAACCTTCAGTGTTATGTCGTTTTTCTGTGGAACAAAATAATCGTCGTTGGTTTAAAATTGGTTATACCTATTTCTTTCAAAGTCTAAAATGTAACTTGGAAATGACCGTATTGATTATTGTTGTAAATTGTACGTAATTGTAAACTAACGTATTACATCAATGTTTTAGTGTTGTATGTAGGCTTAATTACGAGAATTTCGACTTCGTTCGACTATAAACTTTAGGTTAACTACATAAAAAAGAGTAAACTCATTTCGTATTTTACGCTTCGATCAAAAGTCGTTACCTGTTGTTTATGTTGTATAGAACCAATATACATGAGTTTTTATCTATATTTTGTCACGATAATTCATTATATTAAAATTTATATTACACTAGCAGGCCCGTCGGACGTTGTCCTGACCTGATAATTAAAAAACAACTTATATGCATGAAACGCTTAAGGCGGCTTGACTTTTTCCGATTCTTTCAACAATTATCATTATATTTCAACCAATTTACAAAAAAAAACTTGACAATTATATACCTAAACCTTCCCCGTGAATTACTATATCTATTAGTGAAGTCCGCATTACAATCCGTTCAGTAGTTTTTGAGTTTATTGCGAACATCCAGACAGACAGACAGACTCGGCGGACGACTTTGTTTTATAATATGTAGTGATAAGAGCTTTTGCCTGTGGCGGAAATGAGATGAAATGACTCGTGAGGCAAATATTGTAGAAGTCTTTCATTCATTTATAAACTGTAACGGACCTACGTGCTACGATAACTCAACAAATTCTTGTTACAATGCTAAAGGAACGCACACGGGACAAATGTGGATTATTTCATTTATATTTATATCGGAAGTTGAGCCTCTTCATGATGGTTATAGCTCATTGTCATTGTGTTTATAACCATGGTCGTCGGTGGGTAGTTGGATACAACGAACTTTTACCACGGATTAGATATAAAGTATGTAAACGATTGTATTACATACAGTATGTAGTAAGTAGGCACATATAATTAATAGAGGACCTACGTCTCTCAGAACGCGCGATAATTTTAGTGACAACCGATCACGCCGACCGCCAACGAAAGAATGAATCCCTTCTACACTGTTGACTCGATCGCGTGCGCGTCTCTAACTCCATCAAGCTGCTGGTGGCGCTGACGTTCCGAATATGACATGATGTCAACACGAATCTGACTTAATGTCGACATGTATATATATATGAACAATAACTAATAAATATTGTACAAAAAATAATAACGTGTAACCTTTATTGTTACAGCAAATCGAGGCGAATCATTTCCTTTTAATGTAATTTCACTGATCGTTATGGACGCTGCTTAATGTTACTTTTAATACCGTACAATAAATAAAGTAGTTTCCCGTCTTGTAATAGCTCGTGACGATTGAGTTTTATACAAACACAAACGCGAATTTACACATAGGTAAAGAAAATATACAAATAGAAATTGCATTATTTATAAAACAATCGAACAACTTGATGTTGAAAAAAGAGAAAATTACGAAGATTTTAATATTTGCATTTCATTACATTTGTTTACCTACATATCTAATGCATTTTTAGAGAATAATGTATAAAGGATAGACAGTTCTCAAGTTACATCATATAACATTTTTGACACATGTCTCTCGGATGTGGCTGGCCAATCAACTGAAATGGAATTGATAGGTTTTTCAAGTTTAACGCTTAATTTACTTGTTTCTCATACGTATGTTTCCTTTGTGATAATATCACCAAATCCAAAATAATAAGCTAACAAGCTCAACAAATTTTATGAACATCATTTGACTAAATTCAATCATATTATTATATTTATAATAATTCTAGAAACTAACCCTCGGGTTTTCTATGATAATGTATGAGAAACGAGAGTCTGCGATGCGATTCGAGACGATTCGGTTTAAATCGCGTATTACGAAAATAACAAAGTACGAGGATTGCCTGCAATTTTTATTCTAAGATTTCAAAACTTATTTTAATTATTTAAGAGGCATGCATGATATTTGGAAATGATTAAACTTGAAAAATTTCGTTTGTGTTACATAATTCCTATTTGTTTAGTGTTAAGATATAAAAGCTTACGTATTTTATTACTAACTTATACCTTCGCTGGGCACTAAATAAACTTTTATTTAAAAAAATACCAAACAGTCAATGGAATTCATAAAATAAGTGCCTAACCCTAGCATCATCTACGAAAAATTTCGTAATGCAATTGATCCTCAAATGAACTGTATTGTCATTATATACATATACAGATAGAGGATAATTCGCTTTAAATATCTATTTAAAATTCAAATGAACGAGGTTACGTACACTCATTGATATAGGATATACATTAATGTTACACAAAATAAGAGATTAGATCATTGTTCGCAGAAATAGTTCTACGAAAATGTTAAAATAGCTTTTTACGCTACATCCACGTGGTAGGCTCGTATGAGCTATATCCAAAACATGCCTCAAATCAGTTATACAGTTTTCGTGACTGTAAAACAATAGCTACATGTTTTATCTAATAGTACTGTAGTAATCCGTTTTATAATTTGACAAAATTCTAACGGATATTTGATAAGATTACAGTATTAGAATAAATTAATTAATTTTTCCTTTGATAAGCGAAATTTACCGACTCTAAATTTCATTACAATTACCATGACGGTTAGTTTGTAGCTTAGTTAGTTGGTTAGCAAGTAGTTTTATAATATAGTACATGTAGACTGGCTCCATTTTTACAGATAATGTAATACTAACTAGATTACCAGTTTTGACTTTGGTCCACGAGATGTAGTAAAAATTAAATATATCAATATTGAAAACATTCGCAAGTATCACTAGCAAAATTGCTCAAATAAGCATCGAGATGATTACTACGTCGCAGTGACAATGTCGAGGAACGTCGAGGAAATTGATCATCTGATATCAGGCAGGAAACGCTCGCTTAGTGCGGAGGCGCGGCGTCCACGCAACATATCATTTGTGACTGGTATGATTTAAAGCAGTGGTAATATGTTGAGAGTAAATTAAATACATCGTCCTGTCTCTTGTCCATTGCTTCGTTCATCGTTTGGTTATTGTTGTGCTAGCTGCCCGCATAGACTTTGAGCAGTTGTACTATTAAAAAAATAATTAAATCAAATCTTCTCTTTACAGTACGACCACGTAATGCTATAAATAGCAAAAGAACCATTGCACGTCAATCTTTCAATTTTGTCCATATTTTGATTGCCCTGTGGTTTTTCCCACTTACTCACTCACTAAATATTAAATCCAAATTTTTCACCTCTCCGTACAATTTTTCTAATATTCTGTTCCATGCAAACTTTGTCCTGACAATTACAAACACAACTGAAAAAAGGTTAGCCATATAGGTTCAAACGTTCGAAAGTGATATATGTATGTAACATTCGACAATTGGTTTTAATTTATAATTTATATAGATCTAAATCACAATATAATATGCTGATGCTCCAGCGAAAAAGAAGGATAAATGGTAAATTATCGAACTTAAATTTTGAAAATTTTGTAAAACATAATTATAATAAAAATCTTGACATAGAACGCAGAACAAAGAATATTTATGAAAAATATAAATGATAAAAAAGTCATAGTAATTTTAATGAAGGGTGTCGATCTTTGCTTATTAGTATTTCGTATGATATTACATGATGAATGAAATGATCTTGTCACACAGCCTATAAAACCTGCTACGTTAATATCAGTTTTCAAGAAAGTAAATAAACATGTGTACAATTATTTTAGCATTCACTGATTATTAAAAGTATTTTCTATGACATATACATGCAATAATTATTCATAAGTAAATTGTGTATATAGGAGAAAAATTCCAACCCCGCCCGGTCATTACACTTTCATTCATTCATTTTACCACGTTGCACGGGATGGGGCGACATACCGGCGCCTGTAAGTCTACTATGGCGCCAAGCACCCTCATGTCCTGTACTGCGGCAGTCGCGCGTCGGGATCCGCCCTTAACGCAGCACCATGAAATTCAACGGTGTGATTGTTTTGTTTATAGTAAACATACTATGTGTATCAGCGAAAATTAGTAGAGGCCCGCGCGGACGGTTCGACAAACTAAAAAGAAACACTCATGTCCATGCTCATCACGCCCATTATTCTTACCACCCACCGAGTCATATATCTTTCACGTGTCGATATTGTACTACGCCGTCATCGTACCCAGTTTACCACGGACTGCCACCTACTTACGTGTACAAATACCGCGAATCCGGCAGCGTGTTTGCTGATTTATTAACCGGACTCGCTTTATATAATCTCGGGAAGTCTATGAACGAACAGTGGCACGACGCACATTACTACTCGCCTCGTCACGGTGAAAAGTGTTCCATCCAGGTGATCGATCGAGCCTATTTCCAAGAAACGGAGTTTCCATGTTTTATGATGTCTTCTTTTATTAATCATACTGCGGAAATTAGATATATAGATTCGGAGTCACATATGGTGGACATAACGTCGTCTCACATTGACGTCAAGTCGTTTCTGTATAACAATGGGACTGCGATAAAGATAACAAGGAGCCAGGAGTGCGTTTTGTGGCATAACCTAACGCTCGTTAAGAAGAGTAGCCACGTTCCTTGTGCTCTTTTGATGGTTTATGCGGATACTATGAAACCTGCGGGGGTACCTGTTTATATTTGGCTACCAGCGTTGATAGCAACTGTGATTGCGGTGTCGGTTTGCTGTAAATTTTGTAATGTATGCAAAACTAAAAAGACGTATATAACGGAAGAAGCTCCGATCAATCCGACTACCATTGTCAGCTACCATTCTGATGTTCATTAGATATCAGCTTTATGAAATTTTGTACTATTTCGTGATTAAGTTTTACTAAACTGCTAGTTAATGGTGCCAAGTCACTTTTTAATTTATATGTATTAATACACAAGTGGTAATTGAAGGTTATACTAATATGCATAATTTAAATTGAAATGATTGATTGCAATGTGTGGAAGCTATAAAATGTCGTGTACAATGTTTTTTCAACTTTTATATATTCCTAGTTACATTTTATAATATTATATCTACATCTTTATAGAAATTGTGTGTGCGAAATATTTCTAAATAAATTGAATGCGCCAGAATGTGTTTACTTATTTATTTTAACGAAATTACAAGTATTAAGTCAATTTTATTAAGTATTAGTAAGCATACAGGTAGTATCTACGGATGAAGTCATTAAATTAATTGTAGGATTTAGGAGAAATATGATTTTTCCTATGTTAATCATGGTGACAGCGGTTTTGTACGTTTATAAATTTTGTGAAAAAAAAAGTTATAAGTGATGCGTATTCTCCTTTTTTTTCCATAGAATTTATTTTTTTCACTTTAGTAGAAACAATCTTTGTCAGTATTCATATTAAATATCTTTTGGTTCAGTTACCAATCATGTCATTTACTTAAAGAGAAGTAGTCAACTTTGCCATTTCATATTGAATGCTTCGCTCGTGGAGTCGATTTATTCCATTTTCTGATTTATTTTAGAATGCTTTATTAATCTTTAATTCAATAAAATAAATCTGTGATAATAAGCACTAACACTACTGAATTACAGAATGGTTTAGTTTTAAATGATTAATAATTTATTCCACTCGTCAAATCAATTAACTTCCTTAATCCGGTAAAAAATGTAGTAATAATAATTATATATTTCATCTTTTATTTTAAACTAGCTAATTCCCGCGACTTCGTCTTCTTCGTTTATTATCTCAGTTGTTTTGTTATATCTCAAAGAGATTAGGTTACGTTTTCAAAGAAAGCTGCCAGACGTTTTGACTTTTTCTGATATGTTCAACAATTATCATTACATTTCAACCAATTTATAAAAAACCTTGACAAATTATATACCTAAACCTTCCTCATGAATCACTCTATCTATGTGACCGCATGGAAATCCGTTCAGTAGTTTTTGAGTTTATCGCTAACATACAGACAACCAGACAGACGCGGCGGACGACTTTGTTTTATAATATGTTGTGATATGTCTTTATATTAAATATATAATACAGTCTACATCGTCTATTTGATTGTATAGTTATAGTGTATAGGGTTTTACAAAAACAAAACAATATATATATATAAACTATTCCATTAAGTAATACATTCAATAATCTCTCACAGTGTTGGGTAACTCAATATGTATAACTGTGTTTTATATTCGTGTTAACATGTATCCAGGGAGATTCAGCCTTTTAATAAGAAGCGCGAATATGAGCCGGTGATATCAGTTAATTTACCCGAATTTCTCGTTCGCGTCATTACGCTTGGGACACTCTTTATGACTGTCAAGTGGCTGGAACGATCCTGCAATGCGATGCTAATTCTGGCCGTGCCGGATAACTTTTCAAGAGTATGTATTTAAACACATATGAGGACAAATTCCAACGGCTATTTAAAATATACAATCGCAGTCTTGTGGTAAACTAAATAAAACCTACATCATCTAAATTTTAATGAACTAAATAAGACAGTACGTGTCATATTATCTTTTTGAATAAAAATAACATAACGTTTTTATGTGAGCAAAAATGTAGATACCGTTATTAAATTTATGTATCCGGTAATAAAATAGTTCCGGATTACAATGAATGTTGTTAGAATACCTAGTTACTGTATATACAATAAACGGTGAAAGGTAAGTTCCAAAAAAATATCACATATATATATACGTTGTCCTGTCCTACCTGTCCTGTCCTGTACGAAAAATATATACTTATGTGCATGAAATGCTTAAGGCGGCTTGATTTTTTCCGTTTCTTTCAACAATTATCATTATATTTCCACCAATTTACAAAAAAAAAGACAAATGATATACCTTAACGTTCAGTAGTTTTTGAGCTTAACGCGAACATCCAGACAGACAGACAGACGCGGCGGACGACTTTGTGTTATAATATGTAGTGATGTATGAGCGATCGATTTTTTGCAATTAATTCGTGTCAGTTCAACAGTACGTATTCATTCATTCATATAGATATAATATTACTCTAGTAGGTAAATCAAATGTCGTTTGCATCGAATGAAATTATTTCGTACTATTAAAGACAAAAATTAAATAGACACACTATCAATAGTTACAAGTATGGTCGCAGTCCACTTGTAGATTTCTTTTCTTTATTTCTTATTTCTCTGTGTGCTTATATATCTAGTTAAGCCCAAAGTAAAAATCTCCAGAAGATTACACATTATCACAATTTAATACGTAACACTAACTTCGAAACACGTTCTATCAGGAACGCTATCGTTTGCTTATAATAGCCGGAGTGATATGGTTTCAATCTGTACATTTTTTCCACGCATCATGACTTATCAATTTATTTGTTCGTGAGGTCAGACAGAACTCTAGAGTCTTTCAGACATTTTTTTATATATTTTATAGGTTTTAGCGTTCATCTGATGTTAAATGACGATGTGGTCCAAGATAGTAAACACGCTAAATCTATAGGGGCAGGTTCTCAAGTACAGTTGCCTGAACTATGGGTAGGTGCTTGACGGCAGATTTTCAACTTAAAGGTGATAGCTAGCATGGCCGGTTTAGGAAAAGCTTTACCAACATGCTATGGTTTCATAACATTATTTTCCTTTACGGAAAGATCCGGCTCATTCGAACAACCTACGCTAAAGCATTTTCTCAGTGTATGGATGTAGTATAGATTCCTACAGGTTGTAATATATAGACAATGTATCGTTTTCTTGACAATATATTGGATTGTACTTAGACTGCTAACTTTGGAACTTGCATTAGCGGGAAGGAGAAATTCGGAAAGATAAAAAAAGAGTAAGAATCAATACACGTTTAAGTTGTGAAAATGTAGAAAATTGTATAAAATAATGGAAGGCACATAATCTCTTAGTTTAATCAGAGCATGAGCTATATCCAAGAAACATGAGTAAAATGAGTGAATTAACCAGTCGCACTGGGCACCCACGTCCTCGGTTTTTGGGGGTCAACTGTTCTGCAAGGTACTCCAGAGACTGCATTTCACAGAATAGTTGTCAATTCCAATTAGACCTATGCCTATATGTACCCAAACATTATAAGAACCTAAAGCCCTTGAAATATGGGACGATCTCATAAAGCTTTTACACATGATACAAAATACCCAATTATTATCTGTGGATATCGAACGTTATCGTCATTTTGCTGGAGTTCGATTACGGCCTTCGATTTTGAGATGGCTTCGTTAAATCTGAATATATATGAAAATTGTTGTGCTTCGCTTTTTTACTCACGTTTAATTTTAGATACAATTACTAACTTTAACGCGGTGTTTTATTTTAATCCATGTATAAAAATATGGTTCGTATGGACCAATTTTTCTGAAATATTGCTATTATAAATTTAGAAATTAGTATTCTTAAAAAAATTGAGCTCGTAATATTAAGATTAATTAATATTAAGATTTTTTCCTTTTATATTTAAATTTTTGCTATATAAATGACATGTAATCGCGACACTTAGAACATTCTATAATTTAGGGTTATTTCAATAATACATGCTATTGCTTCGTTCAAAGCCGATTTTCACATATAATTTGATAATCTTTGCAGTTCTACTTTATCCTACATTTGTGGCCATTTGCAAGTTAAAAATTCATGTTTTTTGTAAAATTAATAATCGACAACATTTACAAAAGAACTGTGTAAGGAGTTTTATAAATAGTATAATTCTTGACAAAAAAGGCCTTTGATCTGAAAATCTGAAATTAAATAGTTTAAAAGATATACAGTATTGACACATACATAATATTACGTAAACAAAACAATACAAGATTGTAATAGAAAAAAATCTTACGTTGCGTAGCTTATTTAATTGAAATCTTATATCGTTTAAGCCCAGTTTGATGAAATCTGCATAATGAAACCATATAAGCCGTGGATTTAATTTTACTCCTTTATAAATAATGATATAACACTATTATGATTTAAAAAAAAGAACATAATTATTCATCAAGTTTGATTCAACCACCAACAGATACCAAAATATCTGTCTATTGTATACGTACAGACTAATGTATTGTATAAACAGTATTTCATCTTAAATAGTTGTATTATTGTGTGTAGCTAATACCTGCGACTTCGTCGAAGTTGTTTATTATCTTAACAATATATTTTATATACAAAGGATAAACATGATAAAATTGAAATAAAAAATATACTTTGCTTACAAAATTTCTTTCTAAACAATGTTATTCATTTACTTCATCGCTCCTGCGCATGCGTATTATAACGCTTGTCCCACTGCACATATTGCTAAACGCGTAGTTCTTATTAAAATCGTAGTTTCTTAAAACCTAAATAAATCTTTATTAAATTAAGATATTGTGATATTTTTGAAGACAAGGACCAAAAAAGGATTAAAAAATAAGAGTAAATTTTTTTTATCAGTCTCTATTCTGTACTTATTGCGTGATGGGCACAAAAGAACACTCATCTAGCATTTTATTTATGTATAGAAGATATGAGATATATAACAAAATACCCAGATTTTAGAGTGAGACAGAAATTCATATGCTTACTTATTTTTCTCTCGTACTTAAGTCCTGCTGTCATTTGAATTTCATCTTTTCGATCTTTTGATAGTGTACTGATTTTAATGAAACAAAGACTAAATGTTACTCGAGGATGTGGTTTATGATTTTCTTGACGTTTTATTTAAGCGTTATACTTTAGTAAAGAACGTGCATAAATAAACAGACAGATAGACATTTAAAAAATAATTGAAATGTATTTAATTACTTATACTTAGTCACTTGAAATATTTTTTTACACAAAAATGTGAAAAGTACAGGACACGTCCAATTTACAGTTTTATGTTATGCATAAAAGTTTTACGTTTATATATTTAAACTAAAAAATATTGAGGTAGTGATAATAAATAATATTTTCATATATAACACGTTCAATAACATTTGCATATATGTCTGAACGGATTTAACATAAAATCTGTTAGGCAGATTTTCATACAATTTTGAAACGAAGTTCCTTAACGCGGCTTGCGATAGTAGTTGACTTACAGAAATTGTCACGTAAGGAAAAAGCGTTATGTCTTCTCGATGCTATTGTTTCTTTATCTCAGTCTCTTTCTATTGTATACAAATATGTGTGTGCGTGCGAGTATAGAAATTTGCTCGAATTTACACCATGCACGAGCGTCGTGCGATGTCGGTTTTATAACTTCAATACTGAACGTGTGAATGTATCAATAAAGGCTGTTTTTGCATCATTTATAATGCAATATAGTACATCTAATTTTCCTCGTGATTCTAGAAGTGGTATATTCTTTTTTTTTTAGTTACCGATCTGATATATTCTTTCGTTGTCAAATATTCGTGGGCATCTTTCTCAAAATTATTTACTAAAAGCACAAACAATATTCATGAATGATATAGATTCCCCGATATGTTGTTTATTTTAACGATTAAAGAAAATTCTATAACCCGGGCAATGCTGGGAGTTTCTTATAGTCTAAATATAAAGTGATTTCTAAACTGGTACATATGTTGTCGTCTTGACATGTCGTAGACCCAAACTACACACAAAAATTACGGGAGCAAAAAAAACTGAATTTTTACACGATTTTTAATCGGTTGCTTCTTAGTCAAACATAGTCGTTTCGAAAATATAGAAAAAGTTTTTTAAAGCTTCAAGACTAGGTTTTGAATCTCCAGATCAAATGTTTTTAAAAACCATCGTTTGTATGCAACCCGAAGAAATAGCTTCAGTTTTTTATTATTTTGGCTACGTCCATTTGTCGTGTCTATATTCGATATTGAACAAAAAAGCACCCTTTCGAGTTTAATCATCGATATCTCAGCAACCAATGGTCGTACAGAAAATTTGAGAACGGTTTCAGAAACTGGAATAAATGTAGGACATTTGAAAAACTTATTTTACTTCTCGCATTAGCGACTTGAAAGAAATGAATATTTCGCTTGTTTTGATAAATCGATTGTAACTTTCCAAATATTGATGGTGAGGCTAAGACTTTCAGGAATATATACTTATTATATACTTCAATGTATCTCCAATAAGCTTGTGAATTTACAGATCGATCCATTAAGCAGTTTTTGAAGACAGTTTATTCAACATTTTTACACAAATTAGAGAAACAAGATTTTTACTCTTAAATATTGTATAAACTTCATAAAAATTTAAAAATCAATTCCACTTTTTCTCAATTCTGCATTGAAAATTTGGCAAATTTACGAGAAATAAAAACATGGATCCTGGAGATTCCTTAATATTGTTTGAACTATATTTGGTATTATAATTATGATTCTTGATTATATTATGCGTAAGCCCGGACTTACGGTTATTTTCGAAGCGATAGACCATTTATTTTTTTCTAAATTTCACGTCGTGTATAAATCATGGTTAAATTTCTAACCATAATTTATAAAACTAAAAAATCAGGTGTTACAATGGATTACTTACACAAAAAATCTAACTATATGTATAACAAATGAAACTACTGAGCATAGACTTGTAGTGTATGATAAACCAGGCACACAGGGTCTTTGAAATGTAATCAAAAGTGATCACCTGAATAAGTTCAGCGGAAATATAATAACTCATTGAATTTAAAAAGCTCTCTATACACGATTGGCTGAGTGTGGCGCATGCCATGACTCCTATATCTCATGTGACATGTCTGCATTAAAGGCGCGCATGTAACTAGCGTCATACCTGTGATTAATATGTGAGGATCGTGTTATGACGTCATTTATCGTATGTAATATAGTCTCGATGGGTTGTTTTGTAGACGATAACCAATTATCTATATCTGTTATACACTATCGATACTATGTTCTGATACTGCGGTTTGATTTTTGCAATCAATTACATATTGTTAATTTATTTGATATGACTTGTAGTTTTTTTTTATTGTTATAATGGTTGGCAGGTTTTGTCTTATAATACAATAATCTCTGTACTGTAATCTCAAGGGAATATAAATATGGCGGTTAAGAGATGTTTCTTAATTATGTAAGGTAAGTTAAGATTTAGATTTAGATTTAGATTTAGATTTAGATTAAGATATTGTGTAATCCCCTTAATCGTCGTGTACGATTTAACGAAGTTATTTATGAACACCCACGCATTTTATACAAAATATTATATGTTTATATATAAAACTAAGGCAATTCATGGGCGTTCCCTTTTATTTAATAGCCTCAATGAAATCGATTGTAAACATCTACATAAATTTAAAGTTGATGGATAATTATGAAACCATCCTTATAAGTTAATAATTGATGTATTTATACAATGTAATAAAATAAAGGATAATGCCTATTTAAATCTTGTTCATTATACAGTAAAATTTATAGAAAATGCGGCATAACTTAAATGCCTTAAGAACATCGTAAATACCAATTATTCTTAAGTACGTTCTTGTATTTAATTATTCTTGCATTTTTATTATATAAGCGACAACACCATCTCCTATGTCTAAATTACGAGCTTCATTATAAATTACTTTCCTGTTGGTTGTACCCGCGTTATTATAAAATTAAAATAGTATCTATAAATGAATAGCTAGAGGAAAAACAATTAGAACAACTTCTTCCTCTGTTTTCCAGCCAATTGTCTTTGTATCTTTTTTGTTTAGTAGTAATTGAGGAGCTTTAACATTATCAACACAAATTGTTAGAAAAAGTGTGATTTTTTTCTTAATATTGCAAAATTGAAATATTTACGAATGATGGTCGAATCGACCACTAATCTTATTAATTATGAGTCAGTGATGTTCTCATCTACTTGTAAGGGTATATGTAAATGTACGTAGATGAAACAGTTTATTACAATTTATATTATATTGTATTGTTACACCAAGTAATTTATAACTATAATTGTCAATGTTCCTATATTTTAAATTTTTCCATAAATTAAATAAAGTTAAAATTCTAATAGTACTAAAATTGCCCAATAATATCGCCGTTTTCAGTGATTCAGCAAAGAAATACATAAATTCTGGTCGCTGGATGAATAACCGTGTGACCCTACCTGTGGTACATCTGATCAGTGTTACAGGTAACGTAATCACAATATCCATATTAATATAGAATAGAATTTCTAAAGAGAAAATTCAAAGAAGTTTTATTACTGAACACGAGTGTTGCTATAAGATACGGTGGTAATATTGGCATTTCGGTGACAATGATGATGTTAATTAAAATGGAGCCTAGAAGTTAAGCCCACAATTAGGACAAACTTTTCATGACAGCCGCAGAAACATCGATAAGTCTGTGGCAACCAATTTAATTTAGGGATGGTACCTTACTAGACGAGTATTAGCCAATAACAAGTAACTTTGTTATTCTTTTCTTCAATTTCAAAAATTTCCACTTATTGTAATTTATTATTGTAATTTGAATCCACTCTCAGTCGTACCACAGCATAATTAATATTGATATATTGTAATATGGTTCAGGTCAATTAATATAAAAATGGCAATGGACTTAAAACATTTATATATTTGCATATGATTTTTACAGTTATCGGTGTTGTCAACAAAGTTAATGACAAACAATAAAAACAACATTATTTACTTAACCTTTTAGCTCATACTTGTATTCATTATTCATAGAATAGAGCGAGAAAACCGAACGCGATAAAGATTTACGCCTATCCGCCTGTAAAATGTACTAACATCACAAACGCATACATATTAGGGCTTTAAATAAAATTAATAACTACTGATACAGTTGCATCGCGGTTAAATATAAACGAGCTCTCGTCAAATTAACTCGTGCAATATGACGAACAGAAAGCTATTGTTGTTTCTTTTGATTGTACATTTGTTTGTGTTTATTGTGGAATGCAAAGAAGAACGAAATATAGAATCTGGATCTAAGCATATTTCATCAAGAAAATCAACCACTGTAAAGAGGAAACCAACAACTACGGAAAGTATTACAAATACTCCTTTTTGGAAATCAAGGCATAAAATAACACGACGTAGTACGAAACCGCCTGTTATTGTATCGTCAACAATACAGTCGCCTCAATATGCGTACATAAATCAATGTCGAAAATCAGATAGCCGTTATGGAGACCTCCTGACTGGTTTAGCTATTTATAATATGGCACGCTCACACATTCACTACCGCGAACATTATTACCATGACGATTTTTACATCAACTGGCATAAAATTGAAAAGCCCAACAGTGGAGTAACAGAAGAGGTCACATGTACTTTAACAACCACAGAAAACGGAGAAGAAAACTATTTGAAAATACCTTGTGAAATTGTATCCACTTTTACTAAAGACGGTGAAGAAATTAAACTAGTAAATACATTAATCAACTCCACGGTCTGCACTACACATTCTATTATAATTAAAACGAATATGCCGGCAAATATATCATCAGTCAATCAGTCATTAATAAACTATTCAGTTAAGCACAGGTTATTAGACACAGCAAATATATTAGCCCCGATTAATAATATAACCATTATGCGTACAGTTAATTCAACTGATAGGTCCCGTGTGCAGCAACCTACAAAAATAGTGGCGGTTTCAAAATTAAATTCAACAACAGAACGTAGAACAGTAGATAATGTTAAGGCAGTGAATGTGACACTGTGCACTCCTCCAACCAACATCATGGATCCATTAAACGTGAAAGGACCACGATTAAATTCTTCAGATATTGAGTGTGCTGTTGATATCCGAACAGAAACTTCTTTAATACGTAAGAAAATAAACTGCAATACTCTATTAGAATATGCCAAAATGCCTCTACCTAAGAAAGAAACTGACGTATTATTGCCTTCAAGAAAAAAGTTGAAGTCTTGGCTGTCTAATCCACCCTGGTGGACTTCTATCTTCATAACTGTGTAAAAAAAAGAACTTTAGATTTTTTTTATTAAAGGTAGTGTTGAATGTTAATGTAGAAGTTATATATAAGTGCTATTATCTCTTTATTTTCCACCCTTAGGGTTATAAATATTTTTTCCAAATTTGAATGAAACGACCACCACCACTCGGTATTTGATTAGTTAGTCAAATAAAATAATAAACATTTTACAAAAAAAATAAACCGACTTCTATATAATAAAAACACTCAGGAAACAAGAAGGCACCAATAAGCAAAAAATAACTAAACTATTACATTAATGAAATGAAATTAAAAAAAATGTATATGCGCTACCTAATAATATATTCAAAGTCATCAAACCACAAAGGAAGCATCAGCTTTCAAATAAAAAAGAATCATCAAAATCGGTTCACCAAGTCGGAAGTTCTGAGGTAACAAACATAAAAAAAAATACAGTCGAATTGAGAATCTCCTCCTTTTTTGAAGTCGGTTAAAAACATTGAAATCGGTTTAAATTTTTAAATACGTGTCACAAATCGTATTACATACAATTTTAAAACACGCGTGGAAAGATTATAGTAAACAAGGAATCTTCTTCATCTTATTACCCTTATCCCTCCAAAGTAAGGTCGGCACAACATGTTTTTCATATTGTAATGTATGATTTGGCGTAATTTATACGAACGGGATTTTTTTGTAGTACAACTACATATGGGAAAAATATGTAACTGTTGATATCTCTTCATTTACTATAATGACGTTGGTCGAAGATGATTATGTTAGTCGATTCTTCCAGACAGAAAGTTTTGTCCATCAGTGATGCACATACAGGCTGATATTATGTTACATTACTATATAGTGTTATGAAGATATTTCATGTAATATAAATAGGTAAGGCCGCAAAAATGGTCATTTTTGTTAGTTTTTGTTCAGCGTTGGCGACCTACGTCCTTCGACGCTGTGTCCGAAACACACTACCAACTGACCCATAATTGCAACAAATATTAATGCTGAATGAGCCGTTCTATTCCAGAAGTAGCAATTGCATTACGGTTTCGTGGGAAAATATTGAATTGTTGTTAATAATTGTTGTTAATAATAATACTTGCACAATAAGATTTCTTGATAACATTCGCATATAACAAACAAATCAGTTGGTAACCTTTCAGTGGCTTTCACATGGCTAATAATCCCCCATGTTGTCGCTTAACTATTAACCTAATTGATTGTAAAAAAATAGGTCTTGATTGTAAGAACATATTATCCGTGTCGATTAAATGAGGTTCTCCTATTGTGGTCACTATGAAAGCCATAAGCGTGCCTGAAATATGCTGTCAATTGTAAAAGACGGCTTAGTTCGAAACCTGATTTATTAAATATATTTTTTATAATATATAGTTATTCTGCTATTCGGGCTGAAGACAAATCCAAAAAGTCTAAAATGATGAATATTGCTCCAATCGTTCTTGAGTTATAAACGGTGTAACTAAACCGTCTTTGTTTTATATAGAGAAGGCACATAGAAATTAATTTTTTTTATGTTTTTTTTTTAATATTCATATATTACAATTTATCCTTAGTTTACACAAAATAAATTTCTGAACGCACGCATAAATATTTGACGACAAATATACATATATGTCAATAGGAGTTTTTGGCGGGATCTTAGTCTGTCATGTAGTGGTTTTTATATTTTATTCATAATCTCGTGTTATTAGACTCTATATTTTGTAATATTGGTGGTGTTTTACGTAATATAGTTCAGTTATTATGCACAAGTGAAGTGGATGGGAAATAATACCACGGAGCATGCATTCTGAGATGCCACCAAAACTCCATGGAAAGTTCTAACAAGGAAACCACCATCTTGTTAGAACATTATAATTATCACAAGACACTTACTTGAAACAAAACATTGACACTGGCAAGTGCTTCTGCGGTGCCAAAACAAGAAGAAGAAGAAGATATATGTCAATACTTTTTCATTACTGACATTATTATACATTTTTAAAATCTAAAATACGCCATTATCCGAATATTGTGAATATATCTTGTCGATTCGAAACCTTTATTTCAATACGTTCTTTAATTTGAGGGGAGAATTTACCGTATCGACGGTATGAACATTAAATGTTTGACAGTTACGAAATCCATGAACATTTTGTATGGGAAAATGTTTTTTCTTTTATTTTTCCTCAATTTTTCCAATGTTTTTAATAGTTTTTCTACTATTCAGGGTGTATACAAATCCAAATAACCAAATATAATGAAAATCGGTACAGCCGTTCTTCAGTTATACCTAAGTGTTCGAACAAAGCCGTCTTTGTTTTATATATATAGATATATGATTCATTTATATACAATGAATATGGCAATTTTTGAAGATTCTTACCTGTTAATCTATAAAATTATTATATTAACAATCTATTTGAAGTCGATGCCGAGCTTAATTTATAGTATAACAGTTGTAAGAATAATCTTAAATACAAAAGGACAGTTAGTTACACGCATTTTGTATTGTCGACCTCTCTAAATATACATTTTTAATCTTATGGATTACATTTATCATTTTGTTTTATTTTCCCTGCATTCATTTTAGTTTTCTTGATTAATATTCATTTTAATGCTTAATTTTTGATGTTGTTAAATGAACTTTTTTTATTATGAGTAATTTGGCTTACACCAATGTGTTAACGTGTATTTGATTTTGACTGTAACACTTTTTTTTTATTTTTTTGTTTTTTCTTTATTACACTATTACTGATTCTGTATTTATTAATAAATATGTAAATATAATATCAGTGACCCATGATCATCAGGTGAACTGTATACTTGTTTGCTAATTAATAATATATATAAAAAAAAGTAAAAAAGTAGTGTGTACTTATGTACACGCGTTAGAAGTTAAACTTCTTTGGCGTAACAAGATAAAAATCTTTTCAGAAATTTTATCTTTCGCCTTATTCTACGTTTGTAAAAAAAACGACACTAACAATAGAAAAAAGGTATTTAATACATACATACTTTTTTGAATAAAATGTTGACTATAGCTAACTTCAGGGTGTCGGTTTTTCGTGACGGTGTGCGTTTTTCCCTAACGCGCCAAAAGAAGTATAACTTCAAAAACAGAATATTTTCATAATCGAGGATAAAGTAACCGTGGAAATATACGTCTGTGTGTATGTGTGTGTGTGTGTAAACGCGCTTTGCGGAATGGAACAATACACTAATAATAAAAATAACAATACGCTGACAACGATGATACACATTTTGTTAAATCGCTATTTCAACATGCGTACTACAGTTCTTAGAACAATGGGGAGTATTGCGAGGAACTTTTTAATATGGTGTCATCATTCCAGCCGTACACTTTCTGCTGCTAATTGGTTACGCACCTCAACAACCGAAAACATTGTAAAATTGTGATAACACTATCGTTTCTAAGAACCTTCGTGATGTGCACTAAGCATTGTTTACTTCCAGGGCGATGAGATGAAGCTTTCCAAACAGGAACTGAAATACGTTCTTCAAAGTTCTGGTGTTGAGGTAGCTGTTTATAATGACGTGGGCCGTCTGACTGTTTGCTACCCTTTCTTAAGAAAAAATACAATTTGATAAATGCGTTATAATTATTTGAAAGAGTCTACGTGGTTACTGTTATTATTTTTAGTTAGTGACCAACAAATACAGTGCAGTGTTGTTCATGTATTTAGTTATAGAAAAGTAAGGACAAATAAAATTAATAACATTGAAGAAACACTCTGTGTAAATTAATGTAATCTCATTGCTCAACCGGTCTTAATTTAAGTACAAGATGATATGTTTGCCTTTCCGGCAACGCATAAAACAATTTTATATACGAACGAGGGATCAAACAAGACTTGGCGAATATTCAAACGTGATTCCACTGTACAAATTTTTCTGTAATGTCTATATAAATTTATATATTTTGAGATAAGTTCGAAAGAATAACAACTGAAGTAATCGAAGTCTAATATAATGAAATCCTGATAAAAAAAAAAACGTCTTAATTGTATGTACATGTTTGGAATAGATTACTAAGCTGCAGTAATCAGACAATTAATATAATATAAGGATATTTCAATGCATTATACGCTTTATAATAATGCATAACTATTTATATTGATGACGTAAAACTTGTTTTTTTTTTTAAACTTAAGTTTTTATGTTCGTTCACAATTTTACTTGGTTAGTGACGATGTGTCCTAAGATTGTAACCTTGTAGGTAGGTTCTTGGTGTTAGATTTTATGACATTAGAAAAATTTTACCACAATTTACGATGTTTTCCATCACCGAAAACTCTGTCTTATTGCAGATATTGAAACCTACGTCGATCGACACTATGTTTAGATATACAGCTAGTAGCCATCGCATCTCATTATTATCTAGTTCTTAGCGACTCACAAATATTTCTGTGTCATCAACCGTTATTTTATGTCATAAATAAAATCATTATAGAATAATTAGGTTTTATCTATACAAAATTATCGCCACATCAACCTATATGTGGTTTCCTCGAAGCGTGCTTCTCTGAAAACGGTTTCCTCATAGTAACAACTGCTTTATATTAAGAGGAAACGTGCCTTGAATAAATTTGAACAATAGGTTAAAACAATAATCTATTGTTGTCGCACTCTGCCTGAACTATCTAGTAGAGTGCGAGAGAAAAATTGCAGCTCGGACTGATTATACCGAAATCATTATTCGATATTCTCATGTTTTTCTCCTTCAAAATTAAAACGATTTCGAAATTAAAATAATTCGAAGTTTGCTGATTGTCTGAAAACGGCGATATAATTGGGAAATTTTAGTAATTTTAGAAGGCTCTTAGGTTAACATTCAATTTATGGAAAAAATCAAAACAGGAACATTGCCAGTGATTGATATAAATTGCTTGGTTTAAAAATATAGACTTTAGTTCCATTATCGAGGAATAAAACAAAGGTTTACGTTTCTATCTAATAGACGATGCCCGCGTTTAAGAGTTAAATAACGGGATACGCTTCCGAGTCACTTCCTAAAGCTTTGCTATTCGTTTAATGACATCGTGAACTTTGTTTTATTATCTAGTTACGTATTTATCTGAGTCATTAAAGGCATTGAGATTGTTATTTGTTTTAAACATTTGGTATATCTTCAGTACACGAGAAGTTTCTAAGACAAGGTCCATATCATTTTAGTTTACAGATATATAGTATTACAGATATATACTAGCTGTTGACCGCAGCTCCGCATGCGTTTTTTTATAATTGTGAATTACTCCTTATAAGATCAGCTATCTGTTAGTGAAAGTTCCGTGAAAAATGGTTCAAACGTTTTGGAGATAGTACTGCAAACAAAGCCATGGGCGAAAGTTAGTCCAAAATAAAAAAGATTTAATTACTTTTTATAACGTTAGCTATCTGTCAGTGAAAGTCCCGTGAAAATAGGTCCAATCGTTTTGGAGATAGTACTACAGACGAAGCTATGGGTGACAGCTAGTCTAAAATAAATTAGCCTATGTCACCCACTGTAATTTTAACTATCCGCCAGTGAAATTTCTGTCAAAATCAGTTCAGCTGTTTCGGAGATTACCCGGAACATACAGACAGACAGACAAAAATTTTAAAAATTGTATTTTTGTTATCAATATCGTGTATACGTTCATATGCAATCAGTAAAAAGTTGTTATTTTGATATTACATACGGACACTTCATTTTTATTATATGTATAGATATATTACTTCCATGATCGCGCAACTTTGACAAGTGATCGATTAAATACAAACATACTGGCGAATTACGCAGATAATTCTATAACTGACACATGAATTTATCAAATTTATTTTCAGAAGTATGCACGTACAACTGTATGTATTTAAATTTGTACTTGACGTCAGAAATGCAGTAACGGTGACCCTCTTTCCCTCTACTTTAAATGTGGATTTAACACTGTCCTTAGACGTTATTTTATTGGCTACACGTACATACTCAATGCAGAGTTTGAATCTACATCTATCGACGCGGAGTTCGATTATACTGGCTCCGACCAATAATTATACCTAGTCTTGCCATAAATACTGAAACAAAGAAAAAAAATCTATCATAAATAATATTTATTACTTTTACAGTGTGTTAGTTTAAAAGATAAATACAAAACAATTTCAATTATAAAAAGCTTATTCGAAGTAGTCTCCATTGGCTGCAATACAGTCCTTTAAACGTTGAGGCCAGTTACCAATAGAAACACGCACTCTTCCTATGGGAAATTTCTTCACTGCCAATCTTACGGATTGTTTTAGGGACTCCAAATTATTATGGCGTTTAGAGCAAGAAGCCTTACTCTCTAAAGCTGGCCATAAATTATAATCCAGCGGATTAACATCGAGACTAGATAACGGCCAGTCTTTAGCTCTGATGATGTCCGAAACGTTCGTTTCTAACCAAGACTGCGTAGACCGAGCTTTATGACCCGGCACCGAATCTTGGTGGAAGGAGCATTCTTGGTTATTGAACATGGTGCTGTTAAGGGGCTTCACTACCTTCTTAAGAATGGTATCTTGATACACTTGTGCCGATGTTTTGATACCTTTTTCACAAAAGTATGGCTCAGTCACTCCTTCATAGCTAATACCCCATCAAACCATCACTGAAGTCGGATAGTGCCCACGTTGCACTTTGTCGACTAATTAGGAAGTTTCCTTAGAGCTTTGAGCAAAAATACTGTTATTTTGTTTGTTAAAATGTTGCTCAATTGTAAAAATTTTCTCATCCGTAAACAAGATTCTTCTGTGACCTTCCTTTGCGTACCGCTTCAGTAGTTGTTTGGATTTTACCACCCTATTCTTTTTTAAATTAGCAGTTAAGGAATGACCAGTAAGTCTCTTATAGGCTGCAAGTCCTAAGTTATCTTATAATACGCGACATGGTTCTAGGTGCTATCTTCATCTCCCCAGATAAAATCTTTTGCTTTAGGACAGGATTTCTTGGAATTCATTCCCTTACTGCTTTGACCACCTTTTTCGTACGAACAGTATGTGGACGGCCAGATCTTTTTCTGTCACAAGCAGAGGAGGTCTCATTGTACCTATTAATAGCCCGGTACACAAACATTTTACTAATACCAAGCGTATGGAAAGTTTTAAAAATTGCATTTGGCTCCATACCTACTTTTTGTATTGCAATCACAGCGATTTGGTTCTTTTTATCACCCCACTCCATTTTAATATCGCAAAATATTGTATAATGTATTCGCGCCAAAATGGAAAAATCCAATGAACAATCATATTAAAATGACAGATTCCAAATTGAAATGTAATATTTTGTTTATTTTTAATTGTAACAGTATTTATGCCCTGACTAAGTATACAGTTTATTAATTAATCAAACATATGATGACCTCCATAAGCTAATAACAAAATATCAATATTACATGTACACAGGCCGCCATACTACGCGATGATAATCAGGCGCAAGCGCAATACGTCACGAGCATGACGAGGTCATCGGTGACGGAAACTCATAAGTTTTTCCCCTACTAAAAATCGCTCAACGCGCTAAAGAAGTTATCACTTCAAAAAAGTTGTCATCATAGCCCCTTTAGTTTAATATTACCCGTGTATAAATACTTGCCGAGTTACAGTAAAGAATCTTTGAACTACATTTACGTTCTATTATAAATTTTTACTATATATTCAGGTAATTATCAGTATTCATGCTTGTACTATATATCTTGAGTAAACACGATTTATTCATAGTTATGTTTGATAATTCTTTTATAATAGTTTATAAATTAAATGATAGAGGTCTGTCTAAGTACGTGTATGACACTTTTTATTTTACTTCGTAAACACGTAGACCTTGTCTAAAAAAAAATCATATAAATAGCTTTGTTTAATATGTAGGTATTAAATTTTAAGAAGTCACGCCTATTATAAGCACTATGCGTTTTTTTCCTGAAGACTCTTAGTCCGCACCTCTTTTAAAACTTGCCCTTTTTTTCTCATTTTTTTTTCTTTTCCCTAATTCTTTCCTTTTTTTTCTTTTTTTATAAATCTACGTTAGTCTGTCTGGATATTTACTGAAATTATAGCCTTTATGGCGGTTTCATTTAGCACTATGCGTTTAGCGATGTCTGTTTTCTCGCTGTGGAGAAGTGGGGCAAATGGTGTGGTTCGCTTGCGCAGAACAACGCGGACAAAGTCGCGGATATGAACTAGTAAAACTATAAATATAAGCATATTTATTTTGATTTAATTATTAAGCATCATCTTTTCAACAACGAGAGCTTAAAATATTGATAGTTGTTTATGAAACTTTCAATTTTTTTAAATAACATTTTGCTCGAATGTTTTACGATCTTAACGAGCGGTGTGAGGATAATGGGTGACAGTTATTTTTGGTGGATCGTTAATTTTATTATTATTATATAGAAGTTGGCGCCTACCATACAATTATACAGGGTGTAACTTATGACTTAGTACTATTAGTAATAGCAATTTAATCGTGCAGATTTTATGTCGTGTATTACGGTTAAGTCGTCTGAGCGGTAGTTTGTTATTGTCTTTAATATTCTTATAATAAGAAAGGATAAAGAATTAGGTAATTATTTATGTTTTTATTACTACTAATGAATTAATTCAACAGAATATATTTTCTTCATGAGTACACTAAAAGGACAACTTATTTGTCTACAGAGGTAGCCGTTATGTTCGTGTTTCGAATGCAAACGTGATATATGACTGTTTATAGTTTTTTGGATTTAATTTTTATCTCATACCGCTAAATATAGTTCCAATAGTACAATTTCATTATATGACTAGTATAGAGGCCGCCTGATAATAATCAATAATAATTAACAACAATTTCTTCCGGCCAACTAATGGATGGATCTTACATATCAGGGGTGGTTTGGGTGTAATATAGACGAATAAATACAACATAAAATGTAATAAAAAAATCATGTAAACATATATAGAAATTATACTATATAAGCAGGCCCAGCGGACTTTGTCCTGCCCTGATAATAAAATATATATTTGCATGAAATGCTTAAGACGGCTTGAATTTTTCGACTCTTTCAACAATTATTACAAAAATACCTTGACAAATTATATACCTAAACCTTCCACGTGAATTACTCTATCTATTGGAAAAGACCAGCATTACAATCCGTTCAGTAGTTTGTGAGTTTATCGCGAATATCCACACAGACAGACAGACGCGGCGGACGACTTTATTTTATAATATGTATTGATAATAAAAATAATATATAAAATGAATTAGTATTGTATATAAACTTTATATAGTATTTATGTTATCATTAGGTATAATGAATTGTATTTTTAATTATTGGATAAAGTAAAAATTATAGGGAAACATTAATTCTTTACAAATATAAGTAACCAAAGTATAGGGGTAACTAGAGTATTGTTTATACAACTCTATAAAACTGATATTATTCGTACCGACACATAAATCTCATAAATATATTATAATGACATATACAACAACGCATTACTAATGGACACTAAATAAATATACGGAAAAATCTAGAATTCTCCACTGATGTCGTAAATAAATTCGTAGAAAAAAGAAATGGCGCCATCACCATGCATCCATGGACACACAAAAATCTCATCGGTGTAGGTATCGCAAATAAACAAACAAGTTATAAAAATAACATACGTCTAAAATTTATTGGTCTGTCATAAATCAATTCAAAATTCCTATGGGAATTTCATCACCTCTTTTTTATCGAATATCTGAGCGAAGCACGATACGACCAGTACAACTTCTTTCCATCTTAAACATTAAAGTGAATACTGGAAAGCGAGAAACTAAAGAATTCTACAAGAGGACTATTGCGTGTGTAGAAATTTTATGAATAGCCTAATACTGAGATTGTCTTTATGTGCGAATATACCTACTCTTGTAGTGCAATCGCTATTTTATTACCCTCAAACCTAACAATACGTTAGCTCATTATATTGAAAAAGTGAAGAAATGTAAGAGAAGTATCTTTCTGTTTATGTTCTTACCAGTCAACGCTTGCATCCAATATTCTCTATCTAATATGTGTTTCTAAAGTTAAGTGTACTTTTCCATCAATGTCATCTTAGCAATCGACTAGGATTTTATTTCTAGATCTGGTTTATTTCAGCATAAATTACTGTGTGCGTGTGCATACACTTTAAATCAATTCAGTAGGCAGTCACTTCATTAATAAAATGTATGTTTATTAGTTATTGCATTTTTAGGAAAAACAGTACATGTTTTTATGAAATCTATATCTATATACATATAAAAGAAAGTCGTGTTAGTTACACTATTTATAACTCAAGAATCGCTCTACCGATTTGGCTGAAAATTGGTGGTGAGCTAGCTTAGAACCAGGAGATGGACATAGGATACTTTTTATCCCGTTCCTATGTGAGGTGACATAAAGAGTACAAGTCACTATAAAACGTGGTATAACAAAAACGCATTTGACGTGAAATAACAAAACGCAAATGACAGCTTGTCTATGGTTAAGTATGGCTGAAAATTTGATAATTACAAATTTTGTAAGAAATCAATAATCAGTAATTTGTATTCTCTTTGAATCGTCATTAACAATGCCGCGACCAAGACGATCGAATCTTTCCCGACAAAGCCGTAATGCAATGCAATGCGAATGAAAGGACTGAAGAAGAACAAGAAATTGACAGTAAAGGGCGCCGCGTTAATATGGCTCAACTTCTAAGAAAAAATTGAACTTAATAAAATCCAAAATCTGCTTATTTATTACTTCTAAGGCGGAACAAAGTTAGCCGGATCTTTGAGCCGAATATTTTCTATAAAAATACTATGCTAAATATTAAACAGACTCATGTATCGCTTTTTAACTGTGAATAAAATCCTTATTTTATTACGTTTTTAACATTTTTTATAAAAAATAATTACGAATATAAATTTAGGTTCCATGATATAATAAATTTCAAATCAAACGTATCAATATTTTTGTGTAAAACTATTTAGAAGTCGTAAATAATTCTCACTTGGTTATTTTGTACTCGCATTGTTTCACCCTAATAATTACGTATTCTGCTTAAATATACTGAATTGGATTTCTGAGTGATCTTAAAATAGAACCTACGGGGTATTTTACTACGTAGCTACAAAACTTGCTACGATCGAAAACAACCGTCGAATTAATTTACTACCATGATATATTTTTTTACAATTACGTACCTATTAATTATTCTCATCAGTTATAAATATATCTATTTATAAATGACATATCTGATGTATTTCATGATTTTATGAAAATTTGTTTTTTTTTTTACAATTAAGGATAATTAATTAGAATTATCTTATAAAAATGCTGTATTACTTCCTTCGTAGTCGGCTTTAATATTGATCCGAAAGGTGACCTGTTTAATCCCCAGCAATACTAATTTTTGTGTGTATAATTGTGAATTTTGTGTTTGAATGTTGCCTAATCTATATATATGTACTAGGGACAGTCATCATGCCGCTGGCCTTAATAAGTAAAGAATATAAGAGACATATTAAAACGTGATTTAAGGCTAAAAATTAGATATTATGTAGCGTTCTGTGACAAATAAAAAATAATTAGAAAAATAAAAAATAAACTAGATTTTGATAACGGCGGTACCTGGCGGATACAACTATGATTAAGTACCGTCCAGGCGACTCCATCGTTTGAGTCGTTTTGAGAAGAAAAATTATGAACATATATATACACACACACACCCATACACACACTTGATTTTCAATAACAAACTATGCTTAGTCTGGAATTACGTATGTGAAAGTGTAAATCATGATAGTTATGTCGTTTGATCCGTGGAATGTCAATTAGCAGTCCGCAGGTCGAACTCCGGCATGTGCCAACGATTTTATCTGGATTCGCGTACATTTACTAATTTATATTGGTAACACTATCGGCTGAGGGTGAAGGGAAAAAATTTAGATGAAACCTGAACACGAGAAATATACTTTTGGTACCATATGTGTGGGAGAATAGAGCAAGAACTTTGGATTTCTCCGAATGTGAAATTGTCAAACCGACGTGGACTGGCGCGGCGATTATTCCCGTATATTCGTTCAAGAAGTAGCCTATGGCTCTGCAGTGGTTCTCTTATAGGATGATGTGATATGTTGTCAAAGTATGTCATCATATCTAATACATATGTACAAGAAAGTGTATGATATATTTTGTCATCTTCTACTAACATTATTATATCTCAACTGTGCGGTCTCAAAGTAGATTACCAATGTAACGTAGTAAAATTTTTATTATCAACACTGACGCAGTTGTGATGGGTTTCATGTTTATTGTTTTGACTTATTTATAGCTTAGATCATAAAATGAGATTACTGTAAATCACGTGTATTTCAAATATTTTTATTGTTTACTATTTGTTTGTTATTAATTTATTACATATTATGATTTCGTTTAACTGTTGAAAAAAAAATTGTGTGGTTTTTATGAAACCAGATACAAGTGAAATTTTGAATTGAGCCATGGGCGCCGCTATATTGGCTTTGGCTGCTCTGCCGAGCGCCTTTCACTTTACCCCTACTTTGCGGGCGGCTGTGTTGCGACATGCGATAGACAGAATAAAAAAAATAGGCGATGTAAAAAAGTTTCACTTTAAATATTAATGTTTTTAACAAAAGTACTCGCTTTGAAACTCTGTTTTATGTCGTAAATAATAAGGACCATTATCAAAAGCAGATTTTTGTTCAAGGAATTTTGGTTATGTATATTATTTTGCTGTAATAAATTTAAAAATAGCTTCGGAAATGATAACAAGATTTAATAGAATTCTTAGAACTTATTGAACATCCGTAATACTTTTAATTAAGCTAGATATATAACAATTAGTACATAATTACTGCGTAATTTAGCCACAATAGTAATTGTAAAATCATATGGGGTTATATTTTGAGTGTGTTTCTCTAATTTTATTACTTAAATTATTAGACTTTGGTTTATTTTTACTCTCTTTGTTTTTGAGTTTCTTTACTTCTTTCTGGAAAACGGAAAGACACAAGTGTTACCTAATTTATATCTAATTTTTATGTTCTCTAAAAACCTAAACTAAAAATATAGGTCTTGTTACGTGTAAAATTCCTAGTTATTTTTATTCTTGTTTATGTAAGATGAAAGTAAAAACTCGTGCTTTGAAATATAATTAAAATGGAACCACCGTATTACGTGAATTGAATTTTAATTAAACTTCGCCCGTTTTCGCTTGCTTTTGTTATTATCTTAGAACTTGGGTAATAAATACTTTCGTAATACTCTTTACGCGATGGGTGTAAATAAAACATAATTTCGATTTTAACTACGCATAAAAATAGCTGTAGTCCATAAATTGCCACGACAACAATCAATTTTTGTGTATACATCTATACAAATAAATAAAACTAGATTGTCTCATTGTAATGTCAAAATAACAGCTTTTTACAAGTTCGATATTATATGCAAAGTACTTGTAAAAAGAAACAATTTAAAAAATTTTGAATGTCGATTTATTCTAACTAATAACTGAAACGGTTGGACTGATTTTGGATAGACTTTCAGTAGTTTTTTTTTTCGAACTGACTAACGCCATTGCCCTGGTGAACCTTCATAGCTTAATCGGATTTTCACTGGCTGATAACTGATGTAATAAGGAGTAAAATAGGCTATTTTATATTAGAAAAAAAGTGTGTACTTATGTGCACGCGTTAGAAGTTATACTTCTTTGGCGTAACAAGATAAAAATATTTTCAAAATTTTTATCTTTCGTCTTATTCTACGTTTGTAGAAGTAACGACACTAAAATAGAAAAAAGGTATTTAATACATACATACTTTTTTGAATAAAATGTTGACTATAGCTAACTTCAGGATGTCGGTTTTTAGAGACGGTGTGCACGCGCATCGTAAAAATATACTCTCATCATTTTTCCTTAACGAGCCAAAAGATTTATAACTTCATAAGATTTCGCGCAAATATAATTAACCAAAGAAGCAGCGTCCTAGTATAATATTTTCTTGCTAAATTCCACAACGACGAAGTCACGGGTAACATGTAGTATACTTAAAAAGCAATGGTTGACTAGTATTTTTATGAAATGATACTGTCTGGTTAGCTATCGTCGGCTAGACACAGTCGAGGAGATTCCAAGGAGAATTGACGTTAGGTAGACAGCCGATCGTAAAACAGTGAGCCGAATCTCAGAAGGCAACATAAAGAAAATACATATGTTATGTTAACAACAATAGGCTAAGAATAAGTAGAAAAATTACAAACGTGGTTAGTAATATTTTTATTGTAAATGTACATACATATATGCACGTGGATTCACACACTTTGCTTATTATTCGTCGTATTCTTTATATTAAAATATCTACGCGCACCAACTTTCATGGCAATCAATTGAACCGTATAAAATTGATTTACCGTATTAGTAGCGATAACAAACAGTTTTGGAGCTTATCGATCATTCATAGATTGACATACATATACATTTATATATATATAATACTATATAATAAAAATATAAATAACCAAATAGGTACACATTCGCATATTCAGTGATAAATATTTAAATTATATAAATATAGTCACCCGAGGTAAGTTCTCTTCTAACACAGAGTGACGTAGTTTTCTGAATGTATACCGTGTGCAAGCACGAAACTAGGACTCAACGCATGAGGTCTTCGATAAATAAAGTCATTCTCATACCAGCCACAACACGTTCACAATTCGATATCTAATATCAATCAATATCGAAAAGTTACACATACTTGTCTATAACATTGTAATACATTGTCGGTTTTCTTGAACCTGTTTGGCACGCCTTATCTGTTTACTCTATCCTAGTGTTGAGTCTGAAGACATATATTTTTCATTGCAAGATTGTTCGATTACGTTTTAAATATGTTACTTTTTTGAATATTCTACTAGTACGTTTGTACGTAATACATTATATCGCTGCTCTTTTAACATTGACACAGTTGTTTAAATAAATTTCACACTTCGTTAGAAGTATTCACCGTCACATATCTGATAAATATTCTAGTTTCAAATTTCTTATGAAGGTTAAACTGTAACTACAACTGATATTCGATATTTTATGTGGTTACATTTTCACGGAATTTTCCTTTTCTTTATTCACAAGTTCGACTACATGGACACACATATATTGGTACTCGACGATTTTTTCAATGAAAAATACATCAAAACTTGTAGTTAACTTTTTGCTAATTAGGTATCAAAATGGCGATTTTGTTGATTGTGCCGTTTTCAAAAAATCGCAATGCATGCTTGCGTCATATCAATATAGGATAAAAAATCATTGATGATTATTAAAAAAATCAAACGATCGCCCGAGTTTCATCGTCAGCATCGATTTACCTGGTACATGCTAGCTTGAACTCCATTTTTCGGAACAAAGTATACTGTAAAAGATTTGTGACGGAGAGAGAGAGCAACAAAATAAAAACATGTCATTGATCTGGCCGATTTTCATTTTCAACTTTTAATACTAAATTTACAAGAAATTCACTGAATATCTATGCAAAATAGTTGAACACCGACATGATTCCTTTAAATCATGATTTATATTCATTGAGAAAGTATTATTTAGAGATGTCGTAAATTCGTTGATTAAGGAACGTAATTAATCGTGGCAACTGAATCAGCGAACAGGAATATCTTTGAATCGTTTTGACGTTTACGGTTTACCAGTATTCTTGAAATTATTTTTTTATTAGTAACAATAATATTTTTGTCGGTTTCTAAGAAATTTTATATTGCTTCTTTCGTCGGATGTTTTGGTGTAAATGAGTTAATTTGAAATCATAGACTTTTATAAATTGTGTATAGCGGTTTAGAAGAGCTGGTAACGTGAGACATTTATACAGTGTTTTTCATTGTTTACATTTTTTTTTCTATATATATTATAGGGGGCAAACGAACAGGTGGGTCACCTGATGATAAGTGATCACCGCCGTCCATAGACACTAGCATCACCAGAGGAGTCGCAAGTGCGTTGCCGGCCTTTTAATATATGTGGGCCTCCGGCGCTCTCATTGACCGAACGAAACGCAACAGTGCAAGCACTGTTACTTCACGTCGGTTTTCTGTGAGAGAGTGGTACTACCCCGGGCTAGCCGACCCATTCATGCTGAAACCTGTAATAGCTTCAGCGTAGCTCTACCACCTTACTCTCACTACACTCTTACATGTTCACATTACATTTTTTTCTTCTTTTAAATAAATAAATCTGTGCCTTAACCAATATTATAACGATACTAGCAGATACCCGCGAATTCGCACCCGTTTTTTTAAATTGTATTAAAGTAATATAAAATAGTGAGAAGAGGTAGAATTACAGAAATGCTCTTTTAAAACATTTGTAGATATGACATGTATGCCACCTACTGTGATATGTGACGTGTACATTAAATATGTAAATAACAGTGTGCTGGATGGGTGAGGCGAAGAGGGCAAAAAAAATTGAAGAATCGACAATTTTGGAATAATGCATTTGAATCTATATATTTTGCCCACGTTTGCCCACCTTTTACTTTTTTAATAGTATAGGAATGAGCCTTAATAAGTCCCAGTTATCCAAAATTAATTGTGTGGTATGCAAAACATTTTCGATGATTGCTACAGTATAGAAAGTCATATTTTTCGTAAATTATCTCTGCAACTAAGGGTGGGCAATGAAAAAAAATGATTGTTGCGTGTATATTTTTGTTGTTTTATTCTAAACGTTAAGAAGTGTATGAAGTAGTAGCTCATACACGCGACTTTGTCTCCGTTTTATATTTTATGTACAGAGGAATAAACATAAAAATTGAAAGCAATTTTTTTCCAGAACATTGTGTACATTAACTTCCTCTCCCCTGTGTTTGTACATCACACCACATTTTTTTTTATGTGGGAAGAAATCCTACATTGGACACCCACAGCCCTGGGTAGATGTGGGGTGTCAGACTCTTACTGACTAAAAAAAACTCACGAGATACCATCTGCCGCGCTATGGAGTGGCACAGGATCGAACAAGCAAGCACCATGCCACCCCGGCGATAAGGCCCAGCACGAACGCCCTGACCGCGACGACAGCCCGGTCAAGCTGCCTACACGTCTACCGAACCAATGTGCAATGGAAGGTCAGGTCCCCCGCCCCTTCCCTCCTTGGTCCGGCTTGGTAGTCACGGGGTCACCCCCTCCAACCACCACCACCTGTAATTTTTTTACATGGTTTTCTACCACGGTTACTTTTTAACGAGGTTTTCTCCCTCTCCCTCCGCCCGAAGGCCACCCCTCTGTCATATTTTAATGTGGTTTCCTCCCACAGGAACTTTTTAATGAGGTTTTCTCCCTCTCACTCCGTCCGAAGGCCTCCCCTCTGTCACTTTTTAACGTGGTTTCCTCCCACGGTAACTTTTTCATGAAGTTTTCTACCTCCCTCCGCCCGAAGGCCTCCCGTCTGTTTTTTTACGAGGTTGTTTCATTAACACCCCGTGACTTTTTAACGTGGTTTTTCCCACGGTAACTTTTTACCGAGGTTTCCTAACTCCCACCGCCCGAAGGCACACCCATATGTAACTTTTTAACGTGGTTTTCTCCCACGGTGACTTTTTACCGAGGTTTCTTCCCTCTCGTCGCCCGAAGGACACACCCCTCCGTAACTTTTTTACGTGGTTTTCTCTCACGGTAACTTTTTAAGGAGGCTTTTTCCCTCCACAACAAGTTCCCCACTTCTCCACGACAAGAAAACAAACAGGTAATACTTATAAAAATCATGGTTTAGTAAATCTTTAACATAACATTATATTATATGAGAATATCGTGATTTTTTTTTTAGATAGGGACCACAAATGTCTATGAAGTAAGACTATAAAGATTAGATCGAAATTTGTCCAGTAGTTTTAGCGCGATGCGCATACAACGAGAGACCTCTATCATTTGGCTTATATAGATGGTCCAAAATATATTGTAGATAGAAGTTGTAAGAAGCGTGAAGTATGACGAATAACACTTATAAATAAAAGTTTCGACTTGTCTATGCTATCAAAAATAAAACCAATTATATCCAGAATTGTTTTATTGGTATTAATTATGGTTACTAAACCAAAAAACAAAGTAAACTGATTTAAAAATAAAGGCAACAGAGCGACTGAAGTGTTTTATCTAAGTAATTTATCTGTAGTTATTTGTAAAATCGTCTTTGGCATGGTAGAAGCATTGTCTTTATGTGCAGGAAAGTGATGATGCAAAGAAATTGCGATAAAAACTTTTAATTCGTTTTTAAGAACTTACAAATCTCTTAGGTTTTAACGAAATTTTCTCATAAATTAAAAGTATTAATACTTTTTTTCTTTGTTAATAAAAACTACTATCGTATTAAGTTTTTTAAGCCATCCTCAATTTTTATGGATTTAATGTTGGAACAAATATATTTGTACACATACGTGCTCGCTTTTTTATTTCTCTTTTCTATACATAATCCGGGATGCAAAGGTTAGATCACGTACAAAACTGGATAATATATCCCGTGATTGCTATAGCATTTGATTACGGTCCTATATAAAGCAAGTGTAAGCTGTGTGTTTGATGTATTAGGAATTCGTTTATCACACGACATTATCGCTATCGTATGGGTTTTCCACTTAATTTGTTATGCGTTACACAATGTAGTAATGACTATTCATTCTGTACTCTACTGTCATTTATCGTTTAGGAAAATACAAAAAAATATTTTTTATGAAGTAACTGTGAATATTATTTACTTATATATTAAAAAAAAACGATGTTAATATGTGGGTCATTCCATGTCATATATATATATATATATATATATATATATATATATATATATATATATATATATATAATGCTATTTCTATAGCTTCTTTGAAAATGGATTTTTTTTCATACTTTATAGGTTAGCGTTTGATCACAATCTCATCTCATATTAAATGATGATGTGGTCTAAGATGGTAAATACACTGAACCTAAAGGGACTAACTCTCAAGTGAAGCTATCGGAACACACCAATAGATGCTTGGTGACAGATTTTCAACTTGAGGGTGGTAGCTAGCCAGGCGGACCTTAGATAAAACCCTATAACTGGTACGTGTTTGCTAATGTTCGTCTATAAAATATACGAAAAAAAACAAAAAAAAAATTACTATCTATAACATTTTTCTTTAGACAACTGCATCTTTTCTCTTATAATCTACTTCTTAATAATGTTTTAATGTGGTATAAAACCAAAAAAGAACGAAATAAAAAACGGGCGTTTTTAAAAGCGGTCGATTTGACATGGCATTACCCATATATATATCATATACTCCGACATAGTTTAAAAGAAGAAGACGAAAGAAAAAGTTTTTATTGTTGGAAGTGAACACATCACGGTCACAAGATAAATAAAAAAAAACATAAATATGCTTAATTAAAAATGCCATAAAAGAACACCCCATTCAGCTATATGCTGCAGTCCAACTGAGTCATATTACAGCGCCGATTCTAAATGGGGGGCCATAGCAATTTATGGATGTCTAGCAGGCGGCTTAACAAAAATATTACATGACTAATATAAAATATAAATCAATAATAATAAGAACATTAATTTAAATGTACAACAATGCATTATAATATAACACAGAAGAGCAAGAAACGAAACAAAAACAAACGAAACAAAAAAGTATAAGGCAGGGTGACGGAAAAATTAAGAGTGAGTTTACAAACGTGCCTGTCGAAATGCCACTCACTATCCCGGCTGCACAGTGGCTACAATAAGCCTGAGAATATGTATCAGTGAGCAAAATTAAACCACATGATGCAATACAATGCGAATTTTAGATGAAGCTAAATTAAATTAAGACTTACTGAATTAGAACTAAATGAGCACGAATTTTTATTATTGTTTTTGAACTCGCAACTAAAATTGTTTTAATATATATATAAAGTTCTGTGTCTAGGTATCGTCAGGGTATAATGTCTCGGAACGCATGTAGGTAGTACGTGTGGGATCTTCTTGCTTCCAAATTATCTTTTCATCGAGGTACTTAAGATCTTTTGTTTTAATAAAGCCACAAATTAAAGTAGGCGTGTATAGTTTACTACGGGTTACCATTTTTAGAACGTTTGCTTTATATAAAACGGTGTAAATGTGATTACGAGGGTACCCCTATACCTATGGAAATAAAACCGAGCGCAAGCATTCTGCACCCGCTAAATCAGTTGAACAGTCCGTGACATTAAACAAAGGCCATACCCATTATCACAGTAATTTAATCTAGAAATAACTGAACTTTCAACAAGTATCTTCTTTAGTGGGACATTGAGCTATTTTCTAAAATGATATAAAAATTGTAGTCTATAAAAGCAGTTCCTAATTATACTATTTGCTTTGAAGCGCAATTCTGGGCCAACGTGTAATCCTAAATTGCTGGTTGTATCTCACCTTCTGAACGTTTCCCCCCAATATCTTTAGTCTGGGATTGGCAGACAATATTGAATTGACTTGCGCCTTACAATGAAAGACAATGAATTTTGTTTTGGACGGATTAAGTACTAGAGTATTAATATCTGACCATGAAATTGCCCTGCTAGGTTTCTCATTAATCTTGTGGATTGAAGACCTAAGTTCATATTGTTTGAATGGATGTATAATTAATAATGAATATATAATTGGATGTCGTCCGCGTACATGTGGTATATAGTATATAGCAAGTAATGCCTGAACTATATATAATATACAGTATGTAAGTATAATATACAGTACAGAATGGATCCCTGGGGAATTCCCTGTGTTACTGGTTGAGGGAGAATAAATGTCGAAGAGCCGTTTTCTTGTTGTATTTCAACATATTGCGAGAGTCTGATTAAATAGCTATGAAGGCAGTGGATCGTATCGTGTTGAAATCCATAATAATACAACTTAGATAATAATGCATTTACATTAATAGTGTTAAACGCTCTTAAATAGTCAAGCAAGTTAAGAATAGTTTCCTCACCGCTACCCTGTGCCTCTAAGACATTGCTCACAACGTCTCATAAGGCAGAGACAGTACCACGCCCTTATCTGAAACCGAATTGGAGATACGGTAAAATATTATTAGTCCCTATATATTCAGTCATTTGTAGATACACTACTCGTTCCAGTATTTTAGACGTATGAGAGGAAACTTATAAAACGCAATTCTTTGAAATTTTGGTGACAGCTATTTTTTGGTATTTAGTTATTGTTGTTAAGGTTCGCGGAAGTATAAGCTTTGTCTTGTCCTTAAATGCATTATCAATTCTTTGAGCACATATATTAATGTTTTTAATTATACTGAGAACAGTATGCTCTTTGATTGTCTTAAATAAGAAACGCGATGAACCATAGCCATTAAAGTCTTAAAAAGTCAACTGTGAAATAAGTACATCTTGGTTTCCAGGCACATCTACGAAAATATTATTTATACTGTCATAAGCACACAGGTAGTCTGGAAGCATACACGCTTGATTTGAAGAATATACATGGGATATTTAATTATTCCACAAGGCTCGAGATTCATTAACCTTTTCATTGATATATTTATTGAAGTAGGCATTTTGTCATTATCTAAAGATTGTACAACCTACCATTTTAATTCAGGATAATAATCTTTGTATAATATTATGTAGTCTTGTGTTAATATCGGTTAGGAGCTTTACCACGTAAAACCTGCAGATCAGTTTTATAGTAGATGTAATCCACGAAGTAGGTAAACTACAAAAACAATTACGTTTAAGAAGGGTATAAACATTAAAAAGTTGTATTATGTTCGCGTAGAACATGAATGCCGTTGTGTTAACGTCTTGTATATTGCATATTAGCTACCATGTAATTGATTGTGGGACGGAATCAAACACATCAATAACATTTTTTTTTTATAAATGGACGATATACCACCACTTTCTTTAGAGGTTTATTATTTTTCAACATCAGTTGAGACGTAATGAAGAAATGATGTTCTGATTCGCTTACGTATTGGACAAGAAGAGCTCTGTAACTGACATCGGTATAAATAATAGTAATGAGTGAACAACTATCGTTTACAAAATGAGTTGATGTAGTCACTATTTGATTAAGCCCGTTGTGTTCTACAAACTCGATGAGACATTTAGATTTACTACTTTCAGTATCTTTACATTGAAGTCGCCGAGTAAGATAACATTATCATAGGGTGCGATAGTGCTGATATTTAACGTTAGTGCATCTAAAATCAGATCGAATTCTAGCAAAGGTAGGTAGTAGGCACTACCAAAGAAAAGCGTTTTCTTATTCAAACTTAGGGTTAGCCATAGTTGGTCGACATCAGGCTGTTCGAGATATACTTTAAGTGGTAGCCTGGAACAGTTGGCGCATATTCTACCTTCCCTGAGGGTAACCATGTCTCATTGAACACCATTATATCGACTGAGTGGTTGCCAGTGTTACCAGTGACGTTAAATAAGCAGAAATTTCAATATTACTAGTTTGACAAATAGCGAGTGAATTAAAAAAAAATAATTGATAAACGTATAAAAGGCCGAGTGGAGTGAAAGCGACGAAAACCATATGCAGATTAAAGTAGCCATACGTAAATCAAGGCGATAAGTGAAAACTATATGGATTGGAAACAGCGCAGATTCGATAGTATAAAAATTGAATGTATGTATTTCAATTTAATTGTAACCGAATTATGTAACGTTTGATATAATACTAGCTAATTCCCGCGACTTCATCTGCGTCGTTTATTATCTCAATTGTTTTGTTATATCTCAAAGGGATTAGGCAATGTTTTCGACGACAGTTCTTGACTTTTTCCTACACATTCAACAATTATCGTTATGTTTCAACGAATTTGTGTTATCATGCATCTAAACCTTCCTTATAAATAACTCTATCTATTGGTGAATACCACGTTATAATCCGTTTAGTAGTTTTTGAGTTTACGGCGAACACACAGACAGACAGGATGCGGCATCAGAGGAAGTTTGAGAATAGCACCAGTGACAGAGAAGTTGAGGAGTAATAGATTAACGTTGTATGCCCATATTATGAGAAGAGATGCAAGTTATGTAACAAGAAAAAATGGTATGTATATAAAAGGTGTAAATACTGAGATGACATCTGACTGGGGAGAGTGGTAAAGGAAAACATGTTGTTCTGAATCTACTTAGGTGAGATAGGATTTGTATCCTGATGATAACACATTTAGCGCCGTTTGTCAGTGTCATAAATTTGCTGCACACAGCACTTTTGCCACCCAGCACAGTAATTGAATTATTGATCATAAAAACATGAAAGTAAGCATACCTATTTGGAGAAAGTTTCTGACTATTTTGCTGTAACTTTCAAACTCAGTGGTGCTGCAGTGCTTCGACTTTTTTACCATTCAACCAAACGCCATAAAAATTGGTAGGTGTATACGAATAACATTCACAAAATATCCATTTTGTTAGAACTGAATTATTTATTTTAACAGATATTAATAACGAAACGTGTGCAGAGTCGAGGGTACTATTAGCGTTATAACTTTCTTTTGTTACATTATATATATATTATTTGTGAATCCAAATAAAGTGTTTGCTTTTTAAGCGTGTATATCCTGCAACTCTTTAAAGTTACTCTACGTATAATTTATAGAGCACTGATGAATAAGTACTCCTAATCCGACAACAAAGACTAATAACAGCTGGCATAAAAATATCACAACGAAAGCAACTACGCAGGTTATATCTATATAAGTATCAAAAGCAAAAGCATAACGACAAAGTGCACTTAAATTGCGATGTGCATTGGATAGACTGGAACGGTGATATAAAAAGAAGTGCTCACAATATATATGAGAAAGCTCATTTACTCTGTTATTGTATGAAAGTGGACGTTTCGGTTTCATCGTCGTGTTTATACACTTATTTTTTGTAACGAAGTTCCTTCACGTACTTTGCGATAGGAGTCGACTGACAGAAAACGTTACGTAAGGAAAAAGCGTTATCCCTCTCTGTCTCTCTCTGTCTGTGTGACTTTCTCTCTCTCTCTATCTTTTTTTTTCTATATAACTATGTGTGTGCATGCAAGTATCGATATTCGACCAAACGTGCATCGTGCGTTTCCTATCAATGACATTAAATAACAAGATAAGTAAAAATGTGGTATTATAAATAACGATTTTACATATAATATCCATGGCCGCCGTCCATGGTATGACGTCCATATAAAATATCATTAAAACTTATTTGTTTTTGTTTTGAATCATATGTGATATATTTTGTCTCATTATTGCAATTTTACAATGAGGATTCGAGAAATGGAAACTGCAATATGTATGCTGTGTGTTTCCTCTTATTATAGTGATCATAAACCATATAATATGTAGATATATAATGTATATTTTTCAAAAATTACCAATATATTCAGCAGTCATTTCATAAATCTTCAGATATATTCATACAGTAATAAAATAAAACTACGAGTCTAAAATAATTACCTATTACATGTAAAACGCGCGCGGAGCCTCAGGCACCTCTAGTTATTTATACGAGTCTAGGAGGAGGAGGAGAAGGAATCTATTAATTCTTACACATTATCTACTACGCTTATATAAGTACAGTTTCATCGTATAAGTTTGTATTATTGAGAATGCTTTATTATTTATGTATTCGCTTGTGGATATTACGTTTGTTTACTTGTCGAAGTATCGCCGTTGTTACGTAGGACACGTCTGTTTAAAGTTTTCTTTGTTATTATTGTTTACGTGACCGGAGTTATTGATTTTCTAACCGTGAAATAAGGAACTGCACTTCAATGATTCTGCTATATATATTAATAAGTCTGTAGTTATTTCTGTTCTTTTCTTTTTCCAAAAGTTGTCATAAGTATCTATAATAAGTGACATTAAAATAATTCGTCCGTCTCAACAACCGTTTTATCGATTCTTATGAAATTTTGTAAATAACAAGTATAAGTATGTACAACGGTTGTAACGTTAATGTATTATGAATATATGTATGTTAAGAATATAAACCCGATCGAATTTCTTTCCGGTTCTTCTCGATGACTGGTTTGTTTTCCGAACCGGTGGTAATTTTAACGTTCATAAGAGCCTTCTTAGGGGGACTAATTTGGATAAAATATTTTTAATTGGAATTCTTTTTAATTTTATTTTTGGCAACCAATCTTCTAGTTTGTTACTCCTATTGTCGAGTAGCTAACAATATTACAATTATCTTGTGATAATTTCAATGTTCTGACAAGTTGGTGGCTCCCTTGTTAGAACTTTTCATGGAGTTTTTGTGGCAGCTCAGAATTCATGGTCCGTGGTATTATTTCTCATCCACTTCACTTGTGCACAATAACCGAACTATATTACGTGAAACACCACCAATGTTACAAAGTAGAGCCAAATAACACAAGACTACAAATAAAATATAAAATCCACTACATGATAGACTAAGATCCAGCGAAAAGTTCTGTTGATTTGCCGGCCACATTCCGCGGGGCTGACCGCTGGGGCGGCATGGTGATAGCCACAGTACGGTCCTCTGCCGCCACAGCCAAAAGCGGCGGCCGGTACACCGTGGGGTTTTAGTCCGTGCGAGTCGGACATAACCCACTCTCTCCCCTCCGGGAGAGTGGGTATCTAAAAGGGATTTCCCCAAGCTAAAAAAAATGGCAAGACCAACAAAGAAAACGAAATAAAAAAAAAACGATTTTACAACAGATTTTTTTTTAAATAAAAATTATAGGGGCCAAACGAACAGGTGGGTCACTTGATGTTAAGTGATCACCGCTGACCATAGACACTAGCAACACCAGGGGAGTCGCAAGTGCGTTGCCGGCCTTTTAAATATGTGGGCCTCCGGCGCTCTCACTGGCCGAACGAAACGCAACAGTGCAACCACTGTTACTTCATGTCGGTTTTCTGTGAGAGAGTGGTACTACCCCGAGCGAGCCGACCCATTCATGCTCAAATCAGTAATAGCTTCAACGTAGCTATACCAAAATTAAAGTAATAATTTGTTAATATACTTTTAAACACTTTAAATTATCTTAAGTTTAGTTTGACTATTCAACAACCATTACCGCATGCTTGTTTACCACCTCGGATTATAAAACTAACTAATAATATGCTTTGCGTTCAAAGAATATATACATTTATATGAATCAAATATTTTATTCGTATTCATTTATTAAAAACTATGTAGGAGCCAATTATTTCAGTTACGATCCACTATAATTTGTTTTTGAAATAGTATTTATGTATAAAATCTCTAATAATTGTGTAAATAAATGGATATTACGAATAGTTCAGACTTTTCTGTTTTTTTTTCACGATATACTTTTTCATACTATTCCTTTTTTGTGTCGGAATTTGACAAGTAAATACACAGGTTAACCACTCAACTGAATTAGTTCTGTATCATAAAAGCTAGAGCGAGTGTTGCCAAAGTTGTTCCAAAGTGGAACACGTGGTGTGTTTTATTAGTTGGCAAGTGAAGCAGTTTACTAAGCGAAAGTTTTATTTTTGTTAAAAGTAAATGTTTTTATAAATGTATGTAGAAAAATACGAAACCTAGGGAATTCATATCAGTTATAGAGACTCTTTTCAGCGAAGTGTCCGTTAAAATATTTTGAATATTTTAAAAGGTTGTTCATAGCTTTCAGGCTATAGAGCGGTAGACCCGACCCAGCCGCGCATCTAGTACTCAAAAGGGCCCCATATAAATTATGTTTTTGAGTTCCTACACTTGAACTATATCATGTTTTTCACGGTGTACGATTGGATTCAGTTTGGGTCACGATCATTATTTTCATTTATTAATTCATTACAAACCTTTTATTATTAAGATTTTGAGGTTATGGGTATATTTGCGTATTTTTCCTTATACACGTCGGGGTACCGCGGGGTCGCTGTATCATTGACGCTTTTTTTTTTCGAACTGTCTACACTGTTTACCTAGCAAGGCCTCTACAGTTTCACCAGTCTACAAGTACTAGGAGCTATTTATATACTTATTACTATTCATTTGATCTAAAGGGTATAGAAAAAAAAACAAAGAAAGTTCTAACTTTTTAAACTCAATAAATTTTTGACATATTCTCATCACGAAAGCGCTAGCTAGTGCCCGCGGTTTTGTTCTCGTGAAATTATTTAGTTATTACATGGGAACAATCATCTTTATCTCGAATAATTGTAGGCCGTCTTTTATTTCTTTAATTGTAATTAGTACTTAACTTCTATAATCTTGTTATCAACTTTAAGTTAACTCTGTTAAATTATATTATTACTGTTTAGTACGTATTTAGAAGCGTAGTGATATGTAGCCTCCATAAATTCCTCAAGTGTCTATCTGTCTATTCAACCAGTTTTCGAATTAGCTGGGACCTCTTACAGACTCTTCAATTTTATTTATGCATGCAAGCGTTTAAAATATAGGAATAAAAATACGAATCATTCATAAAAAATAATAGTCTTTCCAATAGTTCCGAGTCTACTAGTCTTCGGGGGTGGCAGCCCTAAGAAAGGTGAAAATGGACACCGAAAACAATATAATAGTTTCGGTACGGTTTCTATAAGGGTGAACTACTGGGTCCATTAACGGAAACATTTTAATTGGCGGTCTAAGCGGCATTTAACACAATGTTAGTTCACTTGAGCGTTAAATTAGTAAAATTCCGATTTTATACTATAGCCGTATTAGAATTGGGGTATCTTGGACTAGACTCGAGTCAAGGATTTATAGGGAATCTGAAAATACAATTTATGGTTATTTAGTGTTTGAGAGCTGTTCAAGTATTAGGTACGCAGAATTTTAGTATTTTATGGCCCGCTTCTCCCTCCTATCAGCAAGAGTAAGCAAAGTTCTTACTCTCATCAATTCCTACATAGGCAATACCTCATCAAACATTAACATAATTTTTATAAAATCTCTCGCAACGAGTTTCTGTAATAAAAAAAAACGAAAATAAAAAACAAAGTATGTCTTAAAGACACTCGATAGAAGTAAAACTTTTGTATTACAGGGAAACAACAAAAAAATACAGTAAAAAGCCAACGGCATGCGGTGTTCCCAGGCGTCCAAGTACTGACCACTCCCGATGTTACTTACCTTTGGTGATCGTCGATAATCGGTGTTTTCAACACTAGCCAATACAGTGTTTTCCCTCGTCACTTTTGGTAACACAAATTTCAGAATTTCAAAACCCTTCCATGAAAAGTTTTACTTCCATAAATTTTTGATGTTTGCATAGGACTCAAACGCCCCTTGTTTTCAGTGAGTTCGTAGACTGTGTGTCATAGATTAATCAGATAGAAGTATAGGTTTTGGCGAGTGAAGTCTCAGGTGCAATTTTCAAATAGAACGAGTTTTTGTGATATTTTTTATTTAGAACATTACAGTTACATTCTTGGTATACAGTTTTTGGTTGCAAAATGCCATACTTAAATTTATAGTGCATTTGAGGGCAAATGGCCGTATCCCGCTCCAATGGCTTCCGATGCTGGCATCATTGCTATGATAACGATGCCAACCAGCATATACAGTGTAGAGTTGTTAATATTGTTGAGATTACCATTGTCCTAGCGCATCTTTTTTTGTAAACGAGCCATATTTAAGCTTCTGTTGAGACATCTTGAAAACAATAACGGTTTATTATAGTTATGAATGAGTCATTTATTTTACAATTATTAGGAAAACTCACAGTTAAGTTAATAGCATAAAACAAAGAGTAAGTAAGATTGAGAGCCATTTACAAGTTTTCACAAATAGAAGTAAATTATTCAGAAAAGCTGTTGATAGCAGTACTTTGAAAAAGTGGCATCTTAACGAAATAATGAACATGTTAATTTATATTTAGGGGAAAAACAGTAGTATGAAATAAATCAAAAACTTTATCGAGTGCGCTAAATTACTTATATGCTATTATAGTACGATGATAAGCAGTTTTAACCGGTGGCACGTCGCAGAGCTGTGGACTTCTAAAAGAAGCATAAGAGTACTTAAATAAATGCTACTCACGAGTTCAGCGCTATCAAAAGCTCCACTGAATATACTGAAAACTAACGATAGATCTGTTATATGCCTACGTTCGTGTAAAGAAAGAAAATTATATTGGCACGTCGGAGAGAAGAATGTAACACCCAGCTAAGATCTGTTTGCTTCCATTTTGTAAAGGGTTTTCTCTATCGCACAGTGTAATTACTGCGATAGACAAAGATAACGCTATATGAAATTAAACTAAGCTGGCTATTTCGGACATTTTCCTGACGTGTCAAATCAAAAGCCGGGTATAGTAACAATTTTTGATATATAATAATTGGATGTAAATTGCGATAGTACAATTTATAGTTATTATGTAGATTAGAATTTGGTGACATGGACTATTTTCCAAGAAGTATTATTATTAGTATACAAACTAGCACGCCCACACATACACACACATTCACATATTTTTTAATAGTACACGTTGCTTAACATGACTTCATTTTCTTCTTCTTTATTTTTTGGCTCCGTCACAGTTTGTGCACTAGCCAGCGTCAAGTAACAAGATTTTGCCAAGTAAGTGTCTTGTGATAATTATAATGTTCTAACAAGATGGTGGTTTCCTTGTTAGAACTTTCCATGGAGTTTTGGCGGCATCTCAGAATGCATGCTCCGTGGTATTATTTCCCATCCACTTCACTTGTGCATAATAACCGAACTATATTACGTAAAACACCACCAATATTACAAAATATAGAGTTTAATAACACAAGATTATGAATAAAATATAAAAACCACTACATGACAGACTAAGATCCCGCCAAAAACCGACTTCATTTTATCCTAACGTAGGCGTCCTTCTGTTATAGTTAGCTACATATATACCGCAGGGTTAAATTATTTTCCTTTATCATTGTGTATATGAAAATTCCTTACATATCCGTTTGTTGAAAGCGTTAAGGCCGACGTGGCTAAACACTAATAACGTATAGATTTTTCTCAACACATTTATTAAATAAGCTGTAAGTTTTTTTGGATCTTAAATTTTGGGAAGATTTGCTTCAAGAAAGCTGAGTCGGATTCATTGTAGATTCGGCCGAGTCTTTCGACGAGACGTTCAGCTATCATTTAATTCATTATTTCATTTTTTCTCCTTGCAACACCGGTCTAAGATAACATTAAATGATTATCAATAAATTACTTATTATAAATTACATATTATTAATGATTATAATGAAAGATTGACGTTTAGTTCTTCAGTTGCCATTTTATTTCATTATATGGTCGTACTGCAAAGAGAAGATTTGGTCTTCAGTGTGAAGCCGGGACGGGTAACAAGTAAAATATAAATAGATATTTATGTAAAAAGGTTAAAAGATATAAATCGTTGCCAACATATATTTAGGACTCGCTTCGCAAACCCTAATTACTATAGAAATAATCAACAAAACAATATTTTCAGAATAATCGACTGAGAACTATAACAATTACATACTTGTTTCAAGAAGTTAACCAAGTTAAAGGGAAACAAACATTCTTGTAATAAATGTATATTCATGAGCCGTACACGTTTATCGTTATTTTTATTTCGAGTACTTTCCTTAGCTCTCGAGTATTGACCGTGGTTGTACTGTTAGTATTACGCCCTTGGATTCGTACTTTATTTTATCCCCAAATTTACTTTTATTGTATGATCGTTGTTAACAGTATAATTTTGTAGTGTTATTTACTCTTTAGTTATTGAATTTTTACACATTTTTCTGTTTATCAAAACCATGCGTACTTTAAAAGGAACTTGGTTTCATTTTCTTCGTAATCCGGGTCGGACAGATAATATAAAATATATATAACTGGTTGGGTTAAATTGGCGCTCTTTTTAAAATTAATATAATCGAATTGAACTAGATGAAGAATAAGTCATTAATTTTATGACGTACAATTTTTTTTTATAAATTTAAAGTGAACAACATATTTTATTAACTATTTTTGTTTGTCGACAGTTTGTCGATTAGTGGTAAAAATTATCTGTCTAACGTGACTCAGCATCGTATTTATATTTTTCTCGAACTGACTTTACTGTTGACCTGGCAAGGCCTCTACAGTTTCACCGGACTACGCATCGTATATAATATGTCACATTTAATAAATAAACGAGAGTTTCCTTCGCCTCCGAATAGATTGTGACGTCCTACTTATGTTTATAACTTTCACAGTTTTATGGTAAAGTCTATACTAAAAATAAGATAATCATGTATTACTTTAGTCTATGTTTATAATTACTGTGTATATAATCATAATTATAGGTTTAATATGAATATTTATTTGATGTTTATGTAGATTTTCCAATCATAAATAAAATACAAAACGACGTAAAATTTTCCCAAAACAATGTATGAATTCGTTTTGCTTTGTGCATCTGAATGAAAAATGTCAGTTGTGTATATAATAATAAATAAATCCGATAAAATCACAGATAACGTTTTTCTACTAAATCGTAAGGCTGCTTAGTCACGAAGCTGAACTGGGTTATTGAAGGGGCAAGTAATACCCCTTATCTTTGCTACGTTGTTTGCACCCACTATCGAGGATCATCAATCACATCTAATCGTTGAGGTTTTTGCTGTGTCGTTTTTTTAGTAGAGTATTGAACAGTATTTGTAAAATTAAGATAAACGATAATATAGTCCAAACATATTATAGTTACTTTTCGTTTTTATTATTTCTATAGGGGCTGTCAACGGTGTATAATTATTTTTATTATGAAGAAATATTGTAGGTTTTGGTTATTATTTTTCCATTATTTCTACATACAATTATAAAACTAACAATACAATATAATGTTAAACAATTCAAATTAACAGAAAATTTTAATGACATAATTTAAAATTAATGTAATAGTCCTACTTTTTTGTTACAGACAATAACGAGTGTTTTTGATATTCATAGCAGAATCCATAAATGCTATGTACGTACTTAAATAAAATAAAATATATCTGCTTCCTGCTTACGTATTGTGCAAGAGCAAGCGATGGCAGAAATGACATAATAAAGCCATCAAAATGGCAAATTCAGATTATTTACCAGAGACAATTAAGCGACAGTAAAGCAATGAAGTGCTGTGTCTACGTACGTAGTACTTAAACATTTGAATAAGTTTGTAGACAATCATGTCAATTTTAGTTTAAGTTATTTCTCCTATCATTTGCCTTTTGTGAAATACATAATTAAAGCTGTGTCTATCATGTTCATTGATGTCTAGTAAAGCCGTATATCACCATATAAAATTTCTTTCTTAAGCTACGATATTTTATATGTATAACAATCTAAATTTTTGAATAAAAAACTAATTTATTTTAATATACCCAAACGGTATACAATTCAAAAGATGGGCGTTAACTTTCCAGGGATTTTTAGTGATTCCGTGACCTTGCCTCCGTCACGGACGCAAAGGTCACAATATAACGAAGCCAGGGGTGACTTATATTGTGTTTAATACGTCAAATATACTACGCTTTTATTTATTTTATTTACATGGGTTTACTAGTTCTTACTGACTGTAAATTAGTAGGTGATAATCACAAGCTGTTGAAACATTATAGTTCTCTATATACTTGTACTGTCTTGATTTTACGACAGTTATGATTAAATAATCATGGACATTTCTTGATTTTATCACGCCTAAATGCCATTTGCGTCAGAGGATTTTATGTTGTACTCTTAAACATAAACATTAATACCCTTACATTTACACCTAATAATGCTGTAGTTGCAGTACCTTTGAACATTTTCTTTTCTTTTTCTCCTCGTATTCCTTACAGTGTCTAGAATAGAACCCCACTGAAACGCATCGTGGCGCGCTTATATACATTTCTATAAAAGAGGGTGGAAAACTCTGGAACGCAGACTTCATTCATCGAACGTTTCGACAAAGTTCAAGACAGACTATTTTTGGAAACCCATTGTTTCTAGTTTCCATGGTTGATGATTGATCCGTTGTTTATTTGCAACAACGAGTTCGCATACAGGATGTAACATATGAAGATAATTCAACTGAAATAATTGAAAAACAAATGCTGTAATATTAGTTTCATTTTTACACGAATTGGGTATTGGTTTGTATTACATTTACTTTAGCTGTGATCGTGGCTACGCTCGCGTGAATTACAAAATGATTTCGAAGGTTTTTGTTTGATTGAAATAAAACAGAACAGTATATATTTTTATGTAAACGTGTGTAATGTGGACGTTTTTGTACACATTTATTTCCTAAACAAGTAAACCACATTTGTTGTATGCCTAATTTAGTTAATCATGATCACGTAAATATTTGCTTTGAAAGTAATTAATGTTTCGCGTGTCGTGTTTGACAATTTGCTTTGTCACGTAAAAGCGATCATTGTACGTCCGCCTTTTTTTATATTTTTTATTCTAAACAATCGTCCTCTGCATTATTTGTTGATTTTTTGTTTTATAATCATTACATAATGATAAGTTCATAAAAACTATATACTATAAAATGACCAGACTAAATATTTATCATAAAAAAACCTATAAATGGACTAAGTGGTTCTCGAATTATAAGCAAATTAACAGAAGGATATAGTTGCGTTACCTTCTATAATATGTGATACATTTTAATTAAAGATTAAAGCGTTTATGAGGTAATAAGGTCATTTGCGTTATACTAGCGGCCGGTCCCGGCTTCGTAGGGATACAAATGTATTGCAATAAGTATCTAAACTATGATCTATATTTACATTCATCAAAATCATAGAAATAACGTAAAAATCTCCCCACAAACGATTTTCATTTGCATCGTGCACTTTGATATATTCTAAATTATTCGTTGAAATATATGGTCTAACGGGTAAATTTGATCTGTGGAAAATTTCTATTTTCTAACATAACTAAAGATTTTAATTGTATAACTATTAATACTACATTGCCTGAAATAACTTCGCAAATAACCAATTATTTTCTAATATAAAACATAAAGTGTTTACTATGTGTTATCCTTCGAAGACAGTCTGTCGGTAAGACATATATGTCTGTTGTACATTATATTGATGTATCTCATAAGGTTTAGCCAGCGTTGTTAATTTGAGTGCCGTAAAACTCCTTCTTCACCGAATTTTTTCTACTTTATGTAAATATTAATATACATGCAAACCTTACGGAATAAATTTTTTTATACAATAATGAAAACTGTATCAAAATCCGTTACGTAGTTTAGAAAAATTAAGAGAACACAGACAGAGTGAAAAGTGACAGTTTTTTTTTAAATTAATATATAGAAAACATAAATATAGATAATGATGATGTCATCATTTACAAAACATTAAATTATAATGCGAAAATCCAAGAAACAAACGAGACTTATCTCACATGAACGTTTCACGTTCTCATGTAAATTCACGCGAATGAGAGTTCGCTTCGATCATAGACGACGTGAAAAATGTTCCACTCGCACGGATATATCATACAAATAATACGTCAAAAATGAAATAGAGTGCACATGGAAAGATGTTTACAAATAAAATTGCTGGAATTCGTACAGCGAAGTATATCGTGTTCGGTAGATATATATATATAAGTCGGTGTTAAAGTATTCATTTGAAGCGATGAAGTCTGGATGCTCAATAGCTCCTACTACAAAGTGGAAAATTTGTCATCACTCACCTATTGGTGTTTGTTACAGAGCCAGTCCCGTTTCTATGCTTAGTGTAGCGTATTGCAATCTTTTACTATGTCGTCATTTAACAAATCTTGACTGTAGCCAATCAAGTTAATATATGCACAGTTATATATATATATATCTTATTCATAAATATTATCTTTGGTTTGTGGTTGCTCCAACATTCCTAACCTGAGAACGTATTTGATTTAGATATATGGAAAGATTAAATCTTCTATATGAATAAAAAGATACAAGTGTGCCCTTGTGAGCGCATCTCGGAAAAACTACTGGATAGATTTTAGAAAAAATAATACCACGATATCTCTTTGAAATATAAAATTATTACAGTTTTAGGAAACGACGACTTTTGTTAGCACTGTAAAAGACAAAAACGACATTTTTAAACAAAGTATATATTTGCTTTCATTTTTTAAATGTTTTTGTTCCGTACATTGTTAAGATTAACGCTGATGAAGTCGCGGGTATCAGTTGACTATAGATAAATTTACCCTTCGCGTTGAATATCCTAGTAGTATTTACGATATATATAATTTTTTTATTTCTCGTATGAATTTACGTTGTATAATAAGATAGCGGAAAAAGAATGGAGCAGAAGTGTATTTTATTTCAATTCTAGTAAAAGAAACAGTTAACACGTTCCGTGCCAAGCCAATTTTATTTGACATGTCGTTCTGGCCATTTGATATTTTGACTAAAAATTAATATATTATCATACAATGTTTCATTACAATATTAATATACATGTAAGTAGTAGTGTTAGTATCACATCACAAGTGTGTGGTACACGTGGCCGAAAGTTCAAGTTTAATGTGTACCACCGGTAGTACAGGTGGCCTAAAGATCAAGCTTAACGTGTACCATCGGTGGTACACGTGGTACGGAACATGTTAAACAAACAAATCTATAATCATTTAAATGATTGTAACTTATAATAAATAAAGTATTAATAACTGTACAATAATATAATTTATTAAAACTTACGTTAGCGATGAAATTAAAAGTGGGAGAAGTGGAGTGTACATGAACTTTTAAATTCAATTATTGTGTGATTTTAAGAAAATAATTAAGTTTGGATCTTGTTAACATATTTAAAGATAATAATTCAAACAGACTTTACTTGTGCACAGCGATTATTTTCTTTTCAATTAGCGAAAAAGCTAATTCACATGATGAACATGATATTCTTTATTCGTTGTCATTAACTTTAACAACCCACGCGTAGGAACACATTAAATGTTATTTTTATAACTATATGTGTCATGTTCTAATATAACTTAATTGTTTTTCGCTTGTTTGTTATTTCATTAACAAGGACGACTTCGGTAAGTGTAATAAGGCTTTGTATTTGTGAAGTACGAGGTTTTGGAAGTTGATACAATTAAAGAAAATATTTTGAGAGTGACAGAATGCAATTTTTTATCGCCGGAGTATCACTATCTCTCTTACAAAACAGCAGAACTTTTACTAGTGTGATTTGCCTGTTAAATTGCTTCCAATACGTAGCAATCTAAACTATAACTAACTTAACTATATATACAGCGTAAACCTTTTAGCAAGAAAACTAAAGGACCTCAATATTTTCCCGTCATGAAGAGTTTGTATAATAACTGTTTTTCTCATATTTTTATTGCTGACTTTTTAAACAGGACATAATGTTTTTCTTTTACTGGTCATGTTAACAGTTACAAAGTTGTTTTACGACTAATAAGACTTTGAACATCTACTTTAAGAACGCTCCAGATTTATTACGAAAAGACTACGGCATATACTATGTTATACATACTTTGTCACAATCTTCGTATATGTCCTTTCGATCTTTTAAGCTTGATGCAGAAAGAGTTTTACTATCAAATTGTTTGAGAATTTTGTAAAGCATGTGATCATTAATCTCAAGGCATTTAACGGACTTTGAAATTACCACGATTTCCTAACTTGTTCCTAAATGATGACTGATGAATCTTTGTGACTTAATTATACTATGCTCATGCAACATGTCAAGGTGAAAGTAAGTGGCTTGTATCAAATTACGACGACCTCTCTCTCCCATTATATTGCTAATTCCGAATACTTTTATGCGAAAACATCAAAATTAAAAAAAAAACTGATAAGATACCTAAGTGTCTGGTGTTTTCAGTAACTGAGATCTAAATTTCCTAGAGACATTTCAATGCAAGAATAATGGCACACGTGCTTTTGGCAATTAATAATAACAAAAGCAAGTTGGCTGTTACGCGTCTTTCTTAGAAATTTCGTCACTTCAAAGATTCAGTTTAAACTTTTTTGTAAGTAATAACATAAATAATAATACTAATATAATTACTGCAAACATTTAGTGACGTCTAAATTATGGACATACTAGCTTCTGCTTACGGTTTCCCTCGAGTAAATATAGATTTAGTCTCTCTGTCGGAAACAATACTTTTTTTTCTGGATAAAAAGTCTACATGATAATCGGTTGAGTAGTTAAGGTGTGAAAGCCTAAGAAATAAACTCACATTATAGAGCGAGCGCGACAAGCAGAGAGTAAGTACTTCCTCTCATATTTCACCTCTTCAGCACTCTGCGCGAGCTCTAGGCTAGGTTTGATCCCCCGGAGTGGAGCCTCGGAGAACACTGCTAGCGCGATACAGTGACAATGAATATTTTCACTCACTAGCTTAACACACACAAAACAGATCACCCCAATATAGGTGCACACACAGTTAGGCACACATATCGTGAATGGGTTTTATTTTTTCCCTTGTTTTTCGAACTTTGTTAGTTTAGTTTAGCCGAGTTGACACATACAAAATACATTTTTGAGTTTGTGAGGTACATATGTGCGTTTCACTATATATGTATGATTTGCTTACCTAGCTTATCTTACAGAGATTCGCGGAATTATATCCAAGACAACAGCTCAAGCTGAGGTTCCACCATTTTGGCACACTAGGGCTTGTTGCCTAGCGACGAAGTGCTCTAAGCGCTCGCCTTAGTAGTTTGGTGAAACAGTGAAGGCTTCTCAGACCAATAGCGCAGTCAGTTGAGAAAAAAAATCTACATAACATTTTAATCGCAAATCTATACTTACATTTGATAAATAGATGTATTTTATATAGATATATGAAATTAAATTGCAGTGCGATTTGAGATAAAGATGGGTGTGAATTAATTGTTGTAGTTAATGACGTCATGCTGTTAGTAATATGTAATTAATTTATTGGTGCCCAACAGAGAGATGGTGCAGCCGCCCCATGAGGAAACACTGTTGTTATCAGCTGTGCGGGTAATTAATTACACATTTTAATGAATTGCATCAACCTTCTAGTCGACAATCAACTATTGTGTTAGTAAACATCTAATTTGATTCATATTCAAACCGAATATGAATAAGTACTCTAATTGTTACATTTTTAACTAGATGGTGCTTGCGTCTTCGTTCACGTGAATATATATTTTTGTGTCATAGGTCTAGGTGATTTAGCTTTTTTTAATATGATTTTGTCTTAACCCTTGATGTATTTGTTACTCATACAATTCAAAGTTACGATTGTTAAATTTGATAATTTTTGATTATCTGTTATAGAAAAGCGTAATGATATATTAGGTTGAATATTATTCTGAAAGTCGTCTATCTGCCAATAAAACTGTCGTTAAAATCAGTACATTCGTTTCGGTTATTATCAACTAACAAACCAATTTTATTTATATGTATACTAGCTGATACACGCCCGCTTCGCAGTGCATTATATGAACTTTTAACTTAAAAAATGACAGCAATTTAAAAACTAAGTAGCCTAGAACCAATTACGAAAAAATCCACATTTAATCGTCCTATGCCGATACGTTCCTAAGAACTGTGTTTTTAATTTGTACAAATTGTTAATACGCTTTTGTTAATTCAAAGGTTTGTTTACATGACAAACATAAACTTAAGCTTCAGAATGTATGGACAAAATACACATTATCAGTGCCGCTCAAATATAAATAGCAACTCGCTTATGACCACGTATGTATGAATAATCATGTAGGAGCCAGGAATATCAATATTAACACAAATATTTAACTCGACGAAGTTCTTACCATTCAATGGAATTATCGTCCGAGTGCAGACTTCTTCGTTCTACAGGGTTATGAGTCCTGAGGCAATGCCAGGGATATGTTTAAAGGGCTTCTAATGTGGGAAGAATCTATTAAGAGCTCTTTCAAATAAGGATCTTAGGATGGGTTTGATTAAAGATGAAATCTGTGGTTTGTAGGTGGTAGAGCTACGCTGAAGCTATTACTGGTTTCAGCATGAATGGGTCGGCTTGCCCGGGGTAGTACCACCCTCTCACAGAAAACCGACGTGAAGTAACAGTGCTTGCACTGTTGCGTTTCGTTCGGTCAGTGAGAGCGCCGGAGGTCCACATATTTAAAAGGCCGGCAACGCACTTGCGACTCCCCTGGTGTTGCTAGTGTCTATGGACGGCGGTGATCACTTACCATCAGGTGACCCACCTGTTCGTTTGCCCCCTATAATATAAAAAAAAAAAAAAAAAAAGTGGTGTCACAATTTATTATTAGTATCTTCAAGGATGTGCGGGATAACGGAGTGCAGCCGCAATAAGTTGCAAATCAAAATAATATCTAATAAAGTAACGAACATCTGGAGATTATAAAAAAAAAACATGATAACATTGATTCATGAAAGCTAAGTGTGACACAAATTAAATTTTTTCCGAATCGATATAACAAAGAAACGATTCATGAGTTGACGCAATTATATGGTTTACTTTAAGTAATCTATTGTCTACAGTATAATATCTGTACCTATTATTTAATTACTCCAGTCTTTAAGTTTATCAAGTTGTACAAATCAGTAATTGATGATTTATTTAGTTCTAATACACAGACTTACTTATATTCGAGGATATGACTAACAATAATATTTTATTGTGTACATAAATCTTCGTTTTAAATATCATACTTTGCATTTATGTTTCTAACATTAACGTGTATAGATTCTAGATAAATTAAGGAGCTGAAATTTATTTTAATTATATGTCAATAAAAGATTACACAATCAGTTCTGTCATTATTTAAATGAGGAATCATGTGGAGTTAACTTCCATTTACTCTAAAATAAAATAAATCAATAATGTTGATATTAGCCATGAAAATATATTTTACGGTAGCAACTTTAGAGTACGTGTTTAAATTACACTGATTGCATAACAACTTAGGCTTATATCATAAAGTTCAACAATTTAATTGAGCTTTTTGTTGTATGTTTGAACACGCTAATTGCTTGAACTAATAGTCTCATTAGAAAAACAACATTTTACAGTTTACTTGTTGAGGACGATTAATAACAGATAAATAAAATTACTCAAAGACTCTTGGAAGCGAAAGAATTACTATAAGAAATGTAAGTTACAATAAAGGCTAAGCGAGAACTTAGCTTTGGTGGGACGTGAAGTATTGAGAATTGAGAGTGGTGATATTAAAATGTGAGTAAAACAGCACAGCAGCGCTAGTTTCAATATAAGTACTTATCATAATAAAATGAAAATAGCAACAGAGCTGTTCACGTGTTATGCGTAAATTATTGTACAAGGCACTATGTAAACCGTAAAGATTTTATGCGAGCTTAAATGTATCCAGTAATGGACTGATGTAGATCGTAAAGTATAATGTTTCATTTGTATTTCTGAAGAGGTAAAATCCGTAAATGTTTGGAATTACCTACTATTCCAATTCGAAGCGTACTCTCACTTTTATTCTTATCAATTTTTACACTGTGATTATCGTGTCGCGGCTGATAGCATAGCATAAATTCATTTATGTTATTATTCTAAAGGGGGGTTGTAGGATAGTAAACATCAACTTTAAAGATGAAATACTTAGTACAGACGCAAACTGATTTGCCTTTCGGGTGATGTATATCCAACAATAAAGTAAAGCGATAGGGTGTCGGTACCTACCCGTCTGGATCGATAATATAAAATACAGTGATAAACTTGTTACAATGATTGTCTTTTTGTTTATCGTTTGGATCTGCTAGAATATATGTTAGCTTCTAAGACGACAAACAAGACTGCCGATAAGTTGACGATTTTATAATTGTCATTATTGTTTTCAGATTGTGCTGTGTTTTATGTCAGGCACAGTGCTACCATTTTGACACGCTATAATAAATATGGGCTATTTAGATTTTTCTGCCCTGTATCACTATGAACAATAAGATGTGAACGACGGTGACGTCTGGAAATGACGCCCTCTCTGTGCATCCACCAAAACCGAATGTAATTATTTATAACTATGTTTTAAAAATGTGAGTTATAATATGTTCATGAAAAGATAAACCAGATCGAGTTTCTTGCCGGTTCTTCTCGATGACTGGGTTGTTTGCCGAACCGGTGATAACTTTGACGTTCATAAGCGTCTTCTCAGGGCCTAAACTGAATAAAGTATTTTTGATTTGATTTGATCGCATCGTTCCTCTTTGATAAAGCTCACCGCCAACTCTTATAGTTTTAGGGAAGGCGTGCAATACGAAATTTAGCCCCTCAAGGAAAAAACCGACAACATTCTAACATGCGACGAATGAATGAAACACTATAGGAACGCGGACTACAGCATACAAGTTTAAAATCGAGTGAGTGCCTTAAGCGCTCCCCTCAGTAGTCCGGTGAAACTGTAGAGGTCTTGCCAGGTCAACAGTGTAGTCAGTTCGAAACAAAAAAAAACACTTATAGGTGAACTAAACCAAAATGGATATAGTAAAAGTAACTTGTATTTCTAGTCTCATAATTATCGTTTTCTAATATATTACAATAAGGTGATTAAACGTAACTTGTTACAGACTTTTCGTCGCTGTAGTGATTTTGTCGTTCAAATACAATTGAAAACCCTCTGTTACAGTAATGCCTTTTTTTCCCCGCACGGGAAAAAGTTCTTAATGCACACCTTCTCTTAACGTACTGCTAGACTGTTTTAGCTGACAGCAAGTGTATTTCTTTAGGAAACGGCACATACATGGAACCTACTTGCGTTCAGATTTCAGTCAATTAGATACATCAATACAAGAGGTGTTTTGGCGTTTCGACAGCACTGCCGTAGAATCTGTATATGTATTATTCTTTAAATTTCGATATTATGTACACAGTTATTTAAATAACAGTGTGATGTGGTTGCTCTTATTCAAACCCGCAGCTGATTCCTGCTGAGAATTAGAGCCTTCTCAGCTTCATGAAGGTTTAACGTACTGATAAGTTGTTTGGAATGGTTGTGATCTGGCATATTATACTAGAACTTTATAGTCTTACGAATATAATGGTCCTTTGAATATATTTTACATTAATTTTCGCTTTCTTATTGTATATAAAAATAATCATGTTAGAAGGTTATTAGTGAATACAATTCTATATTTTTTATTTATACTTTAAAGGTTAGCGTTTGACCACAATCTCATCTGATGTTAAATGATGCTCTGGTGTAAGATGGTAGTCACGCTAAACTTAGAGAGACTGGCTATCAAGTGCAGTTGCCGGAACACACCAATAGGTGGTTGGCGATAGATTTCCAACTTGAGGGCGGCAGCCAACCAGGCGGACTTTGAGAAAACCCTACCACCTTGATATGGTTTCATCACAATGTTTTCCTACACCGAATGCTCCGACTCAGTTGCTGTTAGGATTCAAACCTACGTCCTTTGACGCTGTGTCCGACCACGCTATCAACTAAGCCATCATCGCTTCAATAAATTCATCGCTTCTTTAATGTAAGAGAAATATTTCACTGACTCAAGGTTATTTATGTATTTAATTTATATCCCATAAATTAATAAAAACTTGGCAAATGTTAATATTTGAGTTTATTATTCATATTATTTTCGTGACAGTTTATATATTAATTAGTTCAAAGTAATTCTAACGAACCAAATTACCGAGGTGATTTTAGACATTACTAACGAATACATCAACGTTGGAAAACAAGTTTAATCAATAAATAAATTAATTATATTTTTTCACATTTAAAATGTAATGGAAACTGGAATGAGTCATCTTTCTGTATTCTAAATAACAAAAAAATAATAATTATGTAAGTCATTAACTATGGACTCGAGAGAATTAACTGAATTCACAGAATTACTTTATTTAAAAAAATGTAAAATGTAATATATATTTTATTGTTTATTCAAAAATTGTTTTGTATCTCTTATCCTGCATCTCTATATGATTTACATTCTTATCGGCTCAAAATAGTACTAGCTAGTAATTAGTATACAATACTTACTGTTATAAAATCTATGGAAGTTTATCAACGAATAACTTATTTTGTGGTGTGTAATAGCGATGAATATATTAAACTGAAATTGGCCATTTATTCATCGTGTGTATTTTGATTATATTTCACTTGTATATAAAATTAGTAGGACTGGCGGACGTTGTCCTGACTTGATATTAAAAAAATATTTACTTATGTGTATCAAATACTTAAAGTAACTAATATATTTATTTTCATAAGGATTAATACTGTATATCCGTCTAAATATGTTAGCCCTCCAATTACTTCATTTTATGTGACCATTTTTTAAAAGATAAATGGATATATTAAGCTATCCTTAAATATAGGTATATGCAATACTTTTTTGTAGATCTATAAAAGAGGAATATTTCACTGTAGATTGTTTTGTGATATCTCAAAAGAGTTAGGCAGCGTTTTCGATTTTAGCTCCCAGGCGGCTTGACTTTTTCCAACACTTCTAACGGTTATCGTTATATTTCAACCAATTTACACAAGAACTTGACAAATTATATACCTAAACCTTCCTCATCTAGAATTACAATTCGTTCAGTAATTTTTGAGTTTATCGCGAACAGACAGACAGACAGACGTGGCGCACGATTTTATTTTATAGTATGTAGTATATTTATACTACATATGTAGTATAGTTTTATAGTTTATAGTATTTAATAATAATGTCTGCAAAAAGGACAAGAAAAGCAAAAAAATACCGCTGAACCTTCTGAATCCCCTTACCACCTGTTATCGAAGAGTCAAATATCCGCGTTTGGCATCCATGGTATCCATACGAAGTTATGAAGTTGAAGTTATAGTGGTACTACAAAATAATAACAAGGAAGGTTGATCTCGGCAGGCCACCGATCGTAAAAATTAAGCCAAATCAAACATCACAACATGATAAACATCTTGTGCCGACCATATTTAGGTGGGATAAGGGTAAGAAGATGATGAGGATGTGTTAATTTGATTAAAACAAATATTGAGTATATTACTGTTTGATAACATACTAACCTGGGGTTAGATGACAATGCTACTAATGGTAACATGTTAAACTTTAAAAATCAATAGGTGTTCAGTGAAACATACAAACCAAAAGATGCCTTGTTATATATTTTCAATCTGTGAATGGTAGAGCTCCCAATGCGTACACAAGTACAGACCTATCCTTAAAATAATGAATACGTGACGCTGTTATATTTATACATATAAATGTAATTAAAGTGCATGTTGTTTGTCTAGGTTAATCTCCGAAACGGCTGCATCGATTTCGAGGAGAATATTAGTGGCAGGTGGAGAACTTTTCATAGTATTGTCTAGGCTCATATCATTAAACTTTTCGATAGGGGTAAGCAGTAATGTTGAAATTAAACTAATCAATAAAATTAAAAATTCACAAAAGTAATATTTTATTAATTTTCGTAAATCGATTGTTCAGGTAAAAACTTTGTGTACTTGTAGTATACTTAATATATTTAAAAAAAAAGTATTATACTATTATTTATTATTGGACTGTTTTTAAGACAGCCAACATGTACTCAGAAGTAATAACGCAATCATTTCTGAGTGTTTTAATATAACTCAACAATGACTGAAGTTTAATTACCCCCAATGATACATGAAATATGAATATTTATCTGTTTCAAATTGTTTAGTATGACTGAATTGGAACTAATTGGTACCGGCGCAGCGCGACCTTCATATAACAGACATTACAATCGTTCGGTTACTCTTCTTACAAATACTGGTAATGACAATATCACATGAGAATTGTATTCATAATTTTGTGGTTTTCTATTCTTTTGATATTGTGGTATCAAACACTCATAACTATATGAAAATATTTTAAGAAATATCCAAGAAAATAATTTAAAATGATATATAATATGAATAAAAAGCTAATTTTAATAAATTAGCTTTGAAATAATAAATAAATAATACATACAATTAGTATAAATATATTTTCGTGACGTTTCACAGCACTGCCACTCATACGCTCGTTTATGAAGAACAGAATATTTTCACAATCGACCTTATAGTTCGTCATTCCTTCCCTACTGTACATAATTAGTCTACAGTCAGCATTTTTCGTAACGTAAAGTCTTAAACGTGTTATCGGATCCACCACTGTCACGACTTTCCAATCCTTAATAGAGTTGCTCTTGGGAGGTTTGCTTATCACTTCCGGATCCGATGTCTCTTCAGTCCACACACTCACTTGGACACCGTCCTCCGCCATCTCCTTATAGTTGTAATCTCGAATGAAGCTGCCAAGGAATGCACGAGCGATGTAGCAATATATCGTTACGGTTTCCGTAACTTCGACATCTTCGATTCTCAACCAGCACTGTTCGGACCTATCGTTACGGTTAGGCATTTCGAATGGTATCGGAAACACGTACGGTTTCATCTTGTTGCCCTCACTGCACAGAACGTCGCATATCAATACCGTGACTACTGTCATATAGAATAACATTTTAAATGTAGTTCTGTTCCGACGTCATGATCTAAACTAACCGTTTGTCGTGTCTGTTTTGTCGTAGCGGCAAAAAGCGTTGCAGAACAGTGTTCGCCTTCACAGAGGTGATTACAGGTTGAAAAAGATTATTAGATAGCTATTTACAACTCATTGTTGTCGTTGGAATGCCACGTGATTGAACGGTCAGTTGTAAAATGTCTCGGTGTTCCATAGTAATGATTGTTGAAACCGTTTGCCTCAAGGTCGATGAAATTCTTCATGGCTGATGAGTTGTTATTTTATGTTATAAGTTTTATATTTGCTGTCGTATTTATTACCCTCACTTGGTATCTCAAAATGGTTGTAAATGGTATTATTTTTAACCTTTGATATTTTTAAAACTTAAATGTTTAGCTCAATAAAATAAACCGTTAAATTAGAACCTCTACCAAAACATCGATAACTAACTATCTACACCCATATACGTGTATACAAAAGAGAAAATCTCTTAAAATATCTTATCTATTATTGACCCCTCGGCTGATTTTTTAAATCCCCATCTCAAAATGGAGGATTATGTTTTTATTTTATTTTTTAACTTCACGACATCGTACATTGCAACTGTCAATGGTTTAGTAAAAAAAACTTTGTACAAATGAAAAAACAGTTGAAAAATACATTTTACAAAAAATATTATTTTACAATACATAATATTTTATTTTTCAAAGTTTTGTAATAAATCAAGTACTTTTTTAAGCTTATATTGCTAACACTCTGTTGACCTGTGCTTCATGGGGTCATCTTTCGTTTGTATTGAATTTAAACATATAATGGTTTTAGACAACCCAGGGGTTATAATAAACAAGCCTTTTGGGCGGGATGCTAGTCTGTCATGTAGTGGATTTTTATATTCTATTCATAATCTTGTGTTATTTGACTCTATATTTAGTAATATTAGTGGCATTTTACGTAATATAGTTCAGTTATTGTGCACAAATGATGAGGATGGGAAATAATATCACAGAGCATTTTTTTTTTAATTATAGGGGGTACACGAACAGGTCGGTCACTTGATGGTAAGTGATCACCGCCGTCCATAAACACTAGCAACACCAGGGGAGTAGCAAGTGCGTTGCCGGCCTTTTATATATGTGGGCCTCCGGCGCTCTCACTGGCCGAATGAAACGCAACAGTGCAACCACTGTTACTTCACGTCGGTTTTCTGTGAGAGGGTGGTACTACCCTCGGGCGAGCCGACCCATTCATGCTCAAAACAGTAATAGCTTCAGCGTAGCTCTACCATCTACAAAAACATGAATTCTGAGATGCCACAAGGACTCCCTCGAAAGTCCGAAAAAGGGGGCCGTCTTATTAAAATAATAATCACAAGGCACGTGCAGTATTATTATCTACACGACAATGGAAGTAACAATTTAGATGATTAGTTGCTAAAAAAAATTAAACAAAAATTTTCCTTAATGATGTTTACTATACTTACATTTTAACGAATATGCATTTTGCTTACTTACATAAAGTCCTCAAATATATTACCCACTTTCGTAATGCTAATTGTCGCACTATCTATACATATAATAAGAATGTAAATCCAACGTGTCTGCACTTTTTTGATTTTTGAGAAAAAAATTGTTGCAGGTGTCTAGGAATAAGTAATAGTACGCATTTCGATCATTTTTAGAAATGTCTGTCTGTCTGTTTGTTTGAACATGCGTCACTGGTAACGTACTAGATTTCTGTTAAACACCAGAAAATAATCAAGCATATTCCGGAGCAACATTTAGTTTTTGTTTTATTAAAATCGGTTAACTCTATCAAAAGTTATTGTAATTTTAATGACGAGATGAGTTAAGTACGAGAGAAAAATAGATAAGTAGATGGACTTTAGCCTCATCTAAAAACCAGGGTATTTTATAACATAAATAAACATTGCCACAGTATTACATTACTAAGCATAGAACGAAAGAAAAATGGTTAATATTTTATTTTCACATAAATAAATATTATTACCCTAAGATGTTCGTAATTATTAATATGCATTATTGCTAATAGATGGCGTTCAACCGCCATTTTCTAAATCTATCACTACTATAATATACAATCTAAAACTTGGCTAATTACAAATATTACGTATTTCTATAAATTCAATAACTTACTTTGTACTTTGTTTAAGTAAAACATGATTTTTATTTTTCGATCGCATAAGGTTTATGATTAAATTTGTAAATTTCTAATTAATGTTGTGTTGCAAATATTACAAGTTATTGAACCTTGTTACTTTTTAGGACAATTTTTTATTATAATAAAAAAATAAAGAGACTAAAATTGTTCATTGAACATAAATGTAAGAAAAAATCGTCTTTAGAAGCAATGACATTTTTGACGACAAAAGATGGCGCTAAACTTATAATTGCGTTGGTTTACTGTCTTAAGAATATTATTGCAAGAAAGAGTACAGATAACAATAAGATTATTTCTGTGTTTATTAGGTTTATTTCGATTTATAATTTTAATAAATTTGCTTTGATTCTAATGTGTTATTTACGCTTTAAATTAATGAATATCTTTTGGTTTATGTATTAGGGTTTATGAAGCGATGATGGCTCAGTTGGTAATGTGTTCGGACACAGCGTCGTTGGACGTAGGTTCGAATCCAAGCAATTGAATCGGAGCTTTCGGTGAAGGAAAACATCGTGATGAAACCATAGCATGGTGGTAAGGATTTTTCTAAGTCCGTCTGGCAAAGCTACCACCCTCAAGTTGAAAATCTGTCACAAGCACCTGTTGGTGTGTTTCGGCAGCTGCACTTGAGAGCCAGTCTCCCTCTAGGTTAAGCGTGACTTACCATCTTAGACAGATCTCAAAATGGCAGATTATGTTTTCAATTATTTTTTAATTTCACTACATCGTACATTGTAAATTTCATGGCTTAGTAGAAAAAGTTCGTACAAATGAAAAAATAATTGAAAAATACATTTAACATGAAAATTATTATTTTAAAATTCATCATTTGTTATTATTCAAAGTTTTGTAATAAATCATGTATTTTTTAACCGTATACTGCCAACAGTCCATTGACCTATGTCTCATGAGGTCTACATTCGTTTGTATAGAAGTTAAATCTTAATTTATGGTTTTGGACAGTCCAAAGGTTAATATTGTTTTTACATAAAATAAGTAAAGTGGTTCCTTTATTTAAATCAGGTTGTAAGAGTCGTCTTGGAAACTATAGACCATTTTCTGTACTTCCGTCTTTAAGCAAGATTTTTGAGAAGATTATGCTTAAGCAATTGTTAGAATATTTTAAACCGCAAGAGATTCTAGATGGTCGACACTTTGGTTTCACAAAATTAAAATCAACTACTGACGCTGGTGCAACGCTATTGAGCCATATATTACAGGCCTGGGAGGGATAGCAGGATGCAATTGGTGTGTTTTGTGATCTGTCCAAGGCCTTCGATTGCGTTGACCATAGTACACTTATTTTGAAATTAAAACACTGTGGTGTTTGTGGAGCTTCTCTCGACCTTCTGGTCTCCTATTTAAAAGATCGCTGTCTCAAAGTTAGTATAAACGGGGTAACGTCTGCGAGATCGTCGACTCAAACTGGCGTTCAACAAGGTTCCATTTTAGGGTCGTTTCTGTTTTGGGTATATATAAATGATCTACCGCTAGTAGTTGATAACTGTGCTGACATGGTTCTTTTCGCGGATGACACTTCGTTTATATTCAAAGTAAAAGAATAGACTCCGAGTCTAGACATCTAAATAATACCTTAAATAAAATTTCAAATTGGTTTGCATTAAATAATTTATTGCTAAATGCAGACAAAACAAAATGCATAAGGTTTACCTTACCTAATGTTTCATGTTTTGATACAAGAATAGAGATCGAAGGAAATCTAGTTGGGTTGGTAGACAATACCGTGTTCTCGGGTATCATAATTGATTCTAAATTACAATGGGGTCCTCATATTAAAAAATTGGCAGGAAGATTAAGTTCTGCTGCATGTGCAGTTCGAAAGATTCACCAACTAACAGATATTGCCACTGCTGGGTTGGTCTACTTCGCTTACTTTCATAGCTTAATGTCTTATGGTATTTTACTGTGGGGGACAGCAGCTGAGGTAGACACTATATTTTTACTACAAAAACGGGCAACTCGAGTAATTTATGATATGGGGACTCGTGAATCATTAAAGGCTAAGTTCCAGGAGTGCGGTATCCTAACTCTGCCCTCCCAATACATACTTGAAAATCTAATGTACGTCCGCAAAAACTTAGATAAGCTAGATTTCGTAAATGACTGACATAATCTAAATACAAGAAATAATAACAAATTGTTCATTCCATGTTTTAGGCTCACTAGGACTGGTAACAGTTTTTTAGGTAACAGTGTTAGGTTTTATAACAAAATTCCAAAACATGTTACCGATTTGCCGGATACTAATTTCAAGCACCATGTCAGGCAGGTTTTAATATCTAAAGGCTATTACAGGGTGGATCAATATGTGAACGATGGTGACGTCTGGAAATGACGCCCTCTCTGTGCATCCACCTAAACCGAATGTAATTATTTATAACTATGTTTTAAAACTAAGAGTTATTATATGTTTAATGAAAAGATAAATCACATCGAGTTTCTTGCCGGTTCTTCTCGATGACTGGGTTGTTTTCCGTACCGGTGGTAACTTTGACGTTCATGAGCGCCTTCTCAGGGCCTAAACTGAATAAAGTATTTTTGATTTCGATTTTGACAGTTGTTAAATTAGAATATTAGTGTTATGTTATTCCTATACTTGCGTGTATGGTCACGAAGTTTTGTCTATGTTCGCTATAAATTTAGATGTGGGCACACGTTACCATCGTGTGCTACGAACTATCCGACTGTGTAACGATAGATGCAGCACTATAACTAGGCCCACGGTTTTTACACACATCAAAGGAACTTGGAAGCCCTAATTTTGAGTTATTATTGAAGTGACAAAGGGGTGCGACCATTACTAGTTTTTAGCCAGACACATCACATTATTTTTTATTTTTTTTATATTATAGGGGGCAAACGAACAGGTGGGTCACCTGATGATAAGTGATCACCACCGTCCATAGACACTAGCAACACCAGGGGAGTTGCAAGTGCGTTGCCAGACTTTTAATATATGTGGGCCTCCGGCGCTTTCACTGACCGAACGAAACGCAACAGTGTAACCACTGTTACTTCACGTCGGTTTTCTGTGAGAGGGTGGTACTACCCCGGGCGAGCCGACCTATTCATGCTGAAACCAGTAATAGCTTCAGCGTAGCTCTACCACCTACAAGATATACAGATATAAATTCAGATTGTTTTATTAATCACTGTGTTTTGTAGTCCGTTCCACGCGGACGAAGTCGCGGGCACAGCTAGTACTAAATAAACACAATTTATCTTTATTTTTTTTTCGAACTGATTACCCTGTTGACCGTGAGGTCTCTACAGATTCACTGGACTACAGTTTGATTTCGTTTATGAAATTAGTATATGGTTATTTTCGATTAATATTGATTACTTTTTAACGTTAAAAATTGACATCTATGAATTTCCTATAAAGGAATGTTGACAGGAAAGAATTTGGGTTTTTTTCGGATTAGTTTAACGTCAACAGCTAATACATAGAATAATGCGTACTATGCAGGGATGTTAATAATTAGAATATTGCTTACGTATGGGCATTTCCGGTATTATAAAAACAAGTGTGGGTTAGAGGTGAAACAAATAAGCTGATAATAAGGTTATTTAAATCCAGTGTGATTAACTGTCATTGTATAACATAACATTTTCTGTACAATATGCTCAATTAAAACCATTATATGTCAGTATTATCTACCAGCCTTGATATATTATTTACCGAAGCAACGCAAAAAACTTAATTTGACAACTTTCTGTCAACGTTGATGCCATATAAAAAAATACGAATAATTTTGACGCTCTTTAATATCGTGACATTATGGCACGGTTTATATACCCTGTAAATCCACGTAAAAATGCTTTTTTTTTAATATACACAGTATGTGTGTGTGCCTCAGCAAGATTACAGTGAACACAATCACAATAGCCATATTAATATAGAATATACATTTTATTACTATGGACGAATGCTGCTAGACTATAAACTGGTAACATTGTTACTTTGACAGTAATTGATATAGTTAATGGAAATTAAACCCACAAGAACTAGGACTGCAAATGGGACTGAGTTTAAACGGCTATCGTCGAATTACTGATAAGTACTTGGAGAAACATTCTCCAGGCGACCATTAAGAAATGATATGGCTTTATAAAATGATGGCTTTGTCAGTTGTATTATTGTGTAATCATAATTTAAAATACATTTGGTGATACTTCGGTCGAACACAGTATTTTTCGAAGGTTTGCAATATTGTAATATGATTCAGGTTAATATGAAGAAGGTAATTAAATAAATACAACTATATATATATGTGAATAGGATTCTGGCAGTTATCGGCGTTTTCAACAGAGTTAATGACAAACGATAAAAACAATATTGTTTTCTTAACCTTTGATATATGTACTTATTATTCGGGGAATAGAGCGCGAATACCAAACGTGATAAATATTTACGCCTATGTGCCTGTTAAACGTACTGACGTCATAGAAGCATACATACAAACGCTTTAAATAAAACTAATAACTATTAATATAGTCATATCGCGGCCAAACAAGCTCGCGCTCTCGACGAATTAACTCGTGCAATATGGCCAACAGAAAACTACTGTTGTGCCTTTTGATTATAAATTTGTTTGTGTTTATTGTGGAATGTAGATTCGGAGGCAGAAGTTCCGGTCGAAGTAGTTCACGTTCAAGTTCTTCAGGACGAAGTTCGGGATCGAGTGGTTATCATACGAGCTACCATAGCTATCCGTCATCACATTCAGGATTTTCGGGTTCGAGTTCGGGATCCCACAGCTATCCCTCTTCTTCGTCAGGATTATCCGGATCAAGCTCATACAGCCGACCGTCTTCGTCATCAGGATCATCCAGTAATCATTATTATCCCTCTTCTTCGTCAGGATTATCCGGATCAAGCTCATACAGCCGACCGTCTTCATCATCAGGATCATCCAGTAATCATTATTATCCCTCTTCTTCTTCAGGATTATCCGGATCAAGCTCATACAGCCGACCGTCTTCATCATCAGGATCATCCAGTAATCATTATTATCCCTCTTCTTCGTCAGGATTATCCGGATCAGACTCTTACAATCGACCGTCTTCATCTTCAGGATCATACAGTAATCACTATTACCCTTCATCCTCTTCGGGTTTATCAGGATCGAGTTCTAATCACGGATCACCTACATCTTCCGGATTATGGAACTTTGGATCTAGCTATCCTTCGTCTTCAATTGAACTTTCTGGATCTAGGAGTCGTCCGACTTCATCTAATACTCCGAAAACACCAACATACCAGGAACCTAAATACCCAACATCGTTTTCTGGACTCTCAGGATCTGGATCATCAAGAACGTACGGAGTAAGTTATCCAGAATCATCCTCTGGATTGTCTGGTTCAAGTAAACCAAAAACGCCGAATAGCTATTGGAAGCCTAATTCACCAACATATATAAGTTCAAACGACTACAAGCCTACGTATCATTCCAGTAATTCGTATAACACAAACACTGGTTATAAACCCAATTCGCACAATAACTGGTATGTTATACCGCCGACATATTATACGTCGCCTCAGTATGTGTACGTAAATCAATATCGAAATTCGGATAGCCGCTATGGAGATCTCCTGACTGGTTTAGCTATTTATAATATGGGACGTTCACACAATCACTATGACGAACACTACTATTATGATGATTATTACAGCAAAAGGTCCTATGAACCAAGTAATAATTTTAGGCCTGATAGTAGAGTAACAGAAAAGGCTACATGTACTTTAAGGATCAAAGAAAATGGAAAAGAAAACTTCTTGAAAATACCTTGTGAAATTGTGTCCACTTTTACTAATGACGGGGCACAAATGAAGCCGGTGAATACGATCAATTCTACGGTCTGTACTACAAATTCTACTATAATTAAAACTAATATACCGGTGAATGTATCTACATTAAACACCACGGCTACCCCTTTGGTCAATCAGACATCATCATTAGTAAATTCTTCGTTTATACCGAAGGCAAATGAAACAGTTATAGCGAATACATCAATAACTTTACCAGTATCAGAGACTCCAATTTTAAGTTCCACAGTTGCATCTGTAGTAAATATCACGACACCTTTATTAAACTCAACTTTAAATACGACAATATCTCAGACTTTAAATTCTACGGTTGCACCTACAGTACTTTCTATTTTAAATAATACTTTGACAAATACAACAGCAAACGACCCAGCTAAGTTACTATCTCCGATTAATAATGTAACCATAATCTATGTAGCTAATTCAACAGATAAGCCAAGTGTGCAACCTATAAACACAGTTGCAGTTTCAAAATTAAATTCAACACAGAATGCAACAGCAACAGCAACAGCAACGGTAGAGAACGTTACGGTAGTGAATGTGACAGTGTGCACTTCTGCAACAGATATCAAAGATCCACTAAACGTAAAAGGGCCGCGATTGAATCCTTCAAACATAGAATGTGCCGTTGAAATACACACACAAGGTTCTTATTTAAGTAAGAAGATAGACTGTTTTACTTTGTTAGAGTATGCGAAAATGCAGGAACCGAAGAAAGAAACTGACGGATTGTTACCTTCAAAACAAAAATTGAAGTCTTGGCTATCTAATCCGCCGTGGTGGACTTCTTTGTTCATAGCTGTGTAAATGTAGTCCGTTAGTTTTTAAAAACTTCTTAATTAAATTAATGTTGATGTTGATGTACTAATGTAATTTTATATATTTCTGACATCTGTTTTTTTACTTAAATTATATTTTAATATTAACTAAATATTTGTCTTATTTGATATTAATTGAAAACTATGCAATTTATTACATAAAATATATATACCTAATATCCAAAAATAATTTATATACCCAATAACTAATTAATATTTTTCTTTTGATGTAATAGGTACGAGTATAATAACTATGTCAGTTCTAAATGATTAATTCTTATGAATAACGTCTTTATGTTATTAGAGATTAAAAGATATTTGTATAATTTAATACAAAGTTGTTGTTTTTTGTTAAAGATACCACCTATTTATTAGGATGGCCAAAAAACGTTAATTTTTTTTCCTTTAGTTACCATGAAAATATCGTCCAATATGACGAAAAAAAAATGATTTTAAAGTTCGAACTCTTAATATTAATACTAAGTGATGGCTCATTATTATTTTTAATTATCCATTTAAATAACATGGGATTTTCTTTATTTGGAATTTTAATGCGCTCGAACGAATTATCGTCCAGTGAAATTGAAAACATGTACTTGAAGGGAATTTAACGATTTGATATGATTTTTGCTTAACCGACTCGTGTAAAAGTTATTCAAGGTTAAAGTTCCACTTCAAATAGTAAATGATGACTTTTATAACTTTCCATAATTTATCACAAAATAAAGGCTCAAAAAACATAAAATACACTACTACTATACTATACGACTACTACATTTTTTGTTTATTTGATTATATAAGAAACCATATGAATTATTTTTTAATATTATAAGTGACGTTTTATATAATTTTCTATACTAACCTAGTTAGATTAGCCGACCTGTTGAACCGAGACTTCTGATGATTTATGTATAACTAGCTGACCCGGCGAACTTCGTACCGCCTAACAGTTAATGAATGTCATGTTATTTTTTAACTAAACTTAATTTACGATCTTATTACCGTATTATGACGAATACTAAAAGTTTACTAAGTTAAATAGTTTATTACTATAATATATATAAAGTATAACAAAAATCTATAAAAATTACATAACCAAGAATTTCAATTGTGTATCAGTAAGAAATATGATTTGTTGCATGGATCACTTTCTGGTTTATTATCTTCAGTGAATCACCTTGTGATATATGACATTTTCATAGTTATTCTGCTATGATCAAAGTAAACCGATTTACTTGTTCTACATATATAGAAATTATATATATTTCTCTTTTATTAACTTTTCGATATTTTCGTAGTTGTTCTGTTATTCGGGGTGAAAACAAATCCAAAAAGTTAATGATGATGAAAATCGGTACAGTCATTCTTGAGTTCTAAGTGTTTGAACAAACCCGACTTTGTTTTATATATATAGACTAGCTGTGCCCGCGACTACGTCCGCGTGGAATTTAATGCAAAAAAACTGTGAATGATACAACCATCTGAATGTATATCTGTTTATCTTGTATATTTGTAATCCGACTCTCAAGATACCTGTGGTACTCAAAACAACAGTTAGCCGTGCTTCAGACACCTGCTTATGTTTATATTATCGACATGCAAGGTCTCGAAATTATCAAACGAAACTTATAATTGAGCCGTTTTCTGTAAAACACAGAAATAATCTCATTGTTATCTATACTTTTCATTTCAATAATATTCTATAACCAATAAAAAGATAATTTTTGCGACATCTGTTGTGAAAAAGTGTAGTTTTTTGTTATCTATACTTTTCATTGCAATAATATTCTTAATGACAGTAAACCAATAAAACGATAACTTTAGCGATATCTGTTGTGAAAAAATGTAGTCTGCTATTGCTTCTAAAGACGATTTTTCATAACATTTATGTTCAATTAACAATTTTAGTCTCTTCATTTTTATATTATAAAAAAGAATATAGGTATGATTGTCCTAAAATGTGGTAAGATTCAATAACTTGTAATATTTACAACACACAATTAATTAGAAATGTACAAATTTAATCATGAACCTTTGCGATCGAAAAATAAAAATAATATTTTACTTATACAAAGTACAAAGTAAGTTATTCAATTTATAAGAAATATGTTATATTTGTAATTAGCCAATTTTTAGATTGTATATTATAGTAGAAATAGACTTAAAAAATGGCGGTCGAACGCCATCTATTAGCAATTATGCATATTAATTAATTACTGAACATCTTGGGTTATTAATATTTATTTATGTGAAAAAAAAATATTAACCATTTTCTTTTTGTTCTATGTCTTAGTAATATAATACTGTGGTAATATTTATTTATGCTATAAAATACCCTGGTTTTTAGATGAGACTAAAGTCCATTTACTTATCTATTTTTCTCTCGTACTTAACTCTTGTCGTCATTAAAACTACAATAACTTTTAATAGAGTGAACCGATTTTAATGAAACAAAAAATTTATGTTACTCCGGAATATGCTTGATTATTTTCTTGTATCTAGAGTTTTATCAGAAACCTAGTACTTTACCAGTAATGCCTGTTCAAACAAACAGACAGATAGACAGACATTTCTAAAAATGGTCGAAATGGATTTTATTACTTATTCCTAGACTCCTGCAACAAATTTTTTCTCAAAAATCAAAAAAGTTCAGACACGTTGGATTTACATTCTTATTATATGTATAGATTCAAGTGGATAGTTAAAATGTTTTTTAACCAAATACTGTTTATAAAAGTAATATGCCGTAATAAACAATTACGTTAAAAAATAAACCAACGCAAATATGTTATAATTTATTTGGAATATTCTGTTTGGAATATTTACATATTAATCTTATTCTTCTCTTCTTTCTCTCTCCCTCTCTCTATACACATATATAAATGAATATTAGTTTATTTAAGTATGAAAAAATAGGTAGTTTTTTCATGAAGTAGGTTTTATATTATTCATTCTACTATAACTCACCGACAGATGGAGCTAAGCTGTATTTTATTATAAAATTTATATTGAAATTGAAGTTACGAGCGGTCGCTAGTGCAAACAAAAACAGTAAATAAAGATGTTGATAACATAATACATTTGATAAAGAGCTAATTGTAGGTAATAATTTATTGATCAATAAGCACTTTTACCTTTTACAGTAACCTCATTGTACGATTAAAATAGTACATTTATTTTTCATTATTGTATTGTTAACATTAGCTAAAATGATTTTTGGACTTCTGTTTCATTATTCGTTGTATTAATTGTGTTTATGGGATTGGGATGACAAATATTTTAATTAGGCAGGAAAAGATTTCTCAGCTAGTAGCATTATGGAAGTAATTTGTGCCAATAGTTATTCCGGAGTCATAGGTGATTATTTCAACAAATGACTTTTCATCTCACTTGCACATATGGGTCGGTCTCTTAAAACATTATAGTTAGAAAAGGAAACAGAATCTCTATAATTTTCAGTAGTAAGTTTTCCTTATTTGATAATACTCATGGGTTATGTAAAAACAAGTAACTTTAAACTGACAAATGATTGCGTACCCTTGACTTGTACTTACTTATAATGGGCAAGAGATATATATTTACTGTGTTTCTTTTCGTGTTAATAACTAAATGTAAAGGAGAAATACAAAGTTTTACCAACTATGGGAATGGTTGGATAAGCAGCGGATATCATGCAAGTTTCGGAAGCAACAGTGATCCTCAAACGCAGATGGATTTTTCACATTTCAACTCACCTTCAAATCCATTTTCATCTTTAGAACAGTCAGGATACAGTTCAAACAGCTATTCCTCATCATATATCCAATCATCCAGATTTCCATCTGAAGATATTGATGATCCAATATTTAACTCGGACCTATCAGGATCTAGATCTAACGTTCACATATCTTCTTCTTCGTGGCCATGGAGTCAAGATTTATCTTTCACACCCTTCGATTCTTCAGAAAAAACCTATGAAAGAAATTCAGAGTCAGTTGCAGAAAGATTTAAAGACTATATCTCGTCATCAGCAGACTTGTTGGGATTCGGTAACAATGATATGAAGATATCGAGAATATATAACTATACAAAAATATCAGATCCCATAGAAAAATCTAAATTTCATGCTTTTGAAACTGACTTACCATCAACTAATTCAGCACATACGCAGATGACTTCAAAACTAAACTATTCTACATCGTCAGAGATATTTTCCAAATCGAGAGACACGTCATATAAAATGTCATCGTGGGTAAGTACACCTCCGCCATCACAACATATCCAACCAAAATTACACACTACCAGAAATCCACAAAATGTAGAAAAGGTACGATATCGTACAAGTCACTCTCAAGAACGGACAACCAAACAACCTGCATTTAAAAAGGTGTCATTAGAAAATTCACCAGTGGGTGATAAAAATCTTTTAAAATATTCGGCTGATCCAGGTTCTCATTTAAATAGTAATGAGTCGTCACAAATTGCGAAAACTAACCATACTTTGTCTAAATTGCAACCCGCGTTGAAAAAATACAATTCCTCGTTATTACCTTTACAAGAAACTTATTATCACACTGAGGCTTCTACACAATCATCGAGACATTCCGAAACATTTATGATGTCACCGAAGAATAAAACTGGTTCATTATCATCGGATTCATTGATTTCTTCAAAGTATGAACATCCCAAGCCTAGACTCCAGGTTCAAAATCACTCTCAGTCTTCAAGAAACGCAAACGAAAACGTAAATATGAAGCCACCTTATAGTTCTACTTTGTCGTCAAACCAATTAACGTCTTCCAACCAGTCAGTTCCTTTAAATGATACTAAGACTCAACGACAAACAACTTATGGAAAACTGATAGCCGATTTGTACACATCGTCTGATTATGCTTATGTAAAAGAATACAAAGCTTCAGGTAGTCGATATACTGATCTCTTGGTTGGCTTAACCTATTACAATATGGTACGTTCACGTCGACATTACAATAAGCATTTTTACAATGATCAATTTTATAAAACTAGACACAGTTTGGCAAATAATAATTCTATTGTAAATAACTCAGGAATAGAAATAGCGACTTGCACTTTAAACATACAAGAGAATGACGATACCATACTTTTAAAAATACCGTGTGATATTGTGTCTACATTTACTGATGCAAGTAAAAAAATACAGGCGACTAATATAACGAAATCTACTATATGCTCGACAAACACTATTATACGTAACTACGAAGTCTCTGATTTAAAGCAAAAATCAGTTATTCATTCTACTGAAGTTCCAAAAGTGACAAAAACACAAATCTTAACAAACATATCAACGACAATTCGAACTAATAATACAACAGAAAGTTTAACGCACAACAACTCTACTAGTTTTACAACATCTAGTCCAAGACATGAAACATCAGGAAAAAAAACCAAAGCGATTATCGCTAATACGATTCCAATTTCGACATTGGAAATAACGACCATACCGAATTCACAACTAGTTGAGAAAACAAAGAATTCAACAGCGAAATCTAAAAGATCCGTTTTGTCCTCAAAGTTAGGAGTTAATTATGTACAAGATGTGAAAATAACATCATCGCAATATAAAGGTCTCGAGTTATTAACTGTGATAACGTGTACAACAGAAGTTATAGATCCTTTAAATGTTAAGGGTGCTTCATTAAATAATACTTCAAACATACAATGCAATGTTGAGATTCATAAACAACATTTTTTTCTAAGGAATAGTGTTAACTGTAGAACACTGTTACGATATGCAAAATTAAATAAATCACAGAGGAAATAATATATTATAGTTTGGCATATTTCTTTATGAAAACTTCTTAGACTAGAGACAGGTGCAGGTAGTCATTTCTTTTGTTTGTTTAAATATTTATGCATGAATAATATAAAATTATGTTTTCGCAATTGTTCTGAATTTATATTCAAATCTCGAATTGTAAACTATGATTTTTATTACCTTTTGTAGATGATTTTGATTGTTTAAATGGTAATAAAAAGGAAATACAAAGTTATGCTTCCAAAATTGTTCTGAATTATATTCAAATCTAGAATTGTAAATCATACTTTTTATTACTTTTTGTAGATGTTTTTGATTGTTTAAATGGAAATGTACAAGTAATATAACGCTAAGCTTCGAAAATTGTTCTCAGTTATATTCAAATCTCGAATATTTTTATTACTTTTTATAAAGTGTTTTTATTGTTTAAATGGTAATGTACGGGTAATATAAAGTTATGCTTCCGAAATTGTTCTGAATTTTATTGAAATCTCGAATTGTAAAATATATTTTTATTACATTTATTCTTAAATTTTTATTACTTATTTTAAATTAATCAATAATAGGAAATTCCTGATCCTAATTCCATAAATTAGAAATAGCACATAAACAGTTTTCATTTATTTTACCTTGTTTGTTCAAACGTAGTTATATACATATATTCAACAATTTATTACATTAATAATAATGTTTTATAATGATGAGTTTCATATATTTTTCAATAATGAATTGCCAAGAGATAACTTTTGAAGGATCATGAAGTGATAACGACACAGTTATATCTTTGGTGCTCGTTCAAGGTTTGAATCCTACAAAGTGCTTGATTTTTACATGTACGGAGATATTGGAATAAATGATAGCAGAATCAGCAGCAGCCTATGCTATGCTTCCACCACATCGTCGCTTAACTTAAGACGAAACTGTTATCAAACGTTTAAATTTATATAGGGTGAAAAAAAGAAGGCGTAGTGAACTAATTATTGTCATATTAGCATGAACTTATAACGGTTAAGAGTAGTAACTGGTAAAACTATTACCTAATGTATAAATGCTACTTTCATGAACAGCCATATTTCAAGTTCTAGCTGTCATTATTATCCAGAAAAGATTATCTGTATTCAGCAAAAACTTTATTAAAATATGCAAATGTGCAAGAACCGAATAAAAAAATGTTACTTATGAGAGAAAACTCGAAAAAGTGATTAACACGATCCTCCGAGGTAGATTTTTAACTTTTTATTCTAGTATAAAATCATAATCAAAATTTATATCATTTTGTGCTCTATACTTGCTACAAAAATAACTTAAAAACCATACCTTTTTATAGCTATCATAATATTATACGCAGTATTTGCTTAATAAAGTATATAATAGTCTCTTATCGTTTCTTTTGCAAGGTGACGTCAGTTTCATTGACTATTTTGCGTTATACCTCGGTACTTTTATAAATAATTTAATCATCATAATTACAATGGTCGTGGTAGTTGTACCTATTCATTATTCTTTGTTAGAACACAAATTCCTCGTCGTTTACATTGCAATGACTGCAGGAGTATTTTTTTGTTATATTATTTATGATATCTATCTCTTTACAGGTGATCAAACTTAAATACTTGCAGATAAATAGTGATGTATCTTATGGAGGTAGGATCTAAAATGAGGAACATATATTACCAATACGTAATAATGTGTAACTAATGATACAAGGTCTTTCAATTGAAATAGTTAAAGATTATTTATTTAACCCCTCGTCTGATTTTTAAGACGCAGGTCTCAAAATAAAGCATTGTTTTTATTTATTTTTTTATTTCACGGCATCGTGCGTTGTAAATTTAATGGTTTAGTAAAAAAAGTTAGTACAAATGAGAAAATAATTTAAAAATACATTTTACATAACATTTATAGATTTACAAAATATAATTTGTTATTTTATAAAGAATGGCAATTAATCAGGCATTTTTTTAAGTTTATGGTGCCAACAGCCTGCTGACCATGTGCCTCATGATGTCTACATTCGTTTTTATGGAACTTAAACCTTTATGATTTTGGAAAGTCCAGGAGTTAAAGATCTTCAAATTTAGTAGGCAGATGTAATTTTTAAGCAGTTTTATGTCGAAAGTTTATACCATATTGTTAAATAACATTTTGTTGTTACTAATAATAATTGTGAAATTCCCTTCATAAATACAACCATAAGGTGAACGACCGCAAAGAAATTAATGATAAGTTTCGTGATATAAAACTCGCAGTGAGTATATTAAAAAAGAATGTCTGTCCGTTTTACACTGGTTTTTTGAGCGTATTACAAAAAAAAAACTTTTAAATGACATTGGTAAGTTATTAAATTTGCTGCGTTTTATTTAAGACTGTAATTTCGAATAGCTTATGTTCAACCTATGGCCAAGTTTAAGAGTGAGAACAAGTAATTTAACCATAGGACCCGATACGCGAGGAAAGTTTGCAACATGTATTTTTTAGTATTTTTTTAAGTAAGAAATCCTGGAGAATAAAATTGTATTCATGTGACACTTTTTTAAACATTTCAACGCATATTCACAATTTATATTCAAAATTATTTGGAGCCTCTACTCGGTTGTTGTTCTAGGCCTTTTCAGTCATAAAGTCTGTCCTCGATTGAAACAATTTGTAGGTATTTGGACAAGCTTAATCATTCACGACTTTTCTCTTTTACAAATTTTCCGCGTACCAAGCGTTAACATGAAAATGTGCGAGCGCGCAGTCCACGCGATACTAGCGCCACCTTACGGTACATAAACAACGACGCTAAGCCATGATTCGTTATAAGGCTACATAAACCCATTTTACGATTATTCCGTTTAAAGGAAACACAAAAATGATCCAAATTACGATATAAGGTAAATAGCAAAGCTTTACTTATATATCTTAAAAAATACATAAATGCAATTGATATCGTTTTAATTTAAAAGGTATTATTAACTTTCAAAAGGATTTAAAATCAAATTTGTATGTATTTTTATACAGAATCAAGTAACATACCAAATAGAAGTAGAATGAACAATTTATCAAATAATAATAATTTATAATGTAAACAGATAAAAAGAATACATATCGACAGTTAACCTCAAATCTATAAAACTACTTTAAAAAGTTTATAATATTAAAAAAAAACACTTTTATCACCAACACTCGCAATGCATTATCATTTAGCACCATATATAATTTAAATTGACTCACAAACCACATGTTATTTGACATGAATATTTTTTTTGTCCCCATTGACATAAAACTCGTTTTGTAAATTCATATATATTTGAATAACTACCTGGAACATAGTTATCAGTTCTCACGTAAACTTGATAGACAATTACCAACCAACTTCATGGTGTCGTTTTTAAGTGTCAGTGTGCGTGAGCATCGTAAAAATCACTTTCATCATTTTTCCCCAAGCACGCCAAAAGAAGTATAATTTCAATAAAGAATACTATTGTAACTACAGAGTTTTACCTAAAATTAACACTTTAACGATGTTGTGAAGTGTGCTAATATAGAAACAGCGATAAACTATCAAAGAATAAATTCAGTGTCTTTTTTTATAAGTAGTCCGGTGGAATTGTAGCGGCCTTGCTAGGCTAACAGTGTAGGTCAGTTCGAAAAAAAAGTGTCTTTTTACCCTTGGTGTGCATATAAATTATAAAATGATTAGCGCATTCTTTCACATTTCACCTTCTGGCCCCAGCAGCACCATCTAAATATAATACATTTTGAAGGACACTTTTAAAACCCAAAGATAATTTTCCTCGGACACTATTTCGCTTACCTCCACACTCCATTGTTAATATATAAAGTTTTTCTGTGTTTCACTGTTTCAAGTGTCATCTATGTCAATGCAATGAAAATATGCAAATATTTAAAGGTTTTTATTTGATGAGAAGTTTGGTCCACTAATCTTAAAATCAACTATTTTCGTATTTTAAGAATTTATGACAAATTTTATAAAGGGACGTTTATTTAACAGTTACTGGTCTAATAGTATCACAGAAAAAAATGTTGACTATGTATTTGACATAACTATATATCAACACATCTGCCATAAAAATATGTATAATTTATAAAACCTATATTTATTTCTTTACTTGAAATGATCTAACACATTTTAATAATACATTGTAACATAACGCAAAGATCAAAATTTATCGTAAATAATATATCTTAAGTAGCAATACTCATCGAAAGTTAAATATTTATGGATCTATAAAAAGGCATTGAAACATAAAAATAATTAGGCTTATACTTATATACTAAACAAGTATGTGGTCTATGATTGTCACCACATTTTTTTCTAACTTAGTTTGTGTCAATTAATGTCACAATCTTTAGCATAATATAATTTTGCACTGAAAATAATCTCCTTTAGTAGCATTAAATCTTATTATGGTGAAATATATTTCTGATATACCCCTTTATGTTTCTCGGATAGACATATACAGAGTAAAATTATTAACCTTGCGAAAATTAAACGTAATACACACAGCCAATTTTAATTTAGCTTACGTATAAATAAATAATAGTTATCTAGTAATAAAAATAATAGTTTTTAAAGCCAGTACAAACCAGAGACAAAGTAAACACTAGACGCCGATGCTTGACAGGAAATACTGACAAGTTGTGTTTCCATAGATTATATGTTACATATAAAGAAACGATTTCAGACTCACCAGTTCTGTGCGCAAGAGTGCATGTCGTATTAGTGTGTATTATTTTTTCATCCAAATAATGTTATTACGTTGGCGTGTAGCACTTTGCTTTCTAGCATTGATATCTCTCATCGATGTGAGACAGGTTAATGCTAAAAGAAGTTACGGTGGTAGCAGTCACAGTTATCCTAAGTCTGGCGGACTTTCCGGTGGAGGTCATCATAGGCTACCCGAGCTCCGGAGGATTGTCTGGCGGTGGACACAGATACCCATCTTCTGGTGGGAGCCACGGCAATCCATCATCTGGCGGTAGTCATGGATATCCTGCAGGAGGATTATCTGGAGGTGGAGGTGGACACCAATCTGGAGGAAGCAATGGATACCCGTCATCAGGAGGAAGCCATGGATACCCGTCATCGGGAGGAAGTCACGGATACCCGTCATCGGGAGGAAGTCACGGATATCCAGGTTCTGGAGGTATGTCGGGTAACAGTCATAGCTACCCGTCCAAAACTCCTGCCGGACCGACGCATACTACCAATATACATAATCATTATCACTATACTCCTCCTCAACAAATTAGATACAGTCCCGTAGGCGGTGGTCCCCCACAAAATTATCCAGTATACCGTGGCCAGCCACCGACATACGTCTATCAGATGAAAGATTCAGGCAGTAAATATGGAACGCTACTTGCTGGTTTGGCGCTCTTGAATCTCGGCACTTTAGCTGGCGCGGCTTACGCTCACAGCGGCCATAGCAATACGAAATATACCCCTAAACCAGGTGAAGTGTGCTTGTTTGGCATTAAAAAAGACAACGGCGACTACGAAGAAACTAAAATCGACTGTCAGTTAATATCTAGTTTCATATTGCAAGAGGAAGCAAAAACACACAATGCAACAAATACTTCTGTAACAACAACAACAGTCACAAATGTAACAATGGTGAATACGACAAATGGTGTGGCCGGAGCAGTCCCAATTTCGACACCTGCCCCTGGCAATCCCATGTATGAGATGCTACCGAATGGCACATTAGTGCCAGTTAATATAACGTCTTCCAATGGCACAGCAAATGTGACCACCGCCCAAACAAATGCAAACAACACAGTGACATCGGTTACAGTTACAACTACAACGACAAACACAACTGTAACGGATGCCCTCAATGTGAAAGGTAAGCCGGTTGATGTGACACCTGGGATGCAATGTTTTGTTATAAGAACCACTCCGACATCAAAAATGAAGAAATCTATACAGTGTGGATTGCTGCAGACTTATGCTGTCACATCTATTAAAAAGAATTCTGCAGTACGTAATGGCCCTGCTTTTACAATATTGGCTGTTGTCGTTATATTAGGCTTTGTTTACTAATCTTACATGATTTCATCTTTCTAGTTTCCTTTTATTATATAAGTATAGGTTTACTTTACATAATAGAATACACTATAATTTTATTTATATGGCAACATATCAAAATCCACAATTGTTTATGTTATAAGGAAAATATATCAAGAATTACTAAAAAGAATTTCCCAATTTTTGTTCTCTGCAGCTATGACTAAGCATTATGACTATTATCATACTGTAATTCAGTTGAATAGTTTGTGATGTGTATTTATTCTCTGTGATACCTTTCGGCTTGAAACACTTTGCTCAAGTTATATAACAGTATAAAAGACTAACAAAGACTTATTTGTAGAAATGTTATTTGTAATTTTATTCACCATTTATTTTTTATTGTAGTTCTGCATAATGGCTGCAATTTTGGAGACTTTAATAATTAATAGTCAAAAGTCAAACCATCCTTATGAGTTAATATTATTAAATTTCGTATTATTTATTATTGTAGTATTTCTATTTTATATGTATTTTAATAAACTCTCCTAACTACTCGGAATCAACTGACTTAGGATCTGAATAATCTCAAAAACATTTGATCTGGTCAAGGAGTGACAGCCCTCAATAAATTTTCAATTCCTTTTATAAAGTTTTCCTATTTAAGAAGGTTCAAGTATAAAGAAATGAAGTAGTTCTGTGAATACATAAGCTCTTTAGCATATTGTAAGAATGTTCACCTAAAAACTTTTATTAACAAAACATACATTTAAGAAGATTTTGGAACTGAGAAGTCTTGAAATGTGATAGATTTATTATTTAAATGTAAGTAACAATAAAATTTATATATTGTTTTAGTAATTGTTATAAATAAAAGTTTATATTTGTAATGTTTTTTTTTAATGTTAAATGCACAATTCTAGTCAACAATAATGTCGACTGCCGGTCAATGGAAACATTGTAGGTATCTTGTTCTTATTTCATTTGAGAATATGATATACTACTGTTATGCCTCATCATAGACTGCGTGAGGAATATCATAGAATGAATAAATTGATATCACATTTAGTTCCTAAAACTGGTTACGTGGGAGGAAAAAATTATAACATGAAACTTGTGTATCACTAAAGACTAAGTTGTAAGAATTCTGTATCTAAATTCTGCTTACACAATACTATATCCCTGATATGGTATGTCTTCAAATGAGTTTAATACATAAAATTAGTCATCCCACATTTTGCGCTTAGTAGATCAATAAGCTTTAGTGTTAGGTTCTGAAATAAGGTCCCTAAGCCGATTTGTCAACCAGTAAGTTCAATCTTAAAGTCGAGCATGTTTTATATCAAAAGGATGTTTAACGGTTAATTGGCGATGTGGCCGAAGATGTTAAGTCTGAAAATACGACAGGTTTGCAAGTGGTAGCTAGTTCTATGAGTATTAGAAAATATGCTACCGTCATATCATATCATCATGGTCGCATGGAGGGACATTTTACTATGCCGCAAGACCGAGACCATTGTAAGATTTACACCAAAGTTGATCAACAAATACTGATTACTACCGCTAAAGTGTTATGGTCTCATTGGATAAAAATGTAATATTTTTGAGAAACATACATACTAAATATGTTATGCAAATAAACCATATTGGTTTTATGTCTTTTATATCGTTGTCACGCGTCACTTGGGTTTCATGTATTGTTACAAAGTAACATAAAAGGAAGTTGCTAATTACGAGTGGTCGTTAATTTCAGCAGTTCAACATTTTACGTAGCAAAACTTGACCTTCCATTCAACATTTTAGATTTCTATATCTGTTGCTATTTTACTAGTAAACACATAACATACACTGTCTATATATTCAAAAATCAACTTAGCATGCGTTTTAAAGTCAATTGAAAAATCGTTAAGACAAACAGTTATTAATAATCTGAAGGTGTGAAACAAGTTATTTCTTTGAACGTTTGAAATTGTTGTTCGGGTGCCGCTGAGGTGCCGCGCTTTGTCTCCCCACCCTCTACATTCCGAAGCTGATTGTAAAGATACTTTCTTAATTTTATATACTTTTACAAATGTGTGATTGTTTAAAAGCCAGATATAAAAACACTGAACTTTGTTACTCTTGGACTCGAATGGTTATATGTTTATAACATACTAAATAGATCGTTCAGAATAATCAGTCTTCCGTGATTCCGAAACTACACTTTGCTTTGTTTCTTGTTAAAGTTTGCCAAACCTTAATAAAAACAATTGAATTGTACTACTTGTAAACTTGAGTAATAATGTTGAAGTAAGTAAATAATAATGTACTGATATATTTTAAAATGAAATGCTGTTTACATGCTTTTTACATTTTCATACTTACTCACAGAGTATCTACGTTATATAAAGTGCTATTGCGCGAGTACATGTACTACTAATAGTCTGTGTGTGTGAGTTTTTGTTTTATTATATTCATATAACATTTAACATCAAAGGTAGTAAAATGAAATGCTGTTTACATGCTTTTTACATTTTCTTACTTACTCACAGAGTATCTACGTTATATAAAGTGCTATTGCGCGAGTACATGTACTACTAATAGTCTGTGTGCGTGTTTTTGTTTTATTATATTCATATAATATTTAACATCAAAGGTAGTATTCTTTTGTATTAATTTCTAATAGACTTTAAGTTTATAGGTCTTATCAAATTAGGACTTAAATATTCTTTTCCAATATTTGCGACATAAATTGCAATAAAATGCACATATTACATACGGAATATTGAAATTAATGTACGATGCTTGATAATGGATTATGCTATTTGAAAAATAGTTTCAAGCCCTTGAGATGTCTACTAGGAGGCGACAAAGATTAAAAGAAAGTTTTTATATTTGTTGAAACGAGTCATTTCTGGTAGGGGGTCGCCTTGGTTTTTTTCGAACGTTGCGTGAGGCCGCAACGATGACGTCATCGCGTCAGTGAACTCTGTTGCATGGTAGTGGTAGATGTTGTTAATGGCGTAAAGCATAACCAACGCCGTATGATTCATATACAATGGTGATTAACACTTTATCCTGCACGTTGATAACACCTATTTAAGTTTTTTTTAATAATAAACCAATGCTTTATTTTAGTAATATAAATACAAACTAGCTAATATAAATGTATCAGAGTAATTTCTGGAAATTTCCATATTATAAGTAACTACATTTTTGACGGTATAAATCGATGAACGACGGCTGTACGCACGAAAAAGCAGGACTCATTGTCACGTTCCGCCTGAGGCGAGCGTGCAAGCGATAGTGCCGAACAAGCGATAGAGAGGCAGGATCGGCTTAAGCGTTCGGCTTGTGGCGCATGTCATGATAATAATTCAATTCAATTCATAAAAGTAGGTATACAATTTTTCATTAATGTTTTCTTTTGACTTATATGTATTTTTTGTTTTTTTTTTTAAACGGAAACCTGTATTTTCATATATGCTTATCGTATAACAGCTACCCAGTTTTCGTTTCAAGGTATTATTTTATTTGCGGGAATCCGAAAATTATATTTAAATTATATAAACGAATCTATATGTATAAGTTGGTAGTAGTTTCATATGTTATCATGATATCTGTAAATAATAATACAAAGGAAAAATTTCTCAATAAGTTTTGATGATATAAGTATACGGTAAAGTAATTTTCCTCAAAACTACTATAGAATATAGATTTTCCCAATAGCAATAAATTTAAATTGTCATTATTATATGTTGTTATTGGTAACTAATTAAACAATATGTAATTAAAATCATCACTATATAATAAAAAAAAGCATTATTCTCATGACGGCATTGATTTTTCGCGCTAATCTTTGAAATTATTGTTTTATTATATATTACTTTGGTTTTATATAGATATACGAATATATATATTACTAAAAGTCACAATTTACTGTATTTAAGTTACTGTTGTCAAATTGTATACTTTAATATAATGAAGACGGAGTAGTGGGTAGTTGCTAAAATCATGCACTGATGTTTTTTTCAAGTTAAAATTGCCGGATAAAATTTTCGTTTATATGCTTAAACCGAGAGTGTATTATACTGGATTTAAAAGGCAGAGCACTGTCTGTCTGCAGTTACTCCTAATTGTCGTGACTTACGATATTTTTAAGTAAACAATTTTCTTGAATACACGCGAAGAACAATAGCTATAATAATAATACATTTTATTCGAATCAAGAAATTTGTACAATATAAAAATGAATAATATCAGTAACATTAGTAGAACCTTGTCGCAGTCAGTATCGCTCATCTCCAGAGCGACAGGAGCTCCTACGTTCTACAAGGATAGTAAAACAACTAATTTTTTTGTAATACGAGTGAAGTGTTATGTGCGGAAGAGAAATAAGTGTTAAATAGTAGTAATGTTAGATGAGAGTACCTATGTATGTGTGCTCCGTGTGTCTGTATATATATTTGATTGAGAAATACAAGGAGACCAATATTACATGGAAATGTTGAGAATCAGTGAACACTGTCAAGAGGATGTTGAATATTTAGTCAACGAAAAACGATTCAATTATAATTACGGAAGTCGAAAAAGCGTAAAATGGAAGTCTCTGTGGAACTTTGGGCTTTGGATATTAAGTTACGTGAATTACATTGCACGCGTTTTTCTTTCCTGTACGCGGGACAATTTGAGAAGTGCTGTCCTCCTGTTTAGAGAGATCAGAGTGCATATCAGAATGGTTCAAGTACTGTGGTGCTGTATCGATACGTGATTCAGACAGCGATACAAAGTAATTACTTACTTGATGTAAAAGTTTTTATCATTAACATTTCTTTTATTTGTTTTGAGAATTATACTAAACTACGACATATTATGGGAGGTACCGCCTCTATGTCTGTCCGTTAGCAGACCTATATTCTGAAAACCACGATATATGTAGAGTTACACAACTATTTTTCTTAAAATCATAAGTTTATTCTTCGGTCAGGTTTCGGTATAGGTTTTGCTACATTAGGTAATGTGTGAAACTAATTACGAGGCTAAAAGTAAATTAAATCGTCACAAAATGATTACCAAAACCATTACGTTATGTTGCATTAATTTATTTAAATGAATGTATATAAACTAATATGATGCAGCATAAAATATATTTCGATGACAATACCTGCATTTACGTGAAAAAAAAGAATCAAATACGACATGAAAATCATTAATCTCGAATTGAATAATTTCGTCATTAAATTAAATATATGCTACATTATCTAATTTTTCAAATAATAAATCGTGTTGTAATTCAAAAAGGGCGTATACTTTTTATTTTCGGTCGTGTCATAGACATTTTCTAAACATAAATGAAAAAAAACCCAAAACAAAAAAAATGAAAAGTTTTATGCGCCCATTTCACATAAAACCCTAATGTAACGGCTGTAATATGCCTTTCTTGCATTTGTTACGCGAAATAACGTGTACAAAAAATCCTGCAATAAACATCTATTTATAATAATATGTAATGTTTAGAAACTTTAATAAGAGACTTTAAAAAATGAATGTTATAATTGATCTAAAGGGAACACCGGGTAAAGGGGCTGATGGGACCGTGTAAATAGGTCCCACCAGGAAGGATTGCGGTGAAAATAATAATATATAAAAAAATGCGTGAAAGGAAGAGAGAGAGCGTGGAGCGATAGGTGGTCTTGCCTATAAATAAATATAATAACAAAGACCCCAAATAAAAAGCGTGCACTAACCTGCAAACTCAGCACCTCGTACGGAGCAGCGGTATCTCAGGAATTTCACTCTCAAGAAGAGAGCGATAGCGGTGACGATAACAGTACAAAGCGGTACAAAGATTATATATATATATATTATAGCGGTTTTGAAGAGAGCGTTTAGACGTCCAATGCGTTGTCACATATATTTTTATATAATAGTACTAGCGGCCCGCTCCGGCTTCGCACGGGTATAAAATATATAGCCTATGTCATTCACTGAAAAAATGATTAAAACGATCCAGTAGTTTTGATTTATTCATTACTGCTCGTGACCCGCACACATTATTTTAATAAATCTCGTAGGGTTCAGCCTGCGTTTGTTGCAATGTAAGCGGAAAAAATGTAATTATTTACGACATCACATTAGAAACCTCAAAAATAACAGTATTTCTCCACTATTTAAAGGATGTTATTATACATATAAACCTTCCTCTTCAATCACTAGTAACTATTAAAAAAAAACGGATCAAAATCCGTTGCGTAGTTTTAAAGATATTTTTACTTAAACTTGCGAGTTGCGTTTGTCATTTCAACTAATTCGAGGATCTTCTTGATACTAAATTCAATGATCTTCTTAATACTAAATTCGGGTCTCTATGTTTAAAATGAGAAAAAGTGATTGTGTATCAAAAATTCAAAAATATACTGTAAATTTCGTTCCATAGAAATTGATGTGGCGGTATTTATCGTAAACACATGATTTTGTATAAGTATTTTTAATCCACCGCAGTGTTATTGATTGTAGGATTTTTCAGTGGCGTTTTGTTTATAATTCGTATTATGTTAGATTTTTTAAATTTATTTTGTATATATGATATCCATGCAGTTTTATTTAACCTAGTAAAAAAGCACAAGTTAGTATTGGATCGAGAAACTATAGCTATTGTTTGAAAATTATTGTTGTGTATTTACCAGTGTATGTATAAAAAACATGTTTTTATTTTTTAAATTATACATCAATATAATAATTTGTAAATGTTGTACACGTAAATTACAAAATAATAATAACATTTCATATTTCGAGTGCTGAAATACAGCAGCTGTTTTTTTTTTTCCGAACTGTCTACATTGTTGACCTGGCAAGCCCTCTGCAGTTTCACCGGATTGCAGCAACGGCTGTTTAGTACAATTAGAAAAACAGTTATTTGAAAATGGTAACACCGATAGTAAATTATACGTGACTTACATCTGATTTGTTATCTACTGTATTGCACAGATTTATAAAAAAATGGTGTGAACCTTGTACGAGATCATCTATGTGTCGTCACAGTATTTTAGACACATGTGGATAAGCTTCACGCCCGATACAGACCTAAGCTTCTCGTTAGATAGTGGCGTTAGACAGTTCTCGTTAAGATAGTCGCGAGAGTGGTTGTGTGCGCTAGAGCGCATAGTACAAGTGTTTTTTTTTTATAATTTTTTGATATGTACTTTCGATGGCGCGTTTTATTTTGGCCACTAGTGTTGATTTCACTCATAAATATAAGTTTCGGCGCAACCAATCACACTTATCCAGAGTCTGGCGGACTTTCTGGCAGTGATCATCATGGTTACCCGACCTCAGGTGGATTGTCCGGTGACAATAGGGGGTATCCATCATCTGGAGGCAATAAGAAATATCATACGTCAGGAGGTACTCATGGATACCATTCTACAGGAGGTAGGTACAATTCGTCAGTAGGCAGCAACAGACATCCTACCACAGTAAGAAGCAGTATCGGAAAACATCATGCAGGAGGTAGATACAATTCATCAAGAAGCAGATACAATTCGACAGCAGGCAGATATAATTCGTCTACAGGAATTCATAATTTTACATCTGGCGGTAAATACGAATATTCGACATCAAGAAGCAACAAAGTATACTCCTCACCAAAAAGTAAACACGGATACTTAGGAGATAAGACTACTGTTAAGGTTCATACTCCATTACCTAAAAAGTACGTCCATATAACATATACTACCAAAGCACATAACGTGTATCGCTATACACCTCCTAAGACAATTAAATATATACCACCGGGTGGCGGTCCTCCAGTACTCTACCCGGTATATCAAAATCCACCGCCAGGGTATGTTTATGAGATTAAGGATTCAGGAAGCATATATGGAACACTGATCACCGGTCTAGCACTCATGAACCTTGGTGCACTTGCCGACAAAGTATATGATCATGGCCCTAATAAATCCAATTACAAAATTAAACCAGGTGAAATCTGCTTATTCGGTGTTAAGAAGGCTAACGGCGACTACAAGGAATTTAGAATTGACTGTACCTTTATGACTACTTTCGTAATAAATCACGAAGTATTAGCGCCCAATGCTGTGACGATCACAACGACAACAAATGTAACGGTGTCCAATACAACGAAAGGCGCTCCGGGAACGATTCCGCTTTCATTACCTGCTCCCGGAAACGTCCTTTATGCGATGCTACCGAACGGCACATTAGTGCCGGTCAATATAACATCTGGGAATCCAGCAACGAATTTAAGCACCTCAATGACGTCATCGGTAAAAACAATAATAACAAACACAACTAGGACTAATGCGCTGGACGTGAAAGGTGACCCGATTGCGGTGACGGCCGGCATGAAATGTTACGTCATAAGGGTCACGGGAAATTTGAGAACGAAGAAATCCTTATCGTGTAGTTTATTACAGACATATGCAGATAGATCTATTCAAAAAAACTCGGCAGTTCGTAATGGCCCTGCATTTACGATACTAATTGTACTTTTCTCAATATATTTCATTTACTAATTTGGATATTTCATATCTTTAATGTACTAAATTGTCAGCATGATATCTGTTACCAGATGTATATGACAAAATATTCGTAGGTTAAGATAAAAAATATTCATAAATATATTGCACACCACTTTCCGTGATGCAATGAATTACTAATAGTACAAAGATTTGTTTTGATTCATTTGTATTCAAGAGTTTGTATTCCAATTTTACATCACATTACTAAAACATTACAAAATTCCAATATGAATTATCATTATATCTTTTACCCTTTTAAAATCACATAACAAATTATTGGTTCATATTTGCGTGGTAAAATAAACATAACCTTAAAATTTCCAATTTCTAGCTCCAGTACTTTCGCGTCTGTATGTATCTCTAGTCATTAAAATGTTGTTTTGTTCGTAAAAAAAAGTACAGGATTATTATATTTTATTGATATTATAAAAAGTGATATTTTTTATGCTTATAATTTATATGCGATTATAAAAAAAAAGATTTAACAATTATTATATTGATATGACCTATTGTGTGTATTCTATAGTCACGAATAGGCCAAACTCTGTGTATGATTACCTGAAAAGTGCCATAGCATTGTAACCATATAATCAAAGGCTGTGAATTTGCTGCATATGCGTGTTATATATTTTGATATTATAACAATTTAATAATAAATAAATTTAAGCAGTATATTAGTCAATAGAATTGTCATTCAATACTTTTACTGCCTGGTTTTGTTATAATACATAGATTGTTATTAATAAATTAGATATGTTATGCATAATTTTTTTTTAATGGCTACTATTACTATGTGTGTATTTATAATTGTGCTAATATTTTATTAACTATCTATATTTTAGCCTTGATTATCTTAACGATTATATTTCATTTACTATTCTTAATTTTCTCTTTAAAAAATTGAAACTTTGTTAATTGTAAGGTAATTAATTAACCACAAAATATCTTTCACCATTTGATGTGGTCTCTTATTTTTGTACGGCATAGTTTCTAAACCACTCTATATAAACAGTTGTATAAGTGAGGAAGTTATTCATAATTTAGAATTACTATTGTATATTTATATAAAAACAACGCATAAACTAAAAGTACTAGTACTAATGTAATGTAGTGTAGTGTAGTACTAGTGTTAAAGTCAGTATAAAAATTCTGTTATTCAATATTAAATTGTAATTATCCTTATAGCTTTTGTTATCTTTTGCGAAATAAAAGTGTTACTATTATTCTTTTTTTTAATTTCCATTTGAAGTAGTAATGTAAAATAACTTGAGCAACACATTTTGTTCATTAAAAATTGACGTGTGGTACGTACATATGTACCACCTGTTGGTAGCGGGTTTTGATATCGCGTCAATCGACGTGTATTCGAAGCATAAAAATAATTCTACGTTATTGATATGAGAGAAAACATTTTAATGAAATCGTAACGTGATAGTAAAGTAACAAAAGAACGCCCTCCTACCTCCACCATTTGGCATTTTAACCATCACCATTTTGTTTTACAGACTTAGCAAGTGAGTGTCACTGGTCACATCGTCACTTAACATCTGTTGAGATTGACACCGAAAATAAATTAATACAATTATAAGGAATACTAAAAACTATAGATTTTATTTCGCTTTACTTAAGGTTGTAGTTTAATGTATATAGTTTTTCAATTGTCGTAGTAGCGAACACCCTTATTTGAGTGTTTGTTTGTTATGCTATTAACCGCCATTAACAATATGACCTACATTTGGTTTCTGTCCTGGTTATGATAACGAAAATTAAATATTAGTGGATCTTTTTACATTACATACGTACAAAAGGATATAAAAACGTTTTTTTTAACTACACTAAAATTTGTACAAAAAAATAATGTATCATATTTTACGATATGTTATAACGTTAAATTGTAAATGATGAAAAAAATGTCTTCCTTTTTCCAAATTATTATTATTATTACACTTATAACGTTCCGTAATAAGTTTCCGATGCGACTTTTTACACGTATGTACTTTGTTGGATATCTAAACTGAAAAGTCGTTTTCCCTTTATTGCTTGTAAGTTACCTCTGTTCAGTTTTATCATAATTGCTTAGCCGCATTGTCTATGGAAACGCCGAAATCATATCACCATTAATAATACTTCGAAAAAATCCTTTACTAGCATTTTATTCAATAGAATTCAGTTCAGTCGTTTTGTAGATTAGCTCGGACAACCTTCAATTTTATTTATATGCTTTGCATTCGTTTGAAGCCAATACTTTGTACAGTAGTGGCCCGGTAAGTGAGTGCATATATATTGTATATTTATGACTGTAATAATACAATACAGTTCGTTGGATTCGATTGACCCTTTGATATTTTTAATGGTCAGTGAAGCACGCAGAAATCAGCTAGTATTTATATATAAAAAAACATATTTCGTTGTGCGCTGAAGCTATTAAACAATCTCAGTAGTAATGTGATACATATATTTTTTAAAGCAAAACTGACTCATTAATCAGGTTAGCAGTTTAGGCTCTTTAGGATCGGTAACAGTTTTTTATGTAATAGTGTTAGGTTTTATAATAAAAATCCAAGCTCATTACCGATTTGCCGGATACTAAGTTCAAGCACCATGTCAAGCAGGTTTTAATGTCTAAAGGCTATTATAGGCTGCATCAATTTGTGTACGATGATGACACCTAGAAATTACGCTTTTCTCAGTGAATCCACCAAAAAGTAATGTAATTAAAAATGTTCTTAAAAATACGTGTTATATTATGTTTTGATAAAAAGATAAACCGGTTTCTTACCGGTTCTTCTCGATGACTGGCTTGTCTTCCGAACCGGTGGTAACATTAACGTTCATAAGCGCCTTCTCATGGCCTAAAATGAATAAAATATTTATGATTGGTTGAAATTACAAACGTCATTAATACAGTGTTAGTGTCATATGTTTTAGGGGCTTAGAATATTTTGTATATAGACACTTAACAACAAGACAACACGACAATCTACACAGATGTTTTGTATTATATTCGTATTTTAATTTCAGAATGATGTGACATCATTTGAAATAATAATTTACAAGGTCACCATCATTGCTTTGCTAACGCCGTTCCGCTGTTATAAATTCATTGTGAATTCTAGACTGACTGTACAAGCTAGTTACCATGGAGTTTAAAAAAAAACCGCCACTGAACTTCGCTACGGTCACGGCCACGTTAGATACATGCAATGAAGTTTGTACATATAAGACGACGATAAGAAATTATGTGTGTAAGATTACGTAATACGTATATGAATTTCGATTCTTTATATTGAGTTTGTAAAATGATTTATATCAATCGAATAAGGTTTCTGCATTGTGAATAGCGCAAAATTAGAACGAAGAAACACCTAAACAGCGGATAACCACAAATTTCGATGTATTGTTTTGCATATTAATATATGGTCATATGGAGGTTTTAAAAACGTATAAGAAACTATATATTATTGTAAATTTGAAAACAATTGAAAAAGGTAAAAATTCTATAAAACACACTTTTGAGTTTGTTTTAGACTGTAACGTCGACTATAGCGTAGTCCAGTGAAACTGCAGAGGCCCTGCCAGGCCAACAGTGTAGGTCAGTTCGAAAAAAAAAAAGGTGCACAACATTGACTAAAAAAATATAATGGGATAAATTATTCCATGCGAGTAAAAAAAAATATCTTCTCATCTCTTATTATCTTCTCTTTGTTAGATTTTATGGAGTCAAAACTCGTTATGTGAAATCTCAGTGATAAAATATTTTTTTCATGTTTTCCTATTATATAACTACTTTTACTTTCGAAGGTATAAATTTGGTATCACAACATGTATAACGGAGAGTGTTCTGAAGAACATTTTGATATGGTGACCTCATCACCGTTCCTAACTCGCACCACTGGCTGGCTGGCTGCTCATCCACATACCCTAAAGTCCAGCAGAATGGTGACAACCGTAAGGCTTTCTAGAAGCCTTATTATACACACGCTAGCGTTGTTATATGGGTTATATAGCACGGTGTACCCTTAGCATCTTCACGGTCGGTAACACAACAGTGATGCCCCTGGTGTTGTAGTTGCCCGTAAGCGACGGTAATCATTTAACATCAGATGGGCTGTCTACCAATTTGCTGCCCTTTGGCTTAAAAAAAAAGTATATATCAGTAGATTAACTTGAGTAATGGTATTTCCTTAACAGTGAAATAAGCATCCATTTATAAGGAAATACGGAAAGACTTGAATACGTTTAAACGAAATCTTTACACGTCTTTAGAATTACGTCATCATTTCTACTAAAAATAAGTAATGAGTTTCTGATAATACTGCTATCATTCCATAATGACCATTTAAAAGGTTTGACGTATGAATCATTGCCCAAATGAGTATAAGGGATAGTTCAGTAAGTTGTAACGTCGTTCTGGATAAACCAGATGATTCATTGGTGTCTTAAACAAAACAATATTTATTTAGATTTAATGGTCCGAGCGGAATACGTTATCGGAAACAAATTATATTCTGACACTAATTAATTTTTGGTTTGGTTAGCGTAAGGAATGTCACCTAATCTAATATATATTCAAAGTCATTATCTTATTATTGTATTTGTACTATGAGGCATTCGTTTGTTTAGATATATCTACCCATGTTTCGTATCATAGCTTAATTAAAATAACATATACGTAAGAATAATTAACTACATTATTATGTTATTTCACTTTTTTTATTATAAACTGTTACTCTGTTGTCGCGACATATATTTTAGCAACGTGTTGCAATAATAGTATAATTTAAAAAATATTCATGGGCCATATCGAGATTTTGAGCGTGAGTAACGAGTGTACTTTATTTTACAACCCTTGGTCGTTGTATAATGTTTGCTTGTTCACACGCTGCGATAATACTGACCGGCTATTGTCATCATTTATGGTTATATCCGGTCATTGGCAATCAATAGCAGAATAATGATGCTTTAATATACTGTTAATAATTTGGCAGGAATAACATATTACATTATTAGTTGTTGTTTCTACTTATACCGAGCACCAGGTAGAGTTATGGATTCCGCTTAATTATGTCTGCTTTTCAGAATTTTTTGTCTATAGATTTGAATTTAATGCGATTTCATGATACCATACATGTTGATAATATCAACATATTTGTATAATAATCACTAGTAATGGTTTTTTTAGAGTAAGAATCGACAATACGCGTACGTTTCGTAATACATAATTATAATTTTATCCGTAATATTATAAACTAGCTGTGCCCGCGACTTCGTCCGCGTAGAACGGAATACAAAACACAGTGATTAATTAAACAATATGAATTTATATCTATATATCTTGTATATTTGTAATGTAATAGGTCAGGCTAAAAACTAATAATGGTCGTACCCCGTTTATCACTGCAATAATAACTCAAAATTAGGGGTTGTCAAGTTACTTTGATGTGTGTAAAAACCGTGGGCCTAGTTATAGTGCTGCATCTATCGTCATACAGCCAGATAGTTCGTAGCACACGATGGCAATGAGGCTAAAGTCCATTTACTTATCTATTTTTCTCTCTTACTTAACTCTCGTCGTCATTAAAATTACAATAACTTTTGATAGAGTTAACCGATTTTAATGAAACAAAAAAATTATGTTGCTCCGGAATATGCTTGATTATTTTCTTGCTGGAGTTTTATCAGAAACCTAGTACTTTACCCGTGATGCCTGTTCAAACAAACAGACAGACAGACATTTCTAAAAATGATCGAAATTGATTCTATTGCTTATTCTTAGACACCTGCAACAATTTTTTTCTCAAAAATCAAAAAAGTACAGACACGTTGGATTTACATTCTTATTTGTATAGATAGATGACAATGCGAATTTGTTTATTACGCTTTCACGACTTAACTATCTTAACATCATGAAATTTTGCATAGATATAGTCAGATGTACAGAAAATCCCTGAGGGATAGGACAAATATACAAAAACCATAATGGTTTAAGTTCTATACAAACAAATGTAGAGCTAATGAGGCACAGGCCAAAAGACCGTTGGCAACATAATCTTAAAAATATACCTTATTTGACCTGAATATTGAATAATAACAAGTTATGTATTGTAAAATTATAATTGCTATGTAAAATGTATTTTTCAATGTTTTTTTTTTCATTTGTATTTTTTTTTTTACTAAACCATGAAATGTACAAAGTACGATGTTGTGAAATTAAAACATATTAAAAACATAATCGGCCATTTTGAAATCTGGGACTTAATAATCAGCGAATTAAAAAATTAACGCGAGCGAAGACGGGACCAAAAGCCAGTAATAAAAGGTGACCTGGCATGTTTATAAATAAACTTAAAAACCATAATGAAACTATATAATACTAAAGTGTTATACATTTTATAATAATGACTAGACAAGGCATGTTTTTTTTCAGACTTATCATGCAATAGCGGTTTTCCCCGGCAACAGTGCGTATATAAGGTACGGTTAGCAAAAATAAGGGCTGGAAACAATAATTTATATTAACATCATCTTTCGAAACAGTTCTTTGTGCATAAGTGATTTGATAATTTATACAATAGGTTACTTGTAATTTTCCTTAAGGCAAATAGACAACTGACAAACACAAACCAGTTTTGTTTTTGTGTCTCGGGTTGTCATGGTCATTTAAACACACAATCTGACTGCACAGTCAGTTTAACGAGTTCGGAATTCATTTTTTGTAATATTAGTTTAATAGAATATATTTTTGTAAACCCTATACATAGCATGAGTTTATTTATGAATTTATTACTATAATTGTAAGGCACTGGTGGAAAGTCTTAACGGCGACGATAGTGGCTATTTAGCTGACCCAATGAAAGTTCAGATTATCTAGGTGATCGGTCATTAAGCACTAAACCGAACCTAAGATCTCAACATGAAAGAAGACAACATGCTGTGTCAATTTTACTTCAATTCCACTAGAGTATTTTTTTTTTGCACTAACTGTACGCTTTTGATCTGATGAGCCTTCACAGCGTCACCGGACTAAGGCGACATGAGAAAGAAAAAGCATAAAACAGAGACGACAAGATAATAGCTTTGTAAAAAACCTCTTTATAGTGAATATTCGCACACTGGATTGTTGTAGATCGTATTTCAAGGATGCAATCAGAAGTATACAATCATTAGTACAAAAGTGTTCAAAAGGCAGCTCATTCTCCAAGAATTTAAATTACAAATAAACTAAAACAGCCTTTATTAGAAATCCATAACTACCAACAACACTATTCCTGATAACCTTAAAAGGAAAAAACAGGAAAATATGCAAAAACAAACATTTAAGCCTTCTCAATAAATAAAACACAGTATTCCTTTATTAAGTAATTGACTGACTTTTGCAATACTCAATAGAATGAACTTTATAGCATATCTATTAAGGAAACGTAAATGTCTTCAAATGAATACATTTGCTACTCCCTATATACAGCCCCATATATACATAAAAATAAGTTAAAATGTTACGAAGAAACTACGACACGGTATATATATATTTACTAATATATATTAGCGAACACTAGAATATGAAGCTGATTACACCAAATACTAAGCAAGTCGCTGGACATTTCGATATACTAAGTTAACAGGATTATTGTGTGGGGCGCTGACACTGATTGTTGTAATTGGCGAGACTAATTTAAGCAAAGTCGAATTTGGAACATGCAATTTGCAAGGCTAAAATGATGTTCCTTTTACAATCATCTCCTTTTGTATCACTCTAAAAATAGACATGATGACATAGTATGGTGGCACTACAACCACTGTTATGGACGTGAATATAATTATTAGGAGTTTCTGCACTTTCTCTGGAACTCGGGCCTTCTTCAAGATTGTACTAGTGTTGAACAAATATTAGCCTTAAGCAACTGCATACTATTTGCTGGCGCAGTAAGAGCTGCCGTCGCTTTGAATGTAATGTAATGTCGCTTTAAATCTGTAATGAAATCTACCAATATTTAGGTCAAGTGATTACTTCTATATCACTGTAACTCGTATGTTGTTTTTTTATTATTTTCGACGTGTTTTTGTTGTCGGTACATTGTGAGTTCTGTTATTGGTCATCAATGATACGATTTTGTGGGCGTTATCTCATATCAATTACTGTCAGTATTATTGTTTTAAATATTTATATAGTATTACGGTTCTTATATGTTGTAAGATAGTGTGCAGAGGTCTTTATATCTTCAATTGTTATAACAAATCTCAAAGACAACTATGACAAATGATACAATTAATAAATGTCATTTGTTTTTCCTCCATGGATTTCGCATGTATTTTGTAAGAAGAATCTAGAAATATTCTGGATTTTGAAGCTATGATATGTTAGCGGTGGCTGGGTGAGATATTGCTCCGATATGTGTAGGTTTGATAAAACATCACGGTTAAGGCATAGAATGTTGGTAATTGGTCGCTAATGCACGTCTGACTAACTATCACCCTTAAGATGATATTCCATCATTAAGTTCCAACAGCTGCATTTGTAATTCAACTCTCTTTCCAGGCATAGTGTAAGCAAAGCCATATTATGACTTAACGTAAGATAAAACTGTGGTCAAACGTTAAATCTATGAAAGTATTACTTGTTGCGCTTGATTATAAATCTCGTATACTACGTTTCGTGTTAATGTTAGGGAACCTAAAAGTTATATGATTATATATCTATAAGTATAATTATATGTCTTATATAGTTAACACAACAGGATATATCGACCTTGCTCTTAAAGGTCATGCGTATTTACATTGTTTTCAATCGACGTTTGTAGCACAATATTATTTTTATTAATAAATAAAAAATAACACAAACATAGTATAATGTTTCTAGAAAAGTTACTCAATAAACAGATGTACAACATCTTAATTCAATCGTCGAAGCTATTAAATCTTTATAAATTTTAATAAAATGCGTGAAAAGAAAAAAAAGGCACGAAAATATACAAAAACAAACATTTAAGCCTTCTCAATAAATAAAACAGTATTCACTTATTATGTAACTGACTGACCTTTGCAATAACTCTATAGAATTAACTTTATAGCATATCTATTAAAGAAACGTAATTGTCTTTGTGTTTTACTTTAATATATATTAAAATTCTCATACTGGTGCAAAATAAAATAAGCGACCGTACGTGTGAATAAATAACCGTACAAGTGCGAGTTGAATTAACATTATATTTACCTTCCGAAGAAATTCCGACTGTTAACAGCTGTTAAGTAAACATAGTGCGAGACGACCTCGGGTGGATGGAATGAAGATTTGCGTTACTTAGCTACATTATTACGTTACATTAATTATTAGCTTTTATACAATTTCAATAATCATATTGTAAATATATAAAATGTTACAACTTGTACAGTTACGAATCACAAATAATGAGAAATGCGCTATGACTAAGTTCTTTGAGGTAGGCGATAGGTTGTTATGGAAAACATACCTTTCAGTGCAAAATGTGTCTGTAAGAAGTCGTGTAATATGATTCCAAATGCTTGGCTACGAAAGAGACGATTGAGAAATGATTACATGTGGCAGAGATGCGAATGTTAAGATGGATGTGTGGTGTAACTAGAATGGATAAGATTAAGAATGAGTACATCAGTGGAAGTCTGAAAATAGCACCAGTGACAGAGAAGTTGCGGAGTAAAAGGTTAGCATGGTACGGCCATATTACGAGAAGAGATGAAAATCATGTAAATAGAAAAGTTTTGTGTATGAAGGTGGAACGGATAAAGGAGTAGGGGAAGACCGAAAAAGTGGTTGAAAAATGATACGTGTATAAAAGGTGTCAATATTGAGATGACACACAGGGGAGATTGGAAAAGGAAAACATGTTGTGCCGACCCTACCTAGGTGGGATTAGTGTAAGAAGAAGAAGAAAGTGTGTAAGTTGCAACGTGACATTCAGTCGTTTTCCAAACCAGTGCCGCAGTGGTAGTTTTGACGTTCATAAGTGTTTTCGCAGGACCTAAAATTCATATATTTTATTTAAATCTGATGTGTCAAAGTTATAGACTACTTGATTAAAATCGCAGATACCCAATATGATTATAACCGACACTAAGAATATGCCGCAAAATAATAAATGATGAAATAGTTTATATCTAAGTAGTGTAGTCTTAACACACTTGCCACCTATACACATGCCCAAAAAACTTTTTTACACTTAGATTTATGCACAAGTTGAAAGGTTTATCAAATTTTAGTCAGTAGTAAAATCTATACATATAATAAAAATGAAGTGTCTGTATGTAATATCAAAATAACGACTTTTTACTGATTGGATATGAACGTATACACGATACTTATAAGAAAAACACAATTTTTTGTCTGTCTGTCTGTCTGTTTGTTCCGGGTAATCCCCGAAACGGCTGGCCCGATTTTGACAGAAATTTCACTGATGGATAGTTAAAATTACAGCGGGTGACATAGGCTACTTTATTTTAGACTAGCTGTCATCCGTGGCTTTGTCTGTAGTACTATCTCCAAAACGATTGGACCTATTTTCACGGGACTTTTACTGCCAGATAGCTAACATTATAAGAAGTAATTAAAGTTTTTTTTATTTTGGACTACCTTTTACCCGTGGCTTCGTTTGCAGTACTATATCCAAAACGTTTGAACCATTTTTCACGGAACTTTCACTAACAGATAGCTGATCTTATAAGAAATAATTTAAGCTTTTTTTATTTTAGACTGGCTATTATCCGTGACTTCATTTGTAGTGCTATCTCCAAAACGATTAGACCAATTTTGATGGGACTAACTAATGTAAACTACTAGAACTAGAACTATCTTAAGCCATTTTATATTCTGCTAGCTGTTACTTGAGACTTCATATAATTATAAAAAAAACGCACGCGGAGCTGCGGGCAACAGGTAGTATAAAATATAAATTATAACTCTATTTTTATTCGTACCAGAACATGTGCATGTGTGCATATTAAATTACTCTCTCATCTAAAATACACCAGTTCCCCTAAATTATGTAAAAATACAAGTATTCATTGAAACTACTCACGCACAATATATTCTGCAAAAATTGTAGTAATTCGGAAATTTTCACGCGTCATTTCCACGGGTTCAATTGTCACGGGTGTGATCATAACAGCTCGCCGGTGTTTTATCTCAAATAATTAGAAGTTGATTCTATTCCTAGTTTTCAGAAAATAAAATATGGGAAAATAAAAAAGTCGAGGCAGTCATAATAAAAGCCTGTCGACAGAAATTAAAACTCAAAACAATGGAATAACTGTGTTCTCTTTTATTTTTGAATCAACTATAGTCTGACTTATTTAAATTTTCACTTTAATTACCTTGTCTTGTTGCCTTGAGTGTGACGACATTTAATAGCCATGTAAAGTCGTCTCCTGCTAGTCGCTGTCGACCTAGTATTGTACTCTATTGTACAGTCACTATTCGAATAATGAGTACTTATAAAAATGTTCTCTCTGCCAATGCTGAAGAACTGTATAACTGGTACTTCTTTGATTAGAATTCACGCCAGTGACGTGGTTTCCAAAGTTCACTAATTAAGTTATCTTGAGTGTAGAGAAAAATACCATCGAGTCATAATTCATATAAATAAAATTACATGCGCAGTACGCAATATCCTAACAGCGAAAGAAAACGTAGTTTTATTACGTTAGGCGTAAAATGCGAGTACGAAATGGATATAGTAGTAGTGACGGATAAATTTGTGTTTACTCCAAAACCAGCCAAGACCTGTCTGACGCAAGTCTGTATTTCGACTATCCTGTGGTAATAACATACTTGTAATATTATAAATCTTGTCTAGGGTTAGTAGTAGAATTTATTACCTAACTACATACAAAAGTATGCTTCACATTTTTATTTGATTTCCAGGAATAATTTCGGTGTGTTGGGTAGCCGGTGCCGGTGTGGGACTTCTCCCGCTATTCGGGTGGCACGCGGACGTCGACGTCGCCACTACAACCGGTTGCTACTTCGTCGACGTAATGAGCTACAACTATTTACTGTTCCTATACTTCGCGACGATTGTCACACCGAGTGTTCTGCTTGCCGCTTTCTACGCACATATTTATCGCGTCGTCGTCAAGCAGGTAAATGTTTGAATTAGTTTGATAATTTTCTAAACAATTCTATATAATATTTTATAGACCGCGACTACCTGATCATGAAATCACAAAGCTATGATATTAATAAGAGCTGCGTACAATATTACAGAGATTGTAAAATGATTGAAAAAAGCCGATGCGTGGCGTGTTCAGATGGCCTTGCGTTATTTTTGCCACACGATTTACAATCTGAGTGCCTTCGCTTGTTTCCTTGTCTTATATACGCTATAATGTCGGTGGCGCTTGAGATTTCTTCTAAGAAATATATTGTTATTTAATGTACATTACAATGTACAACGTAATCCATGTCTAAGTATAACGAATTTTAAATAGAATATATACATCTTATTCGAGGTCAGTTATTGTTATTTTTGAGGACTAAGTTGAAATATCATTTATATTATTGGACAAACCTTTCAATGTATAATACATAAGCATTTGTATACCAGCATTAGGATTAAAAATGGATCATCGACTGTCCCTTAGCAAATTAATTCGTCTTAATTACAAGAACTAAAAATATCTACAAAACGTATTCCAAAAGAGTATCTTCCTTAGTGTTTCTTATCTTTGATTTGCATTTGCGTATAATATTAAATATGCTGTATGTAATACATAGTTATCGAATATTCTCTACAATGTCGCAAATTTTACCAATCTGTTTAAAACTATGTACTGTCGTTGCAGCATTCCGATTGGATTCAATTCATTCGACAATGTGCTCTGTACAGATAACATATACACATATTTTATAATCTATCTGCGTTTGGAGGTTATGTTTAAATTTGTTCTTATAAGTCCATCCGGCCAAGAATTTCGATTACTTGTCTAAAGTCCAAAAACATAACAATACTATTATTGAGTTTTACAACCTAAAATAGGCATTTATTGCCTCTTCTCATAAACAACCCAAAAGCGAAGACAATCTCCAATGATTTTCAAATGACCTCGAAACACTAAAATTCGGTCGTCTAAAAAACTAAAAACGTCGGTCTTTTTGGATTTGGATGCGAATCGAGCCAAAAAAATTTAAACGTAATCTGCCAAGGTTATTATTAGATGATGGCCCGATTTTTAACGAGTAACGTATGTATATCGTACTTTTAAATTGTAGATGATTAATCATTATATCATTAACTTAGGTTAACTAATATCGATAGGTTTTTTTGCAATCAAGGACCAGTTAATAATCTATATATTAATAAATAGAAATGAATTGCCGAATGCAAGCGCATCAGTTATTTTTCTGTTGTCTTTGAAATTGTCAGAATAAGGTTTGTATGAATTAAAAAATGTTTGTAATATCGTACGGAAAAGTGAAAAATTTTGGTTACAAAATCTCCATATAAAATACTGAGTGAGTGAGACAGAAGACAGTAAGACAACATCAAAACTAATCTCAGGCTTGAAGTTTGACCACAATCTCTCATCTAATGTTAAATGATGATGTGGTCTAAGATGGTGTTTATGTTTTTTAATCCAAAATTTTCATTCTACCGTACGATTTTTCAAACATTTTCTTTTATATAAAGGTTGTCCTGGCAATTACAAACATAAGAAATAATGAATTAGCAAGATAGCTGCAGGCAGCTGGTTTGAGGTGATGCGTTTAAATGCATTCGGCTTTTGATTTTTATTAGTATAGATTACTAAGATTCGCGCGTGGCTTCGCTCTCGTTAACCGTATGACTGTCCAAAACCATAACGGTGTAAGTTCCATACAAACGAATGTAGACCTCATGAGGCATAGGTTAACAGACTGTTGGCAGCATAAGCTTAAAAATACCTGACTTATTACAAAACTTTGAAAAATAAGAAATTATGTATTGAAAAATAGCAAATTATGTTTTGTAAAATTATAATATTTATGTAAAATGTATTTATAAATTATTTTTACTTCACTTTAACCGTCATTTTGAGGTCTTAAAAAATCAGCCGAGAGGTTATTATACATTCTATCTATCTCTCGGGAATAGTATATTTTTTCTATGTCCTTTTCTGCATCCCTGAAAACGCGTATGCAAAACTTCATGATGATCGGTAGAGTATTTAAGCCGTCAAAGCGTAACAAACAAACGAACAGCCAAACAAACTCGTAGTCGCATTTATAAGATTAATATCTAAGGGTGGTGTGATATGTTACAAATTAGCAAGACTCTTTACAAGAACCAAAATAATTCGCAACGCACATTTATGAATACGAGATTATTCTATTTAAATTTAACGCAGTGTTTTCGCCGAAGGCCATGCAAGTCTTTATAAATAATTTTGCAATGCGAATATTTATCAAACGGTTCATTAGTATCATCATTTGGTACAATTGAGCAGTTAGTGAATTGAACAATTAATAAATTAAATATACTGCTCGTGTGTAAATGGAGTCAAATTCATCAGTACGAATAAATGTTTAAAAAATTTGGTCCATTTCTCGTAATTGAATCTGTTTAAAGTAAAAGCATTAAATACGCTGCTCGTGTGTAAATGGAGTTAATGCAGACGTTACTTTGTGGACATACATTGTCAAAAATTAGGGCGGACGTTACTTCGCGCTTCCGCTTTGAATTGTTTGGCCGCTGCTGCAGTAAGACGTAACAGCAGACAAACAATTCCATGCGGAAGTGCGAAGTAACATATACCCAAGTTTTAAAAAAATTAGGTCCTTTCTCGTTTGAACCTTTTTTATATCATGTATGGTATAAGCATTAATAATACTATAAGCATTAATAATAATTAACAACTTTCATTATATGTATATCATATATCTTTTTTACTTTTGGAGCGAAATTATTTTCTAGAACGTTCGCCAATTCTCATATACTCTTGTGTAAAAGAATGAGTTAAATTAAGTATAGATATATTCTTTGATTTTTGTGAATATATTGAGTTTGTTTACACAATCTGTCAATCTGCTAATCATTCTTAAAAGTAAACCTATACCTTTAATAAAGTATCTATCTATGTTTAAATAAACTTAAAAAGTATTTTCTTGTCTGTCTGTGTTTCCCTAGTTTTTGTAAACTATGTAATGAATGTTGATACTATTTTCAATATCATTTAGAGTTTTTTTCGCAGAAGTATGTATGTACGATATGTACGGACGTAATATGTATGGACGTATGTATGTATGATTGTATGTATAATATATGTATATTGTATTAATATACAGTAAACAAAAGTATATAGATTCTAATTAAGTAGTAAAGTGGAGTCTTCGGGAGTTCACATTAGTTACATTGGTTAAAACTTTAAGAAATAGGGGAGCACGGGGGAATTAGCGCAACTTAAGATAAAACTGCGACAACTCTTTACCATAATTACTCTTTAATATAATATGCGTTTTTTATTATAGTATAACTAATAAGGTTTATCTTAGCAGCATAGAAATTCGAAATATACTTATACAAAGATAATCACACTCGTTTAAAAAAGTAACTATGACTCCCATTGAAGTATGAAGTATCTGATGTAGCTTCTATGACATTGATAAACTGTAAATATTAAAGCGTCAAAAAATGGAAGTAATTCGTTTAGTTACTTCTAAGACGTAACTTCTGGGCAAGTTGCTAGAAAGGTATATTGTACTAGTGGATTCAAAAGGCGTTTATATTTATGTTACAGCTGAGCGAGGTAATGACAGTCGGAGGCAGTCGAGGACGGATCTCAGGCGGTGGTACCATGCTACGAGTACTCGGTGCTGCCCAAAAGCGGGAAGTTAAAGCAACGCAGAACCTCGCTATCATCGTCTTCTTTTTTATTCTGTGTTGGATGCCTCTTTACACTGTCAACGCTACAAAAGCCTTCATGCCTTCACTGGATATTCCGAACACCCTCACATACTTTTGTATCATATTCTCCCATTTAAATTCAGCGATCAATCCTCTATTGTACGCATATCATTTAAAAGATTTTCGAGCTGCGATGAAAGGGTTGCTCTGCTCTATGATTGGCCGAGGAGATCCAATACCAATAGTTAATAGACCGCCAGCTCCGATACGCAGACCGGCGTTAGAGAGATGTAATGCTCTGAGGGAGCGACCAAGGATTTACGTACACTCACCAATCTGGTTACACCAGAGGGAAATCGAAAGTAGTATAGCTGAAGATAATGGGGCCGTTGGAATAACAACTGCTGTTGTACCCGATGTAGAACCGTTTCTAAATAAGATAGAAAGTTCCAGCGGTTGTTATATGCCCGATTCGCAAGACATCGAAGCGGAACCTTACTTATTAGAGTCTAATCAAGAGAGATGTCAGAGCCCGTACAAGAAAGTGGAGGAACTGATAAGAAGAGTACGGAGCGTTAGCGGAGAACATAGCTGACACGAGCCTAGCCGAGGATTCTCGGCTTATAGTATTACTTGAGCTTTAAATATTTAATAACATTCCTAGAATTGAGAAGTTTGAAAGATAAAGCTTGTACGAGCTATTCCTGATAACATTATTGATGTATTTATGTTCTAATAAGACAATTTAAGTTATTGAAATGAGATTAATATAATTAAAACATTTGTATTTAAGTATTTGTATGTAAAGTTAACAGTAGCTTGTCAAACTCAAGCGAATACGTTTGTAAATTATACTATTTATCGAGAGAATGTAAGGAATATAAAAATGGAATGATTCTTTTTAATGGTAAATCACGAGTAAAATAAGTTGTTCTGAATATTTATTGTCAGTTGTCATAGAATTGTTGTCAATTGTTGCTTTGAAAATATATTTGTGCATGTATATCGTGTCTCATTTATACATATTTGCTAAGTTTTAGTCGTGAAAAGAAATACATTTACATAAATATTATTGAATACTTGTAAAACATTCAAGTCAGATGTATTATCAAACAGTCAAGTTTCACTTCGGGTATTTGTGGATTTTGAAGAAAGATTGTTGTATTTCATAAATCTGTAATAAAAAATTGACACGTTTAAGTAAAGTTGTTTTTAATAATATTTTATCTACACACATAAAATTATGGAGATCAGCTGTTGTGTTCTCTACATCACGAAAAATAAATGGACAGATTACGATCATTTATTTTTTAATTTACATTCTTAGTGTAACGACCCACCCTTTCGCCATACTGAGACAGCTTAGTCGCCACTACACACCTCTCTCACTATCTGCCATATATTAATTAACCAAAGATATAAAATCCTGGTTTAATCGTTATATTGATATAATTATTGCCATGATCGTTTAGAAATTAGGACCCTTCTACGTTGTGAATTGAAACAAAATTATAGTAAACAAATTCTTTTATCTGGTACTCAGAAAACATTACATAGATCAAATCTAGTATAATTAGAACTTTAGCAAACACATTCAATATACATCCTAATCTTAGTTATAATAAAATATAATTGTGTCTTAATTATGTGTATGTATGTTGTGTTAAAATGTTCCCTAATTTCCCCCGGAAGGGGGGGAGGCCCCAATACCGTCCCAAGTCCCGCCTCTTAGAAGCACTTTTAAATTTATAGTGACACCCAATAATCAACTACCACAAGCATTGCTAGGGAGTTAAGGGCAAAAGGCAGGATATAAGGATTCTGGAACTAGCTCCTTAATTGTATAATGTAAAAATATAATGATTCAATCTAATAAGTGATTATAGCTATTCTACTATCAGACATACCATGATCCTCACCGAAGTAACGAAAGCTCCAAGATGACAAAGTCAACCGAGGAGAAAATAAGTAACTTGCTTCAATCCAAACCTCCCCGCACAGGAAAGAAGGCCAAAATAGACACTGGGATAAGTAGGAGGGAGACAAAGCTCAGCTCCAATCCACTCGTCTGGCGTCTAACACTATGTGGATCGACGGATATGGATATAGGGAAGACAAGAAACACCCTAACAAGTATTCAGATTGTTTGGAGGAATCACAGCAGCCTGCATAGAGATTTCGCTAACACACCCATCGGATTAAATTACTGCCTTTTAAATGGTAGACATAACCAGTAATGAATTATTAAAATCACACTAGTTCCAGAAGGATAGTGGATAGGTTTTAGTAGCATTATGTGCAGAGTTAAGTCAGCACCAACATTTGTATTACAAAATAATATTGTAGATATTAATTTAGATTGGTAGTTGAACATCTGATTGGTTCCAGTCACCATTAATTTATAATGTGCTTACCGAATCCCACACAGATTATTCATTTTACCAATGTTGTTATTATATAACAATAAATTAATTTAATAATGCTGTGCTAACTCTACTCAACACACATTTCAGCCGTGAATGTGGTAGTTGACTATTTAGGCATAAGGGCTATTTTGTCCCTTTAGCAAATCAACAATACAAAAGTGTAGTGTGGTGTGGTGTGGTGTATATTTACATGATTTTGTTGGAAAAATAAACTTAACACTACAATCACTTAAACATAATTCCTTTCTTAGTTATCTATGTATGCTCATATAATCCTAAAATATAGAATTTAGATTATCTTTAATTAAACTTGGCCTACATATATTCTTCATTGACTTTATAAGAATGTTACCTGAGTTTTATAGAATTCAAACTTTAATAATTATTTGATATTATATACATATATATAATTCTATGGTAGGTCTGTACAAGAGTTGAGTGTGAGGTTGTGACATTCATAAAGACGTTTATTATAACTTTCAGTGTATTCCAGTACACATTCTTTTGTATTATAAACACAAGAGGATGTCGAATGAGTTACGTCAAGGCTAGGGCCGACTAACACCAGGCGGAAGATTCACTAGGTAGATGATGTCGGACAATGAAGGCTACCGGTTTGTACTTTGGTAAAGAAGAACTATGTTTCTAAGACCAAACCATTCCCCGGGTCAAGGCAACCGTATCGCCGACAACTACCCAGTTCGTCTTCAGGCATACAGGAACCTCTTCGCTATCCAGCAAACTAGTTTTACTTGACAGAGAGAGAGAATTCAAGAACCGCCGAAGCGTATATGCTTTAGGTGCCAACTCAATTCAACGCCTACTGGGACTTCCTATAATAAAACACTGATGAGTAAAAGCTTGTGTAGTGGAATCACCTCAGTTTAGGGAATGATGTATTATTGAATTATAACATTGTCACGAATTTATCTGAGCCAGTTTTACCTCATTCTGATAGTATTATCAGAACTACAAAACTATGTACAGTAGTGTTATGTATGTATGTGTGTGTTTTGTTTGAATTCTACAAATAGTAGTTATAGTGTACATATGTAATAATGTATATTTTAAATTACTTACAGTCTCGTAGATTTAATAAATGTACTTTCTAAATACAATTTACCGACTACAATGCTTAACACAACAATACCTCTTCTTTTAGATATTTCAATATTTCTAAGACGGAAAATAACTGATAATTCGTTTACTATAATACCAAAATTACTGTGGGATCTCCCTGACACTATTAGCGAACTCACGCGCACTATCTGAGACTACTATTAACACCCTAAATACTAGTAAATCGAATAATAACTTGGAAGAACATTATTTACTTTTGTTCTATGCGCAAACTATCATTACGACCGATAAAGCACTCTTACAATTCCCGATTCCTCAGACTGGCCTAGACCGTCATTACGACCGCTAAAGCACTGAGTCTAAAAACTCTAAACTGCCTAAAACTGCCCTAGACCGTCATTACGACCGCTAAAGCACACTGATTCTAAAAACTCTAAACTGCCATTACGACCTCTAAAACACTGATTCTAAAAACTCTTTAAACTGCCATTACGACCGCTAAAGCACTCTGATTTTCAAAACTCTAAACTGCCATTACGACCGCTAAAGCACCGATTCTGAAAAAACTGTAAACTCCCTCGATTCCCTAGTTGAAACCCCTTTTATCCATGTGCCCCTCTCCCAAATCTCGTCAAACAATCAGTCCTTTCATTCCTCGAAATTATTGATATTTTTCGGGTTTTTTCCGTTCTTAATTTACCACTTATTCCTCCTTCTCACACAATCCATCCTTTGTTTCAAGCATTAACATAAACAAATTTCTATAGTTGCCCTTTGTTATATGATTGTTGACCTACTTTTTTTTCATAATCTTAAACAACAGTCCATTCTTTGTTTCAAGTATCGAAAATTAAACAAATTACTATAAAGCCCCTTTGTTAAATAATCGTTGACCTACTTTTCCATTCATAATCGTAAACAATGATCCCTGATTTGATTCCCCATTGGTCATTTATTATAAACAAAATACAACCAATAGAAATTCTTCACTTTGTCTATGATTTTACAAATGTTCTATATTTACATAAAGATTTTATTCAATCTTTACTTTAATCTAATTCACAATAACTGTTAAAATATATTACATAATTTTACGAATATATTATAATATGTATTTTCCCTTTATTCCTTTTATTTAACCTGTATTATAAAAGTTTCCAAAGTTGGCGCTAGTTACGTTATTGTACTATTATTTTGTTTGTCAAAATTTCGATACACCAATATTGACCAAGTATGGAAAACTCTTTATAATTCTAACTAGATGGAGTTGTTCGTATAAATTTTTTTTTTTTTTTCTATACGGGGCCGGTATAGATCCGTTACATTAGTTAGGTTAGCTTCCTTATCTCAAAAAAATATAAGGATATCTTGCTTGAATTTAAGGTTATTAATGCTTTAAGATTCTACGATTTTTGTGTCCATTACGAAGGATTATAGAATTATTGTAAGCAAATAATATTTTGACATTGAATTTCTTTATCTTTTTTCTTTAAAATCAAAAATATATTAATCAATTTAGGCCCTAAGAAGGCCCTATGAACGTCAAAACTACCACCAGTTCGGAAAACAATCCAGCCATCGAGAATAACCGGTAAGGAACTCGATTGGGTTTATCTTTGAACGTATACGACGTATATGTATAATTAAAATACATTACACGTTACAATCGTTTTAGTGGATGCATAGAGAGGAGTGGATTCCAAACATCACGATCGTTCCCATAATGATCCACTATATTATAGGCTTTTTTACATCAAAACTCGCTTGACATTGTCCCTCAACTTAATCTTCCTTATATAAGATAATAATATAATTGTTAAGATAAGAAATAATGCAAGCGAAGTCGTGAGTATGATGTAGTTTCAATATAAAGCAGACAATATGTTAGTACAGTTTCTAACATAATTCTATAAGGTCAAATCGGTGTTTTTTGACTTTATTAATATTCCATTATATCTGACACTATGAATGAAATTGAAATTCGTTTGGTATTTACCTTGTTGACGATGTGTGTGATGTTTACGCATATATATGACTGTTATGTTCAGGTTTTCCTTTAAACGAACGTCATCAAGACCAGGTAAAATTATCTTACTTACAGCCACCTTCCGCTCAATTTTGTTGTTTTAATATTTGTAGGTGAAGTATGGACTTTCTTCATATTTTACCAATAGATAAGTTGATTAAGGAGTCAACTTTTATACATATTATTTATGTCATGTACGGTGTAGAAAAGAAATATGTGACAAAATATATACATTTGTTAAAGAAGATAATATTATGTAACAATAGCTTTTACTCATATATTATCATATATGTATGCATCTGAGTACTGGCTTAGAAAGAGACGGATGAGAGAAAACTATACGTGGCCGAGATGCGAATGTTAAGATGGATGTGTGGTGTAACTAGAATCAATAAGATTAATATGTAGTATACAAGAGGGTAACTCACGAGGAGAGATGAAAGCTATGTAACTAAAAAAGTTTTAGGTATGAAGATGGATGGTTATAGGTGTAAAGGAACCCCGAAAAAGGTATCGATAGATTGTGTGAAAAATAATATGTGTATAAAAGGTGTAAATACTGAGATAACATCAGGTAGGGGAGTGTGAAACAGGAAAACATATTGTGCCGACCTTACTTAGGTGGGATAGGAGTAAGAATATGGTGAATAGCTTTTATTCACGGCTTCGCAAGCGTTAAAGTAGATTTGATATATCCCTCACGAACAGTACTTTATTTGCTCACCCATAGATGCTTAACGACATATTTCCAACTTGAGCTTGATAGTAGCTAGATGTGTTTAGGACAAGCCTTATCACCATGGTAGTGGTAGGAGAATCTGTACAAACTATGAAGAGCACCGCAGTCACGCCTATTTCTGTCGCAATACAATAGTTCTAGGAGTGCAACCTTATTGTAGTCTGTTACACATAGTTATAGGCTGCAGTGACCACATAACATCTGGTGAAGTGCATTTTTATTATTCCAAAGGGTTACAAATAGGCAAGCAGTCCATCTGATGTTAAATAGTTACCGTTGCCTATGGACAGCTGCAACACCAGGGGCATCACTGTTGTATTGCCGGCCTTGAATACCGTAATTCAATTTCTTTTTGAAGAGCCCCATTTCAAAATCATGGGGAACATCAATGGTCAACCCATTTCACTGCGCTAGCGTACGTATAATGAAGAATCTAGAGAAATTTACGGTTGTGGCCATTTTGCTGGGCTTTAGGGTATGTGAATGAGTAACCAACCAGTGGCGGGTGGTGCGAGTTTGGAACGATTATGACGATATCATATGAAAAAGTTCTTCAGAGCATTCTACGTTATACATGCGGTAAAGCATACATAGAGATTCATCGTTTCTGCAAAATTCTAATTGTAAATTCGGGTTCGACAACAATGCGAATAGCTCGCCTTTGCACGAATTCAAATAGAGAAAGCAGGTAGGCAGGAGTACCAGCTCATACGTGTGAGCAGTACTCCCTATGTGAACGTACTTGCGGTTTATACAGCACAAGTCGTAACGTGCAGTTAAGTTGTTAAGTCGTGCATGCTTTTAAAGAGTGAATTACCGAGCAATCATGTCCAGTTCAATATATTCTGTTACCACCTTTTTAGGGTCTGGAATTGGTTGGAATATAAACGAAACTATGCCAGTGGACGACTCTTTGACGTAGTTCTATTTTTAACCGACTTCATAAAGGAGGAGATCCTCGATTCGGTTGTACTTTTTTTCTGTTTGTTAATCAAATATCGACATTCATAAACTGATTTGGATTTTTTCATGTGGGTTCTATTTTAATTTCATTAGCATTTAATACTTAGCTAGAAAATGTATATTATTTGAGATATTGGTAGGATTATGCCAATAAAAGACAAGCTCGGTACATCACTATGGTCAAAGACGTTCTGGTCGAATTTTTAATAGTCGGTTTTATCAATCCTTAATTTTCTATTCAGGATATAATTTTGTAAAGTTATCGGTGATCGCACTGCAACTACTATATACCGGGTTTACATTACCCACCGTGGGACACTCAGGCTCAGGGATTAGTCAAGGTACTAATTAAGCTGGGTGGTAGGGATCTGTACTCGAATTGGCCGTGATCACTTTTTTATAGGTTTTTATAAGCAGCTGCGGGAACTATCGTCGCCTAGAACATCATACATATGTCGATAAACCCATCACTGTAACTCTCTTTTAGTTGTTTTCTATGGCACTGGACTTACCTTCATATACATTGTGGTAACTTTGTCGTGCAATAAAAAATATAGCGTGTACCTATTTTATTTTTTAGAAAATAATTACCTAGAATTACAGTAGCCAAGTAGCGACGAAGTGACTAATATAATTCATTGACGTGTGTCTATAGAATACGCACCTATTTCGATAGTATAAATACCCAAGTTATTTCTTGGAACATTATAATTGATATTTCATTTCATTCGTTTAACTGTTAATGCGAGGTAACGTAATCTGGTATTTAAATAACCTAAAAACGTATTTTGGTGAAAGAGATGGACAAAAGTTTATAGAAAATTACGTCACGAATAGAAAATCCTAACTAATATTATTAATGCGAAAGTTTGTTTTTTTACGCTTTCACGCTTTAACCATTCAACCGATTATCATACAATTTCGTATACACATTGTTAAAAGTAGGTAAAGAACATAGAGTAAAAAAACTAGTAATACAATAGAAGAAACAGTTTAATTTGCGAACAAAAGAAATCAAATTGATCATTATGTAACATGCCGCCAGCTCGATGCCGTTTAAACAGTTTGAAACTTTTGTTTCTTGAAAACATGTAGTAAATAATGAATACAACAATTATTTTCTTTATTCACATGTTCATGTTACTATTGATTGTTTATTTATGAAAACTGAGACCAGTGTACAAGTAGGTAATTATATAAACAACGGTGAAAGTTACCCACTAAATACGTTCAATATCACACTGCTTATTTGAATGACTCAGACTAACTACTACAATTAATTGTCTAAACGCAATAGCATAAGGTAAATAATGAACAATCAAATAACCCAACAATGTTGTTGTAAAAACTGTATGACCTCTTGGTCATGTGACGGATATTTAACTTTCAAAGCATTTAAAAATAATGCACTTATATATGTAATTACAAAAAAGTGCCATCTATTTTTCCCTCGGATAAAGGTACCCTTTCTATTTCAGCGCCATCTATTATGTTATATGAACATACGTAGATAGTATGCGCATGCAGAAATTACATGGTAAACAGTACGAAACTTCAGCAATAGAGGTCACAGCTGATCATCACTACTTTTCTTATATATTTTGAATTATTAGAATTAATATTGTTACTTTAAATTTATCATACATTTTTTACTTCATACAATATTGAACTAAATATGACATCTGATTTGTTAGTATTATATCAAAATACCAGTAATGCCATCTATTATACTATTAAGTAGTTACTATCGAACGATTGTATGACAAAAATATTTTTTGTAATAAATCATTCGCATCTGTCACACAGTAAAAACATTGTTTCGATTTATATGATTCATTTCAGGAAATCATCAACAATTATTTAGTAATGTTTATCGAGCGATATTATTATTTTCAAATACAACTTTAATGAATAACAAATAAAAATACGTTATTTGAAAAGCTTTACAGAATGCTATCTAGTGTCATACAAGTTCAAATGACGTCACATGTCTCTGTTCCAACAAAGTTACAGGACACTTTAGGTACAGACTCCTGGTAACAGATGCGAGGTCAGGGGAAGACTGCGTAGAATGGCGGGATAAACTGCTTTTTCTAGAAGAAAGCCTAGAAAAGATATAGTCTTTCCATGAGGTGAGGGCATCTTTTGAAATACCTACGAGCGACCCGTGCGTTACCAGGGGTGCGGAACATGCTCGTACGATCTTGCGACCTTGGTTCACTTACGTGCAAAGCAGCAGAGAAGTTAGTAGCCGATAAGAGTACGGCATAACTCTCTCACTGTCCCCCGGTGCTGCTGTGAGGGTATCCAATGCATGATTTTCACCTCTATAAAAAAACCATCGCTACATAGTAGTTAATTACAGGTACATTGAAGTTTTAAAAATGATGATAGATATTATTGTTTTTTTTTTAAATTAACATGTTTCATTTCAAAAATCAATTCTCCGTAGCGCCTTCGCGAAACGCAGTCTGATGATGTTCAGTACGAAAATCTCAGTAAATTCAGAATTTTCTTACTAAGAAAAAAACACCTTTACGCTACATACTCGTATAATCAAGTTTAATTCACAGAACATAATATCCAAGTTATTTGTTATACCGCATATTAAAATTATAATACGTTTGTGAAAATGAAACGCTGTTTTAACACCCGTATGTGTGATGCATAATTGTTCTGTAACGAGAGCTAACAACGGTTAATTACTTAATTTAATACAAAAGGTGTTGACTACGGGAACAACGTCAGCTGTTGTCGGATATTTAAATGACATGCTTTCCTATTACGTGAGTGGAAAGTGAAATGATTTGTTCAATATTGAAAAAAATATATTTACTTCAGCGTTTCACATTATACATTTTTTAACGAGTGGCAGTGTAATCAAATGCATAATTTTTCCTGTAATAATTATTCTACCAGCTATTTTTCGTAGTTTCCCTAGCGTTAATGTAGATTTGGTCTATCCCTTTGGAATAGAACGTTTTTCTGGATTATATGTTCTTTCCTGTAGTCTTGACAATATGTATGCCAAAAATCATAATAATCCGCTAAGTAGTTAAAGCGTGAAAGCGTAACAAACAAACAAACTTACTATCGCATTTAATACAATTAGTAAGGGCTTGACATTTTGACAAGTACTACGTGTTTTCGCGCACTAACTCGTCTCACATTTTCCATTCTGGGACTTGATTTCGAAAACCTAGTAAGACCTTTAACCATATAAAAACTTAGCAAGACCCAGAGACTTACCAGGTTTTAAGTAGTCATGAAACATCCACATATAATATTCGTTTGGTTTACTTTGAATTTAGGATAAAGAATACGAAATGCGTCATAATTTACTATTGAAATAAAAGTACAAAGATACACATAAGGATAAAGAATAAAATACAAAGAAGTTATTTTATAAATAAATATAAATTTTGAATACGAAACTTCTTTGTGGTTTTTAAAATACGTCATATTATACAGTCTGTCTCTTGTTTAACATGTTGAAATTCAGCGAGCGGTTTGGAGTACAGAATATACCATAGATATAGACATATATACCTAATATATACACACGAAAAATATGTACCGTCTTCAGAGTAATAGAGTGAATAATCTAATCATTATTTACCAAGATATTAGTAATTTCTTTTGGATTCAAATTAACGATTAAATATTTATTTAAGGCGTACGTACCATCACAAACATTATTTTGTTCCTACAACTGACATACATTGAATGCTGTCAAATTCAAATCTACATAATATTTTTTTATGTTTTGTAGTGTTTAGTGTTTGACCACAATCTCACCTGGCGCTAAATGACGAAGTTGGCCTAAATGGTGACCACGCTAAACTTAGATGGGGGGGACTGGCTTTCAAGTGCAGCGGCCGGAACACATCTATGGATGCTTGGAGACAGATTTTCAACAGAAGCGTGATAGGTAGGTAGCCCAGGGAAATTCAGAAAAACCCCTACCACCATGCAATGGTTTTAATTACCGAGAGCTCCACCTTATTTGCAAGGATTCGAATCTACGTTGATCGCCATCATTACTTCGAATTTCAACAAACATTATGATGTTATCATATAATTGTTATAATTTAAATGGTTTAAAACTTTATTTATCATAAATTAGTTACTGTATATTTATAGGATTAGAACTCACTCCTTATATGAAAGTGAAATACTTTTTAATTTTATATGAACTGTAATTAGTTATGTATATTTAAAAAATATTTGTTAATTGTCTGTATACATTATGTGATGTTTGTTTCCAAATGATCATATTGATAATCTGTCGCCAAACATTTATAGGCGTGTTTTGGCAGTTGCCCATGAGAACCAACCATTTCGGGGCTTAGAATTATATCATTTTTGGCTAAATTATTAATCAACATGAAATACGCAAAAAAAAAACAAATAATAGATATTAAGTCTAATTTCCTTTATTTTTTTGTATTGTAACAAATGAACGAATTCTGTTTGTGGAACAAAGAAGATATTACTTTTTAAACAAATATTTCTTAATTAAATATTTTTATCTGTTACTCTAGAAATAAAGTGCCATATGTCTCTCCTTATTTAATGACCTCCATCACAATCCTATTATGAAATGACTAAATAATGTACACTTTTAGATATCATTTTGCAGACTGTTAAGGGGGATATAGTTAATAGCTAGTAAAATTATGTCATTATTTATTTAAATAATCGTTCTAGGACATCTTACAATGGATTTGGTTTATCATTTATTCTATTGTTTCTTGATTGCGTTAAACGTGGCGGAAGTATATTGTAATGGATATTTCGCAAAGGGTTATGAATTTCAAACAACTTTTTCAAAATGATTCATGCAGAAATTTGATACGTTTATTAAATTTTCTGCCGAAGATCGCTGGTTTTCCTCTAATGAGCAAAAAATTTAATGGTAAGTAGTTTTACACCTCGTGGCAGTTCTACGCATAACTGTATAACTTACATCAAAAATGTTGTGTTACTTTCTCATGTCCTTATAAGTGCTGTTCATAAAAATGCTGTATCTTTTCCCAATATCAAACAAATGTGATTGATTTTTCACTGGTCACCATGAGAGTATGCACAATTAAATACTTGTCATAGCGAGCTTTTTTTCTGTGGCTCGCCACTAAATGGCGTTGCAATACATAAGAACAAATGTGTGCTTAGTCGCGGATAAAGCCAATTCCTTATAAAATTACATCTAGTTTTACTTTTAAGTTACCAAGAAGAATGTTATGTAGACCGTATGACCTAGCAACATGCGTATAAAATTGCATATGTTACATGTTTTACAGTATATTTTAATACAATATCATTTATATTATTAAATATTTATTGTTATCATTTAAAAGTAAAACTGAAATAATTGTGTGTATTTCTGTCGACCCTATTTGTTGCTTAACCTAATAACATTTAATAGCTTTATTAAAATAAATAATGTATATTTTCAGTATTTTTCTGGACAATACATAATATTTTGCTATTCTACGTCTGCATCGTAGGAATTGTTGTCTATCAACTTTACTATGCACGAAATTTCATTGATTCAATGAACAGTTTCTTCAACTTATCCATTTTTATTGTCATCTTTAACGCTACTTGGTGGAGACAGTTTAAACGGTAATTTTATTATTAAGGTAGACAAATAAAGAGTATAATTACTATATTTAACAAATGTACATGTTGTCAATGACGTAAATCACTTTCTTCATCAAGAGAAGAGAAGAATATAAATCCTATTATTGCAGCAAGCACCAACACAGCCACGTTACAACATAGTTCTCGAAATTGATCATTATAAAATGTGTAGACAAAGTAAACACTAACAAACATTCAAGAGTTATCAATGCTGATTTTCAGTTCATATTCATTTTAAATCGGTTTCCAGTGTATCTGATGTTGAGTGGTACTTGTAGTCCATAGCCATTTATGTATATAAATCTAATCACTGTAATAAATAATAATAGTTATAATACCTCATATGTCCGATTATGTTGTTAACCAGATGGTTCCTATGCAATGAAATAGGTTATGGCTTCTTATTTATATTTAGTATCTTATTCGATATCTCTGTCTTTGGTTATATTAGAATACTTTTGGTAATTGACGATACATACACACGTTAACTGAATTTTAATAATTACATAATTTTTAGAACTGATCTTAATAGTATATTGGAGTTGGTACTGAAAAATGACGAGTTAATAAGAAATTCTGGTAGATTCATCGAAGAATATTCTAAACTATTGAAGAGAATTAAAGTAATAATTGTAGCGTGCCACATCTTTCACTTTGTCAATGACATTTGTATTTATATACCGACAAGGATTTTCAATGTAGATTCTTTTGCTGTTGCTTCTTGTGTTGGTAAGTGTAGTTTTGCCTATGTCACCTATGTTTAAGAATACCTGAATCGGAACAGTTTCCTTTATTGGGAAAAAAATGTAGTGTATACTTATGTACACGGGTTATAAGTTATACTTCTTTGGCGTAACAAGATAAAAACTTTTCAAAAAAATTGTCTTTCGCCTTATTCTACGCTTGTAAAAAAACGACACTAACAATAGAAAAAAGGTATTTAATACATACACACTTTTTTCAATAAAATGTTAACTATAGCTAACTTCAGGGTGTCGATTTTTCGTGACGGTGTGCGCGCTCATCGTAAAAATTTACTCTCATCATTTTTCCCTAACGCGCCAAAAGAGTATAACTTCAAAAATTGTGAACTTTAAAGTTATGAATATAAATAACATATTATTGACATCGCTTCTTCAAACAGTCTGTGATATTGTCGTGTACAGATACTTTCATATAACTGTAATATTAGTTTTAAATAGTTCACCTATGATATTAATCAGTTATGGTATTCTAATCAAGATGTAACATGGGGAAATCTTATTTATAATATTGTTACGATGGAGGATAAGTCAAATGCTGTTTGCTTTCAAGAAATTTGGTTTTTACTGCTAGAGACAAAATGAAAATAGACTCACAATTACATTACATTACACTTAGTAAATCCTGTAATTTATGTAGTCGTGCAGTATTGTAATATGTAGTCGTAGTCCGCTTGAAGAATTCTTCCTTTAGTTTTCTCTTCCTAAGCGCTCTGATGTCTCGAAAATACCTTTTATATACGTTTCAATAAATAAAGTTGGAAAATTCTGCAACACTGACGTCATTATTCGAATGAATCGACAATGTTTCAGACGAGCTATTTTTAAAACTTATATTTAAATCCTACGGCCGATTAATCATTCTTCACTTATTTATATTGAGTTCGTATATACAGAATATAAAAATATAAATAATCAATTTTCTATAGTGTCTTGCACTATACTATACGTTTGTTTTAAATTAATCTTGTATTTATAGGGTTGGAACCTTTGACATCCAGTCCTAATCGTGAGTCATGTATGGTAATATTGGCATTTCAAGAACTCACATCAGCTACAGTGGTATGCAGCTACGATGCGACTCTACTTTTCCTTTTTTCTCACACTGCTGCCGTATTCGGTATACTTGCTAAAGATGTATCTGAATTTAATGACATTGCAACTCAATACGATAATTCTTCAGAAATGACAAACGTTATTATGGATCGTTTGAAAAATGTTGTCATAAGACATTCTTTGGTTTTGTATACTGTTAAAAAGATACAAGATATATATAACATTGCCATTGGAGTTAGTTTTGGATTCAACGCCATTTCTATATGTCTGTTTTTTGTTTTACCATTAGAAGTGTGTTTGAATTTTGGACCGTTGATTTATCACAGTATTTTTGTGTTCTTTCTTTATTGTTATCAAGGGCAGAGGTTGACAACTACTTCGGAGAAGCTTGAGATGGCTATATATTCTTGTGGTTGGGAGCATTTGAATGTTGATATGCAGAAGTATGTACTTATAATATTGAAACAATCACAGAAACCGGTTATGACATTCGCAGCGATTGTTATACCGATATGTATGTATACATTTGCATATACAATGCAGAATATTTACAGATTTGTTACGGTGTTTAAATTGTAATTCTATGTAAATGTTTCTAGTTTAATATAGAATAGATTTTATTCATTTTAAGTAATCTGCTTTTCTTTAATCCTAATATAGCGAAGAGCGCCGAAATATTAATATATCACTAATCACTATTGGCTTGTTTATTAGCGAATATCATACAATAACCATTTTCGTTAGCTGTTTGCTGATTGGCTGATACTAAAACCTGAAGAAAAATTCAGTTTCCAGCGAAGTTTCTCTAGAGATATAGTGATTAATTAGCTCTGTTCTGATTCTTGGCGAATCCATAATTTTTTGGGATATAAAGATGGTGACAAGAATCAATGCATCATTGTGTTATTAACCTGTATATTGAATTCAATATGCAACTAGATTTACAATTTATAACACACTAAAAATTTCCGAAACTGACCACTTACATTACGAATATTTAAAAGTTATTTATGACATTACGAAATGACTTTAAGAATTCAGTAATTCTACTTAGTAATTTGTAATTTCCTTCCGTAATTCCTCAAGAACAATTCAATTATCCTGTATCCCTTAAATATTATTTTAAAATCCTATCTTGGAATCACATACTTTATATGACAAGCTACCATGCAAAATTTCTTACTTTCAGATTCACCAGCTTAAACCGTATTGTGTATGTAATAGGCTATATTGTATACAGAATTCAATACAGTTTTATTTACAATAGTACACTAAAAATATTAAAGAGTTTAGGATAGCAGAAAATTACCCAATTAAAACGGCAGTTCTTAATTGCAATAAAAAGAGGTTCCTCATCGCGATTTTCCGTTTCCCCATATGATTAACAAGAGATGTTTTTTGCAACTTTGTAAATGTTGGTATTCCTGAACAACTTATTGGATCCGTAAGGTTAGAGCATATTTTTGTAGGAAATACAATGCTTTACAAAAATGAGCCATTATAAGATTTTTATATATCTACTTCTTTCTAAGTTATTTAAAGTTAGAGTTCGACTTACTAGAAATTTAGACGTTTGTAACCTTTTTAGTGAATTTATCAAACTCATTGCAAAATTTTCCTGTTAATAATCATTTTTAATATCTCTTTTAGATACAGAGAGTATGTTAAGGCCGTTTTAAGTTTTAGACACTGTAAATATAATATATATATATATCAATATATATATTAATTTTTCGGATATTATATTGAATTGTTACTAACAAACCTAATATTTCTTAAGTGGTAGTAGTCCAAATAAAAAACAAGAATTAATATTAGATCAGGATACTATATCGTTTATACATATATGTTCAGTTGAGAATATCTCCAATCGAAATGAAACACTTGTTCGGAGCAAGAACAATTTAATCGTTAAACCATCGAGAGGTTATTAATCTAAAAATAATCTTGACACCGCGATATAAGAAAACAAAAGATTAATTTAACGCCATCTGTTAATTACGAGGTACACTAAATACACTGGGTTAGACATTCCGCCCACCATGGACAGCAGTGTCCATCAATCTTAATATAACAATATAAACTTAAATATATCTCTTATACTTAAAGACGAACTTAAGCTTACAGCCGCCCACCATGACATAAAGTAGAGCATATTTCCCTCTCGAAGCAGTATAACAATAATTTCATCAAAAACAAAAAAAGATACTATAGTAAGAACAATATAAATTCAATAACTAAGTTGTTACGGGTAAAATAATTAATTTAGATACTGGTCTTATGATTTCATTGTTTTTACACCTAATAGTTACGACACGAGTGAGATTGTCCGAACCTGGATGTTTATTTATTATAATTCCGTATAGCCATCTCGCTGGAGGAAGAGCATCTTCCTTAACGAGGACGACATCTCCAATCTTCGGTTCAGGGTTATGATTTGCCCATTTATACCGATGCTGTAACTGTGTTAAATATTCTAGAGACCATCTCCGCCAAAAACCTTGCAGCATTTTTTGTGTTAGATTCCACCGTTTCAAATTACTTATTGATGAATTTTCATAATTTAAATCAGGCACAGTTACTAGTGGTTCACCTACAAGAAAGTGTCCAGGCGTTAATGGACATGCGTCCTCTGGATTATTGGAAAGTTGAGAGATCGGTTGTGAGTTGAGGCAGGCCTCAATTTGAGCCAGCAACGTTGACATTTCTTCAAATGTCAACGTGCCGTTGCCTGTGATTCTTTTCAAATGATACTTGGCGGACTTGACACCAGCCTCCCACAATCCTCCAAAGTTTGGAGCATGTGGAGGTATGAAGTGCCAAGTCGTACCATTCATACACAAAAACTCAGTTATTTCCGAATCTACCATCGACCTTTCAGCATTAAACAGTCGACGCAATTCCTTTGCACTACCAACAAATGTGGTCCCGTTATCACTCCATAAATCTAGTACTCGACCCCGTCGGGCTACAAACCGTTTAAATGCCGCAAGAAAACTCTGTGAAGTCATATCGCTAACGACTTCCAGATGAATAGCCCGAGTGGACATACAAATAAATAGGCAGATATATCCCTTGGTGGAATGATGGCCGCGACCTTTCGTAGCTCGAATACTGATTGGACCAGCATAATCCACACCACTGCACTGGAAAGGTCTCTGAGCTGACACCCTAGCATTAGGTAATTGACCCATCATTTGTTGATTTATTTGTGATGAATATCGAAGACAAACGGTGCATTTACGAACATATTGTCTGACGAGTGTTCTTGAGTTTATTATCCAATATTTCGACCTTAAATAATTAAGCATTAATTGCGGCCCGCCGTGCAAAGTTCTCTCATGTGCATCCGCAATTAATAAGTTGGAAAAGTGGGAATTATGAGGAATTAAAATAGGGTGTTTCATATTCTCATCAATAGATGCTCGCTGCAAGCGACCCCCAACTCTCAAGATTCCGTCATCATCAAGGAAAGGATTTAATGAGGTAAGTCTACTATTTCTTTTTATTTTGTTCTTCTTTTTTACAGATTCTATTTCGTCTCTAAAACACTGTAATTGGCAAAGTTTAACACAAGTAAGTATAGCTTCATGTAATTCGTTTGTAGTTAACCACGTAGTTATTTTATTTTTATTATTATTAGATCCCTTTAACCGTAAAAATCTTCTACAATAAGCTGTCACTCTTATTAATCGATTTAATTTAGAAAACCTAGTAAGTAGACTATAGTCAACTTCTTCAATAGTAGTATGGCATTTTATTTTTATGTTTCTTTCTTCTAACGTAGTTCCTTGTATATGTTCTTTATCATAATCAATTTTTTCTTTTTGCAACCATTTAGGCCCCTTTCTCCAGAGTTGCATATCTACACACTCCAAGGCACTTATTCCACGAGATGCGCAATCCGCTGGATTTTCGAAAGACGATACATGTGACCATTGACTTCTATCCATAACAGTGAGGATTTCAGAAACCCGATTTGCGATGAATGTTTTCCACCGACTAGGGTGGCTACTTAGCCATGATAAGACAACACAGGAATCTGTCCATGCGTATACGTGTTGCTTGGGAACATCTAAAACTATAGCAACTTCTTGTAGAAGCTTTGCCAGTAAAACTGCTCCACAAAGCTCCAGTCGTGGTATTGACACCTGCTTAATGGGAGCGACTTTAGTTTTGGAAGTTATCAGGTTTGTGTGAATCTTACCATCTTGACTGATGATGCGGGCGTATACCACTGCAGCGTATGCCATATTGGACGCGTCTGAAAAGCCATGCAATTCCATAACTCTGTTCTCCTTGCTTGAATTGATCCAACGAGGCAGACGAAACCTGATAAGATGACATAGGTTTTTACGAAAATTAAGCCAATCTGTTAGCAGAGATGAAGGCAGCTCTGTATCCCATTCAATCCCACTCATCCAAATCCGCTGAATAAATATCTTTGCAGTGATGATCGTTGGAGCCAACCATCCAAGGGGATCGAAAAGTCGCGCTATGTCCGAAATAACCTTTCGTTTTGTTACAGGAAAGTCTAAAGCATTAAGTTGAATAGTATACACAAACTCATCGTCGTTCTTATCCCAAGTTAAACCTAATATTTTAGAAATAGCATCTGTTTTTAAATGTATATTCCCTTGCGAACTTGGCATTTGTTTGTCGTCTTCGATATATCTCAACAATTCTTCATTGTTACTGGCCCATTTTTGCAACTCAAATCCTCCGCGCTTAAGTAACTCTGTTGTTTGTTTACAAATTTTTACACCTTCTTCTATGCTTTGACAGCCTGTCATAAAGTCATCCATATAGAAATCAGACAAAATACGGGTTTTAGCTAACGGGAATTCAGAGCCTTCGTCCTGAGCTAATTGCTGCAATGATCTCACAGCGAGATAAGGCGCCGATGATGTTCCAAACGTTACTCGTAAATGACGTAAGGCTTGGAGTTCGTCGTATGTATTCTCACGCCATAAGATGCGCTGAAAATCTGTATGATCATCAGATACCTTAATCTGGCGATACATTTTGACGATGTCAGCTACCATGCAGATAGGATAACATCGCCAACGCATGATAATGTGACGAAGTTCAGGTTGCAGTACCATTAAATCGTCATTAAGAGATACACCATTACTACCTACGCAAGAAGCGTCAAATACGATGCGCAACTTAGTAGTACTTTTTTCATTACGTATAACGGCATGATGTGGTAAATATACAGAGTCTTCTGTATCGTTAATATTGACTATATCCATATGATTGAGAGCTATATATTCATTTATAACTGCAGAATATTGAGCTTTGAAATCAGGATTTTTTAGGAATCGCCTTTCTAAATTTAAAAATCGCTTTGTAGCAATTTCCTTGGATTCACCATATTTACAAGCAGGATCGCTAGATTTAAAAGGTAAGTTCACAATATAACGACCTGTTATATCACGCTTGGTCGTTGTCTTGAATATTTCTTCGCATTTTTGCTCTTCGGGAGTCAAGAGAATTTTCTCATTATAGCCATTGGGCTCGGACTCTAATTCCCAGAATTTCCTAAGGAGTGCATTCTCGTCGTTACAAGTAGAATGCAATGTAACTATAGTGTTTTGGCATGTCTCGCTTTGGTTGATTTCATTTAATTGCCCAGATAAGATCCAACCTAGCCTGGTGTTTTGTGCAATGGGCCGACCAGGTGGACCTTTGATTAAACCTTCTAACAAAATCTGGCTATAAATTTCTGCACCTAATAGCAGATCTATCTTGTTCGGAGTATCGAACGACGGATCTGCTAAATCCAAAGACGAAATTGTGGTTAAGACGTTTGCCATTACCTTTCGCTCTGGTAAAATTGTAGTTAATTTCTTTAAAATATAGGCCTTGACAGTAAAACCAAAATTGGGGTCAACGCGTGATTTAACCTTTATTAGAACCATCGACTTTAATGAAATCATTGATGATCCTTGACCACCACCTAACCCTGAAATTGAACCACTAGTTGGTATCTTTTTAAGACCTAAGAGCTGGACTGCGGACTCCGTCACAAAAGAAGCCTGAGACCCTTGGTCTATCAAGGATCTTAATACTATAATAGTACCGCTCTTTGATTTTGTTGAAACTAACGCAGTGGCCAGTAGTATCTGGCTATGATTATTTGCACAACAATTTACCATATTTGTGGACTTGCTCTGACATGATGTGGCTATAGCAGGACCACTGCCTCCTACAACTTGATCAGTAGTGACACTATCACCAACTGATATCGAGATATTCTTAATATGAAGCAGCGTATGATGCTTCTTTTTACATAAATGACATCTGGCGGATTGACGACAGGTATACACAGAGTGGTTTGGTCCTAAACAATTATAACATAAACGATTTGTTTGTACAAAATTACATCGTTTATCCGTGTCGAGACCAGCAAACTTTTTACAATTAGCTAGTTTGTGGTCCTGTTGACAAAATGTACATAATATTGCTGACGCATGATGTGATTTTACTGAAACATTACGATTAAACTGATTACGTTGAGATTTGTTGTCTAAAAATTCCAAAGCTCTAAATCTCTGTTCGAGGAATGATCTAAACTGAGCAATCGTAGGCAAGTCCTCTGAACAATCGCTAATTTTCATTTCCCATTGTTTTCGCGACTCACTATCTAATTTTAAACATAATACGTATATTATCATTATGTCCCAATGCTCAACCATGATACCTAAATTCTTTAAAGCATGCAAACATTCGTTAGAAGTATCTAATAACTCTTTAAGAGAGCTCGATGACTCGGTTACAATATTCTTTTGATTCATGAATCGTTTTAGTATACAGTTTGCTAAATATTTTTTATTGTTGTATCTATTTTCTAACTGAGACCAACATATTACATAATTACTACTAGTGATAGGAATGTGTCGCAGAAGACTTTCAGCTTCTCCAGATAAATGTGATTACAAATAATGCAACTTTTGAACATCGTCTAGATTATTATTATTGTGTATTAAAGATTTAAATAAATCGCGAAAACTAATCCACTCCGAATAATTTCCTGTGAACATTGGCAACTCAATCTTTGGCAATTTAATAGAACATATTTCTTTAGAAGAAATTAGCTTATTATTTGAACTATTATTTGAACTTTCTAAATTAATATTTTTCTTTAGTGCTTCTTTCAACTCAGCTTTATAATCAGTAAATAATTCTTCCGTAATTTCATATAAGTTTTTTATATTATATTCTGATTTCTCTAATTCTATTTGCTTAAAAGATGTTACAATTTTTAAATGAGTTTCAGAAAACGCTGACCAATTAGCTTCTAAATTTTCAAGTCTGGTTTCTATGTAAGAGGTTGTTAATTGCTCTTTAGGAGATTTCTTAAAGTTAGACTTAGCCTTGCTTATAGTAGTATATAAGTTAAATTGTAGATTACTGAAAGATTCCATTTTTTATCTGTACTTTAATGCAAATTTTTACAAGTTTCTGGAACTTTTGTTACACTCCACAAATAAAAATTGGTCACAGATTTCCCGTTGCTCACTTTTTATTGAAAGTGTTCCAAGTCCATAACACGTTTAAGTAAAATTTTCTAATAAACTTCAAAATATAATAAATTCACTGAGACAAATATTACTAAAGATTATTTTTGTATCACTTCACTAACTGGCACTCACGTACTCCGTGTCACAACAATATGCAGGGCTCTCCTCACGCGTCGCAGCTGCTGTTCACGCCAACCACCGGACTGCAATTACCAGCGCCGACCGTTGTGTTGCCCCTGCCGTTGCGCCGCGTTGCCGTCACCGTCGCGTTGCTGCCGACTCCGTTGCCGTTGCCGTCACCGTCGCGTTGCTGCAGTCGCACGTACCGTTGCCGTCACCGTCGCGTTGCTGCCGACTCCGTTGCCGTTGCCGTCACCGTCGCGTTGCTGCCAACTCCGTTGCCGTTGCCGTCACCGTCGCGTTGCTGCCGTCTCCGTTGCCGTTGCGCTGTGCCGTCACCGTCGCGTTACTGCCGTCTCCGTTGCCGTTGCGCCGCTGCCGTCGCGTTGCTGCCGTTCTCCGTTGCCGTTGCGCCGTTGCCGTCACCGTCGCGTTGCTGCCGTTCTCCGTTGCCGTTGCGCTGTGCCGTCACCGTCGCGTTGCTGCCGTCTCCGTTGCCGTTGCGCCGCTGCCGTTGCCGTCGCGTTGCTGCCGTTCTCCGTTGCCGTTGCGCCGTTGCCGTCACCGTCGCGTTGCTGCCGTTCTCCGTTGCCGTTGCGCTGTGCCGTCACCGTCGCGTTGCTGCCGTTCTGCTTCCGCCGTCTTGCCGTTGCGCCGCTATCGTCGCTAACCAATTCTTCATCCGACTCGAATGGACCACTTTGTTCAGTTGAGAATATCTCCAATCGAAATGAAACACTTGTTCGGAGCAAGAACAATTTAATCGTTAAACCATCGAGAGGTTATTAATCTAAAAATAATCTTGACACCGCGATATAAGAAAACAAAAGATTAATTTAACGCCATCTGTTAATTACGAGGTACACTAAATACACTGGGTTAGACAATATATATAATCATGAGTAAATATTGTATGCGTCCGTAACTATATAATAATATCTGTTTATATATTGTATTCTAAAATGCAGTAAATATTTAGTAGCATCAGGAAGAGAGCTATGTTAAAATGATAAGACCAATCAAAATTACAGACCCGTATTAAACTCGTTATTTATTGCATTGTATTACATTGTATATACCTATAAAGTAAAAATAAAAATTGGTGTGAACCCTGTACGAAATCATCTGCGTTACGTCACAGTGTTTTAGACACAAAAATAAGTTTCGCGTCCAACACAGACCTAAGCTTCTCGTTATATACTGGACGTTTGACAGTTCACGTTAAGATCGTTGCCAGAGTGGTTGTCTGCGCTTGAGCGTTTATAATACAAGCGTTTTTTATATATTATTTTTGAAAATTATTATTATTGAAAATCATGTACTTACGATGGCGTGTACTATTTTGGATACTGTTCCTGATTTCTTTTATAAATATAAGTTTTGGCGCAACCGCTCACACTTATCCAAAGTCTGGCGGACTTTCTGGCAATGATTACCCGGGCTCAGGTGACTCATCCGCTGACAATCGTGGGTACCAATCGACTGCTAGCAGTTACGGACACCCTACGTTGGGAGGCAGTAACGGATATCCTACGCCAGGAAGTAATTACGGATACCCTTCCACAGAAAGTAAGTACAATTAACCAGAAAGTAAATACAATTCGTCAGAAGGCAGATATAATTCGTGTACAGGAGTTCATAATTTTACATCATCAAGAAGCAATAACGTTATCAAGAGGTAAATATGGACCTTCAGAAGATAATAATTCTACGGTTAAAGTTAATACGCCATTACCTAAAAAGTTCATACAAATAACATATAGTACCAGTGCACATCACAAGTATTGCTATAGGCCTTCTAAATAAACCATACATATACCCCCCGGGTGGCGGTCTTCGAATAACCTACCCGCTGTTTCAAGGTCCGTCGCCAGGGTATGTTTAGAAGGTTAAATTTCCGAAACTACTACACTACAACTAAATATTCAGGCAGCAAATACAGAACACTGTTTGTCGGTCTAGTTCTCATGAACCTCTGTGCACAAAATGTACGATCATGGCTTTCATCCATCCTATCACCATTTTTCGCTGTTAAGAAAGATACTACGAAGACTTTAGAATCGACTGTACGTTTTCGTCTGCATTCATAACACGGAATGTAACGGTTCCGCCTTCATCACCATGGAGATGTCTTTTACACGATGCTACTGAAAGGCACATTATTACCAGTTAATACGACATCTGGGAATTCTACAAGGAATTTAAACAATACAGTGACGTCATCGGTGATAATAACAATAACAAGATCATATGCAATGAACGTGCAGTATAAAATGTTACGTCATAACAGTAACATGAGGTCAAACGAGGAAACGGTTATCGTGTAAATTATTACAGCTATACGCAGATAGTTCTATTAAAAAATAACTCGGCGATTCGTACCCGATCCTTGTATTTACGATAGTAATTGTTTTTTTTACAATATATTTTATATACAAATTTGTATATTTCGTATCTATGATATATAAACGTGTTTGCATTGTATTTATATTCGTAAACATGATTTTGTGTTCCAAGTATCACATCTCATAATTAAAATATCTACAAAATTCCCATACAAATTATTATTTGTCCTGTTACCCTCTGAAAGTAATACCTTCACAAATTCTTCCTAAAGAGTTCATATTTGCACGATAAAAAGGAAAAAGTGAATTGTCATTAATTCCAAAACAAAATGTCTTTCAAAACTTTAACTGGTCTCCTATTTTTGTAAATCATCATTTCAAAACCACTGTATACAAGCATTGTTTAAGTAAAATTATGTATAACTACAGAACAATTATATAAAAATTCATAAATTAAAAGCAAATGCATTAGTATTAATGCATTAATGCCAATATAATCATTCTATTATTCAGCACCTTAATAGTAATTAATTAATAAGTTTTTGTTATCTTATACGAAATAAAGGTGTTATCTTTTAATACTTTTACTTTTATTTTCATCCGAATAGTCCTCTTGAGGCACAGATCAACAGCTTGTTGGCAGCTAAGCTTAAAAAAATACATGGTTTATTACAAAACTTTGAAAAATAACAAATTTAAATCATATTTTTTATGTATAATGTATTTTTAATTGTTTTTTTGAATATTTCTTTTTCTAAACCATGAAATTTACAATGTACGATGTTGTGAAATAAAAACATAATTCGCCATTTTGAGATGTGGGTCTTAAAAAACCAGCCGAGGGGTTAAATTGAGAAGCTGTGTACGGCGGTAGTGGGCTTAGATATCGTGTTAATCGATGTGTATTCAAAGTTAAGAAACAGTTTAAGTTATTTTTAGGCTTCTTTCAGTTGTAAACTTAAGAGAAAACACTGTGATGAAATTATAATTTGACATTAGAGCAACAGAAGAATACCCTCCAACCTCCACCATTTGTGTTTAAGCATCACCAAAATAGCCGTATAAAAAATATTCAAAACAATATTATTAACAGTAATTAATATGAGACAACGCGCACAAAATTTTATCATCGTCGGCCACTAACAGAACACACAGTGTATTGACTACAAAAACACTTCGAAAATATTAAAAAAATAATATATGACAGATATATTATAAACGCGGTCATGTGACCCAAATACTGGTAAATTTCATTGCAGATTTAATTTATTTGCAGAAAAAGTACTACATCTGAAAGGAAGGTAGCACCTATTGCAGCGCCTGCAAATAATATGCAGTTATCAAAGACCAATATTGGTTCAATGCACAGTCTTGAAGAAGGCTCGAGTTTTAGTAAAATTACAGAAACTATTGATAGACATATGTGACAGTTCGAAATCTTATATAAAATCGGGTGAGCGCCTAAAGAGCTCCACTTAGTAGACCGGTGAAACTGTAGAGGCCTTGCCAGGTCAACAGTGTAGTTAGTTAAAAAAAACAGTCCGCAGTTTATTACAATGATATGATTGTAGGAGCCAACCTTAATATGTTGTCATATCTCTTTTTAGATAGATACAAGAAGATGGTTTTAAAAGAAACATCATTTTATACTTCGAAATTGCATATTCCAAATTCGGCTTTGCTTGAATTAGTCTCTCTAGTTACACTCCCACGGTATAATTTTGTTACCTTAGTATATCGAATTATTTAGAGACTACCTTAGTATTTGTATTATCAGCATCATTAGTGTGTAATTTAGGGTACACTGAGACATATTAAAAAAAAAAAACAAAAAAAAACATATATATAAATGTAAATTCGCGTCTTCTTTCCCTTATTCCGACTGAATAGGGTTGGGCACAACATATTTTTTTTTTTTTTTTTTTATGTATTAAAGTTTAATTTATTGGCCACTTGCATGATGTCAACTCTTCTTGAGGTCTATGTGTTTGTGTCTTGCCGACTTTAGCTCTATCTTCGCCTTAAGATATATCTTTATGTAAAACAATACTGTGTGTGTTGTAGTAATTCTTCTCCTACTAAAGGACTTGCTCGATTTTGATGTTTTTTTGTACTTATAGGCTCACATGAATAATTCTTAGCTGTGGTAGGATTCTGTAGGTATTGCTGTTATCGAGTTCCAAATTATTTTATCCTACCATTTTTTTTGTTATATGTGTTTTTGGATTTCTTGCATAAAAATATGTAATCCCAAATAAAGAATCCCAGAATACAATAAAATGATAAAATTTGCCTGAGGGTCGCTCAAGTAATACGTAAGCACCAAATGTGGGTGGGAGGTAATTACCAATTTTTAATGACTTGGGGTGTTTGGCAGGCGTTTACGTCAGCCTTATACGTATTTCTATTAACTCGTAAAGAAACTCGCGAGAGATTTCGTAAAAAATATGCTAAGCTTATTCAAACATAGAAGGGAAAAGACTTTGTTTAGTTTTGGCTGAAAGGGAGCAGGGTTAGGGATGATGGATATTCAATAAACATCGACATTTGAAAGTTTAATGAAAAACAGACAAAACAAAGTGGACATATTACGTGGTTACTTTTACAACAACTAATTATGTAACATACGATTCCTACGAAATGTGTTATAGATAATTTGGCCGTTATTATTATTGATAACGACAAAGGTCGACCGGTTTTATCGCCCGTTCGAACAAGCAAACTTTATATATTACAACTAAGAAGTGTGAAAGGGAGAACACTCTACATTACTAATTTACTGTGGACATCTCAGAAGTCAATTCTTAGAAACCAGTGTAAAATATGATTCCAGTCAAACTATTTACAGTAAATATCAGCAAATTGATTATATAAATTAAATAATCTACACATATAAATAAAATTGAAGTGACTGTTGTTTGTACGGCATTGTCTCCTAAATGACCGAATCAATTTTGGGGATGTTTCTTGCATAAGCAAATAAATATACCATTTCAGCAATCGCAAGTCATTTGCTGCTATTAGTTGAAGATCTCTGAAGAACTTCACCAGATCCTGATGTATTATATGCTAACATTCTCTGAAAAAATAAGCGTCTAACAAAAATAACCTCATCCCAATAGAATTAGTAGTTCTTGGGAAAATAACGGATATACAAATGCGCACATATGGGTCGAATACAGAACATTTTTTTTTAGGTCGGTTCAAAATCAACAGAGGTAACATAAAATGAGTATATGGTTAAGTACTATTGAAAAAGTTATGATTGAAAAGACATCCATATTTAATTTAGATATAACACTAGGACGACGCTATAAACACCAGCTAGTGGAAAATATGATGGACTCTCTTGCCGGTTCTTCTCAATGACAAGTATATTTTCCAACAAATCAAGAGCGTGCCTTGCCTTGTTTGGACGAATTGTATAACATTTAATGTGGATTTTTTAATTATATTTTTTATATTTTAAAACAAGATTTTTTAAATATAACAATTTGTTCTTTCCCTCTGAATACAATATTTTAAATTGAGAAATTAATAAATAATATCTTCTAAAGTTATTGTACAGTACTGACTGTGTGTACCCGATTGATTTCCCATCATTAATTCCTCAGCAACAATTCTAATTTTAACCCATTATTTACAATACAACACTTTACATTTTTATAAATCCTTTCTTAGTTTGTTTTTTCGAACGACTATGACATCTTTAGCGGACTAGTATTCCTTTTTTTTGCTTTCTATGTTAGTGCTTGACCACAATCTCATCTGATGTTGAATGATGATGCGGTCTAAGATGGTACGTACGCTAAACCTAGAGGGAGGCTGGCTCTCAAGTGCAGCTGTCGGAACACACCAACAGGCTTGGCGACAGATTTTCAACTTGAGGGTGGTAGCTAGCCAGACAGGCTTAGAAAAAGCGCTATCACCATGCTATGGTTTCATCACGATGTTTTTTTCCTACCTACGTCCTTCGACGCTGTGTCCGAACACACTACCAATTGAGCCATCATCGCTTCTCCTCCTTTCTTACAATCACATACCTATTTTATATAAGAAACTGCCACGCAAAATTGCTTAGTGTAAGACTCACCAAAATAAACGGTACGTTATATATCAACAAGTACATTTCAGTAAAAACATAAATTAGAAGCATTTTCTTATCAAATAGTAAACAGTAAGTTGGGAAACCTTAATATTTAAGTATAGCATATTTTTTTTTTACTTTCCGTATTATTTTTTCTGTGGTTGAATATATAATTATCACTTGATTTTAAATAGCACGTTGGTCTATAGGTGTGGTTTTAATGAAAGGTGGCGACTTTATAATGCACAGTACACATAGATTTACAAAAAGAAAGAATTACTATTTCGATATTATAATATGAAAATGATACTGTTTGTCTGATACCGTATGAATATAAAACATAATATAAGTCTCTGATTTATATTGACTTTTTAATCTTTTTATTAAAATGAAATAGGTCCACCATTTTGCAAAAATTATTGGATATATTATGATAATTTTTTTTTTAGTTTCGCTTCATAAATACTTGATCCTTTAAAAATATCTAGATATCTTCATTTTACGCTATTAAAGATTTGGATGGAAACATTTATTGTTTGAATTAAATTTTAGTTTTAAATATGGTTTCTAAGTGCCTTATTTTATTTAAAGAATTAAAAGAATTTATGTCTGATATGTATACAACTCGATGTTTTTTAAATTATTAATGTTTTTTAAATTATTATTTAATTACAAGTTATAATAATTTGAATACAATTTCAATTTCTGAATAGTTACAATAGTAACTATTTAATAGTAACAGAACATTTTTTATTTGACAATTTTTTTATAAGGAAATATATATTTTTTTTCAAAAGAGAATTGATTATTCTGTTTCATACCTCTCAACAAGAAGTCTACGTAAATGTATACTCTAGCGTCTAAACAAATGCTAGTTTTTAAGAGGTGAACCATAAAACCTAATATGTCTTTATTATTTTTTCGGAAGCAAAAAAATGTCAAAAGTTCCCTTTTCCTCCATATATCTTGAAGCGGGGTATATACATACTAGTGGAAATGTAAAGGAATTAAATTGGCAATAAGAAATAAGCGTATTTGAAAACCACGAGAACTACAAAACTAGACGACTCGTGGCGCAAAAGTATAGTGGATCTTTTTTAATTTCATATAATTATATCGAATTATAGTCGCATAATTAAAGCTTACTTACCGTGTATTTTTCGAACTATGGGGCTATGATTTTCTCTAAACTAACACTTTGAATTAATACCTCTAGACTGACAGACCGTTGCGTGATTTTTTTCTGAAATAACGAACATGCCGAAAATTACAGATCGCATAATCAATATAAAACAAAACTTTCAAAATGTCAGCTTTGAGGGATTGCTGTGGCTTGTGAATTTATTCCCAAGTTTTGTTAGTATCAGTATCAATGGAGAGAAAATGAAAGGTTTTGTATTTTTGTACTTCATATTACAATGATATTTTGTTAGTATTTCAGGTTTTTATTTTCGACAAATCAGTAGTTTGAATGGATGTTTCTCGCAACGCTCGCGTTAATTTATATTTGACTTATCACTTGGAAATAATACTTTTTTTAGATGTAAGAGAACCTATATGGCATTCTGTACCCTTGCCAAACTGTATATAAAATTTCATTTTCATGATGATTGGTTGAGTTGTTAAAGGGTGAAAGCATAACAGCAAACTCACATTCGCATTTATAATATTAGTAAGGATATATTAAGTTCAATCAGTGCAACAGAAATCTTGACCCGACGCTATTTTGACGTTCGTCGAGAATATAAAATGTTGAGGTTAGGAGCAGTAGTATTTTTGTGTTTTCTCAAAATGAATGAAATTACAATGGTGCTGCTGGAATGAAAGAGTAAAATTTAAAGGAACGCGCTAATACTTCAAGACTTACATACACACCGATTGTTAAACAAAATATATTGTATTTGTTTCTGTGATAGTTTTTTGCTGTTTCTCTATTAACACGTTTTATCTTATTGACAACAATTAATTTCAGGTAAATATCCTCAAATTACAGTAGTGCTATTCGGGCAATTTATGGAATCTCTATTTCATACATTCGGTAGACTCTGTTTTAGGCGACGCGACGACCCATTAGACGTACTTCTGCGAACCTCGACACTCAGTAGTTGAGAACTTAAGCGTGATTATGTTTCAAGTCAGTGTTCGCAAAAGGTTGCTTATTCAGAGACGTATATCGATATCGCAAATCTACTGCTTGAATATAATTTATTCATTTTAAGATAGCAAATGCATGACCAGCTAAAATTTGTATTACCTACAATTTGTCTATATACATATAAAAATCAATAACTATTCGTTACTTTCGCTGAAATACAAAAACGGGTTGATCGATTTAAATATTCTTTTGGAATTTTGATTAGTCATAATTAATCGTAATCGAACTTTCAATTTTAAGTAATAGAGATGAATAATACTGGCTATATCTTATACGGCTTTAGTTTCATTTGTTTATTAAATGAATCTTGCTTATAATTCAAATTATTTCAATGTATTTTATTTACATGAAATATACAGTCAATTAATCAATTTAAAGATAACAATTGTTAAGTAATATGAAGTAATTAGTCCTAATTATTGTAAATCATTGTGAAATTATAGTTACATTGTATGGAACGGTGTATTTTTTAAATGCTGCATTTAATCTTCATAACACTTATTGCACCCGATTATTGACGATGTCTTGGTCAATTTGCTTTCATATGTAGAATATATAAGTGTATATATAGAAATATGCAACATCTATTTCTAAACTTGACTATTGTATATTGGTTAAAAAGAAGAAAATGAATTAATAGAGTGTAGTGTGGAGTCTTTATACCTTTTTCTCTGTTTGCAGTACCATTTTGGATACTACATTTATCACTGTTGGCTTACGTTTACGGCGTAGGCAATGTTGTGTACCAATGGAGATATGCAAATAATGCCGGAGATTATATCAAGAGTAATATCAATGTTTCACTTCTAATATTGATTACTAATATTAGCTTTTGGTATTTAACAAAAAGGTTATTCGAAATTTATTTTTTATCTATGTAAGATCTATTTTTAGTCTTTTGATATACGTAGTAGCGTTGAGCGTTGATCTATAAAGATCGAGTCTATCGGCAAAGGTATGTATCGCGCTGAAACCATAACAAGGTGGTAGGACTTTATAAAATAGTCGACTGTCTGGCTATCACCCTCAATATTTTTGGTTACAAATAACGTCTTTTAATTGATCTGTTTAAAATATTTATATTTATCTTCTTTTTCTTCTTATGCATATACATTAAATGATAGAGGTATGTTGGTATGCGGTACAGTTTTGTACGATTTTTTTTTAATTCATTTCTTAGATATTTGCTCTTTATCTAAAAAAACAAATTATCACGATATTTTCATTTTTAAAGTTTTAAGATAACACTATTTTAATAGCGCTACGCGTTTATATTTCCTTGCTGTTGGGAAACGGGGTAAGCGGTATGGTGCACATACGCTGAACAACGCAAACGAAGTCTCTGGTATCAGTTAATCATATTTAAAAATAAAACGTATCTTAATAGGTCGGAGCTAAAGGTGATCTTAAAAGCATTTCGCTTGAACGATGAATTATCCAAGCGTTCTGATTCCTCTCTAAAGAAGCATAAGACGCTGCTTACTGTCATCAAACGGATAATCTTAACTTTTTACGTATTAAATTACTTTGATGAGGCTTTTATATATTTGCCTAACCGAGCTGATGTTTTGAATGATTACGCGATGACACCTTGCGTGGGTAAGTATAATAATAATGCTCTGTAAACAATAGTATTTGTATGTATTAATAGCATTAATAAGGAATGAAATCATGAAAACTTAGTAATGCATGCTTGGATAACTAGAGAGCGGTTGACATACACATTTATGTTCCAAGAATGGATTACTCGAGTATTATACAACATGGAAAACCTCGTGATTCATTAAAGACTCAAGTTGCAGGAATTCAATTTCTTAATTCGATCGTCCAAATATATCCTGGATAATTTAATGAATGTTCGTAAAAACTTAGATAAACTATAGAATCAACCGACATTAATTTACCAATAGAAATAATTATATCAATTTAAGATACCCAACTTTTTGAAATTTACGCACCATGACAAATAGATTTTACTATTAACATGTCAAAGATTTTTATAGCTGATGAGGTCGTGGCCAAACGTTAACAGTTTTACAGTATACAATATAAAAGTATAAGAACTAGTTGAACCCTCTTGAAGAAGACATGACTTTTTAGTTTAAGGTAATCAACACTGTTACCCAATTCATGAAAGGTATGTTGTACGTATTGCTTTGAACTATTTTTCTTATGTAATAGACACTGATGTAACTTGTGATCTCAAGTGTTCACACGAAATATTGCCTGTAATATCAAATGATATTTGATACATGATGTAAAGTCTTGTCGACATTTGAAAACTATTGAGGTCGAATTAATGTTTAGAGTTATACTTGGATTCTAGCTTGAAGTAGTTTGTAGTAGATACGATAATTATTGGTTTATAAATTCCATTGTAATGTAAACCGGCACACTAGGCTAAAGAAATACTGCCTTATTACCAAAAAGTTAAATACACCTCGAACACGTATTTTACACATGCTGTGTCCATATTTAGCAGGTTCATGTCAATTTTTAATCATCGATCTCAATTTTGTGAAACTTAAATAAATAAATATTATAATAGTAAAGCAGTTATTACAATTTAGAGGAAGAAAACATAAACAAATACACATAATAATATCTATGTATTAACGCGCGAAGAAAAACCTTTGTACCTACCCCTTATTATGGTCGAATATCGACCACTAGACGATCACTACCATAGTTATATTATTAATTTCTCGTGTTTTAGGATTGGGTGCGCTTACATCGACACCTAACAAACAGATTTGCCAGATTATACTGTGCGTACAAGAAGTCACAATAATGATCGTCGTGCTCAATTATCAAGCTCTGCTTCTATTCCTTATAGCTCACACTGCAGCAATGTATCGAATTCTAGCAGACGAAATGATGGCCTTTAATAATTATGAAGATTTAAAACAGCATAAGGCTTTTGTTAATAAAACCTTGCCCTCACTAGTTGGACGTCATTCGTTGACCTTACTTGTGATAGATAAACTGAAATCCTTATATAGTTTATCCTTAGGGATCAATTTTGGTTCCCATGCCGTTTGCATTTTATTAATATTGTATTTGCCACTAGAGGAATGGTTTATGTTTTTACCTATATCGGTGTATTGTTTCTTAGTTTTCTTTCTATATTGTTTTCTGTGCCAGAAGTTAGTTGACGCGTCGGAAATGTTCGAGAGAGCTGTTTATTGCTGCGGCTGGGAAAACTTTGATATCAAAGAACAGAAGATGATTTTGGTGATGCTCCGTCAAGCTCAGAAACCAGTGGAGGTTTTAGCGGCTAATATTATACCTGTTAACATATACACATTTGCAACAACGTTACAAGCAATGTTCAAGTTTGTTACTGTTGTAAAAATTTAAATTACAGATTATACATTACGTGAAATTAAAGCAGTAGGCCATTTAAAATTTGTAGGGTTTGTTAGAAGTACTTAAAATATTTATAAATAAGTACTGTAGTTAATCAAGAACAGGAATATTATGTTAATAAATTGATACACTAACTTATTAATCTATATACATATATATAGGCTAATTTTGGTCTTTAAATGTTTATGGAAGTTCAGGGAAGGTTTAAACGACGAGAAATATAAATAACAAATAAAGGACAATACTACTACTACAATAATAATACAGACAATTTAATTTTCAAATACAAAATGTTCCTAGCTATGAAATATCTGATGTCTTTTAAGAAATAAAACATTGCCATTTGTTTGTCAAATATTTATACGTTCATAAATTTGATGATGATTTATAGCTGTAGTATGAGGTCTGATCTCTTTGGTCTGTTTTGTTGGAATACAAAACAGGTCTGTTTCAGAAATAAAAATTGATTAAGTGCATAACTGTGTTGCATTTATAATGAAAATATTTTTTTTATGTTAAGTTATGACCACATCTTGCACAAATATATGTAAGTGATACGAAGTTCACCGGGTCATCTAGTTTATTATTAAAAAAAAACCATAACAAATATTATGCAACACATTTCACGATACGCTTGTAAATTTTATAAATAAATAAATAAAAAAGAGGCTTTGTTAGTTATTTTATATATCTTACACTATTTGAATATATACATGGAATTCAATAAATGCCTACATGGTCATTACCGTTCATGTGTGCAATGTGGATTATCAGTAGCCCTAGATGCGATACTACGTGTCGTCTCTAACAAATTTTCATGCCCTAGCTGTAATAAAATGGTGTGCGATATTAACGTTGACCACTGTAAAAAAGGTTGGCTATATAGCAAAGAACTATTTATTGGCCCCTCCACGAAATCTATCTTTTTACCTCGGCAATGAACGTGTTAATTCCATTTTATCGTGCTGCTTCCATCTGGTGAACATAAGCCGAGAAAGACCAAAATCTATTGGATTATAGCATGGAGTTGGTAAAGTAATATAAGTGCATCTGGATAGATTCATAGACATGGTGGTAAGGTGGTTAAACCACATCATCATTTAATATCAGATGAGTTTATGGTTATAAACGCTAACCTACAAGGTGTAAAAAAAATGTACATATTATATTGCAAAATATCAATAGTGTTATAAAGGGCTCCCCTAGTAAATTGTTTTAATAAATTATTACATAAGAAGGTAACTCTGTGATGATCTCAATCAAGCGATGACTATTCGATGTTAGTGCGGTTGGATACTGAGCCGATATTTATGGGCAGCGATCATAGGACCAGCTAGAACTTTCTTCACTTCATATCATCATTAAGTTTGCATTAAAACACCTAGCAGTATGTCGCGGTATCTCCTGAGTTAATTTCTAATTTTAACTATCTTCAGCCTAATAATGAATGAATGAAATTAACCTAAAAAAAATTGAGGTCGAGTAATAAGTCACTTGAATTGGACTCATTAGACGCTTTTGCTAGTCATTATGTTACATGGCCGCCTGTCAAACATAGAATGGCAAGAAAAAAAATTAAGCTCTATGGTCTTGACTTGCACTTGACTTAAATAGCTGTGGTGTAATATGTATGTAAAATATTACACAATACATATATTAGCACATAAGTATACTGGGCTTTATCTCTCAGGTAATAAGTACAGGATTACTGTAACAAATTAAGTGTCTATGTATCGTGAGTTAGGGCAGCTAGGTTATTATGCTTGTACCTTTGCACGGAAGGAGGTCTTTTGTCCCAGCAATGGAATTAATTGAGGCTGTCATAGCAAAAGTTAAATAGTCATTTCTGTTTATTATAGATAACATAATTACTAATAATTTATCTAACATAAAAACTATGGATATATCAAGTATATCTTTATTACGTGTATTGGAATAAAACTATTTCTCATTTCATTATTTCTTGATTGAGAACTACTAAGAAGGTTTCGAGTTTCTAAGAAGTTCAGTAGACTGTGTACTGTATTTGATAATTAGTGTGGTTAGTCAGTTTACTACGATATAACTGTATGGCTGAAATGCATCGTATAAAATTGTCTACTGAGAAAGAATGTAGAATGGTTCCCCTGATGATGTGATCGCTTAAAAATAATGCCCTAAAGTGATTAGAATATGTAAATAATAATTTTATATAGGTATGCTATTTCACCGTACGTTTAATTAAATAAATTAATTGCTGGGTTTAATAGTAAAAGACAAATATGTTCTTTGGGATAATATTTTTATATTATTATATATTTTTTATATTGATTGAAATAAAAAATAGAACATTTATATACTCCAACTATTTTTATAATACCTTATTCAAACTTAAGCAATATGTGGTTTCCTGAAGGTTGTGTGTTGCTTGAGATTGCAAAACATAATATATAAGAACGAGTTGTTTAGACAAGTCTATTGGCTTGTTAACATCGTAGTGATGTTTCGTGATATTTCATGCAATTTACCGCCTCGAATAATGCAGCATTTGGATGTTTACACTTACTGCATTTTTGTTTTACTGTGACAAGATTTTTTTTCTATTCTAACTTTCGGTTAAGCGTATTGATGTTATTGCATAATGTTTTGATTGTTATTTGCTATGGACGTATAATAAAATAAAACATATTAAGAATTGGTTTTAAAATTTTCATTGTATTTTTTACATTGTAGCGTGTGATAAAAATAACTACATTGCAAACGAAATCACACCGTTCCGTAAACAAATCAAATTCAAATTACAATGGCACGATCAATAAATGATACAGCTTAGATGTTATTCTGAGAACACTGTAGTTAAACTGAATAAAAAAAGCAATTTTGCCGATTGCCCAAAATGTGTAAGTACTTATTAATTTGAATATATGGGAGTTTGAATCGTATTCGTTACCACTTCATCACGAACGGTTTTTGATACTTCGTTGTGTTTGCAATATACTGCACTTTCGCATTTTACAAGTAAAACTGCTTGAGCGTGGTAATAAATTTCACTTTCATGGTAGGAGGGCGAGCACATGGGTCGACTAACTGTATACTTGTTTAACCAGTCTAGTATGAAACATTCAATCGTCTACTACGTCCAGTGTCTGCAAACGCGAATATTCTCTATCACGAAATAGTGTATGAAAATGAAAGTGTTATATTATTGTTTGTTTATCGTTTTTAATATAAGGAATCAGTGCAATGCGTCATTAGAAAGTTTTAATCCGGCCAATGCCAATATCCTGCGAGAGGATACTACTAAAAATTCAGGTATGTATGTTCGCATATTCACATAACCTTTTGTCTATCATTAGTTGTTACTAACTAATTGATAGATCTGATAATTGTATCGTATGTTACATACGGATTGTAATTTAACCTTTAACTCTATATAAATTTAAATAAATTACTTTAAATTCCGATATGAAATGCATAAGAAAAAACATTGTTAAATTGTAAAGCATATTTAGGAATTGTCTATCTAACTTTTCCCCTTTAGCAAAAGAAGTAAAAAGATAAATGTTTTTTTTAGATAAATCATGTTATCGTCCCTGTAAGTTCAACGTTAAACCAAAACAATGTTATTATAAATTCACCGTCGCGCCGACTATTCAAGATGATGGAGCATCGGCAATAGTCATTAATGGAATGTCACCGGGTCCGCCTATTGAAGTCTGTGTCAACGATTTGATAATTGTGGAAATAAACAATAAGATTCCAGGACAAGATATAGCTATACACTGGCATGGAATTGAACAAAAGGGAACACCGTACATGGACGGTGTTCCTATGGTTACCCAATGCCCTATAAACTATGGTTCTACTTATAAATACGTGTTCAAAGCGACGACTCCTGGTACTTACTTCTATCATGCTGATTCTGGTAAGAAATACAAAACACAAATTTATTTATTCCATTTCTTTACTTACATTACAATAAGCATTTTAGTCCTGAAGCCTAAGACATATAATATGATCAACGTCGTTTAAATATATCTTAATAAACCTATTTAAAATGAGCGATTAATATATAATATTTTGTATAAATAACAACAATATCAATTGCATAAAAAATTTCTGTATAAAATTATTTAATGTTGTTATTGGCGTAAATCCATTATTGGATCAAATTTTTTAAGCGATGAATTTAAAGTGATTTTTGGTGCTCGAATAAACTGATTGTTTCATATCATCCAAAACGATAAACTCTTGTATTGGATATAAGGTTTAAAAATTGAATGTTAGAAAAGGGTCCATAAAAACGTATCTATATCCTGCATACATAATTATAAATATGTATAAGCATGTAAGGGTTGAGTTTTGCCAAAGACATTGGAAGAGGTATTTTTCAATGATTCCTCGTATTATATCTACTGCAAAAAAAATGTGAATACATAAAAATGTTATACAGTTTTTAGCACAAACCGTATTTAACTCTCACAATCGGTTAAAGTTTAATTAGTAACGTCCACGAAGGCCGTGTACTATTACCATTGTTGTTTGTGCATTAACAATTAAATTAAAAAATGAAATGTTTTTAAGTTCATCATATATTTATTTTTCTTAATATTTTATTTGGCCTTAATTATGTTTTTTTTTGTATAAGAAGTAGCGGAAGCTTTATGTTTATGTGAACACATTGTTTGTTGGGTTTAGTCAGGCGTCTATTTCATTATTCTTATTTTTCAACTGTGGTATATTGTGATTTCCATACATATGAATAAATAAATAAATGGCCTTTATAGGTGATATATCTAATTTATTGGCCTAGGAAATTATTTTCTTATAAATTATTATAAGCAATTAGCCAAGATGTACATATTACACTTATTGTTTTTTTGCTAAGGAAACATACATCAGCCTACGACGTAAATTATTGGCAATAGATGATAATACCACAAATAATTCGAATTTCTAATACTACAATGATCCTGATTTTTTAACAAAGGATAAATCGTGATGGAACAATGCCATGATGACAGGTTTCTGTAATGCTTAACTTTTTTTTTTAATTTACGTGGGGATTTCCATCATGGACCCGCCGCCCTCTCGGGGAGAGAGTGGGTAGTTTAAGACTCTTACTCACTAAAACCCCACGGTGTACCGGCCGCCGCTTTGGTTGGGGCGACATGGAATCGTGCAGCAGTAAATGTTTTTATTCACCATGTCACCCCAGCGGCTAGCCCAGCGGAAGGTGTCCGCCGGGCGTCGTCCTCATAATGGGGGGCAAGCTTACTTAGTTGTCAGTCAGTATAGGTTTATCGTGACCATCTTAGGTTACTTTGTCAATTTATTATCTGGCAAGATTGTGGTCTAATGTTTAAGCCTAAAAAAACTTTCTGTAGCGTTTTGATATCCTTATGAAATAACATTAGTAATTAAGCTCTAATAAGTAAATACATGTGGAAAAGGCATATGATCGAGTACCTCGGGATGTTCTGTGGTGGGCGCTGAAAAAGATAAGAGTGCCTAGGAAGTACTTACAACTTGTCCGTCAAAGTAAAACATATGTTAGGTCCAAGGCTGGAATTTCCGACAATTTCCATGTGGCTGTAGGTTTGCATCAGGTATCAGCTTTAAGTCCTTATCTATTCCTTCTTGTCATGGATACACTAACATCAGACATACAGGAGGAAGCACCTTGGTGTATGCTATTCGCTGATGATATTGTTCTTGTTGGTGAAAATGCTGCCGAGGTCCAGAGTAGTCCTGGATAAATGGCGAGAGAAACTGGAGAATATTGGTTTAAAGGTTAGTGGGATGAAAACTGAACATTTGTTCTGTGACTTCGGAGGTCCATCCAGTTTTTGTCATATTACCTTAAATGGTGTATTCTTACCAGCCTGCTCCAATTTTCGGTACCTCGGCTCATTGATACAAAATAACGGTGGAATAGACAAGCATGTGAGGAATAGGATAAATGCAGGGTGGATGAATTGGCGAAAAGTGTCTCGGGTGGTTTGTGACTCACAAATGCCGTTGAAACTTAAGGGGAAGGTGTATAAAACTATGATAAGACCAGCCGTGTTATAAGGATCCGAGGGCTGGGTTACGCAAGAGACGGATGAGAAAAGATTACATGTGGTAGAAATGCGAATGTTAATATGGATGTGTGGTGTAACAAGGATGGATAAGATTAAGAATGAGTATATCAGAGGAAGTTTGAAAATAGCACCAGTGACAGAAAAGTTGAGGAGTAATTGGTTAGCATGGTACGGGCATATTATGAGAAGAGATGAAAGTCATGTAACAAGAAAAGTTTTGAGTTTGAAAGTGGACGGATATAGGAGCAGAGGAAGACCGAAAAAGGTGTGGATGGATTGTGTGAAAAATGATATGTGTACAAAAAGTGTGAATACTGAGAAGACTTCTGACAGAGGAGAGTGGAAAAGGAAAATATGTTGTGCCGACCCTACTTAGATGGGATAAGGGTAAGATGATGATGAAGTAAACGCATGTGAATTATGAAAATATTTTTGGTCAGTATTGAATCGTGAACCAGGCTGTATTGAAACGATATTAGTCTAGTCTGGATTAAATGATAATCAGTGAATGTCCGACAAAACTTACCTTCAATTCATATGTGTATATTATTAACAAATTATACCCATTCGTTTCTCTATACCAAAAAACTATTCCTTAGCGTTATTCTAGGAGTATATCTTCAGATAAAAGGTATTTTAGACACACATCTAACATTTTTTTGCACTAGTTATCAAATTAATATTTAAGCGATGGCATTGAGTGACCTTTTGTTTGTGTAATTATTTTGTTGTTATTGTTTATTGTGTATTTGTGTTATTGTTACAGTATCCCATCATAGTGACGGTGTATATGGTGCACTGGTTGTAAACCAACCACATCCGATGGAGCCTCACTCAGCATTATACGACTATGATCGAAGCCAAGAAAACACTTTACTCATTGGAGCAAAGTTTCCCGTACTCATGACGGGTTATTTAGACGATAAGAGCCAGCTGCGACCGAGTTCTCTTGTTATTAATGGTTACATGGAAGGTTCCAAGTATGAAATTTGAATTGGAATTACAATGATGTTTTTGTTTAATATTCCTTAATATGTTTGCAATATAATCTATAAATAGCCTAAAAGTACTGTATATATAACAGCTCATTAAATCCAATTTCTAAAATGCATGTAAGTTTTGTAAATTGTATGTTTTAGATTTAATAGTTCTGTTCTTTTTGTGATTCTTTTATTGTCTCGCGTTTCGGAATTTACCAGTATAAACTTAGCAACAGCGACGATACGGCATGGAATCACTATTTCTTGGTAACCATCGTTGTTCTCGTTTATATTTTGGTTATCATTAGATACAACGCCATCATTTTACCTAACAAGTTAAAAAAACAACAAGAAAAACGCCGCTGAATTTGCTGAAAAAATATTACATAATAAACTTTTGTTTCATTCATTATAATTCATTCATATACCCGTTTATTAAAATAAAATGCTATGTATGATTTAATTGTAATAGTTTAATTGTTTATCAGGTTGACTTTCAAATTCAAGCATGTAGAGTAAGAGTCACGGTAAAAGGAAATATCTGTATTTTCAGATTATTTGTCCTACCTGGATACGCTTACAGGCTGAGAATAATCAATGCTATTGCGATCGAATGTCCCATTGTTGTGAGCATCGATGAGCACGATGTTGTGGTAATTAGCACAGACGGGAAGCCTGTTAAAAGAATCATCGCCAGGAATGTCCAACTTTTTCCTGGTAGGTATGACGGCGTTTTTGTTTTATTATTAAGAGATTCCTTCATTAGCGATCTTTAAGGTCTCCTTCCTCAGGAAACAATTTATATTGCCAAATCCGCATTGTTTGTTATAACTTTAGGAGGGCTGTAATAAGAAGTGATAAAAGTCTTCATACAAAATCTGTTTTATGGTAAAACAGTAATACGCACTACAGTCAAGTTTGTATGTTTATATTGAAAATTCGAAGAGAAAACAAGAATCAATCGGTCCAGATGTATCGGACTAGCGTTAACGCCTCTGAACTCTTTTGTTTTTTTTTTGTTATGTAAATCCATAATGTCAAAGTTATCTTCGCTTCTTTGCGACGTACATATATTGAAAAAAGACCCAAATTGTTTCATGTGAATAGACATTATGTTATGAAACAAAGGAAATAAAATCTTGCGTGCTAACAATAGATTGATGTAAGTGGCTTACGTTGCATAATCGAAAATTTGTTTTGTTGATATTAAACTACATATCAAAAAATAAGAAAATTAGAAGTGAAACATTCATATAAACCATACCGTATGGGAGTAGAGGTATACCAAAAGGCTATTAACGGATTTTGTGAAGAATGATGTGTTTATAAATGATGTGAGATACTGAGATGAGCATCTGACAGAAAAAATTGGAAAAGAAAATTTGTTGTGCCGACCCTACTTAGGTGTAATAATGATAAGAAGACGATAAACGACATGCGATCAATATATCATGCTGGTTATGACGCCGTATCCCAAGGCTTCGTAATACACAGGCATGCATTTAGGTATTATTAGTACACGTACAACCCGCTGACCTGAGCAAGTATTGCAATAATTGAACTACTTAAAATAGTGCAATATACTATGAGAGTAGATCACGAATATAAAAAACGTTGTATATTGTATTCTAACACATTCACTCACTCGATAAATCCTAAACATGCATATGTTTGTTGTTCTTTTTATGTCGTTTTTTCTTTTAGCAAAATATTATCTACGAATATTATCTATAGAATTTGAGCTGTAATGATTATTCTTCTATTGAAAATGAATATTTCGAATTTATTTACCTATATATCATAATATATTTACAAAAAATCTGTAGTTTTTTCTCAATATTATTTGTTTCGGAAATCTTGTGATATATGTGTATTGTAAAAACCAATAATCACAAATATAACGTTAAAAGTTCCATGTCGGTTTGCCTGTACCTACCTACCGTTTGTATGGATTTTGATAAAATGGTATATACGGAAAGTAATACTTTATTTAAAAAATTTGACAGCCCATTAAATTTATCAGTAATTAACTTTACAAATTACAAAAATAAAAGTACATTTTAAACAAATTTGAAACATGTTGAAATCAACTTCTGTATATATAATAAATGAACTCACCTTTCTATGCTTGGTGAAAAATTTTCAAATATAGTAGTAGTATGCGGGTATTAGCAATGGCCCTACCGACATACTATGGTTTTTTTTAAATATTTTATGTATTTTCTCCTCCAGACTCTTGGTCTACGCCTTTTTTCTGATGTCGTTTTATATCATCTTAATCATTTTAAATGTCGTGCAGCTTGAATACATAATTAAAGTGAGGTAGAGAGTATATTATCTTGTTACTCAACTAGTTATAACTATTTAAATTTAAAAAAATGCTATGGTGTCATCACAATATTTTTATTTCCTTCACCGAATGTTCCGATTTATTGCAGGGCTCGAAACGTACTTAGATATCTCAAGTAAATATGCTCGAAGAGTCACTCGCGGTAAAGTATATTTGTCGTAACTCTTCGGGATAGTAATTTTTTTCTGGAAGAAGAGTACCAAGAGTACTTTTTTGTGCCCTAGACAACGTGTCTACAAAATTTCGTGACGAACGTCTAAGTACAAATAAAAAAACAATATTCGTATTTATAAGTTAAGATTTAGGATTTTCTCGTTATTGTAATGCATGTTGCTTGCGGCTAACTATAATAAAATTAATTTCGATTTCGAGATATTACGAAATATTTACAATAATAGTGTAGCTACTTTCTAATTGTATTTGAAATTAAAGAAAGTGAAACTTTGATTTATGCTATGTCAAAATATTTTTACACAAAGTTGTTTGGTTCACGTCATTAATAAATCAAAGAACATTTTAAGATATTCATCTTCGCTTTGTTTGAATGAAACTTGTGTTCAAATTTCATCGTAGTTTTGATTTATTTTATTTTAACGTTCAAGAGTGTTTATTATGATAGTAAAATGATGAATTAAACTTTTAATTTGAAGAATCTGTACTAATGACTATACGATATTGCCTATTTGTATGTATCTATTATACATACATATTTCATTAAAGTAATATAGGATGTAATATTGAACATATCAAGCCAAGTAATCTATGTGTCTGTGCCTTGTTTGTATGTTATATCATCACTTGTCATATAAAGACATAGGGATAATACTTTTGTCTAGATTTATGTGAGCGAAACATATTCGATTATAACATTTTTCCTCATTGTTTTTTCTTTAACTAGGAACCGTCAGGATATGTATCGGGACTATTCTACATAAATTTTCCTCCTCTTTGTTTACGAAATGTTTTTTGTTTCTTCTTTCTTTGTAACTCCCTCTCTAGGATTTCAGGATATGTATCAGGAACAAATTTTAATTCTCAATGATTATATTTATGCTAATTTCATTTTTTATTCTTATATATCTGTTTAATTTTTAATTAACTTGGGGTTTTGTAATATATTACTGATTTCATGTAAAAAATATTTTATGATAAACTAACGTTTGCCCGAGGATTCGCAACCCGTTAATGAAGATTTTGAAAAAAAAATACTACGGTCCACGTTACTCGCTGATAATGCAGCTTTTTATAACTGAAAGAATTTTTAAAATCGATTAAGTATTTTTTGAGTTTGACCATTACAAACAAAAAAAAAAACAATTATTTTCTCTCTATATCAATTTTATGGTATATAAATAGATTGATATTTGGAATCATAAATGAGAAAATGTTTATGATAAATATGTTAGTCACATTACAAGATAGCGCATGATGTAAATAATACAATAGACTTTTCTGTACATACTCATACAAAACTAAACTATGTCCGTTTAAAAATAAAGTATATTTTCTCTTTAACTCTCGAGGCTCTCACTAGTCTAGTGAGAGGAGAAAGGCTTACGCTATCTGATTGCCGTCTTTTAAGTTTAAGGTCGTCGTGGAACCGGTTGTGTACTTAATTTCACTTTCTATTGTTTTTTTTTGTTGTTGCACTATTAACGTTGTAAAACTTTTTACTACATCAATTGTAAAATAAAAAACCTACATAATGTAAGATGTACTTATAAGAGAATTTGCTCTAAGGTAATATTATCGATATGAAGTAATTGTTAACAGTAATTTAGCTTTTCAATGATACTATATAGACGGTAACTGATATTAAACAACAGTTATCTTATATCTTACTAGCGGTCCCGGCGAACGTTGTCCTGCCCTAATACAAATAATCTCAGACACAACCAGCAGCGTCACCTATCGGGTCCATTAGTAAATCTAAACCATTCCTTGTATCCACCTGAACAGACACAAAATGATTCCCCAAAATATTTGCAACCGCTTCAGGGGAGTTTAGTCACATAAACACGTACATGAATAATTATTTATATAAAGTAGATGAATATATGTATATAATGAAGCTACAATTCTGTCGAGATTCAATCACTTTTTTCACGAATTTTTCGTGGACGCGGTTCTAGGCTAGTTAATTTTGGGATTCGATTGACCCATCGCCATTTTCCTTAGTGCCCAATGAAGTGGGCGGGAATCTATTAATATATAACATACAAATAAAATGTTGTGTCTCTTATTACTGGGAGATAAAGGATTTTGTAAAGTGTTACATATGTATACATATTATCCCTTTTTATAGCGAGTAGTGATAAAGTTATATATAATATAATTTTATATATTATACTGTATAAGTTGGTTATAATCATGTTGATGTAGAATTGAAAGTGTTTTTGTGTATTTGTCATGATTTCGGTACAGTTTAATTTGACACAAGGTAACAATCTACGAATATTATACAACAAAGTTGTTTCAAGAATATTCCTGTATATTCTTCCAGTCTTTTTAAAGTATATAACAGATTATTTGTCATAAAAAGGCTTACAAAAAGGACTATTTGTAAAGCTATTTGAAGTAATGTAGTATTAATTCTTATTCAATGAAATATTTTAATAATATTAGGCATTTAATTTAGGTTAAATTTATTTTTTACAGCATATAATTTCTGTGAAAATCTTAGAAGATATCTCATATTTAAATCAATCGCAACTAACTAAGATACTTTTTGTTATCACATAAACAAACTAAACTTGTTTGGCTTGGATGAACTCTAAATAACAAAGCACCAAATAATGGATTGCATAGTATAACCTAACTAAGCCGCTTGGACACTTATGAAGCCAGATTAGAACATCACACCGCTGTAAAGCCACTAACTTAAAAAACCTTTTTTTGTCGAAATTTGATTTGACATAAATAAGTTTACACAGAAAACTTGATCTTAGGTGTAGCTGCCAGAGCACATCGAAAGATGAAACTGATTGATTTAAACATTAATTAATACAAATTGTTAGACGTCGAATAATGTAACCTAGATAAGGTGTTACCTTGCACAATAATAGATAGATATATATATTTTAATTTGTTACATGTCGAATAAATTAAGCTGGAATTTATATGTACACAATTTTCGTTACCTACATACGGTGATTTTTATTATATTAATTTATACACATCAAATAAATTAAGGTATTCAAATTACACATTGGCATATAGAAATAATTGAGATAAGAATACATTTACACAATTTGTCACATGCATAGATTAAGAATTCATTTTTGAAGTATACTACATGTCGAACAAATTCAGCTGGCATTTATGTATGAAAATGCGCATTACATACGTTGATTTAAGTATAAACTAGATTAAGAAAAAAAAGAGAAAATATTTTGGTGCATTAAAGAAGGCATTCTCTCAAAAAGTTTGGACAGTAAAAGATAGGCACTGTTGAAACGCACATGCTAATTAGGTATTTCGCATGAGCAAAACCATGGTAAAAACGTCAAAATATCGGCTTCATAATGCAAACTGAACAAATGATTCTTTGCTCGGCGGAAAATGATGTATTGTAGATACAGAGTCAACATTGTAATTATTTTGCTAAGTGGTATACATTCTGAATTTGCGATTACGACGTCCTTTTATACAATAAAAGTTGATTCAGGGATAAACGCAATATATATTTTATTACGACACAGGTGAACGTATGGATCTGGTTGTACGCGCGTCTGAACCGAGCGGTGGATACTGGTTGAGAGTGCACGGCAACGGCGCATGCGCTGGCTTGAATGCAAACGCTATGCTCATATACTCCGGGTTTAACTATACTTCAATGTTGTTGCACAAGCAGGTAAAAATTACATTTATTAATGTATTTTAGGATGTTGTACACTTCCTTTGTTTTCTCACTTCCACTATCGAGTAGGTAATTATGAAGTGTCTTGTGGCAAACAGGATGGTGGTCGACTCCTCAAAACTCACCAAGCAGTTTCTGTAATATCTAAGAATGCATGTTCTGTGATATAAGTTCTCATTATTTGTGCAAAACAGCCAAGTTATATTAGAACGGATACCGTCAATATTACAACATATAGGGCCATGTAACGCAAGATTATGAATATCAAGAATTTTAATAAAAAATACACCGACTTCAAAAAAGTCTACGATAGAAAAATATTCTAGAACGTCTTTGACTATGGTAAAATATAGGTCAGGAATAGGTAGATTATTTAGATTGTCATGAACTTAGGAACCAATTTTACAAACATTATACATTTACTGTTCGAGCTTGTGGAGTTCCCTGTCCTATCTTTGAAAATTAAAGTTTAATGGTAATGAAGACCCTCTTGGATACATTTTTTTTTCCAATAATATATTATTTTTCCTAATCAGTTTATAAATCCCGAAGTTCTGGGGTAACAAACAATAAGAAAAAGAAAGCCAATTCTCCTATTTTTTAATGATAAAAAAAAATCTTGTGACAGAAAAAGATCGGACTTCGCTATATAGCAGTCACTATTATGTTTGATCTTCATTATCCTTAATAACTGATTTAGTTAGTAGCAGTACTGTTAATTAAAGTACAATTAACTGATGTAATAAATTGGGTATTTCTAACATAAATTGTAATGTAGGATAAATAATAGCATAAACAAGCATAATATAAATAAACAAAGCAACAATTGACAGAGCGCGGGAAACCATTTGATGCTATTGTAGATTAAAAATCAGATACCAAATTATAGCATGTCGCTTAATATCCTGCCTAACAGTTGATTACTGTGTACAAATGAATAAACAACAAAAGTCCTTTTTTTTTCGAACTGACCACACTGTTGACCTGGCAAGGCCTCCACAGTTTCACCGGATTACTAACAAAAGTTCATAGAACTGTCTATCATAAGTGGTTTTTGGTAGTGGTAGAGCTACGCTGAAGCTATTACTGGTTTCAGCATGAATGGGTCGGCTCGCCCGGGGTAGTACCACCCTCTTACAGAAAACCGACGTGAAGTAACAGTGCTTGCACTGTTGCGTTTCGTTCGGTCAGTGAGAGCGCCGGAGGCCCACTTATTTAAAAGGCCGGCAACGCACTTGCGACTCCCCTGGTGTTGCTAGTGTCTATGGACGGCGGTGATCACTTACCATCAGGTGACCCACCTGTTCGGTTGACCCCTATAACATAAAAAAAAAAAAAAAAAAAAAAATTAAATAAAATGTGACATTTTTAGCGGCAATTTGATTGACCATAGATTATATTGTCTTTTGTTCTTTACTTACAACTGCTTTAATTTACAATATATTATGTAATATTGGCAGCTTCCTGTTTGAAATATATGTTTGTAATGTAGAATTCACATAAGTTATATTTAAATAAAACTCATTCTGATTCTGAATTTTGACAGTGCACTCCTATGTAAGGAGTGGAGCTACATATTTTAAAATAAATGATTTAGTTAACGACTACACTTCAGGTGCTTATATGTAATTATAATGTATCATAAAACTTACAATACAAATAAATAGTAACATTTCTATGCCTGAAGATATATTCAAAAACCTCATGTGTAGTACACATTACCGACTGAAACACACCAGCGTGGGCATTCATACTCTACGACTTAAATATGTATGTATACCTCTCACAAGTTCACTCGCACTTCTTCTTATAGGGGGAATATTTTTTGTTATAAAAACAAAGTCCGTAAAATCTGAACAGCTCTTTAATTATAATTCCATTTCAGAATGAACTCTGGCAAGACAATAATACGGGTACAGATGTTCTAAATGGTCAAATGCTAGAATTTATACATGATGTAACAAATACATCTAACGTTAGATCTGTATACTTGTCAATCGATAGAAACGTACTGAATGTAAAGGACAGCGAAAACGATTTTAGATATATCAGTGATGCTATTCCAAAGAAACCATTCTTTCCAGCTTCTCTGTGTAAGTATTACACAAAAGCTGTAATTATTTTAATTGTGCAAGTATTTTAGTTAGCCGATTCTCATCCGCTTCGTTGGGTATAAAAAAATTGCAAAGAGTCAATAAAATCGAAAAAAAAAAAGAAATGCGCATCGAATGGTCATAGTCTTGTGCCAATAGATTTAGTAGAATCTCGTGATGGTTAAATGGTTTGACCGACGAAATGTCCATACAGTGTTCGCAAGTACCACAGAAAATTCGAATTCGAAAAAAATAAGATATATTCTTGTGGCCCTACGTCGTGATGGTTGAGTGATTTGACCAATCCCAATCGAAACTTGCATGTACGAAAGAATTTTTCGGAAATAGCATACATTTACTAATTTAAATTGGTAGGACTGTCTGATGACACTGAAGAAAAACATTGTGGAGAATCCTGAACCTGAGAAATGTTCTTAAGTGCCACTGTATATGGGAAAATATAAAACTGTGGATTCCTCGAGTTTGAAATCGCCAATCGTCGTAGACTGACGTGGAGATTACATTACGCACATACCTTGCTTCGGGACGAGGCATATGGCCCTGTAGTGGGTCTCTTAGAGGCTGATGATAATAAGGAATATTTTAGAGAATTATTAATTAATTTTGCAAATAGAATTTAATAATTTTACATTTCAGTTCTTAATGAAAAAGGTAATGTTCAAATAAACGGCAAAAGCTTTCTCTATCCCAATGCACCAATTTTGCTTAAGCCAAATGATGTACGCAGTGACATGATATGTAATGTTGGAGAGGAAGACAAACATAGAGAAATACAGTGTGTGCAAAAGTTGAATGCAAATGAAGGGGAAACGTTAGAACTCGCTTTGGTGAACGAAGGTAAGAATGACATATGAATTAGAAATACTATAATACATATTTGTGTCTATTGTAATATTTTTTAAATCAGTGTTAAATCGATCTCAATAAGTTTTTCTAACTGGATACTAACTATATAAAAATAGAAATGTTCAGATATGTATATTATTATTTTCATATTACATCATATATACAGGCTTTGGGAGTGATGAATCTTATACTTTTCACATGCACGGTTTTAACATGCAAGTCATAGGGACTTGGCAAGATCCTAACAACAAACCCATCGATAGAAGTAACTTTATACAATTGGATAATGATGGGAAAATTGTTAGGTAAGTTGTTCTCCATGGAGTTCTATCTTTGGCGGGTGGTTGGACACGGAAATTATGTCTGGTAGGTATATTGTACACGGAATAACAACTGTTATAGTTGCACGCTTAGTGGCGTGTCCCATTCTAGGATCAGCCTGTATTTATTCATTAATCAACCGAGGTGGTCTGTACCTTACTGGTTTGCGAGCACTATGTATATTATGATAAACTTGCCACAATGATATTACTTTAATTTGGTGTGTTTCGTGATCAGCCAATGTATAATTATCAGCGGAAAGGCTTTTCTGCCTTTATGAATGTGACATCTGCCAATGGACTATAGATCTCTTGGTGCATGCCATCATTTTTAGATTATCGGATACATTGTCACGCTACATTAAAAAATAATTTTAATATTGACGACTAACCCACTAGGAGCTTACTCACTATACCCACGCCTTTGTCTGCATCGTTTATAAAATTAACAACATATTTTATGTACAGAGAAAAAAAATATCAGTAGCACACCGCTTGCCCAACTTCACGTCAAGAAAACATACATCGCAGAACGCTTAATGCTTGTAAAAATCATAGCTCCTTAGAATTTCAATAAATATATGTTAAACTAGCTGTGCCCGCGACTACGTCCGCGTGGAACTTAATGCAAAAAAACTGTGAATGATACAACCATCTGAATGTATAACTGTTTATCTTGTATATTTTTAATCCGACTCTCTAGATACCTGTGGTACTCAAAACAACAGTTAGCCGTGCTTCAGACACCTGCTTATATTTATATGATCGACATGCAAGCTCTCGAAACTATCAAATGAAACTTATAAATGAGCCGTTTTCTGTAAAACACAGAAATAATCTCATTGTTATCTATACTTTTCATTTCAATAATATTCTGTAACCAATAAAAAGATAATTTTAGCGACATCTGTTGTGAAAAAATGTAGTCTGCTATTGCTTCTAAAGACGATTTTTCGTAACATTTATGTTCAATTAACAATTTTAGTTTCTTCATTTTTATATTATAAAAAAGAATATAGGTATAATTGTCCTAAAATGTGATAAGATTCAATAACTTGTAATATTTACAACACAAAATTAATTAGAAATGTACAAATTTAATCATAAATCTTATACGATCGAAAAATAAAAATCATATTTTACTTATACAAAGTAAGTTATTCAATTTATAGAAATATGTAATATTTGTAATTGGCCAATTGTTAGATTGTATATTATAGTAGCAATAGATTTAGAAAATGGCGGTTGAACTCCATCTATTAGCAATTATGCATATTAATTAATTACTGAACTTCTCAGATTATTAATATTTATTTATGTGAAAAAAAATATTAACCATTTTTCTTTTTGTTCTATGTCTTAGTAATATAATACTGTGGCAATGTTATTTATGTTATAAATTACCCTGGGTTTTAGATGAGGCCGAAGTCCATTTACTTATCTATTTTTCTCTCGCATTTAACTCCCGTCGTCATTCAACTTACAATAACTTTTTATAGTGTTAACCGATTTTAATGAAACAAAAATTTTATCTTGCTCTGGAATATGCTTGATTATTTTCTTGCTCGTGTTTTATCAGAACTCTAGTACTTTACCAGTGATGCCTGTTCAAACAAACAGACAGACAGACATTACTAAAAATGATCGAAATGGGTTCTATTACTTATTCCTAGACACCTACAACGATTGTTTTCTCAAAAATCTAAAAAGTACAGACACGTCAGATATACATTCTTATTATATGTATAGATTATTGAATATAATAAGTACTGTCTTTTAAAATAACATTATTTTTTTTAGAAATCTTCAAAATCCACCTATAAAAGATACTATCAATGTACCGAATAAAGGTTTTACAATAGTCAGAATACGACCTGATCGTGGCGGCAGTTGGATGTTGGAGTGCAGATCATGTGTTCTTTCATCGTTACCTACAGCTATTTTAATAAATGTTCCTCAGATATTACCAAAAATTGTTAGAGATACATTACCTAAATGCGGTAATTATAGGCCTCCAGATGTCCTTTTGAACTAATGTTAACAATTATAGACTGATATAATAATCTGTTTGCCTATTTAAGTATTAGTTTTAAACTTAACGTGATGTAAGTAATAATTAATAATAATTCGGAATGTTTACCTTACTTTTAGTGCCTTTGTTTTAGTACCTTTAGTGTATAGATTCAAAGAAACTATTAGAGAATCAGGTGTGTTGTGTCTGAATAATACAATGAAGTATATGCTCTCTAAAAACAACTGAATATACGAAATAAAATACTACTTACGTCTTTTGTAAATACTGCAGCAATGATTTTAAAAGAAACTTAATTTATTTAAAAAAAAAACAATAAAATCTTAGAACATAACATTTATTTTTTTATTCGTCATTCATAAATATGGGTATAAATAAAATCTAAATATTGTGATACATTGGCATACACAGTAGGAGCGCCTTTTTCTCCACAGGGAGATATTCCCCATGATACGATACCAACAACAACGGGGTATTTCACATCTTCATCCTTGTTCTTTAAAACGTAATTCAATGCTATATCAACACCATGATCGCTAGTATCCCTTTTAAAGGCAATATCATTAACTTTATTCGGTTTTTCTTTATGTTGGTTCTCTCCTATATAATTTGAGAAGTATTGTATCAGTGGCCCACCAGAATCTCCACTACAAGCTGCTACGCCACCAGTAAGTGGACCAGTACATATATGAGCGTTTTTATCTAGTTCATTTTTTTCATCAACTTCTTTGATATCTTCAATAGCTTCATAGCATTCTGGAGAAAAGTAATGTACACTTTTTAAAAATGTAGAGTAGATATTTTCCAAATATTTATTGATATATTTACGTTAGTTAATTACGTGACATCTTGAATTTCTAGAAAATATGACAGTTGCACATTCTTTTTAAACAATAAATAGATTATAAAATACTCGTATATGTTCATACCTACCTTTCTACATATTATATTATATAATGTACCAGCGGCCCGCTCCGGCTTCGCAAGGGTACAAAATATATAGCCTATGTCATTCACTGAAAAAATGATTAAAATCGATCCAGTAGTTTTGATTTATTCATTACTGCCCGTGGCCCGCACGCGTTAAATTTGGAGTAACCTCAAAAATAACAGTATTTCTCCACTATTTAATATATGTTATAATACATATAAATGTTCCTCTTCAATCACTCTATCTATTAATAATAAACCGCATCAAAATCCGTTGCGTAGTTTTATAGATTTAATCATACATAGGGATATAGGGACTGAGAAAGCGACTTTGTTTTATACTATGTAGTGATTTTCGTATATGTTAACACTATCCTAAAAAATTAACTCTTACCGTCAAAAGGTATATATGTAACTTCAACTTCTTGTAATTTGCTTGGTAGGTCTGGTATGAATGTTGTAGTCCTTAAAGCACCCCATCCAGCTAGTGTTAGAGGTTGTCTATGCAAATCATAGTCTACCGGCAAATGAATTGGTTGTATCTCTTTAGTTAATGTGAAAGGTGTTCTTGTTTTGAGCATTGCGATATCGTATGGTCCGATTCCTCTAAAAATATTAAAATTATCACAGTAAAGAAACTTTTTTATATACTCTATCAGTTTTAGGGTTTGATTACAATCAAAACGAATGTTAAATGATGATGTGACCTAAAATGGTAATACGTAAAACCTAGAAGGAAACGGCCTCTTAAGTGTGTGTCACTGCCGAAATTAATCTATAGACGGTCTTACTTATAGATTACCGACTTAAGGATGGAAGTGGTAGGTAGCTTGGCGGGCATTACAACTAGCCCTACTAGCCCATCATGTGACTCCAGACCTTACACTTTAGGAAATCGTATTTAAAAAGAGTACTCCACTGCAAAGTTATCTGTTTCGAAATTATTACATTTGTAGTTAATACCCTGAGTATTTTGGATGTGCTATTCTTCTGTCGATTGTAGAAATTTGTACGTATCGGTCAAAATAATCAACATCGTGTGTTCCCGCAATAGCGTCTAGAGGCAGCCATCTAATAAACCATGATTCCGATATGCAATGTCCAGCAGAGAGGATCTGAAATCAATTGGTATATGTTAACGATATTCGATACTATGCCTAATGTTAATTCTGGATTATTGACGGCTTTTCTCGATATATATTCAAAAACCTTACAATTAATCTTCTACCACCGTTCCATTCCTTTTTGTCACCATTTCAGAAATATTTATGAAAGAAGGTATGTTATATTTTTTGTAATAATTTATTAAACATAAGGTAAATTCAGCGGCACCATATTGGCCTTGGCTGCTTTGTCGAGCGCCTTACACTTTACCCCTACTACGCGGCCGGCTGTAATGCGACATGCGATACATGGAGGATAAAAATTGAGGAGATGTAAAAAAAAAATCACTGTAAAAATATCGCGATATTTCTTTTTTTATGAGGACCAAACAAATATGAAGTAAAACAAACAAAAAAAGAATCAAAATATATTCAGTGCTTTTACGTGATGCGGGCAGAACAGCAAACTTCTATCATGCTAGTAATGGCTTACCCAGTTCTCGTTGAGAAGAGCACCGCCACAGATGTGCATTCGTATCCATAATATTCTGGTCTGTAGAGATATCAAATACGGGTGGCTATGAGCTTTGGCTTCATGTCCTCCGACAACTTTACCTTGTGGTGTCCCTAATCTATTTGCATACTCTGAAATGTGTTCTTATAACAAAATTATATATTTTAGTGATCATATTATTTGTAATAAAATTTTTTTTTTTTGTTTTTTGGAAAGATAGGATTTTGAATTTCAGTAGACTACTGGTATTTTTTATTTAATATTTGACCTGTTTAGATCTCAATAGTACATGAGTAATAAATCCTACAAGCTTAGCAAGAGTAGCTTACAAGCTACATTTAAGCTATTCTAACTTCAAAGTAGTAGTTGTCCAAATAATTTTATTAAAAACTCTTTTTCCTCTTGGAAATTGATCTTTGGGAATTCAAGTTTAAAACTGTATGCCATACAAATTTAATGTATGCAAAAGAAGGAGTTTATAAAAAGTAGACTAACATTAGTTTGTAATCATGGAAATTATGTTTGTATAATATCAAAGAGGTAGACAATCACCAATTAAGTAAATAAAGCCAATGTCAGGCAAAGAGTAACAGAGCGTGATCTGTTTGATATTAGCTTACAAGATCAAATACGTAATATGAATTTAAGACGAAAGATTGAGGTTGTTAGGATATTGAATTATGAAGGTTCAGTGTCCTTATTCCTTTTTAAACAGTCACACAACTCATTCATAGGTAAATGACCCAATTTACAATTGAATTTTCCGTCGAGTTAGTCAGTTTGAATTGACATGATTTCAAAAATAATTAACTAAGACTATTCGATGTTACGAAGAATGTTTTCATAAGATCCTAAATTCAAGTATATATCTCGTATTTTGATTATGTAATTCTTAATTTTTGAAATGAGACCTTCTATGTGAAGGCTTTGAAATTTTGATCTGCAACCTTTTTATGTGCCAAAAAGTGGTGGAAGTAAACATTGTGTCGGGTAGAACAGAACCGGCTCTCGTCCAATCACCGAAGTTAAGAGTAACATTGGGAGTAATTAATAAGTGTTACTTTCTGGATATGCATCATAAAATATCAGAGTGGACGTTACTCTGCACTTCAGCCGCAAGTTCTAATTTTTTTTTTGTATTTTACTATTGGCTTATTTTTCTTGTACATTTACTATCAACACAAACCCATTTAGTAATACTAAAAATAGTATAGTGTTTATAGTTATGTAGTTTTGTATCCTTGTGAAGAAACCATATCATGGTGCTAGGGCTATTTCCAATATTTTCCTGGGAAGCTACAACCCACAAGTTGAAAATTTGTCGTCAATCATCGGTTCCCGGGAAGTTCCGGTTCTCTAGGTTTAGCGTGTTTACCATCTTAGACTACACCGTCAATTTACATCAGGTGAGGTTGTTGTCAAACGTTAAAACCTATAAAGTATAAACAATCAATTAATTTATTACATTACCTGCAGATAAAGGAGAACACGAAATTAAAAAGACCAGTAAGGTCACCGAGTTCATAGTATTTGTTTAAAATATCGTTTGGGCACTGTTATACGATGAAGTATAAATGTTATATGATGAAGAACAAGATATAACATTGGTTCAAAGGGATGCTGGTGCGCTAAACATTTTTCTTGATAATTTACTTAACCAGTGTTTCTCAATAAATTTGCTACTTCCATTTTTTTCGATTTACATCTATAACGCATATATGTATTTCGAATTCTGATAATTTTGATCCCCGCCCCATTTACACTACGACTTCCTTCGTATTATAGTCTAGAGATTAATATTTTTGAAGGTAAATATAAATATTTTAACGGTTGATGAGGCATTTTCCTCGACATACCTATATATTTAATAAACATAAGACCAAAGTGCGTATATTTGTTACAAGCATTCATTTCATGCAAGTCACAAAAAGATTTCATTTTAGCATTCAAACATGTGTATAGGTATGTGTGGTTGTAGAAATATATTCATTTCTATTTATTGGCAGACAGTATTAAAATTAATATTTTTATATTGACAAATATAAAGTTTGATTTATTAGCAGCAGTGCTCGCGCTGCGGTTACGTCCCGGTTGTAAGTGTGTCGTTAAGAATACTTGAACACGCAGAGTTTCAATACAGTCACAGGGGTAGTATCCAATTATGGCTAGTCTTAGAACTTTGGTCCTTTTGAAATTGGTTGTAAATAGTTACATGAGTTAAAATCTGGTAATTCACATGCTTGTATGCTATCTTAAATAACAATATTCAGGATATATTATTGTTTATGACTCTCTTCTTTTGGTGAGACAGTACCGATATGGTATGGTACATATTCTTTGTTATTTAAGGTATAACAAGGGATAAAATTTTATAAAGTTTGAGCAGATCTGTCGAACATTTACTACAAACGTGATTTAATATTCTGTCAATTGATAGCAACTGTTTACTAAGCGTACGGGTTATTATAATATTGGGACAAGGCCAAAAAATAAAACGATGCTTTATCAACTGTCATATGTTATTTATTGGAGAAGCTAGAGAACGTAATTTTCAGAATTGTGTATTTTTTTAATAGTTAATGAATCTTTATAAGAAACAAGAAAGATATTAAACTAATACTTACTCACCTAATTATATATAAAATTTTGATCTACGTTTGTTCGTAATTCTTCTTCTAAATGGCGAATGATACTTTTTTCTACTTATGGTGTTCACTGGATTGTTGGACTATAGTTGGAACTCGCCAAATGGTTGCTGTTGTCGAGATCCATATTTTTTGTTTTAAGTCCTGATACCACTTGATAGTTTTTAACTCTAGACAACAATACAAGTTGTGCTAAGGCAAGGCTTTCCTATCGGATCCTCTAGTGACTATGACTAGAGTGTAGTCTGTACATTCTAAATACAAATAAAATTGGAGAATCTGTTATTTGTTTGGGTTAATCTTAGTTTTAACGGTATATAAGAGACTTTTAGGATATACGCTTCATATCAGTACTATGCTTTTCCATAGTGGCTAATTTATTGTAAAACTTATTAGAAGTTAGAAGTTAATTACAATTAAAAATATAAACGGCAGTTTACAATTAAGCCACACAAAACTCGTAGTTCCCATGAAACATCTAAAACATTTTGTCGAAGTTTGAAAATAGCACCAAAGATAGAGAAGTAGTAGAGTAATAGGTTAGCTTGGTATAGGCACGTCAGGGGTCAAGTGGGGATGAGATACTTGTACCTCGGAACCGCAGGGGGTGGACCCACAGGCGAATACAGTTCCCTCGTGGAGCCTTAGCCTGCCTCCCAAGACCGTCAGTGCGTGGTGAAGAGCCACATCCTACACGAGGTGACCCTGTCTAGCAGAACACTACGGATCTAGGCTAGAGAGCCGATAAACACTCCTGGGGCTCGGTTCCAGAACCGGGTCGGGGCGTATACCCCGGCAGACGGCGCCCCTCGCAGTACCCCTCTGCTTATCAGAGGGGACAGGGGATGGGGTAAGGACGGGCCTGCTGTGGCAGGAAACCACATTAAAAAGTGACAGAGGGGAGGCCTTCGGGCGGAGGGAGAGGGAGAAAACCTCGTTAAAAAGTCACCGTGGTAGAAAACCACGTAAAAAAGTTACAGGTGGTGGTGGTTGGAGGGGGTGACCCCTTGACTGCCAAACCGGACCAAGGAGGGAAGGGGCTGGGGACTTGACTTTCCATTGCACATTGATTCGGTAGACGGGTAGGCAGCTTGACCGGGCTGTCATCGCGGTCAGGGCGTACGCGCTGGGCCTTGTCGCCGGGGTGGCATGGTGCTTGCTTGTTCGATCCCGTGCCACTCCATAGCGCGGCAGACGGTATCTTGTAGGTTTTTTTAGTCAGTAAGAGTCTGACACCCCACAGCTCCCCAGGGCTGTGGGTGTCCAATGAAGGATTTCTTCCCACATTAAAAAAAAAAAAAAAAAGGCACGTCATGAGGAGAGATGAAAGCTACGTGACTAGAAATGTCTTTAGTATGAAGGTGGACGGATTTACAAGTAGAGGAAGACCGAAAAAGGTATGGACAGATTGTGTAAAAAATGATATGTGTATAAAAGTTGTAAATGCTGAGATGACGTCTGACAGGGGAGAATGGAAAAGAAAACATGTTGTGCCGACTCTACTTAGCTGGGATAAGGGTGAGAAAATGATAATGAAACACTGATTAGAAAATAATAGCTATTGTACCTGTTTTTGATTGAGTTATAAGGAGATAATAGGTGAGCTAAAACTTTGGTTTTCCGGTAATATGTGTGTAAAAAAAAAACGGAAGCAACGTATTAATAATTCATTTTATTTTTCCTGTAGGATGACTACTAATATTTTATGTAGTTTTTTATAGATCTTAAATTTACTACAAGGCTTAATTTAATACAAATACGGGTAAGGGGCAATCCATATTCCAGACCCATCACAGGTATATATTTTAAAACAAAAAAAATACCCTGTGCCCATAATTAAATTGCTTAGAGCTGATTTATATATGTCTTCAAAATGTGTATTTATTAAGTCCCACGTTGAATATAAAAATTATATGGGTACTCAGACAAGTAATTTTTATATATACTCAATAAACACAAGCTTACATATTTTCAAATATCTGCTCTCAAAGCATTCCTATACTGCGGCAATATTAAAATGGGAATGAAATATGACTACTAATAATACCATTCACAATGAATATAACTTCAAATAAAAATATATATACGGCTGCAATCAACGTTGTAACAATCAAGTACCGTAACGAAATTATTACGGCCTCAAGTCTCATTAACTCATGATACTTGAGATTAAATACAGATATACGTTTATTAAAACAACTTAGATATAATATTCTCATCGTAAAATTTGAAACAAAAGACAAAGAAAATGCAAATTCTATATACTTATATACCTAATGCTTGATATTCACATACGATGTGAACAAATAAAGTTTCACTAACAACGAAATAATTAACTAAAATTTTCAAAGCGATTTCATCTATTTATATTTATTTGCACTTAACCCATTAATAGTCATATAAAATAATTAACATAAAATCTACTATAGCGGATTAAACTGAATAATTAAATCTAAATTTATTTACAAATCTATAAAACGAGTAACAATATTTTTTTATATCTATATCATTAATATTATTAACGGCATAAAATTGTTATATAAAGATGTTTCTAGAAATCGTCGATACCGTGAAATCAAATCTTTAATATTTGGTAATAATTATTCATTGATTAAAATTACTTTGGTACTATGATATTTATGGAAGATGGTTATTAAATTGTACAATAGCACCTTAAAATAAAATTATTTACAACATCAAAACAGTTCTATCTGTTTTTTATTATTCTTACGTTGTGTAAAACAACTGAATAAAGAATTATGGCATTACGTGATGCTAGAGCGTTCGTTTCATCGATCCTTGTATCTTGTTAACTGGTATAATTGATGTATCCTAAGTATAGTCACATGGTTCTGCAGTTCCACGGATCATTATGTCACGTTTTTATTGATCGCTGTGTGAGAATCTCGACAAGTTCGTGGTATTCGTTCGAGATATACGTGAGTTCATCTAGGTATATTCAACATTTCAAGATCGTTTGTGTTAGTACTCGATACTATCAGTGTATCGGGTAAAACGGTGGTGTTATAGATGGTAAATGATGTCCACATCGAGGGAAATTCGGTGGAACAGGTGGGAGATCGCCTTGTGACCCTATGTGCAATATCAGGTTCATCCCGATGACTATGTGGTATATGAAATGGCAGTGAAACAACCAGTATCCTGTAATGGAACAGAGAATTTGGATTTATTTCATACTAGCTGATACCCATGATTTCGTCTGCGATTTTTATTATCTTAACAATATATTATATGTATAGAGGCAAGACACATAAGCTCCCTAACCGCTTGCCCCACTTCTCCTCTGTGAGTGAACAAATATCGTTAATGCCTAGTATTTAAAAAAATCTTAGTTTCTTAAAACTTTAATAGCGTTGTATTAAATGACGATATCGTGATCATTTTTTTAGATAAGGACGAAGGTGTCTAAAAAGTAAAACTATAAAAAATTATTGATGTTTAAGCGATACGCGGACAACGGCAGATCAGTAAGTACCTTTGTATCTATATAGAAATAATAGAATAATTTGACAAATAATTCAGCTGGAATATGACTATACTTGGATAATATTGTAAACTAATAAATGAATGCAATTCTATATGGACAATAAATAATAAATATGTTTAAGTCTTAGCATTTTAATATCTTTTACTAAATCAGTTGAGAATATTGTTAACCGCTAAATTTGGTAAAGGGTGTTTACGATCAATACATTGTTCGTAGCAGCTATTATAGTAGTTGAGTTCGTCTGTCATTACAACTCAACTACTAGGCCCAAAAATCAGAACTAGGTATAATGTTCATACTCATCATCATCATCATCAGCCTGTAAGAAACACACTGCAGGGTCATAGGCCTCTTCGTGAAGGAATGGGCATAATCACTGCGCCAGCATACAGCGTATTGGCGATTTCATAATCTGAGAAATCCACAGTTTTAAATTTTCTCAGATACGGTAGTACTACAAGAACATTTCTCAGGTTCAGGTTTCCTCACAATGTTTTCCTTCACTGTCAGCCGCTAGTGTTACCAATTTAAATTAGTACATGTATGTGAATTTCGAAAAATTATTTGCTACATGTTGGTTCGAACTTGTAGATATCGGACTAATATTTCACCGGTCAAAACAATAGACTACCACGACATTTCATAGGCTTTAGGTATAAAATTGATCTCCCAAAATCCGGCTGTTAATTTATTACGGCTTTTATACAAGTTCCGAAGTTCATCTGATGATAGGCAAATATCTTCGAGAAATAAAATTCTATCGACAGTTCTCGTGGTAAAGCCATTGCACAGACATCACTACAAGAAGCTTGACTGTGGATAGAAACTTTTTTATACCTGGGTTATCTGCTTTTAGCCTTAGAACAACATATCCGTTGTTAGGAACAGCGAGCGTATCTTTGAATGGAGGTAAGTTATATTGTCTGTTTAGTAAGCCTTTTCTGTCTAAATCTAATGTGTGCTTCAAGTTGATTTTCTTGATATTCTTGTCTGGTGATCGGCCCATACCGATAACGTTATACGACGTGCCGTGTAGATGGAACGGATGTGAGAGATTTGGTGATTGCACTGTAAGATGTAATTTTTTTATTAATTTTTATAGATATTTCACTAGTTAATAATCGTAAATGATTTTGTAATTGTGTATATTGATTATACGCTTAATATGTATTCCAAAACAAATAATTGGCTAGCTTATAAATACTAGTAGTTTGTTATATCATTAACTCATGTCGTAAATTACAGTGTCTAGGATTTTTCTCGACTGTGCCTATAGTGTCACTTCTCAGGTTAATCATACTCAAGATATGCACACACTCCTGGCAAAAGTTATAGTTTATTCATTTTGCATCGCAGCACTCTTGTCTTTTGTTTTGTCTTTGAGTTGCGTTCCATAAGAACTTCTTTCTACTAACATCTACTACATATATGTAAATTTATTCTAAACCTTTAGTTGCCTTGCAAAGCGTAATAATCTAGGTTTTATTTAATTTAGTTTATCATTTAAATGAACATTTTTCATTCGATCCTCTAAGTTATATTGTACATATAAACATTCAAATGTCCTGTATATTTTATGGTAAGCAAATTTATTATATACAGAATTGAAATGAACTGAAATTGATTTGAATGGTTTTTAATATAATCTATATTTATAGTGATGTTTTATACCACTAGTAGATTTATATTTTTATTGGTACACCTATTACTAATTACATCAATTTATATTTGATTTAGTTAACAAATTTTGTATTTCATGAATAATAAATACCATGTTTCAATTGTTACCTTCATCAACTAGTACGATTTCTACAATAGAATTCAGCGGTACATCTATCATGTGCGTGCATCGACAGTCGACAGGACAGTTTGGAGGCCTATTGTCTCCATTACAGAAGAGATCTGGGGAGAGCTCGTGCATCTGCGACAGAGGCGGGGCTGGTGGAGCGCTATAAGATATTTCATCGACTAAACTGAGGACGTGATCACCGCCCGGGGCCACTGCAATCAATATTACATTTGATATACAAAAATGAATTCCAAAGTTACATACATTTGTGATGAAATAGTGAGGATGGATTAGTAGTGATAACTCAGACAACGATTGTTGGATTCTCACGGGTAGAAAATATCGCAATAAACCTTCAGCATAAACTACGGTTCAGACATACTATGCTATTTTTTATACTTTACTAGCAGGCACGGCGGACATTGTCCTGTCCTGATAATAAAAAATATATACTTATGTGCATGAAATGCTTAAGGTAACTAATGAATTCAATTTGATAAGGATTAATATTGTATTCTTCTAAATAGCCTTCCAATTACCTCATTGTATGTGACCATGTTTTTAGAAGATTAATGGGTATAGTTAGTTTACTTTTCTTTAGTTTAAAGATAGTTATCCTTAAAAGATAGGTTATAGGCGATCGCAGACTTTTATGTAGATCCTATAAAAGCGGAATATCTCCTTATGCATTATTTTGTTATATCTCAAAAAAATTAGGTAACGTTTTCGATGAAAGTTCCCAGGCGGCTTCACTTTCTCCAACACTTCCAAAAATTATCGTTATATTTCAACCAATTTACACAAAACCCTGACAAATTAATTTAAATTACCCTAAACCTTCCTCACGTATTACTTTATTTATTGGGGAAGACCGCGGTTTAATCCGTTCAGTAGTTTTCGAGTTTATCGCGAACATACAGACAGACAGACACACGGAACGCGGTGGACGACTTTGTTTTGTAATATGTAGTGATAGGTTAACGTTTGACCACAGTCTCATCTTATGTTAAATGATGATGTGGTCTAAGATGGTAGTGACACTAAACCTAGAGAGGTACTGACTCTCAATTGCTGAAATGACTGTAACAAGACTTTTACAAATTGTGAAAGTTTCTAGTGTATTATGTATATACATTTCATTAGGCGGTGATGATTTTAAATTGACAAAAGGATTGATTGAGATCGAGTAATAATCACACAATCTAATTACAATTGAAACAAAAGAACAAGTGAATTCCATGAAGTAGCAAAACCCAACAGTTCAAGCCGAGGCGCACCGTGTGCCTTTGGGCTGATCGCCTAAATAAATCGGGTGAATGCCATAAGCGCTTCCTTTAGTAGTATTAGTATTAGCGAATCTGTAGAGACCTCAGGGCCAACAGGGTATTTCAATTCGAAAAAAAAAATACAAATGAAGTAGCAAAACTATTTTGATAATGGAAAAGGTGCAAGCATCGACTATAGTTAAAATAATATATAACGATGTAATATAATACGTACCTAAATAATTGCTGTATAAATTTTCCTTAAACAAATCTTTTGGCTTGTAAAAATGAAACCGAAACGGCAAGAAAATCTTCACATCAGGTCTCTCTTGTAAAATATCTTTATCTATAGCTCTGGCAGATTTCAAATTACTAACACATACCGCATCGTTTCTTTTTATGTGGCACATTGCATCCAGGGGATTCATAACCTGATAAATAAATAAATATTTATAGCATAGTTTATAAATAAGTACATTCGTTATATTATCAAAAGCATTTACACTGTATATATTAATGAATATTTATAAAGGATAAGCAACATAATTAAATTAGTGATTTTAGAATATATAAAAATATACAACCTTTAATATATTTGTGCTGTTTGCTGTTCTATCCATTATTGGCCTTGCCCCTTCAATAACTCCAACCAAATAAATTATCAAACTAAAACTTACAATACGTCTTTGTGCTTAAAATAAAATATATACAATCTATTATGTACAATCGTTTCTAATACTAATTTCCTTGGTGAATTTACAGTGGAGCAATAAATAAACACGTATTTTTTATAAATTTTATTTAAGAGTATAAAAAATATACACTTTCAGTAAATAATATTAATAATAGATATTGTTATTTTAATCAGCATCATGCATCAGCATTTGTAGTACAAAATATGCTGTGTTGATATTCGTTGTTATTAAGTGCATCTTAATACAATTTTCAGTAGACTAGGGTCCGCTATAATATTTGATAACAGATTTTTCCACTTTTACGTTGGCACGAGATGGACTACTGGAGGTCCCAGTTCTAAATATAATTTAGTTAATACTATGGTAACTCTGGAAATTTACTTTAATAGTATAAAATATGATAGTTATAGACAGTCTTCATTGTTCATCGGATGTGTTAAAGACTTTCAAACTATTCTTAGGGTGAGTGTATTTATTTACAATGTTTCGGTTATTTACAAATTTCTTAAAATATCATGTGAATATTCTTTTAATCGGATTAGAAACTGCTCAAAAACCAGATTATATTGTTTGAAAAATATTTTTAAATATATACAAGTAATAAATATAATTGGTGAAATATTATAATGGCAAGTTGTTAGTTAAAGTTAAAATAAATGAAATTCATGTTAAAAGTATAACACTAAAGACGAAAACATTGTTGATTTACCAGCCTCAAAAGACATATTTTAGGCGATATCATGATTAAAGTAAAAGAAAATATCACCGAATATGGCATAATAATTGAAATCAACTTGTAAAAGGCAAAAGAAACAGTAGGTAACTGTTTAAATAAATTCACAAACCATCATAACTCCCGTTGAATCATTCTAATATAAAATAAACACATAAAGGCAGAATCGAGCACTTCGAATCCGCCGGACACATCACACAAAACAAACATAAATTTACACTTAGTTAACATTATTAATTCAACTGTGATGTACTTAAATCAGTACACAAGTAAACTGGGTTGTGTCCTAGGAACCGTTTAGTTAAGTCCTATGGGAGGGAAGATGGTCTCCGCATGTGGGGAAGTTGGGAGGAACGGGAGGAAGGTCAGTTTGGGTGCCGACTTGGAGGACAACGTTCATGCCTATAACGATGTGGAACAGGAAATGGCAGTGGAGAAGCCAGAAGCCCGGATTATTAGCTCTGAAACGCAAAATGACGTAGCCATTGTTCGGAACAGCAATAGTATCCTTCGCGGGGGGTAAGTCGCCTTGTTGAAGATGACGTTCCAGTAAACCTCTTCTGTCTAGGTCCTAAAGCGTGCTTCAAGTTAATTTTCTTAACGTTCTGGTCGGGCGACCGGCCGATACCAATCACGTTGTAAGCGTATCCGTGCAAGTGGAACGGATGAGATAAGTTGGTGATTTGTACTGGAAAGTGAAATGCACAATCGCTAATTATCATCATCCGTTTTGTAATCATGAATAATTAATCTAAAACTTTAATAGGAATAGAAACTATGAAAGTGAAGAAATCTTCTCCAATAATATTACTGCAAATAATTCATATAAGACTGAGTGTTGGAATTAGGAATGATTTTAATGAGACAAAAACATGATATGTACAATTTTTTTACATACCTTCGTCTACCAACACTATTTCCACTACAGCGTTTAGAGGAATATCGACTTTATGAGTGCACATGCAATTTTGTCCACAATTTGCTGGCCTGTTATCACCGTTGCAGAATTGGTCTGGATTGATGTCATCATATTGACTGATAAGAGGGGCTGGTGGTGCCATATATGAAATTTCATCTATCAAACTGATTACGTGTGATCCACCAGGAGCAACTGTTGAAGTTATATTAATGTGAATTTTCATACTATATATAAATACAAACGCAATTTAACCTTCTTTTAATGGCACATTAGTGTAAGAAATTACAAGAATTTTATTGATAAACTTGCAGTAATAGTAAAACAAGATAATAGTCAAATTTACAATACAAAACGTACTGAGAATAACGTTAGGTTAAGTAGCGGTTGGTATTAAAAATAAAATAATGAAATTACAAATAAATTTACCTAAGTATCTGTTGTATGTGTTTGGCTGGAAAAGCATGTCTGGTGTGTAGACAAAGAAACGGAACGGTAAGAAGATTTTAACATCAGGCCTCTCTTGAAGGATGGCTGGGTCAATGTGCCTGGCATTTTTCAGCTGGCTGACGCAAATAGCGTCGTTCCTGGATACATTACACACGGCATCCAAAGGGTTCATCACCTGAATAGTTAGTAGGAATAAAGGTACGTGCAATTACTAATAATACGTGCAAAATTTACAATGCTACGAAAACTACTGTTTTTAATGTACATTATAATAAACTAACTACTAAAAAATATTCATTCAATGAAGTGCAATCACACACCTTTATTTTATATTCAAAGTCGTGCATGATAATTGTAATCATTCAACAGTTACATTATCATACTTGTACTAACTTGAAATAATTAATTGGTATTTTATATTTACAAAATCGACAAAAACCGGTAGTTGGGTAGCTGTACAAGTGCAATTAATTAATGAAAACTTATAATTTTATAGAAATCTAATTTATCCGCTGTTGAGAAAACTTATTCACGGAGAATCGATAACGGCGTTTAAATTTGAGCAACAGAGTTCTTAGTTTGTAGTTCGGCTTCATTTTATTGAGGTTTTCGTGTCAGAACCAAGAATCCACTGTGCAATATCCGCCGCTTAATAATCGCGTACATTAGTCTCATGACAGCTATTCTAAAAGAACTTCCAACAACGTACGCTGCGGAAGATCCACTCATCAACCGAATTGTCGATATTTATATTCGCGAAGTGAATCAAATATTTACATTAATCGGTCATTATTATTTATAATTTACAATATTTATTTTGTTGGTTTCAAAGCTATATATATGACTTACCACTCCCTGGGGAATGCCTACGTCGTATGTAGGTGATGCAGAGGATGGCTGGTAAGGACCTCTCGCGTATCTGAGGATACCTAATTGTTGTGTACGTTTAATTCCACATTCTCCGAGTCCTCGCACCTGAATCCAATAGGCTCCAGGGATATTATTCGCTTCGATAACAAAGTCGTATCGTTCGCCTGTAAAAAAAATATGTTCATAAAACCGATAACTAGAGAATAATTAATGATTCAAGGAGGAAGTATGCGTAGTAGTATTATACAATCTCTGACTTCGCTTCAGTGGGTGCACTACTTAAGCGCATACATTATTACAACATAACAAAAAGGCGTGTCTTCAAATTGCGCCGGATTATCACGATTATTTATTGGTTGAATAACGAGTTTCTGTTTAATTAACAATATAAAAAAACGAACATCGATAAGTTGTAATAGCGATGTTAATTAAGTAAGGCTTACTATAAAGATTTAATTTATACAAGTGTACATAATCGCTTGGGTAACAATAATTAATATTTTTTACAAAACTCTTTGTATAAGTAGTATTACTTAATTATGTTTCTCACCTGAGAACGAAATGATGGTGTTTACTTGAACAGGCTGTACCGGCTCACCGTCAGTTGCTATTACAGTTAAATTGTGGCCTTCGAAAGTGACCTGCGCAGGGCAAACGGAGGCGAAAGCATTAATCATTCTGAACCTGTATCTTCTTCCGGGGGTAATCGTGAACACTTCGAGCGGTGTGTTGGTCATGAAACCGGTATTCGGGTCTCTGAATTGTCCTTTGCCGTTAATTAAAACATTTTCGGGATCCTGGCCGGTGTTGACGGCGAGACGACCGGGATACCTCTCAGCAGCATCTTCGTGCAGCCAATCACTAAGCAACATGATGTGGGTAGTCAAATCATAGTCGTAAAGATGACTGTTAGGGTCCTTGGACGGGGGTTGACGAACCACGATACTTCCGTACAATCCATCTAGTTTCTGGAGACCGGTGTGAGCGTGCCAAAAATGAGTTCCAGCATTACCTTGCCATTGATATCTGGAATGAAAGCGATTATTCTATAATAAATATTGGATTTAAAAGCAAATATGAGGATGCAATTAAGATATTTATACAAAATGTAAAAATGCTCGGACTTCAAATGTACCTTGGTTTGTACATTTGTTTTTAATTATTGTATTATAAGAACTTAATGAAATATAAAACTACAGTTTATAATCCTCAGTTAAGTTAAGCAAATGTATTACAATTTAGCTTTATGCCATAAAACGGACTTAGGGAGTGAGTTGTCACTATCATTGGTTGGAATTACTTTATCTAACAGTAAATTATACTTATCATCAATGAACAGGATATGTTATTGTTAAGTTTTTTTATAATTTCAAATTAATATAAATTATAAAAGTAATGTTATTAATCAATCTGTAAACTCATTTGTAATATTAATTATGAAATTATTCACCTGAATGTGTTTCCTTGTTGGATAGGGCACTGCGTCACAAATGGTACACCGTCATAGTATTGAGATCCTCGTTGCCAAATTCCGTGCCAATGGATAGTTACTTCCATACCCTCCATGTGGTTCTCCACGTCAACGACTACTTTGTCATTTTCGCAAACTTGAATTGATGGTCCAGGGATCATTCTATTTGCTGAGAGGATACCACGTTCGACGCCATCAGCTAACACGCATTGACAATGAGACCAGACTACGTTAGTTGCGTTGGGAGTGCATACTTGACACGCCCTGAAACAATATTATTTAGTTATTTAGGATTGTTTAAACATAATATGACATAAGATAGAAAGTTATATTTTATTTCCTTATCAGTTTCGCTCGATTATATTGCTATTTCCTCAGAGTGTACGTTGAAACAGCTTTGTTTGCATAAGTTCTGTCGTCATTTATCAATTACGTGCCTGAACGGAATTTGGTTCACCTGCCTTCTTTACTTAGGTTCGACATTGAAACTAAACTGGTTAGCTCGTGTGAAACAAAGCGTAAAATGTGCGAAATGAAAACGTCGGTCTTTAGGTCGTTACTTTGGCCACGAAATCTATGAACTTTAAAAAAAAACAAGTGAATCTACACTGTGACGTAATAGATTATAAAGTGAGTTACTAAATTTGATTCTAGTTTTTTTTAGATTTAGCACTAATATTAGTGATATGTAGTGATTTTATAAAGAAGATTTGTATCTCTAAAAATCTTACTAATCTAAATTGAATAGGCTTCAGACAGTTATTTTAATTATCTAGATTTGAGTGTGCTGCGTGGGAGGAGCAACGCCGTATTCTGGCTGCGGTGGTAGGTGTGGACCTCTCGCTGCCGAGTGTGGTAAACGCCATGCTCTGCAGCCAATCAATGTGGAACGCAGTAGCCTCCTTCTGCGAGGAAGTCGTCTCGCAGAAGGAGGCGGTGGAGATGGTCCGCGAGCTGGACCCTCGGAGCGGCCGTCTCCGCCAACGGAGGGCGGGTGGGAGGAGGGGGCGTTTTGCTCGCCTCCTTCCACCGTCTTAACTGGACCTGGGGGGGTGGGTCGGGGGGCCCATCTTCCCATTGCACAGGTTCGGCGGACGGGGGAGACGATCGGTGTGTACATGGTCGTCTCCGGACAAGGTGGAGGCCCGGTGGCGCTCTTTGACACTGGGGCAACTGCTGGAGCGGCACGATGAATGTTTTAGAGATCTCGTGCCGCCCCAATCCCATAGCGGCAGATGTACACCGTGGGGTTTTAGTGAGTAGGAGTCTCACACTACACACCCTCTCCCCCGGGAGGGTGGCGTGTCCATGAAGGATTTCCCCACGAACAAAAAAAGATTGAACACTATTGCGGATACTGTCAATGACGATAAGATTACATTATAGGTAATTTGGACTAAGTAAACGTTATATTAGATATAATGTATAGGAGTTTTTACTGTTTCTATATTTACTGAATGGTATATCTTGCTTTGCTTATTTTATTCATTAATTTTGGTTGAAAATTGTGATAGAAATCTATAGTGTCTATATTAATATATACAATTCTTACTACATTATAATTATAAATGTGTATGCAAGATTATACGAGTATTCTATTCTATGTACGCTCAATAGACGGTTTGCTAGTATTTTTAAGAAATAAGTTTGTAAATGCAGTTTCTGAATTTAATCAGAGGAAGGGTCTAGCCTGTTCATCAGTTCAATCATTTCCATGTTTAAGTTTCGATGAAACATCAAAAACTATTTTCTAGTGAATAAAGTCGCTACAACTACTATTTTTATATAAAATGTTTAGAAAGATTAATCATGGTTAGTAAAGTAATTAATCACTTAATTATGCTAGAGTTTATGGGTTCTAATCGTTATTTAATTGTATATTGTTTTACTGAAATTGTGGGTTATATGAAATATTATCAAATAAGGTGTATCAATCTTGAAACAGATACTATTGTGAAATTATTACTTACGCTCCTAAAACTGTGTACAATTCCAAAGTAAAGTGATAATAGCAAATCCTCGGAGGTTCATTTTCTCGGCAAGCTCTGGCACACTCATCAGGGGCTGATAAAGCTGGATTCCTTCTTAGTTCAGCTGTGGCACTGCTCGTGAAATCTAAATGTTTCAAGGATAGTTTTCCATTGACATTTCTCGAAAGAGTTGGTAACGGATTATTCCTAACTCCTCCACTAAGTGGACCGCTGCCACTGTGTACAAAAGGATTTGACGAAGGTCCGACTTGTACTTCCAATGCTTCCTAATGTAGATCCAAAGGGATCATTAGCGGTTGGGTGAGTTTGTATAAGCCCGTGAGTCGAGGAGAATGGGTTACTCGCAGTATCTCGGAATGTAGAGGTTGTAGCGGATTGCCACCATGATGCCGATGTTGATTGATCGTCCGCAGAATTAATGGCTTCTGTAAAGAAAAATGATTCAAGTTACCACTTATAGAATACAGATAAATACTACTAGAATTAAAATACGACTTACGTAACGTTAATCTTTACATTGCAGTAAAATGTTAAAAAGTAACACGGGGCGACATTTTGCATCAGTGTTTTATATAACATTTTACGTATTTCTCATGCTTACAAAAGATTATAATAATTGATAAAGTTATAATAACGATACAAATAGATGGAATATTGTAAATCACTGTTCCTTTTACTATTGCTGTAACCTAATTGTAATATGTAATAAATCTGTAACATTTCTCGATAGGAACAACGGCAGTCAGTATAACACATTCAAGTGATTAGTTTCTCGGATAAGACATTAGGACATCGACAGGTGCATTAATGCAAATTCGTTGAATGAGATCTCAAATTTACCGCGAACAGAGTTTTGTTCTGTCACGGGTAATTAAAGTATTATCTTCAATAGCAATACACATTGCGGTTACATGGTTCAGTGCGTTCACATATTTACGAATTCAGTTTACACATGTATTTTATTTATTTTTATAATGTTAGCGTTATTCTTAAGTTCCGATTAATTTTTCATCTATAAAGACATTTTATAACAATGATAAAAGTTTAAAATGTTACATATAAGTTGTGATATTACTTTAATATGCGACTTGTGAATTATGTAGTATGTTATTCATGAGGGCTACTTATCATTAATCAATATTTATTAATGTTACTAATTGAATAACTACTTTAAATAATTAAACGGAAGTCTTCTGTGCTTTTTTGTCATGTCATGTAATAATATAAGTAGTTTTATGCGTAATTATTTAATTTTGCTCCAGTTATTTGCATTTTCTATTCACGTTCAATGAATATTTGGGTTACCTACTTTAACTTATGAATGAGTTACAGTCAACGATATTTTAAGTAAATGTACTGATAATAAATATCATTGATTGCAGTAATGTCTCAGGAACAATGGCAAATCAACTGCTAAAACTATAATATATTGCAAGTGAGTATTAGCTTTTAGTTTTCGTAACTGGCTCAGCAGGGACTCCGGTCTTACGTCCTTAAATTAAAGGACTTTTACTTCCGTGTTTGTTAGAATCTGTAGCGATTTTAATGTAACTTTAATCGAATATTGAAAGCCCAGTTACTATCGCGGTTTCGACATAATTTGCTTACTCAACAATTTAAGGTTTAATGCTACCTGTCATTGTTAAAGGCTTTTTTTCATCATAGACTCCTTTTGGGGCAAACCTTGAGCAAAATTTAACTTTTATTTCCTTGTTAATAAAATCTTTGAATGTTACCATTCTGGCAAACGGCGATTCGTTATGCTGTCGAAGTGTAATCACGACACCGTCGTTTCTTAATATTACGGAGCCAGTTCCGCTCTATTAAACAAGTTTTATTTTATTTATTCTCGATTGTCATCTTAATTTTGCGAATAAGGGCCTTACATAAATGAACATTCTATTAGAATGCGTTCTTTTGTATTTACTGTTATGTTTTATTTCTGATACTATTGTGCAAGTTGAGGTATTATTTTTTGAAACTACGACCATAATTATGTATTAGGTAAACGTTTGTTGTGGTTAGTCTAGGATTTTAACGAAATCCTATTGAAAGTTTATTGTATAGGCTTAAGGAAAAAAGAAATGAATTTCAATATTGCCTTTATGTCGTCACACATGTTACATTTTGGAGACGGTCCTTACAGATCCAAAAGTCAAAGTGTAACCGTAATATCTACGTGGTGTGCGTCACTCTAATGTGACACGATGCAAAATGGAGCGATAATGTATGAAGAATTAAGAGCGAAATGAGCAGAATATCGGTAATCGAATAGAGAAACATGATTTCGGAAAAGCTTATGTTTTATAAGGTGATGGATATCGGTAAAAAAATATAATACTGACGCTGTTTTATCGTATATATTGAAATAGACAATGTGTTAGGAAGTTTTTATTACGAATTATATAGTTGCCTGTGAATGAAATAATATAAATACAGCAGGTGAAATTAGAAAGGTTACTTTAAATTGTATCGTATTAATTAGCATTTCAAAACGAGTTTGCAATCGTTTTCAAATTATATTAAAGAATAGATAAAGCTATTCATATATTACGCTGAAAAGATTTGAAACCGAAATTGGTTCAGATTGAAGTAATTAAAGTTTCGTCGTAGCGTCGAAACCACATCTATTAATGTAGATTCAAATCCTACAATGAGCTTATCTACCACCATTAATTCAAAATCTATTGCCAAGCATCCTTTAGGTGTTTTTCGGCACCTGTACTTGAAAGTCAGTTCCTTCTAAGTTTAGCGTATTATCATGTTGGTTCCCATCGTTTCTTAACATCAAATAGGTACTAAAAACACTACGTAAAATTAAATTGATTGATTCTCAATATGTACATCTCATTTACATTCATCCAACCAAAAAATATGCATTTAAGGATTACTTCCTGAGAAGGTCTAAGTTAATTCAGATATCGTAACATAGACCGGTAAAATATTGTAATTACAAAGTGCAAATTACAGTTACATTGTAAAGACGATTGTCATGTGTTTTTTTTTGTACTAAGCCAGGGAAATTTTAGACTTCCTGTTTCTAAGTCATTGGGTTGTTATGCAGGTATTATGTGCATAAACGTAACGTTGTTGTGATTGTAATTATGGGAACAAGGTATGCGGCGAAAGTTACTAAGATCAGTAGTATTGTTATTTCGTGTATATACACGTATAAAGACGTAACACTTTATACGAGGTGTGTTCAAAAAGTATCGCGAATTTTGTGTTTTTTCAAAAATTATTTATTTATTCATGAATATCTATTTTGTCCCCTTCAAAGTAATCCCCATGAGATATTATACACTTGTGCCAACGGTTTTTCCAATCTTCGAAGCACTTCAAAAAATCATTTTTTTTTATCTTGTTCAGCTCCTCCTTCGATGCCGTCTTTATCTCGTCAAGAGAAGCGTAACGTCGTCCTTTCATGGGCCTCTTCAGTTTAGGGAACAAGAAAAAGTCACAGGGGGCCAGATCTGGGGAATACGGTGGCTGCGGCATCATTAGTGTGTTGTTTTTGGCCAAAAAGTCGCGCACAAGCAACGATGTGTGAGCAGCGGCGTTATCGTGGTGCAAAAGCCAATTTTTGTTCTTCCACAAATCCGGGCGTTTCTGGCGGTATGTTTAGGTCCTCAGCAACTTCTCTAACGGTGATTCGACGATTGGCCAATACCATTTTCTCCACTTCATTAATTTTTTCGTCTGTTGTTGAAGTGCTCGGGCGTCCGGCACGCTCTTCGTCGTTCACATCTTCTCGGCCTTCTGAGAACATTTTGTACCACCGATAAACGTTGCTTCGGTCCAAGGTAGCTTCTCCGTATGCCACAGTCAACATTCGGAATGCATCCGCGTACTTAATTTCGTTTTTCACACAAAATTTGATACAGGTTCTTTGATCCATTTTTTTGAATAGGTAAAAATCGAAGACGATCCAAAACACGTGCAAGCAAAGCAGCTGTCAACAATTAAATGAACATTCAAAATGGCCGAGCTTGTCGGCATAAGTGAGAGACATGAGTACCAACATAACGCCACAAAAAATTCGAAATTCGAATATACGTAACCCGCGAAAATTCAAAATTCGCGATACTTTTTGAACACACTTCGTACATTAATATTTTTATTGACATATTTGAATCCAGTGAAAGTATTTTTTTGTATAATTAAATAAAAATAAAAGTGTAAATACCTTTCTGTAATTATATTTGGAGTGTATACATGGGGCTAGCTGTAATAAATAATAAAAAAAAACATGAAAAATAATTGTACATCAAGCAATGAAAGATTCTCGAGTTTTTTTTTACTGCATAAATTATGTATGACTTTTTATTAAAAGTAAATATAGTATTGAGGTATTCGTCAATAGTAAATGCACAACTGACCGTCAAATACTTTTTCAAAAGCAAATATAAAAACTATACCATCGATTGACATTCATTATGTGGTTAGCTGTGGCAGAATAAATCAGCATTGATGTTAAATGCATCAATGACCATACATTTCATAGACAGACATATCCAAGAAATCGTGTTTGCATTCAATTATGACGTTTGCGATTCGTTTCGGCTATAATTTACGTTTTGCGAGTTACGGTTACTTCACTTTTTGAAACAGAAAAATGTGTTTTATACACTTTATTTTAAATAATAAAAGCACATTTTATATCATATCTTATTACGAATAATGAAATGTGTTGAGTTTGCAATTTTTTCGGTACACCGCAAAAATTATTCCGATGAAATTTTCTTTGAGTTTTTTATGAACATGTATTTATTTAAAAAGTATAGAAATCAAACATTTACGTATTTACGTTTAAAAGTCTTTGATAAAAATAATACGTTTCCTCTAAATTTCAAATATTGATTAATGTCGGTGATTTACATCAAAATCGTGATATTTTCGTGTAATTTGATTTTTGCCTTTGATTTTTTACAATAATTGATCTTTATATTGTTTATAATAAAAAATATAGATTTATGATAATAAATATATGTTCGTATTATAAACAATAAAACAAATGATTGTTTTAAATATCGAAGACCAAATTTAAATTACACGAAAAGATCATGATTTTGACGTAAGGCACCCACATTAATCAACATTTAAAGTATGAAGGTTACTAATATATCTTAAAAGTTTAATTATAAGGTATAAAAATCAAGAGATTTCGTAAGAATTACAATTCACATTAGCTATGTTAACGACTCTGCCTTCGTGTTTTTATTTACTTTGAATGATAGCAATAAACCTAGGCTACATTTTAAACTTCAATCTCTAATGGACTTTACAATTAATATGAGTCAGGTGTAACCAAAATTAGACTCGGGCTATGGAGAGTTATGTCTTTTGTGGCGTTGTGTTTTTTTAATTTGACTCACAGACAAATATTAAAATGAAATAAAAAGTTTAAGCGTTTAATATCTGGGTGACCGAGTTTTATTCGGTCTGTTACTTGTTGTATATTAATGTATATAAAGTAGAGAAAAATCTATGTATTCTAATGGAGTTGTTGGAAGTAATTTTTTAGGCATTTACAATGATAATACGGGCTAAACCTTAGGAGACACACAAAAATATTGTACATTTAAAAAAAGCTACAGAAAACTTCTGCTAAAGATAACTCAAATAAATGAAAATGATAATAATCTTTATTCAATAAATTATATTAATTCCGTTGGACATTTATTATATAGATCAAAACATAACTCAAAAGATATTACTGATTTATAATTATGCATAAGAGGCTTAACGTTTTTGGATTATAGCATAATTACCAACGAATTTTTCAGAATTCGTGTACATTTACTCATTTTAAGGAAGGAAAACATCATGAGAAAACCTGAACCTGAGAAATGATCTTGTAAGTACCTAACGTATGTGGAAAAAATATAGAACTGTGGATTGCTCAGAGTTTCAAATCGCCAATACGTCGTGGGCGGTGCTATGATTATGACTATACCTTCCTTCGGGAAGAGGCTTATACCCCTGCTCTGGGTCTTTTACCGACTGATAATGATACAAAATAATAGCTGACTGGCAAAAATGTCACGAATTTTTATACAAACTTTCATCTCCTTTTTACCAACTTTGGGGTTGAATTTCCCAAAACCCTTCTTTTGTGTTCACCTACAGTATAAAAGGAACGTAGTTTGAGTTGTGCGTTGGTATGTCAATCACTCAGTGAGCTTGTCTTTTATACGTATATAATAGAAGCTCGATAATATCAAAGTATCGATATATTTTATGCGATATATGCATCAACATCTTCGGCGATATAAAATCTCAGGTAACGAAAACATGCGAAAAATAATATTTTTCCAACAACAACACTCTTGTCGCGACTGACCTAACCGTTGGTATTTAGACCGTTAAAAAAAGGCGGCACCTGTACAAGTTTCTCTTGGAGATTCGTCTATGTTTATGATGCGATGGTAGTTACTCCCACGTGATTTTGTTTTTATTCGAATTTGAGGTCACAAAATATACAGTATCCTTTGAGCAAAGCTTTATTATGTTATAACCGGATAAACATTTGTCGATATAACTATCTCATGGATTTGCTATACAATGCTTTGTATATATAATTGGATACAGATGTAAAATTTTTAATGAATCTTAGCGAGAAATAAACCATTTATTCTACAACTCATTCCTGTATTTCCAAAGTTTGGAGAATTTTATATGTTTAACTATTTTATTAATAAATACTATCTATATAGAAAACAAAAAATAGTTTGATATTTATTAATAACGAAACTGAACTCAACTTACCATGATAGAAAATATTATAGCATTAAAATTTTAACTCACCAATATGAATAAAACCTTATCGATATATCGTAGGATCGATATTTTGAAATCGATATAAAAATTAAATTTATTTTTACAATTAAAAATATTAATCTTTTTTGTCACTTTCAATATTACTATTATAACTTATCTTAATGAGGATCGCACTTTTTATTGAGGTCAGTCGATAATCTGCTATTTCTGCGGTTTTAATTAAAATATTTTGTGTTTCAAGTATGTCTAACCATTCTTTTTCAAACGAAAATAGGCACAGAAGCGCGAGTAATGAGAGTTCATTCATCCTATATAAGTATAATAAAATGTTAACAAAAAATAAAACCGACTTCAAAAAAATACATTAGAACGTCCTTGACCATAGTTAGGTAGCAGCTTTCTAGTCTTGGATTGCCACTCAATATTAATACGTTGGATTTTGAAGAGTTTTCTGGTATATCATCGAAATCTAAAGTGCAATGTTAATTAAATTAAAAAGGGACTCCCTTAAAAATATACCCTGTCCATATAAAACAAAATCCAAATCGAATGACGAATAAAAAATAAACGGTAAAGTTCTGAGGAAACAAACAGAAAAATATGCAACCGAATTGAGAAACTTCTCTTTTTTTTGAAGTCGGCTAAAAATTCAAAATTTTGTAAACATTCAAATTTGGCTCATAATTAGACTAATATATCTTTGAACTAATTAGACCACGCATGATAGTAACTATTACATAACACCTTTCAATAAAATTTAATGATCTACTTAATTAAGGCATTGTGATACATTACAAAACGAGTGCCGAGGCCGGATGTAGAAAATGCACTGGGATTTTAGAGCTCTCCGAGTGGACAATCAGATGTAGTGGAGCGGAAAACAGTGAAAGTGGTTTTAACGGGCACTTTAAGCCAAAACACTTTAAATGTTGTCGGTAATTGCTAGTGATGGGAACAAGTTTTTGCGTATTTGTGTAGTCTTTATACCGTAAAACTTGTGCCCATTCCGTTCACGTAATATACGAAAAATGTCTACGACACTATTTTGAATATTTAATGGTTTAGTTTAATAACAGAATATATTTGTAGTCATTTTTGTGTTGACTTCATTTATTTTCAAATTTGCAATTTATTTCATACTAGGCGTTTTCCTCGACTTCATCTACGATTGTATTTTTATGAAGGGCTATATCATAGACATTTAGTTAATTTGAAAAAACTATGAAATACTTTTTTTTTACTTACACCACTTTTGGTAAATCGAAGATCAATAATGTCGGATTTTCTTACAAATTTCATCCTTTTTATCACCACCTTATCGGTTGACCTTTCTAAAATCCTAAAGTATAAAAGGAATCTATATGCAAATGTTCTTATGAATTAGGATTATTCCTAGCCCCAGTAGCTTGGGCTGTGCGTTGATATGTCAGTTAGTATTACTTTTATATATTACCTAATATCACAAATCAATATATATCAATATATCACAAACCATCGCCAAAGGACACATCTCTGTTTTAAAAAATAATCATGTAAATAAGGTCAATTAATTTTCAGTTATAACTACACAAACTAAGAGACAGACAGGGAGATCTTGTGTTTTAAAATTGGTAAGGATTAAGTAACAAGCAATTCCATTTTAGGCGACATTGGAATGATTCACATGATTTGTGACTAAATGTATAAAGATATTAACATTAGCTTTGTCTGTGTTGCAAAAGTTTTATTTAGTGTTAGTTTGCGCTACATATTAAAATTAATGTTATAACTTTCTGCATTTTTGTACATTTATCATTTTTATTTAGCCCTAATAAAAACACAATTGTATAGAAACTATTCTCCTTCTAGGACCTTGGATTATGATTTGACGAAAATAATATTGAAAGTCGTTTGAAAGTTACCACCATATTAGTTGGTGTTGGGTATTTGTATAACTGAAAGCCAAAAGGTGATTGGCTTTTTTGCATCAATGGTGTATACACGCATGCGCAGTGTGTGATTTCACATCAAGTCTCGTGCTGTTTGCCTCCATTGTGTTTAATTTGATAACGGTAAAGAACGCAATATATAACAAGAGGAAAACGTTTGTTTAAAGAAATTTAATCAGGTTTAGCGATTCAGTGAACGTGTAGGAGAATTTAAGCAACGTGCATTATCAAAACCACATTCGAATGGAATTGAATTGTTGTTTCTAACGGTTTGTCTAGTATGTAGTTCATTTATATAGTCGCCAATATGTAAATAACATTTTGAAAGAATATTTTTACAGTTATCGCTTTCGCCTTCTACTTATTTATATGAATATTATATAAAACATTGTTTGATTTTTTCTTTGTTTGAACGCGTCGACTCTTAGAACTATTAATCATATTTTATAGACAATTTATTGAGAAATGTTACAAGTTATCTAAAATTACAATATAGCTCTTAGGATAGGAGCAATTACCATAAAAAAACTAGGTAAGAAAGCATGTCAAGTGAGGACAAGGAAATGCGAGAAGAAAAAAGCGAATGATGCGGTACGGAGTATCAGGGGACAGCATCGAATATATTAAAAAGTGAACGCAACCACGGAATAGACGTAGTTCTTTTGTAAACTCTATAGAAATATACTTAAATTGACAGGTGTTAATAAAGTAGTTGGCACATCACTAGACTATTTAAATTATGCGTCCGTTGATGATGTATTCGTTCAATGTCCGCACTACTACCTCATCCGAATGTTACGGTCTTTGGCGACGTTAAACGTGTTTCATGTATCATATCGATTTCATCGTACTTAATTTTTAAATTAACCGTGTTTTATCAGGCCCAGTTATGAATCTGTTACGTAACGTAATGTAACGTAACTGTTCAGTACATGTGTTGCGTATAGAAGAGGTGTTTACCGTTACTCGGTTTGCAAATTACGTTTGTTCTATATTTAGGTCCAGTACTTGGCTTTATTTGTACGATGGCTATTTTTGTTTTTGCATATACTGTGCTACTGAGATATTCCAAGCATCAGGAGATAACGTTTATAACGTTTGAATTTCTCTTGAAATTGTTGTTAACATTTTGATATTATTTGCTCCAGGCAAAAATGCTAATTTTGGTGGCCTTACCCATTTATATCACATGAAATACTTTCATACCTCTATATAGAAACGTTACATAATGTCAGCTTGTATGTGTACCAGTGCTGGGCAACTCTTTCTGCCTAGAGAAACCAACTAACATAATCATCTCTTCAACCGACATCATTGTAGTAAATGAAGAGAAGTCAACAGTTATATATTTTTTTCCACATATAGTAAGTAGCACTACAAATTAACCCCAAAGAGGGTTTCGATGTCAGACATGCGGTAGATGGTAAAAATTAAGCCAAATTATATATCACAACTTGACAAACATGTTGTGCCGACCCTACTTAGGTGGGATTAGGGTAAGAAGATGATGCATATACTCGTATTGTGGTACTTCGATGTAAGAGAGCGATAAACAGATTTGCTGGAGGTATCCGTTTTAGTTAACATGAATAATACTTCTGTTTGTATTTCCACGTAAACAATTCTTGAATAGATGAAATATTGTTTATAGGCTGTGTGTGATTTGATATATAAATATAATTAACATTTCTTATTCATTGTAATAGTTTTCCATAGACGAGCGTTTTTCAATTATCAATATACCATTGATAATATTGATTTGATTATTTCCTTATTGCTATGAAATAAGTATAGTTCGTTATGTTTTTAAAATTATTATTTAATTGCACATACACTGCCGTCTCTTGTTCGATACTTTTTTAGCTGCGCGGATGACGTAGTGGTTTATACGGTTGTTTTAACCAAGCGGTAACGGTGTGTTTTGTGAGTTCGAATCCCACAGTTATTTGTGTGGTCCGTCCGCAAATGATTTTTTGAGTACATCCCATGTCTGTTACCTGTATGTTTGTGAAATCTGTCACCACACTGCATTTTAACCTCGTTACGGGCACTGTTTTTTATATTGATACAATTGATTCAATGTTTACCATTTTGTATTAAAATATCTAAATAATTGACAAAGTCAGAAAAAACTTACTTAAACACAGAATAGCTTCTGATACTTATAATAAATGTTTTTTAATGTTTGTTTCCAATATCAGCAAGGGGTAGATACTGCGATAATATCTCTTTTTGTTTGAGATTGTAATTGTATTCCTTTGTGTTTCACTAGTTTTAACTCGATCTTCGTTCGTTGTAGTGTAAATAAAAATACTATAGCCTTATACTATTCATTAAGAATGTACCTTTTCATAGGTGAAAAGATTTTACAAATCGGTTAAGTAGTTTTGAGTTTATACGCTACAAACAAAAAATCGGTACTTTTCTCTATACAATAGTAGTTATAGTTAAGTTACGTTAAATCTATGTATTTACGAGTATGAATCACATATAAATAAATGGTTACTTGTAAGCCATTATAAATATAACCATTTTATTGATATAGCTTGCTAAATTATCGATCATTTACATATATACGATTGTTTGTATTAAAGATGTGTGTAAATCCTTTCGGTATCTTACTTTTTTTTCCGTTCGTAGAACTGTCCATCAAATACGTAACGAACTGAGATATTCTTTATTGAAACATCACTTATGGACGTATTTGCACATGTTAATTTGCGCTTCTTATATAATTCGCATATCGTTAGCACTTCTGTAACGCGGTTTAGATGCGAAAGGTGAAAACATATATGATCTGACACGGTTATTCTATTACATAACAGTATGTATATCAAATCGATGATATTTGATTTATACGAACATGCCTAGTTTACATTCCGTTATTTTATGATAGAGATTATGTAATTCCATAACTATTTATTAAGAAAATACGCAAACGGAGCAATAATCATTTCATTCTGACAACCAGCCAAAAAAGGTTACAGATTAATGTGTATAATAATAAGCGTCAATAATTATGACAAGTATGCGTTGTTTAATAGTTCACATAATTGAAGATAGATGGCGTATTGAGTCCAGTGTTGCAATTAATTAATTTCAACACATTCGATGTGTTAAATTCTATAGATACATATAATTGCAATTGCAGTGCATATTATTTTACCGACTTTGACGATACTTTAACAGGTAAATAGAGAACTTTTCATAGTTGTATTATTTAGGCGTTAAATAATGCTCTTTCGTAGAGGTTAAGCAGCAATGATAAAACGTAAATGTGGTAATTTAGAATCATCAAAAGGGTCGTAGGAACTGGTAAATAGTAATTACAAAAATATAAATAAAAATATCAGACCTTAGTTATTTCAAATAAAGTATAATGTTTTTTTTTGAGCGAAATTATTGACAACAGTCTTGGATACTAGCCCAGTACGTGATGAATATTCGTTGTTAAGGCACAAATTCTGTACTAAAAAAAAACGTTTCATTTTAGTGATGACCATTTGAAATAGAGGTACAAAATCTTAAGTAGTATTAAAAATGCGAATGTGAGTTTATTACTCATTCACGCTTAAATTACTTAATAGATAATTACGATTTTTTTTTCTATACATGTTGTCAGGGACAGAGAAAAGGATCGGTCAAATCTACATTTATCGCGAAGCCGGAAGCAAAAGCTAGTATATAATATAATGATTCTAATATATTAAAAAAAGATAAAGATTATATATCACTTCTACGTATTTACCTCTCTTTCTATCTATCTGTTTAACGTAAAAAATAAAAACATTTGAATAAATAAAAAAGGTACAAAAAGTTTTGCTCACTTTCACTAGTCCTTCATATAATCGACGAGTTTAAACAAATTTCTTCGATTAGTTGCCATAACATCGTAATATCAGGAAGCGATAAGAGAATTGCATCTATTTTCTTGTTTATTAATGCTTTATCTAAATAAATAATTTTGTTTACATCGTTACAGCTGTCTCTGATAAACCCATTACATTAAATTGTTACTTAATACTATATTCGATTTATGAACAGTTTTACATCTAATTGTAAATTTGCAAACATTATGAAACTGTAGTTTTTTATTGCTACTGTTATACTTTACATGTATATATAATGTCAAGGTGGAAAAAAAAACCTTAAGGTTTTTCAGACCGATCTTTCTGCTTACGGTAGCGTTGTGAAATGGGTTACTCGTTCCAGCGTGCCGTAGGGTTGTGGCACGGGGCACTTCAAAAAATGATTGAAACACACTCTTCAAGGCTGGCAACGTATTAGTGATACGCCTGATGTTGGAGTTCTCTACAGGCGACTTTGACATAATAAAACGTAATTTTGAAAAGTTATGTTATCTGAAGGGAAAAATATAGAACAATCTAATGAACTGTATTGATTAGAGAAAGTTTTGCTTAATAGAATTTTAAATTGACTTCCATTGAAAAATAATAACGAAAGGAAAAGTAGCTATTGTAATAGCAAACGTAACGAGTTGTACTCGAACGAAGAAGTAGTTTATGATATAATGAGATCTGTATTTGGTTCAGTAATTTTATTGTCTATTTAATTTGAATAACTAGATTTTTTGTTTATGAATAAAATGTTATGTAATTACTGTAACATAACGTATTAAACTATCCCAGTTACTAATAGTAATAATAACTAACAGTATCTGTGAAATTAAAATACAAAGGAAAAAACGAAAATGCCAAAATTAAACACACGTCTTTTAGTTCTATTTAAAAGCGTTAAAAGTCCGTTGTGGAAGATTAATTATATAGCAAAAAGAAATACGTCCCATTGCTGGTAAAAAATCATTTGATTTCGCAGAGATTAAGCCTAAATGAAATTTTAAATATTCGACGCGACGTCTAATAGCTATGTAAATAAATAGAGTCAAAAGCGAGTCAAGAGCCTCAAAAGTTAGGCACTGGATAGGTTAGGATCAATTTTTATTTAATTTTACTTATTATCTACTATGTCCTAATGTAAAAAAAAGCTTCTTTTAACATAAAGTTTATAGAGTTTAAAAAAGCTAAGGATTTTATAATTATATAAGCTCAAACTACGTGTTTAGGGATGTGTGTTTTATCATCGTGAAGAAGTGGGGCAAGCGGTGTAGTGCTAATATTTTACGTCTATACATTAAATATATTGTCAAGATAATAAACAACACACACGAAGACGCAAGTATTAGCTAGTTTATTATAAATAAATTGCCAAATAAGATTGCTTTTTATACTACACACTTGTCTACTAATATTATAAATGTCAAGAGAAGGTTTGTTTGATTATACAAACTTCTGCCACAACCAATTATATTGAGAAAAACTTTTTGATTTTTATAGTATATTTATAGACATTTAAGATCATGTTACGAATCTTAAGAGTGGAGTACTTGCTATACAAAGTGCAGAATGTTCGAAAACGAATTAGAAGCAGAGTACGGAAAAATTTGACTATATTGTAACTATAGTCCAACAATTTAGTGCGCGACCGTACTACAGGGCGACAGGCGTCGGCAGAACGAGATACTCTTGATGTTAACGGGAGTGGTAGATGTAGTGGGGAAGGGAAACGATGTGATACCTCATCCTGCTTACGTCTGTTGCATCCCAGGACGGTCGCGCACTAACTTGTCTACCTATAGCTTTATATCACTCGCGTTAACATGGATTTGATCTGTCCCTAGGAAACAATACTTTTTTCTGGATAAACGGTACTCTATGCCCTTTTTTACCCCTGATGACTAGTATGCAAACTTCAATTGATGCTAAGTCGACTAGTTAAAGCGTGAAAAGGTAAGAAACAAACTCATTTTCGTATTTTTTTTATTATTATGAGATATGTATGTATAATCCAAATTCGTGTTTAAGGTTCAATTTATCTCGATCAATGTTTTATCACTTTACTTTTATTGAGATAAAAAAAAAATATTCAACATCGAACACGGACATAATTAATATTAGTAATAAAAAGAACATAAAATTATTTGCCAAAGGTTTCTTAAATTGTAAGTTTCTGTAATCATCGATCAGGCTGGTACTGCGGCTTCAGCAATATGCAATTATTTTATTATAATACTATCTGATCTAATTAAATGAATTATGCATAGGTTGTTGTTGGGCGATACCAAACATGTTTTATTGCGGATCTGTTTATATTTATAGGTAATTAATTCAGCTATTTAGACCTGAGGAAGTTAATATATAACGGCATATTTTTATTAATAATTTACTAGCACAATCTAGAATTTAATTGTAATTATTATTGATAAAGTAGGTTACAATATTATTATTATTACTAAACATATTCGCTGTACTTTCATATCTACACACACTAATTTTCTTCACAAACTATTGTACTGAAGAAAAGTTACCCAATTACTTGAATTACACTAGTCATTTAATGTAAAATAAAATTGGCTTTTACAGTATACATATATAGTATATACCATTTCAACGAATATCTTGTAAAATATCACAGATTAAAAAAGTGTTGTTTATGTGAAGACTCTTCCTTAGATTTTAGGACTTTGATAAATTGTAATTAAATATCAAAGTACCAAAAATGTGTTTAGATCACGTTGTAGTCCGGTGACTCTGTAGAGGCCAAAGTGCCAACAGGGTATGTCAGTTCGAAAAAAAAAATGTTTAGATCATTTAGACATGCATAATTCTATATTATTATATTGCACCTATGCGAAGTCCCCCGACTTCGTTAGTTTTTATGCTATGCTGCGAAATGTGGTTATATTTTATTATAAATAAAAATAAAATTGAACTGTCTGTTTGTAATATGAAAATAATAGCTTTTTACTAAATGGATACGACTCTATATATGGTACTTATTATTAACAAAACAACAATTTTGAAACATTTTGTCTGTCTGTTCGAATTATCTCACAAACCGTTGGACCAATTTTAACGAGACTTTCTCTGTCAGGTTGCTGATGTTATAAGGGAGTAACTTAAGTTAATTTCATTTTAGATAAAAAAATTAGAGTTCGGCGCATATACAACCAACTAAACAAGCAGTATTCAGAATCGCACGCACCATGCCCCACACGGACGTTTACACCGAACAATTATTTTTTGCTAAATTCTACGCGGACGAAGCAACGAGTAATGTCTAGTTGTTTATAACAGCAGTGAGGCGTTACTATGGTCGTATGTGAATAGGTAAATGACAAATCAGTTATCTGATTAGGCCTCTATGTGAACGTTCTCATTTAATAGACTTCGTGTTAAGCCACATCGTGAGTTAAATATAATGCAGTATCGAGTGTCCTTGACACGGGACCCTGTCGCGAGTCAGAGATTATATTGCGTAAAGCGACAGAGTCTAAGAATTGACTGCATAAGTAGTTTAGGAACTTTTATCTCAGTTACAGATGTGTAAACGCATTTGTCAGATTCACGTTCACTGCGATATTATCAGGTTCAACATACTCTTGATGTGGATCTTGTAGTATTTTGTAATACAATTTTAATTAATTAAAAATGAGCAGGTATTTTATTATGTTTTTGTAACTGTAATTGTTTGCATATAGCGCTTTTAAATGTGAACGTCACAGTCTCCGAATGACCACAAAGATGGAAGTTCTTTTAAATTCCATGCTGTTTATTTTTTAATTAAATTTACTGGCGTTTAAATTTATTAAGCAATTAATTTTGGGAATGTCTGTCCGTGAGAGGAATTTCAACTTCGTAATTTCATGTAATATATTTCCCACATATCGGTAAAGTATTTTCTATTTATTTCTGTGTAGTTCAACCTATCTTTGTGATTTCGAAATAAAGGTAAAGTTTCTTAAGTTACTCAAGTTTATACGACTATTAATATGCGATTTTAACATTGTGGTCCTTGTGTTTGTTTATTCAGGCAAATCTCAGAAAAAGCAGAACATATTTTCATAGAACCTTCGTTTGCAAGTAAAAGACTAATCTAGGCCACTCATTCTAGCGAAACTGTGTGTACTCTGCAAAAGGCGTTGTTTAGTGAGAGTAATAAACTTTAACTACGTAGTTCACGCGTGCGCAATCGCGGGCATTCCTAGTTATTAATGAAATATATACTCGTACATATAATATTTAATTATTAAGTGTTAAAGGCTAGTGATGTCCTTGTCTTAATTAGTAAGTTTAAACTATGGCATCAACTGAATATTAACCTCGGGATTATATTTAAATACTGTAAGTATTGCTTAAATTATAGTACCTTACTTATTATTTATTCCAATCGCATTAGCATTGAAATTTTAATTATACTGAATTTAGCTTTTGCACAAGGTTTCGCACGCGTTAACCCCTCGGCTGATATTTTAAGACGTCGATCTCAAAATGGCAGATTAGGTTTTGTTTTATTTCACTACATCGTACATTGTACATGTCATGGTTTAGTGAAAAAAAGTTCGTAAAAATGAAAAATAAATATATAAATACCATTTTTATGGTAATTAAACTTTAAAATTATACTATACAATAGGTAATTTGTTATTTTTCAAAGCTTTGTAATAAATCAGGTGTTTTTTAAGTTTATGCTGCCAACAGTCTGTCGACCTGTGCCCCTTGAGGTCTACATTTGTTTGTGTGGAACTTAAATCTTTATAGTTTTGGACTGTCCTGGGGTTAATATAGATTTGACCTATTCCTTGGACATATTGCATTTAGATGAAAGATATCCTGTGACCTTTTTTATTTCCACGACAACGTGTATGCAAAATATTAATATGTATTAAACGTCCTTGTATAATAAATGTCAGAATATTGATTAATAAAATATAGAAATAATAATAAAAAAGTTGTGTGTACTTATGTACACGCGATAGAAGTTATACTTCTTCGGCGTAATAAGATAAAAATCTTTTCAAAAATGTTATCTTTCGTCTTATTCTACGTTTGTAGAAAACACGACAATAACAATAGAAAAAAGGTATTTAATACATACATACTTTTCTTGAATAAAATGTTGACTATAGCTAACTTCAGGGTGTCGGTTTTTCGAGACGGTGTGCGCGCGCATCGTAAAAATTTACTCTCATCATTTTTCCTTAACGCGTCAAAAGAAGTATAACTTCAAAAACGTTTTACATCAGCCTAATATTCATGCTGAGAATATGGAAAATGAACGATATAAATCGCGCGATACATAATATACAGCGGTTTTAACTAATAAGGCAATCGCGTTTCACTAATTGCTATTATTATCAATTTTAAGGCCGTGAAAATGATTAAGCTTTATAATCGCCAACTCCGAGCGGTTGACGCGGTAATTTCATCGCTCGAATAGCCACAACAAGTGATCAATTACTGCGAGCAATGATCGAATTTCCGGATGGAAAATCATTTTGAATATAACCGGTAATGATGTGTCAACGTATTAGCGCTGTTATTCGTTTCGTAAATCAAGTTCGATTATTTATTTGTGGCGATCTTTGATAGTTTAATTAGTTACATATTTGTTTTGTTTTATTTTTATTTCTTTACTTTTTTATATCAGACGTTTGTATTAAACACAAAGTTACTTTGTTACAAATTTTCCAACTTAATATATGTAATGGCAACATAATTTCTTTCAAGCGCCATTGCGCCAAAGCTACTGATCATATTGGCATAGGGCTATGACCAGTCTATGCATAATATTTCGTAGATGGTTCTAGGCTATTTAAAGGCTTATTTAATGCACTTAGAAGCGGTTGGATATCAGCTTGTCGAGTATATATTTTTTTACGAACGATCAATGGGAGAGAGTCGGCGCTTTCGGTGAAGGAAAACATCGTGATGGAGCCATAGTGTTTGTAGGGCTTTTTCTGAGCTTATCTGGCTAGCTTAAGTTGAAATTCTGTCGCTAAGCACCTGCAAGAGTATTTTGGCGGATGTACTTGGGACGTAGTTTTCCGCTAGCCTTTAGCCAATACACCATTTTAGACCCTCCGCCATTTAACATCGGGTGAATTCTGGTCAAGCACTAAAAAGTATAAAGTGTAAAATGTTTTATTCTTATTCTAAACCCTAACTTACCTTCTTATTGAATGTCGCGTAATTTGTTTAGTACTTCCTATTTTTGTAGTACTACCTTACTTTTGTCTACGTGTTTTACAACATATTGACATTGAAGTCTATTTCCTTCTTCGGGTCGCAAACTACTTCTATGCCAAATTACTTTGCGTTCGGTTGCAAACAAACAAATAGAGTTATTTTCGCACTTGAAGTTTGCCCACGAGTAACTACTATTTAATTATTGTTATTAATGAAATAAACTAAGATTGAATGGGTAATTAACTAAATGCCACTTTCCTTATGAGTAGCCAACGTTGAGATTTCATGGAATTAATTAGGGCATGAAGCTCACGAGTCTGTGTTATTTGTACTTACAAGTTATAACCATTTTGAGCAATTCACATAATTAGTACACTGGTTGGAACACCATAAACGTCATTTTCTCACGAATAGTTGAGATTGAATACGCGATTTATAATTAAGTTCACTATGGTGAAATTGATCATTCCACAGTTGACTTTATATTGGTTTTAGTTGAATAAGGACAGTCTGCTTAGCGAATCAATGACACATAGAAGTGGATAGGTCGACGGCAGCGTGTCCAAATGTACCTAAACCATCATAAATACAGATAATGGGTATCCCATATAATGTATAATTGTATATTTTTATGCTTAGTGACGCTGTAGAACCTCTATAAAACCATATGTATCATATAAAAACGAATGTTAGTTAAATCCTTATGCGCTTTATACCATTAATCTGTTTAGGTTGCAAATTTGGTGAGTTGTTGTATGCAATCACGTGAACGTTTATGTGTTACTACACCTATTTTACAATTAATGGAGCACGAGTCATTTCAAATTGATAAATGCGGAACCAAATAATAGATTATTTTACGAATTTAGTATTTAAAAATAATTGCTAGATTTTCATAAAACTTTTTCAAAATGTTCTATCACATGAAAACTATTTTGAATCAATATGTTATACATTTATCTGATTTATTAATCTGAATATTATATTTTATATTACAAAACATGAGTAAGAATCTAAAAAACATAAAGTTTTTCTACAGGTACTACGAACTAATGGTAAAATTATTTCGTACGTACAACGTTGCAGGAGCCGGCTAGTTCAAAATTAAATTATATCTAATGCAGAAAAGAATTCTCGTGAGAAACTACAGGCAATTTTCTCGAATCAAGTGTCAAATCTAGGACAGTCGTACTACGGTCACACAGCTCGACCTCTGTATCAAGGAGGTGCTCACAAAACATGATCTCACCAAGGCTAAAATGTGAAGCGGTTCGGAGTAAAAGTTACCTGAAAAAGAAAATATATTAATTACTTATTGAACTTACATCATTATAATAAAAATTATTGTTACAGTCTTGGCAAAAATACTCAATAGACATAAATGAAACGTAGCTTTTTCTACTATTATAAATGATTTGTAAAAATAAATAATTTATCAACGATCATATTTGAACAATGGACATTTAGATAACATAATATTGTTAAAAGCGTTCAACTGACAATCGGTCTCATATATATTTGTGTAATTTATTTATTAAATAAATTGTTGTCTAGGTATTATTTGGAAGGTTTTATTATTAGTTTACCTCTAGGTCTAAGGAGAACCATCACATATGTAAAAAAGTGTCTATCTCCAAGCACTAAATAACAGTTGTAAAACTCTCCAAAATGACGCTAGCTTAAGCAAAGGGTATGGTTAGTACAAAGTCATTATGTAAGTATAATTAAAACAAAACTTGGAGGGTGATGAATTTTTGTGTTTGTTTTATATTTAGTGATTTTAAAGCTTACACTTTTTAAAATAAATTCAGAATAATTAACCCTGTTAATATTGTAGTGCCATTGTGCCATAGTATTTATTTCTCATATTGGGCACATTTTCATACACATATAAGGTTCTGCTTTACTTCTACACTCCATAGTCAGAAACTATGGTAAACACGTGGGGCTCCGAGGGCTAAGGACGTGACAAACTATCCACGAAGCATACCCAGTGTATACACATACACAAATATATACACATTATAATCGTTATTTCTTTATATTCGCGTGCTAACAAATAATACTTTATATCATTATGTCAATTAGTCATTGTTCATTTACTTTAAGTGTTAGCGAGTGTAAACTTGTATATGCGTTTGTTATGAAACTTGATTTAGGTTAATTATTCAAACTTTGTTGATATTTCCCGATGGTTGCATTCGATGTAGGAATTACAACATTCTTTGCTCAAATATTACTGCCTATTAGACTGTTTACATTAAACTTGTTTAGCGGTTATAAATCTTTAATGAATTTGTTTTAATATTCAATGGTTGGAAATTCAACACCCTGTTAATTTTACATGTAAACAGCTGTTCGATGTAATATATAATACTTTGATATTTGACTGAAGTAATTTGTTAATTTCTTCTACATTGGTTCTTATTCTAATTTTATTATAAGTTTCTTCATAAAGTATAAAAGTATCACATTAAAACAAAGGCTCTGTAAATGCTTCTTAACTTATTCAATAATTAAAACTAGGATAATAAACGTTAACGGCAATGACGATAGAAAATAAATAATGTAAATGGGGATTTATACATCAATTTTTTTTTTTTTTTTTATTAATATTTAGCCTTAAGGATTTCAGTTGTAAGTAGATATAAGTTACGATGGGACTGACATATCACTAATGATAATAGTCCCTAAATTAAATAAAGAGAAAAAAATAAAATTAAAGTGTTCGTAATTTGTCCCGAAACAACAACTTTTACAGACATTAAGTAAACTTTTCAGACTGTTATTTAGTATACGTATTATAACGCTTTTCTATAGGTGTCAAGCAGTAATGATAAATTTGTAATCTAATAAGAGATTAAATACGTGGTACCAATTGTATAAAATTCTATTATTTTTGGAAAAGGTACATACAAAACAAAATATTTTCATTTTTTTACTACTTTATAGGATTTAACTTTTGACCAGAATGTAATCTCACGTCAAATGACGGTTTTGTCTATGACGGTAAACACGTTAAACCTAGTGAACTAGCTCTTAATTGGAGCTGCGGGAACACACTTACAGGTGCTTGGCGTCAGTCTTTCAACTTGAGAATGGTAACTATTCAGTCGGACATAGACAATGCCCTATCACCATGTTATGTTAGTAGTCCGGTGGGACTGTAGCGGCCTGACGAAGCCAACAGTGTAGGTCAGTTCAAAAAAAAAAAAAACTATGAAACTACTGTAAAAATGTATTTAAAATTACCCTTTGGTTTAATATTTTGAGTTCTTATTAACTAGCGTACAAGTGTGTGCCTAATTATTGTTCAAAGTTATTCGTAAAGGTCGGTAACTTTTTAGTTGTAAAAAAAAATAAAAGTCTCGCAACTCAATCGCCAATGTCCTCAACCTTAATTCGCTTGTAGTTTGTTTGTATATTGTCCGATCGCCTGGCTCCCTGTAGACAATTGTACAGTTGTACTTAAAAGTAAATTGGGTGCGTTATGCAAATACGCAGGTCGCGATTGCGATACACGGAATTTTCATTGCGCTTTGTCTCTTTGTTCACAAACCATAGTGGCCCAGATTGGAACGATTGAGTCAAGTACTCTATCCAGTAGTTCCGTACTGAAATAACGGTTACATATTAGTAGTGTATTGCTATGCCATCAAATATTAAAAGACTCTTCAGATCAGTTACAAACTTTTTAACTCCATACTACATTTTTTTAATACTTTATTGGTTAGCGTTTGAGCACAATTCCATCTGATGTTAAATGATGATGTGGTTTAAGATGGTAATCATGCTAAACCTAGAGTTAGATTGACTCCCAAGTGCAGCTGCCCGAACACACTAACAGGTGCTTGGCGACAGATTTTCAACTTGAGGGTGGTAGCTAGCTAGACGGACTTAAAAAAACGTCTTACCAACATGCTATGGTTCCATCACGATATTTTCCTTCACCGAAAGGTCCGACTCTGTTGCTACGATTCGAACCTACATCCTTCGACACTGTGTCCGAATACACTACCAACTGAGTCATGGTCGCTTCAAAAGTAGTATTCATATAAGTTACTAAACCGCGAGCAGATTTTGTATATACGTCTACACTACGTAATATTTTTAAGCTTTATGATTCGTGTTTTAATTAGGTTTCCTTTCTTACGTAGGTAGTATAATGAGATAATTTGTTATTGCAACTAAGTATTAAAACGAAGTTCTTTATCGCATGGTACCGATGGGAGGCTAAGCGAATAAGAGTGTAAGATTTTTCTGTCACGACCTTTTTGCGCGCGTATTGGTTCAAAGGCAGCCAATAAGTTCTCGCACCGGCTCGCGCCTGCGCAGTTATAGTTTGTATACTGAATACGCGTCAGCTGTTTCGTGGTGTATTGTGTTGTCTGATGAAGTTTATAATGAATTAGATGATGTACAATAAAATGCTTATTTTCAGAACTCGAAAAAAATATAATATAAATACGAAATTTCCTACCATTGCTTGAATTCGTTAGTTATTTCTGCGTTTCATTTAATTGCTCTCAGACGTTAGTTATTTATTTTTTGTGTTTGTTATTCTTATAGGCTTATCAATAATAATGTAGTACTAAAGGAGGTTCTTTCCAACTGAGTGTTCAACGATGCTGACGCATTTGTTTTTTATTTTTTGTACGATGAAATGTTTATTTTTTAATTGAAGAGAATCGTATCACACGTTTTCTAAACACAGATAACAACTTGTTACTTTTAATTGCTACTATTAATTAAATAATGTCGTAGGTACCCAGGAGGGTTGTTTTTCCAATGGAGTACTTTATGTGTTATAATAAGGAAAAACACGCGATTAAACACTTTTTTTACGTGACGCAAATATACAACAATCTAAATATCTATATCGTATATATATATATATATATATATATATATATATATATATATATATATTGTACATTTGTCGTATTAATTATAAATGTGACCTTAAAAAGCATTCATGCCTCGCGCTCTTTTGACTCATGGTCACATTGCATACATTTTTGCGGCAGTAACTTGTACTACTTTTATTAAAATGCAAATACTGCGAAGTGGTATGGTACTGTTAAGAGTTTAAAAAATTATTCAAAACACTCGAAGGTGAGATTAAATTATATCGACGTGAAGAAAAAGACGCTATCCGTAACTAACTTGAAATCGCAAGTCGTTGTACTTGTTATTTGTATAATAATAAAGATGTGGAATGTCCATGATTTATGAGACTTGTATTTATAAACTAGCTGATACGCGCGACTTCGTCTGCGTTCTCTATTATCTTAACAGTATATTTTATGTATAACGAAGAAAACACTTGTCCCACTTCTCCACGCGGCTAGAAGATAAACATTGCTGAACATGTTATAAAAATCGTAGTCTCTAAAAACGTTAATAACCTTATATTAAATGAAGCTAAAACTAAAAATAACGATATAAATCTATCGTCATTTTTCCGTGATGCACACCCAACACCAGACCAGACCAGATCATTTTATTTACATACAAAAAAAGAAGATTGTGTGTCTATATATATTTATTATCGTTTGTATATATTTAAATGTGTCTATTGAATGTATTTATTATATATAATTATTACACTATTTAAATATTTATTTTTAGAAACTGTGCTCGCGACTACGTCCTCATGAATTTTATTAATTCCAAAGCAGTTCATATTACAGTTCGTGAAAAATTTACGCGCAACAATATAATTATATTGTGTTGTACTGAATGTTATACTAATCAACTTCAGTTGATAAATTAAACAACAAACGAGCTTCAATTTTTTTTACATCAAATAGTTATATGTAAGAATCACGGTTATTATAAAGGCTTCGTTTCTGATATTGGAATTTGTTAGTAATAAAGTTACGTGACTATGATGAAGCACTGCTACGGTGGCCTTCCGACACTTAAGCACTACTATCAATCAAGAATCCGTCAGTTTTTGCGATATCATCGGTGATACGAGTCGTCAATATTGATTGATTACGAAATATCAATTTCGCTTGTAATTTTACAGGCATGTCTGTCAATCGTATTTTTGATTATGAGAAAGTAATAAACAATACGCATAACAAAAGCTAGCTTGGAAATTAATATGACTGCTTAAAGGAATTCTTACTAATATTATAAATACGGAAATGAGTTTGTTTGCTTGTATAATTTTGCACACATGTTGTCAGGGGTACAGAAATGGACATAGGAATAGGGTTTCGAATATAGGGAATAGGGTAGGGAAGTATAAGACAGAAAAATATACTATTTCCGAGGGATAAATCAAATGTATATTGACGCGTGTGAAGCCGCGATCATAATCTAGTTATAATAAAGAAGATTAAAAAACCCAAATGCAAACTCTTTTTTCTGATATCATTGACACCATACTTCAATATGACATATTATACTATATATCTTAATATGGTGATTGTGTCTTCTCTAAGCTCGCCTGGCTAGCTACCACCTTCAAGTTGAAATCCTGTCGTTGACCAATTATAAATATGTTCTTTTGCTGCATTTGAGAGCCAGTCTTTCTAAGCTTAGCGTGTTTACCATCTTGGAGCCCATCGTCATTTAAAATCAGATGATATTGTGGTCCGACGCTTAAACCTATAAAATAAAATAAAACATGGGTGTGTATGTACATAAAAATCTTAAATATTAAAATTCAGCGAGCCTTTTAAGCTACAACGTGTACGAAATAAATAAACTTGAAAACCTAGCGCTCCTTTGCACATTGAAGTAATCGCTAGTGTGTTCATTAGTGTCTTTCGTTACAAAAGTTACAAAGGAAAATTATACTAACATTATTTAAGAATAGGTTATCGATTTTATACTCAATGCTTGTGATTGGACCGCGTGTGGCATAAGAATAAATAGCCAGTCTAGGTTAAAGGTTAGCTTGAGGGTGCAACCCGTGCAATATTACGAATTGAACATTGCTATATTATAATAACTGTACACGCAATTCCACGTCCACGAAGATAGTTTATCTATTGCTTAAGTATGTAATAAAATATGATATAACATATATGGTCACGATGATTATATCTTTAAACTAGCCGAGAAGCTTAGCTTGACCTACTGAATACACATCACTTAATAATCTAAATATTTTGGCTTTATCGACGTTTTAACAAGAGTGAAGATTTATTAGAGATTAAATTAAATGTGTGAATTATACAAATTTAAAAGTTTACAAACGAATACATTTCATCAATACCCTAACTAATAAATATAACATAAATAATTATAATGTTAAAGAAATAAAGATAAAAATAGTGCGTAACATGTGTACTAATGAGACTACGTCTTGAATGAAAAAGAACAATTAAACAAAAATTTTGATGATTCTGCAAACGTCGATAAAGATTTTATTTTAAAAAGAAAGCAAATAATTAAACAGATTTTATATATTTTATTCGTTCTGAGAGATCTCTATGAGACCCTGAGGACATTCAGTTATATATTTGGGAACGTAGTTACTAGCGAATTGAAGTTCTTTCTACAGATTTTCATTTGAACGAGATTATAAATAAAGTAAGTAATTATATGGCCTTATGATTTAATTACCATGACGCTGTATTGCTCAATGTGTAGCGAGCATTTTTCTAAACTAGTTACGCACTTTTCTCTTGTAATTATCGCGCCCTACATTCATGCCAATCTGAATGCTTTGTAATGCAATATAATGGGATTATTATAGGGTCTACCAGTAGCTCGTGAATGGGAATTAAGAACGATTGTCTATTACGCGTTGATAACGACAAGTGATGTTAAAATAGTTACAATATGTAAGTACACAAAAAAAAACATTATCTGTAATTACATAAGAAAGAACACAAAAGTCTGCTATAAATGTTACGCTTAGGTATCTAAATAAAAGGTGTATCACTTTGTACTAGAAAGTAAGACAAAGTAACCAAACCAGTGATAAAATTTGTCCCAAGTAACTCTTTTCTCCAAGATAAAACTTGTAGTACCCGTAGAATAACAAAAGTATTTGCATATGAAAGAAAATATGGACACAAGCTACTTCAATTAATACAGTTCTTAAGACTGATTGACACACAATGCATTGTTTAAACATGGTGGATCTTGGAGACATGAGATTTTGCACAGCAAGCAGTTCCTTATAAAATGTAGATGAACATTATCAAATAATTTTTGAAGATTTATCGCTCAAAGGAGTTAAATGATGATATGGTGAATGATGAACAGGATGATGATTTTTGCGATGCTTCTGATAGGAAATTCGATTGAACACAATATGTGTGTTCATTAATGATGTATGGATCATATTTATTGCAATTTATTATTACAATGCTGCGCATGAAGCGCTGTTGAAAGATGATACTAATAATGATTATGTATTTATGTAATTTTTCATCAGGATCATAGGGGTTACAGAAAAGATCTCCAATTTGTTTGATCCCACTTATTACTTTTAGCTCTTTCTAGTAGAGACCAGTTACCGCTCATTTGAGCAAAACGATTCCATGTAGGTCGAGGTGACCTGGTCTTCTCTTGCTAAAAAAATTCCGTATGAGACCTTGACTGGTCAAGTTGCTAGTTTTAGCAAGACGTAGTCAAACCATAGTCACTTTCTAAATAAATAAAATGCAAGGAATGAGCTTTAAAGCAATTTTTAATTCTATGGAATGATTTCGTTCCATAATACCAAATTACTCCTCTTTTCTAAATCAAAAGTAATAATGTTCTGATTTATAAACTCGTATCCGTGCTTTGTGTAGGCACAAAATGCTACATGAACTTGGCGTTTGTCCGTATAATTATATTTGTCTTGTTGCACAATTTTAGTTTATCTAAGACCGGTAATTATCTTTTTAATATTATCCGATGACATTGAAATGGAGCATGTAATAGTCCATATCGTTAGTAAAATCTAAAACTTTATAATTGATTCATTTAACTCGGTGCCTTTCATTGAGAAACATTTAATGAAACTGGTTAACGATGAAGTTTAAGATAACTTATCGGTGATCTCGTTGACCGAACGTTAAGGTTTTAATTTCACGATTGTATTTTGTACTGGACCACGGTTCAGGCAAAATATTTGATTCGATCGTGATAAGACAATAATAAATTTTCAATGCAAAACAGTTTGTAATAGGAGAATTACAATTAATTATTCAATTTATATAAGAGTAACCATGTATATATTATGTATTACCCTATGGAAATTAGGGTCCCGAAATCTAACTGTTTTGAGTTATTAATATTAAAGATTGCTATTTTATTTGAAATACAGTTGTGAAGCTTGAAAGGTGACCTTTGTTTATATTTAATCTTTGAGGTTCCACAGGGGACACAAGCTGACATTATTGAATCCAATATGTACTAGTACGATTTTCGGTGAGTATCAAAAGATCGATCAAATTTGCGTGCAGTCATTTGTATCATACATTTTATTTATCATCACAGTTAACATTGAAGGAAAACAATATAAGGAAAATGGAACTCAAAAATACCACACTGTAGTAGACAAAATTTACAGAGTTTACATTTATCAGTACGTCCCGGGTTCATGATCAGCGATGGTCCCTTAATTGGGAAGAAGCATTTACATAACTTCTGGATATTTACAGACTATTACAGTGCTATATAGACTCCATAAATCAAAAGTAAATAATGCCTTAAAAGAAAATGATGACTTAAGTTACAATAAGCTACATTTTTGAGGCTTGTAATTGTACAGCATCATATACAGCGACATATTGCTAATAAGATTTATAACACTTGTAATCATGAATAGTGCACCAAAGCAGGGCAGTGGCACAGGCCTGAATGCAAATTCGACAACAGGTCGTGTTGAAATGCGAAATACTTTTAATATGGTTTTTAACGACTTTCAATCATATGCTATTGCGCGCATTCGTTGTCTCGTTCCATGTACTTTATAAATTATATATCATTTATTAGTTGATCACATGTCTATAATAGTATAAATATAATGCAAATTAATGTCAATTATAGAGCACATTTCGTTAGCTAATATTAACTATTTTGTTACCTTCTTCAAGTAGTTGCATTCTCTTGGAATTTTTCTAGCGATCGCTTAGAAAACACATGATATTTAACTGACATCATATGTTTTTGTATGAATTTGTGTGTAATGTCAAACTAATGCCACGTATTTCGAGATTTATAACAATAGCTAAATATTTTGGGTGTGATTTTCTAGTTTCTCTATCAGGAGTAAAACAGAACAAAATAAGTCAAAATAATTTGTTATGAACCTTAGCCTGGTAGATAACTTGGATTATGTGGAACATACATGGAAAGTGTTTACTGAGCTTTAAGAAATTATCAATTCTAAATTCAATTCAATTCAGTGGACACCGAACTAGCAATCTTCGTCGCTTGTATGAAATATCTTGAATGCCACATGAAGAACTATCAGTATTCTTTTGCCTCTTATATTATAGGGTAGATCATTTGAATGGTTTAATTAACGTAAGAAATTAATATTCCTATTAAAATAAGGACGTTAGTGCATATAATTATGCCTCGAAGGCCTCCTATAATTGAAATATATGTTTAAATAAAAGCCTTCGATACTCGATGATTCATGATTTTAACATCGAGTTTGAAGCCGGGGGCAAATTTTAGACCGTGAATTGTAAATGTAACGATTTACTTCCGCAATCATTGTCTTACAACTATATATTACTTAGTTTAACTTTATGAAAAGTTATTAGGCGTGGCGGACTTATGATCAAATGATAAAAATTATATTAAATTATTTGTAATTCACATAAAAATATATTATTTTATAATACACTGAAGAAAATAATAACTCTAGTTAATTTTGAAAGAAAGCAATGCAAAGTATAATCAGTCTACAGCATATTGGCAATTTTAAACAAAGAAACCTGCAGCTCCATATTTTTAGCCAATACTAATTTAAAAACAAATAATAACTCTAGTCAATTTTGAAAGAATGCAATGCACAGTACGTCAGCCTACGGCGTATTGACAATTTTAAACAAAGAAATCTACAGATCCATATTTTTACGGCGACGTCCTACAGGAAAACTGTTTATATTTTTATTACGTTCTCCATGCTCTTCAAATTGTTTTCAGAAATAACAATACACCTTTTAATATTATTTTCCGTGTTATTTTTTACAGAATTCAAACTTTTATAATATTTCTAGGTTATAATGAAGTATTTTTTTTTAATCTAACGTAAACATATATATGAGGCGTTGATATTCAATTTCAATTCAAATACTTTTATGACACTGAACTCATTAGGGTAGGAATAATTTGTTAAAAGTAACATTATAGCAAATATTATAACAAATAACAATTATAGAGAGACCTAAGAAATAATCATTTAGAATTATAAATTCAAGATAGCGACTGTAACTTTAATTCATCTGATCTGGTTAGAAATTCGTATAGCCTTGATTTTCACCGCTACCTTATATATTCACTGACGTACATAGGCTTAAAGGGCTTACATCTTGTGGCCTTAATATATAAAAAAATGAGACATATGTGTACAAAGTGTTGTCATCAGGTTGTCAAACGTAAAATGCATCGGTTTCATTATGCTCGTTTAATCTGCATTTTTTTATCTTCGTTGAAAGGAATTTAAATGGGTATTTGTTTGCCAACGTCAAGTGTGACTATGACAAATCAATCATGCGACTATAATTAATACCTACATAATATTTTTAATTGAAAGTACAAATCTTTTTCCGGTTCAATAATTCTCGCGTCAAAGCCGGATCCGTTCACAGGGAAAAAAAACTAATTCAACTAATTCTTAGTTATGTCCTTGACTTCATTTTTTAGAAAAGGATATATTTATTATTTATTGGTGTATATAATATGCTTATATTATAATTACTTAAATTCAATATTATAATAAATTTTTAGACAGCTTTAATCTGTAGGGAACAAATAATTAAAAGTGAAGCGTCTATTGTTTGTTTGGGACTTTCCAAAGTATTTTATAAGCTACATACCATACTATTTTTGTAAAGAGATAAGTACTAATGATACAATTTTACAGAGGTAACATAAAATAAGTGGTTATGTAACAACAACATTATTACTACAATTTACCGGGTGAATACCGAGTAAGACTGTCTAGTGTATCCGATCGGATTGCAATTACCATACATTAAGTGTAACGCCCGCCATGGTAGGTTTGTTACGTTTTGTGACCAACTGATGTATATACGGTAACAGAGTGATAAACGCCCCAGAATGTTTGTCTATTCGTTTGTCATGTTTCGAAGCCAGTCAGCGAGAGCTTTGCAGGCCGCATGACAATGACGATCGCCAATGGATTTTAGAACTTGGGAGGTCGTTGTTGTTTTTGGATTGCACAGTGCTTTTGGTGTGTTGCCATAAAAAAAAAACAAAACGTTTAGAATCCATGAACAACATAATTATTTATGGCCGTATAAGAAGATGTGGCCATCATCAGCTAGTACAAAAAAAAGTAAAGAATTCCTTGCCATTATTTGGCAAATAACAAAGAATGTCTTTGATACTTTCATTACAAAATTCAACAAGTATAAATATCGTCGGAATTTTGATTTAATTTTATCACACGCCAGAACAATGCCAGTTTTATGTCTGAATGAACTATTGTAAAAAATGTTTAAATTGACAAATTATTCTCTTTATTGTATGCATAGACAATGCAAGACTTATAAACGGCAAATGAATTGAAGTTTAACTTCGGAATATAAATAATGACTGTATATTTTGACAGCTGAATAAAACGAGAACCGATGTTCAGCAAAACAGTTTTTTATCGTTTTAATGTTGAACGACTTTTAATAATATAAAGAAAATGTAGACGATTTCGAATGCATTTATTATTTGTATGGCTATCTCGTTGTATTCTGATTTTACTTGATAAGAAAATATTGTGTAAAATATTTGTATCTTCTTTTATGCACTTATAAGTAAATAATATCCGGTGTGAATGTTACTTAAAATAATAAAACAAAATTCAAAGTAACAATTTACCTAGCAATTATCGGTAAGTTAAGATTAAAATATATATAAAATAGATTTTTTTTCGTAATAATTATCTACATTATTTACATGGACAAAATAACGACATATTTTACACAAAACAATTAAGTATAGGTGCCTATATTTCTACAATCACAACATACGACTTGTTTGGCCATTACAATTTGTTCAGAAACTGTGAAAATAAACAAAAATAAAAGGTCTTCCTTCACCTTTTATATCATGAACGATCGTGAGTTATAAATGTGGTAGAATGTGTACCAAATGAACAATCACGCAGCAATCGCAAATTTAGATTTTGACCCTCATCAATGCATCTAAATAGAGAGGGGGCTTTAAGACGTCGATTCATGAATATGCAAGATGTTTAAAACTGGGTGCAGTTATGATAAAAATTCAATTTACCAAAAACCTATTTGTGTTTAAAATATCGACCTATATACATTGTATAATATATAGATGATACCTGCGACTTTCGACTGCATTGTCCTGCGCATGCGCATCCCACTTTTTTACAGTGAGAAAACACATATCGCCGAACGAGTAGTGCTTATTAAAATCGTATTTGCTTAACATTTGTCATACTTTATATTAAATTAAGATATCGTAATTGTTTTTTTCAATAAGCACCAAGTGTTTGTCTGTCCGTGATTTCGTCAGTGTGTTTTTGTATTGATTACCTAATTAGTATTTGTCCACATTAGTACAGAAATAGTACATTATTAATGTATCTTTATTCTTATCCCAGACTACCTCTACGCCAATTTTCATTGCAATCGGTTGACAGGAGTAATCGTGAAAAGGTAACGAACATACAGAATTATATTCTCATTTATAATATTAACCACGGATTGTAAGTTGTGACAATAGTCACGCATCTTTTCAAAATTTTGTAAGAGCGGAAGCTGTCGGAACATTGTCAACGAGTCTTCAAACCGTGAAGTGACCGTGGTCTCTTTACTTCATCAGTGGAAATGTGTGAAGACTAATCTACATCGTAGATCGCGATTAAGAACAATAGCATTTAGAAAAGCATTAAATTAATCTACAGAAGAACATACAGTAGCGTTATTATTATGATTAAATGTGTACCATAGTAAATAATGTAGCATAGTTTGCAACTGATCTGAGTATATTTTTATAGTAACATGACGAAATGACGGTACTGCACTTAATAGCTACTTGATGCATAGCGATCATTTAAAAAAGACCTAAATATATTCTATTTAACAAGGTTACTAACAAGTTGGTTAATTTCAATTTTACCTACGCTACATAAGGTAAACAAATAAGATCGATATTCAGATAAACATTAGTTATACACCTCGTTAATCGTTTTAGCCGCTCTGTGCATAACTGTAAGTTCGGGCTTCCGTATAATATCGTCAAGAATTGAATACAAAAAAAAACCAAGTTAAAATATTATTATAAGAATCAAAAATTGTAATTTTATTTATTCTTTTAAGTTGTCTCGATTTTATACATGTAATATGCTATGTGTTTATGGTTAAATTTATGTAATGCGCATCTATACTCGCAACGGTTAAAAAGTTTGGCACGGACTATACATTTGTTGCGAATTAATTCACCCGCTATACTAACAAGTCCTGTCTAATATTATAATTCTCAAGTGAGTTTGTTTGTTAGTTGTGCTTTTACGCCTTAACTATTGGATTACAGAAAATGATGTATTACCATTTATCAAATATCAGATATATTAATTACTCTAGGCAGAAAAAAATGTATTGTTCCAGAGGGATAGGCAAAAGCTAATTCATAATAATATAAGAATAATACACAGACAATACATAGATTGTTGGTCGCGGATACCTTGAACTGAGGTTTTAACGACCAATTTTATTAACGCTGATGAAATGATTATACATGATAATTGAACTTGGTTATTGTGTTCCTAATTTATGTTCTCTTTTCTCCTTCGTCGTGGGAAACGTATTATTCATACCTGAGTTAATAGTTTGCCTTGTATCGTCGTTCGTTTTGTTTGTTCTGAGAAGTAGATTACTTAAAGTAAGAGAGACTTGAATATCGATGTTATTAAATTTTCAAAAATTAGAATGCTAATTATAATAGTGCCAATACAGTTTTCTCTAAACATATTTTTTTTGTAAATGCCGGTCTAATAGCGAGGACGATACTATAAAGAATTGAAATTGTTCGATTATTCACACTTCCCACCTGATTTTTTATATTGCTGGCCGACTACTACAATTACGACTACACCACACAACAAAAACAATGCATCCGGACCGCTTAGAAACAACAGAGGAAATGATGATATTGAGGTGTTAGGTCACATCGTGTCGGATTGGGTTGCGACTATCGTAATTATGGTTGTTAAAATAATCCATTTGGCACCATTTCGGAAGTTCGCATGAATTCATTTATTCTATGATGGCTTTCGCTGTATTACTTTTGTCCGTAATCGTGATGGCCAAAAATTAATAGACCAGTGAAATATTGTTCATGCACTGTACAATTTTTTTCTCATCTCTATATCCTTCTAAATTACATTAAATGCGAATATGAGTTTGTTTATTACGCTTTCACGTGTTAACTACTCAACCGATCATCAAAAATTTTGCTTAAACGTCGCCAGGGGTACAGAAAAGAACATAGAATATCTTTCGCCTAGAAAATATATACTGTTCCAGAGGAATAGGTCATGCTTATATTAAAAAGAGCGACTCCTTTTTTACATATTCTAGACTATTATGGCATACCCGTTATAAAACTGAGTTCGAATGCAAGTGCGAATAGAATGGGCACGTATATAGTAGACATCGGACCAAAAACAATAGATTAATTATATTAGAGTTGTTCGATTCAGTTCATTTATATATGTTAAAAAGATAAATCTAATCGAGCTTCTTGCCGATTTTTCTCGATGACTGGGTTGCTTTTCGAATCGGTGGTAATTTTGACGTTCATATGCGCCTCCTTAGGGCCTAAATTGGATAAAGTATATTTTGATTTTGACTTCCATAAATAGGCGTATTCATGTAAGTAATACCAGAAATTGATTTAGTAATTTAATATCGTCTTCAGTAATTCTTACGATATTTATATATCGCTTAAATGAATTTTGTGTTTTACAATATTTTTATTACCCATAATTTATTTGATGCGTTTTTATTAATTTCCACATTACCTATATACCTTTTTAAGTAATAATTTATGGAGATCGACCGAGTTTTGAATATTTATGTTGTCATTTGTGAAAGTTAATTTATTTATGAACATCTGATTAAACAAGTATTAAATGATGATTACGGGCGTGAAGAAATATTGTGAGCTTTTGAAATATTTTAAGCGACCGATTGCTTTGTGTGTTTCGTTGATTGATAGTTAATTATACGTATGTATATAAATAAATAAAATTCTGTCTGTACAGTTTTTTTTTAGATATATTGTGTCTGTTATAAATGCCACGAATATGACGTTGATTTTTTTTTGTTTCTCTCTCTCTCTGTCTGTTTGTAACTCAAAAACGGTTTTAATTACATTTTGAGCACGGAAAGCCTATAGTATTTCTCAATTAATAGGGTACTAAATTGATCGAATATATTCGTAGAAATTGGAAAAAATATATATTTAAAAACATTCTTTTTTCAAGCTATTTCGATATAATTTTGTGCGAGAAAAGTACGCGTCTTATAAAGAATGGTATATACTTTTAGTTTTTTAGATTACCTTTACATTTTTAATTCATAAACGATTTTAATATAAGCAATTTTTGTTAAAATGTTGTACACAGGAAATATAAGTAATTGGGAAATATTTTGTTAAAAAAAAACCTAATTCCAATCGCGACAAAGAAAGAGTTTTGTTTTAAAAAAAAGAAACAATTTTATATTTAAGCTATGACGTGTTAGAATTACATTAGGAAATTATTCATATTACAATTTGCTAATTCAGATATTCATAATCGACCTATAATAAGTTAAATCCATGTATTGACGTTTCAAAATCGATATATTATTAAATTACCTACCATTAACTATAGAAATCAATACGAGTGTATCAATTATCGCGTGTACTTGAACCGAGTCTCTAATATGGAGAGTTAAGCGGGCATGAAACATCGTTTACAAGCAATCAGTATGCCAATCGTTTAGGGGCAGCCTGATCGATTATTTTGTAGTAACAATACACACTTTGTCATAACAAGTGTAAACGTGAAAAGTTGTCATTTGCGTGTTTTTATTCCGAGGTGCTGTCTTTTTTATTGATATGTTTTTTGGAACGAAGTTCCATAACGGGCCTTGCGGCAAGAGTTAAGTAATAGAAATCGTCACGTAAGTGATAAGCGTTATGCTTTTGTTTCTCTACTTTCGTGTGACTTTATGCGCCTAAGCCGCCAAAATTTGCCTTGGCTTAAATATCGTATTAATAAACTGAACAGTGCCGCCATTTGGTGCACTGTGAAAACAATAAATAAAGTTACAAATAATGAGACAGCGCCATCTATTCGATTATGGAGTAAACAGCTGTGACACCTCAATAGGAAATGTGTGGAAATTTCGTGAAAACTTATTTGTTGGTTTTTTTTTTAAATAGGCTTATCTAAAATAATAAATATTTTATAACTAATTTTAATACATGAATATTTTTCCAGAAATATATAATGAAACTTTTCGACTTGGTTATTTACTTTACGTTATTTGTATTGAAAAAATGATAGAAAATAAATATTAAATATATAGATTACAGAGAGAGAAAGATAATCATATGGAGAAGGAATAATGCGTTAACAATACGTGATGAAAGTATATAAACTTGTAAGATTATACCATACTCAATTACTTTGAAATTGAAAAAAAGCGTAAGAAACTTTTTTCTTGACAGAGGTCCCTTGACCGCATAGTTTTTTTTCATTGTAAAGAAGTTGGTTCTGTGGTTGCCAATAGTTTCCACAATATGGAATTATGGATGCTTTAAATTCAGTTAACAGTTTTTGGTGGGAAATTATACAGTCATGTAGTTGTTTTTATTTCTCAGTAAGTCGTTTTAAGTCATTTAACCCATGTATTGTGTAATATTAGTTATATTTTATTGAATATAATGTGGTTTTGAATTAAAAATAATAATAGGGAATATGATGTCTGAGATGTCACAAAAACTACCGAGAATATTCTTAAAAACATGACAATATTTTGTTAAACAGTGAAATCGTTATTAGAGAAAACTTTGTATAATAGGATATTAACTCATGTGATAATGACAGTTATAAAATTCTATAATGTGAATCGATTGCTAAAGCAGCAAAAAGAATAAGAAAAATATTCTCAGAGGCAATAACTATGAATGATGTAACGTTTAAAAAATATGTCGAAGTTACAACAAACGTGTTGATCATATTTTAATTCTGTACTAACTGCTACTAATTCTACTACTACTATGAGGTCCGATCCTCCGAAATGGAGCCCTCGAGCACGTTGCGTGCGCTACTACAGTGACACCGAATTCATTTTTAAACACTAGTTTTTACAACACAACACCGATCACCCCACACACGTGCACATACACACATGTAGCTACACATAGTGGTGGTTGTGTTTGATTTTTATTAATCCCTTTTTCGAACGGTGTTAGCTTAGATTAACTTAGCGGTGGTGGCAAGATCCGGTGGACGCGCGGTACGGGCGGTATACGGTGGAGGCCGTCCGCCCGGTCCTACCGCAGTGGCTTAAAAGGGAGTGGGGTTCCCTGACGTTCCGACTGGTGCAGGTGCTGACCAGCCATGGCTGTTTTGGTTGGTACCTGCACCAGATCGCTCGAAGGGAGCCAATCGCCGCATGCCACGAGTGCGGCGCTAAGGAGGACACTGCGCAGCACACACTTTCTGGCTGCTGCGGCGATGGGAGGATATCTGTCGCTGCCAAGTGTGGTTGCGGCCATGCTCGGCAACGAAGACGCCTGGACGGCGATGGCCTCTTTCTGCGAAGATGTAATCTCGCAGACAGAGGCGGCGGAGAGGGCCTGAGAGGCGGACCCTCTCAGCGGCAGTCTCCCTCAAAGGAGGGCCGGTGGAAGGAGGCGGCGATTTGCCCGCCTCCTTCCACATCCGTAGCCGGACCTGAGGGGATGGGATGGGAAGCCCATCTCCTCATTGCACAGGTTCGGCGGACGAGGGGAGGTAGCTCGGCGACGAGGGGAGGTAGCTGGTCGTGTACTCCGTGTACCTCCCTATAAGGACGGAGCCCGGCAGCCATCGTTCGCCGGGCTGACCGCTGGGGGCGGCATGGTGATAGAGCTCAGCACGGGTCCCATGCCGCCCCAACTTAAAGCGGTGGCCGGTACACCGTGGGGTTTTAGGTCCGTGCGAGTTTGGACATAACCCATTCTCTCCGCCCCGGGAGGATGGGTATCCATAATGAATTTCCCACGTTAATAAAAAAAAAAGAAAAAGTAGTCGATTCAAGATACATTTATAAGACTGAAACTATAGCTTGTACATGTATTGTAGGGTTTCACGAATTTATATATGTTGAATCCCCCGGGAGGATGGGTATCCATAATGAATTTCCCCACGTTAATAAAAAAAAAAGAAAAAGTAGTCAGATTCAAGATACATTTATAAGACGTGAAACATATATGCTTGGTACATGTATGTGTATGTTTCACGAATTTATATATGTATGAAATAATAGTTAGCTTAGTTTAGCTCAGCTTAGTTAGACTCGGGTTATTTGGTGATAGTCCAAGAATTTCGAATCATCCGAGTGCCTTAAGCGCTCCCCTTAGTAGTCCGGTGAAACTGTAGAGGCCTTGCCAGGTCAACAGTGTAGTCAGTTCGAAAAAAAAAAACTACTGTATTACATAACATTACATGTTGCACATAACATTGTACCCTACTGAATTGTACTACTACCGATACTTAGTTACTGTATTTTTAATTTATAACGATCGACAGTATGAAAGGCAGATTGGCTATCTTTACATTAAAACTTATTGTTTCAATTGTTTTAGACAATTTTGATAGTAAGCATTGTTTCTATCGTTTATTACTGTAGTAACCTTTTCCTTACCTTTTGTTTGTCATCATTCGCTATTGAAATCTATGTATTTCTAGGACAAATCGACACGCAGCCGAATAAAACCATTTCAATACACCTGCAATACTTGATTGTAAAAGCAAGATAATTAGATGACGTGTAGCAATACTATATAACTGTTTAAAAGGCAATCTCACTTCATAATAGAAAGATACAAGTAATGATATGAATGATAAATATATGTGAAAATGTAAATAAAACTACGACTGGAAAAGAGATATTTAACATTAGCTGATAACGGCGACTTTACATGCATTGCTTACTATCTTAGCAATATATTTTATATATAGAGGCAAAAAACAAGCGCCACACCGCTTGTCCCACTTCTTCGCGACAAGATAATACAAATCGAATTAGGCGTAGTGCTTATAAAAATCTTAGTTATTTAAATATTCATTAACTTACAAAGACTCTCCTGTTGAATCTCGAAAGAATGGGGAACAATGGGGCTGATATATTCAATAGAATAAATGGCTCCTAAACATAAGATAAAATGAAAAATAAAAAAACTTTATGTTAAATGAAGATATCTTGATGTATTTTATAGATAAGAAGAACCGAGTGTCTAAGAAGTAGAAGTAAAAAATATATATTGCAATCTATACAGTAGTTTTTGCGTGATGCTCGCACAACGGAAGACCTTTATCATTTATCATATAGAGATGAAATAACATATCATTTGTTATGTTCCTGAAGCATACATTTCGTTGTAAAATATTAGAATAATCTAAGGAAAACATATTACCCCTCATCAATCATAGCCGTGGAATACTCTATTGTCTATATATTGTGCTATTTTTGTTTACATCGCCAATTACATATTTTTCGCAACATCGAACAGTTGCGTCATTTTGTGGTTAACGAGCGTCAGACTAATCGGTTGCAACTGGCAACACAATCTTTTCTTTATGTAGACGGATAGCAATTAATATTACTTAACTCGAAATAATGAATGTTTCACGCCTGAGTTACTGCATGACACGGCTCAGCTCAGCTATTCTATATTATTTTATTAACTACATTATTAAATTCATGTATCATAAGATTAGCTTCTGTTTGCCGCTCGATCGAGTTTCAAGCTTATTTTGTAATAATAAAAAAACGTATACATTTGCTTTCGCACATATGTTAAATACCCAATAATAGAGTGTACGTTGGGCTTGGGTTACTTGAATGTCGGACAGTTACTGAACGACAAAAATATTAAGTAATTTTTGCCATCGTTATTGTCAAAATGTCTTTCATGAACTTTTACTATTCATATATAAAGTTATCAATAGTACTCCAACTAAACATTTTAAACGCGCGTTAATGAAGAACCTGATAATAAATCATGTTACTCGTTGATAATGTAGCGTTGTACGAATGAAATAATTTTTAAAATCGTTTAAGTGTGTTTTTACTTTTACTGTTACAAACAAATAATCAAGCATATATCTTTATAATACAACTTTAGACTTATAATTTTTTGGTCGCTAGGGATGTTATTAATTTAAATGTTGCAATAACAGGTTTAGAACTATAACAGGACGTTGTGCCTAGACTAACTGAATTAGGTCTGAATTACTACACATTTTCATTCAATTCACCTATCATATTTTCAAAAACCTGACCGTTAACTTCATATAGTTCATAACGGTGTCAAGCGTAATTAGTCAGCTAGAGATATAACAGCCACCAATGATTGTGAGACAATAGGCTTCCTAACAATAAATACTCATTATTAATAAATAGGAATAATATACCAATAAAAGAATATCACAATTTTTAATTGTACATGTATATTTATTACTCCTTAATATTTATTGAAGCCTTGATCTATAGCGTCTTTGTTATGTGATAAATCGATACACGGATGTTATAGACGTTTTATATACTATAATGGATCCAATCTCGGTAAGATATTAGTCAGTTTGGACACGTATGTTCACACGTTCAAGAGCAATGTGCGGACGTGACGTGTAACTTCGTTGTAAGGTGCATGAAGTTATTAGCGACACCATAACTTTTTATTATGATATTTTGTTTTTGTACATTTATATTATACCATCAAGTTAAAAGTACTTTGACATATTCAGGCCTTGAGAAGGCGCTTATGGACGTCGTGATACTACAGCAATTAAAAAAAAACATGCCAGTCATTAATGATTATTTATGAAAATCATTTAGGTTAGATGTCTGTTACTTCCATCAATGTATATATGTCCATGTTTGTGGTGCATTGCGTTTTATTTTTACAGTTATTAATTATATCTTTAGTGGATATGTACAGTTTTATTATAAGATATCACTGTCATTTATTCGTGCTTTGGAAGATGATTGTAGAACGCAATATTACACATATGACCAACAAAGTTTTATTCGTTTTATTCCGTTTAAAATTGAGGTATTTAATTTGTGCTTGTTTCTATTACTCAAATCACATCAATCGTATATAGGTTTTAATTTATCAAGATTGTGTCGAATATTCACTCCTTTGTATAAAAAAAACGGGCACCTAAAGAAATTTACGTTCTGAGGTCGATTTCAGTTAAATGAATTGAATTTAATTATTTAACATATTATATAATATGCGTGAAATGAATTTTGGCAATGTTTTCTTTGATTTTCAATTAACTCCATAGAATCGAAGTACTCGTCCAACCAATGAGAAATTATCAGCAATAAGGACAAGATTTTTTTGCTTTTTTCAATTGGTGTTAAGTCTTCTTCAGAGTTTATGGCCGGTCTGTCATGTAGTGGATTTTATGTTTTATTCATAATCTTGAGTTATTTGACCATATATTTTGTAATATTGGCGGTATTGTACGTAATACAGTTCGGTTATTGTACACGAATGAAGTGGATGGCAATTAATAACATGAAGCATGAATTCTGAGATGTCACAAAAACTGCATGGAGAGTTCCAACCAAAGGGCCACAATCTTGTTAGCACATTGAAATTATCACACAATACTTGTAATATTATTACCTACTCGACAATGGGAGTAATAATTTAGAAGGTTGGATGGCAAAATAAAAAAGTCTTCCTCAGTAAATATATCGTAAAATGAACACGACATTTTTTCAAATTTGATTGGTAGTTTCAGAGAATAGTGGAAAACAATAACACAAATATTCTCTTGACCGTTACAATCTTTATTAAGATTACTTAAGATTATAAAGGACAAATTTATCATATTTTTTATACAACTATTTAATTATATTAAGATATGCACTAAATAGTGCAAGATACCTTACGCTTAAATTCCACTTGCATATAACAATGACAAGTGGTTTCACTGCAGATAGAATAAAAATATTTTTGTAACTGGCGAGCGAGAAACAACTTTCGCCGTAAAACATGAGATGTAATATTTCGGTGGTTTTTTTGGTGTATGACTAACACGGTTAATTGTTTTGGTCAGTTGACAATGAAATTTTGATATGTATCGCACTCGTTATTATTAAACTCAAACATATTCTTTCCAAGATTAAATTTTCACTATTATTATTCTTTTATTATTGTTAAGTATTACATTCCACCAAAAAGTGAAAGAAAGACAGACTGTCTAGTTTAATCACTACGTTTTTCCCTAGGAACTAAGGAGTAATAATGAATAAAAGTAAATAAAAAAAATTACCGAAATAATATGTAATATACCTAATGTTACCTATATATTTATATCACATTATAAACCTTGGTGGTCTAGTGGTTTGACAGGTGGAATATCAATCCGATGTTCGCAGGATCGAACTCCGACATGCACCAACGAATTTTTCGGAATTCGTGTTCATTTATTAATTTAAATTGGTAACACTATCGGCTGACGGTGAAGGAACACCGAAGGAAACCTGTACCTAAGAAATGCACGTGGGAAAAAATATATAACTGTGGATTTCTCAGAGTTTGAAATCCCCAGTACGCTCGCTCGGGAAGAGGCCTATAGTCCTGCAGTGGATCTCTTTCAAGTTGATGATAATGATGATGATGATTACATTTACCATTTATATGTAGTAAATTGTTACAATGCTAAAGGTTCATAAGTGTATTTACGCATAACTTAATTCGTTTTTGATAGCCGCACCGTATATGGTGTGGTTTGTGGTCAAGTAAGTGAAGGTTATTATCTTGTAAAAATTAAGTGTTTACTCATACGTACAATACACGAAGAAAGAGGGTGTTATTAAAGAAATATGTGTAATCCTGAGATATAATACACGTGAACTTAGGTTTATTTTATTATTTGTTACTTTTATTTTCGATCTGACTACCCTGTTGCCCTGGCAAGGACTCTACAGTTTCACCGGACTACTAAGGGGAGCGCTTAAGGCACTCACTCGATTTTATATAAGCAACCAGAACAAAGGTGCACGGCGCTCCTCGGCTTGGACTGTCACCGAATATCCCTAGTCTATCTAAGCTAAGCTAAACTAGGCCAACTATTATTTCATACATACGAGTATATGAATTCGTGAAACATACACGTATACCAAGCATGTATGTTTCACGAACTTATGCATATATCTTGAATCTAACTACTTATTTGTTACACTATCATGCCTTAAGTACTCAACTGGTTAATAAGAAATTTAATTACACATTGTCAATCCTTGTCCAAGGAGATAGGGTGACTTTTATCCAGAAAAGAGATACTGTTCACGCGGGATAGGCCAAATATACATTAATGCAAAAGAAGCCGTAGACATAAGCTAGTCCTAAAGTTACAAATAAACCGAATAATATTAACTACTAGTTGACGCCTATAACTTTCTTTTCGTGAAAGTTATTTCGTTGATTCATGTGAACTGTTTCCATTTGAATTTTCCATCTTAATTTTTTTTATCATAATTTTGTCATTATAATTATATTCTATAACTAGTTTCCGATTATGTTATCATAAATACATTTTATCATTACTTTTTAACCTGTATGGTAAAGTGTGATGATATTTAACGTAGATAATAAAGTCTAAAATTTAAAAAAAATAGGTACCTACTTAATTTTTTCTTATAGATTTATTATATTTCTGAGATTCAGAGTCAAGTTTTCTTACGATGATGTACTTCAACGTCAACCCGTAGTGTTAATAATTTAAATTAGTAAATGTACGCGAATTACGTAAAATTCGTTAGTATATGTCAGGGTTCGAATTTGTGAACATCGGATTGATAATCCACCGGTCAAACCACTCGATCATCACGACTTAACGAAGTTGAGAAGTGCCTGAAGGCTAAAACTTTTAAAGTTTAACAAAACTTAAGTTGACCACAGTAGCATGTAAGAATGTGCGATAACATTACATTGCTTACCCTTATTAGAGATAGTTATATTGAAAGATTTGTACCTATATGCTTCAAAGCAGTATTCAAGAGGAATGTGAATTAACCGTTGTTTTGAAAAATAACACTGAATTTTAGTCTGTTAATTTTAAAAGTTGATACATCCCAACATTATAAATACGAAAGTAACTTTATCTGTTACTATTAAACGTCTGAATCAGTCGCAATGAAAGTTTACTTACTTAGAGGTGATGTGGAGAAAGATGTAGGTTGCTTTTCATCCTGACTATATCGACAAAATACGCAGTCAAAGTCACGGGAAAGGAACAGTCTTCTATAAATACCATCGTATATTACTACATAGATATCGTTTTTCTTAAAAAGTATTGTGCAGTATCTATTTACAATACAGCTAAATTAACTAGAACCAAAAGTGTAACACCTGTAACATATAGTATAGTTAGTATCACTGTAGTAACATTAATGAGACGGATTGATTAAGATTAGTCTTAACACATTTAATTCAATAGTTTAGATCTTACAGTGTAATAAAATGAATAAATCAAAACATAAATAATAACATTAAAATGTAATAACTATAGATTGTACTAGAAACTATCTGGCAGGTGTTCGCTTAGTACTTACATAACATACCTACGAGCGTATTGCTTGTTTCGATAATGTTCTTCGTGTATATTTTTACTAGCAATCTCCTGCGACTTTGTTTGCTTTGAATTACAATATAAAATTTAATAATATATACATTAATCAATTATAGTAAAGTATATACTTCCTATATACTTATAACTATAAATACTTCCTTCATGAAAAAACAGGTCGTACGCCAACATGAACGGTGGTCGATCAAACGGTATTGAAGTTTCTTCATATCGTATTATATACCAACAACATCCAGTTTTCTATATATAGATAGAAGAAGATACAATTTGAATTTTAATTATTATTTATTTTAGCATAATTTTGTTGCTAATCATAACAGGAACATTTTCTTATTAGTTGGATAAAGATCATGCGCGAACGAGTCTAGTAATTTTTTTCCTCCTAGGATGAAGTTTTGTAAACGAGACCGCTTCTTCGTGTATATTATTTTTATATGCGCATTCGAGGCTAGTGTATGTGAGTATTCTGCAGTTCATTAGAAAATTGAGAGACCGTATGGAATGCTTTTTACCAATGATCTACAATTAACATACACGACTCTCCGATTAGAAAACTAACTTAGTAAAAGCTTTCATAAATACATTTCTAACGCAATACGATATTGGAAATAACTATATAATATTTTCATCGAACTCACTATGCTGTATCGTTGTAATTTCTTGGTCATAAGTGATCATTTTGTAATAGGTATTCTAGATATCAGAAATGAGTTCAAATATTGTTTTCTGTTTTCTAAAAATGAAACTTCATATTTTTTGTCAGTATTCTAAATAGTCTTTTAAAATGTCACCATGTTGGCTGGTATCTATTATATCCGAATGGATCGCGACCAAAATACATTAGGGTTAACGTCCGCCATATTGCTATACTTAGGTATGACGTGTTTTGGCATCAGCTGGTATATATCTAGTATTATACCAAGCGGGGTATTTGGGATCTGCATGGACTGTGTCCCGAATACCATGTACGTAGTGATAAAACCTTACTAGTGACTCTTTCTTAGATTGTCGCGTTTATTGGATAAAAAAAAATCTCACAAAGATTATTACAAAAATTTGAAGTTTGTATTACGAGTTCAAATACTTAAAGTCTACTTTGTACGAATTAATGTGATCTTTCTTAATTCATGTGAGAAAAATAATTTATAAAAATATTTCTTTCACAACACGACTCCTATTGGTGTGTTTTAGTAATGCAAATAACTTAATATATTATTGTACGTTTTCTCACAATAACAAAAATTACTATATAATATTTCGTGTTCTTATTTAGCGTGGGTAAATAAAGTTGTGAAGTTTTTACTATTAATATATTGTGTTTTATTTCTTTTAAAAATTACAAAATTACAATACTACAAGTTTTAAATATTCGTACGACATTAGGATACGCAGTCGTTTTTATTCTTTCTTCTTTTGCCAATGTCACGTCCATAGAATATTTTCATCAGTCCAAACAACAGTTTAGATTGTGAAATGGTAATAGTATCCTTATTAGAACTTATCAGGATTTTTTTATACATTAAAATTCATCGTCATTGTTATTATTTTAGTACCCTAAACTTGTGTATACCGATCGCTCTATATTATCTACGCAAAATGGCAATATTGTAAAATATAAATTAAACTTTATGACATCAAATGAACCTTTGAATGACAGATTATTTGTATCTATATTAATCTTGGCAACAACTTCAAGGACTGTTACTGCCATGCCGTCAAAAAGTATTTTAAATATTTTTTATTTATTTAGACCACTGGATGTATATCTTTCAAACCAAACATTGTACCTATTTTTCTAATCTTCAAATGACACTTCAAAAAAATGTTGGATTACTTATTAAAACTATCCGGATAGTTTTGATAATTTGGCAATTTAAAATTCCTTTCTTATTATTATTTATAAACCACTTCATTTAGAACTTTTAGATACTATAGTCAAAAACTGGATAATTTGGGCCTTCTTTTATCGCAACATCAGCGTGTCGCAATAGAGCCAATATAAATAACAGTTTAATAAAGTTTACGAAATTGATCGCAAATATAATTAAATATTATATTGCCTATAAATTTTATATTTGTAAATGATTAATTCCAATTTTATTGCTATATCTCACTTATACTTCGAAACATGTATATTACGTGGTCTAGATTAAATTTAGGTCGATATTAATTTGCTCGATGATCACTAAATATTAATTAACGAACTCAACTGTACGGTTCGGTCATGTAGCGCCATCAAATCGTGCTGTTATAACTGTATCAATAACGTTCCGAAACCTGTTTACAGTAAAAGTTGATCTTAGGTTAGGTACATCAATCTTAATTGACAAGCTGTAAGCGTGTTACATTTTTTATACGAATTTAAAAGTTACAAAATTATATTTATTACGACAATGAATATCATCTGGCTTTTGGTTTTCTAAGCATTATCGCACGCGGGTATCAAATGTCGACAGACGTGGACTTGAATAGGAATGTAGATTTTTTTTTAAGTAATATTAATAGCTGAGCCCACGGCTCCGCGTGCGTTATCTTTGTAAATTGTAGAATAAGTGTTACTCTGATGTATCTGCTTATCAAAACCGTTATAGTAGTTCTTACATAAAAGAGTAACAAACGTTCATTCATCGTCCTAAACTTTTTCATTTACAATATTAATAGGTTAGGTTCATAAGATATTTATTATATCTACATAAAATACTTTATAATGTCGTTTTGAAAGTATGTTTCCGTTATTATAATTAAATATTCTAACCGAAAGACATGCTTGCTATGGCATTAAATTTACACTATATATGTAACCAACACAATTTTATTTTAAAAGCTGTGACGTCATGCGTTAATATTAGCATTATTCTTTACGCCACAATAATAGTGAATTATTGGCTCTTATTTTATTATTACAAAGATATTTTGAACATGTATATATATATAAAAGTTATATTTTTTCAATTTTTTTTCGAACTGACCTACACTGTTGGCTTCGTCAGGCCTCTACGGTTCCACCGGATTACTAAAAGTTATATTATATTCAGGTTTTGTACATTATAAAATATGGGAAAAAATTAAAATGATATTTGTTTCGTTTAGTGTCTATAATGAACAGGAATTTCCGTGATGAAACAATTTCATTATAGTGGGATTCCAATCCACGCCTAGTTAACTCAACAAGCATAAAAATATGTCTCTAACTACTTTTCGTTATGTTTACGTCATTGTATCTGAAGATCATTCCGGTTTCTAGGCTTGCCTTATTAAAAAAAAATTAAGCGCAACCATTAGGTGTAAGAAGTTTAAGAAATGTTATATTTCAAAGATTATAAAGAAATGTTTCATCACATACGCTTCATCAATATCGATAAATATATAAATGTAAATTGGACTGTATTCATGACAAAAACAACTCAATCAAGCTCAGGATAATTTGGATGGACTGCAAGAATTGAGTTGTCGGGTTATATGACAACCTTGTTGAGCAAAATTATTTACAACGTTTGCTTTTAATATATAATTATTGTCACCTCGTTATTATAGTATGCGATATAAAATTAACTATTGGATAAGATTTTTATTAATGCGTTTTTCCCATTATATTATAACTTTTTGTTTGTTTCCTATTTGTTAATCAATTTATCCTTTGATTTCTGCTGTAATATTGCTGAATAAAAACTTGTACGGAAATGTATACCAATTGGATATTCTTGTTTTCCATTTTTTTTTTATTATTTCAGAAATATGCTAGTATAACTAGTCACATTAATTGATATAATTGTTACCATTCATTTTTGATCATTATCTTTGGAATCGATATATTCTTTGAGTTAATGATGTATTTGAAATCATTTATTCTTTACAATAATTAGATAATATACAGACGAGGACTCTGCACCCACGAAATTTAATTTCCTTATTGTACCACTATATAGTATACTAGTCTTATAAATAAATAAATATTAAGCCCAGCTGCAAGGATTTGTAATAAGAGTTGTCCCTTCACCAGTGCTGTTACTGTCGTAATTTCATTTATATGTCCATATTTATCTCGTTACAAAATCAGCAATAGATAGGGTATCTATGGACATGGACACTTTGTCAACGCGCGACGAAAAAAAAATCAGTGCAAGAAATGGCTGCACTTTCAACACGACGCGCGACAGGACTAATCGCGCAACCTGTGTGACAGACTGTCGTACAATTTTTAGATAACATTATGTATATAAATCATGCCGCTATAACGTACATGATATAAACGACTGATTATGTATGACTTAACATATTTATAAACAATAGTGTTAAAATCAGATTGTCGCTGACTGTAGCCGGGTTGGTCCGCTGGCTCCGTAGGTAGCGATCACGTTTTACGAACGACGTAATGTTCCGTTTCCATAATGAATCATTACAATTATCATGCTGCCTCCGGTTTTCCATTTAATTGATTCTTATCCTTGTGCGTTAAACAGGTTACGAATGATAACATATTTTCGCTTTACATATATGGTAATGTGTGGTTTTTAACGCGGTTTGAATTTTGCTTTGTACTCTTTACGTCAGTGGGTTTAAAGTTTATTTTACTTATGCTTTTTGGTTGACGACCACAAGATATTATAGAAGTAATATGAGTGGTACCGAAACGAAACCTACAAAAACTCATACAACATTTTTGGTTCAAAATAATAGAATATTTTATTTAAAAAGAATTCGAAACAAAATTTGGATAACCGAATATCATTTTTCTTGATTTTATTAACATGTGGTTTTATAATTGTCACTTACTGTTTATTACTTAAATTAAATTATGATATGTTAAATATTAAACCGTTTAGTACAAGCTTTATTCGTTTTATACTTATTTATATAAGAATGCATATAATAATTATTATATTCTCGCAAGTAAATGCATTGCAAAACGAACACTAAAAATTACGTAGAGCATGATTCTCTTAGAAAGTGAAAAAGCAAGCAATAGAAATAGAAAGAAATAGCCGTCACGGGGCTCCCGGTGAATTTGACACATTTGAGTTAATATTAGAATTTATAATTAAAAACCTGTCAACTACCTTTACTATAGTCAGATATAAATAGAACGCAATTCACATAGGAGCAACGAAGTATATGCGCGCACACACACAAAGGATACGAGAGCATTAGCTTAGAAATAACGGCATAAGAGAACGTCATACCATTTAACGTGACGGCATGATAGGTTGATTATACTGCAAAGAAGTGCCAGTAGATTTGTAAAAAAAAAAAAAATTACCAGAAAATTAATTGAAAATATATTAATCTTATAATATAGGTATATACCATTATCATGACTGATATTTTCCAATATATGTATATTTATGTAATGTTAAGGTAAATATAACACTAAAATATTGTTTTGTCATAGTTATAAAAAAACAAATATGTTAAAATTTTGTATAATAACATACATTGCTTCCATTGAAAGGTCAATGATTGTAAGTTCTGTGCGTCTTTAAGTGTGTAGTTAAATACCAAGAACGATTTTGCGTGGGAACCCGGCTTCGTATTGAATTCGTAGCCGGAAAAATCAAGACAATTTCCATGCCGACGTCTGTAATGAGGTCAACTTTATCGCAACAATGTCACAACGATTGTTGACAGCGTTGAGTTACAATGTACTGGTGTACAAGATTCGCTTGCGATTTTAAACAAAGTTGTTGATAAAACAGTATAGTATCCATTTATAGATATATAATCAGAACCTGCGATTTATGACATACTACCTGTTGTTCTCGGTTTTGTTCTCGTGAAAATGATTTTGATGTCTCATAGTAACTACGGGTTTTTACTATCTGTGGACTGTTTTTTTATCTTTTAATTACTTTCATAACTACGTATTTACCTCCTAGAACTTTTTCACAGATTTAAGTTATCTTAGTTCAAATTTGCCATTATGTATGGAATGTATAAGTATGGAAAATCGTGTAATGATATTACAATACCTATAATATATTTTGAAAAAATTCTCATTTAGCCAGTAAAAATCTCTTAAAAATTGCTTCCTGCTGTTTCTGATATTTGTCCGTACAAAAACAGTAGACACTTTAATTTTATATAGATAGAAAAAAAGAAAGAAATAGCTTAATTGTTATTAACTTAAACAAAACAATTGGATCGCCCTTATAAATAAATTTTATAGCTGCGCTCCAGATAATGAGATGTGTTACTGGCCTGCATCTCATTGATCGAGTACGGAGTACGCAGACACTTTGAAAGACCCAGAATGCTGTCATTTAGACGAAAAAAGAAGAACATTTTTAAATATGTCACTATTACTATAAAAAATTGTAGACACCGCAGCCACATACCGCTTATATATGTTTTCGGTTTACTATCAATATAAAATATTATATGTGACATCGCATTGGACGTCGAAACGCTCTCAAAAAACCGTTATTATCTTTGTACCGTTTGTACCGACATCGACGCCGCTATCGCTTTTTTTAAGAGTGAGATCCTGAGACGCCGCTGCTCCGTACGAGGTGCTGAGTTTGCAGGTTAGTGCACGCTTTTTATTTGGGGTCTTTGTTATTATATTTATTTATAAGCAAGACCACCTACCGCTCCACGCTCTCTCTCTTCAGTTCACGCATTTTTTTACACATTTTATTTTCACCGCATCTTTCCTGGTGGGACCTGTTTACACAGTCCCATCAGCCCCTTCAACAATGAAATTATGCATATAGAGGAATGAAAAAAAAAACCAGCAACTGGCAATCACATTCACGAAATATGCTGCAGTGTTAATTTTCAATGGGCGCCCATACAAAACGGGGACGTCCAGTCGGTGGATATTCATATAACAGAAATTAAAAGAAATAACCTTTGAGTTATATACGAGTATACTCTACTCCTACAAGTACTGGATGATACTCGTCCGCTTAGCTATGCATATTAAAAAATGGTATAGGGGTCAATGGAATCGAAAAAGCTTAACTATCTATGATACATTTTCAATCGAATGACCATAACACTATACAGGTATGTTGAATAGTTTTGACGTGTTTGAAGCCTTGAAAGGACTGCATTTTTATTATATAGATTTCTTTCTCTGTCTACCTAATTGGTTATTATTTATCTACAAATTAGAATAAAAGTATATATTACATTATAATAAGTTAACTTATATGCAATTAACTAAATTGAGGTATATAGTTCAAATTTTAACACAGTTTAATTGATAATAGAATGGTTTAGTTTTTTATTCGAAAACTTGCGTTACTTTTTGCCTTGTTTCTCTAATTTCACGCGGTTGCTTGATTATTATGCATAAATATGTCGAAATTATTTGAAATAACAAATGTAGTAATGTCTGCTTTTAAATATTTTTAAACATTTTATATTTCATTGCAGAATTTATATTAATATCTATTGCCATAGTGGGGGCAAAGTAAAAGTTTAGTTTCGTGAGATGTCTTTGTATCCGAATGTGAATTGTTTGTGGGAACGTGGAAAAAGTAGTCGAAATTTTGATATTTTTTAATTAAAGAACCGATTGTTTTTTTCTTTACTTTCAAAAATGATTTGTTTACTTGAATAGTTATTAGCATACAGCAAAGTGACTGCCATAATAAGCCATTTATTACTGCAAAGATTGATTCCAGAATCGAAGTCTCGTTGCTAATAATGCCAGTTTGCTAGTCTATAGTGATAACTTTTACCGATTTCAATTGTATATTTTTATTATGTATTAATTCCATTTACTATTAATTTTTCCTCGCTCGATGTCAAGAGAATCTAGATCTTGGCTTACACCACTTAACTGGTGTCGTTAACATTTCACATGGTAATAAAAAGTTGAAACAAATTATTTTAATAGTATGCAGTTTTATTATAATACTTGCGACCCGCGTGGCATCATAGGTATCTTATCTCCGATTGCCTGACCACTCAGGACTTCTTAGTCCGGAGTGTACGTCGCATGTACCACTCCTGTACGGGGCCCTTTCAACTTGGTACTGGTCACAATGGACCGTACTATGGAAGGTAAGTCCATTTTCAACCTCACCTCTGAGTGCGGCCTCTCCCGTATCTCCGTAGAGCACCCTCACAGTGCCATAACTGCCAGGTGTACGGTCATTCCGCCCGGCATTGCTACCTGCGTCTCAGGTGGGTCAAGTGTCTCGGAGATCACTCCACCAGGAAGTGCCCCTGCACTCCAAAGTCCACCGAGCGTCCCAGCTGCGTCTTCTGCGAGCAACCGGGTCATACCGCGAACTATCGTGGATGTCCCTGCGTGGCCCGTTCGATCCGTCCCCGCCACGGTAGATGTGTAACCTCGTCCAGGGCGCATGTCCCGCCGTCCCGGATGCAACCGCCTCCGCCACCACCCATACAAAACCAGAAGGCTTTCCCTGACTTGCCGGGTACCTCCAGTGCACCGGTAGCACCCGCACATGAGCCAAGCGTGCTCCCCTGGCGCGCAAGGCCACCCCCGCCAGCTCCCTTAGCTCCTAAACCCAAGCCCCAGCCTCAGAAGGCTCCGTCCACTCCTGCGCCACCTACCGCGTCTTCCGTATCGACCACCGGTATACACAGGATAGCTCAACTCTTGTTAGTACACGATGTTCAAGAAATACTCGCGTTCAACGCGCTCGTTAATAGTACTTCTGAGCTCGGGCTCTTAAACGCGATCTCAGCTTTCCCGGCCGTTGCGACTACGTTACAACGTCTAATCCGCGCCGCGTATTTATAAATTCGCGATAATCATAATCATAGTTCGAACCCGCGTGTTCATGTACATTAGACCGAATCATTAGGAACTCGTAAGTAATTGTATAGTTCACTCGGTACGGCGCCCATTGTTCTTTATTATTTCGCTCAATGTCCTTTTAAAATATGCGTGTTTGCGCCCACACCCGCGACTCTCTCTGCTCACGCCGCCGTGAGCGGGAGTTGATGATACGATTCCGCACACACGTCGCGTTGTCTCTGGTAGCAGCTCGAGTCTAGATTGTACTTCGGTGTGGAGCCCTCGAGTATGTTACTCGCGCGAATATAGTGACTCACACTAGTTTTAAATATATACAGATCACCCCACATACGTATACATAGTGGTGGGCTGTTTTTGTGCCCTTTTCGGACTGAAATAGCTCACACAACTTAGTAGTCAGATGCAAAATACAGGTATGCATTCGTGAAATATGCATGGTCATACATGCATTTTTCACGAATTCATATGTGTATGAAATGGATAGATAGCTTAGCTTAGATTAGCTTAATCAGATCGGGAAACTCGGCGACAGTTCAAGCTGAGGCGCACCATGTGCCCTTGCGCTGATCGCCTCAACAAATCGGGAGAGTGCCTTAAGCGCTCCCGTTAGTAGTCCGGTGAAACTGTAGCGACCTTGACAAGCGTTGTTGTCAGTGTTGTCAGTTCGAAAAAAAAAGTCATAGGTATTAAAACGATTTAGATTTATTTTTTGCCGCCTTGATACTTGCAGTTCATTAAAGTCATAGAAGAAATAGAAGCTACACAAGACTTTTCACACAAACAACTATATACTTTGTGTAGCGTGTAATATTAAATCTGTGATATCTTCTAAGACATTCATTGGAATTGTATGCTAAAGTGGCAATTTTGATTTGCAATCTATGCGAGATATAACTAAAGTATTCCACTGGATACATACTAATATTAAAATTTGTCAAAATAACGTCGCAAATAACAAAATATACTTTCATAATAAGTAAAACATGGGAATAATTATTGTGGGTTATTGTTGAGATATAGATAAGTCTACTTGAAAGCGGTTTACTCTGTTTCATCAGAATTGAATCTTTTTCCTTAGTAGACATTATTTAAATTCCGAAAAAAGTGAGAATCTGTTGGAGTAACGTCCGGGGCGTAAGGTGGGTGTCAGAGACATTCCAACTACGGGACCGTCCGTCATGAAGTATTGGGTCTAGTATTGTCCTGAACCAGCAGTGGGCTAGAGAGTTTCACGAGTTGTGTTTTTAACGGTGTACGACACCGGTATTGGACCACCAAACACTTATCAGGACAGGATTTGGCCGGTTCTTCAACACGCTGTAATGAGCGTTTCTGATTGTTGTAAAGGCTCCATTTCTCGTTTCAAGTAACGATACGATTCAAAATTCCCTCGTTATAGTGACGGTTGAGTAATGTAATGTGGGTGCACGTAATGTCTGTTTGTTGGTGTGCTTCAATGAATACATGGGGTTCCCGTTTCTCGAGCTTTTTCATTATATCAATTCATTTCAAGTTAATTAAAATTGTTTTACTCACATTGAAGCCTGCCGCTAACTCTGACATGGTTTGCAATGGATTCACTTCCACGATCATCACCTTTAATTCTTCATTGTCAACAAGAGTCTCCGGCCGTCCACGGCGTTCATTCCGTAGGTAAAATTTCCAAAACGAAAACATTGGAACTGAAAACGTACCGTGCTTTCTTTTACGCATACACAATATCAATCCTTCGAGATATTTCTGCAGCGCTGATGCCCCGGTAGAACTCGTATACATAAAAAAACGCGTTAAATTTTCCATTTTGTGAATAGAACGTCGTCAAAGTAAAATGACGCGAAAACAAAGGAATCACTAAATTCTAAACACAAATATGCAAGCCTAAGCTTCAAATAAATTTGAATTTAGAACTATTAAGCAAATGCCCGATTTTTGAGATCAAAGTGGCCAGTTCGACTAAACGTCACTTTCATATCTAAGGACCTAATCATTATGTGCGATATACATACATACATGATGATATAGATATAAACTTCAGAGTGAAGTCCGTTAAATGGTAGTGAGAACCGTGTCAAAATCGGTTGCACTACTTAGAAGAACTAAGGGAACACACAGAAGACCGACCTTGTTTTATAATATTTATTTATGTATGGATAGATAACGCCTGTTAAGCGATATATTTTTTATTGATAAAACTCCAATTCACCACATGTTCTTTCCACGTTTAGTCCATTTAAAAACACTTATTATTTTTTATTAATCACGGTGCGTTATAAAAAACACATTTTTGCTTTTTATTAATCATGACAACTCGTCACACGATTCAAAATTATAACATAATGAGGGCAGCTCACGACGACTTTAGTCCATCGAGGAGCTTGAAACAACATATAAAACAAAAAAAAACTATTCGCGCAGAAAAATCTATCTAAAATATTGCTGTGTTCGATTCTTTGATAGTTCTATGATAAGGGCATTATCGATTCGAAATCGATTGGATACGCTTTTAAAATTGTCATACAACGAAAGGTTCCACTGACACGTGATGTCGTAACAATATTCACTTTAACACCTAAGGCCGAGTTGCTAAATTCGCTCGTGTCAATATAATGTGGAATGCAATTGTCGTGAACCCAGGCACATTCACGGTACGACCTTGTCAACAATGAGGTGCACCTTTAATGGTCCGGAAATTATAAAGTTTTTGTTGTCTGCTGTATATATTCTGATATAATATATTTTAATTTTTGCGGTTTCCAACGAAGTCGCGCTGCGCCGCGCCGCCCGCGCATTCGCCGCCGGAATTGGATAGTTCATTTCATAATCATGGAAATAATTACATGAATGCGGTCTACATGCGTTTTAAGTATTTATTAGCATTTACGGTGACCTTATCGTGTGATTCATAATGCAAAAAAAAAAAAATTCAAGCGTTCTTACATCGCATAATATGGAGAAAAAAAATAATGTTTGCAATATTCCGTGTTCTGTTTTGAAAGTCGACGGTTACCTGTAACAAAATAAAAACCTAATTAGTTTAATTTTTGACAGTGTCTCATTTATTCTTCAGTACTATCTGATGCTTGCGACGTCGTAGACCGGTGAAACTGTAGAGGCCTTGTCAGACCAACAGTGTAGTCAGTTCGAAAAAAGAAAAAAAAAAACATTGCGCTGTTCAAGTGAAAATGCTTTTGATGTACTACAGAAACTATCTAATGTATCATACTAAGTTTATCATCATCATCAGCCTGTAAGAGACCCACTGTAGGACTATAGGCTTTTTCCCGAAGGAAGATATAGCTATAATCACCACGCCAGTCCACGACTCACGACTAGAATCCACAGTTGTATATTCTCGCACATACGGTGGTACTACAAGAATATTTCTCAAGGTTCGGGTTTCCTCATTATGTTTTCTTTTACCGACAGTCGATAGTGTTACCAATTCAAATTAATAAATGTACTCGAATTTCGAAAAATTGGTTAGTACATACCAGGATTCGAACTTGCAGACATTAGATTGATATTCCATCAGGTAAACCGCTGCACCATCACGGTTTATAATGTAATATAAATATATGTAATATATACAGATATTAAATATTATTTCGGTTACTTTTTTATTTACTTTTATTGATTACTAGCGGCCCGCTCCGGCTTCGCATGGGTATAAAATATATAGCCTATGTCATTCACTGAAAAAATGATCAAAATCGATCCAGTAGTTTTGATTTATTCATTACTGCCCGTGGCCCGCACTCGTTAAATTCGGAGTAACCTCAAAAATATCAGTAATTCTCCAATATTTAATTTATGTTATTATACATATAAACCTTCCTCTTCAATCACTCTATCTATTAAAAAGAAACCGCATTAAAATCCGTTGCGTAGTTATAAAGATTTAAGCATACATAGGGATATAGGGACAGACAAAGCGACTTTGTTTTATACTATGTAGTGATTACTCCTTAGCTCCTGCGGATCCTCCTCTTTCTTCGGATTTACTCCTACATTAATTTGAAAATATTTTTATTGCATGATGAAATGACATGCGCGCTATCTATTATACTTATGTAGTAAGTACTACGTCAGAAATATTCACGCAAATACCTAGAAAAGTTTCAAGTTAAACGGGTGAACGATATTCGAAAGCGTAGTACACGAACATAACAACATATTTTTTATATACAAGTTAATTTTAGTCAATAAATGCTCGTAAATTACTTGTTGCCTTTTTGCTATTAATTATAGATTTCAAAGTATGGTATCAAATACGTAATACCAGTTATTTCTCAACCTTGTCACCGGTGCTCCAGTGAGCTCACGAACCCGTTTCACCACCAATGAACGTACTCGACTGCACCAGTTTGGCGAAAGTAAAAGTGCCTGAGAACTCACACGTACTTGAACCAGTACGTTGTCAATGCATTTTTTTACGCAACTACGGAAACCTGTGTTACCGGACAGGAAGAACGTTAAACGCGCTACATTACTGACCGGTGATTGATTTACTATGTTGCTATTACTACTCGTACGGAGTTCCAGCGAAGGTGCGATTAGAAAATATCGATGGGCCTTAAATAGAAAATAAAAAGTGATTCGACTCGTCGACTAAACATACTCTTCCTCCTAAGCTGTAAGAAAATTGGTGGTGGATTCTTTCTAATTCAAACAGCTTCATTAACTTTTGTGCTTGTCTTATTTGGTTATACATTTCATATGTAAATAAATTAGTAGTGATTTACTTTAATTATTCAGCTAAACGCTTTCAAGGATGATGATTTTGTTCTCTTGTCATCGAATGAAATACGTGCTTGTAACCCATTCACTAGCCAAATTTTATGGGGTGAAAATGATCACAGAAAACTTCAGAAAGTATAACCTTGGTAATGGTAGTGAAAGTCGAATAACACATAATTGTCATATTATGTTTGGGAAGAATAATTATGAGTGGGTTTGATTTACGCCTCTTTACTCCCTTACCTTCTATATATATAAAAATGAATTGCTATTCGTTTGTCTAGCTAAAACTCGAGAATGACTTGACCGATGTGGCTAATTTTGATCTTGAAATATCTGTGGAAGTTCACTGGAAGGCTTAAACTATATGAAACATAAATAATAGGTAAAGATAATACAAAAAAAGACAATTTAATTTGCAAATACAAAATGTTCCTTAGCTAGCATTTAATGTCTTTTGTCATTTTATAAATAAAAAATTGTCATTCGTTTATCAAATATTGATAGGTGCGTTCGAAATTTGTCTGTTTCATAGTTGTAGTATGAGGTCCGATCTCTTTGATCTGTTTTGTTGGAATACAAAACACTTCTGTTTCAGAAATAAGAATAGAACATAAGTAAGCTTTAAAATTATTAAATGCATAACTTTGTTGCATTATAATGTAAATAAAAATTTTGTATTAAGTTTTGACAACATTTTACACAAATATATATAATTTACCGTATGTAAAATCGCATCACTTCAGAACGGCATAACCTCTTTGGCTAATTCTTTTTTGTTGTATTTGTAATTGTTAAGTTAAGACTTGCATAAAAGGAAATGTTTGAAAAATTGCACACAACATAAAAAAATGGGTATAAAAAATCTCTATATGAAAATGTGAGTGAGACAAGGACTGATTTGGTTGGTTTGTAAAATCAAGTCGTTTGACATATTTATCGTCGTGATATAATCAGAAGTTTTATTAACAATAGAAGTCATTTACATTATTTGCATATTCGTTACATAGACATTTATTAACTTAAGTGTGTATTTTATATTTATTGGTCTGATCATTTGTAACCGTCAGACATTTTATAATTTATTTCAACTTCAGATTTTTTTGAATATTATTACATTATGATAAAAGTTAGCTACAATTTTAATAACACGTTGATTTTTTGTTCGCACAAAGAATGTTATTGTGTGACATTGCATTTTTTTTTTGAAAGTTCGATGAAGTTATTTTTGTTGTAACCTTGGGCTTGAATTTAAAATATATTTTATTGCATGAAAATAATTAAGAAAAGATATAATATAAAACAATAATGACGTTAATCGTAACGCACTGATTGTAATGTTGCAATCGGTCCATTTAAACCAATTAGGTCCATTTACTTTAAGAGTGATTGATAATGTATTGAGAAATAATAATTTAAAAAATACCTATTTCATAAAAAAATCTGTTACTCAATTCGTATTTTTTTATTTATGAAACCGTTATTTATACTTATATCGGAGCCTTCGAATAATTTCTGAGTGTAATTGTATATATACTTTCTATAGACTTCTTTGCCGTAATACGTAATATGGAAAAAATCGGAAGAAATATTCGAGAGCCCGCTGTAAGAGTTATATTATGTTAGAAAAGTCAATTAGATTACTATAAAATATACAGGTCATAGAACACTACATATATGTCCGAGACGATCGCGACTGACATATTTTCTATACCTTCTAACGAGTGTCCATAATCGCATCTGATGTTAAATGGCAATGTGGTCTAAGATAGTAAACATCCTACTAAGAACCGGCTCTCAAATGCAGCTACCGAAATACACCAATAGATGCTTAGTGGCAGATTTACAATTTGCTGTTGGTAGCTAACCTGGCGGACTGAAAAAGTTCTACCACGGTAGAACGTTCTATAAACGGTGTGATGCTTATATTTTTTCCTCTGGATATAAAAGAGGTTTTTTTAATAATAAATAATGCAGATGAAGTCGCGAGTATCAGCTAGTTATGAATAGTATTATATTTTACAGCAATAATTTAACTATGCAAGTTTCGATTTTGCGCGGCCCCAAACAGGTTCCGTGTCATAAAACTGCAAAATAAAATGGTTAGTATCGTTTGTTGCTATTTCGTAATAGTTCTCGATTCGGAATCCGTTTTTATTAATTACATCTGTATATATATTTTAATAGATCATAAATTGCAAAAAATGCGTATATTATTATAACATTATTTTACGAGATTTCTTGTCTTTTGTTTTCAATTTTATAAAATATTTTTATAATTTTGTTTCGAGAAATGTTTTAATATTAATATTCATAATTGTGTAGAAACTGTTTATATTAAACTGTATTTCGCAATAATGTTAAAACACAAAAAAATACTTTTTAGTATGAGCAGACTGACTGATGACAAATGTATGTCCAGGTTGTTAAATCCAGTTTTTTTTATTTTGCTTATTTTAAAATAAATGGTATTTGAGAAAGGCTTGGAGGAAGGTATTTATGTTATTAAAGTGACACTTTTTGTACATCGTTTCAAATTTTTTCGTCCATCTATGGCACGTCGCATTACAGTCAGCCGCGGAGTAGGGGTAAAGTGAAAGGTGCTCGGCAGAGCATTCTCATTTTGTAATTTTAAAGGTAAGATTAAAAATGCGATTTTGATACCCTAAATCGGATAATTTTGCCAAAATTTTCAGTTAAATGCTTACAACCCAAAAAGAAGTTTCACTTGCATCGTGGTTTCGTAAAACTACACAATTTTTATTTCAAAAGTAGCGATTTTTTTTTAATTTCTAAATTAATAATTTCACAAATCTTTATACAGAAATAGGCGAAGACAAAACAGTTCCGAACACATTTCCCCTATGTGCTGATATGTTTACTAATAAAAAATATAGGATAAAACTCACTTTTTTACCTACTTTTCACCAGTCAACGCCTAAATTTATATATACGTTTCTACTCAATATACTTCACGTGCCTAACGTCAATCGGCAATATTTGTACTATATATATATATATATATATATATATATATAATTATAATTGTCGAATTTAAATCACTGGACGAATTTCGTATCATTTAGACAATTCCAAAAGTATATTTTTCGACTCGCTATTCTAATATGCAACAAATAACCTAGTAGTAGTCTAGTATTTACGACTTGTTTCCTAACATTCAATCTACTCTAGTTAATATATATATATATAAATTAACCGCCGTTCGTTTGTCTCACAAAAACTCGAGAATGGTTGGACCGATTTGGCCAATTTTGATCTAGAAATATTTGGGGAAGTCCAGGGAAGGTTTAAACAGTGAGAAACATAAATAATAAGTAAAGGGAAATATTAAAAAATACAATTTAATTTTCATATACGAAATGTTCCTAGCTATAAAACATTTGATGTCTTTTGTCATTCGTTTCTCAAATACTTATAGATGCGTTCAGAAATTTGTCTGTTTCATGACTGTAGTATGAGGTCCAATCTCTTTGGTCTGTGTTGTTGGAATACAAAACAGTTCTGTTTCAGAAATGTAAAATAGTACATGAGAAAGCTTTAAATTGGTTAAGTGCATAATCTGCATTTATAGTGTAAATAAAAATTTTGACTACATTTTACACAAATATATGTAAGTAATACGAAGTTCACCGGGTCATCTAGTAATTCTATAAAATTAGTAAAAGTAGAATATGTTATCGTATGTTCGTATTTGATTTTATACTTATGCAATAATATGTTAAGTAAGTAGTTGTTACAATAAACAAATTATTTTATATGTAGAAAGCTTTTAAAAGTTTATTTCCTAAATTGTTTATAAATTTCATACAAAGTGAAAAATTATAGGCCAAGAGTACGAGATTTAGAAATAAAATAACATGTTGTTCTGTTTTGTTCCACGAGTAAATTTTTGCCATAAACACATCGTATTACTTCAAATAATCTAATAATATAGAAACTCATAAAACTATAAATAAAGTCAATATTTTATTATAATTACATCCATTGCTGTTTATTTAAATAATGTTTTATTCAAAAGTCGAATGTAATAAGCAATTGTTGCTACGTTGTAAGATTTATACAAACTCAACGAGTCGGTAACCATGGGAACACAGTGCTCTGGTGCACCAGCTGTTCTCGATATTGTATAGAAACTAGATCGAACCAATAAATACCAAATCGCATTTCTGAATTGAATTTATCGCCTTTTATGCGTCCGCCAGATACCAGTTACGAAATATGTAGCAACGGTATAAATACGAGTGTTTTTGGAGTGACCACAACACCGAGGGGACCAAGTTTGGATTTCTTGCAATTTATAGAGTGGAAAAAAAAACTCATGCTATGCGTAAAAAATGATCGTCAATTTAGCATTTAAAGTAAACACTATTCAGAACAAAATACAAAAGGAAAATGTGCTAGATATTTTTTATAAAATAATTATGTTGATAATAGTAGTACCTTTGATGATATTAATCACTGTTACCACATTGCTATCTAGTTTTCCCCCTAAATGTATTAAAAAATTCCCCTTAAATTAGAACTTTTAAATAAAACTCCTTGGCCGTATGTATATCACAATTGAGACCCATTTTAATCACTTACGACTTGAGACTCCCTTGATGTTGCTAGTGCCTATGGGCGGCGGTGATCACTTACAATCAGGTGACCCACCTGTTCGTTTGCCCCCTATATTATAAAAAAAAAACTTAAAATGGAAAAGTTAAATCTACGCACGGACTATCCTTTTTTAGGAAACATTGTTTCAATTTTTACAAGATATAACTAATTCTACATTTCATTTAATCCTTACTTCCTACATAAAAACCGAATGTAATACCTTGTTTCATTTTTTTAAATCTCTAACTTCTGAATTTAGGGGGAATTCCCAGATACAGCAACATTCATATTAACACATAATACTTCGATGGGTATCTATCTCGTACAGATCAAACTTATAGAACACAAAATTAAAATTTTTAAATTTTTGTACTGCTAACGTTATTTGGCTTCTGTTACTTTATACTACAATAAGTATTATATTTTTTCAAACAAAAGCTTCTATTTAAGTTCATCTAGATTTTTATTTTTATGTAATATGTATTTTATTTAGTAGAGTTCAACAAAATATTTTGTCTTCCTAAATTACCTTCATTGGCCTTAATGAATTTAGAGGGAACCCCTTCTAAATTGGCTATAGTAATTAATATTAACGCTTTTAGTATCAACATTTAATTGGACGAGACTTATGCAAAAACTAAGATAAAAATTAAGAATTATGTGAGCTGTTACCTTTGCTTGTCTTCCGTTATTTCATACTACACTGAACATAACATTTTTCCAAACGAATGCTTCTGTTTACATTCACCTAAATTTTAATTTTTTTATTAAATTAAATTTCTCTTTTCATTCTTTGATATTTATAAATACCGAATTTAATCGATTGATATTGAAATCGGATAAATCACGAGTGCGTTCGAGCAATTAAGCTGTCAAATCGAGTTCGATGACAGGCAAGACGAGAGAATAACCTATAGTAATTCGATGCCACGGTCAACTTGCCGCTCTTGACCTAGCCTCATAATGGCCGATCCGATGCGTAGGTACTTCGATAAAGAAACGCACCATCCGATTGTAAACAATCGATTACGAAACGGTCGAGAGCGGAGATATTACATTTTTGGGAGTAAATATAAATTAAATATGTTACTATTATTTGACATTTAAACCTTACGTTTGTCCATTTCAATCTAAATATGTATATCTTCTATTACAATTAAGAACTGAACGACATTTTTAAGGTTTTATATCAGTATGGATAGATTGTGAAAGTTGATTGTAACGTTCGTTTTTTGTTGTTGAAATATATTGTAATAGATTATAACTGTCATTAAATTTATAATATATCTTTTTTAATTGAAACTTTACTTACTTTTGAATAAATTTCAAATTTGTCATACAGTATTTTCACTTATATAATGACATTTATAACAAATATTTTTCTGTTTTTATAATCGGTGAAAGTATACGTATTTTGGTGAACATTTTCTTTAATAATTTACACGGTTTAGCGTTGGACCACAATCTCACCTGACGTTAAATGACTCTGTGCTCTAAGACGATAATACGCTAAACTCAGAGGAATACTAGCTCTCAAGTGTAGCTGCCGGAACACATATACAAATACTTGACGATATATTTTCAATTGGAAGCTGAGCTAGGTAAGCGGTCTCAGAGAAAGTATTAACTATGCTTTGGCTTAGTCACGATGTGTTCCATCGCAGGACGTGCGTATATCGACGCTGTTGTCCAGACACACTAACCACTGAGATATCATCGATAAAGAAAGAATATATAGATATTTACAAGGTACTATTTTTTATTTAATAGTAGTTACTTACCTATTATCGACAAGACACGGTGAAGGAGATTCCAAAGTGGAGCCAGACGATCGGTCGAGCAGTATCAATTTATGATACGAAAGAAAACTAATTGTGCCGACCCTACTCTGGTGGAAACATGGAAAAGGAGATTTGATCGTAAAATATTGTAAATGAATACTATTAAATGAATAAGTGAAAGAGGTTTCTTATTTAGAAAAGTCCTACAAAATAATGATAATATAAAAATCGCAATTATTTCTACTTTGTCAGTATTTTAACATATGAATATTAAATATTGTTATTTTTCATTTTGATAATTTATAATACACGTCAACTTGTCAAACACTCACCGTGCAAAGACACATAATATACAAATCCTAATAAATTAATTCTTAGATGTCTAAACCGATCAGACGAATAATTTTTATGTTTATACAATTTTAACATATGAAAGCTGAGAAAGTAAAACGATAATATTTATATTGTTAGAAATTAGAATATCTTAACTAAATAAGGATAATTTGTAGAATAAATAACAAATGATATATCTTCCATATTAAAAACTACGGGTTGTTAAGAACGAAGTGGACACACTTTCACGTTAATAATATCAGTTAGAAATTGAGCCTATTGTTAATAAAACTACATTACAATTTACTTTTGATTTGTTTTTTAATAATACACTGTCTGTTGCGTACGAACTTAAACTATAAATCCTTTTTGTTCGCATTAGATTTCACTCGCTCGAATTTAAATCGATTCGTCATCATTTGAGACACGTAGTTTTTTGTTTTAGAAACTTTATAGGCACCTTTGAATATTTTTTGTTATTTTGTACAAGAGCAACTGAAGCGATTTCAAATACGCGTTGCTTGATATCATTACTTGTATATCTTCGACCATAATTATACTGTTAAATATATACGCACTTTAATCGAATGTTACTATAACTTAATGCATAATTTGAATGATTTACAATTATTTTTTTTTGTCTGTGAGTTTGCTCTCGTGGTTGTAAGGGGATGCCCATAAATTACGTGAGGAGAATCAGGGGGGAAGGGAGGAAGTGGTAATCTCATTAAATCTCACGTGAGGTAGAGAAGGACTTTCTACAAATATCACGTAATTTTTTTCAGACAAAAAATTGGTGTAAAAATGTGAGAAAATCGGATTTTCAAGTAAAACATGTTCTTAGACTAAAATATACACAATTGTAACAATTATTTCGTATATTTTAGTAATTCCTATTTAAGCATTATTTAATGTTATCACTGTGATTTTAGATTACTATCTAAACAATCTCAAATACTAGTCTTTACTACTCTTAATAAAAATGATACAGCAAATTGTATTTGTTTTATATATCCAACGCATTTATACTCAAAATAGAAATTTTGAAAGATCTAATATGGTGTCAGGGTTCAAGATAAACCACACGAAATCTTATCAGGGATGGAGTGGGGGGTTAAATAAACCATGAAAACGCCTCACGTAATTAATGGACGCCTCCTACGATTGAAGTATTTCTCGGGAATAGTACAGTTTTTTGAATGAAAGGTACCCTATGTCCTTTTCTGTACCTTTACCAACGTGTAGATAAAATTTGATAATGATCGCTTGAGTAGTTAAGGCTTGAAAGTGTAACAAAATACAAATTAAAAATGCAATTCACATTTGCATTTATGATATTACTTATATTAGTTATGATGGGAGATCGAAATGTGTGCTATCCGAATATATATAAGTACTGTCGTCGACACAAATGTGATAACCATTTGTTAAGTAAATACTCTATTATATCTTTCTATAATATTCGAAACAGAATTATTCCTACCTTTAAATTTTCATATTTCCATCGACGTTTTGGACAATCTTCAAAATGATAAATTATGATACAAAACCATAACCAAGCCTTAGTAAAGCAACCTTTTTACTTAATAGTAAATTCTTTTTTACTTGTAGTTTACCATATGGCTGCCACATAATTGGAATGTACTATTTTAATGCTGATGTTTATTCATTTCTGCTATGGCTTTGCTCTTGCTAAACAGATTAATGAACTGTTTGAATAAAGATTAAATGTGCTATTAAGAGTATCAAAGGTATAATTAGTTTTTATTATCTATTTAAACAATACGAAACCTTTTTGTATGTTATAGTACTAGTTTTTGCTCACGACTTCGTTTACTATAATGTAAATTTGATCCATCGAAAATAGTCTTTTTTTCCTCGGAATGAAACGTATTCTATAATCTTCTCTGTACCCTTGTACAACGTGTACGCAAAATCTTATGATGATCAGTTTATTAGATAAGACATGAAAGCGATGATTGAAGCGATGATGGCTTAGTTGATAGCGCCTTCGGACACAGCGTCAAGGGACGCAGGTTTGAATCCTAGCAACCGAGTGGGAGCTTTCGGTGAAGGAAAACATCGTGATGAAAGCATAGTGTGATGGTAGCGCTTTTTCTGAGTCCGCCTGGCTAGCTACCACCCTCAAGTTAAAAATCTGTTGCCAAGCACCTGTTGGTGTGTTTCGGCAGCTGCACTTAAGAGCTTGTCTCTGTTTAGGTTTAGCCTAACTACCATCTTACAACACATCATCATTTAACATTAAACGAGATAGTTGTGAAACGCTAAACCTTAAAGTATCAAAAAGCGTAACAAATAAACAAACTCCCATTAGCATTTACAATATTAGTTGGGATAGTCCAGTGGTTGGTGAATCGCGGCTAGCGAGCCGTATATGTCTTTTAAACCCCTTCACTGCGGATCTTACAAAAAATATTTAGTGGAGACATGGGAAATTATTTATCAACTTACCTTGTAAGAGATAAGTTGTTTTTGAAATGCAAGCGATGCAGAAAAGAAGCACGTTTTTAGAAAGCAATAATAGCACGGCTAGTCGCACGCAAAAGGATATACTTAAACAAGGCAAGCTCGGGAGTGTACGTTGTATCCAAATTATTTCTATAAAAATGTTTCTACTAAAACAAAGTTTAAGTTTTCAAAATGGGCTCTGTGAATACACCTCAATTTTGTAGTGTTTATGTTTGGCTTTTTTGGAAGGTGAGTTTGCCGACAATTGGGTTAGTCGATAGTCGACGAAAACTTTCGAAGTGCACGCCTTTAGTACGATACATTTTGTCGTACAAGAATATGCAAACTTTATATTTGTAATACTTATTTATCTACAACATGTCTGGATATTTTGGATGCTGAAAATGATTAAAGCAAATTTGGAATTTAATCAAATTTCATCAAATTGTATCTTATTTACTTAACAGCTTAATAGTAGTATATTGCAGCGTCAACGTAAGAAAGGGAAACTAAACGCTGGCGGCTACTAGCCTAGTCTCCTTAGAGAAAGTTATAAATTATACACCATACCATAAACTTTTATCATTGAAGGCAATTAGATGCTAACGGAGAAACAAATTAGTCGCACATTACGTCAACTAACGTCGAAGGGCACATACCGTCGTTGATTTCATTTGACCATTTGACTGATTTCTGAAAACCCTCTCTCATTTATTTATATATGTCGGCCGATATTTGCAAACAATAAAAAAAATACTATTTAAAAAAATCACTCTCTTCAGTGAATCAGAGATTTCATATATCATCAGCAAATGCAAAAACAAAATCAAAAATTGACTTTTCATACATCATTTCTATTTGTTTTATTGTCATAGTGATTAACAAAAGGCAAAGAATTATAAGTGGCTTGTAAAATTTGCTTTAATTTATTTTAAAACAAATGCAAAGTTAGTACAAATTTGCATCACGAGCGCGAATATATCAAACGATATTATACGGTTTAACATTGAAGTAGTTTATAATAGAGAGTGAAATGTATATGATATATTAAAATATGTTACGCCGTTTGATTTGATCCACGTGTAGTAGCGTTGCGTGATGTGACTTAATTTCACCGTGTAGGATTCTTCACGTGACCCGCGGAGTCAATACGGACTAGTAGAGACGCGCACGTATACGGCGAAAGTGAAGATTTCGATATTGCGTAATTAAATGGGTTTCGGTTCAGCATAACTCGAGTAAGTGTAGTAATTATGTCATTTTATTATATGCAAGAATGTAAATTAGATTACCGGAATTATAAATGTTTACTTTCTGGTATTAAACATTTTATTTTAGTCTTCTTATATCCGAATATATATAATGAAAAAAGCAATTACTTTGAAGCTCAATTACGTTAAAAGTAATTAATGTATCGGTATGGAATATGACCCATATGCGGAATTATTCGTAGCTGGTTCTAGGCTACTTTTTCCATTGACCTTTTGCCATTCTTTTCTAATATGCTTAGTGAAACGGTATTATATTTTATCAATTTATTGAAAGCCCAGTAATCCTAACGAATATCATAATTGCGAAAATAAATAAATGTGCTTGTTTATTGCGATTCCACGCATTAATTACTCAACCGATCATTATGGAGTTTTGCATACACGTTATCAAGTTTACATTTAAGGATATAGTGAATCTTTCATCCATAAAACATGTATTGTTCCCAAGGGACAGATCAAATCTACATTAATGCGAGCGGAGCTGTGAATAGGAACGAAGTATTGTAATACAGAAAATCATATCCGCAATCTTCGAAGGTTATCTGTAAATTTAGCCATCATAGGTTTTATATCGTAATACATTCTGAGAGATCTAATTAAGTTATATAAATACCCAATATTTGCCGTTAAGCCAACACGGTCGTGAAATAAGTAATTTATCATTGTCAATAAATCTACTTGCTCAGGCATTGGAACAGGTTTTTGTCATTTCCTCCTGTGAACGCATGACCTATAATTCGTTAATATTAAATTTTACCGAACAGATCAATCATACTATTCGAATCCTTGCCCATCAATCTAAGTTTATTTGTAACAATTATTAAGGCAGCGTACATACATACACGGTGTTTCGCAAGAGTGGCTTGTATCATAGGTCGCGAGTCGTAACATTAGTAGACACTGACCGCAGCGCTATTGTCCGTTCATTCAGAACTGTTATGAATACGTATTTAGAACTTGATAGTTAGATAATCTATATATGTAAATAAAATTGATATGTCTTTTGTTTGTTCGACTGATCGATTTTAACGATAATTTAATAGGGAGATGAGAAGAGACACGGTATAGGTACAGACTTTTTAGAGTATTATCTAAGCTATATACACATATTATATACACTGTTTTATAGAAGAAGTAGCGATGAAACTTAACAGAGCTAGCTTAGAATTTAGTAAAATGTTGCAAAGGTTAAGTATGAGTGACAAAATTAAAAATTAATAAAAAATGTGTGTGCTTATAACCACACGATAAGTATGGAAATATAAATACAGATTTGCATACAGAATTATCAATGTTTATACATATATGTATAAATTATAGTAACATGTTCCAGAATTTACAATAAGTTTTCGTTGAGAATACGAAATATCCCTTATGTAGTAGACGCTAATGAAAATCAAAATTAAAATTATATTGAAGTTCTTTTTAAATTAGGCACTTACTGTTTCTAGGCTTTAGGTGGAAATTTAACGGGATAAAATGTACAAAGTGGTTTTACGTGGTAAAAAAAAATGTGGCATGGGGATTCTACGGAATGTTTATATATAGGTTGTTCATATTTTCAGGTACAAAATACATGAATATACAATTTTTTTAAAAATGGATCGCCCTCGTCAAAGACTCACACATATATCATTTTTATTGTTGAATTTGTGTTCAGTGCGAGGCTGTATATAGGATTCAGGGGGAAAGTGAAAGGATCGTCTGGCAACACTGCGAGAGAAGAGGCAAAGTATTGTCAGTTTGGCCATATAACTGTTTCTCGAACAACTTCACCTATAAATTATTATGACTAGTCGTAATTTGTGTCGTGTCGTGACAGGTAGACATGTTATTATTATTTTTTTTGCTAATATAATGTATTTTGTTTTTGTAAGATTCAGATTAATAATAGATGTTGACGAGACTGTACAATAGTTAATATATAAAGTATATACTAATTTAGATAACATAAAGACTTAGTAAAGGAAAATACCCTATATAAATATTAATATTTTTATAATATTCTGCAGTGATCTGTTTGGAGTAATTTTATTTTAATTATGATTTTTTAGAGGCTCTTATTGTAACAACCATATTAGCCCCTTTTCCCTATTCTGTCAAAGTTCACAAGATGCGAGAGAAAACGTGTAGTATTTATCTATTTTCTTGAGTTCAAGTGAACGGTTCGTAAATATTGATACAATGAATTGTGTGTCTGAAACGCTTGTCAACTTAGAAATGTAAATGTTTCTAATTATAAAAAAAAATGAATAAGTAGATAGATCTAGGCTACTTATTTTTTATCGTTTAACCTTTTGGCATTTTTTATGCATAATATTTTTAACGAAACGTGCGACAATCATGCAATAATAAGTGTTTTGATCATTGTACATACTTACAATGAACGTGTGTACAATATAATCAAACATATTAAAAAGCAACTGAGCATTTATAAGTTAATTTTGAAAATTCGAAACAGAATATACTTTTCACGGTTTCCTATAACCATGATAAGTTATTAATATACATTTACATTTAGTTATTCAATTATAATTTTTAAATATTCTGCTTTAAATTTAAAATTACTAATTTATTTAATTTTATATTATTTATATTTTGTAAAGGTACTTTGGACCGTAGGGTATCCCTTTGCATAAGAAATAAGGTTGTTGTATTTAAACGACGATTGAATTAAAATAGAGAGAGATTTGTATAATTATTGTGCTGCATGTTAATTTAATTAGAGAGTACCGTTTTAGCGGCTTTTTTTTTTAAAGTTCGAATGCGATTAGAATATGCAGTGACAAATGAAAGTGGCAAAAGTGGAATGAACTCGTTTGATGATTTCGTGTGAAATTATGGTGTGTATGAAACACATTTAGTGTAATCGCATTCAGTTAGTGTTATTTTAGTAATTCGACCGTATATTGGTTGTACGAGCGGATGTATTAAATGTTTTTTATACTTTATAGGTTAGCGTTTGACCACAATCTCATCTGATGTTAAATGTGATGTGGTCTAAGACCTATTTGTCTTCGACTTTTTTCTTCAGCTTATTTCCAAACATCTGCCGGAAACGAATTGCCTTAAAAAATTGTATTGATTTTCTGAAAAATGGAGGTTTACTGTGTAAATAATATTGTAAAAATGTAATAACCATTGCAATATTTTGTATAAGTACATCGTATTTGATTTGATTTTATTTACTTCAATTCCAATAATTATAATAAATAATAAGAACAAAAGCTTAACATATTTATACAGATAGCTGTGCTTATTGTATTATTACAACATAAATTATTCAGTAAACATTTATTGTTTGGAAAGGTAGCACCACGTTTAAAAGAAATATAAATTTTTCGAATAGGATTAACTAAAAAAAACGGTACCTTCAAGATACATTCAGTTATATAAAGTAAATAGAGCCAAAAGTGCATCAATTACTTAATGTAAACATAAAGAAAGCTATTTCAACACCTAACCTCACTTTATGAGATAATGTAAACTAGACTGGACATAAAAAAGTTGATTGAACCAACTAATCTATATTAATTGTTCTATTAATCTCGAGTCGAGATATACTAAAACACGTTTCATATTTAATGTAAAAATTATTTCCTAAATCCGACAGAAAGCGTCTGAATTCAATTAAACAACATAGTAGCTACGCGATTAGCACATTGCACTGTCCCGATAGGAATGGGGGCACACCTTCTAGTATATTTTGTAATTTTGATTATAATTAACGGTATTTCATTAATTAATGATTAAAGTCGTGGTCTCATTAATATTTGTACTTTAAAACTGTTTTATATGGAAATGGTATTTCGAATTACTCATTCCACAGAAAGATGGGAAGATCGGAGAAAATCATTTTGTGGGATTATGAGACGCACCTCGAACTTATACATCTGAGTAAAAATTAATATTTGTTAAAAATGACACATAAAATTTTAATATTATTTATTTTAAGAAGGTATTTTGTTCTTAAATATATGTATCACCATACATACATAATATGTATTTTATATTGGAAACTTTATGAATGTTATCCCTAGAATTTTCAATGAAATAAAAATAGTAAATTTATAATTCACTACTACACTTTTTAAATATTTCAATTTCGTGTTTTAAAATATTACATGTAAAATCTTGTCCGGTTACGCTTTTTTCATTTTTAATCCACAAAACGAGACGGCCTTTGAAAATGCTGTACACTCTTACCTGAATTTCTCATAAGGCAACACTAGGAGTAAAAAAGAAATTTAGATGTGTGCGGGACTGGGTCAGAAACATATATGGATCGGTTGAAGTTTACGAAGAAACATAGATTATACTATAGGTTAACAATTTTATTTTTATTCTGTAGGTCCATATTCTTGCATGCTCAAAATATAATTGACTATGGCCGTGTTTGATAATTTATACTTATCTCAGCGTGAGAAGGTCTACACTAAATGCAAAACAATTATGTTACGTGTAATTGTGAAAGATTGTTCGTTTTTTTTAAATTCATATATTAAAATATGGGGTAATTCCATTTATTTTTCATTTAATAATTTTATTATAAATATTCAGGAGTGTTTTTTTGCTAAATCATAAAAATTGAGTACTTTAGATAACGTGTTATTTTACGTAGTGTATTCAATGTAATGCTACTAATTATGGGGTGAGTAAAAGCGATAAACAATTAAGATTAAGTCATACTCACTTTACACTTGTATACTGCGTCATTCTTACTTTTTTCTAAGGTTTGTTCATACGGTATTGATGTTACTATTCAGTTAAAATTAACTTTCGTAAATATATGACGTGTTTTCGTATGGAATGGTGTATTAATAAGTTAGAGAAAATAACGGTAAAACTTCAAACGTTAGCGGAAGAACACGTACGAATATGTGTCATAGTTTTAAGGTGGCGAACAACACTACTGTACGAATAAAAAACTCCGCAAACATGAACATAGACCGGTTCTCAGCCAATGTGTTCATTGCTTCCTATGTAACATCGGTTCAATTAAACGACGTTTGAAGTGGTCTTCAAGCGGGAATGGACATGACAACTGATGATTGACGCTGGTATCTTCGTCTTTTGGACGAAGTTATATTGTGACATTCAATGGACCTGAAATTACTGTGCCTTACTCTTTATTCACTTATGGTCTTATACATCATCTAACGACAGTATGTAAAATTATTAGTACATAATCATGCCGAAGCCTTAACGGAAAGACACTGGTATCAAATCGAGGACATTTCTATCTCCCGACATCTTGTACATTAAAAAAATATTAGTGTAAATATTTTTAGAATTTAGAATCTCCTCATTTTTAAAATCGATTAAGCATATTTTTGTGTTTATCATTGTTATGGGATACAATTGTTGTGCTTTGAAACGTAAAGCGATCATTTTACTAATTTAAAACATATTATATAATAGTAAAATCTCATTATAGCATTTGTTCTGTGTTATTAACTTTACACATGATGGATTTTGAAGACGCAACGACGCGACGGTGTATATTAACATACCGTTTATCTATAAAAGATTTTCGTTCAGAAAGCGGTTGCCTAAGATCGCACTATATCTACTATCTTGTTACGTGATGTTATTTACGTAAGAATAAAAAATGTTTAAGCGTGGGCACGTAGGCGTTACCTATATTCTGATTAACATAATTAGAAATTACACATGCACGAAGAATTTTACTTGTTATTTCGTTGTTCCTGTAATGAATACATAAGACGTACATATAGCTGTATAGAAATGAAAAGCAATAATTTCATTGCAATCATGCTATGGTGATTAACCTTTTTCTAGTTCTTGCGTTGCTAATTTCCTGTCTAAAGTTCAGAGTTCTTCGACAGCCAATCGTCAATTCAGCTAGAAACATTTGAGAACTAGTCCCGCTCCTAATTACATATTTCGTTATTGTAGAAATGGCTAAATATTGCCATCGAAACTATGTATACTATAACAAAGTCTTAGCAAAGCAATGACTATACCGCTTCTATATATGTAAGACCGAAATCTCTTTACGACTTAATCTATAGAGAAATATGCCTCATTTGGTTTACATTATGGATGGTACATCATCTCAATTTACCACTTTTATGCCGATATTTATCAAATTCCATCATCACTTTGCTTGTGTTTTCTTATTGTATTTAATCTGATCCTCATATAAAATTTGCAGTGATTGTTGTCATATTAATTTACACATGTTGACAGTAAAATCGACCCGTATGTCGTGACGACAAACGACATGATGTTCTCTTATGCCGCCCTGTCCCATCTACGCAACAGCTTGCAATACATTAGCACTAAAATCGACCCATATACCGTCACGGCAAATGGCGTGACGTTCTCGTATGCTATCATGATCCATAGACGAAACAGCTTTCCACTCCCTTGTGTATGAGCGCGTGTATACTATACACTTCGGTTTTTCTCTGTATGAGCTGCGTACTATTTCTATCCAACTATATTGTACTTGATATGTTACATTCATTTTTACATTTTAACTTTTATAATTTAATCATAAATTCTAATGTTAATTTAATGTTTTACATCTGCCAGCGTCCCGTAACGGCCAATTTTTGTATTCCAAATATTGGTCTATAAATTTGGTACATCTTTTGTAATTGGATGATAACAAATGAAGTTTAAATCATCAATGTTTTGTTTAGATCTTGATTAACTTTATTGCTTATTGAACTCCTTAAATGCTTTTTTAATTTAAAGTTTAAATGGGTTACATTGTTTTCATTGTTTAATTAAATTCTGGTTTGATATACAATTATAAAAATTACCATTATCTTTCTAAGATCATAAAACACATCATATGACTAGTAGCTTATATTATTCTAAGATTAAGTAATTTAAGATGGCATTTAGTTAACCCATGGTCATGTGTTTGAACTAGTGAATGTTTTGCAATAGAATGTACTTCTTAAAGTCCATGTTATATCCAAGGATTACTTGAGCAAAAAGTTCGACTCTTCATCGTGATAACATTATAATGTAAATTTAAGTATTTCGTATATCATTTTGAAATTTCAACAAAGACTAATTTTGTATTAAAGAGTAATTTTCATTAATTTCATTGAGAAATATGTATCCTTAAGGCAATGGTCTTGATTAACTAAACTACTCATCGCCGACCAACTCAAATCCCTAGGAATAATAACATTTACTGATGATAAAAAACGATATGGCCGAAGACGATAAATACGATAAGCCTACTGACTCTCAATATAACTACCGAAACACAATTAGAGATGCTTGGGGACAGATTTCAAAACGTGACGGTTGTAGGCACAGTTACCGACTCTCAAAAAGATTAACCAAGGATGCTAAAGGCAAACCCCCCAAATTAGCGATATTTACGTGAAATCTCCATAAAATCGATATGAATAATTATGATACTGGAGTTGACAGTCGTCTAGAAATGTATACTTTTTGAAGGTGAAGGTTTGACACCGTCACGAAAAACTGACACCCTGAAGTTAGCTATAAGCAACATTTTATTTAAAAAAAGTATGTATGTGTCAAATACCTTTTTTCTATTTTTATTGTCGTTTTTTTACAAACGTAGAATAAGGCGAAAGATAAAATTTTTGAAAAGATTTTTATGATGTTAGGCCAAAGAAGTATAACTTCTAAAGCGTGTACATAAGTACACACACTTTTTTTTAATACTACTAAAAATATAAAAAAGAACACTTGTTCAATTTTTAAATAGTTTCGTTCATAATAATTTATTCATTACAATGAATTTAATTAATTGGATGGAATGGGTTATGTCAGGGGTCCACTTCCGTGGGGTCAAGTGGGGATGAGATACTTGTACCTCGGAACCGCAGGGGGGTCCAACGTCGCTGTGATGGCCGAGCCGTACTTCATCCCGCCCGGGGATAACTGGGCGGGTGACCTAGACGGCTCGGTGGCCTTAGTGTCCCAGGCCGCCGCCGGCTCCCCCCCCCTCTCTAACATCTTGAGGGGGAGGGGATACGTAGCGGCACATCACAGCGGCGTAGTGGTAGTGGGGGTGTACGCACCCCCAAGTATGAGTCTCGCCGACTTTGAGGGATTCCTCGGGGACCTGCAAAGCGTCGTAGGTCGCAGCCACCCTCACCCCGTCCTAGTGCTCGGGGACTTCAATGCCAAGTCTACGGCTTGGGGTTCCCCGGCCACGAACGTCAGGGGTAGGGTGCTGGAGGAGTGGGCCATAACATCGGGCCTACTCCTCCTGAACAGGGGGTCCGTTAACACGTGCGTGCGACAGCAGGGCGGGTCGATAGTGGACCTAACGTTCGCTAGCCCTGCTCTAGCACGCCGTGTTCGGGGCTGGAGAGTCCTTGAGGGGGTGGAGACGTTGTCGGACCATCGTTACATACGGTTCGACGTCTCCACCCAGACCTCGGACGGACCAGCCCGTAGGACCCCCGTGGCGGAAGGACCGCGTTGGGCCCTGAAGCGCTTAAATATCGAGGCGCTTCAGGAGGCCGTCGTCGTGCAGGCCTGGGTGACAGGAGAGTTACCGGACAGGCCTGCCGACGTCGACCTGGAGGCGGAGTCACTCCGAGCGGACGTGACGAAAATCTGCGATGCGGCGATGCCCCGGATTAGGGGGCCGATCCCCGCCAAGCGTCAGGTGTACTGGTGGACCGCCGAAATCGCGCAGTTGCGCGTAGCGTGCACGGCGGTCCGTCGCCAGTACACCCGTCAGCGACGCAGGCGGGGCCGCTCGCAGGTCACGTCCGCAAGGGAGGCCGAGCTCTACGAGGGGTACAGAGCAGCCAGATTGGCGCTCCGTAGAGCCATAGAGCAAGGAAAGGCCCTTGCTCGGGAGGAGATGCTCGAGACGCTCAGTCGGGATCCGTGGGGGCGCCCTTACCGCGTAGTACGCGGTAAACTACGCCAGGGCGGCCCCCCGGTAACCCAGAGTCTCGAGCCAGATCTCCTCCACGAGATTCTGGCTGCTCTGTTCCCTTCAAGGACAGAGCATATGCCTCCCACGATGGCTCCGCCCACGCCCAACGCGGCGGGCTGCGGCGAGGACGACGTGGTCCCCGAGGTGACCCGGGAAGAGTCGAGGGTGGCGGTGAAACGCCTTCAGGCGAAAAACACCGCCCCAGGACCCGACGGCATACCTGGCCGAATCTGGGTCCTGGCTTACGAGGCCCTCGAGCCCCGACTACTGCGGATCGTCACCGCATCGCTTCAGCAGGGCCGGTTTCCGACCATCTGGAAAACCGGCCGTTTAGTCCTGCTGAAGAAGGAGGGGCGCCCGGCGGACAGTCCGTCCGCCTACCGGCCCATAGTGCTGTTGGACGAGGCGGCAAAGCTCTGCGAGCGAATAATCGCAGGCCGCCTCGTCCGGCACTTAACAGGAGTAGGGCCGGACCTGGCGGATAACCAGTTCGGTTTCCGCCAGGGGCGCTCCACCGTTGATGCGGTGATGTCAGTGAAAATCCAGGCGGAGGAAGCATTTGCCCGGGGCGAGGTGATTTTGGCGGTGTCACTCGACATCGTCAACGCTTTCAACACCTTGCCCTGGGCCTGTATCGAAGAGGCACTCCGGTATCATGGAGTGCCTCGCTACCTCCGCCGCGTAGTCGGGGCGTACCTCTGCGAGAGGTACGTCACCTTCCCGGGTCAGGGAGGGAGGTTGAGTCGGCGAGACGTGGTATCCGGTGTTCCGCAGGGGTCTGTCCTGGGCCCCCTCCTGTGGAACATCGGATACAATTGGGTGTTGCGCGGTGTGCTCCTCCGGGGCGTCAGCATAGTTTGTTATGCTGACGACACTTTAGTGTTATCCCGGGGAAAGACGCACCGCGCGGCCGCGATCCTGTCAACTGCAGGAGTCGCTCAGGTCGTCGGTAGGATCCGGCGTCTGGGACTAGAGGTGGCGCTTAGTAAAACCGAGGCCCTGTTTTTTCACGGGCCTCGGAATGCGCCACCCGCAGGGTCCCAGATCGTCGTGGGAGGCGAGTCCATCGCTGTCGGGTCGAGTATGAGGTATCTCGGCCTCCTCCTCGACAGTCGATGGAAGTTCGAGGGACACTTCCGGCAGCTGGCCCCCCGTTTAATGGGAGCGGCGGGCGCGTTAGCCCGTCTGCTTCCCAACTTGGGGGGGCCCAACTCCGCCTGCCGGAAGTTGTACCTGGGGGTCGTGCGGTCCATGGCCCTATACGGGGCACCCGCATGGGCGTGTGGCCTGACGGCCGTTGGCAGCGCCCAGCTGCGAAGACCGCAGCGCGCGATGGCCGTCAGGGCCATCCGCGGGTACCGCACGATCTCCTTCGAGGCGGCCTCCCTTCTAGCCGGATCCCCACCCTGGGACCTGGAAGCGAGAGCCCACGCGTCTCTGTATCAACGACGCGTGGAGGCGCTGGAGCGGGGCCGGAGACTCGCACCTCGGCAAATCGAGGTGCTCCGGTCCCAGCTCCACCAGGTCCTAGTCATCGAGGAATGGGAACGACGACTTGAGCGACCGAGCTCGGGCGTGGCTACCATAGGAGCCATTCGGCCGGTTTTGGCTGAATGGCTCACCAGGCGGCATGGCACCCTGAGCTTCCGGCTGACACAGGTGCTGTCGGGGCACGGCTGCTTCGGCAGCTACCTGTGTCGTATCGGCCGGGAGCCAACGCCAGGGTGCCATCATTGTGGCTGCGCAGAAGATCGTGCGCAGCACACTCTTGAGGAGTGTGCCGCCTGGAACGAGCCACGTCGCGAGCTCGTCGCGGCCATAGGCCCGGACCTCTCGCTCTCGACCGTCATCGTCAAGATGGTCGAGAGCGAGGCCGGGTGGATCTCCGTCGCCTCGTACTGCGAGCGAGTCATGCTCGCGAAGGAGGCGGCGGAGAGGGAGAGGGAGCAGACCACCAGGCTCCCCTCCCGCGGTCGACGAACACGGCGGCGACGGGTCGGCGACGACCTCATGCCGCCGTAAAAAGGGCCTGTGGGCGACGGGACGGGCGGGCACGTCCGTCGCCCTGAGCAGAGTTAGACTGCACAGGCCCGCGTGGTGGAGGCGCTTGTGCCGAGCGACTCCCACAGTTCGTCGGGGGGGGCTTAACACCCTCCCCCCCCTGAGGGGTCTGCCATTTTGACCCCTCAGACCGCAGACGAGGCCCCTGTTGAGGGGCCGACACCTGTCGGGGAGCAGAAGTAATGCCATTGGCAGTTCCTGCTCCCCGGCCCAATAGGTGTGTGAGGCACCGTGGGGTTTTTAGTCCGTGGAACTCGGACATAACCCACCCCCCGCTGCTCGACGGGGTGGGTATCCGTTACGGATTTTCCCCACGTAAAAAAAAAAAAAAAAAAAAAAAAAAGGGGGGTCCACAAGGACTAGAGCAGCCACTCGGGCAGCCGAGCCTGCTAGAGCGACGACGACCTCGGCCACACGTTCAAGGACGAGGAAACAGGCGGCGGAGAAGGAGAAGCCATCACCGCAGGAGGCCGCACCAAGCGGCAGGGACGAAAGTCCTGCTGGGGCAATCGCCGAAGAGGTGGTAGGAGAGGTGGCCACAGCAGAGGCTGTTGCGACGGAGCAGCAGCGGGATCCATCCCCCGCTGGCTCGGTGGCGTAAGCAGGAGTGACGGGCCACTGTACACCTGTGGCCAAAAAGAAGCAGGGATGCCCAGCGATAACGGGGCAGTACACGGGCCTGGCAGCAGCCAGGGCCAATATGCTTCGACTGGAGAAGGAGGAAGCCCGCGCTAAGGCGGAGCAGGAGATAGAGGTGCTGGCATCGAAGGCGCGACGGGAGCGCACCGACAGGAAGGCGGCACCGCCTCCAAAGACGAGGGACCTTCTGACGCAGGATCTGTGGAAGAGGGTCGAGAAGGACGTTGAGGTCGTCCTGTGCGTTGGCAGGAAGTCAGGCCATCTGCAGGGCAGCTGCATCCGGGCACTCAACGACGCCGGCGCGTCCATATTGGACGCGATGAACGAGCTGTGTGGCCGGGATCCCGCGGAGGAGGACGATAGGCTCTACGTAGCCTACTGCATGATCCGGGAGGACAACGCCAGACTCCAGGCGCGGATTGACGATCTGCAGGAGGAGCTGGCGGCCGTGAAGGCGGAGATGAAGAAGTCTCGCGCCTTGGCCCAGAGACTTCTCACACAAGCGGAAGCCCCGGAGGCGGCAAGGACTCCATCTCCCCCGCTGCCTGCTGTCGAGCAGGTAGAGAGGGAGGAGCCCGAGCCCCTTCCGCAACGAAAACGACAGGTTCGGATCCGGGAACCCGAGCCTCCCAACCTCGAGCATAAGTTCGAGGAACTGGCGCGCTCACTGTCCACTCAGATTGAGAGGATGGTGAACGCGCGCCTTGAGGCACCTCCTCCTGCTCCCGCTCTCCCAGCAGGGAAAGCGCGCAGGAGGAAAAAGAAGTCTTTGGCGGCGAAGGAGGCGCAAGCGGCCAGGAGGCCGGCGCTCTCTGAAGCTGGGCCATCGACCAGAGAGGCCAGGAAGGCTAAACCGAAACGCAACAAGCGTAGGCGTTCACCCGCACGGAAGGCCTCCAAGCCTGGGAAAGTCGTTCCCAAGTTGACCGTCCCAAGATCGTCAGCAGTAGTGCTGACGCTTCTTCCAGGGGCGGCCGACAAGGGAGTCGACTATAAAAGGGTGCTGTCACTCGCTAAAGAGAAGGTGGACGTCTCCCGGTTGGGAATCCCCTTCCTTCAGCTGAAGGAGACCGCGTCTGGGGCCCGCAAGCTGGAGGTTCCAGGCATTGCGAGCTCGCAGTTGGCGGACCAGTTGGCGATCCAACTTAGGACGGTGTTCACGGAGAATCTCGGGGCGGACACGGTGCTGGTTTCCAGACCCGTGAAGTGCGCCGAGCTTCGTGTCACCGGGTTGGACGACACGGTCACCAAGGAGGAGTTATCCGCCGCGGTGGCCGCGAAGGGGGACTGTTCTGTGGAACACGTCCGAGTCGGGGAGATTCGGCGTGGTCCATACGGAACAGGCATGGTCTGGCTCAAGTGTCCTGTCGCAGCCGCGAAGGCACTCGTCAAGGAGCCCAGACTCATGATCGGGTGGGTGGCGGCGCACGCCAAGCTCCTGCGTAATGCAGAAGCGCGGTGCTACCGCTGCCTGGAGCCTGGGCACGTCAGGCGCCAGTGCAAGGCCGTGGAGTGTACTGCAGTGCCGCAGTGCACTATTTGTGAGGACGCCAAGCGCCCGTCTAACCACAGGCTGGGGAGTCACGCATGTGCCTCCAAAAGGTCTGTGGCGAAACGGCGCGGGGCTTAGCGGGCGCCTGCCTGATCGACCTTCATGGGGGGAGCGTAGGAGTAGGTGGTAGGGTGGTTAGGAGTAGGCGGGGTAGGGTAGGAGTAGGGATGAGGGGACGTCAGGCAGGCAACCGGAGGTAGAAAACCTCCTAAAAAAGTCACCGAGGGAGGAAACCTCGTTAAAAAGTTACAGAGGAGGAGACAACCTCGGTAAAAAACAGGGAGGGAAGACGGCGGCGGGAGAGACGCATCTCTCCCACTGTCGGGGAACCCACGGAGGTCGGGGCGAGGGCCGTGGCCTTCATTGCACGGGTTCGAGACTGGGAGGCGGTCGGATAACCGGGCCGCCTCAGTCGTTGTGGCTTCGGCCTGCCGCCGGGAGTGTCGTTCGGAGAATGCTCGCGCGACCCCGCGTCACTTCCATAGTGCGGCGTACGGTTAATCGTGGAGTTGTTTAGCCGGTGAGAGTCGTCCGCTTATAAACGGGCCTTACCCTCGGGTGAGCGGCACAGTCCAGGGGTCCCTCGACCTCTGGCAGTCCTAGTAGGATTTTTCTCCACGTTAAAAAAAAAAAAAAAAAAAAGGGGGTGGACCCACAGGCGAATACAGTTCCCTCGTGGAGCCTTAGCCTGCCTCCCAAGACCGTCAGTGCGTGGTGAAGAGCCACATCCTACACGAGGTGACCCTGTCTAGCAGAACACTACGGATCTAGGCTAGAGAGCCGATAAACACTCCTGGGGCTCGGTTCCAGAACCGAGTCGGGGCGTATACCCCGGCAGACGGCGCCCCTCGCAGTACCCCTCTGCTTATCAGAGGGGACAGGGGATGGGGTAAGGACGGGCCTGCTTCGGTTCGCCCGTCAGAGGGTGGAGGGAGAAAACCTCCTTAAAAAGTTACCGTGGGAGAAAACCACGTAAAAAAGTTACGGACGGCAGTGCCTTAGGGCGGCGGGAGGGAGGAAACCTCGGTAAAAAGTCACCGTGGGAGAAAACCACGTTAATAAGTTACAGACGGGTGTGCCTTCGGGCGGTGGGAGGGAGGAAACCTCGGTAAAAAGTCACCGTGGGAGAAAACCACGTTAAAAAGTTACGGGTGTTGAGGAGACAACCTCGTTAAAAAACAGACGGGAGGCCTTCGGGCGGAGGGAGGTAGAAAACCTCGTTAAAAAGTTACCGTGGGAGGAAACCACGTTAAAAAGTGACAGAGGGACGGCCTTTGGGCGGAGGGAGAGGGAGAAAACCTCAAGAAAAAGTTACCGTGGGAGGAAACCACGTTAAAAAGTGACAGAGGGGAGGCCTTCGGGCGGAGGGAGAGGGAGAAAACCTCGTTAAAAAGTCACCGTGGGAGAAAACCACGTTAAAAAGTTACGGGTGTTGAGGAGACAACCTCGTTAAAAAACAGACGGTAGGCCTTCGGGCGGAGGGAGGTAGAAAACCTCGTTAAAAAGTTACCGTGGGAGGAAACCACGTTAAAAAGTGACAGAGGGACGGCCTTTGGGCGGAGGGAGAGGGAGAAAACCTCAAGAAAAAGTTACCGTGGGAGGAAACCACGTTAAAAAGTGGCAGAGGAGAGGCCTTCGGGCGGAGGAAGAGGGAGAAAAACCTCATTAAAAAGTTCCTGTGGGAGGAAACCACATTAAAAAGTGACAGAGGGGAGGCCTTCGGGCGGAGGGAGAGGGAGAAAACCTCGTTAAAAAGTCACCGTGGTAGAAAACCACGTAAAAAAGTTACAGGTGGTGGTGGTTGGAGGGGGTGACCCCTTGACTGCCAAACCGGACCAAGGAGGGAAGGGGCTGGGGACCTGACTTTCCATTGCACATTGGTTCGGTAGATGGGTAGGCAGCTTGACCGGGCTGTCGTCGCGGTCAGGGCGTTCGCGCTGGGCCTTGTCGCCGGGGTGGCATGGTGCTTGCTTGTTCGATCCCGTGCCACTCCATAGCGCGGCAGACGGTATCTTGTGGGTTTTTTTAGTCAGTAAGAGTCTGACACCCCACAGCTCCCCAGGGCTGTGGGTGTCCAATGAAGGATTTCTTCCCACATTAAAAAAAAAAAAAAAAAAAAAAAAAAAGGGGTCCACTTCCGTAGCTGAACCTGAGGGGATGGGCCGGGGGCCCATGTCCTCTTTGCACATTGCACAGGTAGGTTCGGCTGACGAGGAGAGGTAGCTGAACGTGTACACAGTTACCTTCCTATAAGGATGGAGCTCGGCGGCCATCTTTCGCCGGGCTGACCGTTGGGGGCGTCACGGTGTTAGCCTAACACGGTCCCATGTCGCTCTAACTTGAAAGTGATGACCGGTACAACGCGGGGTTTTAGTCCGTGCAAATCGGACATAACGCAATCGCCCCCCCCCCTCCCCCCCCGAGGCGTGCAAACCACCGCTTCCTACCACCTCCGTAGCCGGACCTGTCGGGGTGGGTCGGGGGTCTCATCTCCTCATTGCACAGGTTCGGCTGACGAGGGGAGGGGGCTGGTCGTGTACCCGTCTACCTCTCGATAAGGACGGACCCTGGAGGACACCTTCCGCCGGGCTGACCGCTGGGGCGACATGGTGATAGCTTTGCACGGTCGCGTGTTGCCCCAACCACAGTGGCGGTCGGTACACCGTGGGGTTTTAGTGAGTAGGTCTCACACTATCCACTCTCTCCCCCTAGGAGGGTGGTGTGTATATGATGAATCTCCCCATGACAAAAAAAAAAGGGTATATCTGCACAGGCGCGGTGGAGGAGCATTCTGCCGTGCGACTCCCACTGTTTGTCGGGGGGGGTTTCTTAACACCTATCCCTTCCTGAGGGGTCTACCATTCTGACCCCTCAGACCGCAGACCTGATGAGGGGTCGACAACTGCCGGGGATGCAGAAGTAGTGCCATTGGCAGTTCCTGCTCCCCGGCCAAATAGGTGTGAAAAGGCATTATGGGGATTTTAGTCCGTGGGAATCGGACATAACCCACCCCCCGCTGCCCGACGCGGTGGGTATCCGTTACGGATTTTCCCCATGTAAAAAAATCTCATCCTACTAAATTACCCAGTCAATTTCGGGGAAACCTCTAACTTGGCAACCCTGCTAGTAGTCAGTTAATAGGACTTAGAAGATAATTTACCACCACGCGATTGACTGACTGTTGACTATAAATTGTGGTTGTCGTGGGACTTCTCGAAGGAGGAGGAAAGGAGTTCGTAAAATTGTGTATAAAACCTTTTTTACAATGTAGAGTAAGTACTTAATTTGTACGATTTAAAACGAATTTGTTCTTCTTTTGCTTTTGATGTCAATAAAGTGTGTTGCAACTTACACGGGCGCGGGCGACGTATTGCAAGGATATCTGCTTGTTAAGCGATTTCAATCTTTATTAACTTCTACATAAGGGTTGGAGTGTACCTAAAAATACTGTCTTAATTGGTAGAATAATGTGATTTTAATGAAACTGTACAAACTTCAAAGAATTATGTAAGCGGTTCAGCGAATAGAAAGCTTGTAAAATATATGTAAGGATTCTTAATTGAAGAGATTTCATCATTAAATTACATTGTGAAAGAAATTATTTTAATTGTATGTTTCTTAGATACGATTATAATTAGGTGTTGTTTTATATATACAAATCCTCGTAGGATTATTTACGAAAGATTTCCAAATTATAAATAAAGTAAAACAAAAAAAAAAGAAAAAAATTAAAACAATTTGAGTAGGTCAATGTCATACAAAAATGTTGTTGATTATTTTCGTTTTATCTACATAATCGTGTTAAAGATAATTATCTGGTAAGTCTTAATACGTTAATTAAATCGTATAAAATAGTTAGAACGTATGATTTTATACAAACGTGGAGTTTGAACATATTTATTTCAAAATTCGGCATACTGTGATACAAACTCGTATGTGACGTAATCAAAGCTGTAGACGAAATTTCAATTGCTGAATAGCGTACTCGAACAAGGAGAAATAAATACGCATTCAAGTGTTATAGAATAATCAATAATAGTGGATATGTAGGTGTTGAATGTTACAAGCAATTAGAGTTTAAATGAACAGCATTTTTATATATTACTTTATATTCTCGCGAATAATCATAAATTTATTAATTATAAATAAAGCATATTTCTATTAGAAACCATCCGCGACTTCTTTCACGTTAATTACAGTATAAAATGGTTGCTTATGTTAATTCAACAGAATTTTCTATCAGTGAAAGAATCTATAGTAACAGAGATTACCTTTTACAAATCACATCTTTTCACATATCTCATTCGTACTATCACTTCGTTCTCACTTAGCATAGTTTATGACCTATATTATGTATGATAATTGGTCATAACTATTGTGATCTATTTTAGATAGTCTACCCTTATTCTAGGTCATGTAGCCCGTATGTCAGATGTAAAATGGACAATACATGGTATAAAATAGAGAGGCCTAAAAGGTAGAAGGCACACCACAGGATCGCTGGTATGGTATAGAATTACCGAAGAACAGACTCATTTAAAGGAGGCCTATACCGTAGAAAGGATCACGACTTAATTTAAATTTTATATATCTGTGTTATTTATTCTTCTTATTTTTCACATTTCATACAATAATGAATATAAAAACGGGCGATATATTATCGACAACGAGATCATAGTCCTAGTTATCGGTGATCATGGCGACATGGATAGGAATTTCCTTACGATGCGTGTCGTATAAAACAGAACCACCTTCTGGATAAAACGCTTGATCCGGGTACCCAATAAGAGTTTCTTAAGCGTTAGTCGAAACTCTTGGCCATTAGACCGTAGGCCGAAACAACTATTGGCACAATTAATTAGTATAATTATCCTTGATTAATAAATATGGTATAAAATACAACGACTTTTCCAATTCTGACATGTAAGTCTAGAGTTTTGTATGTTCAAACATCCCCCAGCTTTGTCATGTTAATAATCGTATCGATGTGAACGTACGGTTTTTAGTGAATAAAAGAGAATTGGAAAACAGAACGATGGATTTATCAATAAATAAATGTATGTAATTAAAGACTATTATATACATTAATTAACTGTAGTTATCACCTTTAATTAACTGTACATCAATTATAATAATCTTAAATACTTCATCCGGTGTAATGACTGCATTTTAAAGAAGACAGTTATGTCTTTAATTAACGTCAATTTTTACAAATACACTTAACTAATTAGTGTGTAAAATAAAACTTAACGATTATGGTACTGCGACATTAGTGACAACTTAAATATCATGGGAATGAATTGAATTGATATTTGCAACATCCCGGCATAGAATGTCTTTTTAATGGCGGTAATGTCAAAATATTCTCATAAACAATTACACGAGGCACGTCCGCACGTACGTTGTGAAATAATACATCAGTTGTATTACGTAATAGATCCCAAATTGACCTTAGTCCAGATTGATGTGTATAATTTGAACGCATGACAACTTTAAGACACCTGCTTGTAATTTTTGGAATTCGTACATTTGTTTTATAATCGAGTTGTATGTTTGGCAATTCATAAGCATTCCTAAGCGTTTCCTTGCGGTTAACCTAGATTTGAACCGATCCCTCAGGAACGATACTTTTTTAGATGAAAAGGTACCTTATCTGCATTTATGTGTCCCTGACTACGTGTACGCATATTTATGATAATCGGTTGAGTGGTTAAGGCGTGAGAGAGTAACTAATGTTAGTTAAGATGCGAATGTGGGTTTGCTTATCTTTCTCGCCTTAACGACTCAATCGATTACTATGAAATTTTGGATTCACGGTGTTCAGGGATACACATTGTTTATCTTTCACGCCTTAACGATACGGCCGATTATTATGAAATGTTGGATTCACGTTGTTAGGGATATAAAAATTGTAGCTAGCTAATTTATAAAAAGCTAGCTTATAATATTCGTTGAGATTTTATTATATAACTCTAGGATATAAGTTTTAAATTTTAAATGAATGTGTTGGTATATCATAGGAAACTAATTCTGTACCCGATTGGATCTATGCGACCAAAGAAATGATCATAAAACCATTACAGTGAATCTCTTTTGGATTTTCGCGTTTTCGAATCAGTTACTGTTCATCCAATTGTCGCGAGGTATGCACACCTTAATGGCAATGGGTTGCTGATAACTTTTATAATTTATAGGTTTGGCGTTTGACAACGACCTCACTCGATTTTATAGAGCAATGTAGTATAAGATGCAGACACGCTATATCTAAAGAGCGGTTGACTCTGAAGTGCAGATATTAATGCTATAGCTGCTTGGCAACAAATTTTAAATTTGCAGGTGATAGCTAACCAAACAGGCTTAGAAAAAGCCCTAACATTGTGCTATGGTTTTATAACGATATTTTTCTTCACCGAAAATTTCGCTTCTTTCACAAGGATTCGAGGTTACGTCGTTCGACATCGTACCGGAACACGCCAACTACTAAGCCGTCATGCTTCAACCACTGACTTTTGTTAGTCGTCAAGCAAGCAACCAAGCACCTGTTGGTGTGTTCCGGCAGTTGCACTTGAGAGCCAGTCACCCTCTAGGTGTAGCGTGACTTCCATCTTAGACCACATCATAATTTAACATCAAATGAGATTGTGGTCAAACGTTAATCTATAAAGTATATGGTTTAATTTTAAATATTGGCAGATATTTTTAGTGCATACCTTTACTACCTTAGTTACCTTTTAATACCATATTTTGTACTACCTTAATTACTGTAAGTATTATTTTTAAATAACGCGTAAAGTGTATGCCGGTATATTTTGTTATTAGTACATAATAATAAATAAGGTATTCATTCTTAATATGCTGGACACGTAATTATCCCAGACACTGTATCACGTGAAACCATGAAAGTAACATTTATTTTATTGCCGGTTTTATTAGAGAAACGCACCTAAGCCTAGAGATGGCGCTTCATTAGAATTTCACTTTGTTACGTAAACGTTTTGTTGATGCCATATTAAAATATACGCATAACAAATGCGTTGTATAATATAATATCAAAGTATTTGTCAACATCAGTCTTTGTCTCGTTAACTTGTATAATTCGCTAAACATAAGACAAAAAAGAAATCAACAATATCAAAGAACGAAACTACACATATTTTAAACAATCTGTTCACATAGATCAGTGTTATTCAACGTGTGGGTCGAGGACCCCAGAGTGTTTGCAATGACTCTATAAAAGGGACATGGGAGGTGGCGAAGTTTTAGTAATAAAGAAAAAAAAATACGAAAATAAAATATTTTTATTAAGGAAGTGTAATTAAAAGACATTAAAACATTAATAAAAATCAATAATATAATAAAAAAGATAATACTGGTGAGTCATATTCACATTTCACTGATTTTATTATTTATTTAACCGATATCTAACCATGAAAATGAATAAAAACATTGTACGTATTTGATATTCGTGGCATAATACAGGTTAGAAACAGCGGACAGTAGGGGGTTGCGAAATAATTTTAAAAACTATCGGGGTGGTGTCATGAAAAGCGTTGAAAAATACTGACTAACATTGATAAATTTTGACAAAGTTTGACAGATTATAGTGAAAATATGTTAATGTGTCTTTTTCATGTTATTGATTTTACTATAGCCCTTCACTAGGTGGCGCTGTGGCATATTACCTCCTTTACTGTTTAACCAATCGTTATAAAAATTGGTCTGTCTAGATATTTCAACGGGAAAAATATTTACACAATATTCTTTTTGAAGTATGTATTAAAAAAAACTAGCTATTGCGCGCGGCTTCACACATGTTACTGCAGATTTAACCTATGTTCGGGAAGAGTATATTTTTTCTAAATAAAGGGATAGCCTATTTTTTACTTTTGACGACGTGTATGCAAAATTTGTCTGTAAATACTTAAGTAATTGGGCGTGAAAGCGTAAAAAACAAACAAGCAAACAAACACACTCTCAGATTTATAATATTAGTAAGGAAAATAGTAATTATGACAAATATTAGAAAACGCGTGCTCATCCGCGGGTACTGCTAATTAAATATTAAAAAAGAAATCGGAACACAGCGCACATAAAACAGTTACTTATAAAGTAATATAACATAGCATTGGTATTCTTCTATATACATTTTGTTTTGTTTCAAATAACAATTCTGTTCAACAAACAACATTTTTTATTGTTGTTTTATGGTAACTGAATACGTGAATTTAACTTAAAACCCGTTCCAACGTTTCCTGTTTCGCTTTACACTTAAAATTACGATGCGATCACCATTGATGTGTTGTATGAATGCTTTGGATGAAACTCAATTTCGATCGATTTTAAAACCAATGTTTCAATTTCTTTACGGCCTTTTTACTCTTAGCAGATCGTGACATCTGATCCTGAACTGATGAAGTCACATCACGATATCTCATACAATATGCTCAGTCGCTTAACTATACCGTTGGAGCCTCATGGTAAATTTACTAGTGGTACACCCATAATATAAAAAAAGGCATTGATATAGTACCTCTTATAAAAGAGTTTTCGCGGCAGTGTCGAACCTATCAAGACCAGTTCTTTCGAAGCAAGATTTCCGAACGGCAATCCTGCCCTTTCTATTGTTTCCCAAATTAATATGATTAGCCAACTTTTATTAGTGAGTTGGACACCACACAGTTATATCCTAGGTGTACTAACTTAATCCTCGGGAATAACATTCAATTATTATTAGAACTTACAACTGTGATTCTTTTGATCTTGGTTGTACATACGTATAGAGTTTAGGGATCAATTAAGATAAGGTAGATGGATTGTTTACTTCTTTATACAATAAATTAAGTGCATTTAGAGTGCTTTTAATACGTTCCGTTAATCGCATCGGTGTTTTCGTGTGCTGTTATGCTTTTCACCTTGCTATATAAAATATTTAAGGTAATCAAATGAATTATGTATAAAGTAGTAGCTGCAGTAGCTTAGCACGGGTACTTTGTAGTACTGTGTAGTCCGGTGGAACTGTAGCGGCCTTAACAAGCCAACAGTGTAGTCAGTTCGAAAAAAAAAGCACGGGTGTATCAATGAAAACCAATCTTTCTTATAAAGTACGACCATGTAATTAAATAAAATTGCAACTGAATGTCAATATTTTTGGTCTCGTTCCTGTCCTCTGTCGCACTTACTCACTATCTTCTTATATAGAATTTTTCCACTTTTCCATACGAGTCCTCGTATATTTTCTTTAATACATGCCGTGTCCTGACAATTACACAGATAAAGGAATTAGCAAAATATGTACAGTCGCTCTGAAGTCATTTTTAACTATATGGATCGATATAATTCAATATATGTCTTAGGAGTAGTAGCTATTAAAATGCTTGATAACTGAACTACTAGCAACCTATGGCTAAATTACTCAACTTTTATTTGCACTAAATGATGGGTGAATATAGAATTTGAATCTAAGTCGATTGAGGTGATATTCCACTTCCACTGAGATATCGCAACAATTATAAATATGTATTAACATAACTTCGAACATAAAACATGGAGATCATTTTCGCGATAAATTCTTAATAACAACTACTAAAAGTAATTCTAATAATAACAATTATTAAAAATAATTCTAATAATAACACTGTAAGCCTTACTTTATTTAATGTATATGAATTTCAAACAGGTGCAATACGAATATGCAATTTAAAATAATTATTTGGAAAACGTGGAAAATCGGTAACTCACGCGAGCTTAGCCAATCGGTCGCGCTCTCGCCGTTCAATCGTTCAATCTCGCTTTTTATGCATTAAGATTAATGAATAAATCGCTTACTAAGCGACCGTTGTTAAATTTCTCTCGTGTTTTTTTTTCTCCGTCTTTCGTTTTATGTGTGAAAAGGAGAGTGATAGCAATCGTCCGGATGCTATAGTTTGGAAATTGCGGATGGTGGAACAGACCTTATTAAAAACTGGTTATACTGTGACAAAGTTTTTAAAGTGAAATCTTTATACGATTTGTCTATATTGTCAATGAATCTGTTATAAATGTAACAATCGAGTATTTCTATGATAAAGGGTTCCGACAGTTTTCTGTTTCTGTTGCTATTTTCCAAAGAATATACAGAGTAATTATATGTATTTTTGTTCATAGGCAAAGGCTAAATAATATAATAGCTTGTCCGCTTTCAGGCTAAAGAACTTGCGGATAGAAATTTGCAATTTGAAGAGGATTTTAAGTTCATACTGCAGGTATCATTTAAGAAGGGGTTCTTCGAAATTACTCTAATGGAAATAAAGAGAAACAGAATATAAATCAACCGATGTGATTGCAAAATTTCTGTATAAAGTAGTATATTTCGATTCAGATTTCAACACGATTATGTGAACAAGTATACGCTGATATATATTTACAATTGCGTTTTCAATTTTTTTAATTATTTCATAATTAACACTGATTAAACATATATTAAAATATTAATAATATAAAACTTGAATGATTATGTCGACTCTGTTGGTGGTTGAAATAAACCAAAAGTAATAGAGTCACAACTGACAAGAAAAGGTTTAAGATTACCTGTTAAAACTCTGTTACTAATAAAAAAAAAACCATAAAGGAAAAGGGGCTTTTATTAAATCAAATTACTGATAGTCATCTTTGTAAAATAATGCGGTTTCCTAGTGTTGTTGTCATTAGCTGATGTTCTAAGTGAATAAACAAATTCAAATTTTTAATATTGTTGTTCCAATCAATCAATTCAAGCCTGAGAACAAGGGGAGACTTAAGAAATCGGCATTACAACATCCTACGTGTAACCTTGCAGTGCATGCAGCTAATGAGTGAGGTGAGAAAATGGGAGCAGTTAAAAAACGCTATTGCTCGAAGTAAAGTTACGTAAAATATGCACCGTTAGAAAACTCCATCAAAAAATTATTTTGTATATTGATAAATTGTTAGTAAATGTGTCCAGCTGGATTATTTTGGGGTTCTATCGTTACTATTATTATTAACGCGAATGTCAGTTACTTTGCTACGCTTTCACGGCCTTAATTAGAATATGGTGAAATCTTGTATACATATTTTTCTTCATCGAATCATGATTGTAAGGATTCGTACGTAACGTTCTCACTGAACAATCATTGCAATAAATAATACCTTTTTGTTCTTGCTCTCGCCCCATGTAAATAAGATTGCCACGATTTGTTTTCTTTGTTAAGGTTGTGAAGAGGTTATTTATTAACGATCGGCCACCTGTTTGACGTATATATTTTATGGACTATTAATATAATGTGGTGAAATCTTGCATACATATCTTTCTTCATGAAATCATGATTGTAAGGATTTGTACTTATGTCTACGTTCTCAATGAACACTTATTGCAATAAATAATATCTTTTTATTCTTGCTCTCGCTGCATGTAAATAGGAATGACACAATGTGTTTTCTTTGATAACGTTGTGAAGAGGTTATTTATTCACGATTGGCCACCTGCTTGACGTATATCCTTCATAGACTATTAGTAACGTTTAATGAAATAATACTATTGTTTACATAATTGTTTTAACGACATATAATAAATAAACAAGTAGAAGTATGAATAAAAAAACCAATAAATACGACGGTAAAAACATTGAACATCTTTCACTCTTTTGTTTTGTTTTTTATACTTTATGTCTTTTACCGTTTGATGATAATCTCTGAATGACGATGTAATTAAAGACGATAAATAGGCTAATGTAGAGGGTCTGCCTCCCAATTGGGAGTTATCGGAACAATCCAAAGATGCTTGGCGACATGTTTTCAACTTGAAGATGGCAGCTAACCAGACGCATTTATAAAAAGCCTCGTATGGTTTCATCACAATGTTTACCTTTACCGAATGCTTCGGCTCATTGAAAGGAGTTTTACCTACATTGATAGATATAGTGTCTGAACACGCCAACCTGCGAGCCATGATCGCTTTGATGCATGTTTTGTTCAGCACAGAATTGGGTAGTAAGAGGGCAGAAATTACACGACCGATTGTTGTAGTTCTTTTATTGAGGTATCTATATTCTTGTAGAAAAGTATATGTTATAAAATGTATATACGTATAACTTATATGCTTATAACGCTAACTTCTTTAGCGTTTGCATCGTTATAAAATACGTTTGTTAAATTTGAAAAAACCGTGAAACAATTTTTTTTACTTAAGTGTTAAACCCCAATTGTCATAGATCTAAATAAATAAAATGAAGGATTTTCTTACAAATTTACATCTCTTTTTTACTACTTTCGGGACTGGATTACCAAAAAAAAAAAATCATTAGTGCTCAGTAATTAGTATAAAACAAATCTGCATGCAAATTTTCACGGTCCTAGTGCCTGTCATTTGGGTTATGCTTTGATATATGTCAGTCAATTATTATATATATAATGCGTAATACAATGCTGTTGAAAATATACTGTTGCCTTGATGATAGAGTACTAGATAACATTTAAGAGACAATCTTATATACTGTCATTTGTAATTAAAGTTCCTATGCGTAAAGTGAACTCAGAATCGTTCGACTCAGTAGGATGCATATGTGCGAACCATACGTAAATTATACAGCTATTAGTCTCATGGTGTAGTGGTACTGAACCGAGAGATTGAGAATTTCATTCCCGCCTATTTTGTGCCTGGGTTTTAAATCGATTTGACTACCAGTTAGATTTGAGTATCAGTGGCTTAAAGTGTAAACAGCCGGACAGAGATATCAACATTTATTATTTAAATTACATAAAATACATTCTTAAGAGGTGACTTAAATAATTTATAGACAGTTTCCTAATGGTGAAAGTGGCGTAGCATTAGGAAATAAAAATCACATAAATTAATGCCGATTTACTGAATGTTATATTTATTTTTATATATTAAAGCATACATTAATCAACGTCTGTACTACTATTATTTGTATAAAGAAGAAACATATGATTTATTTATTTATTTGTAAAGGAAAAATCACAATTTATTTAACCCGTTTTAAAATACTTTCACATATAGAAAGCTATATTATGAACGAGTAACGTGGATTGTATTTAATTTTGATAATCTACATTAATGCAAGCGAAGTTACGAGCGTAAACTAGTGTGTAATAAAATTAAGCTGTGCACTCGTATTTATATTTACTTTATAAACACGGTTTTGTCTGATATTTTAAAAATGATAACAGCGCGAATATGGCGCCTTGTACTGGGTGGAAAAAATTTGAAAGCACTTGGAGGCAGTTTCTTTCATGACAGGCAAAAATTACGGAAACAGACCTGGCGGTTAGTCACGAAACGTATGCAAAAAAACTGTTGTGACTAATATCAATCGGATTTCTATTTTCGATGTGATCAAATCTTATTGTTAAAAAATGTTAAACTGCAATCGAATAAAAGTATTAATTTGATGTGAACTGCTCACGGCTTAATTTGATTTCGACAGATTCTGTGTATAAATTAATATATACCCTAAATAATTTGAACATGTAATGCAGATCTTCTTCGACATCTTGCTATATATAATAAATATTTGTGGTAGTAATACGTCCTATTATTGAGCCGAAAAGTCATAGGTTCGATTCCCTCAAATGACTGACTCGATATATTAACCACGCACCGACGTTTCATCTGTGTTAACTTTTCATTATACGCTGCACTCATATTACTCGTTTATGTACCTATTAATTCGTTCTTATTTACCATTATATTTACATCATATTTACTCTAATCCTAAGAGTCATAGTGTACTGTAAGATAATTTATAAAGTCGTTCTTAAGAAGTAAATTATAAAATACAACAAAAAAAAATACAAATCGGCTGCTAGTTTAAAGATTAGTGCATTCATAAAAAACGTTTATGTTGAAGTAATAAAAATGAAACTATATCGCCGTAGAAACGAAATATGAATGCGTGCATGATAATGGATAAATAAATTATTGCAAAATGTAGTATCCACCAGAACTCATATGTTCACATGGTAATAGATACAACGTATATTACATTTTCATACAGCAGTTAAGTAGTTGTACAAATTATACTAAACACGTTTTTTGCATTGTGTAGGTTTCCGTTTCCTTATTACTAGATAAAAATTACACATTACTTACCGAGTTAGTCTATAACATTAGAAACAGAAAAGATATGATTTTTTATTTGTAATCGATAATTATAAAAAATACTTTATCGATCTTAAAAATTCTTTCACCTGTAGATAGCTACATTCTCTGCGAGCAGTATGGGCTGTATTTAATTTTAAAAATATTCATTATCACGAGTGAAATCGCTAACAAAAACCAATGTTTGTGGTACAGCACAGTGTTAAATAATTAAGATTCGTGTATATTTTTAATAATTTACGATTGTGGTCTAAAAATGTTATTAAAACTATTTGTAAACATGAATATTTTATTTTTTTTATGTGAACAATAATTTTGAAGCTCTTGAAGCAGCCATGATCTTCTGCTGAATTAAATCTGTTTTTTTTTTCCATACGAAAAATACATCGCCCATATTTAGTCATTATACACATAAATATTTAAATAATTGAAATTTAATTTAGATTAGTTGCTACCCATTATTAAGATACTCCACAACACTTACTAAGATTGCTTCAATGTTATCGGTCGTATGAATTACATCGATCATTGATTGTTTCGAAATTTGACCGAATTATTGTTGCAAATCAAAAGTGCCAATATCCTTTAATCGTTTCTAACCGATCGTGAATAATGCGGGTTCCGGTTTTAATTAGAATAGGTGAATTCATTTAAAAGATATGTATTTATGTTTTTGTATATGAAATATATATGTAAATTTATTTCCTATTTAAACATACGTTTTGAACATAATTATGTATAAATATGCTAATATTCAAACTTTACTACATTTAATTAAGGCTCAAAAATGTAGTTACGAAAATTAAAACCACTTCCGGTTTAGAGAATATTATGTTGTTATTATATATATTAAAGCCGCAAACTTTAGCCGCAACGGAAGTTCGTCGTTTCTCGCGCAAACTGAACCGACCACCTTGCCTCGTCCGGTTTGAACTGAGGACAGACCCCGCTGCCTGTCGTTTGTGCATAACTCAAACAAATCATATACATAATTAATTAGCGATTTATGATTTTCTCAATTCTTCTGTTTATTATGATAGAAACGAAAACGAGAAACACGAAATATTTCTAAATAATTGTTATCTGTAGACCATTTTAAGGTTAATAAAACTGATAAAAATCTTAATTATATGATAATATTGAAATAATGGAGAGAGATTGTAATGAAATAAAAATGTTGATTTTTTTGTCAAATTGATTTTTATCCTTATTCCCTTAGAAATAAGAGTCTATATACGTATATAATTATAAGAAGCCTACTTCAGTCGAACATGTGGGTAGGCAGATACATAACATTATGTTTAGTAATGAATCAAATTATTGTGCAAGGCGTTGTTAGCTCAATTTGGATTTTGATTGTGTTTTAAGTTATATGTAACTTGGAGTTGTGTCACGTGAGAAATGTATGTTACCATTTTTATTATTACTATGATTTTATTTAGATAGTTTGAGAGAAATAAAAAAGATAATAATATTTAAAATAAATAGGAATAAAATTTACCTTTCTTTCTCTTGGGCACAATTCTCACACCGATAGCAAGTTCAGTCACTAGACACATGAACAGAGTCAGTAAACAGAATCTTCCACTGCACCCCATTTTATCACACAATGTCTGCCGCTTTTAATAATATTCGGAAACCCTCCAATGGCTGTGCATTTGCCTTATGGCACGGAATGTTTCAACTTTGAACGTAAACACGCGTACTGGTGTACGAGCCGACGACAGTACAGCCGAGCGCTCGACTGACGCACGACAAATGAGTGGACCGCCCGACTACCCTATATTTTGACTTATAGCAAATTGGTAGTGCGAATTCCACTTGTATATAAAACCTTTCGCCGGTCCTGGCCGGTCGGTCATTGGTCGTGCGGCGGCGTGCAGCGCTAAGGTGAAGGGAGCTGGTAGTGGCAGCCCCTCCATGCGCTGAGGGGGGCAAGCCAGGGTCGACAGACACTTTTGCTATCAACGCGATAGCTGTCACGTCTTGTAATCCGTACCGTTGTGCTACGAATATTACGTCACACGCGACGATCGCAGTATAGGTTTTTATGAACTTAGTTAATTACACTTTGGGAATTGATTTACTTTTTCAGGTAAAGACTCAAAGTAATTCATATATATATTACCTTTATTTATATTCATATTTAAATTTAAATGGTGTTTTCAATGGTTTCGATTACAAATGATAGATATTGTAGTTGTTAATTTCATTGACAGTGACTAGGAATTATGAGAGGGGTAACATAGTCAAAGTATATTTTTAAATAATAGGTCATATTGTTCGCTTTCAGACCTATGACTACTGATTATTTAAAAATATACAATATATTATTTTCTATTGAAGTATTATTACGACCTTTGAGTGTTGGGTTGTATTATTGTATATATTATAAAAGATATATAATTAAAATTGTAGGCACGTTTGTGAAAGAATTTTCACAAAGGAATGCAATATCAAGTTATATTGTTTATGTTAAAAATATAAATTCTTTATTAGAAATTTGTACTTTACAATTGCTATTATGACCAACGAGTGACACATTTTTATTGTTTTATAAAACTTACTAAGCGATAATATATAATGTATTTTAATAAACACGATTTAATTGAATTTTGAGTTTTTATTTGGATCGACCACATAACACTTACCGGGACACATTTATAGGTACATGACGATTGAGTTTTCAAATAATATATATTAAAAACTAAATAGTATATATTAGAAAGTGTTTTATCAGAATGCTCTGTTTTCATTATGATTTTGTCCTCACGTGGCCTGAAAATTTTGCCCGAATCCGTTACCATGGAGTCACTATAAGTTCACATTTTAGATTGTATCTCGTATTAGTTAATTAAATATGATAATCTTGTTTATACATCGGATGCAGTTTTTTTATGTCTTTATTTTACTATATTTTGTATAGTAAGTTATACGTATTAAAAACACGTCTGGAATTCGCGACTATAGAATAATCATAAATACAAATATTAGATAAGGTACCTCTATTTTTACAGTAAATATAATAATCTTGTTTATGTATCAGGTGCAGTTTTATTTGTATATTGGTTTTATTATATTTTGCGTAGTAAACGAGACGTCAAAATGGTTATCATATGTTGTATGAAAAGGTTTATTTTATTTTTGCCAGAGTTAATGACGTCATTATGGCCGATGATAAGCACCCAAAGTCGTTTCGAGTCATTGTTGTCATACAGACATGCGTAAAAATGTTCCCTTCATATTTGTTGTAAGAAGGAGAAAACACATTGACCAGGAGACAGTTTCACACTTCTTCAGGATATGGCAAAGAACAGGCAAGGTACACGTATTGAATGAACTTCTTTGTTTATACTGACATGGTAATTAACATATAGCGAATTGGAATGCGTAAAATTGTTATAATTCTTTACATACAAATAAAATGTTAGTTTCCATTATTTTTCGGCGGTAATTGAAATGGTCCAACTATTTTTGACGAGCATTTTTGCAGGTGGTAGAGCTATGATGAAACTATTGCTGGTTTCAGAATGAATGGGTCGGCTCGCCAGGGGTAGTACCACCCTCTAACAGAAAGCCGACGTGAAGTAACAGTGCTTGCACTGTTGCGTTTCGTTCGGTCAGTGAGAGCGCCGGAGGCCCACATATATTAAAAGGCTGGCAACGCACTTGCGACTCCCCTGGTGTTGCTAGTGTCTATGGACGGTGGTGATCACTAACCATCAGGTGACCCACCTGTTCGTTTGCCCCCTATAATATATAAAAAAAAACTTTTAAATAGAGAACATCTCATAATATTATATATGCCACATACCGTTCGTTCCGTTCTCCCATGTAGGTTAAATAAAAACCATAAAATTGACGAAGGTAATTTAAACCTAAAAAATCGTTAGAAGGATTAAGTGGTAATTATAAAAAACAAAAGACGACGCACAATAAAATCCATAATTTCCCACACAACATCAAGACCGATCTCAGGAAAACAAAGTTGCGGGTACCAGTTATTCATGAATATTTGTTATCGACTAATATTTTACGTACCACATTCGTTTAACTATAGGAAGTATTGATTTCCGTAACATTTTTTTTACATTAAGTAGCTATGCGCTTGTACATTATTCAGTAATCCGTTTTTTCTATTCACCATATAACATTTACATTTGAATTTTATTGTCGATATGACCGCTTTAATTCCACAATATATTTATGCAAATACTTTATTTAGTAAGTTGTTAATGTGTTAAGTAATTGGGAACAAAGTCAGTTAAGGCCTATGAGGCCTAAAGCATTTTTATTACATGAGAATATTTAATACGATTAAGGATTAATAGGCAGAGTTAATTTTTTTAAAGGTAAAACAACTTGGTGAAGGTAAACTATTAAATCATAGTTTATTTAGCTATATCGTTTATTAAATTGTGTTTATTAAATAGTATAACTATATATAACTGCTCGAAAATATATGGGTATTACAGGCATTATAATCATCAAGTCATTTTAAAGGTCAAAGAACAATGAGGGCAACCAGAACGCTTACTAATAAAAAGTAATAGCGGAACCAGCATGTAACAAAATGCTGAATCACATTTGGAAAAATAAAGAGTCAGGAAATCGTACTACTTGCGTATTTGTGTAACGATAAAATGCGTAAAAAAATGTATGTTTATTTTTAGGGTACCGCTTTTAGAAAACTAAACTATTATTAGGACTATACATATTGTGTAACCGATTATATGTAATTGTTTTAAATTCGCACATAATATAGTTTATTACGACCTATTTATAAATAAGTAATAAAATATTATAGGGATCTGCCTCATATAACCTTTTTTTACGTTCTCTTTTGTTTCGCCAAATATAACGGTAATGTCTACAGGTGTTAAAATTAGCATAATTGTGGTGTGAATTCTAAAGTAATAAAGTTAATATTAAAAATCGTTTTAGGTAGGCCGTGGCTATGAGTACCGACTGAATTTTTGTATAGTAGCTCACCAGAATGCATGAACAATATTTTATAGAGAATATGGTGTAGTTCAAATATAGTGGCGATTGTCTATTATAACTTCCAACAGCTATTACCAACATCATACCTGCTTACACGCATTATTTTAGAACATGAGGCAATTCCACATCTTTATCTTCACTATACTTTGTCTTGCCAAAATGGTTGATACCTTATAACAGTTAAATCAAGTAATAGTTATAAATACTCGTCATGACACTGATAATAGAATACACTCGGTGAGGCAATGCCCCTTCGAAACGGAAGCAACTCTAGATTGTAAGGTGTACATCATTCATAATGCGGACAACCCCGTTGCAGTAACCAATCCAGAAGAGCATCAAGGATGTATTGGGCGCAACCATACGGAATAATATTCAATGTAAGACCTAATTTGAGTCTTACACTGGAAGTATAACTGACGTGATCAAAAAAATCGTCGCACTCTGATCCGGATGTCAAGACTCTTGGATATCGGAATGAAAGAACATACTTATTGATAAATTTAATGATACAAATATATTATGTGACAGAACGGAAACCTTGTTGTGCGAGACCGTCTCACACTTAGCCGATTTTTTATGGTTACATAAGCCTTTACGATTTTCGGTAGATAGTCAGTCGAGCATCGCTCTAATAACATGTAAAGCATGAGAACCATTTGTTTACAATATTGCGACATTTTTAATATGTGCATTTAGATTTCAATCGTGTAATATTTTCCATAAGCTACATTGCATTATTTTTTAAGTGAAGTACGTTAATTTAAACTATTGGCTGTAGTATCTAGATTCGTATTACAATGCCAAGATTTTTTTTAAATGTACATAATGATGATAATAAATTAATCTTCTAATTTACGTTTACTACAAATAGTCATTTGCCGCTGTTATCATGTAAGTAAATTTCACTCGTGCAACTTATTTACAAAACACTTGTTATAAACATTCAATAACTTTATAACAGTTATATATAGAATCGGTGCAATAAAGTACGATACAATATTAATTCAATGGAGCAGTGCAGAACAAAACATATTGTTTGGTTTGATTTCATTATCATTTAAACACCTGTTATTATAAGGCATGATTTTGTACTGCATTATGGTTGTACAAGTAATTAATATTACAAAGAAATGAAGTCGCGGGAGTCTGCGTGAATATTTTGCATCATAACCATGTAGTATATGTATATATATATATAATAAAGAAATTATTGCAAATTGAATGTTTATACTTTTATTAGCAGTAATTACAATTGAATTGCTGAGCGATGACGATACGATACGATAAGGATAGATTGATTGATTGAATTAATTATCAACACATTAAAGGAGGCCTATACCGTAGAAAGGATCACGACTTAATTTAAATTTTATATATCTGTGTTATTTATTCTTCTTATTTCTCACATTTCATACAATAATGAATATAAAAACGGGCGATATATTATCGACAACGAGATCATAGTCCAAGTTATCGGTGATCATGGCGACATGGAAAGGAATTTCCTTACGGTGCGTGTCGTATTTTGTTTTTTTTTTATATATTATAGGGGGCAAACGAACAGTTGGGTCACCTGATGGAAAGTGATCACCGCCGTCCATAGACACTAGCAACACCAGGGGAGTTGCAAGTGCGTTGCCGGCCTTTTAATATATGTGGGCCTCCGGCGCTCTCACGGACCGAACGAAATGCAACAGTGCAAGCACTGTTACTTCACGTCGGTTTTCTGTGGCTTCAGTCGCTGTGCTGAGACTTTTAACATACTCATACATTTAGACACGTCCGGTACTTCAATATTAATGAAATGTCTTATCTTAAATTGAAGTATTTTTGTGATTTCAGAATTAGGTAGGGAGAAATAAAATTTAGCAAAATATTTTTTTTATTTTTGCATAAAATTATGTTTTTTTTTGTATGCATGCATTTATATTACATGAAAACACATCACATTCGTGTACACACACAAGCTAATATTGAAATTCAGTAAGTTCCAAAAATCCAAATTAAACTGAAACTAAATCTATTGTATGTCAGTCGAGTGACAATTTTAAATTATTATAATTAATCTTAACAGGCTTATCTATTATTGCGATGATATAAACTTTACTGCTATTTTTTTACTTTTTTTATGCGATTGCATGCAAATGAGTATGCGCGTCACTTCATGGTAAGTAATCACCGCTACCCATAGACATTTGCGACACAAGGGGCACAACAAATGTGTTGTCGGCCTTTGAGAAAAGAGTAAGCTCGTTACTTGAAGATTTATAGGTTGTATTGGTCTTGAAACACTGCCGCTGGTAGCTGATTCCAAAGAACCGATATACATGGAAAAAGCGCTTGTGAAAACCGTACGGTAAAAGGACCTCCAATCGTTAAAAAGACATGGAAGAAGAATGGTTGGAATTTCAATTTGTGGCGAGTAGTAGAGAAGTAGTAGTAGTCGATACTGAGTGAGTAGTCGACTCTGAAGAAAGCAGCTGGCCTGCCGATGATTCTAGCCCCAAATTCGGTCATACTATTAAACCTTCAATAATACACATACACACACTTAAAGTATATATTGCTTGATTTTTTCGAATAAGGCAACTGACCCCTTTTATGAGCTTAGTATTCGAAATTCAGCTAGCTATCTTTAAATATCAAGAGATATCATACACCAAGAAGGTACGAGGGTCCATCTACACTTATGCGGAATTCAATATATTTTTGTTCAAATAAGCTTATATGGGTTGTTCATAATAATTAAAACCGAGATTAATTTTATTAACAATATAATGCATTATATTTATATTAAAACTAGTTACCCGCCCTGGATTTGTACGGGTGTGTTAATGAAGTCAAGTAAGTCCAAATCTCTTCTTTCCAGAACGTCCATGTAGTTAAATAAAATGACAGCTAAAAACTTGAACATTTAACCCAAATTTTTACTTCTTTATTCGATTTTCCAAACAATTTCTTTCAAACAAACCTTTTTCTGATATTTATAAAAAAGAAAAAACCAAGTATTAGCCAAATAGGTGCGTACATTCTGAATTAATGCGATTACATATATTAGGCAATTGATTTGTATTTATATTGATTAAGCAGTAATGAGGGTGAAAAAGGAATAAGATGTTTGCAATATAGATTTAAAAAGGTCCATGTTGAAGAGGACAACGCTACCTCCAGTCACAACAATAGGTTTTTGGGCTCGAGCCATCATGAACATGAGCGTTTTAGTCACAGCACGGTCTGTCCACTTCTCCCATGGCACTAAGTATAAGTCTACAGCTATGTCTTCACCGATCTGGAAGTATTTTTATAAATATTATTGAACTGTAGAAATCTGATCTACAGCTATAAGTATAATAAACATGGTTTGTAATAAGGCCACAACTCCCCGCTTCACTGAAGTCAATAAAATTTGCTGAGATTTTGTTAACTCTTATGATTTAATCTCCCACATTAAATTAGTGATTCGTTGGCACTTATAATATTAATTGACAAATAAGTATATGTACAGGCAGAACTATAGATTTACTAATATATATACTAGCTGACCCGGCGAACTTCGTACCCCCTAAAAGTTAATGATTGTCAAGAAAATTTTTGGCTAAACTTATTTTATGATTTTATTAACGTAATAAAACGATTACTAAAAGTTTACCAAGTTGAATAGCTTGTTACGATAATTTATATAAAATAAACAAAAATGTAACAACATTACAAAACCAAGCATTTCAATGGCGTATCAGCAAGATACATATTTTGTTGATGCTATGTATTTTTCTGCGTAGGTCACTTTCGGGTTTATTATCTTCAGTAAATCGCCTTGTGATATATTATGGCATTTTGATATTTTCACAGTTATCCTGTTATAATGAAGCTAAACCGACTCTGTTTTATATATATATAGAAGAAGAGATAGGTACAAATTATATTTTTTTATATCAATTAATCGATAGTTTTATAGTTATTCTGCTATTCGGGGTGAAGACAAATCCAAAAAGTTAATGATGATGAAAATCAGTATAGTGGTTCTTGAGTTATAAGTGTTTGAACGAACTCGACTTTTTTTATATATTAATCTATTCATTTTAATCAATTTGTTCTATTACTAAATAATTCAAACTTTGAAGTCATAAAAATATTCTCATATGTTCTAATTCACTACACTTTATACATACATTTTCCACTTCATTTCCATTTCTTAAAATCATTTATCCTAGCTTGACAATTTAGACAATGATTGAATGCAGAAACAGAAAAATAGTTTTACCAGCTGCAGTGATTAATAATATATAGCCAAAGGCCAACTATATTCACGATGATAAATTGAAAATAAATCACCTTGGTCAAGGTGCTCGTGTAGTAGCAAGGTAAGTATATATGGAGGACACCCACGAATCCAAACAATGTATACTTCGGATCGACATGCTTCAGAAAATAGATCTGATATAGTTGAAGGATATCATAAATGATGTTAGCAAAAACACTGAGAAAAGCCAAGGACCGTACACCTTCTGAATTTGTTCACGAAAATCCAAAGCGTCTTGGTGGTCATGAATCGCATCGTTGAGCAGTCTTCGTAATTCAAATATGTTGTTTGAATTTCTAAAAGCTCTGTGAACTTTATCTGCCATTAGTTTGAGCTTTAAACATAAATGAGTTGTCGCGATACAAAACGAACCATCTAAACCACAGAAAGTTGGGAACTAGAACAATGCACTGTAGGCAGTTGTAAGCAAACATACACTGGAAAAAGGGTGTCTCACTCTGTATATCTTCAACAAACATCAACTCCATATCATGCACCATAAGTCTTGTAAAATTATCGGTCTGGATACTATTAATCGACATGCAAATACCTGCGTAAATCGGAAATTGTGTGCTCAATATGGTCGGAATTAAGAGCCAGGATATTTGAGCAACTTTACATTTCTTTATATGATCGTCGTATATGACTTGATAGTCATCATCCAAATTGTTTGCTTCCAGTAAGTCTTGCGATATTATATCTAATATTTTAGCAAACTCGCTTGTCGCTTGTATGATGTAGAAAGTTTTCATGAAATATAAAAACACTACGACAGCGAGAGTCATGTTCCTCGCAAAATTATATATATCGAAAGCGTGTAAACATTTGAACGTATAAATAGAGAACCAAAATATTTGCGCACCATTAAGCAGAATGACAAATATAACAATAATCAATCTTTTCATTACATTAACTCTGTTGGGATAAAGAAAAGCAATACTTAGTGAAAAGGCACACAGCGAATACGTTTCGTTAAATGTTTTATACTTTTTATCAGTACAGTCTTCAGAATTTAGCTTCATTTCTACGCCAAGTCTCGGTATTAAGTAAGCACCTGTGGTAGTGTTATATTACTTAAAACGTTCTCCATTGGCAACTGAATTTTCAATTTTATGATTTGTGGCTATTACAAGTAATCAGGTACTCAATTACTAGATCATTTATTAGTAGTAAATCGGCAGCCGTGTTCGAACATTATCGAGAAAATCGCTGGATGATTATATAGGCAATTCTTTATTTTCATGTTTTAGTATTGTTCCATAAGTGCTTAAACGGCAATTGAATTTTTTTATATAATTAGTATACCCATTTTCCTTCGAGTAATAAAAAAATTAAAAAAAATTGTTACTGGAATTTTCTTTATTTAACGTATTAGCGCTTCGATTACGTTCGCAACTTCTGTTCGTAAAGTTTCACTTTCTGAATTAGCTTCTCTTACTAAGCGTGCTTTGAGAAGTTCTTTTCAATAACTATTTTTAAATGAATCATTAATATTGTAGTTATTTACTGTGCTCCTGTGTTCAGTTCCAGAATAATATTCTTTGCTTTTTTTTATTTTCTACAAAATCATTTCAAAATATTCTTTTAAGTAATCAGAATTACTATGATTTTATTTCCAATTTAGGACCAATTACTTCGATATCGGTATCAACTCAATTTCCTGGTCGATCTGAATATCGATGAATGCGTAAGTGGGTAATTTCATAATTACTACTATTACGAACACTGAAATGTAAGTGAATGTTGTTGTATCTGGCTTTACGACACGTTACCGTTAAACACAGACTTTCGTTGAGAGTGCCCGAGTTTTAATGCTGGAATTCATATTGCGAAACTCTTTAATGTAAATGGGTGACAACGGATTGTTAAAAACAAGGGCTTTCATTTTGTTTGCTACATTTCATAACGAAACATAGTAGTGAACCATTTCAATGCAAATGAAGAAATTAACAACCCATAACATTAACATAATAGGAGTGTGATTTTATTACGACATTTTTTTACAGTAAGTTCTATATGTTTTTTATTTATTAATCAATTATATAAAGCCTAAATCAAAATTAATTTATTCATCAGATATTCAAGTATCTAATAAATTCAGTTATTAATAATTTGCAAATATAACTGGCTTTACTTTCATTGAAAAATTATGGTTTTAATAACATTCAAATGTAAATATTTATGTATGATTATTTGGGGTTATGAGTTAATTTTCCGATCACTATCAGTTTTTAATGGCTAATAAAGAATTTTAATAAAGATTTTTATGTGATTAACTTCAGGTTGGTGACTTCTGGTTGATCAGTAAAGGAACCTAGAAATTAGTAACATATGATATCAATTCCATAATTTAAACATATTTGTATAAATAAAATTGAAGTGTATAATGTTGTGTAAGCTTATCTCCGAAACAGTAGAAATAAGTGGTAATTTTTGAACTTTATTCCAATAAAACATATTTTTTGAGAGTCGCCTCTCTGGGTTCCATAGACGTTTATTACAAGAATAAACTGAGTTCAATTGAAATATTGATAAATTTACCAAACGAAGTATATCAACTTTTTTTCCTTACGGATCTACTCCTTTATACCTTTTAGTAGCTCCACAGATTCACCGAACTAACTACTAAGGACAACGCTTAAGGCACGCACCCGATTTGAGCAACGAGCACAAGGGCCAGTGAGACCTCGGCTTGGGCTGTTGCTGTGTCTAGCTATCTAGCTATAATATATAGCTAATAATATTGAGCATAAGTTTCAATGAAATGCACTCATTATTATAACTATTATACTGAATACATTGAATAATGTAAAGGTTAGTAATGTACGGCATGAAAAACGTTACAGTTAAGTAAAGAAATCAAACTTCCCACCAAAATTCCAAACCAATTTCCTAAGAAATATTCTAATTAGTTACAAGTGTAAAGATTTTTGATGCAATGTTGATAAAGGTACGCCATTTAGCGTGCTGTCTGTTCCGGCGATCATAGTCTACTGTTGTGCAATGTGGAGGAAATCTTCAAATACTTTGTGTGACCTCACCACACGCATAGCGCTTTCCTACGAGATATTGTGGGCGTTTTTATACGAGAATTTAGATATATGTTCCATTTCAAAGAATACCTTACCATATATTCAGATTTATTTATATTGGAAACTGAAACCAATAATATTTTAGTACTATAACTACTGTTACTGGTACATTGATTATGTAAAGTATAGAAGTTCGTGAATCATTAATCTAAGCTATTGCTGCTCGTTTTCGCTGAGTGTCAAAGGGATTTTTTTTGAAGTTGTACTTCTTTTGGCGCGTTAGGATGATGATGATGATGAAATGATGAGAGTAAATTTTTACGATGCACGCGCACACCTTCACAAAAAACCGACACCCTGAAGTTAGCTATAGTCAACATTTTATTCATAAAAAGTATGTATGTATTAAATACCTTTTTTCTATTGTTAGTGTCGTTTGTTTTTTATTTAGGTGCTTTTATGACTACATCAGCCCCATAGTACCCTTAACTTAATTTACTAAACTAAACTATAGCTAATACAATAATACAAATGATAATGAACAGAAGTGTGACTAATGACGACTCAACAATTTAAGAAGACTTACTGCTTTAATACTGTTCGGCTTAGATAGTACCCCGTGAAACATTCCCATATCTTGCATATTTAAATTGAGAGCCGACATCAGCAACTGCCTATTCGCTTGGAACCGAATACATTCCGTTAATATATGATGTATATCCACTGTCGTCCCACAGACTTGACAATTTGGTGTAAAGGTTTTTTTTATTAAATATTTGTATTTATTGAGAGGAATGTGTCCGGATCTAGCCCTAAAGGCGTTCACAATATTCTCTCTAGAATAGTCGTTATTTATAAACCAAGGATAACGACAAGGTTCATTTTGGATTGATTTTTACTAAATTCCTTTCATCTGAGACGAACATTGAAACGATGAATTCCACATTTGGAAGCATTTAACTTTATATTTACTGATTAATTCAGAAAAATTTGGAGCTATATTGACTTCTCTCCCGCTAATGACACTTAATTTTGCCAACTCATCAGCCCTTTCATTGCCCTCTATACCACAATGTGACGGATTTTGCTAATGTGAAAATTCATAATTTGTTGCAATATAGTATATACTATCGATAAACCTCTGAAACCAGAGGCGCAACAAGCAATATGTTGCAAAGAACTTTTACTGTCAGTGCATATAACTTTTTGCCTTTTTGTATTGCATACTTTCGATATAAGCTAATAGCTCTGAAATAGCAAAGAGTTCCACCGACATAACACAAATATCCCCCATGATTTTAAAACAGTTGTCATATGTAACAATAACTCAAGCTGAATCATAAAATGCTGTACCCTTGCCTTTATCAGTTTTAGCACCATCCGTATATATGAAATTAAATCCATAGTATTTTCATTGTAATTCTTCTTCAATTTTAATTTTATAAATAACAGTTTCATATAATTGTTTTTTATGCTGTCTAATTTAGTTATGATTACATTATTTACATTTATATAACTATTCCAAATCTTTAACGAAAAATTTTATATGTGTGAAGTGGAGGCCATAACATAATTTTTACTACAAACGTAGGATCGGCGAAAGATAAATTTTTTGAAAAGATTTTTATCTTGTTACGCTAAAGAAGTATAACTTCTAACGCGTGTATATAAGTACACACTACTTTTTTTTTTCGAACTGACTATGTGCTTGTTGGATTGAGGGGCCTTCACAGCTTCACCGGACTAATGAAAAGAGTAATACTCTATCTTATAACAGGATATAACTGTGTGTTAAATGTGACGGACTGACAAATATTAAAAATTATAAAATTCACATTTGTAGTGTATTTTATCATATTAATATTTATTTAATTAAGTGTGTATATATTCTTAGTCTGGCCTTAAATATTGTTACAATAAAAAATAAACAAAATATTACATTTGAATTAGGAATCTGTCATTTTTATATAATTGTTCATTGAGTTTTCTCATTTTGGCGCCAATACATTGTACAATATTTTGCGATACTAAAATGGAGTGGGGTGATACAGAGAACCGAATCACTGTGATTGCATTACATAAAGTAGGTATGGAGCCAAATGCAATTTTTAAAACGCTCCATACGCTTGGTATTAGTAAAATGTTTGTGTACCGGGCAATGGTACAAGTAGGTACAATGGGACCTACTCTGTTTATGACAGAAAAAGATCTGGCCGTCGACGTAATGTTCGTACGAAAAAGGCGGTCAAAGCAGTAAGGGAAAGAATTCGAAGAAATCCTGTCCAAAAGCAAAAGATTTTATCTCGGGAGATGAAGATAATACCTGGAACCATGTCGCGTATTTTAAAAGATGACTTAGGACTTGCAGCCTATAAGAGACGTACTGGTCATTTCTTAACTGATAATTAAAAAAAGAATAGGGTGGTAAAAGCGAAGCAACTACTGAAGCGGTACGCAAAGGGAGGTCACAGAAAAATTTGGTTTACGGATGAGATTTTTTTTACAATTTAACAACATTGTAACAAATAAAATAACCGTATTTATGCTCAAAACTCTAAGGAAGCTTCCTAATTAGTCGACAGCGTGCAACGTGGGTACTATCCGACTTCAGTGATGGTTTCGTGGGGTATTAGCTTTGAAGGAGTGACTGAGCCATAGTTTTGTGAAAAAGCTCTGAAAACATCGGCACAAGTGTATCAAGATACCATTCTTGAAAAGGTAGTGAAGCCCCTTAACAACACCATGTTCAATAACCAAGAATGGTCCAGCAAGACTCGGCACCGGGTCATAAAACTCGGTTTACGCAGTCTTGATTGGAAACGAACGTTTCAAACTTCATCAGAGCTGAAGACTGGCCGTCGTCTAGTCTCGATCTTGATCTTGATCCGCTGGATTGTGATTTATGATCAGTTTTGGAGAGTACGGCTTTCTCTAAACGCCATGATAATTTGAAGTCCCTAAAACAATCCGTACGATTGGCAGTGAAGAATTTTCCCATGGTAAGAGTGTGCGTGCTTCTGTTGATAACTGGCCCCAACGCTTAAAGGACTGTATTGCAGCCAATGGAGACCACTTCGAATAAGCTTTTTATATTTGAAATTGTTTTATATTTATGTATTAAACTAAGACACTGTAAAAGTAATAAATGTTATTTGCAATAGAAATTTTTATTTTTTCTTTATTTTAGTATTTATGGCAAGACTAGGTATATGTATATATATATATAAAACGTGTCCTTGTATATATTCAGTAAGGTTTAATTTGGTATAATTTTTCGCATGGTGCTTACGCTATTTTGACAAACAAGTGGTGTAATTGAAAAAAACTCCAGGAGTTCAATATGGTTTTTTTTTTATCTGGGTGTTAATTAATTTTAACCACATGATTTTAAAAAGCATACTTATTGTAAACAATACAATTTATTTTTTATGGCTTTACTTATTTTCCTTCCACTTTATTAGTATTTTTTATCTTTAGGGTATAATTTTTTCTTATATTTCCGTTATTTTATTAACTGAATTGTTAATAATAATATTAGTGCAATCTGCAAAATATTTTTATAATTTTTTTAACTTTGTTTTATGCGCCATAAATTTCCTAACTACTTTGAATTTTTATAAAAAAAAATGCAATTACGACATCTGTTAATGTACCTAAAGGGAAATTGTTTCGTAGTGTATTCTGAACATTTATATTATAATAATAAATAAATAGCTAAAACAACCAATTAAATGAATACATCGAGAAATTGACAATAGCTATCAAAGGTAACCATAAATCACATGTTATAATTTATTGGTCTGTAATCAATGTTATCGATTCGAGAAAATAACAATTCGTTTCATATAAGTCAAACGTAACCTTGACATAACTATAAGCTCACAACTATTAATTACTAATTGATAATGCTTGTGAGTTAGTCGATGGAACCAATGGTTGAATTTTGAATTGTTATAACCGAAGGTCAACAACAGGTGCGAACCTAGTTGGCTAACATAGGTGGTTATTGATGGACGACTATGATAAGGTGACAGTGGATTTATAATAACGAATTTGGAAATCGTGTTGAAGAATATCGATTTAAATCCTATAGTAAACCATTGATTTCGTAGTTATAATCATAGCCTGATGCAATTTATATATTTTATGAATAATTATTTTAATATAACTGTATTGCAATGAAATTATTTTCTATTACTACCATTTAACAGGTGATAAATGAAAATCTGTCATATCATTTTATCACTTTGAAATGTCACGTCTACAATATGAACGATATTTTTTAGATGTTATTTCAATACCTGCACAGTATAACGCTTAATAAATTTATACAACAACAGTTATATACATTTACATTTTAGGGTATGCGGTACAATATTTATATTACAAAAGTATTTTTATATTATTACAATTTATTATACACAATATGTCGTTATAGAATGTTGCAAACTATATAGATCGCAAACTATCATAAGGTTGTTAAAAATTGTTTAATTATACATGATGACCGTTGCCATCTAAAGTAGGTAATCCTGTGTCTCAGGTGGCAGTACAGATTATGTCTCTATTTGTGAAAGCATTGTAAAACCGCAGTGAATATATGATTTTAAAATACTATATGTAAAATTAAGTGTATGTTAACATTAGCATTAAAATATGCTACATTTAAAGATTAATAATGAAACTAAATTGAGGGTTGGATTTTGGTAACTAATTCTTATTCTAAGAAGTGGTCTTAACCTTATTAGATTTAATGACACTTGTACGAGGATTAAGTGTTGCCAGTTTCGTACTCTTTATACATCTGCCAGTAATATACTTTCTGTATCGTCATAATTTAGGTTTTGAAGCCAAGATTTAATTTTCATTTTGCATTTCTGCTTGTTTAAATGTGTAATATTTAACAATCTGTCGACTTTATTAATCAATCTATAACTCAGTATATAATATTGCTTTTCAGCTACAGTTTTATGTCAGTGATTCACATCGTTATCAGAGAATATTATTATTGTTGAATGCTTCCGGATTGTAGCTTTAAGAATGAAAAGCTGCCTAACCGACAGGACTTGACACTCTGCATATAGTTTGTTAGTTGGATAAAGTCTCGGTCTAGATGACATGACTTTGAGGACAGCTCTTTGAGCTCTTTCTAGAGCGATAAGAATAGACTTTGAAGCACCACCCAAACTGGAATACAGTACGATAGCAGTGACTGACATAACGAAAAGTAAACCAGCTTGAGAGTTTGATAATCAACGGAATCTCTTAATTTTTTAAATATATATATATTTTTTTGTGACCACATCTACAAGCCCAACAACTGCATCTTCTGTACATTTCGACGTTCTAAAGCCAAACTGGTAATCATATATAATGTTATATTTAGTAAGAAATTAGACTAAGGCATTACATAGAATTTTAGATTAAGCCGGCAAAATAGAGATTGGCCTGTAATTGTTGACTATATCTCTGTCTCCACTCTTATGAATAGGGTGAACCAGTGCCCTCTTAAATACCTTCGGGAAAACACCAGTATTTAAAGACAGGTTACATATATGAGTAATTAACGGACACAGGACATCACACGCAACTTTAAGTACATATGTAGATATTGAGTCACAGCCGACTGCGCAATGGTTGCGAAGTCCAGATATAATTCTGGCAATCTCGTATACATCCGTCTCCAGAATGCCCAACGAGCTGGGTTGACTAGCGGAAACAGTTGGTGCTTTAGGTACCTTATTATGATAATTAGATGAATTTAATTTATCAAATGAAGATTTCCCAGTATGGACAAAAAAGTGATTGACAGAATTTATGGAAGCTATGGGATCATTACCTTTTTGAAGAAGCTCAAGAGGAGGAGATCGATTATATGTCATGTTAGTGACTGCTTTTATAACCTTTCAGGTAGCTTTAGGATTATCGCTGGCATTGGCAAATTCCATTCTCTCATATTCGATCTTTAACTTTCTCAAAAGCAAATTACAAAAATTGCGATAACGTAGATATGATATTTTATTTATAGTATTATCTGGGAATTTTCTTGTTTCTAAATGTAATCTGTCTTGATTCCTAATACATCGCAGCAGTCCAGGAATAATCCACGGTTTAATTATTAATTATTCTATTTCTGTGCGCAACCTTCTTCATGGTAGTATGCATGGATATAATTAAAGACAAATTTGAAACGAAGTAATCAGCAGCTAAGTTTGCATCACTACATGAGAGGATGTAAGAGAAATCGAAGTTTTTTATGTCACTTAAAATATTTGAATAATTAGTCCAAGTAAAATTGGAAGAAGGATTATACATAATACCGTGAATATTCAGAAAAAGTATGTGATAAAATAATTTTGATTTCGCTATTGTTTAGCATATATCTACGAATTTAAATCACTTTGTGTATTAACGACAGACGACAATACCCTTGGCAGACTTATTAATCCATTCAAATTTTTATAATCTAATATTTCTTTGTAATAAAATGCACAGCTTTAGATCCGGTCTTGATCTGGTAATAATTACAGTGCGATATTAAATTAGCAGATGGGTTAATTAAACTGATTGTTAAAATTTCTCCTACTATAAAGATTCGATGTTTGATTACCGGCTAAGAGTAAAATTGGCGAATAATTTACCTGTTATTTTACCAATTTATATCTTTCTTTTTTCTTGCTTTCAAGAAATCGCTATATGTTACTAATTTATTTTATGACATGTAATAGTAAGAATTTTAACTTATACTGATAATTACAAACAAATCGCTAAAATTTTAAAACATGTTTTTGGCCACCCTGAAGTTTTGGCTTACACATAATGCAGTCAAGAGTTTAATACAAAACGAATTTAAAATATTATTATAGGAATCTAATATTGGCATTTATTTATCCTTAAGTTGTTTCGATGTCATACATATAACACAACACGTATTTATAACTAAATTTGTGTTATGCGCATCTATATTCAGAGCGGTCAAAAACATTGGCGTGGACTGTGTTAAGACTGCTTTGGATATTCTTTACAATAACTAGATTATGGTGATTTTTCTTTCTTTTTAATGTTACTACAGTGGTCGTCCAGAGGTCGAATCACGACCATAATGAGGCATGCAATGTTTGTATTTTATTATCTGTATTATACAAATAAAATACATCGTGAAGATTAAGGAAAGAAAACCATCTTTAATTTTTTTTCTTGATGAACACTAAAACTCGTCAATATCTAAGAAACAAAAAAAAAATTGGCGGCGATGTAAAAGGAAATCGTTTGGAAAACAGAGGAGGATGAAGTATTTAGTTTTGTCTCTGTCTATTTATGTATAGAAAATTTATCTCGGCATTCCACAAACGAAAACTTGAACTCCGTTTTCAAGCTAAATTCTAAAATCCCTGCTTCTTTTCCTATCAAAATTAGAAATCCAAATTCCATCACTGTAAAAGTTAAAACGAAAACAGAAAAAAGGTTTAAGTTAAATGAATTTAACAAATCATAAAACATAATGGTTTATAATATAGATCACTGACTAGAAATGTCATAAATAGAAAACTGATATTCTAAATTCGTATCTGAGCTAAAATATTTTACTCGCCATTATTAAAGGTTGCGTCATAGTTCGATTAGCTTATGTGTGTATTGAGTTAAAAACAGTCATTAATGTCACGGGCGAAATGTATGATCTTTAGGGGTGTCATTATCATCGACAAGGTATGCAGTTAACCGGTGTGGACGCAGCGTCCAACGCGTTCCGCCCCAGGTTGTTGTCAAGGTAAATGACTACGTAGTTTAGGTATTTGATCTTGCGTTTTGAACGGTTGGCCGCGGATCAGTGTGACTGTTTTCATTGCCGTACGTTTTTTTTTGTTTATATCGCCGCATATATCACAATGTTTATCAAGTTTAGCATAATCTAATTAATGTCATGTTTTTATCTTTTTTGAAACATCAGCCCTCATTGTTCATATAAACGAAATCCTTAGGATAACTAAGTTAATAAATCGGAGTTTAATTGAACTTTATCATATAACCCAAATATTAGTGAAATTATTCATTGCTATTTTCAATGGCACATTTCCAAAATGAAAACTTTAAATCATTTAATTTATAAACTATGCCGCGCGATATTGGGAAACCTCCATTAGTGCAATGTCGGGCATCAAAGGCGCATACCAAATGGGGCATAGCGGGTACACTTGCACGCGCCTGTCGCTGACACGGATAAAGAAAATGTTCTTAAAAATTACAGTGTAAGATAATCTCTTGAGGTATTGAGAGCCAAATGCCTTGATTTATAATAACTGTCTATGCATTTATTAGCTTCTTTCTATCAGGCTGAAACAAAGAGAGGTAGGTTGCTGTGCTCATTTTCCCACTGCAGTGATTTATCAGACGGGAAGACAGTTGGGAATGTACTGGACTGTCTCCATAAGCAGACTGATTTACATTTTCATTAGTGCGTTCATGTGATGACTATTATAAGCGGAAGACAACAACACACTGTGAGATTTTAATGATTAATTATCCAAGATGCTGTGTTTCTCCACGTGAAAAGATTTATGAGCTATTCATATATATAATAAATGCCCTGTGATAATATATGCAAACCCTATATATGGTATCTCTATATCTGTTTCAGTCGCGTTAACAAAGATATAGTATATCCTTTGGGAAATTTTCTGGATGTAAAATATTGTAATGTCCTATTTTGTATCCCTGACAATGTGAATACAAAATTGTATGGTGACCGGTTGAGTAGTAAATCGTGAAAGCGTCATCAACAAACAAACAAACTAAGTTTCACATTTATAATATTATAGTTATTAGTTAGGAGTCTTTGGTTTCTTAAACTCCTTTTTTACACATCTCATTGTATGGTAAAACTCGTGAATCATAATACATTTTATGGAAGTTTAAAAATATTGCAGTCATTTCTCCTGAGGGCTAATTACTATGTCTTATTGTTGATAAAAGTATTACGAGAAACATTTCATTGTAAAATGGAAACGTATTTGTTAGACACGGAGTTAAATGTCGTGCACTTAATTTTGTTAAGGTTACCGCCTCAATAATACAACAATTTGACGATTCTGTAAATTGCGTGATACAAAACAATAGCGAACATAGAGTAATGACGGTCACCTGCGACGGAAATTATATTGAAACAAATTATTTTTTATACCATTTTGTAAATATTTATTAGAGGTTATTAGGGATATATAAAATTATACGGGATATAAAAAGAGTTTATAAAGTTATGTTATGCTTTAGTGCTTTAAAAACTAATAGCATAGGTTCGCCCAGAAATAAACAAGGATATCTATAGAAATGCTTCAGATCCATTATTAAAAATGCAGTATGTTTTTTTCAAACGCTCTATTATGACGAATTGATTACGTTGTAAAGAATTCACTGAACTACTTTAAATTCCTTAAAATTATCAGGCTAAAGAGTTCATGTTGGTGATGTATGATCTTAACTGGGCAAATTTGGTATATAATTTGTCATCCGAAAAACTCCAATGCAATTTTTTAATATAAAACACAAAAGTCGAATTTTCCATAAAAAAAATGGTCTGTTTGGATTTTACTCAAAAACGGCTTAACTGATTTTAATTAAATTTTATATGAAGTGTGTGTCAAAATTCATAGACTGTGAAAGGCTACAATTTTCAATTTCTTTGTTCTATAATATATTTCCGTTTACATATTATAAAATTCAGTGTCTCTCTCTCACTCTCTGTACAGGTAATAAATAGTTTTTAAACAATAAAAAAAAATCTGTGTTTGTCTTTGCATACATTTTCAAATTGATTAAAAAAAGTTCAGTTCGTTCTCTTACATTAATTACTCTGCTTGAATTATTAAAGTCCAATACTTATATCAAACGGAAATAATAAAAAATAACCGAAAACATTTAAAATTTTTTTTTTTTTCGAACTGACCTACACTGCCGGCTTATTCCGCCTTCACAGTTCCACCGGACTACTAAGGGGAGCGCTTAGGGCACTCACCCGATTGTTTTTAGGCGAAACATCTCAAGGGCACTCGGTGCACCTCGGCTTGAGCTGTCGCCGGATTCCCGAACTAACTAAGCTAGCTAAGCTATCTATCCATACAATACTCATATATGAATTCGTGAAAAATGCATGTGTGACCATGCATGTTTCACGAATGTATATGTGTATTTGGTATCTGACTACTGTGTTACGTGACCTATTTCAGTCCGAAAAGGGCAAAAAAACAGCCCACCACTGAGTGCCTAGATGTGCAAGAGTGTGGGGTGATCGTGTAAGTGTAGAACATGTGTAAATCACTGTATTCGCGCGAGTAACATACTCGAGGGCTCCACACCGAGGGACTACCTAGGCTCGAGCTGTTACAAGAAAAATCGCGACGAGTGTGCGGGATCGAATCTTCACCCCCCGCTCACGGAGGCGTGAGCAGAGAGAGTCGCGGGCGTGGGCGCAAACACGCATCTTTTGAGAGGGAATCGAGCTAAAAAATAAAGTACAACGGCACGGTGCCGATTTAACTAAATAATTACGTAACAAATCCTAATATATCGGTCTATTATGTATGAACACGCGGGTTCGATCTGATATTTTGATTTACGCGAATTTATTTATGCGCGGCGCGGGTTAATTGCTGTACCGTGGTCGCGACGGCCGGGAAAGCGGAGATAGCGTTTAAGAGCCCGAGCTCAGACGTACTATTAACTAACGCGTTAAATGCGATTATCTCTTGTACATCGTGTACCAAGAGTAAGCGAGCTATCCAGTCTATACCGGAGGTCGATGCTGAAACCGCGATAGGTGGCGCAGGAGTGGACAGAGCCTTTGGGGGCTGGGGCTTGGCTTTAGGAGCCGAGGGAGCTGGCGGGGAAGGCCTTACGCGCCAGAAGAGCGCGCTCGGCGGAGTAGCGGATGCTGCCGGCGCACTGGAGGTGCCCGGCAGTTCGGGGAAAGCCTTCTGGCTTTGTATGGGCGGAGGCGGAGGCCGATTCGTCCGAGTCGGCGGGCCGTGCGCCCTGGACCGGGTCGCACGACCGCCGCGACGGTGATAGGTCGAGCGAGGCGCACGGGGACACCCGCGATAGTTCGCGGTATGACCCGTTTGCTCGCAGAGGACGCAGCTCGGAGGCTCGACGGATTCGGGAGTGCGGGGGCACTCCTTAGTGGAATGATCCCCGAGACACTTGACACACCTGGGACGCAGGTGGCAGTGTCGGGCGGAATGACCGTACACCTGGCAGTTGTGACACTGCGAGGGTACCTGGGACTTGCGAGGAAGCTCGACGTAGACAGGGGACAGGCCGCAAACTGAGTTGAGGCTGAAAATAGCCTTGCCTTCCAAGGAGCGGTCCAGAGTGACCAACACCAAGTTGAAGGGGGCCTTCGTACGGGGGTGGCGCATGCGCTGCACGCTCCGGACTGGGAAGTCCTGACCGTTCAGGCAATCGCAGATGTCGTATTCGGTGAGCTCAGAGGGAACTCCCCGAATGACGACACGGAGGCGGCGCTCTTCCTCGAGCGCGTGGGTGAAGAAAGGGAGCTTACGCTCCCTGAAGTATTTGGTGAGCTCGCGATGCTCATCGGGGGTCGAGACACGAATAGAAATGCCGGCAACAGTGTTGACGGCAGACTTGTAGACGATTTCCTTCGACTTAAGGTCTTCAGAAATCTCTACCCATCGAGCTTTGTCACGGAAGGTGACGGGAGGCGGTAGGCGTGGCTTCTTAGCCGCGACCGCGGGTTCCGCAGCCGAGGCTCGAGCCGAATTCGCGGCAGAGGGCGTGGGAGAGGCTCGGGGCACCCGAGCGCCACCTATATTGGGCTGCTTTGGGGTCGGACGTCCCGCAGCAGAGTCGCTATCGGTCTGAATCGCGGCGCGTGGGCGTTTACCGCGGCGCGTGACGGTTGTGAAACCGTCGTCATCGGCGGGCGTGGTCGCGGGCGCAGGCACGGTCGCGGGCGCAGGCACGGTCGCGGGCGCAGGCACGGTCGCGGGCGCGGTCGCGGGGACTGTATCGTAGTCCATGTCCGAGTCGTCATCGGAATCGAATTCCGAGAGCCTCGTGAACGGGTCGTCCGGGAGATTCGCGAAAGGGTTCGCGGAGAAACAACGCGGTATCTTACCGGGAGGGTTGCGCGCATAGACTTTCCGGAGTCTGTTGTATTCCGTGACGAGATTCGGGTCTTCCTTTTCGACGAACATGTGGAAGCGCAACAGTTCTTCGAGGTGGACGGTATCATCAACGGCCGGAAGGGCCGGATGGGCACGCGGGGTCGCGGGGGTAGACATGACTAACCTCCCTGCCTGAGGGGCAGGGGGGTGCGCCTAATTCAAATCTAACGGACAATCCGTGTCCGGGCCAAAGGGAAAACGCGACGCGACGCGAACGCGAATCTTCTCTTCAAAACTGCACACGGCGCGGCGCGAAGAACGACGCTCTGCACGGCACACGACGCGCTGCACGACTCTCGAAGCGCAGCACGAGGCACGACGCGTAGCACGGCGACTCGACGCACTGCAAACAGTGTGCACGGCTTCGCACCGAAAAGTGCGGTTTAAATGGTGCACTAATGGAGGTGCACCGTCGCTCTGAAAAGAGCGTACGATCGACAGTAGCCGCTCGAACACACTAAACTTCCGGACACACACGAAAATATCCGACAACTGCGCGCGAGTTGCCGAACTAACGGACCGTCAGAGCTGCGAGCGGGCGCGTGCGCACTCGGCCGCTGCTCAAACGAGACTCTTTTTCAACATTTAAAATACAACTAATTGTAATTTTATTATCCCAGAAAAAAATATCTTGACTGCATTTACGCATACTTTTCACCTGTAAAGTTGCAATCGTGAAAAGACAATATATTTCGTCGTAAGTACTTAACGGAAGTTGATTTTAAATTAAATGATGTTCCTTTTTACAGTTAATAACTTTAAGGTTAAGGCTATTGCTGGTACTCAAAACAACAATCAATCATTTCATTTACCTCAGCTTCAAGATATAATTATATATGTATAATAAATTAAGTGTATATATATATGGATAAGTTGTAAATGTTATTAATGTGTGGGACTTGATATCTCATGAAGTTCATTCCGAAACGTATCTATATCGCTAACGATTTCACAGTTACCGAATGGTTAGACCGATATGTGATAAATCGTGACCTTAAATATGACAGAATGTGTAAGAGCAAACTGTAACCGTGGAAATTATAGCGTGCCGACGTCCGCGTCAGTTCCTCGTGCATGTCAGCACGGCTCGAAGGTCTCTCGTTTGAAAATTAATATATAAAACAGATTTGGTGTAACGCTATTATTTATATAAATAGGATCTTGGTCAATGTTACGATATCTATTCCAATCGGTTTACAAATCCTGTTTACTGTAATTGAGTCTGTAACCAACAAAGATTTTTTAAAGCAGATATCAACTGATTGGTTTGAAAATACCATTAGTATATCTGATATTGATAAACTCTCAAGACTGTTTCACTAAGCACAAATGAAAGTTGGTATATGTTAATAATTTTTGATGGAAAACGTTTAAAGGCTAGACATTTTGGTAAAATTTATCACTACTCAACCTGAAGTTATATTTGACGTACGCACGCTTTATTGTAGATTTGATGTACCCCCTGGGAAAATGATTTTTTTCCTGAATTAAAGCGTCCTATGTACTTTTCTGTACCCCTCGCAATATGTACACAAATTTTACGATGGTCAGTTGAGTGGTTAAGGCGTGAAAATATAACAAACAAATAAATTTATATTCACATTTATATTATCAGTGAGGATCGCCATGACTTATTTATTTTGTAATATAACACGGACGAAGTCGCGAGCGATTGTTCGTATGATATAAATTATTTATTTTTACTTGTGCTGTGAATATGACATTTACCATTTACCTTCTTTTTGCCTAACTGTGCAGACGGAATACAATATTTTTTTAGTGTATAGGTGGAGTGTTTTTATGCACGTCTATTTTCTTTGACACGTTGTATAGTCTAAACAAATTGATGAATGTTGATATATAAGATGACGTTAGATTCATCTTAATTGTGTAGGTGACGTATATAACATTTAAGCATGATACTTGTAAATCAAAATGATAGAAGAGATGAAAATAGGCCTTTTTTTGCTTACCAATATTCAAGTAAACAAATTATTCAGTATAATAATTCAAGAATGTTTTTGCCTCGGGTTTTTTGATTTTCTATATTAATATTTCTACTTGTTTACGCAAACTGACTATAGTCGATGGAAAGTTCAGTACAATCCAAAACAATTGAGCATCGAAGATCATCACCGGCCGTCACTTTCATATCGTTATGTATATCTATCATAATATTATGTGTAAAGCAACTATTATTATAGCAGATTGAGGACATATTGACTGAAAGACGGTTCCACAACTTCGGACAATTGTATAAGTGTAGTGATATTAAGAAATCTGTTCTTTTTGCTATAATGGAGATTATTGCAAAGCTGTTGGTTGGGAGCCCAGCACGTATAACGAAAAGAACTAAACCACTAAAGAACACTCATTTGTAGTGACGGTTACATAACATCAGCGAATTTGGACATCGCGGTAATCAATCGGCTTCGTTGAAGGAAAACGTTGTGATTAAAACATAGTTTGTGGTGGTAAGGTTTTTCCTAAAGTCCGCCTAGCTAACTTCTATATCTAAATTTAAAACCTGTATCTAAGAAACTACAAGTAAGTTCCGGTAAATATATTTGAGAGTTAAACCCCCTTGAGATTTTGCATTTTACCATATTAGTTAACATTGTCCCTTTCTCTTTTCATCTAATTAGAGTCGGCATAGCATGTTTTTCTCTTCCACTCACTTATATCAGCTGTCAACTAAATTTTAAAATGCTGAAAGGTTAATTTGGTTAATTTGAGCGAAACTTTAGACTTTTTAATGTTTAACTTTAGGTTAGATGCCCAGGAGAATTAGATCTATTTTATTATGAATTATCCAGTGGTGGAAACAATGGCTGTAAATGAGTTTCTATTATATTATTCCGGCCCCCTAGTGCTTCACTCTATAATCTTATTCAGGGGTCAATTTTGAGGTCAAGCTTTGACATTTGTAAATATCGTGTTCCTTGTACTTTATCAGGCCGAAATTGTATTGTTACTGCTGTCAATAGTACAGGCTTACAGGTCGGGAATTAAGTTAGTATTTTTAAATTTACTTTTTATTTTAGCAGATTTCAGATTGAACTGAACCAAATTACTAAGCATTAATATTATACATATTTGGTCCCGCCTGCTTTGCTGATTGTAATATTACCTATATTAGGTATGGCCTATTCCATAAGATATCAATGGAGCGTAATAGCTCAGTTGATAGCGTGTTCATGTGATATCGTGCTGATCGACGTAGGTTCGAATCTATGCGAGTTAGTCGGAGCTTTCGGTCAGAGAAACCATCGTGATGAAACCATAGCACGGCGATCTAAGTCCGTCTGACTACCTACCATCCTCAAGTCCGAAATCTGTCGCTAAATACGTATTGATGTATTTCGGTAACCGCACCCGAGATTGAGTCCTCTCCTTGTTTTAGTGTGTTTACTATCTCTGACTACATCGTCATTTAACATAATTAACATCGTCATTTATTATAAGACGCTAAATCTTATAAAGTAGTGTTAAAAGCAAACTTATATGACCAATTTAATTGAAATTAATGCAGCTGTTGGACTGTGTTTGATAGACAAGCAGCATTAAAATAAACTTCTTTTATCATATATAACATACTACAATAGACACTGCTTATTCGATGCGTTGGGTGAAAACGTATTCTATATCTAATTTTTTATATGTATATCCATCTGTAATTATATGAATGATATAAATGAATGTTATGGCCATGGTAAAAGACAAATATTATTCCGTGGGGCAATAAAAAAAAATAGAAAAAGCATATGTGCGTTCTTATAATACACATCAATCATGACTATTAACCATGTGAATAAATTACTTTAATATTTTCTCTCATCTTGTTTAAACTTATTTAAAAATTTTCAGGAAATCTTGCTCCACTCTACTAAAAAATAAAACCATGTCACCAAGAACAGAACAACAGCGCAGACCACTGGAAATACAAAATCAATTAGGATTTATCTAAGAACTCTTTCAAGATATCATTACCTAACATTTTTTGTGTACATTTTGAAATGAATTTTATTTTAGACTCTTCGATTATCAAATAAAATATAAACGTGTGTATCTATATTAGTCTGTAGTTCGGTGTGTAGGTTCAATATTTTTTCTAAATTTTATGACACACTGAACATTGTAAAGGTTAAAATAATGGCGTAAAAAATTTTTTGTTTCTATGTCTTAATTTAACTCAATTAGGACTATAAAATTTAGTAAGCGAGCAGTATACATCATACCTCAATAATTAGGTTATAAATATTGTGAATAATATTTGTAGAAATAGGAAAAGAAAATATGTGTACTTATTTTTGACCGATCTCAAAATTTGTTCGAAAATTAATAGTTTATAATAATTATCAACAATACCTTACGGTATCATAAAAAATAAGTCAACATAGAAAATAGTAGACAAATAATTACTGTATAATAAACGCGTTCGGAGCCGCGGGCAAAATTACTGTAATACATGTTTAGAACATAATATCTATAAAAAATAAGATTACAACATTATAATAAAACGTCAAGTAAAACCACTTAAACATTGAACTTAGAAATCTATATTCATTGAAATTCACCTGAACAATTAGAAGACTTAAATTAATTTTTCGCTTCACCGATTTCTAGAACGACGTCAGCGGTTTAAACATCTGGCTGAAGTGAAACTAATAAAAAAAGAACAATTGAAATTAAAAAGTCGAAATAAGATGTCGATTGCAGCTAACAATACAATTTATAGGTATGATATAGCCTACAAATATATTTCCAAACCGTAAATGTATGATAGAAAAAAAAATATGAGAATAGAAAAAATACTTCACGCAAAGGTAATAATGATAAATGCCTACATAAATATAGAAAAAAATAAAAGATGCTACAAAAAAATAAAATAAAAAAAATCTTTATATTTAAAATTTACATTATTACATCGTGTTTCTTTTTTCAACGTGATATCGCAAAATGAAATACTTTTTCTATACATAATATTTAAAATGTTGAAACATATATTTCCGAAGTTGATACTTATCTTTTGTATAATTCCTAGAGTAACTAAATAATTGGAAGTGTATGTTGCTTTTAGTAAGAACTTGAGAAATGAATGATGTATAATGAAATATATATTATATGGTATAGTAAATTATAGAAAAGTTTATATTTTAGAAAAGTGGATTACCATTAAAGATTTTTGGTAATAACTGTGATTGTAACCGCAATCATTCCTACATGCTGGTACTATTATTAAAGTTGTATTGAACGAAACGTCCATATACTTGTAATGAATAGAGACAAGCATGCCTCACCTGAATAGGCCTATTTAGTTACGGAGCAAGTCTTGTCGGTATCCTACTTAATTATTTTTTTCAAAAGTGCAGAGGCTTATATGATAAATATCATTATTTTTGTTCGGAATATAACTCGCGTATTAAGGTAAATAATAAAATAATTCTTAGAAAGTAATTAAGTACAAGTACAGATACAATTTCTTAATTTATATATTTATTTGATTTAAGAAACTTGATTGTTGAATGCATTACTATACGGAAATCCATTGTAAATAGTTTGTTTTTCACACGAATAATATCTTATGACAAAAGAAATAATAACTCTTCCATAATCTATCTTTATAAACTACTGTTCTTTTTAACACAAATTTTAGAGTTAATGTCCGCGTACAAATGGATCATAATAGATATAATAAGACATTTTTGTTAAGAGATACTTGGTTAAAGCCAACCAGTACGTAAGATCATGTTTTAAACTACGATGCAAGTGACACTTTAATAAATAAAATTATAACAGTAAAACTCCCTTTGATTTTTAGAAACTTACAAAAATATAAACTGACACAAACATATACTCAATCCAGGCCTGCTTTCATTGTTAAGCGCTTTCGTTAACGTTAGTGCAACTCAAGAGTTGTGGTCGAGTCGTGATTTTGTAGAACGAGTTGTCTTTGTCTGTTGGAGAACGCCCAATTTTGCCATAAAATAATAATATAATGATAGTTGAACGGTAAATTTAGTGAATTCATATTAATGGAAATATAATTTAATAACCGCTGTTATAACACTTAATCAAAATTGAAAGGGTTTTGGTAATTTTTTAAATCTGAATTTTATAAGTGCTTTATTGAAGCCTTAAATATATTTTTTGTTTGATTTAGCCTGATTGAATTTTTTTTCCAGTAATCAATTATTATTTATAACACTTAAAAGACATACAGAATTTAACCTTGAATTGAATCTATTATCTCTTGAACTCCACAATATTTGCAAAAGATTGGTAATATATTTAAGCGTATTCGAATTACCTACATTATAAATAATGATTGATATAAATATCACTTATAGCTGTGTTTCAAATTAAATTTAAATTATTTTTTAATATAATGTATCTACTCAAAATATGAATTCAACATCTAATAAGCTACTTTCACTTATGTAGTCATTATTTAACGCTGAAGGCATTAACTTAGATGAAATGTTAACTTTAATAAATATAAAACTTTTATATTATATACCTTTTTGCTGCAAATCACATATAACAAATATAATATCTACATTACCTGTTTGTCACTATGATTAACAATTTTAATACAAATTTATAAAAGTGGCATTCCCTCAAGTGAGTATTACTTAAAGTTCAAAATATACCTTTACGTACGTTGTCCTGCCCTGATAATAAAAAATATATGCATATGTGCATCAAATGCGTAAGGTAACTAATTTATTTAATTTTACAAGGATGAATACTGTATCTGTCTAAATAGCTTTCCAAATACCTCATTTTGTGTGACCATTTTTTTAAAGATAGATGGGTATAGTAAGCTATCCTTTAAAAATAGGTATATGCAATCGCAGATTTATTTTTAGATCTATAAAAGAGGTATAATCTCACTATGCATTGTTTTGTTATATCTCTAAAGAATTATGCAGCTTCCAGGCGGTTTGACTTTTTCCAAGATTTTCAACATTTATCGTTATATTTCAACCAATTTACACAAAACATTGACAAATTATATATCTAAGCCTTCCTCATATATTACTCTATCTTTTGGTGAACTCAGCATTACAATCCGTTCAGTAGTTTTTGAGTTTATCGCGAATATACAGACAGACAGATAGACAGACGCGGCGGACGACTTTGTTTTATAAAATGTAGTGATAAGGAATTTCTATGGTTGAGTTATGCTTAAAACATCACGACTGATTAATATTTATAGTTATGATAATATTGCGACAAGCAAAAGTAGCTAGTACACTAGTAGAATAAAAACTTGAGCTTTGAAATCTGAACAGTTATAAGATATGATCCATGAGCTTTTTAAATTGAGGTTGCGTACACACAATTACCAAATTTTATCAAAATTGTAGGCTGTTAATAAAAAACAGAAACGATGTAACATATTGATTGTTTAATACTCTCGGACATTAGTCAATAAGTTATAAACTTTCTATGAATTAATATACTTCTTTATGTTAATATGATTGTACATTTAAATAATATAGGCATATTATTACTATTAAGGCTGATGTAATATGCTAATCGTACAAACGTAATTTTGAAAAAAAGTCGATATTAGTTGCATATATTTCTCAAATATATGCATAACTTTTGAAAGAGTTTTTAATTTTTTAAATAACCGAACATCGATTTGATGTCTTCGATTATAAAGATATAAATGATGTCGAAAATACGTAACTCGCTGAGTCCGGAATAGGTACTGGTTTCAATTCTATCGATCAGAAGATATGGATTGGTGCTTATTAAAAATGTTTTGATATATCGGGTGTATCGAGAATACAATAGAAAAAGACGTTTAAATATAATTAATAAATAAAATACCGGTGAATCTTTAAAGGCCCGTAAGAGCAACATAATTAGTCCGTTCGAAAAAATATTCCATGAAACATCAAAACCCTTCCACAATACACGAGTATTGGCGAGTAGGTCATAAATTAGATGTACTTTTTCAATATTGAATTGGTGTAACTCAAGGTTTTTTTGTATTAACAAGACTACAAAAATGGGATTAGGGATTTCTGAAAGATTTTTAGCTTGCTTTAGGTATCAAAATATATTGATATAAAACGGTTTCGTTAGTGAAGTATACAAACGTTATTATTTACTTATTGACTCGAACACTTGTTCAACAACTCTAATTTATATTTGAGTAATATACTATGTATTCGAAATGCCACGGTTCAATTTCCTGGTGATTATATTATAAAGGTGAAGGTCTTTTCTAATATATAATGAGTGGGCGGGTACGTGATTATTTATTAGCTTCCTTTATTTACCATATTAAATTCGTTCTACATTGCTTCTAAATTTTATCATGCACATATTCATTCAAATATACCAAAGAATCGACCATTATGGTATGACCCTACAGAAATAGGGTAGCAGATAGGTGCCAGAGGTCATTTGATATTTGGCTATGATAACACTCGCGTAATGGAATGTGTTACATTGTATTTTTCTTGAAAAAAACTTTCAACACATTATCCGAAGATTTTTATGTATAATAAAATTATGTTGAACAATTTAATAACAAAAAAGGGGACATTGTCTTTTCTGTTACTATTCTCACATTATGATAATATCTAAAGAAATTGAACACCTTGCATACAGTGTCGTAATAATTGAGGTATTTACAAAAAAAATAACTTTTAAATGTTTGTTATTTTAGGGAAAATATGTAGTTATATTTTATTATCTTTGTATAATAAAGATAGTTAGGAGAATCATGGTGGTAGATTGGTTTGACCGGTGATATATCTATCCAATGTTCGCAGGTTCGAACCCCAGTTACCAACGAATTATTCGGAATTTGCGTGAACTATTCATTAATTTAAATTGCTAACATTAGTGACTAACGACGAAGGAAGCCATTGTGAGGAAATCCTGAACCTGAGAATGCTCTTGTAGAACTGACTTATGTGGGAAAATATAGAACTGTGGATTTCTTGGAGTTAACGAAATCGTCAAGTCGTCGTGGGCTGGCGTGGAGATTATACCCATACCTACCTTCGGGAAAGCCTATAGTCTGCAGTGGGTGTCTTACAGGCTGATGAGATAAATGTACATCTAAATATCATATAGATATTTTATGTATAGAAAGATAAAGGCTTTTAATTTTCATATATTTTATGCAGCTTTTAAAACTTTTTTTAAGATATCCTACGTTAGACACCCATAATTCTGAAGAGCAGTAGGGTATCAGACTCCACTGATTAAAAATCCCACGAGATACCAGTCTACCGCGCTAATGAAGTGCCACGGTATCGGAGATTTTTTAAACGTGGGCATATCGTACTCGAATACACCACCCTTCCGGAGGAGAGAGTGAGTAGTGTCGGATTCTTACCACCTAAAGCCCTGCAGTAATGAATAATGAGGCGCTACGGGTTCATTCTTACAAACTACCATGCTGCACATACGGTCGGCCCGCCGTTGAACGTCACCGGGCTCCGGCCTAATACCGCTGGGTATACACTAATTACGATGTTATATCTTATCTACAATAGTTTTAACGTTTTACAAATTATTTGATTTGTGGCTTTTCCGTTGGGAAACATACATACCCTAGCATAAGTAATGGATAAAATTAATCAAATTATATATGCTGAATGTAATTAAAACTGGATAAATATTGTTAATTGAACTTATTGCAACCTAATGGAAGGTACATTTAATAAATAAATTAAAACGATCACCATAATTAGTTTTATTAAACGATGACGGTTGAGTTGTGTTATTTGGATACTGTGTCGATTGGCGTAGCTTTATATTCGAAAATAAGCCTGTGCTTTCAGAAAATCAAAACAAATAATGTAATAAGGAAATTTAATTAAAACGATAATATAGGGACGACTGTATGTGATAACAAGAAGAAAGAGGTAATTTATTCGGGAGTGTTACTCAGCTTGACAAAGAGAAATCTAAAGGCCATATATTTTTTGAAAACCAAAACTAGAGCTTGTCCGATTTCAAAGTCAGAAGAGTATTTAAAAGATGCTCTAACTTAAGTGAATTTATCTCAATAAGTCTATTTATTTTTTAGATTAAACATTACTGTTACAGAACAGCATTTTTTCTTTAGGCAAAAATATTTCATAAAACGAAGTGTAAATTGCAAAATTTAAATATTATATAATATTCAATATTTAATTGCTATTGTGATTTTATTACTTTGTGCACCTATATTTTCCTGTTTAAATTCTAAAATTATTACGCAGTCTCGTTTTTGTATCTACTCGTTAGTTTTGCCGAAATGCAAGACCAAGAGGAGACTTAGCTTAATGTTGATATTGGTCTTGCGTCACTACACCTGGTCTTGGTCTTTGTATTGCACTCTCAGTCTTGGTCTTGGTCTTGCAGGTCTTGCAAGTATTGCAATTACCTATTAGCCTATTGCTTAAATATCAGCTTTAATAAATGAAATACGTTAGATTAGACAGTAGAACAACGGAACAGGTAGCTCAGAGACATATTAATTATGAATAGAAGAGTTGTAAAATAAAGACAATCTATAAATGTATAAAAGAATATAAATGAAGTTGAAAAAACTCCTAGTTACATGCACTCGTCGAAATACAAATAAAGGATAGTGGAGCATTCTTTCATAAATAAATATAATGATTCTTCGGAAGATTAAAAAACAGTAACGTCATCAGCTCTTGTGTGCCTACACTGTCTACTTAACTAATACAATAAAATGTAGGTACGTGCGTAGACAACGTTCCTCTTTCGATAGAATTTATTTATATTAAATACTAGGCAATGCTCGCAGCTCCGCACGCGTTTTTTAGATTATATTGAAGGAATGTAAAATTGTGAGAAGATGTAATGTTACAAAATGCTTTTTCAAAAATATTTGTAAATATAACACGTACGTCACTCACTGTAATATATAATGTGTACATTAAATATGTAACTACCAACACCGGATAAACTTGACTAACAGTAATATATTTGGAACTTTAACACACTATATAACACTCAGCGCTCAGTTACTTCTTATAAGGTCAGCTATCTGCCAGTAAAAGTTCCTTGAAGATCGATTTAACCGTTTTGGATATTCCAAAGCAGACGAAACCGTGAGTAACAACTGGTCTAAAATAACATTGTTTACTTCTTTCCTTATAACTATTATTCGATAAAATTTTAGTCAAAATCTGTCTGCCATTTTGGAGATCGACAAAAATTTTAAAAAGTAGGTTTTTATTATAAGTAGCGTATACACATTCATATTCAGCCAGCAAAAAGTTGTTAGCTTGAAATTCCATATAGACACTTCAATTTTACTTTATGTATAGATTAAATCAAAGTTACTTTAAGTACATTGCCTGCTGTATTTATGTAGGCCTTGGTAGAAATGAATACTTTATAAATATTTGTACAGTAATAATATGCATTATTACTAGCTTCTGCGCGCGGCTTCGTTCGTTTTTATGTAGATTTGACCTATCTTTCGAGAATATTACTTTTTTCGTTGATGAAAGATGTCTTGTGGTCTTTTCTGTATTCCTAACAATGTATTTACAAAATATCTTAATGATTAGTTAAGGCGTGAAAGTATGACAAACAAACAAAGTCATATTTACATTTATAAATTAGGGCTTGCTTAATAAATTACTATAATATCTGTCTATCTTTACGACTATAATATTCCTTGTGAGGACACAACACAATCTGTATTCGGTCCGTTCTGAGGAGCTGGAAACTTATTTTATTCTTTGGTTGATGATATTTGACGCGAGAGCAACCACGATCAAACAGTATTTTAACAGCACAGTATTTTAATAAAACGGCATCTTTGTCAGTAAACTATCAAGTGAGCAAACATAAGTGCCGACGATCAAAATATCGCGTAACATAAATTATTCCTATATTGGACCTACTGTTTTAAACTTTTATAAATAAACTATTTTCTTTGAAACATGAATACATTCGTTTGTATACATTTATAAATTATAACTCTTTATTCTTATATGGAAAGAATCGTAATTTTGATACCAACACTAGATAACGTCTATAAATAATGAAACCAAATACTGTTCAAATTTCAATCTAATTCAATTGCAAGACCGCAAGAGTCTTGCAGTCTCGGCCTTGTCTTGCACAAGTCTTGCAAGGGTCGGTCTTGGTCTTGCTGAAATTGGCTGTCTTGGTCTTTCAAAAATGCAAGAACAAGACCAAGATTGCAAGACCAAGACCGATTTTGGGCAATACTATTACTTGTAATATGCAAAGCAAAATCTGCAGCCGGAGAACACTTAGTTTCTATGAACTAAGCACACCTCATGGTTTCACTTAAGTGAGTACAATTTCTTAGCTTACTCAAAGATGAAAAAGAGCGAATATTCTATACTACCATCACTTATTACGATATATAATCTGCTAGTTGCACAGAATAAATACGTACCTTGTTACATCGTGTAGGTAGCAATGCTGATAGCCCCTCTATCTTTCTGATTGTTAGGCTTATATGATGGTGGGGCCAGCCTTCCGTACGCTTGTTCTCTACTTCACTCTGCCCTTGACATCGCATTAGGTAACTTTACACTAGTTAGAGACCGTTGTAGTGTTAAAGTTTCTACCTAGTCGAGTGGTTATCTCTTCCTATGACCATACCATCACTGCCTACTTATCTGAATTTTATCGTAATGTCGCGCACTGCTAGGATGCCTCGCTCGTATTCGTTGCAGTAATACCAAAACATAAATATTAGTATACATTTTATTACTACTTATAGTTTTTAGCGTTTTACTCCAATCTTAACTAAAGTTAAGATATGACGAGAAACGTCGCATTCTGGTTGCGTCGGTAGGTGTAGATCTCTCGCTACGGAGCGTAGTAAACAGCATGTTCGGTAGTGAGTCTGTTGGGAATATAGGAGGAAGTCGTCTCGCAGAAGGAGGCAGCGGTAAGGGCCCGCGAGATGGACCTTCAGAGCGTTCGTCTCCGTCGATGGAGGGCCGGTGGAAGACGGGGACGATATGCTCGCCTCCTTCTACCACCGTAGCCAGGCCTGGGAGGATGGGCCGGGGGGCCATTTTCCCATTTTCCCATTGCACACGTCCGGCGCATGGAGGAGACAACCGAATATGTGTATACGGTCGTCTCCTGACAAGGACGGGGCGGTATAAAAGCGGTAGATGTACATCGTGGGGTTTTAGTGAGTAGTGAGTTTTACATTACCCACTCTCTACCCCGGGAGGGTGGCGTGTCCGCGATGGATTTCCCAAAGTAAAAAAAAAGATATGACGAGAGATTATAAACAAACTAATCCTAAAAAGAGCTGCTGAAGCGCACCGATAGTTACTTGATGACAGATTTTTAACTTCAGGGTGGTAGCTAGCCAGGCAAGCATTAGTATTTTTTACGCTATTATGAAATCACGTTTTACTTCACCCAAGCTACTATACTATACAAGGTGGCCAGCTTCATTCGCATGGTGGCAGGACTTTTTATAAACTCGTCTAAATAGCTTTCACCCTCAACTTGAATAGCTGTCACCAAAGGTTTATTACGTCAGCTGCACTTGAGAGACAGTTTCTTTAGGTATAGCGTGTTTAGTATCTTGGCTCACATCGTCTTTTAACAGCAGGTGAGACTGTGGTTAAAGGTTACAATCTGTATATCATAAATAGCTTAGGCTCATTTTAAGTATTCGAACTTTAACCGATCGACGCAGTGTCCGAATACACTGACGCTCAGCTATCTCTTTATAACATCTTCACGGCTTACATTCAATTGACTTCAATTTGCATTTGGATTAATATTACCCACATTTGATAGCATTTATATATATTATTTGGTAGCTGCACATAAGATCCAGTGCTTTCTAGACATATAGTGTCACTATTCACATCATTATGTAATATTAAGTAAGATACCTAATATGAAACGTCACACATATTAGGTGTAATAAAGTTGCCTTACTTTGATGTTTTTAGGACAAAGTAATTTCAGGACAAAAGACTGGAATGGACAGGATTTTTTTACAAAAAAAAAAAAAATTCATTGATTATTCCTGTTTTTTTACTCTTCTTTTACTTTTTAAATATGTGCTAACTGGTAATTCATGCAACGTGAGACATTCACATAATATATGATATACTTCTGAGAATTTTTAATAAACCGAAAGTTTGTATCATAATTATTGTAAATTAGCTGTTATCTACAACTAGAACCGCGTGAAAAGCAAAATAATGTTTGTTAATTGTAAAACAGAGTAAAGTTGCGCGCGCACAAGAGTTTCTGAACACTGCTTTTTTTTTTTTTTTTTTTTCGAACTGACCTACACTGCCAGCTTTTTAGGCTTTCACAGTTTCACCGGACTACTAAGGGGAGCGCTTAAGGCACTCACCCGATTTTATATAGACGACTAGCACAAGGGCGCACGGCACGCCTCGGCTTGGGCTGTCGTCGAAAACCCGAATCTAACTAGCTAAGCTAAACTAAGCTAAGCCTATCCGTATCATACCTGTATGGGTTCGTGAAATATACATGGTTACCAAGCATGTATGTTTCACGATCCCGTACACGTATTTTGTATCTGTCTATCTGAGTTCTAAACTATTTCAGTTCGAAAGGGCAAAAAAACAAACAAAATAGCCCACCACTATGTGTACCTACAAGTGAGTGTGTGTGCACGTGAGTGGGGTGATCGGTGTTATGTTGTAGACGAGTGTTTGATCAAATCGGTGTTACTCTGTTCGCGCATGCAAGCTGCTCGAGGGCTCCATACCGGAGGATCGGACCTCGGCTAGAGCAGTTGCCGAGGGAGGCCTAGGATTGTGTGCTGGGGCAAAATTCACAGCCAAACCGCGGCGGCGTGATCTGTGATTACGCGGGCGTGGGCGCGCACACGCTGTTCTACGAGTGACGAGAGGGTAATCTAAGTTACCTAACGTAATATCATCGGGAGGGTCAGTAAAAATGTAACGCGGACGTCTTTTATAACGCGGCGCGCCTGGCAGTGTATCGTAAGTCGCGGCGGATACCACTAACGGATTGGGATGATTCATGGCTCTATCGAAATAGCTAGTTGTGAGAGTTTTAACGTACTCCCAGATAGACGGCATCTCCAGGTCCCTATGGAGGTCGACTCTCCGGATGTACCACGGGGCACCGATCGCCTTTCGTAGAAAACGGTTCTGTATTTTTTGTAAAATCTTAAAGTTCGCTTTTGACATATGCGCGAAAACGGGACAGCTATATGTCAAAATCGGACGAATACACATTTTGTAGAGTGTGAGCTTATGTCTGACGGACATTTTGCTCTTAGCACATAATAACGGATGCAGACGACCCAAAACCATAGCGGCTTTGTTTCGTACTCTCACTGCATGCTGCTTAAACGTGAGGCGTCTATCTAACGTGACACCGAGATATTTGACCGTAAGGGCCCAAGGAATCTCGGTGTCATACAATTTAAGGGACTCTATATTGCTCGGACGCGGACGCTGAACCGGATCGAAAAAGATCGCAGCGCTTTTCTCGGGATTGACCTCTATACGCCATCGAAGAAACTATTCGCCGAGTTCCTCGATGGCCCTATTCATGCGGATAGCTAAATGCGACGGCCGCCAATCGGAAGCGTAGATTACTGTATCATCAGCGTAACAACCTACCTCGAACCCCGGGGACCGAGGTAGGTCACTGATGAACAGGTTGAAGAGGGAGGGCGCGAGGATGGACCCCTGGGGCACTCCTGAACGTATCGGGTGGGGCTGGGATAACTCACCATCCACTCTATAGCGGAAGGTCCTATCTGTGAGAAATTCGCGGATGATGTGAACTAAACTATCCGGAATACTAGACTTGAACAGTTTGTAGACTAGCCCGTCGTGCCAGACCTTGTCGAAGGCCTTGGCGACGTCAAAGAAGACCGCTATTGTACGTTTCGGTTTAGGCTTGGCCGGACTGACCTGGGGCTGGGGGTCTTCGTTGAATTTAGAGAATATGTACTCCGTGAGGCGGTGTACTTGGTTCGTGCACGAGTGTTGTGCACGGAAACCGAACTGCTCAGGCGGCAGCAGATTCAACCTTGTTATCGTGGTCTGTAGGCGGTTCAGAAGGAGCCGCTCGTATAACTTGCCTAGTGTATCCAATAAACTGATAGGGCGATAGCTAGCGGGAAGCGTAGCTTTTTTGCCGGGCTTGTGAATGCCTATCACTATGGCCTTTTTCCAGACGGCTGGAAAGTGACCCTGGGACATGGCAGCATTGAAGATGCATACCAAAAGAGCTATGATGAAGTCAGGAAGGAGCTTCAGTACCTCGTTCCTGATTCCATCGGGACCTGGGGACTTCCTAAGCTTCAGACGCTTGATAGCGGCCGTCACTTCGTCAAAAGTAACCGGGGTTAGGGTATCCGCGCGAGGAGACGCGAGAAAGCTATCTACCGCGGATTTTATCGATTCGATATGGACAGGGTCAGTGTTAGCAGTGTTTGGAGAACATTGCTCCTCTAAACTCGCGGCGAGACACTCCGCCTTGTCTGTACTATCAAACGCGGGAGGCAACCCATGACCTCTGTCTAACGGGGGCATCGATGCACTCTGCTCTGATTTGAACTTACGCGTGAACGTCCAAAACGCCACATGGGACGGCTGGATATCCTCCAGGAGTCTGTCCCACCTGGCGCCTCGGATTTCTTGAATACGAGACCTAACTAACTTCCGTAAAGTACGTAAACGATCGCGATTATCTACAGACGGGTAAGTGTCGCAGGCTCGAGTCGCGGCGTTCTTTTCCGTGATCAACGCCCTCACGTCGTCAGGGAGTATGAAGCGGCGATCGTTCACCGCTTTGACCTCTCTCGAGGTCACCCTGACGGCGGTCTGAAGGTGTTCGACCAGGGAATCGATGGCCAGATCCGCGTTGGCTTTAGACACCAACACGTCCGGAATTCTATTCAGACTCTCCGAGGACGGATTGTCTTTTAAATAGCTACATAATTTCGTGTAATCAGCTGCGCGCACGGGCTGAAAATCTATATCGAAGTCCGATCCTAGCTGCAAGATAACGGGGCGGTGATCTGAGTCCAGTTCATGTACGACTTGTATGAGTCGCACCGGAAGCTGGACATTTTTTAAAAGAGCTACATCTAACACTGTCGGTCGACAGTGATCCTGATAGTGAGTGGGTTCCGGCGGGGCTATGACGTCAAAAGCGAGATCGCCACTTAGTTTGTCGAGTGTCGCCCCGTTGCGGGAAGTACTCGAACTGTTCCAAATGACGCTCCCACTGTTGAGGTCCCCGGCTATAATCACAGTGTTACTTAACGCGAACAAAGCCTCCAGGTCGGACCTGAGAAGCTCTAAACTCGGCTTTAAGTATGCGGAAACTAACGTTATATCGGGGTGACCGGTCATTCCTAACCTGCACACTGACACTTCCATATTTGTGAGAACGGGCGGGTCTATCGGCATGCAATATAAGCAACGCTTATAATAAATTAGAGTGCCACCCCCGCGGGCGACACGGTCGTTTCTAACTAAGTTATAGTTCGCGATTCGCGGATTATTCATGCTCGGCTTTAAGAGCGTTTCCTGAACTAGTAATATATCTATCTGCCTATCGCGTAAGTAGTCGGCTACTAAATCGCGTTGCGTGCGGAGACTTCTCGCGTTGAAAAACGAGAGACAAAGAGCGCGTGGTTTAATTTTACTCGGCGGAGTGAATTTTATTTATTATTAGTCCCTACTGGTTCGCGAGCGAGGCGCTGAATAGTCGCGGCAATGCCTGGGAAGGCAGAGACCGCGTTGAGAAGACCTATATCACTATTCCCGTTCACTATCGTGTTGAACGCGATGATATCTTCGATGCTGTGCTCAGCGAGCACCTGAGACAGCCAGTCGATGCCCGACCGAGTGGAGGAGAAGAAATGAGATGGTTGGGCAGGTTGGGCGGGCAACGCTTTCGGAGCGACAGGCCGAGCCTGCACCTGAGGCTTGGAAGCCTGAGGTTGAGGAGGCCTGGGAGCCCAGGGGGCCACAGGGGCCCGCCAGGACTGGGGGGCGCGCGGCACAGAAGGTGCCACGCTCGACGCCTGGACCGGCGCTGCCGGGGCACGGGAGGTGCCCGGCAGGCCCGGGAAGGCCTCCACGGACATGAGAGGTGGAGGCGGAGGACGGGCGGAGACAGCCGGAGGCCTACGGGCTTGTCTTCCTTGGCGTGGGCGTTGCGTGCGCGGTGCACGGGGACACCCGCGATAGCTCGCAGGGTGACCCGCATTGCCGCACAGAACGCAGCTAGGAGGCTCGGGGGTCTCGGGAGTGCGTGCGCACTCCTTCGTGGAGTGGTCACCCAGGCACTTGACGCACCTGGGGCGCAGATGACATCCGCGGGCGGAGTGGCCATAACTCTGGCAGTTATGGCACTGCGACGGGGCTTGGGACTTTCGTGGCGGCTCCACGGAGATGCCGGTGAGGCCACAGATGGAGGTCAGAGTGAAGATGGCCTTCCCTTCCAGGGAACGGTCAAGGATGACCAGGGCCATAGGGTATGGGGCTTTGGTGCGGGGGTGGTACATGCGATGTACTTCACGCACTGGGAAGTTTTGCTCCTTAAGGGAGCAGGATATGTCCTCGGTGGATAGCTCCACCGGGACGCGCCTGAGAACGGCGCGAAGGAGGCGCTCCTCTTCGAGCGCGTGGGTGTAATAGGCCAGCTTCCTCTCTCGGAGGAGAGAGGTCAGCTGGCGATGGTCAGTGGAGGTGGGAACCTTCACCTGAATCCCTTGCGAGATGTTTAGGGCTGAGGTATAATGAATCAAGGACTCATTCATCTTTGTGGAGATCGCGAGCCAGGAGGACTTATCCTGGATCACGACCGGAGGAGGGGTGCGGGGCTTCTTAGCCGCAGCTACGGAACCCGTAGCTTTGGCTGGTGAGGGGGCGGGGCTTACGTTGCCCGAGCGAGGCGATCGACTGGCTGTCTTTTTCGCGGGCACCCGGGCGCCATCTACTTTAATAGTTTTCAGAGCCGGGTGTCCGGAACCCGACTCTGAATCGGACGCGCGCGACGCGGCGGGGATCGGCGGCGTGCGGGCGCGTTTCCTATTAACGACGGTGAAGCCGTCGTTTGGGGGCGCGGTTAAACTGTCCAGCTCCATATCGGAGCCAGCGTCCGAGCTGGAGCTGGGGATCGGTGCGACAAGGCTGATCCGGTCTAGAACGTTGTCCGGCGAACGCGGAGAATCTAACGCGGCGAATGAGTTAGTGGTTGCCACGCGGGGCGAAATTACGGTACCGCCTACATTTTCCCAAGTGTCGTCCTGCCTATATGCCTGAAGGGCCTCCGGAAAACGCAAGCTAAGGAATCTAAGCACCCTAGTTTCTTCGTCTAACGAATCCATAACGATTTCTTACGCGGGGGGCGGGGGGCCACGAACAACCTCCCTGCCGGAAGGGCAGGGGGGCGCGCCAACGGAAAACTACGGGACTATCCCGAGTCCGGACCAAGAGAGCTGTGGGCGATGTGCAATGCCGCACAGAAGAACCTACAAGGCCTAGGGGGAGGTCCCTGACACTTCTTTCTTCTCTTCTCTCTTCAGACGCTCTGCAACGAAGTTTCTTCGCAGTCACGACGCGTACCGAAAGGTACGGTTTAAACACCGAAGTGTACAACACTCAGTGTGCCAGGTGACGCTCACTGAGTGTGCGTTCTGAAAAGAACGTATCGACCGAAACCTCGGCCGATTGATTGACTTTCTGTAGACGTGTCTATCTACAGCACAAACTAACTACAGATGACGCCGACAACAGCGCTGCACGGCAAGCGGGCTCTGCAAAAAGCACAGTTAGTATAGGAAACAGACTCACTGCTATCTCGCTCGCACGATGATCGCAAAAAATATCCAAAGAGCTATGGTAAAGCACGTGTGCACTCTACCACGGCTCAATCGGGACTCCTCTGTCGAACACTGCTTTTGTCGTGATAACGTCTTATAAAGCGATGAATGCCAGCTGCATGCACGAAAAAGCATGACTCATTGTCACGTTCAATGTGTGAAGCGATAGAGAGGCGCGATCGGCTTAAGCGTTCGGTTTGTGACATATAAGTTTTCATCAATGTTTTCTTATGACGCTATCACGTAAAATTATCGTCCGTAAACCGATTTTACAGACAACTCATTTTTTTTAGTTTATTATTATATTGGTGAGGAACCATTTTTTTTTTCTAAAATATAAGTAGCCTTAATTACTCCTTATAATATCAGTCATGTGCCACTGAAAGTTCGTCAAGAATCGGTATAATTGTTACGAAGATTAACCGGGACAAATGTACGAACATGTAGACAATATATATTTTTTTACAAGTACTTTTATATTGACATTACAAACAGATACCTTGATTTTATCTGTGTGTAGATGAGAGTTACATTTTAAATAACAATGTTATCATCAGTCGAATCACTGTCAGTTAGTCGAATCTTTTTTGTGTAAGTATGCAGATATATTATTTACCTTACACGTATGTTAATAGTTTGTTTTTATAATACCAGTTAATCGAGTTTTTATTAAGTAAATCGTTACTAATACTATAAATATAATTGTGAGTATTGTTTGTAACGCTTGCACTCTCTAATTACTTAACCGATTATCGTAAAATTTTACATACATATTGTGAGGGGAACAGGAGAGGATGTAGGGTTTCAGGAATAATGTACTTTTCCCTGGCAATGTGTCAAATCTAAGTAAATGCGATCAAAGCTCTGCGAGTAGTAGCTAGTATTAATGGTATCTTTGTAAAAAATTATAAAGTATATTTTTCTAGAAACAATGTAACTATGCAGTTAATCGCCATAATTTTATTATTTACAATAATTATTTGGTTATGTTCGTACCATGTTGAGATCGTTGTACTAAAACGGAATGGAATACCCAAAAATATCTATGACAAATGTAATTAACATATGAGGTCAGAAATACTTTAAGCATCTAATAGCGCAAAAAGGTAAGAATGAAATGTGGAGGGAATATAAAAAAAATAGGCTAGAGTAATAGAACTAGATTGTAAAATCACGTCAACCAACTATATGGAATAGCCATTACGATTACATAATAACAATATAAACATATTATATATAGTAAGGTCATTTGGGTTTATGGTAATAATAAACGAACCTGTTACAATCACTGTACCGGACTATAGATAAATCTTTGGGCGCACGAAAGAGATTGGAATTATTTTATATTGTGACATTGGGTCACGTGACATTGTTTCGGTGTTTGTAAATTTTACAATAATTATACGGGAATTATTATGAAGTCTGTAGTCGCGATTACGTTTTCGTGTGGAATGGTTTTTGTTTTCTATCCTTATCAATTATCATTACTATTACACCCATACAAACCTTCTTAAGGTAGCATTACTACTACATTTAACATTCATGCTTAACGCTCATGAAAAAATTTAATGATATTTTGTCTAGATAATATTCAGAAAAGTCGTCAATATGTTGTAAACAGTCTTTAGAAAATTAGTACAGCCGTTTCGATGTAGCTCGGACGCACAACAGACATATTGTCAATTTTATTTACATTTATATAGTTGGGTGGGTATTATAAACGTGTTCTATACGATACAATTGTGATAATGATAAATGAAGCAAAATCTGAGCTTCCTCGGAAGGAAAATATAGTATTATAACTATAGAGAGTTTATTATTTTGTCAACAATTACCTATGGTTGCGTTCCAATGTTAATTTGATAATTAGATTTATCCTGTTATGAGTCCTATAACTGAGAGTATCTATACTCCTGTTCCCGCAGATTAATATTAAGAGTGTAACCTGACTTTGATGTTACCCCCTGCCATCCCTCCCAGCTGTATCTTCCTCTTTCATAATGTTTACAAATGGATTATTTACGCTATATAGTTACTTAACAACAAATTCTAATTAAATGGTCATGATTATGTAATGCCTGCAGTCAAGAGCTACTGCGATAAAATTTCAGAAATATTAAAATAATAGTCTACACATTCTTCCACACCTATTTAACGTCACGGTGCGTGAGATTTGTAACAATTTATTTTAGAGACTAATAAAACTATCTACGTAATAATCGAGTACTAAAATTCAAATATCATTTCGTCAATGTAACACTGCGAATTTGTGAAAACTGTTCGCTTTTAATTTTTCAGTCTACGCTATATTGTATTATACGGCTATTATATTGGTGCAGATAGTTCTGTGCTCGCCTTCAATATGCCTAAAGCTATTATTAGAATAGTTACTGTGAATATCCGCATTTGTTAACGGAAAATACCCTGATTTATTTTGTTCGAATTATTGACATTAGTAGGATAGAATGTGTATACCTAAAATGTACACTTAAAACTTCCATAAATTTTATCGAAAATAACGATAACAGAAGCTTATATTACTTGATGTTATAAATACTATATGGCATAAATAAAATTTCCAATTATTGAAATCCATAAACTATTCCTTATCATAGGCCTAATGAAACTTTTTCAGACGTCTGAAGCAGTAATTGCAAAACAGATGCTGTGTCGCCTGGAACGCAGTGTAGATAGAAAAGGCATGCCTGGAAACTTCACCACTCTCTCGACATGACCGGTTTGACCAACAGGAATGACGAGTCACTGCGTGTGGTGCCGAGTCGATTGTAGGTTCTAGCTCGAGCTTACAGAGATACTATGCTAGGTTTACTCTGAATTTTCCTTCTCTGCTGTAAATAATCATTGGTTACGTCATAAAACAGTTTAGGTTATCATTGAAAACTGTATATATGCCTCTTATAAATGAATCAAGAGGTTATTATAGTGATGGAACTACTAAATGAAACGTTCGAGCTTGAATTCCATATAAACATAATACAAAAACCTACACAATTGGCATTCTGTGAGCTTTTTAGTACCTATAGTTTTTACCGAACTGCTTATAAGGCGGGTAATGTTTTTCGAATTATGGTATGTATTTTTGGCAGACTCTTTAACCCAAATGAATTGATGGATTTTAATTTATGAGGTATCGTTAAACATGCCTTAACTGTACGAGGGACATATGTTATGTATCAACATGAGAGGAGGGATTAACATAATTCTCAACTGAAAGACTCGTTCATTCCATAACTATAAAAAACTGAGTGTTTTATTCTGAAATAAGGTTTTTCTTTATTAATAATTCGCTTTGTATACTGTATATAATTAAAACAACGGCTTTCCCAATTTTAGAGTAATTTAGAATTTTATGTTAATAATTAAATTTTTGTGTGATCCTCACGTAAACAGTTTATTTAACTAATAAAATATTATTCCCATCATACGAAAATATACATGCGAAAGTAGTTCTGACTTCTCTGTTTGTTGTGTTATCACAATCAATTTGTCATAAAGAGCTTAGAACCAGAATAAAAAAATGCACACAGTGGTATTTAGTAGAAAAAACAAGTATTTACATAACAGACTTAACGAATAATTTATTTGTATTTTACTTCGTACATTGACGAGCATTATGCCACAAGGCAATCTACGAACTCATCAACGGTATTGTGAATTAAAAGATATCCTTGGTAGAACAAATATATCAATTAATAATCTAAAACGAAAGTACAAGTTTTTGAAAAGTTAAGACTAGTACAATGGCCGGTAACGCATCTGTGATGCCTTTTGTGTTCATGGGCGGCAGTGATTACTTAGCATCAGGTAACCCGTGTCTGTTCGTTTGTCTTCAATCGAATAATAAAAATAAAAGATGATATATATATATATTACTTGTGTAATAAACATATATCTATTGTAGGGCAATTATATAATATTAACGTTATTTTATTCACTTAGGCTGAGTTGCACCAAAATCGTGGTTATTGTAATTGTTAAAGTTAACTTTAACAATGACAAGACTTGCTAACAGTTACATTTGCCAAAACGAGTTGCACCATCAAACATTTTGTAATTGTTAAAGTTATTAGGGTTGCTACTTCAATAAGCCAATTAGTCCCTAAAATCGAAAAGGGTAATATATTTTACTTGGCAGGACTTTGTTATAAGTGTCACCAAGTGTCACTATTGTTATTCTGTGACTGTCAACAGATTTTTGATGACAGATTTCAGATGTCAACGACAAAACGTTAGCGTTTGTCGTCCTGTGGACATTTTCCAATTCTAGGAAATTAAACTTTTTTCTTTCTAAGACGCAAATTATCTTCAAATATATTGATTTCGTCATCGGAAGAACTATTTTTAGTTTCCCACAGGATTTCTCTTAGCAACGACATGATATTATAAAGTTTTTTCTAGTGAACATGACAACCGATTCAAAAATTGACATTAACAATAACGGTAACCGGCCAACATGGAGCGGTAATAGTTAACGTTAAATCGTGACGTCATTTTAACCATTGTCAATTGGTGCAACCTATTTTTTGCCTAACAATAACTTTAACCGAATTTTTAACTTTAACATTAACTGGTGCAACCGAGCCTTAATATAACAAACGGTAATCTAATGTATTATAGATTAGCATACAATTTTAATAAAAAAAAACAAACACATATTGTTATTTATATATAGATATGGGCTTGGAAACTAAGATCCATGTTATGGGGGTCCTCATATTAAAAAATTGGCAGGAAGATTAAGTTCTGCTGCATTTGCAGTTCGAAAGATTCGCCAACTAACAGATATTGCCACTGCTAGGTTGGTCTACTTCGCTTACTTTCATAGCTTAATGTCTTATGGTATTATGCTGTGGGGGACAGCAGCTGAGGTAGACACCATATTTTTACTACAAAAACGGGCAGTTCGAGCAATTTATGATATGGGACCTCGCGAATCATTAAAAGATAAGTTCCAGGAGTTCGGTATCCTAACTCTGCCCTCCCAATACATACTTGAAAATCTAATGTACGTCCGCAAAAACTTAGATAAGCTAGATTTCGTAAAGGACCGACATAATCTAAATACAAGAAATAAGAACAAATTGGTCATTCCATGTTTAGGCTCACTAGGACCGGTAACAGTTTTTTAGGTAATAGTGTTAGGTTTTATAATAAAATTCCAAAGCACGTTACCGATCTGCCGGATACTAATTTCAAGCACCATGTCAAGCAGGTTTTAATATCTAAAGGCTATTACAGGGTGGATCAATATGTGAACGACGGTGACGTCTGGAAATGACGCCCTCTCTGTGCATCCACCAAAACCGAATGTAATTATTTATAACTATGTTTTAAAAATGTGAGTTATAATATGTTAATGAAAAGATAAACCAGATCGAGTTTCTTGCCGGTTCTTCTCGATGACTGGGTTGTTTTCCGAACCGGTGGTAACTTTGACGTTCATAAGCGCCTTCTCAGGGCCTAAACTGAATAAAGTATTTTTGATTTTGATTTTGATTTTGATGAGGCTCAATTACGCCAAAATCACTTAACGTATCAGCATAAGACTGTCACATTCGATGTGGAACTTTTCGTAGATGGTTCTAGGCTTTATGGATTCCATTTTTAAATCAAAAGCCTATGATATATCCGACGAAGCGGCCGGGTGTAACCTAATAAGAGTATATCATTGAAACATGCTACATATTCGCAGTAGAGTCTAACCGAAATAATTTACATAATCTTAACCCTAACCTGAACGGTTCGCTCCCAAAATTCACACGCAACTTTCACGTGGTTTTACGTAACGATTGCTACAATTTTTTTCGTCGATTCCACTTTTATTATGTCGGCCTTGGTACGACTTGCGTTGGCGACTCGAAATCATGCGGCGCGAAATCATATTTGACGAAACTTCACTATATAGTCCACTGTCGTTACATTAACTCCCTTTTAGTCATGCTGTTATGAAATGAACAGGCTCGTATCTAGATCGAAATGAAGGGAGATCATTCTAATGAACTATTTTTTTTTATCTGTACACAACTTAATGACTGCACCAACATCAAAACTACTTTATTCAGTTTAAGCCCTGAGAAGATTCTGATGAACGTCAAAACTATCACCAGTTCGGAAAATAGGCATGTCATCGAGAAGAATCGATAAGAAACTCGATCGGGCTTATCTTTTCACCGTAGATCGTATTTTAATAAAAATATATAATAGTTACATTTGTTTTTCGCGGATTGAGAGAGAGGGGTGTAATATTTAGACATCACTATCGTTCACATATTGATCCACTCTATAGCCTTATACATCAAAACTTGCTTGACACGGTGCTTAAACTTACTATTCGGGAAATGTAGGTAATCGCTTTTGGGACTTTTTTCCTAAACTTAATATTATTACCTAAAAAACTGTTACTGGTTTTACTGAGTCTGAAACATGGGATGATCAATTGTGTTACCGTTTCTAGTATTTAAGTTATGTCGGTCTTTTACTAAATACACCTTTTTAAAGTTCACCTGTTAATATTGCCTGATAATAACACACGACAATATAAAAACAATTGCAGTTATTGAGAGATCTACACTTCATCGGTAGTCGTTACTATCATATCGACTTGTAGACTCTACAGGCTCTACTCTAGGCAGCTATATATATATATATATAAACTGTAGTACTGTAACTGTAGTCGCGATGTAATCGAACAGAAATAAAACACGTCCTATTACTAAGCTTATTCCTAAGATTTAAATACAAAATTAATTAGAAATATTCTTTTATTTAAAACGATTACATTATTAAAAAAAGTCGTGGTTTGCTAATAACACGCTTATGTAGATTTATATGCTTTGTAGTTATTCAATATTACATAATTCAATTCAGATTAAAATACATATATCCGTTCGGATTTCTATATCGAAAAAAATCAATTCAATAAAATAATGTAAAATGTAATTAAACTACATTCATTTTATTTATTAGTAACAATGTCAGTAAGTAGGGATCCGACTCCGTGAATATGTGGGGGCTTCAGCACCCACGAGAAGTAAAAAATAATCGGTATGAATTACATATATACATAAAATCGGTAAATGATCGGTTTTTTAGCGATATCTCTAAAATCTCACTAATTAATTAGTAATAACCAAAGGTTACGACGGCAATGTAGGACTAATGAAAACGCACAAAAGTGTATGTGTGCCTACAACCACCATACGAAAGAAGTAAAAACTTTTTTCATGAAAAGTAGGTACATTAAAACAAACAGCCAACGTCATACGGTGTTCAAGTATCACTTCAAAACTATTCTATTTATTATGAAATCTAAATTTTGAGTACATTTATAGGATATTATTCTGCCCTATTACATGTCGATTCGCTTATAATGTAAGTTCTATTGGACAGCTTTAGACGCGATTTTCATGATTATGAAGAATGTTTATTCATTAGACGTTGTTAAATTCGTTTTTTCACAAATTGTCACTTTTAAAACAATATATAAATAAAGCACGACTACCTATAAACTTTTCTAAAAACCGGTATTCTATCAAAGAAGCAAGACACTTATTGCAACAAGAGTACAATACTCTGCTTTGGAACTTAGTTCCAACAACGGTTGTAATCAAAAGAAACGACCTTATTTGTTCACGTTGAAATCCTCGAAATGAATTGAATAATTTATAATAGTCAAAAGAAGTACAGTCAATCAAAAAAATCGTGGCCGTGACAAGTTTAATTTTAAAAGGAATGATAGATTGGCAATAAGAATGAGTACAAGCGAAGGGAGCAACCCACCTTCAAATCACCTTCGTTACGGTCCTGTTGTAATCGGTTTTCAGGTGAAGGTGCTGAGACTTCAGTTTTTGCTCTATTACACTGTTGAACTTGAAGTTGATTTAAGTCATCTGTGCAATCGGTCCAATGACAACACTATTATTAAATTTGTATTCTCATTGTTATGAGTTGTTTGGAAGTGCAAAAAATTGTTTAGATTGTACTCTCGAAATCTTCAACTTGGTACTTTATTAGTTTAGTAGTATTTGTAAATGGCATTTGCAATGTTCGTAGCTATTTGTTGTTTGATTTCGATCCGAGTGTAGTGACAAAATTTATGAAATTTTTAATTTTATTTCTATAACGTACATTAGCTTAGAAAATAAATTTTAATCTGGAATCGTGAAAGCATTTTTGTTACTGGAGTGTTATTTTTTTATAATTTGATATGATTTAACACGGTACCAATCACTTTCAAATTAAGCATAGCTTGTAGTTTTGTAACTAATCACTATATGCATAAAAAAAAATCACATCCAGACTAAGAACTGTCAAACTTATTCATCTCAGAAAAGTCAGTTTTCTGTAGGGATCGAATTCGTTATCCCTGACCATTTTTTTATTAACGTGGGGAAGTTCCTTATGTATACCCACTCTCTCGAGGGAAAGAGTGGGTTATGTCCGACTCGCACGGACTAAAATCCCACGGTGTACCGGCCGCCGCTTTTGGTTAGGGCGACATGGGACCGTGATGACGCTATCACCATGCCGCCCGAGCGGTCAGCCCGGCGGAAGATGGCCTTCGGGCTCCGTCCTTATAAGGAGGTAGACTGGGTACACAACCAGCTACTTCCCCTCGTCACCCGGACCTGTGCAATGAGGAGATAGGCCCCCGGCCCATCCCCTCAGGTCCGGCTACGGAGCTGCGGAAGGAGGCGGACAAAATATATACTGATTTACATTGTACAATAAATAATTAGATTTCTTTGAATAGTCATATGCTAACTGTATTTCGATTAGTCTACTATCTGATGAAGGAAACACTAAAAAGTATAACAAAAATATACTTTGTTCTTTGTTCTTTTTACTTACCTTCTCTTGCTCATGTACATCTCCCTCCTTCTTGCACATCGCTGAATGCGTAGTGCCTATAAAAATTGTATTGTCTTAACTAATAAATTTATATTAAATGAAGAAATCGTGATAATTTATTCAGATAAGGTCCACGTGTCTAAGAAATAAAACGAAAAAAATATGGAAATCTATCTAATAAAAAACTTCTATCATTTTATTAACTAATATATTAAAGATTTAATATGAACTCGTGCATAATATTCTGAGTAATTTGTAGTCCGGTGAAACTGTAAAGGCCTTGCCTGATTAATAGTATAGTTAGTTCGAAAAAAGTCCTTAAAAGTTAGACAGGAGCTAAAAAATATGATGGCCATATTCACCGGATTAGTCGTAACCCTTAAATGCATGATTTCTGTATTGAAATTTGAAACTAATTTTAAAACAACAACAACAAAAATATGACTTACCCCCAAAAGTAATGACAAATTTTTCTTTCACACACAAGATATTTTTAACATGCATTCGGAAACACATACACTGAGGATTTTGAATAAAATTACTTGGAAGTGGAATGTAGATAATTGACAATAATATGCATTTAAGGGGTAAAGGGGCCTATTACCAAAATTTCATAGCGAAAAGGCCATCACGACGCGTAACCTAGTACCCACTACAATTTAGAAGACTATCGTTATTTGTATATTTTCATTATTAATTGATTACGTTCCCCTTATTACTAAGAATTTAAGCCCGTCATTAACATTTTACAAATATTTCCTTACACATGTTGAGGCATCTAAATATGTTGCTGGCTGTAGCTACGTCGCTGGTGATATGAAGCTTCTCTCAATATAGTATAACCTACCTCGAGGATAAGGTTGATTAATATTGAACCATTTATATTATAAAGTGTTGTAAGCAATTTTAAATTTTGTTTTAATTACCAAACTAGCTTTCGCACTCGGCTTTGTTCGCGTTAACGTAGATTTAATCTATCCCTCGTGAACGGTATTTTTTTGTGGATGAAATTTACCTTATGTTCTTTTTTTGCACTCGAGACTTCAATGGCTAACCTAAAAATCGGTATACCTAATATTTATACGAGTTAAGTAGTATTGACAAACATCATCACCTTATCCTTATCCTACCTAACACAATATGTTTTCTTTTTCCACTCTCCCCTGTCAGAGGTCATCTCAATATTTACACCTTTTATATAAATAACATCTTTCACATAATCAATCCAAACCTTTTTCGGTCTTTCTCTACCTATATCCGTTCACTTCCAAACTCCAAACTTTTCTTGTTACATGATTTTCATCTCTTTTCATAATATGCCCGTACCATGCTAATCTACTCGGAAACTTCTCTGTTACTGGTGCTATTTCAAACCTCCTTTCACATACTCATTCATGCAGTAGTACTGCCAATATTATAATTTAAAAAGAACTGTACGTAATTAGTCAAATTAAATTAAGCAGTTTTTATAAAATAAAAAGTCGTGGGTAACAGCTAGTATTATTATAAAACAATTGAATTAACAACACATTTCATAATTTCTTATTTCATTTCTGCAACGACATTCGTTTTTAGTGTTGAACATTTTGTGAGAACTCTAAAATAAAATGCAATATCGGACCTAAAATTATGAATGTATTTTATTATTTCACAGCCTTTTTTGCATTTGATTGCTTTTGGCAACAGGTTTATTTTCTTATAATTTTATTATATGTTGTAACAAACCAATTATATCGCAACTTAGCTTTTACTGGCGACTTCGCTCGTGTTATTGTCGATTTCAATTATCTCTCGGGAACAGTAGGTACTGTTTTTCTGTATGAAAGGTACAAACACCAGATCTGGTTACCTAATAAATTCGGTTATACGGACTATCGCACTTGAATTACCTATTACTATTATCTAAATCATGTAAATAAAAACGCTCTAATTGGCTGGCCATTGCTATTTGTTATATACTATTTTTCATATTTTTGAAGTGAAAACTTCTTTAGTCACGTTGAGCGATATTTGGTAGGGGAAAAACTACTGGGGTATTGTGCTTACGACAGACTAGCAACGCGTAGTATAGCGACCTGTGTACACATAATATTGATTTTCTGTATTGACTTTGTGCATCCCATCAAGTGTTTGTAATTGTAATTTCTAAACTGTAAAAAAGTGTATATAATTATTGCTCGGAGTGTCAATAGATGTGAAATAGAGACTAATGTTAATAATTTTCAATTTACAAATGGACAAGTTTAAATAATTGATTTAAAATAACAAAAAAAACACAATTATGCCAATGTTTTGAGTTTTATGTCTGCCTCGCGTTTTTGTATTTAATTTCAACCATTACAAAGAGGTTAAGTTTGTTGATTTGTACTTGATAGTATAAGGAAAACAATTTTGAAAATTTTTGGAAGGATAGGACGTTACATCGTCCGTAAGTGATATAGGATTATATATTATGCCGTCCTTAACTTTGTCTACGCTTGATACCACCATACATTCACTGCTTTTGTGTAATTTTAACGGATTATACGTCTTTGAGGTGGCAGGATTTTTCCAAACTTACTTGAGGTTATTTTTTTTGGTCAATTAAAACAGTGCCAGTATAAATTATGGCGTGCGTTATTTTGAAGTATGATCTATATTACAGTAAAATTTCATTAAATTCGTTAAGCAATTGTTGGGTGAAAAAGTAGCAAATATCTATCCATAGTCGTATTGTTCCTGTTTGTAATATTAATATGATATAACGTGGAAGAACTCGCGAATAGATTTACTATCTGGTCTATAAGTTTTAAACATGGTCTTTACTAATTTTACCTGGTAGGTAGACGTTCTCCTCTCCCGGGCCTTAATAAAAAATAGATCTAATAAAAAAAAACATTGAGATATGCTGGAAGGACGAAGATTTCTTTTTATCTTAGAAATTAAAAATGATAGGAAAATATTTAAAAAATCTATATCTCAACAACAGCACCACTGGCAACTACTATAGCTTCGACGCGATAAACACAAAAAATTACCAAAATTGGGTAAGCTGTTAAGAAGGAAAAAAATTACGAACACATAAACATTGGATTTTTACAAATAAAGATTAATCAATGTAATTACTTAGAAATATTTTATTTAGTAATCGATTGCTACTTAAGAAGAATTATTATTCACGTCATTATATGAAAATGTATTTCGATATATAATGTAAGTTTTGAGCTAGTTTTCTAATTACATTATTTATTTTACGAGCAGTTAACAATACCGGCAGTCGTTGCCGATTGTGGTAGAAAGTGCTTAGTCCAAGGCTGCACGGAGGTCAGCCGGATGTTGATTTTTTACACCTATATTTTTTAATACACCAAATATATGCTACTCAAGAACAATTGGTTTTTCACAGATATACGTATTCCCTTTTAATTGTACAAAGAAAACCATCACATGTTGATATTATGATTGTCGAGTCAGAATATCAATTTAGTATTAGAGTCGATATTTTTTAAGGTCTCTACTTATGTGTCGTGAGATATCTAATGGCTCTGAGCAATTCGATATCTGCGCTTAAAAAAGACTAGCTATGGTTGTACGGTGATATGGTGGTGGTAGATCTAGATGGAATTTTGTAAATTTCAAATTTTATTAGTGCTTAATGGTAACCACGCAGTAGGTAAAATATTGATATTTTTAGTCGACATATATCAATATTAAAAATATCGTTAATTTATTTTCCCATATTTATTTATATGCACGGAGTTTATCAGGTAGCTTATATACATCTCTTAGTAATATTATAGAAGCCTATATTCATTAGAAATAACTTTATGATAGCGTGCTTTATATCGCGTCAAATAACATAAGTACAAGTTTTACGGCGACCTTCGAATTTGTGGTAAGAACATTTTTAGTTCGCTTAGCTACGACTATAATTTTTTTAATCTATCACCATTTGTCTTGTGAGCCAGTTTTCTTGCTTCTGGAGGTCAGGTGATTTAGTGAACCTATAAAAAATTATGTAACTATATAAAAGTTTGCAATTGCATCTCAGAGACATATCGCTTCTAGACTTATTGCGTCACCAAATTCTCACTCTTGAACACGAGAAGTAAGCTTATAGATAGTGTAGAGAAAAAAAAACAACGTAAAATCGTATGCCGTTGTTACTGTGAAAGGTTGTATAGTTTATAGGCTCAACTTTATTATATGAGTGATCAATTATTAATGTGGGGAAATCCATCATGGAAATACCACCGTCCCGGGGGAGAGAGTGGGTAGTATGAGACTTCTACTCAATAAAACCCCACGGTGAATCGTTCGTCGCTTTGGTTGGGCGGCATGGGATCGTGGAGGGCTTTCTTCATGCCACCCCAGCGGTCAGCCCGACGGAAGTTGGCCGCCGGGCTCCATCTTAGTGGAGGACAAGCCGGGTACACACTAGCCTCCCGGCTTATCACCCCCCAGGCACGGCTACGGAAAGGGAAAGAGGAAGGCAGAGGATATCGAGCCTACGACCATCACCACGGTGTCCGATCACGCTAACCAATAAATAACCTAAGAAAATATGGAAATAGAGAAAAAATTACACACATTCTGAATACATCTATTTTAAAACAAACGAAAAAGTAAACAGTAACTTGTATTAGCCCATAAAGATTTAAAACCATAATTTTACCACCACCAATTAAAATCCAGTGGAATATTTTTTTTATTAAGCTACTAAAAGCATCTATTAAGTTACACGCGCCTCACGTTATTCGTTTTCAATGTTACAGAAAAATTCCATAGCTATTAAAACACACAATCATAAATTTTCATGACAATCTGTATAGGGTTTTAAATTTTTGAGAGGCTAAGAGAAATTATTTTACACTGTTTAGATGATTGTAAAATATTTTCAGTTTTGCGTGTGTATGTCAAAGTTCACCACAAACGTTCTTCTCCTTTCGTTTAATTTTATTGCCTTTATTAAACTGTCTGAAGTTGTCAGGAGTCGGTTAACAGAATTCCACTCGAGCAAACATGCAAGAAAACGAGTTAGCAAAAAGTTGGTAAAAACTACACTTAATTGGAAATCGAATGGACTTAATATGTTCGTGTGCTTCATTATTTATTTTATTCATAATCAAAATAGGTCTATGTCAAATCTAAGTCTGAAAATGGTGTGGATGGATTGTGTGAAAAATTATATGTGTATATAAAGTGTGAATACTGAGATGACATCTGACAGAGGACAAGGAGGATAAGGAAAATATCTTGTGCCAACCCTACTTAGGTGGGATAAGGGTAAGATGACGATGAATAAGTCTATGTTAATTCTAAAGTTAAAAAAAATTGTTTTCGTGAACAGAAATTTAAAAACAGGTTGTATCTCGTGGACACCATTGTATGTAAATAGAAAAGTATTAGATTCTATCGGAAACTAAAACAACTGAATTTTGATATTACACAGAGCACACCGTTACATTGTATTCAAATGTAAAACGCGTATGGAGTTCCGAAAATTTGTTTTTGTTTGACAAAACGCTACGATAACGTTTCTTTTATTGTTGTGAATTTTATGGGACTTGAATTTCTGTGTGAAATGTAATTAGATAACAAAAGAACGTTTTTCAGAAATATATCATCTAATAAATAACCCCATTTTATAAATTTAGTGCAAACTTAACATGATGTCGATCAACCGAATTTGATTGGTTAATAAAATTGTGTAAATGACTTGAGGTCTCGAATTGGCATAAGGTTATATTATTTCCTAGCGAATGCCTACGCCTTCTTTCGCATTAAAATGGTTTTCTTTTTTTCATCGGAACTATGTATTTTACATGAATTCGTAGTCTTATGTATTTTTATCTTTTAAATCGTAATATTGTATCACTACTATTTAGTTTTATTAACCTATTTTAAATTATTTTGGACTCCGGTAAGTTCTCCGTGTACTAGTAAGTCTCATCAAAATTGTTTTAGCTCTTTCGAAGTTTACCCAGGATATAGAACAAACACTTCAATTTTGTTTATATATGTCGGACATACTAGCTGATACTTGCGGTTCCACACGCGTTTTTAAAGTAACATAAAATATAGTGAGTATAAATTACAGAAATGCTCTTTCAAAAACATTTGTAGGTAAGTTCTTAATGAGCATCTACATCGCAAAAGGAGTAACTATAATGAATTTCAAATCAATCGGACATATCCATTCGTAGTTGTCGCGATGAGTCAGTTAGTTGTATTTCGCTTTTATATATGTAGATAGATATATACATTATGTAGCTACAAAGATTCCCAATCAACACCTGTAGAGAAACTCTTACGTAAAAATATGCAATCATTTATATTATAATTGCCTATCTATCCAATGAATGCAGCCTCTCAATTCAATAAACTTTTTCAATATTCAAAGAAAGTAATAAGGGCAATTGCGTCATTGTTGCGTAAATGTTAAATTGTGAGTGATTGGAAAATTAAGCAAATATCCGTAATGAATGTGAAGGTAAATGTGAACCTAACTGATTTTGTATAATCATCTGCACATGTCATTTCTAATTACAATAATGATGGCGATTGAAGCGATGACGGCGTATTTGGTAGCGTGTGCGGACAAAGTGTTTGAAGGACGTAGGTTCGAATCCTAGTAACTGAGTTGGAGCTTTCGGTGAAGAAAAATATCGTGATGGAACCATAGCATGGTGGTAGGGCTTTTTCTATGTCCGCCCGCTAGCTACAACCCTCAAGTTGAAAATTTGTCGCCAAACACCTATTGGTGTGTTCCGGCTGCTGCACTTGAGAGCTACTCTCCCATTTGGTTTAGCATGTTTACCTTTTTAGTCCACATGGTCATTTAACATCAAATGAGATTGTGGTCAGACGATAACCTATAAAGTATAAGAAACAAAATCTATTCATATGCTGAGGGGGTAAAATTATAAAAATGTCAAATTCGCTTCAGTCTTGTCTATAAAATCATTAGCTCTTACTCGCCGCTTCGCTTGCATTTAGGTAGATGTGACCAATTTTTCGGGAACAGTACTTTTTTCTAGATAAAGAGTAATCAATGTCCTTTTCGGTATTCCTGATAATGTTTATGCACAATTTCGTAATCGTAAATTGAGTAGTTAAGGCGCGAAAGCGTAACAAATAAAAAAAATGACATTCGCATTTATAATATTAGTTAAAATTAAGATATTTGTATTGTTATGACGTTATAAAGAAAACGTATGAATAGATGATTCAATAAAAAAGTTACAGTATATTAAATACATTTTGGGAATCATTAAGTTGAACGACCTTGATAAGTGGAATAGGAAATGTGATATATTTGCATATCGTTCGTGGTTTTATGATTTTTTTTTATGTCATTATGTTATATAAGAAAAGGAAATTTAATTAGCATAATTACATTGGTGTCTACCACAATAATGTGCGTTAAGGCCTACTTCAAAGTTTCAAATAAAATTCCAAGTAGGCTAATCGCCCTTTAAAGTTATTAGTTTCATAATAGTCAAGTGGAATTAACCAAGTTTTTGGTAGGTTTTAAGAATCGGATAAATGTTTCCTTTTCCGCACTCATAATTTTAGTTCCTCCGTATTTCTGCTAGACGCGCTGCTGACAAATTTACAAAGGATAGCATAACCGTTAATCGTATGCGAAAGCTTTGGCAGTTCGTACTGTATATACATACATTTTCAGTTTAGTTCTGCAAAAAACAATACAAATTTATTGTGAGAAAAGATTACAATGTTCTGTTTTATTTAAATAGTTATTCAAATAAAAACAAATAGTTTTACTTTATAGGTTAGAGTTTTAGTACAATCTCATCAAATGTTAAATAAATGACAATGTGGTCTAAAATGGTAAAAACGTTAAAACTTGAAAGGGACTGGCTCTCAAGTGCAGGTGCCAGAACACACCAACAGGGCTTGGCGATAGATTATCAACTTGAGAGTGGTAGTTAACCAGGTGGACTTAGAAAAATCCCTACTACCATAGTAGGGTTTCAACACGATACTTTCCTTGTCCGCTAACAACTGAGTAATTATTATATATTTTATATACATATAACTAAAAATCAATTGTACAATGTATGTAAGCGCATCACTTTCGGAACCGCTGCTCTTATTTTTTATGTGTATGTGATTGTCGGGATAAGGTTTGTATGAGAGAAAATGTTGGAAAATTCATAAGAAAGCTGCAAAATTCAGGTTAAAAATTTCCGTACAAAAAGTGAGTGAGTGGACGAGACAGATAACAGTAGTAATATTTACTGTAGATCTTCAAAAATATTGACTGAATTGACAGTTTATATATAAACTTTATATAAAAAGTAATATATATTTTTATACTAGTTCGGCAAAATGACTGCACAATACCTGATGGAAAGTACGATTCAGTCCAAAAATAGCGGTGACTGTCGGTGTTAAATACCAACGGTAGTCATTGGCATCATATCTACCAGTAAAAGTGCCTCTACGCGCCTAGTTTGACGTACCTGATATCGTACCTTCGTATCGTAATTTCACATCTTCACAGTACAGGACAGAACAGGATGTTTGCTACAGAGAACCTGTGAAGAGACATACCCGCCCGCGTAGTTCTGTAGTGGAAAGGGTGGGATGAGGTGAAACAACTCTTCAGAATACTCGCCATGATACAGACGATAAAATATGCTCAATGAGGCAATGTGTCTTCGTAACTGAAGTAACAATTCCAAGTTGTCAGTAATATCTGCGTTACTCACATTGTGGACAGCCCGTCGCTGCCACTTGTCTAGGGTATCAAGGAGGTATTGGGCGGAACCATCCCCGAGAGTCGAATGGTATTTCAGGCGCGGGGCTTAACTTGCGCCTTATAAAGAAGCTTTAGCTGGCAGGGTCTGAAAAACCGTCACACCGTCGTAAAAATAATATAATTAATCATATAATAAAAATATAAAAAATATTCATTTGTTAGTTACCATTATATTTTATTACACGGCCGTACTGTAAAGGACAAATTTATAATACACCCGTGAGAAGCTGAGGTGGACAGCCAGTTTATACATACATTTTTATTTGTCAAATAAAACAAAAAGAACGGTATTCGTTACTGTTATTTATGGCTACCGTTAATTGTCCATTTTTGTTATTCCACACATCATAGTTCGACAGATAAGATCTTGCCATGCCACTTGATTTTGAACATTATCCAAAGTGAAATTATACGCACGTAGGATTACTAAATTAAACTGGTTAACAATTTCACTTTTTATATGCGCAGTTTATATAAACGCGGAATTTGTTATAATTAATATCAAGAGCAGTTATATAAATACTTTAGGTAGGATGTTCTAGTAAAAAAATGCCTACGTTAGTTTATAATGCGCGACTACAAATTGTATGGTATTAAAACAGGTTTGTTTTCTTCTATCATTTGCTCAATTTTATTATTTTTAATACTAATACCCGCCTCGACTTCGCACCGCGTTTACTAATAAAGAAAACGAGAACAATTTTTTCTTTAACCGTACGACCATGTAATGAAATAAAATGATAAGTGAACAACTGAACGTCTATTCTATCAATATTTTTGAGGATATTTCTACTATCTTCTGTCTCATTCACTTTCTTTACATGGAGATTTTTCATACCTTACCATTTCTGAAACATTCTTTTTCATACAAACCCTCTCCTGGCAATTATAAACACAACAAAAGAATTAGTCAAACGTAATAGATGCATGCAGCCGCGGCCGTTTTTAAGTGATGCACTAACAAACATTCTATAACTAATTTTCATAGAAAATATAAGAAAAATATGTGTGTGATAAAGTATATTGATGGATGGGCTTTGACAGAGTATTAGAATATCGACTTTCGGCTATCGGTTACTAAGACTCATAGTTTCACGAAACTATGATGACTTTTATAAAACACAAGTAATTTCCATGTATATAAAGAATAACATTGGTAAGAGACTAGTACACTCCATTAATTTTTGACCGATAATCGTGAAAGCTAATAAACTTTTTTATAGAGAAGTTTTTGAAGTGAAAACTTCTTTAGGCACGTTGAACACTTTATGGGTAAACAAAAATCATAGAGCTCGCGTCATCGTCACCGCAAGTTTTCCATGAGCTATATGTATACTGTGTATATGTGTACATAGTTATTCATTGTTTTGAGTTTTCATTTCTGTCATCAGTCCTTATTGACTGCCTTTATGTTGTATTTCTGAATACAATTCATCATTAGGTAGCGTTGTAATAAAATACTTTATTTATCGCTTAACCAATCCTCGTAGAATTTCACTTAACATTAATTTCAAAGTTAACTATCCTTATTCTTTACTAATATTATGAATGCGTAATTGAGTTTGTTTGTTACGCTTTCAAGCCTTAACTACTGAAGCGATCATCATGATAATATTAGGGGTACAGAAAAGGACATAGGGTACCAGATCAAGCAAAAATGTATTGTTCCCAAGGGGCACGCCAAACTTCTACTAAAGCTTGTATGAAAGCGTCATTACAAGAAATAATAATAAACGTGTATATAGAGGCTATACCTAACTAGCTAGCCAGGTATAGCTTATAATATTTAAAAATAAGCACTACTCATTTGGTCGACGCCTATTTGTTATTTAATGTTGTTGTATTAATTTGAGATTTGTCCAAATATTTCCTAGTCGTTCATAGTTACGAACACTACTCTGAAGGTTATGGTGGTTTTGAAGAAGCGGATATGAGTTGTAATAGCGACCGCAACAGAACCTAGTCCTTAATTATGTACCTGCTTCAAATATGTGTACAGTCCTAGCCAAAATTTTGATCCGCTCTGAGCATAGATGCGCAGAACACAAATTTAGATATAAATACGTATTATATTATATGCATAACATCGAGACAACTTAAGTATAAACAAATGCCAGTTTTATATTCTTGTACTAATGTTTTAAAATCTTGTTTTATATTAAATTCATGAGTATAGCACCCCCAAACTTACGGCTCTATTCAGAGTGAGAAAAAAGGTTGCCGATGTCTGTACTTAAATATAAAAGGCAGTCCTGTACCGACACATCATCGCTCGCTTCAACGTATTAAGGATAACACAATTTTATTTTAGGAACGTAAATGACTTTATTTTGCGTACATTATTTAAGAAGGAATGTTATTTAAAAATTAACCCTCAAGAGGATGAAAAGAGTGTTTTAATGGTCTTTTTTTTCGGAATAAATATATCTAAAATTTATTTAATAATATTCCAATATTTGTATGTATAATAATATATTTCAGGTCAAATTCCCTGTTTGTGGTCTAACCCTGTTTATGGTCTGTTTCAAAGGTAGTCTAGTAATATTTGTATCAGAAAATAGAACCGGTAACGTGGTACACAGAGAAGGGGACTTTATTGAAATACTGACATCCTTTCGGTAATTTTCTTCATTACACTGTAAGTCAATGCAAGCAAAGCCATATCCGATAGCTGTATCGGACATGATGTAAGTATTTCATTAAAGCCCACTTCTTCGCTTGCGAATCCATCCATGATATGCTAGCGTATATCATAAAAAATATAGATGAAGCTTTCTAATAATAGCATGGTTGACATATATGTTTATCTCTACAACTATTTAAGAATTAACTTAATATAACCTATTGAGCGTAGTTAAAAATCTATATCGATGTCAAAAGTAGGCATTATATGACAGGTTGGAATTAAAATGTATCAGTAGAATAATTAAATAACAGGTTGTGGTTTACCACAGTGACTTTTAATAAACTATCGTTGTTTTTTCTAGTCGTTTGAGTACTAGCGATAGATACATATAGCATTACACGGATATCTTATGTAAAATAAAACAACAGATCGAAACGTACGAAAGTCGATAATCTCTTGTATTCCTAAATCCAACTTAAAACGTACATCTATTTCTTATTATAATAACGCTAGCTTTTAAGAGTCCCATTCTTAGGACAAAGGCCTCTTCCCAAGGGAAAGTACATGCATAATTACCACGATGCACCAACTAACGACGTAGTATTAGCAATTTCAAGCCCCGAAAAAAAAAACAAATTTCTTTACCGTCAATAGTATTCGAATTAAGGAAATGTATGCGAATTTCGAGAAACATGATGGTTTATGTCGGGGTTTGATTTTTTCAAGATATCGAATCGACATTTCGCCGGATAAGTCATCACGAGTTTTTTTTTGGTATTTCCATTAAATGATCAACGATATATTCATGTCGCTTTGCATAGAATTAACATTACGTGTGAAAAAATATAAACATGTTTTACAACTTGTAATACAAACTTCACCGAATATCAATTTTTTTTAATAAACTTATTTTGGTATCCTCTTTATTACTACTTTTGTCTACAATAAAACCATTCAATATGTAAAACAATTTTATCAATTATATTTCTGGTACCCAATAGGTATACACGTACTCTAATTAATTCGTCGCATGAAATGACCCTATGTTGGTGTAATATATATTTTTTATTCACTGTGTGATACACTATATGTATCAACGTATGGAAATGCTAAGTAGATAGATAGAGATACCTTTAAAAACAAAGGGGCACTCAACAGACTGATAAAAAAATGCTATAAATAATCCTTGCGATATAGTACGACGTACAGTCGTCTGAAACTTTTTCACCGCTCTAAAGGAGATGCGCAGAATACAAATTTAGATATCAGAGGGACGCTGACGTGGTAAACGTGGAACTGGCTCGCCCGCGCCGTGTTAACGTCCCTATTGCATATACGTTGACACGTGTTTTTTTGTCAAACAGTTGATTTGTGTTATCTGAAGAGCTATACGAACTTAAATAATTATTCAATAGCAAATCGCTAGTAAGCTGCTGTCACAAATAATATGTGACATAATATGGTCAAAGCTTAAGAGCGACAGTTAGTACAATAAATATCTATTAAATTGGAGGCAGCATTGTCATTCGTTCACACCATTAGTATACAGAGCTGTGTAATGTATGTATGATATGTATAATATATGAAATAACTTATTAAAATTTATTGAAACTTTTTAAGACTTCAGATCTATTTCAATCAGCTGATCAATTTTTCTTATTAATTTGAAAAATATTATTTTACCTACAATTCCTATGCATGCATACAGACACAAGTTAAATTACATAGTCCGAGTGTAAAACAAAGCAGTCACACACAGAAACCTACAAAATTGGCTTTTCGCTCGAATTAATGTAGATTTGACCTATTATTCCTCTGCAACAGTACTTTTTTCTGTTGGCCAGATAACCAATGTCTTTTCCTGTAAACTGGACAATGTGTATGTAAAATTACACAATGATTGGTTGAGTAGTTAAAGGTGTGATAGCATAACAAAAAAATAAACTTACAATCGCATTTATAATATTAGTTAGGACTAGCTTTTGTTCGCGGCTTCGCTCGCGCTAATGTAGATTTCACCTATGTCTCGTGAACAAGTACTTTTATCTGGTTATCAGATAACCTATGCCCTTTTCCTTAACCTAGACAAGGATTATGTAAAATTACATTATCATCGGTTGAGTAGTTAATTGCGTGATAGTATAACAAACAAACAAACTTACAATCGCATTTATAATATTAGTTAGGACTAGCTTTTACTCGCGGATTCGGTCGCGCTAATGTAGATTTCACTTATATCTCAGAAATAAGTACTTTTGTCTGGTTATCAGATAACTTATGTCCTTTTCTGTAAACTAGACAACGTGTGTATTAAAGTACATGACTCTCATGATTCTCATTACATGACTCTCGTGATTCTCATTACTCATTTCGTGTCTTATTATAACTTTACTCCAACGTTATGAATGCTAATCCCCGATTCCATTACTTTGAATAAATTCGATTTCTTATTTTCGTTTCTATATGGAGCACTACTTCTATATATAAATATTGAAACATTCCAAGTTTATATGTAAATTGTATGTCAATTTAACCCACATATAAAACAGTTTTCAGTTATTTAAGATAAGTTTCGCAAACAAAGTAATTCCCTTTACAATGAAAATGTATGTACATTCTTTAACAGTAATTGTTTTATATAATGACAGTGTTATTAATGCTTTAATATCATAAAGCGTAAACAACTTGTTATTGCACAGAAAGTAGAAATGTTAGAATAATACTTATAATGTTTACATTTAGAGATATTTAAATAAGAACTTCTGTAAAGATATAAATTATGGTAATGTAAATGAAATATACACATAAAAGAACAAGAGAAACTGGATAAATAATAGTTGCATTACGCATTAAAATGATTCACTGCGACTTTTTTTACAATTTTTTGTATAGTGCTTTCGATACAGTTCGATCGTTCAACCGTTATTACTACTATCTGTGTATTCTTAGCTCTCGTTAGAGAACATCTATCGATACCTGTTGGTTGCCAGACGGATCATCACAAACTTAATAACTATTTAATACCATCAAGTATTACAAAATTAATAACTTAGGTAAAGATTGAAAAAATAATGCGTTTAAACTTTCAGTGGTGCAAACTCATTGGTTAAGCAAATTCAAAATTTAAAAAAAACATTAAATATAGGCCTATTTAATCATTTTGGAGTTTGAGTAAAACATATTTTTAATGAAAATAGAAGAATAGAGTAGAATATATTTAACAGAAGTAAGTTATTTTTTCAACATATTAAGATTTATGTACCAAAATATCAGTTTCTTTAAACTTTTCCGTTAAAGAACGCTCTACATATTCAAGTAGTTTGAATTATATTCCAGATGATGGCGAAGAAGAAGTTGTCTGAAAATTCCATCTCTGTATGATATGTAAAATGATATTAGGAGTAAAGAGTTGTTAATATAGATAAAGCAAAAGTTAAATTAATACTCTTTATTACACTTTTTACTTCCCACACGGGAAATTGTAATATCATAAGGCATATTCTTGCTACAAGACAAGGTATTGTGGACAAAAAATATTGCAGATAGTGCAAATCCTTAAAATAACATTAAAATTATTTTATTATTGTATTTTATTAATTATATTAAATTAAGAATTATATCAAAATTATTTTTAATCAATCAAGTTGCTACAATAATAACGTAATACGATAATAAAACTGACGTCTTGCCATTTACTTTTGTTAGACAATTACCGAATCAAAAGTTTTAACGGTATTGAAAATATACAAATTTACACGTGGTAGGAATTGATCTATTAGCTTCGTTACTGGAAAGTATAATATAAAAATGCGGCAAAAAAAAGACATACCCACACTTCTTTTACCATCTATTTATTCAATACAACATTATCTTGTAAATTGCTGATTGTAGAAGGGTCGGAAACAAAAGAATACGCCATAATCGTCAGTACCGAAAACTATACAATTAGAAGTCGCTAAAAGTATTTGCGTGTGCTCCATTTCTACTTTAAAAAGAAGGACGCCCGTCATCTGTAACCGATGGCATAATTGAAATAAATGAGAAAAATCCAGCAGATAGCGATCCTTCTCCTTCGAGATGTAAGGCGTGTGAAATGTGTCGCGTTGAGATATCGTAATCCTTTCTAATATTATAAATGAGATGTGAGTTTGTTACGTTTTCACGCCAAAACTACTCAAGTGCTCTTTATGAAAAATTTTTCATGGGTACAGAAAAGGACATAGGGTGCTTTTTAGGGTATGAAAGAAAATGTTTGAAAAATCGTACGGGAAAGAAACAAAACGCGGGTTAAAGAATCTCCGTATAAAAAATTAATAAGTGAATGAGACACAAGACAGTAGTGGGGGGGGGGGGGAAGGGGAGATCTTTAAATATATTTTCAAATTGACGTTCGATTCTTCGTTACCATTTTATTTAATTACATGGTCGTATTGTACAGTAAAGACTCAGTCTTATTTTCTTTGTCAATACACCCGTACGAAGTCGAGCGAGTCAGATATGAAATAAATAACAATTACTACATGATAGTCTAACAGCCCAACAACAACTCTTTATCACGGCATCTTTCGTTAGCCCGGTGAAGCTGTGAAGGCATATCAGGCCACTAGCGTATAGTCAGTTCGACAAATAAAAAAAGCGGCATCTTTCATTAACTCAATTTAAAATCCAATTCTGTCGAGAATCGGCGTATTTTATTCTTCTATCGTATCTAATGTATACAAAAGATTTATACAAGTAAAATTTTACTTTTTTGTGAAATGACGTATCGAATAATTATCGTGGCGCACCCTCGTTGACGTTTGTTCCGTGTTTGACTTTGAATTAAAAATAGTAATAACTAAATTCACTGATAACTAACAATATAAACATTCATCTGAGTACACATTCCATGAAGATATAAGATATTCAGTAAAAGAAACATTGCTGTAAGCTACAAACTCTGATATTAACTGTGTTGTGTTCCATCTCTGAAAGTCATATGTGTACAACAATTATTACATCAAATGAACAGTAAAATCAGTGTAATTATTTATCCAGAGTCATCAGTGAATCGACTCAAGTGATTTAAAACAGTAATAGTGCGAATAAGAGTGAAAGTGTATAATTTATTACTCCACCTGCGCTTGTCTTTGTAACGTTCAAAAACGACCTTTGTACTCAAATCAATTTGCATTGTGCGCGTAGACGAATAGGTTCAAACATTTCGTTAATTCGCTTATCGCACGCTTAGACGCGTGGAACTGTTTACGTATCAGGTGTCTACGGTTAGATATTAGTCGAGAGTTCAAATCTGTATGTCAGTCATTTTTTATAGATATATATATATTTTTTTTTTTTTTTCCTTTATTAGTAAACGAAAACTAAGACAAGAAATTCTCTTCGTGCTCACAAAATGCGCCCAACTTGTGGAGCCTGCTGTAAGCATATTTTGATTGGAGATTCACCACTAGACTGTACAAAGTGCAGGGGAAAGTATCATAGAAAATGTGTAAACACTACAGGTAAAGATTTGACGCAGCTTATAGACAAATGGATTTGTCCGCTCTGTCACGCTCAACTACCAAGAGGAGACAACTCAAACACACCAATACGTTCCTGCTCACATAAAATGGAAGATTCATCTAACGTAAACACTAAAATTCGTCGCCCCAAGCAGGGCCTAACCGAAGATATTACAGAAGAGCAAAATAACGCCGAACCGTTGCACAGTATTCTACAAGAAATGCAATTATTGCGAAAGGATATGACAGATATCAAGGTAAAATTAGAAACGATTTCAGATGGTATCCTTAACTGTAACTCCAGACTAGATAACTTTGAAATCCGCATAACTCAAACTGAATCAAGAATGAAATCTTTTGAAGATCAGGAGGACACGATATCAAGTCTTAAACAAACAATAAATCATTTGAAAGAACAATTAAGTACTCAAGGACAAGCAGTTTTGACGAACGAGATAGAAATAATAGGAGTGAACGAGAACGCTAATGAAAATCTTTACCATACAGTTCTCATAGCAGCGTCGTCAATAGGTGTTGAGCTACAAGACAACGACATAGATTGGGTTACCAGAGCCGGTAGAAACTTCAACCACCCAGGCACAGTTTCAGATAAACCATTTAGTAGTGGGGCACCTCGTCCAATTATAGTACGGCTTGTGCGTCGTGGTACAAGAGATCAACTTTTGAAAGCCGCAAAATCAAGACGTAATCTATCAAATAAGTCCTTAAACATGGATGGCCCTCCCGGTAAAATCTTTTTTAATGAACACCTATCAAACGAAAAAAGAAAGTTATTTCGGGAAGCAAGAACGCGGGCAAAAAGTAATCATTTTAAATTTTGTTGGGTGCGAAACGGTCAGATTTACGCACGCAAGGAAGAAGGAAAAGCAATCTTGCGTATTCATAGTTCACGTGATATTGAGCTTCAACTTGGTTCTTCACCCTCAACTTCAAACGAACTGTGCCAAACATAAACAACTTAGTCGTTACTGTTACAACATAAATAGTTCATCATTAACTATGAAACGATATAAATGTTTGTTTAACATGTACCAGCTTACTCCTAACATTAACAACATAATTTCACACACTTTTTTACAAAATACTGCACACACACACAATTCATGTCCACCACTGAATACAAAGACACAAGATACCAAAATACACAAACCTAGAGTTAGTAATAAAATAAGTACTCAAACAATGGGAGTGACCTACCTAACGTCCTTACTTCTTTTTCTTATTATTTTAAACTCTCACCACTATGGTTAACTTGGATTTACAAGAAGAAATATATAAAACTCTTAGTGTAAATTGTCACTCCATAAATCATCCTGAGTCATGTAAGGAATACATCACTTGTGAATATAATTTCAGAATACTGTCACTCAATATCAGAAGTTTACAACACAACTTTGACAGTTTTCTAGTAGTTCTCAAACGCCTCGCAATCGAATTCGATGTACTCGTTTTTACTGAATGTTGGCTTCACGCTAACACTATTATCAAGAGACTTGTTAATTATAACGCTTATCATACACTCAAACACACGAACAAAAGTGGTGGCGTAGTTATCTACGCTAAGAATTCACTCAAGATAACTGTCATTGAATGCAATTTTGAAGAAGCCGACGGTCTGATGATACAAGTAAACGACAGCATCACAGTCATCGGTTTATACCGTCCCCCCTCTTTTCGAAACATAGACCGATTTCTACAATCTTTAGATAAAAATTTACACATTATTGGAAATAAAAACAAAATAATTGTAATAGGTGATCTCAATATTAATCTCCTCTCTGACAACACAAACAATGCTCAATGTGAGTACCAGTGTCTCTTATCAGAGCATGGTTTGCTACCTGCTATAACAATACCTACCAGGAAAGACGCGTGTTTGGATCACATATTCATTAAGGGCCATAGAGCGGCGATCGGTGCAGTTGTTAAGTGCACTATAACTGACCACGACATAGTAGTAGCTGGAATAATTACTACATTAGTGACTCCAAATAATATCAACAAAAAAGTCTATATCAACCACACCGACATTTTCTCAGATCTAAAACAAGAGAACTGGTTAAATGTACTACAAGAAACAGACGTAAACAAAGCAGTGCATGCATTCAATAATATTTTGAATGCAGTAATTATTAAACATACAAAGATTAAAACATTGGCGAGGAAGGAAAACAACCGGAAGCCATGGATAACTCCTGGACTGATTCGATGTATGCGAATCCGAGACAACCTTCATATGCAAGCCAAACGTAATCCCGATAATGTAGTACTGGGAATCACCTACAAGAGATACAGAAACTATTTCGTTACACTGTTACGCAACATTAAAAGAAACCATGACAATAAGAGACTCAACGACAACAAAAACGACCCTAAAAAGCTATGGATTGCTATAAAGGATATCTGCGAAATTCCTCTTAATAATAACAAAACTCAAGAACTCCTGGACTCCAGCTGTCCGCAAGACTCCTTAAACACCTGTAATAGTTATTTTACATCGATCGGAAGGTGTTTATCAGAGTCGATACTGCATCAATTAGGTACATCTGAGCAAGATCTCTGTTCTTTAATACCGAATCGTAGTACGGGAAGTGATTCTTTATTCCTACAACCAACGGATGAAATCGAAGTGTACAATAACATATGTATGTTAAAAAAGGATAGTGCTCCAGGTCTTGATGGTTTCCAGTGCAGTTTAATTCAAGATATTAAGGATAATATCCTCAAACCGCTGACCCATATATTCAATCTGAGCATTGCTACAGGCACTTACCCGGAATGCTGGAAATTAGCAGTAATAACTCCTATTCATAAAAACGGAGCAAAGGATCGTCCTGAAAACTATAGACCTATATCACTACTCAGCGTGTTCTCAAAACTGCTGGAGAAAATAATAAACAAAAGATTAATAAACTATTTAGAAAAGCATTCTCTATTGTCTGATCGGCAATATGGTTTTAGACCCGGTAAATCTACTGAACAAGCAGTGGAACTCGTATTAGACTTGATAACACAAAATTTAGATACCGGTCACCGCTGTGTAGGTGTATTCCTCGATCTTGCCAAGGCTTTTGACACCATTTCTTCGCCTATTTTACTAAAAAAACTAGAATCTATTGGTATCAGAGGGCTTGCTTTGGACTGGTTTCATAGTTATCTTACCAACCGTCGCCAATGTATCAGAGTTGGTGATTACATAAGTAATAGCTCAACTATTTGCTTCGGTGTGCCACAGGGCAGTATTTTGGGTCCGACGCTCTTTACTATATATATGGACAATATATTCAGAACGGATATTCCAAATGCAGAACTTATCTGCTATGCTGATGACACAGCCGTTATATTTAGCGGGCGGGATTGGGATGACGTTTTCACTTCAGCTAATAAAGGTCTGAGTGTATTAGCCACTTGGCTGAGTACGAACCTTTTGACCCTTAATATTCAGAAAACAAAATACATTATCTTTAGTAAGTCATACATCAGAAGCCCACCAGATAGAGGAGTTCAAATAAGAAATTTCCATTGTGATTATTCGAAGCACAGTAACTCTTACTGTAGTTGCAGTCTAATCGAACGGGTTAAGTTTACAAAATATCTTGGCGTTATCATAGATCAAAAACTAAACTTCAGTGAACATATATCAGATTTATCGAAGCGAGTACGAAAATATATATATACTTTCAAGTTACTACGTGATAGTGCGCCATTCGAAACACTAAAACTGGTGTATGTATCTCTTTGTCAGTCGATTCTTCAGTACTGTGTTGGCATTTGGGGCGGAGCTGCTTTAACACACATGCTAAAACTGGAGCGAGCGCAACGCGCCGTTTTAAAAGTAATGTTGAAGAAACCTTACAAGTACCCGACAGAATTACTGTATGAAGAAGCATCTGTCCTAAGCGTTCGAAAGCTATTCATTTTAAAAACAACTATTATGACACACGCACGTATAACAGAAATTGATAATCTTAATTCTTTGCTACAGAAGCGCTTTTTTAACATGCCCGTTCCAGCAGTTAAATCATCTTTTGCACAAAGAATGCCTAGATTTCTAAGACCACACGTTTACAATAAAGTTGCTAAAATCGTGGACGATTACAACTTCATACGTTGCTCACGCTACCATGTCAAAACTGTCACCAAAAGATGGCTTCTTAGCATTTCTTATGAACAGACGGAAGATCTACTTAAGAAACTCTGCTAGCAACCACTCTAGGATCTATACATCTATATCGTACGAGCATATACACGTACACAGACTTACCTTCACACACGTACACTCATCATAACTATACATACACGCACTTTCTTACACATTTTTGTAGTTTTAATTATTTAATATAACGTTGTTGTTTTTTTCTTTTTTTTCTTTTTATTTTTTTTATATTCATAAATGTAATTAATGTAATTAATGTAAATTCATTTAAATTTCAAGTTAAATTAATGTAAATTTCAAGTTAAAATGCGCCACCACAAGCTAAAGCAACTAGATATTAGGCTTCCATAACACAGGCACTGCCTAGTTTGGGGCCATTGTTAAGGCTAATATTTTGTAAAGTTTATCTAGAAATAAAGATATTTTGTATTCGTATTTTGTATTTTATATTAAATTAAATTCAATACATTGTAAAATAATGCGATGGCCGAAACAAATTAGGCCTAATTTTTTGTTGCATAATCGTATCGCGTTACATTGTGATGGTGCTTGTATTACTTAATAAAATTATAAATAATTTACGATATATCTGTAAGTCGTATTTTTACACTTTATGAACGCTTAGTGTTAACTAATGAGTAATTATTACGAAATAAATATCAAAAAGCATGAAATTTATTCAAATTGCAGGAAATAACCATGATTTTATTTGCTTAATTATAACATTAAAATTTTATCACTTATTATGTTAAAAAAATGATATAACGTACCTAAGTCGAAGTACTTAAGGAACATTTTTATTCAATGAAGTATCATGTAGCAATCACGTATTAAATTAATCGCGATAAATCTATATTAACTTTGATTATGTAAAGTTCGCTTTTGAAAAAGATTGATTATCTACACATACTCGTAAATATGATGCTTTTCAGCCATGTCAGTTTGCTATATGGGCATCGGTATATCCAGAAAGTTCGTCATTTACACAAATTCTAGTGTCGATAAATTTGCTTAGATCAATTGGAATTTTTCTTAGGTCGCTTTATTTATTTGCAGTTTTCTGATATAAAATAGAAAAAAGCTATATTTCAATGTTTTATTTCATCGCTTATTTTCTTTGTTTTATTTTAATATACCTAGAGCATTAATAATATCTAAAGCCCTATCTTGTTTGTGGACGCTGTGTTCACGTATAATAGAGTTCGATTATAACCAAGTTAATTAAAGATGCAAATCAAATTACAGGAAATATTAAAATCAAGAAATTTAATAAGTACACATTAAATACCATCGTCATTTTCTTTCCCTTATCCCATCTATCATTAAGATATATTCACAGAATCTTATGTATCCTTTCTTCGTTTTTTTTCTTCTCCTATATCTGCATCCACCTTCATACTTAATACTTTTGTATTAGTACTTTGTAGGTCAAATTTTGCTTGGTTGGTTAATATATTAATTCCATTATTACTATTGGATGTAATTTGAACGTATACGTATTTGTGTAACGTCATAAAGTACCATCTCGCACAGTTTTCAGGTACCAGATCGATTAAACATCCATTGGCAACAAAGTAAGGACCACAAAAAAATATGGGATGACGGTATATGGTATTGAATAATAAGTTGGTGAAAGTGGTTTTTGCGTGAAATTGATTTTTTTGGAGAAGATACCTATATATATATATATATATATACTTAAAAAGGGAAACCTTACCTAAATATAAAATATTACCAATTTCGTTAGAACTGATTCAGAGATATCCGAAATAATTTTTATTAAAAATATATATACAATAATTGCTCATTTAAAGTTGTAAGATTTATAATTTTTATTATTATGATTTTTCAGTTATGTAGACAATCATTAAAATATAATATAATAAATAGCAAACGGTAATGAATGCCTAGCAGTCGTTATGCGGATATCATGTTTCCTACAGATAAAGGGTCGGGCAATAAAGTTGACGGAAAATGTGTACAATTTATCAACTGAAATCACTGCACAATCGAATAAAAATTGAACATTCAAAAACTAGCATGAAAATAGAAATAAAAGCTATAACAGAACAATTTTAATCAAATCACGAGAAAGGCCAGCCAAAATATGTTCAGAAAATAGGACCAACAAAATATAACAAACAGCTTATAAGAAATGAATATACTTTTTCCTGTATTTAATATTTGAAGTTTCAGGTACTTTTTTATGCGAATTGAGGCAAACGAATAGACAGGTTACCTGATGGTAAATAATCACCACCGCCCATGGACACCTGCAACACTAGGGGCATCATAGATCCATTGCCGGCCTTTGAGAAAGGAGTAGACTCGTTTCTTGGAGATGGTATTCTGATATAGTGAATAAAATCGGGCGGGCGCGAACGGGTTGTTAAACAACCACTAAATGAATACACATATATACAATACATACGATTCAATTCATGCAGATAAACAAGCTGAGTTTATTCAATTATATAGTGACAAAGTAGGACGTAATCGTAGATTATCCTTTGAATTTGATTTACACTAATCCCTGTATACATAAATGAAAACGTAGTTCTACGACTCTAGAATGTCATCTTAATGCAAACTGGCTGAAACGTTTCAATTTATTATAAACCGAATATGTCATTTAAATAATTGAAATATCTCTTGTATGCTATAAATACCATATATGGATGGAGTCAAGAGAATCTATTTTACACACTTTGAGTTTCACTACTACGCTCTCCGAACTAGACTAGACTCCTACAAAAATATATATTTGAGCACGCAATCTTTTCCAAAGTTGTATATGATATAAAATATAACCGATAAATTTTAAAATCTCATTCATAATATTAATTGCAATAATAAATTAAATTAAAGCAATATGTTTATTATATAAAATAAAATGGTAATTGGTACTTAATATTTCTACAAATATATTTTTTTCATACCTTATGAGTTTTACCGTTAAACACAAGCTTATTTATAATGGTAATATACTAAACCTAGTATGGATGCTTGGTAACTGATTTTCCACTTGAGGATGTTAGCTAGCAAGGTTGTGGTTAGACCTTAGATCTACCTTTGTGTTACAGCTACATCAGGAAGTTCTCCTTCACCAAAAGCTTCAACTAATTGCAGAGATTCGGATCTGCGTTGATCGACGGTTTATTTAAACATACTATACTAAGCCATCATCTTTTCACGTAAAATGTTATTTATCAGACAAGCTATTTACCGCCGCTTTGCTCACTTTAAAACATCTTATAAATGGGTATTTGGTCTATAATTAAAAGTGTTATCCTCTATTTTGTTTTACTTTTATCATTAGTGCTCTCAGCTTTTATACAACAGAGTAATGATACATAGGTTAATAATATAGGTTAATCCTATATTAATCTGAAAATTATATTCCAATTGGTTTAATGGTTTCGAAATAAAGCACGTTCCTGGAAATAAAATTTGGGATTTAATCATATATATCTAGTGAACTACATAACAAAAGTTTGAATTTTGGACTGATAGAAAATATAGAATAATGTTATTCTATTATTTTATTAAAAAACTAACTTTTCTATAACAGCGCGATATCGAAAAATCGTCAAAATCTATCAAACTGTTTAGAAGAACAACAATTGCGAACACACATTCATAGAAATTTTATTATTAAATGGTAACTATTTACATTGCGTCTAAATTATTTGTATTGAAATATTATATTAATCTCGTTTGTTATATCACGGATACTATTCAAAAGCTTAAACCTTGAATATGATTTTTTGTAACCCGACCTAATTAGATTGTTATCATGATGTAGGAAGTCTGCCCACACTGAGGTGAATAAGATATTGTATTCGTAATATTAAAATGGTCATTTGTCAGCGTGTCAACGGTTTTGTTAGCGTTTGTCGGTATCTAATTATTATATGTATTGTTTGAAATTACTTTCGGCTTTGCACGTGGATTATATGAAAACTTTTTGAGCACTCTGAAGGTAGTTGCGTAGAACACAAACTGAGGTATAAATACGTATTCTATTATATGTATAAAATCGAGACAATTTAAAGATAAACAAATGCAAATATTAGATTCCTATAATAATGTTTTAAGTTTGTTTTATTTTATAACATTCTTGGCTGTATTATGCATAAGCCCTAATTTATGGCTAGGTTCAAACCGGCCAGAAAAGATTTCGGTTTGTACGTATTTGTTAAAATTACAGGCGCAATTACAGATGTTTTTTTTTTATTAATGCTCCATAGTCGGAATATGTATTACGAAACTAATTAAACTTAGAAATGTTTTTTACTTAATCCTAATAATTTGAGGCTTATTTAAGTAAACTAGTCTTCGTCTATTAGTCAAAGTAGGATCGTAATAAGGAGTATAAAAATTTGTTGTCATATACTTTTTTCGAACTGTCTACACTGTTGACCTGGTTAGGTCTCTACAGTTTCACCGGACTACACGTCACACTGTTGTCACATGTTAATATATTAGATATACTTATGTGTATTTCTTTTTTATTATTTCCATTCGAACTGTATTAAGAATTGTACAAATATTATAGATGTAAGGACTGTGAAGTATGACGAACAGAAACTTATAAACTAAAACTTCGGCTTGTCGATGTTATATAAAGAAACTTTTTCTACTATTTGATAACCCTAAATTTCGTCTATTGCAAAAAAAGAATAAATAAAATAGGTCGAAAAACAAAGAAGAAAATGGCATTGGACTGTTCTGTCTACGCCTATTTAAGCATTATAAAAATTGTAGTCAGTACAATCTCCTGTTTTCTATTTTAAAATCCGCTCCAAGTTAATCCTCAAAGCACTTTAGAAGTCCGTGGTGCAAAATCTTTGAAAATATGTGGCATACGCATACAATGTGTATAATAATGATAAAAAAAAAATTAAGAAAATGTTGTATTTAAAAAAACAATACTTCGTCAATTAAATCTAAATTTATACGATACCAGATATACGAGGTTTATTTAAACCCACTAACTACGTCATGAACTTCAAAAATGAAATAATCGTAAACAATAATAACCTCACCACCGACTCTGCAATGAAAAAAGATACATGCAATAATGAACTGAATACAATGTAGCGATGTATGTATAAACAACTCCGATGAGTTTATTTTATGAATGAGTTCTAAATAGTGCGTAAAATAATTTAAAGGCCGTTCACAACGTGCGCTAGTCTCCATACATGATTGGTTTGTATTTACGCAAGTCACTCAGAAAATTTGAAAGTAAGTATAGGAAGCCGATTGCGTCTAAGGTCGTCATTGAGTTAACCAGTTCTATGTAGATCGGGCCGTATGTCACCGGTGAAATAATTTGAATACATTTACTTGATACTTGATTTTGAATGTAGAAAGTCGCCGTGGATTTACTATAACCCTGAGTTGAATGTTTAAAAAATATTGAGAAATTAAGAAAGTTATGTATTTATTACATATATCGTACAATTAAACGGTATTGTAAACGAATTTAATTAAAATGGTATTTTTGAATAGCTTGCACACGTTTTATTAATTTTAAGTACTGGCGCTATTTTGTTAAGTTTATGGATCCAAAACGGCGGTGGCTTAGACAAGGACGTGAGGAATAGGATATATGTAGGGTGGATGAAATAGCGAAAGGTGTCCTGAGGTAGTTTTTGACTCACGAACGCCGTTGAAACTAAAACTGGATGAGATTAAAAATCAGTATATCAGAGGAAGTTTGAAAACTAGCATTAGTGCCAGAAAAGTTGAAGATTAATAGGTTAGCATGGTACGACCATATTATGGCAAAAGATGGATAGGTAGGAGTAGAGGAACATCGAAAATGGTATAGATGGATTGTTTATAAAATGATGTGTATAAAAGGCGTAAATACTGAGTAGACATCTGACACGGGAGAGTGTAAAAGAACAACATGTTGTGCCGACCCTATTTAGGTGTGATCAGGGTAAGAAAATGTTGATGATGCTATTTGTTTAAGCTATAAACACTACATAAAGTGACAGTATTATAATTTTATATAAAATAGTATTTGCCCATTTGTGTAAATTGAAAGGGTACAAAGTTTTATCTTCACGTGTACACTACATATTATATAACAAACTCATCCGCCGCGTCTGCCTGTCTGTCTGTTCGATGTAAACTCAAGAACTACTCAATGGATTGTAATGTGGTCTTAACCAATAGATAGAGTAATACATACAGAAGGTTTAGGTAGATAATTTATCAAGATTTTGTGTAAATTGGGTGAAATATAACGATAATTGTTGGAAGTATCAGGAAAAATCTAGCCGCTTGGGAGCTTTCATCGAAAACGCTGCCTAATTCTTTTAAGATATAATAAAACTATGCATAGATGATGCTATGATGATATGCTTTGATATTCCTCTTTTATGGATTTACAAAAAAGTCTACTATGACATATACCAATCTTTTAAGGATAGCTTACTATTACCCATCTATCTACCAAAAATGGTCACATATAATGAGGTAATTGGACTGTTATTTAGACAGTCACAGTGTTAATCCTTATCAAATTAAATACATTAGTTACCTTAAGCATTTCATGCACATAAGTATATATTTTTTATTATCAGGGCAGGATAACGTGATGAACGTTTGATTTTACTTTTAAACAAACTATATCATAAATGGAAAGCGTAATATTAAAACATGCTGTATATGTTGGGATAAATTATCGTTTACGTTGTTTCTTTCTAACGCGCGTAACTTTTCAACTCTTCTTTTCAGATTAATTAAAGCTTTACTCGAATCATCGGCGTATTACTTGCTCGAACTGATTTTTATGTGTATGTTGTTCTAAAATTATTTCACTTGGGAGGATATTTCAATGATGGCTCTGTTGGTAGCATGTTTGGTCACTGTATCGGTCGTCGTAGGTTCGAATATTTACTTGCGACTGAGTCGGAGTTTTCAGTGAAGGAGAACATTCTGATGAAACTATAGCATGGTGGTAGGGACTTTCAAGCCCGTTTGGCTAGGTACCATCTTCAAGTTGAAAATCTGTCACCAAGCACTTGCTTATTGTTCCGGCAGCTGCACTTGAGATCTAGTCCTCCTTTAGATTTAGCGTATTTACTATCTTAGACTACATCGAAATTTTACATCAGATGAAATTGTGGTCAAATGTTAAAACCTAACAAACTACTGCACTCGGTGTATGGTGATTCTGTATATTTGACCACTTTGTGTTTATTTCATCACTAAGCTATAGGTGATCAATTGAAATGTATAATAAATCAAGCTAATTGGAACAAGCGATGGTAGCTTAGTGGTGGTGCGTTCATGCACCACGTTAATAAACTTAGGTTCGAATACTACGATGAGCTTTATACTAAGGAAAATATGTTGATGAGACTGATGAGTATGATGGTAATTTTCGATCAAATGCCCGGCCTGATGGCTAGGTTGAGAAACAGAGGTTTTTATCTATTTATAATTTGAAGAGACACGTATAATTTTAAGGAAGTACAATTTTAATATAAGTATATTTAAAATGACAGTATCATTACTCAAATAAGGCTAAATCACTACTTGATTAAAACCAATTTTATTTTTGCAAATTCTACCAACATTAATTATTTTTACAAAATATTTGTACAGTTTCATTAATAAGGTTGAGGTGAACGGTATTAAGCAATAATTCAATTATTCAGAATAAACTAAAAATTGACTGCCGATTTATTTCCACAAGTATTCCATAATTTATTGAGTGATTTCATAAAAGTCTTGTTAATTAAAGAACATAACAGAGAATATAATAAATAGTTGAAATATCTGGTATAATTAATTACACAACTGTATATATATTACAGGTGACCATTATTTTAGATCAATGTCAACAGGCCTATTTGTAATTTAGTTAACTGTTACCTTAGGAAAGCATTGGTATAATTAAAAAAAACTATTACTTTTATATTGCGCTTGATTGTACGTTTATGGCAAACTTGAACACTTTAAATACAACGTGAAGAATTTACTCATATATAACTAAAAAGAATACACACATTTTTAATTATTAATAGAGTTAATTCAGTTATGCGTTTTATTATTTTATAGTTCTTTGTTCTTTCAAATAAATTATTGTTTATCCAAATACAAATAATTGTTTTACAAGTAAATATATATACATATATATATCTATACATATAATAAAAATGAAGTGTCTATATGTAATATCAAAATAACAACTTTTTACTGATTGGATATGAACGTATACACGATACTGATAACGTAAACAGAATGTTTAAAATTTTTGTCTGTCTGTCTGTTAGTTCCGGGTAATCTCGGAAACGGCTGGACCGATTTTGACAGAAATTTCACTGGCGAATCGTTAAAATTACAGCGGGTAACATAGGCTACTTTATTTTAGACTAGCTGTCATCCGTGGCTTCGTCTTTAGTACTATCTCTAAAACGATTGAACCTATTTTCACGGGACTTTCACTGACAAATAGTTGATCTTATAAGAAGTAATTTACAATTATAAAGATAATGCATGCGGAGCTGCGGGAAACAGCTAGTATATAATAATTTTAATGTGACCACATACCATTTTGCATTCTAATATCCTAAAGCTATAATAAATATATATATAAATAAGTGTGTTTCATAATTTTTAATATTTCAAAGAGTAGAAATAAAATTACGTAAGGTTATCAAAGTTGTATCATATTTTTCTAGAATATGTGTGCGCATGCGCAATAATTTGTCACTCTTTCAGCCTACTGTGTGGCTGTTACATATGCAATTAACTCTTCGCACACGGTTTGTATTGCTTCACGTGCCACAAGATATGCGAACACTAAGCGAAACTATATTTTGCTTTCTTCCCGTCTTAGTAGACATTATCTATATTTAGATAACATATTAAGCCTTGCAAGATATACAAATAATATTAGTTTTAATTATAAGTATGCCCAATATATTTTCAGTCATACTTCAATTAAAATTGCGAGAAAAAATATTGTACATCGCTTTATGTGTCGAAAATAATGTTCTCGTTTTTTGCATTTACTAACGAATTTAACTTACAGTCTAACTTCTTCTTCTTTAACTTTCTGACTCATTCTCTTTATAATTATTTTCAAACTATGCAGTTTCATTTGTTAGATTATAAATATACAACGGAAGAGTTGTTTGTCTTCTTTATTTTTCTTTTGTTGGTTGTAATGTTGGTATATTTGAAATAGATACAATTGTTTAACCGATCACCAGAAAAGTTGCTTAGGTGTTTTTTTTTTCGAGGAAGATATTTATGCTATTCATTGTATTAGGACTGACCTCTATGGCACTGCAGCGCTACAATTTCAAAGCTTCTAACTTATCATTATCAAATTAGGTACATATTAATATTTAAATACAGATAATATATTCACGACATTTATACTGCTATAACTCAATTATTTATTGTAATAAATAATAAGAATCAAATGCAGAGTCGTAGACATAGGTAACATTATAACTAATATGATAAATGCCAATGTGACTTTGTTTTTTTTTTACGTTTTGTTGTCTTAACTAACTAACCAATCATTATGAAATTTTGCATACACGTACGTTGTCAGGAATACAGAAAAGGATATATGTCATTTTTTATGCGTGAAAATTAATTATGTTACCTTTCACCAAAACCCAATGTTTTGTTCTATTAATAAATTGACGCGAGCGAAGCTGCGTGCAAAAGATAGTAATATATAAAGATTCTCTCATATCTGTAAATAATCAATAGCTGTTTGATTAAACAATTGCCTAATACATTTTATAGATCTGTCTTCGAATTGGTTAACAGCCAGGTGAGACACACGCGTCGAACATTGCGCGACAATGACATCAGCTCAGTCAGACGAAGTGGCAATTTCTAATCAATAGAACACCGAGCGTGCTCGCAATCTCGATACGACAAACGAAAGTAACGGATCTAGATATAAGGCGTGCGCATTGTACAAATGTGAAAGAATTCATGCAAATGTCGAGCGAAATTACGGGCGCAGTGAGATCTATGAGGCGTGGGTGCCGGCGACGTAACAAATTAAATCAGTCTATTACGTTTAATGCATGATTATATTTGTTTATTATAACTGTTACATAATTTATTATTTTCGAGAAGTTTCCGCATGTTGTAAATATTGTATAGTGTAATATATTTTAAGTAATATAACTTATTTCAATGCAGTCTATTCATTTTATAGTATTCATTTATTTCAACAGTGAACCCGGTAAATATTTTCACAGTAATTCTCAGAAAAAAATACGATTAAAATAGAACGCATTAACATTAACATATAAAGTACTATTAATATTTTGATATTATGAAATAAAACGTAATAAGGACTCGCTTTAATTCGTTTAAATGCCTCATATCACTATAAATAATCAAAATAAAGAGCGATTACAAAATAATCTTACTAAAATTTTTCATTTGTTATTTCGACGCCTTTCACATTGATTACATAGCTTGGTAATATAATAAAATAAATGCAAATTACTTTAATATTAAAATGACTGAATACATATAAAACACATTATAAAATATTGTGTATATGTAGTGTAAGTACTGTGTGGTGGTTTTTGATAGTAATACGAGAAAATGAGGACGCTCTGGATTGGACAACTGCTCACATTATCAAGGTATAATTAAAAGACAAAGACAACAACTCCGCGATACCCTTACAAACATTATATATAATTTCGCATAGTGTTAGGTTTATAATCTTAAATCACATCGTCATTTAACATCAGGTGGGATTGTAGTCAAACGCTATAAGGTAAACCTATAGAGTATTAAAAAAAACCTCTCGCAACTGGCTATACAAGAAACATATAATTAATAAAAAATACATTACACGTGTTTCGCTCCTTCTCGTAGCATCTTCAAATCGATGTTCATTATTCCGATGCAAGCGGGCGAGACGAAACACGTGTTATCGATTTTAGTCGTTATGCGTCAATCTGCAACATATTTTTTATTAATATGTTTTTAAAATTTTATTTACATCTTTTATTTCTTTTTTTATCATTTTATGTACACATACTTTTTATATTTTACAGATAAATATCAACAGTGTTAATCGACGACAGGTTCAACCATCTGGCAACATGGAGTTTAACTGCCGACCAACGACGCCTTTTAATTGCTTTTAGTCGTTTCAGTTGCAGTAAGACGTGACAGTGACCAAATAATTTTAAGCCGATGTGCGAAGTTACGTCTACCCTAATTTTTGTTACTTAGTGTATGGTGGCTTCAATTCAGACAGTTACAGATTTTTATCACTACTTATTGACCATATTCAACGAAATGACGAAAGTGTTGCAACTGTTTTTATTATTACTGGAAGAAATAGAAAAATATCCTCAATAGAAATAACAAAGTATATCAAAATACACTAAAAATAATTAACTGTTATATTAAAGATAATCTAATTAACATTAAATTACGAAATAAAAGCACAAAGATTTATTATTAATATAGGTTTCAGCCTAAACTGGTTAGGTAATTAAGCTCGTCTAAATTATTAAGAAAGAAATATATTTGATCTGTCCCACAAGCTGATATTTTTGGAAAGTGGAAAATAAATAACCCGCCGTATTAAAGTTTTTATAATTGTCTGATATCATTGTGATAGATTTTAAAAAAGGTTTCTCATTTCCCGCAAAAATTGCAGCCTTCCATTATCTCTCCATAATATTCGTATTCGAGCACAACTTCCCCTCATGCTGGTTGACCTCTCATTTCTTTTCGTATCGCTTTAAAGAAATAAAATGACAAATGCTCATTTGTGAATGTTCCAATATTTCACGTATACAAAACAGAAAATGTGAAGAGGATCCTAAAGCTAAGTAAGCGTATTTCGAGTCTGACAATTTGGCTACGTCTAACTAAAAATTAAAAGATTGAGTACAAATTTCGGGTGCTATAACACAACTATAAGAGTTTAGCGATAACTTTTCAACTTAATGGCGATAGATAGTAAATCGGCTAATATCAAATATCATGGCTATATTTTCAACACAACGTTTTCCTTCACCGAAAACTGTGACCCGTCATAGCATTCGAACCAACACTGAGCCATTGTCGCTTCATAAATGATTACTTTGCCCTCATTAATAAAAATAGAGGACGCGATTAAGTAATTTAAAATACATTGGAACATTAACACGACATTTCAATAACGTGAGCATTTGTAACATTAATATACTAATAAATGATTTCGAATTAAATTATTCACACGATACAATTTTTACCTACTTTTATTGATATTTTATGCATGTAACTTTCGACAGCGTTACGCACTGCTTAACGCATGGGCTTTAAGTTATACATAGTATGATAAAATATTAAAACAAGAGGACATATGTAGACGAAGTTATAATCTATACGTTTACATAATGAAGTCATAAATTTTGTCGCATTGGACACATCACACTTGGAAACTACAGAACTAGTGTAAATAAATTTAATTCAAAAGGCGATTAAAACACATTTCATATCCATGATTTTTTAAACACATTCAGTAAACTATATATCAGGTAATTTATATATATAAGTAGAGTTATAGTTAAATATTCTAGATTATATTTGCCATTTTGTTCAATTTTCCATAGTTTAATTTTAGTTTTTATTAATGAGTTCATATTGACTTTTTCATTTAATCTTTTTTATTTACTTTTTTTCTTTTTCAATGTTTCGTCAATGCTTAATATTACAGAATTTCATATCTTAATGTTGTTAATAGTGTAGTTATATCCATGTGATAAAGCGATTTAGATTGTCAGTCTAGTATACTCCTTAATCTTCTTCTTAACCTTATCCCACCTATGTAGGGTCGGTACAACATGTTTCTCATGTTGTGATGTATGATTTAGCTTGATTTTTACTATCGGCCGCGTGCGCTTCACGTCAACCCTCCTTGGGATTATTTTGTAATACCACTATATATATGAACAATATGTGACAATTGATTTCTCTTCATTTACTACAATGATCTGGGCTAAAGAGATGATTGGCACACAGTACACAAAATTATCATTTTTGCAAGAACCACATAGTGTAAAAGATCAGACGTACTTTTCTTGTTATTACTCACTGGTTTTTGTTAAAGGATAAAGTAGTCGGTATTCTTTCGGTGTATTTTTTATCGAATAAATCAAACTTATATACAACAAACCATTACAAAATATAAAATATTGACATTATAACTGAAAATTAAATCCTAAATACTCCGTCTTATTATTGTTAGTTTATTATTCATTGGACTGTAAACTATTGGATTATTCATAAATGTAAATATAAATAAATATAATTTCCTAATTACCATAGGACTTGAAGCGGTCATGATTCGGTGACAACGGTAGTACAGCGAGGAACAAAAACATCGTGACGCTGTGGTGATAGAACTTTTTCTTATACCCAACTGGCAAGCTACCATCCTTAGGACGAAAATTTCTCGTCAAATATCTCTAGGTGTTATTCCTCTAGGTTTATCGTGTTTACTATCTTGGACCACACCGTCATTCAACATCAGGTGAGATTAATGAAATGCTAAGATTTATAAAGTATATAAAAAACTGCCATTCACGAGATATAGCCTGCAATGTGAACCCGGTATGGTTATCTCTAACAAATTTGTATGCCCTGTATAATCGCGGCTACAATGAAACAGCTTGTGATAGTTGCACTGGCAGCCTTGGAAAAAGTTTGATGATGTGTTTTTAAATTAAACATAATTTTAGAATACATCGCGAAACCCAATTATTTACCTTTGAACGTGTTAATTCATATGCCAACGAATGGTCCTATGTCGTACATGCACGGAACAAATATTTCTTTTTCATGAACCCTTGTCTGCGTTCGTTGTGTATTTTACATTTAACACTAGATGGCGTTTGCGATCTTGTACTAATGAAAGTAGTTATGAACTACATGTTTTATTGGAACTAATTGTAAGCTATCTTTAATTTTTTTATTATTACTATTTATCTCTTATTACCCTCATACCGATTTTAAATCACAACTGTAGATTTTACTGCTTAACTCATATGGTAAAGGGTGATGACATATGGCCTCGTCAATATGCTGAAGTCTTATCTATTAGTGGAAATATCATCAAAACCGGTTCAATTATATCGGATTATCTCGAGACACATAAGGGATACTTCAATTATATTCTTATGTATAGGTTAATTGTAACCAATCTAGTTTAATCACTTCGCTAATTTAGAATAAAAATACATTCATTACAATAAAATTAATTCCTTCGAAACTCATATTTATTTATTAAATTAATAATTCGAGTATATAAATTGATTTCAGGCATAAACATATTTTTTTTCTTTTAATTATTTAATGGACAAAGAACATAACTCTGTCGTGACTTCGATTGTGTAAAAGTAACTATTTACTGTTCAAATCTGGTTAATATGAACGACAGTCTCACGATGGCTGTGTTAAGAAATAAATAATCGCTTTGATTGGTCCGAAAGGTAATAACTGAGACGAAATAATACGAAAATATGATTAGGAAATGTTTTCATAGTTTAAATTTAAATAGTTCCATTAATTTTCATCAATACATTATTATATATTTTTTTGAGAAACGCAACTTGTCGTCATATTCATTAGGAATAAGATTATTATCATGATGGCGACTTACTTGAAGTATGCAATTGCGCAAAATAAAAGAAAGGAGACCAGGCGCATAAGCAGCTGTATCTTCTTTCATAATGCACAAATAAAACCAGTAATACTGTTGGTATCTCTGGTCCCTGATCTACTAAGTATCTTTTTGATGTTCCGAACAGGTTATAGAGACGGGCTGTCTTAATTTTTAATTATATATTCATCAAGAGTGTTCTATTGTCTGTCTTTTTGACACATGCGCTGGGCTTCGGAACTACAGTTTTATAGTAAATCAAATTTATTTACAAACTCAGAAGTTTGCGACATCTTTGGCTTTGCTGTACTGTGAAGCCGTGGAATAGCCTCCCGCTTTGTTTCCTGCTTCTTATGAAATCAGGTCTTTCCAGCGTAACATGAATAGGCATTTACAAAGGCAGCCATCACAGCCGTAACTGGCGTTGGATTGTTTATTTCTCTGTGGTAGCCATTGATTTTTGGATTATACTATTCACACTATCTGTCGTGATACTATAAAATGCCAGCGTTATATTATCTGCACTCCGAATATGTCTTATTACAAAAAAGTTAAATATACGTCGAACACTTGTTTAAAAAAGTTTGATCACAAAAGAGTGTCTTTAGAGTGTTAAGAGATAAATACTATTTACATTTAAACATTATCTAACACTTGTCTAAGTTGATAGTTCTTGTTTTATTATTGTAATTTATTGTATTTACATTTGCCGGCAAAAGACGTTTCGTTGTTATTTATGGATTTCCTAGGTATAAATAATTTGGAAGATGTAGATAAATTAAAGAATTTTAGAGATATACAAGTAAATCATAACACTACTGTATGACAGTATTGACATTTGACAATGTACTTAATCTCAGATTTTATTGGTGTTCCACTTTACGCATTTAGACGTAACATATTAAACTTATGTATTAATTATTTTAACAATTACATCGTTTTTTTAACGAAAATTGTCAAAATAATGATAATCAATATTACTTCAAATAAAATAAATTTTGTTATTGAAGATCTGAACAAAATTATTATTGATAAATTCAAATTGTTTGCAAAATATCTTAAGCCAGAAGTTAAAAACTTAAGCCAGATGTTTAACCAGAGACCGCTTATGCTTTTGCAAAAAAGTATTTTAAACATTTTAAAATGATAGACACTGTTTAGTAAAACTCGTGTTAAACCCGTGTTATATCTTTTTTTTTGTAAAAGTATACCGATACACTACAACTTACTTAGCTATTTAATGCTAACCAGATATTTGATTAGTATCTAGCGTATACCTAATCCGCTGTTTGCATTGAGCGCTGCTATGAAACAATTGGCTGGTTAACCAAAAACAATATTGCTCACGGCCCTAATGTAATCATTGTTCACCCACACATATTGTATATAGGGTAAGGATACTTTATTAGGAGATTGTCGAAATAGAATAAATAACTCCTACTTATGATTTACTTCGTAGAAACTGGAATAAATTATTTATTTAACTTTTCATTTCGTTGTGAATTACAACTGGTGTTGTTATACAAATATTTAATAGACATTATTTATCGTATATCTACAACAACATTCTTCGCCTACATGTCAAAGAATTTATGTATACTATGTTTTATAGCGAAGGTTGGCGCTTATTATTAAAATTATATTTCAATAATTATTATATAATGTCATAAATGAAACACAGTTTAAAATAAATTACCTTAAAAATGTGTAGTTTTATGAACCCACGATGTAAGTAAATTTTTTTTTCCGATCGTAGGTAAAATTTTCGGAAAACTATTTGATTTAGGGTATTAAAATAGTTTTTAATTCTAACTTAATAATTGGAATAATAATAGGAAATCACTAGTAGACAAGATATCCAACTATACATTTTAATTTCAATCTGCAAGATGATAGACACATTTTAAAAATTGAGCACAATATTTATTTAAATCATTTTGAATTGACCCATGGCCGCCGCCACAACTAATTCAGACAAAATACAAAAGCGAACTATATAGTGACCTCGTAAAATTTTCAAGTCGTAACATGCATTTTTTTTATCTATTAAACTTACTGAAATGTAGGTTTCAGATTAATGTCGAACTAAACCTAAGTAAAAACAGACTACATATCATTACGTTTATCCATTTGGCCTAAGCAGTAATGTTATAAATATTAAGTAGTAAAAACCAAAATTACGATTAACAAAACCTTACTAATATAATAAATGCGAATGTGAGTGTGTTTGTTTGTTATGCTTTCAAGCCTATACTACTCAACCGATCATCAAGAAATTTTATATTACGTTGTCAGTAGTACTACATAAAAAAGCATAACGTACATTTCAGCTAGAAAAAAATGTTCTATTTTTACTACACTACAATATAATCTATACTCTTTGGAATAAAAGTACTTTCTAAGAAGGTTTTTATCATCTCCATAGTAGTCGAAATTCATTCCAATGTAAAGTAAATATATTAGGTAAGTAATTTCATACTAAAACTTTCAAATAAATCTTATTCGTAAATTAAAATGATTTCACATTAGGTATATCAAATTGGAATACGGGTCCAATTCACAATCCATTTACCTTATCATAAAGTCCTTGGACCGATTGTAACGGAAAATGTAACGAAAGCTTAGAAGGTTATCTATTGGCTATTATATCAGAATGTCAATAAATAACTTTATATCGTTTGTCGGTATTGTTTCTGATCGTGGCTATTTGTAAAGTTATAATACCGTTGGCATTTGTTCCGGGCCCTTTCGAAATTACGCGGTGACACATTATTGTATTTCTATTCATTTGTTTTATACCGTTAGCCGTATATTATTGTTGTACAGTATTGTTTAATGTAGAAAAACGAGTAAACTGCCGAATTTAGACATATAATTTTTCGGAATTTATACTTATAAAGTTTGAAATTTTGTATTGAAATAGATTTGAAATCAATAATTGGCCTGTATTATTATTAATTCAATAACAATTTTTTATGTATTTTACGTATGGAAACTATTAATAAATAAAACATAGCTAGTCAATCAACATTTTGTGAGATATCACCTGTTCAATCCTTTAGTTATTTGTTATCTTAAGTTTATCTTTGTCCTCTAGCACCTATCAAGTTAAACGTACTAATACGTAAGTGCGACAATTTTTGTTACCTTTTCATTATTAGGTGGTAGAGCTATGCTGAAGCTATTACTGGTTTCAGCATGAATGGATCGGCTCGTCCGGGGTAGTACCACCCTCTCACAGAAAACCGATGTGAAGTAACAGTGCTTGCACTGTTGCGTTTCGTTCGGTCAGTGAGAGCGCCGGAGGCCCACATATATTAAAAGGCCGGCAACGCACTTGCGACTCCCCTGGTGTTGCTAGTGTCTATGGACGGCGGTGATCACTTACCATCAGGTGACCCACCTGTTCGTTTGCCCCCTATAATATAAAAAAAATAAAAAATAACCAAGCCTGTTAATAAATCGCAATCAAATTTGACATAGCAGTGGTCTGAGGTCTAAAGAACGTACACGAATATTATGAAAATACCCTTTATTATAAAAATACGTTTAACCTTTACAACTCTTTTACTAAACACCTTTTATTAACTTAATACACTTCAAAGCATGCACCATGCACTACGTATTTCTTATAGACCTTTTCATCTGATGATTGAACAAGAACTGACTAACCCCCTTTGTCGCTGACGATATTAAAATACGAATGCAATCCATTTCCAGCGACCGATAAGTTGAAAGACTAGACAAATACTAAAAGTGACAACAGGAAGCGCATTGAAGTCCGTTTAAATCATTTGAATATCATTTCAGTTAATAAAGAATATAATAAAGGCATTTTAAATCATTAAAATTAAATCAATTACTAAAAATAGAAATTATCTTTAAAATCAATTACCATTAAAATAGAAATCATGACACGTAATAGCAGGATTATTTTAAGTATTTTATAGGTTTTAGTTTTAGACCACAATCGCACCTGATGTTAAATGAAAATTTGATAGGATTCTAAGGATTCGACACAACAAATTCTTTACATTTCAAATATTACTCAAATATTAAGACATTATACTTATATATCTTCACAAGTAAATAAATATACTAGCAATCTATTATATAACAATATTATTCATATGTTTATATCTATCATACCTATTTAAATAGATTTCACTATCAATATGTTTAGTTACATATCTCTAACGCATATGCATACGGCATTGTTCGATAACGGAAGCATCGTGATGAAACCACAGCATGTTTATAGAGCGTCGTTTACATTTTTATTTTAACTATTAACTGCATTACCTCCGCATACATGATTTGAAAAGTAAAGCACCATATCGATACCATAACACAGATAGTAACCTATACTATGATATTAATCATGTATAGCTAAACTACACTAAAATTATTGTTATGTTTATTAATCCGAAATGGTAAATCACCATTTCCTTACCCTTATCCCACCTAAGTATGGTCGGCACAATACGTGTTTCATGTTATGATATATGATTTGGCTTAATTATTACGATTGGCCGCGCGCTTCTCACATCAAACCTGCTTGGGATTATTCTGTAGTACCATGGTTTTTGTTCAACGTTGACGACCGTTTTAACATAATTCGCCTGCGCGGGACCAGGATTTCATATCACGTAAATCGGTGTATATTGACATTAATTCATAAAGTTGGTATCTTTCGGAGTATTCATTGTCAAATAAATCAAAATTTAATACAATAAACTATTATAATAATATAAGAAATATAATCACTACATAGTATAAAACAAAGTCGCTTTCTCTGTCCCTATATCCCTATGTATGCTTAAATTTTTAAAACTACACAACGGATTTTGATGCGGTTTTATTAATAGAAAGAGTGATTGAAGAGGAAGGTTTATATGTATAATAACATAAATTAAATAGAGGAGAAATACTGTTATTTTTGAGGTTTCTCCGAATTTAACGCCTGCGGGCCACGGGCAGTAATGAATAAATCAAAACTACTGGATCGATTTTAATCATTTTTTCAATTAATGACATAGGCTATATATTTTATACCCGTGCGAAGCCGGAGCGGGCCGCTAGTAGAAAAATAAATGCAAATCAAATGACATGACATGTATGACTAAGTATAATTGACATCACAGTTATTGTATTTATGCGATTACATTATTTTTCTGTGATGAGGATTCAGATATAAAATTATAATTCTCTAATTTATTTAATGTATATTTACGGCGTTTTATACTACTTGTCTGACTAGTTATATCATCAAGTAGCCAACCTATTGGTATATTCTGATCATTGATGATCACTTGAGAATTAATCTCATCTGTTACCGTCCCTAGCCACAACACCACATAACACCAATTGAGATTGCGGTCAATCTTTAGTCTATGCAGAATAAAAAAATAAACATTTCTGTTAAGCGTCTTGCAAAAGTGGACAGAATTATACGCATTGCAATATGCGGAATGCAAATAACTTTAATCGTCGATTGGCTCATTTAACACCATTAGGGACTCGATGTGAATTTAAAAGCATAATCTGACGACGCTAACGGACTACATCTTAAAAGCGTTGAACAAGATTTAGAGTATAATTTATCACGATTTATGTCAATAAAACATGTGATTAGTGTACAATGTTTGTTTGTTTTGCAAAATGTAGTTCAGTTAACATAACGTGCATAAACGTTGCTAAACTGTGATTTAATATCATGTAATTAAAATTTACTGCTAGGATCGTTCAGTTAAATACGAATTAACGAGTAAATGAAAGCTCATATAACATAAAATATAAATAAAATCTGTTCAGCCTTTTCGAAGATTATCTTTAGTAAACAACATACGCTTCAACATAACTTATATGTATAGGTAAAGTTGTTATGCCTAAAGTCGTTTTGTTTTTCACATTTCTGCAACATATCTATGTACGTTACGAAGCCCATATACTTAGTATTATTATACAAAAGAGTTATTTTTTATATACTCTATAAGATAGCGTTTGGCCACAATCTCATATGATGTTAAATGTTTATGTAATCTAAGATGCTCTAGTCACGCTAAACCTAAAGGGGACTGACTCAAATGTCGCTGGCGGAACACACCAGCAGGTGCTTGGTGAAAGATTTTTAACTTGAGAGTGATAGCTAGCTGGCGGATTTAGATAAAGCCTTAACCATCATGTTATGGTTTCATTACGATGTTTTCCTTCACGGAAAGCTCCGGCTCAGTTGCAAGGAATCGAACTTACGTCTTTCGACGTTGTGTCCGAGCACGCTATCAACTGAGTTTGTGAGGCACGCACGATGGTATACATTAGTGCTTCATTAATTCTACTTATGATAATCTATTTTAGCGTAATAAGATTCGCGTTGTTGCATCCAAGGCAACAGTCCAAGCAGAGGTTCGGCCGCTATGTTTAATACTGTTAAACTTGTTGCCAAACGGCCGCCCGCTAAGCCTCATTAATCCGGTGAAACTGTAAAGGCCCATCAGGCCGATAACGTGTGGTTAGTTCGAATAAAAAAAAAATCAACTAAGGCATTATCGCTTTAAAATCACAGTCAAATAACTTTCCGAAGTAAACGATACACATATCTATACCTATTTTTGTTATATACTGTACTTTACTGGTACGCATTACTAGTTAATGATTTTAACGTTGTAATGAATACTTAGAAGCGTGTGCATAACACGTGTAAAAATCATTTTAAAATTACAAATATATCGTTAGAAAGTAACCCTCATTTTCTTTCTTGTCACGTTGGGTATCTGGTAACTGTTTCATGCAGTGAAGTACTGTTATTAGGATTTATTAAATAGAAGTCGTTATTAAGCATGGGACGCCATTAGCACGTAGATTAAAAGTATTATAGATGGTCGAGACTCCAGCCTATCTGTAAAATGAATACTCTAAAATGGCGTTATTATTTTTTTTTATGTAAGGAGCATGTGAATATCGCTGTTAAAGGACAATTAATAAGTGGGTATGATTACTGTTTATTTATTATTATTATTAGCTTTCATAACGCAGCTTCCTTCATGTAGACTATAAGATGTCTAGGTATAGATTTTTCGTCATGATGTAGCATTCTAAGCGCTATGCAATTCAAAAACATGCACCGAGATATCTACAACCTATCAACGGCATCGGCATTTTGAAGCGATGATGACTCAGTGGTTAGCATTTTCGGATACGGCATTAATTGACGTAGGTTCGAATCCTTGCGACTGAGCCGGAGCTTTTGGTGAGAGAAAATATCATGATGAAACTATAGTATTTTTTTTACTGACTAGACTATTATGCTGACAGGCCTTTACAGCTTAACCGGACAACTAAGGGGACGCTTTAGGCATACATCAGACTTTGTATTGTCAACCAGCCCAAGGTTGCACGGTCTGCCTCGGCTTATCAGACTTTGTATTGGCAATCCTACCACCTTGTTTAATTATGAGAACCAATTGCAGAATGCAACACGTCATCGTGTGATTGTAATAAATAGATGACATAATTATCATGCCATAATGTACTCGTATACATTGTTTCAAATTATTTCAATTAGCAGCCAGGCCCAACTTCTACTAATGAAGAAAACTCTTCTTCTGTACTAAAAATTAGATCAAATTTTCCCTTTAAATTACGATCATGACCATGAAATAATATCGCAACTGAACAATTAAATGTGAATCTGCTAATTCTTTTAACATTTTTGCAAAGATCCCTATTGTCTTCTGTCTTACTTGTTCCCTAATTTTTTTATGGTGACTTTTTTACCCAAAGGCCATATTGTTTTAATAGTTTATATTATCTGTACTTATATATTAATCAATAAAATTAATATATTATGCACTTTACTATAAACCTTTATACCTCATTTTACCATACCCTTCATACTCTTAAGGGTTTTCTTCCAGAAGCAATGAAATACTAATATCACTAACTTTATTATAAACATAGAATGTTATTAATGTCAAATTACAAATAATACTAATACGAACAATACTATTTCCCACACAACCCTTATGTATGACTTGGTAATTGATAACTAAATGTAAATTTAAATCAATTAAAATAGCTTAATTCCTCGACTGAGCTCTTATAAATGACTAAAAATCACGCAGCACTTTGAACATATTCATGACCAAAAAATAGTAAGATGGATTATGTATCCTAGGGAGAATGCATTCTACTCGTAATATGAGTTTTAAAATCAAATTAGCAGTTCTAATTGTTACTTACTACAAGGCTACAAACTTCACCTCTTTATTATACCACCATCTATCTATTATATATAATAAATTGAATTGTCTGTTGGTAACGCTAAAAGAACAGCTGTTTACTAAATGACTATGAAAGCATACACGGCACTTAGGACCAAAAACCAATTTTAAACATTTTTGTCTTTCTATCTGTTGTATGTTCTGGATAATCTCCGAAATAATTGAATCGATTTTGAGGCAGATAGCTGATATTATGAAGTAGGTTAGGCTACTTTTATTTTAGTAAAAAATTAGGGTTTCGCGCAAATATAGTAAACTAAAGAAGCAATGTCCAAAACTGCACGCTCTTCATGCGCGTAGATCCTCTGATTAAAAGTGTTTTGCACGCGGTCGGAGTCGCAGTTAACAGCTAGTAGATAAATAAAAGTAATCATGACCCTAATTATCCATCGTACCATTAGCAAAAATACTTAAGTAAGATACTTAATATGACGGAGAAGATAGATAGATATGATGATATGTACGTAGGTATCCCATTATTAATCTTAATTAATGCTAAACACTGTGTCCATTTCGAAAGACCTTAAGTTGTTCACAATTTATTCTCATTTTAAACTATATATATCTTCTTCATGATGGTTATTATTAGCAGATCTTTGAGTGTCTCCAGTGGTCAAATTATCGGACTTTTTAGGATATCTGATTGCCTTTGGTTTATATGACCAAAAGAGTAGATATATGTGGACATACCTATAGGTTTGGTGAATTATTGTGATCATCATCCTCCTTATGAGAAAACGTATGGGTATAACACTATACTAGTCCACCACATATGGGCGATTTCAAACTTGGAAAAATCGTACATTTATTATTATTTATATATCTATATTTCTCCATAAACGTTGGTAGGAAGAGTTCTCAGGTTTAGGTTTCCTCATGATGCTTTCCTTCACTAACAGCCGATAGTGTTACCACTTAAATTATTCGCTTTCGTTATTTGAAAATTCTTACATAGTAATTCCTTGCAATGATTATAAAATGGCTCTGCTAAGTCTTACCATTAAGAGCATAATATAATAAACAATGTACATAGTACTTATATGCAAGAACATTCCGCCGCAAGCAACAGGTCGAGTGTAATGTCTCAGCCAATAAAATAAACATAATATACCTTGCTAATTAACCGAAAGTGATCGGGTGTGATTTGAACAGGACAGGGGCGTTGTCAGAGACCTTGGTTAACCGTGGCAGTGTCAATGGAGCAGTTAGGTAGGCATGTGGTAATAACAACCGGCCTGAGTTACGTAAAACACTTGTATTTATAATTCCCACGTATATGATTATCTGCATACATTGTACGGGTTACACTATTTTACTTGGTCTACCGGATACAACGCCCGAGTTCACACGGTTGAATTTATTATTATATTTCAATAGATTATGCTTTGTAAACATTCATTTGATTACTAGAAATATTGAACTGCCCTCGTATAAGCGAAATATATCTTTTATTATATAACCAAAAAAAGGTTGATATACCTACAAACATAGATATTGAACACTTATATAGAGAACTGATAATAATGGCTTGACACATACAAACCAGTAATGTACGAGAATTGAAACAGAGATCTCTCAGATCAACAGTACAGCTACCAATGCACCACGAAACAATTCTGAAGATGTTTGTAGTAGTTACATAGAAAATACTACAAACATTATGGTTGAGTTATTACCTATTTTCAATAAAAGTTCAAACTATAGTATTTCATATTAAATTCAATTTTAGATCTACAAGTTATTGATGGCCATTCACTATATTTTTTTCAACTATAATAGAAGCCATTAAACTAACTTTATCAAATTAAATAAATTTAAGTACGAACATAAATGTATAACTCCTATACGAGTATATATGTATCAAGTCTTTGCAAAAATAAAACTACTGAACCACAGGTATTTATATCATATTTGTTGTGGAATTTATTTATGTATAGATTGTCCAGCTGAAGGTAAAACTCTTTTGAGGTTATAACTTACCGTGTTTGTAGGCTTTTTAAATGATTCGATTTTGTTCAATCAATTTTCTTAATTATACATACTGAAGGTTATTTTGACAAAGTATAATTTTGGGTGGTTGTTTGTTTACATTTAATGGTAATTTCGAATAACTTTAGGTAACTCGAAGTGATTAATATATTGCTATAGTGTTCAATTTTTTTTGGTATATTTTTATATAATACCCGTATAGTTTTTTCTCATGTTTTATGATTTCTTTCTGCACACAAAATTTTATTAAAATGGGTTGAGAATAAATGAATATTTAATTATTTAATATTTTTTTTACGATTTCTATAAGTGCTATTAATATTTCTATAGCATGTCAATTGTTTTATTGTGTACTAACTTTTGCATGTGGTTTCACTCGCATTTATGTAAATTTGATCTATTCCTCGAGAACAGTTCTTTTTTTCGGAATAAAAAAGGTACCAATGTTCTTTGCTGTACTCCTGACAACATGTATACAACATTAACATAAACATTCTCATTTATAGTAAAAAATAGTATTTAGATAATATATAGAGGTTTTAGAAACAAAATAAATGTAATAATAATGTATACAAAATATTATTTAAAATTAAAATTATGTGGTTTTATGAAACCATGATGCTAGTGAAACTTTTTTGCGGAGAGTATGTATTTAATTGAAAATTTTATGATTTAAGTATTAAAATCGCGTTTTTAATCGTTCAAAAAACTGAGCACAATATTTATTGAAATCATTGAATTATTTTAAATTAAGTTATGGGCGTCGGCATATTGGCCTCGGCTGCTGTGCCAAGCGCCTTTCACTTTACCCATACTCCGCGACCGGCTTTAAACGACATGTGATAGATGGACGAAAAAAATTTAGGTGTATAAAAAATGTTTCACTTTAAAAATTCTCTAAGTTAGCAAACTAAGACAATCACTCGTATGAAGTGAGAGAAAATATATTGTATACTTCAGACATATACTAGAAACGAAAGTAAATACTCTTCATGTTTGTGTGAATAGCGTTTGCTTCGCTTCTATAACAAATATTGTAAACAATCGTTTGATTCGACAAACAATGCTGTTTTGCAAATGGAACTGCATCGATCGACAATCACTATTGCGTTATTTTTGTACTTAATATATATAAGACAATGCGATACAATTAAAGCATGCTTCCTATCTATCGTGCCCTAACACGGATTTGTTTTGAATGGTCACAGCGATTACACAATTGTCGATTCAAACGTGCCTGGTCAACGTTAGATATTGAAACAATTCTCAGCTTTGAACCGCATGTTTTGCATTCGTAATTCGGTTTTATCGTAAACTAATCTTATAGAAAGTTGTAAATGTAAATTTGAACCGTAAATGCATATTTTTTTATCTAAATTTCAACTGTACTTGTATTTGTATGTACCTGCACGTCTAATTGTCTACTTATGTAATTTTTACCGGAGTTCGCGTGGTATTTTAATAATAAGGGAGACAACTTAACTGTTGAAACTACTAAGGGCATGCTCTTAGGAAAGTATTTGAAACAATTTGACTATTAGGAAAGTATTTGAAAAAATATATACACAGCAAGTAAATAGGTATGTTATACAAAATATTTTGGGGTGCCAGTGTATAAATTTGGGTAGTATAAACGTCACAATAGCAAAAGCCTTCTTCGACACATTTATTTCGATCTTTTACGAAGAAAAAAAACTGATACCGTGACTTTCTTTACAAATGTTAAAAGTAAACTCGTTCAAAAAAGATATCAATTAATATTAGAAGTATGTATATAAGCGATTGAAGTCCGAAAGTGTACCAGACTGTGAACCAGAAGATGATGCCCCGCGTATATAAAAATTATAACTAACCAATAAATATTATATCATAATTTGAAATATGTTAAGTATTGATTAAGAAAGACTCGTTAGTATTAATTCCACATATCGAAAATATTTGTTACTTTCATATCAAAATGTTAGGTAATTCAACTAAGAATGTTATTATGTAGTTTGTAAACGTATTCAACGACTTGCAAAATAAAATATGCATATTTTTATAAAGGAAATCAAATTCAATATGCGATGCTTTATATCCCATATACACTACATTGTATTATAAAACAAAGTCGTCCGCCGCGTACTTTCTGTCTGTATGTTCACGATAATCTCGATAACTACACAACGGATTGTAATGCGGTCTTCAGCAATAGATAGAGTAATACATGAGGAAGGTTTGCGTATATAATTTGTCAAAGTTTTGTATAATTGTTGAAATATAACGATAATAGTTGGAAGTGTTGGAAAAAGTCAAGCCGCTTGGGGGCCTTTAATCGAAAACGCTGCCTAATTCTTTCTAGATATAACAAAACAATGCATAGTGCATAGTTAGTGCAAAGATAGCTTACTATACCCATCTATCTTCTTAAACACGGTCACATTCAATGAGGTAATTGGAAGGCTATTTAGACGGATAAAGTATTAATTCTTATCAAATTGAATACATTAGTTACCTTAATCATTTCATGCACATAATATATATATTTTTATTATCAGAGCAGTATAACGTCCGCCGGGCCTGGTAATTTGTTATAAACTAGTTGATAACCGTTCGCTTGGTTGGATGGTTTTATATTTTGTAGTCCTCACTAAACATTTTGACCGTTCTGAATATAGCTGTGCAGAACATAAATGTAGGTATAAATACGTATCATACTATATGTACACATTGAGACAACTTAAGGATAAATAAATGCCAATTTTAGATTCTTATAGTAATATTTCAACTTTGTTTTTCATTAAACTCTTGACTGTATTACGCGCAAGTCCAAACATACAGTTATATTCAAAGCAGCCTAAAAAATTGACGAAGGACTGTGTCTTTGTGGTGATTGATGGACAAATATTCATTCAAAAGTATTTTCATATTTACGTTTTACTATCGTAAATTCGCCCAGTATTGTACATATTTTCATTAATCGACGTCTAAAAGACTTAAGCATTCAGACTTAAACATAGTTTAATTTGTAGAGAGCCCATAAAAATAGATTAATAAAAAATTTTATTTCTTAAATTGTACATTTGCCTGTAAAATTTCTGGATTTATAAGGAACATTTAATTAAAAAGAATTAAGAATGAGAAAACTCCGTTGAAACATATGTATAAAGAGTTTTATATACCAGTCTGACCTATTATAAATCTTATTGCTACGAATGTCGTTAAAATGTTGAAGGGTAAACTATTATTAAAGTATGAAATTAAATCTTTGTTAGCATAAAAATGGTTCTAGAAATTAGAATGATCAAAATCCAATTTCCATTTCCAATTCCAAATTCCAATTTTCATTATTTCTCCATAAAACTGCATCAAAAGAGAACATCGTATAAAGAGTTATTACATTTTATGGATATCGTTGCAAAATAACAAAAAACGTTATCTGAAACTGAAAGAATAATAACTATTTTTTTTATATATACTCCCACTTCTACATAGTTAATAAGGCCCTATCGAAATAGCCGAACGATTTTGTAAGATATGCGGTAACAATAACAAGCAATTGCGACCATGAACTGTGCTGTATGAAATATCGAGAGAATCGAACAGGTGTTACGGTATGTAATCCAAATATCGTTTATTATTATATACATTTCTTATTAGATCAAGTTTGAGCAAATAAAGTCGAACGGCGAACGACCTTGTCCTCGAGGTAAATTATATTAAAATTAGGTGGATAAGCGTAGATAATAGAATACGCATATATTTCTATTTTAAATAAACAGGAAATCTATCATTATTGCGTAAAAGTAAATTGCTACAATGTCATAATTATTTTAATATAATAATGATGTTAGGATTGATAGTGGCATAATATTTATTTAATTTATGCGTTTCGTTTTTTTAATAACATAAGCAAGTCGTTATAAACGCACATTGGTTATATTTACATACAAACATAAAATTGTATACAAAGTTTATATGTATTACTAATTATTTCGAATATTTAGCCTTTCAATGCTATAATAACTATTACATTTGTATGGCCGCAGACAATAATAACTTCTTAGTTTTTGTCTTACAAATGATTTGTATGAAGTGAAAATAACTTTTGGCACATTGGACTGTAAACGAAAGTATCCGTGACGCTTTGAGTGGTGACGCTAAATCGAGGATACTCGGCTCGTCTCGACATCAGGCGTGCTGGGGACAGTACGGTAGCGCTCTGAATCATGTGTACTCCTCGGCTTCAGTGGATATCAACCAAATTTACTGTCTAATAACACCGGCCGACAAATTAAAACTTTTTGAACTTGGTTTGATTTGAGTGAAAAATATCACTAAATTATAGTATTTTAAACACACAAATAGCTAGTATTTACTTCATCACATCAGGTTTGTTTAGAATAAGGAAGAAGCGATTATTTTAAAATTTAAAAAAAAAAAAAATTATTATTTTACAAATAAATATATTTTAACATTTACAGCGAAAATATCAAGTACAATCATTACCCTAGGACTATTTTGAGTGACGTCTTTTACGTTTAGCTATAAAATTACGTCTGAGAGTTATTTTTTTGTGAGAATCGTCAATAATATCACGTTTCAGTGTCCAGCAATAATCAGCCATCATATTTACATTCCATCGACCTTGGTACCTTGCTTCCATAGATTTTATGTCTTGGTGAAATCTTTCTCCCTGTTCTTCACTGTAGTCACCAAGATTATAGGGGAAAAAAATCTAGATGTGAATCTAAAAAATGGTGTTTTATACTCATATTGCAACCGAATTTTTGATACTTATTTAACAAGTTTGCCACAATATTTCTATAATCAGGGTGTTCATGAATCGGACGTGTAGCTGAGGTTACATTTGCGTAGACTATCTTATTTTTATTTATAGCGTTAAAAGCTTTTACATTACTGCAGCAAAAATAACAATATTCAATATGATTTGTCTGTTCTCTCCATATCATAGGTCTACCAAAAGGTAGAGATTGTCTTTTACGGTATGACCAATTCCTCAAATGTTCGACACAAATCGTACAAACTAACTGCAGAGTCCACGATTTTAGTTGTAATTTGAAGCCAAAATAAGCATTATAGGTATTTTCTACAAAATCAGTTAATTTCTGCTTTGAAGTCATAAAGTTACCACAAATATAACAAAACGTATCCGGACTATTATGACATTTTCTTGATGACATTATGTTTTTAGGCGTTTTTCAGCCACAAATCATGAATTTAATTCATTAAATACCAAAAGTAAAACGTAACAATTATTGTAAATAAACACACTGATCTCAGTAAAAAGTTTGTAAACAAAGTAACTATAATGGCATATCTTTATGTAACGCGTTTTTTTTAGGCGTGTCGCTATTTTCTCGTATATATTTATATATAATAATATATTTTCTCACGAGAGGCCGCTCAATTCGAAGAAAGTGCGCCAAAACTTAATAAATTAATTTATTGTCACTGAAAAATGTAAAATAGCGAATATATAAAGATTATAAAAAGCCTGATGTGATACGATAAAATTAGGTTGAATTTCGTAATCAGTACCGTGGTGAGTCTGTGAAGGAATACATCGTGATGAAATAATAGCATAGTGGTAGGGCTTTTTCTAAGTCCGCCTGGCTACCTACCTCTCTCGAGTTGAAAATCTGTCGCCAAGGACCTGGCCAGTATTCCGGTGATTACACTTGAGAGCCAGAATCCTCTAGGTTTCTCGGGTGTTACTATTCTAGACCACATCGTTATTTAACATCAGATGACATTGTGATTAAAAGCGTAAACTTATAAGTATTGAAAAATAAATGGATAAGGCTGTGCCATCCTATATTATAAATGCAATAGCGAGTTTGTCTGTTTATTTGTTAAGGTCTCACGCCTTAACTACTAAACAGCCTCTCATGAAATGTTGCATAGACGTGGTGAGGAGTATAGAAAAGGATGTAGGGTACATTTCATTCAGAAAAAAGTACTATTCCCCAGGAACGGTACAAATCTACATTGACGCGACTGAAGTCGTGGGTAAAAGCTAGGCCATTATAATACAACTCGCTACTAAGTGACAATGTAGCAAATTAACTTTTACACTGTTTCACCGATTACAATGATAATTACTTTGTGTAGATATTTCAAGATTATTTTACTATGGCATATATATTACTATGGCTATATTGTAACAAATAGGAGACAAAAATTTGCAAACATATGAAACCGTGGATACAGATAATAAATACTTCATATGTTTATGTATTTTATGTTTGACGACAATTTCACTCACATAATCTTCTAAGCTTATTGTTTTTTGGTGTTCTTCGCTAATTCGCTAATATTCGTATATTTTATCTTATGTTGTAATCATTAATTATCTATATAAATAAAAATCAATTGCTAAATGTGAGTAAGCGCATCACTTCAGAACGATGTTTAGCTAATTATTTTTGTTGTTGTCTATGTACCTAGTTCTCAGAATAAGGTTTGTATGAACGAGCATGTTTTAATAATAGTATAAATTATGAAAAATTTGGGTTAAAAAATCTTCATATACAAAATGAGCGAGTGAATGAGACAGTAGAGAAATCGTTAAAGATATTGACAGACTTCAGTTGTTCAATTGCCATTTCATTATATTAAATAGTCGCATTATAAAGATAAGGTATGGTCTCATTTTCTTCTTTTGGTTAGTTGAGATCAATGCGCGTATGTTGCAATGTACTGCACCGGCCCAAGCCGAGATCCCACTGGCCCTTGTGCTTGTTGCTCAATCGGATGAGTGCCTTAAGCGCTCCCTTTAGTAGTTCAGTGAAGCTGTGAAACCACGAAAAGGTGTCACCAGCGTAGGTCAGTTAGAAGAAAAATATCATTTTCTTCCTTAGTATTTCTATGAGAAGCTGGGGCGGACAGTTAGTTTATTATGAACATTAAATATAAAGTTAATAATCCCTCTTAGCTGCTGTAAATTTCCTTTTCTATTTAAGCTGTCACTTATTAACTTAGATTTATATTTTCTAATGAAATAAGACAAATAATACAAATTTAAAATGACACAATAGTATATTTGCTTTGACGGCATAAATGATAAATTGCAACCCGTCAACAGCTTTACTTAAACATTACTTAACGCGTAACGTCCATTTCAATAATCTAATTTAAATATTATTAAAGGATTAGTTTCTGCGATTTAATCATAAATATTTACTATATACTACTGTGTAATTTTTCAATCGAATTTCAAGTGATAATTTTCGTGTATATTTCTCATCAGATGAAACTTTATTGCAGAAAACTAATGATAAAATTCGAAAGTCAATAATTTCCTTTGTTTGAACGTTATATACCGCTTATGGAATAAAATGTATGTATAATATAGCTACGTTAGTGTTAACTACTCTAATCAATTCTCGCTCGCAATTGAGAATAAAAATAGTAGGTACCTGGAGCTATTAAGAATATTTTTTTAACTACACAGCCACAAATCTCCATGGAAAGTTCTAACAAGGGAGCAGCCATCTTGTTAAATCATTGAAATTGTCACAAGTCACTTGCTCAAGAAATGGCAAACACGATTCAAAACCTTGAACATATTTTCATAAGAAGAAAATCGCTTAAATCAGAAAAGATTAATTTAACACTTTGAAGAGGACTGGATTACCAGTAATGAAAAAGAAAGAAAGAAAACAACTACCTTTATAACGTGACGTCACTAATCACTAAGTAGACCGCTAAACAAGAGAAACTCATTGATTTAAGCACAACGTTTATATGTCGTAATATCGCCGCTTTAGGCTTGTTTGTATAGCGTATCATATCAACTATCGATCAATCAAAACATAATGAGTTTTATCTAGTCTGCTGGAAGTTTCAAAATATTACGCTAACATAATAATTAGGACTTACTTTCGTTTTTTTTATTGAAGTAATTACATTTAGTCCAGTTTATTTTAATGGTACAGCTTCTTTAGTGGTCAATATAATTAGGTAATTCAAGCCGACTGTTAACTATTACAGAAGCAAAACTTTTAGTAAACATAATTATCATGGTCGGTCGAAGTAAGGGTAAGCCGTTGAAATAAAATATTGTTGATTTTAGGGGAAGATAGTCATCATGGTCGGTCAAATAACGGTAAATCATTGGAGTAAAGGGTTCTTGACTTTTAGTGACGATAATCATCATATTCTGTCAAAGACCTGTAAGCTGTCAGAGTAAAGAGCTCTTGAGAGAGTACAACGTATAACAACTCCGAGTGTGATTTGGAAGGGAAAATTTATGAGATTCGGCTAGAGATGATTGGATGCAAAAGGTCGTGGATACAGTAGTACAATTTTGGAGAGGCCTATAGTTCTAATGGTATATTTTGAAAAAATAACTTACCTATGGGAAACTTCACTTTGCTTTCACCTACGGCTTTGGTCGCGTTAAAATAGATTTGACATATCGTTGGAGAATAGTATTTATTCTATTTGAAAGTTACCCTGTGCCTTTCTCTGTACTCGTGATAACGTATATGCAAAATTTCTTGCTGACCAGTTAAGTATTTAAGGCGTAAAGCTGTAGTTAGGATAGCAACTTCTGACAGAAACTCGAATATGGTCTCTTCTTCTGCCTAGCATTTCCCGGCATGGTTCCAGGGTCCGCGTTCCTACTTAACTTCTTCCACTTTGCCCGGTCTTTGACATCCTTTTCTGTGAGGTCGTTCTCTTTCATGTCCGCTATCGCAACGTCCAGCCAACGTTTTATGAACCTGCCGCGAGACCTAAGCCCTTGTATGGTAATGTTGAGATATGTATTCCCGACGGAATCTTGTGGCCTGCGGCTTATCTGACCATACCATACATAGACGAAATGTAGTTGAGAAAAAAAATCTAATTTGTGTTAATTCAAAAACTATATTCGTCATTCGATAGCCGTCTAACTTTTAAAACGAATTACGAAAAGAGGCTCGACGCAACATCATCTATAATATCGATATATTATAAAAGGCCTTCAAAAGTTACGTTCGAGAATGTAAATTTTAGTTGCATCACTATTTTGGTTTTTGGAAATTACAACACACTATTCACGTAATACATATTAACAATTCAGTATGCAACAAACACGTTTTGTCTTACATTATACTAGATTTTCTTAATGGCTGCATTCGAATTTTTAGGCAGGTTTTTTTTTCTTCCTATTAATTTGTTACTTAACTATATTCAAATCGCTATAATATAAAAATGATATTATATAAATAGTTCGAATATAAGTTATTCGACGTTCAAAGAAATTAAACAATTCTTGAATTAGTACACAGTATTTCTTAAGTATTAGTAACATTGGCTTGTAGGTAAACTTTACCATCTTCGTTTAATTGATTATGGAATATTTCGATTTTTTATAGACTACTACAATATAAACACTGTTTTTCAGAAAGTGATAAATTATGTTCGACTATTTGGTAGTGTTATTTAGAAGGTTTTCTAAACATATAAATAAAATTAAATTGTCCGTTGTTTGTTTATGGCCATAACCGAAACGGTTGAACTATTTTAATGAGATATTTATTGGCAAGTAGAGAACTTTCAGAGTATTGCATATAATTACGAGTTTTCATAAGGGTTAAGCAATAATTATAAAACAAAATACATTTTAAAGTAATATTTGTTAAGTTATATAATGCCTATATCCTTTTTTTTACATGGGAAAAATCTTACACAAGATTCCCACGTAAACGGCAGGCAGCGGAGGTGAGGTATACCAGACACATTCTTAGTGACTAAAAACACCGGGAGGAGGGACTGCCTATACATTTCATCCCCTCGACCAAGCAAATGTCGGCCGATCATCAGGGGCCTCTGTCTTGCGGTCTGAGGATTCGGGATTGGTGCCTGCCTTTGACGAACCGGTGGGAGGCGCATCGAATACGAGTGCGTCTCCACTTTCAGGGACTTGCACATCGCTGTCAGTGCGACGGACATGCCCGAGTTCTTCGCTTCCGCTGTTACGGCGGCCGGGGCTCGCCACTTCTCAGACACCGACGTGCCGTCCAGTTCGTCGATACGTGTATTCTTAGAAAAAGAACACAACTTACAAATGGGAACCTAAATTTAAACTAACTAATTATAACTGCGCAGAGACTATATAAATAAAATCCTTTTTATTTTATTGGTAGGTATATATTTTCTACATGAAATTAATTAAATTCGAAATATTACTTTTTACTCGATATAAGAAAAATAATTCTATAAAATCGTAAAGTGGAATTTTATTATGTTTAAACTAGAAAAACCACAAGGAATATAATTTGCTTTTTATTTTTGTTCATTATTAATGTTATGTTATAAACCAGCATTTGACCACAATCTTACTTAATGTGAAAAAAAAAAACGAAAAAATTACCAGGCGTGTGTTAAATTTACGAACTGAGGTTTCCGTTCCACTACACATATTTTTATGGCATGTATTTAATTAAATATCTTATCATATAATTCGTGATATTTATTGCGAGACCAATTCCAATAGATGGGTAATCTATTTCTCGTTTTTCTTTTGCGATTTCTTTATTTGAAGTGTTGGTGACTCAGAGATAACATCTTTGAACACTACGTCGCTCAAAATAATCCTGTAAACCAACTGTTAATCAAAGAAAAATATCCGAAAGGAACTATAGTATGGGCAGGGCTTAATACCCGTTTAGTTAACACGTTCCTTGCCGAGTTTATTTTCTCTGACATGTCATTCAGGCCATTTTTGATATCTTGGCTAAGAGTTGATATATTGTCATACAATATTACATTCCCAATTTATTTCATAAGTAATTATATAGTTTTCAGTAGTTATCACATCGTGTAAATGTAAGTAAGTGAGTAGTGAAGTATCATATCACAATTGTGTGGTACACGTTGCTGAAAGATCAAGCTTAAAATATACCACCAGTGGTACACGTGGCATGGAACGTCGAACTAACCTCGAGTAAGAAATCTATCGCGAAGCACCTAGAGGTGTATTCCACTTGCACTTGAAAGCTAGTCATTCTTCATCCTTGATGTGTTACCATTTTAAGCACTGGAATACAGAATCTTAGGGGGGCTCCGTATTAAAATTTCTTGGGGGCATCTCTGTAACTTCTCAACCTTCAATTATATCGTTTCCTTCACCATATGAGGCTTATAAATTATTAGGACCTACAAACACTATAGTTATATTTATATTTTAATTATTAATTTATTTAGAGAATATTGTTTCTGAACTGTGGGGAACATTTTAAGAATTTTTATATATATCAAGACCTCTGTATCTTGGAGGCCGCATATCATTGACACGGCTGATACGTCAGTAGCTAACTCCCCCGATCTAAAGCTAGTATATCAGCATCTAATATAAAATGAGAGATTGTGACTAATACTAACTAAAACTATAAAGTAAAAAAGAATATTCACACCTCAATCATAACAAGTTTGACGCTTGTGTATGTTACGATTTTTGTTATAGAGCAATAAAAAAAATGTTTCTAGTACTGGATCCCCTTTTTGTGTGTCGTTACGATGCCCGGTATTATAATGCATATTCTATGAAAATTTCAACTAATTATATACTACGAAGTTAAACGATAACTTTCTTGTTTTTGATAAGAAGCCCTAAAAATGATAAAACGCTAACCGTTTACGACTTTGCGAATGAAGACTGTAAAACAAGTTATAATAGCACTTAATGACTATTTATATCTTACAAAAATCAAAGACGATAAAATATATGAAGCAATTGTAATAATTTCAATAATCAACACCGAGAATGTATTTCAGCAATTTCTCTCCTTTTATCATGGGTTCAGTATAAATTTATAAAATATATTTTGTAACAAACAACTTTCTTTAATCATTTAGATTTTCCGCTTAAGCACCTTATCACTTATAAATATCATTACTACAAATGTATTATTTGATCTAAAAAATATCTGAAAATGTAGGTAGATGCTATTAATGTTATAGTTATTTTTTACATATGCTTTTAAAATAATGAACAACTTTGAAATTATGTGTGTAGTAAAAGTTAATAATAATAATCATGAATATAAAATATCAACTAATTGAAAGGTTTTTGTTTAATTACCAATATATGTAGTCAATTAATATGTAGCCCGGCCAAGCCTAAATTGTGAACATTTTGTAATTTTATTAATTACGCGGCCGAGAGATTATATCTAATATTACAGCTAAATAAATGTCTTTTTGTAATAATATTGCACCTAATTAATTCAACGGGTATGTATAGTTTACCTTTATCGGTTTAATGATGTAGATGATAATATCAAAGTACTGTATTAAAAGTTGGCTTAGTTTGCCAACTTAACAAATTATTTTTTAATTTATTAATTTACGTGGATTCTAAATGGCTGATGGTCACACGAGTAATATTATTTACGTTGTTCAGTACCACTTATTGAGTGGTAACTATGTGAGGTCAATTAAAATAGGTCACTTCTCTTAAAAATTTGAGTTGGAGCGGTTTCTGTATATTTGCGCCAACGCTGCAGTTTTGTGGCACAATACCGATAACAGTTATATCTAATCCGATCCTTGAAGAAGATATAACAACTCTTTTAATTATTTACCCACGCATTCTGAATTGTTAATGTACAATTAACGCTTGTTTTAATGTAAAAGTATAATTTACGTTGTGTTATATGTTTCTTTTCTAAATAAATCCCCAATTAATATGTGAATAATGTTTAAAAACATTTAATATCGAGAAGCTGCAAAATGTCTATTTGTCTGGGACACCGTAGTCACTAGAGCGGGCACAGCAAATGTAGATATAGGTATTATTAAATTACTAAACGTAGCAGTAAATAGTAAAATAACTTAGAACAATCGTTATTACGTTAGTAAAATCGTGACTTCATTAACAAAGCCACGCAAATTACTTAATAATATTTAGAGTAGTACTCAGTAATAACTGTTTAATAGCGACGTCTCACTTCGGACAATTAATTATGATTACATAATGCGCTTAATAGCCAGTTAATTGGATTAAGCGTCAGTTACACCGGTGGAGATCATACGAGCTCGGATTAATTCGTGCGTATCGATGCGTGATTGTTCGCTTTGCATTCACTTAACGCAACAAATATTAACTTTTTCACCACACTGTGCACAACGAGGGACAATTTTGAACTTGTATCTATGCCCTATAACGACTTATTAGATTTCAACATACTCGTATGAGGTGCTGTCAGATTCGTCTTAATTGTATGAGTAACAAAGGCATACATACAATATTTAAGAAGCTTGGAATTTCCGTTAGGGCTTTTTAATGACTAACTCGAGCCCGTTACTTCATTCTCGTAAGAATACTTTTATTGTCTAATGAGAATGGATTAATTGAGGGTTGTCTTTATTTTTATAAATTGTTTGTTTTTGACCATTTTGTCATTACTGCTTAACACCTATCGAAAAGCGTAATAATATTTATTCTATATAGTACTGTAAAATTCTATATATGCCATTGCAAATCTCGCCAAAATCGGTTTAGCGGCTTCGGAGATCAGTTCGGACAAACAATAGATATTTCAATTTTATCTATATGTATAGATTCTAAATAAGGTATCAAATAATACCATCAATGAGTCGTTGAACTATATACCAGTTTGGTTACCGTCGAATGATATATTTTATTTACCCTCTTGAAAAATATTCATAATTCTAGGTCGTAATACTTAATATTATACTATAAGATCTTTTTCATCCTCCACAACATGTGTGTTAATCAGTCAGATGACTGACTCATAGACATAATGCGCGCTTCCAGACATTTTTGCAAAGAAAAATAAATATGTAACAGGTATTATATAATGATGTAATTTGAATTTTGTAATTGTATCTTTTTTTTTAACTAAGGTAAATTATTATGTAAAATAAAGTGAATAAAATATTATTTTACACTTTTAAGTCGCAAGTTTGGAAGGCGGTTTGTTTTCTTTGAAAAAAATGTATCTCAAGTTGAGATTCTCAACTGATTTTCCATTTTGTTTGTTTAGTATTAGTGTTATTTTGTTTAAATTGAAAGCCGTTGTTTTCCAAGCAAAAAAGTGCGTGTTTTTGTGACCACACGAAAGAAGTGACAATTTTTTTATAAAAAGTACAACAAAACAAAAAGCCAACATCACGCGGTGTGCCCAAGGGTGCTAAATCACCCGACCCTGCTTAAGTTTGATGTCCGGACGAGAACCGGTGTTTTCAAGTTTTCAACATTCCACCCGGCGCAGTGATTAGCCTTACTACTTGTCGTCATAAAAAAGGCTACGGATCCAGAATTTCAGAGCCCTTCTATAAGAAGTTTCACTTTAAAACAAAACTTAAATAAAAAACGTGATCAAATTTCGAACACGACGTAAACCAGATATAATAAACCTACGATTGGTATGAAACTAAACGTAACATGTTTTATGGCAGTCGGCAACGAAACCATTAATATGACGTAATGCATAATATTATATTATATTATAACTGTGAAAGTATATTTATTTGAACGTTTGTCCTTCAATCACGCTTGAACGACGACGGATTCTAATGAAAATTGGCATAGAATTCGATCATGTCGTGAAGCAGGTAGTACATAAGCTAACGTTTTTTATTACCTAACAAAACGGACGGGTTAGTAAACTCAAATGTAATATTTAATTTTTATTGAAATACTAACTAATCACCACGATGTGACTTCGACAGCGTGGAATTTACCAAAAAATTTTTTATCTCGTGTAACATGTTCATGCTTCTGGAAATGCTTCCTTAGTTTATTGTAATTAATTAGCTAGCCCGGCGGACGTCGTCCTGCCCTGATAATAAAAATATATACATATGTGCATGAAATGCTTGAGGTAACTAATGTATTCGATTTGATAAGGATTAATACTGTATCCATCTAAATGGCCTTCCAATTACCTTACTGTATGTGACTATTTTTAGAAGATAAATGGGTATACTAAGCTATACTAAAAAGCTGTAGCTGCTTCAGTGATGGAAAATGTGGTGAAAGAAAAACATAGTTTGGGACAGTCAAAAGAGGTATGGTAATGCAGCATCATCCCACGCACATTCACAAAGAGAGACAGATTCCTTTTCCTTGTTTTAGCTAAGTTGACTGGTATGCGCACATCACCTAATCGTAAACGAGATATAATAAAACAAGTAGACTTACGAGCGTAACTAATTTTAAATAACCGGGACTTCGAAACGATCTCTGTTCGAACTGTCCTATAACATTTTCCTTTATTATATTTGGAGATGTTCCATGTCCTTATCCTATTTTTTTCATAATTGGATTAGCTGGAATAGAAAGAGCATGAGAATAAATTTTGTTATGATCTAAGGACGCTGTATTAATAACTATTTTAGTAGAACAATCAGCAGTCTTGTTTGTTGCCTGAGCTACCAGTATATCAAGAATCTAAGCTATAACTGTTTAGTCCTAAAATATGAAAATCATACAGTGCCCGCCTTATTTTAGTGTGGTTAGTGACATACTGTCATCTATTATTTGGTGAGGTTATCTAACGTCAATACCTAAAAAGATTAAGAAAACTCAATTCGTAGTTTAAAACATCTCGAACTTATTCCATGACAACGTGTGTGCCAAAACAAAACAGCTTATCTGTTTTTGGTGTAATTTTATACTAAGAAACAATGTATAATTTCTTGGTAAATAGGCTTCAACAACTGACAGATAACATTTGTAAAATATTTATATATTTTTTAGAGAATACGCGTTAAGTGAGATGCATAAGTTTGCGGTTTGTAATTCTCTGCGGTTCCTCCAATTTTTTTATTATTAACACACAAAATTAGCTTAAAGGCCGTGTCTTACGTAAATTATTATATAATGATTATTATGAAACTAAGCAACTATTGTAAAATTATGGAAACGAATCGTGTTATATTATACTAAATATGAAACATCAGTTTTTTTACTCAATTAAATGAGGCCATAGGAATGAAACAAGTGATACATAATATTATTACAAACATAGGTTATTGAGCTCCGATTTTTTTTTGTTACACTCAATAGTTTTTACACCGTTTACATTTTTAACTATTACCCGAAGTCATTTACATGTAGCCCATTTTTAAATCCAAATCCTGACGATCTAAAGCAAAATGGCTTGTTACGAAGTGCTTTAAACCAGAATACTAACAAGTAAAATTCTATGAACTCTTTTAATCCTAACTAATATTATAAATGCAAAAGTGAGATACTTTGTTTGTTTGTTTGTCATGTTTTCACGACTGAACTACTCAACATATCACCATGAAATTTTGTATACACCTTTCATCCGAAACAAACTCTGAGAGATACACGAAATTTAAATTAACCCGAGCAAAGCCAGGAACAAAAGATAGTTCCACAATAAATCTGCATCTTTTACGTGATTCAACAAAAAGCCTTCCATACAGTGTCTATATCTCCAACATTATACGAGAACGTTTATTCGAATTATGAATTATGTGAATGAATTGCAAATTTTATTCATAAAATCGTAAATAACCAGAGTAATAAAACTTGTAATAAATCACCTCGTATTTTTTCTCTGCATAACATTCTAAAAAATGTTTGTCACGTCTCTGGTCTAACATATTCAAAGCTATTAGCGGTCATTAGTTTGACAATAGAACGAAACATTAATCATTTTATTATCTAAGCGACACCTAAACTGGTTTCCGTATATGACCGGAAAACGATTCGTTATATGATTTCACGAATTTTTGTCACAGTTATTTTTCATATGATATGAAAAATAAATTATAATATAAAATTGATTCTCCCATAATATGAATAACAATTTGCTACATATAATTAAGAATTTGTATCACTACTATTTTCAAATAAGAAAATAATTTAAATATCTGTAAATTATAATTCACAAATAATCACTGAATTAATGATTTTTTGTGTATTAAATAACTCTAGTGGTAACAAAATAATTTTGAAATTGTACAAGAATTATAAACCATAATTGTTTTAAACAGAGAAACACCCCATCTGATTGTAAATAGTTACCGTCGACTATCGGCAACTGCAACACCAGAAACGTCATTGTTGTTTTGTTTGAAGAGCATGTTTCAATCCCTTTCAGAACAGCCCCATGTCATAACCCTGAGAGAAAACTGTACCGGGTAACCCATTCCACTATGCTAACGTGCGGATAAATTAGATACTAGTGAGATTTACGGTTGTCGCTCCTTTCATAGGTTTTAAGGTGTGTGGATGAGCAACCAGCCTGCAGCTGGAGGTGCGAGTTTGGAACGGGGACGAGGGCATCATATCAAAAAGTTCTTCAGAACACTATGCAGTGTACATGAGATAAAGTACACATAGAGACCCAATACTTTTGCGTCTAAATTGTAATGACTCTAGACTGCATGTTATTTTAGAATCAACAGCAATGCGATCTATTCGCACCTTCGCACGGAATCTAAAGGAGAAAGTTGTCATGCAGGATCAGAACTCCAAATGTGTGAGCAGTACTCCATACGAGCACATATTTGCGCTTTATAGAACACAAGTTGTTGCTTTGGGGTGAAGTACTCCTTTGCCCGGTTAAGGATACTTTGCTTTTTAGTAACGTTATTTGTTTTTTTTGTAAAATAAGAATATTATTAATTTTAAATTATTCCCACGATAAATTTCTCAAAACGATTTTTACGAATACAGGTAGCCGGGTCACAAATTTTTCGGCCAATGGCTCTGTAACATAATAACAACCGGTACGAATGCGGTTATGCTTCCGGGCATGTAGGATTTCGATTAGTTCATCATAGTTCATTATAAATTTAATGCTTGACCACAATATCACCTGATGTTAAGTGACTCTGTGATATTTGATACACACTAATTCTAGAGGCGGATAAGGGGAGACAGCGAGTTGGTACATACAAAAATATTTCTTTGCTTTATCCCTGAATAATGGAACTAATGCAAATATTTTTGCACCATGTAATATTTGTTTATTACTAGCATGTTTCTCTGTTTTGATTTTTTCTATAAATTCATTATTCTTATAAGGTTCTCACTTAGGACCCTTTTATAAATACTCAAAATTTCCTATTCCTATTTTCAGATATTCAGCAAATAAATGTGTTGAATATAATAAATAAAATAATTATATACAGACACAGTCAAATTTCTTCTTATTTTAATTTCGAAAAAAAGAACTAAAGGTGTTTCAATTTTGAAGGAGGAAATAGGTTACGATTTTAATTAATTTGCTTATATTTATATATTTTATATTTTATAATCATATTGTACTAATTTCAAATAATAACAAAAATACTAAGACGTATACGTATTTGTAATTAATTTAAATTGAATTTATTAAATAGTATGGTACATCTTGACATATCACGATTCGTGACACATAATCTTCGTTATGAGGTGGTGGATATCATATGTAAATTCTGCATGTTGCAAAAAACAGCAGTAAGGACACTGTAAAATGTCTGTGTATATGCAGATCATAACCTAAGTACGAAAATAATAAAAATGTTATAAAGCCCTATGCAGAAAAATTTCATGTCAAAAGACCAGTTAAACATTAGCAACTTAGTATAGGATTGACTAAAAGATTGGCTGATCTTTTGAGATACCAAATCAGATACAAGCTACCTCAAGATCTGTATTAATAAATCTACAATTCTATATGTACACGTAATTTTTTTCTCTAAATTTTCACTGTAGATATATATTATTAGCTTTTCGTATTCATAAAGATTTGACTTAACCATTAGGGGACTTTAGGGACATTTTTTTTTAGCTGGATCAAAAGTACCCTTACCTTATGTTATTTTCTGTATTCCTGATAAAGTGTATGCAAAACTTCATGGCGATAGATGGGGTAGTAGTACGAATGTAGTAGTATGAAATCGTAACAAGCAAATTCACATCCACATTTATAATATTAGCTAAAATTAAAATAAAGGACAATGATCACAACATGACAAAAAAAAAACATATTTTGGTTTTGTCTATTTGTATATCTAGATTTAATTCACAAATGGTTTGGCCTATTTGTAGGTAATATGAATGTAAATTTGACGTATGACTCGGAAACAGTACTCTTTTCCTGGACGAAAAGTACCCTATGTCCTTTTCTGTACCCTTGACAACGTGTGTACAATGACCAATTGGATAGTAACATAGTAATAGTTGAAAGCGCAACAAACAAACTCACATACTCATTTATTTTCTTAAATAAGTTAGTATAAAGAACAATGATTACGACAAAAAAAAACTGTATTTGTCTATTTCTATTTGTATACCTAGATTGAACTCAACATTATTTGACCTATTGAAAGTATATTTATTACACGGGACGTATATGTCATTACTCATATCATAGGTTATTAGAATCATCAATAATACTTTTAGATTATTTTTTTATACTTTATAGGTTAGCGTTTGACCACAATCACATCTGATGTTAAATTATGATGTGGTCTAAAATGGTAGTCACGCTAAACCTAGAGCGAGACTGGCTCTCAAGTGCGGTTGCCGGAACACACCAACAGGTGCTTGGCGACCGATTTTCAAGGTGAGGGTGGTAGATAGCCAGTCGGACTTAGAAAAAGCCCTACCACCATGCAAATTATTACCCAAACCAATCAATCCTAAAAGGTATTTGTGATTGTCAATCCGTTTAGTTGAGATACTGTACACAAGAATTATGTCATTTCGAAATTGATACATTATAGAAATCATATATAGAACTTTTAGAAATTCAAATAACAATAATTAAAATAAATCCGTTATTATTTTCAACTCATGTTTATTGCATTTTGTATACAACCTGTATATATTTCATTCGAGAATTAGTATCTTAATTATAACTAATACTTTTAGAAACAACACAATATTAATAAAAATAAGCAATTATGGACTAACAAAAGCGGGAGCGTCTTTAATGAAGGCTATTGGCAGTTGCAATTTTAATAATGATATACGGAAGACTTTTGTATAATTTGCATATATACGAACGACCATAATAGTTTAGATGACAACCGTTAACCAACATAGTGTTGTAAACGAGAATGGTTACGTAAACAAACAGTTGGTTAGTTAAGCAAAATCGGCCTAAATTGCGTCAGTGTGAAAACTTTAATAGGCTTGTTTATAAATGAAGCATTAAAAAAATGTCGTTATGGTAATTTTAATAACCCAGTAGTCTTGAAGTGAATACTTCGTTAGGCACATTTTGTGTTGTCTCTGAACATGTAAACAAAGTGAATCGTCATCCTCAGCGTCGAATGACGCTGAATCGTGTTTGCTCGGGTCCACTCGACATCAAGTTGTCATGAGCCACGTGGTCATTATTACGCACTATAATAATATTTGTATATTTAGTATATAAGCCTATTCAGTATTTCAAGCGTATATGTACTACTATACATAGAGTTAGTAATTAATATTTAATTTAACGGAACTTTAATATAATACACGTATGTTATTGTGTATGATCAATGTAATATTGAAAGTGCATACGATTTTTGCTATATATTAGTAATAGTGAATTACTTTTTACTTCTATCGTGTAGTCATAAGCAAGTCACTATTTTGTATGACATCATACATAATATTTAAAGTAGTAAAGTTGTACAGTATGTAAATTTTTTGATCCTTTGGGTTTTGTTGTTTGTTTATTATTGATATTTTTTTAATGGTATAAATTGAAGCATGATATAATGATGATAATGTACCACATAGAAAGCAGTGAGAGATTCATAACCTATGAGTAGTCATCACTGTCATCCCAGTCTTTAAGTCTCTCGGCAGCTGGATATGCATTATTTAACTTTTGATCTAGAACATAGAGGAGAAGGCCGAGCCAGTCAACAAAGTTCGATTTCGTATAGCGTTATCTTTGTATATCACAGTCATTGCGCTATGCGATAAAGAGAACGCTTTACAAAACCGAAGCCAGACGATCTTAGTCGGACGTCTACGTCTCACTCTTCTTTCCGACATGCCAAATCAAATATCATCACATTACCCCGGAATGCTACACGCCTGTGCGTGCCGTTATGTAGGATGCTGCTACTGATGTATAGTATTTGCGATGTACTAAAGTAAAGTGATCACGTAGTTGGAGGCTTCGAATTAACTTTTGATAAAAGTTTTATATTTATTTGACATTGATAAATGGATTACTTATTATCAATGTCTATATCCTATAAGGAATAGAATCAAGTGGTTATATTAAGATTCAAATTTTAAATATGTCGTGAGTGTACTTCTGGAACAAAATTGGTTAAGGTAAAATAAACCATAGTAGGTACTTCATTTTTTGCTTACATATTTTTTATTTTGCATCGTGTAGTGGAATACACCCGCGTTGCACTAGAACACTCCTGATCATCATGTTTCAGCGAAAATTTTTTCAAATTATTCAGTAGTAATTCAGTTAACTTTATTTTTCAAACTACTATATATAACATGTTGTAAATAATCACGATTACTGATAGTCTGGTAATATAGACCTAATAATTATATCATGAATATCGAATTACTATGACACATTCGGTTCGTTAAAAATCCATTTGGCAATTGCCACACGCGCACGAGAATTAAATCCTTCGTTTTTATGTTGCGTTATATGAAGTTATGATTAAAGATAATTGACTTGCCTCATGATAGTTCTGGAGCAAACATGTCCTTAAGTATTGTTCACAATAATATACTATTGAATGTTGCTACTGTATAGCTTAAATATGATGCGTTTTAGTCTTGTATTCATAGCAATAATTAATTTTTAAAATTTGACAAATAAGATTTTCAGGATAATACTAGAATATGTTATATTAGCGCATAGTAATAGAATATTATTATTTTTACTAATTAATACTGTATATAAATTAATGAGTGTGCAAAGAGCCTTACATTTAGTATACGTACTACGCATTGTGCGTCAAACGGTATCATTTAACTTTCTAAGCTATATTATCTACAGTTTATTTCATAATTATTTCTTCATATTGATTAAAATATGAATGAACAGATACGTGACCTAGTTTAAGAATTAAAACATTAACGATTTGTTTGCTTAACTCAGCCTAATTGTAGTGTGTAAACGATATGCTTTATGTGGTAAGCCTGTTTTAGCTTTTGTAAACATACATATGTATCATAATCTCATGACTCAGCGAGTGCTATCTACCTAACATATCAAAAACTCTCCAAATTAGAACAAAACAGGCAATCTCCGTTTTACAATATGTGTATGTATGTGTATATATATATTTAGGTTAGCGATGTTAAATGATGATGTCGTCTAAGATGTTAGTCACGCTAAACCTAGAGGAAAATTGGCTCTCAAGTGCAGCTGCCGGAACGTATCAACAGGTGCTTGGTGACAGATTTTCAACTTGAGGGTGGTAGTTAGCCAAGCGGACTTAGAAAATGTCCTATTGAGAAAATATTGTGCGCCTGGCCACGACAGCCGCAACCCTCGTGGAAGAAGACCGAGGCTCTTCTATTTCATGGGCTTCGGCGGGGATCACCACCTGGGGCCCACATAATTGTGGAGTGTGGCCGTATCAGGGTGGGGACCCAGATGAAATACGGGCGCTGCCGGTTCGAGCCCCATTTCAAGGGGTACATTTGATAATTTCATTCAAAATGTAGTCTACATATTTTTTACTTTTCTTTAATACTAGCAGGCCCGGCGGACGTTGTCCTGCCCTGATAATAAAAAATATATACTTATGTGCATGACGCGCTTAAGGTGGCTTGACTTTTTCGATTCTTTCAATAATGATCATTATATTTTAACCAAATTACAAAAAAAATCTTGACAACTTATATACCTAAACCTTCCCCGTGAATGACTATACCTATTGGTGAAGACTGCATTACAATCCGATCAGTAGTTTTTGAGTTTATCACGAACATCCAGGATAGACAGACGCGGTGGACGACTTTGTTTTATAATAAGTATATAATATCATTTTCTGTAAATAAACGTAAGAAAATTTATTTCTTTCTTACCCTACAATACATAAATAAAAATATATGTATGTCAGTTCAAGGTAATCTACACTCGTATAAAATTACTTTAGCAATTATAAAAATTTCATTTGTTGGTGTATGGGAACATTACATTCAGAGCAAATTGATATATTTACTTAATTTTGCTAGTACAAGTTTAAGCCCTCACTTTTTTTCCTTTATATCGATGCGCGTATATTGTAATGTACAGCAACAGCCCAAGCCGAGGTCCCGCTGGCCCTTGTGCTCGTTGCTCAATCGGATGAGTGTCCTTAAGCACTCCCCTTAGTAGTTCGGTGAAGCTGTGAAGGCACCTAAGATGTCATCAGCAGTAGGTTCGTGAGAAGAAAAAAAAGCCCTCAATTTCCGGAAGAGCGCTTATAAAACGTTCATTATAAAATACCAGAATTACATTAATTGTTCTGCTAAACGGTGTCGTAAAAGCGTCCGTGCGTGTGTGGCGTACAAATTACGTACCCCTATATACATTGTGACGAGTTCCATCGAAATAACTCGCCATGTTACATAATATTATTATTTCGAACTAATAAATTTTCTTACGACGTATTAAATTGTACTGGTATTTGCAATTAAGTCAACGAACGCTATACTTTGTCGAGTGACCATGAATATAACCGAACTCTTTAGACTTTTACAGACACATATTATTATGTATTGATTGGCTTATTAGGTGATCAAATGGTCGGCTTAACAAGATCAATCTCTTTCATATTATATACCAAATTGTGAGATAAAACAAGTTTTAATTTTTTTTTGTCACGGCCATCCGGTTACTTGCATTAAAAATAAAAGAAATCATTAAAACACAGACTATTGCTACATGAGAACTCAGATATGGTTCAATTTTTATAAACGACCTTTACAATTATTACGAAATAACGGCGTGAGTGTCGCATTTTTTATATGAAAATAGTTTTCTGGTAATTGTTATGTGAAATCATTCACTGTAGATACAACTTTAATGGGTTTTCATTTAATATCGAGATATAAATTATGTGAACATCTGCGGGCAAGAAACAGTATACATAATAGCCGCATCTTCTCGTCTCACTTTTTACATGCAAAGTAAGAGAAAGCTGATCCATAAAAATTCATATAAGTTATATTTCATTAATTTTATACCCTTGTATTTATATGATTAAATAAAGTCATTTTTAGTTTATACAGATGCTAAGAAGTTAATGTATGTCTGTATATATATTCGGATTTAACATGAAAATCGTTACATCAATTTTTTTTTAAATTTGTTTACTCGGAAAATATTTACTATCCCCCGATACATATGTTTTTTTTTATATTGAGAAATAAGTAAAAACCCTCTGACAGCAGACAGATACCTTATCTAGGTCAAGGATAGGATCATATTTAGTATAAAATATGCTAGATTAATAAATTAAAATATATATTAAAATTATACCCACAAGGAGATCAAGATGAAATTTATAAATTACAAGTAATAAAACACATATACATACATATATACGTAGAAACGATACATAGATGAAGATAGATACATATGTTGTAGGAATTATCAAGAAAACTTTTAGAAATCGTAAGAAAAAAATCGAAATTTTAAAATTCACTTTTAATTTATTCTCAAACGATTTTAATTAGATCCTTTGTAATTATAGGAAGTTTATTAAAAATATCTGACATTCAGCAAACATAAAAATAAATAAAACCCTATCAATTGAGGAATGATATGATCATATCAAATCAAAATTTTATAACAATCGTTCAAACTATTTGTGAGTTAAATCCGGACATACACAAACGGATACGAGATACAGTGTTTTTTAATATCATATACATGACCCTTGACCTTTATGATAGACATATAAAAAAATTAGAAAAACAGGGATTTGTACGGACAAAACTACTTATCTACAATATGTAATATCGATATACAAACTAACGTGTTTTAATTAGGTAAACAATGTCATTATGAAACTCTTAAACTTAAATAATTAAAAGCCTTACTAATATTATTAATGGGAAAGTGAGTTTGTTTGTTACGATTTTACTCCTTAACTACTCGAGCTATCATCTTGATTTTTTGCATTCGCATTCGCAGGTGTACAGAAAAAACATGGGGTACCATTTATACAGAAAAAAAATTGTTCCCATAGGATAGGTCATTAGACATTAAGACGGACGAAGCCACAAGTAAAAGTTAGTAATTTATAAAACACATTAAAAATATAATGCTTACAGGAAGAATACAATGAAATTAAAAATAACGTGATTGAACATCACTACATATAAAACAAAGTCGTCCGCGCGTCTGTGTGTCTATCTATCTGTTCGGGGTAAACTCGAAAACTAGTGAGCGGATTGTAACACGGTCCTCACCAATAGACAGAGTAATACATGAGGAAGGTGTAAGTATATAATTTGTACAGTGTCTTTTGTATTCCTGAATTTGTATCATATGTAAAATATTACAGTAATTCGAATCAAACACTTCTTTAAGTTTTAGATCTTTATATCGTCTTTCTATTTTAATGACATCAGCCTAACATCTTTTTTCTGTAACACATCTTTATCTTTCCTATTTTTTAAACACTCACATCCGACGCCTTTTTTAGAAAGAATAATTTAAAACCTAAATGAAAATCTAAGAAACTAAAATGTAATACTTAATTTTAAATATAAGCCATATTCTACATATATTTGTATTTAATTACATTTATGTTTGTTAGACTTCGATTTATAAAAGTGTAATCACAGCCTGCTACCTGCTTAATAAATCCTAAAATTCAATAAACTATTATTCATGTTCTGATACGAGGATAGATAAAATACAATAGCCAATTAACTCTTTCAATTCGAAGTATAAGACCTAACTATTGATAAATTTAAGGAGCTGTATCTCAACAGCTTTATTAAATAGTTTAATAAGTGAAATGTTAAATTATTATAATTTATATCCTTTAGTTAGTTTCAGCAGAACATTAAATTTTGAGAAAAGAGCAACTAAAAAGCATATAATCACTATGTGCTGGCCAAAAATAGGTATTTGTTAAGTGTATATAGTGTATTTCCTCATCAGCCTGTAAGATATCCAGTGCAAGGCCATAGATCCTCTTCCCGAAGAAAGGCATGGAAATAAACACCATGCCAACCCATGATGAATTGGTAATTTCAAACTCTGAGAAATCTACAGTTCTATATATCTTCCCATATACGGTGGTAATACAAAAACACTTCTCAGGTTCAGATTCCTACAGAAGGTTTTCTTTCACTGCCAACCGATAGTGCTAGCAATTGAAATTAGTAAATGCATTTCCAATTATGAAAAATTCATTGGTACATGCCGAGATTCGAACCTGTGGACATCAATTGAAATTCCACCGGTCACCACGACTTACTAAGACAGTGTACTTGTAAGTTATAAAGGAAGATAAATAATAGATTCATAGCGTAGTTATAAGAAAATACGTATTGCAAAATGGGCTATTTATAAACCAAAACATGGAAATCTTTCATTAGCTAGCATATCTTCTTTCTATGTGGCGGATTACTACGTTTGATAACCCTGTTACGAGGTTTAGTTAGTTCCAGTATTTGGGTGAGATTATTTAACTTTAAATCTTAAACTTATAACTATAAACTTATTTGACCCCGTGTTCTGGAATCTTGTTCACATTATACATAGTTTTGTTTAGTTAATACATACGGAAGTGAAATGAATTTCAAACAATAGCACGAAATAGAAATACCCAGCTGACAAAATCCCCTTATTAGGTTATAGTCGCCACGATATTACTGTAACACGAATTGATTAAGTTGAATACACTTAAACATCTAAGAATATGATCTATGCTAACATTATAGGATATAAAAGATACCTTTTTTTCTCGAATGTCCCTAATCTATGAAACTACGAATACTTATGATCAAAACAATTACCATACAAAACGTAAGTCAATAATACGTTAAGCTAAAATAACGTAATATTGGGTACGAGTCGTGCGGCGTGTGGCAATGCGGGGAAGTGGTGGCCGAAGGTGAGTTGGCTGCTTTCCAAAAACCGAGCATTATCGAAAATGACCGAACTTTGAATACCTATGTTGGCGTGGCACTAAGCCATGCGAATTTTGCGCGACTCGCCACGAACCGTTGCTACGGTATACGGATTTGTTTAAGCTTACCTAACTGCGATGTCAGTAATCAATAATTTTTTTTTATTAAACTTGAGAGTAATTATTTTTTACAGCTAGTAATAGCATAGCATTTTTTGTATTACATATACACATAAAATTATAGCGGTATGTCACTGTGCGCATATCATTTAAAAATTACTGGATATATTTCGATCATTTTTTTAGTTTTACTTTTTAGACACTGGGTCTTTCGCTAAAAAACAATTATTACGATATGATCAATGCATTTAAAATTATTAACATTTTAAGAAATTACGATTTTTATGAGCAATACGGGGATGTGAATTGTCTTATTGTGGAGAAATGGGGCAAGCGGTGTGGTGCTTATGTTTTTTCCTCTATACATGAAATATATTATTAAGATATTAAACGATATAGACGAAGTTGCTAGTATCAGCTAGTTATAAAATATTGTCATCGTAGTAAATAATGTCAAACGCTCCTAAGACACCAATTGTAGAAGGAGGAAAGAATATATACTCGAGCCTGGTTAAATATCAGTATAATGTCACACATTACATAAATCTTAAAGCAATAGCATGTTATTAAATCACATTAAAATTTGATTTTGATGTGTTTGATATGCACATAAAGATAGTATTCGATTTAATGAGTTATTTAAATTAGTTACTGTTACATATTTATAGTTGCATATTATTATTTTTTTAAATAACTCGCAGACATTAACGTCTCAAATATGTAATACATTATATTAATATAGATTGTGAAGCTTAATCATTTCAATTACCACATCGAACCTATTCACAGTATCCAAAATATTCGTGGGCGGTCTTATGTAGTTTACGAAACGCGTTGATAATGATATACTCGGTGTTTGATAAACATTCGTTCGTTAACCACATATTTATGATATAGCCAACGTTGGATTATGAAAGTGTATTAAAATATGCACGTGATTTTACATTGCTTATTATATCAGCAGTTTGTTGAGAATTCAACTTACGAAGCAGTTTATAAACACAATCTGTAAGCTCTTCTGTCAAATAGGCTAGTTTAATTTATTTAAACTAACAATATGCTGACAATATCAATAATAATTGACAGTTCATTATCTTATCCTTTTTTTAATATGGGGAAATCCTTCAACGAATACCCATCCCTGCCGGGCAGCTGAGGGTGAGTGTTATCCGATTCGTACGGACTATAATCTCATGGCGCCGTCTCACATATCTTTTAACCGGGGAGCAGGGAGTGCCTAAAGTACTGCGTCTGCTCTTCTGGCCTCTCATAAGGGTCTCCGTTTACATTCTGAGGCATTGGGGGGACGGGTGTAATACTCCTCGACAAACCGTTGGAATTTGCAGAAACTGCCAGGGCGACGGACATGCTCGTGTCCATCGCTCTCAGGCCTAACTTACGGCAGTCGAACGTCTTCACCTCCCCGTCGCCGCGGTGTGGTTCGGCCACCCAAATTTTATCTTATATATAAATTAAAATGATAGATGTGTGCGGTTGTGCGCGCGTCACGTAAACACTACTGGATAGATTTTAATCATTTTGGTTTTAGCTTTACTTCTTCGCCATTAGGCCTTTATCTAAAAAACAATTATCACATTATCTTTGTTTAATATAAAGTTCTGAAAGTCTTAAGAATGTATACTTTTTGTAGGCATTACCCGTTTAGCGGTATGTGTTTCCTTGCCGTAGAGAAATGGGGCAAGTGGTGTGGTGCTTATGCACACGACAACGAACCAAAATCGCGGATATTAGCTTATTGTACATAATATTAGAGAATATTGTTTAGTTTTTATTTTCTAGCAAGTAAGACATAATGGAAGGAATGTTGTTATATTTCAAACTTCTAATCCTCAGCAGTTTCTATGGACGAAGTCTCTATTGACTTTTTGTACTTCATAGGTTTTAGCTTTTTAACCTCAAATTAACTTGATTTTAAATAACGACTTGGTTTAGATGGTAGGACGTTACGCCTAGAGAAGTTTGTCTCAAGTGTATCTGCCGCAATACACCAACTTTTTTTTAATACTTTACAGCTATTAGCTTCTGACCACAATCTCATCTGATGATAAATGACGATGTGGTCTAAGGTGGTAAACACACTAAATATAGAGGACCGGCTCTCAAATGCAACTGTCGAAACATGCCATATAGGTACTTGGCGACAGATATTCAACTTGAAGGTGGTAGCTATCCAGATGGGCTTAGAAAAAGCGCTACCATCATGCTAAGGTTTTATCAAAATGTTTTCCTTCACCGAAAACTACCACTCAGTTGTAGATCTACGTCGATCGATGCAGTATCCAGGCAGGTTATCAACTTTGCCATCATAGCTTAGCATGAGTGCTTGCCGAAAAATTTACAGCTTAAGGTTTGAATGGCTATCGAGGAAGGTATTAGAAAATTCCCTTACACTATGTTATGGTCTCATCACAATGTTCACTGAAATTTCGATGCAGTTTTAAATGCGTTTACACGGCGCCATTTAATTTTAAATCTCAAATGCTTATTATTTTATTAGATAATTTGCCCTTCACATCAAACATTAATCCAATCAATAAAACAACTATATATTAGACAGTAAACTAATAATTTATACGCTAAACCAAGGCAACAGTGAAACAATTTAATTCAGAACTACGTTGTAGTTTCGCAATACTCGAGCGGACAAACATATCCGGTTAATCACATTTATAAATCTAAATAGTATGGTATTGTCGAAAATCGATAAATAATAATCGATACAGTAATCAGTTCAAGGGCGGTTTATGCGCGCGTGCGAACGCCCACGCAACGACAAACGTGATGGCCCGTCACTCATGTTAAAATTATTCAATCTGTCAAGATAGAAAAGAGCAGTTAAATGAGATCACTAAGTTATTTATGTTATGCCAGATGATTACGCTTTTTACCTGGTTATTCAACCTTTTTCCTTTGACGTATACGAGTATAATGCACACTTTCGTTTAATAAATTATAGAACGACATAAAAACCCTATGACGTCGAAATATGACGCACGAATTGTTTTCTTCGAAAATGTACAACTTTCGAGATAATTATAAAAGTTTTATATCACTATAATTGATAATGTAATACTCTCACCGATGTAAATCCCCAAGGTTGTAATTTACGAACAATCTATAATTTTTATCTCTTTGCCTTTTAATTTCATACTCTGCAACATATTTTTTATTCAATGTAGGAACTTTTCAATGCTATCGTATTGAAATATGCATGGAACATTTCACTTGTCATTAATAATAACAAGTAGTGATTTTTTTTTTCACATGCGGCATGGATCTAAATCCCAGGTTAAATATCGTCCGAGCATAATATCAATTCACGAACATTATAGAATTTTGTCGTATAATAAGAAAGTGTGGGAAATAAATTAATCAATAGTATTGCGGCGCCATGTGCAGCCAGCAAGAAATCAGAATTTCCTTTAATATATTTAAATCAATTCTCAACTCTGTTAGGCATTGACTTACTTTAAAATTTGTTATATCACTGAAATTTCTTTATGAGCGTGAGAAATTATTTCACTAACATGTTATGTCAGCATGCCTCACGGCGACTTAGTGTTATAGGTCGTGAATTATAGCGTTGGTTATATAACGTGATAGCTATAATTTCCATGCCTACATACAAATTAAGCATTATATTAAACTGAATTACTTAAGTACATTTAGTACTAAATATAACCGAATAGTTGAAAAATATTGAGATTTCTAACAAACGTCAAACGAAATTGGTTCTTAGCTTTAAATTATTTGGTTGTGTCCATAAAACTGCTAAATTTAATTTTAAGCAATTTTAAACAAAAACAGAAATTTTTACCCATCACGTCATCTTTACCTTTTTAAAACTTATTGCCTTATTGTTTAAGAAAGAGACAAACTTCTTAGCATTCCATGGATTCACCGTGCGGATGCCGGGTCCATCGTGTGGCAGAGGGAGAAACTCAGAGCAGTTCCCAGGACTTGCGACCTAGGTGTAGGTTTAAGGAGGCCCCGTTTGAGATGCGCATCAACGCTCACCTTCACTGCTCGAGTTTCCCGCCCTGCCTAGCTAAATTTGGTAGGAACCTGTTAGTGCAGCCTTTGATACTCGTTCTAAAATTCAACTTACTGCAGTTCTCGACAGGCCAAGGTCCTTCAGAAGGTTATAGAGAGATTTTGCTGGTAAACCTCTCGCTCCTACTTCTAACGCGTATAAATTAACCACATAGCCATTTTTATTGAATTCATTAGTTAGGTCGTAATATTTATTTAATTTGATTGTGTGGTCTTTAGGAATGTTGGTTTCCCGCGGTGCAGTAAGCTCTTGTAGGTTATTTTCTATTCCAAGCGATAGCCACGGAGGAGTCTATTGCCGCTTAAGGAGTGCCCGTGACCATGATGAGACACGGCTAGCCGCAGCTACAGTGAGAAGCCAGAGAGAGACCTTTTCTTCTCTCGAGACGAGAGTCCCCAATTTTTCCACTTCGGGCGACTCAAGCGCGTGACCAGGGTAGTGGAGTATGCTGATCGTAAACCCGCACCTTGGCCCACATATCCGCTGAGCAGGAGAGAGGTTTTTAGTCCGACATAATCCTCACACTGTACCCTCTATGAAAAAAAAATAAAAAAAAGGTTATTTTCTATTGACGAATAGTATAAATATATTATGCCTGAATCTATAGTAGATTCGATATTACTACATTAGCCAAAAAATGTTGTTATGAATTTAGGTCCGTCAAGTTATTCAAACATTTAAATAGATTCAAGCATTTGTAAATGCATTTCTTCTTACATAAGTAAGAAGTAGATTGCTTTTTCAAAATAAAATGTTGTATATTTTTTCATAAAACATGCATGCATTTTATGCATTACGTATTATATAAGATTTGGTAAAAAATATATCGATTTTTGTTTTAATTTCGGTTGTTGCCTGATGCTAAAATACTACGAAATTGCTTATTTATAAGACTATTAATAATCAGTAACACAGCATTAATATTAATTAACGATGTTATTCTTTTTTATGTATTTGTATTACATAAATTACGGCGATATTTATTCCGAAATAATTATTCATAAAATAATTAGTCAATAGTTCTGTTAATTTTAAAGTTTTATATTAGTAGGAATTTATAAAATATTGCTTAAAATGCTCTCCAATTACATTTTTAAATATACTATCGTGTATTGACCATTGATTGAACAGAAATGTCTGCTGTAATTCAGATTTCTATAGTCGCAAAAATGTGATTATGGATGACATCAGAGTGACGAAAGTATTATGGCTACGTAAACATATAACCAGTTTTTAAAAAACTATGCTCTTTAACGTATATGTTTATATTTCGATGTAATTAATCTAATAATAATAACAGGTTCGTTGTTATCATCGATATTATATTTAATAAGCTATGAGCTTGATTTCATAAGTGATAAGTGTAAGCTTGTTAGATAAATGTTAAAGAGAAATAACATATTATTTTATATTGGTATTAAAGTATATGCACTAATAAATTAAAATATTTACTTCAAGTTCTCACAAAATAAAGCGCATTTTTATTTGTGCAGTAAAAATACAGTTTTTGCGTTATAAATGAAATCGTGTGTCACGGGGTGCTAGGACTGCTAGAAGTATATTATACATATATATTATACAAATATCTAACTTTTGTGTGCGTAAATAGTTTGATTTCACTAATTCGATAGATGTCTTAATTTAATTATTAAGCAAAAATGTTTTTAAAATGTTGAAGGTTACAACCAATGCCATTTAGAACCATTTGGCAGATCAAGTGGCCGGAATAAAATTACTGAATGCCATACCTATTTATCGAAAATCTCTATCATGACGGACGACGGTGATACAATTAAAGATTCATGTTACGCAAAAACTCAGAAGTCTACTTAAGTTTTGTAAACTTTTGGCTAATCAGTCTAGAATATTTCGCCCTTAGTATTTAATTTAACCGTTTTATTTTGTATATCATATCACCGATAGTTACTTTTCGCATCGTCCTCTTAAAATTAATTCAAGATTATTTAGGTTGTTATAATTATAGCAACATTTATAGCGCGCGAAACAAAATTAGCATTTCGCATTTAGCGCACTAAGTAAAAACAGCAACGATGAATGCAGTTGCCAATCATGCAGCAGGTATACTGCAAATTCCTCTTTATTATTTATTAATCTTAAAATCTGTTTTCATGTACAAAGATTCGATTTTATTACATTTCTAGTATTAACTATAATTGCATAGTGGGATTCGCTTAATTTTTCGCACCGACATCACAATAGCACCAATTACAACTAACATTAGAAATAGTGTCAATGTCAGTGACCCGATCACTGTTGTAGTGTTGTAGGTTACACACTATTATGCATTATTTTGTAAACGTATATAATTATTTGTACAACCTTTATTATGTTTATACTCTATTGTTATTTAGTTATCTAATTTAATGAGAATATATATTTTGAACTGAACTTTATCCTGATTTTTTTGCTGTACATTTTTGTACGTATATACCTGGTTACAGGAAATTGTATGCGTATTACTGTGATTTTGATAAGTGAAACTTTTTTACATTGCTTAAAATGTTTTCGTCCATCTATCACATGTCGCATTACAGCCAGTCGTGGAGTAAGGGTAAAGTGAAAGGCGCTCAGTTGAGCAATATGGCGGTACCCATGGCTCAATTCAAATTGATTCAATGATGTACATAAATATTGTGCTCACTTTTAAAAATGCATTTTTCGAATATTTTCAGCGAAATGCTTACGATCCGAAAAAAGTTTCACTTGCATCGTGGTTTCATAAAACCACATTCTTCCCGTGTATAAATGGAACAAGTGGTGTGATGCTGATATATTTTTGTCCATAAGTATATATAATGTTAAGATAATCAATAACGAAAGCAATGATGCGGAAATCAGATAGTTTGTTAAAAAATATAAGGACACAATTTTACGCACGACTAATCGATTCCAAGCTAACCGAAATTTATGCTTTTCGCACAAAAGGAGATTGAAACTACGTCTTCTCGGTTCAATGGCAATTTACTAGCAATTTCTCACAATGCCTGTTGCTAAAATATTTAATACTAGCCTTCCCTATGGCTTCGTTTTGTTTAATATAAATCAGGAACAGTATCTTTTACTATGTCCATTCGGTAACCTATATATGTCCTTTTTGTGCTCCTGGTAACATGTACGCAAAGGCTTCATAATTATCGTTTATTAAGGCGTAAGACCGTGACACACAAACAGACAAACTCATATTCGTATGCATAATACTGGTTAGGATTAGGAATAAGATAGTAAGTACTACTTAGTTACATGTTTAGCGTTTGAACACTATCTCACGTTATGTTAAGCACACTATTCCTATAGGATAGATGAACCTTAAATAGAAACAGAGGACCACACTTAGAACGATATACTTTTAATCCCAACCATCTATAGGATCGGTCCTATGGTCCCTAGATCCCAATATGAGAAGAAACATGGTTGCCTTAGCGTTAAGAATTCGTTACAGACATATTACATTGAATAAGTTTAACTTTTTAATGAAAAGAAGCGAATGTAGTAAATGTACAATTTGTCACCAAGAAGAAGATGCGTATCATATTTTAATGGAATGTATCCAGAACGATTCTACAAGAAGACATATAATTAAGGAGACCCTATAATATGGGCGTTTGTAACGAAATATGGTCACGTCCAGCATTGGAAGAAGCCAAACTAATAATTTGATAGACGTCGGTACAAAGTCAAGAAATTGATTACAAGGTTCTGTTTTTTAATTTCTTCTTTTGCTTTTCTTTTCTATTGTAAGATGTTTGTTTAATTTTTGTCTGTTGTATGAATGACGGTGATATGTTCTTTTGAATAAACCCTCGACAAAAATAAAGAGAAAAAAAATACTTGAAGATTATAGCTAAGAAAAACATTTGAAACATAGTGTCCAATATAATAAACTGAATATGAATAGTGTTCATTATATTATAGTATATATATTAGAAAGAAAAATTAGGATAACAAATTTGTAAAGACAATTATATTAGAATGCAAATTACAAAATTTGTATCGTGACCTTTTCAATAATTTTACCAATCATTCAGTAGCGTATTACAAATTAAGTGTAAATCTAAATAGACAGAACATAATTGCATTTGAATTCACCGGAATACGGTCTCATAAAACGGTTAATAGTTATTTGACAGACGGGGTTAAAGTATCTGTATCGTTTTGTTATCATACCGAAAACAAGGATAATGAAAAAATTTATACTCAAGTACCTTTTGTTGTGCCCATCAGTAGTTTTTTAATTCAGTATTTCAAAATAAATGGCTACGTATATTAATTAAAGTGGCAAATTCTGATCACGTACCGGTCATAAACATGCCTTAGCAAAATTAGAAAAGAAAATGATAGAGCTGCCTTTGTATACAAAATGACAAATTTCCCTAGAGTAAGAGAACTGTAAATACTATAGCTTATTTAGGATTATTACATACTCGAAATATACTATTTTGAAAATGATATATAGATATTTATGTTATTTTCAAACACATCAGTTTGTAACGACAGCTAAGATTGTGATAAAAAACTCACCGCAATAAAGAATGCAACAATATCGTTCACCTTGAATCAGATACAAGTTTACAAAATTTCCCAAAAGCAGCTAGTGAAAGCAGTCCGTAGATTGTTGAAAACATTCTAAATGTAGTGTAAAAATTTTATTTCATAATTTTTAAATTCGTCTTAATTTTTATATGATAAAAGTAACGACTTTTGTGCAATGATAATTGTACTTATGCGAACTTCATAGTAGGAACCGGTATGTATGGATGAAAAAAAAAACAAAAAAAAAAAACAAATCAATTATGTCAAACATCAACATAAAAAGAATAACAGATCTATAAGTATATACGTAAGAAACGTACATTAACATTTTATATACTAAACTTTTTCTTTTTTATATAGTTTACTTCAAAAACATTTTAGAAATCGGTCGAATAATTTGGAAGAGATCATGTATATGCATGCAACCATACTAGGAAAACAAAGATACATTTTGTTTAAGCTAACCTTATAAAAGCATTGTAAAAATCGGAAGAATAATTTCTGAAAAATCGTGTACATCCAAACATGCTAGCGAAACAGATAACCTTTTTTAAGTCTGTTAAATTGTATGCATTCCCTTGACATCGAATGAATAGTGACGTAGTTTATCTACTCTATTGTTTAATAGATAATATGGTACTGTTTTATAAAAAAAATAATGTTTTAAATACTATCTATTACTTACAGTATCCCAAGAAGGATATTTTCTTTGCGCTATATCAAATAAAAGTCGGCAAATTTATTAACCAATCTACACTTGATTGACACCAAATCGATTAATCTTATCACATTTCCGTTTAATTACCGTCGATATGTTAATTTAACTTTGAAAATTCGTTTACGTTAAATCACCTGTCAACGTCAGGAACTACATAAATTTTAGTTAATTGTAAAGTGTATCGAATGAGAATTATTGCTTTCCACATAGGTACAAACCATAAATCTCTCAGTAATAGAATTAACTTTGTAATACCGTCTATAGTCGATATAATTATTTTTTACTACCTTGTTACATATGTGTATATTTTTCTATATATGTATTCCATGGAACCTAAAACATTTAAAGTAATTCTTCCTTTCTTTTTAAATATGTTAATTGTATATATATATAGACATTTATTATGTATATAACTCTGCCTTCCCAATACATTCCTGATAATATAATGTATGTTCGCAAAAACTTTGAAAAGCTGGAGTTTGTAAAACACAGGCATGATATAAAGAAACTGTTACAAACTGGTCGTTCCATGTTTTAGACTCAGTAAAACCAGTAACAGTTTTTTAGGTAATATACTGTTAGGCTTTATAACAAAGTCCCAAAGCATGTTACCGATTTGCTAGATTATAAGTTTAAGTGCCATGTTAAGCGGGTTTTGGTGTCAAATGGCTATTATAGAGTGGATCAATATGTGAACGATGGTGATGTCTGGAATTGGCTTCACTCTGTGCGTCCATTAAAATCGACTGTAACGTATAACGTATTTTAAATATATAACTGTATGTTAAAAAGATAAACCCGATCGAGTTTCTTGCCGGTTCTTCTCGATGACTTGCATGTTTTCCGAACCGGTGGTAGTTTTGACGTTCTTAACCGCCTTCTTAGGGCCTAAATTGAATAAAGTATTTTTGACTTGATTTGATTATACAAATGAAGAAATTAAAATATTATTCTATTATAATCGATTTCTGTTCATTAGAACATGTGTAAAATAAACAAGGTTAAAAAAGTAATGTCAACGTAATTCTCATATAACAAATAATAAGATACATTGTGGCTATAGAATATAATACCTTTTTCACAAAAACGAAGTCGCGAGTAGCAGCTAGTTATAAAATATAATAAGACATTAGTTAAATGCATCTTTTATTCAAATATATAGATTTTTTTTTACGTGGTACGAACTCATATTAATCCTTCGGTATATTCTACGTCATTACCACTGACACATTCTTTGCAGTTTTCAAGTCAAATTAACAAGAACTTGATGACATCTACTGAAAGTAACTACGCTTCTTCCACATATACAAAATTATTAATGACCTAGAAGTTCTTAAATAAAATGAATAATTTATATAAAATTATTCAACTTATTAACTAGTTATTGATTGTCAAACGAGGTAATTTGCATTTTTGTAATAAATAAAACTATGTAGTCTATTTGTAATAGGCGTATAAATTTAAATAACCAACGAGCCCATAACACTTTCAAAATGCTGTCGCTGAACTCTTTCGAAATACTTATTGGCAAACACCTTATCACTAGAACGTAGGCCTATATTTAAAAGATCGATTACAAGTCACAACAGTATTTAACTTATAGTCACAAAGTAGGTAAATTAGTTATCGCGATCTCTGTATAAAGTATTGTTTTCTAAAAGTAACATAATCAGTAATAGATTTATTTAATAAGTACGGAGTCGGATCGAGGTTAGAGAAAAAACTCGAAAAATCTTATAAATTATCATTATAAATATAACCTTGATTAATAAATTTGAAATCAAATCTAATATTAATATACAAAATGAAAGATTAGGCTACACATGTTTGCTATTACTTGTTGTTATTCTTATTTGTAAATATTTGGATGGATGATAATTTACACTTCCGCTCAGAGTTAATTGGTCGCTGCTATATCTTACTGCAACACGGGACGTTAGCAACACAATAAAAAGTATTTAAACCCGTCGTTAGTCGGCGGTTGATTTCGATGGGTTGATTCCGATGTTTACGGATGGTTGAACCCCTCATCGATTGAAGCTGTTGGTCTGTAACTGTAACTCGACAGGATTTTTAATTATTTTTTAGTGTGTTACTAACGTTCTGTGTTGCGGTGAGACGTAGCAGCGGCTAATCAACTCCAGGCAAAAACGCAAAGTAACATTCACCATAACATTTAATGATGGATTTTCGGAAAGTAATCCCTTCGTCAAACAAAAATTGTTATTTGTTATAAATACTATTTCTTATAATAAATAGCAGAGCTGTATAAAATGGATATTTCGTAAATATTCTCCGTATTCAAACACCTACACTAAACTGATCGTTTGGAATTAAAATTTTACGTCACCGAGAAAGCTTGCTTTTAGTGAAAACAATCGAGGAAGATTTTTTTTTGTTAAATCATGTTTCTAATATTCCTCATTAAATATGCAATTATGATAATTGTCGAAATTTTATTTTATTTTTAATGACATTGTTTATATCTCAGAGAAAACAATATTTCTCGTGATTTTTCTTTAATTCTATACTTAACGACCAGTCTAATCTACACATATACCAATTTTTAGTGAGGATCGGTACACAAACATCCATTTTTAATTCATTGATTTATTTATAAGTCAATAAAGATCCATTACACAGAATTAAACGAAACCATATAAATGTATATGTAGAAAATAAAATGACCCATAAATTAATTAAATCCTTCGTAATGCTTCTGTCCGTATATTTTCGGATGCCTAAAAGCGTAAGCTTGTAAGCATGTTTACTGAAACTTGACTACATTTAACTAATACAATAGCAATTGAATTCAAGATTAAATTTATGGCGATACTTCGATGACATTAAATAGAATGTAGTTTTAGATTACAGAAAATGTGTACCAAAATACTATTCAAACGGCAACGCAAGTCGACACACTTTAAGATAACGTTGTTGCAGGCACTCTATTGAATTTAATAAACAATTTTTGAAGTGATACTTTTATGGGAAATAGACTATGGGCTTTGAAATTTTGATCGGCAACCTTTTACATGTCAACAGTGGTGGGAGTAAACAGTGTGTCAGGTAGAGTGTTGAAAACACCAATTCTCGTTCGATCACTGGAGTAACGTCGGATGCGGTTAGTACTTGGATGGGTGACCGTCTTGTAACACCGCATGGCCGCATGTATTTTTTAATGTTTTCCCTATAATACAAAAGTTTCACTTTTATCGTGTCTTTACGACATCCTGATCCATACATCCTGATTTTTTTATTCTAGCATCTCAAAGTGATATCACTGTACTTGATTGTAAGCAGAAAATAATTTAAAAACAACGATTACCACTTAGACATCTTCATCAATCAAATAAGTTAAACATCTGAAACACCTCGGTAGTCGTCACCATCATGACGGCCTATAAGCCTCCCAGCAGCTGGATATTCACTAGCCATTCCCGAAGCTCGATATATGGATAGAGAACATCAATGCATATTGTATAATGTATTATATGTAAAGCTTTTCACATACTAACTGTAAAATTAAGCTATCATTATAAAGAATACACCAACTGTACTATAAATTACAAAAAAATATTTAGCAATATGTACATGAGTCCAAAAAAATACCGAATCATTTATACTTCAGTAGTTTTTCATATCGAGCATCAAATAAGGTAGTGAAATACCGAACAGTTCGGTTAAAAACCAAATATTTAGCTAGCTACGACTATTTTTATTGTAAATTTGTATTGTAATCATAAATACCTACCTACCTATACCATTTTACTACATTTGGCCTATTTTTCTAGTTAATATCATGAAATCAGATTTTTCATTATATTCAATTATATGCGTAGCTTAAAAAAAATTGGCAACGATTAACTATTCATTATGTTTCATATAATCAAATGATATATAAACTAGTAACCGCCAGCGACTACGAAATAATAATATGAATATAACTTATAGGACTAGAACATAATGTAGTTTTCTCTGTTAGTGAAATAATTTTCACTGTGGAATGATTGGTTCCGAAATTCAAACTTACAAACATTATCCATTTATTATATTAGTATATCTATACTAGATAGTATAAGAACATAAGTACTAATAATGTAAAAAGACTAACTGAGTATATTAAGCATTATGTCGTTTTGCAAAAATACCAAAATTTTAACATTGTAAGTGACATTGATAGTATCTTTAATCCAGTTTGTTGACGCCGTAATAGATATGCCTAAGAGACGCCGTATGGTTGTAAATCTCGCCAATTAGAATTATTAAATTCATTTCAAGATTTCAAAGTCAAGATTACAAGTGTAGAAAATTAATTAAACGTATTGCTTCACTATTTTGCTTATATTTATTGGTATTTATATTATTACTAGCTGACCCTGGCGAACTTCGTAACGCCTAACAGTCGATTTTTTAATACTTATTCTGCTATTCGGGACCATCGTATAAATATTGACATTCATATTTTTACGATACTAACGTTACTCAATTGTTTTGCCTTCCCGGAATCTCTCCACTAACACTTAAACTTTATGGTATGGTATTAAAGTTCAAATTGACTTTTAAGTATTATTACGAATCATTTGTATGGGAGTATAGAAAAGTGTCGTTTTAAGACTATTCCAGGTAATTTTTTTAATTTTTCCCTCCGTAATATCCATGCTCGTGCTTCAAGGAATATTCTAAAAAAAGAATTAGCGAAATCGATTCAGCAGTTCTCGAGTTTTGCGCTTAGCAACACATTTTGCGATTCATTTTAATATTATAGATTACTTATACTTTTTGATATAAAAACAACTATTGGAGCGCATTAACAGTAAAATCGATCCGTGTGGCGTCACAACAGACGGCACGACGCTATCTTATATGCTTCTCTACGTCACCGCTTGCCACTCCCTTGTGTATTGTTGTACTTCTCTTCGTGAGCTGCGTACTATTTCTATCCCAATACAGTAAAGTTGACATTTTTAAATATTAATATTAACTTAAATTTTCACATATGCCAGGCGTCCAGTTATGACTACCTTTTTTTACTGTAGCACTGCAAAGTGACTGCATTATGCCTTGTGGTAACATGCACATAATATGCTAGTAATACAACTAGGACATCTGAAATAAGTCTCATGGAAAGATTTGACTTACGGTCAACAGTGTTTTAAAATATTTACAGAAAATAAGTATCGTCAGAATGTATTTGATTCTTTGATTGGATTATTTCTTGCGTATGCGTGTGTGTATGCATTTAAGCAAAAAGTCTTGTATGTCTGTGCACATGAGGTTTTATGCATGTTTTATTAATTAATTATCTTTAGAAGTTGTTCTAATTTTATTATACACTTTAAAGGTTTTAACGTTTGAATATAATCTCATCTGATGTTAAATGACAATGTGGTCTTAAGATGGTAAACGTGCTATACTTAGAGAGACTGGCTCCCAATTGCAGCTGCCGAAACACACATTCATAGCTAGCCAGGCGGGTTTAAAATAGCCTAAGCTATGGTTTCATCACGATGTTTTCCTTCACCGAAAACTCTGGCTCGTTTACAATGATTCGAACCTACGTCGTTTAACACGGTGTTCTAACACACTGACCATTAAACCACCATTGCTTTAAAACTGAATTACGATATGTTAAAATTTTAAAGTCACGATTAGATCTTGTGTTTAAGATCTCGTCAATTACATTCCTTGATGTTACAAAATTTGTTACCTCTATTATGTAAGAAAGTACGAGAAAAATGTTCTTTCAAGTGTTTATATTTTTAGAGACACTTATATCGGCTTAGACTTCAAGTATAGTAGAGTTTGGGTATAAGTGTGTTATTACTTATTATCGTAAGTGGATTATTACAGTAATGTCGATTCAAGACATCATCATACTTAAGTAGGTATATAATTAAGGCCTGCGTTACACAACACATTAATTAGAAATCAGGATGCAATAAAATGAGTGAGGTCAACGTTGTTCCTTAAATCATATAATTTTTTTGTTAAACTAATTACTCGCATACGATTGAATATTTTTAAATATTTTTTTTCTTATGGATATATAAAACCACGTATATAAATCATAAATCAAGAGTGAATTTTAATTTTTTAATCACGTAAAACCATTTCCACGTCCGTCGCCGGATTTTACGAATACCGTGTCAAGGAGATAGTTAAAATTATTTATATTGTGAAAATTGTGACGTAATAGTTATATTAATATTTATCTATAGCTCTATTATTACCTTAAGTATATATAAGTGTAAGAAGAAATAATACTTATTCTTCTTAAGCGATGCAAATCATATTATCCTCCCCACTTACATGTTAAAATGTTAAGTCTAAAACCCATTATAATATACAGTAAGACCCTGCTTGACGCGGGATATATGTTCCATCAAAGTAGTGCGTAATATGAAACAGCGTTAAGCGAGGTTATGTCCTCGTATTACTAATGGGGTTAGGATGGGAAGAACATTAGTCAGGTATTTTACAATTAAATTTATTAACTATGTTTTAATAAGAATAAAACCCAAAAAATATTTCTCACAAATATAGAAATATAACAAACGAATATACATATAAAATGAAATCAAATTGTAAGTCAATATGTTTACATTTCAGATCATTCAGTCTCTTCTGTATTTCCCATTTTCTGCCTTTCTATCAAGAAGGTACGATAAAAAGAACTACCAGCGGCAGCGTTTCCGAACCAATACAACCCATAAACCTTCAAGAAACGAGCCTATTTTTTCGTAAAAGGCCGGTAACGCATCTCTGATGCTCTCGTGTCGGAGGTGTCCATCGCCGGCGGTGATTATTTACCATCAGGTAACCCGTCTGTTTGTTTGTCTCCAATCACATAAACAAAAAAAAAAGGTATTTAATATTTGCGTTTTTCTTTTGCGCTCTGTAAGAAGTTGTTGGTAAGTGGATAAGACATCCATAATACCCCGTATTGCTTTTAAACTCCTGTCAAAATTTGGAAATTTTCAATAAATTTGTCCATAATTTCTGTTATAGTGATCAAACTGGTTTTTAGAACCGCTGTTGAAAGTTCCCCTTAATCTTTTTATGTTTTGGATACCAGGAAACCTACTGCGTGCAATTTCGGGGAATCCCACAATTCAAATAAAAGAACATTAAACTGAAACAGCGTTAAACAGAGTCGTACTGTATATTTAAACATATTGCTACAGCAGAATAATTAAATATGGTAAGATAAAATTACCTCACAGACACGCCAAACGTCTTTACTGTCAAAGTCCCATTTCTCCTTGACTCGCTTTACATTCGCAATAGAGCCACGGCTAAAGAGTTTACCACTAATCAATAGAAATATTTCCGTTACAATATTTTCCAATAAATAACGTCGTGTCGTGCCAATTACTTGTATTACAAAAAGATATCCTCAATTCAGATAGGAAAAAACAATTAATTGTAACGTTTAGTTTATGAGATTTTATTGAAGTCCTCATTTTTAATATATTGAAAAATATATTTATTTTTCTTTATTTGATTTAGGGGCTTATACCCACAAAAAAAAGTCTGTTCCATCATATCCTAAATTTAGAATATTCACGACAAAATTCTTAGAATCAATGAGTCAAACTTCCATAAAGACTTGGCGTCTTTACTTGTAAATGCAACCAAGATTGTATGGAAGGTCCCTTTAACCTTTTTATATTAAGCTTTAACTGATCTAAAATAGCTTTCCGTTGCACTTTGTTCCGGTCACATTCTGTCAACAAGTGTTGCAAATCTTCGATCGAAATTACAGTCGCAAATCGAATTACACGTTACGTAATTGGGGGTACAGTTTTTTTTATATAAGAAAAGTAAATTTGTTAAGAGAGAATTGCTTTATTTACTTCTTATAAATTTTATGGTACATCTTTAGTTTTCTTTATGTTGTTAATACATTACACAATTTCACGTGATCTTAAGTGACGATGTAGTCCCTATGTCCGATGTGTGTAGAGAGAACTGGTTCCACATGCAGTTGCGGTAACTTAAAAACTTTAGTCAATACTTCGGGCATTAAGCCACCATTGTACGGTTTAATCACGATGGTTTCCTTAAACGAAACCTCAGACTAATTTCAGAGATCACTATCTATGTTCAACGATGCTTTATTTACACGCTACCAATGAGCAATAGTTAATTTATAAGTCTGGTTCAAATTACGTCATTTATTTCTGCCACAAAACCACTACTGTTTTGTAGTAGTTACAACGCTACCACGTTACCACGCTAACACGCTACGCTCTGTTCTAATTCGAATAGTGTTTTTGGAAATACGCATTGGTACTATCAGTGTCTATTAAATTCGGTTTTACAAGGCTACAGGTTACAGAGATAACGTAACATCAAATAAACTGCACCCGTTTGTGTATATCATTCTAATTCTAATCTTATCTAATATTGTAAATTCGAAAGTGAGTTTGTTTGTTACGCTTTCACGCCTTAACCACTCAACCATTTACATGAAATTTTGCAAACACGTTTTCAGGGGTACAGAACAGTCATAGGATGATTTTTCACCCATAAAACATACTGTTATTGAGAGGCGGATAAAACTGACATTGATGCCACCGAAGTCGAAAGCAAAAGATAGTAACATGTAAAAAACTTTGAATGGATGGCAATTGTACCTGTTCCGTTAGGTTAAAAGTGATACCATCTCAGTTTAAATCATCATTTACTATTAGGTAGAATTGTGGTCAAGCGCTGGACTAATACATTTTTTTATATACACGTATATTCTTGCATAGAAAACGTAAACATAAGAGTACCCTTAACGATTTTGTCTTATACCGGTAACTTATTATCATTCAAAATCAAAATGAAAAACACATTATTCAGTTTAGGCCCTAAAAAGGCGCTTATGAACGTCAAAACTGCCATTGGTTCGGAAAACAATCCAGTCAGTGAAAAGAACCGGCAAGAAACTCGATTGAATTTAGCTTTTAGACCTATATAATTATAGATCATGCCGGTCTTTTACGAAATCCAGCTTTTCAAACTTTATGCGAACATAGATTAAATGATCAAGAATGTATTTACCTTCCTACCTTCCATTACCTATTATTCATAGAATCTCTATTGCAGTTACTGGAATTGTCTTCTTTTCCTGTTATGTGGCTGATTGATGGCTAAAACTTTATGAAAGTATGCAGATAACCTACTTCCAAAACTCTCACCTATACTAACTGAAAATGAACCGAACATGAGATCTCTGTCTTAATAGGGTTTTATGAGCGTCACTGACAATTCCCAAAATAATAATTTTTTTTTATTTAAACAAAAACGACTGAAATTTTAAATAACAATATTCTTATCGTCTGTATTCACAATTCTCTCTCAGACACGTGTCTGTGTTATGTAGAATTATATCAGTTGTTTTTCATTTTTGACTGACATCTATATAGACTAAAAAAAATGGACAGTTTCTTTATCGCAGTCACTCGACCGTATAATATTACTTCTTGTAAGGCTTAAGTTTGTCTCCACTGTCATTTTCAAATAATGTAAAGATGAAAATATATTAATTTTTCGGAAACAGTTTTTTATATAGTAATGTTAGGTTTACGACAAAGTTCCAAAGCGTATTACGGATTTGTGGACTGTAAGTTTAAGCGCCATATGTGAACGATGGTGATGTTTGGAACTGACACCAGTCTCTTTTCATCCACTAAAATTATTGTAACGTTAATGTATTTTAAATATATGTAAGTTAAAAAGGTAAATCCGATCGAGTTTCATGCCGGTTCTTCTCGATGACTGGGTTGTTTTCCGAAACGTTTTGACGTTCATAAACGCCTTATTATGGCCTAAATTGTATAAAGTATTTTCGATTTCATTGATTTTATTTCACGATACATTTTAATAAATCATCTGTAACTATGGCTGGATTTAAACAAAAAACTATTAGACCGAATTTCATGAAATATTCTACATAGGAAGTATATATCCATATAACATAGAAATTATCAATTTAAAAAAGATTTAAAAAATAAGTTATTTTCAGCCGATTTCATTTCGTAAAAGAAATGTATAAATAATTTCAAATTAATGGGTAATATTTCTTGTATTATGAATATTTTTAGAGTTCATCTAATTTACCACAGTTTAGTAGCCACAAGTAGTAAAAAAATGTTAATAAATAAGTAAGTGTTAAAAAATAATATAACAATATCGTCTTCTTTTTCTGAAAATGCCAAATTTTTAACAACGTTCGTACGAGAATTATATTCCCCGTATAACGTATAACCATGAGCACGAACTTAGTCATATTCTATTTTGTATCGACTAAAAGACCAAATTAAATCGACTTTCACAAAATGATTAAAATGCCGCTCACAAATCACAATACACTATTAAATCACCGGAGATTTTATTGTTATGTTTACTACGAATTCTGTTGACAGCCCCGACTAGGCAGATATATTGGTTCGTTGAAAACATTAATATAAACGTTATGTTGTTTATTTTGAAAGCGATTTTTTTTACTTTCGTTTAATGTTGCCAAATGGCCACCACACTTTCCCTTTGAATCCAACAATTTTCAAATAAAACCCAACAAAAAAGTTTTTCGTTTTTTTTCTTAAAGTTTTTAAAATCACATATGGATACGAGTTCCGCAGAGACGACCTTTTTTTTTACACAAAATGTGTGTCTTACCTGATAAATACTCTATCACATTTTTTTTTTCATGGCGTAAATCCATACCGTACATCATGACTTTTCTCTCAGGGTTTAAAAACCCCTGAACTTAAAAGAAATCCTATGACGGGCTTAATGGTGATTAATGGATAAGATTTGAATTTTACAGTGTAATAAAATAAGTACTGTACATACTGTATTGCACATTACTGAGTTAATTAATATTAGTATGGCGAAAAAAGACGTATTACTTGTAACCGATAACTTTTTTAACTATAATAATATATAGTCTACTTAGCTATAATATATATAGCTTGTAATTAAAATTTAAATAGTTTGGACGTACTATTTTTACCTATTTGAGAATCCTAATAGTTCAGTTTAAGCTTAGCACTAATACTGCTATCACTCTTTCAATAGGTACTCATTCACTCTTTTAACCTGTACATTTTTTTAAATTCTTATTTTCTATATTGACTGAAGTTAGATACGTTATAAAATGGAAATCATAATTAGACAAACAATTTATTAAAAAGAAGCACAAATATAAAATATAAATATGATGAAAGTAGTTCAAATACGAAAAATCTAGTACAGAATTAGGTTAGACAAGCAAACGGATCAGGCTAAGAAGAAGTCTTATAATGGACTTACATAGACAAATACTGCTGATAACAATCTCACTATTATTAAAAACTATATTTACTGGAAGTAGTACATTTCAATTTTTGGCAACATTATGCACATTTAAAATGATTAGCTAACAGTGACAGTAACTATATGAAATAATTTATAAAACTTTATTACTATGTAAAACTACATATAACCAAATGAACAATATTAAAAAATTATATTAAAGTTATTTATTTTATCACCTTTAATCTTGACCTTACCAGTAAAATTTAAGAAAAAAAATTTATATTAAATCTGCCAAAAGCCCTAACGGAAATTTTTGGTTACATAATTTATATTCTATTGTAGCAATAAAATAAAGAAAATTGTTTAGCAGGAGTACAATCATTATTGTAGTATATAGTTCTCCTCATCGAATTCGATGACGATGACTCTAAAACGATTCATTTCTCTCGAGCGTGGATCCTAATATGACTCACGTACCCAAACTTACCCTTGATGACCCGATCACATACAGCGCCGTAAAATTGGTCATTCTCATTGTACGTATACGTGTTAAAAGGCCTTGGTCTATCTTTTAATGCCTGGCGTTTTTCGTCTATTATTTGCAATCAGTTCTTCTCAAACCTTGCAAGACAACCGTTTTAAAGCGAGACCCTCTCAACACTTATAATCAATATTTCAAGCGTTCAAATGTCTTTTAAAGACATATCTATAACGCAGATACTGACAACCGTGCTTCCATTCACCCTTTACCGGCTCTGAGTACAAGAGTGCTTTTGGCGGACGATAATCTTTCATGCGAAGTATGTATCCACACCAGCTCAATTGATACTGTATAAGTAATACATATATTAGTATAAGTAAATAAGCCGTACATTCCGGAACGACGTAGAATTTTTGATATGTGGTTTTGCCACTATAATTTCACAATAGATCTAAGACATCTTAGTGTGTATAACTGTAACATTATCTAGTTCGTAAAATATGAAAGTGTACAATTAATATTTGGGATACAAAACAGCGTATGTCCTTTTCATAACGATTCATTCACATATTTAACCTTAAAATAATAAACAAACAAATGGACATAGCTACTTTTCACATTTATAATATTAGTGTGCATTTATTGTAATATAAGGGTATCTATCATTGTGAACGAAAAAACCAAACCGTGCAATTATGTCAAGAACTCTTTGTTGAACTAATCTGATCGACCATGTACCGGCATGCAACGAAAAATTGGGTCTATGGATTAGTTTATACAGACCATTTTAGTCACTTTATTATAAAGAAATCTAATAGTGATAATTTATTTACTCTATGTCTGACTTAAGAATATAATTTTAGGACCATGTAATTGTATGTGAAAAAGTGTTTTTATAGGCTTACTGTTGTTTTTATTTAAATTTATCTTATTACTTGAGTATTCATACTAGTTGAAACAATTTATACTGAACATCTGAGAGTCATTTATATCTACATTAAAAACAAAAATATACTGTATATCAGTAAGCTGACAATATTATTGTATAAAAAAAACTGCAACCCTAACCTATTTATTATAAACGTGAATATGAGTTTCTTTGTTTGTTGGTTACCCTTTCACGGCTTAACTACTAACGAAATCTTGCATACACTTTATGAAAGAACAAAAAAGGACATAAGATATATATCTATGTATAACTTTCATCCAGATAAATTGCATTCTTCCCAGGAGATAGATCCAATCTACAACAGCGCGATGCTCCGAGAAAAAGGTACTTGATTATAAAAATAATTTTAAAGGATTTATCTAAAACTATACAAAAAATAGATCATACCAAAGTCTTTTCTTTAGTTTTACCAAATTTAAAAATGCATATAAGCCATAAGCCGATATGTAAAAGTTTTTTTTTTAAATCGAAATTTAAACTACAATTATGTCCGAGCATGTTTTAGGCGGGATCTTAGTCAATCATATAGTGGATTTTATATTTTATTCATAATCTTCTGTTATTTGACTACATATTTTGTAATATTATAATAGTGTGCTATTTTACGTAACATTGTCTGGTTATTGTGCGCTAATGAAGTGGATAGTAAATAATACCACTGAGCATGAGTTCTGAGATGCCACAAAAACTTCCTGGAAAGTTTTAAAAGTTTTAAAGACGCCACCATCATGTTAGAACATTGAATCTATTACAAGACACTTGTAATATTGTTACCTACTAGACAATAGTAACAACAATCTAGAAGATTGGTTGCCAAAATAAAATTAAATTAAAAAGTCCAAGCTCTTGTGAATGCAGATTTATTAACATATACATAAAACCTCTTACACAAACAGATGACAATTCTGTTGATACGTACAACTTTTACGAAATACCTTTAATAATAGTTTTGCATGAATATTAATTATGAGTTGCAACAATTAAATTGCATACACAAGAAGTGTGTTACTTGACTAATCACCTGTCTTGATTACCTAAGTTATTTTAATAATTACGAGGCAAGGTAATTAAATGAAATAAGCAGGTAAGACGTAAACCTTGAGACATTTTTTTTGTGAGATCATAATAATTATGAGAAAAATGAGCACATATTTGGTTACAAAATATTAAAAAAAACGTTTCGTTTACAATCGATCTATGTATATATAAAAATGGACAGTAATTTATCTAAGTTTGATAAACAGTAAAATCCATTGACCGATCACTACTTAAGCGCTTTTTCTGAAGTAGATTTTTTTCTTAACCATTTCACTAGTCAAAAATATGTTATATTGCATCACACTATCACATTTATTTATTAAAAAAATAGCCATTATTGCAACAAATAATTACAGCAACAAATATTATAAAACGCATGCACTTAAAAAACAATGTATAAAATATTACATAAATAAAGTACAAATAAAAATAAGTAAAACTTCAAATCAATGCATATTATATATTATTATATAAGTACTACTAAGAACACTAAAAAAATAAAGCCATAATATGCCACTCAACTATACGCTAGTTAGTGTTTTATACAGTGATAATCACGAGTATAGAAGAAAATACTTGCATCTACATACAAGTCCGACAGAGTTGTAAGAATCGATGATTTTAGCCGACTATGTCGTAATCACCGTGTGGTGTGTACCAGATGTAACATCCATCAAAGTGGCATCACGATCAACAGGCGTATAGCAACCAAGCCAGGTTTTACTGTATAATAAACACATATATATATAGCGATTGACCTGTCTCCGTGAACCGTGTATATCGCGATTCACCTACCGCAGTGAATCTTGTTTAGTTATCGCTTTGGTAATCAGGTTTTGGAACTAATGCAATAACTAACAACGTTACTAGGCCTCTCAAAGTATATTTAGAGAGCAATAATAGTCGAGAATCAAATGTCGTTATAATCTGAAACCAAAGAGTTTATGAACAAAATAGATTGCGGGTTCGAAAAATTTACTACAATAGTGGACCAACCACTAGCTTCCGGGCATTCGTGCTCGGTCACGAATCGTTCGGCTCTTGCGACACGGCAGACTCTCGGTTCGGACCTAGTCCTGGCTTATATCATCGTAGCCATTAAATCTAGACCACGTAATTTTGTACGCTGGATTTTCAATTTCACAACACTAAAGCAAAAACTGTTTACGGATACTTTTTTCAATAAAAGTCTTGACTGCTTCTTGGTCTGTTGGTCACTGAAAACTAGTTTATGCATTCGGTACTGCTTGATTGTAATAACCTTATGTTGTGGGTATAAAATGGCCATCACAAGGCACGCTTATCGAATTTGAGACCATGATCATGAACGATTTTTCAAATCAATGATGTCTCGGTGGCGCGACGGTTTGTTTCAATTCTGCATTGATCGACGTAGCAGCAAATGTTACTGAGCCTTCTAATTAGAAAAAGAGCGATGAAGACGTAGCATGGTAGTAGGGTATTTTCTAATGGTAGTCTTATTGACTATCATATTATGTTTTCATTCCATTCCATATTTACCATTCCGGACAACAAGTGGAAATATGGTTAAGTGGTAAACGGAATAAATTATAAAAAATGCCGCAAAAAACTTTAACTGTCAAGTAGTTAGTTCTATTGTTAAATATAAAATTTTAATAAAGTTTTTCTCTCTTATTTCAAATTGATTGTTTTTCAGTTTTTATCATTTAGTACAGGGTTCCATAAAATAATAGAGGTTTGTTCGTTTTACGTAGTTTTAAGATTTAGTGACCAACGGAGTCACTACAATAGATTAGCTATTGTCCTTCGACAAGCAAAGCCAAGACTAATCTATACAGTCGACTGACAACACGATGAAACTTATTAAGACTCTTATCAGTTCTTTCATAAAAGGTGTATTCCGAAACGGAACGATGCAATTCAAACTTTAAAAGTGCTTCGTGTCAGAGCTAATTTCGCTACAATTTTTTTTGTTTTGAATTGGCCTCGAAAATATAATACCCACGGAATTAACAATTTTATGTTGTCAGAATAAAAACATCGTATCAAATCACCACGCAATGAATAATAATACTCGACAACTTTCATTGATCGGGAAGATTAACTTTTCATAAAAGGCATGCATAATGTGGTGATAGTGGGGAAAGTTTTTGCAATGCGAAAATATCACAGCGCACGAGACAAAACGCCTTATTGTAGGTTGGACAACCGTGAACAATACCTGCCGGCGATATTACTTATTTAAGATTATATAAATTACATGCATTTGGAATTTCATAACTTTTGTAACTGATTGAGAATCAAGACCATGGCAGCTCAATGAGAGTTAAACGCCTCTATTGTTATGATGCCAGGTTCAAATGTCATCTTATATTTTTATTATCTACATATAAGATTACTTCATGCTCCGCAGATTCGAAACAAATGAGCCTATACGTGGTAAAGATAAGTACGTTGCGTGCAAAGGCAGTACCTACTATGTTTACTTGATAATTCACTATTTAGGTAAGATATAATAATAAATTATGCAATTATAAAATCTACTTAAAACCGACATTATTTTAAAATGATTAGGTCACTCATGTTTTCATACGTTTTTTTTATATCCAAGGTGCTAAAACTGAGTATAAAATTTTTTTTTGGAAATTTTTCACAAAAAAAATAATTTAATTCTTTTTTTTTTGTCTAAAGTACAATAGCTAGTGATACTATTTACTACTTATCTATTGGGATAGTAAGTGTACAATAATAGAACAACAAAAACCTATGGAATTCAGAAATTTGTGGTTGTACTGTGTTTTTACATAAAAAAAAAACATATCTTAGGAACTAGCTTGGATATATTTTGTTTTGCATTTTTTTTCTGAACCGACATAAGTTCTGCTATAAGCCATTTCAAGGTTATCCATTCAATACCGGACACCCTGTATATATATCCTTTTAATATTCAAATGAATAAATTATTTAAAATCGAATAGACTACGTCCATACATATAAATAAAATTGAATATTTTATCTGCTGAAACACAAGATTTTTACTGGCATATAGTAAAGTTTTCAGAATAATTTGTAGATTACATATAACTACGCTTTTCCATAGAGGCTGAGCAGGAATTGACAAAGGTAAGTGAAAATCGGATAAGAGTTATAAAGGGTTAAGTAGTACCTAATAACAAATATAAGGCATACCGTGACCCATATAAGTAAACTGAAACTTCTTCTCGGGTTGAGTACTTCGGTAGTATTTATTAGTATTAATTGTGCGTTACATTCGATTAACTTCAAAGAGGTTCTAAACAAAATGTATTATCAGAAACACACCTGCAGGATATAGAATGCTGTAAAGACGAAGTACTTAACTTTTGAAATATTTATGTATAATATTGTTTTCAATACCCATTGAAATTTTAGGAAAGCAGGAGGATAAACCAAAGTCTGGAAAAAAAACGATTCACGGTGTTATTGAAATCTGTAATGGAAACATTATTCCATTTGTTTGTATGTAATAAAATATTAACTCTTCAAAATAAAATTGATGATTCATTGAGTTCAGTTGCTTTGGGATATATAACGTGGCATACTTGCTTTTCTGACATCTGGGGAAGCAAAAATACTTAACAAATTGGTCATACCTGACTGTGTTAAAAACCGGTAAAAATCATTGATACTTAATCTTAAATATTTGAGCTTTGTGTGTTTAATAAATTTTTATTTTTGTGACAATTAATCAGACGTCACGATCAATGTATGACTACAGTTAAATAAAATAAAATAAAATTTTATTTTCCACCTATGTTTAGGTGTATATTGAAAATTAAATTATTCATTCAGTACTGAATGAGTTATTACATTATTCAATAATATATTTCAAATAGGATCGAATAGGTGCCCTCAGGCCGACACACCCATCGAAAACTTAACTGCCACAACAACTTCTTAAATTATTTTATGAACTTCTATAATAACCCTGAAGTGTGTCTATTGTTATTTTGTGTCTTTTAGAATAAAATATTTTGATGCACACAATTAATTTCTTTACTGTTTAATCTTTATCAATACATTCTCGATTTTGTGATCAATATATTTTAAAAACGCTATTGGTCACGAATATGACATTATTTTTTTAACTCGGTCAAAAACGGTTGGACCGAGATTTATTAAATGTTGTGTACCGGGATTCTGTTTTATTATGTAACCCTTAAAATAATAATCTATACACATAAATAAAATTAGAGAGTCTGTTTGTAACGTCAAAATAACATTTTTTTATAAAAAGGATATGAAATCATATACAGTATTTATAACAAAAAAATGCATATTCCCCTTTCATAGATCTACAAAAAAGTCTACAACGCCATATACGAGTACCTATCTTTTAAGGATAGCTTACTATACCCATCTATCTTCTAAACACATAGTCACTACAATGAGGTAATTGGAAGGCTATTTAGACGAATACAATATTAATCCTTATCAAATTAAATACATTAGTTACCTTAAGCATTCCATGCACTTAAGTATATATATTTATTATCAGGGCAGGACAACGTCCGCCCGACCTGCTAGTATAAGTGTAAATATATTTATTAAATGACAATAATTATCGTGGTAAAAACCCGTATACAGCCGCAGGAATAGTAAGTCTTAAATATATATCTACATATAGTCGAATTATGAAAGTATATTTGTCTTACTATCTGTACTTCAATCACGCCTGAACGACTGGACGGATTCTAATGAAGTCGTGTACACACGATACATTTTATCAATTATCACTATAGTTTAATAGACACCCAGCGAAGCGGGCAGGTAATAGCTACTAAAATAATTATTACGCATACCTTGCTACAGAATGCTTTAACGGCAACAGATCTAATTCCGTTTCATAGCTGAAATACCCGGACTCTTTTACGTTCAATAAATTGTACATATACTCTATCGCTTAAGGAAATAAGGTTGAAAATTAAATAAATAATTATATCGGGAATAAGTTTCTAGCATTGTAAGATATCAGTAGACAACAGTATAGGCGTAAGCGTGAGTTGCGTTGTCAATCGACCGTTCGATTTATCGTTTGGTTTGATTAATAGTTATTCAGTTACAATATGAAATTCATGCTAAGTAAATATAAAGATTTTATCTAGATTAACTATAATTTATTCTAATAATATTGTCGACTGTAACACTAAACGACATAAATTTACCTAAATACACCTTTTTACCTTGCTAACATGTTTAGTTTTTTTTTTTTTTTCATTTAAGAAGAAGACCAGCCATATAACCGTTTCTTTGAAAAGTTTCAGCAAGAATTTAATCTGGGATTTTGTTTTTATATTGGAAGAGGATTGTCATAGCTAAACAGAGACATTGGATATCGTGAAGACTGCTCTACTTCTTATATGTTTATTAATTGTTCTATTATAACCGACCTTGTATATATTGCCTATTTACTTTGCTATAACTTTTATGGAAGATCTACATATAATATGAATATTTGCAATAAAATAAAAGAAATAATATCAACAAATAATTAATACTCGTTCTGGCACCTTACTCAGTGAGTACGGTCCGCGCCAAACTTGTTGGCCTCTCTGAATATAGCCGTCAGTTCTTGCCTGCGCGTAATGTAGTCAAGAGTAACACAAAACAAAGTTAAAATATTATTATAGGAATCTTATATTGGCATTTATTTGTCCTTAAGTCTTCTCGATGTTATGCATATAATATTATACGTATTTATACCTAAATTTGTGTTCTGTGCATTCAGAGAGGTCAAAAATTTGGCGAGGAATGGTACACTTTTCTCATGTAACCCTGGTAGGCAGAAAATACTTTTAAAAATCGAATCCTCTATTTGCCCAATAATTTGCAATAAAAAATTAAATAAAGAGATAAAAGGGTAAAGAAATATAAGAAAGATATTTTTATCTTTTGAAAATTTACATACAGATGATAGCGGATAAGGGAAATAGCTGAAGAAACCTTTCTTTTTGGAACGTTACACCATACGCTAATCTAAGCTATAAATCATGTTATGTCAGAGTATTTACTCTTAAAATACTTCGTTAGTTGAGTTACGTGGCATGACAGAGTAAACTCGTAATAAGAGACTAGTGGTCATCTTAGTCTGTATTGATATTCGGACGATATTACTGTCAGTACTGGTTTATTATTTTTTGAAGCAAATATTTTGATAAATGAACTGATTGCATTCAATTTAAAGGCGTATAATTTTTGATCTATTTCAATTGTATAATTTCACGGACGTTTCACTTTATTACACTATAACAAATTGTAAATACAACTCGATACAAAATAAACAATTATCTACGCTACAAAAGTGCATTCTGTGTAGAAATTCACGGCTACGTTACGAGATGATAATTCCGTACGTTGATTAAACAATGCGTTGGAAAAATAGTTTATAAACCTATAGTCGCTTACTTTGATGACTTTCCGTGTAGAAATTCACGGCTGCGGTACAAGAAGTTAACTCCGTCTGTTGATCAAACAATGAATCTAAAATACTTTATAACCTTACCACGGTTTTCTTTGATAACTCCTTAAAGCCAAAATATCTCTTGAATACAGTGAACCTGGTTTTCGGTGAAAGACAACTTAATCTCCAGGCTGCAGGCATGAGAACGCCTGTTGCCGTGTAATGGAATACCCGTGATGGAAGAGCACGGTTCGCCGCTGCTTCTAAGAGGAGCAAGGAAGAACACAATATCTTCTTGAGATGTGCGTCCCCGTACGAACATCATCGGGCGACCTACGCGCGTGGCCAGGGTAAGGGAGTATGCTAGCCGTGAACCCGCAACCCTGGTCCTTATAACCCTCACGCTATCCCTCAACAGCGTGCTATCCCGCTATCCCCCGATGCAGTATTTTCTCCTTTATAAAAAAAGAAACACTTCATTATGGGTGGTAGAGACATTCTGTGATGTTTGCATTACGCCTAAACTAGCTAACGCTCTCGAGCATGTATGTGTTTCTAAATTTCCCTTCTATACTTTTGGTGAATCGTGCGGATGTCAGTAAACGTTTACTAAATTGGTAATTTTTTTTATAAAAAGATGTCGCATGGATGGTGTTAACAATTAATATATTTTGCATAGTTTCGTGGCAGTTCGTGGGATTATATTGAAGATCGCATGAACGAAGTCATTCGCAATAGATTAGTAAGTCATAAATATTCGATTAGAAATTGAAGTGGGTCTAAATAAGATATGCATAGTAAGCATAATCATCACGCCGAATGCAATCCGATTTAGAAATATGTATTACTGAATGTAAATAAAGTTCATCGTGACAAGTGACCAGTGATAATGCTTTCTAATCCCTCCACCCGCGGTGATTTAAGTGGTAATTTGCAACGTATACTACGATCAAGACGGTATTACACTCTGTTTATAAAACATCGATTGCTTTTTGATGAGTATTTAAGCGTATTGAATCAGTTTCATACTGTTTACAGAAGTGATTTCGTCTTCTGGTATGTATTTCGGAAGTAGAAGAGATTTAAGGGAACTTTAAGTTGTCATCGAACCTAAGTCGTAATTTAGTAAATTGATTTTATTGAACTAATATTCCCAGCATATAAAAATTGTTAAAACAAGTGACTCACAATAATCCGAGAAATGCTTTACAAACCGGTATCCAATTATAGAATACTGCCACAAACCCCCTATAGTTCGGAACTTTTTGATAAAAAGTACCTTTTAATCCGACAAATTATAAATCAAAATGGTAATATTCAATATTTAGTACATGTATGTCTATATACGGCGTTTATATTTTTTTTTATTTGACATTTAAGAGCATAAAATTTATTACAGATTTAACGTTTCTCCTGTCATCAAACGTATTCCACGGCGACTTTTCAAGCCCACCAATAATTCCTTGATAGGGACGAAGTCGTCTTTTATTTATATCATTATAAAAAACCTAAACTTTCATGGCCAACATGGCCCCAGAAATGAGTGTATGCCTGATTCTTTCCCAAGAAAACCAAATTGAAATGTACATGTTATATGCAGGCGAGATTAGTAGGCGCGACGGATTACCTGAGGATCCACTGTATAACTCCAAACCAATCCAACTGGATCGGCTGGTGTATATTTAGTAATCAAGGTAATATATTTACTCTTCTAATTCCCTAGTACTTGACACAATGAGCCCCTAAATGTGCATGTCAGATTACCGGGAGCACAAGGTATTGTATCCGGTTGGATCTGCTGGTTTATATCTAGTAATCAACACAAGATATATATACCCCATTAGATCGCTAACACCTGCCACATTGAGTCTCTATGGGCTTGACATGTTTCGGTATCACCCAGTGTATATCTAACTACCGAAATATTTGTAGGCTGACACAAGAACAGCGATTGGCGATGGATCTTTTAATAATCACTCTAGTTTACGAGTTGCACTATACTTTCTGTCAGATATGGTACAACCAATATTTGGGGCTTTAAAAATACTTAAAGACAAGTCCTACAACGCAGGGGTTGTAAATTCTACTAATCAGCCCAAAGGTCGCGAATTCGATTTCTCGTACGAAGCAGAATATTGTGCAATAAGCATAATTCTCCAAATTCCGAGTATGGATAGTACAATAAAACTTCTGCTTGATTTGGAATCGAACGGTTGTGATATTACACTCTCACATTTTTATTCATCAATATATTATACACGAATCGCCAACAAACTTGACGATCAGTGACCTATAAACGATGAACTGTTACAGGGCCTAATTACGCAAACTATCGGACCTTTTCAAACATGATAAAATGTCTATTGTCATCTATAAGTCGAGATATAGTATTTATTTTCGATTCTACTAAATTTCGTAACACTTCACCTTGCTGAGTACAATGGAGGTTCGACGTCGCTTAACGCTCTGTATCCATTTCATTGTTAATAGCGTTGTTACATTATTTTTTATGTCTCGCTACGTTGAACTGTTGATTTTCATGCGCACAAAGTAACTGCCAATTTATTACGATGAGCGGTTTTGTTAAAACAAAAGGCTTTTTTAAATGGCGACGCATAATCACAGAGATTAACGGTACATTTTAAAATGATTCATTCACGTGTTGAATGCTTTGTTACATTATCTTTATGTCTCGTTACGTTGAACTGTAAATTTTATGCCCAGAGCGCATACAGCAATTTGTTGTTATAAGAGGTTATGTTAAGACAAAAATGTATATCTTTATGACTATGCATATTAATCCATATTAAGTATCTTGAAATTATTTTCAATTTTCATACAGGCATATTTTTATTTGCAAAAGTAAGATTATATGTAATATACTTGCGAAGAACTGGCTTTCATGATGACCTACTTTATTTAAGTAGTAGTAGATGACGAAAGAGAAAGAGATTTGCTCGACTAAAGAAATAGGTAGAAATATGTTCTGTTCTTGGGCGTGGCGTTATCAAAACTAGATAAACGATTTAGAAATATCTTGTGTTAGTTTATTTTATTAAATCTAAAGTGAAAATATGAACATTTATACTAATAGTTTTCTGTAGAGACTGTGATGATTTTTGGAAAATTCATTTTTCTCAGCCCATATACTTATACCAGGTGAAATAGAGTTTTTAGAATGAATTTATCAGTGTATAGTGAATAGTGTTCACCTTGCACTGTTATGTCAATCATGATAACAGTGGCTACCAAATAATTAACTTTGGCAGTTGTCGGATTTCTGTGATATTCCACTTAACATACAATAACATACGCTCCGCCACATTTGCTTAACTACTGCCCCTGGACGGACCGTTTCATATAAATAACAGTTGCTTTTTAAGCTAATTGATTTTTCTATTTATAAATGTATACATATCCAAAAAAACAATATATTAAAAACAATAATCGGGTGGTTGTATGAAACCAACATGCAAGTGAAACTTTTTCTGGATCGTAGGCATTTCACGCCAAATTAAAGGATATTCCTTTTAAAAACTATGCAAAATAATCATTTAAATCATTTAATCTTCTTTTTTATACTTTATAGCTTAGCGTTTGACCACAATCTCATCTGATGTTCAAAAAGTAACGGAATGAGAGAAACCTAGTTTCACGGACACTCGTTATGAACTACAGCGCCAATGTGATGTAAATGAAGTAGCCACAAAAGTGTTACTGAGTATGTATGTTAAGAAATTTAATAGAATCGACAACAAATACTACTTTCGATCTCGTAAGCAATTATAGACATTTTGTCATGTTTTAAAAGGTCCTATAGTTGGCGTAATTAGGACCCTGTAACTGTCTCCCGGAGTGGAGCTCTCGAGCATGTTGCTATCACGAGACAGTGACATTGAAAATTGTCAACCACTAGCTGAACAACATAATACAGATATACATATATGGTGGAAGGATTTTATTTATTTTCCTTCATTTTCTAACTCGGTTAGTGTAGATTAGCCTAGTTTTCTGGTACGAAATAAATGTTCGAATTCGTGAGGTACACATGTATGTCTCACGAACTCTTATATGTATGAATCGATAGCTTAATTCATCTTAGACAGATCCGCGGTGTTGCATCCAAAGCCACAGCTCAAGCCGAGGTTCAGGCCGCTTTGGCACCCTTGAGCTTGTTGCCAAGCGACAAAGTGTCTTAAGCGCTCGCCTTAGTAGTCCGGTGAAGCTGTGAAGGCCCGTTAGGCCAATAGCGTAATCAGTTTGAACAAAAAAAATCCCTGTAACGGTACATCGTTTACAGATCACCAAGTTTGTTGGCGATTCAACAACAATTAATAATCAAAAAGTGAACACATAATCTCACATATCCGAATGTTCCGTAATACAGACATATGTAATGATGATTTACTCAGTAAAATAATACGTCATATAATTTAGATAGCAAAGACTTCGTTCATACGAAGGTGACCTTATCTCTAATCTAACTAGTCCCTACTTAACTCTAACACTGTCTGACACTGTTGACCCTGATTTCAGTTCTTAAACATATTATTAAATTGATGACTCACTGACAAACAGATACCCACTCATGTCAATTTAATTATTACTTACAACAGCATGAACAGATAGGGTTGTCACACGAGTTTGCAAAAAATTAAATATTTTTGATGTAGCTGTGTACAAAGGTTTAGGAAACTTTATCAGTTCAACAATCCGCTTAATATTGTTTTATTACAGTAAAATATTGTATAAATACTTTTAGAGATTAACTCATACAAACATACATATTTATCTTTTTATAATATAACTAGCTTTTCTTCGCGACTACGCTCGCGTTAATGCAGATTCGATCTGTCCCTCGGCAACATTATGTTTTTTAGATGAATGGGGAAACGATGATTGGCTAAGTATTTAAAGCGTAAAAGCGCAACAAACAAACAAACGCACATTCGCATTTATATTATTGATAAGGATAAGAATAGTACACATTATATAATTCCAAGCTTTTTTAATTTAACTTTTCAACTTTTTTTTTTGGAATCCACTACTTGTGTTTAAAAGAAGCTAATACAATAATCATGCACGAGTCAAAAACTTATATTATCTTTGTATACATAAAATAGGTATGTCATAAATACGTAGTGGTATCTGATGTGTTACATTTGTTTGAAATACCTACATGTGTAGCCAAATAAATATCAAAATTTATAAACACAAACGTGTCTTCAAATATTTATTAACGTTGAATATTTGAAATGTTTACGTTTTGTGTGATAAAAATACTTATATTTACTAAATAAATCATTGTTTTTCACCAAAATTTTCGTTGAATTCTAACAAGATAAATTTTCAAAATAATTTTGAAAACCCTATATTTATTCGGCAGTCTCGTCGGCACACAAAAAGGTCAAAGGTGAATCGTGCGGTAACATTGACTCGGTTTGAATCTGGCTAAGACTAAATATGCTCACAACGTAACACGACGTTGAGAATGATTTAAACCGAGCTATTAATTGTTCGAACAACTTTTGGCATTATATAGATACTATTTTCTTATGGTTAAGACGAACTACTTGTTAAAATATACAACTATTCTTAGACTTAGAAGTCCACTATTCATATTTCTAAGCTAAAGGATCGTTTGAATGTATGGCGGCATTTTCGAGGCGACGAGAACACTAAACGCCTTCGTCCGCCATTTAATTAAAACCATAGCAGAAAATGACAATCATAGTTTTGACGAAGTAGAAGTTTTTTTTTTCGAACTGGCTATACTGTTGGCTTATTAAGGCCGCTACAGTTTCACCAGACTACTAAAACACAAAATAGAAGCAAAGCTGCGGCTACATACATCATATCATAATATTCCTACGAGTGTGTATGTAAAGATTGAAAAGTTTTAGTTAACATTATCTAGTAATACGTGATTAATAAATCCGTTTATGTGGTAAAGGCTCGTCCATATAATACGTCACGTCAAAATTTTACCTTCCTAGATCCCTCACACTATTTTACATTTTTCGCGCTCCCGACCTCCAAATGGATGACATCCGACACCGAAGAAGAAATAAAAGCGTACACAAACCATTACAACTAAATGTACAAAACATTTAAAAAGTGTCTTAACTGTGAGGGTCTACATTTTACCTTGACTACGCCAGGTGCCCACCAACTAATAAGTAACCAACCAACTAACAAGGTAACACAAGAATGGCTGCGAGATTAAACACTAGAGCATCATAGGAAAAGCTTTATTTGATATTAAAAACAGGTTTTTTATATACTTTATAGGTTAGCGTTTGACCACAACCTCACCTGATGTTAAATGATGTTGTAGTCTAAGACTGTAGTCACGCTAAGCCTAGAGGGAGACTGGCTCTCAAGTGTAGTTGCCTGGAACAAACCAACGACAGGTGTTTGGCGACAGATTTTCAATCATGAGGGTGGTTGCTAGCCATACGGACTTAGAAAAGGCCCTACTACCATGTGATGGTTTCAACACGATGTTTTCCTTCACCGAAAGCTCCGACTCACTTGCTAGAATTCGAACCTATAGTTATTGACATAATTATTATACCAGTATTATAGTAATTAATAAATCAATATAATATTTATTAGTAAATTTGTATTACACTGTACAAATTGTAGTAAATTTGCATTGTAATTTTATCCTTACGGTATTCGATTAAAGTTTAAAACTATAAAGAATGTATTTGAACAAGTTTAACCTCGTTAAGGAGTTTTGGTGCGCTCCAGCTGACCGATTGCCTTGAACATTCAACCTCAAAGTGTATACACATTCCTTGAATTCTTAGTTATGTGTCATTTAAATTTTAACTCGTTATTCACTTTTTACGCTTGATTAATTGTGACGTTCTAATTACAACTGCACGCTTCTTTTAGAATCTATAATGGAAGGGTCATGTAATGTTTTATTATCCGCCCCTATGTGTCTCTGTCCTTTACTAGATCAAGACCATATTTCTCGAAAACAGTTTTTATGCGATTGGAAGTAAACGAACAATCGGGTTACTTGATGGTAAGTAATCACCACCGCCCTGGATACTTGCGATACGAGAAGCATCACAAATGCCGTGCTGGCTTTGAAGAAGGAATACGCTCGTTTCATGAAGGACTTGTAGGCAATTTCTGCGGACTTATACTTTTAAAATTTGGCACGAAGAAAGGTCATTTAGTATGCTTTATTGAATAAATCCAAAATTTCATCAACAATTTAGATTCTATTTGCTCTTCGTTTTGTATAGTATTATTATATATTCTAAGTGCCCTTATTATATTGTAGGTACAAAATAAAATCTTGTAATTTAGACATGCGTTATCAGGCATCCATAGCGATAATATACAAGCATAATATATTTCATTAAGACAAGCGGTAACTACGAGAGAACACCGAGCTTGCGATTTTTAGTCGATAATTAAAATCGGGCATTTTACCTTCGATTATTTTTTTCATACTGTTTAAGAGATTTGTTTTATAGAAATATCTCGAAAAGGAACGATTCAAAAGGTTAATAAAACAACAGCCTGTATTAACTTCTGTGACTAACGTAAAAAAAAAAAAGAAAAAAGTTTAATAATGATTGTGAATGGTATAGTTAAGCGAGACTACCTACAATTTCCTAGATACAATACTGAGGTATTTCCCCAATTCAGATTGCTACGTGATCTATTTTCGCAATTAACTATATACTTACTTATTTTCCTGGAATTTATAATTTATTCATTTCGTTTTTCGTTTTATATTTCGAGCAACATATAGCGAAATTTCATAGCGACCATAATTAATATATGTGTCCAATTATTCAAAACTCGCTTGTATTACTTATGGTATTTGATTCAGTGTTCCTAATTTGTGAATAGTACACAAACTGCGATTAATGTTTCTCGAATTTGTCGAGAATAACGTTTGGGGAATATGCTTGGGATTCAAGTATTTCCCTATTTGTTAATGTGGATTAGATGATACATCAATACTTTGATGGTTAATGAAGAAAGCATCGTTTTAAAATAATTCACTGTTACTATACCAAAGCTACCTTAAATAAATACTTGGAGAATTAGTATCTATAAAAAAAAACTATCCAGTGTCAAAAAACTCTCCCTACTATCTCTAATATATAATCTACATGTAGACGATAATCTATATATAAATTATATTCAGTCCGTAATGTGATTTTATGGTCATTATGCATTTCGTAGATGATTCTAGATCGGTTCTTTTTTGGATTCGATTAACCTTTTGTCATTCTTTTCAATGTCCAACGAAGCGTAAAGGAATCAGCTAGTATTTTATTAAATATATTGCTTACCAATGATGGTAGAAGAAGATTCTATGGTAAATACTAGACTGCAGAGTGTCAGAAAAATTTGGCTAAACTATCACTCCAATTTAAGTTACCGAATATTCGATTTCGCTTGGAAAACTTTTTTCGGTTAGTAACTACAAATAAAGTAAAAGTTAATTTATCGTTCGAGTTCATTGACGTCGATTTTAGAGTAGCAATAATCGCAGCGTAATTGACAACCGGAATAAAATAAATAGCTAAAATGTAGGATACGTTGTTGACAGCAATCTACAAATCACTATTAACAATCTTACGTGGTAGATGGCCGACGACAAATACTAAACCTATACAAGTATTAGTGGGTATTATTACTTTCAAAGTGAGCGCAGAATTCAGTTCTCGCTAACCGGCATAGACTACAAAATATTTACTAAGAATAATATATGACATTAAAATAGAATATAGAGCATTAAAATGCAACAATGTTGCTTGTTAATTAAGTCAAGCGCTAAACTCCTACATACTTGAGTTATATTACAGATCATTTTGTAACACGATAGCAAAGAGCTGATAATACTATGGCGTACTGAATCGAGAAACATAAGTGAAAGATGATTTATAAACTTTTATTACTGTTACTGATCAGTATATTATGGCCTTAAATATGTACTATGTACTACACGGTGCATTATATAAACTTTTGATAAAAAAAAATGGCAGTATCAATGGAATCCGAAGAATAATTAGCCTAGAACCAACATTCAGTAGTTATGGCGTAATTATAGATTCCGATGTGTAAGTCTTCGTAATTCTTTGCTGTAGGTTCTTATCCCATACAAAACTATTATCAATTTTTGTGATTCACAAAGGATTGTTCTATGGATGTACTTTGTGTTCATAAATTGAATGTTAGTAAAGTCCCTTGTGACACAGAATGTGAAAACTATTAGAGAAATTGTCTTTAAAAAATCATAGACAACACTAAACATACAAAAAAATACACTAACGTATTTGAGTTCTTTTTTCTAAGCGACTACTTTTATTTCGATCCCGATCGCAAATGTTGTTAGAAATATGTAATAAAAAAATTGCCTGAAAATTTGAGCCCTTAATATTAACTCTCCCAGAGCGTGAGAAGATTTCCCATATAAAACACACGTAACATTTTTTTTTAATATCTCGACGTCACTTTGTGTCATCATATCGTTCGAACTCTACGACTACTTAGGCTACTTAAGTCTATTGTGACTTAACCGTAACTCACACCGGTGAAGCAATACAGGTCACTACAGTCAAAGTTTTGTAGAAATTTGTTATGATTTTTGTTATTATTTTGTTGATGGTTGAGCCAAAAAAAAAACGTTTAAATGAAGCACCCTAGAATGTATTCATAACATACTCGTACATGCTTACATTTCGTATATACGCACATGAAATACTGGAATTAGAGAGGTGGGAACTAATCATATTTCAATCTCTCCTTACACAGGAAGAAATCAAATAAGATTAGCTTTTAATGATTTCACGCGGCCACAAAATCACTCGTACACCACCATACAGAAATTTTAATTGAATTATCATGTCTCATTTACTCCGAGTGATTTGTGCTGATTTAAATTTGTAGTACACGAGACTACATTACTCATATATTAGACTGTTCTCACAAGTGGAAAATGTATTCAATTCAATATTTATTTTTATGACAACATAATATCTTTTGCAGGATCAAAACGTGAATACTAATCGGGCCAGCACTACTAGGTTATATAATAAAAAGTTCGACTTACATATATAAATAATCAATAAAAGGAGAAATCTTTGAAAAGGTTAAGAACCGATACCGTAGTAAATTAAATACCCTTGTAACGTCAAGCACAGGGGATAGAGTTACATTCCCATGTAGATGCAAAATCTTCTATATAAATAAAACAATAGAGGTCTGGTTTTGCGCGCAGCATTACGCAAAAGTTACTGGATCGATTTCGATTTTGGTTTTTAGTGATACATTTTATATATTTGGCCGTTATCTAAAAAACAAATATCAAGATTTTGGGCTTATTGAAAAATCATAAACTGTAAATTTAAGCACCATGTCGAGCAGATTTCGGTTTCCAAATGCTATTATTATAGGGTGAATCAATATATGAACGATGGTGATGTCTGTAAGTAACACCTCTCACTATGCACCCTCTAGAAACGATTGTAACTTTAATGCATCATAAACATATGTAGGTTAAGATGAAAAACCCGATCGAGCTTCTTGACGTTTCTTCTCGATGACTTTGTTGTTTTCCGAACCGGTGGTAGTTTTTGATGTTCACAAGCGACTTCTTACGCGGCCAAAAATTAAATAAAGTATTTTTTGTTTTTTTTTTTCATTTGAAAATGTCTTCCTTTTATATAAATGTATAAAAATTTTAAGAAAATATTTTTTTTATGCTATATTCTTTTTATATGTGTGTATTTTCATGCTGAGGAGAAGTGGGACAAGCGGTATGGTGTTATTTTTTTCCTTTGTGTAAAAATATATTGTTAAGATAATAAAAACAGAACGAAATAGATATATCTATCCGATAGATAAAAGTGCAAGAGATTAAATAAAATAAACAATATTTAGCATTGCTTTACATGTTCTATCAGATATACAAAGAGATACAGAAAACTGTTTGTTACAAGATTATTTATTTTAAATCTCTTCTTATCATAATTATTTATATGTAAATAGGCGGTGATAAAACGAATAAGTACCTTATTTTTCTCGACTTATGAATTGTTTTTCTTTATTTATTTTTTTTCTCTTTAGTAGCTATTGACGAGCTTTAGTACTATCAATAAACAAATTACAGCAGTTGCTTTTTTTCGATCTATGAATCGAATCGATATCTTTATTAATAATTCCTAATACTTTACGACACAAACGTCTACTAATCTACAATACATTTGTACATTAAAAAATTTTTTTTTTTTTATAATAAATGAATTATGGTTGAATTTCGGCCGCTGGACGCCTAGTAGATATAAAACGTCGACTACTACTTCCAAAAGCCATAAATTAGTACTTGATCTCACTACTCTGTGTCATAATGTATATTTAAAAAAAAATAAGAGCAATAGTTTCCCCATTAGAATAAATTAGATCAGGCAAGTTATCATAATTATTTCTGCTCGGTCCTAAGTTTTTCCTTGCGCTCCGGCGTTCAAGTCACGTTTCGATTTCCAATTTAATATGCAATTATTGCTTGGTTAATGTAATATTATTTTATGCAATTATAATTATATTAAAAACTTTCAAATTTACCACTGTAAGTAAAATATAATGTTGTCTATAAAACTAGGTGTTACCCTCGACTTCGTATGGGTTGTTTATTATTTTTGCGATATGTGTTATGTACAGAAGAAAAAATATAGAATAAAATAAAAAGCAAAAATATACTTTGTTTATAAATTGCTATGGAATCAATGTTATCCGTTTTTTTCTCCTCTTCTGCACATACACATAAGACCGTTTACCCCATTTCTGCACGACAAGATAACACATGTCGCTGAATAAGCACGTATTGCTTATAAAATTGTAGCTTATTACGTTATACAGAACGAAGATATCGAATACTGTCCAATTGTTCATGCGTGATTCGCGAACAACGGTATACCTCTATAATACAACTTATATAGATTTACATATATTTAGAGGTGCGAAAGCTACGACATTTAAAATATAAGAAAAAATATAAGTAGAATTTTTATTTTTCCCACGTAAATCATAATTCATCCTGAAATTATAGCTTAGTATATTATTATACTAATACTTACTTATAGAGCTATTCGTTTTACTTCCGTAGTGTCGCCAGAAATAAAATTTCCTACAGTCGTAAAGTCGTAATATCGAAATAGGACATAATGATTAGATATGATATTCGATGCAGAATTATTACTTGTGTTGTAAATCGAGACGACAGAAGTAAAAGCATTGTCACAATGCGGTAACGAGTTATACAATTAATGGAGAAATTGTGTTATGTTATTACTACCTACTTATCTGTTGCGATATAACTATTTATTGTAATATTTATAATTTAATATAATAAATCAATCTATATACTTCAAATAGTACTACAGTCTTATTAAACCTTGCAAATGTACTTGCAAAGTAATAGTGTCGTCTAAATGAGATAACTGCGCCAATTTTTCGTGCGGGACATTTAACTTTTTTGTCATCTATATATAAACAGGCGAAGATATAACAGTGCTTCTTTTGTTTGTTTAGTTGTCATGGAAAGTTTCCTCTGCTATATGTGATTTCTCCTTACGAAAATATGTTCCAAGCTTTTCATGCAATTTTGAAGTGAGTGTTTTGTGGTGGCTCCCTTGTTAGATCTCTATGGAGTTTTTATGGCATCTCAAAATTCAGGCTCCGTGGTATTAATGTCCATTCACTTCACTTGTGCACAATAACCGAACTATATTACGTAAATACAACTAATATTACAACATAGAGTCAACTAACACAAGATTATGAATCAAATATAAAATCCTCTACATCACAGACTAAAATCCTACCAAAATCTCAGTGATATCAATATCGCGTAGGCAAAATCTTTCTACCGCTTATTATAGTCGAATTTCGTTTGGTATCAGCCTTAAGTGCTTTAAATTCGTTAAATATTTTAATTTTAATAGAAAAATTGATTGTTGTGATAATCAAATAGCTAATTATGAAGACATAAGATAATAAATACATTTTGATTTCGGTATGTCTCCTAAGGAATACTCTTAATTTCTGCAGATTTCATACCGCCCACATTTGTCAACTTTATCCCCATTGGAATTGTTTTATTTCCTACAAATCTATGTTCCAAAATCGCTAACCCAGGTAACACTAGTTATTATCCAGAGACCAATGACGTCACTTAAACTTATTTAAGCTTATCCTGATTGTCTTTTTCCTTCCAACAACTTTCCAAAGCGGTTTAAAATTTGTTGTTTTAAATATATGTGTAAACAATTATGTTAATAATATGATAATTTTATTTTATATATCCTGTGACAAATTGAATCTTTGTCTATTGTTTTAGTCTATTTTATTGTGCTACTTTATAAATATCAACTGTCTAAAAGTAAAGTTGAATAGCATAGGTTCTCGTTATGATACCAAAGAAAGCCTTGCAAATAATCATAAGCTTTAAAATTTAAATTAACTGGGGGAGTTCTTTGGACACTTAAATTTGATCAGCTCAACTGTAAAATTAATTTTACTGCCCTCTATGGTAGTTACTTGGAAAAAACTTATAGTTGAGACGTTGAAAAGTTACTTTGTTAGTTAGTTACTCATTTAAATAATAGATGGCAGGAAGAAGTAATAAGTCATTATATACATTTTTTATTTATTTTTGTCTGAACTTATATGTCTTAATTATAGTTTTGTCTGCAATGTATATATTAATTTTGCTTAAAATTACTTAACGTTAGAGTAATTAAACAGATTATTCATAAATCATCAATATCAGTTCCCAAACACTATCACGTTCTGAATTTTTTAAACTTCTCCAGTCATGACTTCAAGGAATTCTGTAACAAAAATAAGATTAATTCGAGTTAATAACTGTTTTTACCCCAAATATACATATTTTCTATACATAGAAATCTGCCTAGCCTATTCTTAAACAGACAAACATTAATTAATTGTATTATATATTTATTATCCCTAGAGTCTTTTAATCTCAATAGGAGGACGGGTAGTTTTGTGGCCAATCATAAGGAAGGAGTCTGTCTCGCGTCTTTTTTTATACTTTACAGATTTCAGCGTTTCAAAGTCAAAATCAAAAAGTTACCATCGGTTCGAAAAACAACCCAGTCATTGAGAAGAATCGGCAAGGAACTCGATCAGGTTTATCATTTTAACATACATATAGTAAAATACATTAACTTTACAATCACTTTTGGTGGAGGCACAGACAGAGGTGTCAATTCCAGACATTACCGTTCACATATCACACACCGTTGACTACAATCTCACCTGATGTTAAATGGCGATGTGGTCTAAGATGGAAGCACGCTAAAAATGTTTGACTGATTGACTCTCAAGTGATAAAGATCAGATAAAGACCTACCATCATGCTATGGTTTTATCACAATGTTTTTCATCACTGAAAGCTCCGGCTCATTCGCAAGGATTCGAACCTACGTCAATCGACTGGCGCTAAACTTTGAACCATCATCGCTTAGCTTCATGTCTCATGATACTGTTCTATGGACCTGAAGTCACTAGGTGATTACTACAGCATTTCGACAAAATAGTAAAAGTGCAGTATTCATATCTATAGAGCAAAGCTACAATTTTCTTTTCTACAATTACAACAGATACTTTATATAATCTGTCATTTAAAGGTGACTAGAAGTTTTTACTTAAAAGGATAATTTTTAAGACGTATACTGAAAGAGTCACGAGTACCATCGAAGTCAACAGTGCCGGAACCATCGGTATCAATTTCTTCAATCATAGCGTCCAAATTATCTGGCGTCAGTGTATTGTCAAGCTCTTTGAAAATTTCCTTCAAGACATCTGTCGTGATGTAGCCGTTTCCTGAATGCCAAGAAATTATATTTAATTAATTGATATTATGTATGTATTTTTATCTATAACAAATAGTTATATATACAATTCCTATTCGTGTGTGTGGTACGAGTCTGTTATTGTAACTATTGCAAGAAATAATTGAGGCATAGGTATTAATGGATATTGTATAAATATTTTCCGTGTTTAGATATTGTTTGATCGGTACAAAAATGTATGTATTACAGCGCCATCTAGTCGCCACTCACCAGTTACAGTGAATTGCATAGCATTGAAATCTACTTCCATGAAAAACACTCAGATATACCAACCTTCATGGTCTGTCTGTCAGGCCAGTAGAACAGTGTCCTAGTTTATTAATATTAGAGAAACCGACATACATTTTTATATCTGTCCTAGGTTTTGCTTACGGCTTCGCTCAGATTAATATTAATATAGATTTGATCTATCCCTCGGGCACAGTACTGTTATTCTGAATGCAAGGTACCCTATGTCCTTTTTTGTACCTCTGACAACGTGTACGCAAAATTTCATGATGATGATTGATTGGTTGAGTAGTTAAAGTGCGAAAACGTAACAAATGAAACCATATATCGCATTTATTTTATATATATTAGATTATATAAAAATAAATAAATTTATATTTTGATTATATAAAAATCTTCCTAAGCGACTTGGCCAATTTTCTTCCGATGCCGTCACTTGATTAGTTTTTTTTTTTTTCGAACTGTCTACACTGTTAACCTGGAAAGGCCTCTACAGATACACCGGACTAGTAGTTCTTGCCTATATTTCGAACTGATAGGTTGTGCTATTATCAAGATTTTTTCTCATTTTTTCAAGCAAATTAATTTTATATATTCTTCTGATTTATTTTTAAAATAAAAATTATATATTCCCGAAATATGAGCGCACTAGCACCTCTGAATTATTTCTTTTATTCATATTATATTAAGGACATTTGGCTACCAGGTGCCAAAATCTGCCCTCCAGGCAAACTAGTTTAAATGTATATTTAAATATGTGTAAATAAATAGAAATAAAAAAAGTGAGTGTGTGCTTACAATTACAAATACACGAAAAAAGTGAAAACTTCTTTATAAAAAATAGAATAAAAAGCCAACGACATCCCGGTTTACTCAAGCGGTGACCCATCCCATGCAAGTACTGACCGTGATCCGACGTTGCTAAACTCAACTTCGATGATCGGACGGACGAGACATGTTTACCCCCACCACATTTCGTCATACAAAAAAGTTGCGGTTTAGAATTTCAAAGTCCTCCCATAATATGTTTCACTTCAAAATAATATATATTTGTAAATTTTATTATCATTATTAACATACATATATTTCAGTTACACCAATAAATTAACTGCGTTAGTCTACATTCCTTATTGTATGCTCCGAAGTAAGTCAATTATGGAATGTAACCAATTAATTATTGTAATAATTATGTTAACGTGCCAAGTTCAAACGTTAATTACGACCCAGTTGTAACTTTAGTGACAGCGACCAAAAACACATAAATTACCACGTCTCATAACACATGTTATGGTTAAATGAAGTAGCATTAATTTTATGATTTTATTTAATTCCATGTTCAGTTCATTACCTTCTCTGTCATATAACCGAAAAGCTTCTTTGAGTTCCCGAAGCATAGTTTCATCGTCTTCGTCTTCTGTTAAGAATTTCGCGGCCAATGTGCAGAATTGATCAAATTCTAAATGACCAGTATCTGAAATTAGCAAAGGAAATAATACCAAATTTTCCCCCTACATTATGACGTCATGTAATTAAATGAAATAGCAAGTGAACAACTGAACGTTAGTCTATCAATATTCTATGAAAATATTCCTACTGTCATTTGTCTCACTCCCTCATTTTTATATACAGATATCTGTTCTGTACAGATTTTCCAAACATTACATACAAACCTTGTCCTGACAATTGCAAAACCCAAGAAAAAAAAGTAGACAAATAAGTGCAGCCGTTCTTTTTTTTTCGAACTGACTACACTGTTGACCTGGCAAGGTCTCTACAGTTTCACCGGACTACTAAGGGGAGCGCTTAGGCACTTACTCGATTTTATATAGGCAACTAACACAAGGGCGCACGGCGCGCCTCTTTTGGACTGTCACCAAATATCCCGAGTCTAACTAAGCTAACTATTATTTCATACAAATATAAGTTCGTGAAACATACACGTGTACGAAGCATGTGTTTCACGAACTCATACATGTATCTTGAATCTGACTACTAAATGAATCTAAGCTAATTCCGTTCGAAAAAGGTATTAGAAAAAAAAAAAAACGAACCACGTTGTGTACCTACATGTGTGTATGTGCATGTGTGTATGTGCACGTGTGTGGGGTGATCAGTGTTGATGCAGCTGTTCTAAAACCATGCGCTTAAGTACATAGGCGATACGTAAATAGATAGAAACAAAACAGTTAAGAACATCTTCCTTCTCTATTTCTCAACCGATTTTCTTTATTCCTTTTCTGTTTCGTAGATAGTGACCAGCTTTAGAACTATCAGCAAAATGATGAAAACAGTTTGTTTTTTTTTTCCTTAATATCGAGTCTTGGTTGAATTTCAATCACAAGACGAAAACTTTTGGTATTAAAATGATAGTTTTTATTTTTGTAATTATGTTTCTATTCAACTTGATAGATTATTTCAATCAGTTCTTACAAGCCTCGGTAGCCGTGATCGTCTAGTGGTTAGGACCCTACGTTGTGGCCGTAGTAACCCAGGTTCGAATCCTGGTCACGGCAATGTGCAAACATTGTCACGGTGAGGCGGTTCTTTTTTAAATAATTAAAAAACTTTTTTATTAATTTAATTGTTATTAAATTTAAAAATAACTATCCCTTTAGTAATATATAGAAATCATTTTTCCTCTAATTGTTAATAGTATTATGGTACTTAATACTTTATACTACAATTAATTTATATAAATGTAAATTTGGATAATAATCAACATTTTCAAAAATAACTGTATGTTATTACTTATATATTATGATAATTATAATATATTTGACGAAATAATATAACGCCTACTGACAATATTGGTTTAAACGCCATCTATTTATATAACCAGGAACTATTACTAGACATTGAGCTTGACAAGGTTAATTGTGACTTTAGTAGAACGATATGAGGACTGTGAATACCTACACAATAAATACTATTACTATTTATTCTTATGTAAATAACAAATTAATTAATTTTAAGCAATATCCATATCTTTGAGATTAAAGACTATCTTTAGTATCATTGTTACATCACACGTCTTAGACGTTATTGGAAATTAGGCACAACGTAATAAAAAATTTGGCTGCCTTTTTGATGTTATACAAACATAATTTTCTTTTCGAGTTCTTTAACCAATGAACTTTTAAAAATACATCGTAGGTCGTTGTTACTTTAACTCTTTATTTTACTTACCAGATTTGAAATTAACACAGTTTATAATGATCGACAGCCATGTTACCAATTTTCAAAAATAAATAATTGCATGTTATCCTACTTTAGGCTATTTAGTTTATATAGTTGTGAATATATATATACGTATGGCTGTATATAATATATAAATAAATAATAAGAAATTGTATAAACGTTATAAAAAAACTTACGGTTTACATCCACGTCATCTATGATCTTCTTTAACGTGTCTTCGTCAAACTCATGGCCTAACATTTCGAGGATGGTGCCAATCATATCTGTGCTGATAAGGCCCTTTTTCTCGCGATCGAACGCGTCGAACGCATTTTTCAGAACTAAACACATAATGTTCTTTGTTTATCGAGAACTTATAGTTACCAAATGCATTTCAAAAGTAATACAATTTTAAGGAAAACTAAAACTGTCTTTAAAAAAATCTGCTTTAAGCAAGTATACCAGAAAGTCTTTGGCCGTAATTAAGAACAATGTAATCTACCATTTTTTAACAATCGTCATGTCGACCAACAAATCCTTTGGCAGCTGGATACACCGTGTGATCTTAAGGCGGTAAATTAAAAGTGAGACTTACAGACTGACGTGATTGATTAGGGGTGATTATATTATCTAAATATTTTATTAGATAAGATAAAACTCGATGAAAAACATTATTTGAAATAACAATATTTGTAAAAAAAAGGCACTCACGCTGTAACTGGGCTTTGTCCATATCCTCCTGCGAGGAACACATGAAACACAAGAAAATAAATAATATTAATTTAAATAATAATAACATATTTACGACAAATACTTATTATGTTAAATTAATTTCAAAGACGCACCATTTTAACTGCAAAATTAATTAACGTATGTACTGAATAAAATACGAACAGCTAATCTGTATATTGATATTGATCTAGATTTTCTAAGGTAACCCATTTATATGTTCGACGTTGTTCCGCCTCGTTAGAATATTTCAGGGGTTGTTAATCGTTGGTATACATTTTCATTAATTTACTATAGTATAATCAAATATATTTTGTAGCTATGCCGCTGGATATGGTAGGCATAGGTTAACCTGCCATAGACCTTAATAAGTCATGAATATAAATAAAAATGAACTAAAAAATGTTGAGAAATACTGAGCGGCTGACAATTTGGCATTGTGTGCTTTACACAAGAGAAGTCAGAAAGTAAGAAGAAAAAAATCTTCATCTCGACAACATCTACATCTACCGTGTCCTACCACGAATCATCTAGGTGATCTTATAAGTACCCAACAAAATCACGAACATAGGTCAAACTGTTCAGAAGGAGAAGAGTTACGAACATTCGTACACCGAAATTGTAAACATAAAGATAGTAGATATTGCTTGTTAATGTTTTGTTTAAGTGATGATGTCTTAGTTTATCGTGTGTAGACACCACGTTGATGGACGTCAGTTCGAATTCTGGCAACTGAGTCGGAGCTTTCGAATTTCAGTAAAGGAAAACATCGTGACGAAACCATAGCATGGTAGTAGGGCTTTTTACCGCCTGTAGCTAGCTGTCACCCACAAGTTGAAAATCTGTCGCCAATCGCCTTTTGGTGTGTTCCGGCAGTTGCACTCGAGAGCCAGTCCACCTATATGCTTAACATGTTTACCATCTTAGACCACATCGTCAATTTAACACTAGATGAAATTATGGTCAAATACAAAAGCCTATAAAGTATAAAAAAATGACTTGAAAAATTGCCTTTACATTTTATAGACCTACTAGGGAGTAGTGAAATTACGTGTAGTCTGGCGAGAGGTGTGTCATAATATTGTCGGGGGCCAAGAGAAAGTTAGCCGATCGACGAAAAACGAGCATTACCATGAACGACCTAGCTATGAATGCTGATTTGAGTGAAGTTCCATTGTAATTTATATATGGTTGTATCGATTGTCTAATAAGAAGAATATTCTCTTTAAAAAAAAACAAAAGTAATTTGTATTCTAAATTTAATTTAATTATAAAGACAATGGAGTAGATTATATTAGATAATTCGAAAAATATTTTTGATCTACTTTAATGTTATTATACGCTTCAAAATCCATATACGGTCGTTTTCACCAATGTGTCCAGTTTAAAAGAACTGCTACTGAAAAAAATGGTTATTAATCAAGGTTTAGCATATCAAGAGAGGTGGGTCAGATAATCTGGAAAAGCACCTGTTTACAGGGAAGGTTGAAGTAAAACAGTCGAGAGGAATAACAGCAAAACGATAGCTGGACCTATTCATCGAACAACTGGAGTAAGCCCTCACTAAGCCAATGATCGATGCAGAAAACACCTTAGTATTGATATAACCCACTGGGAGAGCGAAACAACCGTAAAGTTCTCGGTTACTAAACCTGTCCATACTAGGCCCACTGGAACTTATCAATGTATGAATCATTGAAAATTTAGTGTCAGTCCTGTCGTGATATGCCACGGTGTTTCATTCATATTAATTTATTAGAATATTTTTCTACTTATTTCGATCCAGTGTAGTGGGACAATACCTTGATAATCATAGAATATTTGTGCAATAAGAATCAAAGTATATGATATACCATGTAATCGACCGCAGCTTATATGATAACAATAATAAATAATACAGATTTAATTGTCATTCATAATGTGGTCTATTAATTAAAATGTTGGTAGCCACTGGCGGTTTTATACCCGCTGCCGACTTGGAACGTCTGGTATGTGACGTGTGATGATATTGACACGGCTATGGCCGAATTTGATTGCTTCGTTTATATATGTCAATGTAATAATAATATGGATAATGTTCTTCTATTGGCGCCAGATACTATAATACAGCTAATTTCAAAATTCAAAAAACCATGTCTATAATTTGCCCATAATTTATGTTTTGTATTATGCTTAATTTTTTATTTCGTATGTAACTATTTCGTTTTCCTAACCAACTATTTAGGGAATTATTCTTTTATTAGTTATGGTGAAGATAGGTAATATAAATGTACCAAGCCGCTTATATATTATTTTTATAACTCTTTTCTATTTTGTATGTTTGTTAATAATTAAATATGAGAATAATTACGGTAAATCTGTAGAATTTCTAGTTTTTGAAATTCGTACAAGATTATTGGACAACTTCACTTAAGCTTAGTAATAAGTGCAATACATAAAAAACCATAATAATAAAACTTCAAATGTCACAGTTATAGTAAAATTGTTCAATCTGAAAAAAATAATTAAAAATAAAATTTTTAATATTAACAATTTCATCACATACATTGTTTTACTTCTTCGTATGCTTATTAAGTTCTTAAAATAATATTTCATATTTTCCTTCCCCAATTACTATCAGATGTCGATATAAAAAAGTTCTCACGGTTATTTCGAATAACAGGTAGTATTTTTAAAATATGTAGATATACTTAAATCTATACATATATCTAAATAAAACTGGAGTACTTTCTGATTGTCCGGACTATGTCCGAAGATGACTGGACCCATTTGACGAGATTATTATTTATAACTATGGTATACCTAATCTAAATGTATGGTACACTTTATGTAGCTTCGCTATGGAATTCAGTACTTTACATCTTAACACAGTTTTCTCGCTTTATAAAAATGTGAAAGTAATTCTGTCTATCTGTTTGTTAAGTTCCTTACGATATTTCTGTCGGTTATAAAACTGTGCATTAAAAAAAAGGCATAAAGGTACCTTACGACCTAACTATTCCATACTATTATGTTTACTCTAAATCAAAGTAATAAAAAATGCTTCATTCAATTTAAGCTTTGCGAAGGCGCTTATGAACATCAAAACTATACCCAAACTAACCCAGTCATCGAAAAGCATCGGCAAGAAACTCGACAAAACTACCACATAAAAGTAATTATGCAAATAATACAAGGAACTCATGGGCAAAGTACATATAGAGTGTAGTATGGGATTGTGAAGGATTTCAATAAGTACTTTTGCCCTGATTAATCCGTAACCACATTGAGAGAACATTACGAACACACGCTAATAAAATTGTAGTAGCGGTTAATAGAGATATACGTTTTAATTTTGTCTATCAATTTTATGTTTATCCTATACGATATAAGGTGTTCAAAATAGATGCAGTTCTGTTATATGGATTTCTGTATTTACTGTGACCAAAATGTTTTTTTTTATATAATGTCGGCTGTAGCATTTGACCACATTCTCACTTGATGTTAAATGACGACGTGGTCCAAGATGATAAGCACGCTAAAGTTACAAGGAATTACTCTCAACTGCAGGTGCCGGAACACAGCCATGGATGCTTGGTGACTGATTTTCAGCTCGAGGATGGTAGATAACCAAGCAAGCCTAAAGAAAGCCCTACATAATGCTATGGTTTCATCACTATGCTGTTCTTCACTTCAATGAAAGTGTAGACACATTCGCAAGTATTCGAACCTTCTAATGATAATTATAAAAACATTACGATATACATAGCGTTTTCACATGTAAATTGTTACTACGAAATATTCGCCCTATCTAAGCTAAGCAGTATTAAGCGACGATAAATTAATCAAAGCCTGCGCGACACTGCTAATCCTATTTCCGCACTCGCGGTCTTACGTCTCGTTCTTGAGGAAATTCCGAATTTATATCGAAATAACGCGTCCTTCTATTGCTGACATCGTGTTACATTTTTCACTTTTATATCTTTATAATTCTTATTTGGAGGCTATAGACGCTATTCATCATCATCATCCCACTACAAAGTGATGAGCCTCTTCCTGAAGGGCTTAATCGCCACGCATGGCCACGACGTATTAGCGATTTCAAACTCCGAAAAATCTAAAGTTTTATATTTTCGCACTTACGGTAGTAGGTACTACAAGAACATTTCTCAGGTTCAGGCTTCTTCACGATGTTGTCCTTCACCGTCAGCCGATAAGGTTACTAATTGAAATTAGTAAATGTACGCTAATTACGTGTAAGTAAAATTGTGAAGATAACTGAAAAGAGAATAGCGATAAATAGAAACCTTTTTTTTATGTTATAGGGGGCAAACGAACAGGTGGGCCACCTGATGGTAAGTGATCACCGCCATCCATAGACACTAGCTACACCAGGGGAGTCGCAAGTGCGTTGCCGGCCTTTTAAATATGTGGGCCTCCGGCGCTCTCACTGACCGAACGAAACGCAACAGTGCAAGCACTGTTACTTCACGTCGGTTTTCTGTGAGAGGGTGGTACTACCCCGGGCGAGCCGACCCATTCATGCTGAAACCAGTAATAGCTTCAGCGTAGCTCTACCACCTACAAAAGCTTTTTCTAAAGTTGTGTAAACAGGCTAAGTTGTTTATGTCGATTACGATTTACTAGAATAATTTAAAATTATGTATTTCTAATATTTACTATAAAGTGTCTGACTACTGATTTACCTATACCATTACAAGCAACTAACCGCGGCTTTAACACAGTTTTTTACGCGACAATTTGTACACGACTAATTAATTTAGTTTTATTCAAATATTAATGTATTTAGTGATTTTATATTAAATAACAATCACTTGAGATGTAATAAAGTTTTACTTAACTATTATTGATTGTTTGGAAACCTATTCATTCAGAAATTACGTACAATTCGCTTGAGATTAAACTACATTTTATAGAAGAAAAATCACTTCTTTAAAACAAATAGTATTGATAATTCTAATGAGCAATTGTTGTCAGAATCAAATAATATCGGGTTAATATAACGTCAATATTGTCGTATGATATTATGTAGTCCATAAGCAATTTCAGGTTACTCATTTTTAATTTTATCAACTCCTACTGTTTAACTTCTATGAAAAAGCATAATTCAAATGAATATCGATAATACTCTGAACAGTTCACTATCTGCCAGCAAAGACTCGGTAAAATCAGTTCATCCATTTCAGAGATCACCTCACATACAAAACCAAAACATGACTTCGTCTATATTTATGGATACTAATGGTCATTAATATAAAAATTCGACCATAATAAGTACTACAAAGTTTTTCTTCACATATATTAACTGTTTTGATTATTGTATGGATGTAAAGAATGTGATGTATAAGCAATAGAAACAAAGATTAAAATAATAAAAAACCTTTCTTTCTTTTGAAATAAAGACTTCATCTCGACAATGGTATGGAAATAAAATATATAAAGCTCGTCAACATTTACTAAACAGGATAAAGAAAATCGTTAATAAATATTGGGAAAGGCCTTGAGATTCAAAATTTGGTGTTCTATTTATTAGATAATCAGATTTATTTATTAGATTGTTTTTTAGAAATCATAAAAAAATATTAGAAAAATGTATAGGTAAATAATAAAAGCCTACCAGGTCCCGACATAACTAGAATCCATCCAGGTGTCCATATAATTAACATGTCATCGAATTCAGTCAATCAGCACAGGAATTTTATATTAGGATGTGTGTTACTTACCGACTTGGTTTAATTTTTGCTTGACTATCATTCAAATCGTTAGTTTAAGTAAACCACATAAGATAATAAAAATCAATGCCGTTTAACCATGCCTAAATGGCGATACTTTTCCCATTCGTTTAACATGGATTTTTTTATTGCTTAGAAATTAAAAATAGGGCGTATGTGACTTCGCACTTCTGCTAAGAATTGTTTGCTCGCTGTCAAGTTTTACTGCAACAAAAAACGGTTGTGAAAGAACTAAAAATAATAAAAAGGCGTGGTTTGTCTGCAGTTAAACTCGATGTTGACAGGTGGTTGAACCTGTCGTCGATTAACACTGTGATATCTATCTGACAAATATTTAAAAATATGTGTATATAAAATGAATAAAAGATGTAAATAACATAATGAAAGAAGTATATAATGTACTAAAAGTATGTTGCAAATTGACTTGTAACGGCTACAACGATTACACGTGTTTCGCTCCATGACGGAGCATCTTCAGATCGATGTTGACTCTTCGGACGCAAGCGGGCGAGCGCAACGGTTTCTTGTTGCAGTAAGACGTGACAGTGACCAAACAATTCTTAGCGGAAGTGCGAAGTAACGTCCACCCTAATTTTTAATTATGGACTTCCACAAAGTAACGCCTTCATCAATCCAATATGTTTAGAAATTAATGTTTATCATGCTTGTTTTATTGAATAGCTTACCAAATATTATTAATTCGTCATCTACTATGATCCCTTGGGATGGAGAAATTTTGATATGGGAGTCAAAAACGCGAGCGAAGCCGCGGACAAACCTAGTCAAGATATACGTTTAAAGTAATTTATAACTTCTTACTAAATTTTATAAAATTTATTGAAAATAATTATTATAATATATTCAGTGTACTTTAATAAATACACTTAATTTTAAATATTTAGTTGTTTGAAGAATAGAAGAGCTATGATTCAGATGGACGGTATTTGAATAGACAAAAACCGAAGAAGGTATGAATTGATTTTGGGAAAAATAGTACGTACTATATAAAAAATGTGAATACTGAGTTGACAGTTGATAACAGAGAATAGAAGAAACATATTGCACCAACGGTACTTATGAGGGACAAGGACAGAACGATGATAATGTTTGAAGCTGTTTCTAATCTAAACGAAATAGCATAATTTCATATGATTGGTTCAAAATATCAAAGTTGTCATCTGGAATATTCCATTTACTAACCAAACACATGTAATCTAACAATATGAAAATAGATCAATGTAATTAATCGCAACTCGTATTCATTAGGCATTCATTCCCGGTTTCTAACACTTGCCAATTTTGTATTAAAGCTACACCTGGCCTAATTATAATTTATACATAAATCTATCAACTGATACCCTTTGGCTTCATTAGGTATTTATAAAATATCAGAGGGTCAAACGATTCCAAAAAAGTAGCGTAGAATTATCTACCAAAAATTCCGCATTTTTCTATTCCGTTAGGTTCAGAAGTTTTGGCGTGTCTGAGATTTAAAAGAACTGTATTGTATACTGTAAGGCAAAGATGAAACAGGTCAGTATAATTATTAGCCGGTCCTGGGGAGGTGAGTCGGGAGGCCTACCTTCCCATTGCACAGGTCCAAAGAACGGAGAAGAGAGCCGGGGTATACACGGTCGTCTCCTGTCAAGGTCGGGGCCTGTTGGCGCTTTTTAACGCCGGGCCAACATTTGGAGCGGCAGGATGAGTGTTCAAGAGATCTCGTGCCGCCCCATCAAAAACGACGGTAGTATATCGTGGGATTTTAGTCGGTAAGAGTCCGACTTACTGATTTCACTCTTTTCCCCGGAAGAGTGGTGTGTGTATGCAGGATTTCTCCACGTTACAAAAAAAAAAATACAGTATCATTTGTTCTCTATTTCTCGACCGCTTTTTTTTAGTAACTATTCATGGAATTTGGATGTAGATAAAAAATGAAAAAAAAAGATTTCCAAAACATCGACGGATTTAAATCCTTATTTATAAGTCTCTAATCGTCATACTTCACGCTCTTAACAATAACAGTCTACAACAAGGGTGTTGTAACGGTTGATCGCCAATGCTTTTTGAGTCGATCTCGAGGAAAGTTTGCCGATATGTAACAATTTTCAGATTTTGTTTTAGTACGTAGGTAACTACTAAAAACAACTAAAATTTATTTGATCCACAATTACGCCAGAGTAACCCCTTCTTTATTTTTTTTTTATCGTTTTTAGTTGGAGTTACCTACACCTAACTAGACGATAATCCTGCATCACACCACACACCAGCCCTTCAGAGTCGATCGATCTTAGTCTAACAATATTGAGATGGATCGCCAGCAGTTCACGTTTGAGCACACCTCATCTACAGCATTCATAGAGTAACAAAGCTGCGAGCGGTCTGTGTAAGTGTAAGCCATTTCATAATTCTATGGCGGTATTTGTACAGTACATTTTTTAATATTTAGCAGAAAATAAGAATAAACAACAGATAATATAAGAATAACGCGTGAAAAAAATTGTACACCTTGCTATGTTCAAAATTCGATAACTAAATGATCACTAGTTAATGGTAATTACCATGTATTTTAAAGGTAAAATTTAATATTTCCAACCAAGAAATTTTGACAAAAACAACAATTAACTTAAATCTATGTAACACTAATAAATATTTATATTTTGATTTCTGTCAAAATATCAATAACAAACTGTGCTTTTTAATAAAGCTCAAAACACTAAAATATTATGAACCTTTTTATTATTAAAAAAAAAACTGTAAATACTTTTATTAGTTATAGGATTCCAACCTACGATGTTGAACTCATTATCCGAAGAAGACATAGCTCTTACAAAATAAAATATGTAATTTTTTTATATAATTACCAATAATAGCAACAACAATGATATGTATGTAAAATACGTGTACGGATTATCAAAATTATGCATAAATTCATCGCAACAATTATGACGTCATTTAACAATCATTAATTTTATATATCAGTCATAACTATATACATTACTGTATTCAATGTTTTCCAATAAATTAACTACCTAGCCATAAATCCTTGACAAAGGTATAATTTCGTCTCTCGACAGTAAAATTATACCGGTGTTTGCTATTTGGTGTTCCCTCGTGTACCATTCGTACGAAATTACAAATAAATTTACTACATCCAATAACTTTTTATTGTCACAAAAAATTCAACAATAATTATAATCCTAATTATATAAATACCTAGTGGTTTATAAGTTCAATATTGATTTTTACCTTTAAAATAGAAAAAGGCGCCGTTTATTCTCATTTTTTTTTATACTCAAGGAAAACAGGTTTGATAAATAATTTTCATATAATACAGTCGTGCACAGTTGTGCGTCGTGGAACTTTACTGCCATAGGCATTCACACTTCGATCCTTGCAAGTGATGCTCGTTTCTTGCGTGGCGATCGGTCTCCAATACAATACGGTACATCGTTCTCATTTACTTACGAATTCACATTTCATTCGCACGTGATCCGCTCTTAATCATCATCAATAAAGCGAGTATAAAATATACAATTTTTGAAATCCGACTGGTTATCTGTAGAATGATACGTTCAAACATATAAAATAATAAAGAATAAATAATATTTGTTTTCCTCTTAAATGGCTTGAAAATTAATGAAAATTTGTTTTCTACTTATCGGATCAATTTGATAGATGGACCCGATAGGTGGCGCTTCTGATGAGATCTAGATTTTTAAAGTGAAACGTCCTATGGAGGGCTTTAAAATTCTGACCCGCAACGTTTTTGTGTGAGGAAAAGTGGTGGGTGTAAATACTGTGTTGGGTAGAATGTTGAAAACACCTGTACTCGTCCGATCACCGAAATTAAGCAACGTTTTTAGGCACAACGTAACGCAAGTAGGCAAAAAGTATTTGGATGGGTGACCGCCTACGTACACCGCGTGACGTTGGCTTTTTATTGTACTTTTTATAAAGAAGTTTCCACTTCTTTCATGTGGTTATAAGCACACACGTTTTTTTTTATAATTTTCGGAACAATTTCTTATTATATATTTTTATGGTGAATTTTCACATAAAAAAAAAACATGTAACCCCAAATTTGTAAGATCCTAGCATCCATCGATACTTTTTGCAACAGCATTTACAAATAAGAGATGTTGTAAACTAGATGTATCTCAAAATAGAATTACTCGCTCCATTACAATTGATTTCTGTATTATCGTTCAAGGATGACAACGGCCAATGTACTTTATTTATAGGGTGGATATATCAACACCGCTTCCGTAGTATTTATAGTTCATTAAAAGGTTACTATTATGAAGGTATATATATAATTTGCATATATGTTGCAATAAAGTATTAATGAATATTTTGGAAACTGTAGCGTTTTAGCAAACATTTTATATAGGAATAAAATGATAGGTGTCAGCCATTGTGCACGCATCACCCTAAAAGTACTGGACAGATTTTGATCATTTTCTTTAATATTCTACTTCTTAGACACTTGGCTCTTACGTAAAATTTATGATGATATCATAAAGTATTAAGAAACTAAAATTTTTATAAGCACTACGCGTTCAGAGATGCCTTTTCTTGCTGTGCAGAAATGGGCAAACGGTTTAGTACTTTTGTTTTATCGTCTGTACATATAATATACTGTTAAGATAATAAACGACGCAGACGAAGTTGCAGGTATCAGTTAGTTATAAATATGCGTTTACGAAGGTCGGGTCATAATCATAGCATGACTATAACCAGATCGAAACGTCGAGTAATAAAAAGAAAGTAAAAACACGCTCCAAACCCAGATTAGCATTCGTTTATAAAATACTAGTTTGTGTCCACGGCTTTGCTCGCATTATTGTAGATTTTCTTTAGATAGATTCCGTAGTAACCAATCCCTTTTTTCTACTCCATACATCACGATGCAATTTATTTATTAGGTAAAGTTTACCGTCTTTAATATATTTTTCTATAATTCGGCAACAGTAAGTACTTTTGGATGAAAGGTATTCTATGCCCTTTGGTAACCTTAATAAGTAATCGAAATTTTATGATGTTCGGTTCGTAACAAACAAATGAACTCACATTTAGAACATTAGTTAGAATCGGGTAATAAGCTTACTTACTTTTTTTATCTAATTATAGGATAAATGCAGGGTGGATGAAATAACGCAAGGTATTTGGGATAGTTTGTGTCCTACGAATGCCTTTGAAACTCAAGGGAAAGAAAGGTGTATAAGATTATTATAAGACCAGTCGTGCTATATGCATCTCAGTGCTGGGCTAAGAAATAGAGGGAGGAGAAAAAATTACACGTGGTAAAGATACGAATGTTAAGATGGATGTGTGGTACAACTAGAATCGATAAGATTAAGAACGAGTAAATAAGAGGAAATTTGAACATAACACCAGTGATAGAGAAGTTGAAGAGTAATAGGTTAGCATGGTATGGGTATGTCATGAGGAGAGATAAAATCTATGTAACTAGAAAAGTTTTAAGTGGGAAAGTCGATGGATATAGGAGTGGAGGAAGACCTAAGAATGTCTACGTAGATTGTGTGAAATAGGATATTTGTATAAAAGGTGTAAATACTGGAATGACTTCTGACAGCGAAAATGTGGAAAAGGAAAACATATTGTGCCGACACTACTTAGGTGGGATAGGGGTAATGATGCTGCATTTTATAAGTAATTGTAGTGAAATATTTGACCCTTCAGTTACATTTTTTTTCGAACTTTTTGTCGAAATCCTATCGCACATTATTGCCATATCCTATCACTCGGTACTTTATATTGTAAAGGTGAATAATGAATAATAAACAGAGCGTGTTTGTTCAATTGGGAAAAAATGTTTATTGTAGAAAATAAACGGCAACACATCTGTTTCGCTGGCAACACGTCTGTGATGTCCCTAGTGTCGCAGGTGTCCATTGGGCGCCGATGATTACTTACCATCAGCTAACCCGTCGGTTCGTTTGCCGTCAATCGCATAAAAAAACCGAAAAATAAAAATACATTTTTAATTTGTAACTTCAACAATGAAAATATTGAGATATTACTGTTTGCTATTGCATGAAAATGTCATGTGCCTCCTTATATGACGAATAAAATATTTATTTGTGTCTACGTATCGTTTTGGAAATACCTCGGTCGTAAAAATTTACGTGACAGTTTACGAACTTACAAATTCGTGCGTGATATTTGGTGATATTGATGATATTACATGATGATTGGTGATATTCCATACCATCTAAGGGTCCGTTATGACGACTTTTAATGTCTCACAGGAATTTCAGCTCAGACGAAATCGTTAATAGTTATCCTGCAAGTATTTTAATTCGTCACAAAACATCACCTTACACGTCTACGAATCTATAATATTTGTACAACACTCAAAACAGTTTTTAATATGTACCAAAAAAATCAAGAAGTAGTACGTGTGAAGAAAAATCTTTATGGGTATAACGATAGGGTTTATTATTTTCAAAATACGAGTATTGGACGACCATTACTTATTATTGTGTAACTTCTTGGTAATAATTTAGCACAATTATTGAAAAGAAACATAATATATGAAATACATCTTTGTATAGGAATATTTGTCGAATATATTGTGTCATACCAAATGTCATGAATTTGACTTTACTAATAAATGTTATAGTACTTATAACACTTATGAAGCTGGTATAATTTATACTTGTTCGTTAATATATTATTTATTATAGTGACATCTATTGGTCGCGTCGAACATCGTGCAGATTTAATGATCTTTTTTCGCTAAATGCTTACAACGTTAGAAAAAAAAATACCTTTACTCAATAATTATATATTTCGCAAGACCGATTTGCAAGGAGAATTCAGATTATGTCATAAGCAAAACTTAGCGTATCTAGACAGTGCTGCCTCTGAATGAGTAATTTAAAAATATATTCTAGAAGATGACCCTTAAAACTAGTTGCTCTCTGGATTCACCGTGTAACTATCTTGGACCACATTATCATTTAACGTCAAGTGAGATTGCGCTCAAAAGCTAAACTTACAATGTATATATATACAAAAAATTATATAAATACATATATAATATTTATGTATAAAATCATATTTTTAAGCATACTTTAAAAAATATATAAGAGACATGTACTTAAAAGTTAAGACAAAATAAAAAATATATATATATATTATTTACCTATTGGCTGGATATAATAAAAAAAAATATATTGTATAATTACAGACTTTATTTTAACTTTAAGTAATTTCGTTGTCGATAATACAGTTCAATCGTCCCCGCCAGTCATGACTTCCATGAATTCTGAAATTATACAAGTGGAACATTAATCATTATTACACATTTATTATCATCTCCGAGCGGCCATTATTTTTCTTGGAATATGACCAATTGTAAAGAGAAAAAAAAACACATATAAACTTTAACTACTCACTTTTTAATATGATGAAATATGAATAAGAAGGATTTTTATACCAGATTTTTTATTTTGAAAAGTACAGGATTCTTATTACAGCTGGGTAATATAAGTCTTCTGTTGAGCATATTTACTTTAAAATGAATACATTAAGTAAGACTTTTAATTTATAATAAGCACAGTATAATACTCTGCTTTATGCTTTTACATAACCACGATAACAGTAACAGCTATAAATTATTTTCTGTATTTTTATATAAGGTTTCTACGATATTTATTAAGAGACTTCAAAACGAAGGAGGTTCTCAATTTGGTTATAATTTTTTATGTTTGTTCTCAGAACTTCTATATTTATAAACCTTTTCGGAAAACTCTTTTTATTTTTATCGGAAAGGGAACATATTCAAAGAATTTCCATTTTAATTTCATTAGTATTGGAACTTGTATTAAAAAGATACACCGGTAAATTCCTTAAAATGAAAATTCTGGTGAATTTTTGTAAAGTAAAGTTTTTATATTCGGTTTTAATTATTTAGAGACATATGCCCTAAAAGTTTAACTGTTAATTGACTTATTGGAAATCTTTCCACTCTTATGCACCAGTCAAACGAATCCAACAAGCTTTATTGATTTATTAAAAAAAATATTATTCCATGATCATTTCAATTTAAAAAAATAAAAATAATTTAAACAGTACATAAATGTATTATTTAAAAGCAAAGATTATTTAAAACAACTCTTTAAGCCAAGTTTAAGTTTAAGCCATTTATGTTTTCCAACATATTTTATAGTGTCAGAAAACGATGAAGACTTAAAATATATTCTTTGGATACTCTGGTAACCAGCAGACGCAGTGAACTTCTAAAATGCTTGGCTAATTCAAGCAGATCGTTAAACTGTAGATTATTGATTTACATGTTGTCTAGACTACGTCTAGAGCTTGTCTGGCTTTACAATAATATTAACCAATCACACGAAACCTGAAATTGTATGCAAATTTAGTTTTGTAATCAGTGTACTGAAGGAATAATTTATCCTTTTATACTTTATAGGTTTTTAGAGTTTGAACGCAATCTCACCTGAAGCTCATACCATCATACTATGATTTCATCACCATGTTTTCCTTCACCTAAAACTCCAGCTCATTAGCAATAATTCAACCCTATACATGTGAACCTTTACTATGTGGATCGATGCATTGTCTGAACACACTAACAACTAAGCCATCTTTCATCTTCACTTGCTCATTATAAATACATTTATTCCATATTAATCAAATGAGCAAGCATTTAATTTCTTTAGTACAAGCCATGACATTATAGGTTTGATTTCAATTATAATTATTTAAATTTACATTTTATTTTGTGCAACTAAGACTTATTATATAAAGGCATCAGGTACGCTAACAATTTTTAAATTCTCAGTAGGAAGATAACTTGATTGTCAATTCATAATTTATAGTTTTTTGTTGTAAGCATTTGACTATAACTATACCTAAAGTCTATTTAATTGAAGCTAAACTGAATTACGCTAAGGAAACTGATTTGCTAGTTCCTAAACATATCGACACACTACACAAACTCAAGGGACTTCTAAAAAGCGTTTAAATTTAATTATAGAAATAAAAACTGTTGACTTATCATTACTTGGTAATTGTCTGTACTTTTTTGATTCGAGCCTTTAAAAAAATACTGTAAATCGTAAAATATATTTTTAAAATAATTAACTATAAGGAAAATGAGTTATACAAAAGTAAGCCTTATTTACTTCAGATTAAAGGTAAAATTTAGCCTGTGTATCAAAATTTTACTTAATTCTGCCCGCTTTGTTAAAACAAAGCGACAGGAGTAATTATAAGAACCGTGCTTTTCATTTCACTTAACACGTTCCCGCCGGCGCATTTTTTCATTTGATGCACCACCCGGCGGCGCGTAAATCTATGTCGCGCTTCATCTGGCGGCGCGCTAATTTCGCGTGTTCAGGCTTGCACGCGCTTCTTGTTTCTTCAGTAGTACATTGAGTGCTTACTTTGCAAATTGTGTAACTCGTGTTGTTTTTATATCCTGATCAGAGATCTAGAGTGATGCCGTGTTTGATTATAATGTGGCAAAAAAAGGTGTAGATATGTCAGATCAACTATCAGCGTATTACAGTTGTTTACGAAAAACGATTAAATGGTACCGAAAAGTAATTATACAATTAATATGCGGAATTTCCTTCGTGAATGCGTGGTATATTCACAAAAAATGGGGGACTAAAAACATGAACATGCTACAATTTAGGGAAGTTATCATTGATCGCCTTTTAGCCAATGAAGAAATAAACTGTCATATACCGGCAGATAAACATATTCTTCAATCACACGAGGGGTCGGCAAGAGAGTTCCGTAAACGCTGCAAGGAATGCTACAAAAAATTGTCCAAAACGAAGGGCAGAGATTATGCTACTGCCAAAACAACAAGAGTAAAGACGTTTTGTGGTCGCTGCGAGGGTCAGCCAGCACTTTGCTTGAAATGTTTCAAACAGATTACACAAAAAATAATAAATCAATAAGTTACAAATAAAATAATATTGAATTTTAATGTTAATTTTATCGATTTTAAGTTACATTTATAATATTATAAGTTATTTACGTACGTAATACGTTATTAAATATAACTTTTATTCAAAATAAACGTTTTTATATATGCACGTTAAATTATCAGTGTCTAATAGCACAATCAAATGCGAAACACCGGTAGTACACGACGCCCGATGAGGCGGTCTAGCGCGAGCCACCAGTGGTACACGCCGCCCGATGGCACAATCAAGCGCGGGCCACCGGTGGTACATGCCGCCCGATGGCACAATCAAGCGCGAGCCACCGGTGATACACGCCGCCCGATGGCACAATCAAGCGCGAGCCACCGGTGGTACACGCCGGCGTGAACGTGTTAATAATTTATAACAGAAATACATTATTTAGTAAGATTTTTTGTGTACCTGATCTAATACTTGAGATAGTATAAATTGTATCTCTATAACAAATGTATTTGAAGTATATTTATCTCGTACAAAAAAGTGAACTTATAACCAGTAATGTAAATACAACGATGAGGAAATTGCTTTCAACTAATAATTTATAACAGAAAGACATTATTTAGTGAGTTTTTTTCTGTACCTGATCTAATACTTGAGATAGTATAAATTGTATCTCTATAAAAAATGTATTTGAAGTATATTTATCTCGTACAAAAAAGAAAACTTATAACTATTAATGTAAATACAACGATGGGGAAATTGCTTTCAACTAATAATTTATAATAGAAAGACATTATTTAGTGAGATTTTTTCTGTACCTGATCTAATACTTGAGATAGTATAAATTGTATCTCTATAAAAAATGTATTTGAAGTATATTTATCTCGTACAAAAAAGTAAACTTATAACTATTAATGTAAATACAACGATGAGGAAATTGCTTTCAACTAATAATTTATAACAGAAAGACATTATTTAGTGAGTTTTTTTCTGTACCTGATCTAATACTTGAGATAGTATAAATTGTATTTCTATTTCAGATATATATATATATATACTTTTACTGTATTTGGTATAAAATTCTGAAAGTTCTATCAAAGGTTCTATGCAAGTTGTAATAAATTATCTAAATGTTAAAATTTAATAATAAAGGTTAACACATTATTTTTTTTTATTACGGTCAAAAAAGCCCGAGGTTATATGTTCCATTACCACGATTTCAAAAATTCTAACAAATATGACAAATGCGACAGTATGTTTGTAAAACATAAACTTTAAATTCTGCATACACCCTTAACAACTCAACTCAAGGGTACAGAAAAGGACACAGGATACCTTTTACTCAGAAAAATGTACTATTCCCGAGGGGTAGAACAAATCTACTTTACATTTATACAAAAGCTAGTATAAAGTATAAAAAAAACGGAACACATTCAACTCTCCCATTTTCCATTAACCTCTCGGCTGATTGTTTAAGACGCAGATCTCATAACAGCGGATTAGAATTAAATTTTTTTTCTTATTTTACGACATCGTACATTGTAAATGGCATGGCCAAATAAACAAAAGTTCATATAAATAAAAAATAATTTAAAAATGTATATGTGTAGATAAAAAATAATAATTTTACAGTGCACGATTTGTTTTATTTTTCAAAGAGTATGTTAACCTGTGCCTCATGAGGTCTACATTCGTTTGTATGGAACTTAAACCTTTATGGTTTGGACAGTTCAGGTATTAACTAGCACTCTTTTTCAGTTTGGAGTTTTTATTATCTCACATTATTACGGGAATCTGTTCAAAAGATTCACGTCGGATTATGGCGGGATTGTGTAATCCTGGAACGATAGATATCACAGGTATAATTCGAATTGTAATAGGCACTATTTAAATTTAAACATTGTCAAACATTTGCCTAAATTGACAGTTCTTGTTTTATTGTTGTCATTTATTGTATTTTTATTTGCCGGCAAAAGAGATTTCGTAGTAATTTATGGATTTCGTGGATATAATTAATTTGGAAAATGTAGTTAAATTAAACAATTTTAGAGATTCACAAGTAAATTATAACTACTACTATATGACATTATTAACATTTGACAATGTGTTTAAACTAAGATAATACTGTTGTTCCTTTTTACGTACTTTGATGTAATATATTAAACTTGTATATCTACTTGTACTTGTACTTGTAACTTGTATGTCTGTTTACTTTAATAATGACATCATTTTCTTTAAATCAAATGTCACAATAATAATAACCAATTTTACCTAAAATAAATAAATATTCTTCATGAAGAACTGAACAAAAATATTATTCGTAAATTCAATTTGTTTACAAAATATCTGTATGTAATGAAACGTTCTTGAATGATGAGATTCAATTGAATTAATGCTTTTCATAGTTGCTTGCATAAAAAACATAAACCAGATGTGTATCTAGAGACCATTTCGATACTATTTAGTAATAAAGTATTTTAAACAAGTCTCGAACAAAGTTTAAACTTTTAGACACTGTTTAGTACAATTTGTGTTAGACGCTTATTCATTTTTGTGTTTGTAATAAGACCGATAATAAAATTGCTACACTAATTAAATATTAGTATAAAATCCATATGCAATTTTGCTCCTAAATTATTACAAAATCTTCATTGAAACTTTTAAAGAATGGTTTATTTAGTCATAAACTACTAACCATCAAAATCGACGGTTCCAGAACCGTCCGAGTCAATTTCTTCTATCATCATATCCAGTTCCTCAGCACTTATTTTATCATCTAATTCCCTCAAAATCTCTCTTAGGACAGTCGTTGTTATATAACCATTACCTGCAAGAATTATTGAAGTAAGTAGAAGTAGATAGGAAGTAATGGTTTTAATATAACATGTTATATACTAGGGTATAATGTATAAATTTAGTAGCACTGTAGTTTTTGAGGTGAAAACTACTTTAACCCCGTTGTGGTTAGAAACTAGATGAAACGAAATAGCGAGATTCAAAAGTAGACAAACATATACACCTACAGGATTTAACATGCGAGGAAATGAGATAGAATACCTTATACTGTGTTTCTTATATTCGTGGGCTTCTCGTTGTATATTTCACTACCTAATACTGGCTCTGCTACGAGCATTAAATATGTGTGCGCGACTACGTATTACGAAACTTTAGGAAAAGGTTTCATAAGCAATATGGTGTACTGTTCACGTGTATCGTTTATATAAATATTTTATTATTTCTTTAAAGTCTTACTTTTACAGCATTTGAACACATTTTTTTGAATTGTTAGATTTATGTGAAGGGCAGTAAAGATGTCTGCGAGTTAAATATAAAAAGAATTAAAGTTTACAGTTGTACCGAATGGATAAAGTCATGCAATAAGTAAAGTAAAAAATACAGTAATTAACAACATCAAGCAGAACTTGCAAAAGAGAGAGAGAGAGAGAACGATATTTTTCATTTCCTAGAGATTGCGATAATTGCTTTAATTATTTGGTAGGTCTAAAGCATACTAATCGGCTACACGAATTAAATAACCCGTAGTACTTCAATTCTTCAATACTCGTTAATTCAAAGGCACAGTAAACGTTGGTAAGATTAGTTTGAATAAGAATCTATTTAGTTATGTAAAAGAAAATAAAATTACTATAAAATATATGCCTCTTATTTATTTATATACCTTTCCGTATCTCTGACTATGTGCATGAGAGATTTCATAATAATCTGTTTAATACTTAATGAGTGAAAGCATAACAAACAGACTCACATTCATTTTCATAATATTAGTTAGGGATTAAAAATGGTCTTGTCTGTCATGAATGTCGTCTGGTCGTATGGCCGAATAAACTGTTAAATCTTGAAAATGTGTGTCTAATATAATGACGCCATACTTTTAATACTATTCTGCCGATGTTGTTCGGATATACATATATAAAGTTATAAATTAAAATTTCCCCGCCTTCAATTTCAAGTGGGTTTCGCCTCGAGCAACATAATTTGAAATTCATAGAGTTACCGCCGTAAAACTAATACCGTGTGAGTTATACAGGTAACAAATCCCGTGGGATCAACTTGCTTTAAATTGTTTGAAACTCGAAGTGTCGAAATCAAATAACGATATAATGTTAATATTGAGCAAACAATATTTTTTACTTATTACTATTTCATTGATGAGTTTAGAAAATGTATAGAAACAAATGAAGATATGAATGGAGGATGAAAGTGATATGCAACATTACATATTATAAAACAATGTCGTCCGCCGCATCTGTCTGTCTGTCTGGATGTTCGCGACAAACTCAAAAACTACTGAACGGATTGCAATGCGAACTTGACCAATAGATAGAGTAATTTACGGAGAAGGTTTAGATATATAATTTGTCAAAGTTTTAATAATTTAGCTTAAGCGTTTCATGGGCATAAGTATATATTTTTTTATTATCGGGGCGGGACAACGTCCGCCAGGCCTGCTAGTTTTTTAATATTATATTCTAAATGAAAGTTTATCTCCATATATGTATCCTCATCTTACAAGGTAGGTGCAAATAGGCTTAGAAATGAAAACACACTGTAGTAACCAAACTATATGTATAATGTAATCACAGATATAACCCAAACTTTGGAGCGCATTTATGTAAAATTATAAATTTGTAACATATCACCTTCACCCACTCATGTCTTCAAATAAAGATAAACCTTATATTTAACTTTGCATTCCCTTTAATTCGTTCCAGACATGTATGTGAGCCTGAAGCTGAATGTATTAAATCTACATAGTAACTTCTGGAATGCGAGTTTGAATTTGAATTCCATCAGAATGTAATTCGAAACAAAGTGACAACTTGTTAGAAACTTGAAACGACGATTAGTTGAAAGAATGTGGTGAATTCATTTTAATAACTTTCCAATATGTTGGTAAAGTTAAGAAGATCTCGTAATAAATACCCTTTGTTATCCAATCAACTGAAAAGATTTTCTACTTTAGGTATTTTGATATGTCACATATTATACATAAAGATGAAAGTTGCAGTTACCATTTCATACTATAAAGGATATTTATTAGACAAAGTCTTCTTCTAAAAAACTATTTTAAATAGCTACTTTTAAAATTTTACTCTTTGCCAGTGGTAAATGAAGAATGTATTACGAATGTAATTGAATATTAAATGTGATTAAGAACATATGAGATACACAGTTGATAAATCTATGAACACGTTGAAATGTATACAGAATTCCTGGACGTATAACAAATAGTTTGTCCACGGCAAGACGATTAATTAACGGTGATATCGAAATCAGTGCTTGGACTGCCAAATTCACTTTAACAAGAAGGGACAGACCTGTAATCGTTTTATCAAGATTAGTATAGAATTATATATAGGGGTAAATTGCTTTTTCATATTTTCATACAAAATGAATATTTTATTGTTATTAAAGTATTTCCACTGAAAATCTAATCAATTTCTTTTAATTATTTTTTTTCTTGCAAAATAATATCAGGTTTTATATGATTACTTATTTATGCCAAAATAGGCCACTTTATCAAGTCCCTTTCATTTCTAACTCCGAGGAGGTCACTATGAGGATTTTCGACATTACCTTCTATATCCTCTGTGATATCTTTATTATAATTAGCAGAATGCTTTAGATGGTTTATACCTTCTTTGTCGTACAACCGAAACGCTTCTTTAAGTTCCTGTTGCATAGCCTCCGCATCCTCTTCAACCATAAACCTCGAGGCCAGTGTAACGAATTCTTCAAATTCCAATTCACCGGAACCTTGAAAATTAACAATATGTAATTTGGAATGTCAACACTTTTCCATTCGGTTTTCTAGAAACCTAACTAGATGACTCGTGTTCTTTATTATTTTAAATTCTTGAGAACTTACTACGCAACTTACAAACTTGATACATTGAGCAATCTAAGCAAAAAACAAATCACCACTTTCTTGTAAATTATGCGATTACTTTTTTGTACATTATTACTTCGTTAAAAGTAAGAGACAAACATAGTATTGTAAAAATATCTCTTAATTTCGGTACTGTAATAGATTAATATAATTGTAACACGAAGATATCGAAGTCCAATTTGAGTGTCATAAATTAATGGTAAACATATAACAGTCAGATTCAATAAAATTTATAGTTTGTACTTGTATCCCGACAATAAAGTTATACAGTTAGAAATTTAATAGGTGTAAATACAATAAATTATATGGAAGTTAAATCGAAAAACATAATAACCCAAAAATGTAATTTTGTAATAATTTCGACGCAAAGAACCATATTATTATTAATTTAATGACTTTCAGCATCATTAAGGTCACCTCATCCAGTTAGACATAAAGTAGAAAAATCGCTAACGTTCACTATCTTGAACAAATTAAACTGTTAGATGTTTCTACGAAAATATAATATATTTTTTTTTATAATATTGACTAATATTAGCTACAAAAATACTTTGCTAAAGATTTAACCAATGGCAATGTTAAATAGTTTACAGGATTTAAAAAATAAAAAAACTTTATTCAATATTAGATAACAAATGTAATCTTGGAAAATAATATACTATGAAAAAATTTAAACCTAAAAGTTTAGCAGTTTCTTTTTTTAAATTAAACTGTTAATACGGTATAAACAATTCTTGGTATTTAATATCTCATTTGTTTCATTCTAATTACAAACTATGAATTTATTTATTTATATACGAATAAGTTAACTCCGAATAACAAACGTTTTATTATCAATGAGGATAATAAGACCATAATACACAAGAAGTTATTAATGATTGTAAATATAAAAAAGTAGCGAACCTCCATACATGTGATGGAGATGAATAATACGTTGTTAGAGTAAGTAATGTGGACAATAATGACGCTATGTCCTTTCTGCCTCCACATAAATGAGAGGTGGTAGCTGTTATCTTCTATATATATAAATAAATTACTCTTCGTTTGTCTCGCTAAAACTCGAGAACGGCTGGACTGATTTGGCTAATTTTGGTCTTGGAATATTTCTGGAGGTTCAGGGAAATGTTTAACAGAAACATACACAATAAATGAAGGAAAATACTAAAAAAATATGAAACATATAATGTCTTTTGTCATTTTAGAAATAAAAAAGTGTCACTCGGCTGTCAAATATTCATAGATGCGTTCAGAAATTTGTCCGTTTCATAGCTGTAGTACGAGGTCCGATCTCATTGGTCTGTTTTGTTGGAATACAATACAGTTCTACTTCAGAAATAAAAATAGTATATTTGAAAACTTTAAATTGATTAAGTGCCTAAAATGGTGTTGCATTAATAATGTAACATTTTACACCAATATGCGACGTTAACAATTATAAATATCTTCTTACGTGGAGCACCAATTACGGAAGTGCTACAAAGTTCACCGGGTCATCTAGTTCACTTCACGATTTTAACTATACAGTGAATTCTAACTATACACAAAATATAACAAATTTATGTCCAACGAGGCGTTAACTTACAAACAAAAAGCTTAGGCCTTTTCTGTTTCATGACAGAAATGAAAATATTGCATTGTAAATATAAATTAAATGTAAAAGACAACAAAAAAAATAACCTAAACTTAAATTTAAATCAACATAATAATTAATAACTAGCAAAATTCAAATATTTAATAAAATCTATGTTTATAATTCTTCTCATTTATTTTTAATTAATTAAGTAAGCTGAAAATATAGCATAAGCAAAACAACCCTATTGTATTTAAGAACTCTGGGCATATATGTGAGGCATTCCACGTCAAATCGGCGGGTTTGAAAAAAATGTTGTGTTAATTTTGTGATATGCTTTAGTACGCCGCTTGCTAGAAAAAATTCATATATTCCGGTGAAGCTGTAGAGGCCTATCAGGTTGATAACGTAGTCAGTTGGAAAAAAACCGCGTCACAATGATTTCTGTTATTTTTTCATCTCAAAGTGGTCACTACTGTCCGCGGATCTCAATGAACTTACCGTCCATGATCAGTTGTCATAATTTTCCTAAACGGACAAAAATATCTAAAGACCCGTACGTACCATCAACATCGACTTCTTGTATTATTTCCTTGAGCATGTCGTCTGTGACGTTGTGGCCCAGCATGCCTAGAATTGTCCCAACCATTACAGTTCCGATGCATCCCTTTTTCTCATGGTCGAATGCTTCGAATGCTTTTTTTAGAACTGTAAAATAATATACATTTTCATTAATTTGAATAAAGAATAAAACACGTTGAAATAATATATTTTTATTTTTAATAAATGATATATTCACATATTTTATCTTATTTATAAAATTACATAACAAAAACATGATAGACTTTTTCAGATAAATACATATAATGGGAGGTCTGCCGTTGTACGCAGATCAGGAGAAAACTACCAGCTATATTTTGATCAAATATATTTAGTTTTGCATCATAGAAACTCATTTAAGATAAGAGTTATCAAAGTTTTAATAAACTACAATTTTTATAAGCACTGTGCGAACAGTGATGTAAAAAGTGGGACAAATGGTGCAGTGTGCATGTATAGGAGAGGGCAAATAAACAAATAACATTGTTTATAAAGATTTTTTTTAGCAAAGTCTATATTTTCGTTCCATTTTTTAATGTTTTTTCCTCTGTACATAAACTATTTGGTTAAGATAGATAGCAACGTAGACGAAATCACGGGTATTATTAGCTGATTAAAATTGTCGTCTGTTATAGTTCGAGTTAATATCCAAAACTTATAAAACAATTTTGACCTTAAATCAACTTACAGTTGGAAAAATTTTCAGAGGTTATCATCAATCATTATAGTTTGCACAAGAGCTAAGCAATAACAGAACTAATTTAAAATTGATAAAGGGTTAAATAATATTGATAAAATGACAATAATAAAAACAATACAACCAACAATTCAAACAGATTAAGTCAAGACGCGTAGTTCGCCTAAAACATGTAAACAATTTTCAAGCGAACAAAGTTACAGCCATTAGCTAGTAGTGATTGTAAGGATTAAACACCTCGTAATACTGGTATCAACTAAAACATTAGACGATACTTCAGTTAATAGAGTTCTTCAAATTAAGTGCTATATAATAATATTATATCTATTTGATTCTGTTCATATAATTACATAAAGTGCATAATGTTTTTTTTTTATATCGAATAAAAAATATAAACGCATTATTATATAGAACTTAAATAGAATAGGTATATAAGAAAAATACTCTATTACTGAATAAAGAAGATTAAATTAACTTCAAAGAACTCATCAAGAAATAAGTAGCTCATAAAAACGACGGTAAGTAAGGGATTTTTCTTTACACTTTAAGACAAAATTCTCAATACTCCATTGTATTCTGCGAACGAACACATCAAAATATATTAAACTTCCAATGGGAAATATAATAAATGAATGTGAATATATAAAGAAAATACAATTACTTTAAGGTTTAATAACGTCAAAATTACTTTACGTGAGCATTTGATGCGGAATTTTGCATACACATTGTCAGAGTACCTTTCGTTCATAAAGTAAAAACACTGTTCCAAGGAATAAGTGAAATCTACATATAGACAAGCGAATGCTAGTCTACATGTATTGAATGAAAATACGGTTACTTTGGGGCTCAACATCGTCAAAGCTACTGAACATATCGAAATAGGACTACGATCATGTGATGTAAAATTTTTCGTAGATGATTCTAGCCAACTCATTTTTGAAGTTATACTTCTTTTGGCGCGTTAGGAAAAAATGATGAGAGTACATTTTTACGATGCGCGCGCACACTGTCACGAAAAACCGACACCCTGAAGTTAGCTATAGTCAACATTTTATTCAAAAAAAGTATGTATGCATTAAATACCTTTTTCTATTGTCAGTGTCGTTTTTTTCTACAAACGTAGAATATGGCGAAAGATAAAATTTTTGAAAAGATTTTTATCTTGTTACGCCATAGAAGTATAACTTCTAACGCGTGTACACAAGTACACACTACTTTTTTGCATCCATGTTATTTTTTTTATTGAAATTTTATTTCTTATACAGCGAAGCAGACAAGTATCAGCTAGTTACACTATATACACAGATATACTCTTTAAAACATATTTCAATTATTTAATAAGATTTAAGTTGGTACCGAGTAATTATTTTCAATTGTTAAAAATAAAAGATAAATTTGGAATTGCAATATTAATGATATCGCATCAGAATTAATTCCGGCAATACAACGAACACGGACTACCAGAGCTTTATTGAATGGAAAGCGATTAAAACGTTATGGCTCATGACTGACGTTTAAATAATCATCATAAATTAAAAAAATTATCCTGGTTTGTCGCAGTATTAAGAGAGAGACTATTAAGAGGCAGTCCTGCCATATAATTAATTAGCCTTTAATAAATTCGATAACACTACTTAATTTCAAGTATCATTGGAGCCAACCATTAGCTAATTCTATAAAAAGCTAAAGAATATGTCAAACTTACTATTTATCTGTTCCTTATCAAGTTCTTCCTGAAACGGAAATTTATAAATACGTTACAAAACATCCGTTACATCTTTTTAATTCTCAGATAATGAAGTACAAATAACTTTTATTCTCTCACCATTCTTAACTATCACAGTTGGAGGTACAACACAATATTTTATTATATCCTCAACTAAAGTACAGGGAACACGAGTCCTTTTAACTGGGATGACTGGACGACTAATTGTTTTTGCAGTCGAACGTTACTCAGATTGTCTCTGATCGTACACCGGTACATTTTCACGATCCGTCGGAGACGTGTCCGACAAAACAGTTTTAGTCTACCGGACACTGCCGTGATGATGACGCCAACTGTGTGTATCAGTTTTATGATAATCGATCATATCTAATATAGTGCTAATTACTAATAAATTAAAACATTGGTCATTGTTGGGTAACTGCCATGAATTTTGTTGCTAACATTTTAGCCTATACTTGTTTGATACTAAATTAACATAAATGTCTTGTCAGTTATGTTTTCAAATTGCGCAAACGTGATCTGTTTATTTGATACACACTGTATAATATATACAACTCATGTATATAATATAACTACATCCGAAAACATAAAATCAATCATAAAACATAATTCCAAACTTTAATAGCAAAAATATCGTATTTATAACTTGCACATGTCCTCATATATTGATAACAGAATTTAGTGAATAATAATAACTTTACAATATATTATCTTAGCAGTGACAAATCAAAATAGTTTCAGTAGAAATCCGTTAAAACATCGAAACGCGTATACCCGTACATACACGCGCGTGTATTTCCACTCGTACTTGTTTCAACACCGCCATGATAGTAAATCTTTATATGAAATCATGTTTTCTTAACAACCACGCGCGCTGGGCTTCTCAGCTACAGTTTTAAGGTAAATTATATCTGGACACGGACTAAAAAGTTCGCAACGTCTTAAATTACCGTACCTTAATTTACCGTGAAGCTGTTGAACAATTTCCCGGCCAATGTGTACTTTCCTATAACCTGGGGTCCTTCAAGGGTAACGTAAAAATACATTTACATTTAATCACCGTTGTTCTTGGAATGTACTGTGCTTACCAGTACTATAGTGGAGTCACTTTGCCGTGCTACAATAATATATATACATCGTCGAGAATTATAATTAAAATTATATAAAATAATTTCAAAACCTATTATTATTAAATAATTAGATCCGATTACAAATGTATACATCATGAATATTACAGTTCGCGCCAAACTTTTTGACCGCTCTGAGTGTAGACGCCTAGAACACAAATTTAGGTATTACATAATTGTAGTATAAGATCAAAACAACTTAAGGATAAATAATACCAATTTCAGATTCCTATAATAATATTTTACCTTTGTTGATAAACTCTTAACGATGTTATGTGCAAGACCGAACTTACGGGTATATTCAGAGCAGCCAAAGAGATGGTCAGGTCTTTAAATAAGTATTTCAAATTGGAAATTGTATATATATATAGTATATAGTTATTACGTTTCTGGTAGTAACTAAGACGTTACCAAATAAAATTTGTCTTTGAAAAAAATAGTATTAATAAAGTACCATTTTATAAAGCGGGAATAGGGTAAGAGGATGATGATGATAAAAGTACCATTTTACTATAATGACTACAATTTTTTTAAATTAATAAGTTGTTAGTTAACGGATGATAAATTGTATTGGAAACTATTAGACTCCAAATTTAGTATTACTTAGGCTACGATAAGTAAACGGAGACTATATTTCCCAAATAATATTATAAATGCGAAAGTGGGCTTGTTTATTTGTTCGTTCGCTTGTTTCTTTGTTTTTTACGATTTCACGCCTTGATTACTCAACGGATCATTATGAAACTTTGCATACACGTGTTTAGGTTAGGAGTACACAAAAGGACATAGAATATCGTTTATCCAAAAAAAATACTGTTTCCGAATGAACAGATAAATTTCCTTATATAGAATTTACATCAACGAGAGCGAAGCTACGATCAAAAGCTGGTACGTAAATATGTTTATTTTAAGAATCCAGACAAGAAATCAACAATAGCATTTTTATGAGGACGAGCAAATCTATTCCTAAATACTATGACAATGATTTACAATTCATTACATTAAATACAAAACAAGTGAAACTCTTAATTTGTTTCTTATAAGTATTATAGTACAAGATGTGAAGTTGATTGAGTGAGTATTGTTGTAAAATTGTTGAATAACATATTTGTTCCAAATATTATAAACATGCAATCTGTTGATTTTACCGACCTATAAAATAGTTTTGATTGAAATAGTTTACAAAATACTACGACCTATGAAATACGGTCATCTGTAAAATGTTTAGTAGACATTTTTATAGGCAACTAGTTGAAATTGACGAATTCGTCTGAGTCGCTTTCTTATCTTTATATTTCATATAAAGAAAAGGCTTCGAAGATCCTTCTATTTTTTGTCGTATTTCCTTAAACGGTGTATCCTTACCAGCCTGCTCCAGTTTTCGGTACCTTGGTTCATTGATCCAAAACGGCGGTGGAAAAGACAAGGACGTGAGGAATAGGATAAACGTAAGGTGGATGAATTGGAGAAAGGTATCCGGTGTATTTTGTAATCCACGAATGCCGTTCAAACTCAAGGAGAAGGTGTATTATACTATAATAAGACCAGTTGTATTATATGGATCCGAGTGCTGGGCTACGAAAGAGACGGATGAGAAAAGATTACATGTGGCAGAGATGCGAATGTATGGTGTAACCAGAATGGATAAGATTAAGAATGAGTATAACAGAGGAAGTGTGAAAATAGCACCAGTGACAAAGAAGCTGAGGAGTAATAGATTAGCATGGTACGGGCATATTATGAGAAGAGATGAATGTTGTGTAACAAGAAAATTTAAGTTTAAAAGTTGACGGGGGGGTGGGGGGTTGGGTGGGGTGTTTGTAGAGGAAGACCGAAAAAGGTGTGGATGGATTGTATGAAAAATGATATGTGTATAAAAGATATGAATACTGAGATGACATCTGACAAGAAAGAGTGGAAAATGAAAACATGTTATACCGAACCTACTTAGGTGCAATAATGGTAAGATGATGATGATGATGATTTCATATAACGAGAAAAAACATATCTAAGCACCACACCGCTCGCAAAATAACAAGTCTCTGAATGCTATGAAGTGCTTTTAAAAATCCTAGTTTCTTTAAAGTTATATGGTAAATGAAGCTACCATGGTATTTTTTGTTATATATGTTATATGATACAACGACAGATCTCTAAAATTTCATCTACATAGAAAATACTATCGATATAGTACAGAAATAATTGCAGTACATTTTATACATATACCAACAAGTAATGTTGTTTGTTGAAAATAATAAATTATTCCTATTTTATTTGTACATAGCATAACATTGTTTAAAATATATAATTATAAATAAGTAATGATATATAATTCGTAAAATAGGATTCCAAGCTTTAATAACAAAAATATTTTGTACTAGCTGTGCCTGCGACTACGTCCACGTGGAACCTAATGCAAAAAAACTGTGATTAATACAACAGTCTGAATGTATATCTGTTTATCTTGTATATTTGTAATCCACTTCTCGAGATACGTGTGGTACTCAAAACAACAGTTAGCCATGCTTCAGACACCTGCTTATATTAATATGATCGACATGCAGGCTCTCGAAACTATGCAATGAAACTTATAAATGAGCCGTTTGCTGTAAAACACAGAACTAATCTCATTGTTATCTACACTCTCCTTTGTAATAATATTACGGCAGTAAACCAAAAGAAAGATAAATTTAACGACATCTGTTGTGAAAAAATGTATTCTGTTGTTATCTATACTCTTCATTGCAATAATATTCTTAACGACAGTAAACCAATAAAACGATAAATTTAGCTACATCTGCTTTGAAAAAATGTAGTCTATAATTGCTTCTAAAGACGTTTTTGTGTAATATTTATGTTTAATGAACAATTTTAGTGTCTATATATTTTTAATATAAAATAAGAATATTGGTACAATTGTCCTAAAATGTGATGACATTCAATAACTTGTAATATTTATAACACAAAATTAATTAGAAATGTACAAATTTAATCATAAACCTTATGCGATCGAAAAATAAAAATTATATTTTACTTATACAAAGTACAAAGTAAGTTATTCAATTTATAGAACTATGTAATATTTATAATTGGGCAATTTTTAGATTGTATATAATTATAGCAGTAAAAGATTTAGAAAATGGTGGTTGAACGCCATCTATTAGCAGTAATGCATATTAATTAATTACTGAACGTCTTAGGGTATTAATGTTTATTTATGTGAAAATAAATATTAACCATTTTTCTTTCATTCTATGTCTTAGTAATGTAATACTGTGGCAATGTTTACTTATGTTATAAAATACCCTGGTTTTTAGATAAGGCTAAAGTTCATTTACTTATCTATTTTTCTCTGGTACTTAACACTCGTCGTCATTAAAATTACAATAACTTTTGATAGAGTTAACCGATTTTAATGAAACAAAAATTTTATGTTACTCCGGAATATGCTTGATTCTGTTTTATCAGAAACCTAGTACTTTACCAGTGATGCCTATTCAAACAAACAGACAGACAGACAGATATTTCTATAATTGATCGAAATGGATTCTATTACTAATCCTAGACACCTGCAATAACTTTTTTCTCAAAAATCAAAAAAGTACAGACACGTTGGATTTACATTCTTATTATATGTATAAATATATGTAAATAGCCATCACGTGTTCTCATATACTGATAACAGAATTTAGTCAATAATAATAATTCTTGAAATATACAGTGGTGGTCATATTAGGTCATATTAGAAACACTTCTTGTGAATAAAAAAAGTATAACTTCAACGTACAAATGTTCGTAAAAAATATATACATTGAATAATTAATAATCATGCAATAATATAGCCATTCAAATAAAAAAAAACTCGTTAAATGCATAAAATATAAAACATATCATACTTTTAATTACAAAATGAGTTTTACACATGTAGGAGTTTATTTTCTCTTACTGGCCGCTTGGTCGCTAATTAGAAACATTTTAAAAAAGCATCCATAGCTCGTTCTTTTTTTGAAATTAAAGAATAACGTTTCTTTTTTGGCTTTTTCTATTATTTTGGCGGTAATTCAAAATATTATCTGAATTTTATTTAGTTCAAAATGGCCAAAAATAAAAGTTGTAACGCCTCAACTGGGCAAATAATTGTTATTTACATATAGATCATAAGTGGGCGTACAGAAGAATAGCGGAGTATTTAAATTGTTAAGCAAGTTTTTAATGCAATTGATCATTATAAAACACATGGAACTGTTGAAAATGTTCTTAGAAAGGCTCGACCAAGAAAAACCTTTCCCAGATAGGATACCTCAATCGTTCGTGTTGCTAAAAATACTTAATTAAAGGCACCAACCAAGATTTAAAATTAAGTTTTTTCGCCTGATGACCCGAGAAACATCTCGTCAAGACTGATACGCCGAAGATCAGTGGAATCTAATTGTTTGGAATTTAATTTCAAAATAATAACAATTGCAATGAAGTATCTTACATTTTTTTTTTTTCGAACTGACCTACACTGTTGGCTTCGTCAGGCCTCTACAGTTCCACCGGACTTACTTAATCTTACATAATGCCAAGGACCGATGGTAGTGTTTCTAATTATACGACCACCACTGTATATGTTGACAGTAACAAATCAAAAATTAGTCTCAGTAGAAATCGCTAAAATATTGGAACTCGTATATCGCACATGCACATGTATACAAGATTGCACAAATATGAAATATGACTCGGGTGCCAACCACCACACCCACGCAGGCCGGGGTACCTATCCGATGAAAGTGGACTGTATAGGTTAAATTGACTGGAGGTAGATACCCTTTTTAAAATATATGCCAAAAGTATTTCTTGACAACCGGGATAAAGGCTCGCTTACTTGATAAGTCTTCTCTGCCGCCGTTGCCGATGGTTGAGAGCTTTCCAAAAATGCACACACAAAAACATAGAACAGTATTTCGTGCCGCCGCGCCGATAGGGTTTATGAACGAGTCCCCGAGTGTGCGAGCGGGATCCGGGCAAGTGACCGATCATCACCGATTTTTGACTTATATAAATGTGTACAATGATTTTGCCTACCCCCCAACCAATTTATGCCCGAACAATGACTAATACAAAACTCATAAAAAATAAAAGCTTCGAATGAGAAAAAATTATTTGACCAATTTCTTCGATAACTCGATTTGATAGCTCGTCAGTATCTGCGAAATATAATATAAATACAGAAAATCATTTGGGAAACAAAGAAGGAAGATGTATTTAACTGTTTTCCCTCTACCTATTTATATATAGAAGGTATTCTATTAAGTACATGAATCCACAAAATCTTGTCGCCATGGGAATCGAACAAAGAAATGATTGACTCGACTATACAAGCAGTAGGTATTGCTTTGTTAAATACATTAAAAAAAATTGAATGCATGTGTCAATGCAAAACAAAGTTTAATATAGCATCATTTTGTATTGAAATTATTTTACAATGATCGCTGTGTATGAGAAAAGCGGGATACAGGAAACTGTCGCTTTTATATAAACTACACTTTCAAAGTGCAGCATTATTGAAGGTACGACATAATATTCCTTATAAAAGAGTTGTCAGTATATATTTTAATTCGGATCCTAGTGTAGAAAAAGGTTATAATAAACAGTTTTACGAAACAGAGTAGTAAGATTTTTTTTTTATTTATTCTTTTATTCACAAATTGTTATATTATTAACAAAATGTAATGCGACGAAGTCGCAGGCAACAGCTAGTACTATCATATACTTGGGGTCAAGTAGGGATGAGATACTTGTACCTCGGAATCACAGGGGTTGGACCCACAGGCGAATATACTTCCCTCGTGGAACCTTAGTCTGCATCCCAAGACCGCCAGTGCGTGGTGAAGAACCACATCCTACACTAGGTGACCCTGTCTAGCAGAACACTACGAATCTAGGCTAGAGAGCCGATAAATACTCCTGGGGCTCGATTTCAGAACCGGGTCGGGGGAACCTGGCAGACGGCGACCCTCGCAGTACCCCTCTGCTTATCAGAGGCGACAGGGGTTAGGGTAAAGACGGGCCTGCTTCGGCTCGCCCGTCAGAGGGTGGAGGGAGAAAACATCCTTTAAAAAGTTACCGTGGGAGAAAACCACATAATAAAGTTACGGAGGGGTGTACCTTCGGGCGACGGGAGGGAGGAAACCTCGGTAAAAAGTCACCGTGGGAGAAAACCACGTTAAAAGTTACAGATGGGTGTGCCTTCGGGAGGTGGGAGGGAGGAAACTTCGATAAAAAGTCTCCGTGGGAGAAAACCACTTTAAAAAGTTACGGGTGTTGAGGAAACAACCTCGTTAAAAAACAGACGGGCGGCCTTCGGGCGGAGGGAGGTAGAAAACCTCGTTAAAAAGCTACCGTGGGAGAAAACCACGTTAAAAAGTTACAGGTGGTGGTGGTTAGAGGGGGTGATCCCATGACTGCCAAGCCGGACCAAGGAGGGAAGGGGCTTGGTACCTGACACTTTCCATTGCATATGGTTCGGTAGACGGGCAAGCAACTTGACCGGGCTATCGTCGCGGTCAGGGCGTTCGCGCTGGGCCTTGTCGCCGGGGTGGCATGGTGCTTGCTTGTTCGATCCCGTGCCACTCCATAACGCGGCAGACGGTATCTCGTGGGTTTTTTTAGTCAGTAAGAGTCTGACACCCCACAGCTCCCCAGGGCTGTGGGTGACCAATGTAGGATTTCTTCCCACATAAAAAAAAGAAGTACTATTATACACTTATCATTAATAGACTTATTTTAAAGTCAATTAATGATAACGTTTCAATCGCTTAAAGGCAGATAGAATCACATTTATGTAATGAAAGAAATTCTATTTTATAATACGACATAAGAAAATGTACAATCTACATATATACGATCTGGATACATTCTATGACATGAAACATTGGTAAATGGGAGTCATGAAGGGAGAGTGTTCGAACAGGTGTGTTCGCTTGCGGACAATGACATATTTTGTTGCATCCATCGTTGCCAACTGTAACTATATATACTAGTTAATGGGAGGTGGCGTAAAGGCGGACATTTTCTACTATGTAAGTTAATCTTATTCATAGATTACCTTCAGAAATAACGTATTTGGAACTATTTAACATTCACAGAGTCCGCGACGAATGAGTTTGTTTTGTGAGCTTTCTACAAAAAAATACACAATGCTGATTACCACGTAGAATCTCTACTGATATGTTCAGGTAAAACTTAAGTATCTTCTTTAAGTTCATTCCGTTACCAAGTATTTACCAAATAATAAATTCATAATGATTGGTCAAATGTTTGTTTACAATAGCTAAACGAATTGTAATTATGAATTGTTGTTTTTAAAACTGACTAAAGAAGGTAATATAATTTCTCTCGCCTTCCTAAAACTTTTATTGCTAGCCTTGAAATTTTTGTGATTGTGAACTTATAATAGAAAAAGGTACAACAAGAAAAAACGTAGAGCGTACGCAACAGATAATTCCGCATTACTAATTCAACCTACCAATTTCATTGCACTAACAATTTAAATGAACTTAAGTATGAGTTTTTTTTTCATTGATAGACCCTATGTATACTTTTAACATCCGCAAGCACCCTACCCACATTGTTTGTTAGAAATATTCTTATAGCTATTAAAAATTCATACCATAATTATATTTTTTCAGAACCATCTGTAAGAGTTTAGGAGTGTGTACAAGGTTTTATGGGAGTATAAGAAATTATTTTATACTTTTTTTAAAATACATCTTACCTCTTAATTTTCTTGCATTGTGATTCTAGGTTCTGTTAGTGTTAGTAATAATATAGCAGACGTATATATAAAGTCTTATATACTTTGAACTCTAACAAAGCAGGTAACGCTATAAATTCGTACCACAACTTAAGAAAAACATAACCAGTACTTGAATACATTCATACTCATATTCATACTTTTAGTTCCATAATATAATATTTCTTATACTGTGGATTCTAAATTTTTGTTATTTTATATTTAATAGTCATTCGATGTTCGCGAGGTTTCTACCTAGATGTACATGTATCAAGCGACATTTTGTCAGAATTCGTGTTTACTTACTAATTCAAATTGATAGCTTTATCGGCTGAGGATGAAGTAAAGTACTGTGAGGAAGCCTGAACCTAAAAAATGTTGTCATAGTATCATTGTATTTGGGAAAAATTTAGAACTGTGAATTTTTCTATCTCTCTTACAACTGCCAATACTTCGTAATCTACTATGGTGATTGTAACCGAATCCCTCGATATAAGTCCTTTGAACCAGGAAAAGCTTAAATGCTGCCATTACTATTATTATTATATTAACAAAAATTGCATTTCAAAATTTTTGGTACACAAAATAATATGAACCCGTTCCCGCTAGATTTCAAAGTAACCAATCAAGCTTAACATATTATTTTTACAAATAATGCCTAAGAAAATCAAATGGCTACAAATATTAAAAGAAAAAGACAATAATATTTGTGAGTATTGAAGAATCGGAAAATGACAACTTGCGTAACGGATCGGCAAACAATATGACGGGACTGCCAGAAAAGTCTCAACTTTCCGAAGTTTCCCTATGAAATACGATAAACTTATTTTTTAAAACGACATAACGTGACATATATTAATGTAGCCGATTACCTAATTGTTATTAATAGATTTTATCTAATCATTTCATTTTGAGTGTAGTGGAATATCTGCTAAGACTTTAAAAATGACTACGACATTGACCTGACAGACCTCTACAGTTTCACCGGACTACATCTGCTAAGACTCTGCCTACCGACCTTATAAAGGTGGTAAAATCCCAAGAGAAATAGCCGATGGCCCATAAACTCTCATCAATGACTCCTAGTATCTCTCCTGCACATAAAGACCACACAGCGATAACCGCGTTGGTCCGTGGGCCAAGCCTGATGATATAAGGATGTCGAGTATTTCGGTAATCGAGCTTATACGGCTACTCCCCGCATCAGTGCAGGTCTATCTCGGCACCAATGCATTCCACTTTCGGTGGCGAGACAGCTAGGCAACTGTGAATGGCCTTAAAGTAACGATAGGAGCTGATGTATCGTTCACCAGACACTGCATCCAACACTACCCTGATCGTAGCGGTTTGGCGTTCCATCGAAATAAGGAGGGTATGAACGGGGCCGTGCATTTGTGTATTGCGCACACATCTATGTGCTGAAATATGTCCTGCGTACCAGCTTTAAGCTTTTGTGCTATGTTTGAGCAATTTATGATATGGGGCCTCGCGAATTATTAAAGGTTAAGTTTCACGAGTTCGATTTTCTAACCCTGCCCACCCAATACATTTTTGAAAATCTAATCCACGTCCGTAAAAGCTTAGATTTGCTAGATTTCGTAAAGGACCGACATAATCTAAATATAAGAAACTAGCAGGCCCGGCGAACGTTGTCCTGCCCTTATAATAAAAAAAAATACTGTGCATGAAACACTTAAGGTGGTTTGATTTTTTCCGATTCTTTCAACAATTATCATTATATATCAACCAATTTACAAAAAAAACTTAACAAGTTATATACCTAAACCTTCCTCGTGAATTACTCTATCTATTGGTGAAGCCTGGATCTGAAGGAAGGATACTGAACAATCCGTTCAGTAGTTTTTGAGTTTATCGTGAACATCCAGACAAACAGACAGACAGACGCGGCGGACGACTTTGTTTTATAATATGTAGGGATAACAACAAATTGGTCATTCCATGTTTTAGGCTCACTAGGACCGGTAACAGTTTTTTTAAATAACAGTGTTAGGTTTTATAAAAAAATTCTAAAGCACATTACTGATTACCGGACACTAAGTTCAAGCACCATGTCAAGCAGGTTTTAATGTCTTAAGGCTATTTATTATAGGATGGATCAATATGTGAACGATGGTGACGTCCACCAAAACCCAAATGTATTTATTGTAATTATCTATGTTCATAACTATAAACATATTCTAAAAAATATGAGCTATATTATGTTTGATAAAAAATGTAAACCAGATAGAGTCTCTTGCCAGTTCGTCTCGATGACTGGGTGGTTTTCTGAACCGGTGGTAATTTTGGCGTTCATCAGTGCCTTCTTAGGGCCTAAACTGAATAATGCGATTTTGATTTTTTGAATGGATTATGAATCACAGCTAAAATTGGACACTTCAGTCATTTAGCGGCGAAACATTCCAGCTCCTGAGTTTGGTCACTGTAGTAGAAATCGGTTAGGAAGACTGTTTACTTATTTATTATTATTTACTTAGGCATTAAAAGAAATGGCAAAGAATTAGTTGAATCCAAAAAATAAGCATAGAACCACCTATGAATAATTCTGCATCTAATGGTCATAGTTCTATGCCGATACATTTAGGACTTATGAGGTGTTGAGACTCAAAGGAACTATAATATTATATAATATCTTTATTATATAATTTATGGATTTGACACATGAAAACATTTGTTATAATAATCAGATTTGTATTTTTCTATTTATCTGAATAAATTAATCATTAAAAGAGTTCCTTTATTTGCGAGACACCTTTTAGTTTAAGAGATATTGGGTTAATTCATGCGAAAGGAATGAAATGAAAAAACTCCATTCTTATTTCCATGCTCATACAAAATCTATCTAATCCATTTACATTTAGTATATAACACTCATATGAAGCCAGGGTTGCTCGTTAGTTTCACAATAAGTATATAGCACAAAATACATTTCTATATTCTATACAAGTGTTATTTTTTATACGAAAATGAATCATATAGTTAGATAATCACTATTACTAACCAATTTGATTTGAGGTGAGTAAAGGACACTTGGAAAGCTACCACAGGTGCAGTTTTCAATTTTATTGCAATTTCGTTGGACGCAGCAAAAGTGTAGGTGCGCGCGCGAGAATCGTTAGTAAGAAAAAAGAAAAGGAAAAGAATGCGGGGCGCGACGGGTATCAAAACGGCCGCTATGGACTATCCAATTAATTGTCCATTTGTAATACTAACGCGCTTGCGTTTCTTTGTACGCATAGTTTTACGTAACACATGCACTAATAATATCCATAATATTTTTAAAGTAACTAATAAGATCTATTATGTTATGACTATATCTTTACTAGTATTATAATTATGAACGTGAGTTTATTTGTTTGTTACTCTTTTACAATTGACACCTTAACTATTCTATTAGCCATCGTGTAATTTTGCACATACGTGGTCAGGGGTACAGAAAGGAACATAATGTACCTCACATAAAAAAAAGTACAGCTCCTGAGGAATAAATTAAATCTACATTAGTGGAAAAGAAGCCACAAGCAACCTAGTATTCTATAATTTTGTCCCATTTTTAAGTTTGCAATCCAATAACTACAAATAAATATAGTATACACCAATAAAGTAAACAGTATGTTTATTTTAAATTGTATGCATATTACAAGATATAGCATATACTACTTGTGACGATAGCATATTAAAAAAACAGTTCACTACAGTTTCATGATCAAGGTGCCAAGGTGCTCAAATTAAACCATATGACTTTGTATTCATTGATTTCCTCTAGGCCGATAGTCGATTGTTATATATACAAAAATAGAACGTCCAATCGGAGAGACAATACATGTCGCGTCACAAACCGTTGCGTCGCGCGGTCATAACCAGCTGTACGCTACTGATTTGTCATGACGTCCGACCTGGGACGGGACGACTGTTTTCTAGTTGATATTTAATATTATACATTTCGAAACAGAAAATTGTAATGAAACATAGTATTTTAATCATTTAGTATTTATTACCTAATATATATTTAAGTACATCGATATTATATAGATTAATGTATAACCTAAATTATACTTACATATGTAATATAAATTATTAGACTGTGTATAAAATTAGTAATGATTTAAACATTGTCGTTCAAAAGCTTTCGTAAATTCTGTTTTTTTCCAATTCCGCTGTACTATATAAAGAGTCACCACTACAAATCCATGAAACTACTGATAAGTTAGAGTCAGATGTGACCGTCAAATCATTGTTGAAATGATTGTTAATACGCCATTCTGCCAGTTGATCTTCCGTAGGTTGCAGAGCTGACACGTAACTGGGTGTACCGCTTGTAATACTTCTAACAGACTTCTGCGTATTATATTTACTTGGCGATAAGTTATTACATTTAACATGATTCTCAGACACAATGTAAATGTTTTTACTTTCTACATGGGGAGTAATTTCATTGACTAACTCATTTCTTAGGGGCATTTTTGGAGGTAGAACCAAAGCGTCAACCGTTTTGTGTTTAACAAATACAATTCGCTTGCTACCTTTTAAAAGCCAAGGGTTTCTACGAACCATCCCATATACGCACAAAGCTCCGAATGTCAAACATATTAGTCCCGTGAAAATATACAATAATATTTGAAAAGCGAAATAAGTCTGAGTGTTTACGATTTCTATCGAGGATTTATCATATCCAATACAATTTTCTACATCAACGAGTCCTGTTTTTATTTCAAAAGGACAAAAGGTATAACGAGAACTAATATCGACGTTATAAACCCTTAAAACATTTGGTAAAATCTCTACACAATATATTTCATAAGGGCATTTAGAATGATACCATAAGAGTCCGTAGCCACTTATTCGTGACGAGTCGATTTGAACAACAGAATATGTCTCTGTTTCTAGGAAAAAATTTAATTTCAAACATTTACTACTTGTATGAATAACTCTATCATTTATCTGACCAGGAAATGTTAAGATATTAAAATGTATCATTTCATTCCAAACACATTGATATTGTAATATGGGTGAATGTAATCTATAAGACACATTGTTTGAATATATATTGTTGTCACAGCAAGTTCCGTTAATATAAATGTATTCATAATAATCTTCAGATCTAACGACGTAGTTACTTTGATTAGTTACGTATGATATTTCAGTTTTATTATTACAATAGTGTTCAAACTTTGAAAACGTAACTCCGTGAATATCTTCTGGCAAATGACAAACAGGATCAAAAAGTAATACGTCGCTTGTCAGCAGATTACGTAATTCTTTAGACGAACAATCACATAACCATAAATTACCTTGCAAATTCAAACGAAATTCTCGATTCCATAGCATAATGTTATCAAACAATCCAGAAGGAATAGTAGTAAGTAAATTATCATTCAGAAAAATTACTTCAATATTATGCAAATAATCGAAAGTTCCAGCACCGATGGCAGTTATTCTGGATTGGTTAAGAAATAAAGTCTTACATTTTGTAAGGCCAGTAAAGCTATCATGATCGAGAATATTATTAAAATTATTAAAAGATAAATCAACTACAGTCAATTTAGTGAAATCGACGGTTCCTGTTACATTTATAGGGTCCCAGAAATTGCTATTTGTGATACTAAGTGTCTGTAAAGTATCATCTAATGCTCGTAATGCGTTTGCTTCAATACTCATTATATTTGATTCCCTAATGATAAATTCTTCTAATTTAGATAAGCCTACGAAACTTTCCTCTACCCATCCTCTAATTGTTATACCTATAAATTCTATTCTACATATACCTCCAATGGAGTAACCCATAAAAGCATTCGGTGCTATGTACATTAGATTACCCCGATGAATAAAAAGTTCATGGATACTGATAGGTAATGCTGAGAGCCAATTCGGTGGTAAAGTAGAATTTAAAAAGATAGGATTATTCAGTCCCAAAGATATTCTGCTGCATTTATATTCTGCTTTCTGTAAACAAAACAAGAGAAACTGAATAATTTACATGACTTATAAAGTAAAGGAAAAATATTTATATAAATACCAAATAACATTAGTTATTAAGCTAAATAGTAAATATTTAACACCAAGACACAGAGCTATTAATCTGAGTCATCATGCAAGTGTTGAACTATGCTGGGATTGTATTTAAAACCTATCAGTTTAACGGAAGGCAAGGCCTGTTATATAATAAGTATGTTATTTTATTGGTAAAAAAAAATATTTCGAAACAAAACGCAAATAAAATTGAACACGTTATTTGGTTCAAAATAAAATAGATAGTAAGTTAAACAGAAAATATTTAACACCAAGACACAGAGCTATTAATCTAAATCATTATGCAAAAGTTGAACTATGCTGGGATTGTATTTAAAACCTATCAGTTTAATGGGAAGCAAGGTCTGTTGGATAAAATAAGCTTTCAATTTCATTTTATTCAAAATAAAATGTATTTCAAAACCATTCGCAAATAAAACGAACTGATTGTTTTCTATATATAAATAGGTAGAGATGAAACAGTTAAGTACATCTTCCTCCTAAGTTTCTCAATCGATCTTCTCTTTCTCTGTTTATTATTTGTTTAATATATATTGACGAACCTTACAGTTATCAACAAAAAAAATGGGTAAATTGCGTTTTTTTTTCTTGTTAATATTCGAAACTTGAAAATTTTATTCATTACGGTCGAATTTCAATCAGTAGTTCTTATAATTAGTCAGAAGACTAACTACCTGTCCCGAGTGTTGTCAGCAGAAGTAATGTAGTAATAAAAATCATAAAGCTTGCATATATAAATATTACATATTTTATCTTTAATACTCATAACATACCACTATCATATTTATTATATCCTCTTCATAATCTCCGAAATATGGTGCTCTATTACACATCACCGTACAGATGTTTATATGACAGCGCGATTTAGGTGGCGGTGGGAACACGCTAGGAGAGGTCTGTATAGCCATTATGAGAATCAGAATAAAACTTGTTACAATGATTACAGCGAACGTGGTTTGAATGACCATACGCAGCCAACCTTGGTTACATGACGTATTTCTGCAATTAAAACAACGACTCCATAAACTTCTATTACAAGTTTTTTTTGTTGTTGTTGTTGCTAATATTAAATTACTTTAGTCTATCTTATGATAAAAACTTATCTGCTACATTGGTCACTATGTTTAGGCTTCATCAGGCTCAAATGCGAATTGTATAGCAATTTTACCATTCTGAGTCAACACTTTTATACTGATTAGTTTTGTGATCTGTATAGTAATTGCATGGTAGTATGGTTTTCCTAGCTACCACAAACTACCACATTAAAGTTGAAAATCTGTCGCCACACACACACGGTGTGTTCGGGCAGCTACACTTGAGAGCCAGTTTCCTAGGTTTAGCTTGTTCACTATCTTAGATCACAATATAATTTAACATCAGATGAGATTGTGGACAAATGCTAAAACCTATAAGTAAAATGTATGATGTATCGTTTTTGTTTTATGTTATTCGTACAACACAGAAATAATATTAAATATAAAAATGACAAAGAAAATGAAAAACATTATAAATAATGGGACTCTTTTTATAATTGTTTAAATTAAATATTAGACTATTATCGGATTTGAAAGGTTTAATTATCGTAAAATGAAACATGTAAAATACAAATTACCGTTGATTGTTAAATGGGTTGTAGCATTAAATGTGCCGCGAAATTTTCCAACTAAATAAACATTACTGAAAGAGAGGACTGGATTGCTGAAAAGTGTTTGTAAGTGATGTTCAATGAATTCTTATATGTAATTATTCTTTTCTTTTTTGTTTCTTTTTTTATAGAACTACTACTTAAGCTATAAAATTTAATAATAAACCTTTTAACTATTTAAAATTGATTATCTCTAAAATATAATGATATGTACCATAGATAATATTCTTTAAAGTGCTCTATGTGACAGTAAAAGTTTCGTCAGAACCACTTTAGGCATTTCGAAGATTAACCCGGATAAATAAACAAGCATATTAATTTTAATTATGTGTATATACGTATATGAAAAAAACTGACCGAATTCTAAAGAAATTGTATATTTTGAGGATGTTCTGTATTTTATAGCGCTATGTAAATTATTCATGTTTAAAAAACAAAAAGAAAATGTTTTATTTGAAGAATATATACTCGAACGCTGCTAAATAATTTCAGACCAAAGCAAATACAAATAAACTTATTTAAATATAGTCGTCTCTTACCGTGCAATCGTTGATAGAGCGTTAGTTTTAATGTCTCGATTAGAACGCGCAATCTCCATCGTACCCATATTTATGATTGCTATATGACAATTAATTTCAAATTCTCCTTAATGTTCAACAACTGCTCTTACAAAAGCTCCCCTTTAACTGGCCGATTACGGACTTTTCCTAATACTGATAAAGTTGACAACAATAATGTATCAAGCCATTAGTTGCCTGTTGATAAGCCGTGTAAACACCGGGATGATTGAACGATGTTAATTTCACGGACAAGGGCGGATTCCTCAGCGTTATAGTAGTGAATGTGACGTGATTGGTTGGATAATGAAAATGCCATTGTTTAAGGTTGTCGCACACGAATATATGAATAACGTCGCCGCTGCATACGTTAATGCATACGTGATGACTTCACGAACGAGACGGAGATGCGGATGTGATATTGCTACAAATTAGAACATTGTTTTCCCGTTATTAAGGTTGCCAACGAGTTTAGGCTTAGTCAAAAATGTAGGTATAGAAATTATGCAGTGAGTTGTGAATTCACTTTATAGCTTAATTAAACAGTGAAAATTTTTTAACGCTACAATTTCAAATGCAATAAACAAAAGCCGGCTATATTTTACTGCTGATGATAAAACTTACATATGCGAGACTTGTTACAATCTATTTTATGTGTGACTATCTCAAAACATAGTAAGGTGATACATATGTGAAATTGTATGTTACGATTTCACCAATTATAATTTAACGAAGTGAAATGATAGGTTCATGCTATCACATGTGAATAATATCACGTGAAAATAACAGAATGCATCATATTTTCACTGTTATTAAATACAAGCGTGAAACATTATTATCATGTTTTATTACTCTTATTATCCTTTTTGATAATTAGCGGTTGCAACATAATTATTACATACATAATCTATGTAAATAAAAATCAATTCTCGAATGTATATAATGGCATCACTTCAAAACTGTTACACCTATTTGAATAGTTATCTTTTTGTTGAGTTTGTAATTATCTGGGCAATGTTTGTATGAAAGGAAAAGTACAGTGAATTGAAAAAAAATAGTTAAAAAAATTAGTGTCGTGGAACATTCAGTTGGAACGAAGTTCCTGTCGTAGAATATATATATTTCAAATATTGTTGCACTTTAACTATGACGTTTACCTGGCGTTATTCTTATTATCTTCTAAGCCACAATCGCAGTGCATTTTTGATGTGTATTAACCAATAACATTAATCAATATTAACCAACAAAAGTGTTTGCCAACAATTAGTACAGAAGTTACGCATATTACGCCATCGCAACACACCATAAGTGCTGATCAAGACTAAAATCCCACGGTACGCCAGGTGCACGAGGCAACGAGTCAGCAATTTCAGTGGAAACGTTCAGCACCCCGATTCCTCAGTTCCCACAGTGTTTTAATCGAGTCAACAATTTCAATGGAAACGTTCAGCAACCTGGTTCCTCCGTTCCCACATTCTTTTGGTCTAAATTATTAAACCAAATTGTCATTTGTTAGTATTAACCTAGCATCGGTAGCACTCATACGCTATTAGTTTTAGTTTTATTTTGTAAGTTAAAATAAATTAAGTTAAAATAATTTGTTGTTTTTAATCCTCCGACTCTGACCTTCGTAATTTCCAACACGTATTTTGTTAAAAATAAACACAATTATAAGTACGTAAATAGATACAATATGCTACGAAACAGCTGACTCGTATGCCTGGTACAAACTATACATGCGCAACAAGTACAAACTTATTGGCTGCCTTGAACCAATAAGCGCGCACCTATGACTGGGCACAACCGATAGCATACGCGCTGTGGATAATCGCCTATACTCAAGAAAGAGTTGTGGCTGAAAAATCTTACACTTTTTTTCGTTTAGCCCCCATCCGCCAAGGCTGTAACGTGCGATAAGAAACTTCATTCCAAAAATATCCATAGAAAGAGTAAGTGAATAACTGTGATATAAGCAAGTATGTAGATCTTTGAAAATATTGACAGATTGACGTTTAGTTGCCATTTTATTTCATTACATGGTCGTATTACGTTAAAGGAAGTATTTGGTCTCATTTTCTACGATAGTACATCTATGCGAAGGGCGCGCATCGAGTTGCTTAACATTTTGTAAAAAAATGCATTACGTCGTATGACATACGATTATGCCTCATATTTTTCAGTGACGCTTCTTTAATAATCCAACTTTGACTACAACGCCGTTCTACACGCCAAAAAACAAATTATGTGCACAGCCCGTAACAGAGTCCTCTACCTACGATACCTTAAACTTTCAAACTAACCATACGTAACAGTCGATTCCAGTGGAATTTATTACCTCAAACTTGCACAATTTACATTAAAGTAAATAAATTTACTTGTACATGTATAACTCGTAAGCTTCACGCACTTATCTAATTTACTCAAAAAAGGAGAATGTTAAATCGGATATTATTAAAAACCCGGATTAATATATAAAAGCAAGTTTATTTATAATTCTAAATAAATGTATATATCTTCACACTTTGATCCGTTTGTTTTATCGAGAATTAAGCTGAAACTAAACCGGGATTAACAAATAACCCGACCTCAGATACATGCCACATTCTCGCAAAGTACATAGATACGTGATTTACCGTATCTACCCAGGGTTATATCGGTCGTGGGAACGTTTGAAATGTATTTCTTTAGCACAAACATATTAACGTGATGACATTTAGATAAGAATTATATGATTGGGTAAAATTGTAGAATTCTAAATATGGGGTGCTCGAAGTTCAATTAAAGTTCAATCATTTTTTTAATGCCAATAATAAAATAAACAAAAAAAAACTTTTTTTACTACTAAAGTTTGTTAATAGCTACAAAAAAAGAATTAAGATGAAAACCAAAGAAGGAAGATGTACTTAACTATTTCATTTTTGCCTATATAAATGCATATAAATGATATCTATTTGTCTGCTAGATTGATGGGGAAAGTATCTTGCTTTTATCGTGAAATATTTTTATACACACCAACAGTTCGAAAAACTAATTGTTACAAAGACGATGATCTTTACATTTACCCTTTGATAGTGCTTGTACATCTGTGGTTAGTAGTTCTCTTGTCAATTTTTCTACGCTGCCTTTTCTGTTAATACAACTTTATCAGCAATGTCTCTAGAGAATTCTGGATTGTTCCAGATATGTCAACAGTGTTCGAAAAACCGTGCATAAATATTTCCATAAAAAGCACAGTATTTAGTAATAACGAGTATTTTGTATCCTTTATCTGATTTAAATAATTGCTCATTTCTTTATCAGAAATAATTGTAATATAGTTGTTTTGGGAAAATAATTAGGAACATGGAAGAGACGTAATACTAGTTATCATAGTCGTAAAAATGATTTTGCACTTCATTTTATAATACCTACACTTATGTAAACAGTCAACACCACAAAGGATAGAAAATTGAATACAAAATATCGGTAAACATTTCCGACGCAACAAAATTGTGTTGCAAAAATTGTTCATGATTATTTTTGCATGCGTTTTAACGTTACGTTTGTGAGAAGAAGGAAGTGAAATCAATATAGATACTCGAGACATATTCAACTTTAAGAGATACTGTACAATAATTATAGAATGAAAAAAAAGCTAAATTAACATCTCAACAAGAGCGTACGGAGTTAGTTTTCATAGAATATGGAACATTAAATGCACACTATGCACGCGACGTGGAAGCGTACATGTAAGAAGTTGGAATCGGTTGTTTAGATTGGCCCGCTCGAAGTCCTGACCTTAATCCTACTGAGCACGTCTGGGATGTTCTAAAGAGACAGGTAAGATTAAGGGTAACCCGCTCAATAAATATCAGGAACCTAAAAAAGTCATCGCAGAGGAGCGGAGGAGTATTCCTCAAAAGGTTATTAAAAATATCGTGAAAAGCATGCCCAGAAGGATTCAAGCCTTGATTTTGGCTAGGGGAGATCACAATCATTATTAGGTTTCTACATTCATTGTGCCTTTATTTAATAAAAACAAACTATAAAAAATCTTGTCTTTATTGCTGATCACTTCTTATTGTTTGGACGTGTACATCGGGTTTATGGAATTCTTCGAAAATTAATGAAAAAATTGCAAAAATTCACTGCTCACATTTTAATTTACACTATTATAATTATAGAGATTAAGTCAAATAATCAAATTCAATGTAATTAACGAAAATCGACTTTAGAGCGTAAATTTCTTTAGGTGCCTATATTTTTTGTGCAAAAGTGTTTATTTTTTTCGAAGCGCTCCTCAATAGCTGTTTTTTAAATGGTGATAGCATCCATAAATTACGCTGTCTGTCTAAAAATCTATATTCCGTCGTCTGTCACTACTGTAATACCAGCCTGCAAACCTTTTTTCTCGACCTGGCCTTTGAAGTTAGTCTAACGGGCTTTTACAGCTTCGCCGTGCTTTCCAGGCGAGTCGTTAAGACACTCAGCCTAGCACAAAGGGCAAATGGGCCGGCCTCGGTATGGGTTGTTGCCGCATGTAAATGCAACATTAATGTAACAAATCAAAAGGGAATCATATTGTGATTAGTCCGGTGAAGGCCCAATACGATTAGTCGGTTCAAAAAAAAAACACTGTGTCGAGTTCCTTACAGTGTCGATGGCTTGATAATGATATACCCTGGCTGTTATTTGAAAGTGTAACCATGCCACCATAACCTAGTGTGTGATGGTCACAATCGAAAGGGACACAACTGTCACTACCACATAGGCAATTTATACATGAAAAACTGTAAACAGAAATATTATTAGCAACATAAATAAATTACAAATGAAATTACATTTTATAAACAGGTATTAACTATAAATATAAACGAAATATAGACTTTGAAAACAATTTCGACATTACATTTGAATTATTATCACGCAACACTTATTCGCCTCTAGCGACAGCATAAATCTTTGTCGCAAGTCGCAACCCCTCGCTCTCGGCTTAAAGAAGTTGTACGGTGCTTGAATTATCGTATGAATGTTATAAAAGAGAGATTCTTCAAAAAGATATCAAGTTTTAATAAAATACGATCGGAATGATCGGGGAGTATTTTCCTTGTTTCTTATATCAACTCTTTGATGTTTATAGCTTTAGCTATTGTAATAAATAAGCCCGTTCTAATGATTAATTATTATGTCATTAAAAACACTCATTGGTTTTTGAGAGACTGATTTTAATGCATTTTGTACATTTTTTCTATATAGAAGGTACTGTTTTGACGTGATAACGTCTTATAAATCGATGAACACCGGCTGCACGCACGAAAAGGCATGGCTAGTTGCTACGTTCCGCCTGAGCCGAGCATGCAAGCGAGAGCGCGGCACAAGCCATAGAGAGGCGCGATTAGTCTAAGCATTCGGCTTCCAGCGGATCTTCTAGGTATCCATTGTCTATTACAACAAGAGTTGAGGCAAAAAGGATACGATTGCTTAAATAAAAGTGAATGCGTAACAAATAAACAAACTCATATATGCATTTATTTAAATTTGTTATATCGGCGACTAAAAGAACGTACTTTGTTTGAGTAGTGGTAGAACACAACACATCTTGTGTTTGATCGGATGGCAACCAGCATAAACTAGGTAACCGGGTATCGTAATTCATTTGGCATGTCGCGGTCCAGATATCAGCCATGCATCTGATGTAAAAGACATAACAATATGTGTCTTTAAGGTTTCCGCATAACAGGATCTGCCAATAAACATAGAGTTGCTGAAAGGTGTCGTCTATCGTTTAGTGGTGTCATTGTTGGATTACACCGTGCTCTCACTTTATCGTGCCACAATACAAAATATAACGTTTATTTTTTTGTTATGTTTTTTAAAAGCTTATTTACGAAAACCAGTTGCCCGCTGCAGCTTCGAACGGTACAATGATGCAAAAGAGACCAAATTTTACCTTTAAAATACGACCATGTATTGAAATAAAATTGCAACTGTACAACTGAACCTCAATCTATCAATTATGTTAATGTTTTCCTAAGACCTTCCTAATGTCTTCTGTCTCCGTCATTTACGGATTCACTCACTCTTTTATATGGAGATTTTTTATTTCAAATTTATCACTTTTTACAACTGAATCCTAAAACAAATTAATATTGGTAAAGTCGATTGAAGTAACGAACAGGAACATAATATTAGATACATTTACGCAAACATTCATAGATCCATAAGAACACACACACAGTCAAACTTATAAATCGCAAATTTTAATATAAAATAATATTAATTGAATATACCACAAATATAAAATGTAGTAATTATTACTTTGTAACTGGCACAATATGTTTACAAATATACTAAATGGCATTATGTGTTTAATGAGCTGTAAAGTAATATATAACAAATAAATCAATAAATATGGATGAATAGTGCTTCCAAGGCAATTAATGTATGATAAAAGCTGAATCAGCAACATATATAAAACTACGTTTCATAGTAAATTAAAATGTCTTTGCAATTTCTGCTACTCATTTCCTTCTAAGTTAGAAAATAAATTCACAACTCTCGCGGCACGTGAGAGTAGATTTTGAATCTGTTACCGTGATTACAATATACGCGGTATTCGCTATCATGTTCTCTCTGACGTCTTGGTTCTTGATGAAAAATATATTTCCTTCTTACATTTCTTTTCAATTGCCGCAAACATGGTTTTGGGGTGGTAAATTCATATTTCATGTTACAAAATAACTCGCAGCGTTCGTTCTATGACGGGTGTATTTATTATGAGCAATAAATAATAATTTGCTGACGTAACTCAATCACATACATCTTTGTAATAATACGGATTTAAGAATATGTTTTTACTAACGGACTAACTAATACCTGAGACTTTGTCTGCGTTGTTCGTCTTAATAATATATTTTATGTATAGAGAAATTAAAATAACTGAAATGGTTTTATGGAACCACGATGCAAGAGAAAGTTTTTTCAAATGGTAGAATTTAAAAAACTGAGCAAAATATTTATTTAAATCATTGAATCATTTAGAATTGAATGACTTTAACTTTACCCCTACTCAGCGGCCAGCTGTAATGGGACATGCGATGGATGGACGCGGCTGTAATGCGACATGCGATAGATGGATGAAAACATTTGAGGCGATGTACACACAACGGTAGAGACCTCTATATTTTTTTTATATAGATCTGTAAATACGTAAGTAAGAAATAATTAGGTTTTATGTTAAGGATTTGTAAGATCAACGAGTCTGGCGTATAAAACGCTTATACAATTTACCTGTTTTAGTATAATATCGTCTAAAAACATGCGTGTTATAGTCCAAATATTATTAAGATGGTCTAGATATATTAGTTAAATATTAGATGCTTAATATTTTATAGAACAAATAAGAGAAGATTTCACAAATAGTTAACTAACATTTACGCAAAGTTTACTTTAACTCTAACCGTTTTCAAATGTTATCTTGTCTATAATTTCTGTACTTGACCAGTCGAATACTATAAAGTACATATGTGATCATATAACACTTATTCAGTTTGCAGGGTAAGTGATTTGTACCCCTGTATACTGCAAGTTCTATGCATGGTGAAAACCTGGACGTTATTTTCCGGTTAATAAAAAACTAACGGACACTATTTACTGTGCAAAACATACCGGGAATTATCCATAGGTAAATAATTTACAGTGTTATTATGGCCAATTAATGTTCCCGTACTAAAGCAAAGTTACATATTAGACACTATTATTCACAAAAAAAGAATACAAAAGACTTCGTCCATAAGTTCTACAAGATTCAACCGTCCAAATCTGTTACTATTCGTCAACAGAGTTCGCAGTACTTTTCACGATGTTAACAATAGCAAGGTGTAGTGAGACAAAAAACGGTATGGGATCCTACAATCTGAAAATATAAGTATCATTATTCGTGATAGTTGGTACTCGTGTAGAAAGAACCATAATTTTGTCCGAAAATCAACACTTTACTTATTATATACAGACCAACGTATATAAATGAATTGAAACAGCTATGTTATTAATGTTCAACAAATTCTTGTATTTTGCAATGTAAATGTAAGTACACAATAAGTTAGTTCAAGTTACAAAGCTAGCTGTCAGTTACACGAGGAAAACATCGCTTATCTGATTGGGCAGTTGCTTCTGCAAACTTCGTATCACAGATCAAAACTTAAGATGCCGGGAACTCCTTTGTTTTGAAGTAGGGTAAACAAGGATACCCTTAGGTCAGATTAAAGCGAACCTTATTTCTCCCTTAGGATACATATCCACTGCCCCATCTCTAAAATTGACCTATTTCGTCGATCATAAAAAAATTATACTGATACTAGCTCTGCCCCCTAGTCTGCATGCATTTTTTATTATTCGATGTAATAAATTGCTGATTTATAGGAAAATCAATATTGTGTATAAATTAACCTTGTTTAAATATATACGCAGAACAGTTTCTTGATCTGTTGAAGGGTAAGAAAATTAATGCATTGCAGCGGCATCTAGTGGCGAACTTTAGTAAAATAGATATCAAAAAACCTTAATTAATAAAATACTAGCACAGCAAAATGCATACATACGAAAAAAGTCTCGCCTGAAAGGGAGTCTCGTCTGAGCAGCGGTCGAGTGCACACGTGCCCCGCTCGCAGCTCTGACGGTCCGTTCATTCGGCAACTCGCGCGCAGTTGTCGGATATTTTTGTGTGTGTCCGGAAGTTTCGTGTGTTCGAGCGGCTACTGTCGATCGTACGCTCTTTTCAGAGCGACGGTGCACCTCCATTAGTGCACCATTTAAACCGCACTTTTCGGTGCGAAGCCGTGCACACTGTTTGCAGTGCGTCGAGTCGCCGTGCTACGCGTCGTGCCTCGTGCTGCGCTTCGAGAGTCGTGCAGCGCGTCGTGTGCCGTGCAGAGCGTCGTTTTTCGCGCCGCGCCGTGTGCAGTTTGAAGAGAAGATTCGCGTTCGCGTCGCGTCGCGTTTTCCCTTTGGCCCGGACACGGATTGTCCGTTAGATTCAAATTAGGCGCACCCCCCTGCCCCTCAGGCAGGGAGGTTAGTCATGTCCACCCCCGCGATCCCGCCGCCCCTTCAGGCCCCTAAGGCCCTAGATGACACCGTCCAACTCGAGGACCTCATTAGGTTCCATATGTTCGCGCGTCAGCAAAATCCGTTGTTAGTTTCAGAATTCAACAGGCTCCGACGCACTTACGCGCGTAACGGGAATAAGTGTGAGTTCGGAGTCCCGCGTTGTTTCCGCGACGACCCGTTCGCGCCATCCGACTGCGACTCCGACGATGACTCCGACATGGAGCTCGACGCGCCTCGCGCGGCCGCGCCCGCGCCCGCGACGTCGTCCGCCGATAAAGACGGTTTCACAACCGTCACGCGCCGCGGTAAACGCCCACGCGCCGCGATTCAGACAGACAGTGACTCTGCTGCGGGACGGCCAATCCCAAAGCAGCCCAATATAGGTGGCGCTCGGGTGCCCCGAGCCTCTCCCACGCCCTCTGCCGCGAAGTCGGCTGAAGCTTCGGCTGCGGAACCCGCGGTCGCGGCTAAGAAGCCACGCCTACCGCCTCCCGTCACCTTCCGTGACAAAGGCCGTTGGGTAGAGATTTCTGAAGACCTTAAGTCGAAGGAAATCGTCTACAAGTCCGCCGTCAACACCGTTGCCGGCATCTCGATCCGTGTTTCGACCCCCGACGAGCATCGTAAGCTCACCAAATATTTCAGGGAGCGTCAGCTCCCTTTCTTCACCCACGCGCTCGAGGAAGAGCGCCGCCTCCGTGTCGTCATTCGGGGAGTTCCCTCTGAGCTCACCGAATACGACATCTGCGATTGCCTGAACGGTCAGGACTTCCCAGTCCGGAGCGTGCAGCGCATGCACCACCCCCGCACGAAGGCCCCCTTCAACTTGGTGTTGGTCACTCTGGACCGCACCCTGGAAGGCAAGGCTATTTTCAGCCTCAACTCAGTTTGCGGCCTGTTCCCTGTCTTCGTAGAGCTTCCTCGCAAGTCCCAGGTACCCTCGCAGTGTCACAACTGCCAGGTGTACGGTCATTCCGCCCGACACTGCCACCTGCGTCCCAGGTGTGTCAAGTGTCTCGGGGATCATTCCACTAAGGAGTGCCCCCGCACTCCCGAATCCGTCGAGCCTCCGAGCTGCGTCCTCTGCGGGCAAACGGGTCATACCGCGAACTATCGCGGGTGTCCCCGTGCGCCTCGCTCGACCTATCACCGTCGCGGCGGTCGTGCGACCCGGTCCAGGGCGCACGGCCCGCTGACTCGGACGAATCGGCCTCCGCCTCCGCCCATACAAAGCCAGAAGGCTTTCCCCGATCTGCCGGGCACCTCCAGTGCGCCGGCAGCATCCGCTCCTGCGCCGAGCGCGCTCTCCTGGCGCGTAAGGCCTTCCCCGCCAGCTCCCTCGGCTCCTAAAGCCAAGCCCCAGCCCCCAAAGGCTCTGTCCACTCCTGCGCCACCTATCGCGGCTTCAGCATCGACCTCCGGTATAGACTGGTACACGATGTACAAGAGATAATCGCATTTAACGCGTTAGTTAATAGTACGTCTGAGCTCGGGCTCTTAAACGCTATCTCCGCTTTCCCGGCCGTCGCGACCACGGTACAGCAATTAACCCGCGCCGCGCATAAATAAATTCGCGTAAATCAAAATATCAGATCGAACCCGCGTGTTCATACACAATAGACCGATACATTAGGATTTGTTACGTAATTATTTAGTTAAATCGGCACCGTGCCGTTGTACTTTATTTTTTAGCTCGATTCCCTCTCAAAAGATGCGTGTTTGCGCCCACGCCCGCGACTCTCTCTGCTCACGCCTCCGTGAGCGGGGGTGAAGATTCGATCCAGCACACTCGTCGCGATTTTTCTTGTAACAGCTCGAGCCTAGGTAGTCCCTCGGTGTGGAGCCCTCGAGTATGTTACTCGCGCGAATACAGTGATTTACACATGTTCTACACTTACACGATCACCCCACACTCTTGCACACCTAGGCACTCAGTGGTGGGCTGTTTTTTTGCCCTTTTCGGACTGAAATAGATCACATAACACAGTAGTCAGATACCAAATACACATATATATTCGTGAAACATGCATGGTCACACATGCATTTTTCACGAATTCATATATGAGTATTGTATGGATAGATAGCTTAGCTAGCTTAGTTAGTTCGGGAATCCGGCGACAGCTCAAGCCGAGGTGCACCGAGTGCCCTTGAGATGTTTCGCCTAAAACACAATCGGGTGAGTGCCCTAAGCGTTCCCCTTAGTAGTCCGGTGGAACTGTGAAGGCCTAATAAGCCGGCAGTGTAGGTCAGTTCGAAAAAAAAAAAAAAAAAAAAATGCATACATACTAGTTGGTTTTAACCTATTCATTTTTTTTCAAGACAGCTAAATTATAATTAAAATAAAAACTAGATACGGTTTCTAAATATACCTACAACCGGCGAATAGGCTTTTTAATAACTCTTTAACGTATTCAGACATATCAAACTTTTAGTTATCAACTTTGTTATATTTTGTACTACGAAGAGCACATCAAAATGCAGTAAAAAGAATTGATTGAAATAAATCACCGCTGTATTAAATTATTTCTACACCAACTTATCGGATTCCGGCAAAGCCGTAAATCAAAGTCACATACCCCTCTGCCCGTGGGAGTAAGGTGAACGTTTTGAAAAATAATTGCGAGAATGTTATAAAAGAAGGAAAGATCCATTCTTTAAAATGATATCTACCTTGTATAAAATGCGAGTGGAACTTTTTTTCTGTCATATTTTCCTTCTTTCCATTTCGCAACGCTTTAGAGCTATTAAGATGTGAGATGGCTGAGAATACATTTTAGTATGCTACTTTACTCGCAAAAACACATTCACCAGTTTGATAGTAGAACTCTTGAATATAAGATAATGTCATATGACATTTTTACTTAAAATATGTTTTATATTTTTTTTAGTTAAATAAGCTTAAACATTTTACGAGTCCACCAAATGCAGCGAAATCATCAAAATATCAATTAGCGCAATGCCGCATAGAAAATTAATTACCAAAAAACTATTTTTATAATAAAAAAATTGAATAATACTAATGATTTGTAGTTATCCACTAGAGGTGCCCAAAACCAGTCTTGGTCTTGTTCTTGCATTTGTACAATTATCGAATTGTAGCAGGACCAAGACCAAGACTGACCCTTGCAAGATTTGAAGCAGGCCAAGATTGAGCTTGCAAAAGTCTTGCGGTCTTGGAGTTAAATCCGACAGAGAGTTTGGCATTATCAAGTGTTTGATTTTAATACCATACTGATAGACATTCTCTAGTATTGGTATCAAAATCACGATTCTTTCCATCGAACAACAAAAAAATTTATCTCATAAGTTTATATAAATAAACGTTTCAACGAGTATAGTTAATTTAGCAAAGTTTAAAACTAACGCATTAGATCTAGTATAGTAATAATTTACGTTACGCGATATTTTGATTAATAATCGATCGGTCGGGATTATGATTGGATTATGATTATGATTAGATAGATTATGATTGTTTATATGATAATTAACTGACAAAAACACCGCTTTATTGAAAGTCTGTATGGCAATTGTATCACAACACCGACTATGTTGTATGCTCACCGCCATTCTTATGTCAAATTAAGCCGAGATTCCAAAGAATAAAATAAGTTTCCACATGCTCAGAATAGATACGTATACAGATTGTGTTGTCCGCACAAGGAATATTGTAATCGTAAGGATAGGTAGATATTATAATAATTTATTGTGGAAATCCTAACTGATATTATAAAAGTGAGTAAGACTTTGTTTGTTAATTTGTTACGTTTTGACACTTTAACTACTTAACTACTTTCTAGGTGGTAGAGCTACGCTGAAACTATTACTGGTTTCATAATGAATGGGTTGGCTCGCCCGGGGTAGTACCACCCTCTCACAGAAAGCCGACTTGAATAACAGTGCTTGCACTGTTGCGTTTCGTTCGGTCAGTGAGAGCGCCGGAGGCCCACATACATATATTAAAAGGCCGGCAACGCACTTGCGACTTCCCTGTTGTTGCTAGTGTCTATGGACGGCGGTGATCACTTACCATCAGGTGACCCACCTGTTCGTTTGCCCCCTATAATATAAAAAAAAAAACGATTTTCATGATATTTTGCTTACACGTTGTCCGAAGTACAGGAAAGCACACAAGATACCATTATTGAAAAAAACTACTATTCTCGAATGATATGTCAAATCTACATAGATGTGAATGAAACCGCGAGCAGAAACTAGTAATAATACACCTTATTACTGTACCTTTATATTAAATTATACAAACATGATCAACTATGTTTCAATTTTATTGTACTCTATATAGCTAGTAGGTACATATAATAAATACAACAAGCAACGTACCTAAGTAAGTTTAATATAATGATTAATATGGATTAATTCCATCAAAAGAGGAGCATAATATACACACGTAGTTACATTTTATTGTTAGGTACATAGGCAAAAATAGCAGGTGACACTTCTGTTTTGTAATATATTGAAGAATTATTATTATATTTATCAAAGAATGTTCAACCTTCCGTTATCCGTCTCTCGGTGTTCGCAATAAATAGGATTTTTTATATCCCAACTTAATTTATACCAACTTGAACTACGCCTTCATTCTATAGAATAATAATTGTTCTCAGATTAATAAGCTTACAATTTGACAAGGCGAAATTGCCAATAGTTCCATTCGCCATAGTGGGAGCTGTAGAATCCGATCTATATACTTTAAAATCTAAAATAAAATATGATGAGTTTTTCGAAAAAAAAAGCGTGTGTGTGTACTTATCTACACGCGTTAGAAGTTATACTTCTTTGGCGTAACAAGATAAAAATCTTTTCAAAAATTGTATCTTTCGCCTTATTCTACGTTTGTAGAAAAAAACAACACTAACAATAGAAAAAAGATATGTAATACAAACATACTTCTTTTGAATAAAACGTTGACTATGACTAACTTCAGGGTGTCGGTTATTCGTGACGGTGTGCGAGCGTATCGTAAAAATTTACTCTCATTATTTTTCCTAACTCGCCAAAAGAAGTATACTTCAATAATTTCTGTCCCAAATTGTTATCTGTAAATTGAGCCAACGTAAAAAAGTTAAAATAAAAATGAAAAATAGAAACACTCCAGGTATATATCTATAATAGGTAATTGTAAGCTGTTGCTGCCGGATCAAGCCTAATACTGAGAGCACAAACCCAGAAAAGGTGTATTGACGCAAGACCAAGACCCAGTTAAGTCTCGTCTTAGTGTCGCATTTGGGCACCGCTAGTTTCAATAAAGTTAATCGTCCTTAAGATATTAGTAATATTGTTTGCAAGCTCACGGTTTCTTTATTACTTCTAAGTTGTCTGGTAAAGTGAAATGGTACTTTTTTACAATTATTATCTTAAAGGCATGATATGAAGCTTACATTAAGTAGCTTTTGTTTCATGTATTTACAATTTTACGTTAAACATTCATGCAATGTTCTAAGGTACCTAATATATTGAGCGTTATTTGACAATGTTATACGTACAAATTACTCAAATGAAAATTAATTTATGGCAAGAAGAGTCAAAATTAATAAATGCCAAACTACCAGTAAAGATTCAGGTCAATTTGGGTCAGTAAAAAAATCTAATTTACCTCTAAAGATATTTCACCTACCTTGGTAAAGGTATACGTTAAGCTAATATAAACTGACTTGGACACTGAAAGGCCCTAATGAAAACATTAGTTTTCACTTAGGCTAGGCAACGTTTATAGTAGACTTACCCCGCTCGATATAAAGTTACTACACTCCCGATCTAATAGGCATCCACGTTTTATATTACACGTCTATTCTTGATATACTTCAACATTTGTTTGAAAAATATGGTAAATATTTTTAACTTTAGTCCACATTTCAATGAGATTTAAAGGTCTGTTCTATTATTTGTGTGAATTGTGATGATAGAAATTCGTGAATAATAACGCAGAATTAGAAAAAAATATGTAAATAAAGACGGAAAGATTTATTATATTCATAACCTTGAAAGAAAAAAATATTAATAAAAAAAAGAAAATTAAAAACAATAAAATTAAATATAGTTTAAAATCGTTAAAAGAGATATATGGATTAAGTAGTGATTAAACAATGCAATAAATAATGATAAAAGTGGGTGTGTGCTTGTGACCACAAGACAGAAGTGCAAATTTGTAAATAAATACATGTACCTACATAAAATATCAGACACATATATAAAATAAAATTAAACAAAATATAGAATATCATCAATGTTTATACATTAATAAATAATAATTTGATATTTGTTATTAACAAGTATTTAAAAAATGTAATTATTGTAACGATGCGCGCCTTGTCAGACAATAAAAATGGCTGAAGATGTCTAAAGTCGAGTATATACGATTCAATACGTCATCGATTCGAGCCGAGTGAACCCGACTCAGCGTTACTATCGCAAACGTGACGGTTTACTTTCAGAGTAGCTAAATAAATTTTTATTTCAATAAAAAAGAACCCACTTTTAAGCAAATAAAATACGAAGCTCCCGTAATACAAAATAACGAAATTTTCACTAGAACGAAGTCGCGGTTACAAGCGAAACAACATAACATAAATTAGTCAAGAACCAAAACTCTGTCATACAATTTTACATAAAAGTATTCATGTGAAAACACTGGTGGATTAATTGTGAAAACGACTGCAATTCCAACACGTTAACCCGACAATCCCGAGACATTACAGTGGCATCGCTGTGATTGCAATATTTCCCAGCATTTACCGCCACGCTCTACGACCCCACCCTTGATGAAAAATATGTTCTTCTATTGTATTTTTTTTCATCAATCCAACTATATCTAAACTTATATTTATATTATACACTCCCAGCGAACTTCATGCGATGTTCTTTACGTAAGTAGAATGTTCATCGTAATTTACGTAGCTCATTTCAGTTAAAATCTAGTTCAGTTTACAATACAATAATAATTTTTAAAAAGCGACAAGGCAAGTATATTTAAAAAGCGCGTTTGGATTTTAGTATATTGCAAGAAACTAAAATATGAGGTTTTAAGCAACCTTAGCTGCGAAATTTATAGACAGACGTATATTTTATTTATCTGCATACATTACATCGTGATTTGGAGTCCGCCAAGTTCAGTTGTATGGAGAAACTCTGCCCGATTGTATTGAAATTATTATAAGAGTGTAATCGTATTCTTATTTTCGCTATCCTGATTATCTGTCGTTGTTTACAGTATAGACGATAGTGACTGTGTTTGTTATTTATCCGGGCTAATCTTTCAAACGGTTGAACTGTTATTAGCGAGGATTATTGCTAGCAGATAGAAAACTTTCTAAAGTAATATGTAGACTGTCCATAATTTTACTATTCTGTAAGATATAAGAAGAGGTGATCACCGGCGTCCACACTCTCACACTCACGTCGCTTCGTCTCTTCTATTAAAGAATGTGGATTCGAAATAAGACCTCAATTTTTCTTCGCAGTATTTACATAATAAAGGCTTAAAATATCGTAAAAGGTCCTTACTGCTTGTACAAGTAAAAATAGACTGTGGAAATTAATGAACCAACGAAAAACGTTACAAAGATTCTTATTAAAATTATTACGACAGAATGAAATTTCAAATGAATAGTATTTCCATGACTATAAATGTGCTCGTCAAATGAGCTATTTCTTCATAAATACCAAGCATAAATTACAAACACACTCGTAATAGCAAATACACGACTCTACGGAAATGGATTTTAACGTTTGAACAACATTAATAGTAAAACGCTTGACTTCATTTGCAACTCGACTGCTTAAAAGAAGGCTCATAAATTCAAATCTTTTATCTTTTTCCATCTTTATTTAGTTTCAAATCGTAATAACATATGCCTTGAATATTTCTAGCACCTCAGTCTCGGTCATATTTGTTTTTTTTTCACCGTCATATCCCACACTATGCAGGGTTAACTCCATAAGTTTCTTCTTTCACTTTCCTCTGTCAACCATCATCTCGGTATTCATATTTTTATACACTTATGGCAGCCTTATAAGGTAACTGGTAAAAATATTGACGAAATTGACGGATTGACGTTTAGTTGTTCAGTTGCCACTTTATTTCATTATATGGTACCGTAAAGAGAAGATTTGTGCTCTGTTTATAACACGTTATAAGTCTACAAGCTCACAAGTTACAATAACTTTTTTTCATAAGACTTATACATAGTATAAACTTGTATTTTTAATTCACTAAACTTTGTTTTTACTAAATTGCAAAATGTGTCTTGCTGCGGTATCATGTCTGTAATATAGAATTTACCTATTTTATTAGCTTCTTGTATTATGGTTAGAAATTTAATAATTTTTTTATGCCCGAGTTAACAAAGTATAGGTTAATTCCATAACAAGTGAAATTAATAAATACATTTGGCTTCAACTTGGCTTTGTCGAATCATGTCATTAAAAAATTGGTTACTGATTTTGTGATTTCTTTTGTTGGCACTAAATCAATGTATATTCTGAGGCTCCAAAATACAGGTTTTTCAATTTTTCTCCGATTCGTGTTTAGTTATAGGAGCTCCTTTTCCCAACGTCAACAGAATTGGTATGAGAGGTTTCATTTGCATGCATACTACACATATACCATTAAGGATTTTGTTAATATTCCGTTTAAGATTGTAACCCAGGTGCAGGAAACTACCCCATTTCAATTATCTCACTTAAAAAATGCTGGAAATTACAATATTTTTTCCCTTATTTTAAGTTCGTTCCTTGAAAGTACGCGGCGATCGCAAAGCAATAGCGCCATGAGACGTGATTTCTTATCCTACATTTTCTGAGCTGATTCTGATAAAAGAATAATATCATGATATGAATACAAATAGGTTTTGATGTCATCAAAATTAATCTAAATTGTACCCCGTTACTCGTGAATACTGAACAATATTTGTATATTCATTTACAAAGTATTCGTCATATTCTACTACATTAATTTTAATACTTTTTAAAACACTACTTAAAAAAAATTGTGTATGTCAACTCCGACGCACGACTGGAGTTTTACTCTTTAAGAACGATTGTCTTTGAACAAGGCACAAAAATCTTTATGCACATCCATGAAAATGCTTCAAGAATGTATATATTTTTATTCTATTTACATTTTTATAACTATTCGCCAAAGTATAACACATCATACATTCTATATAAGGAGGACCATACCACGATCGTGCCCAGTATTCGATGAGAAGCAATATCTAAATTAAGTTCGGATTTAAAAAAATGTATTAATCGCAATTCGTCATCTTGTGAAAGATGCGCATGATAGGTTGCGGACAAAAAACATAACGCTGACACTACCCTTCGATCACTAAATTTTACTTTTCAGATTTTTTTCTTACGCCTTATATGAAAATCGAGTCTTAAGGAGTAAATTCCAATAAACTCCAAAAACGAATACAGTAAATCATAATTTCGACGAACCTCTTAGTTATAGCCCTATGTATACAAGAAGCGTGTCACTGCACTAATGAGAAATCGATCCCCTTAATGGCTTATACATTATTAATATTTAAAATATTAACACTAATAACAAGTGTTGGTATTGATATCGAAGGGTCTTTCGAATTATATATGAACAAGTAAATTGTTCGAATTACTACGAACTACTTACCGAAGTTTAATAGAACATGTTCTCGAAGTTTCCTTCCTAGTACAGAATCGTTTTACTGATCTTATCGTTCTGCATCCCTCAGTATAACAATATAGTTAAGTGCACAAATAAAAAACACCAATTTAAAATGCTTAAAACATCTGCCTCCCTCTTGCCCCGAAATTACTTTTACGACACCGACTTCCATAGCTTTCTAATGACAACTATGAAAACCAGTAGGTTTCAAAGTTCTGATTAAATTTGTATACAAACGTTATAAAGTTGAATGAGCGAAGAAACATAAGTGATTGTTATGCACTTTGATTACAATTATGATGGGACGGTTTTAACTGGCATGAATCGTACATTTCTACTTTACTGACTTTCATGAAGACTTGTAACTCAAATTAAAAATCAAAAAATATATTATTCAATTTAGGCCCTACGAACGCGTTTATGAAAGTCAAAATTACCACCGATTCGGAAAACAAGCCAGTCATCGAGAAGAAACGGCAAGAAAGTCGATCGGGTTTATCGGGTTTTTAACATATTTAAATGTATATTTAAATATAAATGTATATTTAAAATACATTACACGTTACTATCGTTTTTAGTGGATGCATAGAGTGGAGTCAATTCCACACATCACCATCGTTCACATATTGATCCACTCTATAATAGCCCTTTGACACCAAAACCCGCTTGACATGGCGCTTTTCAATAAATAATGGCTTCAATAAATGACGCTTTCAATTTCCTATGGGTTATAATATTAGTGAAACAACATTTTGTCATGTTTATTTTTATTTTTACCGAATTTAAATAAATACACATTTACAGCAAAATTTCGATATTAGATTTAAATTATCTACTTTAATTAATTACACATAAATTAAAAATAATAGTAAATGTGACTATAAACTTATTACGAGTACATAGATTTACTTTAATTTACTTCATGGTTTGACTGTAAATCGATTGAAGTCAGACCAAATTGTTAAAAGACCACATATATTTTTAAACAAGCTGAATATTATTACGGTACACCAATATGATTTTTAAAGACAGGCAAATATGCATGCATAATTTAGTATATTTCAAGCGATAACCATTCATATTATAATACATGTTTAACAGTAAGTATACATCAACATTGAATAACAATGAATAATTGATATATTATGAAATTACAATAAAGTGTCTTAGCTTACTATAATGATATGAAAAATTACGGTCAGTGGCGCTGCACTTTTTTCGCTCCACCTCCCAGATATGTTTTGCTGGTTCCCTTGGACATAGTTACGTGTAAATTTATGAATATATACTATTTATTATATTACTTTACGCCTATAATGTTATTAATTTTGTCGAAATATTTTAACCAAAAAAATTATCTAATAAACATAGGTAATACTTGAGATAGGTACGATTAAATATATCTACGAATAGTTAATGAAGAAACATTTATGTTTATAGCAAGCTACCAATTGGGAAGGTCCATGAATTTGCGAAAAACGCGTTTACTTATTGAGCATAATTATATATTTGATACTGAAATATTAAATTAGATTGTTGATTACAATATGTTCCAGCAACATCCAATTTAACTTATATTAAATATTCTGTCGGAAACATCATAGCTATAAATCTAAATTATCAAATTTTACTGCGAAACGAATTACTATTTGAACGTCTGCTTAAGCCTCGCTTAATAATTAAATCGCAATGTTTTGTGTCGGACCTTCCCGATTCAACTTTTAATTAAACATGGAAAATATAATTTTAACTTGCGTCATTCCATTATTACAGTGTAGAAGATACACGTGTTCGTAATAACGTTAGAATTTTTGAAACATCAAACGTATGTAATATTATTTACCTATAAATAACATCGACAAAGATTTATTGAGATACTGAATATATCATCTAGAAACAGTTTACATGAGAAAATCTTATTCTATCAGGTTCTTTTGACTCCGATTCCCTCAGTAAATGAGGCCTAAGATATATTTGAAAGTGCATTACAATATATTAATACTAATTTCAGTGCATAATATCTAAATGATGTTTTCAAAACGTGAACAGTAGAAATGAATATATTGTAATTATTACTTGACTATTAACTTTGTCGAAAATGTTTAAAATCGTGTACATTGAATAACTGATTAGTATTCAATCTCGCGTCTTACACAATTTAAACATTTTGTAATATCATTAGTTTTAAAAACGCTCGTCATAATAGTACATGGATTTAAGTAAGATTAACCAAAATAAATATTATTCATTCATTTTTATAATGTATTTATTTTTATTATAATTCTCCACAACCTACAACAAGCTTGACATTTAAATACTTGTTATATACAAGTTACATATAATATATTCTTAATATTTAACAATTCAGGCTAAAGGATATGTTTTGGTTACATTTTTATCACTTGTTAATATTTCATACCAATATTTTTATATTATTGAAGTTCATCAAAGATATATAACTATCAACTTATTTAACGTTTTCGTTATAATATTTTTTAAACCAATATAATTTGTATATAGTGTTTGATATTTTTTGCAAAATAAAATCAGCATGCAAGAGCTTAAAGTCACATTTATTATTCCTCTACCTAGTAATCATATATCATAATATAAATAAATAGAAACTAGATAAAAAATAATATGTACCAAAAAAGAGAACGTTATAAACAAATTATTGTAAACATGCTACAATAAAATAATGAACAATAGAAAATAAAGTTTCTAAAATGAAAAATAATTAGAAGTATATTGCCAAAAATGTTCTAACACTTATCTAACTATATCCTAATTCTACATCAAATCGAACAATTATGGCTCTATATTTATGAATATTTAAGATAACATAGATTATACCCACGGATAAAAAGCTGAATTTAACTGTATATCTGAGAGTAATACATGCTGGTAATGTCGAAAACCTTCAACTATAGTTACCATTCAATATAAACATATCTTTACTAACGTGTAGATGGAAAACTTCAACTTACTAGTTATGTATAGAATATAGAATAATATTGCAATAGTCAACATCGTAAATACATAAAAGCTTACTAATAAGTGGTACATTACATCGTAAGGCGGGGGTAAATGATAAAAAATATCAAGAGTACATCTTAAAATTTCAAGGTAAAATTAAAAAATAATCAACGTTCAGCTATAATAAGATTATGTAAAACGTGTACTTATGTCAATTGTGAAGATCACAATTCAAATGTTTTTGGTTTAAAGAGATTATTATCCTGAAAAGGATGTGTAACTACGATTCTCATATCCAAACAAGTCTTCAGTATGTGAGCTGGAACGCCGTAGTGGTGTCAACGGCTTTTCCTTCCTATTTTCTGATATACTACTATTAGTAAGGCATACCGTTAGAGGTTTCTTACTTTTAAAAATACTGTATCACATAGCTTATGCGACTTTCTTTAAAAACCACCATCGTCACTTAACAAGCTACCGCTCCATATATAAATATACTACATTTTTTTAATTTTTAGTTTAGCCCAAAATTGATATGTATCGTAGTTCAGTTTCACAAACTCATCACGTTACTAAAAGTTTTCAAACGGAAATTACGAACGCTGCGAAGGAATCATTATCGAGTCATCCGGCCACAGTTGGCTCGAGATGTTCCTTCACGGTAAAAAAAATTGGACCTTAAAATACTAAATTAACGTTATTAATTCAAAAACTACAAACAAAACTGAAAGCGGCTACAACAATGAATGCCGCAAAGTTTGCAGAGCGAAAGGTGTTAGGAGCACTTGAGGGCCGTCCGTAAGCTGGTTTCCTTTTACAGTTCATCTTCTCGAGCGGCATCTTGGCGACGCTGTACTCCCTGTGCTCGCTGACCATGGTACAAACGGTACGCTTCTTTTGCATCATTTCATCATCGCGATCCCTGAGGCCTGCCAACCACGCTTCATACCAAGCCAGTTCACAATCACAAACGAGCGGATTATCTGTAAAGAGGACACTTATATTTACGACAGTTCTAGTAACATTCCTATAAACGGAATATAACAATTACAGTAATTATTACAACCAATTCCCAGACATGAAAGTATACAAACCCATGATATCAACGACTCTTAATGTATCCAAAATTGGCTCCATTATTTCCTCCGGAATATGCTGCAACTTATTGTTCTGTAGGTTTAGTGTTTCGAGTGAATTCAAATTGTCAAAACCCATTGTTGGTAGCTGGTGTATCCTGGTAAAATGAAACATATTTAAACCTTGTATTGAAATTACAATGACGACTATGAATCATAAGATAAATATTTTATAGTTACTATTCCTATTATATGAGATGGTCATAAATTATTACTATAAAAGGAAATATCAGTAATAATTCATATATCGTTAATGAAGCGATGATGTCTTAGTTGATAGCATGTTTGAATATAGCATCCGAGGACGTAGGTTCGAATCCTAGCAACTGAGTAGGAGCTTTCGGTGAAGGATAACATCTTGCTGAAACCATATGCATGGTGGCAGGGCTTTTTCTAAGTCCCCCTGGCTAGCTACCACCTTCAAGTTGAAAATCTCTCGCCATACACCTGTTGGTGTGTTCCGCCAGCTGTACTTGAGAGCCAGTCTTCCTCTAGGCTTACCGTGACTACCATCTTAGACCACATCATCATTTAAGTTCAGATGAGATTGTGGTCAAATGCTAACCTATAAAGTATTAAAAAAATCTAATTGCATTCTAGACCTGTCGAATATTAGACAATTAAATTAGCATTGAAACATACATTGCATGAGTACAAATTGTAAAAATAATATACCAACCTATTAGCCAAAAAAAACGATATCTAAAAATCTTATTAAGCAAGCGCCTAAAAAGAGAGTTATAAAACGTCCAAACAAAGAAAAAACTGACTGCAATTGAATTCGCATGTACCGCAGGCGGTTAAAACAATACGTAATTTATGGTATACACGATCTCTTACACGAAGAAGCAAAGAGATTGCGGAAGCAATTTGTCTCTGGTCAATCAAGTCAAGATATTTATAATCCTGAGGGAGTTGAACACCGCATTCGGCTGAGAATTAATCAAAGGCCTACACTTCCGCATTTTCCGGCGAAACGAGACTGAAATATTTATAAATCGTAAACGTGGAATAAAACAGCCTAAAGCAAAATTTATGGAAAACGGAGATGAAGATTAAAGGCCGGTACGAAATATTTTATTTCACCTTGAGCAATAATATGACTTGTTGCGGTATTTTTTAGTCTATATATAAATAATAGACATGTTGTTTAGATGAATTGTTTGAATATTCAGTTAATAGAAACATTTGTAGGATAGAAAACAAAAGAGGTGATTTCTTTTTAATTTGTACTTACATATTTTTCTGCAAATTCAAAAAAGTTATGGAATCTCCGTAGCCTGTGAAGGCATCATCACTAATGTATGTGATATTATTTAAGCGAAGGTCTAAGTGGCGAAGACGATGAAGTGGGCGAAGGGCCTTCCGATGGTATCTCGTGAAGTCTGTTATCACCGAGACGAAGATATTGTAAGTTTTCTAAAAACCAAAAATTATAAATTAGACTGGCTTTGATTTCAAATGAACATATAAGAATTGATGTAGAAAGTACTTTTATTATATTTGAATGTACGTAAAACACAATTTAATATTTATATCTACAGTAAGTTTACGTAAAACTGGCCTATATATTTTATTTAAATTAGATATCGTGATAAACATAAGGATATTACTCACCTTCTAGTCCAGCAAATGCCTTTTCATCGATCCTCTGAATTTGATTCCCTTCTAGTTCCAACGAGTTAAGGAATGTTAAGTGTGAAAACACCTGAGACGGAACTTCACGCAGTTGGTTATGTGCCAAACCAAGTGAATCAAGATTACGTAATCCTTTAAAAACACACATAATCATTGTTGTATTAATAACTGGGGGATATATATAAATTCAAACACAAATATTTCGTTTATCACCTGCAAAGTCGCCCTCTGATATTGAAGTAATACGATTCTCCTGCATTTCCAGTTTTTTCAGATTCTCAAGTAAAGCTAGCGCTTTTTGTGGCACCGCTGTCAAGTCGTTACCTCCGAGATTTAGTCCTTTTCAGCTTTCTAAAATTACCGAGAATATATCAGAACATTTTTAATTTCTTTTAAATAAAAAGAAATTCTTTTAAATCAGTCTAATGTGTTTTCGTCACTTCCTATTAGGGAGTTGTTAAAATACCTCTTATTAATCAGTAATAATATTCAGAGATAATTCCCATTGCTAATAGAATTATCAAAATGGGATCATAGTAGTTTCGGAGATCGTAGTCTAAAATTTACTTCTTTAAAATAATATTATAGAATCGTTAAAAACTCTCCCCGCTTTATCGAATATGTTATTGCCATTAATCCTATTGAAAGTTTGTGACTGTTGTCTAGAAGATATTTGTTTAAGGGCTTTATATGGAAAGCAGATTATTTTTTGCCAGTAAAAGATATCGTAAAAATCAGTATACCGTTTCGGAGATTAGCCTAATAAACAAAAGATACTTCAATTTTACTTATATGTGCACAATTATATTGATAGTGGTGACACTCATAGCTTAAACGTGCAAACAGACACCATAAATATGTAAATTATGTATTTGCTTAGTTTTGTTTTGAAATAAAATAATGCATACTATTTAATGACTTGCAATAATCAAAATGTAATTAAATTTTAGGTCACGTTTCCAATTTAACATTTAATATTGAGCGTAATTAACACTGCGTATAATTAAACAATTATATCTTTAATAATTAGATTGTGATCATAAAATAATTTTCATAAAGCGAGTTGGTCTGCCCTTATAAATGAATTTAATAACTGCGCTCCAGATAATGAGAAGTGTTTCTGGCCTGCATCTTATTGATCGAGTACGAAATATACAGACGCTTTGATAAAAACTACATCGCTGTCATTTCGACAAAAAAGAGAAATTTTTAATATACGTCATTAAAAAACTTCCACATCGCTTTGAAAACCGCATATATTTATCGGAGAAAGATTACTCTATAAAACCGAAATAAAATAATATTCAACTACGTATTGGACATCACAAATCACATTGGATACCTTGCCGCTAACAGTGAGGATCCTGAGACGCCGCTACTTGGTATAAGGTGCTGCGTTTGCAGGTTAGTTCACGCGTTTTATTTGGGGTCTTTGTTATTATATTTATTTATAGGCAAGACCACCTACCGCTCCACGCTCTCTCTTTTCCTTTCACGCATTTTTTTATATATTTTTACTTTCATCACATCCCATCTAGTGGGACCTATTTACACGGTCCCACCAGCCCATTTATGAGTTAATATTGAAACAAAATTTATAGTTCAAATTATTACGTACAATAAACTTATTCTCTAAATAACTCTTCTAGAATTTGGTGAATGTAAAATTTTACTTTATATAAATACGTATACGGTACAAATTTATACCCTTAAACTTTCCGGTACTTACCCACGAACAATAAACCCCGAACAGTTTACATAAAGTCGCAACCATTAAGGTGGTACTACTGGCATTAATTTGGTTGTTACCAAATAAATTGCTAAGTTTAATACTTTATATGTGGGAATACATTAAGTCAAGTGAAGCAGCATTCAGTGCGGTAAACAGTCCATTATGAAATTACTGTGTCCTTTGAAGTAAGCATAATTCTAAACAGCGATGTAATATTGTAATATATTTACTTTAAGTTTACTGTCATGTGTCATAGTCTTTTCATAGCTTCAATAATAATATAAACAAACAGATGATAGTGAATATTGAAATAGTTTTAAAGCTAACTGTATAAACTCTTACTTACTTTTCCAGACCTTTAAAAGCCTCACCGTCAACGACAGATATCCTATTCTCGTACAGGGTTAAGATCTCCAATGTGTCTAGTCCGATAAAAGCTCGGTTGTGTACCGCCGTCACCTTTAAGTAATAGTATTTTTCAGGATTATTCTATTCCACGTAAAAAAGAATTTCATGAAACATCTGTAGAAATTAAGGCTAAAGTGAAAAAAGAAACAATTATATAATTAAGTAAATGTGATTTCTTTGTTCGTTGTTTACGAAATTTTATCTTATAAATCTTACAAGTACTTTTATAATCACAAGCATTGTAGTATTGTGTGGGCTTAAAATTATGAATGGAGTTGGTGTATGGAGCCTACAAGGAAATATTATAGATTTTTTAATCTGTTTCAAAACTAAACGATTAAAAAAATAGATAATTATTTCCTGTTTTTTGTTCCTATACGTGTTAAAAAAAGTCACAGGAAGTCGCTAACTCCGAAATACGAAAAATGTATGCACTACAGAATTATAATAGTAATATTCTGTAAGTATATTTGCCAAAATAAAATTAGAAGAATAAAAGAATATTGTGACAGTGATATGTAGCAAATTATAGGGTTATTTTAGATTTCAAAACTTGTACTGAATAGACGAAAGAAGAGACAGACATTTGTATATATTATTTGTAATATTGTATTATTATTTAACTCTGAGTTATATACAGCATACGTCTTGTTGATTTTAAAGTTAGTTTAAAATCAATAGCAAGATTTGTACCGTACAGTCAAACAACCAGACTCACATGAAAACACGTCGACAAAAGAAAGTGACAATATGCGTATTTATTTTTCTAATAACAGATAGAATAATGTAAATTGCTTGATTAAATACCACCTAATGTATTATTTGAATATCTAAGATCATTCCTTCAAATAGATACTTAGAATAAGCAGAACCATTCCAGTATGGCTGTTTTATTAGCACTATATTGCGGTTCGCGTTGTGGTAGTCTGATTGCTGCTATTGTACTCGATAACGAGAGCTCTTTGTTCGCCAATGAGATATTAAGCGGCAATCATTTGTTTCAAGTACGCTCTGATTAAAAACGATGTACTAAAACTTTACAGTGGCGTTATTATGAAGACTTAACAATAAGTAATGAAGCTTAGATAACGCTTTATTAATATGAGAATGACCGCTAGCGTGTACTTGATGAAATATATTGTAAAATTAGCAGTAATCTAATTAGAATAGAATTTGCAGATAAATATATTGCCAACAAGCAGGCCCACCGGACGATGTCCTGCCCTGATAATAAAAAATATATACTTATGTGCATGAAATGTTTAAGGTAACTAATATATTTTATTTTATAATTATTAATAAATAATGTATCCGTCTAAATAGCCTTCAATTACCTCATTATATGTGATCACTTTTAGAAGATAGATGGGTATAGTAAGCTATCCTAAAAAGATAGGTATATACCATCGTAGACATTTTTGTAGATCTATAATAAATGAATATCTCAGTATACATTGTTTTGTTATCTTGCAAAGGGATTAGGCAGCGTTTTCGACGAAAGCTCCCAGGCAGCTTGACTTTTTCCGATTCTTTCAACAATTATCATTATATTTCAACTAATTTCCAAAAAACCTTGACACATTAGATATACCCCATGAATTACCCTATCTATTGGTGAATACCGCATTACAATCCGTTCAGTAGTTTTTGAGTTTATCGCGAACATCCAGGAAGGCAGACGGACGCGGCGAACGACTTTGTTTTATAATATGTAGTGATGAGGGCTTACTAACTCAAGTATATGGTCTGATCTTATTATATAATAATTAAATTGGCAATGTAGAATAAATCATTATAGCCAGAATTGATAAGAATTATGTATTACTAATATACTTTATTACATAGGATACAGCTTCAAATAAAATAATTATATATGAATAACTCACGTCATCCATATCAAGAATACACGCACAAATATATTCACAGAAATACATTAAATAGGGAAATACAACAAATTACTCATTTATAATCCACACGGATCTTGACGTTAACGACTTCCATTTAACTTCTCTCTCTCTTAAACGGAGTTGAAATAATGTGATATCAGTACGGAATAAAGAACGAGTCAACTTGTCGATCGTGTCCGTTTATTAAAATTAACAAATATGGAATTTAATATTCATTGCCTTTTAACTGTTCCCTTCCAGTAAGCTCCATTAATATTTTAAATCAATAAATATATTTAGATCATAATTGTTGAGAAATACATTTTTTTTTACCAACTTCAAAAAAGGAAGTTCTGTATTCGACTCGTAAGTATAGATGTATGTAATTGTGTAATGTATATAATGTGTGATGTGCAAATGTATGTAAGTAAATATGTATGTATGTTTGTATGTCCGCGAGTTTCTCAAAAACTACTGTTCCGATTTGGATAAAAATTTCGTAGTTGGCTCCTTTTCTTTTGTCCGATAGGTGTTATTTGAATGTTGTAATTATATCTTAATTTTTTTTAACTAAGACAAAGTATTATGTAAAATGAAGTAAATATATATTTTTTAATTTTACACTTTTAAGTTTAAGTTTTTTGAAGGCGGTTCGTTTTTGTTTGAAATTTCTTTTATTCATATATCAACTAGTAGTACTATTACACATTTAATAACATCAAAAGCATAACGAATGTAGTATTGATATTAGTAAACTTTACTTTATTGTCTATTTGTATACTTTAGTTAGTTGTATACTTTAGTGTTTTTTAATCAAACTACAAAAAAAGGAGAGCAATATTTTTAGAGTAATATATGTGTGTATTTCTTAGAAACGCTATGTAGTCGAAACAACTGGATTTATTTTAATATTTCATACAAGCATAATGATAATATAAAATATATACTTATGTGCATGAAATGGTAACTAATGTATTCAATTTAATAAGGATTAATATTGTATCTGTCATTACTTCATTACTTTTTAAAGTTTGTTGTTATTATTATTTTATATATCATTGTTATTATAAGCTCATAATTGTATATACATGTAAAATTACATTAAGTCATTTATATCATATTATTAATTCTAATTTAAGAATTTATCTTATATACCTTCTTATATATATCATAATAATATTGATTCAAATTCTAATATTATAATTAAAGTTATCAACAGTAACGCTAAAGTAACACAATAAATAACATAAAAAATACACTGTGTAAAGAAAGGACGCTTGCAATGACAAGGACTCGGATCATGTCTGAGGAACAAGGAAAAAAAAAAATTGTATTCGTCTAAATAGCCTTCTAATTACTTAATTTTGTGTGACTACTTTTTAGATGATAGATGGGTATAGTACGCTATCCTTAAACTCCCATAGGCCTGACTTTTTCCTACACTTCCAACTATTATCTTTATATTTCAACTAATTTAACAAAACCTTAACAACTTATATACCTACACCGCATTATAATCCGTTCAGTAGTTTTTGAGTTTATCGCGAACATACAGATGGACGCGGCGGACGACTTTGTTTCATAATATATAGTGATATTGAGATGTTGTGCCGTTAATTTCATCTTAATTGTAAGAATGACTAGGATATATAGGATATATAGTAAACATACTCATTAGCATCAAGGGTGTGCCGTAACACAATTTACCTTGTTATGGTTCATGTTCAGAATGAGGAGATGACTTAGATGCGTGAACGAAGACGTCGGGATCGTCGCTAAGCTGTTTTGGGAGACGTCGAGTTGCGTCAGCTTGTTGCCTGTTAACATTAATTAGATCATTACAGGAACAACATGTATAATCATAATATAATTAGGTGTATACACATAATATTTGATTAATCAATTATGTAATAGACGATTTTTTAAGTAACGCGTAGTCGGTTAAGAACTAATAAAAAGAAACAAAATGATATTGACAGAAAAATATACGAACACTGCTATTACCGTAACAAATAACTTGCCAAATATTTAGACGTTTCATACAAACGATGTAACTGTTAGGGCTAAAACTCGAAAAATTGAGATAAGTTATATTGCATTTTAACCATCTATATATTTTTCACTCCCATATTTGTATGTCTCGTATAACACACGCTAAAAATGATAAAATATGTAAATACTCGACACATACAAAGAATACGAATGAAAAGGCAGGCTACTACAACCACAGTATTTGTAAACAAGAAGTATTTCTGCAAAACGTCTGAATTACAAAATCTTGATGTATTATCTTGCACCTTAACACAGAATGTAATGAACGTAAACGAATTAAAAGCATTAATGGAGTAATATGTAATTTGAAAAGTATAATTTGGTATATCTGATTTCATTTTTCTCAAAACTAAATGCAATATATAATTATCATGTATTTTATAATTATGATTACAACTATTTTAGTAGTTATAACAATTTTTGCCGACATACCAATTGAACTAAGCGATGAGTCTTCGATGACCGCCAAACTGCTATTGTGCACAGTGAGATGACGGATATCAAGCCCGAGGAATATATAAGATGGCAGCTTCGCCAAGTTGTTATGCCGGAGTTTCAGATAGAATATGATCATCGGCTTCGAGCGCAGTGTGTCCATAGCCTGAAACGTATCTATCTTTATTATTTCAGACATATGAAAATTAGTGACTTGCTAGCTTTATTAGATTAGCTCAGTAGTTAAAACGTGAAAGCGTAATAAACTAACGAACTCACTTTCACCTTTATAATATTAGTAAGGATCAGTTACAAATATTATAAATAATAAAAAATCGCATTTATCAAATAAGGAAGCGATCATATCTTAGCGGTTATGTATCTATATATTCGTACATATATTTATTAGGATCTAACAGCGTATTGTTGTTATAAGTAGAAGCCTTCGGTAAAAGAAAAAGTGATGAAACCATAATATGACGGTAAGGTGTTTACTAATGCCTGTCTGAAAGTTTGTTGAAAATTCGCCAATTCTCTATGGGTGTATAACGTTTTCTTTTTTGCACGGCCGTGATAACTCGGCGTTTTACCATTTTAAAGTTGATAGTCATTTAACATCAGATGAAATTTTGGTGGAACGTATAAAGTGTATTAGAAAAATATAACACAAATGTTTCATAGGTCAATATTGTTCATAATTTCATAAATTAATTTTTATATATCAAGGGCATAACAACAATAAAGTAACTTTTCAAAACATTTAAGTGTACAACATTCTGTGGCACTTTTTGTCTAGAAATATGCGTTACAAGTAATTTATGTACCGGTTTTATAGAAAGTTAAGTCTTTTTCTATGATAAAGTTTTTTTTTTTGTCGACCGTTTGTTTTTTTTTTATTCATAGACTACAACAAGTTCAAGAAATCTTTTAAAAAGCACTAATATCTGAAGCTATCAGTCAGGCTTAAAAAAATATTTTTACATTTTATAGCTTACTTATTGAGAAAGGTTAGATAGCAATTCTCAAATTGTGGGACATTTTTTTTATACTCATTTTATTTATGTTTTTAGTTTAGCGTTTCACCACAATCTCATGTAATGTTAAATGATGATGTGGCCGAAAATGGTAGTCACGCTAAAACTAGAGGGAGACTGGCTCTGAAGTGCAGCTGCCGGAACACATGGCGACAGATTTTCAACATGAGGGTGGTAGCTAGCCAGGCGAACTTATAAAAAGACCTACCACCATGATATGGTTTCATCGCGATGTTTTCCTTCACCGAAAGCTCCGATTCAGTTCGTAAGATTCGAACCTACGTCCTTCGACGCTGTGTCCGAACACACTACTAACTGAGCCATCATCGCTTCCGAATGAAATAATAGTGCGGGCTTATGAGAAACTGTGAATGTTTATGTCAGAAAGATAGTGTGCTGCATGGCTCAGGGGCTTGGTGACGCCTCTATACGGGAAATTAATTATTTTTATTACACGAAATTTCAATAAATACGTATGAAATAGCTTTTCATAATTAGTATGATATGTGTATAAATTAAAATATAACCTTTTGAATATGTTGCTGCTCAGTAAACTCGCACAGTATATCTAGACCGTTTTTCTTGACGGTACAACTGCACGGGGTGATAGTGTTTGGCGGTGGGCATTGTTGCGCGCCTTGCGGATGCGCCGGTCGAGCGCAAAGCACGACGCACCATATCACCAACCAACGTACCACCATTGTAGATAACCTGACACAAAATAAACAATATATTTTTTATGCACACACGTTACGGAAAATGGGATACCTTGGGACCAGAAAATAAGTGTTCCAACCATTTACACTCTATCCGGAGAAGACGAGAACAATACATTTTTTTCATGAGCAGTGTACTTAGACATACTCACTAATTACCAAAAAAATAAATGGCCGAATGTATATAAACGCATCACTTCAGAACGATTATACATATTTGTTTTTTTTTAATATTTGTATTGGCCGGGACAATGTCTGTATGAAAAAAAATGTTAAAAAATTCATAAACAAATGTGAAAAATTTGGGTTATAAAATCTACATATAAAAAGAACTGTATATATAAAACTATATCGTCCCACAATTAATGCAAATCTAAGTACATCTCATATATATATACATATATACATCAATGTACTCTAAAAAGAAATCTTTCGTTATGCAGAATCCAATAAAATGAAAACATTATTGAATTTGAGATAATAATAATAATATAAATGTAATGCAATGCAATGTAATGTAATGTAAAATATTACAACAAATTTGGAATGTTATTTAGACTCTAAATGAGTAGGTAATCAATTCTGACATAATATTCCTTGAATCCTATAGCAGTTATGTGTTGCGCTAATAATATTTCGGAAACACTAATTACTTCATTCCATCATAGGAGACATATGAGAATATCATGTCGCAGTTATATGTTTTATAGCATTTATTATTAACTTGATTTTGTTTGCGACTCCGCACGTGATAACGAAAATTTGATCTATCCCTCGGGAACGATACGTTTTATCTAAGTTAAAGGTATAATACCTCTTTTCTATACCCATGGTAATATACATACTAAATTTCATGATAGTCCGTTGGGTAACTAAGGCGTTAAAGCGCAGCAAACAAACTCAGTTTCTATTTATAATATTATAGTTAGGAAGTTATCTGCAGGTAACGAAAGTTGAAATTATTTCAAGTGTATACGGTCTCGTTGTTGTATTTTTTCGTTTTCGCCAGAAATACGGAGAGCTTCCACTTGAGCACTCTACCCAATGATTGTCGCTTCCGATACAGATGGTACCGACCCACTTCACCTTAGGTGTACTTGTGCCTAAACAATACACTGTTCGTTATTCTTTAGCGACTGAAGAGGCTGAAAATATTTCACATCTTATTTTCCAAGAAGCGTCGGTGGTGGGCAAGGTCATAATTATAATTTACAATATTAAAGACTTGATATATTGTACTAAAGATTAACAAGATTAACAAATAATTCTATTTTGTACAACTTAGTCCAATTTTAGCGAATGGCGTTTTTTCTTTAATTGTATTTCTATTATGTTTACTATGAAAAAACTCATGAAATCCTTGTATTTTATTAACTGTGACATGAAACATATATCTTCAATCCGTACAATAATGATCATAAATCGTCGTAATTCGGTGAGGCTGTGAAGGACCGTCATACGTCAGGTCAATAGCGTAGTCAGTCCGAATAACAATGTCATAAATCAATAGGTATTGAAAATATTCCTTTTTTCATATTTTAAGATAATTAATGAATAAATGATAATTCAATTATGTTAAAACTAAAGATTTTATCTAGAAATATATTAATGTACAAACTCCATTCTTTTATTTGTAACAATTTGTCGAAAATGTCATAAATTTTCTTGAAAATGAAAATGTGTATAAAATATGTAAAACCGCATCAAATATATTTATATTAAAATCATCAAATATTTTACTAGTAACAAAAGTTACAACAAATATATTCCTTCAATCAGGCTTAAATCTTTCTCAAGCCACAAAAAGAATACTCGTGTATAAACACCACTGAGAATTCCAGCAGTGAACAAGCGGTGTGTAGAATATTCTATCATTGGGAACACGTATTGGGAATACTAATTTACGTCTCCCGATGTTAAAGTTAGTTTTGTATTATTTATTACTCGTTCCACATATATTTAGCGAAAGCGTTATTTTATTTCAGAAAATAATATCATTCCATAACAGAAACACTAGTGCTACTATGATTTTAGTCGACAGCCACTTCGCGCTGCTATGTATCAGTCCGAATATTCTGGAGGACATACATTAAGAGATAAGGAAGGCGGTCCGATTGAATACAGAGGTCACTTAACATCACGTGAATATCATGCCGTTAATTTTTCATATCCTACAAAACTATGGCCTATTATCAAGTACAAACAATGTTTTAAGTAATTAATTAAATATTGTTTTTTATTAATTTTATTGAATAAAAAAATAAAAATTTTAAAGTTGGTTTAATGATAGCGTGTCTGGATACTGCGAGCGTGATGCAAGATAATGTTTAAAGAAACTACAATTTCTATAAACACTACGTGTTCAGTGGGGTTTGTTTTCATACCGTGAAAAAGTGAGTCAAGCCGTGTGATCCTTTTAAATAAATTTAATTTATACGCATTATTAAGATAATAATTGACGGAGACGAAATCGTTCACAGAGGATATTAACTAGTTTTTAATCAATTTTGAGGCATCTTTATACACATTATTATGAATATAATCTAATATTTTCTTCGAATTTCTAAATCTAATATCATTAGTATTAATAATTCTAAATTAAAGTATATCCCTTTATATATTTTTTTTTCTAAAAAATATTTGTACAGGCAAAGCGGCAAGCGACGTAACTTGAGTCTCTTTATACATACATAGCCCATATAATATATTTTTTTTTCTAAAAATATTTGTACAGGCAAAGCGGCAAGCGACGTAACTTGAGTCTCTTTATACATACATAGCCCATATAAATGCTATGACTAATATAAATATATAATGAATTTCTTAATTATGCCTCCGGCTGAATATCTACTTAATATATGACCAGAGGCGACCTCTTCTGTTTACTTCCTCTTCCAAATGTATCAATTATCCACTGCACCTTTATAATATTGCTATTCTAAGTTATCTGATTTAATATAATTAAACAGATTTCATGCCTTGTACCTATCAATCTGAATGTAAAAAAAAAACAAGTAGAATTATTAACAAAGAAAACCGGAAAAAAAATCATGTCCTAAACGCTGTTATTTTTTAAATTAAAACCTATTAATTTTTTTGGTAAGCAAGAATATTATGTTTATTATTATTATTAATGTATCAGATAACAAGGACACACAAAAATAAAAATGGATTTCAAACTAATTCATTACTAGGTACCAAGTTTAAAAAAACATCTAATATTTGAATAGTTATACTAGGTAGTTAAATAATTTATCTCATTTTCATTCATCGACTTCGTCCTCAAACAATATATAAAAACAAGTACTCATACACTTTAGACAAGTTAAACACCTCAGGCTACAGAGCCTACCAAAGAAATATACACGTAATTAAAAAATATTACGCCCCATAAATATTAAAAGTTTATGGGGCATTATTCTTCAAGTCGGTATTAATACTTCGATTCGAATCGAACTTCTTCACGATAACTTACTAACTGTGTACGGTGGCATTTTTTCAATGCAATTTTCAACCTACTTCAATCGCGAAATATTTTCAAAGTTGTATCGTAAAGAGAAGTGCGATAGTTAATTTTCAATAGAATCCCATGAAATAGCGGATTTGAGGATACCTTAAATTTTGACCTCGAATATTTTTTCGAACCTATAAATTAAGAGAAAAATCGTAAGACCTTTTTATAGAGTGTTTAATTTCCTATAAAAAACCTATGTTTTATAGTTGTACGTTTTTATGTAAGCAACTTATAAAATTACAAAGAATACGATGAATTTTTCACATGTTATTTCCCTTTAAAACTATGAATGCCGTAAGGGCCGGGTTATAGTTAAAAGTGAAATTGTAACTTGTCATAATTTTTTTGTATATAGATTTGGAACTGATTTAAAGACTATCGTGAAATAAAATTTCAAAACACACAAAATAAGGACCACCCTAATGTATATACTAGAAAGCTACAATATACTTACTTATAGGTTAGAGAGCGCGTCGAATCGGCCGGCGTGTTTCGTGTAAAGCCAAAGGGAGCGCCGATATCATGGGGGCACTAGGTCATGTTGACGAGAATCCTTCGCGAGCCACCCTGTTAAGTACATACCATGTTAATATATCTTTCACACGAAACCATTTTAACCTTCGACTTAGAAAACCTCTTAAATCTGTTTGAAAATAATTGTATAGCAACCATACGCATAATTCATTCAAATACGGTCAGTTTTTATAAACCGTGCTTCTCTTTCTGTATCGCATATTAATGCAGTCGCTTAATTAACTGCAACACTTTCGAATTGCCGCCAGCGAAATGTGACTTTACTATATATTGCATTTATATCTATATACAGCTAATTTTATTTTGAAATAGAAGTACTTCTTAAGCTTAATGTAACAATTAATGATTTTCTAGTGCCAGTTATGAGTAATTTGTACCTCGAGTGTTCGACTTTTTTTTAAATTGATTGCGTTATTTTTTATATATTTTATTATTACGATTGTAATGCTTATTTTTCATTTGCGTGGTAGTAACGGATGATCACATCTTCTCTGTACAATACGCCCATGTAATTAAAAAAAATGGCAGCTGAAAAACTGAACGTTTAACTGTCAATTATGTCAATATTTTTGAAGATCTATTTACGATCTTCTGTCTAACTCATCTCCTTTTTACATGGAGATATTTATACACAAAATTTTCACTTTTCCGTACGATTTTTCAAATATTTTCTTTCATATAAATCCTATACTACTAACCATTGCAAACTGAAAAAATAAAAAATTAAATAGGTGCAACCTTTCTAAATTGATGCATTTACATACATATGAAATTGATTTTTATTTATTTTATAAGATAAATTATAATAAAGATAACTTTAAAATCTTTTATAAAGTCAAGTATTGTTGTATATAATATTAGCATATATTGTTGATACCTAAACGCTTTTATAAGTTTAGTGTTATATGTTGAATCACTTCAACACTTAACACTAGCTTTATCCAATAAAAACAAAATAACCAGAACAAATAAACAGAGAGAAAACTCCGACATTACAAAGAGAGATCACATAATGAAAGCGACGCTTCTTTCCACAGAGACATTTAAAATGGCCCGATTCGATTACTCCACAAAGGTCAGTCGGGTCAACCGCATTCAGGAGGTAGTTCAAAGTAACTTGTCATTTGAACTGTGATTAATTTTATATAGAGTGATGTTTTGTTTAACTTACTTATATATACTCGTAGATTTGTATATATTTTAGAACACACACAAATACAAATACTTTTCTAACAAAGCATTTCCTGTATTTAGAGAAACAAATAGGTCATATTAAAAGAATAAATGCCTGTTGTTTTTTTGATTCATCGTCAGCCTGTATGATCCCGCTGCAGGGCCATAGATCTCTCCCCAAACGTCCATACCTTCATATATAATCTCATAATCACCACGCCCGCCCACGACGTATTGGCGATTTCAATTGCAATTCTAGAAATACATAGTTCTATATTTTTCCACATACGACGCCACTACATGAACTTTTCTAAGCTCAGGTTTCCTCACGATGTTTTCCTTCAACATCAACCCATCAGCTGCTAGACTGGTACCAAACTAAATTAGTAAATGTATGCGAATTCAGAAAAATCCGTTGGTACACGCCGGGTTACGAAACTGCGGATATCGGATTGATATTTCCACCGGTCAAACCAGTCGACCACCACAACTTATTTTTTATACATTTATTGAGATATTTTTTATTATCATGTGCTTATTATTATTATTATTAGATGTATATCGTTAACTTTGTCGTGCTTGAAGAACGATACACTAAGGCTATGCTGTGGATTGATTCCTTTGAGTCCAATGCGGAGCACGTCAATAGTGGCCAATAAACCAATTAATGCAATTACAAGAAATTAACGTAATTTGAAAAAATATAGCCAAAACGCATCAATAAATTTGGAAAATTCTGTACGTTATAACTATGCATATATTTCTTGATTAAATAACAGGCGTAGCAAAACTATAAAAGGTAAAATAACTTTTCCTTTAGTCCTAACCTCATGAATATCCTAGTGTATTAGACACGTACAATGTTTACTTAGGACTGCACAAAGTGGGTACGGACTTTATTTCTATTTATTTTAACACTCACCATTACTGTCTGAGCAAATATTAAAGTCGCAAGCTTTTACATTAACAACATTAAAGTAATGTACTGTAAGTGTTTCTACCAGGCATTTTTCCTTCCTATTTCGCAGGTTTTCAATATTACAATTTTTTTTAAATAGATATAAATCAGCTTTTGCTCTTGGCCTTGCTCACATTTAGTTTTGGTCTATAATTCAGGATGCATTTCACTAAATGTATAATTTAATTATGATCGTTTAAGTTGTAAGACGTGAAAACGAATTCACTTTCGCATTCATATCTATTAGTTATATCGTTGGCGTTATTACTTCACTACCGCTTAGTATATTTTCTGACCTACTCTTTCTATGGTAATTGCTCTGATTATAAGAGTTGTAACGTAATGTTAGATAATATATAACCGTCATCATTAAATAAGCTTTGCAATGCATAATTATTTTTCAAATCTATCTAGTAGTTCCATGGATTAACCGCCTTCAAACAAACAATGTAAAGATAAAGTCTATAGAATGTAGAATAAAGGGAAGCATTCGATACTGGCACGGACGAACAAAGGCATTAGGAAGCGATAGAGGTCTACAAGAATAGATACCTCCGTCGTTGTCGACATATCTCGGTAGGGAAATTACGTAAGGTTTAATAACAGGGTTTCTAGGGTACACTTTATATCAAAGTATTGTTCATTATTTCCTTCAATTATTCCAAGTAATATTATAAAGTGAGTGTATTGGTTTGTTCAGTTTCGACGCTCTAACGTCTCAATTGATAGTTATGAAATTTTGCATAGACATTGTCAGGAGTACAGAAAATGACAAAGGGTACTTACTTATCATCCAGAAAAATACACTAACGCGAGCGAAGCCGAGAACAAAAGCTAGTACTCTACACATTATGAGAAAAATAAAATAAGGTATATGGTGCATATTAATCTCAGTTTGTTAGTTCTAAAAAGTAACGTCGAGAAGAATTTATAAGCTAAGGTAAATCTACATATAATGATTTACATAAAATATAAGATTAAATATAAGTTTTTTTGCCAACCAAAACTCTACTAAAATAGAACTTACACCAGCTATTTGAAATAATCTGTCCAGAAGTATTTAACTTTTAAACTATTAAATGTACATCAATTTAATCAGTAGTAGCAAGATTACCACGAACTAAAGTTCCGAACCGTCAGAATCGAAGTGTATTTATATAACCTTCGACTGTAGAAGCAAATTAGTTATGTGATCTTTGACTCAAAGATGATAATACTATAATGTTATATATTTACTGTAGTCGAATTAAATATCTTTAAAAATATTTAGTTGATTTTCAGATCACATTATTAAAATATGGAATTTAATGTAAATGTACTTGTTGATTTTTTTTTGTTTATTATCTGGGTAATAAACGTCATTACGGTACGTAGTATTTTTATATTTATGCACAGAAATATTTAATTAATCAGTAGTGATAATCACTTTTAATCTTGATACTACGAAATGTGTTTAATTTCGTTTGTTAATTAAAATTATAATTACAATCAGATTAATCAAGCATAGAGAACAGAAGTGAAATGATTTTGTTGTGAAAATTATATTTCATTATTACTACATTAAAGGCGATTACTTTGAGTAGGAAAATGAAATTGCCAAATTCATAAGTTGACCTTCTGATTAAATGTTATAAATCATTAAGCAAATTGTCAATTTGATGGACTCTCTAATGATGTAATAAACATTAGGATTGCTATTATTTTCAGTCTCAGAGTTTGATAATGTATTTATGGTTATATGCACACATAAATTTAACTTCAAGAGGTTATCAATGTTATGTATCATTCACAATACATCAGTGAATAGTTGTTTTGTAGTATTTTAATATTAAACAGATGAAGTAAAACAAAGTATACTGTTAATTATAATAGGGGATTTATCAAGCATAATGTTATTAAAGATGGCGTCCTGGAAGTGACAGTCATCCTTATTTTTCTTCGTTTAGTTAAATACGTTTGAACATATTTTACTATTAATCAATAGTACGATTATTATGTCAATAAATCGGATCCCTAGGTCAATAGTAGAAACCATTAAATACAATATCATAATATATGTTTTTGAAGAGAAAACTTCTTTAAGTGCATTGAACAGTCAACGAAAGCTAACCGTCATGATCAGATCGGCAATACTGAATCGAATTTTTTGGGCTTGACTCGACATCAAAAGCGCTCAGGTCGATGACGCACTCGTGTATATTCGGCTCTAGTCGTCATCAACCACGTTTACTACGTTACAAGAAGTACATTGTTCAAATAATTGCATTTTTATTATTATGTTTTATAATAATGTTACAAAGTTATGTATATTTTGTACATAATCAGTGTAGTATTTCAAGTGTATATATTGTGTGTATTTATATATTACTATTATATATTTGCATATAAATATTGAATAACCTATATGAAGTTTAGTGTATTTATCCATAAGTTTTCACCTCTATCATATGGTTATAAGCATTTACATACTTCTTTTTCTCTTGAGTCACTCCATATAAAAGGAAAAAATTATGTTTGTACAAAACGAAATTCTTGTTTAGTACATATACATGTAACTAAAATAAGGTAGTTTACTAAATAGCCATAGCCTTGTATGTCAAGGACTGGTTAAATATTGGAAGTAATCAATCATAATGCTTAATTTCTAGGTAGCTTTTGTACGAGCATTTGTCATACTTATTAAAAGTCGACAGAGGTCATTAAAATGTTGCCCACTGTATATCAAACATATTTATATAACATTTTATAGCAACCAAATAAGTATGTATTTCGAGGGTATGTTCCTTATATTTTTACTCTTTTATACGTATTTTAGAGATGATTTTGATTAAAACTGTAAATTATTTTGAACAAATATGTGCGTAATAAAACTTAACAAAAGTTAATCATAGTATACCTCTCTATTTTACTATAAGGCCAGCAACGTGGATCGCGTTAAATTACTACATAAAACTTAATAACAATAACATTGAGCCTTTTGTCACCCAGTGGTGTACTACAGTAAAATATATAAAAACCTTCTCCTTGAAAAATATTAAAGTTTACCAACTTTTATAAGGATGGTTTACACATTGTTAATTTTATTTCATTTTTTATAAAACACTGTCTGTAACCCGCCCACTTATCAGCATTAAAAAAATGACAAAGGAGCAATTTAAGCCAAAAAATAAGTAGCCTAGAACCACCTACGAAAAATTCCGATGATGCTACACCTAAAATATTATTGTTTAATATAATCGGAAATACACATTGTACAACCAAATTGTACGTAAACGGACGGTGGAGGTTTTCTTCAATTAGTACTACCGTTATACAATATGCAGCGCGCGCGTTGTTTCATACTAAAGATAACGGGAAGGAGATCGAGTTGTCGAAGAAAATGTACCTTCTTATGAACACACAGCTGGTATGATAAAATTATATAGGAAATTATTATGCGCGCTCACTCAAAAGGTTAGTAAATAGTTTTCGATCAATTTTTTATAGTTTTCCTTCTTACACACTTGGTTTGTATTTAAAAGAAATTATCACAATAGCAGTTATTTATATAAAATGATTAAAGTTTTAAGAGAGTACGACTTTTATAAGCAACACGCGTTCAATATATGTTCTTACCGTGGATAAGTGGGGTATTTGGTTTGGCGATAATATTTTTTCCTTTGTTCATAGAATATATTGTTTAGACAATAAATGACCCAGAGAAAGTCGCAGATATATCAGGTGGTTCAGAATCTATAAAATGTAAACAATATAATTTTTATGATCCAAAAGTGTACTAAGCAAGCAGGAATGTTTAAAGTAAAAGCGGTAAACATTTCTATGTCAGAAAGTACACTATAATAATAGAGTAACATTTATTTTTTCTTCAAATTTTGATTAAAAAAATTAACTTTTACAGAAATGAAAATGCAGTTGAAAGAAAATATTTCAGTTGAAAAAACCAGTAAAATATTTTTATTCTCAAATGACATGTTCATTATGACTGTACTTATAAGTTCTAATTTAAGAAACGATCCCCAATTCTAAGGTATCAAAAGATATTTCACGTAATAATACGTTGTATTTACTATAAAAGAATATGTAATAATATTTTGTGATTACGATTCTTACGTTTGATCCTCTTGTGAATCCTACACACGACTTGAAGATATATATTAAAAAGATAATATAAATGTGGTTTATTGTCGAGCAAAATCAAAGTTTATTTCTTAGTAATAAATGTTTATGTATTTTTCTTTGTTTCAGTTCATATTTATGTGTTTTCTTTTTTCTAGAATACTGTTTTATACAAGACTTTATATCATTTGGTCTATAATGATTTATTAATGTATTGTTGTGTTCTTTTTTTTTGTTTAAGCTCGACAAGATAATTTCACTTCAAATGACAAACAGATTAAGTATAATTTGAAAATACATGAAACTATCGAAAGAAAGATTAGTAAATATCATGTCGTGCAGCAGTCATCGAGAAAATAACTCAATATTCAAATCTTTGGGAACTAAGGCTTTAAAGTAAGTAAGCTCCTCATCACATATACAGTAATCGCGATCAAATCCATTCGACTATATCCTTCTATATATAAATAGGCCAAGATAAAACAGTTGTCAACGGATTTTTTCCTTATCAACGTCAAACGAAGCCTTTATGTACAAGTCTCTATTCATCATACTTCTTGCTCTTTACGTCTACTAATCAGAAATATCTTTACACTATTTGGTATTAAAACCTCAATAATTTTGAATCTTACAAAAATCATGTTTTATGGTCGTCCACTCGTCCTAATAATTTAATGTTTAGATTCTTAACATAAAATGAAATCCATATATTATTTATTCTAAAATATTAATTATTTACAATTAAGATATTTAACACCAATAAACTTTAAGATTCATTACTATTCCTTTACGAGGATTAACAGGTATGTTTTTCCAAAGAATTTATTCATAACAAAAATAGGTTCAACGTTTCGCTATTACCTGATCACCTTTTATTAGACACACAGGATACTTATTTACAAAGATAATAAACCAAGTATCTACAAATAATGTTCGCTCTAACATAAAGAAGAATAGTCCGGTTTGTATAATATTCTACTTTCGAATACAAGACATTCTTATGCTGAAAATTTACTCAGCGTTCCTAAAGACGCTGCACATTTCCGTGTATTTCTAAAACCTACTGAATATGGAACAACTTTCAAGACAAGCTTTCGTCTAGAATTCTCAAATAGACGGGAACATAGCCGCAAAAGATAAACTTGTGACGTAACAAAACAGTGGCAGTATACCTGTGAACTGACCCGGCTTAAAGAAATTGTTACCAGAATTAAACAAAAAGAAATAATAGCCGCATATTATTAGTACATATATGAATACTATTCGTCCTGTAGGGTTTACAAATACAAATATTGTACAAGTATTCCTTACTATATACTGTGAATGCGAAAGTGAGTTTGCTTGTTACGCTTTCATGACTAAATCACTCAACAGATCATCATGAAATTATCCAGAAACCAAAATTAGCAATAACTTCTTTGTGCTTTATTTTAATAATAGCTTTTGTACACGTCGTCACTCGCATTAAGGTAGCTTTAAGGTATCCCTCGAGAATAGTATTTTTTTTTTTCGAATGAAAAGTACTCCATATCCTTTTATGTACGCCTGACAACGTCTATGTAAAATTTTATAATGAGCTTTTTTTTCCAATATTATAGGAGGCAAACGAACAGGTGGGTCACCTGATGGTAAGTGATCACCGCCGTCCATAGACACTAGCAACACCACGGCAGTCGCAAGTGCGTTGCTGGCCTTTTAAATATGTGGGCCTCCGGCACTCTCACTGACCAAACGAAACGCAACAGTGCAACCACTGTTCACGTTTCACGTTTCTGTTTCACGTCGGTTTTCTGTGAGAGGGTGGTACTACCCCTGGGCGAGCCGACCCATTCATGCTGAAACCAGTAATAGCTTCAGCGTAGCTCTACCACCTACAACAATCGGTTCAGTCATTAAGCCGTGAAAGCGATACAAACAAACTCATATTCCTTTTATAATATTATAGTAAGGATAGTATATTGTAGGTGTTACTCTGATGCATAAGATATATATTATTGTAAATTACGGTAAAAATCCGTTTAATAATTTTTCGTGAAAGAGTAAGAAACGTACTTGCATTGTCACACACTTTTTATTCACAATATTGATAAAGATGTAATTTTTTTTTAAATCTCGCCGGCTTGCGTCGGTAGCGTCAATGTCGATCTGCAGATGCTCCGTGTAGGAGCGAAAAACGTCTAATCGATTTTAATCGTCACTCATCAATCTGCAACATATTTGTTATTATTTATATACTTCTTTTTTATGTTATTTACATCCTTTATTTCTTTTTCTTATCATTTTAGGTACACATTTTTTTTAAAATATATTTTCAGATAGATATCACAATGTTAATCGACAACTGTAAGACGTGCGAAGTTACGTCCACCCTAATTTTTAATGATGGATTTCCGCAAAGTAACTTTTAAATAATTTTTTAGTTATACCTACATGAGTAATTAAAATACATTATGTTATGTATGTAATAACATATAACAAGACTATTTTCATATCATATAACAACATGTAATACTGCTACGCCTTATATCATACTACTGCGTCGAAATGCCTACTTTTGATTCCGAATACAACACAAATTGTAAGAAATATGATTTACGTTCGACTGTGATAGTGTCCGTGCTTTGTTTATGTTTGAATCGTGATTGTGTATTTCATTCAAGCGGAATATTTAACAGTTTAGACGCGTCTGTATTCATGTTGGAAACAAAATATGTATAGCTACTAAATATAAAATAAGGTAATTATTTTGAACTGTTTTATATATAAGATGTGTTTGTAACTAAATTTATAGTACAGAAGCAAAATTAACACGGTACGTCATAATTTCAAAACTTTTGTCATATTTCAGAACAAAGGAAAATTCTATACAAAGTTTCAAATGACTAGCATTATATTATTAAGTTACTAATTTTTTAATTAATTTCATTCTTATTCTTCCCAACTTTTTTCACAATTATTTAATAATAACTTTAGATTTTTATTTTATATCTATTTATTTATATTACTTTCAAAACCATTACTAACTTTTATACTCCAGTTTTGTATATACGAGTATATCGAAGTATAACTGAAGTATACAGGTAAGTACGATGATCGATGGCTGTATTGACAATTAATAAGTTACTAAGATTTAGACTTTTATCTATACTAGTGTTTTTGAACCTTTTCCATGACACGACTCCCTTAGTATGTAAAATTTCACGACACCCCCTCACACTTCACTGTTTGTAACTTTTATTTTTTTATATTACAATTATTCAAATCCGTACGTTGTTATTTATCATCATAGTTAGGTATGTAGTAATAATGTGATTCATAGATATTTTTGAATAGAAAAATTATTTAGTCACGTTGAGTGATTTTTGGTAGGGAAAATACTTATGGGTTCGCATCACCAATGACCTCGACATGCTCGTGACGCATTGCTCTTGTGCTAGACTCGCGACGCATAGTGTACATGTAATATTAATATTTTGTATTAAGCTTGTGCAGCTCATCACGTGTTTGATTAATTAATTAACTGTATAAAAATGTATACAAATATTACTCGGAGTGCTAATAGATGTAAAAACCAGACTAATGTCAAAAATTTCAATTTACAAATTAGGAAATTCAAATAATTCAAACTATAACTGATTTAAATTTTTTAAAAGGATCACACTTATTCAATTGTTTTGTGTTTTTCACTTCTATCGCCAGTTCTTATGACTGCCTCGAATTTTTTATCTTAGTTTATGTATGAATAAATATCCTTTTATTAAATTTTCTTAATATTTTTTTTTCTTTATTACTAAGGCTTTGCGATCCCCTATAGAGTTTATCTGACCCCCTAGGGCGTCGCAATCTACGAAAACTACTGATCTATAATAATATTACACACATAAAAGATTTGATTTTTTGTTTGTAATGGATAAACTCAAAACATTTCAATTTATTTTCAAAATCTATATTAATGCGAGCGAAGACGAGCGCACAGGCTAGTATACGATGTAGGTATTTTAGAGCATATTTTCGTATTGTTTAATCACAATTGGCATATCATTTATGAATACTAAAATTTAATAAATGCTAAAATAATACGTATACTTGCAGTTTACAGGTGTCGTAGCAGCAGTTGGTAGTGAAACGAATGTTGATCCGAAATGTCGCAGGTTTGACCCCGAATGTATTGCTGTATGATAAGCATAGTTCTAAGTTCTGTGCATAGATGTTAAGTAATAATAATAATAAAACTTTATTGCACACCTTAGAAAAATATACAAAATTAAGTAATAGTTTATAATATATCTGTACACTTAGGCGGCCTTATCGCTTAGAGCGATCTCTTAGAGGCAAACCTTAGGAGACATTTCATTTTTAAAATACCCGGAGGCAATATAAAAATACACACTAAAATATAAAGACTACAGAAATAATGCTAACATAAATCTATATGTATATAATAAAAATAATAAAAAACACATATTCCACACACTGCATTCGAATATTACCTCGAAAGCACAATTCGGCATTACAGTATAAACAGCTTACAGCGAAAGGTAAAATCGATGAAGACATTTTTTAATTATTGTTACATATTTTCCCTGCCTAAATATTATATGAAAGTAAGTTCCATAGCCGTACACCTTGGACCGCTAATGATTTTTGGGAAAATTTAGTGCGACAGGCAGGATTTATTTAGTATTTATATATCTATCCGGCGTTTTGTTATCATAATAGACGCCATGTTCAATTTTAGTTTAAATGGCCGTATATAAAAAGTTTCCTACTATCTATACAAATAATATAACAGATGTTCTGCGGTTGTGCACGTATATTCATAGCTCACTCGGATACTGCTAGACAGATTTTGATCAATTTTTTTGTTGTTGTTATACTACTTAACCACTTAGTCCTTATCTAAAACATAATTTATCACGGCAGCTTCATTTAATATAAAGTTTTAAGAAACTATAATTTTGTGTGTTTTCTCGTCGTGTAGAAGTAGGATTAGTTCTATACATTAAATATATTATTGAGATAATGCACAACGCAGACGAAGTCGCCGGTATCAGCTAGTTTATCAAATATAAGAGTTAATAAATACCACGCACATCCAATTTTAATGTATCTCTCACTTGAATCTTTCACTTTTCACAAAAGTTATTCTCACTTGACGATCCTGCGTTTATTTTCAAACACCACGATAAAGTTCATCCGTCATAGGTCACTATAGTCGCGTGTGTTAATCATTTCGTCCTTAATGATAGCCATATTTTAGAGGATAACGCACTGGGATAAAATTGAGGGAACGAACTATATAAAAAATAAGGCGGTTGTGCGCAGAACGCGGCGCGACTGACCAGGCCCCTTCATTCGATGATATAGTATAATCATTTGATCGCTCATCTCCGTTTACGTCCGTGTCATTGTGCGAGGGAGTTTGTCGATGAATCGTTTCACGTATCGTTTGAACGTTTATTAAATACCAAGTCGGTGAACTCGATATTGTATTGATAATGAATTTATACTCAAATAGCCAAAAGGAATAATATTTGATTGATGGCCTCCGTCTCTCCTCCATTGAGGAAATCCATCATTAACTGACTTCAAAAAGGAGATGGTTTCTTCTTAACCTGTTTCGTTTCTATAATGCTTATTGTCTCAGAACTTGGTCATTAATTAACCGATTTAGAAAATTCTTATTATATATTTTTAAGGGGGTTCAGTTTTAATTCTATTAGCATTAGACTTTGCATTTGTAAGTACAGCAGAGAACTCCTCAAAATCGATTAGAGAAAATGTACAGTGATTCAGATATTGGTTTATGACAAACTAAAATTAGGTTACTGCATTTTTTTGATGTCGGTTATATTTTTTGTTAGAACTTTCTTCTTAAATATTAGAGAGGGCAGCACTTTATTATAAAAAATATGCAATCTACTCGTCGAAATAATCGGGTACATATATAACTGAAATGAGATGAGCGTAACGCCATGTATATTGGTCCTGCGCGGTGTTATTTTAATGCTCGTTATAAAGGATATACGTTTCGACATGAATCCCCGTATAGGTTACACTTCGCTAAACACCCCATAGATATGGGTTATATAATCTGAAATAGTCACAGATATAACATGCTTATACATAGATGAAAAGGATTTCTGATTTAATCTAAGAAATATTCCAGGCGGAAGCGTGAACTAAATGAGAAGGTTATTGGTATAATTGGTATGCTTAGATATTACACCACGGAAAGCATTTTTCTGCTATCTGTTTTCCTATAACTAGAAAATATATTACAGTAAATAGTAATTACATGAAATAAAAACCGCAACAATTAATAACCAACTCGTCTGAAGCCGTGCTAGTTACAATATAAATGTAAAAAAGTTACATAATAATGAGATTCCAAATGAAACACAACTTTTACTATGATAAACAAATATTAGTCACACATATTTTATATATATATATATATATATTAAGCACCAAAATAGAGATTCAAAACAGAGCAGCTATGATTGGCTTTGGTTCACAATCGTTCAAAAAACGGGCAGTAAGGGAGGAGGCCCTGGAGAGGTGGAGGCAGGACCTGACGGACGCGCTGTATGGAAGATATACCGTCGACGCCGTCCGCCCGGTCCTGTCGAAATGGTGTAATAGGGAGTGGGGCTCCCTGACGTTTCGACTGGTGCAGGTGCTTACCGGGCATGGTTGCTTTCGCTGGTACCTGCACTAGATCGCTCGCAGGGAGCCCACCGCCGCATGTCACGAATGCGACGTTGAGGAGGATACCACGCACTCTGTCTGAGTGTGCTGCGTGGGGAGAACAGCGCCGCACTCTGACTGCGGCGGTAGGTGGTGATTTGTTGCTGCCGAGCGTGGTTGTGGCCATGCTCGGCAGCGAAGAAGCATGGATGGCGATGGCCTCCTTCTGCGAAGGAAGTTATCTCGCAGAAGGAGGCGGCAGAGAGGGTCCGACAGTTGGACCCTCTTAGCGGCCCTCTCCGCTAAAGGCGGGTCGCTGGAAGGAGGTGGCGCTTTTTCCACCTCCTTCCCCTCCATAGCCGGACCTGAGGGGGTAGGCCGGGGGGCCCATCTCCTCATTACACAGGTCCGGCTGACGAGGGGAGGTAACTGGTTGTGTACCCAGTCTACCTCCCTATAAGGACGGAGCCCGGCAGCCACCTTTCGCCGGGCTGACCGATGGGGCGACATGGTGATAGCCTCAGCACGGCCCATGTCGCCCCAACCAAAAGCGGCGGCCGGTACACCGTGGGGTTTAGTCCGTGCGAGTCGGACATAACCCACTCTCTCCCCCGAGAGGGTGGGTATCCATAAAGGATTTCCCCACAATAATAAAACAAAAAAATGGTTCACAATCGTGGAATTAGGCAAAGTGATTTAACAAAATCTGATATACAATAAAAAAAAACAACTAATAAAGCTTAAACTAATACAAAGTATATAACTGCAGATCATTATGACACGTCATTATAATAACCCACCTAACCCTAAATGATTCTATTGTAGTCGGAAAACATTTATTACGTCGCAGAAACTAATAAAAATACGATTGGCATTTGACGCAAGCGATACCTTGTTCTAGTAGCGATTTCGACTGACTTGATAAGCTCACACTTTTCTTCTTATATAATATGTAAAAAAATCGCAAACATTCTGTATAAACATAGATCATTCTAAAACTATCAGTAATACAGATATAGTGTAAAATTTAATTGGAAATATTATGTAATCTCAACCAATTTTAGTTGAAATTCTCGTTGAGAAATAAGTAGGCTATACAATTATCAAAAATTTATTCAAACTATCCTATTAAAATAATCTACACCAAATCAATACAATAAAAACTATTAGGTAGATTTCAGTATTTTTTTTTTTTAGTTTTACTTTTTAGATTATTATTATTCTAAACGGGGCTATGCAGGCCTTAGACCTGTATCACTGCGACCAGTATGATCTATTGTAATCGCCCCACAATGTCAAAGCTCCCTATCTAGTCCTATAGTGTTTACTTTTTAGATACCTGGTCCTTATCTATTATAAGAATTATCCCTATACCTTAATTTTACAGAAGGTTTTAAGAAACTACCATTTTTATAAGCACTGCGCATCTACCGATGTATGTTGTCTTGCCATGAAAAAATGAGACAAGCGGTGTGAGGTTTATATTATTTCTTCTGAGCATAAAATATATTGTTAAGATAATAAACGACACAGATTAAGTGGCGGGTTTCAGCAAGTATTTTAAGAAGTTGAAAATAATTATTTCATAAGAGAGGCGGGTGCTGCCGCGGATAATTGCTAATATTGAAATATAATTTTATGTATGTTTTTAAAAGATACGAATTCACACTTAAATACTATAATGGCATTAACTCAATATATATTTACTCAAAATGTCTATAACGTAAAGCAAATTCAATTTTCCATCACTGATCACACAAATATTTTAAATAATCATTATTCTAATATAATATTCAAATTACAGCATAAAAATATGTATACAGCCGTCGGTATAGCTAACTTCATTATACAACTTCAAATGAATACATTAAAAGATTCGATCTTTATATATAACTTAACAACTGATTTAAATACAAATTTTTACTTGTACCTTGAACTACCGAACATCCTTGTATTCATTATAAAAGTAAAATAAAAATGTATTATACTACAAAAAAAACATCACAGAACAAATAAGCGACTCACTAAAACTCATAATAGAATGTTCGTTTTCATAAAAATACACTAAATGATCTGAAAAAGAAAAGAAAACATCATTTCCCAACGATGTATCGTTCTTATTTCAACGGAGCAATATTATACCTCCAGCATTAAGCTACGGGCCGTATCGGATAATTTTAGAGATGTAGAACAGAGGGTGGGGTATCGATCCGGCGGCGGTTGTGCGCTTCGACGTAAATGGTCTACGGTTCTACGAGCCACACGGGGTTACATTGTTTTCGTATCCTTGAACTCAGGTACCAAGTAGATAGTGAACACCCTCGGATATATTTCATCATTAATTCCGCTATATATGTTACATCGATGCGATCGTATCGCCTAAATGTATTCCACTGAACGACTTCATATTTACTTGTATGTTGAAATTTATTGTAGATAATATAGATTTGGAAGCTGAAACTTTTTTAAACGGCACTGAGAAAAGAAAACTTCATCTTTGTAGTATTCTTTTATAGGTTGCTTAACGAGCAATACTATTGTTACAAATTGTTTATATATAAATAGATGAAGATAAAACAGTTAACTAGAGTTTTCTCCTCCATTTTCTTTATACTAATGTGAAACTTCTTATGGCACGGTAGGGAAAAATTGTCGTCACCCGTTATGCGTTACGTGTTAAGCCTAACGTATTTGTGTATGTATAAGTTTCTGTATGGGTCTAGTATATAGTTTATGAGCATTGTCATATATGTAATTTAATACATATAATATAATATAAGCCAAAGAAGTTTCACTTCCTCCGCATGTACACAGTGATACACGCAATATTTTGTTTTGTTTAGTAACTATTGAGAAGTTGTAGTGTTATCATCAAAATGGAAATAGACTCTGTTCGAGCATAAATCAACTGCTGGAAAAGTAGGCCGAAATTGTCACCATAACATAGTCACTTGTCTGTCACTCGTTCTTCCACATTATACGTATACCGGCGCAGCAGGATGATCGGTTCTTCCATATTCGAGATGTACATTATTGGGGAATTTTATGGCTTGTTAACATCGGCAACGGCGGCGATGAAGCCTATCACTTTATTCTGATTGTATAGGATATGAAGGGATATCTACTTCTAGCAAACTTAAAATATAAGGTTATTAGTTAATATACATTGCTTAGGATAAATACCTATGGCTGTGTGAGAGTGGTGGTTGCCACTCCAGGCACTTTTTTCCATACCATGGAAGAGTCAAAGCATTTTTTTATAATGTCTATTCGACATACCTCACGCTTCTTCCTACCACATATTACTTTTTGGCATTTAGAAAACAAAAAAAAGAACATATAATTTATTCAAGCTCTTTTGATAATATTCCCCTATGTTTGGGCCGAAAGATACAGTCAATTTTTATATATGTGTTATTCTGATATATAAGCTATGTTACTGTAAAATATTATTAAAAATATATTGTGTAAAAAGTATCAAACCCCCGTCCATCTTCGCAAACATTCTTTTACTTAACAATAAAATGTAAGTACGTGTGTGTGTGCAATACGTTCCTCTTTTTCTGGAATGAAATTAATTATTAAATTAAACTTACCTAGGTACATTGGCTGTTGTATTTATGTACCTACTTGCTACATACATTACGATAAAAATTGATACATTAGTAAATGTGTGTACCGTTCGATATAAAGGTATAGTAATAATGCGTATGATTACTAGCTTTTGCTTGTGGTTTCGCTCGCGTGAATATATATTTGATCTATCTCTCGGAAACGGTCGATGGAGTATTTAAAACGTGAAAGCGTAACAAACAAACCCCTTTTGCATTTAGAATATTGGTTAGTATAGGATAATTAAAACAAACGAGCCCAAAGGTGATTCCTAAAAATGTATAAAAACGTATTTTTCCATTCTATTACAACTAGCTGAGATCTAATCTATATAACACAATAAAGCAAGTAATTAATAAGTAGTCCGGTGAAACTGTAGAGGCCTTGCCAAGAAAAAAAAGTAATGAATAATTAGAAGTTGATTCATCGTACGGTTTAATGAAGGAGTTTAATTCCCAACGTTCACACTCACATTTTAAAATGTAAATTTTAGTGTCTTAATACGAGAATATACTTACCTAGAGCTTTAATGACACAAAGGTAATATAAACTTTTATCTAAGTATATAACATTAACGATAGCATTAAAAAAAAACACCTTTTCCCCAGTTCTTACTCATTTATTTTGTCTGTATGAAGTATTCGTAGTAATTAGGGATGCCATATAATAACTAGACTCGAAGAGATAAGATTAAAAAAATATAAAATAAATAATTCTAATATACCTATACGTAAAATAGGAGAGTCTGTTGTTTTCAGGGCTAATCTCCGAAACGGCTAAACCTATTTCGACGAAACTATTACACAGCGGCAGAGCACTTTTCAGAGTGGTATGTAAACTATATATAATATAACGCTTCTCCAGAGGAGCTTAGTAGTAATTATAAAATCCAACAGAAACAACTTTAAAACGCTAACAGGATTGTAAAGGTTAAGTAGCTATAAGAAAATTAAAAAAAAAAAACAAATGACAACTCATAATTAATTTAGACAAGACACGTAGTTCTCATGAAACAATAAAACCATTCTTACGCGAATGAAATCGCGGGTAAAAGCTCTAGTACGTTAAAATAAAGAACGTTTGACTGTGAACATTTAGTTCGGACGGCTTTATAGCTCTCTGTCACGATATTTCGATAGATGATAATAGTCTATTGATGTGAACCTTCGTTTTATTAAGAAATAACTGTTAACGAAATATTGCAGTACTCTATACAACTCAGAGGTTGGACTTCGTAAAGTATAACCCGAAAACGGGAAAGAACAAACAAAGAAAGTATTATAGTATTGTACTACTTAACTGTATTAAAGGTTTATTGTTCTTTTTATATTTATTATTATGTATTTTATTAAGTCTTTTCAAAATAATATCCGATGTATAATTATGAACGTGCAAAAATTTTATCTGAGAAAATAAACAATAAGAATAAATAAATGTATTATATTGTTTATTTTTTTAATATTAAGTTATAAAATCTTATAATTGTTTGAAAAAAAACATTTTAAGAACACTCTTATTTACATGTAGATATATTAAGATTAGATGCATATTCGTTTTAAAGGTTAGCACCGTATGAGTATGTTATGTGGAGAGATGAAAGCCATGTAAGTAGAAAAGTTTTAAGTATAACAGTTGACGGATATAGGAGTAGAGGAACCCCGATGAAGGTATGGATAGATTGTGTGAAAAATTATGTGCTTAAAAGGTGTAAATACTAAGATGACATCTGACAGGGGAGAGTGGAAAAGGAAAACATGTGCCGACCCTACTTAGGTGGAATAAGGGTAGGAAGATGATGATGTTATATTAATTTTGAACATAAACCTCTTCAGATTCTTCTTTATACTCGTGACACATGTTACCTATAAAACTTGTAAGTTCCAAGTTTGATTGACTTTGATCAATGTTTTGACCGCTCCGAATATAACCGTAAGCTCCGGTTTGCGAATAATATATACAACAGTTGAATACAAAACAAAATTAAAATATTATTATAGGAACCTAAAATTGGTATTTATTTATTCGTAAGTTGTATCGATGTTATATATATAATGAAATATGTATTTATACCTTGTCTTCTACTCTTGTGTTTATTCAAACAGGCAAAAAGTTTCGCAAAGACTTTACCACATCCACCATAATGCTAAATGAGAAATAGTAAATTCATTCATATCCTAAGAAAAATAGAAATGATAGGAATTGATTAAAATAAAATAAATAAAAAAATAGCAGTTAAGCATTAAATGTTTCATACCTAGACCAGAGCATGGCTAAATACCATTTTATGTATTTAATAATTAGTAATAGATTCGCTTTAGAAGTGATCCTGCATTTCTATTAATATTTTGTGATGTATAACATATGTATAATACACGGCTCACAGCTTAAATGTCTCACCTAGGTGAAGTCGGTACTATACGTTTGTCTCTTACACTCTACTCAATCAGATTTCCTCTCAGAACTTTAAACAAATATCATTATTATCATTCATACCATCAGCTGTCTTCGTTTTTCCTAGTCCGTCCAACTTCATAATTAGCATTATTTTAATTATATGACTACAGATCACGCTAAGCTATTACTGCTTAAATTCAGTGTTGCCCAATATCAGTCTTGGTCTTGTTCTTGCATTTTTTCAAGACCAAGACTAACCCTTGCAAGATATAAGCAAGACAAGACTGAGCCTGCGAGACTTTTGCGGTCTTGCAGTTAAGTCAAGACTGAAATTCGGACATTATTTAGTATTTGGTTATAATAACAACATTGGTAGGTGTTCTAGTATAAGCATCAAACATTTACTATGTATCAACTTTTATAGTACGCCATATAGTTAATAGGTACATAAACACAGCAGGTCACGTGCCCAGATAAATATAATTTAACAATTAACTTATTTAATTCTAACAAAAGTGGAACGTAATACACACACGTAGTTACATTTTATTATTAAGTGCGTAGGCACATATAGCTGGTAATATTTATGTTCTTTAATCTTCCAAAGAATCACTATATTAATCAAAGAATCCTCAACTTTCCTTCTAACCGTCGTTCCCTTTAATTTCAGTTATACTCAATTGAGCTTCGTTTTGAGTCTATAGAATAATAGTTGTTCTCAGATTATTAAATTTAATTGTATAGGTTTTCTTTATATATGAGCTTAATTAATTGGATTGGACTTTACTATGTTTATGTTAATATAAGCTCAAAATGTCTTATCGTTTGCATTGCTCTAAGGTCTAACCTAACGTATTTGGTAAATAGCAATAGACTCAGAGGTCATTCCAATACCAAGACTGAGAGCGCAATACCAAAACCAAAACCAGGTGTATTGACACAAGACCATTACCAAGACTAAGCCGAATCTCGTCTTAGTCTTACATTTGAACAACACTACTCATATTGTATGCCACTAGTAGTATTTGCATACCTTTTTTTTTTTTTTTTTGTGCCTCACACACCTATTTGGCCGGGGAGCAGGAACTGCTAAAGGCATTACTTCTGCTCCCCGGCAGGTGTCGGCCCCTCATCAGGTGCCCCGTCTGCGGTCTGAGGGGTCAAGATGGTAGACCCCTCAGGAGGGAGTATTTGCATACCTCCTCTGACATATTAATTTCTAGTTCTAGTTATAGCACATATTTATCTAAATATTGGCATTTCTACCATACGTTATCTTCTTTCATCTTTATCTGTATCTGTAGCGTAGCATTCAGATCCATACACTACGACAGGTTTTATACACCTTTCATGCAAGATTCGGAAGCATTTAGGATACAGGTGATCACCGAGATTTGTCTCTATTTCATGCACCCTACATTTATCCTGTTTTCAAATTCCAATTTTGGAAAACAAATGAGTTATCAAAAATCGAAGGAAGGTTAGTTAAAAAGTTAAATAATATACCTTTTTGGGTTGCATCGTTATCTATATAAATAAAAATCAATTGCTGAATGTATGTTAGCACACCACTTCAGAATACCTTCACTCATTTGTTTTTGTCGCGTGTGTAAGAATAAGTGAAAAATTTGGGATAGAAGATCTCCGTACAAAAAGTGATTAACTGAGAACGACAGAGAACAATAATCTTCAAAAATATTGACAGCCTGATGTATAGCTGTTGAGCTGTCATTTTATTTCACCATACGGTCGTACTATAAGGAATGATATGATCTCAAGTTCTTCGTTTGTACACCCGTGCAGAGCCGGAGTAGACAACTAGTTTTACGTACATTGTTCGGCTAATATATGTATATCAAAAAATAACCTAACATTGTTGAAAACATTAAAAGCATTCACTGAACGATTTATATTATATATTTCTATGGATTGCGTATAACGATAACGAAGGAACACACTGTGGGAATACGAACATCTGGAACGTCAATAGGGAACAACATTACCTATCGGATTAATCGTGATTCCAACTATGTAAACCATTTCAATGTTATATGCGTGTGATATAAGAACATGTTATACTACACATGTTAGGATTCTACTAAGGTGATTTCTACAGTACAATAATTTCTATGAATAAAAATCAACTGCGAAATGTATTTAAGGGCATTTTACTGCCAAACGTATGAAAGCGCATTACTTTAGAGCAGTTGAACTTATTTAGTTTAATTCCTTTTTTTCTATTTTTAATTGTAAGGACAAGGTTTGTATAAAAGAAAATAATTAAAAAATCCTACGGAAAAGTGTAAAATTTGCCTTAAAAATCTCCAGATAAAAACGTATGTGAGTCTATGGGACAAAACTCATTAGGGAACTCTTTATAAATTAGTACTAAGTACTGAGAGTTTTAAATAAATTTGTATAATTTGATCAATTACTTAATTGTGTAGTTCTAACGCGTTGTATTATAGGTTATCTAACAAACTAGGTTAACAATATAGCGTCGTTTAAAATACATATCTATTTGTTGACAGTAAAAAAAACCTAAATAGATCAAGAGTAACTAAAGTCAGTACAAAACGGAACGTCACATAGGAAACACAATTACTTTTTTTAGGCATACTTCAAAAAAAGAAAAGTTCTCTGTTTCTCTGTACACGACTGATTTTGTCACTCGTTTAGGTACTGGGGTAATATTTATACATTTGGGAAAGTTTTAGTAAATAAAATATTATACTATGGAAGGTGATACCCATGATTTTATCTACCTTGTTTATTACCTATATCGGATATGGATTTATATTTACATAAATAATTATCCATATAAATAATATGATAGAAGTCTGCGTGGATCACGTAAAAACTGTTAGACAGATTTTGATATTTTTTTTTTAGTTATACTCAAAATCAAAATCAAAAATACTTTATTCAGTTTAGGCCCTGAGAAGGCGCTTATGAACGTCAAAGTTACCACCGGTTCGGAAAACAACCCAGTCATCGAGAAGAACCGGCAAGAAACTCGATCTGGTTTATCTTTTCATTAACATATTATAACTCACATTTTTAAAACATAGTTATAAATAATTACATTCGGTTTTGGTGGATGCACAGAGAGGGCGTCATTTCCAGACGTCACCGTCGTTCACATATTGATCCACCCTGTAATAGCCTTTAGATATTAAAACCTGCTTGACATGGTGCTTAAAATTAGTATCAGGCAGATCGGTAACGTGCTTTGGAATTTTATTATAAAACCTAACACTATTACCTAAAAAACTGTTACCGGTCCTAGTGAGCCTAAAACATGGAATGACCAATTTGTTCTTATTTCTTGTATTTAGATTATGTCGGTCCTTTACGAAATCTAGCTTATCTAAGTTTTTGCGGACGTACATTAGATTTTCAAGTATGTATTGGGAGGGCAGAGTTAGGATACCGAACTCCTGGAACTTATCTTTTAATGATTCGCGAGGTCCCATATCATAAATTGCTCGAACTGCCCGTTTTTGTAGTAAAAATATGGTGTCTACCTCAGCTGCTGTCCCCCACAGCAAAATACCATAAGACATTAAGCTATGAAAGTAAGCGAAGTAGACCAACCTAGCAGTGGCAATATCTGTTAGTTGGCGAATCTTTCGAACCGCAAATGCAGCAGAGCTTAATCTTCCTGCCAATTTTTTAATATGAGGACCCCATTGTAATTTAGAATCAATTGTGATACCCAAGAACACGGTACTGTCTACCGACCCAACTAGATTTCCTTCGATCTCTATTCTAGTATCAATACATGAAACATTAGGTAAGGTAAACCTTATGCATTTTGTTTTGTCTGCATTTAGCAATAAATTATTTAATGCAAACCAATTTGAAATTTTATTTAATTTAATTTATGCTTACATAATTGGCGCATATCAAAAATAAAACACGATATCTTCATTTAACACAAAATTATTAATATTTAAAAGCGATTTTTGTAAGCACTATAGGAACTAACGGAATTCTGCAAGTAAAGTATTCGATTACTTTAATTGTTTTCTTCTCTACAATACATGTATTGGTGAAATAATAAAACAACGCAGATGAAGTTGCAGGTAGCTAATCAGTTAGTTATAACTAAGATTTCCATATTTCATTTCCATTTTTTCATATTATTTCACAATAATAAATCTAGATACCCAAAATGAGCAATTCGAATCAATTTCAAATAAACTACGGCCCTGATGGCCCTGAGTATGAAGCGTTGTTAGTTTAAATTATAAATATGAATACTTAATTACATACTCAAAACCTATAACGATAAAAATAACCTATAACGGTAAAAATAGGTGATGAAATTTATTTTACTCTCAAGATTGTCTTTGACACGGTTTGCTTTGCAAAGCCTCCTCGCCGTTCACAAATGTAAACACAGGCACTAAGTGCAAACAATGTCTCACATAAAATCTTCCCCTTCGCGAAGTAACACAAACAAGATAAATGTGAAACCATAAAACAAGAAAATGGTTTGTCTGGAAAATCACTTTTGTTTAATTATCCAGGAAAAGGCGCGCTTATACAATGGCAAAAATATAAAGGCGCTATAAAAAATATTTTTTTGTTTTTTATGCTTTGTAGGTTTTAACATTTGACCACAATTTGACTTGCTGTTAACCGACGATATGGTCTAAGTCGGTAAACAGTCTAAACCTAAAGAGGAATTGGCTTTAAATTCTAGCCGCAAAAATACATCTTTAGGTGCTCGGCGACAGATTTTCAACGGCTGTATTGAACCTAGACTGGCAAACTTAGAAAAAGCTGTCTCACCATGCAATAGTGTTCCTTTACCGAAAGCGCCGGTTAGTTGGCATATATTTGAACTTACATTGATTGACGTGGTATTGTTTTCTCAAACTGACTACGCTATTGGCCTAGACCTTCACAGTTTCACCTGACTACTAACAACATGGTGTCCGAACACATAGACCACTGATCTATCATTGCTTCAAATTAATCTTCTTGAATTTTATTATTATTATATAGTAGCATCGTACATTAAAGCGGCGTGCTCAGCTCTAGGATTAGTAGGTAACTCAGTAATTAAGCGCAGTGCTAGAGATCTGTATCCGACTGGACCGTGAGCCGTACACATATGGTGATAACTCTTAATAATGTTTCACTTTAAATTAGTCGTGTTTCGAGAATAGCAAGAGTAAGGAAACTGGAATTTTGTGTCTGGTGATAGTGATCTCTCAGAGGTCGTACTTATTCCTTACAATTAGAGACAGTTCAATGATATTGTCATGCTACAATAATAAAAGTAGTTCACAACGGAAGAGTCAACATCGATCTGAAGATGCACCGTGACGGAGCGAAACACGTGTAATCGATTATTGCCATTAAACGTCAATCTAGTTTAATTAATTTTACCTTTTACTTTTTACAGCTACATATTAACAGTGTCAAATAACGAGAGGTTCAACCATCCGCCAACGTCGGGTTCAACCGTCATCCAACGATGCGTTTAATTACCTCTTGTTGCTTCAGCTAGGAATATTTCGCTCTTTCTATTACTAGTTTCATATTTAACTATTTCAGGTACTCGTCACGCAAATGAAATCAAAACGTTTCTTGTTGTAGTGAGATCTGACAGTAGCCACAATTCCAGAAGAAAGTGCAAAGTAACGTTCACACTATCATTTAAAGATGGATTTCCGTAAAGTAACGCCTTTATTATTAAATTTCGTAAACTACACTATTATATATATGTGGAATTCGATTTGTTTAAAATTTAATTCGTATTACAGTTATTTCTTTTTCAGATTCTAATGTATGTTTTACGGCAATACTGGATTTTGTTTTTAACGTAAGATATCAAATGTCAACGTTTATAATAAGAAGAGAGATTACGATTAACTTTTCTAGATGTGGTTTTGTTTTGCACTGATATAATAAAGATTTACAGATTAAAGACTTGATTTGAATTATAGGAAATCCTACATATAAACGTAGTCCACGATATAATCGAATTATATACCTAATTTCATTGAAATCCGTTCAGCCGCATGACCGTGATCGTTGAACAAACATTGAAACAATATAGTAGTAAAGTATAGTGCGTAGTATGATATTCTGGTGGATAAATGGCGTAATGAGTTTGAAAGGTAAAAAGGCACAAATTCTTTTTGCCTAACCCAGCAGATACATATAGCATGATGATAAATGAATTGATACTGTAATTATAATAATAGATGTAAATGCATGTGACGAAGTCATTGTCGCTATTAATCTAATTTCGTAAATATCGTTAGTCCCATAAATATTTGTATTTGAAATTTTAGACATAACTGGTATATGTGAATATTAGACAAAAGTAATTACTTCTTACAAACGTTATCGATTACAAATTTAACGCAATTAATACAAATTATTTTTGGACCCAACGCCCGTGAAAGATTTAAATACCACTGAGATTTCCTACAATATGAACCTTCTTTCTCCGTTCGATACTAGGAAAAATATCAAGTAACAATTTGGCGATATTACATTTTTGCCGTTTTCTAATGGTTCCTGATTAAAATGAGGACGCTCTTTAGTTCGATACATGCCGGAACAATTAAAGTTGAAGTCTGTTCTTATGTTTGTTGCTTTCTAATCTTAACTAAATTAATTATTTCAGAAAGTTGAATATTATTATGAAATTATTTTATTATTTCACCCATTTCATATTCCATACATGGTATGATGGGTACAAAAAAGGTCAAGGGTACGCTTTTCCAGAATAAAAAGTGTACTGATCCCGAGAGATATAAAAAAATCTACATTAACACAAGAAAAGTTGCGAGCAAAACCTAGTATTTGATAAACAGCGAATTTTTCCACAAATACGCTTATATTACTTGGAATTAGTGAAACTTTTAAAGGTTTTATTGCGAATGCACCATCGTCAAACCAGCTTCTATATGATTCTATATGAACTCATGAACTGTTCGAATTCACTTTTCACAGTGGCATTGATCTCACAGCATCAGGACGGCAGTCTAATTTAAGATGTTAGAACGACAAGTTTGTACAACTAGAATCCTAACACCATACACCAGACAGCTAGTTAAATCTAGTAGCTGAGTGGAATGTCACAGAACTGTATCTGATTAGGTCATAACCACTGATAAACTCATCACAGTTATTATCGTTTAGCATGTCGTGTTTACGGATTGGCTAGTGCATGACCATTGTCGACAGGCTTGTAGATCGGCATAACAGCGACAACTATAGATGGATCGTAGATCTCTCATTTGTCGCCGTTTTTAGATTCTGTACATACTATCATATACAGTGCTTTCAGTTTGTCATACTACATTATATTTAAAAAAAGTTGACTGCCACGGGACGCTCGACAGATTTGGAACATTTAAGTCAATATTAGAATTTCTAATTAAAAACATATCAAGTATGCTATAGTCGAATAGAAATAATACGCAGCTCAAACAGAGAACTAACGAAGCGCGTACACATAGAAAGGAGTCGAGAGCGGTGGCGTAAAGGGGTATGATGATATAAGAGATCGTCATACCGTTTGTTGTGACGAAATACAGATTGATGTCACTGCCAAAAAGAAATCATCAGAACGAAGTCACACGAATCGGTTATTTGATAAAAATATTTTAACAATAAATTACTAGGAAAAGTTATATATACCAATGACGACGCACGTTGTTGCGGGTTCTCGTTCACGTGTGTGTAATTGTGAAAAGGGTACAAAATGAAAGCCCATAAGTATCAAAACTCATTGTAAAGCAGTAATTAAAAGTTATAAAATGATACACCGGTTTTCGCAACGTTAAAGGAGAGTTGTTAAACACAAGTTTTTATATAACGCCGGAAATAGGACGAGCGGGAGGCTTTCTTTTCACAACTCGATTTAATATTCAAAAGAAACGGATTCCTTTTGTTGTTTCTTTTTTGTCAGCTTTTCGTTTTATTATAAATGCCTTTTTTGTGTTCTCTGCGGGTACTTAGGTCTACTACAGACTTTTTGAAACATGTTTAAAAAAAATTGGGATTGATAGTATTTTTAATTAAGGCAGAGGCGATATTATAATAGCTAAAATATAATACGGTATTCCTAAGCAATAGATAACAATTTATTATAGACAACATTGATCTGTTATTGATTATTCGTTGTCCATTATTATTATTGACAACGATGTAAACGGTTGGTGTTATCGCAATGTACAAACAAGCAAGCATTATGCAACAACAAATAAGTTTAAAAAGAAAAGCACGCTACAATACGATATGGATAACGAATATTCGTTTAATTATCGTGTTATTGTTACAAAATAGCAAGATCCAACAGCAGAATAATCTATACATATAATAAAAATAAAGTGTCTGTATGTAATATTAAAATAACGACTTTTTACTGATTGGATATGAACGTATACACGATACTGATAACAAAAACATAGTATTTAAAATTTTTGTCTGTCTGTCTGTCTGTTTGTTCCGGGTAATCTCCGAAACGGATGGACCGATTTTGACATAAATTTCACTGAGAGATAGTTAAAATTACAGCGAGTGACATAGGCTTCTTTATTTTAGACTAGTTGTCATCTGTGGCTTCGTCTGTAGTACTATCTCCAAAACGATTGAACCTATTTTCACGGGACTTTTACTAACAGATAGCTGATCTCATAAGAAGTAATTTACAATTATAATAAAACGCATGCGAAGCTGCGGGCAACAGCTAATATAGAATAAATGTAACTTTGAGCAAAGATGTTTACGGTGTTTGAGCTTCATAAAAGTCGTAATGCCGAAAGCTTGGCATGGTTCTTTTATTGTTTATACTTGTTGATGTTTGACCATAATGTCATCAGATTTTAATTATAACAAGACCCAAGGTAGTAACATTAAATATAGGAAAAACATACTTTTAAATACAGCTGCCAGAACCCACCAACAATTGGTAGTTAGCTGGCCGGTCATTAAAAAAACCTTACCATCATGCTATGGTTTCATCACGATGTTTTCCTTTGTTAAATGTCTGTGTATGACACGAATCTATGCCGAATACTGGCCGAATTAACGTATGTTAGTAAAGCAATGATGGCTCTATCCATCATTGCTTTATACATTTTAATATATCATCCATTATTAGTTCACAAATAAGCATAATTATGGGCTGTGAAATGAGTCTCTAAATAATATTAATGAAAAAATTATATAAACTAAGCCACTGCCCTTTTTTCGTGTGTAACCAAAACATGATGGTGCTTAATTTAACAGTAATATATGTATATAGCTATGGAAGGCTTATATCCGACTGCGAAGGGTCGACGAAATATGAAAAATTAATGGAGGGCAGGCGTTTGCTTATGTTATGGATTTCGTATAGACACGCCCGAGGGGCATGTTATGATGGCAATAACACTGAGAGTACATTTGCTACGTCACTAAAAACACCATATTGTGTATTCCGAATCATACATATTTTGGTTATTTTATTATCAGACACTATTCCGATCATACAAGGTTGATTTTAGTTTATCTATACTTACTGGTGGAGGTTGTATATATTTTATAACATTTTCGTACAAGTTGACCATATTTTGTTTCAATCTTATAGAAATTGGTTGATATTTGTTGTCGTACCATTGTTTTGATTCTCCATGAGGATCTATTTCTATAATACGGTACCAATGAGTACAATATATATGTACAATAAGTACTACGCAATAAAAAACAATGTATATGTTATTTTAAAAAATTACATCGAGTCAATACTCACGGAGTGTCAGTTTCTATAGTATACTAGCGTTTGCACGTGGCTCCGCTCGCGTTAGTGTAGATTTGCCCTATCCCTCGTGAACGAAAGGTTAGTTAATACTAGTAAAAGCGTAAAGTGCAACAAAGAAATAAATTTACTTTCGCATTCGTAATATTAGTGGGAATTTGGACAAACGTATTTTTTTGGGTATTGTAAATGGCTCGTCGTATCTTGTTGTTTTTATTTTATTTATCTAATTAGCTGTTGCCCGCAGCTCCGCATGCGTTTCTTTCATAATTGTAAATTACTTCTTATAAAATAAGCTATCTCTCAGTGAAAGTCCCTTGAAAATAGGCTCAATCGTTTTGGAGATAGTACTACAGACGAAGCCACGTATGACAGCTAATCTAAAATAAAGTAGCCTATTTCACCCGCTGTAATTTTAACTATCCGTCAGTGAAATTTCTGTCAAAATCGGTCCAGCCGTTTCGGAGATTACCTGGAACATACAGACAGACAGACAAAACCTTTAAAAATTGTATTTTTGTTATCAGTATCGTGTATACGTTTATATCCAATCAGTAAAAAGTCGTTATTTTGATATTACATACATACACTTCATTTTTATTATATGTATAGATTATTTATGATATACGTTACCCATACCGGTAACTTCTTGCGTACTTCTTGAAAACTATTCAGCAATGTCTATAGAAGAATGTTTATCAACGAGTAACATATTAACTAATAATTTATCAATATATAACTGATGTTTATTCACATAGATGAAGACGAAGCAATACATCCCAGTTTCTTGTATACTATATCTTTTTTTTTAAATATCTGCTATATATTACGTTTCTTTAAATGGTTTTTCCAGCAGCTGGACGTATTTAATATGTAGCATAAAACTCAGTTATATTATGAAATTAAATACAAAAAGATACGCCCAGAAAAACGGGCAGGTACTAGTAAATTATTAAATGACAATTGTTCCAATGTTTGTTGAACGATCCACGCTCATGCGGCTGGACAAATGTAAATGAAATTTGGTATATATTTCGATTATATCGTGGACTATGTATATACGAGTATGTAGGATTTTCCTATAATTCAAATCAAGTCTTTAATCTGTAAATCTTTATTATATCAGTGCAAAACAATATCACATCTAGAAAAATTAATCGTAATCTCTCTTAGAAGAAGAAGTCATAATAATTTTTTTATTTTCTTCACTGCATAAAAGGATTATTCAAATGTATGTAAATATCCCTGCTCTGTAACATAAACAGTTTGATAGATTTTAACACATCAGGTGCAATTAGCTCTTAATTATTGTAATGACATAGAGTGTATAGTATTGAATTAAAACTTCTTATGGGAGGGCGTACAAATACGAACCTGCAACTTTTTTTTGTATGAAGAAAGGTGGTAGGGGTAAATACTGCGTCGGTTAGAGTGTTGAATACACCGGTTCTCATCCGTCACCGAAGTATAGTCCGATGAATCTGCAGAAGCCTCCAGGGGTCAACAGTGTAGTCAGTTGGAAAAAAAAGTCACCGAAGTTAGCAACGTCAAGCGCGGTCAGTAATTGTATGGATGCCCGTGAACAATGCTTCACATTGGCTTTTTGCTTTGTTTCACTTTTTATAAAGACATACACTTTTTTTAATTACGATGCCTGTGAATCAAGAAGACAGGAGATATATTACATATATATGTATATTTGCATAAAATATAAATATATAATGAATAATATACCAGCTCGTAAAACCTTACATTACTGAGTGGAAAGTCTCTTCCTAAAGAAATGTACGGCCATAATCACATCATCAGCTCAAATGTATAGACGATTTCAAACACAAAGAAACCCACAGTTCTGGTATTTTTCCTATATAATGGTCTTGTAGTATCACCGATACTTTGCTTCAACTCGCGATGTATGCTTCACCATTAGGCGATAGTGTTACCAATTTCAAATGTAGACACATACACTGAGAATTTTTTTGTTACAGGTTAGAATTCGATACTACGGAGGTCGAATCAATAAGCCGCTATAAAACCACTCGAACATCACGATTTTTCAAAGATATCGTAAAAAAAGATGTGGCGGATGAAGAGGCAAGCAACCAAAGTACTGGCGCGTACGTCGACAGAATGACGAGGGGAGATGTGAAGGTGGGAAGCGGGATATCGTGCACTAACCTAGCTTCTCCTGCGGCAAATTTTAGCATCCGTTGGCGCGTACAGCCGCCCGAAGCACATCCAGCAGCACACTGTGTTTCACTTTCACAAAGTCACTGTAAAGGTATTCGGTAACTCGCGTTACTCCACCGTGCGAAATGCGGGAAGCGAAAAATTATAGGGCTTTACACGTATAACAGCGATGATATCTCCTGGACTGTAATAAAAACAAGAGTGCGGGAATGCGAAAAAACAATAATCGGTTGTATGTCATGTCGGCGCGAGAGACGGAGCGAGAAGGCGCAGTCATATTAGTGCATGACTGGAAAGGGGTGGGAGTTGGGGTGTTACCAAGATGGTAAAATTATTGTCTTCTATTTTTACAAATTTTCATGTTGATTTATTACTACTAAAATTATATAGTTTATGTAATTATTATTAAGATTAATAATTTGTAATAGCATTTATCAAATAATGTAACACTATCAACTGTCACTTGCATATAGAATGTGTATGCGTATGTCGTGTTGTAAAGCAAGGAATAAAGCATAAAACAAAATATATTGGTCGTTACATTAAAAACAAACACTTTCTTAAAATGATAAAGTAATTTTGTTTTGTTTTTTGTTAGTATAGTTTTGACAATTAATAGAATGAATAAGATAATTAATCAAAGAGTAACATCAATGAGAACAATATATACGGTTAAATTAGCTTTACATTAATAATAACTCCAATCGAATAAAGCTTCAGGGCATTAACACTTAGTAGTGCAATCAACGTGTAATTTATCTATGCGTTGAAACATAACGTCTGTAATAACTGAAATATACACAAGCGAGTAGTATTTGTATAATGTTTACAATTAAAAATTAGAATAAAAGCGATAAAAATATAATATAATGTAATGTTAATTAACAATATTCCAAAATAAACTGATTCCAAAAACACTGAAACTGGCCTAAATAATACTTATTTTTACCCCTTATTTTTTTTTGTTTCACAAGCGCACACTCAAATATTATAATAACCTATGTTCTCCACAGTTAAGACGAATTTAAATAAAACTCACATATTAAAATTAATCACGCTACTTTGGCTAAACACCTTGTCAAATAAGTAGACATAAATACACGTGCCCTCAAAAACAGTACCCTCTTTCATAATCCTATAGAAATAAGAAAAATAACGAAAGAAGTATAGTATTTAAACATTTCATTGAAGACTTCTATTGTTTATTTTGTTAAAAACAACACCGTTTTTATGGTTGAAAGACAGCCTATATCATTTTTTGTACCCTTGACAACGTGTATACAATATTTTATGATAATTGATTAAATAGTTTAGGCGTGAAAGCGTAACAAACAAATAAACTCACTTTCGCGTTCATATTATTAAATAGAATGTGCAAATGGTATATTTTTCGTTTCATCATAAAATAAAGTTTGAGTTTTTGGCACACTTACTAAAGTGGTACATTTTTGTAATGTCTCATAAAGCACAAACTAGCGACCACCCACGATTTCATTCACGTTATTTTATTACAAGTTAATAACAATAATATATAGTTTTTATATTAGTGAAATAATTTTTAGAGATATATTAATATTTACAAGCAAACATGATCTCTTTACACATGATATAATGTCAGGTATAATTGTAAATTTGTGTAAAATATACTTTACAGAGCTTTTAATTATAATGTAACTAATGATACACGTCTAATCATATATTTCACCTACTAAACCATTCTTGGAATTACTATATAAATAATTTTACACGTAGGTACGAACAGGCTTATTAATACATAATTAATAACGCCTCCTACGTATAACTATTTGATGTTGTTTTATGTAAATGTAAATCCTCGTAGTTACTGTAATTATAATGAACGTACAATTTGATGGAATGGAAGCTTTATGTGCATTTTCGAAATCGGTTTGTTGCAAGCGGTACAGATAGTGGAAATACTATTATTAAAAGCAAGAACATTTATTTCACACGGTTACTAATTATGAACTAATTTAACAGAATCATTTGAAAACACAAAAGTTATTTATATATATGTGGGATAAGTGATAATTCTATGAAATCTGCAGAAATAATCTTCATTTCGTTTTGCAACAGTTCACAAATTTTTGTTTTAACGTAATCCATTTTTTCACAACTTCTCAAAACACAATAGGCATTCCTCATTTTTTATTTTTTTAATGAAGCAACTGGATGTAAGTCATTTGAGCCATTATTCGCTTTATGAGTCAAATTTGTAATTTAAGGTATTTTTTTTAATTAACTATTTTTTTGATAAGTTTATCCCTTCCCATATATATATAATGAATATTCAGTACACCTATTTTATCTTATCTGCCTACGACCATTTGTTGCAAAATTTTTCGTAGATGGTTCTAGTCTACTTGTTTTTTATTCAATTGACACTTTGCCATTTTTAACACCCAACGAAACAGGTGGGAATCAACTTGTTGTATATATATATATATATATATATAAACGTATTTATCCAGAAAATTAAACAACCTACACAACAGGTTTCTCGAGCAAACCTAATACGAAGCTTTTCAGAACGCTTGAAACTTTGGCGGCGTACTTCCACACTGTTAAACTTCAGAAACCGCAGTAAACAGCACTCTAACTTGGTTATTACCACATATGAAAATTAATATTTAAATCGCCCAGAAACGGTAAGCTCTCATTGTTTTGTAATATGCAAAAGTATAGAAGTTACACTTCCCATAGATTTCATTCCGATACATGACAATAACGAATGTATATCAATTATAAGTAAGCAGTAGTATTACTTTACAATAGTTGTTGTTGTAAACCGTTGTCAGTTTTTTTTTTTGTAATTTGCTGTTTTGTATGGTATTGCAATTTAAAACAACGCCGCATGAATATTCGATGTTTTTAATGTAAAATTGAGTAAGAATAATAAATAACCTTTCATATTGAATTGTCCAATTTGTCCTTCATAATAATAATAACGAACAACTAATAATGAAATACTAATATTTAAATACAACTGTTTCCCTTAATTTTGTACCAATCCTTATTACTGAACATTACTACTGCCTTAACAAGTTGCAAAATTATTACATTTTACAAGAGTCTTATATTGTGATGAGTTCAGTATTCTAACAAGACGCTGAATCATTTTTTAATACTTTCCAGGAAATTTTTATAACATCTCATACTATTATTACTTCCAATTCACTTGTACTCAACAATCAAACTACAATACACAAGATATCGAAAATACTATAAAATATAGGGTCAAATAACATATGTTTATGAATAAACAATTAAAGTTACAACACGACAATGATTTCGCTAAATTTTCCAATAATTTGTCATACATTGCGTAAGATTAATAATATTAGTTATTGTAACACTGACCTTTCTAGACTTATGTCTAATATGCCGAATTAATTTCTGTATTATTTCTCAATATGTCAATAGCTATTTTCTCATTTCCTTTTTGTATTTCTTATGTTAAGGTTTGCACTTTCATAACTTGAAATGATTTACATATTTATTAAAACCAGTAGTAGTTTCGTAGTTAAAATTCAAACGTAATTCATTGTATTAAAAAGTTTTATTCTTACTAAGAATGTGGTTCTATAATCATAAGCATATATATTTTTTAATTTTGTTATGTTACGTCAACTGCGAAGTATACAAATACGTCATTACACACTAATTTTAGATTTATTGAAATACATATCACATATGTGATGACTATTTGAAATCAACTGAACAAGTAGTGTTTTATTTTATTTTATACTAGGAGGTCCGGCGGACGTTGTCTTGACATGATAGTAAAAAATAAGCGTTAAATGCTTAAGGTAACTAATGTATTCAATTTGATAAGGATTAATACTGTATCCGTCTAAATAGCCATCCAAGTACCTCATTGTATGTGACCATGTTTTTAAAAGATAGATGGGTATAGTAAGCTATCCTTAAAAGATAGGTATATGCCATCGTAGACTTTTTTGTAGATCTATAAAGGAGAAATATCCCATTATGCATTGTTTTGTTATATCCCAAAGAATTAGGCAGCGTTTTCGATGAAAGCTCTCAAGCGGCTTGACTTTTTCCAACACTTCCAACAATTATCGTTATATTTCTACTAATTTACACAAAACCTTAACAAATGAACCTAATCTAAACCTTCCTCATATATTACTCCATCTATTGGTGAAGACCGCATAACAATCCGTTGAGTAGTTTTCGAGTTTATCGTGAACATACAGACAGACAGATGCGGCGGACGACTTTGATTTATAATATGTAGTGATTAATAAAGGCGTTGTGTTATTTTGTAACAATTATTCTTTTTATTTATTTATTATTCTGCTGTTGGGAGGGAAACATGCAATTTTGTAATAATAACACGATAATTAAACAAAAAAGGCATTTATAATAAAAATAAAAGCGGACAAAAAAGAAGCAACAAAAGGAATTCGTTTCTTTTGAATATTAAATCGAGTTGTGAAGAGAAAACCTCCCGCTCGTCCTATTTCCGGCGTTATATAAAAACTTGTGTTTAACAACCCTCCTTTAACGTTGCGAAAACATGTGTATCATTTTATAACTTTTAATTACTGCTTTACAATTCGTTTTGACACTTACGGGTTTTCATTTTGTACCCTTTTCACAATTACACACACGTGAACGAGAACCCGCAACAACGTGCGTCGTCATTGGTTTATATAACTTTTCCTAGTAATTTATTGTTAAAATATTTTTATCAAGTAACCGGTGTTTGGGACTTCGTTCTAATGATCTTTTTTTTGGCAGTGACGTCAATCTGTATTTCATCACGGCAAACGGTATGACGCTCTCTATGTCATCATGCCACATTACGCAACCGCTCTCGGTTCCTTTTTGTGTGCACGCATTTTGTATCTGACTACTGTATTCTAAACTATTACAGTTCGAAAAAGGGCAAAAAAGAAACAAAACAGCCCACCACGATGTGTACCTACAAGTGTGTGTATGTACGTATCTGGGGTGATCGGTGTTGTGTTTAAAGGCGAGTGTTTGATCATCAGTGTCACTGTATCCGCGCAAGCAGCATGCTCGAGGGCTCCATTCCGGAGAATCGGACCTCAGCTTGAGCAGCTGCCGAGGGGGGCCTAGGTATGTGGCGTTAGTTCTCTATGTGAGCTACGTATTATTTCTATACGACTATAGCATACTTGACATGTTTTTAATTTGAAATTCTTATATGGACTTAAATGTTCCAAATCTGTCGTCGAGCGTCTCGTCCCAATCAACTTTGTATTTGTATTTGTAATGCTTTATACATATATTTTATATCTCTACACTTTTCTTCATTCAGTTTTGAAGCGATGATGGCTCTGTCGGTAGTGTATTAGGACATAGCGGCGAATGATGTAGGTTCGAATTCTAGCAACTGAGTCAGAGCTTTCGGTGAAAGAAAACGTCGTGATAAAACCAAAGCATGGTGGTAGGACTTCAAATCTAAGTCCACCTGGCTAGCTGAGGGTGGTAAAATCTGTCGCCAAGCACTTGTTGGTGTGTTCCGGCAGCTGCACTTGAGAACCAGTCTCTCTCTAGGCTTAGCGTGACTACCATCTTAGACCACATCATCATTTAACATCCGATGAGATTGTGGTCAAACGTTAAACTATAAAGTACAAAAAAATAGTTTAAATTTAGGTGAAACGTTTATTTTTACGTATCGTATCACAACTGCCATTGTTCGAGCATTTGGCAAAAACTAGTGGATAAATTTTCAAAATTTCAAATCAATTTTTCTTAGTTTTACTTCAAAGGTATTTGGTTGTTGCCTAAAAAAATACCACAATATCGTTATTTAACATAAGATTACTAGAATTTTAAGAAGCTACGATTTTTATAAGTACTACTTTTTCAACCATGTGTGTTTTCTGGTCATGGAGAAGTAGGTCAATCTGTAGTGTGCACACACTAGAGAGAAAGTAAATGGATAACGTAGAACGTATTTTCGTAGGTGATAGAGCTACGCTAAAGCTATTACTGGTTTCAGCATGAATGGGTCGGCTCGCCCAGGGTAGTACCACCCTCTCACAGAAAACCGACGTGAAGTAACAGTGATTGCACTGTTGCGTTTCGTTTGGTCAGTGAGAGCGCCGGGCGCCGGAGGCCCACATATTTAAAAGGCCGGCAACGCACTTGCAATTCCGCCGGTGTTGCTAGTGTCTATGGACGGCGGTGATCACTTACCATCAGGTGACCCACCTGTTCGTTTGCCCCCTATAACATAAAAAAAAAACGTTGTTTACAAAAAAAATGTAAGCAATGTATATTTTTAATTTCAATATTTTTATGCTTTTTTCGTCTGAACATAAAATATACTACTGACATGATAAACAACGCAGACGAAGTCGTGGGTATAAGTTACTAATATATAGATATGTGAGGATTTTTACACCGACTAATCTTTATAACCGTTTAACATTACTTATTGCCTCATAGTTTCATTGCTTTAACTCTACGTACTAGGTATGTAAGGTACAAATTTCAACTATCCAGTAATTACATTCCCTACAGTTGCAAAACTACTTAACTCCTTTGAGGAAACATTATATTATTGTAGCAGAGCTCTTGAAACTTTTGCTGCTTCATATACACATACACACAGCAGCTAACCTCACCTTATACTCGAAGCCCAACTTTGATATAACCTGTGGGTAAAGCAAATAAGATATATGATGAACTATGAATGCTATCACTAATTTATTTTGTGTATCCTCGTGGTATCACTACATTTATCATCTATGTGTTGTAATATTTTCCCAGCAATGGGATATTTATAAGATGACATAAAAAACCTATACGAGTATTATACCAATTACAGTTTTTGGCCGACTTCAAATGGCGGTTCTGTTTTTCCATATTAAATTTATACGTGAGCGATTTTCTGTTAAACCAGACGATAGATTTTTATAACTTCTGTATTCGGGTGATCTATACACTTAAAGAACTCTTTTAGTACATAAAATAATAATAAAAATGTTTTTTGCGTTTGACCACAATTTCACCTCATGTAAGTAATCATGTGGTCTGAAACGGCAAAACATTAAGTTTTGAGGTCTCTTCTTACCATTTTAGAAATAATTTTTATTCTAAAACGACAGAGTAATGGCGTTGTACTTGTAAATAACGTCGTCCATCGACAATTGCACAAGCCAACAAAATATAAAAGAGAGTCACTGTAATGCTGAGTACATTATGGTCGCAACGATAGTGTGAATGTTTGTTATTTGTACTTAAAACATTTTTTTTACAGAATACCAATTTATACAAAAACTAAGGAAATGTATGAATTTCTCTATATACTATTATTACCTATCATTATTAAACACTGACGCTTCAAGATCAAAGTAAAAAAACAACCCTGAATTATTATTCCAGTGTGAAATTAGTCAATTTATATGAAAAAGAAAACGATAGACGTATCAGTTTTATACTTACATTAACAAAACATAGAGACATAAGATAGTGCTAAATCTACCACGACAGAGTATTTGTCACTAAGGTGTAACGTACATTTGACTATAAATAAATCATGTGTTTCCAAATAGATCGGCGTACCATATTATTATTCGTCTCGAAATACCGCCGGCGATTTCATTTGGGAATATACACGCTTGGGATTGAGACGACGGATCAGATATATAACAATAATATACCTATCAAGAATCTCTTCGTTTCCGATATTTATCTAATGTTAAAATGATACCTTTTCACTTAAGAATTTAGCCACATCTACTGGGTAATATTTTAAAAGAATGTTTATATTATTAATCACACAATAAAATAGATTCATAGCCTTAATTTAATACATTCTAATTAACATTATTGGTAATGTTTGGTTACCAAACAACTTGCAATTGTAATTGGATTTTTTAAATTTCGGCAATTATTTAATGAAAATAAAATGAATAGAATATTTATTTTATTATAAATGCTATTTTATTTGTGCATGTATTATATTCATAGGTAAAGGTCATTGATTACTATGTACTATACTGACATCATCATCATCAGCCCGTAAGAGACCCACTGCAAGGTCTTAAGCCTCTTTCTGAAAGAAGGTATGGGCATAATCACTGCGCCAGCCCACGACATATTGTCGATTTGAAACTCCAAGAAACCCAAAGTTCTATATTTTCCCACATACGATGGTATACTACAAGAATATTTCTCAGGTTCGGGTTTCCTCACTATGTTTTCCTTCACCGTCAGCCGATGGTGCTACTAATTCAAATTAGTAGATGTATGAAAATTCCAAAAAATTCGTTTGTACATGCCGGGTTCGGCCCTGCGGACATCGGATTGATATTCCACCGGTCAAACCTCCACCATGACTTTTTTACTACCAATTTATGGGCTCAATTTCTATTTTAACTTACTGATGGCCCAATTTTAAATGACTGACCACCGATCGCTCAACATTATACAGTCAATCGCTACTCTCATACCGACCTGCAAGCCTCGCGAAATCTTTATATACACTAGTGTATTTCAAAACGTGACAAACCAATAGAGAGTATCTTTGACGGGCTTATTATAACAGAATATAAAAAAAAATAACAAAACAAGACGAACATATTTACGGCATAATAAACGAGTACAGGACCCCAGACATATATGGTTATGTGGGAAACAAAACGTAAGGTGCTAATGAAAAGAGGAGTGTGCAAGAGAAACAGGAAATAGAATAATGAAATAGCGGATACGACGTGCTAGAATAGGGGGCTCATAAGCGTATACTTAAAAAATAAAATTAGTTTTCATAAAATTGCTCTTTATTAATCTCTGAGCGGTTCCCGTGGTTATAGTTTTGTTATGACTTCTTTTGGACACTAAGGAGATATCTGAAGCATTCTAGAATATTTTCCAAATATCTTAAACAAACTTGTTGACTCATCGGTGCGTGGAATCAACGAACAAAAAAAATTTTCAGTGATAGGATTCTGAAAATATTGTTTTATTAGGTATATAAGAATGGCACAGTGTGACCTAGGACATTTGTATTCTACACATCGAAGTAAATAAAAAGATAAACAACAAAAGTAAGAAATCTCCAAACAGAAAAGAAGTACAAAGTGATTAGTATAAAATGTAAGTACAACCATAGTCTAATAATAGTTATAGTCTTTGACGCAACAAAAAAATTTCTTTCAAGTCAAACGTAATTATGATTATCCACGAGTGTAAAATTATACTATACTGATATTATAAAACGAATTAATATATAGATTTGAATATAATACTAACATATCACTTAGGATTCTATTGTTCTATTTAATAAACTAAAAGCAAGTAATATACTTGTTACATATCACGAGACATATTTAATTAATCCTCGTACCTAACTAGTTTAGGATTTTCTTATTACCTAACTCGAGGACAGAACTGAGAAATTCGTTGTACATTTTTTCTATTTCTAATACGTAACGCTGGTTACTGGTAATAGCTTTTTCTTGTTATATATAATTATTTTTAAAAACTATTATTATATGAAATACAAATATTTAAGATTTTAAAATTATGCTTATCATCATGGTTAATAGTTCTTAATTACTTTTTGCTAACGTGATATCATGAATTTCATCTCATATAAATCTGTTACTTATTATTATTGCCTTTACTAAGTAGAAACATTTTTTTACATCAATTTAGGTAGTTTTTTTTTACATATTAGGCTTCCCGTTTTTCTTTGCCAAACGGAACTACTAACTTTCTTTATATCATCTGTCCATTTTTTAACTTGTCTCCCACTTTTCCTATTGACATCCTGTGGATACCATTCCGTAATAATTTTTATCCATTTTATCCTACTATCTCTTGTCATGTGCACTCTCCATCGCCACTTTAATTGCTTAATTTTTTTTATTATGTCTTGTACTTTTGTACAATCGGTAAGTAATATTATTCAAAAACCACTCTTAACCATTGTAATTTGTAGCAGTAATTGCCCGTGTGAGTATTCGATAACAATACAAAGCTTAGCAAAGTGTTCTTTAGACCTACCAAGTCGTAAGTTATAGTGAAATAGATAACATACACATCTCCATATAATTATTCTAATTTGCATAGCGAATTATCGATCTCAAATATACCAACATTCATTTTTATATATTTACTAGATGAGCTGGTGAACTTCGTATCACTTACACATATTTGTGTAAAATGCGGTCAAAACTTAATACATTGTAAACGCAACACAGTTATGCACTTAATCATTTTAAAGCTTTCTCATGTACTATCTTTATTTCTGGAACAGAACTGTTTTATATTCCACCAAAACAGACCAAAGATATCAGATCTCATACTACAGCTATGAAACAGACTAATTTCTGAACGCACCTATAAACACTAGACAAACGAATGACAATTTTTTATTTCTATAATGACAAAAGATTTCAAATGTTTCATAGCTAGGAACATTTTGTATTTAAAAAATTAAATTGTCTTTTTTAGTATTTTCCTTTATTTATTATTTATGTTTCTCGTTGTTTAAACCTTCCCTGATTTTCCACAAATATTTCAAGATCAAAATTAGCCAAGTCGGTCAAGCCATTCTCAAGTTTTAGCGAGACAAACGAACAGCAATTAATTTTTATATATATAGTCCACTTATAAATACATGCATACATTTATGCGTGACTAACTTCTGCTCGCGGTTTCACTCGTGGTAATGTAAATTTGACCTACTCTCTGGAGTAGTACCTTTTTTCTGGATGAGAGATATGCTCTATCCTTTTCTGTATGCCTGAAAACGTGTATGTAGAGTATCATGACGATCGGTTAAGTAATTAAGGCATGAAAGCGTAACAAACAAATAGACTCACTTTGTCTTCTTCTTCTTTATTTTTGGCTCCGTCACGGTTTGTGCACTAGCCAGCGTCAAGTAACAAGATTTTACCAAGTAAGTGTCTTGTGATAATTATAATGTTCTAACAAGATGGTGGTTTCCTTGTTAGAACTTTCCATGGAGTTTTGGTGGCATCTGAGAATGTATGCTCCGTGGTATTATTTCCCATCCACTTCACTTGTGCATAATAACCGAACTATATTACGTAAAACACCACCAATATTACAAAATATAGAGTCTAATAACACAAGATTATGAATAAAATATAAAAACCACTACATGACAGACTAAGATCCCGCCAAAAACTCACTCACTTTGTCATTTATAATATTAGCAAAGATATATACAAACACATACGCATAAAAAATCACGAGCGGCCACTAGTAGCTTACTCCGTACTCGGTGGTAATACATGTACATAAATTACTTTCGAAGCGTTAAAACACGTTGTATACTAAATACATAAAATTGTATACGAAAAGCTAATTCTTACAGTCACTAACATTTACATTATCGCTTTTGTATCGAAGAACTATTTAATTTCAAGATTAATTTTGTTGAAATTTAGAAATAAAACATTCATTCTGTAAAGTGCTAATTAACGTCGAGCACAGTTTAATTTTGTTAGCAAAGATTAGTAATGAAGTAGAAGATTTAAAAGGGCAGAAACGTGATTATCATGCTACGATTAGAACTTCGCTTTTCACTGTAATTTTATAATTGTTTTTACAGTACCACAAAACACTTTTGAACTCTTATCACCTCACATCACACAACCTAAAAAATGTATGAATAATAGATGTATGAATATAGATTTTTGTATAAGACTTTAGAGAAGATTAAGATTAAGATTTATTCATATTTATTCTATTATTAATATATCTTTACTTTTCTCTATACACTAATATTTAAATATATTTATGATTAACATATTTATTACAGGGAACATAAAGCACAAAAATAAGAAATTAAAATTATTTTTATTCGTCAGTTTCTTCTTCTTTATTTTTTGGCTCCGGCACGGTTTGTGCACTAGCCAGCGTCAAGTAATAAGAACTTTCCATGGAGTTTTGGTGGCATCTCAAAATGTATGCTCCGTGGTATTATTTTCCATCCACTTCCCTTGTGCATAATAACCAAACTATATTACGTAAAACACTACCAATATTACAAAATATAGAGTCTAATAACACATGATTATGAATAATACACAGAACCACTACATGGCAGACTAACATCCCGCCAAAAACTCATTCGTTAGTCACACACATGTGTATTCCTAACGCAAACGCAGAAAAAAAAATTGATATGGTATGTATTTGTCATTCTGAAATGAATAAACTATAAAAATTGGTTGTAATCTTACATACATATAAATAAAATTGGAGTGTCTGTTTGTAATATAAAAATAACGACTTTTTACTGATCGGATATGAACGTATACACGATACTGATAACAAAAATACAATTTTTAAAATTTTTGTCTGTCTGTCTGTCTGTCTGTATGTTCCGGGTAATCTCCGAAACGGCTGGACCGATTTTGACAGAAATTTCACTGACGGATAGTTAAAATTACAGCGAGTGACGTGGGCTACTTTATTTTAGACTAGCTGTCATCCGTGGCATCGTCTGTAGTACTATCTCCAAAACGTTTGGACCTATTTTCACGGGACTTTCATTGCCAGATAGCTAACGTTATAAGAAGTAATTAAAGTTTTTTTTTATTTTGGACTACCTTTTATCTGTGGCTTCGTTTGCAGTATTATGTCCACAACGTTTGAACCATTTTTCACAAAATTTTCACTAACAGATAGCTGTTCTTATAAGAAGTAATTTAAGCTTTTTTATTTTATACTAGCTATTATCCGTGACTTCATTTGTAATGCTATCTTCAAAACGATAAGATCAATTTTGATGGGACATTCAATAGTATATAACTAATGTAGTGAGAACTATCTTAAGCTATTTTATATTCTACTAGCTGTTACTCGCGACTTCATCCATATGGAAAGTCCGAAACGATTGGACCGATTTTTCACGGGCAGATAAATGACGTTATAAAAAATAAACTTAGATTGTTTAATTTTATACTAGCTCTCACCGGAGATTTCGTTCGCGTCAAATTTAGCAAAAATATGTTGTTCACTATTAACATGTTTGTGAAGCGTGCGTTGTACTGGACTCCAAGAATTAATATAATCGAAATTAATATAGCCCTAATAGTATGTAGGTATGTAATTTGAATTATATTATCTTTTTGGTAAATTTCATTATAAAAAAACGCATACGGAGCTGCGGGCAATAGCTAGTTTTAAATATAAATGGGACGGTCCTTTTGAACTTCGTATGAAAAATAGCGAATGATCAATTGAATTTACTTCGAAATTCCTCCGAATTCAGTTTCATCCTATCGGATTTCATTGAACATTACATAAAGTCTGAAGGTAAATTTTATTATTCTACCGCAGAATCTAATTTCAGTGGGCAAGTTGAATTATAGCTACAAAAATTTTAGAGTAGAGTGTCTCTTAGGGCTATATTTTGTTCTGTTTTTATTGTGACCTAATAGACATACAGTTATTATTGAATGTCTGTATTTTTACCACTACTATTGTATATGTTTGTAACTTTGTATCGGGCACTTTATCTCTGAAGAACAAGTTTATCTTCTTACATATAATGTTAGGTATACATTATCTTGCCATAAATATTGAAACAAAGAAAAAAAAAATCTATTGCAAATAACATTTATTATTTTTACAGTGTGTTAATTAATATATAAATATAAAACAATTTCAAATATAAAAAGCTTATTCGAAGTGCTCTCCATTGGCTGCGATACAGTCCTTTAAACGTTGAGGTCAGTTATCAATAGAAGCACGCACTCTTTCCATGGGAAACATCTACACTGCCAGTCGTAAGGATTGTTTTAGGGACTCCAAATTATCATGGCGTTTAGAGCAAGCCGTGCTTTCTAAAACTGACCATAAATCATAATACAGTGGATTAAGATCGGGACTAGACGATGGCCAGTCTTCAGCTCTGATGAAATCCGAAACGTTCGTTTCATACCAAGACTGCGTAGACCGAGCTTTATGACCCGACGCCGAGTCTTGCTGGAAGGTCCATTCTTGGTTATTGAACATGGTGTTGTCAAAGGGCTTCACTACCTTCTCAAGAATGGTACTTCGATACACTTACGCCGATGTTTTGATACCTTTTTCACAAAAGTATGGCTCAGTCACTGCTTCACAGCTAATACCCCACCAAACTATCACTAAGTTGGATAGTGCCCACGTTGCACTCTGTCGACTAATTGGGGAGCTTCCTTAGAGTTTTGAGCATAAATACGGTCATTTTGTATGTTAAAAAGTTGCTCAATTGTAATAATTTTCTCATCCGTAAACAAAATCATTCTGTAACCTCCCTTTGCATACCGCTTCAGTAGTTGTTTCGATTTTACCACCATATTTTTTTTTAATTATCAGTTACTAGCGGCCCGCTTCGGCTTCGCACGGGTATAAAATATATAACCTATGTCATTCACTGAAAAAATATTAAAATCTATCCAGTAGTTTTGATTTATTCATTACTGCCCGTGGCCCGCGCGCGTTCAATTTGGAGTAACCTCAAAAATAACAGTATTTCTCCACTATTTAATTTATGTTATTATACATATAAACCTTCCTCTTTAATCACTCTATCTATTAAAAAAACCGGATCAAAATCCGTTGCGTAGTTTTAAAGATTTAAGCATATATAGGGATATAGGGACAGAGAAAGCGACTTTGTATTATACTATGTAGTGAAGAAATTACCAGTACGTCTTTTATAGGCTGCAAGTCCTAAGTGATCTTTTAAAATAAGCGACATGGTTCTAATATCTATTTTCATCGCCCGAGATAAAATCTTTTGCTTTCGCACAGGATTTCTTCGAATTCTTTCCCTTACTACTTTGACCACCTTTTTACTATGTGGACGGCCAGATATTTTTCTGTCACAGGCAGATGAGGTCTCATTGTACCTATTAATAGCCCGGTACACAAACATTTTACTAATACCAAGCGTATGGAGAGTTTTAAAAATTGCATTTGGCTCCATACCTACTTTGTGTAATGCAATCACAGCGATTCGGTTCTCTTTATCATCCCACTCCATTTTAATATCGCAAAATATTGTACAATGTATTGGCGCCAAAATGTAAAAACTCAATGGACAATCGTATAAAAATGACAGATTCCAAATTTAAATGTAATATTTTGTTTATTTTTAATTATAACAGTATTTATGGCCAGACTAAGTATAAATCAAATTATAGAGGTTCGCTGCTGCGCGTGCCTCACGCAAAAAGTACTGAATAGAATACGATCATTGTTTTTGTTTTACTTCTTAGACACTTGGTACCAAAACAAAAATGGTCACGCGCGTTTCATTTAATATACAGTCCTCAATGTAAAAAGAAAACACGAATTTATAAGCACTATTCGTTCATAGATGTATTTTCTTGTCGTGGGAAAAAGGGGCAAGGGGTGTTTATGTAATTTCCTCTATACATTAAATATATTGTTAAGACAGCAAACGAAGTAAAGGAGGTCAAGGGTATCAGCTAGTGATAAATAATAGGAAATTAAAACTATTAAGGAGAACTATTATTGTTATGACGAACAAAAATTTATAAGCCCAGATCAATTTTTAAAACTGAACTCTTAGTTACTTTAATAGAACAAAGAAAAACGGAATATCGTTCTTTTGAATATAGCCTTCAAAAATTTAATATTAAACACTTGAAAGCCAGAACTTTTCATGAGAAACACTCCGACGGAAACCTTTAACTCGCGAACCGCTTTGACCTAGAAATACCTTTCAACCTCGAACCCAACCTTAACGTTTTAACAGAAATATTACCTTCCATTCATTTAAGCCACATTCACGGCATCCACTGGGAACTCTGAATCGTGTTTAAAGCAAGTCCCCGCATTAACATTCTCAACGTTGAGCAAATCCGAGCAACGACTAGTTTTATTATGAATTGTGATGAAAAATTATTCATAAGACCGTTATTAGTACGAATTCTTTTTTCGTGGATATATTTAAGTCTTCATTTAAACAATAAATTTGCCAGTCCTATTTTTAAATACTACGAAAAAATTCTAAGTGATATTAACTAACTAATAAATACGAAAGTGAGTTTCTTTGTTTGTTTGTTACACTTTCACGTTTTAACTACTAACCGATCACCAAGAAATTTTGCATAAACGTTGTCAGGTGTATAGAAAAGACATAGGGACAAATACCTTTCACCCAAAAAAAAGTACTATTCCGCGCGCTCAAGTTTTTTTTTTTTTTTTTTCGAACTGACCTACACTGTTAGCCTGGCAAGGCTCTACAGTTCCACCGGACTACTAAGGGGAGCGCTTAAGGCACTCACCCGATTTTATATGGACGACTAGCACAAGGGCGCACGGCACGCCTCGGCTTGGGCTGTCGTCGAAAACCCGAATCTAACTAGCTAAGCTAAACTAAGCTAAGCCTATCCGTATCATACCTGTATGGGTTCGTGAAATATACATGGTTACCAAGCATGTATGTTTTACGATCCCGTACATGTATTTTGTATCTATCTATCTGTGTTCTAAACTATTACAGTTCGAAGGGCAAAAAAACAAACAAAAACAGCCCACCACTATGTGTACCTACGAGTGAGTGTGTGTGCACGTGTGTGGGGTGATCGGTGTTGTGTTGTAGACGAGTGTTTGATCGAATCAGTGGTACTCTGTTCGCGTATGCAAGCTGCTCGAGGGCTCCATTCCGGGGGATCGGACCTCGGCTAGAGCAGTTGCCGAGGGAGGCCTAAGAATGTGTGCTGGGGCAAAATTCACAGCCAAACCGCGGCGGCGTGATCTGTGATTACGCGGGCGTGGGCGCGCACACGCTGTGTTTCGAGGGACGGAAGGGTAGTCTTGATTACCTAGCGAAATTTCTTCGGGAGGGTCGGTGAAAATGTAACGCGGACGTCTTTTGTAACGCGGCGCGCCTGGCACGGTATCGTAAGTCGCGGCGGATACCACTAACGGATTGGGATGATTCATGGCTCTGTCGAAATAACTAGTCGTGAGAGTTTTTACGTACTCCCAGATAGACGGCATCTCCAGGTCCCTATGGAGGTCGACTCTCCGGATGTACCACGGGGCACCGATCGCCTTTCGTAGAAAACGGTTCTGTATTTTTTGTAAAATCTTGAAGTTCGCTTTTGACATATGCGCGAAAACGGGACAGCTATACGTCAAAATCGGACGAATACACATTTTGTAAAGTGTGAGCTTATGTCTGACGGACATTTTGCTCTTAGCACATAATAACGGATGCAGACGACCCAAAACCATAGTGTAAACCGTGTTAGTTCATCAACCAGTAGCAGGGACTTTAAATACAAAAACACTTCACACAGTATTAACTATCAGTCTTATTACAGTACCGTTTTACTTACAACAGCCTAAAGGCGATATATTCCATGTGTTTGCTCTCGATCTTGAATAACGAATGCCCGACATACCTCTGAATGCCCGCTATTGTGATTTCATCCCCACCAATTTACTTGCTTATGATTGGTCGTTGTAGATTGACAGTATCTCGACCAATCATAAGAAGTACTTTAAATATAGAACTTTATAATAATCATTAGCAGTTATTTAACCAACATGAAAATAATAATTGATATATTTAGACATTTATAACACTTGCTTATGATTGATCATTTAAGATTGACAGTATCTCGATCAATCATAAGAAGTACTTTAAATATAGAACTTTATAATAATCATTAGCAATTATTTAACCAACATGAAAATAATAATTGATATATTTAGACATTTATAACACTTGCTTATGATTGATCATTTAAGATTGACAGTATCTCGATCAATCATAAGAAGTACTCTAAATATAAAACATTGTTAGAATGCTTAGTAGTCATTTACCTAATATGAAAATAATAAGCGATATACATATTTAGATATTTATAACAGCTCGGCCATCCTTTTTTCAACGAGTCCCTCGTTGGTAAGAAAAAAAAAAATCGTTAAGTACTCCAAGTATTTCATTTAGAAAATATGTAGAAAATATAATGGCGTCACATACGTTTTGTTTAAAATAATAATCTTTAGGTGTTTAAGTCCTGAAGGAAATCAAACTAATCACGCAATATTATCAATACAACTTTATCGAAGAGGTCTTACCTATAGAACAAGCTAGATTTAGACATTGCACAGACCAACTTGGCCTTGGCCTTGACCACTCATATAGAGACAGGTTTTTCAGCTAGAATGTAAATCGGGAGCAGTTTTAGTAGACCTTACTGCTGCATATGCTACCGTATGGCGAGAGGGTTTATTATATAAGCTGTTGACTGTGGTTCCGAGTACAAAAATTGTTCAGCTTATATCCAATAAGATTTCACAGCGATTATTCAGAGTACACCTGGGTTCTTCGGCTAGCGATTTCAGATTGTTAAATAATGGCCTTCCTCAGGGTTATGTTTTAGCCCCAACTTTATTTAACCTATATATACATGATTTGCCAGGTACTATCTCCACCTATATATACATGATTTGCCAGGTACTATCTCCACCTATAAATTTATTTACGCTGATGACATATGCCTGATTATGGAAGTTACATTATCAGAAGACATGAAAATTCTGGCAGAATACCTCAAAACTTTGCGTTTGATACCTAGCGTAAGTAAAACAGAAACATGTTTCCATTTGAATAACGAATTAGCCAGGAGTGAGCTAAAGGTTTCATTTAATGGCATACAGTTGCGTCACAACCATTACCCCAAGTTCCTGGGTGTTGTACTTGACCGTTCACTTACATACAAAGAGCATTTTGAAAAGACTTCGCGGAAACTGCAATCTAGAAATAACGTGCTTCTAAAACTGACTGGAACTAGTTGGGACGCAAACGCCGATGTATTGAGAACTACAGCCATTTAGTTGGTGTATCCTGTAGCGGAATATTGTTCCCTGGTGTGGTTAGGTAGCGCCCATGTGCAGAAAGTAGACCCTGAGCTGCACATTGCGATGCTCACATACAATTACTTTACATTATGTCATAATCCATAACCTTAATCAGCAAATCTTTATAATTTAAGGGTGTCTGTTACCTGACATCCCTGGCATCGTTACATTTTTTTATATTGGCAGTATATATATTGATCCATACCCTTGGCCAGTATATACACTGTTACACTAATTGCTAAAACGCGAGGCACCCGTTACCTGGTTACCTCATACCGATTCATCAGTACGTGACTCTAACCAATGAATCGGTATTTATTGATCCATTACGTTGACCAGCAAATACTTCAGCCATTTAATACTTGAACCATTTACGATGATACATGACACTAATCACGGGTACTTGACCAGTAGCGTGGGATGACTATCTCGGAAGACTGCGTGCACGACGTGCGGGGGTTGCTCGCAGTGTCGAGGTGCGCAGATCGCGCGCGGTGCAGCTGGTACCATTAGCCGCGCTTCTAACCGTCTGACACGATGTTTGTTACCGGTGCCACACATTAATTGCCAAAATGTGAGGCACCCGTTACCTGGCACCTTACACAGATTCATCAGTACGTGACCCTAACCAATGAATCTGTATTTACTGGTCGAAGACACTGACCAGTAAATATTTCAGCCATTAAATACTTGAGCTATTTTGCCAAAATGTGAGGCACCCGTTACTTGGCACCTCACACCGATTCATCAGTACGTGACCCTAACCAATGAATCGGTATTTACTAGTCGAAGACATTGACCAGCAAATATTTCAGCCATTAAATACTTTCATCAAAGCCTACAATCACGTTAACATTGCTTTTAAGGGTGTCGGTTACCTGACATCCCTCCATAGCCTAGCCACATATTTTTATATTGGTAGTGTATTTATTGGTCCATGACCTTGACAAGTAGACACTGTTGCACTAATTGCTAAAATGTGAGGTACCCGTTACCTGGCACCTCACACCAATTCGTCAGTACGTGACCCTAATTAATCGGTATTTACTGGTCGACGACATTGACCAGCAAATATTTCAGCCACTAAATACTTTAGCTATTTGCGATGATACATGACACTAATCATCGGTACCTAGAATCACATTAACATTGCTGTTATCATAAAATCATATTCTTATTTTTTTTTACTTTAAGCATACTGTGTAATCAACGACAACCAATTTGATAATCGATTATTAGCCAGCCTCTAATAAGCCAGTTTATTTCTGTGAGTGTACAATATCCACGTTCATTTGTATGAATACATTAATTTATACGTCAATTTACAAATCGCCACAACCAGAATCTGAATCGGTTGGTACGGGTTCGTTGAAACGAATCCAACGATATGTTTTATCAATAGCTACTATAGCCGCAAACCTCTAACTAGACTTTGTGAAAGGCATATCCTCGACCACGAATCTATCGTTGGGGAGCACATTTTTAATTATGTAGGGACTTTTATTACATCTAGGTTCGAGCTTCTTTGACTGTTCTATACCTATCGCACCTCTTTAATACTCTAACCAAATCGCCTTCCTTCTAATTCATTCCCATCTTTCTATACCTATCCTACCGTTTTTTTTTTCACCTGTTGTGTCCTAATAAGGCCACCAGCGCTAGTCCTAATATTGTCTAAACTCTCCCTCACTTCAGGCGTAAAGTCATTTAGCAAAATACCCAACTGTATGTCTGGTAAATGTTCATCCCATAAGCCATTTGGCCCGTCTAGATTTATTGCTACATTCTTTCGGGGGTGTGGCGACACGTGCTTTATACCGCATGATTTAGTAAAAGTTTTAAATTGTATACTAATGAAGCTTGTCGTTTGGGCCATAATTAAACTGGTTGGTGCGACAAAGTAACTAAAATGCTCTCTGAATACTTGACGGGCCATTCCCTCGTCGAATGATAGGGCAGTAATCAAAATACCGTTCATATACATTAATGCGTAAGACGAAGCACAAGAACTGAAACAGATTTGCGCTAGTTAACCCGGATCACCCTTAATTCGCCGTATTTAATGCGCGTCTCTTCCACGAATAAGAGTGCGCAAATAAAATAAGACTCCACGCTTAAAACACCGGATTCCGACTTTATCATTTTGACAGAGGGTCCTTCCGTGAAAGTGTAGTCTTAATAGTACCGGGCAATAGATTAAAAGTCATCTACTACCAATCTCCACGTAATTTTCTACTACACTCCTGCACCTCGATCATGACATTCGCATTACCAAGTGGGCTATATGGTACGTTACCTATCCCCTTAATAAAGGCACCTCTCCTACCTTCCAGTCTAATGCTAAACGTTAAGTTTCACCGAGACGGACCAAAGTACCCTCATTTCCTAAGTCAACCAGATACTCAAATCAAATATACTTTATACAATTTAGGCCCTAAGATGGCGCTTATCTTTTTAACATACACATATATTATATATGTATATGTTACAATCAATTTTAGTGGGTGTACAGAAAGGAGTCAATTCCAGACATCACCATCGTTCACTTATCGATCCACTCTATAAAAGCCCTTTCGACACCAAAACCCGCTTAAAATGGCACTACTCATAGTCTAGCAAATCGGTAATATGTTTTGGGACTTTGTTATGCAAAAAATCTAACACTGTTACTGGTTTTACCGAGTCTAAAACATGGAACGACCAGTTTGTCAATTTCTAGTTTTTGCGAACATACTTTAAATTATCAAGAACGTATTGGGAAGCCAGATTTAAGACACCGAATTCTTGAAACTTAGCCTTTAATGATTCGCGAGGTCCCTTATTGTACATTACTCGAACTGCCCGTTTTTGCAATCAAAATTTAGTGTCTACCTCAGCTGCTGTCCCTCACAACAAAGCAGCACTTTTTGCAGTCTTCAAATTGTGCTTCTAATCTAACACCACGATCTTCTATATTGCTATGATACAGTCGACTGCACGTTTTCCCTCACATTTCACATTGATATAAGAGCAACTCCCTATGGCGTACCTTTTTGTGGAGCATTTTAGTTAGTTAAATGAGCATAATTATCCCTAGTTGGGGAAAAATCTTTTAACTGTAGTTTCCATTCTGGCCTAAAAAAATAGAAGCGTGGGAATACCGTGATACCAAGTTTTAGCTACCCCTGTTAATTTTGGTAAGGCGTAATGGACTATTTACTTATCGCTCCACCCTAGATCCGTGCAGATTAGTCAACTTTGTGAAGGCATGTATTAACCGTTTGTTCTTTGCATAAAAGGATCAAAATCCAGGCATTACACTATTTAAGACCTGATACCTATTGCGATCGCTTGTATTATACAAAGCCCTAAGAGCACAATCGAATATTTCAATGAACATATTGTTATTTCACTCGGGATTACGGCGACGTGTTACTTCACAGGACGGTGTGCGAAGGCGCAAAGTTCTGTGCCTAGGTGAATACCTCGATTATGCACGGCGCGTCACCTGCCATTCCAGAACACGTGATCGTGTCCTGGAGCGCCGATGACGACGATATCGTTAGCTCGCCCTTCTCATATAATGCAAACTGGAGCGGGACTGACCAATCGCCCGTGGCGATAGCCTTACCCTGGACCACCCGGACTGAAACCGACTGCGGAGACTGCCACAATTTTTTTCAGTCTCGAGCGCATACGCCCGCGACCATGGATACGGTTTCATGTTGTGTCACGAAATCTTTGTGGAGGCGCCAGCATTTTACGAGTTTGTGGAGGCGTCACCATTTTACGAGAATACCTTCATTTATCCACGTAGTCACAGACAAAACGTATATTACAAGAAAAAACACTACAATTAATACAGGATTTTTTTTCATTACCTACGGATATATTATTATTGCTTTAACAAAACAGCTTACTATAGTCAAAAGAGCTAAATTCGTCAACAAGCTGGGTCAGCACATCTAATAAACGCTTACACTTGTTATTTTGGCCTTAGCAATGTATCAAAAAAAATGTATGCTCGTAGTTACTACTTTAAACTTTAAAACCGTAGGTCTATACACAACAAAAATAAACTTGTTGTCTCATTTTTACTTCGATAATCACGACCTCACCTCATTTGAAATTCAAATAAAATATTCTTTAGAAGGATCCACGAGGGTAGATAAACATAACGAAATAAAATAATAAATTACACTTACGTTTTCTACGTATGTTCACCAAATACTTATGCGTATTTTAGATCTTGTTGTGGGCACTAAGTTGCTAATCCCGCTTCTGAGATGTAAACCGTGTTAGTTCATCAACCAGTAGCAGGGACTTTAAATACAAAAACACTTCACACAGTATTAACTATCAGTCTTATTACAGTACCGTTTTACTTACAACAGCCTAAAGGCGATATATTCCATGTGTTTGCTCTCGATCTTGAATAACGAATGCCCGACATACCTCTGAATGCCCGCTATTGTGATTTCATCCCCACCAATTTACTTGCTTATGATTGGTCGTTGTAGATTGACAGTATCTCGACCAATCATAAGAAGTACTTTAAATATAGAACTTTATAATAATCATTAGCAGTTATTTAACCAAAATGAAAATAATAATTGATATATTTAGACATTTATAACACTTGCTTATGATTGATCATTTAAGATTGACAGTATCTCGATCAATCATAAGAAGTACTTTAAATATAGAACTTTATAATAATCATTAGCAATTATTTAACCAACATGAAAATAATAATTGATATATTTAGACATTTATAACACTTGCTTATGATTGATCATTTAAGATTGACAGTATCTCGATCAATCATAAGAAGTACTCTAAATATAAAACATTGTTAGAATGCTTAGTAGTCATTTACCTAATATGAAAATAATAAGCGATATACATATTTAGATATTTATAACAATAGCGGCTTTGTTTCGTACTCTCACTGCATGCTGCTTAAACGTGAGGCGTCTATCTAACGTGACACCGAGATATTTGACCGTAAGGGCCCAAGGAATCTCGGTGTCATACAATTTAAGGGACTCTATATTGCTCGGACGCGGACGCTGAACCGGATCGAAAAAGATCGCAGCGCTTTTCTCGGGATTAACCTCTATACGCCATCGAAGAAACCATTCGCCGAGTTCCTCGATGGCCCTATTCATACGGATAGCTAAATGCGACGGCCGCCAATCGGAAGCGTAGATTACTGTATCGTCAGCGTAACAACCTACCTCGAACCCCGGGGACCGAGGTAGGTCACTGATGAACAGGTTGAAGAGGGAGGGCGCGAGGATGGACCCCTGGGGCACTCCTGAACGTATCGGGTGGGGGCGCTCAAGATTATTTAATATAACTTTATTTATAATTAATAACGTTTTCAAGGGTTTAAATCAATCTATATACAAATAAAATCGAAGTGGCTATCTTTACCTGGGATTTTGTGTTTATACTTTATATGTTACCACAATCTCATCTGATGTTAAATGATGATGTGGTCTAAGATGATAGTCAAACCTTAAAAGGAGACTGACTCTCAGGTGCAGCTGCCGGGACACGCCAACAGGTGCTTGGCGGCAGATTTTCAACTTGAGGGTGGTAGCTAGCCAGGCGGATTTAAAAAAAGCCCTACCACCATGCAATATATTATCATTTAATAATATCAAAGACAAAGTAAAGGGCTAATATCAAAGACAATTGAACCAATATGAATGAGACAGACAGAGCTGGCGGAACAGGATAGATGGCGAAATTCAGACAATTTTTATAATTTATATTTAGTCTACATGCCTTCTTCATATGAGCTAAGCAGTAGTGATGAAAATTTACAAAGGTAGCTTAATATCATCACGAGACGCTCGGCATATGTGAAAAATTTAAGTTAATATTGAAATGTGTAATTAAAATCGTATCAAGTATATTATGGTCGAATAGAAGCAGTATACGCGCTCACATACAAAATAATCGAGAGCGAAGACGTATGTAGATGGGGCATGACAGCCTAACAGAGAGTTACGCCGTTTGCCGTGACGGCATATGCAAATAGATGTTTCAATAAATAGTAAATAATAAAATCAACAAATGATAATATACGCGTGCATTGCAAATATTACATAAAAAATCATTTGTAAGATTGCGTTATATCCATGGTAAGTTATTAGTAGAAAACAGAAAGTCACGACAATCTAAATAAAAAAATTACAATAATTTTAAATCGTTACACTTGACGATATTTTGACATTTGTATTATAGTAGACAATTACGAAAGTTATCAACCTGTCTTCAAAACAGTTAGTATTTGTTTTTACAAAGTCCATCCATATAATTAAACTTGGTAATTAGTAGAATACACATATATTTAGAAGACAAATAAATCATAAATATAGAATAGAACTGACCGCAACTCTGCTTTAAATCACACGGTATAAATTTTTTTTACAACAAAACATGCATACCACCACGCGATGGCGAGTTATGTTCAAATGAATAGTAGAAAACCCGTCTCAATGATATGTGGCACTCCTTGGCAAGTAAATATTATTTTTTTTCGTCAAACTGATCAACGTTGTTTGCCTGACGAGCATCACACTTCACCAGTCTTTTGGGCGAGCAATTAAGGTACTCAGGCGCATGACAACCAGCTCACGAGTGCCAAAGTGAGCGAACCTGGACTTCTAATGCTACGTTGTCTATAATACAGTGAATAAGTGTAGAACTAACTAAGCCTACGTGGTAAATTAATCATAGATATATACGTCGGTAGGACATACATGAGTACCCTTATATGTACCACATAAACGCGTTCTCGTATTTGGGGTCTGATAATTGAACTAAGGCTAACTAACCCAAAAAAAGTTCCTTCGCAAAAACTATGTACTTAATTTGTGAGTACGTATGTACGGTGTAGTGTGATACGTTTAGTTAGTTAGTGAATGTTGTGTCACTGTATCCTGCTAGCAGCGACAATAAAATAATTAGAAGTCATCGATATCAAAATGATCAAAACAATTACTTTACCTCGTGTAAATGTGTAATTCTCTTGGCTTATTATAATAATCGGAAATAATTATATAACAAGGCGATTATATTTTTGGTCTAACACCAATATGAGAGAGAAACAAAAAACTCTCTGTGGATCTGCAAAAACGAATGTTATGTGTTATGTAATGCATAATTAAAAGATAAGCCAGACTGAATTTCTTGTCGGTTCTTCTTGTTCACTGGGTTGCTTGTCCGAACCGGTGATAGTTTTGACATTCATAGGCGCCTTCTCGGGACATAAATTGAATAAAGTATTTTTCATTTTGACATCAGTTTCATAGGCACTACTTTTTATATGAATTAATCGTGGGACGTGTTTTATTTACTTTATATTGTAACTTTATTTATAACACTTAACCTCTGTAAACTTTTATCGATTTTAGGTTACCTCTGTTACATTTTATCATTACTGATTAACTCTTATGAGTAAACGTAATAATACCAACCTAAATAATGCTCTCAAAGACCTCTATCAGACAGTAAGAATTTATTCGAATGTTTAGATTAAAAGGAATTTTCTTTTGTTTACCTTTTATTAACTTTCATGAACGTCTCAAACTAAACCCTTACTATGTGGACATCCATGACATTATAGCATTATATAGATAAGATTAAGAATGAGTATATTACGAGAAGTTTGAAAATAGCACCAGTGACAGAGAAGTTTAGGAGTAATAGGTTAGCATGGTATCATGGGCACATTATGAGAAAACGTGAAAGTCCTGAAACAAGAAAAGTTTTGAGTTTGAAAGTGGACAGATATAGGGATAGAGGAAGACCGATAAAGGTGTAGATGAATTATGTGAAAATTTATATATGTAGAAAAGGTGTGAATACAGATATGACGTCTGACAGGGGAGAGTGGAAAAGGAAAACATGTTGTATCGACCCTACTTAGGTGGGGTAAGGGTAAGATGATGGTGATAGCATTTATCAATTGTTGCTACATATTCAGATTTATGAGCTACAACATTTTCCAATTTTAATGTAAACGAACGCTGTATTTAGAATTATAGATTTCGACAATAATATAAAGATCAATTTGCTATACAGTAATCACATATTACTATTTACAAAACATGCGAAATAGAAATAAAAGAGTTATTAGGGAAATTCGTCAATGCTTGCTCTTTGTACGTAAACAATAGTTCGCATCAAACGAGCAGCGATGCGTTACGTAAGCGAACAATGAACAGTCAATCTACGCTTGAAAGGGCAATGTTAACTTACGTTTTAGTGTGAAAATGTTTTAAATAAATTTCAGAGGACAATTTCACAGTAGTTTTGTATAGTTTTGATAATAATGAAATATTATAGAACTATAGATGATAGAATATTTTCAAAGACCCGCTGGTTTTATTATTATTCTTGTACTGATAAGCGCCTATCTATATGTTTAAAGGCCTGGTAGTTTCGGCTACTTCGTGCCAATAAGGCCCTGATGAAATGCCATAAATCATAAGCAATTGATCAAATTAGAAACTTCCTCTATCTATAATTCTATATTCTATTATATAAATAAAATAATAGAGGTCTATGCGTGCATCAATAAAAATCTACTGGATAATTTCAGTTTTTTTTTTGTTTTAACTTCTTAGTTATTTGGTCCTTATCTAAAGAAATAATTTTCGGGATAGCTTAATTTAATATAATGTTATTAATGTCTTAATATATTACGATTATTATAAACACTACGTGTACAGCGATGTGTGTGGAGAAGTGGTGCCAGTGGTGTGGTGTTATTGTTGAGATAATAATAACACAGGTGAAGTCGCGATTAATTACTAGTTTATATATAAATGTACATATAAAAAGTGGGTATTGATATATCTAGGAGCTATAAACTTCGGCACTGTTTCAAAACCAATTACCTTGAAAACTGACACAGGTAAATGTCTTTTCACGAAGGCGGTTTTCATTCTATCATTTTACAATAGATCGCCAATAAATGATACTAAATTGTATTTTATTGTACATAAATAAATGTATACTCTGTCGACATCTATTCGTTTATAAGAAATCATAGTTCTAGACTAGAAATTTGATAACTCAATATTACATTATTAAACAAAAGTTGTACCGTATCTCTAGTATCTTTATGTAACGCAGATTCATAATTAATTTTTCTATTAAACTTTCTCGATTGTTTGAATCTAGAAACTTTATTCATTGGCTAAACTCCTCAAGTATATTCGTGGCGTACTCGTTAAAGTTCTAAACAATTATGTTTAAGCAAAACACGTCACGCGATATATAAAGTTCACTTTGTGTGGAGGGTTCTTTCAGGAGAACTTATGCTACAGTCTTTTAAATCATTCAAGGGTTATTTTTTTATTTCCAATTATTATCAATGCAGTTAGTTAAGCTTATTAAAGCTTATCAAATACCGTGTAGGCACGTTAAAAAATAACTTCAAGATTTAAACAGGTCTACCTTTTGCTCGCGGCTTCGCCCGTGTTAATGAATATTTCGCATATCATTCGGGAACACTAAGTACATTTTTTCTGGATGAATATTTTGATATGTATGCAAAATTTCATGATACAACCAATCAAGGCGTTAAAACGTTACAAACAAGCAAATATGCTTTTGCATACACAATGTTAGTTATGATTGTAAACTCGAATTGATGTTGAAATATAGATTTGAAACATATTTCGGCATATTTAATTACATATGTTATTTTATAGAGGCAGTTATAACATTCGTAATTAAAAAGAAAAAACTTGCGATAGTTACGAGACAAAATACTTTGTCTTTACATGTCTTATACAAAACTAGCGGGACCGGCAGACATTGTCCTGCCCTGATAATAAAAATCCAAGAATCATACCTCAGCACCATCTACCAGGTCCAATTGTGAATCTAAACCATTATTGAATCCATCTGAAGACACACACCGAATTTCATAAAAATCTCTCCAACCGTTTAGGAGGAGTTCAGTCACATACACACACACAAAAGATTTATATACCTATATAAAGAGAAGAAACATTTAACCGCAATCTCATCTGATGTTAAATAACGACGTAATCTAACATTGTGAACGAACTATACCTAGAGAGGGGTTTTGCTCTAAAATTCAGCTTCCGAAATTCATTTACACATGTTGCTCGGCGGTAAATTTTCAACTTCACGGTAGTACATATCCATATAGGCTTAGAAGAAACTACCATCATGCTATGGATTCATCACGATGTTTTCCTTCACTGAAAAAATCACTAGACTAAATTTTATTGATGGCAGGTGTTTTCTTTTTTAAATGCTATTTATTAACAAATTGATTCAAGTTTTTCATTATACTTCTCACAAAAGTAATACCATTTAACACGATTTATAATTAACAAGAAACTAATTTAGACCCTTCAGCTCTATTATTAATCCAAAATATTACGTTTCTATAGGCTTCTATTGTGTTTAAGTTCATTCGAACAAAGGTCTAGATGATCCTGAAACTTCCTAATATAACCCTTTCAAAACTTCCACGGTCTTACTTAAGTACATTTATTTTTACCTATTCGTGATCGATTCGTGATATATAACGAAGAAAATGAGTCCAAATCTTCCCTTTAAGGTAGGCGTTCACATTTTCGCATCGTAAGTATCGGACGCATCGCATCAAATGGATTTTTTTTTTAAATGCGTACACAGAGTATCAGGAGCGATCGGATTTACCGACGCCACTTTCATTCGGATTTTCGTAATGAGATGTAGTGAGTAGTAAGTGTTCGGTGGAATGTGCAAGGTAATGGAGGAAATGCGAGCGAGCTCGTGGAGTCCATCCTCTGATCGGCATTCCGTGTGTTGTCATCGGCACGCATCGTAAAAGTAGCCCCTCGGAGCATCGGCATCGGCTTTGTCGACGGGTAGATTCATGTGATCCGCACGATGTGGATCAGAGGACACACTTCTGTGACTTACTATATGATGCGAAAACATGAACGCCTACCTTTACTATACGACCACGTAATGAAATAACCGCACCTGAACAACGAAATGTCAATTCTATCAATATTATTTAAGATCTTACTGTTCTTACTTCTCAGTCGTTCACTGATTTTTTTTTATGTAGAGATTTTTCAAACCAAATTTTACACTTCTCCGTTCAATTTTTGAGACATTTTCTTTTAAAAAAACCTTGTCTTGACAATTACAAGCACAACAAAAATAGAATTGGTTAAACAAGTGTAGCGGTTATGAAGTGATGTGTGCATATAATAACATTCAGCAATTGGTTTTTATTTTTATAAATTTCGTAAAGAAATACAATAAAAGCTTTTATTATAATAAAAATACATAGTGGTAAAGAATATCTTAACGTAAAGCCCTTATGTACTAGTTCTGATAAATAATATTAGGACGTGCCTTCCCGTTAATGACCTTAAAACTTGAAAAGTATTAAACCGATTTGCATATATTTTTTTAATCATAATTGTATTGTCTGACCAAATCTTAGTATATATTTTGCTATAATACGTATATATGATACAAGTTATGAGATGAAAAGAAAAATAAGTAAACACGATATTATTACCAGCAGATTATATTGCTTCTTATTAGAACCATTTATTATTTACCAAGAGACTATTCTTTGGACGTAGAAATGCAAATAAAAATAAGTTTGTCAAATTAAATAATGTTGGTCATGACTCTATATAAAATAAACCAAATAATGTACAAAAAGTAAAGAAAATTCCTTAATAATAACTTGGTTAGTCACACGAGCGAAAAAACGGGCACAATTAGTTTTGAAAAAATATTTTAATAAAAACCCCTTGAAATGAGACGTACATATAATTTAAATAGATTAAATGATATAATACAGATTACCTAAACATAAATAATTATTTCAATTAAATTACACTATTAATTCAAATATTAACAAACGAAATTGAAAATTGCCTCGTCATCACTTCGACGACGCCTTTAAACTCTCGACACTCAACAATTAATGCCACAATAAATAAATTACCCGTTTGAAAACGGGATACTTTGTAGAATTCCAATAAAATATTATAAACATTTCTTGTATGTAGAAAACTGTTCATTTTAGATCTAAATCTAATTATAAATGATTATTAGAGAATTATCTACAAAAAAAGCAACACGTCTCATTAGAGTATCGTAATATTATACTCCAAAATACATTACAAAAAATATTACCCATTAACATAGTATAAATCGTAATTTTCTTTTAAATTGATTTTTAGTGTTTTATATAACTCTCACATTTAAAGTAATATTTTTATGTTTTATAGGCTTTAGCGTTCGACCACAATCTCTAAAAATGTTAAATATTGATCTGGTCATAAACCATCTAAACCTAGATGGACTTGTTTACAAGTGCCGCTACCGGTACAGCTTATAGGTGCTTGACGTCATATTTTCAACTTCAAGGTGGTAACTAGTTGTACGGGTTTGTAATCAAACGCCAAAACTCAATAGAATTAATCTTAATATATCTAGTATTTATATTATTTAAGATCATATTTGTCTATCTCCTATTTTTAGAAGCGTATAGTACATATAAACCTTAATTTTAGAAAAGTATGACTAAAAGTATAATATATACTTATTGATGACGCAATACGAAACGCAGCTCAAACTGGTTAATGCAATTGTTATATCAAATACTCATATGTTAAAAGTAAAAGTTTCTATAGCAAGACACAAAAACTGCCGAAAACACAGTGTCACTCTATTTTCCGTTTGCACAAAATCTCTGACACCATATTAAAAGAATAAGCGATGATAATACAAATAAAGGTCGTGATCATAAATACAATTATATTAAAATATAACTATGACTAAGGCATTTTAAAGTAAGAGGGTTAAGAAAAAGTAAACTATAATAATGTGCGTCCTCTCGTGTCCGCCCGTAAAACCATAGTAGCTATCAAACAGAAACAAATTGCAACGAGAAAAGTTAACGGAACAAAGTCTGCGACATCTTTTGTTAAGGCTACGTCACCGTCCATTGTCGACAAGCGGAGCGCAACAGGTACTGGCAGATCTGTAAGCGTTCTGAATCTGACAATAATGGGTATTATCTCAACGAGTAAAAGATATATATAAATAATTTTCCAAGAAAAATTTGCAGAATTAATAAATTTAATAAACAATAAATTAAGCTAGCACAGGCTTTACGATCTGTTAACTTTTTCTTCTTACTCTTGTCCCACCTAACATGTTTCCCTTTTCCACTCTCCTCTGTCAGATGGCATCTCAGTATTCACCTCGTTAATACACATATCCTTTTTCACAGAATCTATCCATAGATTTTTTGATCTTCCTCTTGATCTTTTGATCTTTACTCCTATATCTTTCCACTTTCATACTCCAAACTACAAACTGTTAAAATATCCAATAAATACATTTCTGATAATGTCATCAAGCTACTATACAGTTACAAATTGAAAAGAAAAGTACAAATAATAATCCTTATAATAATTTAACGTAATTTTTTCTATGCAATAATATTTGATATAAGCTACTCATACTTGAATCTCTTTAATCTTCTGATGCTGAATAATTTAGTTGCTTAAATTTTATACAATCTAAAGTACTTGTTCCGTAATAAAAGGAACAAATTTCGAATTCTAATATCAGTTTATTGTTTTTTCTTTGTTACGTGTCCATTCTTAATACTATTTGATATTGAAATAACTTTTATTTCCTACGACTATTTATAGTATTTATATTTATAAATCAAACAGCTGCTATGAATGTTTATAGAAATGACTATTACTTAACCTAATTACTAGGTAACTCAGAAGATTGATTACATAATGTGGTTTGCGACGTAGCAAGTTGAATACACATTTGCCGACTGCGCAAAGCGTATGCAAACAGAAATATGTAGTCAGTCATAGCAAGGAAATTGTAAATAAATTTAGCATCGCTACTGTGTATTTAGTAGTAAAATATAACATAATGATTTATTCATACAAAATAATATTTATGAAATCAGAATGGTCAGAACATATCTTCTAGTTCATGGTGGGAGCTCAGTCTTTCGTGAAGTACTTTTTATATTTTATATATAAACTTATTAGACAATATATTATGTAATATTAACCATTTCCCACACCTTCGCATGCGTATTCTGAGCAGTACCTAACTATATTCGTCTCTTTATTTTAAATATCACTACATGTTATAAAACAATGTCGTCCGCCACATCTATCTGTCTGTCTGGATGCTCGAGATAAACTCAAAAACTACTCAACGGATTGTAATGCGGTCTTCACCAATAGATAGAGTAATTTACGGGAAAGGTTTAAGTATATAATTTATCAATGTTTTTTAGCAAATTGTTAGAAATGTTGGAAAAAGTCAAATCGCTTGGGAGCTTTCATCGAAAACGTTACCTAATTCTTTTGAGACGTAACAAAATAATGAATAGTGAGATATTCCTTTTTTTCACCACCTTAAGAGGTTGAAATTTCAAACATCATTCCTTAATCCTTACCTACAGTGTAAAAGGAACCCGTATGCAACTTTTCAGTAGTACCTAGTAGTCATATGTTAGGCAGTCAATTAGATATACTTTATTTTGTCCTTCATTACGCCTTAACTACTTAAGTGATCATCATATCACAGGTACAGAAATGGGCATAGCGTCATCCATCCATCCAAGAAAATAGATTTTTGTAGGTGGTAGAGCTACGCTGAAGCTATTACTGGTTTCAGCATGAATGGGTCGGCTCGCCCGGGTAGTACCACCCTCTCACAGAAAACCGACATGAAGTAACAGTGCTTGCACTGTCGCGTTTCGTTTGGCCAGTGAGAGCGCCGGAGGCCCACATATTTAAAAAACCGACAACGCACTTGCGACTCCCCTGGTGTTGCTAGTGTCTATGGACGGCGGTGATCACTTACCATCAGGTAACCCACCTGTTCGTTTGCCCCCTATAATATAAAAAAAAAAATTGTTTCTGAAGGATAGACATATCTAAATTCACACAAGTGAAAAGAAAAGTTAGTATAATTATGAACTAAATTCGTTCGATATAAGCTAAATTCTTATAGCATGTTCAAATACGTAGTAATGTTTGTTTTTATAATGTATATGTAATGTTATAACACTATGACATTCTATTATATTATTCTACAATCTAGCTCTTTAATATGGCCTTTTTCATTGTTCATAATCGTCCTAGACTATTTAATGAATAAAACAATTGTTCTTGATTATTATTATTAAAATAAAAACCGTCGAGTAATTTAACTTTATTCAAACGATGTCACAAAATCAACACCGTCTGACTGCATAGAACATATGCAAACAAAACCATTTACCCAGTTAACGCCCGTGACGTTAGTTAACAGAATTGAAACGCGGAGGTTTGGCGTCGAGATCGCTACGTAGCAAAACTTTATATGCCTTCTCTACGTAGCTACAGTGTAATTAATTTTCGTTGCTGATATTTTAAAGTTTTAAATTGCATTAAAAGTATACTGGTCGTTTAGTAGTCAACATTTAACCGACATTCGTTTTTAAGTTTCAGTGTTATTAAGTTTTTATTTAACGAACAATGTAGATTAGTAGTAACAACAAAAAAAAACAAATGATTAAAATCTTGTCTATTTCTCTTTGTTTTCAATAATCTCCGAAACAGTGGGACCGATTTAGGCGGAACTTTCACTGGCAGATAGCTGATGTTTTGATGAGTAACATGGGGTAATTTTACTTTAGAAAAAAAATAGGGTTCCATGCACATATAATAAACTAAAGTAGCACACGCACGTTTACATTGCACAATTTTTTTTGGTAAATTTCACACGGGCAAGATCAATCGTATCAGATATTTATATGTATTAGTTGGTATACACGGTTTTTGAAAATGACTTATTATTTCATGTGAACTACTTTATCTGGAATGATTATGAGTTATATTTTATCATTGCTGCTCAACTTCTATAGAAAATCGTAATGATACGTAGTCTAGATAATACTATGAATAACCCTCTTATTACACTGTAAAAGTCCCGTCAAAATCGATTCTGGACACACAACAGACACTTTAATTTTGTTTATAGCAGCTATAAATAATAAACTGTATGCATTATTAAAATTTACATATACAATCTATATCACATTTTAATCAATAATTGAGTAATGTTAATATTCATATTGTGGGAAGAAGTGCTATTTTTAGTTAATTTCTTAAAAGCGACATTAACAACATAACTAATATATCTCCTTCAATGTATACATAATTAGTTATAATTGCTTATAAACGCAGTTATGTTGTTGTGATTAAATTAGTTTATATGGTCTGAACGAATGAATTATCCAATGTGAAATCTTATATCCAAGGTTTGTTTTTTTTTTTGTAAATAGACATACAGTTTAATGTAATGTAAATAAATAAAATGTAATGTAATAAAATCAGGGTATTCTTAAAAAAACATTGGCTACATCTACAATTGCGAATACCAAAATTGTATGTATTATGGAACTATTCAAAAAATATAATTATTAAGTTTTGTGTTTGAAAGTGAAGGGATATAGCTGTAAAGGAAAACCGAAAAAGGTGTGGATGGACTGTGTGAGAAATTATATGTGTATAAAAGGTAAATACTGAGATGACATCTAACAGGGGATAGTGGAAAAGGAAAACATGTTGTACCGAACCTACTTAGGTGGGATAAGAGTAAGATGATGATGATGGAAATATTATTGTCATTAGTGATGAGCCAATTTTGTAAGTAATAAGATTAGTTCTTCTCGATGAATAGGTTATTTCCCAGCCGGTGGTAGTTTTGACGTTCATAAGCGTCCTTCTCATGCTCAAAATTGAATAAAGTATTTTGATTTTCAGTGTATGCATATAGAGAGTCTATACATGTCATTGTCCGTAAATCCCTAAATGAAGTTTAATAAATACCCTGCAAAGTTATACAAAATGAAATACGATATGAGGCCCCATTCGAATATAAGAGATAAGGTGTTTCGAATAATATATGAGGCACTCAATCCTGCCCGCCTATACGCGGTATGCCTTACTGAATAATAAGCGAGGGAGTTAAAAAGTGGGTAAAGGGTCGTCACTCGGCACGCACTTCTTTGTCTTTCGGGATCAGTCGTTTTACGTATCCAGTTACCTGTAAAATTTTCCGTTAAGTATATTAACAGGCCGATACGATGACAATTTTTGATTAACCTATTTTCAAGGGGAAATAAATTCAATTGATGACTTTTTCTTAATTTTAGTTAATGTAAAAAAATGTGACGTTTGATAGCAAAAATTCAACACTTCAAATATTTATATCAATGTAAAATTTCTAAAACGAAGTTTATTGGATAGATATATATAGACAGATAAATAGAATACTATTAAAATGAACTTAAGGGGTATCCCTTAGCACTTAAAAAAATATTTAAAAAAGGTTGTTAATGGCAAAAATTTTAAATGAGTCTGATAAATACGCTAAAAAACTATCAACATTTCTGGTAACTTCAACTTTACCCTTCAATAACTTCTGGACGAGTAGATACATCAAAATATAGACCTTTTTTGTATATCATTTTAGTTTCTACAAGAATATGCCCTTTTCTTACGGGTCAGATAAGTCATTCAGTAGTTACAAAATACTAAAAGTTGATTTTTTCCCATGTTAATCCCATGGAAAATACAAAATCGCAATGTGTATTTAATCAATATAAATCAAATAGAAATTAAATAAATAGAAGACCCTTTAATATTAAAATGAAGAGCTGATGTTTCAACAATGTATTTTTTTTATACTGAACAATATTGTCAGGGTACTTTCAAAAAATGGTAGTCTATTTTCTTTTATACAGCCTATTTATTTAAACTTTGCTGTTCGGTTTATATCGCTAACATTACCATAACTATTGACATTAATCGCCAAAAACAAACAATGTTATTACCGACCTTAAACGTAAGATCATTTTTCAATATCGCTATGACCAAACATTGTACATGATTATTGAGGAGCGAATACGGCACACATTTCTGTATATCACTTACACCCTTTTAAGACTGAGTGAAAATAACTGAAGCGAAGGGGTTTAAAGGATATTAATGGCATCAAAGGGACATTGATTAAAATATACGATTATAGTACAACGAATTAAGTTAACCACATAAAAGGCGGTATTTTCTGTACAAATATATGGTGGTTTATAAAATTACCATAGTAGTTATTTCATTCCTCCTATTGAATAAACAGATTTTATTTTTACGTTTTTTTAAAACTTTTTTATTTTTAAGCATTTAAGTTACTAATTTCTCAATGTATTTATTTACTCAATTTTAAGAGCTAGGCTAAGCAAACTGACTACACAAAGTAGAATAAACTTTAGAAGACACCGAGCCCTTTGATTCGAAATTAACAATATTATATACTAGGCCGATCACACAATTCTGTAATCTTATGTCAATTGAATCTGACAATTAAGTAAATGTACCTAGAATTTAACAAATTCAATGTCACCACTCTCATCAATGGAATTTAAAAGAATGACATTCCTTTTACCACTGAAATTAATTATAATATGGGTTTCTACTTCAGTTATAATTTTATTGACGATTGAAAAATCCATTCATTAATTATATATGTTAACCTGTTTGAAACATCGAACTAGAAAAAGATGGAGTAGGTATTTAAAACACCAAGACTTAGAACAGCTGACAATTGTGCTTGTGAAATATATCTAAATCAAAAATACTATAATAGAAATATTACGCAGTTATAATTTTATTGACGATTGAAAAATCCATTCATATATTATATATGTTAACCTGTTTGAAACATCGAACTAGAAAAAGATGGAGTAGGTATTTAAAACACCAAGATTTAGAACAGCTGACAATTGTGCTTGTGAAATATATCTAAATCAAAAATACTATAATAGAAATATTACGGCTATTAAATAATTTGAATTAGCAAATTTGAAGCCGGCATTTACCAACTTTTGTTATTTCGTCCACTTTATCGAAAACGCGTTTTTTTAACGATACAAGTGTTGTATTCAGTCATTCTAATTTTAACTAGTATTATAAATATGGTAAGTTTGTTTTTTGTCAAAAATGATATTTTCAAACAATATTATAATAACGGCAGCTCGCAGTTCATTGCATTAAGACTACGAAGTACTACATTCACATATTCTCAAAAGTAGTCCGGTGAAACTACCAACAGAGGCCTTCCCAGGTCAACAGTGTAGTCACTACCTAAAAAAAACATTCCCGGATCATACAAAACTACGTTCTGATAGTGACACCGAAACACTCTCCGTTAAACATCATGACTAGTACAACAACGCTACGAAGTCTCTCAGAAAAGAAAAAGAAGCCCCTACATTCAAGTGATCTTAGTCCGTCGCCTTTAGGTACTTTCGAGTCGTGCTTATTCATCGGTTCACGTAAGGCGCTAATACACGATCGGATAACAGCGCTTCATTCCGATGACGCGATGGCAACAGGTGACAGCTCTTCATTTTTCAAACTTCCCAACGTTATCAAGAGGACTCGCTCCCAATACCCACAGATGGAGGCTTACATAATGGAGGACTCTTTCGAATTGAGATTTTTCTCGGAGCCAAGCGATCTTTTCATCGAGATTAACGAGAAATATTCCTTCGCGCTCCAGTAATTATGAACAAAAAATATACACCGACTATTATTGTAAGGACTAATGATTATTGCAAAATGTACAATTTATCATGACCTTCTATATGAATTCGTAGATTTACATAAAAGCAATCGCGATTATTAACAAGTTAATAACAATTTGAATATCATAAATACGTGAATAATCGATAGCTTAAATATATTATCATCGAAAAGCCAATAATATCAGGGGAAAGGTTTTTAGATAATTACATAGGTATATATAAAGTTGAACAAGACAGAGATTCTAACATAAGATTCTAATATTTAAAGCAGTTATTATTACAATATCTAATACATTGTTCTTAGGTTAACAGATTATTGAAGACATTAACATTCTACTATTAGTTATACTTTATTATTGACAATGAAATGTCCGATGATATCACAACGTGAGAATAAGCAATAATCATGTAACAACCAATACGTGTGAAAGAGAAAGCAGTCCACGTTCCTCACACATGAAATCACAATACGAACAGAGTATTAATTTGATTATTCTATCATTATCAGAAATTATGATATAATATGAAATAGCAATTAATCAGCAGCAGAATAATTGACAACTGTTTATAACAACAGTTGTTGTACGATAACACATTAGGATAATTAATTATTGTCATGTAGTCGTTATTGTCATATATACCGAATATTATCATTTCTTTTTTGTAACGATATACCGCGAACAGATGAATAAAACCTGATATTTCATACACTACTTTACCATATCAACAAATTCTATGATAAACTTGAATCTATATTCTATGACAATAAAATGTTTACCAAGTAACAAATAGTGTCCTAAATCTCAATAAGTTACAACTGTGTATATAACCAAAATAGGTCTGTGCGACGTTAGTATTCGTGCGGTAACGGTAATTATAGCCCCAAATAATATTTTTAATAAGAAATGAAAGAAAAATTTATTATAAGGAATTTTAATATACGTACAGTATTACAATACACTGTTTCATAAACAATTATAAAATCTCAAATGGTTAAAATTTTTCCCAGCTTAACTCACATGATATAATCAAAGGGCGCAGCACTATTATTCAGCTTTTTGTGACAATTCAACACGGTAGAGTGGACGACAAAAAGAGCCTCTTTACTATGCGAGTTAACGACAAACTGGAAAGCGCTGAAAAAGCCCGTATTCCGGCTTACCACTTGACACGTCGCCGAGTTATTCGTACTTTAAACATAATTAAGTAATTATGCTTAGTATTGGTAACTAAGTGATCAAAATTCGATATTAATAAGGTCTACAAAGTTTTTTTCACGTGCTAATAATACGTAAATATTATCTGTATTCTTTTTTTTTCTAAATAGTACAAATGGTATTGAATATTGTCTAAATATTCTAGAATAGCTGACAATTATTTTCTCAAAACTCAAAAAGTACAGACACGTTCGATTTACATTCTTATTACATGTATAGAAGATATAGATACGTTCCTTGTGAATATAATACTACGTAAGATTTGAAGCAATGATATCTCAGAAAATAATCAAGCATATTATCGAGCAATATACATTTTCTGTGTTTTTTAGGTTTATTTCGAATTATAATTTTCATAAAGTTACCTTGATTCTAATGTCTTAATTACGCTTTGAATTAATGAATACTTTTTGGTTTATGCATTAGGGAGCTTGCATTTTCTTCCAGCGGTACCGTGGAGAAAAAAGACTGCAGGCGGTGCAAATAAAAGAAAGGATAACATAAAAAGAATAAATTATGTGAAGTATATATGAATGAATATTATAAACCCTCGGCTGATTGTTTAAGACTCGCATCTCAAAATGGCGAATTATGTTTTCAATTATTTTTTAATTTCACTACATCGTACATTGTAAATTTCATGGTTTAGTAAAAAAAAATTCGTACAAATGAAAAAATAATTTAATAATGCATTTTACATGAAAATTATTATTTTATAATTCATCAATTGTCATTTTTCAAAACTTTGTAATAAATCAGGTATTTTTTAAGCGTATGCTGCCAACAGTCTATTGACCTATGCCTCATGAGGTCTACATTCGTTTGTATGGAACTGAAATATTTATGGTTTTGGACAGTCCTAGGGGTTAATATTGTATTTACAGTTGTTAAATTTGAATATTAGTGTTATGTACTCGTATACGCGTGTATCGTCACGAAGTTTTGTCTATGCTCGCAATAACTTTAGGTGTGGGCACACATTTCCGTCGTGTATTACAAACTATCTGACTGTATGACGATAGATGCAGCACGATAGCGTGGCTCACGGTTTTTACACACATCAAAGTAACTTGGAAGCCCTAATTTTGAGTTATTATTGAAGTGATAAAAGGGTGTGACCATTGTTAGTTTTTAGCCTGACACTTTACATTACAAATATACAAGATATAAATTCAGATTGTTTCATTAATCACTGTATTTTGTATTCCGTTCCACGTGGACGAAGTCGCGGGCACAGCTAGTATGTAAATAAAATTAAAGTATCTGTAGTTTGTCGAGAACCTCGACAAGAATCAACTGATTATGAGTAAATGAAGGAACAAAATCGTTTTCACGAAAATAAAATGCAATTAAGAATTACCTTAACACTATTGTTTCATTTCACGTTTCGTTGTTCCAAATAAAACGGAAAATACCTTTTGTTATTTAAATTACGAAGTTAATAAAACATACTGACAAACTTCATTCTGCTCTCCCAGTTCCATTGAACAAGCGATAAATATTTAACTCGATAACGTGACAAATGAACATGCATTCTGTTGGTGAAATGTTATTTTTACGAATATTAAATATGTTAATCACGTAGATTAAATTAACATTCCACCTCAGTATACACATTATACGTGATCCCTAACAAACAGTGCTTAACCAATCTCCAGCAGGTAAACCTTTTGTAAAGCGCATATAATATCCACGCACACACACTTCGGTTTCACGAATGTAATTAATAACTTTGTTAATTTCCACGGTCCCTTTGTATTCGTTATTTATAAGCATTTGTAGCAGTAACTTTTCCTTCACAGATTATGTATATTTCCATTATAAGTATGTACATTATTACCTTTTAAAAGAGACAAGTTTACTTACCTTTAACTTTCTACCTCCTCTTTTAATCTTCGCTTTAAGATCTGTAAAGAAGATTAAATATTAATAAAGACTCAAAGACCTCTTAATTTTGTCTGGTAAATTATTTTTAGTGAATGAAGTACAAAATTCATTTACTTAGTAACTATCCCTCAATGAAACACTTATGTAATTAAACCACGTCTATTTTTATACTTGTGGTTAATTTGTGAGTATACACATATGTAAATAACATTCTACTACATCATATGATTATAAAATGTCTATAAATTAATATATTTAGTATATTATATTTTTTTCTAAGAAGTCCATAAACAACTTAGGATTACAGTTCATCTAATTTCGTCTCTTATTTAAATGGGCGACGTTTATTGTCACAAATATGTATCTCACTTTATTATAATAAGCTGTAAATATTCTAAAGAACTTTTACCAATTTTTTGAAAATAAAATACAGTAAACGTTACTCACTGACAATATAGCTTTTTATAGATTAAAGAATTTTTAAGATTGATTTAGTGTTTTTTGAGTTTATCCATTACAAATAAAAAAAATCAACACCTTTCTCTTTATAATAGTAGCTTAGTTTATTAAGTTTTACTTCTAAACCTTTTTAATATTATCTTAAAAATAATCTAATTATAATTAATAGTGCGTAACTTATTAATATGATAATTAACTATAAAAACATACACATAAAGAGTACAATATTACTACAGACCTAGTCAATCCTGGTCTCTCCGTATGTACCCGTAAATTCAGGCTTGCGCCTAATATGTTCAAGAATTGAATACAGAACAAAGATAAAATATTATTAAAGGAATCTAAAGTTGGTAATTTAAGTTGTTTCGATGTTATACATATAATACGACACGTCTTTATATCTAAATTTGTGTTCTACTCAATTATAATGACTGTACTACAAACGCCTGAGTATTTTAAATGATTATCTTTGAAAGATAACTCACCAATACAAGTAATTATACTAGTTGGCTTATTTAAAACTAACAACTAATCCTGGTTTCAATAGAGAGCAGTGCTGTAATGCAATGATAAGTGTGAAAACGATATGATATATTATATTTTATATTTTTAACGTAAGAATATTCACGCAAAGTAGTGTTTTCATAAACTCTCGTACTTTCGATGGACAGTAATAAAAAATCTTATACGCGTGTTGTTAACTATTCACATACCGTAATTACCTACTCATATGTATTAGCATACGTAACGTAATTCAGTCACGCAATCATCTATTTTCACACATGTACCTGACTGTGGAATCCGTTTTTCAAAGTTTTATGACCCGTTAATATTTTAATTAAAGTAACGGTGTCCGCGATTCCGCACGCATCTCATATTACCTGTTGTAATAATTTTTAGATGTAATAAAACTGGCTAGTTATAGCAAAATGTATTTTATACAAATATTCACCGTATCTATATATATATATATGTCGAAGCGATGGTGGCTCAGTTGCTAGCTTGTTCTGACATCGCGTTGATCGACGTAGGTTAGACTCCTTGCGACTGAGTGTGCGCTATGGTGAAGGAAAACGTCGTGACGAAGCCATAGCATTCGCATTTCTTAGTCCGCCTAGTGGGAAATATATAACACCATACATCTATTTGTGTACCCGGCGCTGCACTTGAGAGTCAATCTCTTAAGTTTAGTATATTTTCCACTTTAGACTACATCGTCATTTAACATCAGATATAATTGTAGTCAAACGCTAACACCTATAAAGTATAATACAGGTACATATTCACTCCGTTCAAATATCCACAACTACCGATGTAAATAACAGTTGTTTGTTGTTCTTTTCTACTAACTTAAACAATAAGGTTTGTAAGTAACAAAGTTTGTTTGTTGTTCTCTAGCATTTAAAACCTTTTATTAAATTCCAAACGATAAATAACTACATATTATGCTTGTATTTTTAAATAAAAGCTATTTAATTTTATCAGGAACGAATTTTATATTTGTTGGATATAATTAATAGTTCTATATATTTACAAAGCTCTGCGATATATTCTCTGTTGATATAACACGCAATAAGTAGTAAAGTTTTACTAGTCTTACAGATATATAATCTATGTTTGCATATCAATTTAAGTTTGATAGAATCCAATACAGTTTGACCGATGGATGAAAGTTAACACAGCTAAGTGTTTTTTACTGAAGAAGATTTTAATTTATCTTTATTTCTATAATCCGCCCATAGATGGCGCTGTAGCACATCCACTTATTTACCATTTAACCAATCGTCATGTACATTAATATGCGTAGATTTTTGTATACGGAGATTATTTATACAAAATCCGTTTTGCTAATTACAACATATAGTATAATTCAATTAATAACATTATCCGCGTTACATATTATCTCAAAATTTTGAATGAAGTTTGTAACAAATATGACTTATGCCCCTTTAGAAACGACCAGGCAGGGCATAGGCTGCCCGTCGTTTCTGCTAATTACCAGCAACATTTATCTTTATGTCCCCATAGCTTATTCACTCCTTCAACGGTATGAGCGATAGTGATTTTGATATCTTCAATACTACCATAAATAAGAGTGCGTCTTTAAATAGCAAGTTTTTTAATTATGGTGGTTATAAACAACAATATACTTTTAATATCAATTTATTTACTATTATAAGATTCAATTACTTCCCAATAATGCAGGTGGTTTTACTTTTTTACTTATCGGCGAGGACTAGTAATAAATACTCGTATATATACCTAATAATAGCAACAAATTAAAAAAAACTGTGTAAAGATAAGCGGAAATAAGTAACATTTATCGAAACTGTTTCGCCATTAGTGACGTTATTTAATAACTGAGGAGGGGCGATAATCAATTACTGAACTTATAGTATTTTTATTTTTATTTTGTGTGAAAATAAAATATTAACCGTGTCTATTTCGTTCTATGTCTTAGTAATGAAATACTGTAGTAATGTTTATTTTTGTTATAAAATACCCTGGTTTTTAGATGATGCTGAAGTCCAGTTCAATTATTATTTTTTTTCGAACTGACATACCCTGTTGGCTCTTTTGGCCTCTACAGATTCACCAGGACTACCTCCATTTACTTGTATACTTTTCTCTTGTACTTAAGTCGCTTAAAATTACAATGACTTTGATAGAGTTAACCGATTTTAACTGAAACAAAGGCTAAATGTCGCTCGAGAATATGCTCGATGATTTTCTTGCTAATGGCATATGTTTAACTCATGTATATAGTAATGAACATAGAAGCCGACAGTGTCTTACGATCGGCCGAAGGGGACTGATGCAGTAAGTGTCGGGCGTGTGCATCGCAATTCGTGTATGTCAGCAAATTACTATACACTGCGCTATTCTGTGTCCCTACACTGTGATGAAATTGCATAATATCATTAATTAAATAGCTTTAAAATAAATTAATGTACTTCCAAATATTCTATATTATAGTAATGTGTGAATACCCCGTATAATATAATCTATAAATATTACATATGTTCGGGTCTCACTCTCCGAGCTCAATAGCTTATTTTCATATTAATGTATGTGGACGCAAACATGCTGGTACGTTGGCGCCCTAATTTGGGGACAGACAATTTAGGCTATAAATTTTTAATCTCACCGTGTTACTGTGTACAGGTTTATACACTTCATAATAATAAAGGAACCCTTCATTTATCATAGAAAGATTAAAACTATTTTTAAATACATTAATATTTATAACGTTATTTGTAACTTGATGAATATTACAAAAAAAAAAGAAATATATATTTTGAAAGTAATGTTATTTATTCATTTGGTTTCATAATACCCATGTATGTGCTGATTACTTTTACAGTAGCGAGCTTTGATCTTCGATGCGCGTAAGTATATCTCCCAGATCACCAAAGATGGTATAAACAGTAATTAAGTCACCAAAATTATTCTCAGAAGATACAAAAGAGACGTGTTTATAAAAATCCACAGTTTTTCTTGTAATCAAGTAACGCTTCAACAATACGATGGTAACTTATTTCATCAATAGCGTCCCAATCTCTGATTATGTAAACAGGGTTGTATAAGTAAATGAGGACGTAGAAAAAGTACTACCGGCACATAGAACCGCCTATACTGAAATAAATTCAGAAGAAAATCCCTAAAAAGGACCCTCAAATCTAAAGGCCGTCCGGCCGAATATAAGGCAGTAATTGAAACCGCAAAATATGCAAATGATGACGGAGCACGTAGCGTAAGCAACTTTTTGATAGCATGTTATTATTTTACCTTGTTTGTATTATGTTTGTAAATATAATAAAGAGTTTGTGAATGTGGCCTTCATAAGCATGAGTTGAATTATTGTACTGGAAAATATTGTTGTTTGATTCGAAGATGAATTAATGATAGAATGCTCGGACACAGCTTTGTTCAATGTGATCCACATTGAAGTGAAGCGATGATGGCTTAGTTGATAACGTATTCGGACACAGCGTCAAAGGACGTACGTTTGAATACTAACAATTGAGTCGAAGCTTTCGGTGAAGGAAAACATCGTGATGAAACCATAACATGGTGGTTCTAAGTCCGCCGCCCGGTAGCTACCACTCTGAAGTTGAAAATCTTTCGCCAAGCACCATTTGGTGTGTTCCGGCACCTGCACTTGAGAGCCAGTCTCCCTCTAGGCTTAGCGTGACTATCATCGTTGACCACATCATTATTTAGCATCAGATGAGATTGTAGTAACATATCAAGTATAAAAAATATGCGTATTTTTAATTAATGTCCCGTTACTGTAGATTTGACTTATCCCTCAAAAACTATATTTTGTCTAGATAAAACTTATGTCCTTTTCAATACCTCTGACAACATGTATGCAAAATTTCATGAAGGTTGGTTGAGTAATTATGGCGTAAAACCGTAACAAACGGGAACAAATAAAGACACGTTCGCATTTATAATATTAGTTATGATAATATATTGAGAAGTTTCAATTTCATAAAAATAATATTAAATAGTACGAAATGAATATCTCAGTGTAATGCAATAACATATTATAAGAATATATCATACTTTATAATATGTAATCGTATATATGAGTAAAATAATATAAAAAAAAGTAAATAAGTTGAGGCACTCATAGTTCTGCCGACAGAAGTGAAAACTCAGAACAATGGAATAACAGTGTTCTGTATTGAGTTTTAAAATCAATTATAATCTCAATTATTTCAAATTCATAATTTGTAAATTAAAATTATTAACATTAGTCTGATCTCCACATCTATTGGCACTCCAAGCAATAATAATAATTTTTATACAGGTAGTCAAACACATAGGTTGCACAAGTTAAATACAAAATATCAATATTGCATGTCGACAGGCCAATATACTACGCGTTACTAATCTGGCGGAAGCACAATACGTCACGAGCATGTCGAGGTCATCGGAGACGCGACCCTAGAAGTTTTTCCCCTCCCAAAAATCGCTCAACGCAAATAAAGAAGTTTTCACTTCAAAACAGTTACATATATAGTATATACAAATTAAAGGTTGAAAGGTATAACAATCTATGAAAATAAGAAATAATAATACTTAGATATTCTTTGCACAAATATATTTTGAACCTTTCATATAAGTAATAAGATACATAGTACACACACAAAACATCTAAAATGCGGGCGTCCATCATATAAGTCTGCTTTCGTCCACATACGAACGTCCATTTAGTATCTGACCCTAGTCTGAAACTATCTACTTTATTATGTTGATGTTTTAATGCATGAAAAAGCGACCGCTGAGGATAGAAACTTTAGACAAAATACTTTGTCATTGTTGTTTATTAGGTATCTTAAAAATATAGTTCATGTACAAAGGAAAAATTTAAGCAAAAATATGCTTCGCTTACACAACGTATTTAGCCTTTTGTAGTGCTCATAAGAATCGTAGTTTCTTAAGGCTTTAATAACCTTAATTTGAAATGGAGATATCGTGATAATATTTCTTTGAATAATGACGAAGTGCCTAAGAAGTAATCTAAAAAAAATTGATCGATACATTTCTCGTAGATTTTGTATGGAACGCGTACAACTGCAGATCTCATATCATTTTATTTATCTATAGATATATGATACATACGATTTATAAACGTCACTGTTTCATGGATAGCTATGAAATGTTTTATATTTACCTCACACTGGCAACTAAAAATGCTCACTATTACAATAACTAATAATGCAATACATTACTTCTAAGTTATAATAAATAATTGAAGACGTCATTATTCTGCTGTTGATTATCCGTTGTATGTTATTATTATTGACAATGACAGTGATTGGTGGATATTATCGTAAAGTGCGAAAAAGTAAGCATTATATAAACACCAATACGTTGCTCACACTCAAAGTCACGATACAAAAAACGGATATTTATTTTATTATTTTGCGATTTTTACAAATAGTAATATAAAACCAATATCCAATAGCATACTAATTAGCGATAGTTTATAACAAGCTTAGTTGTAAAATAACAAGCCGGCGTAGTTAGTAGTAACTATAAAATTTATTTCATGAAAGATATTTCCATTTATGGCTTTTATTGAAAAAGGTTCCCGGGTGAATAAATTTCCCAGTGATCCCTCAATACTTTCCTACCCTTCTCGCAATTGTTCAGGACTTAAACCAACTCACCCGGAATATTCCACTTCGTCAAAATTGAAAAACCCGGAACGCATTGCGCATACAAAATAATCCTCACTAGTATAATAATTATTATAAAGAATCTATTTAGAGAATAGCATTTAAATGTTTCACAGCGATATTAACTAACGGGTGCTATGGACTTTTATTTTTAAATGTTGAGTTAAATGTTCACAAGATTTCAATGCGGCTCTAATATTCACCTACAAATTATAAACGGCTATTAGTTTCCAGGGCTTGACATGAGACATGTGGTAGGTAGAAAACCATATTCTGTAATAGTTGGCCTTGGAAGTGAATATATATTAACAAATTCAATTAAACCTAATATTACCACAGTTATTAATAAATATAAAAAAGTTCATCACAATAAAAAATATGAATGAATTAAATGAATTAATTAAAAATGAATTAAATTGGATAAAGATTTTTTTATATCTTTATACATATAAAAACAAACGTTGAATGACGAGAGACCGAAACAGAATCTGAAGCAGACTAAAATATAGCATATAATTTTATAGTTTCTATGTATATACCTTAAGGAATATAATGACATTTAGTACACTTTTGAAGGATTAAAAGTTTGTATAAAAGTTGAAAAGTCATACTTTTTTAGTTGATAACATAAAAAAAAAACGTGTATAGACTTATGAGATGAAATAAGGAATTTAACATTAGTATAAATAGTTATGTTACGTATGAAAAGTCAACCAGATAAATTTGAATGATCAAAAGCAACACAGCTTTAGTAAAAAAATCTTTTTAATACGAACTCCTAAAAACGCGATAGAAACTATGAAATGTGAAATAGTACAAAACGTACGGTGAATACAAGTTTTAACACTCTATATCATGGGGAAATTAATTACACAATTAATAAGAACGTCTCAAGAAAGAAAAAAAAGCACGGTAGTAGGGCGTTTTCAAAGTCCGCCTGGTTAGCTACCTCCCTCAAGTTGATAATCTGTCGCCAAGCACCTGTTGGTGTGCTCCAGTAGAAGCTCTTGAGAACCAGTCTGCCTCTAGGTTTAGCGGGACTACCATAATTATTAGACCATATCATTATTTAACATTAGATAAGATTGTGGTCAAATATATGGTTGAAATATAATGATAATTGTTGGAAATGTTGGAAAAAGTCAAGCCGCCTGGGAGCTTTCATCGTAAACGCTGCCTAAGTCTTTTGACATATAACAAAACAATGCATAGTGAGATACTCCTCTTTTTAGATCTACAAGAAAATCTACGATGGCATACACCTATCTTTTAAGGATAACTTACTATACTATCCATACCCATCTATCTTCTAAAAAATTAACATACAAAATGAGGTAATTGGAAGGCATTTTTAGACGTTTAGAGTATTAATTTAATCCCTATCAAATTAAATATATTAACTAAGCATGATACACATAAGTATAATTTTTTTATTATCAGGGCAGGACAACGTCCGTCGTGTCTGCTAGTAAAGTATACAAAAAATAGTTGTTTACAGTAATGAAAAACAAAGTTGTAGTCAGATACAAAATACATGTACAGGATCGTGAAACATACATGCTTGGTACACATGTATATTTCACGAATTCATATATGTATGAAATGGATAGTTCAGCTTAGTTTTTAGCTTTAGCTAGTTAGACTCGGGATATTCGTCGACAGCCCAAGCCGAGGCGTGCCGTGTGCCCTTGTGCTAGTCGTCTATATAAAATCGGGTGAGTGCCTTAAGCGCTCCCCTTAGTAGTCCGGTGAAACTGTAGAGGCCTTGCCAGACTAACAGTGTAGTCAATTCGAAAAAAAAAAGTAATGAAAAACTTAATATTAGATTAAATGGACCTATCCATGAAGAAAGATGTTACTGGTGTAACGAACGCCATTCAATTTCGATTTTAAGTATTATCAAATTGTCAGGGATTGTATTGAAACAATTTTACGTAAGCACGGCAATTTTGTTAACATTTACCGGCTTAACCACATAAAGCCGTATTTGGCGTTTCGGGCTACGAAATAGCTGGTATTAAAAGTTACTAGACTATAAATCTTTGTTAAGTGGTCACGACATTCCGTTTTCCTATAGCGCTTTCTATAGTTTTTCTACGAAAGCTCTTAAGTGGCCCGTTTACGGTTCGTACCACCTGCACAATCTTATATATATGTGTTTTTTTTTCATTTCCTTTCCTGTGTTTTTCTTATATAATCCTCTCGAATATCGGCAACGACGTTGGGAGCCAATTTAGTCTCAATCGATACCGTATACCGTGCAAAATTCACTGCTTATGGATCTCTCTCGAACGTAATCTCAATTTAGTTGAAATAACGAAAAGTAAAATGTGTTTTGTTTTGAATAAAATACTGATAAAATCTTAGCAAATTTGAATATAACTTTCAAATTATTATATCCTTTTTGTGATAGGTAGATAAACACATATTTTATTTTCGATTTATTAAACATTTTTTTAAACTATACTTATTACCCAAAATATCATAACAAATTTTTGTTCAAGTCGAGATTATCATCAAATTTAAATTTATTCATCAAATTTACATAAAAGTAATTTTTCAACTTTTAAAAACCTAATCGTATATTTCCCAAGGTTTTTAAAGAGATCAAAATGATTATACAGATAGAATTACAGATGTCCCACTTAATGGATCATCAGTATATTTACACGAAACGGAAAAGCGGTAGCAGAATCCAAATTACCGTGGCTTGTAACCTACTTTCATGCAATGGATAAAGACTGCTTATTATGGTTCCCGTCGTTAGTCTCGCTTTTGAAAGTGAAAAAGTTTAAGCTTTTTACATTTCTTTAAAAGTGGTCTTGGCTATTTATAAACAAGTAAATATTTTTTCAACAATATTTAAAAACAATCTTATGATATGAAGAATAATCATATTCTTTCTTAAGAGTATTAAGTTAATTAAAGAGTAATATTTTGTAGAAAATTTGTTGGATAATTTCATAATGAATACTATTGTTTAACCCAAAATGCATAAAATAGAATAAAGTAAAAAATAAGAGCATAGTATTTTTTCTCTTAAAAAAAAGTGAATATGGAATTTTTAATACTGACATACATTATTATAATATGTAAAAAAGAAAAATCCAAAGCTTTATACATTTCAATATCAAATGGTTGCTACAACAAAAACCGACAGCAAGCTACGGAAGTAAAGTGGCTCGACAGACTTGTTATCTGTACCTTGTTCTCGTTATTTTGTTAGGCGTAATAGTTTTCGATGTTCCATTCAAATGCGACAATGCTACTTGAAACGAAGTGGCAGATCGTTCAATAGATTATTTGAAATATAAATTAGTTGTACGATATTAAATTCTAGAAGTATGGGTTCTAATTTTACTTTAGATACGGTATATCTTGCAAGAGATTTCCTATACGTCGAAATAGAAACAGACATACGACTTCTATTCCACTGAGATTATGAAGACTGTAACAAAAAACTTATTGCTATATTGCTCATTATCAAATATTACGAAAAAATCAGATATTGTCCCTAAGTGCTTAAATAAGTTCTCTTTACGCACCTTTCGCACTAGTTCTCCCGGCAAAGGTCTGAACTCGACTGAAGAGGAGTGAGTTCAAATGCGAAGAAGATCATCGCCTACCCCCCATTTCTACATTCTCTCTCGAAGCAATAACTGCAGTGGCACGTCGTGAGGTCGTGATATCACGCAAATCTTTTACAGGAACTATTTTAATAGGAGCTAATAAAATCCGTGCTCCTACAAAACGAGTTCCAGTAATGCATTTGGAACTATTGTCAGCTGATTTATATTATAAAATATATAACCACAGAGGTGTGTTATCATGTATAGATTGTATTGAAATTGGAAATACAAAAAAAAACATATTCATATCAATAAAATATTTTATATATTGACTAGCTGATACATCGCAGTTTCTTAAACTTTAAGTTAAATGAAACTATCGTAATATTTTTTTCTTTAGATAAGAACCAAACGTCTAAGAAGTAAAATTTTTAAGTGATGCGCGCACAATGGCAGACCTCCATCATTTTATTTCTATATAATAATTGTAGATAAGATATTGTTTATACATTTTATTATTCAGTATGTGTTTTTGTAAAGACATAACAAACTCTCAACCTTTGTAAAAAAGCATTGAAAAATATGTCACAATAAAAACGACCATTGTTGTTATGTTAAGGGCGAACACGTATGCAATCATCGAATAATGTGTCACGTACAATGTTCTACGACACCGTGTGGATCGTCACAGGGTTTAATCTTCGAAGCATCAGCTGTGTCACCCCTCGAGCTCAGTGTAATATGATTGATGGCTAACGGCCATTGAGGGATTTACCTTTGAGCGTGCTGAACTTTGTTTATTCTAAAATATAAACAGATAGAACGGTATGTATGTCTATGTAAATATTGTATTATATCTTATCTATATATATAAAAATGAATTGCTGTTCGTTTGTCTTACCAAAACTCAAGAATGTCTGGACCGACTTGGCAAATTTTGACAGTGAAATATTTGTGGGATTTCAGGGAAGGTTTAAGCTGTGCGAAACATAAATAATAACTAAAGAAAAACACTAAAATAGACTATTTAATTTTCAAATACAAAATGTTCCTAGCTATGAAATATTTTATGTCTTTTGTCATATTAGAAATAAATAATTGTCATTCGTTTGTCAATATAGGTGCGTTCAGAAATTTGTCTGCCTCATAGCTGTACTATGAGGTTCGATCTCTTTGGTCTGTTTTATTGGAATGCAAAATAGTTCTGTTACAGAAATAAAAATAGTACATGAGAACGCTTTAAATTGATGAAGTGCATATGTTGCATTTATATTGTAAATAAAAATGTTATATTAAGTTTTGACCACATTTTACACAAATATACACAGAAGTGGTACGAAGTTCAATGAGTCATCAAGTAATATATAAAAAATGAAATTGGTACTGATTTAGTATTAGGACTGTAAGAACGATATTTGTTGTACTGATTTACTATAAAAACTTTTTAATTTTATTGAATATATTTTTGTTCTAAGTCGATACAACATACCTGTGTTTCTTTATTACTTTTTTCTTTGTTAACATTTTGGTATTATTATATACCAAATACAAAAAAGGGGCGTATAAGTAATCTTGCAATGAACACAACATACAGACAGAGGAGTAATATTTCATTTAAAAGTATATTCGTATTTTAAATCATAAAAGCCGTCAAGTTTAATCCTTAATCTAATAAAATAACGTAATAATGAAATGGGACGCTCCACCGAGAGTTGAGCTTAAAGATTTATCTAAAGTAAGATAAATCGAGTTGTGTGTGCTGCAATCAGGAAAAGATTACCGATCGCAACCTTTAACTGCTATAGTTCGATTGGTATTTATATCCAAACCCCGAGATTAAACTCAATATATAAATTGATAAGATTTCTTCAATACTTTTATACATAGATAAAAGGCTTTATGCAATACTAGTGAATTCTAACGATAAGTCTTCTCTAATATGGTATCAAGACTCGTTCAAAATCTTTCTAATGCCATACTCCGATTAATGTTTTTAAATTTAATTAGATAGGTTATGATTTTCCTCAATAATTCCTTACTAATATTACAAACACAAATGTGAGTTTGCTTGTATTTTTGTTTCTTACGTTTTCACGTATTAAGTGTTCAACGAATCATCATGAAATTTTAGTTGCACGTTTTCGGATGTACAGAAAAGGACATGGGTATTTTTTATTCAGAAAAAATACTGTCTACGAGGGATAGATCAAAACTATAGTAACGTATGCGGTTTCGTGGACAAAAGCTAGTAAATTGCAAAATGATTGATACTTCCAAAGATTGGCGTCTAAAAACAAATAAAAATATACAATCGCTGGCATATTGTTAACACATAGATAATAAACACATACATTTAAAAATAAAAATAATTAATAAGTACTACAAGTGCTTAAAAATAAATCTAAATATCAATACAAAAGTAACTGACAAATACGAAGATAAATTACAAAACAAGCAAACAAAAGAAATCTAAAATCGAGTAAAAAGTAGATGAGGAATATTATTGCTTCATTTCTCGCGGAAAGTTGAAATAAGCCATTAGTTTCGGGGGAGACATGTCCAGCATAAAAAGGCGATCTCAAACAAAACAAGACGGGCTGATCTAACTTTTCACTTCTTTCAAAATGAATATAGAAGTGTCACGTAACATTTTAAGACATCTCTTATTCGACCTTTTTGGGAAATGTACGAACATGACTGCGTTATAAAATGAATAAATTGAAACAGTACAACTAACAATATCTTCGCATTATTACTATATTTTATTGGATAATGAAAACAGTATGTTGGTTACAATGAACTTTAAATAAAAAGAGAACAAACGTATTGTTATTTATACCTATTGTTCTATGTCCAGCAGTGGACGTCTATAGGCGGAGATGATGATGATGGTTAGGTATAGGTTAGATGTATAATTAAATGAGTAAGACGTAAACGGAACTCATAGGTATCTTATTATTTTTGAAGATTTATTACGCTTTCTTAAAATGAAAATATTTTTTTGAACTTTCTGGTTTTTTTTCTTTTTTATTATTAAGGCTTCGCGATCCGCTTAATGAGTCTTTGCAATCTCTCAGAGGGTAGCGACCCACACGTAGAAAACACTGGTCTATGATGAACTATCGTTATACCTCGATAAATGATATAATAGCTTTTCTTTATTCGGAAATCAAGAACAAAACCCTGTCAATTTTGCGCCAATATTTTTGAATTCAAATAACTACTTATACATTATAATTGGTTATTTTTTTTGCTTTTTATAAGCTGTTTATAATGTAGTCTGACGTTGGTGGCTTTATCGCTTTTTAACAACTTGGTAGTTAGATTGATATGCTCGCTTTCAACCGACCGAATTTGATTGTAATCTGTCTAATTTACACGCATTTGCGTTGTTGGACTTCAACTTATATTATAAAAATAAAAAGTTAAGGTGAAAACTGCTAACCATACATTTCAAGAAACTGAATAGCACGATGGTATTTGATAAATACGGAAACAGATGTTGGTAATTATATACATATATGAGTTCTATAAGCTCCAACAGCATTTGATTGATCACCAAGTAAATGTTACCTTGTGGAGAATGTTTTATGCTATCCAGATTACTTTTATTTTGTACATTATGCTTATAGATTTTACATCTGTTTTACTCGTACAAAACTGGCGCTACAGCAAATCAACTTCTATACCGTACAAAGGATGCCCCTGAAAATTGCTAGTTCGGTGAAGCTGTGAAGGCCTGCCAGGCCAATACCGTTAGTCAGTTCGAAAAAAAACCATAAAAATTATCATGTCGATATTTGAACTCGGAGAATATTCATACAATATCAATTTTATTATAACTCAACTCTTTCTTCATCTTCTTTCTTATTTGTCAACGAATCTTCTCTATTGGAGATTATTATTACCACTATCAAATGGTTAATTATTACAAAATGCCTTCTGATGAATTCAATGTACCAACAATATGATTCCTTCTCTACTTAGAACTTTCCAGAGAGTTTTTTTAACCATTTAGAACTCTTGTTCCATGTTAATATTTCCTAGCCACATCACATCATCATGTCATCATAAAATTTTGCATACACATTGTCTGTGGTACAGGAAAGGACATAGGGCACTTTCCGTCCAAAAATAATCCCTAGGGATATTTCAAATCTACAGTAACGTGATGTCGCGAGTAAAAGCTAGTTAAACTATATTTCGCAAGACACCACAAATACTACACAATATAAGGTCTAACTATATGAGATTATTATAAAAAAGTAAAAACCACTATATGACAAACAAAAATCCTACGAAGAATTGAACTGCTTATTACAATAAATAAATAGTTAATTACAACAAATATTAAAAACAACAAATAATAACGAGTCTAGGAAGCCATGGGTACAGATGACATATTAACTTTTGTCCACAGTGGTGTGGCATGATGTTTTTTGGTGATAGTATGGTATCATCATCATCTTACCTTTATCCCACCTAAGTAGGGCCGGCACAACATGTTTTCCTTTTCTACTCTACCCTGTCAGATGTCATCTTAGTATTTACACTTTTTATACACATATCATTTCTCATACAATCCATCCACAACTTTTACGGTCTTCCTCTACTCCTATATCCGTCCACCTTCAAACTCAAAACTTTTCTTGTTACAAGACTTTCATCTCTTCTCGTGATATGCCCATGGTACCATGCTAGCCTATTACTCCTCAACTTTTCTGTCAGTGGTGCTATTTTCAAACTTCCTCTGATATACTCACTCTTAATTTTATCCATTCGTGTTACATCACACACACATCTTAGCATTCTCATTTCTGCCACATGTAATCTTTTCTCATCTGTCTCTTTCGTAGCCCAGTACTCGGATCCATATAAAACAGCTTGTCTTATTTTAGTTTTATATACCTTCCCTTTGAGTTTCAACGGCATTCGTAATATAACGGTATAGTATGGTATCAATCTCCTTAAACAAATTTTTTCATGTCCTTGATGACAATAAGAACGATGTGAAAAGATAACATAATTTCAAGATAATAATAACTTCCCCCTGCTACTTCTTAAACTTAATGAAACTGCGAAAACATCGCTTCGATACCATAACGTTACCTCCCAAAGGAAGTTGCTGTTTCAAAATAAATTCACTTCTAAATTGGAAAGAAAAAGAATTGTAAAAACTCACCCGGTCCGAACGCCGAGAGCGCGGTGTATCTGCAATTTTTATTGTGAAAGTTTAGTCCACAAACGTACCGAGAAAAATGTACCAACAGCAGTCACAAATTCGCATTTTTGCAGCGGAAATAAAATATATCTATACGTAAATAGGAACGGATTGTAGTATATACTAGTTTTGCTCGTGGCTTCATTCACAATAATATAGTTTTAACCTATCCTCGAGTGCAGTATTTTTTTTGGGATGAAATGTGCCCTATCCTTACTCATATTATAAATGAAAAATTCAGTTTGTTTGTTTGCTTGTCACGTAAGAGAAAATTTTCATTAAAAAATATTAACTACACATTAACTCGTCAAAGTAAAACTGAAGTAAAAGCTTAGTAATGTTTAATTTTGATACCAAAATATAAACCGCCTTAACATAGATTATATTCTAACAGAGTAATATATAAACTATTGCTAACGCGTCGCTGCTCGTTTTTTACGCTCTTTTATTTCATAATATTATTTTTACTAATATTTTTATAATTATTGTTTGTTATTATTATAGTTTATTAATTTGGAAATGGAATTATAATGTGTGCTTACTGTATTTGAATAAAATTAATTATGAATACATATAAAAAAAATAATTTTTTTTTTGCAATTTCAAAAGGTATTTTTTCTATTGGTATTTTATATAAATTATCAATTTCAAAGTTACACGTACCCACGTAGATAAAACCAACTGAAAATAAATAAAGTTTTTTTCACCACTTCCAGAATTATTATGAACAACTTTTTATATTGATTTCATATTATATAACTCATCAATTTCAAAATGATATATATACTACACATGTACAAAATTACTAAGAAAAAAGTATTGTAAGGTATTGAAACTATTTTCTAAGATTTCTGAAATTATTTGTGATCATTCTTAAAACTTATGAATTTGACACTGATTCATACAAAATTGTATAAAATTCGCTAAATTTATTTTTGAGTTCAGTCCTTACGTACAAACAGACAAAAAATCGTGTTTAAAGTAAAATAAATAATATACTGACAGAATTATAGATTCATTTATTTAGTCATGGATGAGGAAACATTTTTTATTCCGCACGCATAAAATCACGCATAAAAGGTTAAAATAAAAAAAATAAATATATGTGAAAAGAATACATTCATCAAGATAAATTCTGTAAGTAACCTCGGGATTAACCTAAAAAGTTCAACGGATTTGGTAACCCTAATGGAGGCAGAAAAATTCAGCTGGCACGGACACGAGTTAAAACCAGCCGACTTTATATGACACGAAACTGACGATCTGATATATTTTATCAATAAACTGTCGAATGTAAATAGACTCTTCAGTATTTGTATGAGCTTTAAAATAACCAGAATTTATACTTTATGGTTCATTTTATTTTATACATATACAAGAGAGTAGATATCTATATATTATTCTACCGGAAAGGTCTGTCGGTTTCTATGGAAAAGTTTTCGACAAATCAGCATATGTTTTTGGTGCATGTTCGGTGCTCTAATTTGATTGTTTAATATATGCTTACTGATGACACACTAAATTAACTAAAACATAGCTGATTAAGCGGGAAGCGATAGTAAACTCGTACTACTGACAAAATTCAATTACGTCACTGTATTAAATACAAATTACAACAAGGAAGAAATGCTACAGAAGCATGTAGACATTTATTGAAAGTGTTTGATGAAGGTATAGTTTCTGATAGTGCCATATTCCTCGTATTTAGCACCCTCTGACTATTACCTGTTTTTGTTCTTAGAACTTTTTTTAACGCCAAAAAATTCAAAAATGATGAAGATACAAAGAAGCACTTGTTTAGTTCTTTGCATCATAAGATGAAACATTTTTCACAAATGAGATATACAAATTGAAAGAAGTCATTAATAATATTGGCAGTTATATTATTCATTAAAATTTAGTAACTGTAAGAAAAAATTGTATTATATTTTATTTCAGAAGCGGACAGAACTTTCCGGTAGGCCTATTATAAATCATAATCATCAGCCTGTAAGAGACCTACTGGAGGACCATATACCTATTCCCCAAGGAAGGTATGGGCATTATTGCCACGTAGCCCATGACGTATTTGCGATTTCTAACTCTGAGAAATCCGTATTTCTATATTTTTCCCTCACATGGTGGTACTATATAAGAATATTTCTCAGGTTGATGTTTCGTAACGATATTTTCTTTCACCGTCAGTGGATAGTGTTACCAATTTAAATTAGTAAATGTACACGAATTCTGAAAAATTCCTTAGTACATGCCGAGGTTCGAACATGCAGACATCGGACCGATATTCTACTGGTGTTACCGCTAGACAACCACAGACTCTCTATTATAAATAGGCACAACGAACATCTTACTCTTATGTTTCTCAACCGACTTTCTTTATTTTTGTTTCGTATTTTCTGTGGACGAGCTTTAGGGCTATCTATAAAGAAGTTGGGAAATAGTTTTTTCTTACAGACCATAGAATTTTCTTATTTTATTTATAAGTACCTGTGAATAGAGACTTCTACTATAATCTACAATATACATTCAATACTCAATACAGTTTTTAACATATTGAAAAAAAAAACAAAAATACATAAAGACCATTATAGCCTATATTGCTGGTACTAAACATGTACAATTTTTTTTATTATTACACAGGCTTAACACATCGGGTAGTCCCGTTTTAGTGGTCAGCGTGTCAGCTTGACACATAGGCCTCTTCCAGCTGTTTCCAATTTCTCCTATCATTTGCTTTTCGCTGCCAAACTGAACTACCAACTTTCTTTATATCATCCGTTCATCTTTTAACTTGTCTCACACTTTTCTTTTGGCCACCCCGTGGATACCATACCGTAATCATTTTTTTCCATTTAATCTTACTATCTCTTGTCATGTGCACTGTCCATTACTACTTTAATTGCTTAACATTTTCATTATATCTTGGACTTTTGTTGTTGATCTTAATTATTATCAGTAATAATAATAATAAAATGTTGCTATATTATAACGACGTAAGAAACGCCCTGTACTGAATTAATGCGATTTATCATATTTTATAAGCATATCATATAACCTTATTAATTACTTTGACATATGTTATTATTTATTACACGTTGAAAAACAAAGCATAAATCACCAACCACAAGCGCTAACAATTGCAAATGAGAATCAATTAATAACTTAGTAGTGATGATACGCTCATTATAGCTAAGTCACTTGATGTTTGGTAACATAATCCTGATAAATATTGCATAATAACCTGATGTACGTATTAATGGTTAGGGTAAAACCCGATGAATAAGAAAATATTTATTTCTATGTGCCCATTGCGAAAACTGAAAATAAAGAAGATTAAAATTTAAGATAATCTTCAACCCACTAATCTCTACAATTATCAGAGTAGACAAGATCTTATACATATTATAATCAATTTATCAAGGAAGAAAACTATCCAACGACATACTATGTGACCATTAAAAACTGAAGCACTTACTGTATAAATAGGTCACAAAATACACTAAGCAACAGCGTATTTACGTATTAATATACATTAATGTAGGAGCCCTGATTGGTTCAGGGAGGGTAATATTAAACTCAGAGTGTGTTATACATACTGATTATGTTTCGATAAATGGATGCTTTATGTAACGACAAGTTTCTTCTATTGTTTGATTTACATTTCTGCTAAAAATAAACTAACGCATTTCAACCATTCTCCGTAAAATATACTATTCGAGAGTCATAGAATTGCAAGAATATTGCGGCAATCGCATATCGTCTAGATTTAAGTGTGTCACCACATTTACGATATTTAATATAAATGTGATCATTTGCCTAAGCCTATAAATAATAATGCAAACGAAATTATAGTAAAAAAAATTTCATTTTAATTTAAATTTTCCTACTACCGCTTTTAAAATTATATGCTATTTTTAAACGTTCCTACACTATTACCTAATTTATAATAACTCGTCAAATAAAATTGTGATTCAGGAATATACATTTATCGATATAATGGTAATTTAACATTATTCTAACATAAAACTGGCAGAAACGCTTCTGTAGTAGTTACATTGCCATTCCATTTCAGCTTTATTCGTATAATTAAGACAAGCAGACTGGAACAGTTCTCGGCGCTCTGAATCTAAGCGAGGTATTATCTTAGGTCGTTATTTTTAATTTAAGGACCAAAGTCGAACTCAAGCTCTGAATAGATATTAACGTATAATATTAACATAAAATACATAAGTTTTAGTCATTGTAACATAATAATACTTTGCAGAATTATTTAAAAAATAATAGACAACATTGCAACACTTATCATATTATTAAATTCTCTTATCCTAACGCATATACGAGCTGTTATTTTGAAAAGTGGTATAAATCCACGTTAAAAAAAGAGTGGTCTTATGAAACCACGATACAAGTGAATCTTTTTTTCAGATTGTAGGTATTTAACTGAAAATTTTCATGCAAAATAATTCAATTTAGGGTATTAAAATCGCGTTTTTAATCAATTGGATTTAATTCATTGGAAAATGAAAATGATAATGGGAAATCAATAGTATATAAGATATCCAACTATACATTTTAATTTCAATCTGCCTTTTAAAGTACGGAATACCTAATAAATATAATTATTCAGACGATAGACACATTTTAAAAACTTAGCACAATATTTATTGAAATCATTGAATGGTTTGGAATTGAGCCATGGGCGCCGACATATTGGCCTTGGATCCTCTGCCGTCCGTCTTTTACATTATCCCCACTCCGCGGCCGACTGTAATGCGATAGATGGACAAAAAATCTGAGGCAATGTAAAAAGTTTCACTTTAAAATGAGTTTTAACAAAATATACGACACATTCTCTCCATATTTGTAATCATAAATTTAATGAAGTACGATTATTTCAGAAAATAACTAATTTTATTCATAAAATGTTATCGTATTAATTAAATGGAATTAATTTAATCCAAATAATAGTAATTAAAATTAATATCCAAATAATAGTAATAGTAATTAATAGCAACTTTTTTATTACGAGATTATTATTGACTAGCTGTGCCCGCGACTACGTCCGTGTGGAAGTTAATACAAAAAACTGTGAATGATACAACCATCTGAATGTATATCTGTTTATCTTATATATTTGTAATACGACTCTCGAGATACCTGTGGTACTCAAAACAACAGTTAGCCGTGCTTCAGACACCTGCTTATATTTATATGATCGACATGCAAGCTCTCGAAACTATCAAATGAAACGTATAAATGAGCCGTTTGCTGTAAAACACAGAAATAATCTTATTGTTATCTATACTTTATATTTAAATAATATTCTTAACGACAGTAAACCAATAAAAAGATCATTTTTGCGACATCTGTTGTGAAAAAATGTAGTCTGTTGTTATCTATACTCTTCATTGCAATAATATTCTTAACGACAGTAAACCAATAAAACGATACATTTACATCTGTTGTGAAAAAATGTAGTCTGCTATTGCTTCTAAAGACGATTTTTCATAACAATGATGTTCAATTAACACTTTTAGTTTCTTTATTTTTATATTATAAAAAAGAATATAGGTATAATAGTCCTAAAATGTGATAAGATTCAATAACTTGTAATATGTACAATACACAAAAATTAGAAATGTACAAATTTAATCATAAACCTCATGAGATCGAAAAATAATTTTTTTATTTTACTTTGTATAAACAAAGTACAAAGTAAGTTATTCAATTTATAGAAATATGTAATATATGTAATTTGCCAATTTTTAGATTTTATATTATAGTAGTAATAGATTTAGAAAATGGCGATTGAACGCCATCTATTAGCAATAATGCATATTAATTAATTACTGAACTTCCCAGATTATTAATATTTATTTCAATATTAAACATTATTCTTTCGATTAGTATGTTTTAGTAATGCAGTATTGTAGTAATGTTTTATTTATATTATAAATTACCCTGGGTTTTAGATGAGGCCGAAGTCCATTTACTTATCTATTTTTCTCTCGTACTTAACTCCCGTCGTCATTAAAATTACAATAACTTTTGATAGAGTTAACCGATTTTAATGAAAGAAAAATTTTATGTTGCTCCGGAATATGTTTGATTATTTTCTTGTTGGGGTTTTATCAGAAACCAAGTAATTTACCAGTGATGCTTGTTCAAACAAACAGACAGACAGACATTTCTAAAAATGATCGAAATGGGTTTTATTACTTATTCCTTTGCCTTTATTAGGTGTCTACCTGCAACAATTTTTTTCTCAAAAATCAATAAAGTACAGACACGTCAGGTTTACATTCTTATTATATGTATAGATTATTATGACTTCAGTGGACACTGAGCTTTAGCAGATATTACTTAGCTGTTACTATCGTGTATTTAAAACAATTGTATTAAAAGCAAAAACAAAACAACAAAAAATGTCAACGGTTTCCTTCGAATCTATTCTAATTCCATTCAACTGCAACTGAGTCGAAACTATCGGTGAATGAAAACATCGTGATGAAACCATAGCATGGTGGTGGGGCTTTTTCTAAGTCCGCCTGGCTAGCTACCACGCTCAAGTTGAAAATCTGTCGCCAAGCACCTATTGGTGTGTATAATAGTATAATTGAATATCAAACCTCGACAACGTCTAACTATAATATTGAAATCGATCGATGTTTACACAAGGTCGGCTCTTCCTAAGCGAGACTAAATTGAACGTCGACGACTGAAGCTCAGTGGTTGTCGCTTCACTGCTCTAAACCCCTCACTCCCCATAATACTTAGGGTTGTAATCTAAATAAATATCAAGTAAATACACTTATTATAACGTATAAAATAAGTTGTATTTTAAACTTTTTCTTGAATCTGTCATAGCATGTTTATTTTAAGAAGTAGGGGAAGGATCGTTAAAGTGGCCCAGTAAGGTAAAGTTTTCACCTTTCATAATTAATTAAACTAATGAGCTCCATCTGTTGATAATGCACGAAAATAAATCATTGATGATGTCATATTTATACAAAAAACATTAGCACGGTTTGTACACGCGGAAAGACATTATTGTGAAAAAAGTGTTTTTGTTGTCTCTAATCTAAGGTGAATTCTTCAAACATTGTACTAACTTATTTTGATCACTATAAATTAAAAACAATGCAATACTCTATTACTTTAGTCCCTCTAACAACTATTTATTTCACGGCAAAGAACAATTATCATCCTTATACCTCTTATACCTTTATGTAGGTGGTAGAGCTACGCTGAAGCTATCACTGGTTTCAGCATGAATGGTTCGGCTCGCCCGGGGTAGTACCACCCTCTCACAGAAAACCGACGTGAAGTAACAGTGGTTGCACTGTTGCGTTTCGTTCGGTCAGTGAGAGCGCCGGAGGCCCACATATATTAAAAGGCCGGCAACGTACTTGCGACTCCCCTGGTATTGGTAGTGTCTATGGACGGTGGTGATCACTTACCATCAGGTGACCGATCTGTTCGTTTGCCCCCTATAATATAAAAAAAAAAAACCTATATTTATCATCCTCATTAGTCATTTTTATAGTTTCTTCCTTATTTACATTCCTTTTCGGTTAAAATAGCCTAGCCTGTAGGTAGGTAAAGTGACCTACCACCTGATACAAAACTGGCAGTCATTTAAAGCTTAGGGTGGCCACTTTACCCGACTCTCCCCTAAAAAGAGACTTTCCTTATTTATTTAGTCACTGTGGTCTCTAGATACGTATAACTTTAAAAGAACCGCAGTCTTATACCCACTTGTAATAGGTAAGTACACTCAACCACCGGGTTGGAACTCCTTATATGTCAATGCAGTTTACTAACCACACCATTCGTACAAGGACAGAGTAATATTGTTGCTTTGTAACAAAAGTATAGGTGCATCCCTGGTACTTACGTAGTCAAATCTTTGACACACTGGAGATTCTTATACTTTATAGGTTTTAGCGTTTGACCACAATCTCACCTAATGTTAAATGACGATGTGGCCTAAGGTGTTAAACATACTAGATCTAGAGGAGGATTTCGGAACACACCTATTAGTGCTTAGTGATAAATTTCCAACTTGAGTGTTGCAGCAAGTCAGGCGGGCTTAGAAAAAGCCCTACCACAATGCAGTTAATTGATATTTTATAAGAAAAACCAGTTTCACTGATATTTTAAAAGGATTTTTTTTTTGAGATTAGCGGCAAGCAAACAAACAGTTTACCTGATAGTAAGTAATCAACGCCGCGACAACACGACACGTGGAGCATCACAGATGCGTTGTTGGCCTTTGAGGAAGGAGTAAACTCCTATTTTGAAGGTTTGTTCTTTGTATTGGTCCGGAAACGCTGCCGCTGAGAGTTCATTCCAGAGGACCGACATACGAGGAAAAAACGCAGTCATATTTTTGTAATAACTTTAAATGAACGGTTATTACATATACATTTTGTTTCATAGTAGAGCATAATAGATTTGTACAACATTAATATCTTCAGCATACATAATTCAAAATTCAAGAGAGAATATCTACGTTTAATCTAACTGTCAGTCGCTTTTAAAAGTATAGGTCAATAGTACGGTCTAGTCATAAATATTGGTCAATAGAACAAATAATCATAACAAGCCAATACAATTCTTTTAATAAGCTCTTCGACATAAATTTTACGCAACTGCTTATATTCATTTCTATGATTATATATTAAAAAAATTCTGCATGTTTTCAATTTTAAGATAACCAAAGAAGTTACATTTTTACAACAGGTGCTTGCAGCCCTAACAGCCCACGTAACTCAAAACGATCTACACCCACTCACGTTCGTATTTAACAACCCACTGCAATATTCACACTGCACCGGTTCAAATTTGCGTTTAGTATCTCGGGTACTCTTTCTCTTGAAATATTTTAATTGTTAAAATAAATTTCTACGGAATTTCATATATAAGTAGTTTGATAGATCGTAGAAAAATACTTCAGTTTTATTTGACGATTCTAATTTGAATAAAAATGTTACAAGAGAATAGCGCTTGAATAAAATAGGTTAAATACCGTTCTTGAGGTGAATACTGAATTGAAGATAATCTTTTACTTCATTGGTTACGTTTACAAAGAGAAATAAAATAATGTTATAGTAGACCTAACAGTAAATTAACAATGATCCTGTTACAAAGTTAACTAGTTTGCTTTTTTAGTAATTAAAAACATATCATCAGTAATATAATTGTATTGGAAAAAAAAATAACGAAAACATTAAAACCCGACTCCAAAATCTTTGTTCTTCAATTCACAGATATCGCACTATAATATCATATATCGCTCAGAATCAAATAGGAGTGAAACGACACCTCATATGTTGAAATCCATCAAGCTGTTTAGGGTACAATATATTGCAAAAAAATAGATATACATCCTTATTTTCACTTCCTTACTAGTATTATATATGCGAATTTGAGTTTGTTTGTTTATTCGCTTGTTTGTTAGTATGTTGGGTATGCTTTAACAGCTTAATTACTCAGCCGATTATCATGAAATCTTGCTTACACTTTATCATGCAGAAAATACAGAAATGGCCAAAAGGTAGTATTTTGGGTCTGGCACAAAGCGTTTCTCTCGAGGCTTACTTCATATGGACTTCCTGAGAAACTACGCAATTGAGTATCCAGCTTCCTCACGGAGCGGAGCATAAAAGTTGTTGTTAACGGCGCATGCTCGGATCTCAAGCCCGTGAACGCTGGAGTTTCGCAAGGCTGTGTGCTATCCCCTACCTTATTTCTTCTGCATATCAATGATATGTTGACCGAATCAAACGGAAAACGGCTCAAATCGTTGACGACCGGATGCTTTCCTTAGGACTCGACACTTTGGAGCTTTGTAGGGATGTTGCGTCACTTTGCGTCCTTTACAAGATCTTCCACGGAGAGTGTTCTGAAGAGCTGTTTGGACTGACACCTACTGCTGAGTTCCATTACCGAACGACTAGCCATAAAATGAAATTCCATCAATGTCATCTCGATGGTTGGAAGTCGTCTACTGAGTGGTTCTTGTGTCGGCCCCCTGGAATTAACTCCCAGCGGCAGCGTTTCCGGACCAATACAATCCACAGACCTTCAAGAAACGAGCCTTTTGCTTCCTCAAAGGCCAGTAACGCATCTGTGATGCCTCTCGCGTCGCATATGTCCATGGGCGGCGGTGATTACTTACCATCAGGTAACCCATCTGTTCGTTCGCCTCCAAATGCATAAAAAAACCTAGAATAAAATATACTGTTCCTTAGGGATTCATTAAATCTACTATAAGGAGAGCGATGATTTTTTTTCAAACTGTCTACACTGTTGACCTGGCAAGGCCTCTACAGTTTCACCGGAGTACTAGAGCGTAGCTTGGAGCAAAAGCTAATAGATATACGCAATCGAAAAGCATTATTTCTATATTAGATAAAATATAATATAACGTAACGAGTAATATATATTAGCTATTTTAATAAGATGGTCTTAAAGAAAAATACCCATCTTGTACTAAGTATAATAAACGAGAAGTTTTATTTCCCAAAATTAAAAATGGTAATGACCAAATAAAATATACGAGTATACAAGGGAATATTCTAGTAGGAAAACTGTCTCTGACGTAAGCGGCACGAAGTAAGACATGGAGAAAATATATAATACTTGGCACAAAAAAAAGAGTACAGAGTGTTGACTCTTCGACTACGCTTGCTTGCTGACGTGAGACCTTAGTTTTCTTAGTGTACACAAAAAACTTAGAACAAATATCTCTTGAGTTTAGTTTTAGTAGAATAAGTCTTATTATTGATAATTTGATATTTCTGTTATCGATGCAATAATATTACCCACTGAGAGTTAAAACTATTGGTTTCCAGTTATAAAAGGGAAAGGTATAAGAAGAATACTACAAAAAAAAAGTAATGTGTACACGCGTTAGTAGTTATACTTCATTGGCGTAACAAGATAAAAATCTTTTCAAATTTTTTTTCTTTCGCCCTATTCTACGTTTGTAGAAAAACCGACACTAACAATAGAAAAAAGGTATTTAATACATACATCATTTTTTTAGATATAAAAATACTAGTTGATTGAATAGCAAAATTAAAATTTGACTCAAAATACAACAAACATTTTATTTCCTTAAGTACAATTATTTTTTTATTGTATACAATAAATTAATCTCTCAGTGTATACCTATATAAGAAATATAATAACTATAATTATTTACAGTATATGAACGGATTAAGATAACTAGCATATGGTGTTTGTTGATCTGGAAAAGGCATAGGATCGAGTACCTCGGAATGTTCTGTGGTGGTCACTGAAAAAGAAAAGAGTGCCTAGGAAGTACTTACAACTTGTCCGTTGTATGTATAGTCAAGCTAAAACACATGTTAGGTCCGAGGCTGGAATTACCGGCAATTTCCATGTGGCTGTAGGTTTGCATCAAGGATCAGCTTTAAGTCCTTATCTATTCCTTCTTGTCATGGATGGGCTAACATCAGACATACAGGAGGAAACACCTTGGTGTATGCTATTCGCTGATGATATTGCTCTTGTTGGTGAAAATGCTGCCGAGGTCCAGAGTAGGCTGGAGAAATGGCGAGAGAAACTGGAGAATGTTAGTTTAAAGATTAGTGGGATGAAAACTGAACATTTGTTCTGTGACTTCGGAGGTCCATTCAGTTTTTATCATATTATCTTAAACGGTGTATTCTTACCAGTCTGCTTCAATTTTTGGTACCTCGGCTCATTGATCCAAAATGACGGTGGAATAGACAAGGACGTGAGGAATACGATAAATGCAGGGTGGATGAATCGGCGAAAGGCGTCTGGGGGGGTTTGTGACCCACGAATGCCGTTGAAACTCAAGGGGAAGGTGTATAAAACTATAATAAGACCAGCCGTGTTATATGGATCTAAATGCTGGGCTACGAAAGAGACGGATGAGACAAGATTACATGTGGCAGAAATGCGAATGTTAAGATGGATGTGTGGTGTAACAAGGATTGATAAGATTAAGAATGAGTATATCAGAGGAAGTTTAAAAATAGCACCAGTGACAGAAAAGTTGAGGAGTAATAAGTTAACATGGTACGGGCATATTATGAGAAGAGATGAAAGTCATGTAACAAGAAAAGTATTGAGTTTGAAAGTGGATGGATATAGGAGTAGAGGAAGGCCGAAAAAGGTGTGGATGGATTGTGTGAAAAATGATATGTGTATAAAAATGTGTGAATACTGAGATGACATCTGAGAGAGGAGAGTGGAAAAGGAAAACATGTTGTGCCGACCCTACTTAGGTGGGATAAGGGTAAGATGACGATGATGAACGGATTAAGGTAATATATAAGGAAGGAAGGAAGGAGGATTTTCCATAAGGACTAAACAGTAGTGGTGATATCTGAGACAACTTGAAATCGCTAAAAAGGTTAAGAGTTAATGATAATATTACAAATAGACGACAAAAACAGGCCAGAATTAATCCAGATAAACTATGAAGTCCTCAAGAACGAGAAAATCGCGGACACCAGCTATTATTTTTATTAAAATTGTAAAGACAGCAAAAATGAAACAGCTCGGAGAATGTTTTTGTGTTCTAACAGCCGTAACTACGCTTTCCGCATGAAGCTCAAGATAATGAGGCAATTTCCTAATGCACTGGAATATCTCTGTGTTCATATTCTTTATGTCTTTGAGTAGACATATCAAGTTACTCGTCCCTTTATAAGTATAGCCGAATATTTTTACATTCCGCGAGTTATGTCCACAGCTACCATGCATATTAACTATACACAAACATGAGTCTGGTTGTATGTACTTGTGGACGTCGCGACAACTATACACATGATAACCCGCTCATAATGACCCTTTTTTAGTTTTTCGCCTTCCGGGATGAGAAATGGTAATCAAATGGTAATAAATTGGTAATTTTGGTAGCCGGTGGATGGTCATCATTGTTCTTGCCTTGTATTGTGCTTTCCAATAAGCAAGGTGTAGTTACTCTAGCCTACAACCATAAAAAGGTCGACTTTGTAAAGTCATTTAATCGTAGTCATTTAATTAATTTAGCATTTCTAAAATAATTACAAAAATTTAAGCATCTCGCAGTTATCAAACGCTATATCTGACCAACGAAATAAAATGTTAGGACATCATATTTTTAAAGACCTCACGGTGGTGTGTTGTGACCAAACGCTTCTGTTGACCCAAAAGACTGCTCTCAGAATACGAGTAATGCTTTATTTAAAATGTTACAGTCGTGTGTAAAATGGTACCATCATATTTATTATGCATGACAGAAATGTAGAAAACAAATATTGCGTTTACGAACTCTGAATTACTAACAAGAACATATATATGTATATTATCTCAAAGCGACTTTAAAAAACTTCAAAAAAACTAGGTCTGATTATTTATCTAAAATGCGATCTTCATTCCAAAAGATATCTGAATAAATATTAACAAAACTCAATTATTTAAAACTCGGTATTAAAAAAATATATTTCAACTTAAAATTTCATATTACGAAGTTCCTAAAATTTACTCTAACCTAAAAGTAAAACTATTTTCCTAAACAATGATATCGGTTTGAGCAAACGACAGTTACTTGTTCCGGTGGTGGACCGTGTCGGTAGGGAAACTGATTAACATCGAACCGTATAATTAACTAAGCTTCGCTTCCGTGCAATTTCCAACAGAATAGATCTACACACGACAAGCCTCGGTTTTACCGTGGGAGCTTAATTTTGGGAACGAAAGGAGCCACATTACGATGCAACGTTTACTAAGTGGACGCTTTATCGGATGTTTAGATAGCTTTGTCACTTTAGTTTCCGAAGTTTATAGATTTTCACTAACCCATCAATTTGATGTAAACAAAATAAATTTTAAAAGTTGCTATGATGGTGATAAACAACATAAAAATTATAAGTGACAATTTTAAATAATTGTCAAGTATTTTAACGTATATAGATAAATATTTTTTATAAACAAATTGCTTACACATTCAGCTGAAAAACCTCTTAAATTACAAGGTCGTAGGTGGTAACCTACGTCACCCACTGTTACACTGTTTCTACTTTAACAGGTCTAGAGATAATAAATCACTTTAGACGATTCACTTTTTAACTTATTGCTTGGTATTCATTTCATTGTATCTTTTTTTTTTCGAACTGATATAGCCTGTTGGCACTTTACGTTGGCACTTACAGATTAACGGGACAACTAATTGTATCTGTTATTTCTAGTCTCTATAAATTATAAAATACAATATGCATCTTACATTGCCTCTGCATTGGTATGTTTAGGTTGTAATGTGTCTTTTAGATAATTGAGTAATATGACAAAATCCACAGTACCGGGAATAATACGTATGTAAACAAAGTTATATATAATTCTGACACTAACGATCTAAGGGCGTAATTACTGTGGTATCAACGTTATCAATCATAAGATGCCCTTTGATAATGATGCCCCTAAACTATAGGGGCCTTAAGGTCTATATAGAAAACTTCAAAAGCCGTTGTCTGCAATCTTAAATTCTTTTTAATAAAACTCTTTAACACAAACACTCCTTACAAGTTGAATTTGAACTGTACACATGATTAATAAATTTCAGATATGGTACATGTTATTTTTATACATTGTTACATAATTGAAATGAAAAAAGAGTGCAGCTTTATCCCGGTGAAGCTTGTAAGGCGCTTGTTAGACTGTTTATGGGAAAATGCAGTATGACAAAGATGCAAGAAAAAGATACAGGTATTGCATAGTCTTAGGAAAGAAAGTCATATAACAAGAACAGTGTTAAGTGAATGGATATACGAATAAAAAGAAGAAGAATGCGTATAAAAGACTAATAGAGAAGAGTCGAAGAGACGAAAAATATAGAGAAAAAGGAATAAGAGTAATAAGAAAAAAATGTGAGTGATCCCCATCATCTTCCTATCTTTATCGTATCTAAGTAACGTCGGAACAACGTGTTTTCCTTTTCCACTCTCCCCTGTTAGTAGTCATTTCAATATTTACACCTTTTATACACATATCATTTTCACACAGTTTTTCATAGCTTTATCAGCCTTACTATACTCCTATATCCTTCTACCTTCATACTCAACATTCTTCTAGTTACATGACTTTCATCTCCCCTCATACCATGCCCACACCATGCTAACCTATAACCCCTCAATTTCTCTATCACTGGTCCTATTTTAAAACATCCTCTTATATACTCATTTTTAATGTTAGCCAGTCTAGTCACACCATCTTAAAATTTGCATCTCTGCCCCGTGCAACCGTTTCTTATCTGACTCTTTCGTAGTCCAGCACTCAGATCCATATAAAAAGACTGGTTTTATAATAGTTTCATACACATTCTTCTTGATTTTTAAAGGCATTTGTGTATGACGAGCTGCACCTGACACCTTCCGCTATTTCAGCCATCCTATTTATTAATATATAAATTATTTATGGTAACCGTTACATTGTCTTTATTTGTTTATATGGCTTTCACTAGATCCATTTTCTCTACAATTCTCATTTTAGAAGTTCAAATCCAAAGTTTCTGGAAATAAAACCGCTGTGAAAAATGCGGTCACTCTTTAAACTGCTGAATTTAAAATATACTACTAGGTACACAAATGGTTAAACTTGAAGAGAAATAATAAATAAAAATAATTATTTTCAAAGATCGAATAAGAAATTGCTCTTAAATATAAAACCCTCGTGGGTCTCATATATAACTCGGTGTTATTCACATTAGAATTAAAAGCGGCAGCTCCATTAATTTGTAGCGTCAAGCGCTTATGAAGGTTAACGCTTTTTTAAATTAAATTTTATTGCTAACGTCATTTGAATGGATTAATGGAATTAATAAATAAGCTCTTAGAACTCCCTTATCTTCTATGTGTAATCCGTAATCCCTTAAATCTAGATAAGTGCTATTAATTGTATAAAATACGCTTTTTGAAAAACATATTGCTTAGCTGAAAGAAGAACTATGAAGATCGTTGAAAATCTCAAATTCATAAGCATTATCGAACATTTGAAGTATAAGGAGAGGATTCAGCTCTTACAGTTAGGCTCAATTATGGTATTTATCGCAATAGGCTTAAGTGTAAACCTTAAAAAGCTTGTAACTAAACAGTCTAGAACAGTGCGGTTTTAGACGAGTTTCCTCCCAAGCCCACTCTAGATTTAGGGTGAATCTCTTTACTGAGATTTTCCTAGTGTCCTACGCATTTTGAACTTTATATGTTGCAAATGTCCGTAAAGATCGTATGATTGTTTTTCGTTCATCGTGGTTTAAGAATTTTTAGCATATTTGTAATTACAGTTTGTCTGTTAAAAGCCGGTGTTAATATCGATTGATAATAGTAATACACCGAGACTCGTGTTAATTAAGTATGTCATATTGTGACTCTGAAAGTGTTTGCCTTGAAATGCGACTTTCAGCTTTTAGAATATCAATTGTACTAAGGTTCGTTAACCGAAGACAATAGATTCCATTAGTTCATTGTAATTACAACGAATGTACACCAGTTATATAAGAAATGTTTTGGAAACGATGCAGACACCTCTATGGACACCATATTCCTCTGCCTTTAAAAACCTCGTGAGAATAATCTCAGCCGTTTCGAAAATTACTCTGGAGAAACAACAGATACTTCAATTGTATTTAAATACAATATATCTATGTTAATAGCGAAAGATAAGCTGGCGGATATAAAAGAGTGCAGTACTTTTTTCATTACAGTTTCTCATTTTTTTTTTATTTAATAGCTATCGACAAGATTTATTGTTATCAATAAAAAAGGTTTGGAAACAGTTCGGTTTTTTCCATACCATCGAGGAGTCTAAACATCTATTTATAAGTCTCTTTTCGTACACTTCATGTTACGTATACAATCTATATCTATATCTATACATATAGTAAGAATGTAAATCCAACGTGTACTGTACTTTTTTGATTTTTGAGAAAAAAATAGTTGCGGGTGTCTAGGAATAAGTAATAGAATCCATTCCGATCATTTTTAGAAATGTCTGTCTGTCTGTTTGTTTGAACAGGCATTACTGGTAAAGTACTAGGTTTCTGATAAAATAGTAGAAAGAACATCATCAAGTATATTCCCGAGCAACATTTAGTCTTTGTTTTATTAAAATCGGTTTACTCTATCAAAAGTTATTGTAATTTTAATGACGACGGGAGTTAAGTACGAGAGAAAATTAGATAAATAAATGGGCATTAGCCTCATCTAAAACCCAGGATAATAAACATTACTACAATGTTACAAAAGAACAAGAAAAGCAGAAGCAATAACAGACTACATTTTTTCACAACAGATGTCGCTAAATTTATCGTTTTCTTGGTTTACGGTCGTTAAGAATATTATTGTAAGGAAGAGTATAGATAACAATGAGATTAGTTATGTGTTTTACAGCAAAGGGCTCATTTATCAGTTTCATTTGATAATTTCGAGAGTCTGCATGCCGATTATATTAATATAAGCAGGTGTCTGAAGCACGGCTGTTGTTTTGAGTACCACACGTATCTCGAGAGTCGGATTACAAATATACAAGATAAACAGATATACATTCATATGGTAGTATCAATCACAGTTTTTTTGCATTAAGTTCCACGCGGACGTAGTCGCGGGCACAGCTAGTCTTCAATATTTATATAATATCTACTCAATATAGTTTTTATATGGAGACTGATTAATGTGTAATTTGTAAGCGGCTGACATAAAAGAACAAAATTCGAAGAGAATATACGCAATGATTATAAAGCTATAATACTCTTGGCAAGAAAAAAAAACAAAGTGTTGCTACTTAATAAATTATGAATACATATATGGTCGAATTTCGAACCACTGGACGGCCACTACTATGTAGAAATGTGTGATTAACATATTAGACAATACGAAGAAATCTCTGAAAACAAATATTTTAAGTGGTAATCTACACCATTTTCAGTATAAGCGTACATGTAACTGTGAAGCCCAAATCGTGCGCCCTAGTCCCCTGCCCTCCGATATCCGATCCAATAAAATCAAATGACGAACCGTACAATTAACCCCGACCCGAAGGACCCTTCGATTAACGGCGCCTTTAGAAAAGGACACACCATTTTTGGACTGCAAATTCAATACCTTACATTCATTCGTATAAAATCGGTCGTGTAGAAACGATCAATAAATGTACGTAAATACCTAGAATTGTCAGCCCATTTAAAGACATCTTTATCGTTTACCACTCCAAAACATTTTATTTTAATTGCGTTTTATCATATTTCACATGCATATATATAAATAACAAAAAACATAATAGGACGGTACAGCTTATTGTAAATCTATATAAAATATTAGCTATTGTTCATCGCTTCGCTCACTTTAACATAGATTTCACCTATCCCTTGGTAATAGGACATTTATTTCTGGATTAAACTTACCCTACGTCCTTTTCTGTACCCCTGATAACGCGTATACACAATTTTATGATGGTCAGTTGAGTAGTTCAAGGCGTGAAAGCGTAACAAACAAACAAGTTAGTAGTTAGTACGTAGAATATTAGTAAGAATAATAACAATAAGGTTATCAATGTAAGCGCCCGAAAATTCATTAGGGCGTGACACGAGGGACGTCACAGATGCGTTGCCGGCATTTGAGGAAGGAGTAGGCTCGTTTCTTGAAGGTTTGTTGGTTATATTCGTCCAGAAACGCAGCCGCAGGGAGTTCATTCAAGAGGACGTATTATATCCATAAGTCTTCCGGAAGACATTTTTTTAATTATAATGCAAACTGTATCCAAATCGTTTGTGTAGTTTAGAAGATGTAACGTGACACAACGATATATTTACATAATAATACCGTACACAATAACAATGATAATATTTACATAATAACTACTTTACTATAACTCGCCATTAGGTGGGGCTAGACTTGAAGTAAACCTCTGCACGCTAGTCAGCAAGATCTGATAACACCTGTTGTAATGTTAAATGCAATAACAATTTAAAGTTAAGTGAAATATAACACTGCCACAGAGTGAAGGTGAAATTTGGACTTCAACATATCTAGTAATCGGTATCTACGCAAATATTAACAATCACAAAACCAACTAAAATCATATTTATGATGAAACTCGAACAAAATAAAATAGATTGTAATAAGTAAAGCTTCTTACAATTAATTTTATATAATAAAAATGTTTTTTTTTGTGAATAAACTCAACTGACAAAAGGAAATTTCCAGAAGGATGTCTATATTGTCCCCTAATGACGCCATTCATTCACTGATCGATCGGTCGAGTGGAAGCGTTTTCGAGATTATTAGCAAGTTCGAAATTTATAATATAAAAATATTTTGTATTATCGTAATCCACACAAATTAAGTAATTAAAGTGTCCATTGTTTGAACGAGATAATCTCAAAAACAGATGAATCGATCTTGACATAACTTTTACAAGTAGAATAAAGACTTCTCAGACAATTATATAGACAAGGTATTATTATTACTTTTTTTCGTAGGGTCTAAGCAGAGATTACTTAAAATCCATAAAAGCATTATAAAGATATAGTAGTATTAACGAAATTACAAATAAAAAAATTAAAGACATACCAATGTTAATATAGTAGAATAATAATGACATAAAACACAAATTAATGAAGCAAACCCTTTTAACGAGACGAAGCCGTGGACTGCAGGTAATTTATAACAAAAAGCTTCATGTTTGAGACCACAAATATCTTTAAAATGTATTCTAAAAAAAAGTTTATTCAATGCCAGAACAGCGTCCTTGAAATCTACGCTTCAATTAATTATATATTCATAAGAATCTTGATAAACTGAAACTTTGTCTGTAGTTGTGTTCACCGTTGGTTATCTCAACTATTTGAATAATAAAGTGTACCGCTCCCTAATTAACTAATGGACGATATCTAGAAAGAATAAACGAGGTTTAAAAAACATTCTTTGCTATCATATCGGCTATTGTAGTCTCAAAATCAATTGTACTAACAGTCTCAAACATTCGGAACTGCAATAACCGACTCCTGATTTGACACATTGGGGAGAAGACCGAGATAATCGGCTAAGTTCGTTTTCGTATACCGTTATCGTTATCTATACTGTAAATAATCATTATCTACGTCTTTATTGATTAGTAATTCATAGTTTCAATATAATATAGTAACAGATTATATTGAAAATCATTTTATGTTTATTTAATTTATTACTTTTAAAATCATAAAACTCGATCCGTACGTAAACTGATTACTTACAAAAAATACTAAAACCTTCCGAGAAAATAACCCTATTATTTTAAATAAGATAATATAAATCAATTCTGTGAGTTCCAAGATACAAGCGCACTAACAGATAGGTAATAACAAATATACTTACTTCGGCAGAGTATGAAATCATTCGCCATAACTACAACAGAATAATAATAGTATAATGAATGAATGAATGAAATAATAGTATAATGTATATATGAAAAAATTTCTAATATTTAACAATAGACAAATGTGTTTAATAATAATAAATAGATCAGTAAGTCTTCGATATTACCAACTATGCAATATATGCGAGTTAATACTATATTATTTTCCCATTAACGAACATATAACGCTAAAGTACTCACATATCGGGTACTACACCATCCATTCAATTATATGAAAACATTACATGTACCAGGTACTTGCCGATACCAACTGACCTTGGTTTATTAAAGCTGACAGATACTATACATCATGTGCTCAAAACTGTGTGAATTCCGTAGAAAATCGATCCACTACGCGAGGTCAAAAACATGTTCGAAAGACCTAAACGCTATTTATCAATCAACATAGAATTAATGACAATCTGTCATGACTTCGTACGCGTTTATTATAACATACAATCAAATAAGATTAAAACTATTAGCCAGTACATAGTTTTCTAACAATGAAAAAATTAGTTGATATCGGACGAAAAGAGATTCTCTAAGCGACAGAAAAATCCGTATCGAAATCCATCTCGTAGTTTAGAAGAACTAAAGAAACACACAAACAGTCACGGAAAGCGATTTTATTGTGTATTATTTCTATATATATGAATTTATTGAAGAAGGTTATAAGATATTTTAGATCAAATTACGATATTTAGAAGCGAAGCAATTATCATGCAATACGTAGATCGAAAAATACACTAAACGAGAGCGAAGTAATAGAACGTGCAGGTCGTGCAGGCGCGGGTTTAGGGGGCCGAGGTCGTGTTGGTAGCCGGTTAAGAATCGAGCGTTATCGAGAAAGGTCGAACTCTGAATGCGAGGTACCATGACGCGAATTTTTTCGAAACCGTCTGTCACAAGTAGTCGTTAAATTTTACTGTCTACTCCAAAAGCTTAGTAATGGGATATTATAAAATGTAATGAACTATTCCAAGAAGTATATAAATCTGTTTTAGTAAAAAAAACCACTCAGCTGTTCCGCGGTTATTTGATAAAAATATGATTTAAAATATATAATCGAGTAAAATGACAAAGCGCTTTGTTCTCGCTCACGACATGATTTGAAAATAATTCGTCTGTGAAATGAAACTAAAAACAATTTGTGGGTTGAACACCAACGTGTTTCGCTTTTAATTTAACGGAGATGTTTATATATAACACGAACAACCACCCACAACTTTGTCTGCGATAAATTATAAAAGCAAGTTATAGAGTAAAGTAGATTTATAATTTATATTATTATAAATGTTATATATACTAGTAGTCACCTATTGGTATAATAAAAACCTAGTTCATTACATTTTTAAGCTTCAAATATGGACTTAAAATAAAGGCTACGAGTTACCGATGCTAAGGAAAAATACTGTTTCCATTTTATTTTTATTTGTAATATTAAAACTCTTCAATAACTGCTAAACAAAAAAAAATACGAAAATCGGTTGACAAACAAAGGAGAAAAAAGTTAAGAACTGTTTTATCTTCGTATTTTAATATACAGATATCGTCAGGAGCAAAGATCTCTAAAATATATATTTCAATCGACACTAACAGTAGACATATCAAGACTATATTGGTAGTTCAGTGCAAGAAAGACCTACTGCACTGTAATAATAACATACATCATCATCTTCTTACCCTTATCCCACATAAGCAGGATCGGCATAAGTTTTCCACTCTCCCCTGTCAGATGTCATCTCAGTATTGACACCTTTTATACACTTATCACTTTTCACACAATCTATCCAGACCTTTTTAAGTCTTCCTCTACTCCTATGTCCGTCCAACTTCATACTTTAAACATTTCTAGTTACATGGCTTTCATCTCTCCTCCGCTCCTCCTCCTCCTCCTCCGCTTTGTTACGTATTACAAAAAAAAATACAAAGGGTCAATCGATCCGAAATAAGTAAACTAGAACCGTCTACGAAAAATCCATATCCACTGATCATAGTTCTATGTCAATACGTTCAGTTTTGACGTGAATGAACCTCAATGGAATTGTATTTTCATTAAATATATATACTAGCAATTTTCCACGGATACCCATGGTGATGATGATTGATTCCTAGTGGCTTCCTACGCGTTTTCTATGCAATAATTATTTTTGACCCGACATATAGAAAGGAATGGCGTAAAAGGGAGGAGGCTTATGCCCTGCAGTGGGTTGAGATGAGCTGTCCATGATGATGATGATATAGAAATATATATATATATATATACATCCAATCTTTAACATGGCGAAAAAGGGCATACAAGTTTGTTAGAAAATCCGTAAATTTTTCTCTTCTTTTTTACTATCTTAAGGGTTGATTTCCAAAAATGCTTGATGCTCATCTACAGTATAAAAGGAAGCCATATCAAAATCCATAGGGCCGTAGGGCCCCAATGGTTTGGGTTGTGCGTTGATATCAATCAATCAGTTATTCTTTTACATATATAGATTACAATTAATAAATTAGTCCAATGTATACTTATGCAAAACTCTTGAATTGTGTTTTCGTTAAAAAAACTCTCACGTAGCGCCTACCGGTCGTGCTTGAATAGCCCAATTGCTCCCGCCTCTGACGCCTGCCAATTTATCATCAAAATATACCCAGAGGTCGAACGTTTCATTAAAACCAATTGAAACTCGCAGCATAGGCTGTCCGTTAATTGAATTGTGAGACTGACTGCGTAACAATGTTAATTGTTTTAGTTTTCCGATCACACGGGCTCGGAAAAAATAATCGAATTCCTTAAGCAGCGTTTTCAAGCGCTTGAAATGCCCGTTTGTAGCTTCATGAATAACATACTCGATTGATCGAATTGCAAGTTCCTGTATAGTATTGCACATTCGACTTAGCAAAACCCTCTTGATTAAACGATAAACAACATGAGAGCAGATAAGAAAAATATTATTTACTGATATCTAAGTCTAATCAATGTTCATCTAATAAATACAGTCATTACTATCATATAATCACGCACATAGGTAAAACTCGTGCTAACATTCCCCTATTTCCCGGACTAATAGACATTCACCTTAATTGAACGGCCTTCTGTGTAATTTTCCTCTCACGACGTCGCTAATTGCAGAAAAACGTAACCGGGGTTTAATGTTACAAAAAGGTTAGTTAATGTGTTGTTCTCGAATAACAAGAGATCGTGAATATTCTTTCAGTTAGTTATAATAGACACTTAAGATTAAGTTCCACAAGATCCATGTCATAACGGAATGTCGCCAAAAGATAGAATGCCCCAGTTTTAGCATGGTAACTGTAGAAATTTAAAGGGACCATTTATAATATATTTACGCAGGAGATCCAAGACTATAATGTTTCTGATGACGCATGTGCTCTCAAAATACTTTTAACATACAGGTGACACTTAGACCAAGAACAAACAGCAGATTGTCGCTATTGTGCACAACTGTATAATACATAAAACAAATTAGCCTATCTCTCTTGCGTGAGGACCACCGCGTTGGGAACACCTAGCTACAGCAATTGGTTTCAATCTCTTGCTTCCACCCGTACAAATATCCGTAGATGAAAGGAAGAGCAGGCGGACAAACTTTATGCTTAAAGACAGTTGTTAACACTCCGAGACCCATATAGTAGCTTGCGAGCGAATGATTCAGATAAAATCGGTTCTGTAGGCTTGATGATAGTATGTCGTAGTTTACACACGTCATTCTGAAGGTTCCTCTGGCTTAATCCATACCTGATGAGGAAATAGCTCCAGTAAATTTTGACAATAGCGTTATTTAATTATATTGTTTTTCTAAGTAAAACTTTCACTTAGCATTCCATAACTGCCCGACGAAGGAATATATATATTCATGATGCGTTTCCCAAGAAAAAAAAGTTATTATTTAGATTAAGTAAATTGCTTTATAGAATCTTATCTAGCTTCTATTGTGAACAGATGTTTCGATAAAATGACGATAATTCTACATATATTTTTTGACATTCAAAAGTATCTGTACAAATAGGTCTATAAAGATGTATCGGTAATCCAATAAAAGCCGTAAAAAGATCGTAAAAACAGAATAAACCCCTGGGATTCTATTAAATCGACATAATAAAATGGCACAAGGACCAAAATATGCCGCGGCACATCTTATGAAGTTAATAATTCGTGAAGTTTTCCTGGAGTCATGTCCCTCGTGGGGCTGAATAGATTAATGCCTTAATCCAATTCGAGCTTTTATATCGCTAAGTCACGAGATTACCTTACGGATGGAAGATCTGTGGACACTAATATGATTATGAATAATTTAATACCACATAACGATGTACAGCATATATTATGTATATACATACAAATCAATTAGTTAATACGTGAAATCGCAATTCAGAACGGTTGAGCGTATTCGACGAATTATTCTTTAATGTTGATAATTGTCAGGACAAGTTTTGTATGAAAGAAAATATTTGAAAAAAATCACACAGAAAAGTGAAAATTTTGGGTTAAGATACAATATCCATGTAAAAAAGGAGTGAGTGAGTGAGACAGAAAACAGCAGGGGGATTTTAAATATATTGACATAAATTACATATTGAGGAACGAACCAACAGTGGTTTAATTGCAGTTTTATTTCAATACATGGAAGTACTGTCACTGTAAGTCACTCCTGCAAAGCCAGGGCAGGTAGTAGTTAAAAATTTCTTTTTAAATTAATACTGCACAGTATATGCCTGCAAAAAAATCCACACGTACCTAATGTTATAAGCTCGAAGGTAAATCTGTCTGTTAATTACCCTATGACAACTAAAATTTTGTACGAATAGCAGTAAAATTTGGTATAATGCAAAGCCGGGACGTTAAGAAGGATATAGAATACTATTCATAACGATATTTAAAAAATAGCTCCAACAAATCGGATTGTGATAGTGCCTGTGCAAGGTTCGTCTTGTGGACTGCACACCTTTTCTGGTACAAAGAAACAGTGGAATTGCTGTGTTACAATTTGAAGGGGGCTAGTAACAGATTCTGACACACGAGATGACTTAGCTCAGGTTGTTGAGTGGAGCAGCCTTACTTTAAACTTACGTCTTTGCAATTTTGCATGTTCAGACGAATTTAAACAATATCTTTTCTAAACCTCGTAATAAGTTTTCTAATATATAAAATTGTATAATGTAACAAAATAACGGGTTTCATATACATAAACTTTTTTTCGTTTTGAAATCATTTAAATAAATCCTAGTTTTAAACTATTTTTTATATAAATTTTATTGTGAAATTGATTTTTCAGATACATACCATTTAATTGTGTCGGTTTCATGCAATTTAGATAGTCCCAGAGATATATTTTGGTGTGAAAGTTATTCCGCATCGTTGCCTAGAGAATAATAAATCGTCCCTTCCTGCGGGAAACTAGTCTAAACCGACGTAACAGTTCGTTGACAGAGAGATTTACGCCAGCTTTAATATAAAAACTAAGATAGATTATTTCCACAATCACTCACCATGTGTTTCCGCTGTATTATTCGCAAACACGATGTAAAAGTTTAGATTATTTTTATTTCCCAACAATAATGATTTAAACTGAAATATAATATCGCTAAGAAAGCCAATAGTAATAGATAATTAAATATTTCAAGTAATTGATAACGGATATAGTATAACATATTATATAATATATCAACAGCCGTGTTCAGAGTTTTAAAAACTATTTGTAACATTGATAGTAAAAAACTTTCAAATAAAGTTCTTCTTCTTCATTATTTTTTGGCTCCGTCACAGTTTGTGCAGTAGCCAGCGTCAAGTAACAAAAATGTCAAATAGTGTATGTACCTGACAGCAGTCTTTTGAGCTATCCGGTCAATAGTAAAAGTCAATAATGGCTTAAAAGAGGCAACAGTAGTTAATGCTACATCAATAATAGTACGATCTCCTAGTCAATATTATGATTTTAATAGTCACACTTTCATATATATTATATTGATAATAATATACTTATAATTTAAGATAAATAGAAAGTATTCTCATATAAGTCGACCGAGATGGGGATGAGGCAGAACAAATGTAAAGGTACCTCACCTCACGTGTAAATTGACATGTATTGGGAAGCCTACCGCTGCAATCAATATTGAAATGGTGATGGCTTAGTGCTTAGCGCGTCCAGACACTGTGTCGTCCGATGTAAGTTCGAATCCTCGTGAATGAGTCGGAGCTTTCTGTGTAAGGAAACATCGTGAAGAAACCATAGCATGGTGGTAAGTTTTTTTCTGAGCCCGCTTGACTAGCTACCACCCTCAAATTAAAAATGTGTCACTAATCACCTATGGGTGTCTTCCGGCAGCTTGACTTGAGTGCCAAGCTCCTTTAGGTTTTGAGTGTTTAGCGTCTTAGACCAAGATCATCATTTAACATCAGTTGGTATTTTGGTCAAACGATAAATCCTATGAAGTATAAAGAAAAACCTATTATTCGGAAGAAAAATAGAAATATTGTTATAGTCATATCAATCATTCCTACATTAGTATCGGAAGATTTTACGTAAACAATATTATACACGAGGGAACTTTCTAGAAGAGGGATACGAGAACCATTACTTTTATCTACGAAAAATAATTCGCCTGTACAATAAATTTTTATAGAACTATGTATGTTTTTCTAGTTTGAAAATGTGAAAATCTAATGTACGTCCGCAAAATCTTAGATAAGCTAGATTTCGTAAAGGACCGACATAATATAATTCAAGAAATAATAACAAATTGGTCATTCCATGTTTTAGGCTCACTAGGACTGGTAACAGTTTTTCAGGTAATAATGTTAGATTTTATAACAAAATTCCAAAGCACGTTACCGATTTACCGGATATTAAGTTCAAGCACCATGTCAAGCAGGTTTTAATGTCTAAAGGCTATTACAGGGTGGATCAATATGTGAACGACGGTGACGTCTGGAAATGACGCCCTCTCTGTGTATCCACTAAAACCGAATGTAATTATATGTATCTATCTGTATGTTTATAACTATATTTTAAAAACATGCCTTATTATATGTTTAATGAAAAGATAAACCAGCTCGAGTTTCTTGCCGGTTCTTCTCGATGACTGGTTTGTTTTCCGAACCGGTAGTAACTATGACGTTCATTAGTGCCTTCTTAGGACCTAAACTGGAAAAAGTGTTTTTGATTTTGATTTTGAGTTATTAGGCTAAAATTCATACCAAAATATATAGCCTTTTTACATTATATAAGACAATAATACTTTTTATATGCCATGGACTTCTTTGTTTTAGAAACATAATGCGAAACCTAACAATTGTATTAGCTTTATATAAAGTATAAACGTAATTTTCTCTTTTCGTAATGTTTGGTTTTGGAGTATTGTAAATTTAAAATCTGCCATCGACTTTATTGTTTTAGAAACATAAAGTGAAACCTAACAAATGTAATAACTTTATACAAAGTATAAAACTCATTCTCTCTATAAATTATGTTGTGTACTATTGTAAATTTTATGATTTCGTTGTTTGGGAGTAAAAGAATATGAAAACATGTACTCCGCAATTCTATATATAAAGGTATTAACTAAAATTTAGAGGTATAAAAAACCGATAAACGTATAACACAATAGGTTGATACCTTTTTTTAAATATTATTTCTAATGACATCGCCTCTTTTTTTTAAATTCTAGACAAAACATAAAGGTTTGCTACAAAAGCGATTGCGAATCCGACCGAATATCCTTTTCATAAGGATAATTCCTTTTCATGTAGGTTAGCATGGATTAAATAAGAAATATATATACAGTAAATTGATCGTGAACGTATAAAAAATTTGTTAAAAAAACTTGTGTGGTCTTATGAAACCACAATGCAAGTGAAACTTTTTTTCAGATCTTAGCATTTTAAAAACTGAGCACAATATTTATTTAAAGCATTGAATCGTTTTGAATTGAGTCATGGGCGGCGCCATTTTAACCCGGGGAGTTCTGCCGTACAGCTTTCGCTTTAACCACTACTGCATGGCCGGCTGTGATGTGGCATACAATAGATGGACTGAAAAAATTGAGAAGAGGTAAAAAAGGTTCACTTTAAAAACAGGCATTATTTTTAGTGAACAATTACGAATCTCTTAATGGTAGAGGTCGTTGTATAATGTTATTCAGATGGTATAAAATCACATCGCAAAAAATCTCATGGGCAATTGTTTATTCGTCATTGAAGCGGATGTATTTTTTTGTGTTACATGACAATCAAAGAAAAGTAAAGCTATCTCCCTCTCAGTTATTTCACGGGCTTTTTTTCAGGAATTTAATGGTTGAATTATAATTACATTTTCGGCGATCATCTCCCTCCCTCCCTTCACGGTGGCGCTCGATGTGCTCGCACCGCCCGGAAGCCACGCCTGGTTAGCAGCGATCGAATATCATCGATTTTTTTGAAAAAATTGGAATAGCCAGTTTTATAAGTCTAGTGCAAAACGTAAACTGTCTACATGGCGCGTAAAATTACAAAAATTTCCTACACAACTTAATTAACATATAGTGCAGCCGACACTTATGTGTCTGTCGGGCTGTGAATTGTAAAACGTTACCACTCGGTAAAATATGTCATTAGTGATAAAGAAGTATTGAAATAGTTATCAGAATAGGTACTGATTAAAATAATAAACATCATCACATTCACTACCTTTCAGGGTAAATAGAAACTCATTACCAATTACTATTGTATGCACTATTTATGTACATATTGTACTCAATGAATGACGAATCCACGTACCATTCGACTTTCTGTTCATACTTTAAGCCTTTAAATCAAACCCATAAACTATAAATACTTATTCATGGAACACGCACACATAGTTTGCGAAATTGTAAAACATTGTAAATTTATTTATTTTATAGGGCACACATTAGAGACAATAAGTATACATGTTTACAGTTATTATTAATAGTGTTTTTTTTTAGTCTGCTATATTATCCAAATTTATATTCATGCACATCTATGCTAAATAAAATACAATCATACAAACATATACAAGTATCCTATTTTAAATTATAATTTATATTTATAGACTACGCGTCGAAATTGACTGAGACTTAGGTGAAAGATGTCTATGTCGATATCGGCACTGCAAGTGACACAATGTGTGATATTATTAAATGAGCGGCACATATTAGCAATCGGATTTTTAATTTATTTTTATAGAAAGAAATATGAAATAGACTTTTACTGCGACCACGTATATTAGTATTAAAAGTAAACATGTATAGTAATTGTGAACACTCTATAACATTATTAACTATTTTATATAGATAAATTAATTCGCTAGCTTTCCTTCTACTAGACAAAGATGAGATTTGAAAATGTTCGGCACGTTGAAGATGATTAGGAAATTTTCTTTTCATCCCGTGTCTAAGACAAAGCGCCTTTAAACAGTGTTTCTGTATTCGCTCAATAGTTTCTGTATGAACCAAGTAATAGGGGACCAGACTACAGAGGCGTATTCGAGTATAGGCCTTACTAGAGTTTTATAAAGGTAGAACATAGACATGGGCCTCTTAAATCGTTTGGTTAAACGAAATAGAAAGCCAAGGAGCTGGTTACTTTTATTAGTAATTTGCTCGTAGTATGTACGGAAGGATAATTTACTTATAATTTACTAATTTACTATTACTGATACTTAGGAATTGTAGTTGTAAAAGATATCAAACTTGAACTGCTGGCGGACCACCTCTTTATTGTTAGACTACGATCGATCGACTCTGAAAGGCTGCAAGTATGCAATGTGCATGTGCAAAAAAGTATGCAAGTGATGCGGAATTGTCATCTAGATAGATGTAAATAACTCCCGCCAGAGATAAAAAAAAGTGAGAAAGCTTTACCTCGTGTCTGAACTCTTTATTACGATAAATGAAAAAGATGAAGCGGTTTTCTGGGCTAATTGTGTAAATTTATTAATTACATTTAGTTTTATTTACCTATCTATTAAAAAAATCTGTATAAAATTCTAAATTTCTCGAGATCGGCTCGAAAAGCACTCGCGACCCAGGCATAGACTATATAGAAAATAGAAGGTTATCAATAAGCGCCAGGGTTGAGGATTGCATCAGTTTCACTAGCATACTAATAGAAATAATAAAAACAATGCAAAACAATAACTGTAATAAATGAAATAATGTCACTATATATAAAAGGGGTGAAACGAAATAACTCTATCCATAAAGTTGCCCAGAAACATTCCCAGTGGGTAGAACGGTGGAGAAATATCTACAATAGGTACCCAGAACATAAAGTTGTTATTCACGTCGCAACATGGCTTACTCGTACATCGTACCTTTATGCAACAAAGTCGCTGAGTTATAAAACTTAACATACCGACAATTCAACTCCCTAACCGATAAAACGTCTATGCTTTCATGATCTGAACAATAGATAAACTCGATTTCTCACAACAGTCACAACTCCGTAACTCTCTTGCGAAAATAACTTATTGATTCTTTTTGTTATAGGTATTGTTTCTCTCTACCATATGTTTATTTCATTGTAAGCTTACATTGCTTATAGCGATCCACACCGAATTCACAGGGTGGCATCATAAAGTCTACTAGCAATTTAGACAAAATCGATATATTTTATAGCGCCTTGACAATTTATTAAAGAAACAACTTTCATTTTATTGCGCGTAATTATTTGAAATCTTTCCTATATTCCAGAATATTCATAAATGTCTAAAGTGATTAACATATGTAACTAAATAATAACTAATTCTAATTGTTCCCATATTGCTTCAGAAATACGCGATTATTTTTAATATCTAGGATATTATGAAGGATAAAAATAATTACGCTAAGTTACCCTTAGGAAAAGGTTAACACTATCGCAGTCTTTTGCGTAAGTTACGTTTAAGATATAGAATTTGCCGTAGTACATTATTTTGAACTATCTCATACAGTTCAGCCAGCGTTAACAATGTAAGTCTGTGACAAAAATTTTTTTCGAATTGACTACACAGTGTGAGAGTAGAGTAGAGTAGTATAGTATGAAAATGATTTATGTAGTTTAAAAGACTTAAGCGCACACATAGACAGGTTTCACGGTTATATCTATAATTACAAATTATATATATAATAAATTGCTTAGTAGTTACTATGGCTGTTAACTTTGGTGTCAAATATTTAACAGTCCTTTAGACTAAATAAAGGACGTGATCATTTTATTCGTAATTAATATTATGAAGGCGAGTAGGAGTTTGTTTATTTGTTGCGCTTTCACGCCTTAATTACTCAACCGATAGTTATGAAATTTTGCACAGCACATAAAATAACTTTTACCCAGAAAAAGTGACGTTATTTAGTTAATATACGTCGCATTAAGAATAGTATATCATACATATTTCTTTGATTGTGCCGCGACAACACGACGGCACTATACTTAATCATAAGAATAGTGCAATTCATACACAATTGCGAGGCGATACAAAAATATTCACTACCGGTTCACGTTTGCGGCTTCACCCGTGTTAGTATAATTTTTACATGTCCCCCTAGGACATTTTTCCAGGACTTTTCTCTGTATGAAGGATATCGTTTTCTATACTCCTGAGAATATCTATGCAAAATTGCTTCAGTACTTATTAAGGTTTAATGCGCAACAAACGAACAAGCAAATTAGCTCACATTTGCATTTATAACATACAATTAAATAATATAAATATTTAAGGAATGGTTAAAATGTATCACTTTATTTTCGGTTATCAAATTATACATTAAATATACTTTATCAGTATACATTTGATAAAAACTCATTTCAACGTAGACGATATTACAATACAGACATCGCAAAATGAATTCATAAATAAATTGGTTTCCTATCCATCAAATCTTTTAGACAAAAGAATAGAATGTACACAAAATCTTACACAAACATTTTTATGACAGAGGAAAATGGTTTTCACTTAACATTCTCTGAAATTAATTCAAGAGAAATATCTTGTTATCAAATATTTGTTTATTCTAAGAATATAAAAATAAATATGTCATTTAGTAACAAGATTTTACGAAATTCGATATCACTAACCGACAAAACAATAGTGTGCTATTGTTTAAAATTCGTTAATACATTTATTTTAAGAATTATATTGTATTTTCATATACAACACACATATAATTAATTGCGATTTTCAACTTGAGGGCGGTAGCTAGTCAGGGGAAATTAGAAAAGGCCCTACCACCATGCTCTATGGCTTCATCACGATGTTTTCCTTCACTGAAAACTGCGACTCAGTTGCTAGAATTCGAACTTACGTCCTTCGACGCTGTGTCCGAACATGCTATCCGTAAAACAGTACCGCTTCATGAACATGAAAGTACGACTTCATGTTTAAGCATAGATCGATCAGTAATATTCGAGAGTTTCATTCTTTCGATATTTAACTTTAGTCTATATCTATTCTAACCTATTAAAGTGAAAAGATTTGTTTTTTTTTTTGTTTGTAACGGACGAACTCAAAAAATACTTCCAACGATTTTAGAAATTCATTCTCTTTATCAGTGACTAACATAGCCTATAATTTCTTTTCTAAGTGAACATTAAGGCTAATGAAACCGCTAGCAAAAGCTAGTATAATATGAAACTGAAATGCATATAACAATAAATATATTATTTAACACAAACATAGAAATGAAATACAAATATGTGTGTATGTGTGTATGTTCCGATAACTCTACTTGAGAGCCAGTCCCTTCTAGGTTTAACGTTTTAACATCTTAGGCCACATCATCATTTAAAAGCAGATGAGATTGTGGATAAACGCTTACCTATACATTATAAAAAAAACGTAAAATATACCTAAACAACTACATTCCTAATTACAGTATAACATTGAATACGACATACAATACAACCAACGGCCTGTACGTATCTTTCTATAAGTGAAAAATCCATGACACGTCAATTATGCTTAACTCGATCTAATAATCGATTGGGATAGTACGAATATCCATCTGTATAAACCACCAAACGAATGGTCATAATAATGACTCTCTTTTACTTTGTCGCGATTTAGGAGTATAAATCCAACTATCGAATTGATTTCCATAGTTATGGCAGCGATGTTTACAAATCTTAGTTACCGTTATTTTTAACCGACTTCGAAAATGACTAGTTTCTCATTTCATTTGTATATTTTTTCAGTTTGTTACCTAATAACTTCGTAATTTGTAAACCGATTTGGATTTTTTTCTTGCATTAGACTGTAAATATCTATGATACAAGAAAATGTATATTAGATATGATGTTGATAGATTTATGACAATCCAAGACTATTGTCAATGACGTTTTGGTGCATTTTCTTGAAATTAGTTTCATTGTTTGTTCCAATTTGTACATACTCTTGTTCACTTAGTACTAGATACAATATCGTAATTTTATCAAGCCACGTTATAAAAAATCGGGTCAGTGTTTTCAGAGACTACCTCCTACATCTATATTTCTATAACATTCGTTTAAGTAGAATATAATACAATTAACGATTGTATTTGAAACCATTGAACTTCAAAGAGGTGCCTTACGTATACTTAAAAAGAGCCTGACCTTTAAAATGAAAACAAGCTGAAGAAGGGAAGAAATGAACGCTAAGATGGTTTGTACGGAAAATGTAAAGTAAATAACTAAGAATAGCGAAGGGTATGAAACCTTTTTCGTGCGTATATCTACGAAAGATCTCAAGCCGTTTTTACTCGACCCGAACTTTGTAAATTCATGATATGCTATAACATATATAGAGACAGAGGAAAATACTGAAAATGGTACGTATTTATAGGCAATTAATGCCTCAACCTTAAAAATATATACCGTTAACAGAATATTAGGATTCATATGTGACTATCACAGATGGATCAAAATTAAATAAATAAGTATACATATAAACGAGGTGTAAAATTTCAACCGTAAGAAAACTAGAATGTTACATCACTACATGTCTACAGTCTTCTGTAGCAATGCAATTTGTTTAAAACGACAGTCTTCTTTCATATTGTTCTTAATTCACCTAATAGAATCAGTAAACAATGTTCTCTTCTTTTACACTTCTCTATCAATTAACATTTTAGTATTATTGACACTTTCTCTGATATAATAACTCCTAATCTTATACATTATATTCACAACACTCCCATTTTAACTTTCGTGTCTCTGTCACCCGCAATTTATTTTCATCCGTGTTTGTTTTTGCGCAGCATTAGGATCCATATATCGCTTCATGTTTTATATATATTTTTTCCTTGAATCTTAGGGTTATTTCTTGAGACCTGTTGTCATTTAATTCTTCCTAAATTTCTCTTTTTACATAATCTATGTCATCATGATTTTGGAACATAGAATCTAGATATCGAGATATCTCAGAGCAACCTGATCGTGGTACATAATTTATTACTTTATTTGACGGCATATTTCCTACATTTCTCCTGTTACGTACGTCTCAGTCAATATCACTATCATTTTGGAACATAGAACTGAGACATAAGAACTCAGATTAGACTAATTGTCGTACATATTTTATTTGTCGGACCATCAAAATCGTAAAACAAATTTTCAGCTCATCCTCTCATATTAATGAACTAGCTGATACCCGCGGCTTCGCACCCGTTTTTTTAAATTGTATTAAAGTAATATAATGGTGAGAAGTGGTAGAATTACAGAAATGCTCTTTTAAAACATTTGTAGGTGTGACACGCATGTCACCTACTGTTATATATAACGTAAACAGTAAATATGTAAATACTAACAGTGTGCTGGATGGGATTTAGCAACAACAACATATTTGGAGCTTTAATTTGCTATATAATCCTTTCAGTGCTCGTTTACACAGTATAAGAGGTAGGTGGTAGAGCTACGCTGAAGCTATTACTGGTTTCAGCATGAATGGGTCGGCTCGCCCGGGGTAGTACCACTCTCTCACAGAAAGCCGACGTGAAGTAACAGTGCTTGCACCGTTGAGTTTCGTTCGGTCAGTGAGAGATGGAACTGTTAAGGTAATAATACATGTCTGGTTTAATATAGAAAAAAAAAACGTCTTCTATTTTCAAAATACGTATTAATTATACAACAAATTAGAAAATGGGCAAACGTGGGCAAATGACATACTTCAAGAATCCACCTTGACATTTTCAATTTTTGAAAGTTTTTCGGACCCTGGCCCACGCAATTTAAATTATATTTATTTAACTTTTTTTTATAGAGGTGGGCAAAAACGGGAAATCGACGGGCAAACCCTCTATGCCTTTGTCAAATCGTTACGCGAAAAATGGGGGGCCAACTTTCTGAAGCTATGGTTAATGAGTTATGTAGAAGCGATCACGGTAAATAAAAACAAAATGGCTGCCAATTTGATCCAATACAGTGCACTCCTCAAGCACATGCTTACAGTGAACAACATACTTTTGCTAAATTTCACGCGGAAGAAGTCGTGGGTAACAGCTAGTCTAAAATAAAATAACCTAAGTTAGTTCTTATAACTTCAGTTATCTGCTAGTTAAAGTCATGTGAAAATTGGTCCAATCGTTTCAAATATTCCACGCTGATGAAATCGCGAGTAACAGCTAGTAAATAATAAAATAGCTCAAGTTATTTCTCATTACTTTAGTTATATGTAAGTGAGAGTCTCGTTAAAATTTGGTGTATCGTTTTGGATATTCCTTATTGGACAGGAAAAACTCGCGGGTAACTGCTATTCTAAGATAAAATAGCCTAAATTACTCTTTATAAGATCAGTTACGTGCCTGTAAAATTCATCTGGACATAGTTCTATCTGTTTTTTGGAGAATACAATGTGGGCACAGCTACAGATAACAGCTAGTTTAAAATAAATTAAACTAAGTCAGTACTTATAAAGTCAGTTATATGCCAGTAAAAGTCCCGTGAAGATCAATCAACTCGTTTTAGAGATGTCACTGCGGACGAAGGCACAGGTAACAGGTACTTTAAAAAAATAGCTTAAATGACTTCTTATGGGGTAAGCTATCTACCAGTGAAAGTCCCGTAAAAATCGGTTTTGCCGTTTCGAATATTCCGCTACGGGCAAATTTGCGAACAACAGCTAGTCTAAAATAATATAGCCTGTAAATTCAGCTCTCTGCCAGTAAAATTTCTGTGAAAGTCGGTCCAGCCATTTCGAAGATTACCCGGAACATACAGACTGACAGACAAAAATTTTAATATTAGATTTTTACTATAAGTAGCTTATACGCTTTCATATCCAGTCAGTAAAAAATAGGTGTTTTGATAATATATATAGACACTTTATATTTATTATATCTATAGATTGCAAGTCAAAAATTCGAAATAATACTGACCTAAAATTACATTTTTGAATGAAAACTTACTAATTCTATGAACATAAAATAAATAGTGGCGTGTGACTATTCGAATTAATTGATAACGAATCAAACCGAATAATACGATTCAAAATGCGAATTGAACATACAAATATTTCGAACTATTCGGATTAGTCAAATAATTTAATTTATGCGTCAAATAAGCGTTAACTATAAAATGCTACGAACTAACCAGTAACGCCATCACAGTCGACACCAGCCATTAAGAGCATTCAAAACTACTGTATTTCTATTTTTATCCAAAAAGTGGGGGAAAAGTGAATATTACAAATTTAAGAAATTAAATGTCTTTCATTCTTATTTGAATATGTTTTTTTTTCAACGGCACTGACAATTTTCTTTATGGACTATAATCGATTTCTTTATTTATAAATAACCTTACAAAATATTCCAATATAGTAAAAGCTATACATTTGTACCTTATAAGTTGTTAACGAATTTTGAGGGCTAAAATTTAAAACGGTCCTTTTAATGTATATTATAAAAAATTAGAGCACAAAATTCTAGAAACCTGTTAAAATATGATATTATACCAAAATATTGAAATTTCTTTGAAACAAAATAATTCAGCTATTTCTGTTAAAAAATTGTCAAAATTGAAATAATATAAAATTATTTAGATTTCACTGAGAAAGTGTATTTTTAATAAATATTTTCACTACTATGAATTTATTATTGTAGAATTGAATTACATAGTAAATTGTTTTTGAAAGGAATTTCAGTCTTGATGCTTAGGTTATAATTTTTTGACGTTAATGTTTTTTTAAATTTGAATTATTAAAATAGTGAAAAATGTTGTAACTTTTTCTATAACTATTAGTTTAATAATTCTACCTTATTTAAAAAAAAATTGGAAAAGTTTGAAATTTCTATTCAAAATTCGGATAGAACAACATACGATTCGGTTCGGTTCAAGGATTATTCGCACATCCCTAAAAATAAACGTGTTACCATGGCAACGGTTATAATATTATTGGTTACTATATCAACGGTTGTCTAATGTCAGGGACTATCGATGTCTGTAGGAGAATATTTAATTTTAACTGAAAAATGTATTTAGGATAGGTTTTAACTCAAATCCGTTCTTAGTGAGCGTCTACGTTGCAAAAGGAATAACTATGGTTAATTTCAAGTCAATCGAACATACAGTTTTGGAGAAATCGTGATGAGTCAGTCAGTGGTATTCCGCTTATATATATATAGATTAGCAAAGAATATTTAATATTTATACTATATTTTGGATGAAATATGTACATATTTCTACTGTTTAACCTATTTTGCTAATCGTTTCTATTTTTTAATTGATTCGTGCTTCTTTTTTATTCTGTTTTTTATTTTATTTATTATTGTGATTATCAAATTCTCTTATGTACTAAAGAATTATAAATTATCATATCTTCTTTCAACACATCTAAATCTCTTATAACAATATTCTGAATTGATACAACAGTATAAGTCCAAGATTGAATTTATCTTACGAGAGAGAATTCGGAGCAAGTAATGGAAATGCTTTGCAATGCAATAAGTAAATGCAGAGCTCTTTGTGAAACTACTACACTATTGAAATAAATTTACTCGCAATAGCACTTGCAACGGCTTTGTACGTAAAAGACTGAACAATATTATAAATAGGTGATCTTTTGCATTTACGAATTGCAATATTACACTTGTATCATTTTTAATATTCGTATAAATCAGAATATTATAAGAAGTTTCGATGTTATGTGTGATAGTAGTGATAATATGACAAGAATTAACAAAGTAATTTGGACAACCAAAACGTTCCCATTTGACTTCCTTATTAGATATCTTATAGTTGATCCGTGATGAGTTAAGAGTCATAATCATCCAAGCAGAGTTATGCTAGCACATAATAGACGTTTTTAGTACACATAGTTTAGTAATATTCATTTGGAAAACGTTATTGACAAAACATAAACAAAAGCAATTTGTTATTTCTTTAAATCACTTAAAAGTATTTCAAAGATTCTATTACACAGATATTAATATGTTTTCTATGTACTGTAATTTGTGAAGTATTAAGAAAACGCAAAAAAAAATTTACTTAATATCGTATAATTAAATATTACTTATAAATCTATATTACTTTTTATAGTAAACATATATGTATACTTGCAGGCCCGGCGGACGTTGTCCTGCCCTCAATTGATAATAAAATATATATATACTAACTAATATATTTAATTTGAAAAGAATAATACTGTATTCGTCTAAATAGCCTTCCAATTACCTCATTGTATGTGACCATTTTTTAGTAGACAGATGGGTATAGTAAGCTATCCTTAAAAGATAGGTAAATACCATTGCAGACTTTCTTGTAGATCTACAAAAGATTAATATCTTACTATGCAGTGTTTTGCGAGGAAAGCTCCCAGGCTGCTCGACTTTTTCCAACGCTTCTAACAATTATAGTTATATTTCAGCCAATTTACACAAAACCATGACAAATTATACACCTAAACCTTCCTCATGGATTAGTATTTTATCGATTGATGAAGACCGCATTACAATCCGTAGAGTAGTTTTTCAGTTTATCGCAAACACACAGACAGATAGACAAACAGATGCGGCGGACGACTTTGTTTTATAATATGTAGTGATAACATCAGTTATTACAGTCCTTGTCAACCATTTTAGCCGCTCTGAATATAGCCGTAAATTTGGACTTTGATGTAACATCGTCAAGAGTGTATTACAAAACAAAGTTAAAATGATATTATAGGAGTATAAAATTGGTATTTAATAATGCTTAAGTTGTTTTAATGTTACAGATATAAAATAATACGTATTTATACTTTAATTTGTGTTCTGCGCAGCTATATTCGGAGCGGTCAAAAAGTTTGGCAAGGGCTTCATGAATATGTGTTAGTAACATTTAATATACATAATAAAAAAGATAGCGTGTACTTACGTACATTCATTAGAAGTTATACTTCTTTGGCGTAACAAGATACAAATATTTTCAAAAAATTAATCTTTCGCCTTATTCTACGTTTGTAGGAAAAACGACACTAACAATAGAAAAAAGGTATTTAATAAATACATACTTTTTTTGAATAAAATGTTGACTATAGCTAACTTCAGTGTGTCGCTTTTTCGTGACAGTGTGCGCGCGCATTGTAAAAATTTACTCTCATCATTTTTCCCTAACGCGCCAAAGAAGTATAATTTCAAAAACAAAAATAAAACTCAAAGTACATTAAAATTGAAATAAAACATCGGTATTTGCATTATTTCTGAACCATGTCTCTGGATATCATTTCTTTTGTGGTTATATAGAACGTGAAAGATTACAAAAACAATTTCGCTTCCGATCCCGGCTAGGAGGATTCCCTTAAGCGATTTAATTTATTTTCCCTTTACGACAGACGACTATTTAAATACTTGTTCGCGTTTCTGAACGCCTGTTTCCCTTCTACTGACATTTTTTTTTACCGAGTGAACAAAGAGTAAAACATTTCACTGATTTAAGTGATCGAATATAAATTTGCGTAAGGTTTACTCGAATCGCTAACAAAGTCGCGTGTTTGCGTTTAATTTCCGTCTTTGTAAATTTGTTTTGTAAGCCATCAATATGATTTTATTTCCTTAAGCCATATCGTTGCTTTGATATGATTTCGGAAGTAATTTTTATACGAGGTTTATCAAATGCTATTCATAAAAAGCATCATATTATATCGACTTTAATATTTTAAACAAACTTCCAATAGTACCTAATATACTTAATAATAGATAATTCACGTCTATCTTCATTCTTATATTATTTATATAAAAAAGTATTATTAATTATAGTGAAATATACAAATATATATAAAATTATAAATAAATGTAAACAAATCCAGCGGTTACCCACATTTTTGAGACCGTTTTAAAAGCTGGATTTTTTCACATTAGTCCACAAATTTCTGATGCTTTTTATGTAATTACTTCTCAAATTACGTTCACAGTTGAACAAATAACGAGATTTGGGTTTCATATCATACAATATAATCAAAGAGGTCTCGTCCCTTTTATCTATGAAAAGATATTTCATTCGTAAAAACGTTTACAATATGATACAATTGATCCCGACTTTATATATTAAGTGACAGTTCAACGATTAATATAAATTTACTTAACTCCTCCGCTGATTTTTTAAGACCCAGATTTGAAAATGGCGGACTATGTTTTTAATTTCACGACATCGTACATTATAAATTCCATGGCTTAGTAAAAAAAAGTTCGTACAAATTAAAAAATAATATCAAAATAAATCTTACTTAAAAATTATAATTTTACAATACATCATTTGTTCTTTTTAAAAGTGTTGTAATAAATCAGGTAATTTCTTGAACTCGTGCTGCCAACAGCCTTTTAACCTGTGCGTCATGAGGTCTACATTCGTGCGTAAAAAATTAATGAACCCGCAAATAATCCAAACTGGACACGTCGATCCCACGGAAAAATAACAACATTTTTCAGATAACAATGCAGAGAACAACAACTAATCTGTTATCTATATCATATCTTATGTATATCTATATCAATTGTAAATATTACACAATAAGACAAAAGTTTATTGAAGTAAGCGAAACCTTCTTAGCGTAAATATTGTTTAATGAACAACTTATTAATCGAGTAAAAGTTTTCATAACATATCTCATTATATCTTTTTTTATGGTACCAATTTCATCATCAAATCAGTTATTACATCGTATTATATCTCATAGTATAGGTTGTGTACATTAAACTAATCTATACGAAGCCTACGCAATTCTCATTTATTTTAACACTAATTCCCACGATGATAAGTAAAAAGATTGTACAAGGGTCGGGCGCTATTCTTGATATAGCTAAAGGTTAAAGTTACTGATTGGGCAGAAGATAACTGAACCGTTCAAGGCCGGATGTTAGTATTGTGCTTAAATAAAGGCCACGCGTACTTCGTCTAACATTATGGTGATTACGAACTATAAATCTTCACCTAGGAAGCGCGCTAGCGTTATGCAAAGCCAGATTGTTTTAAATTACGCCCGCGGATATATTATTTGTAAAAGTAATAACAATATAAAATAGTCGCTAATAATAAATATTTTAGTGAACATATTTTAGTATTGAAAAGGAACCAAAGAAGTATACAATAGTTACTCTTCACCCCGTATATTGCAATTGATACATTACTACGAGTAGTTCCAATAACTTTTTATTACACAATTACGACATAGAATTCTTTTCAATGAAAGCTACTCTCTACGCCTCTTACAAATATTCGTAAAATGTGAATATATTATGTATTGTAAATTATGTACTTGATGCATAGCATTTGACCCACGTTTTTGTTTTTAACCTTTATACGTATATAATTAAAATTTACAAGTACAAATTTTCAGGGAAATCTGAAACAGTTTAAGAAACTTTATGTGTTTTTAAATCACAGTGAGATAAATAGGAATTACTTCATACTTCTATTTTATTATCAAAACGTTGTATACCAGATATACTTTTTATTAGTATTTTCAGCATTTTAATTCGCGTATTGCGACAAATTATAGATTTATATCAGAGTATTTCATAGGATCATATCCAAAATAGTAGTAATTCTATTTATTTGTTTCCCTATATTTTCTTGCATTGTTATCCTATCCTAGACTATGTTGAAAATTTCAAACCAGCCGCTCATAAAGCAGGTTGCTTACCAATCAATTTCAAAATTCCTCTAGAACAAACTCACAAGAACGAGGGTTAATAAAACATAGGGGAAGCATAGACTTACTTTGCATTCTTAAGAAATCCAACTACGGACAATCTAAAATTATATTAACTTCTATTTAAAAATAATACAAGTATGTACGACGAAGGAATACGTGACACGATAACATAAAAATCATGCAACAATAGGGCAAAAACACTGTATAAAAAATTGAGCTTTTACACGCGGACGTGTTACACGTTGCGAGGTGAACCTATCCCTGGCCTTAATGGTCGGAGGAAATTACCTATTTCGCGCTTGGATGGACTCCGTATAACTCACGCATACAGTCTCCATTACTTAACACGACCATGTTTCACTAACTACCAATTAGTTGTTAAAATGTTGTCTTGTTAACAAAGTTTCGTTATAATTAAACAATGGTGTACACGAGAAACTGATTTGGAATGAGTGGTACTGAACTCGGCAAATGTTTTGGCAGTTAAAGAATTTTCTTGAAAAGAGACGAAAAAAACAGCGGGAAGCTTTCACTTGTAGTTAAAATATAGCGTATCTAATACAATTCTATACTGTGGTAGGTGACTAGAGAGAAAATGCTTGCGGAATTATGTTGCTAACTTTTAATGGTAAAACTATTAAAGCTGCACAGATAAATACATCTCTTATACATGGGGGCGTTCTACGCTAAATTGGACGATTTGAAAAAAAAATGTTATTTCCTCAATGTTTTAGTACCCCTCAAAATATCCTGGTATACTTTGAGATTTATTTTATTACTCGTTCAAAAGATTTGAACTAAAACAATGCTATTTTGTACTTCTTTTGTACATAACTATCTTAAAAATGAGACGGTTTTTAACATAATAATTTACAATAATGTAACGAATCAATTTCATTAATTATTACCTAAGCCAGGTGTTCTCAAAGCGAGCGCTTCATCGCCATAAGGCGTAGTGACGAGTAAGTAAAAGGGTAGGGCGCCACAAAGCACTTCGGTTTTCTCTTCTTCCAAAATTAACTAATTGTAATTTCCAAAGAATATAAAACAGAGTCTGATACTAAATAGAAAATTTTAATATTTATTCAACTGAGCCTCACATTATTAGATTTACTTAAAAATATTACTACTTTAGTATATTATACGCAACGATCTTCATGTAGAACTATAAAACTAATACACGCAGAAAAATCTTTCTCAATTAAATTATTGAAGCAGGCGATACGAGTCTCTAGCTCTGAAATGAAGAATCGAATAGATAGTAATCCCAGACTGTATAATCAAACCGGACAAACAGAAGAGCCATACATAAACCATGTAATGTAATGTAATGTATTTCAAAGATTGTCAAAACAAAAAAAAAAACAAATTATCACAATAGTTTATTTAGAAGAGTTTAAAATAAATCCTAATAATGGAATTGAATATTATATCTTTATTTTTTACAGAATATCATAGTGTCTTAAAAAAAATGCTTTATTCAAAATTATTTAATTTTATTTTCTCCTTCAATTTTCTATGAAGTGGGAGATCGTTTACTCTAATATTGTGTATAACATAAAGTGGTACGCAACAACGCATCTCAAATAACACAACATTTTTAAAGTTTTATTTTTCAACGATTAATTAGTTGATTTTACAGTCTAAGTGTATCTTTACGGCTCAATATGACATTATTACGTTTAGATATTAAAAATTCAAACGCCTTTGATCTCTACATGACTTCTCACTGCCAGCATTCAATTTTGTGTGCGTATTTTTCGTCAATAAAACCGCAAACAATCCAACTGGTGGGTCGAGGCTTCGTGAGTCCGAAGTCGTTTCGAGGAATAAATTATCCCATTCTCCTTTCCTTTGTTCCCGGTTTATTTCGTCAGTCGGGATGTACGCGGTATTACAAAGTTTTAACGAGTTACAGAATAGTTTTCTTATTGTATTGTTGATGTCCTTAGTGGACAGTCCGAGGAAGTTACCTATATGTCACGAGAATAGTGGAGCGCCGCGCCGGGCGCCTGTCGCACCGCGGAAATCATATGTCTACGCTTCAGAAAGGTATGTTATGTGACGACGCCCTCTAATTTATATAAACAAATACACAATACCGTGGATATATTTATATTAGATTAGATTATTACTATTTCTGTATAAGAATGTAATGTATATTTATCGCTCCAAATAATAATATAGAATATGAAAACGAGAAAAATACAACAATAGTCCAGGAATATATAAAAATAAACCGATCAATAAATTTTCTTACATTTTTTTAACTTCTCGGTTGACTTTTACCCTAAGACCCTAAACTTAAAATAACGGATTGTTTCTTTTTTTTTAATTTCACAACATTATACATTGTAAATTTCATGGTTTAGTAAAAAAGGTTCGTGGAAATGAAAAAATAATTTAGAAATACATTTTACATAAATATTATAATTTTACAATATATCATTTGTTATTTTTAAAAGTTTTGTAATAAATCATGTATATATTTTAAGTATACGCTGCCAACAGTCTGTTGACCGGTGCCTTAGTGAGGTTTACATTAGTTTGTATGGAATTTAAACCTTTACAGTTTTAGACAGTCCAGGGGTTAAACTAGTCATAAATAATTATTTAACCTAAGAAATAATTTCCTGTTTGCTTCTGCTATAGAAAAGTCAATTACTTTTAAAATCAAAAGAGAATATAACTGATGAAATTACTCCTATTAATACAAATCATCAACGAATTCAATCCAATGCAAAGCTATTACAAAAGCTTCCAATAAAAACGTCTCAGCTGCGTCGTTTTACGTGGTTCGTTTTTCCATACCTAAACACTCAGGTACCACCATTAAATATATCACTCCCTTTGGAAACTAAACATCACAACTGAACGCTAATAGAACATCAGTATAGGTAATAATAATTTAGATATAAATTGGTAGGTTTCATTCTCTAAAATACAAAAATATATCTGAAAGCCTTTTGTAGAATCATTCATACAACTATGATAATCGAAGCAATCAACTACTAATCTGCATGGTTACAATTTCCATGTTATTTTTTATAATGAATAATAATTGAATTACTGAATACTATATTATGTTTCATTCAATTAAGTTAAAATCTAAGCTTACATTCCGTAAACAGAACACTTTTCTTAGTATAGTTACTTATAGGTAAAGAAATCTTCTTTGTGTCACGATGGTGATCTATTTTCCTAATGTTAAAAAAATCATTAAAACATGTTATTATACGACTAAGTGTTTTAAAACTGCAAACCAAGGAATTATTCATGATATGCCAACTTATTTAACAGATACTTTAAAACTTGGACAAACTAGGAAGTATAATTAACTGCAATATTTTACGTAACATAATTATGTCAACCCGAGAACTTGTAACAAAATCGTTGCTAATTACATGAAATCAAAGTCTTCCGCGACTTCAAAAATAACAAAAGAAATAAATGGTACTTACCGAAATTTACGCACGTAACTGAAAAGGTGCGGTCTTGTAATTATCTGTTAGGTAGGAAAAAGCAACAGGCGAGACCTGACGCTGTGTACACGACTAGTGATAAAACATTTTTTCACACAAGATTTTTACCTAAGTAATATTAGTTCTGTGTTTGGAGGTAGCGGCGTTCGAGGGATGCCGGCGCGGCGTTCGGCCGCCGCTGTCGCGCGCTACTATCTGCCCGGTTCTCGGGGTTGCCATTGCGCCCTTAAATTTCCTTAAATATGCAATTTCCAAAAATGTATACACCAACACATATTTTAAAAGTAAAGAAAATCCATATGAACATTGTTTTATACGTCATAACTTAATTATTTTGTATCGAAATAATAATTGTGTACACAAAATGCTATATATATTTTATTTTTTTTTGTCCTCAATTTTCATACAGTATAGAAAAGCACTTATCATGCGTTATCTTTTTAACTCATGCCAGTGTGATCATAAGAAAAAATAAATAAGAGATAACGACGTTCTAGATAGTATTGAAATACGTTTTTTGTAACTATCTAAAGTATAACAATTAAATGAATTAATCAATTATTGCTCAGTCTTTAGCATGTTCGGGCACCGCATCCATCCGACGTAACTTCAAATCCTTACGAATGAATTCAGCTTATTCGAGTTACGTCGAAGTTTCGACCTTTGATGAAGTAAAACAGCGTTATGAAACCATAGGATGATGATAGAGTTTTTAAAGCCCACCTGGGTAACTACTACCCCCAACCTAAAAATCTCTCCTAGACGTGTATTCCGGCAGCTTTACTTGAGAGCAAGTCCCCCTCTAGGCTTAGTGTGTTTCCCAGATGTCATTTAACATCAGATGAGGTTGTGGCCAAAAATTAAAACCCTATATAATGTATAAAAAATCTTTTGTTAAATGCCAAAAATCTATTAATCATAAATACATATATTTAATGAAAATAAGATTCACCAAAGATAATAAAATAGTAATGTGATTTGTGAACTACACCTGAACGGAACATAGTGATTACAATAAAAATTTAACATTTGAATTTTACACCATCGACGGTTCCCTGATATCAGTAGAGTTCTCAATTAGTTCAAATCATCGTAATTTCCCTACCAATAAATTGTAAGGAAAATTAACACCTTGTAACCCTATTTACCAGTTCACCCCGCGCCCTTCGAGTCCGCCCGCCCGACGATCACCCGAGCCGTGAAGCCTCCATTCGTTTAGTATTCGCGCCCTTTGTGACACTTGAAACTGTTGTTGTCAAACGAATCTTATTGAGAGTTGTATAGCTTTCATGACAATAATAATAATTTCACATATATCGATGGCTTTCAAAGTTATTAGGAAGCCTAAATGACGTTTTAATTCATAAACCTATAACAACTCTACACTAACACCAAACGTATCAACGTGTAATTGTTTTTATCGTAACATCAGATTTATTACGTAAAAGGAAGGTGTACAAAACTATAATAAGACCAGTCGTGTTATATGAATCCGATTGCTGGGCTACAAAAGAGACATATGAAAAAAGATTACATGTGGCAGAGATGCGAATGTTAAGATGGATGTGTGGTATAACTAGAATGGATAAGATTAAGAATGAGTATATGAGAGGAAGATTAAATATAGCACTAGTGACAGATAAGTTTAGGAGTAATAGGTTACCATGGTACGGGCATATTATGAGAAGAGATGAAAGTCATGTAACAAGAAAATTTTGAGTTTATAAGTGGGCGGATATAGGAGGAGAGGAAGGCCGAAAAGGTGTGGATGGATTGTGTAAAAAATTATATGAGTAATAAAAATGTGAATACTGAGATGACATCTGACAGGGGAGAGTGGAAAGGGAAAACATGTTGTGCCGACTGTACTTAGGTGTGATAAGAGTAAGATGATGATGATGAATATAAATTGAATATTATTTTACATATATATACTGATTTTAGTTCTATTTATTTTAATCTAGAACTTGTGATAGATGAAAATAACATGAAACATTTTAATTTGATGTTATTTATATGTTGATCCTCCTAAATACCCATATATACTCGATATCTCAACACTAAACAAATGATTGCTCCTTTATTTGATTAATTAAAAGCTTCTTTTGAATAATTTTGTAAAATTAAATGCTTTTGTAATTAATAAGGATCACGATGTTATAAAGTGTACAAATAAATTAGTGAACGTAATTAGACAGTCAGTTTTATGGTAGATAAATCACGTTATATGTAGAAACATATTGTAATAGAGATCAATTTGTACGTCTTACAATTTGTATTTGTACAAAAGTACTTGTATTATTTATAAACTAAAATGAGTGTCGCGGAACACTCGGTTAGAACGTAGTTCCTTTCCTAGTATATTATTATTGGTAAACGTATTACATTATTCACTAGGCCTGGCCTGCGTCTCCGCACCCATTTTTTTATTGTATTAAAGAAATTCAAAATTGTGAGTAGGTCAAAATTACAGAAATGCTTATTCAAAATATTTGTAAGTACGACACGCACGCTACCTACTGTAACCTGTAACGTGTACATTAAATATATAAATCCTAAGAACGTGCTAACTTACAGTATATAAGAATTTATGGAACCATACAAAAACAATGAGTTTATAATTATTTTTCTAATTAAAAATACAGAAATAGTTGAAGTCTTAAAATTTTACATTAATAGAAATTAAGATATAAAACTCTATATTTAAACAATTTTTAGGATTTAACAATTAAAATAGTGCTCGTGGAACTCTACGCAATATTCTTATACGTTGCTACGGTTAGTAGGTTATGTAGGCGTAAGCGCGGTAAATAAAACATACAACGATCGTGACGCAAAAAGTCTAACATTTTTTTTCGCCTAGCCCCCATCCGCCAAATCCGTACCTTGCGATACGATACTTAATTCCAAAAATAATAATAATCTAACATACCAACGTACAACGCAAACTATTGGTGTCTATATTTGTGAATATTTGTATGTGGGTTCCTTTTACACTGTACATGAGCAATAAGGAAGGCATTTTGGAAATTCAACCCCAAAGATGGTAAAAAAGTGGATGAAAATTTGTATGAAAGCTCGTCATTTTTCTATCAGTCAATCTTTTATATATACATATATGAAATAAATAGTCTAAAATAATTACTACCTGGAAAACGAGTGTGAAGCCACGGTTAATCACTAATATAATTATAGAAGTATATTTTATTCACTAAATAACAAAGAAAAATTACATAACCTCGCTACAAGTAAAATAACTATTTCTTTTAATTATATACCAGACAGTAACTTATACTGACCTATCTATTTATACGACGTTCTATGTAAATTTCAATATTCACTAATAAACTTATGGAGTTCAATATTCCACGGTAATATTAGTATCAGACCTACTTATAACGGTGGACTGTCGGAACCTAACAATTATTTATGTAGATACGTGCCACATAGTCGTTTGTGACCAAATAAATTACCACTAAAACGACTATACGAAAATGTAGGTATATACTGCGACAGTATTGTAATAATGTAACTATCTATAATATAAAAATGAATCGCTGAATGTGTTGCTAAGCGCAAATCTCGAGAACAGCTGAACCGATTTCGCTAATTCTTTTTTTAGAATATTCCTTGAAGTACGAGGATGGATCTTACGGAGAGAAAAATTAAAAAAATTACCTGAAAAAGTCTAAAAACAACACTTTTCAAACTCCCATACAAACGATTCGTAATAATACTTAAAACTCAATTTGAACTTTAATACTATAGCATAAAGTTTAAGTGTTAGTGGAGAGGTTCCGGTAAGGAAAACAATTGAGTGACGTTAGTATCGTATAAATATCATGGTCCCGAATAGCAGAATAAGTATTAAAAAATATATATTTAAAGAATCGACTGTTAGGCGGTACGAAGTTCGCCGGGGTCGGCTAGTACTATGATAAAACTATAGATCCGTCATGTCTGTGCTGTGCATTGAAAATAAATTTTCAAAATTGACTTTAGATTATTTAGAGAGTGTAAACTTTGTCTTACTGTTTCACTGTTTGAAAACGCTTGTTTCTTTTTTTATTTTATTTTTTTATTGTTGATATCTGTACTAGTATTGAACTGTTTCTAAATTGATAAGAAGAATTTGGGATTTCACACGTAATCTAAGCGTAGTTCGAGGCGACACATAGGACTCATTTTATCAAAAGTGGTTGAAGGAAAAGAAATCCTAATTTAAAGATTTAGTATGGTCAACTTAGTAGAGTTCGTAAAACATCAAAATATGGTGATTTAGCAGTGGGTTTTTTAAAAGATACTCAATAGTTTTTTTTTTTTTTTTTTTTTTTTTTTCGAACTGACCTACACTGCCGGCTTATTAGGCCTTCACAGTTCCACCGGACTACTAAGGGGAGCGCTTAGGGCACTCACCCGATTGTTTTTAGGCGAAACATCTCAAGGGCACTCGGTGCACCTCGGCTTGAGCTGTCGCCGGATTCCCGAACTAACTAAGCTAGCTAAGCTATCTATCCATACAATACTCATATATGAATTCGTGAAAAATGCATGTGTGACCATGCATGTTTCACGAATGTATATGTGTATTTGGTAACTGACTACTGTGTTATGTGACCTATTTCAGTCCGAAAAGGGCAAAAAAACAGCCCACCACTGAGTGCCTAGATGTGCAAGAGTGTGGGGTGATCGTGTAAGTGTAGAACATGTGTAAATCACTGTATTCGCGCGAGTAACATACTCGAGGGCTCCACACCGAGGGACTACCTAGGCTCGAGCTGTTACAAGAAAAATCGCGACGAGTGTGCGGGATCGAATCTTCACCCCCCGCTCACGGAGGCGTGAGCAGAGAGAGTCGCGGGCGTGGGCGCAAACACGCATCTTTTGAGAGGGAATCGAGCTAAAAAATAAAGTACAACGGCACGGTGCCGATTTAACTAAATAATTACGTAACAAATCCTAATGTATCGGTCTATTATGTATGAACACGCGGGTTCGATCTGATATTTTGATTTACGCGAATTTATTTATGCGTGGCGCGGGTTAATTGCTGTACCGTGGTCGCGACGGCCGGGAAAGCGGAGATAGCGTTTAAGAGCCCGAGCTCAGACGTACTATTAACTAACGCGTTAAATGCGATTATCTCTTGTACATCGTGTACCAAAAGTAAGCGAGCTATCCAGTCTATACCGGAGGTCGATGCTGAAACCGCGATAGGTGGCGCAGGAGTGGACAGAGCCTTTGGGGGCTGGGGCTTGGCTTTAGGAGCCGAGGGAGCTGGCGGGGAAGGCCTTACGCGCCAAGAGAGCGCGCTCGGCGCAGGAGCGGATGCTGCCGGCGCACTGGAGGTGCCCGGCAGATCGGGGAAAGCCTTCTGGCTTTGTATGGGCGGAGGCGGAGGCCGATTCGTCCGAGTCGGCGGGCCGTGCGCCCTGGAACGGGTCGCACGACCGCCGCGACGGTGATAGGTCGAGCGAGGCGCACGGGGACACCCGCGATAATTCGCGGTATGACCCGTTTGCCCGCAGAGGACGCAGCTCGGAGGCTCGACGGATTCGGGAGTGCGGGGGCACTCCTTAGTGGAATGATCCCCGAGACACTTGACACACCTGGGACGCAGGTGGCAGTGTCGGGCGGAATGACCGTACACCTGGCAGTTGTGACACTGCGAGGGTACCTGGGACTTGCGAGGAAGCTCGACGTAGACAGGGGAGAGGCCGCAAACTGAGTTGAGGCTGAAAATAGCCTTGCCTTCCAAGGTGCGGTCCAGAGTGACCAACACCAGGTTGAAGGGGGCCTTCGTACGGGGGTGGTGCATGCGCTGCACGCTCCGGACTGGGAAGTCCTGACCGTTTAGGCAATCGCAGATGTCGTATTCGGTGAGCTCAGAGGGAACTCCCCGAATGACGACACGGAGGCGGCGCTCTTCCTCGAGCGCGTGAGTGAAGAAAGGGAGCTGACGCTCCCTGAAATATTTGGTGAGCTTGCGATGCTCATCGGGGGTCGAAACACGAATAGAAATGCCGGCAACAGTGTTGACGGCGGACTTGTAGACGATTTCCTTCGACTTAAGGTCTTCAGAAATCTCTACCCAACGAGCTTTGTCACGGAAGGTGACGGGAGGCGGTAGGCGTGGCTTCTTAGCCGCGACCGCGGGTTCCGCAGCCGAGGCTTGAGCCGAATTCACGGCAGAGGGCGTGGGAGAGGCTCGGGGCACCCGAGCGCCACCTATATTGGACTGCTTTGGGATTGGACGTCCCGCAGCCGAGTCGCTATCGGTCTGAATCGCGGCGCGTGGGCGTTTACCGCGGCGCGTGACGGTTGTGAAACCGTCGTCATCGGCGGGCGTGGTCGCGGGCGCAGGCACGGTCGCGGGCGCAGGCACGGTCGCGGCCGTGGTTTCCGTCGCGGGCGCGGTCGCGGGGACAGTATCGTAGTCCATATCCGAGTCGTCATCGGAATCGAATTCCGAGAGCCTCGTGAACGGGTCGTCCGGGAGATTCGCGAAAGGGTTCGCGGAGAAACAACGCGGTATCTTACCGGGAGGGTTGCGCGCGTAGACTTTCCGGAGTCTGTTGTATTCCGTGACGAGTTGCGGGTCTTCCTTTTCGACGAACATGTGGAAGCGTAACAGTTCTTCTAGGTGGACGGTATCATCAACGGCCGGAAGGGCCGGATGGGCACGCGGGGTCGCGGGGGTAGACATGACTAACCTCCCTGCCTGAGGGGCAGGGGGGTGCGCCTAATTCGAATCTAACGGACAATCCGTGTCCGGGCCAAAGGGAGACGCGACGCGAAATCTTCTCTCTTCGTATCTGCACACGGCGCGGCGCGAAGAACGACGCTCTGCACGGCACACGACGCGCTGCACGACTCTCGAAGCGCAGCACGAAGCACGACGCGTAGCACGGCGAAACAACGCACTGCACAGTGTGTACGGCTTCGCACCGAAAAGTGCGGTTTATGTGGTACACTAAAGGAGGTGCACCGTCGCTCTGAAAAGAGCGTGTTGATTGACAATAGCCGAGTAAACACACTAAAGTGCGGCTTCGCAGCAGATGTTTTCTTTCTTCGAATTTCACAAGCTCGAGTACAATAGCACCGGCGATGACTCACTCGGCAACAATGCGGGTCGGGCAGCGACGAAATCGTTGGAATGCCAACATCTGGTGCGCAGGTAGCGCAGGTAGGCGAGCGCGGCGAACTGAACGGACCGTCAGAGCTGCGAGCGAGCGCACGTGTGCACTCGACCGCTGCTTGAACGAGACTCCCGATACTCAATAGGAAGATTTAGGGGTATTTATCTCAGTGGCATGAGTCTCACTGCGTAAGTACATTGAAAAAACATAAAGATGGCGCTTTCTGTTTCTACAAAAATATTTACTGAATTTACGCCAATGACAGATTAGTGACACAATTTTATATATACGAATACCGCAGCTTTCAATGATGGAAGATATAGTTATGAAACTATAGTTTGGTGGTTAAGCTTTTCCTAGCCCCTTCCGGCTAACTATCATTTTTCGAGATGAAAGTCTGTCGACAAACACTTATAGGTTACTCTGACACATTTAAGAGCCAGTCCTTTGCCAGGTTTAGCGTGTACACAATGTTAGATCACGTCACCTTTAACATCAGGTGAGATTGTGGTCAAACGCTTAAATCGATATCGTGTTAGAAAAGAACGGTGCGGTCAGGAGAACACCGTCAGGAACGAAGTTCCTTACGCTTTTACTTTATTTCTTATTAGCTACTAGCTTTTGCTTGCGTCTTCACTCGCCTTAATATAAATCTTGTTACTCGCTAATGTAACTTTCCATAGGTGAAATAATTTCTAAAACCAGATAAGTACTTTTTGAATTTATCCAATCAAAAAATCGGTTTAGCCAGGTGTCCCAAATAATTTATAGTCCGATGAAGCTGTACAGGCCAATCAGGCCAATAGCGTAGTTAGTGAATTAAAAAAAAAAACAAACAAAAAATCAAATATTTCTCTTTATAATAGTAGTATATAGAAGGAGAACAAAATAAAAAAAAGATATACACTTACATACATAGGACATATATAAGACTTTACGATATCTGTGAATTTACTACATCTTTGAAGTATGTCTATAAAAAGCGTGATCCTTCACGAAGTAAAACAACATGTTTATATTTGTTGTGACGTAATAGTGTTAAGGTAAGGAAGCAAGGCAATATAATATACACAACTAACAACTTTTATGGAGCTGTCACAAGCATTCAAATTCACGAGGCATAAGCAAGAATAAAGCTAGGGAAACCTTATAGGTGCGCTTAACTTTTCCTTATGAGCAGGGTTTCTACATGAGATGAAATTAATGTATATATCCATACTATAAAAGACTATAATCATTTTAGTTCTAAATTTTAACTTAAAATATGGCGAACATATTCCAATTAGATTACTATTAATTATATCATTATTATATACTATTTAATATTCTATTGGATGAAAGTTACTGTACCCCTTCAATAATTAGTTAAAGCGTAATAAACCAACAAACAAACAGACAAATTTACATTTGCATTTATAATATTAGTAAGGATAAGGAATGTAAAATAGGTAGGAGAATCGTAAAAAAAATATTGGTATTTTATTGCTTATACTTGAAAATATAACAAAACTTCTTACCATGTAAAGTCCGATGAAGTTCTAAAGACCCATCAGGCCAAACAGCGTATAGCCAATTAGAAAAAAAACACTATCGCTTTATTTAAAAATTAAGTAATCCATTTATAAAAAATAATCATAAATATACCTCCCATTATACCAACGTTCCTGCACATGAATATCGTTGTGTCCAAAACTTCATGATCATCAGCCTGTTAGAGAGCCACTGCAAAGCCATAGATCTCTTCCCGAAGAAAGGTATGGGCATGATCACCACGCCAGCCCACGACGTATTCGTGATTTCAAACTCTGAGAAATCCACAGTTCTATATTTTCCCACATACGATGATACTAGAAGAAAATTATTCAGGTTCAGGTTTCCTCACGATATTTTCCTTCACCGTCACCCGATAGTGTTACCAATTTAAATTAGTAAATGTACACGAATTCTGAAAAATTCGTTGGCAGGTACATGCCGGGGTTCGAACCTGTGGACATCGGACCAATATTCCACTGGTCAAACCGCAAGATTACCACGACTTGTTACTGCGAATTTATTAACCATAAAACAGCCTGTACAATTCTAAAATGCACAAGATAACAAATTTAAATAAGTAATTACGATTATTTTCGGTTAAAAGCTTGTTGGAAAATAGGTAACCCTATTCATTCTTCTCCAGTATGTTTTTATGTGCGTTTCACTTAGGGTCGGTTTATGTAACATTGTGTTTTCGTGACGTGAATTTTGGAAGCGAAAATATGGTGAATATACGCACGTCTCACAAAACCGCGTTCGATATTCTGAACATTTTTTTTTTCGAACTGACTATACGCCGTTGGCTTAAGGGGCCTTCACAGCTTCACCGGAATAAACACTCTGAACTTTTACAGCTTTATTAAAATAACCTCATACCTTATGTTTTATTGTAGCATAACAAAATGACACTGTACCTGATGAACAAGCACATTACAATACGAAACAACAGCAATCACCGAGAGATTTCGAATCCATCGGTAATCGTTTCAGTCTGCTGGCAGCTAAATTTACATTGACTAAGTCCGAAACATGGCGTTCCGAAATGAAAAAATTGCGAAAAGAGAATCGCAGTGTCGAGTTTACGACCATGTGCATACTGACCAAATCGTCTCACATCCAACATCTCTCCCACCACATTATCATGCCTACAGCTAAATAACAAGAATAATAATATTATAAATGTTTATTATCTATAATTACAACTGGCTTATACCTACGAATTGATGTGCGTAGTTTATTATCTTCAGAATATATTTTATGCACAGTCGAAAAAATAAAAAAGAAATGCTTTGCTCACAACATTTCTGTATAAACATTGTTATCCGTTTACTTTCTCTCTCCTGTGCATACGCACCACAACGCTTGCACAACTACTCCACGGCAAAAAAAACATATCACGTAACGCGTTGAAATAATATTTAAAAATATATATATCTATATCAATACAATAATGTGTGACCGAAGCGCGCACAACGACAGTCGTGTACCATTTTATTTATATAGATACACAAGAATTACACAAGAAAATTTGATCAGAGAACAATGGTCTAAAATTATGAGCACTTTAATATTATTAGAAATTTATTATTTAATAGATCACAACTAATTACACAGAAACTCCCTCTTAGCTATTAATGAAATACCCATTTCATTGTTTTTCTTTTTTGCTAAATCCCAATTAATTATTAGACAAAATATATACGATTAAGTATATATTTCCCATAGACAATAGCAGTGGTTTATTATTAAGGAAAAGGTAAAATAATTTATAAAAGCGTTTATTATTTGATGTCAATTAGAAAGCAAACAAGTACACGTTTGATGTCAAACAAGCTATTTGTTTTGCAACTTAATTACAGAATGTGGAATGAAAATTACGGAGTAACCTGAACAATGAATTCACATACCCTGTTATTTTATTCACGAGAGAGATAACCGAAAAGCCGGACTGGGGTAAATATAATTAAAAACTTTGTTCACACAGATAATTTCTCTGTAACAAAAATTTATAGAAACGATTATTATGTATTAAAAAAATGCGAGGCAGTCATAACACTGACGACAGAAGTGAGAAATGAAAACAATGAAAAACCGTGTTTTTTTTAAATCTTTAAATCAATTTTAGTCTGAGCTATTTCAATGTCATGATGTGTAAACTGAAATTATTAACATTAGTCTGGTTATCACATCTATTGCTATTTATATACAATATAAAATGTATATCTCATACATATGCTAGTCTAACGTAAACACAATACGTAACGAGCATGTCGTTGAAGCGAATCCATAAGTTTTTTTTCTACCAAAAATTACTAAAACGAGGCTAAAGAAGTTTATACTTAAAAAAATAAGATATATTTATAACTTAAATACTCATTATCAAGTTAATCTATAAAACACATTCATGTGTGTACATTTATTTGAAAAATATTCTATTCAAAGATTTGCTTATTGTTCTAAAATTTAATTCACGAATTACGTTTATTTTTTAATATCAAAGATTAACAGTGAGACACTCAAATCAAATCAAAAATACTTTATTCAATTTAGGCCCTAAGAAGGCGCTTATGAACGTCAAAACTACCACCGGTTCAGAATACATCCCCGTCATCGAGAAGAAACAGCAAGAAACTCGATCGGGTTTATCTTTTTAACATATACTTATATATTTAAAATTCATTATACATTACAATCGATTTTAGTGGATGCACAGAAGGGAGTCAATTCCAGACATCACCATCGTTCACATATTTATCCACTCTATAATAGCCCTTTGACACCAAAACCCGCTTAACAAGGCACAAACTGTCTACAAATTTAAAATGTTTGGCAAATCGATAAATATGATTTGGGACTTTGTTATAAAACCTAACACTATGACCTAAAAACTGTTACTGGTTTTACTGAGTCTAAAACATGGAACGACCAGTTTGTCACAGTTTCTAGTCTTTAAATCATGCCTGTGTTTTACGAACTCCAGCTTATGATTGGAATATTGACGGATCATAGCTGGTTATTGGAAACGCGAGAAATTATATGTATTTGGTATACTTATTTAATTATATTCCACTTCACAGATTTACATAGCAACTTAGCAAAAATACCAAAAATATAGATTTTAAAATTCCATACGTAACCGTATATACTTAGAGTGAGTAATATAATATTAGAAAAATAATAAGTAAAATGCTAGCAACATTGTAAAATAAGAAGAGTTAATATTGTGTGACATGAAAACGTAATCTAAGCGATTATTATATAAAAACAAGGGAAGCGATACCTCGCTAACTTTTACTCATTTAAGCATTAACTTGCAATAGCACGCGACGTTGTTAGCGTTAAAAAACAATAATAACAATAAATTATGGTTTAGCGCCACCTACTGGCGAACTTTTGGCAAAATATGTAGTATAAAAATCTATTTCATAAAGAAACACTTAGGTGAGCCAGCTTACATGGCAATAGGTCCAAAAGGTGTTTATCAATATCTGATTCCTCAATATTTTTCAACGTGTGGATTGCGACCGCTAGGGAGTCACGAAGCCTTAGTTATAAAAAAAAAAGCCAAGAAAAAATGTTAAGTAAATATAATTAGAGAACATTAATAAAATTCAACAAAAATAAAAAGGACACATTTGAGTCACATTAATATTTCAGTGATTTAATTATTTATTTATCCATGAACATAAATAAAATTTTATATTTCTAACATAAAATATACAGATTAGAAAGAGTGAAGGGCTACCCTTCACGAAATAATTTGACATACTAAGGGGGTCGTGTTATGAAAAAGATTAAAAAGTAATGATACATCAACATCCAAATATGGAGTTTAAAATGTGCAAATCATGAACAGCGCGATCGTTGCCGCAACTAAAAGCTAGATTCTTATATTAACATTACATTCTCATTTATACGTGTATTAAAAGCAATCATTTCCACCACACTCAAGTAATCCTTTTACTTTTCACGACATTATGTTTCCCTTTTAGTTGTAGAGGAAAAGCGCGTATCATAATATAAACTTATGTTCATAAAAGAAAAACCTTTTAGAGATACCGCATAGAAGCAACGAAGTCGATAAGAAAAAACAAAAATAGGATCTATACGGAGCGCTATCTCCTTTGTTCATCTAGTTAGTTAGCTACAATAACGCTAATATTGTTCTGACCTAATCTGTATTATGGTTTGGAGCTGGTTAGTATTTCGTAATTTCATATTACTAAAACAAAATAAAACATGTACTCTTTAATTAGAACTCTGTTATACTAAAATTATGTCATATGTATTTTTAGAATGTGGATACATTTTACGCACGACCATTTATAATTCCAACTTGTATAATTGTCACTGGCAGCGGCTCAAGCCTAAATTCGACTCCCCGGAGTGAAGCCCTTGAGCACGCTGCTAGCGCGATACAGTGACACTGAAAATGTTCACTTACTAGCTGAACATACACAACGCTGATCACCTCCGCATACGAGCATACACATACAAGTAGGTGGTGGTATATGATGGAAGGGTTTTATTTTTGTCCCTTATTTTTCGCACTTGGTTAGTTTAGTTTGCCACCTTGTCAGATACAAAATGCATGTTAGAGTGTGGCACATGTGTGTCTCACTAATTCTTATATGTATGATTAGTTTAGCTAGTTTAGCTTAGTAAGATTCGCGTTGCTACATCCGAGGCAACAGCCCAAGCCGAGGTTAGGCTACTTTGGCACCCTTGAACTTGTTTCCAAGCAGGTGAGCGTCATAAACGTTCGCCCTATTAGCCTTGTGAAGCTGTGACTGCTCATCAGGCCAATAGCGTAAGTCTGTTCGAATAAAAAATTCATAGAAACTAACTAATTGACATTTCGTATATCCTATATAAATAAAAATGAATTGCCGAATGTATGCAAGCGCATCACTTCAGAACGGCTGCACCTATATGGAGCATCCTTTTGTTTATTGAATGCTTAATTATCAGTACAAGGTTTGTATAAAAGAAAGTGTTTGAAAAATCGTACGGAAACGTGAAAAAGGGACTAAAATTTTCCATACCAAAAATGAATGAGTGGAACAGAGGAGAGAGTTGTAATAAATCTTCGAAATTATTGTTACAATTCACGTTGCCATTTTAATACATTACATGATCGTACTGTAAAGGGACGACTTACTCTCGTTTACTTTATTAATACACTCGTACGAAGCCGGAATGAACTTCTAGTAGTACATATATATACACAAAACTGACTAATACGCTCGTCGTATAAAAATCAACCATAGACGGAAATCCAATCGACGACTCTTACTCAGTATTATTATTTTTTATTAGTATCAGTTTAATACATAGTACTAATGATAGAAAATTCTCTGTTTGTTTGAACAATTTTACTGATTTTTCATTCGTCTAAGTAGGACGCGGCATAAATTGTAGTACGTTCAAAATAAATGTATTAATTATTTATTAAAAATAGTATCATATAAAATCATAGGGGAAAACAAAAATCGTCATTCTGTATGTCGGAATTACAGTAGGCGTGATAAAAATCAAGCAGATATTCGGAAAAAAAAATACAATCTCATAAGAAGTCTGTGACGGTTAACAAGCCCACGTCTCTCGGAACTTTAATCGTATGGAACATTTCTAAGGGATGACAAAATAATCCTGATATCATTTTACTGAGCGCGCTAAATTCAGTACAGGCTAAGTTGGGACAAGAATCGCGCGACGTAAGCTCAATTATGTCGCCGTGCCCCGAGGAAAGGTATCTCAGTTGTGCGGTACTCGCATGGCAACAACTTGGCCATGAAAATGCTGATAATCTTTACCAATGACATTCGTGTGATATACGGCATGTGCTATGTGAATCCCAAGAAGGGTTGATGTGAAGCGCGCGCGGCAGATCGTAAATATTAAGCCAAATCAAACATCACAAAATGAAAAACATGTTGAACCGACCCTATTTAGATGGGATAAAGTTTCAATGAGAAAAAAAGTATAGTATTTAACTAGGTAATATAATATATCGTCCAAAATTCATTTTATTGGGCTTTTTATTTTTACCTGAAACCAGAGCCTGTGGAGCTGCAATTCACGGATGCGTCGTAATTATGTGAATCCGTACCACCTGTTATCAAAAAGTGGAATATCCTCGCTTAGCATCCATACGAAGTTAGGAAGTTAAGTTATAGTGGTACCACAAAATAATTCCAAGGAGGTTTGATAACAGGCAGCCGGCCGAACGTAAAATTTAAGACAAATCATACATTAAAAATTAAGGTGGATGTTACTTCGCACTTCCGCTAAAAGAACTAAAAGTAATAAAAAGGCATTTTAGTTCTTTCACGACTGTTTTCTATTGCAGTAAGACGTGACAGCGACCAAACAATTATCAGCGGAAGTCCGAAATAACGTCCACCCTAATTTTTAATGATGGATTTCCGCAAAATAACGCCTTCATCAATCAAACAAATCATACATCACAACATGACAAACATGTCGTGTTCATACTTAGATGGGAAAAGGGTAAAATGATGATGATTTTATTCAGTTATTATTATTTTTTTGTTTTTTACAATATATGTCAAAATCTAATTTCAATAATGTTTTATTTTGAGAAAATTTGTTATACATAAAATTTAATGTAAATTAAAGACAGAAAGGTTACAATAGTACTTGCTTAATCTTATTTATGTATAAACTTAATGCTTGGGATGTTTTAGATAAAGCTTTTCAGTAATTTCAATTAACGTCGAGTTCACTGAATCTCTTCTAAACAATGGAATAATCAAATAAACTATTTTAAATTACTTTATGCATACAAACGGGATTCATTTGATTTCTTTTCTAAAGAGAATTTCCTAACATGTTTTATATCACCAATTTCTGTAACGAATATAGACGAACCAAATTATGTTGTGTGATTACTGAAGCGTATATAGATTCGGTTGGAGAGGATTCGGAAGATAAGAAAGATGCAAAAAAAATCGATTTCCATTCTTTAGTATGTCAACTTCAAGAAAAAAAGGTAGTTAATATTCATGCTCAGAAGTCTCTCGAAAAGATCCAAGGTACTCTACCTGGAAACTTAAAAAATCTTGAGCGACCTTTAAATATTAAAATATTGACTTGAAAATTTCAGAATGTTAATCATTTTAATGGTAGAAAATAGTAAAATAATGAGAACATTTTGAAAAATTATGAGCGACCTCTTTTATTTTTTTTGATCTGCGCTTTCGACGAGGCTCTTAAAACATAACATATTCTCTTAAGAGGCCCAAAAAAAACCCTATGTAGGCTATAGCAATTATTTATATTCTAGAGTAGGAAAAAAATAAACAGGACGTTATTCTTTAGTATCCAGTATATTGCGCAGCATATATTAAGTCAGGGGTATTCTTCTCAGTCGCCTCTCCGGAGACTGAGTTCAAGATACACGGGTACGCGTTCCCGGCTTCCCTAGCTACTACTGCCTCCTGCAGTTACATCCGAGGTAGTAGTATCCTCTCTCGAACAATTCCTATCCACCACAACCGATTTCCTTCAACGACCCTCATAATCTTACCTCATCCACTACTCTATCTACTCTCCGGTAAGAGTGTCGGGCAGCAGCGCTCTCTTATCAACCTACTGCGCTCGCCAACCCGCTTGCCAAGCGTGGCGAGTATGGCAAATCCACCATACAAATATGAACAGCACAAGAAAAAAATGGCCCCCAGTCCCCGGCAGCCCTGCTAGTCCAGGCAATGGGGCAGAAAAGTCCTAGAGTGGCGACCACGTATAGGAAAGCGCAGCGTAGGACGGCCCCCCACCAGATGGACCGATGACATAATTAAGGTTGCGGGGAGCCGTTGGTTACAGGCGGCACAGAGCCGTACGCTGTGGAGATCGTGTGGTGAGGCCTATGTCCAGCAGTGGACTTCTGTAGGCTGAGATGATGATGATGATGATATTTAGAAACATAAATGTGTACGTAAATACAGACATACCTTGTCCTTTCCTATTTTCACCTATAAAACAAAATACCGCTACCATCTAATTGCAATCTAATTCGATGTCCGTCTCTAACAAATTACGATTTCTGAGAATTATGCTGTTTATATTATAGGGAGCAAACGAAGAGGTGGGTCACCTGATGGTAAGTGATCACCGCCGTCCATAGACACTAGCGACACCAGGGGAGTCGCAAGTGCGTTGCCGGCCTTTTAAATATGTGGGCCTCCGGCGCTCTCACTGACCGAACGAAACGCAACAGTGCAAGCACTGTTACTTCACGTCGGTTTCCTGTGAGAGGGTGGTACTACCCCGGGCGAGCCGACCCATTCATGCTGAAACCAGTAATAGCTTCAGCGTAGCTCTACCACTTACAAAACGAACTGCTCGAACGACGCTCAAGGCAGGTTGCCAACAAAAGCTTTCAAATGAAAATAGCCGAGTGATTACCTATAGACCGACAACATGGTGGTATCTCCGCTATCAATTTTGACCTGGTTAATAATATTGAAAACTAGTTTATGCCCGCGTCTTCTTTCGCGTTAATACGGATTTGATTTGTCCCTCAGGTACAAGAGTTCTTTCTAGGTAAATGGTACCCTATGACCTTTTCTGTAAACCTAATAGGGGGTTTAAAGCATTGAAATGTGACAAACAAACTTCAATTCGCATTTATAACATTAGTAAGAATTATTTCATTTATTTTACAGAAAATTGGTCAATCGATATAATACATTCCAATTTTAAAGTGTTGTTAAACTCCATCAACTCGAATTAAGTTGAAAAGTGAAAAGCGTTGTTATCGAATTAATGGCTTAATTGTCAGATATCGATTCTGTCCCTCCCTAGAACAATTACAGATAATTTACATAGACGTATTCACTCAAATATATTTTTAAAGTAACTTAGAAAAATTGACTATTATTAGAAACGAATGGCCCGCCCCGGATTTTTCTAGGTGCAGTAGGTATGTAAACTGCTTCCGTGTGAGGTCAAGGCAGATCTATTAACCTGGTCGCTTTTTTAATTGTTATGAAAACACATGTGAGAATAGAACTGTGTAACTGGTCGTCATTTGCTTGATTACTTTTGATCAAATCTTAGATACAAATAGTTACTTTGACTTATCCCTAGTAGACAGATATATGCTGTCTCTGACTTTTTTAAACAGTCCACGACAAACTGTCAATTTTAGATTCCTACGATAGTATTTTAACTTTGTTTTGTATTTAGACAGTATTATCTGCAAGCCCCCGAACTTACGGCTACATACAGAGTAGGCAAAAAAGATTGACTAAGACTGTACATTTTGTTGTAAGGAATAATTCAGCCATACATTTTTTTCGTGTAAATTTTTCCGACTTAGCTGGCAAATATGGTCGTAACTTTTCCTAATTTGTATATATTAGTGATTGTATTATAATATATGTCCATTTCAAATAGTTTACCTTTCAAATAGTAAAAGTATGTATCAAATCGGTGCAGTGGTTCCAGAGTTTACTTTCCTCATAAACACAAACGTAAAATCTGCTCTCTTTCTTTATAATATTCGTATAGACTGGTAACGTAGCAGCATTCAGCATTGTATACGTAAATGAACGACTTTTAAAAGTGGCCGATACTCAAAGGCGAGTATCAGCTACAAACTGATTTAATTAAATTCATTCTTCGTTTACTTTCTTTGAAAATATTTTCGTAAAAGCGCTATTCGTGTAAATATTTAAGTTCGTTTGTACTTCTAAGGTTCTTGGAAATTATTTCAATGCGTCTTTCATTTACTTATAATAATGTTTTATTTTTATTTATAAATATTTCATGGAAATGATAGATTGCTGTCGTTCTTAGAAATAAAATTTACCTGCCATCGGTCTAGGTATATATATATATATATTGTTTTATGATTTTAATGTCAGTAAGTGGTCGTAATTTATAGCTATAAACAAAATTGTGGTATTTACTGTTCGTTCGTCTTCGTCTCCGGAACGGTTATACCGATTTTGATGATATTTTTACTGACAGATAAAGGACTTTTCAAAGTATTATCAACGCTATCATTTCGCTTTTTTATACGAATCGAAGGAGTAACAATCATATTTTATAACAATATCTTAAAATCGATTTTAAAAGTTGCAAGTGTTCCATAGTAATGATATAATTTAAATGAAATAATAAAAAACAGGTCACTACGTATCAAGATATAATATATAGTTCCCATAAAACCATACTGACCTGATAAAAACCGTGGGCCCCAGCTTGTATTTAATATTTCAATATAACAGTAAAAGGACCCAAGAAGATAAAAGCTTTGAGCTATGTTTCGTAAAAAAACAAATTTTATACCACTATGGAGACAACAAGCGTAGAGATCGCTTGATAGTAAGCGGTCACCGCAGCCTATGTACGCTTTCAATACTGGAGGTATCACATTCGCGTTGCCTACTCTTTAAAAACCTTCCTTTAGTCCTCTGTTGAAGAACTCATACTATAGTTCCCTGGAAAGTACCTCAGCCCTTACTTCAGCTGAGCTCATTCCACAACGAAGCGTTAATGGGGAGAAACTCGCCTGGAATAGGTCCGTCTGTAATCATTTCGATTCTAAAACATAAGGGTGAATACGCTGCAGATGGCAAACAGTGCAATGGTGGAACTGCAGGAATAATGTCGAACAATTCATCAGAATACTTATACAGATAGTAGGAAACACATAAAAAGATCAAGTCTTTTCTTAGACTTAATGATTCAATACCATTTGTGAATTTGGGATTGGTAATAATTCTCGCAACTTGTTTTTGAGCCTAATCAAATGGTGTAAGTTAGTATCCAAATGCTTCCGGCCACAGTTGGCAACAGTACTTCATATGGGGTAAATCAACCAAGAGTGTAAAGAAACATTGTAATACATAAAACTTATACTAAAAAAAAACCTTTTTAATATAACTTTATTACTCAGAATACTTATTAAGATAACAATTCTACAATTACTTTAAATTTGTGGTCAATAACGTTAGCAAAAAATTATTTCGGGCGAACCCAACATTAAGCTGTGAAAAAACAACTAATACGTTTTTAATCTTTTATAAGTATGAACGAGATTACTTCATAGTGTTTTATTTAACTTTAATCTCGATTACTGTATAAGATTAGTCAACATCAATAAAATACAAATGGTAAAATAGTTATGTCGAAATTTCATTGCTTTATATTATTTTCCTTTCGTGTCACAATTAGTTTATTGAATTACATATGCCGTATATAGAACGGGCTTTAAACAGGCTCGTTTCCAGTGACTACATTCCATCAATAGACTGACTATACATTAATGCGTATCTCTTGTACGGTAATCAAAGCCATAATAGATTCAAGAATTAAAATTTATATCAAGATATAAACAGTTTGGTTGTCACAAATGTTCTACATTCGCCCAGGGGCCTCAGTAGCGACTCAAGCCTAAGTCCGATCCCCGGAAGTGGAACCCTCGAGCACGTCGCCAGCGCGATACAGTGACACTAAAACTTTTAATAACTAGTTTAACAACACAACACATATCACCCTCACATATGTGCATGTGCACGTGCATGTGTATGTAGTCGTATGTGTGTGTACGTCCATATCTAGTGGAAGGGTTTTATTTATTTTCCTGATTCGAACTGAGTTACTTTAGTACACATGCTTGATACACATACGAGTCTTACGAATTCCTAATGTATGAATAGTTTGCTTAGTTAAATTCGCGATCCTAGGCAACAGTCCAAGCCGAGGCTCACCGTGCGCCATTGAGGTGGTTGCCAATATAAAATCGGGTAAGTACCTCAAGCGCTCCTCTTAGTAGTCCGGTGAAGCTTTAGAGACCTATCAGGCCAATAGCGTAGTCAGTCTGAAAAAAAACAATGATCAATAATTGATGCAGTAGTAAAGCGCAGCTGACAGCAGCTGTCATGCGTCACTTACTTGTCAAGTACAGCTGAAGCACCAAAATCTCGTATGTGAAAAACTGTTACGCGCGCAAATCTATCGTGATCGCTGTCATCGCTGTGTTTTGTTGAGTTTATAGTAACCTGATTCTATGTCGATAGATCTCAACAGATGCTGGAGCAGTCCGAGGTGCGTGTGTGCATTGTTTTTGCTACAAACCAAAATATCAAAAATCGTAACATTATTTTACCCAGAATAACCAGGCCATCGACTGTTCCGATATGGTGCAAATGCCATACATACCTAATACAATATGCAAGTTATTGGTTCTTATCAAATTTTCTAGATTCATTAGAGCGTGTTACAAATAATTAAAAACTAAATTCTTGTATCCTACTCTTGCTATAAGTCTATTTTGTAATATATCAATTTGTCTTTTTCAAGCTTAAATATCAATAAAAAAGAGACTTAAAAGAGATCAGAACCTTTAAATATTTCGCAGAATATTTAAAAAGACGGTCGTAATGAGAAGTCCGTTACAAAAAAAACCCACAGGATTGTTTAATAATAGCATATCCTGAAACATAAATAATTAAACTTTCATTATTTAAGTTCGTAACAACTGAACGCGCAAAACTGAAGTGACGTCTTACGAGAAACGTTTACTCCTAAAATGGTTGAAATCGAGGCAATATTAAAAATATTTCATTCGTTTCATTCGTAAAAAATTACACATGTTATGCGTCGAATAAGATCAAAACCACGCTTAATGCAACATGACTTTGTTGTATACATTATTTGATATATTGACGTAGCAATAATATCTTATTATATATATATATATATATATAAATGAATTGCTGTTCGTTTGTCTCGCTAAAAATCGAGAATGGCTGGACCAATTTGGCTAATTTTCGTCTTGAAATATTTGTGGAAGGTCAGGGAAAGTTTAAACGGTGAGAAACATATATAATAAGTAAAGGAAAATACTAAAAAAGACTAATTACATACAAAATGTTCCTAACTATGAAATATTTGATGTCTTTTGTCATTTTAGAAATAAAATATTGTGATTCGTTTGTCAAATATGTATAAGTGCGTTCAGAAATTTGTCTGTTTCATAGCTGCAGTATGAGGTCCGATCTCTTTAGTCTGTTTTATTGGAGTACAAAACAGTTCTGTTTCAGAAATAAAAATAATACATGAGAAAACTTTAAATTGATTAATTGCATAACTGTGTTGCATTTACAATGTAAATAAAAATGTTGTATTAAGTTTTGACCACATTTTACAGCAACATATGTAAGTGATACGAAGTTCACTGGGTCATCTAGTAATATATATATAAAAATGTTAATAAGTTAAAGTTATACTGAAAAAATCCAAACTTTTTTTTTAATTTACTCCTTCGGAATCCATTTTCATAAAAAGCTTACGATAGACGAATTAGATGAGAAGAGAAAACATGTATTAACATAAAGCGAAACATTATGAAAATAGTCAAACAATTAATTTTGAAATGTTATCCACCAACCACCGTGGCACAATTATAGTTAACGCGTCGAGCCCACCGAGAGCGTTCCACTTTTATATTATATTACTATAATTTTTTTGAATGTCCTTGTCTCGATTATAGCATAATTTAATCTATATTTAAAATGTATAAATCAAAAAAGTAAATACATATAAATATATTAAAACTCTTGGCTGTACATTGGAAATAATTGACAAGAACTCATTGGCGGTGATGTAGGTATTGTAAAGTGTATGTCTATTTAAATAGGTTTATCTCCAAAATTACGTAGCTACTTTTTGTGTAGTTTTCACAAATGACTTGAGAGTAGTTTAGACCAACATATATATTTTATATTGTCAAAACAGCTATAAAAAAGAATAAGTGTGTATTAAGGTTACTTCATAAATTGATAAACATTACTCCAAATTATATTTCAAATTACATTTAATTTACCGAGAGTAATACAAGTTTTTGGGGACAGGTTTGCTACTCGCTGGATGATCCTGATGCCATCACCAACATCATAACTGACGTTATACTCCAGGGGATGGGATCGTTTATCCCGAGCTCCATGGTGCCCGTCGCGGGCAGATCTCAACCTTGGTTCGGTCCCTCCTATAGAATAGCCTGACGTCCGAAGCAGAAATGCTACCGAGCCTGGGTTGAGGTTCTGGCGTCACAGGATGTAAACACTAGCGCATTAAAGAAGGAGTACAACTTTGCCTCCAGATCTTACAAAAGAGCAATCGCCTTGGCTAAGTCAGCTTTTATTGACAGAATTGGTGAGAGATTGATTCGTCTCCCTTCGGGAACCTGGGCGTTTTGGCCTCTCGCCAAAGCTGTCCTTGGGAATTTTTGCCAGCCATCCTTTCCACCATTACGGAGGGAAGACGAATCGTTGGCCCATAACGCTAAAGATAAGGCCGATCTTCTAACCGGCCTTTTTGCGTCCAACTCGACTCTGGATTGCAAGGAGAAGCTATCACTCACCATCCCGCGTTCTGAAAGCTCGATGCCAAATGTTCGGTTTCTGCAAAAAGCTATACGCAAAGTACTCTTCTCCTTGGACATCTCTAAGTCAAGTGGGTCGTGCTTAGGACATGTGCTCCGGAACTGGCCCCGGTTTTAGCGCATCTTTTTCGGCTCTCCTACTCCACAGGCGTTGTCCCTACCAACTGGAAGTCTGCCTTAGTCCACCCGATCCCTAAAAAAGGCGACCATTCTGATCCATCTAGCTATAGGCCTACAGGCATACTAAAATAATGGAATCCTGTATAAAACGCCAGCTCCTAAAGTATCTAGAAAAGAACCAGCTCATTAATGATGGCCAATACGGTTTCCGTCAAGGCCGGTCAGCTAGTGATCTGCTAGCCTTTTTGACTCACAGATGGGCGGAAGCAGTTGAAAAGAAGGGGGAGGCTTTGGCCGTTAGTTTAGATATCGCTAAGGTTTTTGATCGGGTCTGGCACAACGTGCTTCTCTCGAAGCTTACTTCATTTGGACTTCCCGAGAAACTACGCAATTGGGTATCCAGTTTCCTGATGGAGCGGAGCATGAAAGTCGTTGTTGACGGTGCATGCTCGGATCTCAAGCTATCCCTACCTTATTTCGTCTGCATATCAATGATATGTTGAACATCTATAACATTCGTTGCTATGCAGACGATAGTACTGTGGATGCTTTATATACCAGTCGTTCTGGTGTTTCTAGGAAACGCGTTAACGAGTGCCGGAACAAACTTGTGTCCGAGATACAGACCTTATTGGAGCGTGTCTCGGATTGGGGAAGACAAAATCTAGTCGAATTTAACCCCACAAAAACACAGGTATGCACCTTCACCGACAAAAAAACTGCTGCTGAGACTAATTTTAGTATCCTCGGTATCGCCATATCTAGCGATGTTCAGTTTGGTGGTCATTTTAAAGGTAGAGCATAACTGGCCTCAAAAAAAGTTAAGTATCCTTAACAGAGCAGGACGGTATTTCACACCGGTTCACCGTCTTCAGCTGTATAAGGCGCAAAACCGTCCACACAAGGAATACTGTTCTCATCTCTGGGCCGGAGCGCTCCAATGCTATCTACTTCCTTTTGACCGAATCCAACGGAAAGCGGCTCGAATCGTTGACGACCGAATGCTTTCCTTAGGACTCGACACTTTGGAGCTTTGTAGGGATGTTGCGTCACTTTACGTCCTTTACAAGATCTACCACGGAGAGTGTTCTGAAGAGCTGTTCGGACTGACACCTACTGGTGAGTTCCATTACCGAACGACTAGGCATAAAATGAAATTCCATCAATGTCATCTCGATGGTTGGAAGTCGTCTACTGTGTGGTTCTTGTGTCGGCCCCCTGGAATGAACTCCCAGCGGCAGCGTTTCCGGACCAATACAACCCATAGACCTTCAAGAAACGAGCCTACTCCTTCCTCAAAGGCCGGCAACGCATCTTTGATGCCTCTCGTGTCGCAGGTGTCCATGGGCGGCGGTGATTCCTCACCATCAGCTAACCCGTCTGTTCGTTTGCCTCCAATAGCATAAAAAATACTAATATTAAATTCATATTAAAACATTTTATCGTTACAGACATATAAAGAGTTTTATGACATAAATTTAAAAATTGTCTTTTACGCAAAATTGTTTGAACGATTTATTCCCATTTTAAATACAGTGACTGTTTTTTATTGTAGCATTTTAATATTCGTTAATGGGATTCGGCATAACATATACGTGCCGGTTAGACAAATTTTTAAAACCCTCTAGTTCGTTAACCAGATTCAATCATGTTAAAGTATTTTGTACCTGAATCGAGGACATATATAGGTGTAATAACATAATGAAATCTTACTAAAATCGGATACATCAACATTTTATACCTGTCCCCTATACGTGGAGCACCCTATATTTTAAGACAAATCGTTCTTAACAAGTAAATTGCAGTCTCGCTTTGGAACTGAACAAGCAAGTTTTTTAATTTATTTATTTTTATGATATCTAACAAATCACAACTCCCTAAGTTATTCAAAACTAAAATTATCACGACAAAGGTAAAAAATATCTGATCATTTAAAAAACAAGTTTTTTTTTTAATATACTGTGGTAACTAATTCATCCCAATTACAAATTGACAGATAGAATGTAAGTTATAATTTACTTCTTGTTTAAAGTCAATTGTACATTATTAATTACAGTAAAAGGTGGTTTTATTCCACCAAATGCCATCGGTTTACTTACGTTTATTGCCGAAATACAAGAACAAAGCGAATTATAATTCGTAGACAAGTTCATATAAAATGTACAAAGGTCGGAGACATAACCCTAAAGGTACAAAGACAAACCCGGTTAAGAATTACATTATTGTAAACTAGATTTTACCCGTGGCTATACATGTGTTAATGGGGATTTGACCAGTCCCTCGGAAACAGTATTATTTTTCTGGATGATTTAAGCCCCCCGCACGACAGTCCGATACTTAACATTGACGCAGAGCGCATGTTACCCGAGCAGATATATGTACTCTCACGCACTTTTTCTCGCCATACTATTCGTCATTAGAGTAGAATTATTATAACCTTCAATGGTACCCTATATCCTTTTCTGTATCTGAGAACGTCTACGTCTACGTCAACGTCTACACAAAATTTCATTCTAATCGGTTAAGGCGTGAAAACGTTACATACATACAAACAAACTTACATTCGCATTTATAATATAAATTGGGATAGTACACCCTGTAACGGATCTATACAGGCCCCTTATAAAAAAAATATATATATATTTATACGAACAACTCCATCTAGTTAGAATTATAAAGAGTTCTCCATACTTGGTCAATATTGGCGTATGGTGTATCGAAATTTTGACAGACATAATAATAGTACAATAACGTAACTAGCGCCAACTTTGGAAACTTTTATAATACAGGTTAAATAAAAGGAATAAAAGGATAATACATATTATAATATATTCGTAAAATTTTGTAATATATATTAACAGTTATTGTGAATTAGATTAAAGTAAAGATTGAATAAAATCTTTATGTAAATATAGAACATTTGTAAAATCATAGACAAAGTGAAGAATTTCTATTGGTTGTATTTTGTTTATAATAAATGACCAATGGGGAATCAAATCAGGGATCATTGTTTAAGATTATGAATGGAAAAGTAGGTCAACGATTATTTAACAAAGGGGCATTATAGAAACTTGTTTAATTTTCGATGCTTGAAACAAAGGATGGATTGTTGTTTAAGATTATGAAAAAAAAAGTAGGTCAACAATCATATAACAAAGGGGAACTATAGAAATTTGTTTATGTTTAATGCTTGAAACAAAGGATGGATTGTGTGAGAAGGAGGAATAAGTGGTAAATTAAGAACGGAAAAAACCCGAAAAATATCAGTAATTTCGAGGAATGAAAGGACTGATTGTTTGACGAGATTTGGGAGAGGGGCACATGGATAAAAGGGGTTTCAACTAGGGAATCGAGGCAGTCCCCTCGATAGAGGTCCAGGTATGTCACCTGCATTCGATAGTATAGACAAAGCGGAATGCCTAGCAGCAAGCTTAGAAAAACAATGTTCTCCAAACACAGTGAACACTGACCCAGTCCATATCCGATCGATTGAAACCTCGGTGGAGAATGCAATCCTGTTCCCCCCCACGGATACTCTAACCCCGGTAACCCGGGAGGAAGTCTGTGCCGCTATAAAACTTCTGAAGCCCAGGAAATCTCCTGGTCCTGATGGTATCAAGAATGAAGTTCTCAAACTACTTCCCGATCATCTCATAGCCCTCTTGGTCTGCATCTTCAATGCGGCCATGGCCCAGGGTTATTTTCCAGCCGTCTGGAAAAAGGCTATAGTGATAGGTATTCACAAACCTGGTAAAAAAGCCACACTTCCTGATAGTTACCGCCCGATTAGTCTTCTCGACACACTCGGTAAACTCTATGAGCGGCTCCTTCTGAACCGTCTCCAGACCACTATGTCCGTTTTAGATCTGCTACCACATGAACAGTTCGGCTTTCGAGCTGGACACTCTTGTACACAACAAGTGCACCGCCTCACGGAGCACATCCTGCATAACTTTACTGAACCTAGAATATCATATCGTACTCTCGCGATCTTTTTCGATGTAGCTAAAGCTTTCGATAAGGTATGGCACGCCGGACTCGTTTATAAGCTTCTTCAGTTTCGAATCCCCGATAGATTAGTTCATATCATTCGCGACTACCTCTCGAACAGAACTTTCCGCTTCAGAGTGGAAGGTGAGCTCTCCCGACCACACCCAATACACTCAGGGGTTCCCCAAGGATCTATTCTTGCACCATCCCTGTTTAACTTGTACATTAGCGACCTACCACGATCTCCGGGAGTCGAAGTAGGTTGTTATGCCGATGATACAGTGATTTTTGCTTCAGGCAGGCAGAGAGTGCATCTCAGAGCACGCATCCAACGTGCTGTTTGTAATCTCGGCGAATGGTATCGAAGATGGCGTATAGAAGTTAATCCAGATAAGAGCTCCGCAATACTTTTTGATTCCTCTAATAAACAGAACACATTAAAACCTCTCAGGCTATTCGATACTGACATCCCTTGGGCTACCGAGGTTAAATATCTCGGTGTCACATTAGACAACAAACTTACCTTTAAAACTCACATCCAGAGAGTGCGGAACAAGGCTGCTATGGTCTTGAGCCGATTACATATGCTATTATGCTCACAGAGCAAAATGTCACTCAGACATAAGCTCACTCTCTATAAGACGTGTGTCCGCCCTATTCTTACGTATAGTTGCCCCGTGTTTGCACATACATCGAAAGATAATTTTGAAAAGTTGCAGGTCATACAAAATCGCTTCTTACGAAAATGTGTTGGCGCCCCCTACTATGTTCGGAACGACGATCTTCATAAGGATTTGGATATTACTTCGATTCAAGCGTACATCAAGTCCGTCACAGCTAATTATTTCGACAAGGCCACAAATCATCCCAACCCGTTAGTGGTATCTGCTGCAAACTACACCCCCAAGCCCGCCGCAAAGTATCCTAAAAGACGACCGCGACACATTTTCAGCGATCCCCCGGATGACATAACGGCTGCGAATGATCTGCATACCGACGACTCCTTAAATAGAGCGTGCTCGCGCCCACGCCCCCGAAACCACCGATCACGCCGACACGGTCGGGCGGTCAACTTCGCTCCCGCACACCCGCCACGTCCTCCTTCGGCAGCAGCTTAAGCCTAGGTTCGATCCCTCGGACGGGAGCCCTCGAGCATGCTGCTAGCGCGATACAGTGACACCACATTCACTAGCTCCTTGTACACACGACACTGCACTCTACACACGTGCACATTCACACGGTACGTACACTGGTTCTGTAAGGGACCGTTTTACCTTTTTGGCTAGTTAAACTTAGCCAAAAATATCAGGCACTATATGCATGTGCGCTTTAGTGTGACACATATGAAGGTATGCATATGTGTCTCACTAAAGTGTACATGTATGGCATATAGATATTTTATTTTATGTAGATATTTTAGTTCGATTCACGTTTATCCCAAGGCAACTGCCCAAGCCGAGGTTCGGCCATTCTGGCACCCTTGAGCTTGTTGCCTCTCGGCTGAGTGCCCTAAGCGCTCGCCCTAAAAGTCTGGTGAAGCTGTGAAGGCCCATTAGGCCGACAGCGTTTAGTCAGTTCGAAAAAAAAAAAAAAAAAAAAAAAAAAAAAAAAAAAAAAAAAAAAGAATCGAGGCAGTTTAATTAGTTTTTAGAATCAAAGTGCTTTAGCGGTCGTAATGACGGTCTAGGGCAGTTTTAAGCAGTTTAGAGTTTTGAAAATCAGAGTGCTTTAGCGGTCGTAATGGCAGTTTAGAGTTTTTAGAATCAGTGTGCTTTAGCGGTCGTAATGACGGTCTAGGGCAGTTTAGGCAGTTGATAGAATCAGGAAGTGCTTTAGCGGTCGTAATGACTGTCTAGAGGTAGTTTGCGCATAGAACAAAAGTAAATAATGTTCTTCCAAGTTATTATTCGATTTACTAGTATTTAGGGTGTTAATAGTAGTCTCAGATAGTGCGCGTGAGTTTGCTAATAGTGTCAGGGAGATCCCACAGTAATTTTGGTATTATAGTAAACGAATTATCAGTTATTTTCCGTCGTAGAAATATTGAAATATCTAAAAGAAGAGGTATTGTTGTGTTAAGCATTGTAGTCGGTAATTTGTATTTAGAAAGTACACTTATTAGATCTACGAGACTGTAAGTAATTTAAAATTATACATTATTACATATGTACACTATAACTACTATTTATAGAATTCAAACAAAACACATACATACATACATAACATTACTGTACATAGGTTTGTAGTTCTGATAATACTATCAGAATGAGGTAAAACTGGCTCAGATAAATTCGTGACAATGTTATAATTCAGTAATACATCATTCCCTAAACTGAGGTGATTCCATTACACAAGCTTTTACTCATCAGTGTTTTATTATAGGAAGTCCCAGTAGGCGTTGAATTGAGTTGGCACCTAAAGCATATACGCTTCGGCGGTTCTTGAATTCTCTCTCTCTGTCAAGTAAAACTAGTTTGCTGGATAGCGAAGAGGTTCCTGTATGCCTGAAGACGAACTGGGTAGTTGTCGGCGATACGTTTGCCTTGACCCGGGGAATGGTTTGGTCTTAGAAGCATAGTTCTTCTTCACCAAAGTACGAACCGGTAGCCTTCATTGTCCGACATCATCTACCTAGTGAATCTTCCGCCTGGTGTTAGTCGGCCCTAGCCTTGACGTAACTCATTCGACATCCTCTTGTGTTTATAATACAAAAGAATGTGTACTGGAATACACTGAAAGTTATAATAAATCTCTTTGTTAATGTCACAACTCCACACACAACTATTTACAGACATATCAACTAACTTCAGTGAATATACATTTAATGCTAAAAATATCAAATATTTATTAGAGTTTGAATTCTATAACATAGTAGTAGAATTTCAACAAATTATTAGTTTTATATTATATAAGGTAAGCTAAATATATTTCAACCCATTTAAAAGGTATATTTGTTAGATCTACAAGACTGTGAGTAAATTAATATTATACTTTATTTTATATGTACATTGTAACAACCATCATAGAATTCAAACAAAGACACATACGTACATAACACTACTGTACATCAGCTAAAGGTTTTGTAGTTCTGATAATACTATCAGAATGAGGTAAAATTGGTTCGGGTAGATTCGTGACAATATTGTAATTCATTAATACATCATTTGCTAAACTGAGGTGATTCCACTACACAAGCTTTTACTCATCAGTGTTTTATTATAGGAAGTCCCAGTAGGCGTTGAATTGAGTTGGCACCTAAAGCATATACGCTTCGGCGGTTCTTGAATTCTCTCTCTCTGTCAAGTAAAACTAGTTTGCTGGATAGCGAAGAGGTTCCTGTATGCCTGAAGACGAACTGAGTAGTTGTCGGCGATACGTTTGCCTTGACCCGGGGAATGGTTTGGTCTTAGAGGCATAGTTCCTCTTCACCAAAGTACGAACCGGTAGCCTTCATTGTCCGACATCATCTACCTAGTGAATCTTCCGCCTGGTGTTAGTCGGCCCTAGCCTTGACGTAACTCATTCGACATCCTCTTGTGTTTATAATACAAAAGAATGTGTACTGGAATACACTGAAAGTTATAATAAACCTTTTTATGAATGTCACAACCTCACACTCAACTCTTGTACAGACCTACCATAGAATTATATATATATATATAGTTTCAAATAATTATTAAAGTTTGAATTCTATAAAACTCAGGTAACATTCTTATAATTTCAATGAGGAATATATGTAGGCCAAGTTTAATTAAAGATAATCTAAATTCTATATTTTAGGATTATATGGGCATACATAGATAACTAAGAAAGGAATTATGTTTAAGTGATTGTAGTGTTAAGTTTATTTTTCCAACAAAATCATGTAAATATACACCACACCACACCACACTACACTTTTTTATTGTTGATTTGCTAAAGGGACAAAATAGCCCTTATGCCTATATAGTCAACTACCACATTCACGGCTGAAATGTGTGTTGAGTAGAGTTAGCACAGCATTATTAAATTAATTTATTGTTATATAATAACAACATTGGTAAAATGAATAATCTGTGTGGGATTCGGTTAGCACATTATAAATTAATGGTGGAACCAATAATTGGAACCAATCAGATGTTCAATTACCAATCTAAATTAATATCTACAATATTATTTTGTAATGCAAATGCTGGTGCTGATTTAACTCTGCACATAATGCTACTAAAACCTATCCACTATCCTTCTGGAACTAGTGTGATTTTAATAATTCATTACTGGTTATGTCTACTATTTAAAAGGCAGTATTAATCCGATGGGTGTGTTAGCGAAATCTCTATGCAGGCTGCTGTGATTCCTCCAAACAATCTGAATACTTGTTAGGGTGTTTCTTGTCTTCCCTATATCCATATCCGTCGATCCACACTGTGTTAGACGCCAGACGAGTGGATTGGAGCTGAGCTTTGTCTCCCTCCTACTTATCCCAGTGTCTATTTTGGCCTTCTTTCCTGTGCGGGGAGGTTTGGATTGAAGCAAGTTACTTATTTTCTCCTCGGTTGACTTTGTCATCTTGGAGCTTTCGTTACTTCGGTGAGGATCATGGTATGTCTGATAGTAGACTAGCTATAATCACTTATTAGATTGAATCATTATATTTTTACATTATACAATTAAGGAGCTAGTTCCAGAATCCTTATATCCTGCCTTTTGCCCTTAACTCCCTAGCAATGCTTGTGGTAGTTGACTATTGGGTGTCACTATAAATTTAATAGTGCTTCTAAGAGGCGGGACTTGGGACGGTATTGGGGCCTCCCCCCCTTCCGGGGGAAATTAGGGAACATTTTAACACAACATACATACACATAATTAAGACACAATTATATTTTATTATAACTAAGATTAGGATGTATATTGAAATTAAGTGAACATATTATGAATACAGTGTTACATATAGATATTATCTTTAATTTATTTATTTGATTTTGAAATAATTGCATTTATAACTTATTGTCATGTGTTTGCTAAAGTTCTAATTATACTAGATTTGATCTATGTAATGTTTTCTGAGTACCAGATAAAAGAATTTGTTTACTATAATTTTGTTTCAATCCACAACGTAGAAGGGTCCTAATTTCTAAACGATCATGGCAATAATTATATCAATATAACGCTTAAACCAGGGTTTTATATCTTTGGTTAACTAATATATGGCAGATAGTGAGAGAGGTGTGTAGTGGCGACTAAGCTGTCTCAGTATGGCGAAGGGGTGGGTCGTTACAACCCCAATGAGATGGTACAAAGTGTTTCGACAATTTTTATAATTTTTCTCTTTGTGATTATAGTTTATTTCAATAACAGAAAAATAAATAAGAGTTTTACAGAAGAAGCCGCGTTTATGTAAACTAGCAGTGGCCAATCCCGTGCCCGCGTGCGCATATGCGGCCGCGGTTGATCTATAATGCGCCTGTTACAAGATTTCCAAAATACTAATTCAAAAATACAATTTTTAACTTTTCTTAAACCAATGAAAATCATTTTAAAGTAAGTAATAATAATTTTATTTTAATCTATTTAAGTGGTTTGAGTTTCAGTTTATTTTATTCTTCCTCCTACTCACTTAAAAAAAAAAAAACATGCTCCCAACACACTGTACAAATTTTTCAAATGCGCACTTTCAAAAAAGTTGGCCACCTCTGGTGTAATCAATGTCAAGGTTGTCTCCTGCGTGTTGGAACAATGCAAACTCAAGCGCAATTAGATTTGCAATGACTATACGCCAAGGACCAAAGATCAAAATCATAACCATACTTTAACAAGAGCATGACGGTGCTGATTCTTCATACGTATTAGTCTCTGAACTTTCCAAAACTATAAAGTTTTATACAGACGAATATCGACCTCATTATATCAACAGACTGTTGGCAGCAAAACTTAAGTGTAAAAAATAACTGATTGATTACGAAACATCGAAAAATAACAACATATAATGTATTGTAAAATTATAATTTTTATGTACAACATATTTTTAAATTATTTTTAATGGGTACGAACTTTTTTTACTATACCATAAAATTTACAATGCACAATGTCATAAAATAAAAAAATAAAATAGCATCGTCCGCCATTTGGAGATCTGGGTCTTAATAAATCAGCCGAGGGGTTTATAAAATCTCTCTGTTATTAAATCTGTAGATAGAGTGCACATTAAAGTTTACACTAGCTGGTGCCCGCGACTTCGTTTTCGCAAAGCTGGTTTTATTGTTTCGTTAATAACTATAACTTTGTCTTTACTCCTTAACCCCTACAACTCTATTAGAATTTTAACTTTCTTCTATTAAGTTTTGTAATTACTATTTTTACCCTCAAGTTAAAGCGAATGACATGTATGTTCCTAAAAGTTTTCTATCATTCAGTAGATATGTGTATATAAAATTAAAAAAGAAATAAAAGATATAAATAATATAAAAGAAGAAGTATATACTGAATTAAATATATGTTACAGATTGACGTGTAACGGACTACAATGATTACACGTGTTTCGCTCCTTCACGGAGCATCATCAGATCGATGTTGACTCTTCCGACGCAAGATTGCCGCTCCGCTCGCGTCGGAACAGTCAATGTTGATCTGAAGATGCTCCGCCTTTTTATTATTTTTAGTTCTTTCACAACTGTTTTTCGTTGCAGTAAAACTTGACAGCGACCAAACAATCCTTAGCGGAAGTGCGAAGTAACGTCCACCCTAATTTTTAATGTTGACAGTGACATTCAACAATATTTTATAATCACTTTACTATTGCGAAGTACTTCATTAGAATATTGATCAGTTTCTGAACGAAACGCCACTTTTGTCAGCTAGCAACCCACAAAAACAGCATCATACAAGCGTCGCTTGAGCTTGAAAGCTACTAAAGCGTTATAACTTGAATATGTACAGTGTCATACAATTAAACATAGATAGTGTCTTAACGGTGTTTTAATGAACCTTCCAAAAATATATTATCCATTAAAAAGACCAATACGAATCAGCAAACTGATGATTTTAATGAACACTATTTGCTTACCGATTAAAAGATATCTGAGTTCGGGAACACTCGTTACTCTCACTCGAAAATGTTGGCACTCAGCCATATTTTTTCGCGTCTGAATCGATGAAGTACTTAAAAACACTTTCCTAAATTAACTTCATTACTTAAAACGAGTATTATATGTATTAGAGAAACAGGTGATTTTAATTAATAATGGCTCCGCTATGACGCTGAACCCGTTCTAGGCTTAGTAAGTTTCTACAATTTCCTCCTTATTAGAATAAAAAACTCTCTCCGCCGCAGTTTCCCACAATATTTTCCTGATTGTTAATGAGATTGACACGATTATTTATAAAAATAATAAATAAAATTGATGTATCTATTGTATGTCCAACCTAGCTTCAGAGACGGCTGAACAGATTTTGATGTGACTTTTACAGGAGAAGTTATAAGAAGTTTTAGAGTAATATATAGGCTACATATCATTACGTTTTTCTATAGGGACTAGGCAGTAACAATAACATTTAACAGAGATAGCTCAAAACATGTAGAGGTTCAATAGTAATGAGAAAATTAGGGGCAGACCTAAATTAATCGAAATAAAACACATAGTTCCCATGAAAAATTAAAACGATTTCACGCGAACCAAATTGACGCTACCATCGAGTATACAATAAAAAAAAAAACAGTTGTAGTTTTTACTTTCAAGAAAGAATACTTTTACTTTTAAGAAAGATTAAGTTTAAGTTAAGACCTTGGAAAATTCTAGAAAATATTGTGAAACATCGCAGTAACGTAATAATACACGACGTATTGTCATTCCAGTTGAGTGCACAGAAAAGCTGTTACCGTCCGCTGAACGAGTACATGAAACACTGTTAAATTATTAACATAAATTTTATGCTTCGTCTACACGAAGGTTTAATATCATTGACTTTTTTATAGCCAGTGAAACAATAACATTTTAGCTTCTGCTAATTGCCGGTCATCAAATTAACCTCGCCAGAAACTTGAGACGTAAAATGTAAAATCAGTTAAATATATATTTCAGTGTTTGAAGTATTCATTTTTCTTGTTTTAAAAATAATTAACATACACAAAACATGTTCATACCCATAAAGTAACAACTATAATATATGTACATAAAAAATGAGGTTACTATTGCATATTTTGAATTTTTACATCTTGTTATTATATGTTTAAACCAATCATAGTGATTCACTTTGTCCAGTTTCGATATCGGCTAATAACTATGGTGATTTATTTATATGGAAGAAGTAACAGAAAGGCATACCCGTCCGTCCCTATAAAGTCTAAATTCGAGCCCCCGGAGTGTAGTCCTCAAGCACGCTGCCAAAGCGATACAGTGACACTGAAAACTTTCATCACTAGTTAAATAACATAAAACAGATCACCCTCCATACGTGCACACACACACACTAGTAGGTTTTATTCCCTTATTCGAATTGAGTTAATTTAGCATAGCTTGGTTGTCAGATCCAAAATACATGTTTGAGTTCGCGAGGTTACACATGCTTGGTACAATCCTGTGTTATTTGACTCTTTATTTTAAAATGTTTTTAGCGGAAGTGGTAGCATGAGTACCACTTTCTAATTTCAGAAAGTACGGAGGGAAATGAAAGATTTTACTCCGTTTGTGCAGACTAGTAACCGCTTTGGCAGCTGGATTACGAATCTCCCGTATTTGACCAAGCAGTTATATTTAAAAGAGACGGAACACGTGCAACCATAAAAATATAAACAATATTATAGTTATAAAATAAAAGTGAAAATTAGGAACAAACAATATCATCTGGGTAATAAAATAATTTAGTAATAAGCTATGATAATAACTATTCATCGCATTGTTTGCGGTTTGTCGGTAACCATATAATTGCATCCAGGTATCATATGGCCGACACCTGGGCTATAACTCGTGCTCTTAATCTGTTTATTTTTTAATTATTAGCAGTACTGCTTTTGCTTTTTTATGTAAATTATTGTAGTACACACATACCACGATGTATGTAGTTATGCTGTGTCGCTACATGTTAATTTCATTTTACGTAATATAGTATGGTTATTTACATAAGTGAAAAATATCTATCAGTAACAATGAAGGCGAATTTTGAATTTCCACATAAACTTCTTGGGAAACAAGGACTACTATTTTAAACATTGAAATACTAAAGATTTAAACAATAAATACATATTTTTATGAAGTAAGCAGAAAAAGAAAACGCAATATGAATAAACGAACTGCAAGGAAGATCAACAACATCGTGCAGGTTACGGAAAACCACTGCATGTGAACAGCGTGTGGACAGTTTTAATGGCGATCTGGAAATCTTTCAAAGAGGTCTAACTCCAGTAGTCGACATCTTAAATCCGAAACAAAGGCTAATGAGTAATGCAAAAAAGGACAACAATATACCTAGACTATACATATAAATAAAATTAGAGTATCTGTTGTTCATCAAGGCTAATCTCCGAAACGATATTGACAATAATTTAATGGCAGATAAAGGACTTTTACGTAGCATAGCATTGCATAGCAACATAGCATTTACCTATGCCACAGATCAATAAACTTTCCAATAAGGCCAAGCTACAATGGCAAAATTTTCACGAGAACAAAATCGAAGACACTAGTTGGTCCAATTATTAAAAACTAGCTTTTCCTCACGACTTCGCTCGTGTTATAGATTAGGTATATTCCTGGAGAAAAGTATTTTTTTTTTAATTAAAAGTACCCTATATACTTTTCTGTAGCCTTGACAATGCTTATGCAATATTTCAAGAAAAACGGTTGAATAGTTAAGGCCTGAAAGTGTAACAAACAAGCAAACAAACAAACTTTCACTATTTATAATAAAATATATAGTTAATACTAACAGGCCTGGCGGAGCTTTGTCCTGCCGTGATAATAAAAAATATATATACTTATGTGAATAAAGGCTTGACTTTTTCCGATTATTTCAACAATTATCATTATATTTCAACCAATTTACAAACAAACCTTGACAAATTATATACCTAAACCTTCCCCGTGAATGATTCTACCTATTGGTGAAGACCTCATTACAACCCGTTCCGTAGTTTTGAAGTTTATCGCGAACATTCAAACAGACAGAGAGACGCGGCGGACGACTTTATTTTATAAAATGTAGTGATAACAAAATGAATACATAGAAATCGTTTCATTTAATAAAATACAGATAAACACTGTAAAGTATTTTAAGAGTCTACTTCATAAAAGCTGTACATTTTCATTCGAAATAAATTCACGTTAAACTTGTCGACTCGAGTTTCGTGATGGAAATATAAATAACATTGTACGTTTTCGCCGCGTTGCTGCTTCATTTTTATAAGGGGACTTGAACGGTACCTTGCATTGCTCTTCTTATGCGAATTCATTCTAATTAAAAAAGTACGATCTTGTATAAAAACTATGAAATAATACACAAGTGTTGTAACTTTAAAATTGTCTGATTATGATATTCCCACGACGAACAATCCATACTTAATTATGACCGTATGTCAACTGAAGGTTATTTTATAAATACAGTTTATACGTCTTCAAGGTTTACCAAAAACATCGTTTAACACATCACCATGTAAATTAACAAATCTAGATCTTATTATGCTATCCATTTTTCTAAAACTCTTCACCAAACAACACGGCAACTTTTCATTTTCTATATTTCATAATTTAAAAGAGTATTATTTTGTGCTTATCTCTTAACAAGTAAATTGTTACATTGTGTAATGTCTGAGAAGCGAACTTAATCCCGGACAATCTACAACCCAGAGATGAACTCGCAAGATAAAAGTTATTCGACCAAAACAAACTAAAAACAAATTTACTTTTGTCGCGTCTTTTTTGTTGGCTCCGAGCCAAAAGCGATTACTGGCTACCGGTTGCTATATTTTCTTTTCTCCCCTCATATGATTATTCTATCATGATTTATTTTAATTTTTTTATACTTTTAACATTTGTCCGTTATCCCACCGGATAAATGATGATGTTATCCAATTTGGTAAGCACGTTAAAGCTACAGGAACTGTCTCTCAAATCCATCTGACGGAACACACCTACAGGTGTTCAGCGAAAGATTTTCAACTTGAGAGTTATAACCAGCCAGGTGGGCTTAAATAAAGCTCTACAACAATGCTATGGTTTCATTGTGATGTTTCCCTTCACCAAAAGCTTTAGTTCATTTGAACCTACAACAATCGACACGGTGTCCGAATACATTAACTACTAACCCACCATCGCTTCAAAATCCTTCCTGGCTTACAGGAGCCAATGTGTCTTGTAATAAATGTATATAAAAATATTTTGACATCCTAAATATAATCTAAATACGAAAGTGAGTTTGTTTGTTACGTTTTTACGCCTTAAGTACTCAACCGATCATCATGACATTTTGCATAAACTTCGTGACTGGTACAGAAAAGGACAAAGTTTATCTTTTATGCAATAAAATGTACTATTCCCTAGGTAGAGATCAAATCCACTTTAACACGAGCGAAGACTCGGAGAAAAACTACAAACTTATAGTATTTTTAATGTAGGTAATTTTTATCAACATACTATATTCTGTCTTGTAGGAAATTTGTTATTCACATTGTATTAAAAAATATGGCCTTAATATATTTATAATACTCTATTCAGTCTTATGCGGTTAATAAGATGTATGTACCTATATGTATACCTATTAAAGGTATGGCGGATCACGCAATCTCGTCGTTGGCCGACAATGTAGGTCACTTGTTAAATGTCTCACAGGTAAAGCTGACAGTCTAGACTGTAAAATATATGTGGATTTACTGCATGTTATTGCATTCCTAGTCTAGATAATAATTTAGATAATCCAAAAACTTCATTTGTATTATGTTGCCTTGGTACTATCTGTCCCTCGTATTATCTACACATCAAATCAAAACAGTTTCTTTATTCTACTATCTACGTGTTTTAAGGCATAGGTAAAGATATTTTTATAAAATACTAATAACCCGTCCAGACTTCGCACAAATGCAATGTACTAATGTGTAGTGGTGGTTAATCAAAAGAATAATTGAATGATTCACCAACATATCAACGCACGGCCCATACTACTAGGACTAGCGCCGTAGAAATGTTCATATGGGTTCCTTTTACACCGATAGGTAAACTCTAATGAAAATTTTGGAACTTCAACCCCTAAGGTGGTAAAAAGGGGATGACAATTTATATGAAAATCCGTAATTTTTCGATTAGTCAATCAATACATTCGTTATATTTTTATATGTGTAGATTTAAAATAAAGAGTAAAAAGCAATTACAACATAGAAAATGTATACAAGGCCGCATATAATATTATATAACAATTACGAATTAATAGTTTTATTCGCTATCTATCTATATATACAAAAGGAGAAGCTGACTGACTTAATGACTGACATATTAACGCAGGGTCTATAACTATAAGGATTAGAAACTTGAAATTTTGTAAAAGGGTTCCTTTTATAACATAGGGGAGCACTAAGAAAGGATTTTTTTTAATTCACCTTCTAGGGGGCTAAACGGAGGTGCAAAGTTAGTATGAAACTATGCCGTTTTAGAAGTTATTCGAATGAAATTCAGTATGAAGGTCCTTCATTGAAACTCATGACACACGAGTAAAATTATATTTTTTTAAATCATCCCTTAAGGGGGTAAAAGGAGGGTGCAAAGTTAGTATAAAAGTTCTCTGATTTTCAAAGTTATTTCGATAAAATGTTGTATTTGGAATAATTTGGATTAATAATGATTATTGCCGGGATATCGAGAGTTAAATCCCTAAGAGAGTAAAAGGGGGTGCAAATTTAGTAGGTATAAAAGTTTTTCGTATTTACCTACCCTATTTCAATAAACTTTGTAAATTGAACCTTTACGGTAGTGAAAAAAGGGATGACATATTTTATGAAAATTCGTTATTTTTGAACTTACATCTATGAAAATTGGTTTGTAATAATCCAGATATAAAATAATAAAAATAAATTTCTTAGTTTTTTCCAAATTAAATAAATATCTTATAAAGACCTTTAAAGTTCCGAAAGCAGACAAAGTCGCGGGTGGCTGCTATTAATTTTATAAACATTGAATCTGCTATAATTATTAAGTAATAAAAACCAAACACCAAAAATATCGATTTTAGATATAAATGGAAACAAAGAAGTAATGTGATTGGTTGAATGTAATCTTAAAATAACTTAATAGTCGTAAACGAAAACGAATGACATTAAAATGTAATTCATTGGTTAAACACTTGGTTTTTACAGCTCAATTCGTAGATCTCAGCGATAATTGTAAAACGTCAATTTCGCTATAGTAATGATTGATCGTTATATTCAGTAGTCATTTTGTTTAATGGCGAAATATGATAAATCACATTTAATCGTGTATTTCTGAGGTAATTATGATAGCAACTTTTGTCGCACGCGTAATAAAATTAGCATTTCTCAATTAGCATGCTAGTACAAATCACAATAATTCTCATCATACTGTGGCGTCCATTACGGTTCGAGCATTAGTCCATCGATCCATTTTGTTGTTTTAGCATTGACAATTCTTTAAAATGAAAGAAGTTTTACAAACCTCGTTATACAAAGCAGATTTTATTTTGTTACGCCCAATTTTAAATCTGTAATATCTTGTAACATATTCATTGAAATGGTTTGCTGTAAATGACCATTTTGATTTTCATTAAATACCTAACGCAACTAACGTATTTAATTCGACAAAGACTAACAATGTATTTGTCAAAATAGCTTCATAAATAACGAATTACTTATTAATAACGTGTAAAACATAAAAATGATTACTGTGGGTTATCCTCAATAAATATTAACGCGGATATTTTATAGGACTTGTCAAGATAACATTTCTATCGTACATCATTTTGATGAATTTTGCAAGATTTAGCCAGCATTAAAAAAACTAAGCACCTGAAAAATATTTTTAGATTACACTACACCGACTTTTCTTTACTTTTGCCTGCGCTTTTCGCTCACGTGTACATAGATTTGACCTATCCCTCAGGGATAGTCATTTTCCTAATTGAAAATTATCCTATCCCATTTCTTATAGCACATATTCACAGAATTTCGTCACAATCGATTGAGTATTAAATAATGCGTGAAAGTGTAATAAACAAAGAAATTCACGCGATATATAAAGTGGAGCAAACGGAGTAGTGTGCATGCGCAAGAGTGGGCAAATAAACGGAAAACATTGTTTATAAAGAAATATTGTTGGAAAAGATGATATTTGGTCTATTTATATATATATTTTCTCTCTGTACATAAAACATATTATTAAGATAATAAACAACGCAGATGAAGTCGCGGGTATCAGCTAGTCATGAATAAAAACTTAAGAATAGGCTTCACACAAGCAACATGGAAATGAAAAGTAACAATAAAAATATTACCTTATTTATTATTCTTGGAGTCTTGAATTACATAATTGCAAATTATGTGACGTAATTGCGTTAAAATTCTATAAATGATAATTATATGAAAATTTCCTTCCGTTTCGTAAAAGTGGTCAACATTTAAAACCAGCTTTATTAAATGCAACTCTTATGACACGTGCTGTGTTATAGCGTAACCTATTCATTAACAAGGATGGAGTGAATCAATCAAACATTTTATATTAATTTATGAAATACTAGCTGATTCCCGCCACTTCCTCTGCATCCTATATTATCTTAAGTGGTTTGTTATATCTCAAAGGGATTAATTAGGTAGCGTTTTCGACGAAAGCTTCCTGGCGGCTTGACTTTTTCCGATTCTTTCAACAATTATCGTTATATTTCAACCAATTTACACAAAACCTTGACAAATTATATAACTAACCCTTCTTAATGAGTTACTCTATCTATTACAATCCCTTTAGTAGTTTTTGAGTTTACCGCGAACATACAGACAGACAGACAGACATGGTAGACGACTTTGTTTTATAATACGTAGTGATTTAGTTTTATGCCACCATTTATATTTTATTTTTTGTGTTTCTATCTACGATATGAATAAATGTGTAGTTCTGTCTGTACAGTTATTTCTTTTCTTCGAAAATTTGTGATAGATGTCTATTATAAATAAGACGGGTCACGAATATGAAGTATTTTTTTTTGTCTGTCTGTTCATATGCCAAGGTATAACTGAAAAACGGTTTAATCGATTATTATGACATTTTGTACGTAGGAAACTTACATCATTTGCTACTTTATTAGAAATTGTACAACAAAACTGTAAAAATTACAGATTTCGACCTGATCGTGATGAAACTGGGCAAATTGCATACAAAGGCAATATAAAAAATGATATGATTTAACAATATTACTTTTAAATATAGTAAAAAAATAATTACTGCAAATTGAAAATGTATTTATTTATAAAATTATTTTAATTAAATGTTGTACTCAGAAAATTATAAGTCATTGCAAAATTGATACGTAATAAAAATTATTAAGAATACTTTTAGTAATGGTAAAAAAAAACAATTTAAAAAAGTAACCACAAGCGATTTTCATGAAATGTTATACAAGAAAAGCATATATAACTTTGCATTTTATAGGAAATAGAGTTGTTCATAACACTTTAAAAATATTTTGATTATTAACTACTTTTCATCACGTTCTGTACACGTTACGTCATTTCGTCATTTATACACAGCCTATAAAAATACCAAGCAACAGTTTTAGAAATAAAAAAATATATCCATATTTTAATAACATTTGAAGCGACGATGGCTCAGTTGGTAGTGTGTTCGGACACAGCGTCGAAGGATGTAGGTTCGAATCATAGCAACTGAGTCGGAGGTCTCGGTGAAGGAAAACATCGTGATAAAACCATAGCATGGTGGTAGGGCTTTTTTCACATCATCATTTAACATCAAACGAGATTGTGGTCATACACTAACCTATAAAGTAAAAGATAAAACACATGAAGTAAAATACTAGTTGGAAATAATTACTTTAAAACACGTGCGGAGCCGCAAGCAGGTGCCAGTTTGTAATAACTTTGCCGTACATACCACTTCTTTCTTTCTAAAATGAAACGGCGAACTAGATTATCTCATTTCTTTACTTTAATGTTTTTAATATGGGAAATAAAACGACGGTTTTAACTGCGTCTATTGTCTTGCGGTTCTTAACATACTTCCAAGGAAAATCTGAACATCACAAACGGTAATTATTAATAGAGAGAAACGAAACGAACAGAAAAGAAATAGTTTTTAGTTGTAGTATTCTATGATTTTATTGGAATAAGTTATGCTTAAATATACCTGTAACTCCCACAATTAAAACAAATGTAACAAGTCTCATATATTAAAATTAATCGAACAATTTAAACTATAGAGCATCTCAAACGAATACATATACCCATAAACATTAAGCTCCTTCTGCCCATTAGGGTAAAAAATATGTAGGTAAAAAATGTGTCATTCACAACTTCTTTCAACTAACGAGCACTGATTTCGTTTGGTTTCGTTAAGTCCAAAGTACATTACCCATTTGCCGGATAGTACCTTCAAGCATCATATAAAGCAAGTTTTAAAGGTCTAAAGGCTATTATAGGGTGGATCAATAAGTGAACGATGGTGACGTTTGGAATTGACGCCACTATCTGTGTATCCGCCAAAAACGAATGTAGCTATCTATGTATGTAAAAATATGTGTGATGAAAAGACATACCAGATCGAGTTTCTTGGCTTTTCTTCTCGATGATTGTATTGGTTTCCAAACCGATGGTAATTTTGACGTTCACAAGCGCCTTCTCGGGGCCTAAACTGAATAAAGTATTTTGATTTTGATTATACTTGCCTTATATAAACTCTACTTCATTAATCACAGTGCACAACAGGAATAAAAATATTTTCCCATAAATATGTTCAACTGGCTGACATCCGCGACTTGATTTGCGTTGTTTATTATCTTAACAATATATTTGACTAATAACTCCACGGCAAGAAAACACACATCGTTGAAATAGTAGTCTCTTAAATATTTAATAACTTTATATTAAGTAAAGCCCTCGTGGTATTTTTTTTAATAGATAAAAACCAATTGATTAAGAATCAAAATTAACAAAATTATCGAAACCTAGCGAGTACTTTTTGAATGACCCGCTCAAAACCACAGACCCTTATCATTTTATTAATATGGATTAATAGTCCTTTTAAAATAGAAAGATACGTAAAATACTCAAGAAAAGACTGATACGAAGAAAATACTTGAAGAAAAATATCATGGGGAATCAGTAATAAAACCGAATTCAAAAGCTCTGACCGACGCCATATATTAATAATTCAAGGTACTTCCTCAAATCTGTACTCCGCAAAAGTGTGGTCTTCACTTCACTAAATTATTCACCCTCAACGACAAGTCCTCCGATGTAGGCATTTAGCTTATCCGGCCTCGGGTATTTCATGACCTGACTTTTACGTACGTTATTTTCTTGAGCGACGTAATCCAGTCACGTTATGTGAATTTACAATATTATTTCCATTTTTTATATAAACCTAAAGCTTTTGTAATGACGTTGAGAAATGCATATGTAATATAGTAAAATTAATAGTTACTAATGGTGATATGATATCGATTTAGGTGATATAATATGGTAAATATTATAGAACGTGATGTATGAAGAATTGAGAAATAAAGGAAAAATCTATTTCCTATTTCTTAAAGGTTGTCAATACCTACTAAACAAAAAACTTGTTGTTGGTTTATGGGCGTTAATTTTACGTGATAACGTCATAAAAGAATATTGATGAAAAATGTATGAAAATTTCTGAATTGAATTATAATCACTGAATTATCGATGGACGTGAAGAGAGATAGATGCGTCACAAGCCGAATGCTTAGGCCGATCGCGCCTCTCTATCACTTGTTTCGCGCTCTCGCTTGTACGCTCGGTTCAGGTGGAACGTGACAATGAGTTATGCTTCTTCGTGCGTGCAGCCGGCATTCATCAATTTATAAGACATTATCACGTTAAAATGGAAACAATTACTTGAAAAAAAGAGAAGGAAGATGTACTTACTTAACTGTTCTGTATCTACCTAGATATACATACTCGTATGGTGGCTAAATCTATACATATAATAAGAATGTAAATCTCACGTTTCTGTACTTTTTTGATTTTTGAGAAAAGAAATGTTGCGTCTTGGAATAAGTAATAGATTACATTTCAATCATTTTTAGAAATGTCTGTTTGTTTGTACAGGCATCACTGATAAAGTACAGAAGAAGATTTTACTCACATCAAAGGAACTTGGAAGCCTTAATTTTGAGTTATTCTTGAAGTGACAAACAGGTGCGACCATTATCAGTTTTTAGCCTGACAAATATCCAAAGCTTCATCACGCAGGTGTAAGAGTAGCATTAGAATGTGTGCTCTTAAATGATAGGTTTATAAAAAGAAAAACATATACTTTTATAATTAGTAGATGTGCGTAAACCACCTCGGCTACGCACGTTTGGGTAGTGTTATCACGTTCGCTGACACTTCCTCAACAGTACAATGCACGACTTACCTTGCTCTCTGGTTACGCCGCTCTGCTCAAGTGTGGCCCGTGAAGACACACGCCGCTGAACGAGATACCACTCGGTTTTGGGTTTCTTTTTGTTAAATGATTTGGATACACCGCACACGAATTGTTATAGAGAACGTTATTATGTACGGCGGTGGCCCGCTACGGTACGCATATACTGGCTTCGACCGTTATAACCACAACACACAAATACCGCATTCACATGAAGTCATGCACGGATTGGTTAAAAAACCAACCACAGTGATTGGTGCAGCGAACGTATGCAATCCGAGCTTCGTTTGAACGATGTTCGCACATACCGCCCACCAAAAAATACGCTTGTGTTATTTTTTTTTATTAAAAGAGAAAATAAATAAATAAAATTAATGAAAGTAAATAGATTACCTACGCTACTGATAAATTAAATACATATATAAAAATACAACTTAAAATATATTATAACAATCTTCAATCGGATTCAGTGGGTAAAAGGCAAAGATTGATTATTGCTCGTTTATGAACGGAACCATTAGCGAGTCGAACCGTTGCTACACGCACCACCCCATCCGGACCAGCATGTAGTTCTACAACCCTAGCAATGGGCCAATGTAAAGGGATGCTGTTAACATTTTTAAGAATTACTATAGAACCAACGGACATAGGTTTACAGTGTTTGGTCCACTTGGCACGCTGAGTTAGACCCTGCAAGTATTCCAGTTTCCACCGTTTCCAAAACATTTGGTGAAATCTTTGAATGAGCTGCCAACGACCTAGTCGATACAATTTTATTTCCGTCAGATCGTATTCTGGGATAGCTGTTAAAGGCTCTAACGTTAAGAAATGCCCAGGTGTGAGAACACTAAAATCATTGGGATCGGAGCTCACTGGACATAAGGGACGCGAGTTAAGCATAGCTTCGATCTGAACGAAGACCGTGTTGAGCTCTTCAAATGTGAGTGTTTGTTCGCCGATAATACGATATAAATGGGATTTTACAGCCTTAATTTGAATTTCCCAAATTCCACCAAAATGTGGACTTGATGGAGGGTTGAAGCGAAATTCTATCTGCTCTGTTTCACTTGCTTCTTTCATTAGCGCAGAAAGTTGGTTATATGCTCCAATAAAATTAGTACCATTATCGCAATGTATTATGTTCACCCTACCGCGTCGACTGACGAATCTACGAAGGGCCGCAAGGTAGGCCTCAGTTGAAATATCCGACGCTACCTCCAAGTGTACGGCTTTAGTTGTGAAACATATAAATAAACAAAGGTAAGCTTTTCCAATTTTAGCACCGCGATGTGTACCTAATTTGATACGAAAAGGACCGGCGTAATCTACGCCAACAACAGAAAAAGGTTTCACTTGATTAATTCTAGTGGCAGGTAGATCGCCCATGAATGGTTCTATAGGTACAGGATGGGCACGAAAACATTTAACGCATTTTGATAAGCAATGACGAATCGCACGTTTCGGAGACATAATCCAAAATTGTTGGGTAATTAAGTAATGAACGGTATTGATTCCTGGATGACAATTTTCTTGATGTATTGCATTAATTATTAGGTAAGTTAATTTTCCATCCCTAGGGAGTAATGCAGGATGTTTATGTTCATATTCCAAGCCAGATTGCGATAGTCTACCGCCCACCCTTAGAATTCCTCGTTCATCAATAAACGGATTTAATTTACGAATTTGTTTTTTTAGTAATTTACCCTGATTAATACGCATTATCTCTTCGCCAAAATGAACTGTTTGAACGTGTTTCACTAATAATAGTAAAGCATCATGAAGTTCTCTCCGACTAAGCCATTTACTAGGATAATTCAATAATTTCTGACGATGGTTGATGAAGCGTAAACAATATGATATAATACGTTGAACCTTACGAATTGAAGAGAACCTTTCAAGAAGAATATCCAGACAATTAGGATGATTGTCGACTAATAAGGTAACACGTTCTTCGATTTTGGCAACTGTTTCATTAATATCTTGTTTTACAAGCCAGCACTTAGAAGCCTGCCAAAGCCACGATGGTCCCGCCCACCATAGACGATTATGAACCAATTCATTAGGGAATAACCCTCGAGAAGCAGCGTCTGCCGGATTATGTTCAGAGGACACATGGCACCACTGCGCATCTGGCACAGTGTCTTGTATGTGACCTACACGATTCGCAACAAAAGTCTTCCAACGACTAGAAGGAGACTTAAGCCACGCAAGGACGACGGTTGAATCAGACCATGCAAAAATGGTGGATTTTGGAAGCAAGGGAGAATATGTGTCCACTACGAATTTTAAGAGGTTGGCCAGGAGCACTGCTGCGCAAAGTTCCAGCCGAGGTAATGATATTCTTTTTATAGGAGCTACACGTGATTTTGCGCATAAGAACATTACATTAATGTTATCTTCGAAATCCATAGTACGTAAGTACACAACTGCTCCATATCCAGATTCAGAGCTGTCAGCGAATCCGTGAAACTGGCACGTATGCAATTTATTTACATGTAAGCATCGGGTAATTTGTAAAGATTTGATCACGGGTAACTGATCACAGAATCGTTCCCACTGCTTTACGATTTCCAGCGGCGGAGTATCGTCCCAACCAATGTCCAATGACCACAATCGTTGAATATAACATTTTGCTAGAAATGTCATAGGTGCAAGAAATCCTAATGGGTCGAAAATGCGAGCGAGTTCACTGAGGATCACTCGCTTGCTGCATTTTCGTACTAAAGTGGCGACGTCAAACATGAATTTGTCAGTGACAGAATTCCACTTCAGGCCAAGCACTTTGAACGTATTGGGTTCACCATCGAAGGATACGCTATCCGTTGCAATAAGACGTTCATCGGGTTCCAGGTCTTGGAGTAATTGTAAGTTATTGCTGGCCCACTTATGCAGCTGAAATTGGCCTTTTGACATTAAACCAATGAGTTCAGCTTTTGCCCGTTGTGCTTGACGTAAGGTAGGAAACCCAGTTACTATGTCATCGACATACATATCCTTAGTTAAGATCGTGGCAGCCGTGGGATACTCTTCGCCATGATCTTCAATCAACTGCTTAATCGTGCGGATAGCCAGATATGGCGAAGAAGAGACTCCATAAGTAACAGTATTGAGGCGATACTCGAAAATGGGCTCGGATTCATGGTATCTCCAAAATATTCGCTGGAAATCCCGATCATTTTCACGGCAAAGAATCTGACGGTACATTTGCCGTACGTCTGCAGTAAAAACTACAGCATGTGTTCGAAATCTTAGTAGAAGTTCCACTAAATTAGATTGAAGTTTTGGGCCTATGAGTAAAGCTTCATTTAATGAGATGCCATTTGCCGCTTTTGCAGAGGCATCAAAAACTACACGTAGCTTTGTGGTCACACTATTTGATCGAATTATACAATGGTGAGGGATGTAGTATCTACCTTTATTTAACTCTTCTATCGGGACTCTATTCATATGTCCGCTATCTATGTAGTCTTTCATAAAGTCGTTGTATTGTTGATGTAACCTAGTATCTTTGGATAGTTTTCGTTCAAGTGTACGAAATCTTTTAAGGGCTACTTCACGTGATCCTGGAAAATCATGAGAATCGGTTTGGAAAGGTAAGGCTACTGTATATCTTCCTGCGTCATTTCGCGAATGCTCTCTGATATATTTTGATTCACAAGTTTCTTCATCAGGTGTTAATTTCGTGCAAGGTGGAACTCTTTCTAATTCCCAGAATTTTTTAACGCTTTCGTCGAGGTTGTCTAGCCTACGGCTATTTATGAAAAAGGAATTGGTTTCCCTGTGATGAGCGCTTATGCATTCGGCGTTCCCCATCAGAATCCAGCCGAATACCGAGTTAAGTGCTGTTGGCTTGTTTACACCTCCCTGGACACTGCCGGGCAGAAGTAATGAAGAAAATACTTCTGCTCCCAGGAGAATATCAACTTTTCCTGGCACATGACATTCTGCATCTGCCAACTTTAAATGTCGGATGTGATCCCAGGACGCTTTATTCAGCTTTACCGAAGGCATATTCCCGCAGATTATAGGTAGCATAAGAGCGTCGACTTTAAAAAGTGGTCGACTACTGCCTCCTATGTCGAGAGTAACAACGCCAGAAATGGGCGAAGAAGATTGACCTAAGCCGCGAATTTTTCGTGATGATGCACTGTGCTTGAGGCCGAGTAACTTTACTGCATGTTCTGTAATAAAATGAGCTTGACTGCCTGAGTCAACCAAGGCACGTAAAGTTTGAAAATCGCCATTGATGTCTCTTACTTGTATCTTTGCGGTTGAAAGAAGCACAAGGGATTTGTCATGAAGAGTTGTCAACACCTGCGGCAATTCATTGTTAGTTCTCAGTATTTCTGTATTATGAATGTCTTGATTATTGTTTTGCGCATCCGCTCCTAGCAGTGAAACATGATCTTGGTGTAAAAGACTGTGATGTCGTTGATGACATTTCTGACAACTAAATATAGATTTGCACTCCCGAAGCCCATGAGATGATTTCAAACAGTTGAAACACCAATGGTGATTTTTAGCATGATCTAAACGTTCTTGAACAGATTTTTGTGCAAAAGACGGACAATGAACAATGGAATGATCATCATTACAAAAAGAACACTTATAATTGCGTATGTAAGCGATTGAAGGGCCATCAGCTGACAATGATTTTTTCTCAGTGCTGGATAAAAACGTAGCTGCTGACAGTCTATTTACTGGTTTCATATGATTCATCTTATCATTTGACTTTAGGAAAGAACTTTTGCTTGGTCGATCAACGTAATTGCTGCTTGTGAAGTGAGTGTCGCGGACTAAAGCTTCACATTTCGCAGACAGAAAATTCTTGAGAGTCGAGTAAGTAGGCAGTTCGTTAGCAGGGTGTTCTTGTTCGAAATCGCAACGAGTGCTAGAATCCAACTTAGACAGTAACAAATAGCATAATACGAAATCCCAATGATGAGTTGGTAATTCGAGCCGGTTTAATATAGCTAAGTTTTCATTAAACGTATCGAGAACACGACGCAGTTCATAAGCATTGGTCGATTTGAGGGAAATATTTTGCATTTCTTTCCAACAGGTGAATGCCAGCTCACGCTTATTTTTGTACCTGGCTACAAGTGCCTCATATGCTTCACTGTAGTATTTGCCTGTGGCGGGAAAAACACGGACAAGTGCCAATGCGTCTCCCGCTAAGCTGGATATTAAGTAATGCATCCGTTCCGTATCCGAAAGCGATGAGTTTTCATGAATTAGTGATGAAAAAATATCAAAATATTCAGGCCAAGTCTTTATATTTCCTGAGAATTGTGGAAGACTGATTTTGGGAAGTTTAACATTAACAGTACGGGATTGACATTGATGGATAGAATTGTCAGGATATCGATTATTCTCGTTTGTTGACGTGAGTCGTTTATAGATTGTGAGAACATCGAAATAATTTTCGTCAAACTCATTTCGAAGCTCGTCTTCAGCTTCTTCCAATGCGGGGTCAATAAGATCAAGAATATGTGCATGAGCCTCCTCGAAATTAGTTACATGTTGTTTACATTCTGAAAAATACGCTCTAAATTTATCCAATTGACGTTCAACAAGTTCCGCAATTCTGGCGATCTCCAATGTTTTCATCAAACGATTAAAGGCCAAGGTTCGTTTTCGACGCAGTGATGGTAAATCCTGAGCGGTTTTTATTTTGTGTGGATCCGTGTCGATGGATTTTCTCGCTCTGATTCGACGTTTAGCTACATACGACATTGTGAGTACTAATAGTTAACACACAATTCAAATGTATGCGTAAATAAGATGAAAGAAAATTAATGAAACGATAAAAATAAAATAACTATATTAATTTGTGGCGCTGACGCTGTTGATATGTATACAGTGAGACAAGTTTGCTACCTATCTGATAACAACAAAAAAGAGAAAAAATAATAATTAAAATTCGTTTCAGAATACGGACACTGATCAGAATACGTACTTTTTTTTTTTTTTTAAGTCGGTAGATGTGAATTACAATTTAACGAAATGTTTTGTATTGTATTAGGTTTGAATTGCAGACGAGACAAATAAAACCAGACGATTGTAGTACACCGAATATTACAAATTACGATTACGAAAAGGATACTTGCAATGATCTGCAACTCAAGCGTTTAGACAATACAACTCTGTATGCGATGACAAACTACCGCTACTAAGCAGTTGTTGGGGAATGTGATACGGTAGAAACACCTATATAATATAATATACGTTGATAATAATACACTAATAATAGTATAATAACTAAAAATAAGTAAAATACACTAATAATACTAATTATTATACACATTAAGATATGAGGTATCAATAATATGCTATTAAGCGAGGAAAGCTCGAATGTATACGATTTCCTTAGGTCGCTCAATTATAATGTATTTAATGTAAGCAAGTATGTACGAATTCCCGGGTTTCGGCACCAAAAAAATGTGCGTAAACCACCTCGGCTACGCACGTTTGGGTAGTGTTATCACGTTCGCTGACACTTCCTCAACAGTACAATGCACGACTTACCTTGCTCTCTGGTTACGCCGCTCTGCTCAAGTGTGGCCCGTGAAGACACACGCCGCTGAACGAGATACCACTCGGTTTTGGGTTTCTTTTTGTTAAATGATTTGGATACACCGCACACGAATTGTTATAGAGAACGTTATTATGTACGGCGGTGGCCCGCTACGGTACGCATATACTGGCTTCGACCGTTATAACCACAACACACAAATACCGCATTCACATGAAGTCATGCACGGATTGGTTAAAAAACCAACCACAGTGATTGGTGCAGCGAACGTATGCAATCCGAGCTTCGTTTGAACGATGTTCGCACAGTAGATGTTGTTAAATGAATTATTGTAATAGTTTTTAATATTCTGGAGTATTCAAAGACGAACATAAACATTACACAACACTAAAATTGCGAGTTTATTTTTGTTTGTCTTATTTATTTTGATTTAAAACTTTCACGAATTTGGCCAAGGAAAATTTTATTTTTTTGAAATTAGCCTTATAAAAGTAAATTACGGTAATAGGAGTATTTATTATGTGGTTTCTGTTATTGTTTTTGTAGTTGTTGAATTATGAAGAATTTATCTAATATTAGGCATCAAATTAGTATCTTCAATAAACATGGCTGCTTGCAATGAGTTTCTGATTCGGTCTGTTGGATGAAATTAGAAATTCGCAGTTGAACAACTAGGCTCTTATCAGGTACTAAATTTCTGAAAAATATCGGTTAATGTCTGTAATTATTGTATTTTCTTATTCTTTCTAGAGATTGTATCACGAACAAGTTTTTCTTAAATTTTATTGATAAGTTTCACATTGAGACAGTATCGATTTAATATTTGGTTTTGAGTAATGAACTTGAACGAGTATTTCTGAGATGAGATTAGGTATAGCAAAACGGTACGGTGAGACTTGCTATTAAATAAAACCAAAGTCGATACGAATACTTAATTACTTTAAATTCATACATTTGAAGACCTACATGTCGATCATATAAAAATAAAAAGGTGTTAGAAACACGCCTAACTGTTGTTTTGAGTACCACCCTGTATCCCAAAAGTCAGATTACAAGATATACAGATATCAATTCAGATTGTTTCATTAATCACTGTGTTTTTGCATTCCGTTCCACGCGGACGAAGTCGCGGGTACAGCTAGTATTGAATATAATCATAAACAAATTAAGCCAAGTCGTCAAAATGGACTAAAAAGTTTCAATTTTTATACTTTTAATCTTTGTGTGTGAATGAAAATATGAAATGAATATGAAAATTCGCGCGATTTAGGTTCATTTCGATTTATTTTCATCTTAAATACAAAACTTATACTGAGCTACATCCAAAATTTGAAACATCTATCTTATCAGGGAGAAAGTTAATCATCAACTACTACATTCACCCCAGAAAACAAATAAGAAAACGTGGTAGAATATTATTAATACTCCAAAGCATTAATATTTGTATATATTATATTATATACAATAAAGAAACATCTGTGAACAAATCAAGAATTGTCTACAACACAATAGACATAAGAAAAACATAGAACTGTCACAAACAAATGCCAATAAACAAAAAATAATGTCTCAGGAAAATTTAGTTTCGTGAGACGAACGACCTCATGACAATGGGTGCGCTGGTCATTGTTACTGGTCACATTAACGATTCTTTGAAGATTAATAAAATGTTTTTGATAAAATACACAATAGACTGAATATAGCTAAAAGAAGTAGAATAAATAGTGACGTCAGCACGCTATGTATTGGAATCAACCAATTTACACCTAGTTAGCCACTCTTGCCGTGCCGCATTATTGAGAAATCAATTATTAAAATAAAACTTCGCACGCTTGACTTGAACTGGTGAATGCGTGACGAGAGCGTTACGAAAGCGATCGGGCGAGGCGAACGGAAGTTGAGAGAGAGATATAAGTTAGAGAAGATAGAAAAAGAGAGAGTTATTTTTCATATATTACTGTAGGGGTAAGAGAAAGAGGATATCACATTTTCTTTCTCTCATAGCCAGTAACGTTTCGTATATCTAAGACTCAGTGCAAGCCTATTGTCTGTCTATTGTCTACAGTGTGAACTGTAGGAGCAAGAGAGAGCAGTGCGCGGGCACATTTTCTTTCTCTCTTCCTGTCAATCTAGCGATAATATATACGATATTTTATAGCATTTTATTACACAATATGACTAAAGTAACAAGATATATGCTCACTGTACTGTATATCCTTATAACATTTTCACTAACATGACACAACAAAGCCTCTCCCCCCATCATTATTTAACGACTCAAAAAGTCTGAAATCAGCCGTTGCAGTGCTACCAACTCTCAAGAAATATTTACCGCTAAAGATAAAGACAACTTCTCTAAAATCTGCGCATTTCCTTGAAAATCCCCATAAAATAATAGAGAGTAATAATGACACCAAAGTTGACATTTATAAATGTATAGATAAAATAACTCATTACTAAAAATGTTACAAAACTAGTACTTATTGTTTTTTCTAGTTCTACTTGTATATTTCTTTTTCATAATAATTTACTTATTGAAATGATTCCAAATAAATGGCTGAATTGTGTTTATCTAAGAGTCTATACTTATAAATTAAAAAAAATGTCTAATAATATTTAGCTACAAGAATATTCCCCCTAAATTTGGGAGAAAAACCCCTAAGTTGGGAACCCTGAGCCGTTGTTAAAAAGACTAACCACGCCCTTCTAATCGACACACAATGTACCAGTCATTGTAGTACTGATACATCACTTTATCCATGTCATAGATTACGATAGATTACTTCTGCTAACAATGCTGACCAAAAAAAAGAACATTGTTACAACGTTGCTTAGTCTGGCGCTTACATTTTGAACTTTATTCTCACAACTACACTCAGCATTTTTAAGATGAACATGAGAATAGCAACTAGCTTATTATTATTTACATTGTCTAACAATGTTATTGTGTGTTTAAAAAGTGAAAGTTTCCAATGGACAGGTTCCGTTTTCGCGTGTACATTGTTAGGATTTAACCCCGAGGTCTGTTTTTGACAGACCATTATTATAAAAAAAAATTGACAAATTGCTTATCAACGTATGCTTTTGGAATGAAAAATGCTGGTGACGTCATTTAGAATGTTGTTAATTTTATTTATTATTTTAATTTAACTTTGAAAATCCTGAAAAAAAGTATTGTTCTCGAGATAAGGGTTAAATAATATTAACGCTAGCTAAGCCACGGACAACAGCTATTTCAATATATATAGTCGCCTTACTTATTTTCAGAGTTCTGTTCTCAGAAAAGTACCCTTATTGATAAGCTTTTGTTATCCGTCCTTAGTATCTTTTTGATCAGTAATTGATTGCGAAAAAAAAAAACATATTAGAACCAGTCCTAAGGCGAATATCTTATTTATTTTTCATTACAATTATAATTACAGTTGTTTTCGGATTATACTGTGCTTAACATCAAGCAAAGTGCAGTCGCTTTGCTGTGCTACAATAAAAAAAATAGTCCAGTCTTATACGGGCTAACAAATAAATAAAGTCTAACTTAATTTGCTAACAATACTATTATCTAAGATCACGTCCATTATGTTTTTTAGAATCTATTAAGGGTAAGACATTCAGGTAATTCGTTCATTAATATTGTTATTATTATGTAATTACTTGGTGAAATGTTACTTTTTAATATTTTTTTATGAACAAGTACTTTTATATTGATGTGGCTACCAAAGTAACTCGGCAATTTACAGAGACCCATTAATATTTTTGTAGATGGTAGAGCTACGCTGAAGCTATTACTGGTTTCAGCATAAATGGGTCGGCTCGCCCGGGGTAGTACCACCCTCTCACAGAAAACCGACGTGAAGTAATAGTGCTTGCACTGTTGCGTTTCGTTTGGTCAGTGAGAGCACCGGAGGCCCACATATTTAAAAGGTCGGCAACGCACTTGCGACTCCCCTGGTGTTGCTAGTGTCTATGGACGACGGTGATCTCTTACCATCAGGTAACCCACCTGTTCGTTTTCCCCCTATAATATAAAAAAAAAATATATATTAAGTTCATCGCCAAAATCACGGCCATCCAGCTCCCCGATAATACAAGCATAGTAGCAAGAAGAAAAAAGCGTAAGCCATTAAAGCTGATATCGTGAAATACACAGTTAGATTTATTATAAAGAACGACCGCATTAATCGAGTATCGGTAATTTTAAAACTTTTTTTATCACTCCACTGTTTTCTATCTGCTGTTCTTATACTTAAATATTATATAATCTGTGGTACTCGTACAATTAGGTCTAATCTAACGATATTTCATAAGCTAATAACAATCAAAATGTTTAAGATACTGTAGAAAACGGTCTAGGATTCTCTAGCGGCATCACGAACGAACACGTAATAACAATTAATGCTGCGTGATGACTCATCGATGCTTGGGAATATGTAACATTGAAATGTTCCTCCGAGTATTGTAAACATAAAAATATCACGCCTCGAACCTTCACTCTTGCTTTTAACATTATTGGTAACATAAATTCAATTTTAAATGCCTTTTAGATGTTTCCATCCTTCGTATTTATCATATATATAAGAGCGCCACAGCGCAACCGATGACATGTCTATTCTGGTAATCAAAACAACAACAAGAAGCGACACAAGGAAGAATATAAAAGCATTGTAATCAGAGCAATGATGGTCCAATGGCTACTCGGATACCGCATTGTTAAGTTATCAAACCTACTCCAATCGCTTCAACTAATTCGCGGAAGGAAAACATCCTAATGAAACCATTGCATGATGGTATGGTTTTTTCTTAAAATGCCTAGTTAACTATCGATAATCTGTTGCCATTGCCAAGAATTATTAATGAGTTCCGACGTCTCAGAATCACACATCAGTTACACCACACCGTAATTTAACATTAGGTGAGATAGTAACTGAATGATAAAACTAAATAAACTAAAAAAAACAGCGTAATATAATATATAAGTTCCAATATAGAGTACTATAGAAAACGATTTCTCTGTAATTATGAGTTTCTTCCACTTTTCTATTTGATTGCACGAAACAAATTCTTTTGACCTAAAAAGACATTTAATTGCCTACGATTATAACAATAGAACCTAAATGTAATTACATAATACTTTCATGAAGGTAAAACAATGTCCCTGGCATATCAAACTTCAGCGCTAATGTAAAAAAGAAAAAAGTAAACTTGATCTTGGCTTGGACTACGTTTCTATTTACCTACAAATAAATTTTACATACACCTGGACTGAATTTATTTCTTAACATCAGCTGGAAGGCACACCCCTTAACTTTTCTACTTAAAAACTGTATGGTACTCACAATAAAATAAAGTTTCTCTTTTACGCAAGCCAAGCAATAAACATTCTTGCATTCTTTTATTTAAAAAAAAAGTTACAAAGTCATCAGGGTCAGGCTTTTATTTAAAAATGAAAACGTTAAAGCAAACGAAACGTTGAAAGGTATTTGCCGAGTGCTAACCATTGTTTTAATTGTTACTCACGTTTAAAAATATTACATAAATAACAACGTCGCAGAGGAACAAGTAAATTACGTTACCTACTACCCTCAATCACGTACACCGGAGTCTAGGGTTGCCACTCGTACCTACAATAAAGTGATGTACGTTATTTCAGCCAATTCGGTTACAACTCTCCACTTTATTAGAACAATAAAATATGTGAAAATACTTCCATTCGTGTAGTTTGATTTTTATAGGATTAATTTTACGTAAACCATTAAAAGGGTAAAATAGACAATCTCAATAAAACATTTTAGAGTAAATTATTAAATTTGTTAATAAAATTGCTTGATTATAAATTTTGATAAAAAACACCACTTTTTAAATACATCACTATTAGTTTTACTATATAAATATCAGTAATGACCATTATAAATATTTGGATAGAAGAAGCAATGTGAGTGACAAGTAATTCCAGATTCTTTATCTTTTAATATACAAAAATTCACAAACTTATAAATATAGATTTAATATATATAACATTATTTGTATGGAACTGTTAAATAATATAATACAATTATAATTTCTATCCAAAAACTATGCAACACGACATCTGTTACATTTATTCTGAACTATTTTAATACCATAATAATACGAATTTAGAACTTTTACTAATAATTATTGTTTTAAATTACATTTACAATAAATTACGTTTTAATCTTTATATTTTTAATTCTTATTTAGTTCTATGCAGTATTCATTTTAAATAACCAATGAATTCTATTTATTTTTATTAATTTGCCTAATAAATGAAAATACAACTAAGATGTAATTAGAATACACTATGTTTGCTCCTATCTTTAACAAGTATAATTTTTTGGTGAAATTAAAGTGGCAACCTTACTTGTATACATGAAGGTGATTGAAATTTACCTATACACGGTAACATAAATTTCCTGTACTATAAGATGCCAATACACGTGCAAGAAATACCGACAAAATGTCCGAATACAAAACAATAATTATTTATTCATTCAACCAGAGACTGTGGCTATGTCTGGAATTCGAAAGTGGGATAGGCGAATAATTTTTTTTTTTTCATTTTTATTAAAACAAAAAAAAACTTGATTTACTCACTTTAGATCAAAATATCAACAAGATTCGATACGTCAAAAATAATAAGCCTAAATAGAACGGACAAACAGTTGAATAAACACGGCTCTGAAGCGTAGTGTAAATGTCTTATGTTAAAACTTTAAAATATCATGAACTCGTACAGTAATGGTTGGGCTTTCTTCTAAGCTAACCTAACAAGCTACTACCCTGAAGTTGAAAACCTATCGCCAAGAACCTGTACGTGTGTTCAATAAGCTATGAACGTATATACCATCTCAAACACATCATCCTTTAACAAAAATTGAGAGAGTAGTCTAACACTAAAACCTCTAAAGTATAAAAAATTGTATTTTTCATTAATAAATTACTTAAGTCTTTTACATAACCGAACCAGTACGATCTAGAAGTATTCAATTTTGCACCGGAATTCCTTTTGTAACGTAAATGAGTACTGAAAACGTTTTTATTTTATTTATCCCCTAAGAGACTATCAATTGACAATCCCATTGGACACACGGCAGTCCCAGAATTAAAAAACCAATTCTACCTAACGTAACATCGGATCTATACATTTGTATACACTTAACAAGATCGAATGTTACAAACTGATAGAGATATAGTATTAATAGGCCAACTGAATTGTAAACCCTCGATTCAATCAAGTTCGGTATTAATATCAACAGTTGGATCTAATTGTCAATTTGGGGACTAATCCTAGGGACAATATTGTAATCAACCAGTTATGTATTAATGGAATTTATTCGCTCATAAATCATTAAGAAGCTAGTACAAACATACATATAAATTAAAAAAAAATGTGGTATGTATGTGTAATAAGTAAGCGTGTCACTTCGGAACAGCTGCACCTATTTGGTCTTTTTTATGTTGTGTTTGTAAATTTTTGGGGGCAAAATTTGTACAAAAGGATATGTTTGATAAATTATACAGAAAAGTGAAAAATCTCCACATAAAAAGTGAGTAAGAAAGATACAAAATAGTATGGCAATCCTCAAAAATACCGATACAATTGAGATACGCAAAGCCTACAGTTGTTTCTTGAAATGATCGTTTGTTCTAAATGTCTTTTTTACGTTAATAACAGTGACATGGGACCAACTGAATTACTTGGCAATAGTTTCCAAATTTATTTACCATCACTGGATAATAATTCTTGCGAATGTTGAAAAACTATGAAACGCAATCTGTGACCCGTTAGAAATAAAAAAATACGATTTCAAAACGTCATTGCGTGGATCCATTAGACTTCGATAATGACTCACAATAAAAACTGTGATGTCGTCATGAAATGTGTTTAATTATCTTTAACTAATTTTTTGTATTCGAATTTAATTACTCGCCAAAATAAATAGATTCTAAATATGAAAGCTATAGGATTTTTTAAATACACTTAAAAAGTAGACAGAATATCCCACTACGAAATGTATACTAAACTTATTTCATTAATAATAATTAGCATTCGACATCACTAATGGTACGAATAATTGCTCTAATACGCACGTTTCTAGCACATAATTTAATTCGGTAAGCCGAAACGCCAGAGCAACGATCCAATCACGCCGGCGGCCCATTCATCGCAACACCTGACTATAATTGTCAATTTGTTAGCCAAACATTCAAATACTAGTACGATTATGCACATCTATCAAGTGATTAATCCAAGGAGATTAATGTGACAACAACAATTATATTTAGCAAGTGAAATATTACGTACATTTATCGTTTAAGATTGGGAGACTACAAATTTTCTTTAATCCCCCAATTTCAAATTGTTCGTAATCAAAGTGTTCTAACAATCTTTAACTTTACTAGGTATTTTATATTTTAACAATGAATAAAGATGCACTATTTCGTGTTACTGAAGAAATATCTAAAATTCTCTATCAACATTATAAATGATTTCAAAGTAAGAGATAATACTACGTGGTGACTCATCCACTTTTTAAATACATCACATATACGCGGAACTAACATATATTGAAACTTTATCGCTCTGTGTATTGTAAACAAAGGAAATGGTTATAATTAACAAACTTTCCCATTTCTTTAAACGTTATTGAAGCTTTAAAAGAATTTTTAATTTCGCATTATAAATATTTCGACACCCCGTTTATCACCATATACATGATACAAGTGAGCCTTTTTTTTTTTTTTTTTTTATTTACGTGGGGAAATCCTTTATGGATACCCACCCTCCCGGGGGAGAGAGTGGGTTATGTCCGACTCGCACGGACTAAAACCCCACGGTGTACCGGCCGCCGATTTTGGTTGGGGCGACATGGGATCGTGCTGAGGCTATCACCATGTCGCCCCATCGGTCAGCCCGGCGAAAGGCCGCCGGGCTCCGTCCTAATAGGGAGGTAGACTGGGTACACAACCAGCTACCTCCCCTCGTCAGCCGGATCTGTGCAAGGAGGAGATGGGATGAAAGTGAGCCTGCCTAATGGTAGTTTATATAAAATCTCAAACAAGAGACAAAATTATAAACATAACAGTATTATTCAAGGATGATGCTATAATCATTTTTTTATGATTCAAGTGAAAAAGTGGCATCTAATCAACGTAATATTTAGTTGTCACTATAGTTATGTATAAACAATCTCAAAAAGATCGGAATCAAAACTGAGGTCAATAATGAATTTGTTGCTATTCCTAAGAAACTGAGTTGACACTTTGAGCTTTGCAATAATTGTGGCTTATCTGTAATTTACATGTATTAAAATTTGAAATGCCTGTATACTATTTATAGGAAAATTTATCCAAGCGAATTACTTGAAACGTCGAATAAATATAATTGCATAACCATTACATCACACTTAGTAGTTAACTGTCGACAGAATCGCGAATTAGTTCCCTCTACTAAGATCGTAAAATCTTTGTCGAATTGTAGTTAATATAATTTAACCCTTGAAAGAACGTTTAAATTACTACTGTACGCATTAAATGCAAGACAACTTTCATATCCTCATATTGCATCTAAGTTTTACCTATCGTAATGTATAATTTATACACAACGAAATGCCAACATAATAATAATGTTGATTAATGTAATCAGTTTAACTGGCATTGAAAAGTAATTAATTGGTATAATTTTATAAAGAGGCGGCTATTTTTATATAAAAAATCAATTCTGAATAAATGAATATTTTAAAGAGAATCTAATTATATAAAAATATCTGGTACGTAAAATTTCGTTAACATTTGCCTTCAAAGTTCCACGAAAACTGCGTATCTTATTTAGACGGGAAGGTGTGCTGCCTTTTATTTTTTTATTAGTAATTTTGTCATTACTGTTCACATATTATAGATAAGCCTAATAATATGGAACCTAGATCCCTCCTCGGATTTAGTCCAATATTAAACTGAAAACGACACTATAATTGATTCAGTAGTTTTCATGTAATGAATGTTCATACAAACAAAATGTAACATTTTATTGTATGGTATATATGATGATATCCAAATTATTCACATAACAGTTTTAACTATAATAATTTTGCAATGATCGCGTACAAGAAAAACAAGCACTATTATGAAATTTTCCAATCTGGATAATTATTATCTCTCAAGTAGAAAATATATTATCAAGCACTGATCTGTATATTTTAGTACAACCAGCTCTATATTTTCCCACATACGGTGGAGCTATAAGAACATTTCTCAGATTCAGGTTTCCTCGTGATGTTTTCTTCACCGTCGACCGACAGTGTTACCAATTTAAATTAGTAAATGTAGTCGAAATCAGAAAATTTCGTTGGTACATACCAGGGTTCGTACCTGTGGATGTCAAATTGAAATTCCACCAGTCAAACTACTCGACCACCACGACTACTTGGCTATATCGTTGAGTTCTTATTAATTATGATTGATGGTAATGAGTATTTTTACGGAAGTAGTCCGGTGAAACTGTAGCTACCTTAACAAGTCAACAGTTTAGTCAGTTCGAAAAAAAAAGGAGTTTTTACAAAAAAAACAAAACGAATTAAAAAGCAAGCTGCCAGAAATATTTACGAGAAATAAAAAAAACATTGCTTCCTTAATATTATTATTTTAAGAACTTTAAATAATATGATTTGGAAATATCATTTCACTAAAATGCCAAAAATTAGATTGAGATTGATTCTTATTCGGCTATATTAGCTTGTAATCCGTAAAAAGAACGATAAGATGATTTGATTTTAAATTATATTCCAAGAATAAATTATACAAGACAGCGAGACAATCCACATCGTCAGTTACCTGCCTGCGTCCTCGGGTAGCCCTGTTAATGCATAAAACTCATGAATATGTAAAACCACTTCCGAGTTCCCTACAGGCTGCAAATTAATTTTACGGTAAGTAAAAATGTTTGTCTGTTGTGCTGAAAATGTTCCTGTTTATTTTTCTCATTTGAATTTGAAATAAAGCGTGTTGTGTGCGTGTGTGTGTATAAAAAGTCGACAAAACACAACGCACTTTTATAAAAGTTATATATTATTATGTGATATATAAATTGAGAAGTGACGACTATTGTATCGTTACGTTTCAAAATCAACTATGTCCAATTTGAACCGTTCATCAGTTTTTAAATTTTATTAAAATCTTGAAAATGTTTATACCTGTAAAAGTTGAAAATCACAAAAAGTAACTAGAATTTTATGAACGGTAATATTTAGATTTCAACGACGGTGTACAGAAACAGATAAACTTTAAAAAAATAAACATCTTGTATGAACGATTAAAATTGAACTTAGCTGATTTTGAAATGTAAAGCCATAATTGTATTGTCGAAACGATTGCAATACTTCGATTTCAACATATTTTTGTGCTATTTTATTTGGTACTGTTTCAATCATTGTATTTAGGCCACGGTAACGCAAGGTGAATTTTGATCACAGACCGCAGTGCATTGCTACTATTTCCAGTCAACCAAAAGCCGTGTCTGATGAATATAAATACTTTCACTACTCATCATTTGGACACTCACCCAAATACGGTTACCGTTTTTATCTCAAAACGAGAACAATCGGTCAAGACGAGATCGAGCGATTTATCTTTAGTACAGTTTGGATATAGTATTCTCTTGTCGAATACACCGGAATATTGCCTAAGCTAGATAAAATAAAAATACGCAAAAGTTATTTAGAAACGTTTATTTACAAAGTATATTACAAAACTTTCTTTCAAGAACATTAACTTTTAACAAATGTTTAAAATGAAATTTGTCTTATCAGTCTTCCTAAAATAATCTTCTATATATCAATAAGAAAAAAACGTTCTTTTGAGGTTGAACCACATCAAAACCACTGGACGTATTTGTTAAAAACCTCTTTGAACTTTATTATTTGTGTATTTAAAAAGAACATATTCTACAACAGTAATTGTAAAAAACGCTATGAAAGTTATTGTATACAAATGTACAAATCGGATATTTTATTATATAAGTGTAAATATTCTAGTATACTGACTACGAAACGAATCTGACATCTACAGTAATCGGCATAGAACTATTTGAAGTGTAGTTTTTCGTACAAGGTTCTAGGTTACTTATTATTATAATTACATTGAGCCTTTGCCATTTTTTTAGTTAAAAGTTTTTTATTTGACAGCTAGCGCTAGCTGACTATAGCTAGTCTTATAACAATCTTCAGTTAAAAAAATATTTACGAGTGAAACTATATTTAAAAATAATTCATAAAACGTTATGTTATTCAATATATACTGTATACAATACAAAAATTATCTGAACAAACATATCACAAGTCAAATAAATTAAGTAATAATATCCCAACCTATAAGTAATCTGGATAATGATGTATCTGCTCGTTATATGAGAAAATATTCTGGACCAACGTACGAACCGCATTTTGGAAAGTCTGTAGGGGCTTGTACAAAGTCACTTTGTTCGCCCACTTTCAGTACAAAGTCTAATCCCCGAGTCCAATGAGTCGATCGTTCATCTCTCATCATCCAATAGCCTGGATTACTTGCTTTGAACCGCAACGCTACTACTCCGAATTTCGGTATCACAATAGTGTCCTTCATTATTGGATCTTTAAGATTTTTTGATGAAATAAAGACCCATCTTCGTTCATTCTCTTAACACTGTCCTTATTCAAACTAGTGTTAAACTCCCTTATTCCGACGACGTAGAAACTGTACCCGTGTAGATGAAAAATGTGGTCCGACTCACCACCTGTAATAAAATACGATTACTTCATTATTTAGCTAATTATATCCGTAGTGTTGTCTCACGAAATACTAAATGTCTTTATTAAAATAATTTGCTTAATAATAACAAAGAACCACTTTTTTTATTATTTACGGACTTTTGAGTCTAGTAATATTTTCAGCCCTATCATCATAACCTAACCATATTATCGTTAAAACCTTTCGTACATCTTTCTAATTAAAATTATAAATGCGAAAGTGATTTTGTTGTGGAATTCGCGTATATTTACTCATTTAAATTGATAACACTATCGACTGACGGTGAAAGAAAAACATCGTGAGCTAACCTGAACCTGAGAAATGTTCTTTACAGTACACCCGTATGTGAGAAAAACAAGGAACTGTGGATTTCTCAGAGTTTGAAATCACCAATACGTCATGGCCTGGTGCGGTGATTATACCCATACCTTGTAGTGGGTCTCTTACAGACTGATCATTAAGAAATTTTGCATACATGCTGTCAGGAGTACAGAAAATATATAGGGTACCGCTTATCCCGAAAAAGGCTGTTCCCGAATTTTTTTAAAATCATCTTTCACTCCTTACACATAGCATTTTAGCAACTGCAACCGAAAGTTTTGCTAAAATGCTATGTAACATGTCAACATCCAGTTTATTTAAAACACAATTTGAGTGAAATTTATTCTATTATTTAATTATCTTGGCACATTCCGTCAGAAAATGTGAATATCATTTATATATATATTTTTTTTCATTGAATATTCAAATTATGAAAGTAAATTTTTATTCTGTTAGCATATTTATTAAACAAATAATATTAAGAATTTTAAATACAAGATTAGTGTGATACGAATATATACTACTGTATAATGAAATATAATGAAATCAAATCAAAAGAAAATTTTGTATACTCTGCTTTTACCGCTTGACTACAATCTCATGAGATAATCAAGGCGGAGGTAACCAAAGACGGCAGCACGCTAAACTTAGAAGAGGACTGATTTTCAAGTGTAACTTTCGTAACACACCTAAAGATGCTTAACGACAGATTTCAACTTCAAGGTTTTAACTAGCCAGGCAGCCGTTTCTATAAACCCTACGGCCATATTTATAGTTTCATTAGGATGTTCTCTAGCTTACTGCAGAATTTAAAACTATATCGATTGGCCGAGTGTCCTAACAACAAATTCATAACTAGTTTTGGTCGCGGATCCGCTCGCGTTATTGTAGATTTAATCTATCCCTCGAGAACTGTACATATTCTATGGTACCCTATATCCTTTACTGTACCCCTGATAACGTGTATACAATATTTCAAAATTATCAGTTGAGTAGTTAGATCGTGAAAGCGTGACATAAAAACAAACTCACATTGCGATTTCTAGCATTAGTAAAAACCAACAATCGCCTGTGACTTCGCCTAATCGCCGTAATTACAATATAAAACGTAATAACGATAAAACGTACAATATGACAGTCGGGGTAAACGTCCATTGTATGAGTGAAAATAATTTCAGAACCAAATAAGTAATTATCCAGAGATTACCTCCCACAAACAAACAAACGATGATATAGAAATATAGGTATGTAATTTAGTTATGAGCGTAATGTATTTCACATAAATTGTTATGGAATAATATGTAGTAGAAAAAGTTTCCACATTCGAAAAAGTTTCCACATTCCTTCGTACGACTCTTAAATTATTCTTTGAACAGAATCGATTGCGTGAAATATGTGTCTCTCTGTTTCTTGAATAACTTAACAACGTGGCAAGTTAGTTCGCTCCTACTGAATTTACTATAAATATAGGTTTTCTTATAGTACTTATTTCGATCAAATTATAGTTGCAATATTTACTTGTCTAATAACAAATATGTATTGGCATTTTAGTTTTTAACACTTTAGATTAAAATAAAATTTACGATACTCAATTTTTATATAGAGCTTATCATTAAAATTCAAAACATTTTAATAAGTACAAGTAATTCTATAACAAATAAGTAGACCCGGCTTCAAAGCACCTTTTATGGTAAGAGATTCAATGTTATAGAAACTACATTACTAACACAACTAAGACGATTTTTTTTTCCAACTAACCTACACTGTGAGCCTGGCAGGGCCTTTACAGTTTTACCGGACTAAAACACAACTAAGACGAATCTATTGACTCTTCATAAATTACAATTCACCATACCTTTTAGGTTATATAATATGCGAAAAAATTTGCATACTATACATCCCTATTACATTAATACGTGTATCAATTAGATATACTTTTCGACATTACTCTAATTCATTTCAAAGTAATGTATGTTGACAAAGCAGGAGTGATATTTGAGTGAGCACGTAGGAGGTAGGCAGTGATTTTGAGTTTATGTATACATATCACATTTCTTGGCACAGCCTGTAGCTTAAAATGCATGGATTTTAACATCGCCGAACAAGAATTAGAAATTTACTTTTTCTTCACATTATGTTATAGATACCTTTATATTCAATTAGTAGAACTGTAGCTTCTATTTAATCTAGAATTGTATTTTAGTTTTTTTTAATTTATATAAAGGCAATTCACTCGCGACACATTAGACGTCGGTTATTCTATACCCATCGTACAGTGTACAATTTCCTTGACATGTTATCCAAGCGTATCTACTTCCGCTTCGCTAACAATTAAAATTATGATTGAAGGCGCGTCACGTATAAAATATTCTTGTTATCATTAAACAAAAAGCGTAATTAATCTCAACATACACGACTGTATTCAGCTATTCATTATTTATAAATTAATATTTTTATGCATTAATTATATTTGAAAATATCTTATTATATAATAATAATTACTTCGTTGTTTCTAAATTGAAGCTAGCTATCTATATGTCAGGTTAGTATGAAAATATTAATTACAACTGTGCACGTACCTAAGTCAATCACTTAGAGAAAGTTACAGTCGTATTTAGTGTACAACAATTGCTCTAAACATTTCGTTATGTAGTCTTATATGTATTAATTTCATACAAATTGACAATTAATTATATAGTTGTATATAATCAAACAACTGAATATGGAATGAATGGAATTAGAATAACATCAATAAGCTTAATATTATCTTTAATATTTATTGTAATGGTTTATTGTATCAAATCTTAATTTATTTTACAATTAATATTCCGAAGTATACATTATTAATTCAAGGGAATATACACCGATTTACGTGATACAAAATCCTGATGACACACCATCAAATTATGTTATAACAGTCGCCAAACGCCAACGTTGAACAAGCCCGTGGTGCTACAAAATAATCCCAAGGAGGAACGATGTCAAGCAGACTGCCGATCGTGAAAAATTAAGCCAAATCATACATCACAACGTGGCAAACATATTGTGCCGAACCTACTTATTTGAGATAAAGGTAAGAAGAATGTAAACTGTAATAAATAGTAATTAATAAATTCCTAATTGCTAATATATTACGTATTTACATACACGTATATTTGATTGAAGGATGCTTACCTGACTAGCCAAAATTACTAATGAATAAACATGTTCACTAACAAAGCCATCTTTAAAAAAACAAATTTAATACGCCACCTGCCACCACCACCTGACCTGACAGCCACCTGCATCTTCATATGCGTTTGTGCATTTATAAAGTATTAGCTTTTGTCCGTGGCTCTGCTCGCATTAATATACATTTCATCTATACCTCGGGGACAGTCTTTTCTGAATGACAATGCGTGTGCAAAATTTCATAATGATCGGTTAACTAGTTAAGACATAAAAGCGTAACAAACAAATGAACATAATCACATTCATATTTATAATATTAAGTAAGGATTATATTTGCGTGGAAATCTAATTTTAAAATATAAGCAGCCCATGCTAATTCTTATAAAATCAGCTATCTGCCATTGAAAACCCCTTCAAAATTGGTCTAACCGTTTCGGAGATTGACCGGAACAAACAGACAAACAAAACTTTTGAAACCCGTTTTTTTTTTGTTCTAAGTACCGTATATACTCTCATATTTATTTCGTAAAAAGCTGTTATTTTAACATAACAAACAGACATTTCGATTTAATTTATTTCTATAGTAATTCCTTGTCGTAGCACACTTTATGTTTAAACATTACTTTACTGACCAAATCTCTTGATGAAATAATGTAATTTATCAGAAATAAGTTCCCGCAGATTTATCTGCACGGAATAACTACATTTCACTCTGTTATTTGTCTAGCTTTAAAGAGTTCATATAATGTGTATGTTGATGTACAAAACGTTTCGTGTCCACTGAACTATAAGTTACACAAGATAAACGTTCTCGTTGTTTGCCTCGATGTATTGTGTGCTTTGAATATTGACTATTCAAAACACCTTCCGTCACTTTAAACGATGAAGCAAGTGCCGTAGGTATCTTTCGTGAAACGAAAGTTGAAACTTAAAGGTAAATTAACGATCTAATAAAAGTCAAAAATATTTACGATTCACAGACGGAGTTAACATGGAGGTGTTAATTCAAACGTGTGACGAGTTAACAGCACAGTTTTGCAGATTAATGCGTTATATAATTTTATTTCATACATCGTAGCAGCCTTTTACACTGATATTTGACACAGATATTAAAGTAATACGACGCAAGATACAAGGTAAAGTCGAATTTACGTCCTATTGTCAATTATTAAATATTCCAACAGTATCTATTGATTTCTCCAATGCAAAGCTTGTCTTAGTATAATGATTACTAGCTGATTACCCACAACTTCACTGCATTGTTCTGCGCATGTGCACCATACCGAATGCCCCACTTCACGAAAATACACACCGCTAAACGCGTGGCGCTTATAAAAATCGTAGTTTTTTAATTTGTTTTTTAGATAAGAACCTAACTTTATCTAAAGAGTGAAACTAAAAAAAAATGATCTAAGTTTATCCAGATTTATTTTGTAATGCGTACACAACGACAGACTTGTATTGTTATATATATTTATATAACTTTATATCATAATAACGAAGAATATTGTTACATTTTATTACCCTTAATCTATTTTGCACATATTTAGTATTTAATTAAAAAAATATAAGCCATTATGAACAGATATGAACAGAATATTTTAGATGTGAAAACAATGAAAATGTTTACATGAAAACATTTTTATTAATTGTTTTGTATTCTTTATACAATTACTCTTATTTATACCTATTGCATAAACTTTAGAGATTCAGCAAAATCCAAACTCCCTAATATCCCAAACACGATCCGTATACTGTATAGTGTCCGACATGTATAAATAGTAAAAAAAATGCAACTGTACACGTTGAGGTATGTCAGTTTATACTTACAGTATTATACGATTACAGCTTACATTCCAGTGGCAAGGTATATCAAGTTTCAACTGCAAAACTTTAAATCAATATCTTAAAAGTGGAATAGGTAAAGCTCGGCGCAGATGTAGTCGGAAACTGTCCGATCTGAATCTCGATAAAGGTGTTTATGGCGACGTTATCCGAAAGATGGAATCGATGGTTAAGTCGTAAAGTTTGTGTTTATGATAAAACATATTTTGCGTATGAGAAATACGCCAACAGAACTTTTTTTATAACAATTGTAACTAATATTATAAATGTGAATATGGAATTTTGCATACGCGTTGTCAGGAGTACACAAAAAAAAAATTATGAACTGTTCTGGAGGGATTAGTTAAATACACATTAACACGAGCGAAACGGTGAGTAAATGTTAGTTTCTTCTAATAATCTCGATCAGTTACATAAAGCAAAACTTGTTATGTACAAAATTAGATATATTACCGTAGACAATGTAAACAATCTACTTTATTAATGTAGTATAAAACGCAACTATTTATTTTATTCTTATCGATCTTAATGGATCATAAGAAAACGTTGTTTTAAAACTATTATATCTCTTAGAGATTACATATTTTTATAGAAGTATGAAATGTTTTCTCAGTATCAGATTAATAGAACCAGCTCATTACAACTTCGTTTCAATTAATTGCATAAGGATCCTATTACATCATGGAATTAGTTGACAGACAATACAAATTGATACCACAACAAGAATTCTCTTAAATTCTCGGTTAGGTATGTGATATTAGTACATACATGATCTCCACAGCTTTATTAATGTATTAGTATGAATATATGCTATGTAAAGGAATTCAATCTGTCAAATAATGTATTCAGATTTTACCATAATTTGCAAATTTATTTTTATGACACTTGACAATAGATGAACAAAATTGTAACGCACGCGAAATAAACGAAATCGCGTGAGAATGAAAAATTAAACAAAATTTTTTTTATCTGTGATGGCTTTTTTATAACTCTTCGTGATACCACGGTGGAACGCCCCTTCGAAGAAGTGGAAAATTGAGTACTGCAATAAACTTAATATTCCGATATTTACGTTTAATGCCTAAAGGCTTATTATAGGATGGATCAATATGTGAAAGATGGTGATGTCCGGAATTGACACCTCTCTCTGTGCATACACCAAAATCGAATATATATGTTTTTTAAAATTATCTACGTTGGAAAAGATAAATCAGATCGAGTTTGTTGCCGATTCTTCTTAGTAACTGGGTTGTTCTCTAACCGATTGTAGTTTTAAGATTCATAGGCGCCTTCCCAGGGCCTAAATTGAATAAACGATTTTTGATTTTGATGTAGAAAATATCATGATTCAATTATTAAAAAAAAACATTCGATAAGTACAAAGACGAATTCCAGCACTTAACGGTGATGGCTTAAAAATGCCAAATTGATGTACCACACGCAACGTGAAGGAAAGTGTGTACTATAGTTAGTCATGTAAGTCCGAATACTAGGCAGAGGCCGTGGCACTGGTACTTTTATACTGTGTTTGGCAACTAATCTTCTAGATATTATTACTGCAATTTTCGAATAGGTAATAATATTACAAGTGTTTTGTGATAATTTCACTGTTCTTACAAAATGGTGGTCCCAATGTTAGAACATTCTAGGGAGTTTTTGTGCCATCTCAGAATTCAATCTCCGTGGTATTATTTCCCATCAACTTCACTTGTGTACAATAACTGAACTATACTACGTAAAATACCACCAATATTATAAAATATAGAGTTAAATAACACGAAATTATAAATAAAATATATAAGCCACTACATGACAAACTAAGATCCCACCAAAAACTCTACTAGCAGTTGCTTTCCATCAAGGAGGTTTAAAAGCAAAGAACGAATATACTTTTACTACTCTTTTATTAAGTAATTGACCGAACTTCCGGCTAGCGTGCGTTAATTGATTTGTACTTATATACATTGATTATATGCGTGTATATAATCAAAGTATATTTCATTTCCATTTCTCTTACATGTTATCCGCCGACTATAATTCCAAAATTAACGAAGTTAGCTGGTAAAAGTACTATTTTCTCCGGCATAATGTTAGTACGTACATAGGTTTGTTAAAATTTAATATGTCGGATACAAATGAAGTTAGCTATTTCAAAACGGATATTAAGCCATTTCTTGTATCGTTTTGTTCCTACAAAATAAGTAATTAAGAGGCCAGTTATTGAAAAACCATTATACCCTTACAACTTTTAATTTTACACTGTGTTTAGTGCCCCTTATACTTCTATATTCATTATATACATAATGTCAATAAAAAAGACGTAAATACCTTGATCAAACATCACAATCTCCACGGTAGAATGAAGCGGAATATTTTTAACATGGACGCATTCATCTCCATTACCAGGTTCATCTGAGCACAAGGTATTCGGGTTTACGTCATTCCCTTGTGTAAGCAGCGGTGAAGCCGGATAAGTGAAGCGATGTCCGTCTGTTTGACCCCAGCTTTCTACAAAAGATAAATTCGAGTAATTAATAGAAGTGGTTGTCGTTACAGTTACTAATACTGTAATGCATTATTCCTACGCACTGAATAATTCATTATTAAGATATAATTATTCCGCTCTTAGTTATTTCGTTGCATTTTATCATTGATAATTACAACAGTCAACTGATATTATCGCAACGTGTGAATAATTTGACATTATATAACAACCAATAGGTGTGAAAGGGATAGCACTTCACGACGCTTACGCTCAGAGTCCCGAAGCGAACAAGGAATTTTCCTTTCGAATGGCTGTTACAGATTGCAATACGATACAAAACAGCAAATTACTCCACAACGATATAATTGGAATAAGTTATAACAACAATTATTATAAAATGTTATTAATTCTAATAAAAATATCACAATAGAATAATTAGTTATTTAAATATAATCGTTAGTAATCTACAGTAATTAATAATAAAACATGAAGAAAATACTTTATGAATTTAATTAATCTGAAGTACGACAGCACCAACTATCAATCTAGCAAAAATCTAATTTTATTTTCGCAAAGTTACACCATTTAAACAACAAAACGAAGAAGTTCACAAATCTTAACTATATTCAATTAGACTAGGTTTAGGTTCCAGTTTTTACTATACCAAAACGATAAAATGGTTCATAATTTTCTCCAGACATACATTAAATTAACTTCAATACATTCCCTTAAAATTATGAGTAATCTTCAATTAAAGAACATATTATGTGTACCTTTTAAATATAAATGAAATGTATTAATCTCCAACTAAAATAAAATTAATATGACTAACGGCGACAAACTGTAATAATATTTTTCGTCATACATTGTTGACCTTCTCCTTTCAAAGTGTCATTAAACACTGCATCATCGACATAAAGTGACTCACCAAAGTTTCAATGAAACCTGATATATGAAAGTCGTTAAAAAAGAAGCAACTAATTCTAAAAACTTTATTCTGTCAGTAATGTATATGATTTAGATTCTTTTATCCATTTATAGTTAGCGTTTGTACGCATTCTTATTTGAAATTATGTAATGGTATGTCCAGATATGCTGACATTAATGAGCAAAATCTCGAAATATGGCATGTCTCTATACTTTAGAGATCCGAATATTCCTCTTCTGTCAATGTAAATACGTCTTTCAGTAAGTTTTTTTTTCTCAGGTCTCTTAAGATCTCAGAATGAAAGCCCCTGGCAATTTGCCCAGTCCTGTCACCCTATTGTTATGTCTACCTATTGTATACCAATAAGTGTTTGATGCTTGAGGGTTTTATAGTTAGCTAAATGAGCAGTGAAAATGTTCTCCCACGAACGGTACAAACGAATGGGCTTAGTCACCTTTTCCTTGAGGGAGTCGTTAACTCACTGTAGAATTTGAAATCATTTGATACGAATACCAAGCAATTAATCAAATCAAATTAAATCAAAGCTAAAAACATACTCATTCCGCTCTGTCATGGATAAGCACAGGGTAATGAATCTGATAGAAACACAACAATGAGTACATATTACAATTTTTTGTGAACAAGACAATTATTGTATCACTTTTAAACCAGGTTTCTATAAACAAAACAATCAAGCCACAATTATCTATTTTTATTCACAGACACTGGTCCTCGTTTATTTTCTTTGAAAGCCGAACAGGTGAAAAAAGTATATGGGGGTGGAAATTTAACAATTCAGAAATTATTAGCGCCCACGTAATGGTTTTATGTAGGCGGATTTGTTTTCCTTTGTAATAAACAAGTGTTAACTTTAAATTACCATCAATTGTTTATTTATATATTTCAAAGAAATCTACAGCTATACATTCTTAAAACAAAAAAAGAACAAGAAAAATGTTAGTTTTGCTAGCAACGATTTCGGTATATATAACATTTTTATATATTTTTTTTAATATTTGGCTACCCCAAACTTTTGTATAAAAATAAAATAATAATTATCTAATCAATAACTAAATAACATAATATGTAAGTGAAAAAATTGGAATAAAAATTTAAAATATAACAACTATGAATAATGACATACAACTACATAAAACACAAAGTACATAAAAATTCTGATACTGTCGCACTAAAAACAATTGATACGTATATTAAGTGTATGTGTATATGGCTGCATACTCGTATGTATATATATGAGAATAAATATGTGCATGCTTTAGGATTCCGCCTTTAGTTTACGTTAGTGTTTATTATATTATATTAGAGCATCTCATCTACTACTAAACGGATCTTATTACATATTTAATTCATGTAAATTCTCATTTTAACTGCAGATTGAAGCAAGCTTGCATGTTTTGAGAAATTTAAGTTAGTTTTCAACTTATCGATTCTATTAATATGAATAGCATAACAAGGAGTATATATAGTGATGCTAATTCTAAGATACTACGTGCAAAAGCACAGAATAGTATTTTTAAAGAAGATACATTTTTGAATGGTTTTGTTATTATATTATGTTAAATATTTAATTCAATGATCCTTGAATGATAATTTACTGTCTAGCTTTACCCCTAGGTCCCAAATGCAAGACTTTCTCAATAGAATGAAGTCACTGAGACGATAATTATATTTGATGATACATTTCATCTTCCTCGTATAGGTAATACACTGACATTTGTCTAGGTTAGTGACTAAAAGATTCAATGTACAATAATCATATAGCCAGTTTAAGTCCTGTTATAATTTAATGAAGTCATCGAAAGCATATAATGGCATAAATATTTTGATAACATCAGCAAACATAAAAAATATCCTTAATAATAACAGGAACCTATATCACGTACGTATTTACTAAATAGAAGGGGCCCCAAATGTGATCCTTGGAGGAAACCTGACGTTACATTAAAAAATCTGGAATGTTCTGATACAATTTTAACTACCTGTGATCGGTTGGCAAGGTATGAAAACAACTAATGTAACAAATTCCCGTTTATCCCGATGGCTTCCAACTTTTTTATTAAGATAGAATGGAACAGTCGATCAAAACACTTAGCGTAATCTATATAAATTACATCTACTTGAGAACCATGATCCATTACACCAATTACAAAATTGTGAAGCTACCCAAATTTGAAACCACTGTGTTTGCATGAATCCGTGCTGATTATTTGGTATACATTTTCGTAATATAGAATATATTTGGTCATAAATTATCTGTTCAAATTAAAATTGATACTGAGCGGTATACCTCAATTTTTATCCTGGAAGATCTACCTTACAAATAAGCAAAATCAAGGCTTTCTACCATTTTCGTGAGATAGTACCTTCTACAATTGATCTATTGAATATGATAGATAATGACTTTGCTACAAACGTTGCACATTTTTTTGCAAAAGTAGGAGGAATACCATAACTTTCTGCACCTTTATTACAGCCTAGGGATCGTAAATATTTAGAAACAATGTCGCTGGTTCCCGTTAAGTCTGAAATATTTAAATAGTGTGGTAGTGAACTAATCTGGGCCTGATTCTCAGAGGTATTTCGTTATTTATATGTTGAAAAAAATATTTAAAAAAGCCTCACATGTATCTGACGTCTTAGTACAGGATTTTGATTTAAACATTACCATCTTAGGTATATTGCTTATGCTCTTTAATTCTTTCATGTAACGCCAGAAGAACTTAGGGTAGTACCTTTAATGATGTTTCACACATATTACATAGCTATGCCAACAATCCTTTGGCATACGTTTTTGTCTTCGCCTAAGCACCACAAAAGTGTCATAGTCCCGTGGGTTCTTAGTTTGTTTCCATGATTTTAGAAAATTTAGCTTTTCTTTATGACTTTCATTAAACTTCTCGTATACTACGATGAATAATTACTAGATACTGTGGTGAAGTTAGGAAGAATTTCCTGTATGATGTTAGAAAGTACAGTATACAAAAGATTAACTGCCACGTCCATATTTCTTCTCGATAATTCATAATCCCAATTCATATTTTCTAGTTTTCTGCTTATGGCGTCGTAATCGCCTTTGTTAAAGATAGTAACTTTTCTTACGGTATTGTGAATTTATTTGCATTTTAATTTTGACAATTCAAATGTTATCGCTAGATGATCTGGCAAATCTCCTGGTACTAATGGTAGTTCTGCACGAGAAACTGTGATATATGTATTACTAAAAACTAAATCTAGATATTTACCTATTATCATTTTCAATATGATTAAATTAACGCATATCAGATTCTGAAGCTATGTATTCCTCTAGTTCGCACAATAATATTACAAAAATTAAGAAAATAATTTACGACCACTAATATTCTTATCTTATAGCTAAATGATGAAGGGCATTCACGACAAAAGCTGTGTATCTCTAAATGCTGCAACGAATGTCAACCTTTTTGGTTGATTAATTTTGTTAGCCCGGGTTTTCGTTTTTATATGAATAGGCGGAGAAATATTGTTTTTTGTTGCGAATTTTTTTCCATGTCGCACTTATGAGTACAGAAACCCCAAGCAAGCGTTTTTTTGTGACCTTCAACACAATTTTATTTTGATCAGTTGGTTTAATTCATTATTATTTCATTTATTCATTTAAATAAATCGATCGGGGATTTCCCACGACATGACACCTATTTCTCCTGATGCGCTTCCTTATTCCTTATTACAACACTAATTTGTTGATCTCTTTTCATTATGGAACTCAGTTTGACAATTATCGGTTTTATTTTTTTAATATTATAAACGTTCTACTCTTAAACCAACAAAGTTATTGAAGACAACTAGTACATTAATTTAAAAACTATCAAATTAAGATCAAAACACACGAAATTATTGTGTAATTTTTTAAATTATCTATAGGTATTCAACTGGTATAGATGTGTCAATATGGACATATAATGTGGTTGAGCCTACTTGATGAGAAAATAAGCTGTGTGTTAAATATTCAACCCAGTATTAAGGTTTTATTGCCTCGTTCATTTGAAGAAGTAATCTAAAAGTAAAGAGCTTATAAATAATGCCTATTGCTTTTAGAATTTATATGAACAGTAAAATAATTTATCAACGGTGAAACGTGAAAAGAAGACTTCTCGCACAGTTATACCAACTATGACATGCGAATTTGCTCGCGTTTAATTTTAAATATTTAAATTACTGTCAACACAGTTATGTAAATTTTAAGGAATTCCTTATAAAGTACAATTGTTGCTTAAGGAGCCGCCGACTGAGATGCACGGAATGGTACCATAGTGACATAGGCATTCACAGTTTGGCAACTCTCGGCTCTCGGAAGATAGTATTATTTGCTTTATTTTCGCTTATTATGCTTTCTGACTTTCATTTGTATGACAATTACTGTAATCCTAAGGGTCGCAGCGTGACGTTATGTACAATAACTTTCCGCAATAAACCTAGACTATAAAATCCAAAAGAAATTTTTGAAATCTTACTATTGATTTCTGGTTTATAGCGTTACACGATACAAAAAATCTCTTGAACTTTTTAACATTAGTAGATAACATTTTATGAACAAATGGTAGGGTCAAAGATCAGCAACACAGAATTGAATGAGCACGCATAAGCAAATTAGATATATAACAGCAAGCGTCCTAAAACAAAATTAATTATTACCTAGGTTAAAATATAAAACATAATATTATAATGAAGAATAACATGAACAGATCAGATGAAGAGTATAAGGAAAATACTCAACTCTGCATATCTCATGCACTTAACCGAGTTCAATTTATTTATTTAAAATCATTTGAGATTTGTCAAAATGAGTTTAAAATAACATTTATCTTTGGATACTTTTTACTATTAAGTTTAAGACAAATTATAAAAGTACTTACTTAAAAAAAACTGTATAAAAAGAGAATTTTAAGCTACTATATATTGTAAACCATTAATATTACGCTATTTTACTTCGAAATTGTATTTGTTAATAACATAGGTATTAAGGTACATTTTTGCATATACATTTCTACAATAATTATTATACTATACAGTTATAATACAGCTTCATAAAACAGACAGTGCAGGCCATAAAACAAAAAGCTATGTGTTATTAGAGAAAGGCAAACTTTCGAGCAAACGTAAAAGTTATGTCGCCTGGTTTCAATTGTAAAACTTTAAATTTTGTTTTTATATTTCTCTCCAACGAGATAAATGCGAGTAATGCAAATAATATTTTACAAAGAATAAAACGATTTAGTTCACAAGTCGATTTTCATCTGTTGAAACTTTCAACGAAATCATTGTTAGTTCATAATAGTGTTTAGCGAATAAAGACGTAATAAACCTTGTTGAGGATACGTTATACTGTAAGATTTGATATGCCACAGAATATTACTGAAATGTAGGCACAAACTATTTACTCTGTGGTATATGTATATAATCACCGCGCGGCAACGTTGCGTCGCGCGCTTGGCTTGCGTAGACGCAATCATGTCATATTATTTGCGGTTGATGCGGACGTGATTATCTCTGCAGCGATTACTTCACTTTCTTTGTAAGAGTTTATAAGTCGCTACATTAAATATGTTAGAATCGACGTTTTGGAAAAAATGTATTCCATGTTTAGTATAAGTATTACAATGTTTAAGCCGTCATTAATTTTCGATGGTATTAGGATCTCAATTATCACGATGTTGGGCGAAACCAATAATCGTCCTAAATCGATACACAGTCGATATAAAGAGACATAGTTCATATCATTTAAATCGTCCACAGATGCTCACTCTCCCACTAATTCGATTACATAAGTGTATTCGAGGTTATCCAGTTTTTGATATTGTCACACATGTATACTAGAAACAGAATTCAACATATCATATTTAATTTAATTTTTTGAAGCACTATGTTTAATCGATTTTAGACTATTCTAATAACTTTATTAAACTCGGCCGGCATAGTGGAATCGGTTAAGAATAATGACAATAATCAATATAATACATAATATGAAAACACTGGTTATATACAATAATCCTTGCCTGAATCAATGGATAGCGGTGGTTGTATAATGCTGTGATATAATGTGATATTTCATTTGTGGTAGAACCTCGATTAAGTTATATTTTAATCACATTTAATTTCTTATTTTAATTAAGTGGTTAGTAACGTTTTTTATTAAATTACTTATATTTATATAAGGATACCTCATTATTTTGTGAATAAATTAAATAATAATATCTGTAGCTCCAGTCAACGCGTTTATTCGAGAAACAGTTAATCAGTTAAGTAATCGTTGTAGTCGTTACACGTCAATCGGCAACATATTTTTAATCCATTAAATATTTCATTTTTTTACATCTTTTATTTCTTTTTTCATTTTATATATTAACATGTTTTTAATACTTTTTCAGAAAGATATCATAGTGTTAATCGACGACAGGTTCAACCACCTGTCAACATCGAGTTTAACTGTCAGACCAAACACGCCTTTTTATTATTTTTAGTTCTTTGACAACCATTTTTTGTGTTGCAGTAAGACGTGACAACGACCAAATAATTTTTAGCGGAAGTGCAAAGTAACGTACACCCTAATTTTTAATGATGGATTTCCACAAAGTAACGCCTTCATCAATCAACTGTCTATAATTTCTGTTAACTATTCGGTTTGCCCGCCATAGATGGATAAAATGGATAATCAGTATTTTTTTTGAAACAATACTTATACACAACAAGAGTTTAAGTAATATTATTTTTTTGTTTTAATCATTTCCGTTAAATATCCCAAGAATTAAAGTACAAAGATATAAGTAAATGTATATAATGCTTATTAATTTTTAAACTTAACTTATCCTACTCGGCCGTCCCTCCCTTATACATCAAAGTTACTTAATAATTGAATAGTTTTGTACATATTATCAGAACATTTTCAATAAAATTATTAAGTTATTGTCAACTAATAAATTAAAACCTAAAACTAATGTTACTATAAACTCCGAATCTTTTGGTATGAAGCGTAGAAAATCCCAATGAACATTTTATTTAATTGCTTTTAACACCTAGAAAAGAATTCGCCTTTACATTTGGCACGCGTTTACTGCTATTATTATTAGGCATTTATTATAATCATTACTTCTTCTAATAAATAGGTTTATCTCGTGCAGCGTCATCTAGTCAAATGGATAGCACAGACACTTTTTCTACAAAAAAAAACACTTAGGTGTGCTGCTAACTTTATTAGTGGTCGGAGTAGAGTTTATCGATAAAATATTTTGTACATTTACGTACGTTTGGTACGTTCCCGTAGCTACGCACTTTCGTGTAACGAAGAAAATTAGACCAATTCGTCTCTTTAAAGTACAACTATGTAATTATACAAAATGGTAAGTAAGAAACTAAACGTCATCTGTCAACGTTTTTAAAGATCCCTACAGTCGTCTGTCCCACTCACTTTTTCATATGGACATTAAATTTTTAACCCCTGGACTGTCCAAAACCTGAAAGGTTTAAGTTCCATACAAACGCATGTAGATCTCATGAGGCACAGGTCAATAGACTCTGGGTAGGTAGCATAAGCTTAAAAAAATATCTCATTTATTACAAAACTATGAAAAATAACAAATTATGTATTGTAAAAATGTATTTTTATGTCAAACGTATATTTAAATATTTTTTTCATTTGTACGAACTTTTTTTACGAAACCATGAAATTTACAATGTACGATGGCGTGAAATTAAAGTATAATCCGCTATATTGAGATCTGGGTCTTAAAAAATCAGTCGAGAGGTCCATTAAATTTTTAATTTTAATCTTTAAATTTAACTCAATTTTTTTCATACAAACATTGTCCTGACAATTACAAGCATCACAAAAAAAATACCAATTATGTGCAACCGTTCTGAAGTGATGCGCTTACATATATTCAGGAATTCATATACTCGTATATATATAGATTTCGAAGGTTTACACATATTTAAACATAGTTAATTTGACCTAAACTCTCTATGAAATGTGGACAATAAAAACACACGAGTGCATCAAAGTAATATAGTTTTATGTCACACGTGATATGACGTAATAACATGTCCTATTACCACTTCGCTCAAGCTTTTATGTAATACAAGACATACATGTTGTGTCTATATTGTAACTGAGATGACTCCAAGGGCTGAATGAAAATACTTTACAGAAAATATAATATAAATTAACTTTTTGTCACTGTTCGCTGTACATAATTATAAAGTTAGTTGGCATACAAATTAAATCGACTTTTAATGTCGTTTCTACTACTTTACCATAATCTCATATACAACAACTTGATACACTGGAGATGCATATATATAAACACTGGATTTTACTCGTAGGTTCGCTCGCGATAACGTAAATTTGATCTACTCGTATCTCAATATTAATACATTATAGATAGAATGAAAAGGTCTATTTATGTGACCCTGATAACGTTAATGATAATTTAATAATGTTCAGTTGAGAAGTTAAAGCGTTATAAAAAAACAAACACACGTTCACATTTATAGAGTTAATTAGGAAATATATAGGATTTCTTACGAAACATCGAATTCAGCAACTTTTATTTTTGTTGAGCGTGATATTCCATCTGTGATCTTCAAAAATATGCATTAAAACTATAGTATTTTGACAAGGAATTAGATTACATGATCAAAACAGCTTAGCAAAATTTTTTTAAAAGATCTGTGTTTCTGTATCAGTTTGTGTAGGGCTTTGTAAGTTGTAAAATTATATTATTTTGATGTACCTCATTACGTTTAGCTAGCGTTAGCAATGTAAGCAACCGAAAAATATGTTTTACCTCTATAAACATAACAATACATTGACTGTTTTTTACCATCTAAAAATATATCATGTATATTAAATAAATAAAATATCATGTATATTATACATAAACTTTCCGGAAGAAATTATCCAAACGTTAGTGAAAACCATATCAAAATCTATGAATCCATTGCGCAATTTAGATGAACTATACATATAGCATACACAATCATAATCAAATTCCGGTGAGAGCAATGAATAAATTGATATCAACATGTTAATTACAGAGCAAGTTACAATTTTATATTTATATCGTTATGAACTTGATTTATGCTAATGTAAACTGGTTTGAATCAACGTATTAGTATGCAGATTTCAAAATATTAACATTGCTTATGGCATTGCTCAATCTATACGAGACTGCTAGGATGTATACTTTTTGATGTCTATCATATCATTCCTCTGCAATTTTTACATGCCTGCTGGGTAAGGCCATAGCTTCCACCTTATCAATGATACAAGGCAAACGAGCCACAGGGAACCCAACGAATGAAAGCAAAAATACTTACAATGTTGTCTAGAATCGCAATTTTTATTTAGGGTCTCATAATTGACGAAAATATAACAATAACGATAGTGTTCCAGTGTCCAAATAGTATCTAGGTCACACGTCACGTAGTGCACGATATAATTCAGTAGTAGTAACAAGGCACCTAAGAAAGTTTGATATCTGCTTCCTTTAAAACTAGAAAGAAATGAATCAAAACCGCGATATTGTAATGTTTTGTCGAATTTTTAAGATACATCCTTCTCATCAATCAGTACTTTATTAGGATATAGTGTACTGAAATGATTAAATTTTAAGGAAATATACAGAAAATAATTGTTTTGTTCCTATATTCTTATAAAAGGGTACCTATTAAATATATGTTAAGTACAGGAGAGAATACGAGCTTCCGAATACCCATACCCGATGCGCCGCGTTACAAAAGACGTCGGCGATATATTTTTAAAGATTCTTCCGACAAAATAACTGCAGCTAACATCCAGTACCCTTCCGTCCCTCGAAACAGAGCGTGTGCCCGCCCACACTCGCGTAATCACAGATCACACCGCCGCGGCTTGACTGTGAATTTTGCTCCAGCACACTGATCTAGGCCCCTCTAGGCAGCGGCTCAAGCCGAGGTCCGATCCTCCAGAATTGAGCCCTCGATCACGTTGCTTGCGGAACCACAGTGACACTGAATTAATTTTCAAACACTAGTTTTTACAACATAAAACTGATCACCCTAACCACGTGCACATACACACATGTAGGTGCACATAGTGGTTGGGTTTGTTTTTTTTTAATCCCTTTTTCGAACGGAGTTAGCTTAGATTAACTTAGAGGGGGTGGCTTCACTCATCCTCTCATTGCACAGGTCCGGCGGACGAGGGGAGGCAGCTGGTGCGTACCCAGTCTGCTTCTCTATAGATAGGTGCCCAGCGGCCACCTTCCGCCGGGCGGACCGTAGGGCCGGCTATTCAAGATGATTAGCGAGAACGATCCCTTGCCGCCCCAACAACACGGTCTGTCGGTCCACCGTGGGGTTTTAGTCCGTGCGAGTCTGACATAACCCATTCTCTCCCCCTGGGTGGATGAGTATCCATAAGGGATTTCCCCACGTTAATAAAAAAAAAAAAAGTAGTCAGATTCAAGATACATGTATGAGTTCGTGAAACATATATGCTTGGTACACGTGTATGTTTCACGAATTTATATATGTATGAAATAATAGTTAGCTTTTTTTTATGTTTTCCCTTGTTCCTCAGACATGATCCGAGTCCTTGCCGTTGTAAGTGTGCTTTCTTTACTCAGTGTATTTTTTATGTTATTTATTGTGTTACTTTAGCGTTACAGCTGATAATTGTTAATAGTTAGCTTAGTTTAGCTTAGCTTAGTTAGACTCACCGTGGGAGAAAACCACGTTAAAAAGTAACAGACGGGTGTGCCTTCGGGCGGTGGGAGGGAGGAAACCTCGGTAAAAAGTCACCGTGGGAGAAAACCACGTTAAAAAGTTACAGGTTTTGAGGTGACAAACTCGTTAATAAACAGACGGGAGGCCTTCGGGCGGAGGGAGGTAGACAACCGCGTTAAAAAGTTACCGTGGGAGGAAACCACGTTAAAAAACTGACAGAGGGACGGCCTTTGGGTGGAGGGAGAGGGAGAAAATCTCATGAAAAAATTACCGTGGGAGGAAACCACGTTAAAAAGTGACAGAAGGGAGGCCTTCGGGCGGAGGGAGAGGGAGAAAACCTCATTAAAAAGTTCCTGTGGGAGGAAACCACATTAAAAAGGGACAGAGAGATGGCCTTCGGGCGGAGGAAGCGGGAGAAAACCTCGTTAAAAAGTCACCGTGGTAGAAAACCACGTAAAAAAGTTACAGGTGGTGGTGGTTGGAGGGGGTGACTCCTTGATTGCCAAACCGGACCAAGGAGGGAAGGGGCTGGGGACCTGACTTTCCATTGCACATTGGTTCGGTAGACGTGTAGGCAGCTTGACCGGGCTATCGTCGCGGTCAGGGCGTTCGCACTGGGCCTTTTCGCCGGGGTGGCATGGTGCTTGCTTGTTCGATCCTGTGCCACTCCATAGCGCGGCAGACGGTATCTCGTGGGTTTTTTTAGTCAGTAAGAGTCTGACACCCCACAGCTTCCCAGGGCTGTGGGTGTCCAATGAAGGATTTCTTCCCACATTAAAAAAAAAAGCTTAGTTAGACTCGGGATATTTGGTGACAGTCCAAGCAGAGGCGCGCCGTGCGCCCTTGTGCTGGTTGCCTATATAAAATCGGCTGAGTGCCTTAAGCGCTCCCCTTAATAGTCCGGTGAAATTGTAGGGACCTTGCCAGGTCAACAGTGTAATCAGTTCGAAAAAAAAAACTTCCGAGTGCTATCATATATAAATCGTAAGGAATTATACTTATAATTCTAGAGCAAAGAAGTTGTTGATCTTCTTGCTAAAGAAGCTATCCAGATTGGATATTTAGATTACTGCAAAACCTACGTTCAGAATTAATACTCTCTAGGCAAGACTGATTTGTTTGCATCATGTACCTCAAACTGTAATGTATCCAAACAAATTACAGGTACTGAATCATATATTTCCATTCCGGATAGTATTCAGAGTAAGTCATGGCTTTATAAATTTCGTGAATGTTGTAAGTTTACTGCATCCACTATATGTACATTAAGGATAGGTTATTATGCTCTCCAGTACATATTACAGCATCTTACAGAATTTGTATTTACGAGACGCCATTACTAAAAAAAGTGTTGAAGTTGAACAAACCTCAAAAATGCAATCCCCCTCAAAAAAGCAATCCCTATCATATTTATTTTCACTTCTCCAATAAACTGAAGTTTATTAGAAACCTATTGCAAACACTACATGTCCAAGAATCAATTCAAATCACTTATTTATCTTTACACAGTAGTTAGCCCGACAGATATATGTATTAAAAAAACTCATAAATATAATACTAAAAAATGACCTTGACATGCGTTACCAACGTAAACCAAACGTTTAGCTAAATCGTAGAAAATGTTCACGAGCTGGTTATTTATTATTATTATTGTGAAACTCATAATATGCTGCAACAATGCATATTGCTTATTCGCTTACCGCTATTTATAATACCGCGAAACGTGTTCTTAATTCACGTAAGCATTTCAAGGGCGTTTTATAAAACCAAACGTACCACATTGATCTTTTAAAAGAAGGTAGCCCAACTAATATTATAAATGCAAATATGAGTTTGCTTGTCACGCTTTCACGCCTTGACTACTGAAGCTCATTATAGTTAAAGTTTACATTCACATTGTCAGTTGTACAGAAAAGAACATAGCGTACCATTCATCCAGAAAGGTCTCCAATAATACGAGCGAAACGTGAGCAAAAGCTAGTTTGTCATAATTATAGGTGTTATTCGCATTATGTTATTGACTTCACCTATTTCATCACTCCTTGATCAATGACATTCTCTAGTGTTGCTTTAGCTTGTTTCTCTCCCTATTACAATATATTTATCAATTACATTTGCAATAAATGCAATCGTCTAAGCTATATATACATGCCATAAAAAATATACATGGAAATTATGCTGTATCAATATCATATTTGCTAGCGGACTGTATTTGGTCACGTCTAGCCAAAGACATATCGCATTCTCATCTGACTTCAGGTTTCCATACATTATTAAGCATAAATTGTTACCTATATAATAAATGTATAATTAAACACTCACCGATTCGTTTTGTAGAAATTTGCCTCGTGGAGTAATTAAAAGGCATATAAATTATCTTGTCCAGTTTTCCTACAAGCTCTGTAGGAAGTTTATTCTCCGTTTGAAGGTCCGTTAAACATAAAACACCTTTAGAGCTGCACTGATCACTAAATACTGTTGTAAATTCATGATTTAAATCTTCGAAAGTTTCATCGTCCCTATGCAAAACTTTACTATCTCTTTTTTCATACACTAGTTCTGCCAATCCCTCTAAATTTTCTTGACAAAACTCATTTGCTATAACAGACATTTTATATACACCGGGACCTCTTTTAGTTTCTAGAATAAAATCAGCACGCTCTCCTCTACTTAACTCGATAGAATTAACATATTTTGATTGTATTGTTTTTCCATCTAAAGCGACTAACTTCATAATGTGTTTTTCAATAGAAAATCGCACAGGACAACTCTTAAAACCACCACCATATGCTAATCTGAATCGATATCGTTTTCCATATTCCACTGTGAATTTCGATAACGGAGCAACTGGAGATTCAACGGTTCTTCCTTTACCATTAATAAGGAGAGATTCTGCATTCGGTACATTTGACATCATTCCAGCTAACGGTCCCATCGAATGTCCCCATTCTGTTATGAAAATGGTGTGTTCTGAGATGTCTTTATCATAATATTTCCACAAAGTATCAAGTCGAGGTGACTGTCGTACTATGAGAGCCCCTGCTAAACCGTCAGCGGCATCGGCGGCTGAATGTGCGTGATACATATGTGTACCAACTTCCGACGCACGGAACTTGTATTGAAAAGTGGTATATGCGGGTTGAGGGCATTGTGTGAGCATTGGAGCCCCGTCCATAAACGGAGTTTCCTTTTGCGGCTGCCCTCTCCAATGTATGGATAGCGCATGAGCTGGTGCTCTATGCACGACGTCTACCACAAGTATATCATTATGACATACGTGTAGTGTTGGTGCTGGCAAAGCCCTATTAGCCGTAAGCACACCACGCATCCGACCGTCAGCTGATATGCACGTCGGTGGACACTCTCCACCATCATTATCGGTACAGTTGCCACAGGACCTGAAACGGCCACAAACTTTAAACGTTCTGATCATATTTTGCTAAAGCTACAATTTATTTCCTTCTATAGAAATCTACAAACCGAACCAGGCGTCAACAACTAACGCCAATAAAAATTACATCTTACAAGGTGCTATAAAGAAAACGACTGTATGTATTTCTTTTTTAGGTAGCTTTTTTAGATTATATAGACGTTTTTTTTTTAAATATATTTTATAAAATATTTTAAAATAAAATTTACTAAAAAAGTTTTAGCGACTTGTCTTCCTTATTGTATTCTTTAAAATACACTTTATAATAGACACAAATGTGTATTATACATCAGATATTGTACCGTAGCGTTAGAACTAAATTATATTTTGTTTAGTAATAATACAGCTATATTAATACTCATGCATACATACGCGTAACTGATTGTTATTAGGATAGCGTAATCGAAATCGTAACGGCAATGCATTTTTTTCCTTCTAATACCGTGCCTAAAGAAGTTTCACTTTGAAAATACTTAATTACTTAGTTATACATCAATTTAATTTACTTGCTAAGAGTTTTGTAGACTTCTATGATTAATTTTACACGACAAATCATAGGCCAATCCAGTTCATGGCATTCTCGGTCACAGTTTTCGAAGTATTCCTCTGAAAAAGGTCAACGTAACATTTAAAATTATAAGCCAATCGATGGAACGTTTTCAAAATACATAAATACAAATTTCATGTCAAGGACCGTAGCACAGATATCTCCACAATTGCCCACAGCGCGACACGGCGTGGAGTGTAATTGCGAATACAAGTTGCGTTATGTTCGCGTAACTTGAATCTTCATACAGACTTCACAATACAATATTTTGTAAGAGTTCAAAGGCATAAATAGTTCTTCCCTTGAATTATATGTCTTAAAAGTTACTTTTTGTAGAAATTACAAGTAGTTAATACTAATAAACGACTAAATATGAAGACACAAATTTATAAGCAATCGTTTAATTCGAAACTAAGCATTACTGGTGGTATTATGTTAATTAAACGTCTGAAATACATACATATGTGACTATTTAATACCCACTAGAACAATCATATTCATCACAGAAAGATAAGACACTTGCGATGATAGAACCCACGACCGTTTAGCTCAGTACTCATTTAGGCTTATTACCAATGCGCCACAAGGCTAAATGTAATCGATTGAAAAAACTTTTCAGTAAACATAGCGGTACAATTTTTAAAATCGTCACAAAGTCTGTTCAAATAGAAAAGTTAATAATTTTTGAAATATTTTTTTCTTCTTCCTACTAAATTTTAAATGGTTACTGAAAAATTCAAGTCAAACGAACGTTTCGTAATTTAAATGCACAATTTTATTACATTTCAACATCGCACGCATACATTACTGTCCTTGACGTAAATTTTATACTAGTGAGATAATAAATCATAAGTAATATGCACATATTAATGTTTTTGTAGTTACCTGGCATAGGTGTATAATAAACAACAATTAAAACACTGATAAGTATTACAATTATCACTAATATCCTTTGTAAGGACATTATCATGTAGTTCGGTTTTACAATGGCCCGTTTGGACGTCTCCATCGTACAGTTTTCCGACTCCATAACTATATTAATTGCTACACGTTATACACTAATCACATTTTTATGAATCAAAACGGTTTAAAAGTTAAACCATTTGAACTTAACCAAACGTGGGGCAATCGAGTCGCTAAGCGCGCGACCACGCGAGTCGACCAACAACTGGTGACTGGTATGGTCGTTTATTTAGCAACAGCATGGTTCAGAGCTCAGCCATAGCCTCAGGGCTCTCGCGGGGATCCAATTCGGAAGTCAATCGACGTCGCGGAGTGAGCTCTCTCCCGAGTGACATAACGTTGCATTGTGTAATGATTGTAATCTCCATCTATCACCCTTAACAGTTAATTTTATCACATTATGGAGTACTGTTGATCTTCCAGTAATCAATTTAACAATACCTACATAACTATTACATATTTTAAAGCGGTAATTAAATATCTTGCCAATAAAACGGGCCAATAAAATATATATATATATATAGCACAACTAGCTGACCCAGCGAACTTCGTACCGCCTAACAGTCGATTATTTAATTTTTATTTTTTAATACTTATTTTGCTATTCAGGACGCTATATAATGTTAAATGTTACCATCGTAAATATTGACATTAACATTTATACGAAACTAACCGTTTTGCCTTCTCGGAACCTCTCCACTAACACTTAAACTTTATAATATGGTATTAAAGTTCAAATTGACTTTTAAGTATTATTACGAATCGTTTGTATGGGAGTATAGAAAAGTGTTGTTTTTAGACTTTTTCAGGGAATTTTTAAAATGTTCTCTCCGTTAGAACCATCCTCGTACTTCAAGGAATATTCTAAAAAAGGAATTAGTGAAATCAGTTCAGCTGCTGTCAAGATTTGCGCTTAGCAACACATTCAGCGATTTATTTTAATATTATAGATATCCCATAATAATTTATATTAATATAACTGTTTTAAAATCAATACTTAAAACAATATAAAATGATAAATAAATAAGTCACAAATAGGTAATAATAATTTAGTAACTTGAATACGTGTTTGAGGTGTTTTTTGGGTCCAAGAATGATAATAAAAATCTTTTATCGCACCAAAGGATTATATTCTCAACCGACAGAAAAAAAATACATTTTGTACAAATGAAGTAGTATGTATCCAAAATGATGACCTTCTTTATTGTCTTGAGCCATCTTACGACACATAACTTCTAAACAACCTCAAAACCGAAGTTAACGTTCTCGGTAAAAAAATATTTAGAATTGCATTGAATTACATCTCACTAACGTACCTCAATATAGTTGTCGGTAAACAGATTCCATATCGTTTGTCTCGACATAACCGACTTTCGCGATAAAAATTAGAATCCATCCAGCTGTTTAATAGACTATCATTCAAACAAACGTACATTCGAAAATATTATATGACATTACATCATTTCCTACGAACCAACAGAAGGTATATTCAAGATTCTGTCTGGGCTACTGACACAAACATTTGTACATCTCTAGCATACACACATCACACTTTACCTATTCATTCATAACACAGATTTTTACACTCTTTGACACATTTTCTTGTAACTTTAATTTTCTAGAGATATCTGTATTGTTTTCTTTTCAAAGTCATCATGTGCTGTCAACTACGTTTATTTAACTTTTATAGTATTTTAGGCCTTCACTGTTACGAGCTTCGTCTAATTTGATGCTTTATTTAAGGCTAAGTCCCTGTAATTGTTGAAGTGAAACTTCTTATGTGAGAGAGTAACAATAACCATAGCCGGTTTTCGACATTTTTTGGCAGAATTTTACAGTTTTGTTAGTGACTTAATTTTTTTTTATTCTTCATTTGTGTAACTCCATATATTAGTGACATTGTATATAATACAGCTTGGTTAGCTTGGATTAGATAGAAGATTATAACACCGAGTATAAATTTTGAGATGTCACAAAAACTTTCACGAAAGTTTCAACAAAGGCGCCACGATTTTTATGAGAACACTAAAGTCTTCACAAAATATATAATAACAATTATTCGCTTAATAATAGCAGAAATCATTCTCGATATGGATTGGTTATCATAGTAGTAAAAAGAATAATAATTACATGTTTTTTTGGCGGGATCCTTGTCTATGATGCAGTGCTCTTTAATTTCTATTTATAACGAGCAACCCACCTAAGCTTTATATGTGTGTAGTAAACTAATGTGGTTTTATGTGTGTGTAAACAATTTAGATTCAGCGTTTGCAGGTTTGATATTCACAGTACCTTTTTCTGAGTCATCTGTCTCTTGGAACAAGATTTGACCCGTGCTCCTAGGTTCAATCACTAGTATGAGCATTTGCGATTTCCGTAAAGGATCCATTTTTCGTTACAAGTAATGATACGATTAAAAATTCCTTCGTTATTGTGACGATTCAGTAATATAACGCAGTACCCAATGCAAGTTTGTTGGTGTGCATCAGTCAATTCACGCGGAAACCATTTCTCAAGCTTTATCACTATTACAATTTGTTTCCAGTAAACTAAAATTATTTTATCACCTACACCAAAGCCTAACGCTAACTTTGACGTGGTTTGCGATTCATTGAACATTGAATCTAAAAACGTACTATGCTTACTTTTACAGTAGCTTCTCCATACACATCATTGATCCTTCAAGATGTTTATGCAACGATGATACAACTGGGGAATTCATATTCGTAAATAACATGTTATTTGAAGTTATCCATCTTGTGAAATGAACGATATAAAAAAGAAAAATAAAATGGTGCGAAAACAAATAAATCACTAAACTTAAAACATAAATACACGAACCTAAATTTGAAATAAATTTAGAATTTCCAACCAAAAGCCAAATTTTGCAGATAAAAAGTAGCCAGTTCAAAAAAACGCTAATTTCATATGTACGGACCTAATATTTGAAAGTTAAGAATATGGGATAAAATAAGACTTAAGAAACAGTTAAGTAAAAAAGTCAGAATATAAAATTACAATCTCTTTGTTTATTTCAAAATAGTATTTCAAACTTAATCAACGGTTTCTATCTCTATGATGCATCTCTCTACCTTCTTCTATTCCCCATCCTATTAAAATTAAGTGTATGGATAGTTACTTTGTTTGTCGAAATATATTAAAACTTACAAAATGTTCATCTTATTGCATAGTATATGTTTGTAACCTAACAATATATTTTATGTGTCTTGTTTGTAGATAGCTCGTTTTGAATTAAAAAAAAAAAAGTTTCATTGTTTGGTGTTACTTCCATCGGATATAGTTCTGTTCAAGTGACAGTGGCGAAATTGTGTGCCCATATATGTTACCATTTTAAAAGAAAAATACACAGATACTTCATACTTGTCACTATTCAGGTCATACCTATGTATAATCAAATCTGCACATATGATAGTATAATATTCAAAACAATGCATATGATTGTTTACTTAAAGTTTTTGTAATTAAATGGTATTAATTTCTTTATTTGAATTTGTAAGCACAAAATTGAGCGACAAGAATGGAAATCACGAAGAAAAATTTCAACAGTGAAATAGATAATATAACTATGAATTTAAAACGTTCATGTTTTATTGGTTTTGATGCTGAATTTACTGCTATTTTATCCGGGGAATGTTTTAAACACAGGTATTTTCAATTAAAACAATATGAATAGAATAACATCTCACAGTTTCAATTATTTAGAAGTCTTTACAGGGTCTAGGAGGTTGAGGTTAAGTTGTTTTTTTTGCTTTGCCTTTCTTATGGGCTATATACGAAGATAGGTATACAAAAGTATGGTATTCAACAAACAGTTGCTAGCTGTTTTTTTTTAATTTGACATACAGATGAGCATTTCGTATCATCAATACATATATTTTCCACAATAATGTTATTAACAGGAATGAAACAAGTTTAGATAACTATTTATTTCTTATTCTGAAGAATTCACACCTTTAATGTAGTTGAACCTAGAGTAAAGCAACAGAAAATAATTGTAAATTGGATTATATGATGACTGCAGTCTCATTATATCACCAAGATTAACCTAAAGATATTCTATGTTAACCTGGTAGCCCAGATATGCACTATCCAAATCCATAGACCCTGAAGCCAACTGCACATTTTGACATCATTAGTTACAAGAAATACTTAACATCATAGTCTACTTTTTATATGTAATAGTTTGCCTAATTATTTTCATAGACACCCTTTAAAAGTTGGTGTTTGATTAAAGATTATTAATTGGTAACCCCTTTTCTAAGGCAGTAGTAAATTTCCCATTTTATCATTTTTATGATCTGTAGAGACCATGATAGACATGGAGCTTGTTATTGATTACTAGCACAAATAAAACATGTCAGTAGAAAAGTAGTCCGGTGAAACTGTGGAGGCCTTGCCAGGTCAACAGTGTAGTCAGTTCGAAAACATCTCAGTAGAAAAGATACATGGGCGTATGTTGCAATATACAGCAACACCCAAGATCCCCTTAGTAGTTTGATGAAGCTGTAAAGCCGCCAAAGGTGTCACCAGTATGGTCTGTTAGAAAAAAAAATCTCAATAGAGTTCCACCATGTTATTCTGTTTCATGAAATAATATCACCACTTCCTATGTATAATATCACAACTATATTTGACCAGAATTTACAAGAATACGAAATGAACATTTTTAAACAGAGTTTTCTACATTATAAATGCAAATAAAAACATATTATTACTTAATATGCTTAACAAACAAAATTTCTGGAAAAGCAATGCAAATTGTTGCCTAGGATCATGAACACCATACAATCATACATAATATTTGTATGTTACTCAATCTCTGGCGAAAGTCTATTAAATACATATTTTATGTTACCAACACTCCAATGACAGTTTACAAGGAACGTAAGAGTAACTTACCCCGCATGAATTTTATTAAGATATTACTGGTTAATGGTTATCCAATTTAGTTGGATTTTTTTTTTGTAGGTGGTATCAATGTTTTAATATATGCTTTATTGTTTTTTCTAGGTTATTCGATTCAAATCAAGAAAGATACGACAAGATAAAAACAGAAGTAGACAAAATGATAATGACTCAAATTGGACTCAGTATGTTCCAATATGAAAGAGACACTAACACATATAATGTTGTCTCCTACACTTTCCACTTATGCCCACAAGTTTTTGGGGATCTCGACCAATCCTTTATATTTCAAGCTTCCACTCTGAAGTTCTTATGTAGATATAATTTTGATTTTAATAAGGTGAGTGTACTGTTAATTCAATGTTTTTGCTATAGTCTCATCAAATATGTTGAAAGAAACCACACCTATAATGAGGTTAAGGTGAAGATTGCAAAGGTCCAATAAAGTAGAAGCAATTATTGTATAATATATAAATATAGAAATTGCCTTATGAATATTTTTTATTGTAAATTGCATCATGTATCACTAATTTAAAATAGAAAGTATAAGGGCAATGACACCCAAATATGTGTCACTAACAATTAGCAAGACTGACTAGATAAGTACTTAGGAATTAATCAATATTTCCGATAATTCTACATTTCTACTGATATAATTGGAATACAGTCCAAGAAGGGGAACTGTTGTTCCTATCTCATTTTTTGAATGTTATTGTCAAAAAAATTAGATGACGTTCAACAAATGCTGCGTAAAGTATTAAAGTTACATATAGAATTGATGATTTGATTGAAAGCTCTGCATAGTTACTAACTGATGTAGAAATTCACAGTTTATCTCTCTCAATAATTCTTGACGCCAAGCCTACCTCCGTTGGCGCCTGCAACAAAGTGCTGCGCAATGGTTACTGTATACACTAATATTTTGTTCTCGTTAATTAAACTGATCAGGTCTACATTATATATCTCTGCTCCTATAGGTTGTTGTGTACTTTTAAATATCTATACCTTCTTCAATAAATTGTTGTTACATCCAAAAATAATTTTTAATTTTTTTTTTTTCAAACTTACTACACTGTTGACCTGGCAAGGCCTTCTATAGTTTCACCGGACTACAATTTGTAAATGTTACAAGTGGTTTCATAGTGATAAATTTATTTGTCCTATTATTTAGTTCTCTTAATATATAATAGTTGAGTTTGAAATTGCAAAATAAATAAATGAATAAAATTTATTACAGTTTACTTATGAAGGCCTTCCTTACTTGAGTAAATCTGAGGAAAAAACTGTACGTCAAAACATTAAAGATAAAAACTTGTTCAAAAACATGTCTCGCAGTATTGACCTTGAAGAAGAAAAAATATTACAGCAACACTGTTCTGAAGTCTCCAAGTAAGTAACTTTATACATGATATTTATCAAAAGAGTCAACATTCAATTAACATCTGGTACAGTTTACTATGTATAAGTAGATCCTATAATTTTTAAATAATATACATTTTTTCCTTTACAACAGTAACTGTAGCATTTTATATAGAAATAAAATGTTTAATCTCGATTTATTATCACCATAGTATGTATTGTATCCATTTTTAAAATATTTGCATTACCTACAGTATTCTCACTCTCCATAATAGCTGAAAGAAAATGCCTTGTGGCATTAACCTTCCCAGTCTATGAATTAATATGTGCAATAAAGCATTCATTTCAGTGAACGTTTTTGTGGAGATTGTACCTATATGAATAACTGAATAATGCCCGGTGTCTGAAGCATTTTTAACTGAAGTTTATCTGTTTAATAGCGCTATCGGTTCGATAACTTGTCAAATTGGGTTTCGGAATACAAAATGACACGAGAAATGTCAGTCTACGTCTCATTCTGTATACAGAAACATTGACAGTTAAACGCCGCTTGTCTTATGGATAACGTTATTGAATCAATAGCTATTGGTAGTTTAACTGACGGCTTCAGAAACCGGGCATTACTCAATTTATTTTATAGTATACACTTTACTCAATTTATATCAATTATATGAAAAGATACATTATTTACTAGAACTAATATTTTCTTATAATTACAATAACCATGATAATCTGGTTTCAAATCTTACAAAATAAAACAAGACTACAGTTGAATTGAATGCCAATTTGATAGTTACATTGCATTGCATTGAACAAAACTGCATTATAGGAGACAATAAAATTTGTAAAGTGGTAATTAATAAGTGGATGTAAGAGATTTAAGTAGAATATTGTCAATTCCAGATGGCTAAGTACAAGTAAAGAGGGCACAATGTATTTAGATGTTGACAGCCCGGTCCTACGTTACATCATCCACAATGAACTTAGAATACGATTTCCGGATATTCTAACAACTGATAGTTTAGGTAATAGCAAAAAGGTAATCATAAATACTCTAGGACCTGCCATAATACAAATATTAATTTCAACTTTGGGAATGTCCCCAATTAATAATTATTATTTTTAATATTATTACAAAATTTTAATTTGTTATAGATAAATAGTCAAAAACATTTAAATTTAAAATGTATGTTTAACTAATTAATGTCATAATAAGAATGAGGTGAGGGGTTATAAGTCGTTTCCTAGCACATTCAAGCTTGAAGAAGAAACAAGGACGGTGTATATTTCAAACATTACATCTCTCTTTTGTTCCTGCGTAATTGGACTAGATCAAATAATGAATAAATATGATGGAAAACAATTCTAAAAATCACCTGGAGATTCCCTATTCTCTTGTTGATTTCAAATTTTCAACAATCGAAAATAAATAATGTTTATAGAGATCCCATTTCCAGACCAGGCTTAAAAATTGAGGAACAGATATATAGACGTTATAAGTAATATAATAAGAAATCATTATAAATAAGATAAGAAATAATAATAAATATATGTTTTAAGGGTACATAAATTTTTTCAACTTCGATTTAAAGTTAAAAGTAAAAATAGATATATTTTTTTACCTGTACCGGCCAGGTATAAAAAAAATCAAATTTCGACCATTTTTAAGAAAGTCATATCCCAACAACTAACGAAAAACACTCTTTTGAACGAGAAAACAAAGAAATCTTAAAATTTACCAGGAGAGCTATTCTGAAGGGTACTAAAAACATATCACAAAATTGAGCAAATCAAAATACATATTTTTTTCAAACCATTCTATCTGGTTTGGAACGCCGCTTATATACCATATAATCTATATGTGCTAGAGTCAGGTTCCTATGTTTTTATTTTTTCCTCAAATTAAATGTCATAAAATCCACGAGCCTTCTAAAAGTACTAAAAGTGGCCAATTACATGGCCGTTTTCAGACATCTGATAAATAAATTAGACGAATATAACAAATAAAATAAAATATACAGCTCAACCAAAGCCCTTCTTAAATTGAGTTTGAAGAAAATTAAAATTGGTTCTTTTTTGTTGAGACAGAGAAGACAGACAGAGAAATGGGAATACGGAACAATAATTTCGTCTATTTTATGTAGGTAAAATCAGTCCAACTGCAATTGCTCTCGCGTTTTATTTGATAATTCAAAAAAGTGAGGTAGCAATAATCCCTTGTTCTACAGAATTCTCGCAGACCGCATTTCCTCTTAAGATAGAAATCTATTACCTGCCGCCTTTAAGTGTGTTCAGGGTTGTTGCACTTAAAGAGCCAATCTCTCTCTATGTTTACTATGTGTCATCTTAGGCCACATCATATCTTACTTACATTAGATAAGATTGTAGTCAAGATCTAAAACCTATAAAGTTTAAAAAAGCAATATTTTTGGATTGTATAACCTAACATTTTTAATTTTTATTTAATTGACATTGTAACTTAGTACACTAATTTAGGTATTATATTTTAAATATTGTAATATGGGACGTTCCATTTAAATTGAACTGTTTAGTTTTGTTTGTTTCCTCTATTGTGTGATATGTTTTAGTAGCCCTCCTGGTAAATTTTCAGATTTTTTGTTTACTCGTTCAAAAATAGTTTTTTTCGATATATCTTTCTTAAAAATGATCCAAATGTTATGTCCTAAACACGATATTTTGAAGGAGTAATCAAAAAAATCCAAAAATTTACCATAACGACTATTTTGACTGACATATCACAAAATTGAGGACATCATTTTTTTCCAAACCATCTTGTTTGGTGTGAAGTGCCCCATATATTCTAACATTTTATTTGCAGATATTAATCTACAGAGACAAAACTGTTGAAGGTGCAAAGAGTACCTCAATGAAGACTTTAGAGGAAAACATAATGACATATTTACTAGGATTTTCGAATATTATCTTCCTGTTAGAGACCTATCGAAAACCGATTATTGGTCACAACATGTATCTCGATTTGATACTCTTACACAATCAATTTATCGGACCTTTACCACAAAAATATGCCACATTCAAAAAGAACATCAATAGTATGTTCCCAAATATATTCGATACAAAATATATATCTCATTTAATGGCAAAGAAGTTGACGTTTGATGAAGTCTGGAAATCGAATAGTCTACAAGAGTAAGTCATAATTTATATCCAAAATAAATTACTTAAACTTGGCCATGAATCCTCTAATCTGACCTTGTTTAATACATTAAACCTTTGAAATATTTTTAAATCAGTTTTCTATAGTCTTTCATTGAGATTGATCTCCACAACATAACGTAATCGCCCAATCTGACAGATATTACATGTGGGAAGTAAACAAGCGATATATTATTGACTGTAATTTTATTTTGCTTCTTTATTACAGTTTGAAATATATTAGATTTTTTTGTATAAATTAAGCATACACTGTTGGCATCTGTTGAATCCAATTTGTTGTATAGTTAATTGTTCGCCAAAGAGACTGTGGCCACACAAATTTGACTAGAAATGAGACAAACTATCTTGATAAATCATACGAATAATATGAATGGCAATGATCACTCTTTCTTCAAACATGAATTCTATATTTAATAATTCATTGATGGACAAGTTTTATTCTGCCTAATGATATTTTATATTCGCCTGATTGTTAATAACGTTTGTGCGTATAACTTTTAGCCATTGGTATTCTGTAAATCGCATCTACTGGTCAGAGTGATGATAAAAAGTCATTTTGGCTAGTAAATATAATACCATAAGTCACTTTATAACTTATAACCGCTTAAAAAATCTTATTTCGAAAGAAACAAGAATTTCACATAATGCAAGTTTATAAATCAAAATTGACCCTTTTTTTTAATGTGGGAAGAAATCCTTCATTGGACACCCACAGACCTGGGGAGCTGTGGGGTGTCAGACTCTTACTGACTAAAAAACCCACGAGATACTTTCTGCCGCGCTATGGAGTGGCACAGGATCGAACAAGCAAGCACCATGCCACCCCGGCGACAAGGCCCAACGCGAACGCCCTGACCGCGACGACAGCCCGGTCAAGCTGCCTACCCATCTACCGAACCAATGTGCAATGGAAAGTCAGGTCCCCAGCCCCTTCCCTCCTTGGTCCGGTTTGGCAGCAAGGGGTCACCCCCTTCAACCACCACCACCTGTAACTTTTTTACGTGGTTTTCTACCACGGTGACTTTTTAACGAGGTTTTCTCCCTCTCCCTCCGCCCGAGAACCACCCCTCTGTCAATTTTTAATGTGGTTTCCTCCCACAGGAACTTTTTAATGAGGTTTTTCTCCCTCACCCTCCGCCCGAAAGCCTCCCCTCTGTCACTTTTTAACGTGGTTTCCTCCCACGGTAACTTTTTTTTGAGGTTTTCTCACTCTCCCTCCGCCTAAAGGCCGTCCCTCTGTCACTTTTTAAAGTGGTTTCCTCCCACGGTAACTTTTTAACGAGGTTTTCTACCTCCCTCCGCCCGAAGGCCTCCCGTTTGTTTTTTAACGAGGTTGTCTCCCACGGTGACTTTTTACCGAGGTTTCCTCCCTCCCGCCGCCAAATCACTACCCTCCGTAACTTTTTTACGTGGTTTTCTCTCACGGTAACTTTTTAAGGAAGTTTTCTCCCTCCACCCTCTGACGGGCGAACCGAAGCAGGCCCGTCCTTACCCCATCCCCTGTCCCCTCTGATAAGCAGAGGGGTACTGCGAGGGGCGCCGTCTGCCGGGGTATACGTCCCGACCCGGTTCTGGAACCGAGCCCCAGGAGTGTTTATCGGCTCTCTAGCCTAGATCCGTAGTGTTCTGCTAGACAGGGTCACCTCGTGTAGGATGTGGCTCTTCACCACGCACTGACGGACTTGGGAGGCAGGCTAAGGCTCCACGAGGGAACTGTATTCGCCTGTGGGTCCACCCCTGCGGTTCCGAGGTACAAGTATCTCATCCCCACTTGAGCCCGAAAAAAAAATGACCCTGCTACAAGAAAGATTAAGATCCTACCAAAAACCTGCTTAATGCAGATCCCTTCATTTTTGTACCACAAATGAGTTTTCGCCGTCACTGTTTTCTAGTAAGTATCTGTTCAGTTGATACGAAAGTTGGGAAATATGAAGAATTATTTTAGCCTATATTTGAGTATTCACTGATATGATTTGTACAGCATCAAGAGTATTGCATGCACGACTTAAGAAGTAAACCTTACCGCGAACCCTCCACAATTAACTTTCGAACTACTAGGATTTCACGTACTCCATTTTAAGAAACCCTGTTCTGACCTTTCGTATTTTTGTTAAATTCTAAACGTATCACCGTGTAATTATGTCAAATTAGCTTCTTACCTATGTGTAACGGCAATATTGTATTTTTTTTTCTACAGTTTATATGAATTTTTCATAAAAGGCAAATACAAAATAATACAGACGGGAATGAACACTGTAAAATTTAACACACCTTTTAATTTGAAACAATCATATCACGAAGCTGGCTGGGATGCATATTGTGCAGGTATTATATATTATAGAGATATAATAGTTTTCAAATTTATATGAAATTTAGCCCGAGGAAAAGACTAGACTACTTCGAATTATGTTCTACCATACTGACATCAACGAACAGACCAAACTGTGAGACCATCATGAAAATTTGCAGGTTGGTTTCTGTTACTATACAGGTGAGCACTAAGGAAGAATTTTTGTAAAGTCAACTCCTGAGGTAATAAAAAAAAAGTGAGATTTTGTATGAAAATACGTAATTTTTCCATTAATCAGTCAGTTTATATATATACATAGGTATAAAAGAAACAGTCGAAAATAATTGCTGCATAGATAACGTGTTCGAAGTCGCGGGAGATTGTTAGTGAAATTATAAACGAAATGAAATTTATTAAAGTAGCCACTTGAAGAAAAAGCAATCCGTTTATTAGTCCGGTGAAGCTGTAGAGGCCTTGCCAGGTTACAGTTTAGTCAGGTCGAAATAAAAAAAACAATCCGTTTATACCAAATAATTCAGGCGTGAAATATGTTTTTTCTCTCCATCAAAATTTATTTTCATATAGTATATATGAAGTATATATACATATAGGAAATATAAATAAATGTTTAGTTAAAAACTTACATTGAATGACCAGTAATGAATTCTAAAAATAGCTATTATTCAATAAAGTACATTAAAACGCGCTCTAATAAAATCGTAATGTTATTATCGTCGAGTAACTTTGCCAAAATGCAAATATTTCAGCGGAGTTGTTCATAACGAGATTAATTACGTTATAGCGTACTGCTTCATAAGACTCGGCCATTGGGCCGCGTGTGAAAATCGAAGAAACTATGGTCCAGTGGGACCAGTCGAAAAAATCGCTGCATTGGCGCCTTATTGTAATAAAATAAATATTATACGTGGAGCTATGCCGTATATGGTAAGTATGAATTTTCTTTAAAATACTAACAGTATTTTGTGACTGATTAAAATTCGTCTAGTGCGGTCTTTACTTTTCCCATGAAGCAGGAGCAGGACGGTCATATCGTTAATACTCACGATCAATTGTTTTTTTTTTGGGCTCCAAACCTAGAACCCCTATTTGTGAATACCTACGCTATCCGTCCTATTTTTACACTATTTTTGGACATTACGGCTTTCAGTATTAACCGATTTGAAGTTATTACAGGGTATGTGTTATTATACTGAGTATGCTAAGAAACAATGATAATGAAGCTGTAAAGTATTTAAAGAATCCATATGAAAGAAACATGTTTTTTTAAACGGTTCTTCTTTGCTCTTCTCCTTTCTTTCTTCTCTCTCAATACTTTTGTTGTGATATTGGATACTCTAAAACAAAAAATAAGCGCTAAGGATTTCAAGCTTATTGTTTTATTTTTAATCAATGCACAACACCAAAATCAATACTGAAATAGATTAGTTGAAATATAATCCGTTTTTAAATTTTTTTAAAAAGTAATATTAGAGATCAGTACTATAAGTGTTTAGATCTGATATGAAATATTCATTTTGTTTATTTTTTCCAAATTCATTTTTCAGGTATCATATTTTTATTTCAGAATCTTGTCGAACAGGATCCGCCACGACATCGACCCGATTTGCTACATATCAAATCGCTAAAGGAACGCGTTATTAATATTGAGAAGGTTATATATATTTTTTAATGTTTTTAGATACGATTATTTGTTTCGAACAACTCTCGTGTAATGCCGTATCTGTATATACTCGTAAGAAAGTTTACAGTAAATTTCGATGTGGTATTACTTGCAATAGCCAATAAGTAATTAAAATGGTTGGACTATTCCTTTTACAATTGATTATTCGATCTATTTCGTTTTTTTTTTACTTTGCCGTACTGTAAACTTTGTGAAATAGAATTGCGATATTATATGTAAGACGTATATGTCGATTATGATTGCCACCCAAACTTTTTATTAAAATATTATATATTACTTCACACATATATACTTTGCGCTTAAACAAAGTACTTAAAATGACTACTGATTGCCTAAAGGTACTTAATTCCACATCGTTCAATTTTTCAAGAATTTATTTTACGTAATTAATCAGACTTCTTGTTTGTACTAATGATTATCATATATCTTATTTGTTAAAAAAAAGGTAGCAAATGTAATTAAAATGCCACTCCGTATATCTTTTTGGAACGAAGTTTCTTAACACGACTTGCAGAAGAAGTTGACTGGTAGAAACCGTCACATAAGGAAATAGTGTTATGTCCTCTCCATGTCGCGTATTCTCTCTCTTTCTATCGCATATGAGTTTGTCTGTGTACAGTTACCAAAATTCAACAAGACAAGCATCGTGCACCGTCCGTTGTATAACCTCAGCACTGAACACGTGGAAATTTCCTACAATTTTATTATTTATATAAACTAATAATTCGCTATTGCCAATTAATTCTCTAATGTGTTCATTTTTATCCTAAATGTTAAATGAAACTTTTTGGTTTTATTCCTTACTTTACGTTATATGAATCTAAAAATTCATAGAAAGTACATATTACAGAGAGAGAGAGTCTTATGGAGAGGGCATAACGCTTTTTCTTACGTGACGAACATATAAAATATACAGTAAATGGGCAGTCATCGTTCTCATGCCAGCCTACGAGCCACACATCTGCGGGATATACACTCGCAAATCTCAAAACACAACAAACTAAAAGAGTCACTTTAACGTATTAAATACACTGTATATGACCTCACACCAAATATTAATTGTGAGATATGGAAAACTAAAAATTACGAAGTTGCACTACTGTACACTTTTATACTTTTAGCTGATATCACTTTTTCAAAGTTGCAATATTATAAAGCCTAGTTTAGTTAATATTTTTATAACATACAATTATTTCTGGATTTACTTCTAACTTATTGAATTTTTTGAAGTAATAATGAGTCAGTGATAGCTCGTTCGAACACTACATCGATTGACGTAGATTCGAATACTACATTGAGTCTAAGCTTCTGGTGAAGGAAAACATCGTGATGAAGCCATAGTATGGTGGTAGGGATTTTTCTAATGCCTGCCTTGCCGTCGAGTTGAAAATCTATCGCCAGGCGCCTGTAGAAGTGTTTCAATAAGTACATTTGATTGCCAGTTTTCTCTAGGTATAGCATATTACTAACCCAGCTACATCGTCCCTTAATATAAGGTGAGATTGTGCTCAAACGCTTAAAAAACCTATGTAGAAAAATGTGGTTGTGTGCATGACCACGCCGATAGATGTCAAAACCTCTGAAAATAAAATTGTCATTATTTATAATATGTACAGTATAAATTATGTACACTTTAAATATTACACTGATCAGATACAATAACAGGCGCGTATTATATTAAACTACACATAGATAAAGTATTAAATACTACTTCTGTGTGTAAAATATATTTGAAATACTATACTAATGATGTACAATACTCCATTATTATACAAATTATTGGAACGATCCATTCCTTATCAGACTGTAAACATGATTGATGGCTACGAGCTGAGTATACACGATCACTGCGTCACCTATCCGAGCGTAACGATTCCCTTTCATTCACTGTTCAATTCGTCTAAAAAAGTTTTTCGTTTCAGTAAATAAAATGTTAAGACAATGGGCGCTTGATACAATGTTATTATATAAATATTTATTCTAACCTTCTGAGCTATTAACATAATACTGACAATTACATACTGCCAATTTCATTACTTTTGAATACATTCCAGACTTCGTATACCAGACGATTTTGTAATGCGTATAATTTATAATTATGCGCGGAATTTATTTTTACTTAGCACCGAAGCGAACGTTGCAGTTTATAAAAATATTTATATTGTTTTTTTAATGTTAACACTGTCTGTTAACTGTCATATCGCATCACAGTAAATTCAACAATATATAATCGAACTGTCGGATATACAAATCACTCATTTGTCCTTATATCTGGTATACTTTTTAATAAATCTCTGAGATCGCACTAAATGTTGCGTATTACCTACGTCAGAATATTCTTTTTTGTTAAAATTATTCGGGTTCTTCACTGTACTTTCGTCGCTCGGAGCCAAAATTAGCGCTCATATGTTAAAGAACAGTTATGGTAGTAATAATTGTCACCTCGCCCAGTGGATTGCGATACACGGTGAGCGTTTTCCAACAAGCGTTTCGATGAACACCGTGCTTGCCACGGTAAACGGTAACAGCAACAATGTATTTACTATCTTTTAAACACAGTATTCCTCGGGCCGACTCTGTGACAGTTAAATGAGCACAGCGGGAAAGCGGCCTGACATTTGGCGCCCGTCCAATGACAGCGACACGCACACGCACACGTTACCGACACCCACACATGTGCATATCTCACGCGTCGTTCGCATATTTCCCGTTGCTAGTTAAAACAAATTGATAATGCCCAAGTGTCACAGGCGGGAAATCTTTATTTTTACTTCAGAACGTAACTGTTTTAACGCACAAGCCGTCGGGCGGTGTTTGATTTCTCTAATGCTCGGAACCTCATCTTTCATGTCACTGTCAAGGTTGATTTAAGGTTAAAGATATAAATAAAATGGATCCCGGTGCTGATGTCGTTGGTCCATATGTTTCATTGGGAGACTGGACGATTCTGTCGGCCGGACTATACATAGTAACACAATGTCGTTGTAAGTCTCATGTATTTTTACCATAAGTGCCATATAAAAAACATTCCGTTATAGATGGCGTCAACTCTTGCCAGCTACGGGTCTGTGGATGTAAAACCGTATGGTACTCAAGCAGCGCTTGTTGCGACGAATTCCAAGTTTACGTAAGTGTTTTCACTGGCACAATCATATTAAACAATTTCGTTAAAGTCATAAATTATAAATTTACATTATATCATACTTTAATTCACACAATGCTATTAAATCCTTCTAGAATCCAATAAATATACTAGCATACAACATGGTTACTCTATTCATTTCCTTTCCTCGAGTACACTGCTTACTCTTAAACCAAATATTACTTTTACACACATGTTTTGTTAACTAGTTTTTACATACATCTTTTTTGTTTGTCTGCCTGTTCGATATGTTTTGCAAAAGACTTTGGAAATGCCCTCCCTCAATGAGCTAGAGATTTGAAACCTTAAATATAACTCAAAAGTGGTTTGAAACTAATTCCCGATAAACTAGAGAATTAATACTTTAAACATCGTGTATATACATTTTATTACAATATTTCGCATACACTCGCACTTACACTTTATTGTAAAAAATAGTTTTGTATTACTGAGTTTATTTACAACGTCCTTACAAGTAAAAAAAAAATGTGCCGTCAAGGTACCCTTGTCAGTAACGTAGTTCTTTACTCTTTTTGAAGTGAAACTTCTCATAAGAGAAATTTGAAATCCTGATCCGCAACCTTTTTGTGTGACGAAAAGTGGTGAGGGTCAACACTGCGTCGGGTAGTGTGTTCAAACACCGATTCTCGTTCGATCACCGACGTTAAGCAATGTCGGGCGCAGCCAGTACTTGGATAGGTGACCGCCTGAGAACACCGCGTGATTATAGTATTTTTTTTATCTATTATAAAAAAAATCGCTTTTTTCGTGTAATTATAATCACACACCCAGTTATTTCTTCAAACCCGAGTGTAACTCGATGTGTAGATAGATTTTTATATTCATATATTTTCGTCACATAAATAGGTTAAAATAAGGAATCAAATCAAATAGATTTATTTAATATTTTAGGAAAAGTGTTAATTTATTAAAAAATTGGATATGAAATAGTGAATTATAAATGATATAATAAATAAGTTTTAATTAAATTTCCACGCGTTCAGTATTGAGATTGTACAACCGGAGGCACATGATGCTCGTTTTCTCGAATTTCACTACTCGCACGCACACACACACACTCTTATATATTAAAGAGAATGTCACGTGGAGGTTTCATAACACTTTTTCCTTACGTGTTGATTTCTGCCAGGCAACTCCTACTGCAAGCCGCATTAAAGAATTTCGTTCAAAAATAAAATAATGAAAAACGCTCCTTTTAATACATCTGAATAAGGAGCGTAGAATTTAACTGTCCTTTAGAAAACTCATATTTAATATTTTTTATAATGACATAAGTGAACTATTCATACATTAATCACCTATTGCATGCGCTTTGCGTATTAGGACGTTTTAAGGACACGGTAGAGCAAAATAATAATTATTCCTAATTAAACCATTATTCAATACATGAATGTACTTGCAGGACGGACAAAATATTAAAGAACTTCAGTAACAGCAAAGAATACAGAGTGTCTAAATACAGCTCGTATAAGCATTTCGTCGCGGGACCCGTTGCTGTGTGGTATGGATACTAAAGAATTTTATGTACTGGCGCCGTCTTCTTATTTAATCGACTCTGCGTGAGTGATGACGTATTGCCTACGTGTGATGTCAACACCTACTGTTTTAAATTCTTGGCTATTATTCATTTATATGCAAAAAAAAAGTTGAAAACGCACGAGCTATACGTAATATATTGTGCCATGACGTTACCAGCTCAAGTTATTCCCAGTTCTATTTCGATATAGAGACGATTTGTCGTTATAATCCGATCTTGGATTCTGTCCATTCAGATATCATCGCCGGTATTAATTAGCCGTTTTACAGTTAATTTTAGACGCCTCTTAGAGTCAGGTAGAATTTGTATGATTAACTTTTAGATTAATTAAATCCTCAGGACTCTTAAATCATTCTTTGTATTGAGCTTCGATGTGTGTTTCTTAAAATATCAGTAAAGAGAAATTGAAACGCGGCCTTTTGGTTATAAACTATGTATGACTTGTTTAAGAGAATCAGACGTGTAATTTTCAAGATATTCTTCTATCTGTATATTTATATGCATATATAACGATGATACAGTTTCTTTGAGGCGCAATCATGTCAAGACTACTGAACGTATCAGCATAGGACTATAACTACGATGCAAAGTTATTCTTATTCTAAGCTACTTATTTTTTGGGTTTGAGTGGCCCTTTGCCATTTTTTCAATGCCCAACGAAGCGGGCGGATTTCTGTTGATATGTACATATATATATAGATATTTATTTAAGAGAGGTAAAGGGCAACGGAGAATATTATGCTCTGTGTGATTGAATCAGAAATTAGGAGATCGTACAAAAAGAATAACCATCAAAATTGCCAGACATAAGTGGCAGAAGTGAGGCACGTGCACTGAACATGGAAAACCGACGGATGCGAAAAGTTCTAGAAACTCTGCTACAAGATATACCGACAACCTGATGAAGTTTGCATAATTCCGTTGGATGCAAGCAGCTCAAAACCAGTCGTTATAGTGATCTTTGGAAGTGGCTTATGTCCAGCAGTTGAGGTCATCTGACTGAATGAATGAAATGGATTAACAGACCTATGAAATACATATGTTTTCAAAATTGTTTATACATATTTTACTATTACAATGACGTCAAAAAATAGAGTCCTTTCATTAAATATCTAATCTAAAGAGTTATATTTTTTTCAGGAGCGGTTTTCTCATTACGGGAAGCTTGATGCTGTATTTAATTCACAAGAAAATGAAATATTAACCGCTATTTAGATAGGGCTACATCGTCACTTCACATCAGGTGATATTGTAATCAAAGCCTAATATAATAAGAAATAACCACAGTGGCTAAGTTTAATTAAAAAAAATCTTTCTACCTCATACTATATATTAAGAATTCTTACATATAAGTGATTATTATAGAAAATTTTAATAAACTTACTTATTATACGTTTTGTTTTATTTTTTGTCTCTGACTAATGAAATTTACCACACTGATATTTTAAAAGATTTATAAAATAATAAATCAACAATGTCCTTTCAAAAATTATTTGTGCGTTATTAACATTGACGCATGTATGGTAATTTTTCATCGTGAGAGGCGTCGCAATCGATATCCAGTCCAAAATAATCTTTTCCATTTATCGCGGCGTCTCAAGTCGATGGTTGAAAGTGAGAACTGGTGGAAGTCCGCCACTTCAATCTTCGAGTAAGTAATGCTTACAAAAGAAGTGGTGAAGGGGGAGAGAGAGCAGTTCTTGGCAGAGCTTAACGGAACTCGCTTCCGATAAGGTGAGAAAGGAACTTCGGCTACCGTAAGATGGCCCATCTTTCATGTAAGCGATGGACGTGGGCATCTCCGTCGCCCTAACAATGGAACAGCCCCGAAGGTTGAGGCACACTGGTATTTTTACAGGATGTCCTATCCTTCGGTAAACCTCTGCTGTCCGGTGTTGAAGTAAGAATCTTGTGCAAGATTTCTGTAGAAAAAGAATCATTTTCTAGGAGGATCTTGCTTATGGCACCTCTTTGCTTCCTAGTTATATGTTGTATAATAGTTATGCGTGCAAGCATGTAACTTGGATTCTATTCACACTCCTGTCAACAGATAAGGACGTCCATTTACTATTCAATTAAAAAGTATTGAGAAACGAACAAACATTTTTTCTTTTATGCTTCTGTACTACAGTGGTGCCACTTGGTACTAGGCGAATGGAGAAGCCGCCCTGTTCTCTCTATGGCAAGCCCGACCCTAGCCAAATGCCACGCACTTAGTACAAAGTAAAATATGTGTAAGACTTTTTATTGATCTATATATATATAAGCCAAACGCCGGCCTAAACCGGTTCTAAGCCTGATTGATTACCGATAAAATCGAAGCCTAATTTTGTGTTGGTAATTCAAGATCCTGAGATGAATTCGGTCCACTTATTATACCTCTATATACGCCCATCTCACTATAATTAAAAACAAAATTTGAAATGGTAACAAACGTGTCTCTCTGAAAAGTTAACTAAACGATGTACTCACTATTAGATTTAATATCGAAACTACAAATATGAATGAAACTTTTTGTGATGACCAGAATTATACATTTCCAAACACAGATTAATCCACATCATAGTTGTTTGTTAATATTATTCCCGCCCATCCATCCCCGACTCTTAACTCGCGAAATAAATAATGTACGGAAATTTTTCTTCGGCGCTCAAACAATAGAATAGACTAAACATTCACTATTAGGAGCTTTATTAAAAAAAAACAGACTTATTCACCCGTCACAAAATAGTGATAACATTTGATTTTAGTTTGCGTAAAGTCAATTTATACACGATTTTTTTAATAATTGACAGATTTTAGCTTTTGACCACAATCTCACCAGATGCTTATGACGATGTAGTTTAAGATGGTATAAGAATGTAAATAGGTTTTTAAATACGATAATCCGAGGTTGAGTTAACAAAACCGTGTTAATTACATGAGAAATGGAAAAATGGAACTCGCGACCTCTATAGATCAATATTAAGAGCTCGGATTGTTATAGAGTCTTTGTTTTAGTATTCTCTGACAAAGTTTCACGATCATGAGAAGAAAAATGGTACATTTTTCTGATACACAAAGCAAAATGTCATTGAAACATAAGGTCACTCTTTAAAATCCGTGTGTTCACCCTATTCTCACGTATAGCTGTCCCATATTCGCTCACACATCAAAAGACAACTTCAACAAGCCGTAGGTTATACAAAACCGCTTCCTAAGAAAGTCTGTCGGTGCCTCATACTATGTTCAGAACGCTGATCTCTATAAGTACTTGGAGCTTCGCTCGATTTGGGCGTAAGTAAAGCCCTTCATGACCAACTATTTCGGTAAAGCAGTAAACCATTTCAGCTCGTGGTATCCGCCGTGTTACGACTCCGACTTTGCCCCAGGCACCAAAAGAGAGTGTCGCTAAATATCTTTACCGATCCCCATGAGAAAATAGCAGTAGATCGAGAAACGATCTGTACGCCTCAGATTTTTCAAACAAAGTGTGCTCACGCCCACATACTCACAAATTACGTCACTGTGGTTTGGCTGGAAATTTCGCTCCTGCACACTCATCCTGACCCCTCTTGGTAGCGTCTCAAACCTAGGTCCGATCCCCGGAGTGGAGCTCTCGCGCACGGTGTTATCGTGATACAGATACTGTGTTCTACTACACTACTTCAAAACAGATCACCACACATACGTGCTCATACATACAGTATGTACACAAGCAAAAGAAGAGTTTATTTCCTTATTTTTACGAGTTGCATAGTTAGTTTAGTCAGATTGCTAAGATCCAAAATACATATTTGCTTTAGTTAGACTTTTTGCATTCAAAGCAACAGCCCAAGCAGATGTTCGGCCACTTTGGCGCCTTTGATCTTGTTACCATATGTCTGAGTGCCTTAAGCACTCGCTCAAAAAGCCCGGTGAAGCTGGGAAAGCCTGTCAGGCCAAAAGCGTATAGTAAGTTCGGAAATAAAAGTCCGAGAATAGTTCTATTCTGGACATCGAAGCGAATACAAAGAGAAACAAAAGGAAAAAATATTCAAGCGAAGTGTGACTACAGCAATATAATGTGTAAACGTGTTATAATGAGTCTATCTCGTTTTTGTCTGTAGGAGTATAACATAATTTTATTCTGACGCGAACTGCATTTTGATTGACCCACGGGCGTTACAATAAAGAGGAAGCGTACTAAATATTTAGAAGTATTTAATGGTTGATGGTCATTTCATTCAATGCACTGTTACTGTCCATTAATGTTAATAAGAACGTTTTCCTCTAGTAATAATCCTAAATAAATGCAATGTCCTATATTCAGGGCTGTTAACTTAATTTTATTTTAATTACATCGTCAAAATAAAATAAAACTATACAAACTCGAAAACACATTACGGTCCGGTCCAAGTCGTATAAATGTAATGTGAAATGCTTATATTTATTACGCAATTTTGTCTTCACTCTTGTGCCAGAAAGAAATAAATTTCCAAATAAGCAAACAATATTCAGTACCAAAGAATGTTATTGCTTTCATAAAGAACGTCTGATATCGTGCCTGATGAATGTACTCAAACCGTCAACAGATCATTTGTTACGAACTTTATCACTATATTTGTCTTCGTTCGATTTATTAAAGACACATCTACTATACAAAAACAGATGTTGATATATATGAAACTGATAAACAAGGGCACTGATCAAACGATGACCATGAAAGTTGCCGTTCCTAAGTGTTTTTTTAAATGTATTATAGAAGATTTTTATACTATTCATCTTCCTCTATCTCGCCCTTGAGATACACTAGACTATATTCTATATTATTGAGTTTTCAATTGTCATCAAAAATAAGTTGCAAGTATTGTAATGTATAAGTAGCTTTCCTATGAAATGACGGTGATCATTTCTACACTAATCTCAAATAGACTCACTATCACACATTTACAATACAGTAATATTTAAGGTTACAATTACACCTTATAAATAGTTATAATGCTCTAGTCGCGATCCGCTTAAATACCTCTTCCTTTTATTTTCTCCTCGTATTCGCTGCTATGCCTAGAATAGAACTCTCCTCGGATACACCGCGGTGCGCTTATGTACCTTTCAATAAAAGGGTATGTAATTCTGGAAGGCGGACGTACTTAATAACTCAATTGATTCAATATAGTTCAAGACTGGCTATTTTTAGATTCGCATTGTATTCCGTTCTCACGGTCGATAAGCATTTTTTGTAACGAGTTCATGTACAGGTTGCAACAATACATTTTAAAAACATACTTAAAGATAAATGTAAAAAAGACGGATTTGACTAATTTATCAAGGTTTTACATATTGTATTGACTTAAATAATAATATTCTACTTATATACCTACATTTAGAAACAGATTTTTACACTTTTCTTACAAAAATCGCAACAGCCTTTATTAAACTTAAAATATTTTTAAATTAATCAACAATATGTTGTTTTATGTAATTTATTGTTGTTAATTAGTAGACAAATGTTGCATTACCAACAATTTATATTTTCAAATCCATTACCACTTAACAATACACGTTTATATAACTTCGCCGACCCTGATCCAAGTGACAGTTCACCAGACGTTCAAGGTTGTCCAAAATATTTGGCAACAACCTAGATACGCCCAGGATTTCAGACTTGACGGTAAAAAAGCTGTTTCCTATTATAATTGTTAATCTATCTTTACGTGTGTCTTGTGTTAATGGTACACTCATCGTTTTGTCTAAATTTATTTTCAACGGGTTGATTTAAATAGTCTTATGTTAAACATCTACTCGTGTCTGGGTTATGAAGATTTATTCATTCTAGAAATGGACTAAATATAATTATGTTATATTGGCGTATTCAGAATGTAGCAAAATATGTATAAACTTCAGTCACTGAGAATTTTATAACAGTAAAAGACAAGTCCTAGCGAGTTCCATCCTTATTGGTTTGATTTTCAGGGATTTTGTCGATTAGGCCCAAATTAGGTAAAAAGGTGTTGATGGGTTGTGTAAAGAATGATATATATACAACGGGTGAGATGAAATCTGACAACGGAGAATGACACAAAAAGACCTGTTATGCCAACCTTACTTAGGTGACATAAGAGTAAGAAGAAAATGAATAAATGCAATACTGAATGGGACAATCCATAATAACTATAGTGTGTATCCGTATTTCTTTCAGAAATCTCTTTAACATTGAACTTTAATCGGGTAGAGGTTCTCAACTCTAGAGCGCTGGTTTTATAATAAAAATAGGATCAGATTGCTATGGTGTATCGTTTTTGCTATTACGGAACAATATTTTTTACCACCCCTTATTGAAGTATAGGTAATGGTAGGCCCGTAGAGAAACGAAGATCTTATAACCTCTGTATATTGCAGTATTGTTTATTTAGTAATGTATATCTTCGTACGTATTGTAATCTATAATATAAAAATGAATCGCTAAATGTGTTGCTAAGCGCAAATCTCAAAAACAGCTGAACCGATTTCACTAATTCTTTTTTTTGAATATTCCTTGAAGAAAAATTAAAAATATTGCCTGATAAAGTCTAAAAACAACACTTTTCTATACTCCCATACAAACGATTCGTAATAATACTTAAAACTCAATTTGAACTTTAATACTATAGCATAAAGTTTAAGTGTTAGTGGAGAGGTTCCGGGAGAGCAAAACAATTGAGTGACGTTAGTATCGTATAAATATTAATGTCAATATTTATACGATGGTCCCGAATAGCAGAATAAGTATTAAAAAAATTTTAAAGAATCGAGTGTTAGGCGGTACGAAGTTCGCCGGGGACAGCTACTAATAAATATTTATTAGTTTGAAATTTTTTTTTTTTTAAAGAATGAAGTATAGAAACCGTGTGTTTAACACCTGTTAATCCAATCAACTACGATTTTTTTTTATACTTTCTAGGTTAGCGTTTGACCACTATTTCATCTGATGTTAAATGATGATGTGGGTTAAAATGGTAGTCACGCTACATCTAGAGATAATGGCTCTCTAGTGCAGCTGCCAGAACACACCAACAGGTGTTTGATGACAGATTTTCAACTTGAGGGTGGTAGTTAGTCAGGCGGACTTAGAAAATGTCCTACCACCATGCTATGGTTTCATCGCGATGTTTTCCTTCACCGAAAGCTCCGACTTAGTTGTTAGGATTCGAACCTACGTCCTTCGATGCTGTGTCCGAACACACTACCAACTGAGCCACCATCGCTTCAAAACTATTGCAACTAGAGGTCTCGTGTAACTTCAATTTCCAGTAACAAGCATAGACATTTTATTAGCGTAACAGATTCCTATTGCAAATTCGTATGAATTTAGCGACAATATTTAATTTTAGATTTTAATTCACTCCGAATAATTTCTGTTTCAAGTCAGAACTATGAAGCCACACACATTTTAAACGTAGTTTATTCTCATACATTTAGATATAGGAAAATAAAAAAAGTTACACAAAACATTCACGACGAAAACTATGTAAACTTTACGCTTGTAAAATTAAAACTTTATGTCTAAAGATCCATACATATTAGACGGTTCGTAAGAGAAATCCCACAAACTTCCTCAGGCTATAAAATTAACCCATTTTCATTGGAAAATTAATATACAACGCGTAATAACCGCCGGCGAAACAGAACATGTTACCTGCACGTTCCGCTGCGCCGGCGCCGTGCCGCGCCGACAGGAATAGGGCGGACAAACATTATGACATGGATGATTTATGTTGATTTACAATTCACTCCAGCATGCGCTAGCTACCACCAGCCGTTTCCTGGAACTTTATAATATTATTACCACATTATTAGATGCTGCTAGTTCAGTATAATACGATTTTCTAAAAAGAAAACAGATATCTAATAAAAAACATCTTTCAGGTAAAATGTATATAAATCGTCTATATTACCTTAACCCAAGTTCATGAAGTAACCGGTATCTCCCACCATATCGTGCTACTTAACATCAGAGCTTGATGTCCCAGACATTTAAAAAATTGTGGCGAAACATATTTTTACAAAAACATCCGTTCCAAAACGACTAATCCAGATTTGCACGTCTTAGCAAAACAATGGTAATATTGCTTCTGTAGAAATAATGCCAAAATCTTCCTACGAGTATATCTATACATATAATAAAACTGTAAGTCAAATCTGTACATTCAATATTTTGTTATTGATATAGAAAGCAAAAATATTTTATTTCGAATTTTTATCTATCTGTCCCTGTGTGTGCGCATCACTCATCTCAACTCATCACAGAGTTTGATTTCGTTAAGCATATAATTTTTTTTTCGAACTGACTACACTGTTTGACCTGGCATGGCCTTTACAGTTTCACCGGACTACTAAAGACTTTAGACACTCACTCAATTTTATATTGGTTTAGCACATAAGTTTTTATGACAATTATAATTAATATAGTGACTTGCTCACTGTGTTACCAAGCCCCAAGTAAAAGAAAGAAAAAAATTAAGTAATCTATTGATATGTCTATTTTATATATTTATGTGACTGATCTCCTCCTAAACGACTAGACCGATTTTGATGATTTTTTTGTGTATGTTTGAGAGGATCTCTGAATGTTTGATATTCATAATTCGACCCGGTGGGTGGCGCTGCGATGTGTTCCCATAATCATTTTCATTTTCAGGTCAAAACAACGTCTGCCGAATCCACTAGCAATATTATACACTTCCTCAGACGGTTAGGCCCGTTATGTTATTCGCATTATAAAATGATTTTGTATCTGTTAACAGTACCTATTGATAATAACGCGTCGTGGCGGGGTATTTTGCTCATTGTTCCAACAAAAACATAACTCTAGCAATAAATTAACTTCAGTCATCGTTAAAAACATTGTAATTTGCAATAACCACATGAAATTGTTAACAATGTGTGGTTTATTTATTGCTTGCCAGTAATTATAAAGCTCGCCCACGGTTCTCGTGCATAATTTAATATGGTAACGACTGAAAATATCGTAGCGCTACCGTATGTTTCGACGCCGAAGTATCTACAAAATCACTTTTGGCTACTCACACTTAACACAACCGGATGTTTAGTGTTATGCACATATAAAGTTTCATACCATTAAAAATATAATGTCGACAAATTTGATTACTGGCAGTGGCTGAATTAAGAGTAAAGAAGAACTGTAAACAAGCAGAGGATTGATACAGGCTAACGAAAAAACTTACCATGGTGCCATTTTTTTTTCATTCATAAATAAAAATATTTTTAACTATTCATCCCCAAAATAAGGATCCCTTAACTCCCTAAGAGAATAAGAACACTATTTATTTACCAAATTAACAGCGTTTTAAAAGGTATATGTTATAAAAAAATATATTGATTTTATAACGTGGTTTTATTTTAAGATTAATTAAACATAATTAAAAAAGAAATATTACACACGTGTAACATAATTATAAATTAAATTCTACCTTTACAACCAAGACAATGACTAGAGTTTAAAGAACACAAAATTGTTTTGAATATGGTACATACACGGATTGCAATTCAATATGTATGCATATAACGTTTTTATGTCGTTTTTAGTTTCATTCAGTGACTGTCATACAATAGTAAATTATAAGTGCATATATCCTAAATAGATACATAGCTTCGAGCCACTTCTTTTGCCCAGGGGCATTGTCTTACGGAGCGTTTTGAGGAAATGTTTTGAATGAAATCCCTTCACTCATACCACACCACACACATTGAGCGTCGGAGCCACGATTTTATAGTAAATTTGATCTGAGCACCAACTTAAAAGTTTGAGACATCTTAACTTTACCGGACCGTAACGCTGTGGAACAGTCTCTCAGCCAGCGTGTTCACTTCCCATAGCTTCATATGAAGAGACATTCATGCAAACCAGCACGACACCGGCGACGAGTGATGGATAGATGAAGTACTGTGCTTACTTATTATTTAATTTTTGTTTGACACAAAAACTTCTTTTGTTACATTTTGATTTAAATTATCAATATACATAATAAAAGAGGTTATTCAAAATGAGATGAGGGCAGGCGAAATGTAGAAAAACCGTTAATTATGTCGCAAATCTTGTCGAAAAAACCTGAAAAAGCCTGTCACATTAAATAAATAGCCTAAAAATGAGACTTAAATCGTGAAGTAGGATGGAAAAGGGTGGTTATGATCATAAAAAAAGTTAGGTGTCCTTAACAGAGCTGGACGGTATTTCACATCGTTTCACCGCCTTCAGCTGTATAAGACGCAAGTCTGTCCACACATGCAATACTGTTCTCATTTCTGGGCCGGAGCGCCCCAATGCCATCTACTTCCTTTAGGCCAAATCCAACGGAGAGCGGCTCGAATCGTCGACGACCGGGTGCTTTCCTGAAGGCTCGACACTTTGGAGCTTCGTAGGGATGTTGCGTCACTTTGCGTCCTTTACAAAATCTTCCACGGAGAGTGTTCTGAAGAGTTGTTCGGATTGCTACCTGCTGCTCAGTTTCATTACCGAACGACTCGTCAAACAATGAAATTCCATCAGTGTCATCTCGATGGTTGAAAGTTGTCTACTGTGCGGCTCTCACGTGCGTTTTTCCCACGTACGTCGGTCCTTTGCAACGAACTCCCAGCGGCAGCGTATCCGGACTAATACAACCCACAGACCTTCAAGAAACGAGCCTACTCCTTTCTCAAAGGCCGACAACACATTTGTGATGCCTCTCGGGTCACAGGTGTCTATGGGCGGCGGTGATTACTTACCATCAAGTAACCCATTTACTCGTTTGCTTCCAATCACATAAAAAAATAAATTCGAGAAGTTAAAATCAAACACAAATATTTTAAATGTGTATAAGATTGTACATAAATATGTTACCTTAATAATTTAAACACTGAAACCTTCACATAATTGTATAGCACTCCAATGAAACAATCATAAACAACGGTTGCGAAGATTCTAAGGAAACCAAAATCTTTTTAAAATTAGTTAATAAGTATAGTTACGCTATATTCTATTCGATTTAAACAAATGAATATTCGTTTCGTCTAATAAGCCCACTTATGAATGATATTCGAACTTAATCTGTAGCACAGAAGACCACCAAGACATACCGACATGTATTTTTTCTATTACAATGTGAATATTGTATGTACATATTGATATAACACTTCAACAATATCTAGAAAATTAGGATGGAAATCATTTGCATACCGATAAAACGGGTCCGTTAGGCTATACAAAACCAAAATGGATGTTTGCTAAAATTATCCTCTAACATTCAAGCTATATGGAACTATTCACATATTTCGCGCGTCAACTGTCTTCCGCGAATACACGCGCCGAGCTTCGGCTGAGAGACGCTTCGCCGCTTAATATCTACTAATCAATTTATTTAAATAAACTGAACACTTTACTAACCTATGTTTTTGTTACCTTAGCTCTATTCAATACGTATAAAAAAAGTCCTAATAATTTCGACCGTCGCAAAGAAAACAAAATCTTACAATATTACAATTTTACTATAGAGCATTTTATAATTGAATGGATAGAGAAACAAATTACATTCCTCTACTTTACAATATTGCGTTAATTAATAAAGTATAGTAATGAAACAGAAAATTATAGTATGATTTTTTATTCTTTGCTGTCATCGATTTAAAATGTCCAGTTTTCTATATTTAACAAAGGATCGGTCTACATTCAATACTTAACGAGAATAGTAATCAACTTAAAAAGATGTTATTAAAGTATGATTTTACGAACTTTTTCCCGTGGATTTGCTCACGTTAATGTCGATTTTACTTACCTTTCGGTAACAGTTCATTTTTTTCTGGATGAGTAGTAGTATCCTATGTCCTTTTCTATACCCTTGGTTACTTGTATAAAAAATTTATGATGATCCATTAAGTAACAAAAAGCGTAACAAAAAAAATCGCTTTCGCATTTGTAATACTAGTTCAGATTGTCTTACATCTCATAGTTTATTAATATTCCAATAACTACCAATATATTTAATAACAGTACCAAAATTTATCAACCAATGAACGAATTATATAAAAAACTTCAGAGACATATTTCGTTTGTCTAATAACAACCATTTGAACAACGTCTCAATAATGTATTTATAAAGAACAGCAACGGTTTTCTTTCGTAACACAATTCTAAGACAAAGCACAAACATTTTTACTTCACGCCATATAAACATTTTATTACCAAATTATAATATCATAGTTTAAACTAAAATATTATCTTGTAATTATAAATTGATTTAGCAAGATACTGCAATTGCTCAGAAATTAGCAAGACACTGCAAACGTTTTATTACTGTTTGCCATCTTGTCCGCTGATCGTTATCAACGTACAAATGAGAATATTGGGCAGCCGCGAACTGTAATCTTCCGCGTCAAACCTGTCCTTCCCTTGTAACCGAGACCTATTGTTCATGCATGTCTGTTCAGATGAAAAATCTACTCTATTTAATTTCTTTGGCAGCTGGCATCGTCGAGTATATTTTCATTTAGTCCCTGCGTGGGCAGTCACACTCAGATATAGCGGGTGACTGACGCTGATTTTTATTACGCTGGCGATGCAGTACCGTATTGTTTTATTGACGTGTAAAATAAATGTAGGAATGCTGACGTATATGAAACTATTTCCGTACGAGATTTAACGATTCGATAAGTATACTCACCTGCAATAAACATCAGTTTTTCATAAGCCAACCAATTTGACTGACCGTGAGTCATGCGTACGAATTCGGAAGCCGTTGAAAGATTGACACGAGGACTCGGCATGAAAAGAAATACAGTGCAACGTTGACTTCCTACATTTTTGTTTCAATGTCGTATTTCTTGAGAATGTAACATGAATACAATTTTGTAACAAAACTGCATTAATAGTAATCATATTTGTACTTTATGTCGAGTTAGTAATAATTTTACCTTTATGCATGTGCACAACTGTGTAATTGCGAACGTTTAAAGTGTATACGCGCAACACGTAATACCAGTGACAGCACTCAGATACGTTTTATATTTGTTTTGATCACGCACTCTACGCCTGACCACTGGGCAACTACGCACTTCCTAGTCTGCAGTCGGTGATCTGTTACTCCAAAGAATGTTGCATAGTCTCATTATTCTAAATTTATGATAGATACTTGTATTATTATATAACGAAAACGATATACAATTTTTAGATATAGACGATAACTTATTTAAATATTTCAGCTCGGTAATGGAAAAACAATCTATCTAACTATGTATATCCAAAAATATAGTAATAACTGTCCGCCACATCAACGCGCAGCCCAAACTGTTGGGGCTAGGACCGTGAAAATTTGCATGCAGATTCCGTTTACAATTTGGTGAACACTACGGGAGGATTTTTGGAAATTCAGTCATTACTGTATTGAGAAATGAGATGAAAATTTGTATTCAAATCCGTCATTTTTTAATTGATATATATGAAAATTGTTATTTAGCAATTTACTTAAAAAGTGAAAAGGATGTGTTTTATACTTTTCTCAAATGAAATAAATATCTTAAATAACCCTTTATAAAGATACAAGCTCAGGTGAAGTCACGGGTATTTACCAGTATATTAACTAATACTATAAATGCGAATGTGAGTTTGTTTGTTTGTTAGGAGTTGGTAATTAGGAGTCCTGAAAAGGACATAGGATATGTTTCACCCAAAAAAAGATACTCTCCCCAGAGATGATTAAAACTACATTAACGGGAACGAAGCTAATATTATAGTTATTGAATATAAGAAAGACCTATTCCTACAGCTTATATATTGTTCTTATATATTCAAATGAAACAAAAGTTATGTCATTATGAATTAAACCGTAATTCTTTGAATTTGTCGCGTTACAGGAATCGAAAAGTTATGTAAAGATACATGACATAACAAGGAAGAAAGATACTTAGCACTACAGCATCATTAAATGACACGAATTTAGTTATATATTTTAGAATATTCACTGCATTTAAGTGTTGCCAAATAATGTGCAAATTTATTCAAGAACAGCGAACAACATGATTATTTAGCGGCAACCCTACATATATATGGGCAACAGGTGCTTCTAAGAACACATCAGGGTCGCCTACGTATGCCTACATTAAAATAAACAGTTGGCATGTAGACTAGACTGATTTTTACGCAATGTCCAAGCCTACACCATTAAGTGTTGAGCCTCGATCAGACAAATGACAGTTCCTGAGCAATCTGTCACTTGTCATAGTCATAAAACACAACTGTTTCCACAAAACGTACGCTTTTAAAATATATTAGACAAATGTATCAAGATGACGTAACCGGTGGAATCAGTATGTTAACAACGGCGACTTGTCTGCGGGGATTCGATGAATTTAGGTTAGAGAAGATAGAAACGAAAATAATAGTTACGAAATATCTTTTAAAAAACAGATATGTTCACAATAAAAAGAAAAGACTCGATTTTCATTAGAAAATAGACTATACGAGTATTTCTTATAACATTTTATATGTTGCTGCACACCAAATAGACATCGATTAGTATAAACGGGAGTCTTCTGTCCACTCATAATAAAAGTCACAATATTTTTGTTTAAACATTTGTAAACCAAAGTCACACAAGTTCATTTCATCCCGAACTAAGTATAATTTTGTACTGTGGCGAACTGTTATACGCATATATTATGATTATGTAAACATAATAAATACAGTTAACGGGAATAAAACTTGCGACCTCTCGACTTAACAGCTACTATTACTACAGAACGAGGGAAGATTAAAAATCCTTCGATATTTTTTAATTTTACAAAAGTATTTAAAATAATTAAGACTACATCCCTGTAGAAAGTTCTGGAAATAATTTTAAAAATTGCTTGAATGTCACGAAGTGGCATTCATGGAATCAAAATAATAAAACTTAATTTAGATGAACTATATAAATTAACATGTTTTCCCATTTATTCTCAATTATAGAAGAGTAAATTACAACTAGTTTATTATTTCAGTTTTTTTATTATTTACTAGCTTTCGCTCTTCACTTTTCTTGGGATAATGTACATAGATTTGACTTATCCCTCAGGAACATTACTTTTTCTGAAGGAATATAGTACATAGGCTACCCCTATGTTCTTTTCTCTACTCCTGACAATGTATGCAAAATTTGATGACGATCGGTGTAGTACTTAACGCGTGAAAATGTAACAAACAAACATTCGCATTTGCAATATTAGTAAGGATTGTTAATTATTCTATTATTCGTAATATAGAATCATAAAAGTAGGTAACTCGTTAAATTGTTGTGATACAGAAGTAGTCCGGTGAATCTATAGTGGCCAAAGAGCCAACAGGGTGTCAGTTCGAGAAAAAAAAAGTTGTAATACAGACCAATGCCAGTTGCTTCGATGTCACAGCGTATTCGCGACAAACAGTCGAGATACATATCTTGACTGAGTTCACGCTTTTATAATGTAATTATATAAAGAAGATGTGTAAATTTCAGTGTCGCTCGTTCGTCGACATTCTCCAAGCTAACGTTATTACGTCCCGCTAATGACATATTTCGGGCTGTACGCGCGACTCGCCGTCAAGGACACGTCACCGTCCGCAGTGGCTCTATTTCCGACCGCGGCTATTCCTGAGAGCTTACATTGTTTTATTTTGGGCCCGCAGAACACTGTCCACCGGGAAGTCAGACGCTTTTGCCAATCTCTGTCTTTTTAATGCTTAACAGTTTTTCTTATATAATATAACTTATATACCTAATAAGTAACATTATGAGATTTAGAGATATATAAATTTAATTTCGTTCCCAAATATGGTGTTCCATGTAAGTCATAACTACATATATGTATATATATGTGGCTTTTAAAATTACACTGTTGCTTAAACAATTGTTCTCGACAAACTTAGTTTACACTATTATTCATTTAATTGATCGTAATAATTTACATTTATCATGTATAATTTTTTTCATAATATCACCTAGTGAAACAAGTACATATTTTACGAAATTTCTTTTATTTGTAACACGCATTGTGTTTATAATGTTGCTTTATATAAATTGAGATTATTTGAAACATGTTTTATTTCAAATTCCTTTTTTATTTGATATTAAACGATTCAATATCGAACATTATTGGCATCGTTAAATTTACACGAGAGAAAATATTTTTATGTCAAGAGTTCCTGTTTTTCTGAAGCAAATAAACTTTATCTTTAAAAAAATTACCATAACAAGCTTAAAATAATTTAAAAAAATGAAGATCTGTGTTATAAGTTATAATACAACAATTTTACTTACCTATTCACTTTGATGAAATATCAGCGATGTTTAGCTAAGTTTTTTCTCGCAAAACCTCTTAGACATAGAGCTAAATGCTGTAATTGGTGTTTTTATTTTGACGGTTTTGATTATATTAAACTATTCGAATGAAGAGTCGTTTCTTTTTATTGTGGACATATATCTGTTTTTTAAAGATATTTCGTAACTATTATTTTCATTTCTATCTTCTCTAAATAAAGTTAAATCCGAAAGTAATTATATTCAAATCTCTTGTCGAATTATTAGTCAACAAAGTTATCTTTACTGTTAATTGTATATTGTGCATTATACAGTATACTAATACTCGCAGAATAAAAGGTTGTTACTTAAACACGAATTCTACCCGCTAATTGTCAGATTTAAGTAAATTATATAGCTTCTACATTATATAGTCTTTCACCATTGGTTAGTGTCTCATATAATAATAAATTATCTGTGATGGTAATCATTAAACGTGAGAGGGACTGACTCTTAACTACCACAGTCCAAACGCACACAAATGCTTGGTGTAGCTAACCAGCGTATAGATAACCAGGTTGGCATAAGAAACATCCTTATGACCAAGCACGGTTTCATCGCAAAGTTTTCCTTCGCAATAAGGTCAGGATCATGGTGGGATTCGAACCTACGTTGAACATGCTAACATTAAAGCATCATCACTTCACACATTCCAATATTAACACATTCGAGTATTAATCTGGCATTTAAATATCTAAATCTTTTTTAACAGGTATATCGATATGATAAATACAACATTCAGGTTTTTAATGTTTTATTTTGTATCCACGTCAATCATTCAGGCCTCAAAAACTAATACCGAGAATGATTCACTTCATACTTCTTTGTGCAACGCACACTTTATGCACAATTCCCTTGGTAAGCGTCCAAACCTCCAAACCATAGATCATCCCTGGCTACGATTAGAGATATTAGCTTACACATATCGATTAGTAGTATATCGAATGTATGAAAGCGTTAAGAATATATTGTTGATAAATTTAAAAAGTCAAACATGATAGTGAACAAGCTTACTAAAACGGCAAATTAGATCGAAATCTATTTTTTAAATACTCATGATTTGTTTATTAAAGCTAAAACAAATTAGGATTTTTTTTCATACAATATGCATCAATACTGTGTGACTGTCACTCTGGCCTACGGTAAAATATTTGTATTGATTTGACGATATCAAGTAGTTCTCTAAATGCTATTAGGTTATCTTGTGAGAAAGTCTCATAGAAATTCTCATTTAGTTAATTCTTTTGACAGCGGAAAAAGCTCTAAACTTTTGATAGAATTATTTTCTCATAAGTGTACTGAAAATAAATAAATGTTCTGAAAGTCGTCATAGATAAGGCGAAATTTTATGAGACTGTGACAGATAAGACAATTTTTTCATGATATTTAAGTTATGAAATAAATTTTAGAGAAACTGATGATTTCTAGAAATTTTAAGGTAAAGAGATCCTATTGAAAATTGAAATTGTATGACGATTCGTGTAGAAGCATTCACTGGTCGATTTTTATTATAGAGACATGAGAATAAACTTGTAGCGACACACATACCTACATCAAACGTGGTATGTGTGTACTACAACAATGCAGGCCAAAAACCAGCGGCACTACAAAGTCCGAAATTAGTTGGCTTAACGACGCGACTAATAAGACTTGCCGCCCTGGTGGCGACCACATGTTACCTGGGTGCAATTATAATCTTACCGACAAACCGCAAACAACGCGATGAATTGTTTACTAGTCTGCATAAACGTAGTCAAATCTTTCATTTACATCTCCAATCCTTCTGAAAGTAGAAAGTGGTACACACGCTACCATTACTGCTAAAGTGAAAACGCGACGCCGCTCCCGCGTTCTACAAACTCATAATAAGTGAAAACGCTTATTAAATCTCATGTTTCAGTAAGTTTACTGATGTGACCCGATAGTTCAGAGAATCTTATCTTTTTTCATAAAAATTTACTTGTAATTCTTCATGAGAAAAATTCAAAATGGAAACTTATAGATTCTCATAAAATGCGTATTAGAAAGTTTTCAAATCTTATAGTACATTTTAAAATTCATTCATTCATAAAAATATTCAATGTTTTATCAAAATTTAATATGTTATATTTTCTAAAGGGAGATAAGACCCTTGCATAATTAAAATGTAACTGAGATTAATCTCGACAAATATTTTTGAAGTGAAAGCTTCTTAATATTGAATTTTCTATTATATTGTATGTATTTTGTATTGAGTTCGTTCAGTCCATCATATGTTTGATTAATCAATAAACTGTACAAACGTGTATATAATTATTGTTCAGAGCGTCAATAGATTTGAAAACCAAACCAATGTTAATGATTTCAATTTATAAATTATGAAACTTAAATAATTCAGACTATAAATTAAAAAAAAGTGTGTGTGTACTTATGTACGCACGTTAGAAGTTATACTTCTTTGGCGTAACAAAATAAAAATCTAAATCTAATCTAAAACGCGTATCCTAAAAATTTATCTAAAATGTTAAAATGTTGAATTTTTCCCTAACGCGCCAAAAGAAGTATAACGTCAACAAAAAAAGAACAAAGGTACTCCATTGTTTTGAGTTTTCACGTCTATTGGTAGTCCTTATGACTGCCTCGGCTTTTTTTTATATTTTGTATTTTCCGATATCGACATTAAAGTATCTTCAGGTTTATCATATCGATAACGCTCTGTCGATATTGTCGGCCCTCTAACATATCGTTGGAGCCCTAGGCAGAACACAGTATGTTTACAATTACAGATTTATAATACTGCATTAACCTACTTGGTCATTATATGGATCGTGATCATTAAAATTGGCCGTAATTGATTTATTACTATCGTTCAGTAATAAAATGTTTGAATGTTATGATGTCGGACATTCGAAAATAACCTATAGTTTTGTACATTACTAACAATCGCCCACAAATTCACCCACGTTAAATTACAATAAAAAATTTAACCTGTTTTAATTACCTTTCAGATGCGCGTACTTTTTTATCTGTTCCCAAAGTATTTCAAGAAAAAGTTTACTGTACGTATTTTTTTTAATTATATCTATATAAACACTGTTAATTGACACAAAGGTACATGAATAAACAACCTACAAAGTGTATTTTTTTTAATATACTGTGCCCGTAGCTCTCCTACATAGCTAGAACTATATGAGCCACAATAAAGAAAATGTTATAATAAATAACGTTTAAATACCTCAACACAAGATTAACCTTTGGCAAAAAAACAACTCCAATATATATATATTCTCAATTAGACATGTTTATTCGGGATCATTTCTTGTTTTATGTTCTCTTTAAACACTTGTAAAACAATTGTAAATTTAACATTGTCGTTGAAAAAGTCAACATATAAAAATATCCACCATTTTAGTAACAATCAGAAAACAGTTTACATATATACCGACAATGCTTAAATGTAAACGAAGTATTCTATAAAATTTCTTATACTACCTTAAAAAAATACAAAAGTATATATTTAACAGAATCAATATTACGGGGCATGAAAATAATAAGATCCTTCCACTACGAAAGAAATCCTTACCATATATTGTATCTTTGGTCAGTGGTAAATATTACTTTTTTTTTTCGAACTACACTATTGACCTGGCAAGGCCTCTACAGTTTCACCAGACTACAAATATTACATATTTACATAACAATATATTATAACGCATAGTCGTAGGAACTCCAATATTATTAGCTATTGGTAAATTTATGTCAATAATAAAAAAGTTAGTAGGTTTCCTCAACCGAGGATTCTAGAGTCTACTTTATTTAGTTCAAACACCGCGTTCAACGACGTTGTTGGAATATTAATTGTCAAAACTTTCCATGAAGGAAACATCTTGATGAAATTATTCACTAAGATGTTCCTACAACGGCACTTGCATAATCGTCATATTTTGAGACTGCGAATTATTAGTCATACAGCACTATATCGTGGATAAGCTTCTGAGAGAGACCTATACAATCCATTCCTATTAGGCCGGGGTCCGATGACACCTAACGCCTGGCCGGCCGTTGGGACGGTATGGTGTTTGCATGACCGACCCCGTACCAGCCCACTAACGCGGTGGATGGATACACCTTGGGGCTTTAGTCGGTAAGAGTCCGACACTACCCACCCTCTTCCCTGAAATGGTGATGAATCCATGCAGGATTTCAAAATTTCATTTTAAAAAAGATGATCTAATCTCGAAACTCTTAAAAGAAATCCAGTGAGATAATGACTCGATATGTATCCTCTTAATTGCCTGATATACACCAACTGAGCCCAGAACGATACACAACTAGATGTATTCCTTCGGCGGATGCAACGTGGTCCAGTAGGGCACAATTAATACTCAAATGCTAACCACATGACAACATAACGGAATCCTGTAATTTTCTAAAGTCCTGTAAGTTTCAAACAACATGCACCCCTAAGTCAAAATATTGTACGTCTATATAGATAAAATGTTAGAGGTTTGCTAATGTGTGCACTCAAAGCAAAAACTACTGAATGGATTTCGGTAATTTTACATCTTAAACACTTAATATTTATCTTCAAAAAAATTGTTACAATATTTTCATTTATTATAAAGTTATATCAAAAACTATCATTTTTAAAAACGCTATACGTTCGACAATGTATGTTTTCTTGCCTTATAGAAGTGGGGCAAGCAGTATCGTGCACAGAAGAGAAGAAGTAAATAGATAACATTGTTTACAAAGAAATGTTGTAAGCAAAGTAAATTTTTGCTTTCAATATTTTTTTCTATGGTAGAAAAAAAAATTGTTAATATAATAAACAACGCGGATGAAGTAACGGGTAGTATCAGGTACTTTTAAGATAAAAGCATAAGTTAATTTAAAGATAACAATTAATTTAGTCGAACAAGTGTAAATGTGGTAGTGAAGGCTATAAATCTCTCATTGGGCGAGTACAACATATTTTTAGACGAGTGGCGGTCACCTGGGACCTTGGCGGTGGGTGCCAGGCTGATCAGTTATTTATAGCTAGCGGTCGCTTCAAAAATTCTATAGGTAAATAATAATTTTACGCGTTAATCCTAAAAGCATTCCATTGTACCTTTTATAGTTTTTAAAGTGGATTATGTAATTCGAGAAGTAATAAAACTTTTTTTTCTTATCACTTATGGTATGTAAGTCATATTATACTAAAATAAAACAATACAGACATTCACTCGTGTAATGAATATTCTAATCCTAACTAATGTAATAAATGCGAATGTGAGTTTATGTTACGCTTTCACGCTCCAATTAACGTGTAATTTTGAAAACACGTTTTCAAGAGCACAAAAAAGACTTTAGCGTATCTTTCTTCCAGAAAAAGTGTACTGTTCCCGAGGGATACATAAAATCTACATTAACGAACAAAGCGGCGAGTAAAAACTAGAGTAAAGACCTTCATTATAATTACTACATTGTTCCAAAATAATTTATGTAAGGCTGGAATTATTATACCTCCTGAAAGCCGCCCTAAGCTAGTTAACACTATATTAAAGTCAAATTTGGATAAATTTCAGTGGCGCTATTAAAAGTGACTATGCAATCACCTTCTTAATTAATACTGAGTGACAATATGGGCGCTAAGTTAAGAAGGGGACTGGCTCTTAGGTACAATTGCAGACTTTCAGCAATAGTTTTTCCACTTGAGGTGAAGTTAAACACGCGGGTATTAGATAATACCATAGCAATATGTCGCTGTTTCAAGACAATGATTACCTTCATGGAAAGTTTAGGCTCATGATTTTAAAGCGATGTTTGCTTAGTTGATAGCGTGTTCGAACACAGCATGGAAGGATATAGGGTTGAATTCATGCAACTGAGTCGGAGCTTTCGGTGAAGGAATCATAGTATGATGATAGGGCTTTTTCTAAGTCCGTCTGGCTACCTGTCGCCAAGCACCTGTTAACGTGTTTCGACAGTTACACTTGAGAGCCAGTCCCCTCTAGGCTTAGGGTCCTTACCATCTTAGAACACGTCATATTTAACATCAGATGAGATTGTGGTCAAACGCTAATCGATAAAGAATAGAAAAGAATTATCTAGGTGGTTGCCTTAGTAAGCTACCACTGAACCTTCACCATTTCGGAGGTTTGTCAGTTGGATAATAATATAGTATTTATTTGATCTATATATCAAATAATAACAATCGACAACTCTATAGAAATACTAGCGGTCGTCGAGTAGTCGAAATTCGACCATAATAAAGATTACAAATGTTGTGTTCACGTGTTAACATATCTATATAGATATTACTATGGATATTCTTTTCGATTTTTTTTCTAAATGATATAAACTGTATGGGTTATTTTACAAATATTCTAGATTAGTCGACGTAAGGATCGTGACGAATAGAGACATAAATAAAGGGTGACGACACGTCGGTGTCAAGGAAAAAAAATTAACTGTTTCCAATTTTTTTTTAAACTAGTTAATAGAAACTAAACAAAACAAAAACCGCTGATAAACGAGGAGGGACATCTACTGAACTGTTTTATCTTCGCCTATTTATGTATAGGCTAGTGTTCGCCTACTGTTCAAAATTTTATCATAATCATTATTGAAAGTTGTTCCACAAGAAATGAATTAAATGATTAGGTAATTAAAATATAAATATAAGTTTTAGTCCATATATACAAAACCTATAATAAAATATTTTTGTATTTTCAATTGTCGCTATTTTGTCAAAAATGCGAAAATAAAAACTGAACGTGTTCGTAGACAGGGCACGAATGACTGTTTCTAAATTATTTTATTGGTAACAATAAAGCTCAACATTAGCTTTTAAATAAATAAAAATAAAGAAAACAGAGGGGAAGGTGTTGATCTGTTTTGTCTTCGCCTATCACTACATATTATAAAACAAAGTCCTCCGCCGCGTCTATCTGTCTGTATGTTCGCGATAAACTTGAAAACTACTGAACGGATTGTAATGCGGTCTACACCAATAGATAGAGTAATACATGAGTAAGGTTTAAGTTTTGTATAAATTGGTTGAAATATAACGATAATTGTTGGAAGTGTTGGAAAAAGTCAAGCCGCTTGGGAGCTTTCATCGAAAACGGTACCTAATTATTTTAAGATATAACAAAACAACGACACAGTGCGATATTCCTCTTTATTTCTACAAAAAAAAACTGCGATGGCTATATATCTATCTTTAAAGGATAGCTTACTATACCCATCTATCTTCTAAAAATGGTCACATATAATTGGTAGTTGGAAGGCTATTTAGACAGATACAGCATTAATTCTTATCAAATTAAATACATTATTTACTTTAAGCATATGACGCACATAAGCATATATTTTTTATTATCAGGGCAGGACAACGTTCGCCGGGCCTGCTAGATTATATATAAATTGCCTCGTAAGAAAGCATTATTACGTAATAATAAAATACTTAATATAACGAATTTCAGTTGATAAAAATACAATCTTTTTTTTGTATACGTCCTGATTGATTGCGAGAAATTTTACATTTCTTATTTTCTGTATGTTAATACAAGATCGTATGAGCCAAAGATCACGCCGCCGTAATCTGCCTGTGAATTTTACTCCCGGACACTTGCCGCAACGCCCTTCGGCAACGGCTTAAATCTAGGTTCGATCCCCAGGAGTGGCGCCCTCGAACACGCTGCTAGTGATACTGAAAATTTTAACTCAGTAGCTCAATACACACAGCACAACCACACCTATATACGTGCACACAAACAGGTATGTACACATACGGTGGAAGGGTTTTACTTTTTTAATTATAATGGAATATAGCATATGTCAATCTGAGTATATATATATATTGTATCTAAAGTTTTACCGCAACCTCACTTGATGTTAAATGATTATCTGGCTCAAAATACTAAGCCTAGAGAGAACTGACTCTTGAGTGCAGCTGCCGAAACATAGCTATGGTTCTTGGCAACAGATATTCAACTTACGAGTGGTAGCTGACTAGGCGGGTATTAAAAAAAGCTCTAACAGGCTGTTATGGTTTCATAACGAGGTTTTCCTTTACCGAAGGCTTGGACTCAATGTAATAATTTCAACATATATCGATTAATGTAAGATCCGACAACGCTATCACTTTATATTTTTATTTCAATAATATTTCCGTATATCGATTTTATCGTATATTTCATTCGATGCGATTCGATTTCATTTCATCGTTCATCAAATTTGTTATATCGATATAAGTAAATATTGGTAATGTTCATCTATACTACTGATTTATCGATATATCATTACAAGCCTAATTAGAATCTACATATATTAATAAAATGGAAGTGTCGTTGGATATATGGACTAATTTCCGAAACGACTAAAACGATTTTGACGATAAGTATACTGGTAAATAGCAAACTCTTCTGTGTATTTTTTACCATAGAGGTTAAGCAATAATGACGTAATTAATAACATAAAAGCCTACAAATAAAACACTTAGCTCCCGTGAAGTAACAAAACCATTTGAAAGACAGCGTAGTCACAGCTACTAACTTGTTTAAATTATCGTATGTTTATTTAAATTTATTCAATTTATACGAATAAATCAAACGATAAGTGTGTTAAGTAGTTCTATCTACTGACGTCTTCAGAACATAAACTCTCTAATTTATTATGAGTGTGTGTTTATTTCGCCTATAAATTGGTTTTTCTTAGAGATAAATGATAAATAAACCACACTATATTATATCGTTTCAGTGATAACATAATTGTATATTTAATAAAAAATCCTATAAAATGTCGTAGTATAAAATCCATAAAAATTAGCAAAATTAAAGTGTCGTTATTTGTTCACGGTTAACTTCGAAATTACTAAATCGACTTTACCGATTTTTTTACTGGGACATATAAAGCTTATATATATATATAGTCTTGGTATATACAATAAATCTAATAGAATAGTATTACTAATTTTTCAATAGATACATTGTTGTTTAATTGGGTAATATTATAAATTAACGAATGCAGACTTTTATTGTACTTTTTGTTTCGCACACGTCGATCTTAATAATTCAAAAGGCGTTTTCTTCTAGCTAACAAGAGGTATACCTACTATGGACAAATGATTTGGAATAGTGCAAAAAAAGAACAATAAGTAAAAGGTAAAGTATATGTATTTAGTGCTGTAATCAAATATAGATATATAAATACAAAAATAATGTACTGAAGAAATAAAATAAATATATGCAAAAATATAAGTACACAGATAAAATTAATGTTATTGTTTAATTAAAACGATTTACAATGTTGTTTTTGGTGCATTTCTAATTAAATCTTACATACACTGATAAACACTATATGCTTCAATCAATATATACATAACAAAATATATTTAAATAAAACAAAATACAAAGATAACGAGTCTTTCGAAAATTATTTTGTGAGACCATATGTTACTGAGCATAAAATATAAGTGTCATCGTCGTAAATAAAATAGTTTCCAATGATACATTTCTTCTTACCTCGAAATGAATATATCATTTCAGTTGAGTGTTATAAAAGTTTTAATTACATTACTCGCCTACTACATTAAGCGGGGATGGTATAATGTCATCATTAAAAACACCCTCGTCTGCTGCCCTTAAAATTACAATAATTGGCAAATGTATACATTATAAAGAATTGTAAATTCTTGGTAAAAGTGGTGTACAAGAAAATTCTGTCTGGTGTGTACGTCTTGGCTGATAATACTGTCAAAACGCTTTTTTTTTTTCGAACTAATTGAGACTATGGGCCTTCACAACGTCACCAGACTAATAAAGCGAGCACTTATGGGGCTCAGCCGCGGCCAATGAAGGATGGACATTGGGTGTACACACGGGCAATCATTGCAACGGCATCGTACGGCCGTATCGTACGGCACGGTACTTTTCGAGGTACCGAAAATTTAATTCAACCAGTAATTATATTACAGCAATTAAATCCCTAAAAAAGGGTCAACCTTATCAGGAAGTCATCTTACTCTAATTTTCTATTATTGTCAGCAGTAAAAGAGTAGCAGCCAAAAGAAAAAAGGTCATCCGCTCTATTGCATATTTTATAAGACACAATGGGATATTGCACCACCTGCAATATTTGATACTTGAAGCGATGATGGGCTAGTGTTTTGTGTTTGGACACCGTGTTGAGTGTCTTCGGGCACCGCGTCGATTGATGTTGGTTCGAATCCTTGCGAATGTGCTGTAGTTTTTGGTGACAGAAAATATTGTGATGAAACCATAGTATACTGGTAGGGTTTTTTCTAAGTCGGCTTAGCTAACTACCACCCTCAATTTTAAAATCTGTCGCAAGTATAGAGGTATTTTGGCAGCTGCACTTGAAAGCCTCTTCTACCTTTAAATTTAGTGTCTTTACTATCTTGGACTACATCGTCATATAACATCAGGTGAAATTGTTGTATAATAAATGACCACTCTTTATACCAATCACTTCTTATGTTATCGAGTCCCCTGGTTTTTGAAGATATTGTTCGTCATCATAAGAGACCCACTGCAGGGCCATAGGCCTCTTCCCGAAGGAAGGTATATGGGCGTAATCACCACGCCAATTGACGACGTAATGGCAATTTCAAACTCTGAACAAATCCATACTTCTATAATTTTCCCATAATACGTTGACACTAAAAGAACATTACTCAGGTTCAGGATTCCTCACGAAAAGTTCTTTCACCGTCAGCCGATAGTGTTACCAATTGAAATGAGTAAATGTACGCGAATTACGAGAAGTTCGTTGGTACACGCCCGGGTTCGAACCTGCCGACGTCGGATTGATATTACACCGGTCAAACCACTAGACCACTACAACTTTTTCACTGACATTTCGATGACATTGTTGCTGTTTATTAGTACTTGATATATTTGACTAATAACTAAGTCGTACAGACAACACACAACAAAGCATAAAATGTATAATAAATATTCAAGCGAATGAATTATTTAAATAAATTACACTCCTGTTTCTTTAAACAGTCAGTTATTTACTAAGAATACATTGATAGCCAGCGTAACCAATAAATACACTGTTGTTTGTAATAAATTACTATTGTAAACTACGTGAAATTGATCAAAGGAAATAAGAATTTGCAAATTGAAATATGTAAAATGCAAGCCTATAAATTACATATTAAATAAGCACACGAAACTGTGACTGTCTATTCTTATAAAACATGATCTATTTAAACTCAATTTGAATACAAAGCAAAGATTTAGGATCGTAAACAAATCTAAATTCCAATACGGAGACTCCTATTAGGTACCTACGTAAGTTTGCTCACAGACTGAATGTCGACACAAATTCAAAATATTGACATGATTTTCTAGTTAGGTAATCATCGCTGATAAAATAAATACGGTTTATCATTTATACTCTCCAATATACAATTTATTCCACATGTATCCATCTATTTAAAAAAACAACATAATTTTGTTTGCAATATAATCTTTTAATATGTGTCTAATATTTTGTATTTATAAAAACAAAACTTGCACATTGTTATATAACTGTAAGTATTCCAGTTAACATTAAATCTGCTGATCATAATTTATTTATTCATACAATTTTGATTACATAATTTAGTTGAAGTTATAAGGATATGTCTACAATTACATAGACGACAACCATCATTCTGTCTTCAGACGTAGCATCGTAAAGAAAAGTACGATGTCAAAACACTTGTGTGAATATAAAATAGACAACAACAGAAAATAAACTAAAAACTAAGATAAACTATACGAAGATATTTCTGAAAGTAATTGCTGTGTAATAAATTGTGTGCTATAAATGTAAAAACGTTACTACTACGCTGATTCACTGCATTATTTTTTATTTGTAATATTAAACCTGCTTGAATTATGCCTTGCTGAATATACTAAAGTCATTAAATTTTATTTAACATGGGGAAACATACAATTGGCATCATTCAAGCCCGAAAAGTAAGAGGATTATCTAAGTGTACACTTATTCAACAACTCCACGGTGGCGGTGTCTCGGACGTGGCTAAAATAGAGTGAAACGAGATCGCAAGAGCATGTAGCGACTTACTACACTAAATCGCCGGACTACCTACCAACGGAGACAGTCCAGTAGAGACAAACACTCCGTCCACCAAATCAGTATAATTTGAAAAGGAGTCCACAGACCAATCTCCTCTTAGTTCAGCCTGGCAAAGAAGAAAAGCAAATGAATACACTCCCTACACATCAGACCGTAACCTTTTATGAAATTGTCTTCCTCGTTGGTAATTTAAAGAGCCTTTCTTCTGTGACTGTCAGATATAGTTATGCAAGTTTTCTTTCTCCGGCATCTAAGACGGCCTAGCATGAACAGACCCACCCTTCAACCGTCTCCTATCTCTTTTAAAATATATGTCAAGGAGCACCATCGGTCAGAAAATCAGCCGCTGACCAAACTGGCCCACGATGCCTGCAATGAAACAACGAAAAACTTCCTTGACATCATACCTCTTCAAATGTAGCCATGGACCAAGCTTATCTTACACATATTAACATATATATTTTCTCGGACAAATATGCTAACACTGAATTGACAGAAGATATATATACAGGTAAATTCTATAAAAAAATAGATTTACATACAAGAAAAACAATAACCCAGTGTTCATATACTTTTTACTAAAGAGAAATCATCTATGTGTACTGAAAATTGTATATGGGATAAGTATCTAAATATTTTGAGTTATATTACAAGTATGATATATAGCTACAACTGCATAAAAGTCCAACTACTAATTGTAGTGATATTAAATGCCCTAGGTGAGTAATTTACAAAGGTTATGGGTTAAGGTTCCTTCGTCCAAGTGTTCTAGCTTATTCATATCTAAAATTCCTCGGAAACCCAAAATTCCACAAAAAGGTCACCAGTAATTGGCGAATTAAATTGTATCGTTGAATGGTTAAATTATTTTACATTTCAAATACTTTCTCTGTTGCAAAAAATATTTTGAAACGTCGCTTCAATGTCGCGTGTTTTACACTTATTTAAAACAGCACCGTTTTTATTTTGTTATGATTTCAGGAAAGGAAAACCTGTAAAATTAAAAAGATTTGTTAAGTGCCGCGTAGATTTATATCAATTTAGGAAACGTTGTTAAATGGCTATTATTTCCCAACTAATGCGTGTTTAAAATAATTATTATTAAGTCTATATGTTCCCTAGTGACGCAGCCAGTAGATACATTATGAAAGAACATGAATAGTTTTATCGCACTTCAATTAACGCAACTCTGAAAACAGTACTTAATGTAACCTTGTGGGTGACCGAGTGTAATAAACCAATAAAACCAATTTTAACTCGTGTTAATGTAACTGTAATTGAAATAAATATTTTCTAAAGCATTTCGTTGGAAATTGCAGTTTGCTTTTCAATTCTAACATTAGGTAAAGTGCTTCTATAAATTTGTAGCTAATTGCGTTATGTATAGAATTAGACATAAATTATTGAATGAAAAGAAGTCCTCAAAATTTTCCCAGAAACATTTTTATACCATTATTTAAAAAAAAAAACCTTTTGCAAAAAAACGGGCAATTTAGATTTTTTTCTTTACTTCAATGAATACTATAAGAAAGAGGTTTTATTAATTAGACAATGTATTGGCATGTTGTTTGAAGCAACATGAAATTTTTCTAAATGAACATAAGACAAATAATGATTATTGTAAAGTTATTTTACTAATAACGAAAATTGCTGAAACTGTTTTTTTGCTGACACTAAAAATTTAATTTATTTTGTATGTTTTCTGCAAATTAAACAATGTAATATAATAAGACCTTTAAGTTTAATACGATAAGAAAGTTTTTCACAAACTTTTATGTCTCAGAGGATAAGTGTGAGTCATTTGACTAATCAGAGGACTTGGCAACGGTATCAAGAGAACGGTTCGGTCAAAAAAAGATCAGATTCGAGAAGAAAACGATGTACAAAACCACGAGATGGCTGATTTTTGATGAGTCAGGCGTTGCGGAATCGTAAAGCGTTAAATGTGGACTTAAAGAAGAGCCTTGAAGAAGTAAGAGGAGCAAAAGTTAGCTGGAGGACGGTCAGAAAGTGGCTTATGGCTGCCAATATTAGCAGATACCATCCGGCCCAGGGCGCTAAATTACTTCGTGAGCACCGTGGTGCTCGATTTCAGTTTGCTGGAAAATCTGCTTCATGAACTCTGGCGGACTGTAATAAAGTATTGTTTTTCTGATGAAGTTAGAATCTCTTTGTATGAAGAGAACCTACGCCAGTAAGTGCTGCGAAGTCTGCGACAACGCTATGCGAAAATGTGTTTCAAAGAAATCACTCCATATGGCGGAGGCTCCTTTATGTTTTCGACAGCAATTATTTCTACGGAGCGTATGGAGTAGATTTTCATAGAAAATAGAACATTAAATGCGGGGTGCAAGTACACCTCGGGTAAGTGCCGTAAGCGCTCCCTTTAGTAGTTCAGTGAAGCTGTGAAGTCACCTAAAGGTTTTACCAGAGTAAGTCCGTCAGAAAAAAAAACACTACAGTACATAATGGAAGTCCTAATTTCACATGCACAGCTCGCATTGACTGCTCTTGAGGAAGGTTCTATTTCTATTAACCACGATGCTCGCCCTCACCGTTCTTGCGACGTGAAAGCGTATACGCAAAAAGTTGAGATCAGTCCTTTAAATTGGTCAGCCGGAAGTCGTGACCTCAAGCCAATTGAACATTTTTGTGATGTTGTAAAGGGTAAAATCAGGCAACTTGCTCCACAAAACATCAGGGAGATAAAAGTAATCGCAGAAGAGTTGGAACATATTCCTCAAAACGTTATTAAGAATATCGTGGAAGCATGCCAAGATGAATTCAAGCTTTGAATTTGGCAAGAGGTTATTAGGTATCCACTTTACTTAATAAAAAAAAACTTGTCTTTATTGCTGACTAAGTGACCACTTCTCATTGTTTGGACGTGTACATCAGTTTTATTCAATACATCAAAATGTATGACAAAATGGCTGGAATTCACTTCACGCATATTAACTTACACGATTATAAGTATACAGACTATACCAAACAATTAAATTCAATTTAATTTTTAACGTGTAACGGATACGTAAATTTCACATTTCAATTAAAATTTACATAGATTAAAAAAATACATTCAGCGATTTTACACTTTTTTCAGCGGTTAATTTGAGAAAAACATTTGACTCATTCATTTCGTCTGAGATTCTAGAAGTACCAATTTCTCAATTTTCAAAATTAAGAAACCCCCACAAAGTAGGTATAACTCTAATACAGTCCCTTTTTTGAAAACGTTCTAATCCATGTTTCCTCATTTATTAATTGGAATACCAAAAACTATTTTGTATGACTGCAACTTTAAGTGTTTATATAAGTTTCATATAAATTCAATTATGTCCTCCAACATAAGATATTAATATCCAAAAAACGATGAATTATAATTACCATTCTCATTATTATATTATTATCATTTCTTTTAAATAAAAAAGAGAACATAGGAGTTTGTTGTGATCATTTTACGCTGTCCCGTACTCAGGGTGTTTAACATATTTATGTACTCAAGAAATTTAAGTATATGGACTCATTTAAGCATTACTAAAATTAACTATAGAGAGGCTAATGTAAGCTAGTCTTATGTATTCTTCAAAAACATTATAAAATGTAGCATTACCAAATACTTTATCAGTCAGCTAACTCGCTAATAAATAAAACAATCCAACCCTCAGCTCCACCAAAGTGATTGCCGCACTCGTGTAAACACTAAAAATATTTCACACGAGCGAGAAGCACTTGCTCACATGCAAAACTATCTAATTTCGTACTCAAGGTGATCGTACATAATGTAATATCTGCATAATATTCAGATATTTTGGTCCGATACCGAGCTGTACATCCCGGGATTTACTGTGCACCCACAAAAATATAATAGCTATGTTTGATATTCAACAGCACATGCTCAACAGACAAAGGTACAATATGCGTCTACCGGTTATTAGAGCGAACATTTTCTGAGAAAGTTACTTGTATATAGCGCTTACAGACCTGGCCAAAATAATTTTTCGTATAATGTAAAATATATTTACCAACGTAAATTATAGTTCAAAAAAATTATATTATCCTTACGTTACTACAAACGCATCCGTTTATGCAATAACTTGTAGTCCGAATTCAGATAATTCCACGTTTAAAATGTCATAAACAGAGTGTACCATTAAAATCACATATTTTTTTTAATACCTTTCAGTTAGCGCTTGACGACAATCTCATCTGATGTCAAATGATGATGTGGTCTAAGGTGGTAGTCAGGCTACACCTATAGGGAGACTGGCTCTCGAGCGCTGCTGCTGGAACACACCAACAGGTACTTGGCGACAGATTTTCAACTGGAAAGTGATAGCTATAGGCAGGCGAACTTAGAAAAAGCCCTACCACCATGCTATGGTTTCATCCCGATGTTTTCCTTCACCACTAGCTCCAACTCATTTGTTAGGATTCGACCTTACGTACTTCGACGATGTGTCCGAATATGCTATCAACTAAGTCATAATCGCTTACCCAATAACCTTCTTATAATTGGTATGCAAGAGGACGAAGAGGGAAGATTTAAAATAATGACAAAGTTTACGATTAATTAAAAATACAATGTGATAATCGTGTAATTAAGTCTATACACGCATAAATGCAATATGATCTTGTATTTAGCATTATATTTTAATAGATTCAAACGTAAAAATTAACCGATTAATAGAAACTGAATCAGTATTAAATTCAGATAAATAACCAACCACATAAATAAACCACCTCCTAAATTTCAGGTACAATTTAATCCGTTGTGAATGTTCCAATGACCAATACACGATATAAATAAAAAACCACAAGTATTAATGTTCTAACGTATATCAAGCCGTGGAGTATGACGTATCGGAACATAGGTATTGGAAGTGTATTAACCAAATGACGCGAACATGACGCAAGCGGGTTACGTAACTCGTCTCTGTTGGTCGATTATAATCTCTATCGTAAAGAATCCCCGTTTTCAAGTGTCATTCGTTACAAGTTCAATATTCTAGAGTAATTCATCAGTATTGAACATATGATATCATTTTGCTTTAAACAATAAAATAAATAATACGACTCCATATTTTATCAGACAAGAATTTATTTATACAAAAACGATTAGATGAACATATTGCTATAAGTAAGTTCCTTATTATTCGATCTAAGTAAGAATTTTTCATCAGCAAGTATAAGTAAATCGTATATATATAGTTCTATTAATATTTTCATTTCTAGATACAGTAGAAATATTCACCGATGTTATAATAGATTTATAATATATTATTGGAATTGCTACATATTTTGTAATGGCAACACAGAGCCATGATTATGTTTATAATAGTGGCATACTATGATGGCCGTTTTGACACATTACAATAGTGACGTGAAATGTTGACAAAAATATAATCAAATACTACTTTGTTTTGGATTAAGCATTGGCGCGAGTTTGCCGGAAGTGGTTGTTTTGCTGGCCAATGATCTTATATACAATTGTATATAGGATATAAATATATAATTTCGAATTTTAAAATATATAAAGGCCGAGGATGTGTTGTAAATAAGTACACTAATAAGTATAATCCAGTAAGGATTCTGACAAACGACGGTGTTTTCTTGTTAGTAAAAACGTAAAAAAATTTACTCGCGAGGCAACATTATATAGTTTGGCAGATATGTGGCATATAATTATACGTATATAAAATTTAGAAATAAATGTACTAAATTAATTTTCAGTCCTAAAATTCGATTTAAAAAAATCGATAAATCGTGGGGCAAACTGCACATCACTATGGACTATAAAGAACAGCAGTTTGCCCTTTCAACCGTAGTTATTAATTTATACGAAACTTCCTGAGGGGGCAAATATCAATACGGATATCGTAGCTTGCTGTGACTATAAATTACTCTGCGGTATAACTTCTATACTTATTCTTTCTTTTCAAAATCAGTAAGATAATATACGTCCAAATAAGAATAATTTAACACATATTACAGAAATGAATGACCACGTATAAGCAAACTAGCAGGCCCGGCGGACGTTGTCCTGCCCTAATAATAAAAAATATGTACTAATGTGCATGAAATGCTTAAGGTAACTAATGTATTTTATTTGATAAGGATTAATACTGTATCTGTCTAAATAGCCATCCAATTACCTAATTGTATGTGACCATGTTTTTAGAAGATAGATGGGTATAGTAAGCTATCCTTAAAAGATAGATATATAGCCATCGCAGTTTTTTTATGCATTGTTTTATTGTTATGCAGCATTTTCGACGAAAGGTCCCAGGTTGCTTGGCTTTTTCCTATTCTTTCAACAATTATCATTATATTTCAACAAATTTACATTTTAAACAAACTTGACAAAGTATACCTACACCTTCCCGTGAATTATTCCATCTATTGGTGAAGACCGCATTACAATCCGTTCAGTAGTTTTTGAGTTAATCGCAAACATCCAGACAGACAGACAGACAGACAGACGCGGCGGACGGCTTTGTTTTATAATATGTAGTGATATCGAAATCACATAAGTCTTCTTTTAGCTTTATCATTATATTCATTCAGTTTCTTTGATAAAGTAAATATAGTAATAAAATAAAAAAATAAAAATAGTTATAAGGTTACAATCGTAAAAGTCAGATATCAAAACATGAGGAGTGTGCACAAAAGTTTGAAATAATAGTTTAAAAAATATTTTCTAGTACGCAAAAACACCACTACATATTTACACAAGTCTATACAGATGGCTATAAACCTGTTAGCTATTAAAATTTAAACAAAAACAGTTGCAATTTTAACGTTAGTAATATTCTAAAGTTTATTTCATTTCGTTGTGAATGTGTGGTGGAAGGAGATTACTTTTTTCTTCTCACATTTTTTAACTTTTCCATTTTTATTCTGTATTATTTAAATAAACAAAAATGTATTAACACACGTAACTGAGTCATTACTCAGTCGTATGTTGCCTAATAACCAGTAAAACCTAGCATTAGCATTGGCAGAATTTCAATTAAAGTTAACATATACCTAACCGAAATAAATCATCAGGTCTGAATATTAGAAAACTGAAAATCTTTCTTCCGCGTTTAATGGAACGTTGACGCACGTGAAACTTGCATGTACTGTCTTATCATGATTTATTTTAACACTTGAATTTTTTTCTATTTAAAAGAATAAAACCGACATCACATGCCTTCATAATGTAAACTCTGACAGTGGATGTATAATTTCGGCCTTTGGTAATTACCAATTTTATTAGTTTCTTGCTCTCCATGAAAAGTTTTCTGAATATTCGTTCGAAAACTTATTTCTAATGTGTCGAATACTTATTTCTAATGTCTCGACTATGTATAAACATAAAAACGTCATGCCTTGATATTATAAATATTAAAACGTCAATTTATTATCCATTTAAAATTGCATCGAGAAGAACATAGAACATTTATTACTTTCATTCGACAAACTTCAAAGCGGACGTATGCATGCCTTTGGACTAACTGGTGTATGGCACCGCCGATCAATAGGAATGTGTCTATGGACGCTTGCCAGCACTTTTCTTTTCAAATTAATTATTGTTTTACGCGTCTCTAAAGCATTCTATTATAACAACGTCCATGTCATGCGCCGGTAAGTGGGTCTCTTTCTCGTATCCACGGAAATTTACTGCCGTTTGATTTGCCCTCTTAATCTTTGACAAAACACAGCAAAGTTCTGCGTCAATCTTGTTTATGTCTTCTTAATCGTTTGTGTTATTATACACACAAACACAATCATGGCTGTGGAAGTCGCACAGACTAAACACAAAAATGGTTTCTCGTAATATATCGGAACATTACTTGCTTATACCGATTTTTTTTCGTATATAGTAAACTGTTTGTTTCTGTGAGTCTGGAACTTTAATAAGCAACAGGTTAAAAAACATTCCATAGAATAATAATTTTATGAAAATAAAAAAACAAGTAGCTCTTTTACAAAACCTATGAAACAATAGAATTCAAAATATCTTACACCAATATCGATTCATAAGAAATTTCAATAATAATAAATAACTAACTATGCCCGCGGCTGCTCGCGTGTCTTATTATTTATTGCAATAAATTGTAAAGTTACAACAAAATGAATATTGTATAAATATTCTCCTACTATATACTTATTTCATGAGGATCGGTGGAACAGTGCAGAAATTAATGTACTACAGCGGCATTTAATAGCGAATTACAGTAAAATAGCTACCATAAAAATTGAAAAAATGAATAAAACACTTATGGTATTCGTAGTAACTGCCATACCGAGCGAAGTTTATCAATATATATTTGTGTATTAAATAAACTTATTCACGAAATTAAAAACTGTCTTTTCTCCGATAGATAAGTTATTTTTCCTAATAAAAAGCGAACCTACTACATCCATTCATAGTTCCAAACACAAAGCCACACGTGAGTGATTTTGAAATCTATATTTGTTTCAATGACTAACTTTATAAGCTGAATACCTTGAACGGAACGAAACCTGATTTGTAGTAATGTAATAAAACTCGCAAATAAAATGTAAACAAAAAATATGAAATCATATTGATGCCCTCATAAATTTTTTTGACGTACGTTTGTTTCATAGTTATTTATTTCATGCGAAGTTAATGCTTCGTTATTCGGAACATGCGAATATTTTTTTTAATTCTTAGGAATAAATCATTTCGGGGTCATAGAGATATAGATATAGAGATGGTCATTACTACAACAACTAATATCGTAATATGTTATTCCTACGCAATTTAGAGCTAATTATTAAAAACGTTATTCTGCTATTAATTACTGTTATTAGTATTGACAACAGTCATTGACAATGACAATGACTGTTGTCAACCGCGACCGGTTATATCGCAAAGAGCGCTCAAGCAAGCACTATACACTACTTATTTTCACTTAGCTAACGATTAAATTGATAGTACGAACAACGAACATTAATTTCATTACTTATTCATTTACTAGCGGCCCGCTCCGGCTTCGCACGGGTATAAAATATATAGCCTACGTTATTCACTGAAAAAATGATTATAATCGATCCAGTAGTTATGATTTATTCATTACTGCCCGTGGCCCGCACACATTATTTTGATAAATCTCGTAGGGTTCAGCCTGCATTTGTTGCAATGTAAGCAGAAAAAATGTAATTATTTACGACATCACATTAGAAACTCCACTATTTAACTCTCTCTCTCCACTATTTAATGGATGTTATTATACATATAAACCTTTCTCTTCAATCACTCTATCTATTAAAAAAAACAGCATCAAAATCCGTTGCGTAATTTTAAAGATTTAAGCATACATAGGGATATAGTGACAGAGAAAGTAACTTTGTTTTATACTATGTAGTGATAAAAATTCCTAAAAATAGTATGATATACTCACATTACAAAATTACAAAAAAGAAATAATTCAACATTACAAAAATTATTAACATAAATGCAAATATATATATTAAAAAGGATGGATTTTATTTCAGTATTGTTAAAGTTAAATAGACAGTTATATGAAAACTAGTAACTGCAGTAGTTATAACAACTATGCTGCAGCCACTATCGTACAACGCTGACAACGATTTAAATAATAAATATGTCCCGTAAACAAGGAGACAAGGAGTTCTGTCTTACTTACTAAATGCAGTACAATACAAAACGGTGAATTACTCAACAGCAAAATAATTGACAACGCTTATAAAAATTATTGTTGTAAAATAACATAACAGTGTTATCCTAAAATGATATATAGTCGTTATTGCTATCTATAGTTATTAATATAATGGTAAAATGGAACTAAATTTTATTAAGTCAATTTTCATTATAGCTGCAGAATATCGTTTATATCGTGATCCTTAATACCACCGGGCTTAACTGTTTCTAAATTAATTATTGAAATGAATGATATCTGTAATTACTATCAGAAAAGTTTAAAAGCAAATTAATTGTAACTTTCTTTTGTACTTGCAACACCCTGGGGAATAGTATTTTTTTGTAGATAAGACGGTGCCTTATATCCTTTTCTGTACCTCTGGTAACTTTTATGTCAAATTTTATGATGATTGGTAGTGTCCTTAAGGCGCGAAAGAGTAACAAACAAACAAACTTACACTGGCATTTATAACATTGGTTAAGATTACGAGTATGATGCCAAATTATTCTGCAAATTTTTTCGAAATTTCTTTAAACGATTTATCAATATACTTTACGCATGAACTGCCCACAACCTTAATAAAAGTATGGCAAGTTATAAATGAACTTTTAAAAAAGCAATGTCAGCTTTTACTGTTATGGAATACAGTTAAACAACGTCATGTAAATAAATTTAAATAGCTACTTAAAATCTAGAATATTCGTTACGATATTTATCATACAGCAACTTTAAATATTTCAAGGTTCCTTTTTATCCTCGACTGGTGAAAATGACTCCTACTTATTTAAATGAACAAATAAAAGTGTCGAATTGAAACCATGATGTCGTACGCTTGGCTAAGCACAGCTGATTGGAGGTCACAATACGACACCACATTATAGAGGTTTCGACTTGTAGCATTTTTATAGGTACAGTCCTCGCAAATCATTTGGTCGCTATGTATATAGCCGAAGTTTGGGCTTGCGCATAATACCGTTAAGAATTTTAATGCAAAACATAGTGGAAAAATATTATAGGTATCTATAATTGTCATTTATTTATGCTTAAATTGTCTCGATGTTATTTATAAATGTAACATAATACGCATTTACTATACCTAAATTTGTGTGCTGTGCATCTATATTCAGAGCGTTCAAAAAGTTTGGCGCGGACTTTAAGTGTTTGATTCGTAAAACTTCAGATTATATTCTTATATTACCTATTTTTATATTAGAACAGTGACATAAATATAATTTTTTTGTTATACGCCTAAAAATGTATTTATGATAAAAATTATTACGACAAAAAATGTACCAATTTCCTATAATATTTTTCAAATCATCTTACCTACTTATTGTTGTATGTATACAATTGATTAATTTAAAATTATCGAGTTGTACAGGTCCTAGCAACAAACATTGATACTTTCCAGATAATAATGTATTTAAATATTAAAGTAAATTCTGATTACTTCGAATTATCAATAAAAGTTCACTTTTTAAATAAATGGGACATGAATAGTAGTGAACAATGGTTACTTTCAAGTTGTAAAGATTTTCGACTTATGGAGGTTCGTCTTAAAAAGTTTTATTGTGATAATTTAATTAACATATTTATATAGTTAGCACATTTTACTGCTACCCAATGGAATTCGTTTTTATTGACTTCAAAATATACGGACAAAATTAATTAACAAATGGCTGTACAGTATAAATTAAAGATCAAGGTATAATTTTGTTATTTAATAAAATTTGATAGAAATAAAAAAAGCGATATTTATAAATATTGATAAATTTAAACCAATTTCCCAGCGTTAATCTATAAAAATAAATTCATACTATGAAATACTCTTCAAAGTCCGCAATTATGTTGTAACTACGTTCCTCAAAAATATCATTTTCGATCTGTTGAGAACCTAACTGTCATAACAGCATCATTAACGAGATCAACACTTCAGTCAAAATGATTTATAGCAAGCTTCAATTGACGACGAGTCTGTTGTATGCACGATAACACGAAAATAAGCACCTCAAGGCAGACACCACCGGAGATTTGGACATCAATTTTCAAGATTTACCCACCTCACATATGAAAATAAACTCAAAATTTTTATGTGGTAAGTCTTAAAATCGAACATGTAACAGCAAATATAGTAGGCGAACGATGTGCGTGGGCCACTTGGCTCTCCGCCAGAAATCACCTGCTGACCCTTGTGTGCAGATAAACGTAAAACATTATTTACAGCTATTGTATCTAACGCACTTATTGTTGCACGAGATGCCATTACTATACAAGCATTAAGTCGGATAAGAACATAAATAAACCCAATGTAAAGTAACGACGCTAGTTTCATTTATATATATATATATCAAAATTAACCAATGATTATGTAAATACTAGTATAAAGGAAATATTTACTTCATTATTTTTAATTATAGATTAGATGTAATCAAATGTATTTCATGAAAATAAATTATCATATTATATATCATAATGTAATATTGAAAAATACACAAAAGCTGAAACTACTGCTGCCCCCGTTTAAACGCTTTTGGGTGTAATATTACAGACGTGTGATATACTGACGTCTTACATACTGACATATTACAAATGAAGTCAAGTATTTAATAAGGTTGTCGACTTACTTGAATAGATTTCAACAACTTCAACCGAATGAAGGGCCCTCGAGTGATGACCCAACGCTGGAAGGTACAGTGTGGACAGATCCACCACAAGGTGAACCTAGGGGACCCAGTAATAGTTCTCGTAACCTAAATGAGCAGGGCAAAGCCTTTATAGCAGTCTCTAGGAGTAGCTTGAGTTTGCGTGATGGTAAGGCTTTTACTAAGTCCATCCTCAAATTGAAAATCTGTCTCCAAACACCTGTTGGTGTGTTCCGGCCGCGGCACTTGAGAGCCAGTCTCTCCCTAGGCTTAGCGTGACTACCATCTTAGACCACATCATCATTTAACATAAGATGAGATTCTTCAAATACTAACTTATAACGTATAAAAAAAAGCGTAGATCCGTCGTGGCAGTAATAGGGGTGGCCAATTGAATGGGGGATATATAATGAACTGCTAAGAAGACATAATTGAAGAAAATCTTTTAAATATTTCATTCTTTCTAAAATAAACATGGAGCTATTTTTCTTTTGATATGTCCATCTAAAACTTATGTAGGAGTATCAGACGACAAGTAAATATATATTTGTGACGAACAATTATACGACAGTGATATAGTTTAAAGTGTTGTATTATTTCTATACCAGGTTAATCTCGAATAATGTTTTTTAGGAAAACTCCTTACCGCTCTTCACGAAAATTAATAGTGTTCGTGACATATGTCTAATGTGCACATACATTGTGTCTAGAGGAAGTAAAATATGTACGCCAGCATCATTTGATGCGAACTGGACCAAATCGTGCCAAACTAACGTTGACATCTCTGGTAGGTTAGTGTTGCCAAAATTCTATGTACTACAGACCAAAAACCATTAACGAAACACGGAAACGATTAGTTACCTGTACATGAGCTTTATAAACAACAATGTACCGTAATTATTAATTCAGATAACTTGTCGACACATATGTGTTAAAAACAGCATCATCAATCAGAATAACCTCGACCATAAACTGAGTGTACATATGTATCGAACTGTCATAAATGGAACTGTATTAGACGTATTACATTATATCTGATACAGCCATCTTTATCGCTAAGTCCACGAAACCAATATATTATAAATATAGATAACGGTATATTTGCAGATACATGAACAATACAACCATTTAAGTGACAATAGTCTATTCCCTAGCTGTCGGCCGACTTTTAAGACATCCATTCAATAGTAAATAGTTAATAATAGAGCAATAAATAATCAATAGAAGATAGTTAATAGTAGTTAGTCAAAGAAGATAGTCAATAGACTGTAGTCAATAATAGCTACTCAATTGCAGAAAGACTATGGCAATAATACAAGTACCTGTGCAAAAACATGGTTTAAATTGTCATTTAACAAGTTTTATATTACTTTTAGTATCATCTGTATATATACATAAATAAATTACTGTTCGTTTGTCTCACTAAAACTCGAGAATGGCTGGACTGATTTAGCTAATTTTGATCTCGAAATATTTGTGGAAGTTCAGGGAAGGATAAACAATGAGAAACATTAATAATAAGTAAAAGAAAATACTATAAAAGACGATTTAATTTTCAAATACAAAATGTTCCTAGCTATGAAATATTCCATGACTTTTGTTATTTTAGGTATAAAAAATTGTCATTCGTTTGTCAAATATTGATACGTGCATTCAGAAATATGTCTGTTTCATAGTTGTAGTATGAAGTCTGATCTCTTTGCTTTGTTTCGTCGGAATACAAACTAGTTTTGTTTCAAAAATAAAAATACTACATCAGAAAGCTTTAAATTGATTAAGCGCATAGCTGTGTTGCATTTACAATGTAATAAATAAAAATGTTGTATTAAGTTTTAACCACATTTTACACAAATATATGTAAGTGATACGAAGTTCACCGGCTCATCTAGTACGAAATAAATGAGGAAGGATTTTATGTTAATCGACCTACCTGTAGATAACTTGCTACGATATAGAGTTCCGTAGAATTTATATAGCGTACCTGTAAGGTACAACTTTAATTGTATTTTTAGTATATACATTTTATAAGTTATTTTGTAAACACATTACTCATTCTAATATATATATACAATTTATTGGATAAACCATAAACTAAGAATTTCATTTTAATTTATGACTCTCGATTTTCATGAATTATTTAAATAATAAAATGTATGTAAAAAGAGTATCAATAAAATAATTTAATACCTTATGACAATATTAATTTAATATGTTTTTATACAAGACGGAAACATAAATAATCGCAATAATAGTATACTTCTCAGAAGTACTCATGTGGAAATGGTAGCATTTCATTGCTACGCTGTAGCGGATCGTAGCTAACTACGAACCAATTGTTATCCGTCAAAAATAACTTGTCATTGTTTAACTGATCATTTAAAACTGAAATCAAATTTGATTGACTTGCTTTAAAATGTTGGAGCAATTGACGTTGAATGAGAGACACGTACACCACAAAGGGACCATACCATTAATAAAACAGATTATTACGGCCTTCAAATAACCAAAATATTTCCACGAGTGACGGTAACAAACATTTCACTTTCTAGACATATTTTCAATAACATTTTCTGATAATACATTAAATAAAAAAAAATCAATTGACACAAGTACGCACGTAGTACGTGGTAAGCACATTACTTTATTTCTTTATTTTGTTGTTTATTATTTTTAGAGCAAGTTTTGTACGAAAGAAAAGTGATAAGTGTAGGTCAAAAAATCTCCATATAAAAAGTGAGTGAGTGAGTGAAACAAAAGACAGTAGCGACATCTTCAAGAATATTGACTGAATCAACAAATTTATGTTCAGTAGTGATTTTAATTCATTAAGTGGTCCTACTGTAAAGCGAAAATTTAGTCTCAATTTCTTCGCAATACACTCGTGTGAAGCCGGGGCGGGAAGCTAGTAGTCTATAATTGTACCACAGCTGGACATAGCCGTCTTCCTAAGCAAATGTATGCTTAGAATTCTACAGTACCATATATTTTCCAGTATATTTGGTACTAGAAGAACATTTACAGTGTCTTTAGTTTCTCGTGCCGCGTACTTTTTGTTCACCGTAAGCCAATGAAATTCTAAAGGAACACCCAGAAATTTGTTGGTGCAATGGCTTAAACTTGCAGACATCCGCAGTTAACAGCATGTTAAGGTGGCTCCCCACGGTACGCAATATTGCGGATTAATGTGAACAAGACACTATGGGGAGACGCTCAATGAGACGATGTCGACGACGACGAATTTTCGCCGAATTACAAAAACTCCATGTACACTTCTTAACAATGAAAAGTAGTCAATAATAAAGACAAGTTTTTTTAGTTTTTTCAACTAAAAAGCAGGTTGCACTGATTTTACCCGTCTCTTTAGAATATTGCAAACATGCTCAATTGGATTGAGGTCAGGACTTCGAGCTGGCCAATCTAAACGACGGATCCCAACTTCTGGCATGTACGCGTCCACGTCGCTTGAACAGTGTAATCCATAAAAATTGAATTTTCCTTAAGAGCAGTCAATGCAGGCTGTGCGTGTAGAAATAGGACTTCTGTTATATACCGAAGTTCATTTAATGTTCCATTTTCTATGAAAACTAAATCCGTACGCTCCGTCGAATTAATTGTTGCCCAAAACATATCGGAACCTTCGCCATATGGAGTTATTTCTTTAAAACAGACTTACGTAGTGTTCCGGTGGTCGTCGCAACACTCACCGGCGTAGGTTCTCTCGACACAAAAAATTCTAGCTTAATCAGAAAACAATACTTTGTTCCAGTCCTCCAGAGTCCATGAAGCACAGTTTTGAGCAAACTGAAGACGAGGAATACGGTACACACGTAATAATTTAGAGGCCTGTACCAGGCGGTGACTGCTGATATTGGCAGCCCAAAGACTCTTCCTGACCGCCCACAAGCTAATTTCTATTCCTCTTACTTCTTCAAGGCTATTCTTTAAGTCCACACTTGACGCCTTACGATTCTGCAACACCTGATGCACCAAAAAGCGTTCATCGCATGGTTTTGTGGATAGTTTTCTTCCCAAACCGGGTCTTCTTTTGACTGAACCTGTATCTTAATACCGTTGCCAAGTCTTCTGGACAATTAAACGACTCACATAACCGCTGAGACACATAAGTTTGCGAACGACTTTTTCAAGTAGGGCTATAATTTTACCTGCTCTTATCGCTTTATCAGTTATATCACAAAGTAGTATTTAATGTAAACAGGAAGATTCAGTTGTATAATTTGCAGAAAATATCAAAAAAGTTTTAAAATTGTAATAACCAGAAAAAAAAACAATTTCAGCAATTCGCACCAATTAGAAAAGCAATTTTACAATAATCATTAATTTGGTTTCGTTAATTTAATTTTTTTCATTTGGAACGTAAGTAATCATGCTAGGATGCTTCAAATAACAGGCAAATACATCGTCGTTTAATATTCATTGAAGTAGAGAAAAAATTTAAACTGCCCGTTTTTTTGTTTTTGCAAAATCGGTTCTATAATTCCTTCAATAACAACCATATATTTGGGGATCTAAACGCTTTGTAAATAATTTACTTGAGTTCTCTATGAATACCTATGACTTTTATAGAATATAGGGCTTATTAACAGCAGTACAATAATAACTATGCCATCATACAAAATTACCGTATCCCATTAACATACATACTTATCACATCGACATATACACTATACAAACTATATAATCATTTCTTTTGTATACTTACAGCTTTTAATATTTGACCACAATCTCACCTGATTTTAAAAAACGTTGTGCTCTAATATGGGTAAACACGCTAAACCTAAACTGGCTCTCAAGTATCACTTATGGAAGAACATATATGATTTTCAACTTCAGGTTGGTAATTAGTCAAGTGAACCTACGTCGACTGACGCCGTATCAGAATAAGCTAACCACCATCATCGTATCAAAATAAATACGCAATATCACGTAGTAGACATTTTATAAATGTAGTCAGAAATTAAATATCAGTTTAAATTCCAAGTAAGATGTAATTGTATTATTGTGGAATACATTGACTAGCGAGACAAAGGCAATCCCAGTTTAGGTGACGAGGAACGGCCATATTTATTTGTGTAAAATGTTCTGAGAAATAAATTATAATTCCTATTTAATGACATATTATAGTTGTTATTACTGTATAACACAACAAACGTTGTACCTGTAGCGGTACGTTACCTTTCTTTTAACAATTTGGATTGAAAAATTAGATTCGAATCACTCTTCCATACACACAGTGGGACTCATACCATCGAAAAGAATCGGTACAATTCGTGACTTTCCGTGCTTGTCTATTATGCGTAAAATAACGCAGCGTGGGAAACCATCTTTATATTCAATCAAACACTAATCAATACTCTGATTATAAACAATAAATGTCAACGTTATCAGTACCCGTTCCGGATAATACCTTATTTTCCACATCGAAAAAGAAATCCTATTGAATTTTCACCTCTATGTCACGGACATTTTGGTTGTGACATGAGAAGTCGTATGCTGTTGCAATATGCTTATTTTGTTAAAACTACGGTTAGCTGGCAACCGGCCCGCTGCCCACAACGAAACTTATAAAAGAGGGCAGCTATCTGCTCCCGCGCCCGGCGCGCCACACTCCCGACGCTGTCCTCATGGGGCGCGCTTACCTGACACGATAGCATATAGAAAACAAAAAAAAATATTTTATGTATACTGATAAGCGAGTTACGGGACCAAGTGATTAAAGTGATACGGTAAGTTTATTTCTAATGACAGTGTTACCAATCGAGGATTGTGATTAGTGGAAAGTGACTGTTCAGTGTTGCCACATTATCGGTTGTGTGATCACGGATTTCGAGGAGTACCTAGCGGACATTTTAGTGCTTATAATTAAAACGCTCTATGGAGAAAATAAATCATCTAAAATGATAACTGCATTCCAATTAGCGAAAGGAACTCGAGTGACATAAGCCAGTGTTACCAGGAGTAAAAGATTATTATCACGGCAGAATTTAATTACTTATTCGTTTTATACTATATATATAGATACTCCAATGTGAACTTAATTTTCGTGTCAATTTTAATAATAAAATGAAGAACTTCTTCAAAGTGTTATGAAACAGAACTAATTTACTCCTAAAGAACAATGGCTTGTGGTCGATTTTCAAGATATATTTCATATTAAAGCTAAAATTACCTCGATCAATTAATAGTAGCGCCATCTACCCAACAATGCTAAATTAAGCTTTGTAAAAAAAAACTTCTCTTGATTAACGAAAGACAGCAAGCATACGTGAATTTACATGCATATTTGCGCAGTTAAATTTCATGAAAAAAAAAACATTACATTTAATATATTTTGTCATACGCAAATGTAACCAGGAAACAAACAAGTATTAATAATTAAACCTGTTGCCACATCGTGCTCGTAAATCATAATTTTAATTGCCAAATACTTAATTACACTAACTATCGCGACATATGTTTAGTCGTTTAACAGATCCGTAAGACTTAATTTATGTTAACACCCACGACGATAAAAGACAAATTATTTTACTCAATTCTCGGAATATCTTATATCCCCATAAAATTAATAAATAGGTTCCTTCCTTCACTAATAAAACTATACAAAATGAGTAGTCATCTTATATATTGAAACGAGATAGTAATGTTTACTCTATGCAGTTACTGCCAGCTGTAAAAATACTCTTCATTTCAGATTATAAAACCACGTATAAGCGAACAAAGCACCCAATATTCTATGACGTCAATACACTCCGTTACTAACACGTTATATACAGTTATAACATAATGTTACATACATCAGTTTCAGTCTTAATCATATTTTAGGATTTTCTCAGATATTTAGAGTTAACGTACTTTTGTCTAATTTTATATGTTAATTAAATACTGTAACCGAGCTCATTTATGTGAAAATAATTTATTCCTCGTAGGTAATTTTTTATTTTTAAATTGTAGTATTGTTATTTTTTGTTCTTATTTTATTATTGCATACTATACCTAGAAAATGTTACGTAGCCTGGATAAAATTTCGAAAGTGAATCTATCTGCTAATATAATTTTCGCCAACATTGTACCTAAATTTGTACCTAATACATGTATAGCTTATATATCTCCTTCAAATAGTACATTATATGGTATGTTTTTTTTCAGTCAGAATCCCATTACTATACATTTCATAATGCGATAATTTACCGGAAAAGTAAAAAATCATTATTTTCTTATTTCAAATATAAGGAAACCAAATTATCGACTACAAATAAAACCTGACAATCAATTGATGAGTAAAACCCATCTCAATGTGTGTTTTGAATCGGTCCGTTTATGACGTAAAATTATTATAAGTCAACAAGATTCGTATTGGCAATACAGTTCGCAATTAGTTATATAATTAACCTATGCAATGAATATTAGCATCAACTGCGATATGTCAACCTTCCTTAGCTTGTCGAACATGTTCGTACTAAATCCCTGGGTGTCCCGCCAACGTCGGCCACTCAGTTATGCCAAAAGAGAATATTACGACACACCGTACGTACGATAATTCTATTTCGATTATTACCTTCGCCCATTTATTTGTAGATGACGGATAGCCTTACGAATATCTCACCGTAAGTACGCATATTATTACTATCAAAATAATATATTCATGCCTAAGTTTCCTACACATTATCTAGGAATTTTAAAAGCTTTTTACAGTATGCTCACTAAATACGGCCAGTAGCAGTCAACCTCATAGCATACTTAATTTGTTTTATTTTACGAAGACCACCTTACCATGATAGTTAAGCTTCTATTATTCCAAGTATACAATAAATAAACAACGGCCAATGGTGAATGTGCCAAAATAATGCCCTTAAATCTACAACAATGTAATTTTTCATAGATGTTATTTCATATATAAGACGCTAATTGTAATTAGTTTTATATATTCATATAAATATCATTGACGTGTCTTTTGTTTAGCTGAGTCGATTTTGATGAGACTTTTAATAGCAGTTAGACTATTTTTTAGAGTATTGTTAAAGGTACTCATCGTTACGCTTTATATAGGAGCTAAGTAGCAATGATACAAGTTTAACAGAGGTAACTTATAATCAATAAATGGATGATGGTTATTATGGTGAAAATCATAAAATTACAATAAAAAACAATTAGTCATGATTAACCCATTTTCATAAGACTGAAGTCTTGGCAAAAACTAGTAAAAAAATTATTTCATATAATACTAGGAATTTTCTCCTATATAATATCTCTATATATAAAATTGTATGTATGTACATGTGTTCAATATTTTTTCAACCCCAAAACGGTTTGACCGATTTCAATGATTTTTTGGACTTATGGTGCCCCCTGTTTCCTTCTCAGCTATAGTTAGACCTCGTAGGGGTCGCTGTTTTACAGATCTAGAGTAATTATACACCATTTTTTTTATTGAATTGCTCACGTAAGAAAAATATTACCCCATTTTTCTGTTTTCCCAAACCCGTTAATAATTTTTAATTGAATATATTTTATATTAATGACTTATTAGGTATGTGGTAAGACGACGTCTAGGCTATCAGCTCCGCTAATGCAAATATAAAATTTCATGTGTTACAAAATTCTAATTCGTAATTTAAACTTTTAAAACGATAGAGGTCTTGTTCGAATTTCGAACTAAATCATGTACCTATAACTAAACATTTCTTGAAAATACGATAAACATAATTACAGTAAACACATAACTCTGTACATGAATCAACAAGCCCAATCAATGTTACATTTGTCTTTCGACGTTTGCCAATCACAACAAATGTTAGAACCACAGAACACCCACCCAGCATTCATGAGCTCAGCAATAGATAAGACATAAAAACCACAGAGAAACTTTACGGATTTTTTTTTTCGATTTTTATTCACCTCAAGGTATGCGATACTAGAATCAATTACGTAGTGACAATGACAGTTTTAGAAAACGAACAATTGTCTATAGGAAGTATTATTCATAATATTCACCATAGAATAATGTATTATAAATATAGATAATTAGGTCTTCATTACAAAAAAAAAAGTAGACAAAAGTGTCGTCACAGAATGATAAGCATGACAATTAATTTTAAATTTTGAACGCCAATATTAGTTACCGTAATTTTTATTAAATTGCGTACTGCAACTTAAAACATGCGTTTTATCATCATCCCGAACAGGTGCACTCTCGAAGTAGGTCGGTTGAATTTATTTTGTTTTAATGTACATACAACTGGCACGGGTTCATAAGAAGCGGATTCCAATCGTATTATCTTTGCAGATAATGCATAATCTTATTAGTTCATCTGCCTTTTAGTAAAACTAGTGTTTGCCCAGATGTCAAAATTCGGTTCATAGTCATTATTGAAAATTGTTATAAAATAAACGAATGAAATGTATGTATGAATTCTATAAAAAAGTAATTTCCAGATGTAACTATTAAAAAATAGAGACACGCAGAGAAAATATTTTAAACTAGCTTTTCCCCCTGACTTTACTCGCGTTAATGTATTTAGTGCGACGAAATAAATACTTTAATATTTGTAGTTAAATAAATACATGTACAATAATTTGCAATGTCTATTATTCGTCCAGATTAATCTCTAAAATCGCCGAACTGAATTAAATAAGACTTTTACAGATAAATAGAGGTAATTTCATAATATTGTTTAGTCTACACATTATTACGCTTTTCTAAAGTGTTATGATAAAATTGAACAGAAATAAATAAAAATCAATAACATGTTTAATTAACATGATTCAGTATCGTAATGGTCATAAGTAAGAGCAAAATTATAATAAAAAAGGTATTACAATTAATGTATAGTAAATAAAATAAAAAAAATCAATTAAAGAAACACTATCTTCCTATGAAACTATGAAGCCATTTTCAAAAGAATAAAGTTGCAGGCACCAGCTGGTTTTTAAATAAACTTCGCCTGGATTAATTTTCTTCTCAAAATATCCACCACACGCTGATACATATAGAATATTACTACCGATTAAGATCGAAATTTAGTCTCATTTTACATGCATTTATTTCTGACATTGAGTCAATATAATATTTAAAAAATTTTGCTTGCCAATATTTAGTAACAACTGTAGAGTTAACAAAAAAAAATTGACTTTATTTATTCATTAAAGTCATTGAAGTTAAATACACATATACAGCTTTATTTTGTTACAGGCAATTTCAAATCTGTGATATTATCTAAAACATTCGTTCAAATTATATGCAGTAAAATTCAATTTTGATCTTTATTAAAATTCCAACGTAATCTGAATATTTCATTGGACTATAACTATTCATATCGTATTGATGAAAATAGCGTCGCAATTTATCAGTTATATTTTAATAATATGTAAGTGATTACATATATCCTCAGAGAATTTATTGCAGGCATTTTTAAAACGTATAATACCGCAAAACATTATTTTGATGTATCGCGTAAGGTTTAGCCAGCGTCATCAATGTAAGCAACTGAAAATTCTTACTTATTTATTAGGATACCTCGACTTTTCTCTACTATATATAAACATAACATACATATGTTATATACTTAAACGTCCTAAAAGAAATACTCTAAACGATAGTGAAAAGCGTATCAAAATCCGTTAAGTAAAAGTAACTTGGAAAATCTAAGGGAACACACATATAGATAGAAAAAGCGATTTTTTTTAAATATTTATAGATATAGATATTTTAGATACATAATAAAAATCTTGTCAAATCGAACAACCATAAACGATTTTTTATTATTCATTACAATTAAAGATATTATTGCAATTATTTATCACACAATTACTCATAAAAAAACTATCACTTCTTGTCTCGTCTTGTTCGTGGTTCTTGTCGTCGATATCAATTGCCAACCCGTCAGGGGTCTCATGAATAAAATGTTAATATCTCAAAACCCGTTAACTGTAACTTAAAAATAAGTACATCCCCATCCCACCCACTCTTTAGGAAACCCCACGTCAGAAAGAACTGTTTTACCTCATGAAAATAAAAAATTAAATACATGTATCGATTCTACATTTATGAGAATAATAGTCGATAACCGAATAAATTATCTTCGATAACGCATTGCCTCATCCCTACTATGAGCAGTCAGTGTTGCTATGGCGTTATATCATAAAGATAACTCTACCTTGAATTGCATACAATGTAACAACATTTAACAGCATCCTTTTGAATAATAATATTTTCTGTAATTTCACATATTTGGATTGACGAATAGATCGAGTAGCAGCTAAATTTGTATTACACATAGCGCCAACAAAAACATGTTTATCGTATGTTAAATTTGCGCCAATAATTTTGATATTCTCAAAATAAATCACAGAAATTTTAAAGACATCGTTTCTAGAAACAAAGAATCACTCAAACCTTGAAATATACAAAATTTTGTAAACATATTCACGTTATTTAATGGTAGTCATACTATCGAGGCGAGAGATCGTTGGTTCGATCCCCACACAGGACTGAATTATGTGTGAAGAATAATTATCAGTTGTGTCTTGAAAATAAAAGTTTTATGGTAAATTAACAGATACATAAAATATTATGGTCAGACAACAATTAACAAATATTAATACACGTAAACAAACATTATTACTTCTTACAACGAAACAATTATTTTAGTTGTAGCCCGGTAATATTTTCAAGATCGTTGCACAAAAGCCAAGTCGATAAAAGACAAACTTTACGAATATCAACTACTAAATAATGTTTATGCGTAGAAATGTATAAGATCATGAAATAAAAAGACTTTGTAGTTAACAAAATTACACACTAAAAACACTATAATCAATTTTACAATAAATTTCTTGAACATATAGCTGACTTAAGTTTAATATTAAAAAAAAAAACTATATATAAAAAGGTTAAAATAAAATTGTTCAATACCATTTCATCTTGTTTTACACTCAAAATGCTTTTTTTAGTTGCTATTGATAAGCTTTAGTGTCGTCAAAAACAGATTTTGGAAATAGTTTTTTTTTCTATACCGTCGACGAATTGAACCCTTTATTTATAAATCTTTATTCATCATACTTCACGCTGCTTACCTCAATAAAGTACAGTATATGTACAATAATCAATACAGATTTTATTATAAAAAAAAATGAAATACTAATATTATAACTACACATTAAAACGTTCTACCCCCTATTATGATCGATCTTCAACTACTGATCAACAACTAGTTTCCAGAATAGTAAATTCCAATATCGTTTGACTGTTCACCATAAAGGTTATAAACACATCTAAGTTTTTCTATAGAAAAGGTTTTTATCCTATTTGTTCAAGCGTTTTATTTGTTGTTCCCACGGGATGACATATTAGGTTACCATGGTAACAAGTTGATTAGAAAAAATATGAATTGTGAACTGAAATAATAGAAATAGCTTCTGTAACATTTTCGAGTATTTTTATTTGAATTACAAAAAGTATCGCCGATAGATGGGTTTAGAGTCGTACATTTGGTCTATCAAGATGGATCATATATCGTCAGGCGAATAAAATGGATACTTTTTTGTCTTCTGTGGAACTCGAACGGAGGATTGTTGTCGAAAACGTATTCCCATTTAAGAGCACTGGTGTAAAAGCACCAGTAGGAGATTGCAGACAATTTCCAGAACGGGCAATCGGTATATGAAGTAGAGACAAACTGAGGAGCGCACGGAAGCGGTCATCAGAAAAATTGTCTATAGTGACGTATATACGTGAAATGAACATTGAAAATGTATTATTTGTAAAAAAAAAATTGTTACGACGTTTGAAGGTAAACTAGGATTATATATAAAGTAATTTGGACTTCATATAACTTATAAAAACTTGTAATCATTTCTTTAATTGTTACGTATTTGAGACAGTAATATTTGTGTATATTATAGGTACTTTTGAAAATTGTGTTCCGTACTAACTAAATATTGTACATATATTTGTTTATGTTATATGCATGGAGGCACTCCTGAATTTCCAGTTAGATTTAAGTTCAAGAATAAAAAAGGCTTATACAAATTATAAAAAAACCGTTCTAAAGAAAGATTAGCAGTAAATGGTTATACTGATGCGCGTTTCGATTCTTTGGAATAGTTATGGTTAGAATTTTTAACAGGTCTCAAGGAAATTATGCGTAATTCCAGTCCACGGGAGTTAACAGATATAAGTTATTTGAAAGATGATTCATACGGTACAGCTGACGAAGTATATATTGATTATAAGTGTGAATTAACACAGGTTTTGGAGAAATTCAGCAGTGATTACCAAACAGAGGCGGTCTTCTCAAGTTTAATTACATAAAATAAATATCCCAACATTTTCGGGTAAATAATCTTAGTGGTCTACGTTTCGGGACTTATTCCTATAACTAGTACATACATATGATAGTCTGGACAATGTTCAGAAACTACATTACCTAAAGGGTTATTTAATTCTTATTATTATTAACCTGAGCAATTACTTAGATACATACCAATTGTACATACTAATTATAATAGATGTTGGAATATATTGGAGGAACGTTATAATAATAAGCAATAGGGTGTGTCATCACATTTTGCAATGGTTTTTCAGTCAAAAGAAAATTGTAAATGAGTCTTCTAGTATTTTAAAAGAGTTAATAGATACCACAAATGATTGTTTACATGCTCTAGGAAATCATGATGTAGGCACAAAGGTCTCGGATGATATAATCATATACATATTAATGTTGAAACTAGACCCAGAGTCCAGGAGACAATGGGAATTTCATATTAATCAAGGTAGGTCATTAGGTGAACTTCCTGCATATAAACAGTTCCAGGAGTTCATAACAAATCGTTATCGGGCCACTGAATTCCTGGAATCTAGATCCACTGCTAAATGACGTCAGACTCATCGGGATCCTGTAAAAAGAACGTTACATGTCACAGAGATGCAACACGAGTTTTGCTTGGTTTTGTTTTTGCGTGGTTGGTTGGTAGAGTAATAAAGCTTCATCCGGGTTTATCTATATATATATAAGCGGAATACCACTGACTGACTCATCACGATTTCTCCAAAACTGTATGTTCGATTGACTTGAAATTAACCATAGTTATTCCTTTTGCAACGTAGACGCTCACTAAGAACGGATTTGATTTAAAACCTATCCTAAATACATTTTTCAGCTAAAATTACATATTCTCCTAGATACGGACGGCCCCTGACATTAAGCAACCGTTGTTATAGTAACCAATAATATTATATCCGTTGCCATGGTAACAAGTTTATTTTTAGGGCTATGCGAATAATGCTTGAACCGATTCGAATCGAATAACAATGTTCTATCAGAGTTTTGAAAAAAAAATCTACGGTGTTCTATTCGAGTTTCGAAAAAAAATTCGAATTATTCGATTTTATTTAAAATATGGAAGAATTGTTAAACAAATAGTTATAGGAAAAGATACAAGAATTTACACTATTTAAAAATGTTTATTAAAGTCGAAAGAAAAAATATTTACAAATCAAGATTTAAATGTTCTTGAAAGAAAACTTAAATTTACAAAGTAATTCAATTTTACAATAATAAATTCATATTAGTGAAAATATCTATTAAAAATGTATTTTCTCAGTTAAATCTAAACAATTTTATAGCAGTTCAATTTTAATAAAATTTGGATAGAAATAGCCGAATTATTTTATTTCAAAGAAGTTTAAATATTTTGGTATAATTTCATATTTTAACGGGTTTCTAGAATTTTGCGCTTTTAATTTTTAAAACATGCATTAAAAAAATCAGTTTTAAATTTTGGCACTCAAAATTCGTTAACAATTAATAAGGTTGTACGTATTCCATTTACTACATTTAAATGTTTTGTACGTCCACTTACAAATTAAGAAATCGATTATAGATTGTAAAAAAATTATCAGTGCTTTTGGAAAAAAGTTTTCCCCATCTTCAATTTTTTTGATAAGTCAATTTGTAAGGGGCGGAAAATGGGAGATAAAGAAAATTGAGGGATCGAGAATTTTGGAATAGTTCATTTGAATTTATATCTTTTGCCCACGTTTGCCCATCTTTTACTTTTTGAAAAGTCAAATTGTAAGGGGTAAAAATTGGGGGGACAAGAAAAAGAAAGGTCGAGAATTTTGAAATTATGCAATTCAATCAACTTTATTTACCTACGTTTGCAAATCTTTTACTTTTTTGAAAAGTCAATGTCTAAGGGGTAAAAATTGAGGCGCTGAAAATTTTGAAATGATGCATTTGAATCTACTTCTTTTGCCCACGTTTACCCATCTTTAACTTTTTTGAAAAGTCAATTTCTAAGGGGAAAAATTAGACGGAATAGAAAAAGTGAAGGGTCGAGAATTCATCATTTTTTTTCGATTGCCCACCCTTAGTTGCAGAAATATTTTAATTAGAATATGACGGTATACACTCTAGCAATAATCAATAGTACTGTGCGTACCTCACGATTGGTTTTTAAAAATGAAGACTTAATAAGGTTTATTTCCATACAGAAGATCATCCTTTCAATTGCCAATTATTTTTCTTTGATTGCGCACTATTACTTACAGAGATATTTAAAGAAGAATATGACGTTTTATACTCTAGCAGTAATCGAAAATGTTTTGCCTACCACACGATTAATTGTGGAAAACTAGGACTTAATAAGGCTCATTCCTATATAGACGGACATCCTTTCGATTGCCCATCATTTTTTTTCGATTGCTCGCCCATGCATCATTAATAGATACATAATTTCAAAATACTCGATTCCTCAAACTTTCTTTCCCCACTATTTTCACCCTTTAGAAATTGACTTTTCTAAAAAGTAAAAGATAGGCAAACGTTGGCAAACGATATTATTTTAAATGCATGATTTGAAAATTTTCGGTTCCTCAATTTTTCTTCCCCCTCCTCTGCCCCTTACTGCACCGTACAAATTGACTTTTAAAAACAGCAAAAGATGGGCAAACGACATACTTCAAGAATCCACCTTGACATTTTCATTTTTTGAAAGTTTTTTCGGACCCTGCTAGCTCACGCAATTTAAGCTTTCATAAATTTTTATAAAAGTCGGCAAAAAAGGTGGGCAAAAATGGGGAATCAATGGGCATACCCTCTACGAATTTTCAAATCGTTTTGCGAAAAATGGGGGGTCAATTTCCCGGTGCTATAAACAATAGCAACGCTTTACATTTGCATATTGCGTCGAGTTCAATGAGCACTGTTTTAATTCGTAAATATTAAAAAATGGTTACAGATAGATATAGAGTTTTATATATTGATTTATATATTTATATATTATATATTTATATATTGATAAAATTTTAAGACTTCAATTCATTCTGTATTTTTAATTTCAAAAATACTTATCAACTCATTGCTTATAATTTAACATTATAATTTATAGGTATTTTCAAAATAGAAGACGTTTTTTCTTCAATATTAGACCAGACACGTATTACCTTAACAGTTCCATTATAAAATTTCTTGCAAAATAGAGAAGCGATTACTTTCTGTATAATCGCAAAAACTTAAATATGTTAACAATATCAATATAACAACATCTTTTAGAGAAATTGTATAACAAGAAATTTTAATTACTTTTTTATACTGTGTAAGTGAGCATTGAAGGGATTATATAGCAAGTTAAAGTTCCAAATATGTTGTTGTTGCTAAATCCCATCCAGCACATTGTTAGTATTTACATATTTAATGTACACGTTACATATCACAGTATGTGGCATGCGTATCATACCTACAAATAATTTAAAAAGAGCATTTCTGTAATTCAACCTCTTCTCACTATTTTATATTACTTTAATACAATTTAAAAAACGCGTGCGAAGCTGCGGGTATCAGCTAGTATAGTATATAGTTCGTGTAGTAACTGTAAGTGTCAAAAACGGATTTCTTAAAAGACATGTCTAAATATCTACTACCAGAAGAGTCGACAGATTAAATTAGAAAGATTAGTTTATAATGTTAAGTTAACGTTTCCCGGTATATTTTATGTTTTAAGTGGATATCTAACGTTACGATAGGCGAAATAATAAAGAACACTGGTTGTTCTTGGTGGGCGGTATGTTGAAGCGTTTTATTGTTCCCACGAGATGACGTATTAGGTTACCATGGTAACAAGCTGGTTAGAAAAAATATGAATTGTGAACTGGAATAAAAGAATTAGCCTCTGTAACATTTTCGACTATTTTTATTTAAATTATAAAAAGTATCGTCGATAGATTGGCTTGAAGTCGTACACTGTTCATTTTACAAAAACTATCAAGTCAAGTTCTATACCAGGGATTACAAAATGAGGGACCGTGTTTCGCATCCGGGCCACCAACCTAACTTTTTGGGCTAGCAGAACCAATAATAAACATTTTTTTTATTCATGATAGATAATCGCAGAAAATAAACGAAAACGTATACGTGGTGATTTTCCTTTTAGCCTAGTATATAGCTTTTTTATTTAGATGATTTTGTTTTCTTGTATATTAAGCACGAACTAGTAAAATAAATACTATGCAAAAAGGAACCAAAATAATACCGTTTTCTGTACTAAAACGTCCTTAAAACAACCTTTGTACATTAACATATTTCTGATATGTTCTGATCATACATTTGATATTACATTAGTAAAATCCTTATTTTATCTATAATTTGAGGTTTAAAAAGCTTGACCTACAGACATCATCTATCAAACGGACCTCGACAGTCCATTACATATCTAAAACGGACCCCAAAAATATTAATTGGTGATCCCTGTTCTATACTGTTTAACCGTAGGCTATGAAAATTGCTATGCGTAGATATTTGTAGTACATGGAGAATATTTACACAATATTCGTTTTACTATAAATCGTTTTCGTATCGTAATTACAATATATAATAAAAAAACGTAGGCGAAGACGTGGGTATAGCTAGTACAAAAATATAACGTTTTAACAAGAGTGATCTTAAATCGATCGTTAAACACAAGTCAATGGTTTATCGTTTTCAAAAGTTAATTAAACTCGTCTAAACTGGAATTCACGGTAGTAAAATAAATAAAATTAAAGCTCATGAAAAAGAAATTTTATTTATTAGAGATTGGAATTGTAAAAAAAATTAAGTTATATGACATACGTTTAGTTTTATGGAATCAGCTTTTGATATTAAATTATTTATGAATCGTAAAATTTTCTTACATATTTATCACCTGGCAGGAGAATTGGGTTTAATGGAGATTGAATTACTATGCAATATGTAAATTTCAATAATATACTCGCTTCACTTCAATCCGTTCGCGTAAATAAATCTCGGCCTTTCAAATGATTCTGATGAAAAACATGCCAGTTTCTCATTTACATCAGATGTCAAACATTGTACATCGCCGTTTTGAAATTATTTTTATCAAATTTTCCTTCATATTTGATTTATGCACTGGTTTTACTAGGTTTAAAATTAAATGTGTTATGTTTATACGTTTGTGGATCCTGTCCCAATAGCTAAAATGATGCTAATATTAGCATTAGAATATTTTCTGTAATTCTCTATTTGCCCTGGCTAAATATAAAATGAGTCAAACAAGGTTGACATACTACAATTGTGCTATAAGTAATATGTCGTAAAAACTTTTTTAAACGATGCAACATCCAATATATTTTATGTGTATAGTAAAAAGCACTGAAATTTGATGTAAATAATTTAGTCGTCCGAGGTCGTCCTGAATTTAGCCAAAAGTGCATCGGTTACGAGTAAATGGATTTTTTTTATTATAAAGCTTACACTTCAAGATTCATTACGACACCGTATTACGTCAGAATTATTTAAGTGGGCTCTTTATGAAGTTTCGTCAACGTCGATTCCATGACGTATCGTGGTAGAAATTTTTCTCTATCCGCCTGGCTAGCTACCACCTTCAAGTTGAAAATCCGTCGCGCTTGAGAACCAATCATGTCTAGTTTTAGCGCGTTTAACATATCCGACCACATCGTCATTCAACATCAGATGGATTATGGACTTATACTAAAAACCTATAAAACAAAAAGATTTAGATTTAATTATTACTGTTATCAAATGGGTAATTATTATGTTTTGTGATGGCCTCAGTATACTAACAAAATGATTGTCCCCTTTTATGATTAATGAAATAAATAATCATAGACCCTCACGATGAGAATTTTCCAGAAAGTTTTTATGACCTCAAGATTCATGTTCTGTGTTATTATTTCTTAATCAATTCACTTGTCCACAATGATGTCAACAATATCACACAATACACAGTAAAATAACGGAAGATCATGAATAAAAAATTAAATCCACTACATGACAGCCTAAAATCCCGCCAAAAACTAACGATTGGTGGTTTGTATGCAATTTCCTTTTTTATTTTTATCTTAAATAACTGCCTGAAATTTACAATAGAAGTAAGTTTATTTAAAAGCAGGTTTTATGCGTATCGAAACAAACTGTTCGCAGCAAAATGTAAGCAGGAAACTCGACCATTAATATTAGGAATGTTTTAGGAATTTGCAAATCGTAAACAAATGATTACGCTGAAATATAATGTACTTACTTAGCGAAAAAGACAAATGATTTTAAAATAAAATGAATTTAAAGTTTTATTTAATATCTTCATTCATTTTAATGAAAAAGGTACAAATTCAAGTGCTATAGATTCGAATGTGGAATATTCAATTTTAGAATTTATGAAATTGTAATTTAATGAAGTTCTTTTTTTAACCGAAAAATATTAATTGATTTGATTTTGATTAAATAATTTTTATAGTAGTCTTATTTTTATAGAAATTATAGATTAACATTTCAGTGCTTGTGTAAAATTTATCAATTCGTCATAAAGAATTTTGTCTGTGAATAGACCAAGTTAAAGTTTTATTCAGGACATGAACTGTACCTAGCACTTAGCCTTGGCTTAACATATCAAAGTAGCACAAATCACCCGACTTATATGAACGAAAATGAAAACAAAAAATATATTACTTTTAAATAAAATGTTTTATAAGCGGGCTTTAAAGTTGGTATCATAATTTTTCCAAAGTTTATTAATAAAAGCAACAGAAGACAAGACACCCTTTAACACCCATATACTATTTTATAGAACTATACTAAATAAGCGAAATGGAAAGATATTATCAATGATGAAAAGTGAAGATATTTACAAAAAGGAAATAAATTATGTTAGTAAAACGGTCACTCGTCGAATAGGTACTTTAATAATAATCTCATACCTGCGTGTATTCCCACAAAGTTTTGCCTATGATCGCAATAACTTGGGAACGCTAATTTCGAGTTATTGTTGGAATGACAAAAGTGTGCGAACTTTTTTCTGTGACTTTATCGCAATTAATTTCAATGTTAATTTTTAGGACGACAAGTAGCCGAAGCTTCATCACGCAGGTATGTGACTATTATTAGGCTAAATTCAGACAAGACGTAAAACCGCGCGGACCCAATCTGTATTAACGTTTTCATATTTATTCACAACTATCACACTGTTATAAAAACCGCGCGGTTGGCGTTACTTAACCGCAGTAAACTAAAATCGCGCGGTCTCAACGCTGCGCTATTCCTATGACGCGCCTAGATAGCTTTAAATTACTTGGCAAAAATCCAACCTTTCAGACATGACCACAGGAGGGTATGAAACTTCAAATTATTTTCTAAATCTTTTTAAATAGTTTCTCAAAAGATTGTATTAATGTTCTTAAATAATTATACAAATTACTAATAACATCCGATTACTTAACATTAGACGCAACCAATACGGATTTTTACATTAGTATCTTTCAAGGAGCAGATATAAACATATGCTCATTTTAACTTGAATCCTCTCCTCCTAAATAACAGCCACATATACTGTGCTGTGACAAAATCATATTTTATATGCGTTTCACCCCGACATAAACTGCGCGATTTCCTTCGTGTCTGAAACAAGCTTTAACACTTTACAATTATCTGTCGTTGATCTTTTTGAGTCAAAATGTTTCACACACAGCGAGCTCTGTGGGGAAAAGTAACATAATCAAATTATCATTGTATTTCCAATGGGTCATAACGTATTTATAAAAATACCTCAATTAAAATCAGTTTCTTAGGACTCCTCATCCGTTTTATAAGTGTGACCACCATTTCACATGATAGAAAATAATGATCTAAGTATGTAGCACTAGCCTATTTGCTCGGTTAATACACACATACGGAACACATAAAAAAAGCGTTTTCCTGAGAAAAATGGATCTAATAAAACTGGATGAATCAACTATAAATTGTATATACATGCATATATATATCAACGATTTTGGTTGTGTGTTTTTAATATATTCAGGATCGGACGGGCCGGATCAGAAATTTAGTCGTGAAATAGTAAGAAACGAATAGATGGGCAGTAAATTTCACATTACAAGTATTACTATCTATGCCCGTGACTTCACACGTTTATTATGTTTTTGTTGATACAGTTATTTGTTGTATAAATGGTTGAGTTATAGATATTATGTAAATATAATATTCTTTATGATACATTTTAATGAAGAAGTGTTATAGCGTATTTACAAAATAGTATTGTCGACACTCTTCAGATGGCTTCCTTTAAGTTGTCTACGGCTGAATTTATGGAAATACATGCTATATAAACTAAATGTTAGAAATAGATAATATGGATAACCTTTCCCCACTATTCCGCCTTACCGCCTCCTTTAACTTTCTTTGCAATCAAAGACGAGAAATTTAGATTTGAGTTTTTGTCTCTTTTTCTAGCAATTATATATTTGTAGTTAATTGAATATAATGTCCAAGATCGTTTTTGTCTAATACAATCCACATTGTTGAAACTAACTGTCTTATTTATCTGTCAGTCAAAAATCTATCACCTGTTTTTTGGCATATGACAAAGAAAGCTAATCATCGTCTAGGTCACGTCGTAAGGTTGCCATCAGGTGAGACTATGGTCAAAAACTTAAATCCTAGAAAAACAGAACCCTAAATAAATTTTACAACCTCTACAGGTCGTTGTTTCAGGCATTAACTTTTTCACGTAAAAATGTTTTATTTTGCAATTTTATTACTAAAAAATACATTATTTGTTAACGCGATATCAACAGATAAACACTAGCAGCTCGTTATTTCGATTATAAAATGGTCTAAAAGAGATTTTTTATTAGTTTATCGTAAACAAAAGTAGGTATCGAATGGCTGCTTATTTAACGGACAGTGAATATTAGTTACTATTTGTTGGACATTGACGGTAACATTAATCAAGATATTGAATAAAATATTCTAAATCGAAAATTTCTACAGAAAATTACCTACACTTAATCAGTGATAGCATTGTGTTTGATCAATGTTTTGTTATCTGTAAAGCCTTCCGGTACATATAAAGTCGGCGTTATATCGCTATTGGAAAGCATTCTGTTTAGAAAGGACTGAACACAAAATTATTCATATTTAAAGACAAGGGTTACACGGTATTGTATAAATATTCTATTTAATGCACATAAACAGAAGTCAGAATTCACCAAGCACCGGGAGCTCGAGCCCGGTAGCGCCCGCTATAAAAAGATCATCATAGGACGGCCGTCGTCAGCCACTGTGCGACATGCAACCCTGGAAAGCGACTCGACTGTGCCATCGAGTACTGTTGCCAAAATAATTAAAGAAATCTCCGACAGTGTCCCTCCACCGCGCCCGCGCCGCTCTAAAATCGTCGCTCTTCGCCCGGGAGTCGCTACTCGGGGCGCGGCGGGAAAACATCTCCCGCGCCACTCTTATTTCTTCTTTCCTTCTCGACGCTGTCGAATAAAAATATTTCAGTAAGTTCCATAATGTTATCATAAATACGAAAGACCCGTGAGTGTAGTAAACATAGTGCAAGTCTAGTGCCATAACGTTCAAAAAGGAAGTTAGTGAATAAAAATAAGTGATAATAAAAGTGTTACATAACGCGAAGCAAATTTCGGAATTTTAAAAATACCGCAATTTGTAGGCGCCTTTGGCACCAAAATAGCTTCTCGTCACGTGGTTAGCTTTCAACCTATAGCAGAGCTCCACATTAATGTGTGGCCGTAAATTATACAATGATTTTTTTGTAATGAAATTTATTTTACATGTCCTATTTAATTACGTCTATAACATAAAATAAAACGCTTACGTTTAATTCTTCACTAATTATAATAATTATTTTAAAAAGATCCTGTTATGATAAAGTAGTTCAACTTTGACAAAAGAGGTGGCGCTACTATCGTTGACTCTTGCTACGTCAGTTTATGAAAAATGACGGCTACATTGGATACGTGTTCTTGTCGTTTATGATATTTACGAGAAAAAGTATTATACTCGCATAATATTCATTTTTTGTCATTATTACAGAAGTCAAACAGTAGATATTAAGTGAGAATTGTTTAAAGATAGTTTTATTCTCATGTATTATAAATAATTTGTTGGTGAGTGCTTGAGATTTCAGACGTATATACAGGCTAGGAAATTGCTCATTTATTTTAATAATGTGTTTTTGTCTTGGAATTTACTTCTAATTTCGTGCTCCAAATAAAGTGCAAACCATCTTTTATCATTGATAAATTTTACTTCTTTGACGTTTATTTTAACTCATTCACCAAAACAGCCAATAAATAAAATTTAATTTTTAACCCCTAATAAAATTATAAAATGTAATTATATAGTAAATGTTTTGCCTTCTATAGAATATTCCATTGAATTTTTGCAACTCCAGCCAAAATAGTATCATAACCTCAAAAGCCTCAATCTTACCAATGATGACTCGTCATTTCTAACCTATATCCTCTTCTTGCCTTCTAGAACTGACGGCAACGTAGTAATTCCACCATGGAGGACGCTCACACGAAATCCGTGGAAGAAGTCTTAAAATATTTTGGCACAGACCCAGACAAAGGCCTCAGTGCAGACCAAGTGAAAAGAAATCAAGACAAATATGGACCCAATGGTAAGTTTTTTTTTTATATCTTTATACACAACTTAGTATAGTTAAAATTCTTGTTCTAATAAACTAGTCAGAATATGGCAGAAATATTTTATTTCCATATACATAATTCTGCAAGGTTCTTTATCTAATGTCTGTCCTTGCTCAATTCCAGTAGTATGTTAAATGCTATATACTTATTGTTACATATTTTTACAATTGTGTTATATACCTCTCAATTATATTATTCTATTAATTAAATGTATATTTGTCTTAATTTTTTTGCAATATTCTATGTTAATTTTAAAACAAAGTTCAAAGTAATATTTTCTACAAGTAAATATCAAATTATTTGTTTAACATTTATTTGCTAGCTTTACTTAATTCTCTAATTGTTTGTGATAACTGATTATATATTAATTGAAAAGTTTGATGTAACAGAATCTCAGCAGTTTCATTATTAAATTTCTTGCAGAAATGTATGCAAAGTAGTTATTACATTATATAGCTTTCGTTAATTAATTAATTAATGTTTGTTTAATGTAACCTAATAGCTTCAAATTATTAAATGTGGGAATTGGTTTTTATAAATAAAATTAATTACCAAAAATATTACAGTGAATTAGGGAGAGATTACAACGGAATGTATTATCTGTTACAATTTCTCATGATTCAAATAATTAAGCTGACAATATTCATGTTGCTACATTGTGTGACTTCTGTTTTTAATAAAAAAAATTTTTGCAATATAAATAAAGATCAAGACAAAAATAGACTATTTTACTGAATGATTTAAAGTTCTTCAACAATGTCTTCAGTATTCTGTCCATATTATGTAATGTTCATTTATATTACATAAATTAGAAAAATTCTTGTTAACACATTTTGTCCTTCACATTAACCTCTAGTCTGTTTCATCCTCTGCCAAAAAATTTTTCGACTTAATTTAATCACTAACTAGAACAGAACAAGAATGTTCCAGTAATACATTTTACATAATATTATTTTTATATGTATAGCCTATGTGTTTTTAAATACTAAGATACTTGTAAATATTTAAAAGGTGATTTTTTTTATTATTCAACTATCAGTCGGGGTTAGTTGAAATTTTGCCAGATAGTTAGACTTGACCATGAATCATCCCGTGTTGACAAAGAAAATTTAAAAATAGGTAGGGACACAAGAGTAATGAAGAACAAGGTTGGTTCTGTAATTAAATTACATTTTTAACATAACACAACACTAAAAACTTTATAAAATATTAAAGAAATACAAGTTTATACCAGAACAAGTAACACATATATTTAGTTAATTTACCATAAACAAAGGACACAAGTTGTAACTTCATAAGTTTTAATATCTTGCAAACTTTTTATTGTTTATTTTGTTTGCTTTGTAAAACCTGATATGGGCAATGTCACATAAGTAGGGTTGGCAATCAGCACAAAATAGGCAAAACATCCTTCCATTTAACAACTCTCAATAACTTCTAGCAATTGTTTTAATAATATAAAACATTAACATTTTCTATCCATTTCTGTCTAATTTTGCACGTCAATTGTCTATTTCCCGTATATGAAAATTCCATAATTAACAACCCTATTTGATACAAATATTACTTTGTAACAATTTATATAAATTCTTTATGATAAAACCTACAAAGTTGGCAATACATATATTATTAAAAGGATTTATAGTATCACTAATGTTTATTAATTTATCGCGTACATTTTAATGGTACGATATAAGGACCACGAAAAAGATAACATAATTTAACATCGCAAAACAAAACCGTTGTTTTTCCCATTTTTTATATACAAAAATATATTTTTCAACCAAATTCGAGCTGACTCAGTGATAGTATGTGTTTAGATACTACGTCGATTTACATAGATTGTAAACCAACAGTGATAAAACTATAACATAATAAGGAAAGCCCATTGTAAAATACTTAAAAGTAGTGATCCAGTAGCTACAATATACGAGAACAAAATAGAACAAATCCTACGTGCTTAGCGCGTTACTATTTGGGTCACATTATCATTTAATTCTAACTAAGATTGTGGTCAAACCCTAAAGCAGCCTAACTAATATTATAATAACGAATGTGGGTTTGTTTGTCACGTTTTCACGCATTAAGTACTCAACTGATCATCATGAAATGTTATATATACGTTGTCAGCTATCCAGAAAAGGATATAGGGATTTTTTTTTTCATCCAGAAAAAGTACTGTTTCCTAGGGATAGTTGGAATCTACTTTAACGCGAGCGAAGCCGCGAGCAGAAACTAGTTACTAAAAACTTTTGCCACAGATATGTAAAGTGGTAAAAACCACCTAAAGTTTATTATATTTATCTTACTATATATATACGAAATTGATAAACTCCCAAGATCATGAAAGGTGGTAGCGAAAGTGAACCACTAGATGGCGATAAAACACATCAACTTTTAACCGGTCACCAATAAAATTAGTATGTGTAGATAGTTAAACACGGAAACTTATTACACGACAGTCATTTCGCTACATGTCATATTTTTTTTGTACTAACTGATACCCGTGACTTAGTCTGCATTGTATATTATCGTAAGAATATATTTTTTGCAAATGAAGGAAAAAAAACGTAGGAAAATTTAAAACAAGAAATTCTTTGCTTACAAAATTTCTTTGTAAACAATGTTATCCATTTAATTCCCCTCTCCTACGCATGCGCACCACATCGCTTTCCTGCTTCCCCAAAGCAAGAAAACCGATATAGCTGAACGCGTAATGAATATAAAAATCGTAATTTCTTAAAACTTGAATAACTCTGTATTAAATGAATATATCGTAAAGACCAAATGTCTAAGAAATATAACTAAAAAAAACTTAAATCGAAAATCTATTATCTTATTTTTGTAGGAAATAAACATAGTAATTACGCAAATGATAATGGCAAGAAATAAATACAAATGTGTCCGGAAAGACTTAAACCAGTATTTTTTATATATTTCATAGTCGACTAAGCATCAAGGAGTATAAATAATTTATGAAAATCACTAATATACTGTTCCCTAAATAAATTCTGACCGTGTGTATTTGCAATTAAAAGGACCTAAAGGCATTCTATAAACACATCGAATACCTTCCGTTGGAATGAGTATAAATATAAATAAATTTCGCTATGTTTGTTAAAACTAGACACGTTGAATAATGGTTATTGGTCCAAAACGCACGTGATAAACAGCTTGAACGAAAGCTATACCATTTAATTGTATCACTTAATTATCCTTACCGTATAAATATTAAAGTTAAGCGCGGGCGGATAGTTAGGTAGGCGAGTAGATCTCAGGATTCCCAAGTAACTACGTGAAATTGCAATGAACTCTCTCTTCTGAAAGTACAGCAGAATTATAGGTGCCAATAACGGGTTATAACAGTAATAAGTTACGATTGTTATATTATTGTCGTTTTACAAAGTAAATTATTGTTATAAACGGTTGTCAGTTATTCTGCTATTTTGTGTCGTATTGCAATTAATAACAATGACATGAAAACAAAATGAATATTCGGTTTTTAGTATATAAATAATCTTTGAGTGTGAGCAACGTGACAGCTCGCTTGTTCTCACGTCGCAATAACACCGATCGACCATTGCGAATAGTAATAACTGACAATGGATAATCAAAAGCAGAATAACGATTTCTTCAATAATTTATTATGCATTGCATAGTAATAATGCATTATATTATTAGTTCTTGTGATAATTACCACCTCTAAGTAGAATTGTTCTTTTGTTGTACTAACTGTACAACTACTGGATATAGATAGTCACACTCAGTTTTTTATTTGATGTCTTAGAGTAAATCAGGGCCCTTTGCATATGTTGGAGGCGCAAAAGGATTTTAATAAACCTTTCGGTTGATTTTATTAAGACTCAGCAAAATGGCGGAATATGTTTTTATTTTTATTATTTTGATTTCACGGTTTAGTAAAAAGTTTGCACAATAGAAAAAATAATTTAAAAATACATTTTGCACAATAATTATTATTTTACAATACATTATTTGTTGTTTTTTAAAAAGTTTTATAATAAACCAGGTATTTTTTAAGTTTATTCTGTCAAGAGTCTGATGACCTGTGTCTTATGAGGTCTACAATCGTTTGTATGGAACTTAAACCTTTATAGTTTTGGACAGTCCAAGGGTTAAAACTTATATATTCAGATATTATTTTATTAACGACGTAGGTTCTCTGTATTGTTGAAAGTGAAATAAAGACGCACGTGATAGATAACAATACATACGACTATCTTATAAACATAGACAGATTAAAAATGTGTAGTTTACATTGTCCTACGTGAATAATTATTTCTCGATATTTGTAGTACAATTTGTTATTTGTCTGTGGTCAATTCAATTTTGCCTTGAAATACCGTCCAAGTTAAGCCCAAAGAAATAGTCATTACTTACTTATATTTATGTTATAATTAATTTTTCGTAACATCTAAACGATAGAATTAACAAAGACATGATTTTCATTCATTAGAACAAAGCAATCTATTGTACAACGACATTCGTAATATGAACAGTAACAACTTATTAAAATTGATGTTAATTCAGTTTTTTATCGCACAATAACAGCAACGATATACATGATAAAGATTTATGAAACAAAAAGATTGCTATAGTGTAGACAGATATCTACTTATCTTTCGAAACACGTGGTTACTCTGGAGATATTAATATTTACTTTACTTATTTATAATTACTCTAATTCGGGGTGTTATCAACTTTTGTGTTTCTCGTAGATAATGTTCATGTTTTTCACATGGAAAATGTAATTCGTGTAAAAAAATTGCCAAAGCTGTTGCAAACTGAAACAAACGTAATTGTGACGTTTTTTTTTTTGTAAATGCTATATTACATTTATTTGAATTGTTTTTAAAAACTTTTACTGCATAATTTATGACAAAATATTACCTCTCGTCTGAGTTTATAAGATATCATTACTTTGTAAATTCCATGGCTTAGTAAAAAAACGTTTGAAATAATAATTTGTCAATAAGTTAAAGTCAATATAATAAAATATTTGTATAATAACTAATAACTGAAATTTAAGTTACCTTTAATCATTTTTGCCATTATAGCTTAACTTCTATGCAGAAGCTAAATTATATGTAGCCTAGATATTACTGTATCAAAAGTTCTCCATCTGTAAAACCTTGTCTAAATATGTCCAGCCGTTTCGATAATCAGCCCGGAAAAACACACGACACAAAATATAGGCGATTTAAATGCCATTATTTCATATTTTCACTCAACTTCCTTGTTACCTTACTTGTATAAATAAATAATCAACTGTTCTATACAGAGAATTAATATAAATATCAAAGTTAACGACTTTATATAATTCCACCGTTTGAAATATTCTTTAACCGTCCCGTTCAAACCCTAGCTACAACCCTGGTAATTACTCACATTAATTTCCACCACTCCTATCACAAGTAGAAAATTCGATACCATTCAATAATACTACGATATATTACATAAAATATACGGACGTGGATCAATAAAATTGCTTGATACTTATGTTTCAAACATTCAATGATAATGGACATTGCTACGTTCAACATATATATATATTTAGATACGTATTTGTGTGTAAAATATAGAGATACATAAATTGATGGTACGGCGCCGAGGCGAGATGATGTACGATGGCCGTTGTTTGCGTTCTCTGCTCCCTATTTATAGGCTGGCAGGAGCGTGGAGCAGATCGGTCGGTCAGTCGACGGTGAGCAAAGCAGACGCCGTCAATGGTGCGTGTGTCTGAGCACCCGCTAGGGACCGGGGACGTTCCATCAGGCGGAACAATACCCCTTTTAATCCACAATAAATATACCACGCAAAGCATAATATATATATATATATATATATCTTGTAATATACATTATGTAATAGTATTATTCATTCTATTATTATTTTCATTATGTATCTTTTTAACTGTCACGTCATTATATATATTAGACATATAACAAAAGATCATTCACTGTATTGAATTAATGTTTTCACTAATATGTAGCTAAAAGAGCTTATCTTTGATAATTATGTATGCGGTTTCGGTGGAATTCGTCGATAACTCGCGCCATGTTAATATTTTAGCAATTTATCAAACTATTGTTTGAAAATGTTTAACGCTTGTTTCATAGCAGTCTATAAGGAATTCGGCTATCTAGTTCAACGGAAATGATCTAATAAGCAGAGTTGCTATAAGATATACAGAAATAGTGAGATGCATACACCGCAAGTCTTATCGAATGATTGGTGTAATTTTTCTTCAAATTGTTCCCTATTATACATCTTTTTTATTAACGAAATAAGTCATTCCTATATTATACAAGCCGATGTGTGATAAACACATTAAATTAATTTTATTAGAAACATTTAACAGCAATCGTGCCATTGTCGAGAAAATTTCAAATATTTTATTGAATTCAATCTAATATAAACAGTGAACGGTCGAAACAGACACATTTATCAAAACCCATACAATATGTACGAAACAAATAGTGTTATTTTTTCAACACGCAAATGTCGGCGTGTACTTCTTTAGTCACACATAACGGCTTCGACGAACAACAGTATCGATTTGATATATTGTCTAAGCAGCGCGGGATCCACTTATAATTGCGACACGCTATGATGACTGTTTGGACACATTACAATAGTGATGTGAAATGTTGATTTATTTTCGATAAAAATTTAATCGATTGTTGCTTTGTTTTGCATTAATCATTGACACGAGTTTGCCACAGAGAGTAGTTGTGCTGGCCAGCGATTCTATATACAATTATATACTTATAGGATATGAATATATAATTTCGAATTTTGAAAAATATAAATGTTGAGTCGTATTGTACATAAGTACACTAATAAACATAATCCAGTAAGGATTCTGTCCGACGGCGCTGTGCTCTTGTTCATAAAAACGTGAAAAGATCATATTATATAGATAGATATAGTAAGAGTTAGATAGATATATAGTAAATTTAAATATCAGTGTAATTAATTATTATTTTATATCCTAAAATCCAATAATCATTAGGAGTAACTGCACGTCAATTTATTAATTTGTACGAAACTTCATAAACGGGCAAACCTCAAAACTGCCATGGTAGCGTGCTGCTATTATAGACGGCAGTCGCTGTTTATTATTTCGGCTTCACACAACCGACGATCATATCTCGAATATACATATAAACCGTCCATCGCAACAATAATAAAAGCCGATTACAATACCAAAACCTTCGTACAAAAATCTATTTAAACGCAATATATAGTCCACTTATTAAACTATTTATATAACTAATCATCACTTCCATTATGAACTTACGGAACTTTATTGACGTGTTATATTGTAGAAGTTGTACGCATCGTGTACGAGGTTAGAACATAAAAACATGTGAATAATATGACTGTACTAAGGATTACCGACGACGTCGCCATCTTTTAGCATATTCGTCATTATTTATTTTTTCTTCTAATTTAGAGTTTTTAAGATTCTTCACTATTATCGAATAAATGCCCAATAAATTATTTTGTGTACTTTAGTTGTATAGTATCATATTCCATAGGGTATAATTATTTTTGCAACACATCACTAAGCTAAACAAAGGGAGCCCCTTGGGTCTAAGGTTTTAATATAAGAATTATTCATTTTTATTGTAAGTTAATAAACAGTGTTGCCGGTAACAATAATTAAATTAACCTAATTTATACGTCACTTCAATTAATTCCTCAGTTTTAATATAGTATTTATGCACAAAAGCATTCAAGAATCGAATGATTATTTACGCAAAAACTTTTCAATTATCTCATGTAAAGGAGCAGTACATCAAGAGAGACCGACTCAGTAATGTTATTACTTTCAGTTCTTGATCAGCATATTTTTAGATGCCGAACGAAGTGTTCAATAAATAAAGAACATACAGCTTTGATGTATTTTTATCTCTTACTTTATTTTAAATGTTCTAATTTTGATAATGCGTCTTAATAGTCTTAATAAATTATAAAAGTATTTATATATGAAATATGTTGACATACATTTCTACATGTCTAAGAAGTATATAATTAATACAATTTACGCACTCGAACAATTTTTTTATTAAATTAATTTTATTATTTTATTAAATAATTTTATTAAACTATTCTATTACCGTTTTAATCATCTATTGTGATATTCCTTGCCTAGAAACAACCAAGTAATTATAAATAATATATGTCCTCGAAACAAACTGTACACAACTACCTACATTGATATGCAATACGAATTACGTATATCATTTCTGATAACAACTCAGTTTACTCTGTATTAATACGTACAAGGTAAACATTAGATTCTGTAACAGCTAAGCTCATATGTGTAATCAATTTAATTAAATTTATTGACGTAGAACTGCCTATTAGTGAATCTGTATAGTAAGAAATACGAAGCGGGGGTTGGTCGGAAATCAGTGAGCCCGATGACCGGGAATGCCGATGGCTATAATACTGCCGCGAGTTTCGAGTGGTTGAAATATTATATAGGCACTGAGGTTTATTTTCGACGGTCTACGTTGGCGGGTTGCGTCTACAAACGCGGCTGACGCGCTATCCACAAGAAAATTTCACGTTCCTATACTTTATTTTATTTTTACGAATATATCTGTTGGCCAATGGTTATATTAAAAGAAAATATCGAAACTATAATTTTTAACACGCTTAAATAATTTTTACTCTGGAATTTATGTTTTTGATATTTAAAATGAGAACCATTTCGAATATACATAAAATTTGTTTACGTTAACTTTTATTTCAAGCAAATAAATTTTAGCTATTCTAATCTCATAATTGGTTGTGCAATGTTACGCAACTGTCTACTCACTGGCAGTAACAAAAGATTTCGCCAGTCTCTTACAATGATGTGGAAAAAGAAACATGGACATCTAGAATTACAATTTTTTACCTAACTTTCTCTTTACAAATTCAGCTGTAAGTGTAGCTAAGGCGTAAAATCAATTTTGTATTTCACGGTTTTTTTTATTTCGTTTATGGAACATCAAGCACCAACGTTTGATGACAAAACTTTATCTAACTGTCCCGCTACTATAGCGCAACCGTGCTTTCTAAATTCGTCAACGTATCTATGTCGCCCTGATACTTGCAGGACGACGCGATGATAGCCCATATTTTTGCTCTGAATCATATTCAACACATGGTACTATTATTTTCTCAAGCCAATAAACGTGGATATGTCCCTCAGTACCTATTAATTTAAACTTTTATTGAAATCACCCATATGGTTTATTTCTCTTTACAATTTACTAAAAACTTATTATTTTGACACCGTTTTAATTGAAGATAAAAATATCAAGAACGATTTTTTTTTTCTTTAGCGATATATTATGCAAGTTTTTTATCTTCGTAAAGGATTGAAAACGTCAACGTGTTCAAATTATTTAATCCGTTCCCTCACCAGCACTCATTGTGTATTGTTTTCGGTTGTTAAGGAGTCTCGGCACGCGCTATGGGACGTTAGTTTGACGTAATACCAAACTAAGAGGAAGTGACACTAGTGGTAGTGCCGTATAAATTTTTATACACTTATCGATGTGCCAACGTAGGTTTTATTGATTATTGGCATATGTGCTCTCGGATGCTGACATAGCCGTTATCGACGTGTTGACTAATTGCTTACATTAGTCACGGAGTGGCCGGCTGCCTCTGCCGCTGCCGGGCTGCGTACGTAAATAGAGCCGATGCGATTGACTTAGCGCACGTTGCCCGATTACACTACGCCATTTAAAATTCAAACAGTATATAAGCTTACATTAAACTGAATCGAAACGTCGATTCATATATAATTTCATTTGTGATTACAATATTAAAAAGTTAAATATTGAAGTAATTACGTTCGTTAAAAGACAATTGTATTAGGAACAACAATGAGGTCGCAATTACGTTGAGGCCACGTAAGCGATGCGTACATCATGAAGACAGTGTACAGGATATGCTAACGAAGTCCGAGACTGTACCTAACGTATTCCTTCCATGATATGTAGCGCGTTGTTTACAGTAAGACCGTTTGAATAAATATTAGCAAGTATTTTTTTATTTACTCTTCAAAGCTTTATTTATCTCAAAAGTAATTTAATCACTAATACACTATTGATAATTTATTTGTATTAAAAAAACTGTATTCCAAATAAAATAATATCACCAGTACAGTATAAAATATATGACGCCCTCGTTTTACAAAGTAATTCGAACATAACGTTGATTTTTGTTTAACGAAAAGCGCCATAAATATTTCTCTGCTTAATGATCTGTTCATAGGAAAACGCGCACACATTTCACTTAAAAATACATCGAATTTGTTATAATCTGTTATCATTCAGTAGCGCGCCAATCATTCGTTACTTCTTCTCATTTGATTAGACAACTTGTAAATATATCACACGTGGTTTACTTTCGTTGTTGATTTGTTGAATTATGTATAGTTCTTTTTAAACAAAAACTGATTTGTACGTGTATGATGATAACGTGCTACGTTGAAAAGGAACGGGACGAAGCGCGCGGAATATGTTGAAATGTGAGGCTGACATTCGTATGACGTCATGCTTTTAGTAAGTTCATAGGGCACTTGTTTGGTACTCTATTAACTAACAGCGGTTTATCAAATTAAGACCAATAAACTTAAAATATGTACACAATGCAAACTGGATTACTATTGATAACTTAATAAATGGAAAATTTTAAAATCTAGCTTCAACAATTTCTAAATGAGAAAAATGCACTAGACCCTCATTTATGGTTAGGAGTTTATTTTGGATTGTAATAAATCCACTCATATATCAGTTATTATACGTTGTCTACGCGATTTTTAGAAGTTCCTTGGTGTATCTTCGTGATTGAAGGTCCAGTGCGAAAGAAATTAGAACCTTTCTTCCTTTTGAATTCGGTTAAAAAGTAAAGAAAATTAAATTGGTAAAACAGAATAATTTTTCCTCTCGTTTTATAAAACAAACGACGTTGAGGATTGTTTTAAACTATCAAAATAGGCTGTCGTTTGATACCCAGTAATGTATTATTTTTACTTGTATAATGTACTCCAGAAGTTGACGCTATAGCATATCAACTTTTGTACCCTGTTTAACCGATCGACATAAAAATGGTACGCTTAGATATTTCAACAAGTGAGAATATTTGTACACTATCAATTTTGCTATAACTTATATTTATTGCGACGCATAATAGCAAAACCGCGTTCACCGTTAATTTGCTTATAGAAGAGGAACGGTCCCATACTGGTAGCATCCTATGTATGAATAGGCGAAAATAATACCGGTTTGTTCCGACTTGTCTACCGATTTTCTTTTTGTTTTTAGCACCCAATCCTCCATTACTACCATTGCCGAGTAGGTAATAACATTACAAATGTCCTGTAACAATTTCAAGATGGTGACCCTTGTGGTAGAACTTTCCAGGTAGTTTTTGTGGTATCTCAGAGTTGATACTCCCTGGTATTATTTTCCATCCACTTAAATAACAAAAGATTATTAATAAAATATTAAAGCCACTACACGACAGACCACCTTGTAGTCCGGTGGAACTGTAGTGGTCTTGCTAGACTAACAATGGTCAGTTCGAAAAAAAAAACAGACCTAGATCTCTCCAAAAAATGTTGAAAATAGTTTTGTCATATTGACGAGTTGAAGTGATCATACTTCACGCTCCTCGGATCTACGATCTACAATATTTGTACAACACAATATAGTTTTTACCATTTCAAATAAAATATAGATAATAATTCTATATTATACACCTGAAGAAAATACTTTGTATTCCTTGTTATTGTCGCATTTTGATTACCGGACAACCGCAAGTTGGAATACATGTTTGAGAATTGTAATTAAAACTAAATAGAACATAACATCTAAACTGCGATTTAAGATTTCCAGCAGAGATGTTGCGACGGAAGAACATGATAGATTAATCAATGTATGCGCTCAGTGCGGCTCTCTGGATGCTAATGGTATAGGCGAAACGCCCAGCCCGACACGAATCTTGTATATTTTTATGTACGATCGTAACTACCTCGATAGATCGCATGCCTGTTCTGACTAGTTTATTGCCCACTAAATTAACTCCTTTGATGTTTTATTCAAAACTCTAATTATGGTTTCTTCTCTCTTTTCAGAATTACCTGCTGAGGAAGGTGAGATTACATTGCATAAGTATTAATATAGCTTAGCTTTATCAAATTACAAGATATGTACTTTATATTAATATCGAAGTTTGATTTATCTACATTAATTGATAGATGTGACGCATATTTTAAACATATTTCTTTTATTACTTCACACTCGAGTAAATGATAACTAACAATAGTTAAGCCGCCGCGGTAGTAATAGTTATGTCAGAAATTAAAAATAAAATCGAGTATCAAACGATGATTGATCAATGAAAACGTATTCGAGCACTATATCGATCGAAGTAGGCTTCAAATCCTGCAATGATCCAGAGCTACCAACCTTCAAGTTGAAAGTCTGTCTTTAAACACCTAAGGTATGTTCTGGCATCTGTGCTTTGAAGTACGCCCCAACACAGCGTCATTAAACATCAATTGAGATTGTAGTCATACGCTAAAAACTATAACGAATAAAACAAATAGAAACCAGCGCTGTTTCTTCAATAACCTACTAATAAAAATATTAAATCTTTCAGTAGCAATAATAGAATGAGTTTACATATATGCTAACGTATTTAAAAGCAAACAAAGTCTTGTACTAGTGTTGGAAGATATCTTTGCCTTAAACTGTTTTTTTACCTGTGCTTTGTATCAAGTTATTACAGTTACAACACTTTTGTAGCATTTCTAGGCACAATGCAGATTGTAAATCATTATTTAATAAAATAGTAAATATCCCTGGATAAAGGAATTATCTAACATGAATGAGCAATCTAACATGTCAATTGAACAGTTCGACAATAATATAATCAAACGATGTCAAGATCTCGGTACATAGTAGTAGTTAGTTACCTTACGACCTTGAGAACTCTACGCAATCAAAAGTTCTATCGTCCTGATTGTAGACCTATTATTAATTATTTAAATTAGAGCGGTCATATCTTATTCACAGATTGTGTAGGCTCAGATAATATTTGTACTGCACAGCTATATCTATTGTATATAAAGAAATGACTCCCCTCCATAAATTTTATAGTAGTCTCTATAAATGCGATAAACTAATTATGATGAAGCCACGGAGAATTTAACATAAATGTACTCCAGCATTGACATATATTCATCTAGATTGCCTCAACAGATTCTCGGTAGTTAATTTTTTAAACTTTTGAAGTCTACATTGTATATCAAATATGTGTCAGTCTTTCTACTCGTGATATTCATATTTTTCTCCCTCGCTCGTCGAGTTTATCGCAGCTGAAGCCCATTCGAATGCTTCTTTTGTTCTTTTCACTGGAAGAAAATAGTTGATTGTGTCTATTCTTAATGCTTTTAATAAAATTTGAAAATTATGATTTACTGCGTTCATTTTATTATAGGTAAAAGTATATGGCAATTAGTCCTTGAACAATTTGATGACCTCTTAGTCAAGATTTTGCTGTTAGCCGCTATTATTTCATTCGTAAGTAAAATGTATCATGTAACCTTTAAATAATAAAAGCAATGACATGTATATATAATGTATTTTTTATTTCTCAGGTTTTAGCTTTATTTGAAGAACACGAAGATGCATTTTCAGCCTTCGTAGAACCTTTTGTTATTTTACTTATTCTCATTGCTAACGCTGTAGTAGGAGTATGGCAGGTAAGAAAAATCATTTCTAAAATTAATCGTAGTGGAAAGTAAGCATAATACTACTCCCATATCTGCGCGCCGAAGCTTCGGTCACTTATGCCGCTAAAAAGTAACGTCAAAATTAATTCCGGTAAAGGCGTAGAAAAACGTTTGCACACCATAGTCATTTCAATAGTAATTCGAAATTAGCGTTCCAAGTTCCTTTGATGTGTGTAGAAACCGCGGCCACTGTTATCGTGCTGCGTGTATCGTCACGCAATCCGATAGTTCGAAACGCATAACGATAATATCTTCCCACATCTGCATTTAGTCTGACCATAGACAAAACTTCGTGCCAATACACGCAAGTATGGGAGTAGCACAAGGGTTACACTTTGTAATAATAATTGTTTTTTTACACAGGAAAGAAATGCCGAATCTGCCATCGAAGCTTTAAAAGAGTATGAACCCGAAATGGGTAAAGTGGTACGAGGCGACAAAGCCGGTATTCAAAAAATTAGAGCGAAAGAAATTGTACCCGGTGATGTCGTTGAGGTGTCTGTCGGTGATAAGATTCCAGCTGACATTCGCCTTATAAAAATTTACTCTACGACCATCCGTATCGATCAGTCCATCCTGACCGGTGAGTCGGTATCTGTAATCAAACACACTGACGCCATCCCTGATCCCCGCGCTGTGAACCAGGACAAGAAGAACATCCTTTTCTCCGGTACAAATGTCGCTGCAGGCAAAGCACGTGGTGTTGTTATTGGCACCGGCCTCAACACTGCTATTGGTAAAATTCGTACCGAAATGTCTGAGACTGAAGAAATCAAGACCCCTCTTCAACAGAAACTCGACGAATTCGGTGAACAATTGTCTAAAGTCATTTCGGTCATTTGCGTCGCTGTATGGGCAATCAACATCGGTCATTTCAACGATCCTGCTCACGGTGGAAGCTGGATAAAAGGCGCTGTATATTACTTCAAAATCGCCGTAGCTTTAGCCGTCGCTGCCATTCCTGAGGGTCTTCCAGCTGTAATCACAACTTGTTTAGCTCTAGGTACTAGACGTATGGCCAAAAAGAACGCTATTGTAAGGTCTCTGCCTTCTGTAGAAACTCTTGGTTGCACCTCGGTCATTTGTTCTGACAAAACTGGAACTCTAACTACTAACCAGATGTCAGTCTCGCGCATGTTTATTTTTGAAAAGGTTGAAGGCACCGACAGCAGCTTCTTAGAATTCGAAATTACTGGATCCACATACGAACCTATCGGTGACGTTTACTTGAAGGGGCAAAAAGTTAAGGCTTCGGAATTCGATGCACTCCACGAATTGAGCACCATCTGCGTTATGTGTAACGACTCGGCTATCGACTTCAACGAATTCAAACAGGCCTTTGAAAAAGTCGGTGAGGCAACTGAGACTGCTCTTATTGTACTTTCTGAGAAAATGAATCCATTTAATGTGCCCAAAACTGGACTGGACCGCCGTTCTTCTGCCATTGTCGTACGTCAAGAGATCGAGACTAAATGGAAAAAAGAATTCACTTTGGAGTTCTCGCGTGATAGGAAGTCTATGTCCACCTACTGCACTCCTCTGAAGCCTTCTCGTCTTGGAAATGGACCTAAATTGTTTGTGAAGGGTGCTCCCGAGGGTGTTTTGGAGCGTTGTAGCCATGCTCGCGTCGGCACTACCAAAGTTCCACTAACCACGACCCTAAAGAACCGTATCTTAGACCTGACCCGCCAGTATGGTACTGGACGCGACACCCTTCGTTGCTTGGCACTCGCCACCGCTGACAACCCCATGAAACCTGATGAAATGGACCTCGGTGACTCCTCCAAATTCTACACTTACGAAGTTAACCTGACATTCGTCGGTGTTGTCGGCATGTTGGACCCTCCTCGTAAAGAAGTGTTCGACTCCATCGTACGTTGTCGTGCCGCCGGTATCCGTGTCATTGTCATTACTGGTGATAACAAGTCCACCGCTGAAGCTATCTGCAGGTAAATATTAAACCATTACGTATTCTTTTTGTTTTATTGAAAAGTTTCCTATAAGTTTTCGTTATTTTAGGCGTATCGGTGTATTCGGTGAAGATGAAGACACTATTGGCAAATCTTACTCCGGTCGCGAATTCGATGACCTTCCCGTGTCGGAGCAGCGAGCAGCTTGTGCCAAGGCACGCCTGTTCTCCCGTGTGGAGCCCGCCCACAAGTCCAAAATCGTTGAATACCTCCAGAGCATGAATGAAATCTCCGCTATGGTCTGTATTAACACTAGACACAGACATAACACTAAAATATCATTCTCTTACGTGAATGAATCGTGTATTACATCCGTTTCTTTACGCACGTTACACTTGCATTTTAGTTACAAATAAAATGTACTGTTTATTGCACTTGCAAACAATGTCTTCATAATTTAGTGAAACCACTAGTTTGCTCCGCTACTTTATTAATGTTTACATTTTACGGCACATATTGGAAATGCTTCGTGTTTACGTTAGGGCACCCTGTTTATAAACTATACTACGCGATGATTATCTTTGCTTGACCGGCCCCGTAATTACGTGTGGCAAGTGCAAAGCGATATCAGAAATGGCAAATACCGACTTGATAATTGCAAATTGAGATTATGTATCAGCCACAATTTCTATGTATCAAAAGGTAAAAATAGGACAGTCTAGAATAATTTTCTCCTCTGCTTGTCAACCGATTTTCTTATTTATTTATATTTAGTTCAGTAGTCATTGACGAGCTTTAATGCTTACAATAAAGAAAACAAAGCGTGTCATAGAAGACACAGGAGAGAAGTAAAACCTTTTGTTTTGCAGGAAAACATTTTAATTAAAAAATACAAGTAAAATCCAACGTCACGCGATGTTCTCAAGTTGCCTAATTTCGGTAATCTGACGAGAAACCGGTGTTTTCGACACTATCCGACACAATGTTTACCTCCTCCACTATTCGACACACAAAAAAGTTATCAATCACAATTTCAATATGCGAGATATATGAAGTTACACTTCAAAATTTTCGTTTTTCTCTACCACTGACTAGCCAAAATCTATAAAGTCCTCTATTCGTTATACTTGAAATCCTTATATCGACTAGTTTACAATATTTGAACATCAACTCTATAATATTGAAACTTAAATTAATTAATTATGGTGAAATTGCAATCATTGGACAACCTCTAATATGAATTAAAATGTGTACTCCTCTCTATAAGACTTACTCGTGGGATGATTTTATTATGACGTATAGAGAAGTGGCACTGTTGTTGATTTACTAAAGCTTGCTTATTTAGCCGATATTAGGAATTTGATCTGTCTCTTTGCCCTTTTGAAATACATAATTAGGGAATGTTTTAGTCTATGTTATACTATGTTACTTAGTTTATTGCTTCACTGACGCCTGCTTAATTAGACGATATTTATCGATTGCTATAATCTTTTTTGGCCTTGCGAAAGACCTTATTAGGAGATGGTTTTAATCTATGTTACATTGAATGTAGTATATATTATTAAGAACTATTAATTCAGAGTCGGATAATGTATAGATTATTTAGTACCAATTGATTCTCAAAGCTACCTGGTTTATAAAAGACACCTGGTTTTTAAAATATAACCTGGTTTAAAAAGCTACCGGGTTTTAAAATTCTGTTGTTTATCTTATAACAACGTGTATGAAAAAAAAAATCTATAAATTACAGACAGGTGATGGTGTGAATGACGCGCCTGCTTTGAAGAAGGCCGAGATTGGTATCGCTATGGGATCCGGTACCGCCGTCGCGAAGTCCGCCGCAGAGATGGTATTGGCAGACGATAACTTCTCATCGATTGTTGCTGCTGTTGAAGAAGGTTTTTATTAAAATTACTTGCAACACTTGTTCTAATGCGGCCGGAGTATAATTAAACTAAAAGTTGTTACAAATCAATTTAAATTTAATGTAATGGATCAAGGCATCTCAGTAATCAAGATTTTATGGAAGTTTGTCATCCATTTTAAGACAGTTTTGTGAGTATGATAAGGTTAGTCTATAATGAGACTAGCATGTTCTTTGTGAACTGAAGTCTAACCGAAATGAAATAAAGAAGAAAATTGCTTCACTGGGAAATATAAAATATATTGTTTAATATATCCAGTACAATCAATTACTAATATAAGTTTTTATTTATTAACTAACCCACATCCTGGTTTTGCACAGGTGTACTAAGAAAATACGTCCAAATCGTTCCTTTACAGTACAACCATGTAAAGGAATAGAATGGCAACTGAACAACTCTATGTCAATCTATAAATTGTAAGATCTTTCTGCTATCCTCTGTCTCACTCATTTTTTTTATATAGAGAAATCCAAATCATTCACTTCTCCACACGAATTTTGAAACATTCTTTCTAATGCCATCCTCTCCTGACACACATGACAATAAAGAATCAGCAAAATAGGTGCAGCCGTTCTGAAGTGATGCGCTTGCATAAATTAAGAAATGTATCCTAAAGAAATTGTAAAAATGTTTATTGCTTAGGTCGCGCCATCTATAACAACATGAAGCAGTTCATTCGTTACTTGATTTCATCGAACATCGGTGAAGTGGTATCGATTTTCTTGACCGCTGCTCTCGGCCTGCCGGAAGCGCTGATCCCCGTACAATTGCTTTGGGTGAACCTCGTCACCGACGGTCTCCCAGCCACTGCCCTCGGCTTCAACCCTCCCGATCTGGACATCATGGACAAACCCCCACGTAAAGCTGATGAGGGTCTCATTTCTGGATGGCTATTCTTCAGGTGACACACTTTTTTTTATCTGAGAAAGTATGAGGATATTCGTACCTAATAACAAAAGAACAACTTGTGCCGCTAAAAAGTAACCTCAAAATTAATTCCGATAAAGGCGTAGAATAACGTTTGCACGCCATTGTCATTTCAATAGTAACTCGAAACTAGCGTCTCCAAGTTCCTTTGATGTATGTAAAAACCGCCGGCCCAGTTATCGTGCTGCGTGTATCGTCACAAAGAAAGCAAAAGAAATCCAGAATTAATTTTATTTAGTTACGAACTACTCTACATTATAAGTAATTTTTAGAATTCAGGAAAAACTAACAAAAATTTGAAAAACTTGGCTGTAAAGTGGCACTACTCACACTAACATAATTTTTCATGACATAATTCTTTACTATAAAAGTAAGAGAAATAGATGTTGTAAGATGTGCCCCTACTACTGTTTACAATAAATATAATTTTGTAAAGAAACATGAAATACGTTAGATAGTAGCTGTACATAACTTTGAAATAAAATAGACAAAAGGTAAATTACATTTGGAATTACTACTATACGTTTAAATTAAACAGTGGATATTTTCTCAATTGAGAATACAATTTTTCTGGATAGATACTGGAGATAATATTGTCACAAATAAACTTTTTGTCTTACGTTTTCAGAAGAGAATCATTAACAGTCTCTTTAATTAAATTTAATTAACATAGGATAATCAAAATTAATATGTTATTTTATCATGCAGGTACATGGCAATCGGTGGATATGTTGGTGCTGCCACTGTAGGCGCAGCTTCATGGTGGTTCATGTACTCTCCTGATGGGCCCCAGATGACTTACTGGCAACTCACACACCACTTGCAATGCCTTAACAGCCCTGATGACTTCAAAGTATATAATGCAAATTTACATTCAACAAATTTTATTTTTAATAGAAATTTTGCAATAATTTTTAATTATCTGTAATTCACAGGGTATAGACTGCAAGGTATTCCAAGACCCCCACCCTATGACGATGGCTCTCTCAGTGCTGGTCACCATAGAAATGTTGAACGCCATGAACAGTTTGTCAGAGAACCAGTCACTAGTGACAATGCCTCCATGGTACAACATGTGGCTCGTCGGTTCCATGGCTCTTTCATTCACTCTCCACTTTGTCATTCTATATGTTGAGGTCTTGTCGGTAAGTTTTCATTATTGCTAAATTCATTCTTAAGTGCATGCTAACAGAAAAAGGGACTGTGATATATTTATATATATATATTTTTAGGCTGTATTCCAAGTGACGCCGCTGTGTGTTGAGGAGTGGGTGACGGTGATGAAATTCTCAGTGCCGGTTGTGTTGCTCGACGAGGTGCTCAAGTTCGTCGCACGCAAGATCTCCGATGGTGAGAAGCGCACTCTGCTAGACTGGCTCCAAGGCATGCAATGGATTGTGCTCATGTGGGCCGTCTTCTTTGGCATCATCATCTACGGACCTCTATAAGCCGGCCCGCCCCGTGTGCCGTGCGACCATCCCGTTTGATTCACACCTAATACCAACCTCCCCATACCGAATTCTGCGCCACCCACCATGTCTATACGCGTTTCTAGTTTTAATTATTATTTATATTTTACGTTTACAAATTTAGTGGTGTATATGTGTGTGTGTGTGGGTGGCGCACGGGATTCAACTGTGGAAAACTATGGACTATGAGCAGTGCTCACCACAGTAACAATTATCTAACCGTTTGGAATGCTAATTCTGGTGCACACCGTGTGTGAAGTGAATAGCCCTAGTGCACTTGTCCCCCATGTTGATGCGCGGTGACGACGTTAGTGCTGCTGTGTAGTGAAAAGTGAACGGGTCACGAGTGTGAGACATGCCCGTCTCAGCCCCTCCAGTGCTCCAGTGCGCCGGTGCTATTGGACCTGCTCATTTACCACCTACAGATAAGTCATGTACCCGAATAACAACAATTTACTGTCTGAATATTTCTACCTATTTGACGCCAGGTTAACTGCAAAGTTTAAAAATGCAATACATTCTACCAACTTGACGCCAACTGCGCAGCAAATTAACAGCAATGTACTGTCACAAATGGAGGTTCAGTTGACACCAAAAAAAGAGAAAGAAGTTTTTTTTTGCTTTGTTTAATGATAAATGTAGTATTTCTGCATATTTCGTAATTACTTAAAAAGCTAGTAAAAATATTATTTACAAAATATGTGTTGTCTCTAATTTTATCACAATTTGGTTACTGCTCACTTTTTACTTTCCTCCAACCTTGGGTGTCAGTTTTACTTTCACTGGAGGCAGTAGTTTGATGTCAGTTTGCAGTGTATTTTGATGTCAATCTGCTACCAAATGGTATTAAGTCAGGGTAGTGTTCAAACTATTGTTTGTTTAGGATTAAATTCTGACGAGGCCGATGCGGCGGCCCTTAGCGCCTCCGCCTCGGTGTTGTGCATTTTGTATGTGCGAGACAATAATATAATTTGGAGCTCACTTTAAGGAAGAAAGAATTACAAGGATTATATTTTTACTGAGTACATTATATGATAATATACAATTATTTGATGTGAAGTGGCTGTGAAGAACTTCATAATGTTAACACGTAACACCAAAAATTGGCTATATTGAGATATTTTATAAGTTAGATGTATTACAATTTTTATGAAATGTTAACGAAAGCTCCTTTATCACAACTATAACATTTACGACTCGCACATAGCTCAGTACCTTGTCCGTTTAGGACTGCAGACATGTTATTAAACTTACTTTAAATAGTAATGTTCAATGTTAGCTTAGCATATTATATCGTAAGCGTATTCTTAGGGACATGGTTATGATTATTTTTCTCACCGTGATGCTCTCACTGAAAGAGCATGTCTCCTTACTCCTATCACCTGTGATTGCTTATAAAAAATTCCTAACGCATTTCTGTTTCTTTTAATTTTTGTTTTTATTTTAATATATAAGCATATTGCGTTACCATTAATATCTCCTAACATATTAACAAATTTTTACTTGCTGTATTAATAAACCTATATAAAGCCAGGTAGCTTTAGTAATCTATTTATAAGATTACTCTTCCTAGGTATCAACAAACAAGTTATTGAATATTTAATGTTACATGATACATGTTTTATTAAAACCAATATTACAATACCAATGTAAGAAAATCTACTTAATTGAACTGAAAGCAATAAAATGAAATGTATGTACGAAAATTTATTTACTTGACATATGTTGTGAGTATTTTTTTTGTATTTGAAAGTTCATGAGGAACTTCATAATTGCTCTTTTCTGTGGTTTGAGGATCTATAATACTACATGAAGTATGTTTTAGAAATGAGACATAATATTAATTTAAGTTTAGAAAAGGTTGAATCAAAATTTTGTCCATTTATTAAATATTATGGTACAAGGTCCGTACGGTACATAAGTGTTTATACATAATTATAAAAATTAAAAAATAGTGTATAATATTGCATGTTTGCATTGTGCATGGTGTTCATTATTATTGTATTTAATATGTGTAACTTACAACACCTCTTGACATTTACTGTGAGTTTCATTGTTTACCACTACCTTGTATAATTTTGTTTTTTTAAAAATACATGAAGTGTATTAATATGTAAAACCAATGAAACTTCAGTAAGGTGAGTCTCGATACATTAGTTAATAGAATGTGTAAACAGTATAAGTATATAGTAAACACAATTTATGACACTTACAAAGAGCCAAAATTTGGAAATATTAGACTACTCTGCACAACTGAGGGCATGCTCAAATTTTTATTGTTACTGTTTCCATTATCCTGAATACTGTCATGATCCAATAACATTTGTTAAATATACAGTTGTTTTATAAATACTACTTTACTTTTAATTAAAATAGTAAAGATTGAATGTTCAATTATTTCCATCCAATATTCCATTACTAAGACTACTTGGCATCATATTTCAAATATTACGAGACATAAGAGATATAAAAATAAACGGCATAGTTGTGTGATGTTTGCTTCCTGCTAACACGTTTGGGAATAACAAAGTTTTGCAAGCTTCTAAATTTACTGCGTGGCCACGTGTGTTCAAACTGGATTGAACAGCTTTTTACAGTGATACATAAATTTAAATTCAATATTATAAATGCAAAAAAGATATTTATTATTTATACCAGTGTACTTGAATAAAAAAAAATGTGAAATTTATTCGAAATGGTAATTGGTGTTTTGTTTATTGCAAAACTTTATAGTAGTCCTTGTCCCGTTCCCGCATGCACTAACGTGGTGTTGTCTGCCCCCAGCCCAGCCGACGTGGAAGCTGTAACCGGCGAGCGCGAGTCCGTCGCAGCGCCACTGCACGCACATATTCCATGAACACTCATTGTTTGTTGTGATCCCGCAGTGAAACTACACATTTATACATATATATATCTATACTACGACACGGTTGTGATATCCGCATAAGAGCCAGTAAGTTCGAACGGCAACCCGCTCGAACGTACACGACACTAACACTCTCGTTGTTTTCCAGCGAACGAGGTGGTCATTGACAAGTGGTAAACAAACGCCACCGACTCTTAGTTCCTCACCCGCTTCTCTCTGCTACTTCTACCGCTGTCGTCTCCGGACGCAATAACCGAATGGCTTTTAGATGTATTGTGAAACGCGCGTCGTCGATTGACGTTTGACGTACCGGACCAGGATAGGGTTATGCATAGACTAGGCTCGGAGCAACGAAGCGTCAGTGGTGCATAGATGAGGCGGGCGATCTACTCCTCCAACCCTCCACCAGCTCACCTGCGCCACTTCACCGGGGAGGACATAAATGTTGTTCATAATGTGTATATAAATACAGTATGCTTAGGAGTTTAATCGATTTGTTATAAATATTACGTTGTTCTAAATAAAGACTACATGGTGCCCGTCGACAGAAGCAGTGCGATAGACGATAAGTACTTAAGTTGACAGCACTTTATTAATTATATTTATTGTTATATTTTTATTCTATTATTATAATAATCTAGTTTGCTTATCTAGAGCCATGTCTGGTTTCTATTAGTGCTGACGCCTCGACGAGCAATATGGTGTCTGTAAGGGAAGGATAATTTTAAATGGTTGTCCAGTGTTTGGGACCTGAGTCCAAAAATTTAAACATACCTGTACATTTTAATGTATTATTGTTTTGTACAATAAATCGTTATAAAACGACACTTGTTTTATTTCAATAGCATATTTAATATATAAATAATGGGAATCAATTGATTAATAATATTGAAAATAAAAGACGTGTTTAATCAGTGCGCTGGTTGACCGATCCTGAAATATCATGAATCCTTCATGACCAACTATAGAATTTTAAATTCACCATTTTGGTGACAAAAGGGTACGGTAAGTTAATAATCTAAACTGTTTTAACCCGGGACTAATATTGATAATGTAAAGCAGGGCTGTCCAAACTACATGGGACCCAGGGCCAACAAAAATAACTCAATACATTGGGGGGCCGCAAAATATTTATAAAAATAAAATACAAGTATAATAAGTGTCATTATTTTATTATCTACTTTTTCATTAATTTGTCTTTTAAAGCCCAGTAAATGAACAACGCGCGGTGTCGGGTGTACCTATTATACGTTCGGCGAATTCCCCGAGTTCTCGAATGAATAGTGTTGTGTACGGCATAATCGAATACATATCCAAAACATTTGAATTTCGTCGCAAGATAAATAATTTACTCATTTAATGTATTTAAACAAAGAAAATAAAAAAGATTCTGCGGGCCGCAATAATTCATGTCGCGGGCCGTGGTTTGGACAGCCCTGATGTAAAGGCCTCTGGTCGCAAATATGTTTTTTTTTTTAAGTAGATTTATCAGTTTTATTTTTTTTAACCAGTAAACTGACTAACTGTATTAAATCTAAAGACGAAATATTGTTTTCGGTCAAAAGTAGCCAAACAATAGCGCGGTTAGTCCGGTGAAGATCCATCGACCAAGAACTGTTACGAATATATGTGAGGTGGTTGTAAATCAGCTCTATCCGCAACACTAAATTATTTCTCATTCTATTTATACAATACAAGTCGTATAGTACAAATGTTAATGTGGCTCGTAGAGTCGTTTGCTGTAGGTATTATTGTGGTTTGTTATCGTCGCGTATCTCTTATCTTGATTTATCACTATTTCGTGTACTGTACTGTACTGTACTGTACTGATCAGACGCAATTCAGTTTCTGATCAAAACGGCCAACAGCGTACAATCAGTTCTAAAAAAACCAAATGCGCGTGATAGCACTTTGAAAAATTTTAATATTCATTGTATTTTAAAAAATTACCTTATATTTTAAGGTAGTTTTATATGAATATGAAAATATACATCAAATATATAAAACGAAAATATGGCTTCTGAAAATGTTTCATTGTGTATATCTAAAACCACAAATCTCGCAACGCCTTACATCGTTAAGATAACATAAATTTGTAAACTTGGAGATCAAGACTGAGTGATCAATATCTAGGAACCTAATATTCAAATTTATGCATATAAAAAAACTTGATTTTTTTACAGAAGTAAAAAAGAAACGTACAAGTATGATCTACTTACTGTTTTTTTACCTATAATGTCTTCTTAGATAAAACTTTATTTACCAATTGTATGATCGTTCATATAAAATGCCAGGCAACGCACCCTATATATACTCCTGAGTATAGGATATATTATAGGATACTATCACAGAGTGCCTTGTAGATTCTATGTCTATGAAATCAATAATACCAATTTAACAACTGTATCCCTAGATTAAAGCATTTGATACAAAATCAACGTTATATTTGTGTTTAGCTTCTTTTAAAATGAGTATAATGTTTTATAATACACCAATATCTATTATAATTTTACTTAACTATCTTATTTATTTAATGATTTTGACTAGGATAACTTAATGAATACGTTACTCAATCCCAAGGTGTTAAAAATCTTATATATGGAAGGATTTTTAATGTCATGAGCACTGTAAGAGAGAATAATCCTATAATAAAATTCCTTTAGCCCATTATAATATTGAATTCTATTTTGATAATCAAATGAACCTTAGAATGAATAAACAAAAAAGTTATTCCATTCATAACGTATCTTCTATCTTCACATCAAGATATATTAGAATAATCAATTTATATTAATGAAATAGTAAAAACGATGATGATTCGAAACTTCGAGTTTCAAATTCAAAATTATTTCAGCAAATTTGTAATTAACAATTTTATTGGTGATGATCATTAACAAATTGTTTTTGTGCAGCAAATATAAAAAATTACCAATCAATATGAATATGCAAATATATAATCTCACATTATGTACTAATTAATCTGTATGTACTTACATAAGATTTTGGCAACTTTTGTACCTCCGTCTAACGATATTGCTTATAGTCTAGTTAGCAACACTGTTTTCCCTTTGAGAGAAACTATAATACTTTGTTAGTTGCGTCGTATACATATTTACTACTAGTCGGTAGTCTGTGATACACTTATAGCATGCTTATGTACTGGATATGAAAACTTAAAAAAACGGTTTGAATAAATCACAGGATCCATGAAGCACATATGTGATTTGTTTCGCTAATAATAACGATTTAGTTTACATCAGGAAATGAATATGGATGGCACAAAGTAAGACATTTTTGAACAATTAAATCTGGCTACGAACGTGTTCAAAAGACCTAATGGATTTAGGAAAAAATATTTTGTAGTCTCAAGTATTATGTTTCCAGCTTTATTTTTAAAAGTGTTATGTTAATCTTTCGTTGTTACCTTATTGTTTTTCTATCGTTATGAAATTTATTAATTAGTGCCTTCGCATCTGAGATTTCACATGTAATTTATATCTTAGAAAGATATGTTTGGTAATTTTATCGCGTTATTTTACAAAATGTATTGCGATCTGAAATTAAAAGCTTACCATCTTCGAACTGAATAAATTTAATAGATTGAAAATTTGCCATTTATAAAAAGTTGATGGTTTAAATTTATTTAAAACTGAGCAGTAAAGTAATTTGTACACAAATACAAAATATAGTTACTCCAATTATATTAGAAACAGTTCTAATATATGTATAATTATTTTTGCAGGATTGATATTGAGTTGCCTTGTAAAATGGCACATTTAGACATAATGGAGATAGATGAACCCATACTTGAAGGACCTAAAGAAAAGTGTCTAGTACCGGATTTAACATCTCGGGTTTTACGGAAACGGAAGTCTTTGGCATCAGAAATAACTAAGTCATCAAACCGCAGGGTCAGTATGAAACCTCGCAAGCATTTAATGATTGAAAACACAAATCCTAAACAAATAGAAGCATTGTATCTTAATAAAAAAGTGAAGTCTCTATCTCAAACATTAGAAACAATATATGAAGAGCCCAAAGTTCAAAGTGATTCTGAAACTCTTATCAGCGGGCGTAAAGTTAAAAGACTGTTGACATTCCAATTAGGTAACCAATATACAAAGGAAAAAATTAAAAGGCGAAGAGCTAAGATCAAGAAAATGTTTGGCAATAAATCATTTTTAAATAGGAAGAAAATACCAATGAAAGTATTCCTCAAAACAATTGAGTGTTTAGAGTTAGATGAAGCAGTACAAACTGAAATCAACCCACCTGTTAATGATAAGATATGATATTTGTTAATAAGTATTTGGTACTTATTGTATTATTGTTTATATCATATTAAAGAAAATATATAAAAATATAAAAAAGACTTTTATTTGAATAATATACTTAAATATCAATATGATATTGAAATACCATCATATTAATGCACTAATACTATAGACTGAACAGATAGCACAGTAACTGAAGAAGTTGCCACGCCTCTGCCATGAAGCTGAGTACTTTGGGTTTTAATTCCACAGGAGAATTAATTGTGTTTCCAAAAATGTCACAAGTGTAGTTTGTTGATAAATTATATGTATTGCAAATTTCTCTTCAACAGGACTCTATTTAGTGCAAAGTTATCATAAAAAAATTTCTCTGTCTTCAATATCAAAATATTAGGCATAAAAATAATACATTTTCTGATAGAAAGTTTTAATCAGGCATAACATTACTGAATCTTTTGTACTATCAATACAAATTATAAAATATAAAGAACCTTAAAATATAATAACATAGGAAAAAATAAATAATTTGTATATACATCAATCATAATAGAAGTAATTATTTATGCTATGTTCTTACTGTCCTAACATATTCAAATTCTTTAAAGTTACTAAATCCATCAGGAAGCCTCTATCACCATGAACTTTTATTAGTGTACCAGCATACTCATGATTTTATCTTCCTTTGTATCTTTATAAAGGATTGCATTTGTAGGGAACCCTATTTTTTTAATAAAGTAGCTGAAATTACTCTTTACAAAATAATAAAAGACCCAGGAAATTATTCAAACCGTTTCGGAGATCATTTGGAATTTTTTTTTTGTGTTAAATATACCACACATTTTCACATGCATTTCGTAAATAGCTGTTATTTTGACATTACAATCGGACACTTTACTTTTATTTATTTATATAGATTGCATTGTAGATATTTTCCAAATTTAAATATATATAAATGTAAAATAATAATTCTAATATTTGTTTTTTTAATGCTATGTTTGACACTTAAATGTATTATTACACTTTACAACTGTTTATACTTATAATTAACATTTGATTTCAAAGATTTTAGTTTACAAAGTTTATAGTAAATAGGAAGTTTTTTTAACAATCCTATTTTGTATGCACAATACATGAAGTAGATGTATTGGAACAATTATCATACTCTTTAAGATGCCCCAGTGGAGGTTCTTGATTATTATTAACACAAACACAGTAAGGTTTTGATTCGCCTGGGTTGAAAAGCTGCCGAGGGACTCCAACCCAAGTTCTATGTATACCACCACTGTAAAAAATATAATTTCGGTACATAATCATCAAACTAATGAATACAGTCATACATAAATCAAGTAGAATAATCATTAATCTAGGAACTAGTGATAATACTATATAGTTTATTCTAGTTTTTGTATATTTATGGGAACAATTAAGTACATAATATTATACATTTCTGAAATAAAAATGTAATTTTGTATGTTACATATTTTTGGGTTATTTTAAGTGTACATCATCATAAAAATATGAACTATGATTTATGAAAAATTATTAGATCCATCACATACATCATACATTTTATTTAAGTAGGGAGGCTGCAAAAAATATCCTAACCTAGGGTATCTGTACCCGACTGGATTGCTGCCTCCATAAACATTATACACCATACACATGCCAGAGCAAATCAATCTATCGCTAACCACCTGCTAGTGTGTCAGCTGCATTTGAGAGCCAGCCTCCTCTAAATTTAGTGTCTTTGCTATCATAGAAATGGTGACGTCAATTAACAACGGATGAGATTCTGGTCATATGCTAAACCTATAAAGTATTAAAAAAATAAAGTGACTTAGTTTTAAATTGTATATCAGGTACAGTGTCATCACTTAGTTGTGTTACAAAATAAGCAATGTCTTCATTGCTTTTTTTGATGCAAAGCAAATTTTTTTAATATTTTTTTATTCGAACTGACTACACTGTCGACCTGGCAAGGTCTCTATAGTTTCACCAGACTACTAAGGGGAGCGCTTTAAGGCACACACCCGATTTTATATAGGCAACCAGTACAAGGGCGCACGGCGCACCTCGACGTGGACTGTACCAAATATCCCGAGTGTAACTAAGCTAAGCTAACTATTATTTCATACATATATAAATTCGTGAAACATACACGTGTATCAAGCAGGTATGTTTCAGGAACTCATACATGTATCTTGAATCTGACTACTTTTTTTTTTTTTTTTTTATTTACGTGGGGAAATCCATTATGGATACTCACACTCTCGGGGGAGAGAGTGGGTTATGTCCGACTCCCACGGACTAAAACCCCACGGTGTACCGACCGCCGCTTTGGTTGGGGCGACATGGGGCCGTGCAAAGCTATCACCATGTCGCCACAGCGGTCAGCCCGGCAAAGTAGCCGCCGGGCTCCGTCCTTATAGGGAGGTAAACTGAGTACACAACCAGCTACCTCCCCTCGTCAGCTGAACCTGTGCAATGAGGACATGGGCCCCCGGCCCATCCCCTCAGGTTCAGCTACGGAGGTGGGAAAAACGTCGCCTCCTTCCACCGGCCCTCCTTTGGCGGAGACGGGCGCTGAGAGGGTCCGCCTCTCGGGCCCTCTCCGCCGCCTCCTTCTGCGAGATGACCTCCTCGCAGAAGGAGGCCATCGCACTCCATGCTTGTTCGCTGCCGAGCATGGCCGCAACCACGCTCAGCAGCGACAAATCACCTCCTACCACCGCAGCCAAAGTGCGGCGCTGTCCCTCCCACGCAGCACACTCAGAGAGAGTGTGCTGCGCGGTGTCCTCCTCAGCGCCGCACTCATGGCATGCGGTGGTGGGCTCCCTACGAACGATCTGGTGCAGGTACCACCCGAAACAACCATGTCCAGTGAGCACCTGCACCAGTCGGAACGACAAGGAGCCCCAACTTCTCCCTATCCATTCCGGCAGGACCTGGCGGACGGCATCAATAATATAACGCCCGAACCGCGCGTCCGCCAGGTCCTGTCTCCATCGCCCTAACGCCTCTTCCCGACCCTCCCTTCTCTTGGCCTCAATCTCACTGGGAGCTGGAGGCTCCCCGATTCTCTTCCGTGCCGCCGTGAACTCGTACACGGCGGCAAGAACTCCCGCCTCCAGCTCCCATGGTAGGGAGCCGGCGAGCACAAAGGCCGCCGCCGAGGCCACAGTGCGGTACCCTCTGATCGCCCTCAATGCCACAATACGCTGCGCAGCGCGTAGCGGCCGCACATTAATGGCACCGAGGGTGTCGGCCCACACCGGAGCCCCGTAGACGGCCATCGCTCGCACAACTCCCATATACAGTCGGCGACACCCTGCACTCGGCCCCCCAATGTTGGGGAGCAACCGGCCGAGTGCCGCCGCCGCCCTCATAATTCGTGGTCCGAGCCCCGTAAAATGGGGTTCGAACCGCCAGCGCCCGTCCAGGGTGAGGCCCAGATACTTCATCTGGGTCCCCACCCTGATACGGGCGCCCTCCACCATTATGTGGAGCCCAGGTGGTGGCCCTCGCCGAGGCCCATGAAACAGAAGGGCCTCAGTCTTCTCGAGGGCCACCCTAAGGCCCAACCTCTTTATGCGCCTGACCACGAGAGTTGTGGCTGTCGTGGCCAGGCGCTCCACCTCCTCCCAGCTCCCCCTCCCCCCGGGCTACGACTAGGGTGTCACGTACTCCCAGATAAACGGCATCTCCAGGTCCCTATGGAGGTCGACTCTCCGGATATACCAAGGAATACCTACTGCCCTACGAAGAAAACGATTCTGTAGTTTTTGTAACTTTTCGAACATATAACTTGACATATGCGCGAAAACGGGACAACTATATGTCAGAATAGGACGGATACACATCTTATACAAAGTAAGCTTATGTCTGAAGGACATTTTACTTTTCGGACAAACTAATGGATGCAAGTGACCCAAGACTATAGCGGCCTTGTTTCGAACTCTATCAGTATGCGCTTTGAAAGTAAGGCGCCTATCTAATGTAACTTCTAGGTATTTGACCTCAAGGACCCAAAGAATCTCGGTTTCATACAGGCTGAGGAGCTTTAGATACTTAGATTGCGGACGATTTACGGCATCGAAAAATATCGCGACGCTTTTTACGGGAATTAACCTCTATTCGCCATTGACGATACCATTCACCGAGAGTGACGATGGCTCGATTGATGCGATTTCTAAGAAAATCCAGCCGCCAACCGCATAGCGACTCTACCTCAATCCCCGGGGAGCTTGGGGCACATCTGAGCGTACCGGGTGGGGCGGGGACAACTTACCTTCCACTCTGTAGCGGAAAGTCCTATCAGTGAGATAATCGCGGATTATATGTACTAAGCTATCGGGTATGCGAGACTGAAAAAATTAATAAACAAGCCCGGCGTGCCAGACCATATCAATGGCCTTGGCAACATCGAAAAAGACTGCTATCGTGCTTTTCGGTTTAGATTTATCCGGGTTGACCTTCTTCTGGGGATCTTCGTTAAATTTAGAAAAAATGTACTCCGTGAGGCGGTGTATTTGATTCGTACATGAGTGTTTAGTTCGAAATCCAAACTGCTCAGGTGGAAACAAATCTAACACTGAAATAGAGGTTTGGTGACGGTTCAGAAGGAGCCTCTCGTATAGTTTACCTAACGTATCGAGGAGACTGATAGAGCGATAACTTGTGGGAAGCGTAGCTTTTTTGCGCGGTTTGTGAATGCCTATCACTACGGCCTTTTTCTAGACGGCTGGGACGTGACCCTAGGACATGGCCGCATTGAAGATGCAGACCAGGAGATCTATGATGTGGTAAGGAAGGAGCTTCGGTACCTTCGTTCCTGATCCCATCGGGACCTGGGGACTTTCTAAGCTTGAGACGCTTGATGGCGGCCGATACTTCATCGAAACTAACCGGGGTTAGGGTATCCGGGCGAGGAGACGCGAGAGAACGCTCTACCGAGGATTCGATCAATCCGATATGGATAGGGATCAGTGTTGGCAGTGTTCGGAGTGCATTGCTCCTCTAAATTCGCGGCGAGACATTCCGCTTTGTCTATACTATCGAACGTGGGAGGCAGCCCAGGACCTCTATCTAACGGGGACATCCGTGTACTGAGATCTGATTTGAACTTTCGTGCGAGTGTCCAATGCGTCACGTAGGACGGCTGGATCTCCTCCAAAAGTTTGTCCCACCTGGCGCCTCGGATTTCCGAAACACGTTTTTTAACTAATTTACGTAACCGATCGCCATTATCACGGACGGGTAAGTGTCGTAGTCTCGAGTCGCGGCGTTCTTTTCCGTGATCAACGCTCTCACATAGTTGGGGAGTATAAAGCGGCGATCATTCACCGCTTGTACCTCTTTCGAGGTCTCCCTAACGGCAGTCTGAAGAAAGTCGACCAAGGAATCGATAGCCTGATTCGCGTCTGTTTTAGACACCAACACGTCCGGGATTCTATTTAAACTAAGCGAAGATGGATTATCCTTAAAATAACTTTTTAGCTTCGCGTACTCAGCTACGTGCGCGGACTGAGTATCGATGTCGGAACTATAACCTAACTGTAATACCACGGGGCGGTGATCAGAGTAGAGTTCGCGTACGACTTCTATAAGTCGTACGTCAAGTGCGCCGTTCTTTAACAGAGCTACATCTAACACGGTCGGACGACAGTGATCCTGATAGTGATTGGATTCCGGCGGGGCTATGACGTAAAAAGCGAGATCATTACCTAGCTTGTAGAGAATCACCCCGTTGCGGGAAGTACTCGGACTATTCCAGATAACGTTCCCGCTGTTGAGGTCCCCGGCTATAATTACCGAATTCTCTAAAGCGAACAACACCTCTAAGTCGGACTATTGTAATCGTCGGATGACCGGTCATCCCTAACCTGCACACTGCCACTTCCATATTGAAAAGAACGGGAGGCTCTACCGGCATGCAATACAACCAACGTTTATAATAAATCAAAGTGCCGCCCCCGCGGGTGTCACGGTTATTTCTAATTATATTATAATTCGCGCTCGCGGGATTGCTCATCTTCGATTTTAATAACGTTTCTCGAACTAAAAATATGTCTATCTGTCTATCACGTAGGAAGGTGGCTACTAAATTGCGTTGTGTTCGAAGATTTCTCTCGTTAAAGAACGAAAGACAAAGACCACGCTGTTTAATTCTATTTAACGACGCGAAATCTATTTATTATTATTTACAGAGGCGCGGGCGAGGCGTTGTATCGTCGCGGCAACGCCTGGGAATAAAGAGACCGTGTTAAGGAGGGCGATTACCCTATTGCTGTTAACTATTTTATTGAACGCGACGATCTCCTAAATATCGTGTTCAAGCAGTACCTGTGTCAGCCAATCGATGCCTGACTGGCCAAGCGAGCAAGCGTGGGTATCCTGGGCAGTCATCGCTCTCTGTGTCTGGGGCTGCACCTGAGGCTTGAGAGCCTGAGGCTGGGGTCTAGGAACCCAGGGCGCTACGGGCGCACGCCTAGGACTGGGGGACGCGCGGCACAGAGGGTGCCTCACGTGACGTGAGGAACCGGCGCTATCGGGACACGGGAGGTACCCGGCAGGTCAAGGAAGGCCTCCACGGACATGAGAGGTGGAGGCGGGGGGCGGGCGGAGACAACAGGCGCCCTACGGGCTTGTCTCGCTTGGCGGGGACGTTGTGTGCGCGGCGCGCGGGAGCACCCGCGATAGTTCGCAGGGTGATTCGCGTTACCGCAGAGAACGCAGGTCGGGGGCTCGGGAGTGCGTGCGCACTCCTTCGTAGGGTGGTCTCCTAGACACTTAACGCACCTACGGCGAAGATGGCAGTTGCGGGCTGAGTGACCATAACTCTGGCAGTTATGGCACTGCAAAGGAGTATGGGACTTGAGAGGGGCTTCAACAGTGATGCTGGTACATCCTATGTACCTCCCAGACAGGGAAGTCCTTAAGGGAACCTGAGACGTCATCGATTGATAACTCGACCGGGACACTCCTAACTACGGCGCGAAGGAGGCGCTCTTCTTCGAGCGCGAAAGTAAAATAAGCGAGCTTCCTCTCTCGGAGAAGAGAGGTATGCTTGCGGTGGTCGGTGGTACATAAGACTTTTACTTGAATACCTGGGGGTAAGCGACAAGTTGTCACTGCCTATCCAACTGTTCCTGTATTGATGCCATTCCGTGGCTTGACGGGCAAGGTGTGATACAAAATGACCTCCCTGCCTGAGGGGCAGGGGAGTGCGCGAAAACAAATTAACGGAACACTCCCCTCGCTTGTTGTCACTGTTAACTTTAAGACGTGGGTCGCACTATAAAGTGCGGTTTACGATCACAATAACAATTGCACAAAACAATACACTTCACACAGGTGCGTTTCTCGGAAGTAATCGAAATTCAAAAACACAATATGGAGCGATGAATCACTCGACAGTACTGCGCACCGGAACAACAATTTGTTAGTTCGCGGAACAACATCTGGTGCGCAGCGGACACGTCCGTACGCGACGGCTGCTGGATCGGAACTCCTGCAAAGCTCACACATTTTGTAGGATCAACATCTACGTCAATTGATATAGTGTTTAAATAGCCACAGATCCACTATTGCATTTAAGAAAATAAAATTAACAAATAAAAGAAGGATAATAGTATTTTTAATATCCTTATTGGTTAATGCCGATTAAGTAAAGAGTACCACTGAAATCTTATTTACCTGCTTTTGGTGCACCATACTTTAGTACCACTTTCTTGATTCCATTCAATGTTACATGGTGGAAATTCTTGATCATTCTTCCTTGTCATTTCCCTTTTATTAGCACACTGTTCTAACTTTATTTTCAATTCTTTGGCATAAGGTGTTTCGTTTCCTTGTGCATCAAAATATCTCCCATTTAGTACACCTTAAAAAATATATATTACTTTCAATATCCCGTTTCTTTCTTCAGATTATTTCATCTTCACTTAACATCAGGTGAGATTCTGGTCAAACTGGGAAACCTATAAACTACATAAAATATATTGCTAATATATGCAAAATATGAAAGTTTTTATTATGTAGATAACATAACCAACATATCATAAACAACTATATAAAATTCATAGGTGATCTTTATTCATATGAAATAGCAAACAAGTATCCTGTTTGTCTAGTGTTAAGTGATAATCTATACATATAATAAGAATGTAAATCTAACGTGTCTGTACTTTTTTAATTTTTGAGAAAAAAATTGTTGCAGGTGTCTAGGAATAAGTAATAGAATCCATTTCGATCATTATTAGAAATGTCCGTCTGTCTGTTTGATTGAACAGGCATCACTGAGTAAAGTACTAGGTTTCTAATAAAACTCCAGCAAGAAAAAAATCAAGCATATTCCGGAGCAACATAATTTTTTGATTCATTAAAATCGGTTCACTCTATCAAAAGTTATTGTCATTTTCATGACGACGGGAGTTAAGTACGAGACCAAAATAGATAAGTTAATGGACTTTATCCTCATCCAAAAACCAGGGTACTTCATAACATAAATAAACATTTCCACAGTATTATATTACTAAGACATAGAAAAAAAATGTTTAATAATATTTTCACATAAATAAATATTAATAACCTAAGAAGTTCAGTAATTAATTAATATACATTATTACAAACAGATGGCGCTCAACCGCCATTTCTAAATCTATTACTATTATAATATACATTCTAATAATTTGCTAATTACATATATTATATATTTCTATAAATTGAGTAACTTACTTTGTATAAGTAAAATATGATTTTTATTTTTTGATTGCATAAAGTTTAGGATTAAATTTGTAAATTTCTAATTCGTTTTGTGTCGTAAATATTACAAGTTATCGAACCTTATCGATTTGATTTGGTTATTTTTCAAAGCTTTGTAATAAATCAGATATTTTTTTAAGCGTATGCCACCAACGGTCTATTGACCTATGCCTCAGGTCTACGTTCGTTTTTATAGAACTTAAATATTTATAGTTTTGGACATTCCAGGGGTTAATATTGTCTTTACAGTTGTTAAATTAGAATATTAGTGTTATATTACTCCTATATACCTGTGTGTATCGTCACGAAGTTTTGTCCATGTTCGCAATAACTTTAGGTGTGGGCACACATTATCCGTCGTGTGTTACGAACTATCTGACTGTATGACGATAGATGCAGCACGATAGCATGGCCCATGGTTTTTACACACATCAAAGTAACTTGGAAACCCTAATTCTGAGTTATTATTGAAGTGACAAAGGGGTGTGACCATTATTAGTTTTTAGCCTTACATTTACATTACAAATATACAAGATATACAATATAAATTCAGATTGTTTCATTAATCACTGTGTTTTGTATTCCGTTCCACACTGACGAAGTCACAGGCACATCTAGCTATTTAATAAAATCATAAATTTCAAGTAAAATCATCTGACTCACCCACTTCCACATACTTCTCTTTGAAAGTGTTCTTCCAATTAATCAATATTATCAAATCATTACAAGGAAGATCTGCTACATGGTCTCTATTGTGACCCTCATCTTTAAAATCCCCAGTCACAAATGCTCTTGAACCATCTTTACCTTAAATGTAAAAGTATATTTCAATATCTTGGCAGAATGACTATATTCTTCATCACATATCTTTACTAAAGTAAATAAAAAGTAGAATGTACTCTGTAATCTCTGTAAATTTAGAATGTCTATTATCTTTACAATAAAGGTACTACTAATATTATATCCAAAGTTTCTATTTACATTAATACACTCCTTTTCTCTCAGATAAAATAGTATTTGCATAAATAATGTATGAATGAAGCTGAATTTAATCGGAAACTGAAATGGAAGGCGTATAAAACCAAATAAGACCAGTCATGCTGTTTGGATTTGAGTGCAAGGTTATGAAAGAGATGGATGAAAGAGGATTACATGGAGCAAAGATGTGAATATTAAGATGGTTGTGTGGTGTACTAGATAAGATTAACAATGAGTATATCAGAGGGAATTTGAAAACAGCACCAGTGATAGGTTAGCATGGTCACATGGCATGTCAAGAGGAGCAATGAAAGTCATATGACTAGAAAAATGTTAAGTAGTAAGGACGGATGGATATATGAGTAAAGGAAAACCGAAAAAGATATGGATACATTAAGTGAAAAACTATATGTGTGTAAAAGGTGTCAATATTAAGATGACATCTAACACGGGAGAATGGAAGAGGAAAACATGTTATACTGACCCTACTTAGATGGAATAAGAGTAAGAAGACAATGATGACAACTAATTTTCACAATGATCAGTTGGACAATATAGAATTTCATATACTGCACCACCAACTAGTAGCAAATTACAGTTAAATGGCATAGTATAAAACATTCTCCATGACACAACACTTAGGGGCACCATCATTTATGATGACCAATCAAATGGTGTTGAGGGTTTATCCAAATTATAAATATACCCACACCCATAAATTTCATTGTAGTAATCGTCCAGCAGCTCGACTTGACACATAAATAATTTTTTTTTAAGTTTCAACATTATTAAAGGTTTTTATCAAAGAGTGTCTTTACAGCAAAGACTAGCGAGTATTGCACAAATATTGTACATTGTAGATATAAAGAGCATAAGCACTTTGAATCACTGATGGCATGAAAATATATATTTTGAACTTTTTTTAAAGCACTTTTTTAACGGACTTACTAAGGCACAATCTTAAGACGTTCAGCTGATTAGCAACAAGCTCAAGGGTGCTAAAGTGGCCAAACCTTGGTTTGAGCGTTGCCTTGGACTCAACATCGTGAATCTTTTTAAGCTAAGCTACTCATACATGTAAGAATTAGTGAGACACATGATTCATAACACAAAATCTTGTCAATAACTACTAAACAAGAAAGCAATTGCTCCATTTAAGAAATCGCTTGACAACAAAATATATAAGATACTTAACTGTTTTGTCTTGCCTATTTTTATATAAATATAGATTATTAATAGCCAACTACATCAAAAAGTCGTTTGTCATAATAATAGTACAGCTTACCTATGAAATAATGATATGAAGCTCTTTTAGAATAATGCTTCTTGCCCTTTGTTACATCGAAAACTGTACCCAAAACCGCTAAATAAAGTGACTTTATTTTCAAACCATTGTATTGAGCTAGTTCTTCTGAAGAGTAGACTTTTACTTTGTTTTTATTTATCACCGAATTTAAATTCAAGTTATTAAAGATAATATCTAAATAGCTGTAACCATAAATGCTAAGAATAACTATTGCAAGGGATAATATTAATGTAATATTTAGCTGTGACATATTGAATATTAGGAGAAAGTGAATGTTTTCCTTATAAATCCGTCGTTACACGCACAGAGAGGTAGGTAATATAAAAAATACTATTCGTCATACCCATTATATATAAAGTTTCTAAAACTAGAGGAATTGACAGCAATAACAAAACTAATAAATAATAATAGGGTGTTCAATATGTATCGATATTTAAAAAAACAATCAATGTTTGGCTTAGATATATCGAACATTACCGATACACCAGATCATTAAATATTAGTAAAAATATTGATATATTTAATTTGATATCAAACATCAACGTTTACTCAACGATGTCATGCTAGACAAGCTGTTATCCTTGTAGAATCAAATCAATCGAGCAGACTTGAGAAAATTGCAAACTAAAGTTACAATTTTGTGTTCGAAATTAATTAAATTTTTTCATTCCAATTTTAATATTTAGATTCATCAACACAAGTTGTTTCAGCAAGGAAAACAAATAATGATACGTCGCGGCGCCGCGGCGTATAAAGAGACAAAGAGTCCTTAATACATATTATAAATAGCAGTGTGTTATAATTAGTCTCAATAAATTTAAATTATTAAGTTATATGGATCCGAGTGTTGGGCTACGAAAGAGACGGATGAGAAAAGATTACATGTGGCAGAAATGCGAATGTTAAGATGGATATGTGGTGTAACAAAAAATGGATAAGGTTAAGAGAATGAGTATATCAGAGGAAGTTTGAAAATAGCACCAGTGACAAAGAAGTTGAGGAGTAATAGGTTAGCATGGTAGCTACGCTGATGCTATTACTGGTTTCAGCATGAATGGGTCGGCTCGCCCGGGGTAGTACCACCTTCTCACAGAAAACCGACGTGAAGTAACAGTAGTTGCACTGTTTGCGTTTCGTTCGGTCAGTGAGAGCGTCGGAGGCCCACATATTTAAAAGGCCGGCAACGCACTTGCGATTGCCCTGGTGTTGCTAGTGTCTATGGACGGCGGCGATCACTTACCATCAGGTGACCCACCTGTTCGTTTGCCCCTTATAACATAAAAAAAAAAAAAAAAAAAAAAAAGGCATATTATGAGAAGAAATGAAAGTCATATAACAAGAAAAGTTTAGAGGAAGACGGAAAAAAGTGTGGATTGATAGTATGGAAAATGATATGTGTATAAAAGATGTGAATACTGAGATAATTTTTGACAGGGTAGAGTGGAAAAGGAAAACATGTTGTGCCGATCCTACTTAGGTAGGATAAGGGTAAGATGATAATGATGAAATTTAAATTATTAAGTTATTTATTTATTCGATATTTAAGTTAAATACATTTAGAAAGAGAGATGGAATATAACATAATCAAGCTTTCTAATATTGTGATAATTAATTTTTAAATACCTACAATTAGAGACAAGTTATAGGTATATAGCTAACATGTCGCTATTAAATTTTGGCGCCCATAAAATTTCTAGAAAATATTATTAAAAATATCGATATTTTATCAACAGTCATATTCCTATTCACGTGACGTTGGCGAAATTGTGTGCACACATATATAGTTATTTTAAAAGAAAAAAAAACATTTTGCATTTATTTTCCTTACCTACATCCCTACAGACTACTTACTTGTCTATAATAGGGAATGAGCTTTATAATTAATTATATTTATTTGTATGACAACTAGGCAATCAGTAAATAAATGGCATACCAGCTTTTGTTAACAAATAGTACGTATTTGTTTATATAATTTCAATGGCAAATCCAAAAATGTGTATTAATCTTGTGCGCCAGTTACATGTTACTTCACGTAATATATCACGGCGAAGAGTAGTTGTTACTGGACTAGGCGTGGTGTCCCCACTAGGTGTCGGCACTGAATTGGTCTGGAATAATTTACTCCAGTGCAAATCCGGCATAGTGCCACTTGTTGGTAACGATTACTCTAAACTACCATGTCGTGTTGCCGGCATAATTCCTTCAAAAAACGACGGTAAAGTTGCAGAAACATTATCAAAATCAAATTTAAAAACTATGGCCCCTGCTACTTGTTTAGCACTCCTTGCTACATCAGAAGCACTTTCTGATGCAAGATGGCAACCGGAATCCGACACAGACAAAGAAATTACTGGTGTAGCGTTAGGAATGGGTATGATAGATTTAGAAGATGTGTGTCATACAAATGATGCATTAAAAGTAGGTTATAACAAAGTTAGTCCTTTTTTTGTTCCACGAATATTACCAAATATGGCAGCAGGACAAATAAGCATTAAATATGGATTACGAGGACCAAATCACTCAGTGTCAACAGCATGTGCTACAGGAGCACATGCCATTGGTGATGCTTTTCGATTTATAAGAAATGGTGATGCTAGTATAATGGTTTGTGGAGGAGCGGAAGCTTGTATCAGTCCCCTGGCAATAGCTGGATTCTGTCGATTAAGAGCTCTCAGCACATCCTTTAATGAGGATCCCACCAAATCATCAAGACCATTTGACAAAAAAAGAGATGGTTTTGTGATGGGTGAGGGAGCAGCGGTGTTAGTTTTAGAAGAATATGAACATGCACTTAAAAGGAAAGCTAGAATGTATGCAGAAATCCTTGGATATGGTTTATCAGGAGATGCATCTCATATAACAACTCCCAGAGAAGATGGCAGTGGAGCTATATTATCTATGAGTAGAGCTTTGAAAGATGCTAATGTAAATAAAGAGGAAATAACTTTTATTAATGCTCATGCTACCTCAACCCCTATTGGAGATGGAATTGAATCAACAGCAATAAAATCACTATTCCAACAACATTCCCAAGATATATCAATATCATCTACAAAAGGTGCTCATGGACATCTCTTAGGTGCTGCTGGTAATTTAGAAGCATTATTCACTATTTTGTCATGCTACCATGGCATATTACCACCAACATTAAATTTAGATGATCCTGTTGATGAATTAAATTATGTTGCTAATCAGCCAAGGAAATGGGATTTAGAGAGGCGGATAGCTTTAAAAAATTCATTTGGATTTGGTGGTACAAATGCTACTCTATGTATTGCACAGATATGAAAAAAAACACATTATTGAGAAACTACTTTAGATTCCTTGACACCACAATGTATATTCTTATAAATTGAACATTAGTGGAAATATGTGGAAGAAATGTACTAACTAGGTATATAAATCATATGAACATTGTCAGATAAAGAAAATATATAAACATACACATTAATGTATAACAAAATTGAAATATGCAGATAAAATAATTTTAAGAATAGGTATTAAACATTGGAAATAGAAAATATAAGTCATAGATAGAAAAACGGGAGAGAGAGAATTCATCTTACTACCAGTCATTTCAAGGTTATCATAGGCACTGTTTATAAAGCTATGAAAGTGATGTTCGACTACATGTTTCCAACCAACTTGTTTGCTCTGAAAGTGCAATGCATATACGATCGCATAGGTAAGTCAGAAAGACAATATTTATAAAAGATGACGCTTTCAATACATTAAAGACATTTATCTATGTTATTTATTTACTCACCAGCTACCTACAGCAATTTCAGAGTATAAGTTAGGTGATACCTATACTAGAATAGTAATTTTCTCTTTTTTGGATTCCCAAATATTTACCATGATTCTTCTGTAAAAGACTCTGCATTTGTGAATCTAGATTTGAGCATGAAATTTAACTGGAGAGTATTTTCATTGCATTAGGTCAAAATTATGATGATTCCTGTGATACTTTCTTGAGAGGAAAACCTTGTAGTTAATAAAACAGATATTTTGTTGTAATATATATATTTAAAACTGAGTTACAAATGTTTAATCGACTTTAAAAACGGCGACTAATTAGTCAAGGTAGCGCCGACGTAATGTTGTTCAAGCTTTTCTGATAACGGAGCAATCATTCATAATATTGAGTCATATACATAAAGCGTTGAAAATAAAGTGATTTGATCAAAAAATTCTACTTTAAATATTTCATTACTAAGCTTTCTAACTTTTTTAAATAGTATATAATATAAATGCTGGGTTCTTCCAGTCAGTTATAGAATTTGACAGAATCATTCAAACTCGCACTTGAAATTAATGCTTCAGTTTTAATTGATTGAAGCACTGAACATGCTATAACAATACAATCAGATTCACAGCATTATCTATTGAAGACAGACTATTATATTAAGATATTGTAATAATAGAAAATTTATAGAAGCATTTTTTTTTTAAATGCAATAAATAATAATTAAAGAAAAAATTTAATTGCAATTAATAACAAAATTCATAGACAATTTTGCTCAAACAGGCATATATATTTTTATTAATGGGAATGTACATTTCACATTATAAGAAATGTATTTCAGTAATATATATTTTTTGTAAGACAGAGATTTCCTATTTTATGAAATAAAAAAAATACTGTGTTGTGTCATTCTCAAGAAAATGGTAATAGCTTTTCATAGTGCAGTTGAATGAGACCGTATGGATTCCTATGAGTTAGGTCGGCTGCTTGTCCCGAGACTGCGCCATTGGTGGAGTTTGTGGCGTGTTTACACACAACTGGGCGAATTTCTGTCGCAGGTTCTGTCTTAATTCTTGTCTTTTCTCTGTGGTATTTCTGCGTGATTTGAATTCCAACACTTCCTCTATAGGAATGTAACTGGTATCTTCTTCTTCGTCGGATGAACAAGTATCCTAGAAACAATATTTAAGTTGTTATAACTATTAACTTATTCTAAAAGCTTATATTATGTTAAATATCCACGAAAACATTTACTATTGAAATAATTTCACATGCTGTGTTATATATAACCATCTGCTAATGTAATTATTATTGGGAATATAATTTTATAACAAATGTTTTAACCGCCATATTTAGTGTCTATTGAAAATAGCCAAATTCAATAAACTTTATTCATTATCAATAAATTTTATTCAGGTGTATACCTCCTTTTGCAACCTACAAATGTTATGTTAATTTTATGTATAGGCTGAAAAGTCATACGAAGAATCAATTATTTTGATACAAGCCTATAGATGACTGTAATATCAGGTCAAATTTTTCATATATTAAGAACTTAACTTTATATCCGATCAAAACGCTCACGGAAAATTGAAATAAAAAAAAGTAATATAAATAAAGAAATATTATTACCTAACTTGTTCATTCCTAAAGCGTTGACTTCAAATATCTAATAGTTTTTTGGAGAGTTATTTTATGATATATAAAAGGCTGTACCTAGTAAACTTTTAATTTCGTCTTTTGTGTTTATCACTTATAATTTGAACAGTAGACTTCGCCAGCCTCACTTTATCATAAAGTTTCACTAACGAAAGGTTGTCAATACAATACGCAACATAAATGAAATGCTATAATAAAAAATATCTTTATAGCGAGGTACAGGTGTTCGTTATTTATCAAAGGTCAAAAATATATTATTCATATTCATCGTACAAACAAAGAGAAAATAAATTATTCACCAATAATATAAATATGGTATGATATTAGGTGAAAACATTCACAAAAAGCTAGGAGATCATAGAGAGGACCACACTCTTTCGTTTTAGAGATATTTACTTAGAAATAAATAGTTTTCTGAATGTTACTATTATTACAATTAATTATAAATTAAACTAAAAAAAATTAAAACCTTGGTTAAAACTAAAATATTTAGATTATGGATTAGTATAAACTAGACAACCCTTGACATATTTTTATAAATTAAGAATTAAAAAAAAAAGCTTGTTTCATCGCAATCAAATTAATTTAAAATATCTCACCATTAACATTTCCTGTAAGGATAGTGTGAAACTAGTACAAGAAGTTTTATCATTCTTAATAATATCTAAACAGTCGCCTCTTTCGTGGTTACAAAACCCTTCAGAACATGCTACCTCTGAACCTTCCGGTGAACTCATTAAAGAAGAGGAACCAGATAAAGTTTCACAGCAGCCTCCACCGTTAGTACCCGATGAGTATCCACAATCTTGTATTATTTCACTTGGTGAGATATTGCCATTTTTAGCCCTCTTCTTGCTTGACTTTTTGGGCGAACGACGATTTTTTTTGGAATCATCTTGACATGACTCACATCCATCTCCTCTACCTTCGTAACACTGACTGTAGTCACGCGGTGAGAGGAGATCAGTAGGTGTATCCCTTTCTTCTAATAAACATTCTTCACATTGGCACTTTTCATCTGGTTCTTCTGAGTCGACTTCCTGCAAAATACACTACATATTTTACCCTAAAAATCTATACAGAAACTCATAAATGTTTGAGACCAGGTGATATCCGCGACTTCATCTGCGTAGTTTAACAATATATTTTACACAGTGTTAAAAATATAAGCACCACACCGCTTACCCCACTTCTTCACGACAAGAAAACACAGATCACTGAACTCTGTCCTTATAAAAATCGTAGTCTTTTAACAACCTTCTATTTAATTAAACTATCCTGACAATTGTTGTGGTATTAACCTCTGCAGTGTAAATCTAAAAATGCAATAAACTATTCAGTCATTCAATTTTTATTTTGATAAGGACCAAGAGTTCAAGTTGTTAAACTAAAAAAAATTTGGTTGTAATCTATTCAGTACTTTTTAAGTGATGTGTGTACAACGGTAAACCACAATCATTTTACTTATATAAAAAACCATTAAGAAATGCCACCACAATTTGTTTGATCACCACAAAATTGCTACGAATTGCTGCCAAGTGGCACTACAGCTCAGCAACTTCTGTACCGTTCCACTGTACAGAGAGAATATTTTCGCTCTATTTATTTTTCTATAACACGCTACTAGATGGCGGTCCTGCGTATCCACTTCTTTTTTTTTATATAGGTTTTAGTGTTTAAACACAATCCCACCTGATGTTAAATGACGACGTGGTCCAAGATGGTAAGCACGCTAAACCTAGGAGGATCGGCGCCTTAAGTGTAGTTGCTTTTACGCATTTAGGTGCTTTATGAGAGATTTACAACTTGAGGGTGGTACCTAGACAAGCGAGTTTAGAAAAAGTAAAGCTCTGGCTCATTCACAAGGACTGGAAACTATGTCGATCGACGGGGTAATCAAACACACTAACCAACTTCTATGGTATTCTACAGACCACTATAAAAATCGGTATGTATAGATTTATCTGTGCAAATATTTATACAATTTCCAGTTTGTTATAACTCAACTATCTATTACAATCTGTAGGCTTAGCTAGTATGTTATTATCCTCATAGTTACATCAAATTAATCAGAGAAGAACTCAATTTTCGAATGTGTTATTCTTCTGTAATATCACATTCAACTAAATAAATCATTTAAATATACCGGAACTGTTATATATTAGTGTCAATATGTATTCAAATAATAAAGTGAAATAAGTCACAATATAAACAATCGTTTAAATAAATGCTTTTATACCTGACATACAACATACCTTACACTTGATCTCAACTGCTTGCCGTTCCTTCTTCTTGCGTTTTTTTAGTTTCTTCTGTTCTTTCCTTTGTTGCCTTGTTAATTCTTCTTGCGTGATTTCATCATACAATAATTGTAGTTTAGATACACCACTTTTATGTTCTACTGCTGTTTCAAATTTACGATAGAGTGCCTCTACTGCGACTGCTGCTAATGTCTGACACGTTCCATCTTCCTCGCGGAGCCTTAGGGATATGCGTTGTAGTCGTTCATAAATACATATTCCAAGGCAAATTAGTACCTAAAAAAAGTATATTGCAGAATAATAACTACCTACGTAATTAGGAAAGGTATAGGCTAACTGTACCACAAAATTAGGATCAACAAAGAATGCTAAAAATATGGAATTTGATTATAGGGAATGTTTGTCCAAATTATAGAAAAGCTGTTCAGAAGTAAGAGAAGACTACTTTGATGAAAGGAGTAAACAAAATCGTTTTATATATAAAAGTGATAGATTTCTGTGTGTTTCCTTGGGCATTAAAAACTGGCAAAGGGTCAAACAAATCTAAAAAATAAGTAGCCTACTATGAAAAATTCCCCATCGAATAGTCCTATACATTCAGATACATTCAGTAGTTTTATCATAATTTAGACTATTGATTTTTATATATCTATACATATAAAATAATAGTATCAATGTCTTCATACACCTTGGTTTAGGGAATGCAATTGAAATGAATGTTATGCCTACCTGAATTATTTAAGATATCATTCGGGGTATTATTGATTAGAAAGTTTTGCACATAACATGGGACGAAAGGAATCGCCTATGTACAATTTGTGTTAAAAGATGAGAATGAGAGTGATGAACGGAGTATGCAAAGAACAGGACTAAAAGACAGTCATTGATGAATACTATGAGTTTAAGCTATCAAAATATAAATATTTGTCCTAGCATTTTCACAGAATCTCGTTCAGATGATGACAAGATGTTGTATGGCATAGTAGTGTTATATGATCAGCAATTCTGCTAATATGACCTTAGAAAAGATATGGTACCATGAGGTTAGTATATTCATGTGAAATCCCTTTAAAAACAATACTAAAAAAGAACCATCATATTTTATTAATATTCATTACAAGAACATTATGTATTTTGAATATATGTAAATCTATGTCTATTTCATCTACATGCTCTATACCCTTAACAAGTTGAACACATTTTAACTTATGAGGTAGCAGTTAGATTCATCTTAATTAGATGTAGTGACTGACATAGGCCATATAACATTTACTTATGTTGTGTATCACTACATAGTATAAAACAAAGTCGCTTTCTCTGTCCCTATATCCCTATGTATTCTTAAATCTTTAAAACTACGCAAAGGATTTTAATGCGGTTTTTTTAATAGATAGAGTGATTGCTGAGGAAGGTTTATATGTATAATAACATAAATTAAATAGTGGAGAAATACTGTTATTTTTCAGGTAGCTCCAAATTTAACGCGTGCGGCCCACGAGCTGTAATAAATAAATCAAAACTACTGGATCGATTTTAATCATTTTTTCAATGAATGACATAGGCTATATATTTTATACCCGTGCGAAGCCGGAGCGGGCCACTAGTGAATAAAAAAGCTCTCAGTCTGGTTTCTTTTCCTTACTAACAATTCTATCAATTTTCAATCTATGATTCTAATGTTAGATTACATAAATTCACAGATATTCAAGTTTCATTAATTGGATCAATAAAAGTAATAAAATTGAAGAGTATGTTTGTAAAATAACATCTTTTTACTTATTAGCTACGAAAATATATACATGGTATTTTAAATTAAAATTTTGTCTGTTTATTCTGGCTAATATCCAAAAAGATTTTGATGAAATTTTCACTAGCAAATAGCTGATGTGATAAGGAATTTATCAGGTTACTATTATTTGAGAATAACACACTTACACTGAACATTTTTTTATGACAAAGTCATGGATAACAACTAGCCTAATAATAACTTGAATTACCTTACCTCTTCTTGTGCAATTTCGAGAGTTTTAGCGTGCCTTTCTCTGTGGTTCCCTAATAACTCTGGCTCAGCTCTGGCTATTAAATGTGCTATGTAATCAGTCTTGGCTTGTAAGTGTAGGTGTTTGTCCAGAAGACATCTTTTTATGTTCCCATATAAAGCTCCAACATAACCTTTTTCTTTTTGGGGTTCTTTCTCTTCAACTAAAAGTTGGTATGCCCTTAACACCTGGAATTTTTTTACAAACTAAATTGTAAGCAATCTATATAAGTAAAAATAAATTGCCGATTATATATAAGTCAATGTCTTCAGAAAGACTACACCTATTGAGGTAATTCTTTTTTATTCTCAAGTTTGTCAGGACAAGGTTTATGTGAAAGAAAATGTTTTAAAAATGGTAGGGAAAAGTGAAAAATTTGGGTTAGCTAATCCCCATATAAAAAAGTGAGTGAGACAGAAGATTCATCAAGACGGGAGATCATCAAAAATATTGACAAAAATTAACAGATTCACATTCAGTTGTTCAGATGCTATTTTATTATGTTGTTGTTAGTACATCTCTGCAAACACATGGCCGGCACATTAACCAACACTACACAATACACGCATTTAATCTATGCTAGGTGATAGCTCATGACGTTGAGTCCAACTCGATTGAGATAACCATATACAAGATGTAACGACCGGTATAGTGATACAGTGAGAAGTCTGTCGCCAAACACCTTTTAGTGTGTTCCGACAGCTCCACTTAAGAACCACTCACTCCTCCACGTTTAGCGTTTAGGTTTGAATCACATCATCATTTAACATCACATAGATTAAAAGAATAAAAACAAAATAGAAATGTTAATAATTATGACAGCAATATTCGCTAAAATAAGATTACTTTTAAACAGGTTTATTGTGTAGAGGAATATTTACGTCTTTTTCCATTAATTATTTAATTAATTCAACAACATTGAATTAAAAGTAATTTGAATATATAAGAGTAAGGTTACAACAAAACCTTACTCTTTGTACCTACCTATTTAAAGGTTATCAATACTCAAAGAAACAATGAATAACACAACTATTATTTTGCGATTTTTTTTAATTCACAACTTCCGAGCATTATTTTGTATTTACAGGCCTAATTTTTTTAGTGTACTAGTTTTCGTCGTCGCACCACTCGCGTTAATGAAGATTTGATTTATCCTTCGGTGACAATACAATTTTTCTGGATGAAAAGATAGATAGGGTTATGTAAACCAAATCAGTAATTTTAATTAAAGATTGATTCTTACAAACAAACAAATTTAAACTAATAATGATATAGATACATACAGCCCTTTTAGACATGTTTAGATATTAATTTACCACAAAATAACATAATCCTATCTAATAATATGCGAATCTGAGTTTGTTAGACTTTCACGCGTGAACTACTCCAGGATTATCACGAAATATTGCATACTTATTATTAGCAGTACCAAAGAAGACACGGAGTATATTTTATACAAATAAAATACTGTTAAAAATACTGTTCCCGAAGGATGGGTCAAATTTACATTGCTGTGGGCTAAGCCGCAAGCAATAGCTAGTACGGTCATAAAATCATGAAAACTCAGTTGTTAACACTAAAAATCTGATATGTGACGAAATAATTGAATTTGAAGGGCTCACCTTAGTTTTACAGTCGGCACAGAATCGATGTTTCCTTAAATAGTTATGCAGAGTATCGTGGAGGGTATTAAAATGGACCAGTGTGACGTGCTCCCGAGCTGAAGTGCACATGGCATCCCAAGCAGCTCGCCAGGCCACACGTCCACCCCAACCCCACGCTCCCCAACTCCAAGCACAAGGACCCGTGTTTCCTGTAGCTACGGTGCCACCCCATCCTCTAGCTGTACCAGCTTCCAGGGAGTGAAGGATACATCTCTGTGACTTCTTCCATCTGGGTTGACTTAAGATGAGACACTCGATACCCGTACTAGAATTTTCCATACACGTGAGGAATTACCCAATCAAGTACATAATATTTAGACTTGAAACTGATATTAAAAGTTAATCAATCCATATACCTAATACAGCTAAAATAATTTCATAGCACAGAAAGCATAATTCGCGACCTTTGCTTGAAAAAGGTTTAGAAATTATTTTTATTCACAAGACACATAGCTATACACTTGTTAGGAATACAGAAGAACAATAATATTATAATTACATGCTGTAGAACAGAATTTCTAGAATTTATCCCTAATATTCATAAAAACGAAAGACAAAGAGGGACATTGTTGCTTTTATTTCTATATGACACAATTAATCTATATATATAAATAAAATTGGAGTGTATGTTAGTAATGTCAAAATAACGACTTTTTACTGATTGGATATGAACGTATACACGATACTGATAACAAAAATACAATTTTTAAAATTTTTGTATGTTTGTCTGTATGTTCCGGGTAATCTCCGAAACGGCTGCACCGATTTTGATAGAAACTTCACTGGCGGATAGTTAAAATTACAGCGGGTGACATAGGCTACTTTATTTTCGACTGGCTGTCATCCGTGGCTTCGTCTATAGTACTATCTCCAAAACGATTGGAATACAGATATATGTTATTATTATAGAAGTGTTTCTGTTATTTTTTATAAGCTATCAATGTAATATAAAAACCATTTTGTTTACGATTTGTTAATGTAATATTGACAACTGTTATTTCTTATAAATTTATGGAATTAAGTATATTTTATCTCCGTGTACGAAATTTCATTAAAAATTGTTGCAGACAATTTTTTTTTTAATTATACATTTATCATTTTTAAAAGTATTATTGGTAACTTTTATCCTTTTACCTTTGGAATGATTGGTGAAAGTTTCTTTTAAACAGCAATTCTTTTCGACCTAGTATTTTATGTTTTTTTTTTCGAACTGACTACACTGTTGACCTGGCAAGGGCTCTATAGTTTTACCGGACTACTAAGGGGAGCGCTTAATGCACTCACCCGATTTGTTTAGACGAACAGCGCAAGGGCACTCGGTGCACCTCGGCTTGAGCTGTCGCCGAATTTCCCGATCTGACTAAGCTAAGCTATCTATCCATTTCATACACATATGAGTTCGTGAAAAGTGCATGTGTGACCATGCACGTTTCACGAATGTATATGTGTATTTTGCATCTGACTACTATGTTGTGTGACCTATTTCAGTCCGAAAAGGGCAAAAAAACAGCCCACCACTATGTGTACCTAGGTGTGCACGTGTGTGGGGTGATCTGGGTAAATGAAAAACAAGCGTGAGTTATTCTATTCGCGCGAGTGACATGCTCGAGGGCTCCACACCGAGGGACAAACCTAGGCTCGAGATGTTACAAGACAAATCGCGACGAGTGTGCGGGACCGTATCTTCACCTCCCGCTCACGGCGGCGTGAACAGAGAGAGTCGCGGGCGTGGGCGCAAACACGCATCTTTTAAGAGGACATGGAGCGAAAAATAAAGAACAATGGCGCGGTGCCAACTTAACTATACATTTACGTACGAGTTCCTAATGTATCGATCTAATGTATATGAACACGCGGGTTCGAACTGATATTTTGATTATCGCGAATTTATTTATGCGCGGCACGGGTTAGACGTTGTAACGTAGTCGCAACGGCCGGGAAAGCTGAGATCGCGTTTAAGAGTCCGAGCTCAGACGTACTATTGACGAGCGCGTTGAACGCGAGTATTTTTTGTACATCGTGTACTAAAAGGAGTTGAGTTATCCAGTCGATACCGGTGGTCGCTACTAAGACGCGGTAGGTGGCGCAGGAGTGGACTGAGCCTTCTGAGGCTGGGGCTTGGCTTTAGGAGCCGTGGGAGTTGGCGGGGAAGGCCTTACGCGCCAAGAGTGCGCCCTCGGCGCGGGTGCGGGTGCTGTCGGTGCACTGGAGATGCCCGGTTGGTCAGGGAAAGCCTTCTGGCTTTGTATGAGCGGAGGCGGAGGCGGTTGCGTCCGAGACGGCGGGGCGTGCTCCCTGGACCGGGTCGCACGTCCGCCGCGGCGGGGACGGGTCGTGCGAGGCGCGCGGGGACATCCGCGATAGTTCGCGGTATGACCCGGTTGCTCGCAGAGGACGCAGCTGGGAAGCTCGGTGGACTCAGGAGTGCGGGCCACTCCCTAGTGGAGTGATCCCCGAGACACTTAACACACCTGGGATGCAGGTGGCAGTGCCGGGCGGAATGACCGTACACCTGGCAGTTGTGACACTGCGAGGGTACATAGGACTTGCGAGGAGGCTCTACATAGACACGGGAGAGGCTGCACACAGAGATGAGGCCGAAAATGGCCTTACCTTCGACGGTACGGTCCAGAGTGACCAGTACCAGGTTGAAGGGGGCCTTTGTACGGGGGTGGTACAGGCGCTGTACGCTCCGGGCTGGGGAGTCCTGACCATTCAGGCAATTGGAGATGTCGTAGGTAGAGAGTTCAGAAGGAACTCCACGAATGACGGCACGGTGGAGACGCTCATCCTCGAGAGCGTGAGTGAAGAAAGGGAGTTTTCGCTCCCAGAAGTACTTGGTGAGCTGGCGATGCTCATCGGGGGTCGAGACTCTAATAGAGATGCCGGCAACAGTGTTGACGGCGGACTTGTAGAAAATCTCTTTAGACTTAAGGTCGTCCGAGTTTTCCACCCAATGAGCTTTGTCACGGAAGGTGACGGGAGGCGGTGGGCGTGGCTTCCGCTTCACCTATATTGGACTGCTTTTGGACGGAAAGTCCCGCAGCCGAGTCACTATCGGACGGATTCGCGGCGCGTGGGCGTTTACCGCGACGCGTAACGGTTGTAAAACCGTCGTCATCGGCGGGCGTGGTCGCGGGTACGACATCGAGGTCCATGTCGGAGTCGACGTCCGAGAGATTCGCGAACGGGTTCTCGGAAAAACAGCGTGGCTTACGGCCGGAAGGATTGCGCGCGAAGACTTTGCGGAGTCTATTGTATTCGGAGACCAGTAGAGGGTCTTCCTTCTCTACGAACATGTGAAACCGGAGTAGTTCTTCGATATGGGCGACATCTTCAGAGGCTGGATGGGCCGGAGGGGCTCGCGGGGGCGGACATGACTAACCTCCCTGCCTTAGGGGCAGGGGGTGCGCCTAATTAAAATTTAACGGACAATCCGTGTCCGGGCCAAAGGGAGACGCGACGCGAAATCTTCTCTCTTCGTATCTGCACACACGGCGCGGCACGAAGACAGACGCGCTGCACGGCACACGTCGCGCTGCCCGACTCACGAAGCGCAGCACGAAGTACGACGCGTTGCACGGCGACTCGACGTACTGCACACAGTGTGCACGGCTTCGCACCGAAAAGTGCGGTTTAAATGGTACACTGATAGAGGTGCACCGTCGCTTCGGCAACAATGCGGGTCGGGCAACGGCGAAATCGTTGGAATGCCAACATCTGGCGCGCAGGTAGGCGAGCGCAGCGAGCCGGAAATGACCGAAGATAGCCGAGCGCGGCGAACCGAACGGACCGTCAGAGGTGCGAGCGAGCGCACGTGTGCACTCGACCGCTGCTCGAACGAGACTCCGTATTTTATGTTATTAAAATATGAACATAGTTTATGGTTTTTAAAATTATTTCTCATGTCCAAGATTTTTTTTTGTTCTTTTTTTATTTATTTTTTCTCTTTTTTTAAATTTATTGCATGTATAACAAAGTAGGCTGTGTCTACGTCAAGAAGAATTTAATTTTAAGTATAATTATACAATAAATAGTATCTCGCAATGTAAAAAATTAAATTCAGTTTCGTAGACCAAATAAAAAAAATAAAAAAATTGACAAATGACATGGAATTCGTCCATGTTAAAATTGTCTAAATTTACTATGGTTAATTTTGATAGCGTTTCTTCAGTTATTGAGTGACAAATATCTCCCGTATATAAAATCACAATAAATTAAGATTGTATATATATTATTAAATATTCCTAAGTCTTATTAACCGATCTTTTACCTTACCAACTGAACAACAACACAAATTTCTCTTGTACAAAATTTCGTAAAATTAGGTCAAATTCCCATTTAACAATCAGAATATGCAAACAGACAATTTTTTATTTTTTACATAATATTTGTGATCAAATAGACTTTCTAATGGTTATTCAAAACAAAACTTGGGGAAATATCAAATGTACAAACATATTAAATATTCAAATAATGTTTGTGTATTATTATTAAAAAAAACTATATTTATTTATTTGTTTTGGCTTACCTATGACCATTGAGCAAAGTGGCTAATGACTGTGGATGTGTAATTTTGTCTTCTCTGATCGTCATTATTTCATCTGGCGTCAGAACTAATGGGTCCAATGTGGGGTGGCCTGATTTACATAACTGATAAAATAGACGTTCCACACTGTAACAAAATTATTTAAGTAAATTAAATCATGTATGTTAAGAAAAATAATAGTAGAATGTATGCAATTTTTCTCCATTTTATACTTCCATGAAATATTTGATCACATTCTCATTATTTGTTAAATGATAATGTGGTCTAAAATAGTAAACAAGCTAAACCTAGAGGGAGAGACTTTTTACAGTGCTTATCTAATACGGTACTAAGATTTACAGAGAAGCAGTAAAACTGTCAGCGTAAAGTAGCTTTTGAGAGACTTGTTGTATTAAAGAAATTCATAAGCAAGAAGAAGTTCTTGAATAAGATCTTGGTAGTTGTTAGCTTTTTTATCTAAGAAAACCAAGACACACATCTAAAAAAGCGGCCATTGCCTTTCTTTCAACATTGTATCAGAAATTATGTCGTATTTGGGGACATCCGGAAATTCCTTCTTACAATTTCGCGTCGCTATTTCTGCGAAATTTAAAACAGTCATCAGTTCTTGTTCATAGCTTTAACAAAGATTTTCATTAGATCTAGCTTAATATGAAGCTATATTGTTGAGCGCAGTTGTTAATACTGAAAGTTGTAAATACGAAAAAAAAGCATATTGCAAAATGTGATAGCAAAAACGGAAAACGGGTAGGTTAACCTCTATGGCCATATTTTTTTAAAGGAGGATTTAATTGCAGACCATGTGTAATTACTAACAGTATCGTAAAATTAAAATAAATTAAAAATAGAAGAAAATAACAATCAAATTAATTATTGTTAATGCATAATTAGATAAATACAATTTAGTTAATTATAAATGGTTAATATTTCTCTTTGTTATTTTAGAAATTAACTCATTGCACTTTGCACACTTTAGTTTGAATATTCATCTTTGTCTTATTTAAATTTCTATGTAATGGTTTTTAAATAAACTGAATCCATTAAAAAAATTCAATTTAATATCAATAATGGAATCTCTTTCCTACAAATATACACATTTCTGTTTGTTCTTTTTGTTGTATGTATTTATTATTTCTTGTCTTGTTAATAGGCACATTGGTTATTTTGCCACTGAATTTCAATTATCTTAAGAAAATAACAGCTGAGCTGTTACAGATATCAATTGTATGAATTGTAGTGAAATAAAAAAAAAATCTTTTGATTTCAAATTTGAATAAAATTCAGATTTTATTCACGAGACTTGGAAAAATGTTGTAACTTCCAAGCAAGTCTATCAAAAAGTCTTAGCCTGGTAAATCTCAAATGATTTACAAAAGTTTTGCAGATATATGGCATGAGTAATTTACAGTAAAAGCTTGCTTTGAAATATTACTTCAAATCTTAAATGACTCCTGCTCCACTAAAAACAATAATTAAATGCATGTTTTCATGAGAGACTAAACTTATTTATTTAAAACTTACTTGATAGCTTTTTAGTAATTTCATGTAGCTAATTAAAAACCACTACCAGTGGTCATTCAGTTGCCGAAAATCAACCAGTAATTGTTAATTTGTTCAAGTTACAACAATTTCTTTTGCCCTAGAGTGTATATACCTCTTTAGTCAATGCATTTTTTTTTCTTTTACCTTAGCTGACAGTGTGTAGAAATAAGTCATTATGCATTATTTTTCAATGTATTATAATACATAGAACATATTTAATGATATGGAAAAAAGTAACTATTTCTAAATTTTTGTACTGATAACACTAAAGCTCCTCAATAATTACCAAACAAAAAAAAAAAAGAAAATCAGTTAAGAAACAGGAAGAAGATGTATTTAACAGATTTGTCTCTGCCTATTGATATATAGATATGATATGTGTGAAATACTCTATACAACAACATTCCATGACATTTTTCAATAGATGGCTACATTAATTGCCTTTTAAATATAAGCTTACCATGATGTGTGTACTACTTGATCTGTTAAAACTCTGGTTTCTACACAATATTAAAAATTCATAGCAATAACCTACAAACGTCTTACAAGCACACAATATGTATAATTACGATAGTTAATACTGTATAGTAAGATCTGTAACTATCCATCAATTCATATTAGACTGAAATTTATAGAATGCACTTACACTTACCGTCAGCCTTAAGTCCTGAATTTAATTTTATAACTCCAATCTTAGCAATCACTTAGCTTATGCTGAGCTAGGTTCAAATCATCAAACTCATTATGTTAAGCTTGGGTATTATATGCAAATAAACAAGAATGGCAAAATATTTTTTTCTTTTTATTATTTATTATATTATTACATAACAGTGGCACTTTTATGGTTTTTCAATTATCAGTATTGCATGATTGTGAATGATGTGATTATTTATTGTAGTAATGTGGTGGTCTAAATTTGTATTATTATTTGATAAAAATCTACATGACACTGAGCAGAATTGTGAAATTTTCCACAGGGCCATAGAATAAAATAAAGTAAAGAATGCTTCTATTGTTTGTTTCATTCTCAGTTAACTTGTTTTTTCGTTTTTTAGATATTCTTTCAACATACATGATTTAATATATTCCTTACAAATAAAGACATTTTTACAGACTCAACGCAGCATTGAAACTAAGCTAAGCACAAGCTTTGTGTAATTTCACTATAAATTACAAACCTAAGATTGCACTGAGTAACTACTTAGTAAAGTTTAAATTGAGCTAAAGATAAGATAAGGCTAAATATGTTCTATAGATTTCACCCTTAGAGACAATAAATAGTTGCATCATGCAATATTTCAGAGGCATCTTTACATAGATTAATATTTGTATAAGCTAAAATGAAAAAGTAACTGAAATATAATATTGACTGCATAACCTTCAAGATAAAACATTTCACTTGAAATTGTCAAACTGTTAATATTTACACAGAATTGCTATAGGGTATATAAAAACGAAGTATAATTGGTATAGATGTTTTAGAAACTGCCCATCATATATTCTTTGGTGAAGTCATAATTGTTGACTTCATAATTTTTCTGTCGCATGTATAAATGTGGAAGTATGTTTGTTTGTACAGTAATAGAATAGTAGCCCTTCAGCTTACAAGGCAGGATGTATTCAAGTGATATTTAGCATACAAGTTATTCACAGAATAGCAAAGATAACTGCTTGTATTTCTACCTTTTGTTCATTATTTTTAACGTGTCATATACACCTAGTCAAATGGACAAGTAACAGATAACATCAAATATATGTGATCATAAACCAACAGTTTAATAAATGATAGAACAATAGACATCTAGAAGCTTACATGAAAAGAAATTGGTAACAAAATTTATTTATCATTTCGAGATTTTTACACAGACAACCTAAGGTTATGATATTAAACCTAATGTTCTTTTTACATTGTGCTTTTGTCAACAAGGCATTGAGGCCATTTTATGGTGTTAACTTAATTGTACTAATAATCTCATTTCAGTGATACAAAACAAACTTCAATATAATGTAGAACAGCTACATTTGATATATATGTGTAATAAAGTAAAGAATTCAATATTTATCTTGAAACTTACCTTCTTCGACAACCAACACATGGAATGCTTTGATTTAATACATTAAAAATATCAGATGCATCTACTCTCAGTGCTGCTTTAAGTTCATCTGTCGATAGAATTCTGTATTTCCGCATAAATTCCTCATACTCGCGTCCTTTCACTTGTGGATTATCACAAATAAGCCCCACCGTGTTTAAATCCATGATCATCTATAAAACAAAATATTTCAACAAAGAAATAAATTTTAAATAAGGTCAAACTCAAGACGTCATAGATGGGAATAAATCAATAAACTACGAAATATTAACTGCAATTAAAATTTTAGAAATAAATTATTAAGAAAGTCAATACACTTTGCAATGATGGAGACTTTTCAATTATTTTGTTACTTTTATTCGAATAATCTACGTTTGTGGTAATGTCAAAGTGCAGAACCACTTACAGTAAGGTTTTCATATATAACTAGCGGTAATTGTCGTCGTTTTATGACAGGTTCTTTTTCACTGTTGTATATATCAACTAATTTCGCCATTATAACTATTAATCACATAAAATAGTCGACAAAATATACAATGTAACAAAATGACCACCAAATTCTTATGAAATACACGTCGTGTTGCGTCTGACACAGTAAAATAATCGCAGATAAAAAACACTCGAAAACGTCTCTGTTTGAAAAATAGACTATCACGGACAACGTTGCCTATGTAACTTGTTTAAATTCCTCAAAATTATAAGTAACAATAGCGAACATACAGTAGAGCAAAGTCTTGATTATGCGCCAATTCTTCAGGTAATTATCTCAAGAATAAAATAATTTGTCATTACTAACTGATTTTATTTATGTGTATATGTGACTGAAAGGGATCGGATTTAGTGGGTAACATTTAAAAACGTAATAAAATAAAAAAAGTAGTTTCCAGTTTGATAAAAAAATGTTAAAGCAGGAAATCTTAAACAGAAATGTATAATTGTTTTTAAATGTTGTAATCGATATTATGCTTTGAAGGTAAATAGTTAAATAAAAAAATGACATGTAACTACATAATGACGCCGGAGATAGAGTATGTGAAAAGCAATTTCAATACGAATGTACGACATGCGTTTTTGATAGCTCAACGGCAAGCACATGGTTGATATCTAAATTTTTTTTAATCAGTTTTTTTATGGGCGAGCTTCAAAATTCTGATCCGCAACCTTTTTGAGTGAAATATGATGGGAATACTGTGTAAAAACACCGGTTCTCGAAGTTAAGCAACGTCCGGCGCGGTCAGTACTTAGATGGGTAATCACTGTGGGAACATCGTGTCACGTTGGCTTTTGCTATGCCTTTTATTCCTTTTGTGTAGTCATAACCACACTCTTTTTTTATTTAAGTAATATAGTTATTTATAAGGGAGTATTTTGAGTAAATTAAATTATCAATAAATAGGTAATATTATCATTATATACTTGCGCGATTTTATTTATACATTCATTGTTGTTAATATTTCCGTTGAAAGATTAAATTTAAAAGTTTGCTTTTGTTTTAAAAAAATATTTTGGTATAGTAAGATCTTATTTTAACTTTAAGAATATAGTACCTGATCACTTCTGATATAGACTAAAGTGACAAAACGCTAGTCTTAGACAGACTGCGAGTGGTGAGACACTTGAAACAATATAGCTACTGAATCTTCCTGATCTTGCTTGATGACAGATTTTAAATACAAGTGACATCAGTTTAAAAAATATACTACAGAATGTCCCACTTTTAAACTATTGTTTTATCATGCTTTCCTTCACCGTAGCTAGGTAATAATTTATAATTGGAGAATTTATTTTGTAATTAGTATTATTTTACACATAAACAGTACCCAAAACCAAAACCCAAAACCAACATCGAAATCTCTATCAATGTTATGTCAAGAAAATCCAGCCAATATGATATCACTACTCGTCATCCAGTTTGTATAGCATCACACAGTTTTAGAATCATTATTATTTCGCAAAAAAATATTTTAAATTGTGTACGGTAGTGGATACTCACGTATAGTCTGTTATATCAAAAGGTAATCGTCTGTCGAAAAGAAAGATTTTGTAGCGTCCAAATTGAATGAAAATTAAAAATGTGTCATATTTAAATAAGTATCTTTTCAAATAATTGGATGCGAGGTTTCAATTAATTTTATCTTTTAAATTACCTTCACCTTAAATTACCTTTCATCAAAATGTAGGCCTCTTAACTATTATTACGAGAGTGGGATGAGTCCTACTCCGTAATAGGGGTGGGAATTCGGGACGCTGGTGGGAGATGCCATACTACTCGATGTTGAAATAGCACCATGCTTATTCACGTTCAGAATTTCTTCTTAACACTTGTCACTATTCACTACAGAATACACTATGGAGGGTATATGGCACGGGCCCTTTTCACTTTATCTGATTATCAGTGCGTTCAGACCATATATCGATACCCATGATTGACATTCAACGATTGACAGCTCTGCTGCTGCTTATTCTGATTGTCAGAACTATTTAACTAGCCTACTAACCAATCATACCCGGTCTTATCGGACCTTCTTTGCCCACCCCCTACTGGACTGGTAATGATTGTGTCGAGGCCTTCTTTAATGGCTTCCTCGCGATTCGTAAATACGCACCGGGCATTGAGCTGCACGTAAATTATTCTTTGATGACTGCTTTGCGGGCCGCCTCCTGTGGCTTTGCAGGAATGCTGCCTGAGGGGTCTGGCCACCTTGGTGCTGGAATACCAGCTTAAGAATGAAGAATACTTCAATTTCTCTCAGGCATAGTTGATCAACTTCGGGATCTTTAGCTACGGTGGCTAGGATATCCGTGAGAACGTCAATAGCTGCAACTATCTTTCCTGATGGCTTCAGCTGTACCGCTGATGTTTGCGTCAGTTGTAGTGCTTCTTTTTCTGAGATTAAAATATTCATGCTATTTACACATATTATATCTAATTTTTTTTCATAATAATAATAAATAACTCATACAACTATAATATTATCGATAAAAAATAATTGTTTTTACACAGGACCTTCACAACTTAAATTTTCAGTTTATCGTTTTCCTATATATTTTTACATATTTGTATTGGTTCTATTCGATAATTCTACATTATTTAAAACATTTTATACTCAAAAATAGACTATTTCCAACAATTTTCGTACTGTTATATATAAATATGTAATTCTCTTATATTTGATATTTTCAAAAAAATGTATGTATTATCAATAAAAGCGTAATTCTAAATAGCCATTATTAATTCAATCTATTAATAAATAGCTAACATATCTAATAACTCATGCAATGGCTTAACCTAATATGTCAAGCGCCGCTAATAACTATTATGATGCACGTCGCAAACAGCTATCGAAAAATGAAGTTAAAATTCCCCTTAAATTGAGGAATTCTTAATAAATTAGAAGCCCTGATCACGAAAGTTTTTGTCTTTGGAGAGAAACAATCACTTACAAAGAGTAACATACACATATTTTTCAATTTATTGGGGTCTCTTCATACAGGCTTTTTAAGCTATGAATGCAACGGATATATTTTCTCAATGCTGCTTGTGGTTCAGTACCAAAAAACATTAATAATACTTACAAAGTTCTGATTTGATACAAAGAGATTCGTCTCACAGGAAATGACAGACTTTTTAGTTATCATTCAAATCGGCCGGTTCACTATCAAAATATCCTTTTTGTATAACAATCCGGCGATGAACCGTTAAACCAACCAACTAATAATATGCCAATATTAAACATGAATGAATGAATACATTAATATACTTTTGAATATATACTCTGGAGAACCTAATGCCATAAGACATTTTCTTCTAACTAACCAGCGGTATTGTTATCAATCTTAAAAGTTATTGTAGGTAATGCAAATATAGAGAAGAAGCAAAAAATATGAAAAACTAAATAAATGTAATAATAAAATGAACACATATATAATATAAATATACGCGTATACATAACATATAGACATACTTATATATACATATATAACAATGATATAAATAACAATAAAAATATATTCAAAGCATAAGTTAATTATAATACAAATTGTAAAATAACGAACATTCTGTTTGGTCGTTATCAAATAAATATCAGTGCAGTTAGGTTCCAAGTTATTGATAGTTTGAACATCTCGAAAGTTGAGGCAGTAAAATAGGAATAAGACGAAAATATATAAACTGAGTGATATGACTTTGTTTTTGAATAGAGATTTTGGGTGCCTTTTTCCATAATGAAGAAAATTTCTAGAATTGAGAGTTAATAATAGAAATATTGAAACTATGAAGTTATGTCCAATAACATCGTATCCAATAGCACTGCTTAAAATATATATAATATTTAAAAAAAAAAATCCCTTCTATAGTTACGAAGAATGTGAATTAATTATTAGAATAGTACTAATAGTTCACGTCTTAATGCTATCACTAAGGATATGTTTTGGTCTTGAAAATCTCTTATATCCAACGTGATGTTTGTGTTGTGCTGTTTGTTCTTAAATTTATATAACATTATTATAACAGATAAAATAGTAGTTCTCCAAAGCATCAATTAAATCTATGAAAAAAAGTTTGCTATAAATATACATAAAATTTATTATGTATAACATATTCTATAATATCATAAGTATAGTCATATGATATAAATTAGACGATAAATAAAAAACCATCTGGATATATTTTACCGCAGTTGCTAACTTTTTTAATTGTCTTTAAACAATATACCTGTCGAAGAAAGGTACTCCAGAACATAGTTATCGCGACATTGCTCTTATTTATGACGGCGACCAAAAGACTGAAGAACTCAACGGTAAAAGCTTTAAAAGTTATAAGTACCTATATGTCACTTGTCAACAGATTTGTCAATCATTCAGATTCATGTTGTCTCATTTGCTCAAAGACTAATAAATATTAGGGAGTACCCAGTAAAACCATTAATTTGATTGAATAAATTTCAAAATACCAAGTTTTTCCCATTTATCTTATTTGTAAATCTCTGCTGTGACATAGCATACAATTACTGGATTATCGTATATTGTGTAATGAAGAAGTGAATATTTATAACCTCACTATGTCTAAGATATTTACACCTACAAACCAAATACGTCTGACAAATGTAGCAATTGTTAGGTTAAAAAAGGGTGGAAAGAGGTTTGAAATAGCATGCTACAGAAATAAAGTTATATCCTGGAGAAATAAATTGTAAGTTCTCATTCCAAAATAATGTTTTCGTGTTATAGCGTATTTTCTAGGATTCCTCTCGTTTTTAACAAGCTTAAGATGAAAAAACCTGTTGTAAATAAATCAATGCTTTTTTGCTGCCATTTAGCATCAGTCTTCTTTTTAATTTATATGCTGTGATAAAATCATTACTTCACATCAGGGTGATATTGTTGCCAAATATTGCGAAATGAACTAAAATATAAAATGAAGTGCTGTAACATAATCATATATACTAAATTATATACAATTACAGGGAGCAAGATATTGATGAAGTATTACAGACTCATTCGGTATTTACAAATGTATCTAAAGGCCAGGTAGCGAAAAAAGAAGATTTAATAAAAGTGTTTGGAAAGGATGACCAAACTGAGATCTGTAAAGAGATATTAGAAAAAGGAGAACTTCAGGTTTCGGATAAGGAAAGGCATTCACAAATTGACTCTCTATTTAAAGATATAGCGACAACTGTTGCAGACAAATGTGTAAATCCAGAAACGAAAAGACCATACCCAGTTTCAATTATAGAAAAAGCTATGAAAGATATACATTTTTCTGTGAATGTAAACAAAAGTGCTAAACAGCAGGCTTTAGATGTTATCCAATTACTGAAAAAGGAAATACCATTAGAGAGAGCACAGATGAGGGTAAGAATCTTATTGACTGGCAAAGATGCAAAGAAAACAAAAGAAAAAGTTATCAAACTTGCAATGAGTGTCGAAGAAGAAAACTGGGATTCGGGAAATGCAAATATTATATGTCTAATAGATCCTGGAAACTTTAGAAGTTTGGATGAGATTATTAGAACTGAGACAAAAGGCATGGGACAGTTTGAATTACTCAATTTGAAAGAAATGGTGGAGGGAGAACAAAGCTTGTGAAGAATTATTTAAAATGTAATCATATTTATTATCTGCATATTTAAACATTTGCATAAAAATAATTTTGTTTTATTGCAATACTTTATATTTTAACAGTTATTTTTATTAATATAGTAATTATTATGATACATTAAAATTATAATTCATAGTACCTTAAATGGTAATTTAAGTATATTCACATATTGTTATTTGAATAACTGAATATGTTTTACTAATGAATTTATATTCTGAAACCATATATATTATATCTATACACATTATGACTTTTTTTTATTGAAATGTTTACTATTTATGTACAGTACATTTTATAATAAGCAGTATATGACATATTTACATACCTCATAATAATTTATTCTATCTATCATTATTTATTATTGTTGTTGATTTACCTCCACTTTTTTAGTAATGGGCAAAATGTTTTAGATTGGGTTATTTTAATATTATATATATTTCTGTTCAAAGTATATGTAATAATTGTCATTATAGAACTGTAAATACAATTGTTTTTTTTTTACAAAATGTATTAATAGCTTTTGCGCGCGGATTCGCTAGCATTAATGTAGATTTGACCTGTCTCTCAGGAATCAGTACTTTTATGAAAGATTATGTACCCCATGGTTTTTCTGTACTTATATGCAAAATCTCACGATGCTCAATTGAGCAGTAAGACGTAAAAGCGCAACAAATAAACATAGGTAGTTAAGTGGTGCGCGTCATAAAGAACTTTAGAAAACCATTATTATTAATTTTTTTAGAGTGTTTGTTCTCTCACAAAATAGTATTAAAACTAATTTATTAGCAGCACGCAACCACCAGAATAAGACACACTCATTATAGTTAACGTGGCGTATAACTTTTAAAACAAGCGAGTTCCGATTTGTACTATTGATAGATTCTATAACTAGGTACTATATAAACCGCTCTTGGTGTCTACAATGTTCACATTACAACAATTGTTTTTTTCAGTATTTTAATAAACAGTTACTTATACATTATCACTAATTTCGGTGATTTTGTAGCGCCTCGATCATTCCAGAAATTTGCGTACCTGCTGGCAGCTAAGAAAAGGGATATATGAAAAACACGTTCAAAATATAGAATTTAGTTATTACAAAAATTATATCGAGTCATAAACAAAATTACCAGATAGTTCGTGTTTGCCCAGTTAACCAGCCGTAACCTAATATGTATACCTAGCAAAATTATAAAGTAATACAATGTAAAGCTCAATATTAAATTGTTTGATTCGCGAAGAAGTCGCCTGCAAAGCAGGTGCTCGCACGCATTAACCCTCAATTTTTTTTTAATATATCACAAGAAACAATGTAAGTTGCGAACATTAATATGCATGCTACGAATATTACATTATATAAAGCAGTAGTCCCCAAAGTTTTTGTCTCGAAGACCACCTGCCAATTTTTACTGTATTGGGTAGACCCCCTATCTTCTGAATACTGTTTTTTGATGGGTGAAATTGTTCCCGACTTGACTTTGGTAGATTATAGATGGTAGATTATACTATAAGTGAAAAACATATATTAAATAATACATATTAAAATAAAAAATACGGAATCCAAAACAAGGCTCATCCAAATCCCATCATCGATCAGGAATTTTCCCATTCTTGACGGATGCGTGTAATGAAGAAATTCTCTGAATGTAGCTCAATATTTTCTTCAAATTACGTAATCCTAAATCTTTTAGTAACAGTTACTTATATTTTTTTCTGTAAATTATATTTATAGAAATTTTATGAATTGCCTTAAAATGGAATTCACTATTGTCGACCCTCATTCGCAGCTCGTCAATCTCCCTGATTTTGTTTTTCCTTAAAAGTTCGAAATCGAACCCCCAGGAGTCTATATGGACCATTTTGGGGATGGAACCTGTGATATAAACACCCCTAATCTGTGTTACCAATATTAAACAATTCAACTTATAGGGATAAAAAGCCTGTGTGTTCAAACTTTTTTGTCCGGAGTCTTTTCGTACCAAGTAAATTAATAATTCATTTCAATAAATATGAAGTTTACCGTTTGTCTACCCATCACTAAACTAATTATTATGAAAAACAATATATGACGTCATAATCAACTGTAAATGTGACGTGCTGTTTTACGAAACAAAAAATATCTTCGATAAAATAATACTAACCAAACCAAAGTGACCTCTCTTTTCGCCATTACCATCACATGGCGAGTACAATGTGAACGTGTGGCAAGTTGAACCGCTCCATTCGACGCTGCAAAAAGTATCGAATCGTAGCAAACGTTTCATAACGCGTCAAAGTAAACTTTGTGATCTGTGGTTGTGATAAAAACCGGTATGGAAACGTAAAGTGTAACGAAACGTTGAAGTGAATGTACCATCCAAATGACAAATTAAAAAGTTTTTATTTTTCTTATATTGGTACGAGATTTTATTGATTGTTTTCTTTCATAAGATTTTCGGCCAGACGGCAACGGAAATTGCAAGTTACTGTGATATATTTATTTTCAATAATTAACTATTCTTATCAACCAATTAAATGAGCAGGGATATCAAGTTATGTCTATAAGTAATGGAAGGTACAGAAGTGGGTGGCGACCAGCAATTTTGTTTGAGATGGAACAATTTTCAAGCGAACATAACATCTCAATTCGAGGCGTTGCGCGATGATGAGGACTTCGTGGATGTTACCCTGGCATGTGAGGGACACAGGTTGGAGGCCCACAAAGTGGTTCTCTCTGCTTGTAGCCCTTATTTCAAGGAGCTATTTAAAGTAAGTCGATCTTTCACTCCCCACAGTTTGATGTGTCACCATTACAATGACTCTAGTGAAAGTTGTTATGTATAAAACACTTGATCTACTTACAAATGCCATGTCTCGCGTTCCGGTTAAGTACTCGTGATTTCATTTATTAGTACCTACTTTATAATTCTGTTTCACAATTTCTAATTAACTCATTACCATTGGGCTATAGATTACATTTGCCTCTAAAACAAACAACTATACATTCCATATGAATTTAATTATATTTAAATGCTAATTATGTGTCAACTTTATATATTAAATGACATGAAATATATAAATTTTGCAACAATATTCTAGACATATATGTTATTGCCTAAAAGTTGCATGGACTAAACTGCATTTGTGGTGAAATATCATTTTATTATAAAACAACATTATTATGCATCAAGTGTGTGAATTAGGTATCTATATATTATAGCTTATATGATATTGACAAATATTTAGTCATCAATACTATTATAATATTAAGATCAATGTTATCTTGATTAAAAATACAAATAAATAATTCATTATATTGTTTCTGGTAATGCATTAAACATTTTGTGTACATTAAAAACAGATATGGTGGAAAAACAAAAGAACTTCAGTGTATAAATACATAGTAAATATCTGAAATATATTAGTACATTTTTAAGGAATATTATTAATTTCGTTTTTTAGAAATACTAAAAGAAAACATAAATTTTTGATTTAAATATCCTGAAATATGAATGAACTAAAATCTTTTTAGTTTATTTCTCCAAGTCATTTCCAATAATTGTATATAGTTATTATATAATGTTTATATATTTATAGGATATAATCTTTGGAACTACTTATTTGATTATAGAGATTCTTGTTTCAGTGATAGAAAGCTATATGCTATACTAAGTAACATGGGCTAATTGGTAAAAATATATTGTAATTAATACATATAAGTTTGGACAACTGAGTGTGGGATACTTATTTATAATGTCTTTAGAGGTTTTTTAATTGAATAGGAAAGAAAATTATTTGATCTTTAAAATATGACAATTGTTAAGTTGAGTGGTATTTAGTGCAAAGATAAACTGTGAAAGTTCTACTATTATGCGTTATTTCTGTCCTAAAACAAAAGTGTTTATGTTTAATTGTCAATATGCAATAGGTTAATAAAATGATCTGACATCATCAGCACTATTTATTGACTAGTTTCAGTTAGGACTATGGTCCTAATTCATGTTGATTATAAATAACTGTAGGTTGTAGTGATCACATAATATTATGTGGGTTACCACATACTGACGATTAAGGGACAATATAGGGTAATTTTTCTTAAATTAAAACAATAAACTTGCCGAGTCATGTATTATACAAATTCGTAAAATTTGGACTTTAAATTCTATTAAAATTTTTGACATAGTAATTATTTTTACATGTCACATATGTGCATTGTGTTTAAAGTAATTATTGTTAAAAAAAGGTAAACTATTATATACCATTAATTGAAAATGATTATAGATATTTTTGCCTACTATATTTATGATTACAATTATATTATAACTTAAATAGGACACCAGAATAGAGTATTAAAAATTTCATTCAATATATTTATATTTGTTTGTAATTTCCCTTAATTGAGTAAAATGTATATCTTTTTTATTAATATGTTAAAATATGAACTATTTTCTATGTATATGACATTTTTTTTGCTATGTACAATATTTTTTTTGAGTTTATATAGGCAGTTATCAATACGTTAATAATATATTTGTGTTTTTAAGTCATTTGTAACAATTATGGCTTAGAGGTTAGGGTGTTTGGACACTGCATCAATCTACATAGATTCAAATCCTTGCAAATGAGCAGGAGTTTTTGTTGAAGAAAACTTCAAGATGAAACCAATGGATAGTGGCAGGGTTTTTTCTAAGTTTGCTTGGCTGGCTAATACCCTTAAGTTGTAAATCTATGGCCAATCACCTATAGATGTGTTCTGGCAGCTGCACTTGGAGCCAGTTCCCCTCTAGGTTTAGTGTGCTTATAATTTTAGACCTAATTGTCATAAAACATCTGGTGATATTGCGGTCAAAAGTTAAAACCTATAATATATATATATATATATAACAATTAATATCTACTAATAATAGTTACTTGAGATTACCCTGATTATTAATCATTATCATAGGTAATAACTAATTCTGTATAAAAATATATTTGAGATTAATAAACTTAGGTTCCTTTTGATATATAACCCTGAAAGGCACACTTAAGTGTTTTTCCATGGAGGAAAAATTTTATGCCATTCATTTTGCTATAATTTTCCCTAGATAGCACTGCATACATTCAACTTTTATACCATTTCACTAATTATGATAAAAACTGGTATGTGTAGATATTTTGAATATGGAGAATACAACAAATAAATAATAATGTGTGGGAAGTGTCGGGCACTTCCAAGGAGCATATTAGGAAATGTTTTTATCTATACATATAATACAAATGAAGTGTCTGTATGTAATATCAAAAAACGACTTTTTATTAATTGGATATGAACATATACACAACACTGATAACAAAAACACTATTTTTAAAATTTTTGTATGTCTGTTTGTTCCGGGTAATCTCCTGAAACGGCTTGACTGATTTTGAAAGAAATTTCACTGACAGATAGTTAAAATTACAGCGAGTGAGATAGGCTACTTTATTTTAGACTAGCTATCATCTATGGCTTCGTCTGTAGTACTACCTCCAAAACGATCGGACCTATTTTCATGGGACTTTTACTGACAGATAGCTAATGTTATAAAAAGTAATTAAAGCTTTCTTATTTTGGATTAGCTTTTAGCCATGGCTTTGTTTGCAGTACTATCTCCAAAACGTATGAACCATTTATCACGATACTTTCACTGACAGATAGTTGATCTTATAATAAGTAATTTACAATTATAAAAAAGACGCTTGAGGAGCTGCGGGCAACAGCTAGTATACTATATAATATACATAATAAGTAGTTTTTTTTTTAATGGCAATGTCAATATTCCCTAATGTTTAAATTAGATTCAATTCGAAAGTCTTTTTAAAATTTGCAGGAAAAAATTCTTTTCTGCTCTTTTAAGTTATCACTGGTTCTAAGATACTAAAATATGTTACTCCAATCTTGTCAAATGTTGTGGCATTGGACTGATAAAATTATGTTTTCAACACATGATGATGTAATATGCAGACACTAAATAAGTCATATTTATACATATTCTACACTATTAACTGGACAAGGATTTTGGCTAGACATATGTTGCAATTTCTATAAATTATGTAAATTTTTTGGCTTGATTACCATAGCTCTAAGATTTATTCTTTAAGTTGATCTTTGCATAATATATTTGTTGATACAATCTAAACTATAAAATATTTTACACTTATAAGAATCCTATCTGTTTAATTCTATAATTTTAACTATACAATAAATAGTATATTAAACTAGTTCCATACACTTGTATTTCAATAAATTATAATACTTTGTTAGGGTCTTCATAAGTGTATTGTTTACAGGTATGATAGTATAAATATATAACAAAATGAATTGGAAAATTATAATTAATGTCTAATTGAAATGTGATTTTCAGCCGAATTTGTAACCAAATGTCATCTACTCTTCTACTGTTGACTGATATTGTTACCGAAACTTATGTAATTAATGAAGTAACATTTAGTTAAATTTTCTTTATGCTTAGAATTTTTTTTTCAGCTTTGTAGTGTTGTATAATAGTTTTATTTCAATTATAGTGTACATATGAGTGTATGTATATATACAGCGTGTATGTATATATACAGCGTGCATGTATATATACAGCATATATATGTATGAGATCAATTTCGGTTTTCTGTATTTAAGATCACTGGATTAATTTTTTATTCCAATTATACTTTGGCATTTAAATAGCTAAACAATTTTAGAGGCCATGGTAAACAAAATCTAGCACAGTGTTAAAATGACTTGTCATCTAGGTTTCTGTTGTGTCAATTTTTCCAAGTAGTGAATACCGCATCACATGCATCAATGATTTCATATTATATAACTATTGTAGCCATCAACCATCAATGCATTGATGTATTAACTATGGGTAAATTAATTAGTGGGCAAATGTTTAAGCAAATCTGAGTCAAAAGCAAGAAAATATACCAAAACATGCACACCAACAATACTAAATCAATACTAAATTTAGTCAGATATCTAATTAAGTTTTTCATGGTTATAAGTAAAACAAAACCTTTTCACCCAGAAGGAACCCAATTATCACACTGAACAATTACATGTTTTTATTTTTTTCTCTTAACATTAAATTAAAAACTGTTTAATAACTACTAATAAAAAACCATAAGCTTCATTTTATGATTATTAAATAATGTAATATTTTCAGAACAATCCATGCCCACATCCTATAATATTCATGCGCGATTGCGAAGTGTCACATGTACGTGCACTACTCCAGTTCATGTACGTGGGACAAGTTAACATCGCGCAAGCGCAACTCAGCGCATTTCTGCGCACTGCAGACGCGCTACAGATACGCGGCCTCACTGACTGTTCCCAGCACAACGACAAAGTAATCAATTAACTGCCTTATAGTTACTTCAGCGATTGTTTTTTTTAATGTTGTGTATTAATTTAAATTTATCTTTCAGAAAGTGAATCGAAAATCGCCCCCTTCCCAATTACGCAATTTACTCAGCGCCAAGCCGTCACATTCTACCTCCTCCTCCTCCAAAGCCGCAAGCCAAAACGTCGAGACGACCACGGCTGACGATCAAGAACAGAGTACCGCTCGTCGTTCAGCCAGAAATTCTCCCGATGTTGCCAGAAACAATCTCAATGAAGAAGCTACATTTCAAACTTCTAGTCATATTTGGCCTAAGAACGATGACTATAGAGAAATTTGTAACCACCCGCCCTTAAGAGTCAAAACTGATCTTGAAGCACCGGAAGTAAAAAATGAAGAAAGTGATGTTCTGATGGATCCCGGGGACTCTGAAAAAACGGATAAGAGTCAAGAGTTCACTGCTTCAGATCTCCTTGAACCAAAAATGGAGGTAATGGAACAAGAGGCTAGTGATGAGGAGCGTTCCAATTTCCCACAAATATATTATAACGAGAATAATGCCCTAGCGAACCCTTTTGCAGCCCTTCAAGGTGCGTATTGCCTCATATGCAAATATGAATCTGGTAAAAATTAAAAAAGTAATAAATATCTTGATATTAACATCCAGGTAACATCGATCTCATGACGGGAATGACAACCGAGTTGCGGGACGAAAACACGGAAGGTAATTAGTATTCTCTTTTATCATTGTCACGTCATCGTCACACGCACACGTCGATTCGGACAACCGCGCCCCCGGCGTACTTCTTGGCACGTTAATATACTATTCGGTCGTAGAAGAGAGCGCGCGGTGTCGCTGCGAACGCAGCAGCTAGGCGCGCGGGTGTCCCTCCGACGCGTTCCCGCCCGCACCCCGGTCGCGCCCGTGCCGCCCCGCACTCCATGGACGATCCCACCGACCGAATCGGTCGCCTGAAATTCCGTTCAAATGCTAATCATCCCGTTCGTCTTCAGCCCGATTGTACGCAATTTGAAATAAATAATCGACAATCTGGAATAGATTCGATCGCAAAACGTTCTCCATTTGAAGATACCGCGTTGTTGTATAGCATAATGAGGAGTCGTCGCGTCGGTCGATTCTGTTAGCATTTGAACAGGATCGGGGTTCCGGCGGAGGGTGCGATCGGAGTAGGCAGGCGAGTCGTGTGGCGGCGCAGTGCGAACGTGGTGTTGTTGGCAGCCGTCGGCGCGGGCGCAGGGCCGGGTGCGGGCGCGGGTGCGGGCGCGGGCGCGGGCGCGGGTGGCGGGGTGCAGTGCGCTCTATGCGGGCGTCGGTACAGCAACGCGTCCAATCTGCGCCAGCACGTGCGGCTGATCCACGAGGCGCAACCAGTGGCGTGCGCGACCTGCGGGCGCAGTTTCAAGACGCCACTGTACTTGCGCCGGCACACGCTGGCGCAACACCCGCCCGCCCGGGTGCGTGTGAAGCCGCCGCCGCCGCCGTTGCCCGCGCTGAGGCCCGCCCACCACTTCCAACAGTAGCCGCCGCCGGCACTCGCGCGCTCTCTCCCGCTCTTGCCGAGGATCTCTGTCGCCGACGAGACGCAATCTCAACTTTGTCCATATTCTGTACAAGAGGGACTGACTTTGTATGACTTTTCCAACTCATCATAAATTTGGATTCCTGAATAATTATAGCTAATATTTCATATTAATGTTATGAATAAGTATACCATTCGTTTGCATTATGATCGTTGAAACGGTATTGCGTCTCTTCGAGCACCGTATGCGTGAAGGTTTGGCTTATGAGTCATAAAGAAGACTGTCAGTAGATATATCTAGTCTGTGATCGGAGTGTCGCCGGGGGCCTATCTGTTGTCACACCTTTCTGCTTATTGTGTGCCTTTCTATAATATACCGAGTGCCAGACGTGTGTTCATTTAACGAGATCCACTTGGTCGTATTATTTTTTGTTGCGTGTGGTATAATTTCAATTGGTCGAGATAATATCGTGTGTGTGTATATATAATTTTATAATTGTATATGATGATGATGGTGACGTCATAGTTTTCTATGGTGAATAATAATGTTTAATACTTAACGCTGCAAGCGTTCGTCTCTTCCATGAAATTAAAATGCACGCAATCGGGGAAAACTGTATGAGTTGTATAGACGTGTAATGCTCACTCACGTCTTTCGAAACGGTTACTTACAGTAGAAATATGTGAATCACGTATAGGATAAGGGTTCCCGCTAGATGACTAATGGGAGCTCGTTAAACGCACGACTCGAGTACCTTCCTTTTTGACTATAGACTGATCGTTGTTGAAGCATTTGTTGCGACCGGTGCTGCTTTTACACAACATAAAATAGGGTTATTTACTGGTTACATAATAATTATTATACAAACACATACATTATACACGTTACCTAAATGCGATCAATACTGATCGTCGCATCGCTAGATTATTATTATTATTATAGATTATCGTGTATTTTCATAATAGAGTATAATGTTTTTGTACTAAAGATGCGATGTTCGGGTATTGATCGGATCCGTTTCATTTATCGACTGTCGTGTATCAATGCATAATGCTACTTATATTATGCATGGATACGCGCTAAATAACAATAGTTATATTTTTATACACAATAGTTTTTATCTTTACACGGTGTTATTGTTGAGTGATTGGATGGCTCCCGGTATATAGTTTGTACAAAAAAATTCATAATATGTAACGAACGACTGTAAATGAATCCTTCGTGACTCTATATTCTATAATAATAGTTATATATATATATTATATTATTTATAGTTAAAAAAAAATATAACAGCCACGGTTACGTGATTTACGATCACTTGTCACGTCGAATTACATGTTTTTTTTTTTTCTTAATTTACGTAAAGGTCTAGTTCAGTTCAGTTTTATATTAATGTATTTATAAAACGTCATATTTAATTAATTATAGCGCGAAAATATAATTAAACAACATTAGTTCTTCGTGATTGATTAGTCGACTTATACAGGAATATGTGATCAAGATGTACATATATAAAGTTGGAATGTAAAGTATCACATTTTATGTATATGCAAGGGTTCACAATCCCAGTTTTTTAATATTATTATCCACTTCACGTAAATTGTAATACCCGATCGGATTTTATCTTTATTTTAATTATTTTTTTTAAGTTGTTGCTTAAAATAGGTTGTATATCATTTGTAGTTTTAAAAGCGATTGCCATGAAAATGCATGTCTAGTCATTTTGTAACAAAAGCATTTAAAAAAGGACTCTATTGAAAGTATGATTAGGGTTGTGATTTAAATTTTTAATTATCGTTTTAAAAAAAGTCGATTGTGGCGGATAATGTGTGATCTCAAGTGATTTTTTTTTTGTAATTTCCATGATCTCTAAATTTGAATTTTGCATTTATTTTGTTAAACATTAAAAAATGTTTAAATTTTTTACGGATGAATATAAATTAATTGCAATAATTACTATTTTATAAAAAAATACTGCTTAAGCATAAGTAATTAGTGATTTTTTCTATAAAAAAGCACTTTATCATGATAATTATTTAAAGCCAATTAATAAGTTAAGGCGCAGCTTTTGGTCATCGACATATATAAATTAAGTATAAATTGTACCTATAGGGAAAAAAAAGGAATCTCTTTTCGCTGATGAAAAATATTATATGACTTTAAACGATTTAGAATTTTAACACATTATTATTAATAATGTTTATGGATGTATTCAAAAATATGCTTAAATAATTTCGATTTTATATAAACACATACATATACTAAATATTTAATCAGATTATTTTTAACATATTACACGTTAAACCATTCATTTTATTTTGTGTATAATTAATTTATTCTGACCAGAAAAATGTTTGCGAAATAAATAATTATATACTTTTATTTTCTGTGATATATATATTAATTCTCTCTATTCATATAAAATGTCCATGCCTAATACAAACCTTCGAATGTGTCTCCTCACACTTAGAAATTACTGTATGATTTGTTCAATCTGTGCAATTGCTTTAAGCAGAGTTTATATGTATATAATAATATTATATCAGTGTAATTTTTTTTACTAAATAAAAAAAAGAAAAATAAAATACTACAACAAAATCTGATCTCTGAATTTAGATTCTAGAGTTTACTCTGGCAATAGAATTATAACATCACATTTGGGTAATGGAAAATCACACATCTTTTTTTTTTCCGTTCCATTCACCAAGTTATACTTATGAATTATAAAATATGGTAAGAATGTAAGATTATTTTGGAAATTATTAGGCCAAAAAATACCCGCTAAATCATCAACTAATATTTAATAATGAGAAATGACTCAATAATAATTAATTACAATACTAAGTTATTAATATGCACTATGTCAATAACTAAAATGCTCACTGGCAGTTCATATTAAAGAATTCCCATTTTTTTTGTCTTGATTTGTGCGTAGTCCCTTTTAGAAAAGGTTATCGTCGTTAATGTTTTGTGAACTGGTGCGTCGATATTTGATACTATATATATTACGTTTTAGTTTTACGTAACATATATTTTTATTGCTAAGATTAATAAAAAAAAAAAATTATATCTACATGAAAACATAGGTCGTGGAAGTTTTTTAAGATTTTCAAGTTGCGTAAGGAAATGCTAATGAAAAGTGAATTGCCATATAACAAGGCAAGTATTATTTATTTTACGATTCGTAACTAGTAATTTTCTGCGGCTTCGCATACGTTTTCTATGTAATAATTATGTTCGAATTGTTATCTATATGTATAAAGTTACAACCAACGAAAAAAGAATGGATCCTCCGTACAAACTTTCATCCCCTTTTTCACCACTTTAGGGGTTGAATTTGCAAAAAATCCTTAATGCTCGCCTACGCAATTAGCTTTCACGGCCCTAGTCACAGTAATTAGGTTCTTCGTTGATTTATCAGTCAGGTGTCCTTTTATATATACAGTTAACATACATTTTGATTGGTATTATTTTCTTCTATTATATTTCGATGACACCGTGTCTATATAAAGTCTAGTGAAGGCTATATGATTATTCGGTTATTTTGTTTTTTAATGTTTGCTACGTCAGAACTTTGACATTTTTAAACCGATTTGGTTTTTTTATTGGAAAGGCGATACTTTTAAATGCATCCCATTTTAATTTCTTTAACATCGGACCTTAGATTCTGAAGATACATAAGAAAAATCCTTACAATGAATAGTGGCTGAGAAGTTGATAGGTTTATAACAATCCAAGACTAGGTAGGTACCTAAATATGGTCATAAACGTTCTGGTGCATTTTTTGTAGGTGTTATTTCTTGTTTTGAAATATAAGATGAATATTAAGAATATAATTTTGTTTACGGATGTTGGCGTGGCAATGGGGAGATGGGACGGGAGACGCAACCGGCCCGTTCCGGACGCGGTCTGGCTGGAGCAGCACCGACGCGCGCTGCCCTTCGTACTCAAACGGGAGAATGAACGAGGAGGCGCTGCTACTCCTAGACTTGTATGTATAATTATTATTTTATCTATTAATTGCCGAATGTATCAAAGTTTGTCACTCCAAAACTACTACAATTTGGCTGATTCTTTTCTTATTGTATGTATAATTCTCAGGGCAAGATTTGTATGTAAGAAAATGTTTGAAAATTCGTACCGAAAAGTGTAAAATTTTGGGTTAGAAAACCTCAATACGAAAAACTGAGTAAGTGAGTAAGAATGCAGTAGGCCTAGGTAGACCTTGTCAATATTTTATTTAATTAAATGGTCGTACTGTAAAGGGAATAATTGGTCTCATTTTCTTAGTATAAAATCGGGATGGGCAGCTATTTTCGTATAAGCTATAATGAATCGTGTTCGATTACCGTGTCGATCAACCGTGGTTTGAACTCTAATGAGCCTGAACCTTCGGTAGGAAAACCGTTCGCGATGAAACCAGATGAAACCATTAATTCCAGTTTTATAATTGAATGTCTCGATTAATTCTCGTGCGATGTAAATGTGTCCAAGATACTCTATATTAAATGTCTAGTCTTTATAATATTTTAAAGGGGTGCTTTCTCGGGAAAAGCATAAGAAATATATGAATTATTGGTGCCAAATAGTTGTAGAAATAGAAGTCAGAAACGATTGAGAACAGTTTGTGTGTATGAAATAAAAAAATTCTGACCATAGGAGCATAAGAAGTACACGGATCCGGTGCTAATACTTGAAGTATGTAACAAATCTGAAGCAACTAAAACAGATTTGCTACGATACAGAAATGTCGTGTTCCACCATTCTTGTCTATCTTATAAGTCACATATCATGATGATAAATTAGAAACAAATTTATATAACAATAATAGTAACGTGTAATTGCCCTAGTAATAAAAAACTTTTATATTTTTGCCTTATGTATTAGGTAATCGAAGACCATGGTACATATTGGAAATTGCAGTTGCTAAAAATAGTATATTGTTTATGTCTAATCTTATTACACTTTTGGATACCCTCAGAATGTTTTTCTTCACCAGTAGCCGTTAGTTCACAGAGAAATTCGTTGACCCATTCTAAGATAAAAACCATGACAAATGGGGTTTATTTTTCACTGGTCATGAGAATTCATAAGTAGTTTTGAGAAAGCAAATACCTCAAAATTACGTACATAAACTGAGCTTATCTTTAATCAAATAGATATGGGAAACTTGTACCGTTGCCAAGTAGCGGAATCAGATTTCACCAAATGGTGGTATCCATTGTTATCTATACGTTTATCAGCGAATAGGTTATCAAAGTACAATACTACATGGCACACGGAAAAAAATTAAAGTTTATATAAACGTCACTATGATAATTTGGCTCGATCAGTGCTCGCTGGGGCGGAGTTCATGTATTCACTCGACTTTGGCCACGCCTAGTGGGTACGAACACTAATGCCACTTCCATACTTATGGGTATTACCGCGAAGTTTCGTCTATTGTTGCACTAAATATACGTGTGTGACGACATTATCGTCATGCGTTACCAACTATTGGGCTGCGTGACGCTTTATGCAATAGGTACGATAGACGGACCGTCGGATTTTACACACAAGAAAAGAGTATAGTGGACGCTTCATAAAATACGTTTCAGAAGAGTTTTATCTTTATCGAAGTCCTCCCTCTCTAGTATTGAATTTTCTGCGTCCACCTTTTCAATATTGCTTCACAAATGATAGATTGCCCCCGTATATGTACAATTATATATGTAAAAATGTAGTTATATATTTATAGATATGAAATGAATGACTTTCTGTCGTAACAAAAATAAAATGATAAATATCGAGAGCGAAATTCAGAAAATTGCTTATTGATCTGGGAATCGTTACGTTTCGAGACTCCTCAAGCTGCCCTTGTGACATCCTCTCCTCCCCTGCTAAAAGTGCGGACGTACTTTATGAACTTGAATATACATAAGCGTGTGGTGATATTATGATGTATTAACTAATATTAGTCTGCATGACGATGAATGGCAAAACGATAAATCGTCGGGCGGTTTTTACACACAGCAAAGGAGTTTACCGGACGCTGATTTCGAGTTTTTAGAATGACACAAGCGTGAGAACGTGTAATCTGTGTCTTTATCAGAATAAATCTCTTGCTCTAGCGTATTTTTTTTACTAATTTTTTAGTCATATAGTGTTTTATTTTACCAGAAATTATTACGTTATTTAAAAACATTAGTTCTTATATTTATTCTTGCTTCTTTTTTACTGTTTATTATTCATTCCTGTAACTTAATCAATAAGAATACGGTGATTAACTATAGGTAGCAGCACAATAATTCCATATATCTGTAATATAATATATTATGTCTATTTAAGTTGATTCATGTTAAATAAATAAATATTTTTTTGTTGTTAATTTTACTGCAAATAGTAGGCGAAGCTTGGTCTTCGGTATGCTGAAATGGGGGTAGCTTAACAATGGGAATGACAGTCGAACGTGACCAGGCAGTCTCTCGAATGTGAAAATTATCAATTCGCCAGATAAAATTGGGAGAGGGTGTGGAGATACGCGAGGAGCTGTTGCGCGGCGTGAAGTGGGGCGACTATAGGAAAGTGACGCGCGGATTGGCGGCGGCGTTATTCTCGCCTATCGAGCTGGCCACCTGCTCGGTGACGGGGCAGCGGTGGTCGCGCGCCGGCCAGGAGTCCCGCCCCACCAAGCCGCCGCTCGACCGACGCCGCGTGCACGCGCTCATATCCTACGTCAGCCGGCACTTCCCCGACGTCGAAGTGAGCAGGATTAAGCAGGTCCTCGCCTACAAGTGCAAGGAGAACTGCGCCGCGCTCAGAATGCGCACTGCAAGGTGACATATTCTGATCACATGTGTAACATGCCCTAAGAAACATTAATTAACACTAATTTGTCTTTACGGACATACATTAATTACGTTATTCTCTTCAACGTTTTCATTTAGAGAGTATATATTTTTACATAAGATAACACTTTTTACAATTGTTATATGTGCCGTAAATTCCTATAGACGAAATAAGTATTAACAGTTATTTAGTGCCAACATGTAAAAAATATTAAAATATGAAATAAATTGAATTATTTTCATATTATATCGTCAACGTAATGTCAATCCCACAAAAACTTACAAAGTCTCAACCAAGGCGCTCACGTAATTAATGGATGCTCCTTTTATTATCTCACCAAACTGTTTTATTTTAATTACTATTCTTATAGCTCAAAAGGTACGGTGAAAATTGACATTCTAAATCATACATTAATGCCTAACACTTTTGTTTATTGTTTAACAATGTCGTCTCCATATAAAATGTCACGAACATTTTAAAATTACATACGAACGCAGGTTCTTGGTTTAATTAATTTATTTAAAATTTGGGATAAATTGAATTGCGTGCTAAACGGGCGTGCGTGCGTGCATACGTGCATGTGTATGGATAAGTGTGTGTTGGAATCTACAAAAGGAATAACATGCTGCATGCTATGGCTTAAGAAGTTCTTTCAACTTCTGCTGTAGTTTAACTTACCAATTTTTTTACCTATTAATCTTATTGTACAATCCAGAACATAAAAATGACGTGCTGCAAAAGCAGTCCGGTTAGGTTCTACTTCACAAATATGGCGACGTATCCGATTTACACATAAGTTTGAAGAGTAAGATAGCTAGCAGAAGGACAAATATAACTCTTACAGATAGGAACTTACAAAAATAATGTATTAATAAGATACTATATTTTATATCTATAAAAGAGATTTTTATACGTAACCTTTAGGATGGCTCTTTGAGCTCGTTCCAACTGAAGCAGAGTGTTCTTACATGCACCCAGCACCTCCCCAGGTACATTCACAATAATACATTTTTTTTTTTTTTATTGATAAGAGCAATATTGTACAAATAATAATTCAGACCCTTCGTAAATCACAAATATTACTTCATTGATTAAAGTTGATTGAGTTAGAGCACAGTAGACCATCCTGAGTGCGTTTTGTGTACGACTGGGCTTAATTTTTGAAGTGAAACTTCTCATGGGCGGCCTTTGAAATTCTGATCGGCAACCATTTTGTATGATGAAAAGTAGTGGGGATAAATACATTGTCGGGTACAGTGTTTAAAACACCGGTTCTCAGTCCGATCACCGAAGTTTAGCAACGTCGGGCGCGGTCAGGACTTTTTGTTGTAATTTTGGATTAAAATATTTCCTTGTAATACAAAAGTTTCACTTCTGTCTTGTGTCTTTACAACATATCCCGTTTTTTCGTCTGAGAGATCAAACTGGTAATGTGGATTTTCCATGTAAGTGTGCTGTCTATTTGGATACCGAGATATTTAGTGAAATCTACTCGTATTGATGTAACGAATATGAGAAGTTTTGTTGCAGTAATGTGCAAATATATTAAAACTATCATTTTTGGGGTGAACTAACTACTAAAGGAGAATGAAATAAAATTTGTCTTTTCTACAATTAGTCTAAGTATGTTTTTATAATAAGCATATCATTACCGTTCTCAACGCATATTCCGCGTTAAAAGATTAAAACAAAAAAAAAATTAAGATGTTTTTTATGGGCCGATTTTAATGTAATAAAGCCAACGCTTACAAATGACCTGTGCAAACCTCATGAAAATTCGAATAGTAATTTTGGAGGTTATCGTGTCAAAACAAAAAAAATGTTTAAAAAAATAAAATTATTGCATTCTGTTACGTCACATGTAATCGGTTTTTGACAAATATTTACAAAGTACAGGCACGGTTCCACAGTTTTATTCTAGTATAAAAGTTAGAAGAGGATAACAAACCTTTCAAGCAATAACAGTTTATACTTGTGACTAAAACATTTCGTTACAGTTATTATGTCTGGATGAGTGTGTGCTTATGTCTCTGATTACATTTGAACTTTCTTACCCTTAATTTCCATTTATCTGTTTCTTTAAAATGGTGTTTATATTTCGCTCATATGTTGCTTTGCTAAAAGAGCTAATACTTTTGACCCGAAGTCGTGGTAAAGTTAACAATAATCAAACTTGAATATTTACAGACTTATAAATCTTAGTTAGTTATCAATCTTCTCGATGACTGGGTTGTTTTCCGAACCAGTGGTAACTTTGACGTTCATAAGCGCCATCTCAGGGCCTAACTGAATAAAGTAGTTTTGATTTTGATTTAGTAAATTCAAATCAAATGCATAATAAGTTAATGAGATTTTGAGGATTTGTTATTATTAAGTTTTATCGATTTGTTTGAATAATCATGATTGTTCATTAATTCAATTTGCAATGATATACAATAATTTATAGATATGTCAGATGATATCAATATCATAAAGAGGCTCAAAATAATGACTTGTATTTCCCTGGACTGTGGTAGATGTAGGGTGATTTAATTAAAATTGGGTATATAACAAATTAATGATAAATCTATAGTTCTTCTAAAATTCTATGAAATTTATATATAGTCCATGTTACATTGTATTTTTCTATAGATGACATAATGCTTAATATTGATTAGGTATTTTTCAGTTAATCCGTTACAAAGAAACAAACAAATATTTCTCTTTTTAATAGGTAGTATAGATGTGTACTATGGTAATATGTTTTGCATTCATTCGTATCGTGTAAAACTAAGAAGTTAGACAAAAATACTAATATTTGTTTAATCTTTGCCCCACTCTATCCATAAAACATAATTATAGCGTTATCGCTGGTTATCGAGAATAACGCTCTCATATGTTTTTTTATACATAAATGCTTTTATAATCTGTGGTAGCTATACCATTAATGGTTATTTATGTTACTGTCATGACATTGGCTGATAACAATAAGCTATCGACCCCCCTCCGGTAAATTTATTTTCTTAAATTATATACCTTCAATTTTTATTGTTGTTCACCATTTAATTATGTTTTAATTATCGTATTAATTATCAATACGCAATATCAGTCATGTACTTTTTATATGATAGATAGCAATCGCTCATAGACATGAGTTTGCGTTAAAAGACACAATTGAATATAAAAGAAATACGTACGTATGGTTTAATGCTAAATGGGTACATTTATTTTTAGCTTAGAAAATGTGTACAACCTTAAAGACAACAAAAAAAATCATTTCCGCCCTTTTTGAATTCGGAGCGCGATAGGTATATACATAATTTTTATCAGTTTTATTTTGTTTAGGGATCTTTTTTTATGTGGGAAGAAATCCTACATTGGACAACCACCGTCCTGGGGAGCTGTGGGGTGTCAGACTCTTACTGACTAAAAACCCCACGAGATACCGTCTGCCGCGCTATGGAGGGGCACGGGATCGAACAAGCAAGCACCATGCCACCCCGACGACAGCCCGGTCAAGCTGCCTACCCGTCTACTCGAACCAATGTGCAATGGAAAGTCAGGTCCCCAGCCCCTTCCCTCCTTGGTCCGGCTGGCAGTCAAGGGGTCACTCCTTCCAACCACCACCACCTGTAACTTTTTTACGTGGATTTCTACCACGGTGACTTTTTAACGAGGTTTTCTCCCTCTCCTTCCGCCCGAAGGCCATCCCTCTGTCACTTTTTAATGTGGTTTCCTCCCACGGTAACTTTTTAACGAGGTTTTCTACCTCCCTCCACCCGAAGGCACACCCGTCTGTAACTTTTTAACGTGGTTTTCTCCCACGGTAACTTTTTAAGGAGGTTTTCTCCCTCCACATTTTGTTTAGGGATCTAGTTGTACAAAGAACAAGTCAGTCCCAACATGACCTAACCTTATCCTATTCATAAAAATATTTTAGCAAAATGACAAACTTCCATAAAAATATCATTTTTATACACATATGTATATAATTATAAACGTTAATTATTAATGTGTTCGAAGCCGCGAACGGTTGCTTATATCTAATGTAAGTTAAAAAATATATTTTTGCTATGAAAAAGTTTGTGAAACTTAGTAAATTTAAGATTAATCAATGATGAAACATAATGCACATGCACCTCAAGTACATATTGTCAATCCACAGGAATGTTAGTCCCTTGGGATTTTTATACATATTTTTTACTTTGAGAATCACTGACAGCCAAAAGATACTGTATACCACCTCATGCACGTAATTGTGTTTTCATATGTAGTATTAAGGATGAACAAATTCGATTCGAATCGATAAATATTCGACTCATTGGGCGACGAATGAAATCGTAAAATTCAGTTCTAAAATTGATTTCATTATTCGAACAATTCGAATAATCGAGTACGAATATTTTTTAATTAACAAACAATTATCAATTTCACATTCATTTAAGTATAATTGTAATTATGCAAATTGTTTGTTCTGTCGATTAAAATCTCTTTTAACGTTTTTAGCTTAATAGTTGGTCCTTGCATTTAGTAGATTAGTCACTTTCAAATGAATTCAAATAATTTTGAGTAAATTTCCCAAGATCTCTAAAAATATTTTTGACATACTTAAAATAAAAAAGTGTATAATTTTAAATTATTCGAATAGTTCAAATTATTCAAATAGTTTCAATATTCGATTCGAACACAAAAAGGCACAACTCTAATGTCTATGAAAATGATTCGAAGAAGTTATTCAGTCGAGACTGAATTCAAAACGATAAAAGTATCATTGTCCTTCATAGATAATTGAAGCTCTTGATACCCTGCCAGCACATGTTTTTTTTATTATTATTTAATCTAATTATGTCTGATATGTACTGTGAATCAGGGGTTATCGTGCCTTAGCATGTGTACCATGCTTATCACCATGAATGGTCAATTGAGCGATACGTAATGGTCTCAGAGTCCGTAAAATATAAACAACTGTTATCGGTTGATTCATTTCATTGTATAGAGTGTAGACGCTGTACTGTTGGTATAATGCGATTAATTTGGGTGTCAATGGGTATATCCATAGTATTATGACAACCTTAAACTTGATTGATAATTTTGGTGTTTTTACACGAGGTTGTTTGATAAACGGGTTTATTTACCGTTTTAAGTCGCGTGCGGACGTAGATTTGTTTCATTAATCGGACGTACAGAATGTAGTTAATTTCGATACTGCAGCAATACGAGAGTAATTTATTTGATTTAGTACATACTAAAGTAAATTTATTATCGCTACTTTATGCTTAAATATATTTTACATGTATTATGAATTAAATAAGTAAACATTAAAACAGTTAAAAAAACTTTGTATAACACCTGTTTTAGATATTGATAAAGATAGAGTTAAAAATACGAATATCCGATAAAACACGTAACGTGCAGATTCATGATAAAAACAGTGTATAATGCGAGAGTAATTTAGTTGATTTAGTACCAATTAAATTTCGACGAAATCTCCCGGGCGGCTTGACTTTTTCCGATTCTTTCAACAATTATCATTATATTTCAATCAATTTACAAAAAAACCTTGACAAATGATATACCCACACCGTCCCCATGAATTACTATATCTATTGGTGAAGACCGCATTACAGATCCGTTCATTAGTTTTTAAGTTTATCGCGAACATCCACGCAGATAGATAGACGCGTCGGACGACCTTGTTTCATAATATGTAGTGATATTTGTATGTAGTAATATATGTATAGATCGTAATACGCTTAAGTTTCAATGGAAATTTAAACTATGGGAATTACAATTTTTATAACGAACTTTTATACGAAGGATACTCTACGATTAACCGCTCGGCTGATTTTTTAAGACTCAGATCTCGAATGGCGGAATATGTATTTAACTTTTTTTTATATCACGACATCGTATATTCTAAATGTTATGGTTTAGTTATAAAAAGTACGTACAAATGTAAAAATAATTTAAAAACACATTTTACACAAAAAAAATATAATTTTGACGATATATAATTTGTTATTTTTGTAAGATTTATAATAAATCAGGTATTATGTAAAGCTTACGCTGTCAACAGCATGTTGACCAGTGCCTCATGGGGTCTACATTCCTTTGTGTGGAACTTACACCTTTATGGTTTTGGACAGTCCAGGGGTTAAGTCTGTATCGCGTTTTATTATGAAGCGTGGTGGTAATGATGTTTTTTTTTAGTTTGAAGTGTTGTTCGACTCCGTACCATGTAACCCGAGACAGTAATAAAAATTTGAAGTAGGCTCTCGAATTGTTTCAGTGATTCGACCAACTACCTGCTGAGTGCTGCAGCCAGACCACCGCCTTGCGACGACGCGCCTTCGTCTACGGCGCGACCCTCTTACACCAATTTGTAAGTAATATTGAACAACCGGGAACAAAATTTCATTCAATTTTCTATCACAAATTTATTAAACTCTTCAGAACCTTCCTAGTGTAGTGCCTATACCTAAGAAATACTTAGAGATTGCAGGTTTCAACTACGAATGATAATTACATCAATTGAATCGGCTAGTAAATTATTGCGTGCCTATCAAAAATCACAACCACGTCACATATATAACTTGTGGGCCTATATGGTATGCTTAGTGTTCTCTTATTACGAGGAAAGCTGTTGGTCGGTAGTTACGCAAGGAGGGTTTCACAAATATTTTAATGCCACAATTTGACTACGCAATACAGTGACGGATTAAAGTTTGAGAACCGCGGCCCGGCCAATTATATTGACTCCTAGTATAATATTCAAGTAAAAATTGGTGTAGGACATCTAGCAGGATGACTTTTTTACGGACGTCATGTCGATCGATGTTTGCTCGAAACCATGCAAATAAGCTGGTGCTCGTGGTGAAGGGGAATATCGTGACGATGAGACCATAGCATGATGATAGGGCTTTTTCTAAGCTCGCCTGGTTGCTTACCATCCTTAAGTTGAAAATTTATCGCCAACCATCTGGGAATGATTTGTGGTAGTTGCACTTGAGAGCCAGTTCCTCTCGAAGTTTAGCATTAAGTTTAAGTGAGATTGGGTCAAAACGCTAAAATATAGTACACCAAACTATTATCTACGACACATCGAACTTTATACAGACTCTTTTATTTAGTAAAGATGTTAACATTTTTGGTCTTATTTGGGAAATCTCTATATATCTCCAGTAATTATCAATGGGTACTTCTTTAGATGTAGAGGTCATCCAGTCGTAGGTTCCCCTTAGTCCGGCACTGGGGTAATTATCGGATTAAAGTCGATGTGTATCATATGAATGATTGTTATATAGTGACTCATCAAAGGGATCCGGGAGCGGTGCAGCCGCAGGGAGCGGGGCGAGCGGCAGCGGCGCGGGAGGAGGGGTTGGTGGCGGTGGAGGTGGAGGGGGAGGGGGAGAGTACTCACGTGCGCCGCTCGAGGAGCCAGAAGGCGAACCGCAGTGATACCGCCTCGCGCTCGCGTTGCATATCAATTTCATAATCTTGTTATTTTTTACCAAAAAAAAAGAAGAAAGTGGAGAGAGAAGAGTCGTCGCCCGGCGGTGGCGAGCGAGTCGCGCGGTACGTTGCGGCCGACAGATGTATATTTATTTGTGCGGCGACGCGACGTGAGTCGAGGAGCGCGTGTCAAATATTCATATTTATTTAGGTGATATTTTTCTATTGGCTACTGATAAGATTTTATCTCGTTATGTGTCCGCCGGCGGCGCCGGGGATGCGTCGTCTGAGAGGCGCGGGGTTCGAAGCCGCGCCGCCCTCTAGCAATAATTTATCAGGTTCCTAAGACGTGTTTTGTAGTTAGGTTCTATTTGCACGAATTTTCGCGAACACTGCCGCTTTGTTTCTAAAATTATGACGGACTCAGCCCGTTCGTCGCTTTCTTTTATATTTACGTTGTTATACATATAAATCGAGTCATTTTCGTGATTACGTTAAATTTGTATATGAGGCATTTAAGTGCTGTACGAGGGACCGTTGCAATCGCAAAGTAAATATATCAAAATGGCATAATTTTTTTAGAGCTAACGTAGAGATATTATAGTCATTTCGTTTTATAGGTATAAATGTTAAAAGAATATATTTTGGCGTGTCAGGTTTGGATAATGTAAAGTCTATGGAGAGCTGTGATCATGATGGATATAAAGCAGTCATATTTTTAAAATATACATTTAAGAGTTATTACGTAATTATACAGACGGTACGATTTTGTGGACGTAAGTAGAGTCTGAGGCCAGGGCAGGCCAGGCCAGGCCGGGCCGGGCCGGGGTGTACACGCATAGGGCATCGCGACATCGAGGCGACCCTGTACACAAACACATGTGCGGATAGCTGTAATTATCATATCAAAAAAAGCAATAACTATTATTTGATATAAAAAAACGATATTTCATTTTTTAAATGCTATTTTAACCAAGTTGTTATAAATGTAGATAGTAAATGAAAAAAATAATAATTACTCGAAATGTTCGTGGTCATTTTATAACGTTCTTTTGAACAGTCCTCGCAACGATAAACATATTGAATACATCATATCAATTTACAATAATTAGTTATTTATAACGGTTAACATTTTTGTACTTTTTGTACAATCAATATAATCATTTCAGATCACAACGACTGAAAGGCCATTATGGATTTTCTAACGTTCACATGACGCTAAAAATAATCTTAAACAGACAATAGAAGGCTATAGTTACCCATGTAACATTAAAAAGGCTATGGTTATTAAGATCCTATAGTTTCAATAAATTATCAATAGATATTTATTAATAGTTCCTTGTTGAGTAAAATTGTTTGGTTGACGATTTAATATGACGATGACAAATTACACGCTAAAATTAGAATAAGAATATTTATATGTCACTAAAAGAACCGGCAAGTCATGAATATATAAAAACATTGTGAGATCGAAAATTTGGGTTTATATGTTTTTTGTGAGAATGAAAAAAATGGTCGTACAATCTGAAAAAATTCTAGACATCTACAATAGCGCTAACCACTGCGTTCATTTATACATAAGAACCGTACACATGACCCCATGAGAATAAAAAGAAACACAAAATCGATTAGAAGAATTACAAACATATGCGCACTTGAATTTTACATATAAATATATTATGAAATCTAAACAAATGAAATATATGTATAATTTAGTGTTGAAGTGTTTGCAATAAAGGGGACTTATACTGAATATTAAATGTAAATTTTAACTAAACAGAAATAAAAGAATCGAGTGATTAGATTTCTGCAGAATTGTATTTTGTGTTCATCAAAATGAGGCTTTAATACAGTTCGCTGTATTTATGATATAAACAAGACATCGAATAAAACGAGATACAAATGGAATCTATCTATCGTTATGATCTGAATTGTACAGAAAACGTTATTGTCACGTGTTTATTAATCAACTGTAAAAGATGTTGTACCTACGAAATAAGTTACAGTTACCAGACTTAGGATATATACGTAGTCATGCAGTGCTACATAATAACTTTTAATACTTTACGATGCCAATTTGAAAGTCTTAATGCTCAATTTTGCCAAATTTAACTTGCCGTTAATGGATCTTGTCTATTCATTTCATATTTAACGTTCGATATAGCAAACATTCCCATAATAAAATCCGGTTTTAAGTTATCGAAACTAATGAGGGAATGAGGATATTGTTGCTCAATATATTTGAAATATATATTTTTGTTTCTTTTGTAGTAGCTCAGGGACGGATTCAGTCAGCGCGGAGTCTGTAGCAAATCTTATTCATTTATCTCGACTTTACGTGAGGAAATTTAAAGATGACACTAAAAAAGGAGTCTCGTACATAATTTACTTGCCTTCTAGAAAGTGGGCCCGTGATATTTGCTACTTTAATGATATGACTAATCCGGCCCTGTAATAGCTCATAAAACATTCGCATTGAACGTGAAACGTTTCGGCCCAACAAAACGATATCATTAGAAAGGTAAACAAAAAAAAGTAATATATAAATTAATAATAATTTAGATGATATAAATTGAGAGTTAAAATGAATTCGCAAGTATAAATACTTTGTGACGAATGCTCGAGATGCAATATGTTAATTTAGTGCCAAATGATAAGTTAACTTGTAGCAATATATCGTATCCTAATGCTCTTGTGGTAATTTCTCACGTAGTGTTAATGACCTATGAGGTTTCAAAGGTTTCTTTTACAAGACTATAATGTATTTATACAGGGAAAGTGTTAGAAGTGTACTGTTGTTTGGATTTAAGAGTGTCGTTGAGGTATAATACTCATTGTGGCAGAGTGTAAAAATAAACGAGTACTGTGAAATATTATGCAACGCTCGCATTTAATGTGCACGCTACTTTATACAATAGATTAATTTTGATACGTATAGTCTTTTAAAAAAACTATTGCCAAACTATAATCGAATTGTCAGAATTCTGTAAAACTATTGCCAAACAATGATCGACTCGCTAAAAGTAACTCCATCTAAAGTGTTAAGGTCGAACGTGAATACAGTTCGTTATACATTTATTTTTACACTCTGTTTTATATAGCACAGAATGAGCAATGGAACAAGAGAATTTATTTACTCAAATAAGTTTTTTTAATTATATACGATAATATTTTTTTTTACTAAATTTTAATATACATTATTTTGCATTTTATTATTATTATATGGCAGCTGTCCATGTAACGGCCAACGATTAGATCGTTAGCTGTTTTTATAGGGTTTCATAAATAAATTAGAAACGATACATCGAACATGACACCATTGGGCACAAATATTGATATATATATATATATAAAAAAAAGATATATGCTTACATTTCCCTTGCTTGCTATTTGTATTTATATTTGAAATTAAAATAAAATTGTTCCTGATTTTAGTGTCGCTCGGGGAAAGCTTTTGTGAAACCCTAATCTGTGAAATGAACAAACAGATACGGGCAGCTTGCAAACATTGGGAACAACGACGATCCTTCAATCGATCTCTTATTACTCTAAGATCGTCTTCGATTGTGACCGAGTCTAAGCATTTGCACCAGCTAGTCCTGCCCGCGTCTGTTTGCGTGAACTCCTTTATTTTCACTAAAGGGAATAATAATACTTAGATATTATAATAATGAGAACAACATCGATGCCACTGTGCTCTGTGGGGACACAGCGTTGTGCCAAAATTACGTGCTAGTCTTTAAAAAAAACAAATGTTGTTATCATTTTCAGATTTTATTTAGTCCAGAATGTGTTTGTTCCTGTGCTGTGAAAGTATATTATCTAGCAAACCAACACTTCTCGTGGTTGAGGGTTGTGGTATGGTGGTGGTGGTTGAGTTTTAATCAAATGGGTTTATTTAACGAGGAATATTATGACTTACAGATACTATACATATCTGGTAGGATTATATTAGTGCGGTAAAGATTGGTAAAATCATGTGATAGTTTATTATTGTGTTAAATGGCATTAAGGGCCGGATTTAAATCCTAGAAGTGGTGCAGTGAAGCCCTTTAATAATTTTGCATATGAAATAAATGTTTAAAAAACTTCGTATGTATCTGAACTTTTTACATGGACTGAAATTGTTTTTTTTTTTTTGTAAATTGAAATAAATTCAAATATTTCTATTTTGAAGGCACTTTTCGGCTGGGAGCCATGTTGTCGTCAACGAAATCCGGCCCTGATACCATATGTTGAATCGCTTTTGCCATTATTATTCTATTAAATCTACCAGTTTGCGTGTATTTGTTAAGTTTGGTCGACATCGGTAAGCTGTTAAAAATATCGAATGAATACATTCTTTTCTTTATTTGCATTTTTAATGTAAACGAATGTACAGTGATCAAACTGTAGAGATCTCACACATACAAATTCTTTTGTAGGTGATTGTTTTTGGGCTATATGTTTTATAATAAATATTTCTGAATTACATAGGTACTTTGAATTCTTATAGTTGCCGACCAGAATAATTGAGTCATTAGTTGCCTAGGGTAAAGAATAGTGTTGGTTTGTTACTCTATATTTATAATAATATTTATAAAAATGCACACTATGATTTAGCTTTCGAGCTCGTGCAATATTATTCCAAATTGTTTATATATATATACAATAAAAATGTTATAATTATTTCTAAATTGTTATATACATATTTTTATAAACGTAAAAGACAAAGGCAACTTAAATTATATTTTTGTTGTGCATTTATTATCAAATTTTATCAAAAAATAAAAAATTAACCACAAACTCATTGTGGACTGTAATGTCTGCGTCTGTGAAAAAAACTGTTAATTAGATACCGTAGATGGTTTTTTTTATTTAAAATATATATTGCTAATATTGTGAGTCAATTCTAGTAAAGTTAATGTTCCCTTTTTATTTAGAATAATGTTACTTTTAATAAAAAAATTAATATCCTTTAAGATTGCTCAACCGAGATGCAATGCTAACTGCAATGTAGACATAATAATTTTATATTTGTCCTTTTTGTACGATTATTTATCTGATATTTTCAGTTTTATTTGTTTGCGAGTTATGGCAGCGCATGTTAGTTTTATGTTTACTACTAAGAGAGGCCAAATGTTGACTTGCTTATGTGAGACTGTTTTGCCAAGAATCAGAAAGTATATTATTACCTACATTGTTTTAAAATAAATGCTTTTATATAAAAATTGTTTTATTGCCATAAATATATCTAGGTATACCATGGTTAATAAAGGAACTAGTTACGTTCAATTTTTCTTACGTCGTTGCAGGATGTTTTTGTTGAATTATAAAATGTTCGCTGCATTTTACTTCGATATAAGCAAAAAACTGGATGTTTGATGTCGATAAATTCGAGCACCGTTTGGTCGATCGTCGTAAAAGTTCGCTAAATTAGTGTATTTTAATAGCGACGGTTTTACGATAAAAAAAATATGTTATTCGACACTAGAAGACGTTAGATGTCATATTTTATTATTAGTAGGTTTTATCATAAACTACTAAGAGGACACTACGTAGGTTTTATATTTAAATTTAACGCAGACTATCATCACTATAACATAGGGACGATACAACCTGTGTATAGTTCGAGTGCGAAAACGTCATCACTAAACCTATTTCTGCCTGTAGTACGCCCGCACTGTTACATGTTGGGCTGCGATCGTAAGAGTGTGGTTTGCAACACCATCGGTATAAGAGACGTACCCAACCGTAGAGAGAAAAACTATCTCTGTCTACGTTCCCAAGTCAGTCGTCAGGAGTACCAACCTATTGGATATATAATAATAAAAATTATTGTGAAAAAATCTTCTATAAATTCACGTTATGTGTATTGATGTTTTGTATAAATGGTATAAAAATTGTAATATACGCAGAAATACAACATCAAGTGTTACACATTTTTAGGATACTTTGAAGTAGTTTTTTTGTTTTATATTTTTTTACACTTTATAGGTTAACGTTTGACCACCCTCTCATCTTATGTTAAATGATGATGTGGTCTAAGATGGTAGTTAACAGGTGTTTGGCGACAGATTTTTAACTTGAGGTTGGTAGCTAGCCATTCGGACTTAGAAAAATGCCCTACCACCATGCTATGGTGTCATCCACGGGTGTCATCACTATGTTTTCCTTCACCGAAAGTTCCGACTCAGTTGCTAGGATGCGAACCTACGTCCTTCGACGCTGTGTCCGAACATACCACCAACTAAGCCATCATCGCTCACCGCTTGATTATATTCGAAATATCAGATCATACACCATCACACATTCACTCGTTCGAATCATCTTGATAAATTGGGAAAAAATTGTAATACTAGAAAGTGTGGCATCCATAAACAGGTTAGTTGCGAATCTACTAAGTAATATAGAGCAACGACTCGTTTTGATGAGTTACCAATCTTCTGTCTTCCCTCCTATTTATCTAATTCACTGTTTATTTCACATTCATACATATTGCAAATATATTTATTAAATCTATAACTAAAGCTTAAAATTAATGTTGTAATTCTCTATTTGAGTTACTATAGTTGTTTATCTATTAGAATTACTTAGCTCACATTTTTTTCTTATTAAATACCTTTAGAGTTCAAGCTATTGAACTCTAAGGAGATAACAGAGATTGGTACGTATATTTTGCTAAGCAATACATAAGCTGAATTCTTTAATTTCGATGATACTTACATTATTATAGGTATAGTTTATTTTTATTTGTCACTACTTATAGTTTTCCTAATAATTAATAAACTATTGGACGTTGTTACCCGTAGTAAGAGTGTACCTATTATAAGTCTATGTATTATAACCGCAATACAAAAAGTAACATACCGCTATGCGTAGGGATTTTATGTTTATGGTAAGTAATCTTAATTATACAAAAGTATTAATTAAACTTACAAACCTACACCAATTAATATAATTTGACAAATTACTTAATATATACAATTTTTTATCCTGTGTAGTGTGAGCAGTTATGTTTATTTTTTGATTTTGTTTGTATTTTTATAGACATTGTTTTTATACTCCTTTTTCTTTTTGAAGAAATGTTCATTTAGTCATATAATAAACACAGTTAATTTTTTAGCTAGTTGTGCATAATTTCATTATAAACATATATGATTAATAACTTCTATAGAACCTACGTAGTGCCGCTTTATAGATGCATAGGTTATAGATATATAAGTCTGTAGTTTGCAGCAGGCTAACTCTTGAAATTGATTTCAATTTGGTTTTGTTTCTGATTCGAACTCAATTTTGTTTTGATCTTGATCTAAAAGGGTACTCTTGAACCAAATCAAATCGAATATCAAGATCGAGTTACGATCGATTCATAACGGCGTCGTTAGGTGTATCCGGGCACGGTGTACACACAATACGTCACAGTAAAGTGTTCTAATTATATGCTTAAATCATTGCTTTTTTGGTGTTTTCTGCCCCAATAACGCTAAAATAATGATTTATATTATGTAAAATATTATAAAAATATACTACACCTATTAAAATCGTCCTGAAATAATTAATTTTATTATTGAACACAACGAACATGTTATTTTTAGTCTGTGTCGCAGAATATAATCTTTACTAGTCTGTGCTACAGACTGTCAAATTTAATCATAAAAACATTGGAATGTTTTACAAAATGATGAGATGTATTATACACCAATCAATGTATATTACCTAGATATATGTAAAGCAATTATGAAAAATATAGTAAGGGAAAATATTCATGAAGTGTGTGTGATAAAACTATAACTTTTATGAACATACATTTAGAAAACTTGTAAACATTACATACTAAAATTAGGTACCTATACTGTAGATTTTTCAGGCCCTTTCAAAAGTTAAATGTTGTAATATGTATTAAGTGTATCACTCATTACCGATTTCGTAATAAAAATCATAGCAACCGTGATGTTTTATCACGTTAAGTGTATTTTCTTGAATTTGGAATTTCCTACACTACACATATTATTGAGTGTGATGATTATAGCTTTAATATAGTATAAAGAGACACTTAAAAACCTAAACAATAAATTATATAAATCCATTTACCGTTATAGACAAAAATAAATATAAATCAAGTAATATGTAAAGTTCTTGCTAATACACCATAAAGCCAAGTAATGTGTTTTCTGTTGGTAGTATACGTTTAACTTTAATTAATATCCCATATGAACCATAAATAATGGATTTTAATATTTGTGCCAATATATTACACACAATAAAATAAATTATTTCTTTTCATTTCACATTTATTACCAATAGGAGTTAATAATACAGCTAATTAAACATTACCATTGTTTCAAAAACCAGCATATTTCTAATCTTATATAAAGTTTATATAGATTTATGTCACATACATACATACATATATCAAGAACATATTTAAAATATACCAAAGAGAGAACAATCATGAAATTAACTTCAACTTTTATGAGTACATATTGTAACATCTATAAAGACATTACAAACTTAAGAATTTTTCAGACAATCGATTTGTCTTAAACTTTAATATTATAGTAATATTGAGATTATCAATTAAAACCAATTTTATATATAAATATTGTAGCAACCATAACACATTTCATGTTAAGTGTATTTTGCTTGATTAAGAATATTATACAGTATACAGAGATATTGAAGGTGATATCTCGAAATAGTTTATTTTTTATCTGATGACATAATATATTATGAATAATTTTAAAACTGAAACAATAAATGAATCAATTTACCGCCATGGACTTGTATACATCATGCTACTGAGCACTTCATAGTTCACCATATAGATGGACTCTCATGAACATTTTGTCAGAACAATAAATAATGAGTTTTTATTTATGAAAATTATGTAAATGAATTTCATAAAAAGCTTTCATTTTCATTTTTAATTTAATAACAAGAGCTTAGAACACAACTGATTAACCTTTATCACCATTCAATAAAAAACAGCATATATTTAACCTTGACTAAACCCAAATTTTATTTTTCTATAATATTGCTTAAATAATTTTCATTACATCAATAAATATTTTGTTTTTACAGACAATTACATGTTATAAATTATGTTGTTATAATTTACCATCAAATACATCAAGCTGATGATAATTGGTAATAATTTGTTGATGTTTTTGATTGGTGTATGCTGATTTGTAGTACAGCATGATATGATGAGATATATAACGTCCAGGGATTTCATTTGTTCCACAGTGTGTCTAGTAGAACACTTTTGTGCCAACGACTCCTTGAACAACTAGTGCATTTATTATAAGTATCACTTTTTACTCTTCTTAGGAAGTTACCAGGATCACCTAAAAAAACAATATATTATTACTTCTATGTATGATGTTTCTGTAATTTTAAATTAAAAATAACTCACTTGCCTACTCATCAGTTGTATTTAATAATGCTTTGTTAATTACCAAATAGCCCGGGTGATATATACCTAATTTATATTACAAAATTAAAATATTCATGTCACAAATTGTACAAATAACATGTGTATATTAATATAAACTATAAACTTTCATAAAATAAAATCAAACTTAACATACATTATGGATATATTATGGTACATATAAAGATATTGCATACTCAGAGAGAAAACTAAACTAAACTTGTTAATCAAACATATGAGAGCTCAAAACAACTCAACTTGAGACTAAAGCTTAGTAACATATTATTTATTAATGTGAATAAAATCATAGTTAATTATCTCCATCGCTTAACCTATACCTATATAACCTATATTATTTTTTACATATAAATCTTCATTTATAAGATTAGGGTAACTTTATAGATTTTAGAAATATGTTTTTATGGTTAGTCCACATATCCCTTGTAGCTGGAAAATGACCATGATATTGTCTCAGATAGCTCTCAGTATCAAAAAATAATTATGTAAGCAAAACTTGTAACTTACAATTTATTCCTCATATATTTTTTTACTGACAATTATGACTGACCTTGTATGCCTTTATACCACCACTGAGGGATTTAGATATATCTTATTTGCAAAAAATGCATAAACATACTATGTAATGTATGTACAAATATAAATTTTATGTGAAAACTTAAACGTTAAAACTTACCATGTTATTAATACAAATATCATTTTGTTATTGATTTAAACACATGTAGGGTGTAATAAATTAATGTACATATAATACTTCTTTTTCAATATTCGATAATTTCTTTTAACTTCTTGGAAACTTCAATTTCTCAATATAGTTGTTATATCGACTTTTTTTTATAAATAACATCACACACGTGTGTTTATTGGGTTCGGTATTCCAAAGTAAACAATAACAATGAAAATTTTTGAATAAATATCACAATAAAACACTAAAATGTTCTCACTCGATCCTAAAAAAGTACCTTTTTCAGCATCGTCTATTTTGACAGCCGCACTCGAACGAACGACTCCATTTACAGCTGTCAAACAAAATGGAGAGTACCGATTTATCGATCCTAACGATTAAGTCGATCGAAGTTAATTTTAATTTGAGCCACAGCACGATTGAGCGCTAGCGTTGATTTCAAGAGTACGAAATAGCCCGAGTTCGAATAAAATTCGATTTGATTTAGAACTCGAAAGCGTCAAGAGTAAGGCGGCAGGTATTAGTTCGGACTTATAGCGTTAGAGGAGCTGCAGTCTTACTCTTGAAATTGATTTCAATTTGGTTTTGTTTCTGCCGCCTTACTCTTGACGCTTTCGAGTTCTAAATCAAATCGAATTTTATTCGAACTCGGGCTATTTCGTACTCTTGAAATCAACGCTAGCGCTCAATCGTGCTGTGGCTCAAATTAAAACTAACTTCGATCGACTTATTCGTTAGGATCGATAAATCGGTACTCTCCATTTTGTTTTATAGCTGTAAATCGAGTCGTTCGTTCGAGTGCGGCTGTCAAAATAGACGATCCTGAAAAAGGTACTTTTTAAGGATCGAGTGAGAACATTTTAGTGTTTTATTGTGATATTTATTCAAAAATTTTCATTGTTATTGTTTACTTTGGAATACCGAACCCAATAAACACACGTGTGTGAAGTTATTTATAAAAAAAAGTCGATATAACAACTATATTGAGAAATTGAAGTTTCCAAGAAGTTAGAAGAAATTATCGAATATTGAAGAAGAAGTATTATATGTACATTAATTTATTACACCCTACATGTGTTTAAATCAATAACAAAACGATATTTGTATTAATAACGTGGTAAGTTTTAATGTTTAAGTTTTCACATAAAATTTATATTTGTACATACATTACATAGTATGTTTATGCATTTTTTGCAAATAAGATATATCTAAATTCCTCAGTGGTGATATAAAGGCATACAAAGGTCAGTCATAATTGTCAGTAAAAAAATATATGAGGAATAAATTGTAAGTTACAAGTTTTGCTTACATAATTATTTTTTGATACTGAGAGCTATCTGAGACAATATCATGGTCATTTTCCATCTACAAGGGATATGTGGACTAACCATAAAACATATTTGTAAAATCTATAAAGTTACCCTAATCTTATAAATGAAGATTTATATATAAAAAAAATAATATAGGTTATATAGGTAAAGGTTAAGCGATGGAGATAATTAACTATGATTTTATTCACATTAATAAATAATATGTTACTAAGCTTTAGTCTCAAGTTGAGTTGTTTTGAGCTCTCATATGTTTGATTAACAAGTTTAGTTTAGTTTTCTCTCTGAGTATGCAATAACTTGTATATGTACCATAATATATCCATAATGTATGTTAAATTTGATTTTATTTTATGAAAGTTTATAGTTTATATTAATATACACATGTTATTTGTACAATTTGTGACATGAATATTTTAATTTTGTAATATAAATTAGGTATATGTCACCCAGGCTATTTGGTAATTAACAAAGCATTATTAAATACAATTGATAAGTAGGCAAGTGAGTTATTTTTAATTTAAAATTACAGAAACATCATACATAGAAATAATAATATATTGTTTTTTTAGGTGATCCTGGTAACTTCCTAAGAAGAGTAAAAAGTGACACTTATAGTAAATGCACTAGTCGTTCAAGTAGTCGTTGGCACAAAAGTGTTCTACTAGACACACTGCAGAACAAATGAAATCCCTGGACACTATATATCTCATCATATCATGCTGTACTACAAATCAGCATACACCAATCAAAAACATCAACAAATTATTACCAATTATCATCAGCTTGATGTATTTGATAGTAAAATATAACAACATAATTTATAACATGTAATTGTCTGTAAAAACAAAATATTTATTGATGTAATGAAAATTATTTAAGTAATATTATAGAAAAATAAAATTGGCTTTAGTCAAGGTTAATTATATGCTGTTTTTTATTGAATGGTGATAAAAGTTAATCAGTTGTGTTCTAAGCTCTTGTTATTAAATTAAAAATGAAAATGAAAGCTTTTATGAAATTCATTTACATAATTTTCATAAATAAAAACTCATTATTTATTGTTCTGACAAAATGTTCATGAGAGTCTCATCTATATGGTGAACTATGAAGTGCTCAGTGGCATGATGCATACAAGTCCATGGCAGTAAATTGATTCATTTATTGTTTCAGTTTTTAAATTATTCATAATATATTATGTCATCAGATAAAAAATAAACTATTTCAAGATATCACCTTGAATATCTCTGTATACTGTATAATAGTCTTAATCAAGCAACATACACTTAACATGAAATGTGTTATGGTTGCTACAATATTTATATATAAAATTGGTTTTAATTGATAATCTCAATATTACTATAATATTAAAGTTTAAGACACATCGATTGTCTGAAAAAATTACATTATTCTTAACTTTGTAATGTCTTTATAGATGTTAAAATATGTACTAATAAAAGTTGAAGTTAACTTCATGATTGTTCTCTCTTTGGTATATTTTAAATATGTTCTTGATATATGTATGTATGTATGTGACATAAATCTATACAAACTTTATATAAGATTAGAAATATGCTGCTTTTTGAAACAGTGGTAATGTTTAATTAGCTGTATTATTAACTCCTATTGTTAATAAATGTGAAATGAAAAGAAATAATTTATTTTATTGTGTGTAATATATTGGCACAAATATTAAAATCCATTATTTATGGTTCATATGGGATATTAATTAAAGTTAAACGTATACTACCAACAGAAAACATACTACTTGGCTTTATGGTGTATTAGCAAGAACTTTACATATTACTTGATTTATATTTATTTTTGTCTATAATGGTAAATGGATTTATATAATTTATTGTTTCGGTTTTTAAATGTCTCTTTATACTATATTAAAGCTATAATCATCACACTCTATAATATGTGTAGTGTAGGAAATTCCAAATTCAAGAAAATACACTTAACGTGATAAAACATCACGGTTGCTATGATTTTTATTACGAAATCGGTAATGAGTGATACACTTAATACATATTACAACATTTAACGTTTGAAAGGGCCTGAAAAATCTACAGTATAGGTACCTAATTTTAGTATGTAATGTTTACAAGTTTTCTAAATGTATGTTCATAAAAGTTATAGTTTTATCACACACACTTCATGAATATTTTCCCTTACTATATTTTTCATAATTGCTTTACATATATCTAGGTAGGTAATATACATTGATTGGTGTATAATACATCTCATCATTTTGTAAAACATTCCAATGTTTTTATGATTAAATTTGACAGTCTGTAGCACAGACTAGTAAAGATTATATTCTGCGACACAGACTAAAAATAACATGTTCGTCGTGTTCAATAATAAAATAAATTATTTCAGGACGATTTTAATAGGTGTAGTATATTTTTATAATATTTTACATAATATAAATCATTATTTTAGCGTTATTGAGGCAGAAAACACCAAAAAAGCAATGATTTAAGCATATAATTATAACACTTTACTGTGACGTATTGTGTGTACACCATGCCCGGATACACTTAACGACGCCGTTATGAATCGATCGTAACTCGATCTTGATATTCGATTTGATTTGGTTCAAGAGTACCCTTTTAGATCAAGATCAAAACAAAATTGAGTTCGAATCAGAAACAAAACCAAATTGAAATCAATTTCAAGAGTTAGCCTGCTGATTCGAACTCAATTTTGTTTCGAACTCGATCTAAAACGGTACTCTTGAACCAAATCAAATCGAAAATCAAGATCGAGTTACGATCGATTCATAACGGCGTCGTTAAGTGTATCCGGGCACGGTGTACACACAATACGTCACAGTAAAGTGTTATAATTATATGCTTAAATCATTGCTTTTTTGGTGTTTTCTGCCTCAATAACGCTAAAATAATGATTTATATTATGTTAAATATTATACAAATATACTACACCTATTAAAATCGCCCTGAAATAATTGATTTTATTATTGAACACGACGAACATGTTATTTTTAGTCTGTGTCGCAGAATATAATCTTTACTAGTCTGTGGTACAGACTGTCAAATTTAATCATAAAAACATTGGAATGTTTTACAAAATGATGAGATGTTTAATACACTAATCAATTTATATTACCTAGATATATGTAAAGCAATTATGAAAAATATAGTAAGGGAAAATATTCATGAAGTGTGTGTGATAAAACTATAACTTTTATGAACATACATTTAGAAAACTTGTAAACATTACATACTAAAATTAGGTACCTATACTGTAGATTTTTCAGGCCCTTTCAAAAGTTTAATGTTGTATTATGTATTAAGTTTATCACTCATTACCGATTTCGTAATAAAAATCATAGCAACCGTGATGTTTTATCACGTTAAGTGTATTTTCTTGAATTTGGAATTTCATACACTACACATATTATTGAGTGTGATGATTATAGCTTTAATATAGTATAAAGAGACACTTAAAAACCTAAACAATAAATTATATAAATCCATTTACCATTATAGACAAAAATAAATATAAATCAAGTAATATGTAAAGTTCTTGCTAATACACCGTAAAGCCAAGTAATATGTTTTCTGTTGGTAGTATACGTTTAACTTTAATTAATATCCCATATGAACCATAAATAATGGATTTTAATATTTGTGCCAATATATAACACAAAATAAAATAAATTATTTCTTTTCATTTCACATTTATTAACAATAGGAGTTAATAGTACAGCTAATTAAATATTACCACCGTTTCAAAAAGAAGCATATTTCTAATCTTATATAAAGTTTATATAGATTTATGTCACATACATATATCAAGAACATATTTAAAATATACCAAAGAGATAACAATCATGAAATTAACTTCAACTTTTATTAGTACATATTGTAACATCTATAAAGACATTACAAACTTAAGAATAATGTAATTTTTTCAGATAATCTTTACTTAAACTTTAATATTATAGTAATATTGAGATTATCAATTAAAACCAATTTTATATATAAATATTGTAGCAACCATGACACATTTCATGTTAAGTGTATTTTGCTTGATTAAGAATATTATACAGTATACAGAGATATTGAAGGTGATATCTCGAAATAGTTTATTTTTTATCTGATGACATAATATATTATGAATAATTTAAAAACTGAAACAATAAATGAATCAATTTACCACCATGGACTTGTATAGGTACATCATGCCACTGAGCACTTCATAGTTCACCATATAGATGGACTCTCATGAACATTTTGTCAGAACAATAAAAAATGAGTTTTTATTTATGAAAATTATGTAAATGAATTTCATAAAAAGCTTTCATTTCCATTTTTAATTTAATAACAAGAGCTTAGAACACAACTGATTAACCTTTATCACCATTCAATAAAAAACAGCATATATTTAACCTTGACTAAAGCCAATTTTATTTTTCTATAATATTGCTTAAATAATTTTCATTACATCAATAAATATTTTGTTTTTACAGACAATTACATGTTTTAAATTATGTTGTTATATTTTACCATCAAATACATCAAGCTGATGATAATTGGTAATAATTTGTTGATGTTTTTGATTGGTGTATACTGATTTGTAGTACAGCATGATATGATGAGATATATAACGTCCAGGGATTTCATTTGTTCCGCAGTGTGTCTAGTAGAACACTTTTGTGCCAACAACTACTTGAACGACTAGTACATTTGTCACTTTTTACTCTTCTTAGGAAGTTACCAGGATCACCTAAAAAAAACAATATATTATTATTTCTATGTATGATGTTTCTGTAATTTTAAATTAAAAATAACTCACTTGCCTACTTATCAATTGTATTTAATAATGCTTTGTTAATTACCAAATAGCCCGGGTGACATATACCTAATTTATATTACAAAATTAAAATATTCATGTCACAAATTGTACAAATAACATGTGTATATTAATATAAACTATAAACTTTCATAAAATAAAATCAAATTTAACATACATTATGGATATATTATGGTACATATAAAGATATTGCATACTCAGAGAGAAAACTAAACTAAACTTGTTAATCAAACATATGAGAGCTCAAAACAACTCAACTTGAGACTAAAGCTTAGTAACATATTATTTATTAATGTGAATAAAATCATAGTTAATTATCTCCATCGCTTAACCTATACCTATATAACTTATATTATTTTTTACATATAAATCTTCATTTATAAGATTAGGGTAACTTTATAGATTTTACAAATATGTTTTTATGGTTAGTCCACATATCCCTTGTAGCTGGAAAATGACCATGATATTGTCTCAGATAGCTCTCAGTATCAAAAAATAATTATGTAAGCAAAACTTGTAACTGACAATTTATTCCTCATATATTTTTTTACTGACAATTATGACTGACCTTGTATGCCTTTATACCACCACTGAGGGATTTAGATATATCTTATTTGCAAAAAATGCATAAACATACTATGTAATGTATGTACAAATATAAATTTTATGTGAAAACTTAAACGTTAAAACTTACCACGTTATTAATACAAATATCATTTTGTTATTGATTTAAACACATGTAGGGTGTAATAAATTAATGTACATATAATACTTCTTCTTCAATATTCGATAATTTCTTCTAACTTCTTGGAAACTTCAATTTCTCAATATAGTTGTTATATCGACTTTTTTTTATAAATAACTTCACACACGTGTGTTTATTGGGTTCGGTATTCCAAACTAAACGATAACAATGAACATTTTTGAATAAATATCACAATAAAACACTAAAATGTTCTCACTCGATCCTTAAAAAGTACCTTTTTCAGAATCGTCTATTTTGACAGCCGCACTCGAACGAACGACTCCATTTACAGCTGTCAAACAAAATGGAGAGTACCGATTTATCGATCCTAACGATTAAGTCGATCGAAGTTAATTTTAATTTGAGCCACAGCACGATTGAGCGCTAGCGTTGATTTCAAGAGTACGAAATAGCCCGAGATCGAATAAAATTCGATTTGATTTAGAACTCGAAAGCGTCAAGAGTAAGGCGGCTGATTTGAAAAAACGAGTAATACATCTCTTTTATTAATTACCTCGGCTTACCTCCATTCACCTCCATTTGTCCTCATAGTAGTCTGTGGTATATATACTCTGTGGTTACGTAGATAAAAATAATAACAAAAGCAACGAATTAAAGTTGTTGTACCTTTGCAATGTATTTAGAAGTTTGATTAACATTCGAGTAAAACATATAATTTATTTACTGTACAATTAATTTAAGTATTTTTATAAAAGTATATTATTAGATGGCGTTTCCCCAACCTAACGCGCAAAGAGGTTAGGCGTATAGTACATTTCAAGGATAACGTTCTTGTTTTCTTTCATTAAATATTCAATAATAAATTTTAGAGCTGACAAATAGGAAGATATTGGAAGAACTACAGTTGAAGAAACAAATGCTTTTGAAACAGGGCGCTGTAGCTCCACTCACTGCGACTTCTATAACATTAACACAACCAAACCCCGTTAGCCAATTGCCTATGTGTTCTATTCCACCAGTATCTGCTACTGCCGTATGTATAAATACAATAATCTTATTAATTAGAAAATAAACTATTTTAATAAAGATTTCTCCAATGGGATATACTACATATTTAATGGATATTTATGGATATACATGGACTACATATTTATGGATTTACTATACTTCCTACATTTGGAACTAAACATCCAGCAGTAGCTATTATTCGTATATTCTTTTATTCGCCTGATTGTTAGATCTCTAATGATAGCAATTTCATAAAATCTGGACAATACAACTGTATTTATCTAATCAATACTAAGCAATAATATTTCTTTAAATTGCAAAAAATAAACTTCGAGACATTAACTTCAATTTATTCCCTCCCTCTCTCCCTCTAGGTTAAGCGTGACTTAGTATCTTAGACCACATCATCATTTAATATCAGATGAGATTGTGGTGAAAATGTTTACCTATAAAGTCTAAAAAAAAACAAATATGGCTCAGATATGCCAACCAATGTAGCTTGGGTTTACAAGCCTCTTTATTAATTCAGGTATTTGTTATACTAGCTTTTCCTCATAGCTTTGCTTGTGTTCCTGTAGATTTTTCTATCACTCGAGAACAGCACATTTTTCCTGAATAAAAGTAGTCTACGTCCTTTTCTGTATCCCTAACAATCTGTATGTAAAATGTCAAGGTGACTGGTTAAGTAGTTAACACATTATATGACATGTGTACCACCGGTGGTACACATTCAGGTTGTGTGACATGGAATGTGTTAAAGGGTGAAAGTGGAACATATAAACTTATGTTTATAATGATAGTAAGGATAATATAATACAATTTAACATATAATATAATGACAGTAATATACTATTTTTGTTATGTGATTATTTTTTTTTTGTAGTACTATAACACCATTCCAATTGGTATGCTGTGATCACCGACCACCCTTGTCATGCTGTTTTATGATTCTTTATTTTTGCTTGAAAAATCTAATATCATAGGAACATTATTAAAATACCCACTGCCTCTTTGATGTCTCATTCATTTTTAAGCACTGATAGTACAACATTGAATCTTGTTATATTGTAATGTTTTCTAAAGTTCTTTTTATGTTATTATAGGGTTTTCCACAACTGCCTGAAGCTAATATAATAAATACAAGTCATAGAGCAGCACTACAACACGCAAACGCCACATCTTGTGGGTATTTTGTCTCTCAGGACTCTTCATTTGGCAATCAAATATTACCAGTGCTACCACGTTTTGATAATAAGTAAAAATGACATCTACATTGAAACTGAAAACACTGCAAGGTTATTTGCAAGATCTACAAGGGTTTTCTAACCCAAAAATAGAGTACGAACAATATGAGACTCCAGCACATATTGCAGCTGTTGCTTTATACACAGTACAAGTAATTATGCCTTATATTATATTGATATAGTTGTTGGAGATTAGTATACATAATGTAGAACATGATGGTAATTCTCTGATTTAAGCTTATGTAGTCTATGGTAAGCATAATGTATATGGTTTAACTCTGTGGTAATAATTCTCTTTGTCTGTGCCTAAACAGATCAACAATTCTGTACCATATTATATTGTCTTATTATTATAATAGTTCAATGAGTAAACATCTTTCATTGAACACAAAATACAGCCCACTAGAAATAATCCTACAATAGTATATAATAACTGATAGATTTTAAAATCAGTTGCCAAGGAAGTTAAAGGCCCATTCTGACAACTACATCTAAGGCTTAATTTCCTTACATATTATCTTATACTTACAATATAGATTCTTAATGGTTATAGGTTTATTTTTTTACTATTTTATTAATAATCACGTAGAACCAATCAATTTATACTTAATTAAATTATCATTTTACTGACAAACAATGTACATCTAAAACTGTTGGATTTAGAAGTATGAAATTTTTCTAAGCTATTTATAATACAATGTATTAAATATGAAAGAATTTCCGAAAATAAATCTCCTGAGGAGGTTAAAAATAAAATTATTCTCAAGATTTTGCTAATAGGACTGATAATTAATTTTCATAATTGACAATATAATAATTATAATTAATTTAGAGTTAAGTTTAAATCATCCCGTAACTTTCAGACTCAGTATGGAGACCTACAGGATAAATTGGTACTAGATGCAGGATGTGGTCCTGGGATTCTGAGTATAGGTGCTTCTCTCCTAGGAGCAGGATCTGTTATAGCAGTAGACATTGATGATGAAGTGTTTGAAGTTTTCAAAGAAAATATTAATGAGATGGAAATCTCGAATGTTGATGCTTTACAATGTGATTTTCTGAATGTAAATTCTTGCAGGTATAGTATTTTAAAATAATCATGATTCAAAGGAATTATAAATATTATTATGTTTTTTTGTAGTGAAACCTGTTTAGGCACAACTGACAGTTAACTGCATGTAAAAAGTGACATTAGGGTGACCTAAAGTAAAGCAGCTGTAACAGCGAAATATATTTATGTTATACTAGCAGGCCCTGGTGAACAGTTGTCCTGCGCTAATAATAAAAAATATATACTTATGTACATGAAATGCTTAAGGTAACTAATGTATTCAATTTGGTAAGGATTAATACTGTACCTATCTAAATAGCCTTCCAATTACCTCATTGTATATGACTATATTTTTAAAAGATTGATGGGTATAGTAAGCTATCCTTAAGATAGGTATATGTCATCGCCCTTCGCGCTCGCCGGCTCCCTACCCTGGGAGCTAGAGGCGGGAGTGCTGGTCGCCATGTACGAATTCACGGCGGCAAGAAAACGTTTGGGGGAGCCTTCGGCTCTCAGGGAGATAGTGAGAATGCGGAGAGAGGGGAGGGTGGCCGCTATGGAACGGTAACGGCAGGACCTGGCGGACGCGCGATATGGGTGATATACTGTGGATGCCGTCCGCCCGGTCCTGCCGCAGTGGTTTAACAGGGAGTGGGGCTCCCTGACGTTCCGACTGGTGCAGTTACTCACCGGCCATGGCTGTTTTGGCTGGTACCCGCACCAGATCGCTCGCAGGGAGCCGACCGCCGCATGTCACGAGTGCGACATTGAGGAGGACACCGCGCGGCTCACCTTGTCTGAGTGTGCTGCGCGGGAGGTGCAGCGCCGCGCTCTGGCTGCGGTGGTGGGAAGAGATCTGTCGCTGCCGAGCGTGGTTGCCGCCATGTTGCGAGATGACCTCCTCGCGGAAGGAGGTGGCGGAGAGGGCCCGAGAGGTGGACCCTCTCAACCAAAGGAGGGCCTCCACAGATTCGGCTGACGAGGGGAGGTGGCTGGTTGTGTACCCAGTCTACCTCTCTATAAGGACAGAACTCAGCAGCCACTTTCCGACGGGCTGACCGCTGGGACGGCATGGTGACAGCTACAGCACGGTCTCATGCCGCCAAATTAAAACGGTGGCCGGTACACCGTGGGGTTTTAGTCCGTGCGAGTCGGACATAACCCATTCTCTCCCCCGGGAGGATGGGTATCCATAAGGGATTTCCCCATGTTAATAAAAAAAAAAGTATATGCCATCGCAAACTTTTTTGTAGATCTTTAAAAGAGGAATATCTCACTATGCATTATTTGTTATAACATCTCAAAAAAATTAGGCAGTGGTTTCGATTAAAGCCCCCAAGCAGCTTGACTTTTTCCAACACTTCTAATAATTATCGTTATGTTTCATCCAATTTACACAAAATCTTGACAGATTATATACCTAAACCTTCCTCCTGTATTACTCTATCTAATGGTGAAGACCGCATTACAATCCGTTCAGTAGTTTTCGAGTTTATCGCGAACTTACAGATAGAGGTGGCGGATGACTTTGTTTTATAATATGTAGTGAAATACATTTTATATAATTATAAGATATACGTGATAGACGTGATATGCGTCTCTCCCTTGTGTCCTTCATCAGAGAAGGTTCGCAAAAAAGGTCTATTACAATTTTATGTATGACTTAGGCCTTTTTATATTCTTTTACATTCTCAAAGTACGTTATAAATACACCTTGACATTACCATATTTTATAAGCAAATTTCGACATTATGTCTATTTAACTTGATCGTCTACAAGTCGGAATACTAGGGTGCAAGTGTAGTGTAGAGTACGCGCGATTCGATGGTTCAAAAGTTTCCGCGGCGAATCATTGTTAGTCTATCATTCTTTTAAATAATTATTTTATTTAACTATTTCGTAAATTATAGTTCTTACTTAAAAAAGACGCATTAATTAAATGTATATTACAGAATAACAAGAAATTTCGTATAGTTTTTATAAATAATACTTATGGATCCAACTTTTGAATATGTGTGATCCCATTTATTACGTACTAGCTGTGCCCGCGACTTCGTCCGCGTGGAACGAAATAGAAAACACAGTAATTAATAAAACAATCTGAAATTATATCTGTATATCTTGTATATTTGTAATGTAAAGTGTCAGGCTAAAAACTAATAATAGTCACACCCCTTTGTCACTTCAATAATAACTCAAAAGTAGGGCTTCCAAGTTACTTTGACGTGTGTAAACACCGTGGGCCATGCTATCGTGCTACATCTATCGTCATACAGTCAGATACTTCGTAACACACGACGGTAATGTGTGCCCACACCTAAAGTTATTGCGAACATGGACAAAACTTCGTGACGATATACGCAGGTATAAGAGTAACATAACACTAATATTCTAATTTAACAACTGTAAAAACAATATTAATCCCTGGACTGTCCAAAACCATAAATATTTAAGTTCTATACAAACGAATGTAGACCTCATGATGCATAGGTCAATAGACTGTTGGCAGCATACTTTAAAAAATACCTGATTTATTACAAAGCTTTGAAAAATAACAAATGATGAATTGTAAAATAATAATTTTCATGTGAAATGTATTATTAAATATTTTTTTCATTTGTACGAACGTTTTTTACTGAACCATGAAATTTACAATGGACGATGTAGTGAAATTAAAAAATAATTGAAAACATAATCTTCCATTTTGAGATCTGAGTCTTAAAAAATCAGCAGAAGGCTTATAGTATTCATTCATATATACTTCACATAGCTCTTTCTTATTATTATTTTTATGTTATCCTTTCTTTTATTTCCATATAGTAGTAATAAATTTAGAAAATGGCTGTTGAGCGCCATCTATTTGCAATAATGCATATTAATTAATTACTGAACTTCTTAGGTTATTAATATTTATTTATGTGAAAATAAAATATTAACCATTTTTCTTTCGTTCTATGTCTTAGTAATGTAAAACTGTGGTAATGTTTATTTATGTTATAAATACCCTGGTTTTTGGATGAGGGTAAAGTCCGTATACTTATCGATTTTTCTCTCGTACTTAACTCCCGTCGTCATTAAAATTACAATAACTTTTGATACAGTAGTAACCGATTTTAATGAAACAAAAAAATTATATTGCTCCGGAATATGCTTGATTATTTTCTTGCTGGAGTTTTATCAAAAAACCTAGCACTTTACTAGTGATGCCTGTTCAAACAAACAGACAGGCAGACATTTCTAAAAATGATCGAAATGGATTCTATTACTTATTCCTAGACACCTGCAATATTTTTTGTCTCAAAAATCAAAAAAGTACAGACACGTTGGATTTACATTCTTATTATATGTATAGATTACAAAACGTGTACTATTATGAGACCCCCGTCAGGAACGAAATTTCTTATGGTAAAGTAAGAAATCAAATGAAAAACTATGAATTACTATTTTTGGAATAATATTGAGTTATTAAAAATTAGATATAAAATAGTGGCATTCAAGCTCCAGCAGACTATGCTCGTTGGCTCGAATTTCAATACTTGTACACAGAACACATACTCGTAGACAATAGAAAAACTCGCATGAAGAGGGCATAACACTATTTCTTTACGGGACGATTTCTATCAGCCAACGTCTACCGCAAGCCGCGTTAAGAAACTTCGTTCCAAAAACAGCAATCGAACTTAAGGTCTTGCCCCATGTTAATTGATTATTGTAAGATTTGTATGAATTAAATTCATCCATCTATTTACGTCTAACTGAATCTATTTTAGGTGGGACAATTATTTTGATACCGTAATCATGAACCCGCCATTCGGAACTAAGAATAATTCCGGTATTGACATGAAGTTTTTGCAAATGGGCATCCACTGTAGCTGTGATACTGTGTATTCGCTACATAAAACTTCTACAAGGTCAGTAATAAAAATACCTAAGGAAACTTTAGTAATAATAATAAAAATGTATGTCGTTTCATCTGAAACTCCCATACCATTTGACAATCACCATGATAGTTGGTGGTGCACCTATTTTTCCATGGAGAGTAATTTTTGTGCTATCCATTTTGCTATAATCCAATATTACAACAAATGTTAATTACAACGAATAGAAACAAATAAGAACAAAAGCCGCCAGCACAGCTACTATGTAACATCATCACCAGTCTGTAAAGATTCACTTCAGGACCATAGGCCTCTTCCCGAAGGAAAGTATGGGCATAATTACCACGACGTATTGGCGATTTGACACTTTGAGAAATCCATATCTATATCTTTCCCATATACGGTGGTACTACTAGAATATTACTCAGGTTCAATTTTCCTCACGACGGTTTTACTTCACCGTCAGCCGGTAGTGTTACCAATTTAAATGAGTAAATGTATGTGAAATCTGAAAAATTCGTCTGTAACATACCGGGGTTCGAATTTGTGGGAAGATTACGCGATTATATCTGTGAGCGAGATAGATATGTTAAGAACCACGTGGGTCACTTAACCTCACTTTTTGTTTTCATTTTAATTTGAAAGATATTATCTTCGTATTTCTCATAATGATCGAATAATAATTTGCTACTATTGTAATATAAGCTCATAGGAATCAGTAATAGGGTTATATATATAAAGTGTTAGAAACTCTGCTTTTCTGGAGTATCCCATGATACGTTACAGTTTTCTTTTCGTTATATAGATCACATATAATGAAAAAAATTAAAGATTGGGGCGTAAAGGTGGAGTAATAGCCGAACTACGATACGATCTTCCCGCCACTTACAAGTTCCACCGCAAACAATCTCTGGACATCGCTGTCGATCTATGGAGACTACAGCATCCACACTGCTAGCATTGATGTTATGCATTGTATATCTTACATGTTTAACTCATCTTACTTGTGAACAGTAAACGAACGATCAGCAACTAGTAGCTACATTTGGAACCTGGTCTTTACATTTTATTTATAAGTTACGGATATTTGTGTTTGACATATACATTTACGAATTAAACAGTACCCGGCAATTGATTTGACATATCGGGGAGGAGAATGAGAGGTCCGGGTAAGATTGTCTTGCTTCGGTTTTGTATAATGTTCTCTCTTTCGCACAGCGCATTGACTGCGATAGACAAAGACAACGCTATACGAAACCGAACTTAACCGACTATCTCTGTCTTCTATCCGATGTACTAAATCAAGTGTAGGGTACTATAATATTGAGCCTAGAACTATTGACTTTTAAGTACAGCTGTGGAACACATTTATGGATATATTCTTAACTTGATTGTGATAGCAACGCCCTACGAAATACATTTAGGTTTCATGGCGTTATTTCTCTTCAATGAAAGTGCATGCTCATCTTTACGCTTATCTTTATCTTTTAACCTACGTTGACAGAAGCAGTGTCAACACTAAAAATAATAATAATTTCAGCATATTAGAGTCCCATTGCTGGGCCTATTCCGATTGGCATTGTTAAACGCCGATAACTCCTCATAGTTTGTCAAATAATAAAATAACTTTATCGTAATGTATTTAACAAAGAAAACACATCGCACCTGGTGAGAAATATATTCTTTTTGTCGAGTTATTAGCTTTTGTTAAATTTGTACATACTTACTAGATAAGAAAAACTATGTCTATTCTATCTTACATTCAAATTAAGATTGTTCAGAAACAATAATAATAGACATTACAATATTTCAGTTATTAATAAAAAATGGAATTTTAATTCTAGTTTAAAAACAATGTATTATTATGCATTAATTATAGTTCTTTAAATTTTGTAATATTAGAATAGATAAAAAACGGTGTGACCAGAGTTGAAAATGAAAGTCGGGAAATTGTAAAATAGATTGTTTATCTTTACGCTGCAAGATCATTGTTTCTTGACATTCATTCTGCTCGGAACAGGATTATAGTTTTTGGTTATATACAATTACTTCGCAGCGTAACATTCAAACGAGATAGTTATACGCAGTTTTATCATATATATCCAATCAATAGTAACTATGTCATGTAAAAAAATATGTCCTTAGTTACACTTCATATAACCCTAAAATTCCTTATACTTTACATTCATCTCTGTTTACATACAAAAAAATATTGTAACATGAAATCACACTAATTGCTATTGCTAATTTCACTATGTTTTATATTTTTTATTAATTATTATGGTCCCTACAGTTGACTATACGCAAAACCTAGCGAGATAAGTAACTAGCATTGTATTGTATGAAATAAATTAAATGAATTTGCAATTGTTTACTCTCGGTACTAATTTATGTTACAGAAAATATATCAATGATAATTAATAGCTATCAGAAGATTTAATGAAATAAATTTTTTCTAGACTTTTCTCAACTTTTATTTCATGAACAAAAATCAGTCTTTAATTGTAAGTATACATCGAATGTCAATTATTTTATGACTTCAAAAAGGTTTCTCAATTAATATTTTAAATGTTTTTTACCGCATAACAACAGAAATCGGAATATTTGCAATCGGGTCCTATTTTAATTCCGTTAGCATTGGACCTTGGATTTTCAAGATACACTAGGAAACACATAAAAATTGAATGTACTTGTGTTTGTTAGGTTAATGACAATCCAAGACAAGGTAGGTACCTAACTATGATCTATGACGTTCTAGGTACATTATTTTGAAGTCTGTTTTATTTTAAAAAAATTGTTAAAATTTTCTTGTAATTTAGATTTTTTTTTTAATTGAAAGTGAGCAGTTGATGTTATAGTGATTTTTCATTCGTCGCCGAATTTAATGTTCTGGGCGAGCTTGATAGCGCCTGAGTAATTTATAGTGACAGTTGAGCGACGCATGTAATTCTTCCAAGAGTCGGAGCCACACTCGCGACCTCCGCCCGTCGCCTTCTCCCCACCGAAGGCGCCGCCGACCTCCGCGCCGTTCGTCGGTATATTCACATTAACTATACCACAGTCCGAGCCGTGAGGGCCGATCCACTGGAAAATAAAACAGTTGTTATTATTATTAATAAATCCTCGCTAATGTTTTTGACCACTCTGAATATAGAAATACGTATATGTGTAACATCGAGACAACCTAATGATAAATAAATCGCAATTTTAGATTCCTATAATAATATTTTACCTTTGTTTTGATAATAAACTCTTGACTGTATTATGCACAAATCCTAACTTAAGGCTCCAATCAGAGCGGCCAAAAATATTAACGAGGACTGCACAAAACTTTAGCTGCCCTTAACAACGTCTTTTGAAAGCGTAATACACGCAATAAAATATTATTAGACATGAAAAATGTTCAAAAAATATAACTATCTAGAAAACGAACTCAGATCGTCTTGAAGCTTGTGTTGTTAAAAATAAAATTCTCGCGTTTTTTCACCCAAAAGGAAGACTTAAGGAGACGTCGAAAAAACAAATACATTTTTAACGACCTGTTTAGTAGTATACATGTTTGCTGTTTTGCTTTCTTAAAAAAAAACCTTATCGCAATAAGTACCTACCTTAAATACATCGCCCAAGTTCTCAGTAAACAGACTGGAAGAAAGTCCCTGATCGACTTCGTTGTTATATTTGATCCCGGTGTCGAGGTCTGGTATCTCGATGCAGTACACTATGGGAGCGAAGCACTCGCTCTTAACCAGTGGAGAGTCATGTGGTAAACCTGTGATGATTGTTGGCTCCACGAAATAACCTTCGCGTTCAATTACCTGTCAATAAAAATACCTGTATCCTATATTATCGGAGTCTAAAGTGAAGAGCCTGGTAGCTCTCACGAGAAGGCGGACTACAGTAGACTTCAAAAAATAATTGTTTTGTTATCTATGCTTCCTTCGAAGTTATGACAGAAGAGATCAATTTCACAAACATATTTATAAATTATCTGAACCGCATTAGATGTTTTTCTCACAAAATAACATCTTTTACATTCTTTCGTCAGTTCAGAAGTTTTTTTGGTTTAATTCCTCCATTTAAGCCTATTATTGTAATATAAATTGGCTGACATATTTCATGCAGCCGAAGGTCAAACTGAAAATCTGTTGAAAAGAACTTATCGGAATATTTAGCTTGTTTTAACGACTAGACCATTTTTTAGACCTAGCTCTTTATATCTTAGGATAATCCTCATAGAACACTAAGTGAAATTGTAACCCAAGAAATATAATAGCCTGGTAAAAACAGACACTGTACAATAAAGTTCATTCTAATAATAGATGAAAACGAAGTAGTTATGTTTGGAAAATTTATTAAGGTACGCGACATCTGCGTTAATCTGGACAAGAGCACCATAGAGCTTCTCCTACTACGGCAAGAAAATGCACATCACCCGAACGCGAAGTACTAACAAAATCGTAGTTTCTTATAATTTTATATTAAATTAAGATATTGTGATTTTTTTGCGTAACGCGCATACACTGGCAGTCCTCTATCATTATACGATGCGATACGATACGGTACAGAAGGTAGTAACACAGTACAGTGTAGCTTCGCGTTATTTATTATATATACTTAGCCAAAGTTTATCAAAGTGCTTAAGTGTATTGCTATACTAATTATTAGCAACTAGTGACTGAGTGATGTTAATATTTCCTTCGAAACACGGTTAGATTACGTTATTGCTAGATAATCTTATCTCAGTGTTACATACTTTTTCAGTCTACCCACTTTAATAATATGCTTAACAGAAATTGAATTTGTCAAACGTCGCTTGTTGTCTATCACTTGTCATAACTGACACTGACATCCAGAGGTAAATAATCACAGATAACGTACAGTATCTAGTGAACCCAAATTAAAATTGTAGACATCTTTAGTAGATACGAAGTCAATACTAAGTTGAAATGTATTGCCATAAATGTTCTTCACAAATATATCATGATGAAGAATTTACTTGCTCGTCGTGTAAGAAAGTCTATAATTTTAGCTGTGGAGGAACAAGAGAGATTATTTTTAGAAAAATGAACACTACTAAAAAAACTTCGTGGAAAGGACCATGTTATAATAAAATAAATACCGACAAGGAATTAAGCGTAAGCGATTCAGTGATTGCTCCTTTTTATCCGGATTTGTCTCCCTTAAGAAAATTCAAAGTATAATACAAGCAGGTTTGGATAAAATTCTGGAACAACAAAAATCGGATTTGCGGGAATTCAAAGAAGAAATTATGTCTAAAATTGATGGGTCTTTATCTGCTCTGCACACTAAAGTAGAAAGGGTTATGAAACTTATAACCAATTTGACAGATAACTATGATGCATTGACTACCTCAATCGCACCACTACAGCAGAGCGTTCAATTCATGTCAGATCAGCAAGAAGACATCAAAATTACTATGGAGGAACTAGAAACTAAATTGAAAGCATTGTAAGAGGAGAATAAAAAATTAAACGAAATATCGAAGTCTTTAGCAACTATTAAATTCGAATTGAATGAATTAGTACAAAGAGCTAGACATAACAATATTGAAATATTTGGCGTACCCGAAAGAAAGTCAGAAAAACTACCCTACATTGTAATAGACATCGCAAAATTCCTAGGTGTTGAGTTAAGTGAACTGTGATTTTCAATTTATTACACGTATTCAGCAAAAGAATCCTGCTGTCACATTTAGTAAACCCATAATTGTTAAATTGAACTCTGTCTTGAAGAAGGAGGAATTTCTTAGCAAAGTCCGTAATCAACGAGGTCTAAACAGCGGTGATATAAGTATTCCCGGAGACTCACACAAAATATATGTAATGACCATCTCACATATCAAAATAAAATACTTTTAACAAATACACGCAACGTGTGCAAGGAACTGGAGTTTCGGTACGTATGGACAAGAAATTCGAAAATTTACATAAGGAAAAGCGATTCGAATCCAAAACGAAGAACACCTTGCCACGATAAGCGATGGTGCCTTCAAGCATACTACATAGACACCAAATGGCCTGGAAATAATACAGACGTATATACCATTGTGTCATCTTTTGTAATTTTACTTTACTTTAACTATTTTACAAACATGATTGTTTTAAAAACTGTACAAATTCATCTAGAAAAAGATATCATAAATTTTTACTCACACCACATCGCTCAAAATTTCACCTTACATATACACATATTTGTTCCTGTTTGTATGAAAATTTCAGATATATTAATTATTTTATGTTTTGTTTTGGATTTTGATTTTGCGAAATTTAATACTAATATTACAAATTCTCCACGATGGGCTTGAATAACGTATCCATTTACTTTCAAATCGCACGGAGCACACGTGGAAAGACACAACAATTTAGGTTAGGCTTGTTAAATCAAAATCATGTTCAATCAATCATCATGTCAAATCATCAATTTGTGAAACTTGGCTGAAATCCGGTGTATACGACTCTGAGATTTCTGATGCGCGTTATGATATTCATAGATGTCACAGCACTAATAAAACAGAATTACAGAGGAATTTGGGTGTTAGAAAACAAGTAGGAGGTGGAATTATGATACTGACTCGTCGTGAGCTTGGTGCAATTCGTATCTATCGAGATGATGTCCAGAACGCTGAACACTGTGAACTTCTGCATCTAAAAATAGTATCACATAATATGAAAACTGACAGAAATCTTCATATTATTTGCGTCTACTTACCAGGGTCTGGATCCACACATAACGAGTTGTTAAAATGTCTTATTTCATATCTGAGTAGTTGTCGCATGCTATTGTTACTAGGTCATTTTAATTTACCACATATTAGATGGCATATGGAGTATCACATAATATGAGAACTGACAGAAATCATCATATTATTTGCGTCTACTACCAGGGTCTGGATCCACACATAACGAGTTGTTAAAATGTCTTATTTCATATCTGAGTAGTTGTCGCATGCTAATTAACAATGACTATTTATTGTTACTAGGTCATTTTAATTTACCACATATTAGATGGCATATGGAGTATCACATAATATGAGAACTGACAGAAATCTTCATATTATTTGCGTCTACAACTAAAGAAAATATGCCCCACCATCCTGCTCTTGTATTAGAATTTACAAATATTAATATAAAATATTTAAAAATGACACCGACAACTATTTATAAATACAAAAATGCTAATTATGATGAAATTAATAGATATTTAAATTCATTTCAATGGGAGCACGATTTCAATAACAATGCAGTTGAAAACGCAGCTATAACTTTTTATAGTAGATTGAATACAACGATTGAAAGACATGTGCCTACCTACAAAAGTTATCCAAAAAATTTTCCCTGTATGGTTTTCTAAATTTTTAACGCACATAGCCAAAGAAAAAGTGAAGTTTCATAAAAAATGGAAGAAATATGGAAAAATTAGATCAGATACCAGATTATCAGAAATATATATCAGATTATGATACATTTTCTCTTCTGAGAAGAAGGTTTAAAAAGATTCAGGTCTCGAGTTGGAATAGGTATATCAAGGAAAGTGAAGCAGCCATCCAAGATAAACCTAAAAGATTCTGGCAGTATGTTAAAATTTTAAAACATTCTTCATCTGTTCCCACATATATTGAATACGATTCTAAAACAGCTTGTGATGGTAGAAATAATTTGTTTTCGGATTTTTTTCAAAGCGTTTATACCCACGATATACCACAAAGGCAAGAAGATAATTTAAGCGCTGTTGATTCTCTGGGTAACATTGGTCATTTGAGTTTAACCGTAGCAGAGGTGGAAAGAGGCATCCGCAGAATCGATAGTAACAAAGGTGCTGACCCTGATAAAATACCTCCGTCCTTTGTTAAAAAATGCATCAATTCTTTAGTTATTCTTTTAACGGCTTTATTTAACATATCCTTAAGTTCAGGTATCTTTCCTAGTAAATGGAAGGAAGCTTACGTGGTACCTATATACAAATGCGGCTCTAGGAATAGCGTAGAGAATTATCGGCCAGTCTCGATATTGTCTGTTTTCAGTAAGTTGTTTGAAAAGTTGGTACACGATCGCATATACAACACTATTTTGTAGGTGGTAGAGCTACGCTGAAGCTATTACTGGTTTTAGCATGAATGGATCGGCTCGCCCGAGGTAGTACCACCCTCTCACAGAAAACCGACGTGAAGTAACAGTGGTTGCACTGTTGCGTTTCGTTTGGTCAGTGAGAGCGCCGGAGGCCCATATATTTAAAAGGCCGGCTACGTACTTGCGACTCCCCTGGTGTTGCTAGCGTCTATGGTCGGCGATGATCACTTACCATCAGGTGACCCACCTGTTCGTTTACCCCCTATAATATTAAAAAAAACTATTTCTTTGTCCATTCCATCGGAACAGCACGGGTTTATGAAACGAAAATCCACTGTATCCAATCTAGCAGTATTTTCAGATTACGTGAGTACTGCCATAGATCAAGGTTATCAGGTGGATGTAATGTATACAGATTACTCTAAATGTTTTGATCGTATCAATCACGATATTCTCCTGCTTAAGCTCGCTAAGATAGGTATACATGGTGATCTCTTAAGGTGGTTTAAATCCTATATACAGATTCGGATTGGTACATTCGTGTCTGGCTTTCAATCTATTCCCTCAGGTATACCGCAGGGTTCACATTTAGGTCCACTGCTTTTCAACATCTACGTTTACGATATAACCTATTGCTTCTCCTTCACTAGGTAAATTATGTACGCCGATGACACCAAGATATTCAATATTATTCGCACCATTGACAATTGTCTCACGTTACAAAATGATCTTTCGCGGCTTTGTGACTATCGTAATGTAAACAAACTACATTTAAATGTAAAGAAATGTAATATTATAACATACACTAAAAAACATCAACCTATATATCGTAATGTAAATAAACTACATTTAAATGTAAAGAAATGTAATATTATAACATACACTAGAAAACATCAACCTATAAATTATTCTTATACACTTAATACATTACCAGTACAGAGAGTTTTTGTTATTCGAGATTTGGAGGTGATGATGGATTCTAAACTGCTATACACGTATCATTACGATTACATACGCCAGAAAGCTTTAAAAATGTTCGGTTTCATTTGCAGAGTCGCGAAACCTTTCGTAACTTTAAGCTCCTTTAAAATATTGTATTTTTCTTATATACGGAGTCGTCTCGATTATGCTTCTCCAATATGGTTGCCGGAATATATAACACATAAGTCTAAACTGGAAAAAGTTTAAACGAAGTATCTGAAATATCTAAATTTTAAACTGAATAAAGACCATAAGACATACACAAATAGTTTGGACTATTACAACTTAACATCATTATCAGATCGACGAATTATTTTCGATATGAAATTTTTATATGATATTTTAAACTACAATATAGATTGTCCCGAACTCTTAACCAGGATTCTCTTTAAAATACCTACGAAAACGTACCAGAAACCCGCGGTTATTTGCACCACAGCCAGTTAAACATAACTACGCAAATAACTCTGTTTACACAGATATTTTAATGTGTATGACACGAAGTTCCATTACCTTGATTTATTCCAGCATAACAGGAACATTTTTATCCAGAAACTGAATTCCAAAACAAATTAATATTGGTAGAGTCGATTGGAGTAACGAACAGGAACATAATATCAAATACATTAACGAAAACATTCAGAGATCCATAGAGCACACACAACACACACATGCACGCACGCACGTACGTACGTACGCACACACGCACACACACACACGCGCGCGCGCGCGCACGCACGCACGCACAAAAAAACACACATACACACACAGTCAAATCTAGAAAGCGCTAACTTAATGTAAAATAATATTAATTTAATTTACTACATATATAAAATGTAATAATTATTACTTTGTAAGTGGCACAATATGTTAACAAATACTAAATTGTATTATGTGTTAAATGTGCTGTAAAGTAATATATAGCAAATAAATAAAAAATAAATTATATTTATACTAGTGGTCGAAAATCGACCACAATTAATTAATTTTTCAAATTTCAATATTAAGGACAAAAAAATAATATATCCTTTTTTTATAAGATCGACGTCGATGTCCACAAATGAATAAATAAAGAAAATCGGTTTAGTAACGGAGGAAGAAGATGTACTGATGATGATGTACGTAAGTGAGTATTTTAAGGAAACGAAAATTATGACGGTTAAACCCCTGTACATTTATAAATCACTTCTAGAAATACATCAGGACAAGGACACCTATCGAAGTTAAAGATATTCATAATTACAATATTCGACACAAGGAGAACGTGCGGATTACAAGAACTAGACTGACTAAAACATATAAACAGGGTCTCAATTTGAAAATTGATTTGTATAATAGATTACCGAACGAACTGACCCATTTATCATACAATATATTTCAAATTAAAGATGTTTTTCTAAAATAATCCTTATTATAATTTGAAAGAGTATATGACATTCAATTTAAATTACATTGATATGTCAACTTAAAATATTGACATTAAACCGTGCACTTTAAAGATAATGCACTATTTCTATACTTTCCATTATGTGCTAAACACGGTGTAATATACAGTGCTTTATAAACGAACCCACCGTTGTATTTAGCCATTCTAAGCATAAATAACTAAAGTCTAAACTCTTGTGTTTGTAACCAAATACCTAAGTATTTGTATCCTTTAACCGGATTACGTCACTGCTTACATAACTAGTATATGACAGAAAATCGAAGTGTTTACAATAAGAATAATATTTAATATTCCATCTGATAAATACTAAACTGAGATTTAAAACTATATTGTGGTAGTCCGGTGAAACTGTAGCGGCCTTGCCAGGGTAACAGTGTAGGTCAGTTCGAAAAAAAAACTATATTGTGTTAATAAAAGTTATAAGCCCATATAGGAAAAAGCTTATATATCCATAGAATGGGCGACCTATAGGAAGGTATGAAACAAAGTTAGTTTATTTATAGGCGAATAAATAAGGTAGCATACCAATGAAGGGCAAATTACTGTATAAAACATGTTTTCCTAACCTTGACGAACGAAGTCAATGATGCATTGCAGTGTTATTAAAAATTATCTAGGCGTTCCTAAAAGGATCATAAACTTACTTCTGGTTCTATTCCTATCGATTTTCTTTATACTTGCTATTACATATGCATTTAAAATTGGTACGAGAATCTGTTAATTTCTGTAGTTATCGTTTTTATTTAAATATTTGTATTACTTATTTATTTAAACTAGTTGCATACCGTTGTTTCACTCGTGTTTAATGTATATGTAAACCCCATACCAAGTCACACGGCCCACCTTATGTAATACTTCGTTCATGGTGCATTCTGACCTACTATTAGTATGGTAATTAGTGTTGTCCTAACGTGTTGTTAAATAATAATTTAATAAATTTTACGATAAAATAATTAAAAAATATATTTTTTGAATATAACTTCTAGTTTTAGAATCTATTGCTTTCAACAAAACAAAATGCCATTATTATGAAATGTAAATATAACACACGAACCTTTCCTCCGAATTCAATAGTACCTCCTTGTTTAATAGCCTCTGCGACAGTTTTCTTATACGCTTCAACAGCGGCCGGAGTATGCAATGGACCTATTAATGTTTCGGACAAAAGCGGATCTCCGATCTTGCTTATGACGCCTGCGTAAGCTTTCTTGAGACGAGATACGACTTCATTGTATACCTGAACAGTTTACTTTAGTAAATAAACTCTGTAGTCATTTATACTAACTATTAACTTTCAAACCAGAAATAAAAAAAAAAAAGGAATTTCACATTATTTATTATAACACAAATTTGATTTATTGTAACTGGGTCATATAAATAGGTACCTATTAATAAATGGGTGCTGATCGATGTATTTGATAATATGTAACTGAATATTTTTTAATCTAAATATTCAAATATACCTAATATTCATAATAATGTAATTAAAATATAATTTGCAACCTATGTTAAGAGTGGGAAACTCTTTACGATTTTACAGCTCTTCCACAGATTATATTGCGCGAATACATACCATCAATACAGCTATATCTGTTGCAAAGTAGCGGTACACGTGCTGATGTGTTCCGATTCGAAGAATGTGGTGACATTGAAGTGATAACATTTTTAAAAACTCCAAATTTTCTAAAAGGGTCCCATATTTGTGTGTCCAAGGACGCTAATATGGACTAAGTTAGATGTATAAACAGTGTAAATACTGCAATGACACCTAACAGGGGAGAGTGGAGGAGAAAACAATAATTATTTATCACCCAACAAATTTTAGATATTCACCTTTTTATGAATTAGTAATCGTCTGGTCGTTGTGCATCGTTGGCCAGCTGTACCTGCACATGCGAATAGAGCCGCAGATAACAGTAGCTCCAAGTTTGCATCAGAGTTGACGATGATGGCATTATTGCCACCGAGTTCCAATAAATGCCGTCCAAATCGCTTTTGTACTTCAACTCCCACCTGAGAAAGTGCATAAACGCATCAACAATGTTGATAAATCCGATCTATATTGATTACATTTTTCCGTACCATCGATGATACGAAGCCTTTATTTATAATTATAAGTCTTTATTGATCGTAATTCAAACTCCTTAAATCCAATAATCTACTATATCTGTACACTATTTGACAAGGTAAACTTCAATAATAGTAGAACTAAAAAAAAGAGTTTTGGCAAATTTACTTAAATATAATGTGTGTTTGTTTCAGGTGGCTTTTATTTATTAATATTAAACTATAATATAATGATATGCCTCCCCACCTGTTGACCAACTGCAGTACTTCCAGTGAAAGAAACAAGCTTCATTCTCTCGTCCTTGACGAGTTGCTGCCCTATGTCTCTTCCGCCGACACATAACGAAGCTATCGCCCCGGGAACATTATTCTTTTGCAGTACACTCTCGACGATCCTAGTAACAGCTACTGCGGTGAGTGGTGTGGTGTCTGATGGTTTCCAAACACTGGCGTCACCGCAGACCTGGTTATGCATTAATAATTGATTTATATTCACTGTTTAACTATATTGCTATGAAATTTTATATAACAAAAATGATATTCTAATATATATCCAATATATCGTTTCCAACGTTTTACAGCATACTTTTAATGTGGCACATAAATATTTCCAATAATTGGGAAATATGTCGACCAAGGTACACTGCATCAAGAGCGAGGCAGCTGCAGCAAGACTTTTTATGAAGGTGTTGAAATAACACACATAACATTTACTGATTTTGTTTTTTATTTAAAATTATCAGTACATGAGCAATATTTTGGATCATTGTCTTTATCGGAACGGAAAAGAAAGAAAGATAGAAATTACTTAATTGGCTTATTTCGAATTATACTTCAGCATTAAAAAAGAATGCATTAAAATGTTATGTTTCCTTTACTATGTTTTCCTTTTCGGAGAAGTTATATGCATTTAAAAATCTCATTATAGCGGTCATCAATATTGCTGTTAGGTATTTTTAATTATAATAATTAATTTGCAATTACCATAGCAATGGCACTGTTCCATCCAAACACAGCGACGGGGAAATTAAACGCTGTAATGATGCCGACAACACCCAGTGGATTCCATTTTTCAATGAGAACGTGTCCAGGCCTCTCGGACGGAAAGATCGTACCAGGCAAAGTACGGGAGAGCCCCAACGCCAGGTCGCAAACGTGAATATATTCTACCACCTCTCCTATTGCCTCTGGTAGAATTTTACCTTAAAATACCCAGCGATTTGAGTAGAGCTGATTTTAACATTTAGTACGCGTAGTAACGTCCAGAGGCGAGTTTTAAGATGGAGCGAGATCTAAATTTTGTATCTTCCTCACGCGCAATCCTAATAATATCAGTTGTGCAAGTAAGCAAATAAACTAAAGTGTATCTCAACACATGAAGTTAGTCGTAGTCTAGCTACATGCTCGTATTTAAAATGTTACAAAAGAAAAATAGTGTTTTCTTCTCTACCATTGAGGCCCTGAGACTTAGCACCTGAAGCGAGCGCGGTCTCTCGTTCGTCCTATAGTATGGCTTGCCCTAAGTACCTGCACTATAATAGTTATGTCTACGTGTCACACTGCCATTATTGATATTAGTTCTTGGACTCATGAATTGATTATATCGAAGGCAAATGGTAATATCGATAATGGTAAAACTCTTCACTCACACAACATCTATCTTCTCTGAGGTTATTTTTTAGGTCGCTAATTAAGCGACTCTAGCAGCAGTCGTAACCTCAGTGTCCACTAATAATTTCTCACATATACTTAAACTAAGTGAATTGTAGGTGAACATTGTGCTAGAAAAAATACAATGTGCTATAATGATTTAATGAAAATAAGTAAAGTGGTTCCTTTATTTTAATTCAGGTTGTAGGAGTAGTCTTGGAAACTATAGACCAATTTCTGTACTTCCGTCTTTAAACAAGATTTTTGAGAAAATTATGCTTAAGCAATTGTTAGAACATTTTAAAACGCAAGAGATTCTAGATGGTCGACAGTTTGGTTTCACAAAATTAAAATCAACTACTGACGCTGGTGCAACGCTATTGAGTCATATATTACAGGCCTGGGAGGGATCGCAGGATGCAATTGGTGTGTTTTGCGATCTGTCTAAGGCCTTTGATTGCGTTGATCATAGTACACTTATTTTGAAATTAAAACACTATGGCGTTTGTAAAGCTTCTCTCGACCTTCTGGTCTGCTATTTAAAAGATCGCTGTCTCAAAGTTAGTATAAACGAGGTAACGTCTGCGGTATAATTGACTCAAATTGGCGTTCCACAGGGTTCCATTTTAGGGCCGTTTCTGTTCTTAGTATATATAAATGATCTGCCGCTAGTGGTTGATAACTGTGCGGACAGGGTTCTTTTCGCGGATGACACTTCGCTTATATTTAAAGTAAAAAGAATAGACTCCGAGTGTAGACATCTAAATAATACCTTAAATAAAATTTCAAATTGGTTTGCATTTATTGCTAAATGCAGGCAAAGCAAAATGCAAAACAAAAAAAAAGTTTACCTTGCCTAATGTTTCATGTATTGATACTAGAATAGAGATCGAAGGAAATCTAGTTGGGTTGGTAGACAATACCGTGTTCTTGGGTATTTAAATTGATTCTAAATTACAATGGGGTCCTCATTCATTAAAAAATTGGCAGCAAGATTAAGTTCTGCTGCATTTGCAGTTCGAAAGATTCGCCAACTAACAGATATTGCCACTGCTAGGTTGGTCTACTTCGCTTACTTTCATAGCTTAATGTCTTATGGTATTTTGCTGTGGGGGACAGCGGCTGAGGTAGACACCATATTTTTACTACAAAAACGGGCAGTTCGAGCAATTTATGATATGTGGCCTCGCGAATCATTAAAGGATAAGTTCCAGGAGTTCGATATCCTAACTCTGCCCTCCCAATACGTACTTGAAAATCTAATGTACGTCCGCAGAAACTTAGATAAGCTAGATCTCGTAAAGGACCGACATAATCTAAATACAAGAAATAATAACAAATTGGTCATTCCATGTTTTAGGCTCACTAGGACCGGTAACAGTTTTTTAGGTAATAGTGTTAGGTTTTATAATAAAATTCCAAAACACGTTACCGATTTGCCGGATACTAATTTCAAGCACCATGTCAAGCAGGTTTGAATATCTAAAGGCTATTACAGGGTGGATCAATATGTGAACGACGGTGACGTATGGAAATGACGCCCTCTCTGTGCATCCAACAAAACCGAATGTAATTATTTATAACTATGTTTTAAAACTAAGAGTTATAATATGTTTAATGAAAAGAGATAAACCAGATCGAGTTTCTTGCCGGTTCTTCTCGATGACTGGGTTGTTTTCCGAGCCGGTGGTAACTTTGACGTTCATAAGCGCCTTTTCAGGGCCTAAACTGAATAAAATATTTTTGATTTTGATTTTATGCATGCCAATTCATATAAACATGTCTATTCATTCAATTAATCACGTTTCGGTTTTTAAAAACCTATTATTAACAGAAAGTAGTGAAGAGTGTATGTAAAAGGTGCGAATTAGTATTAATTCTTATCCAATTAAATGTCAATAATATTGAATGTAGACAAAAATGCCCTTTTTTATCATGACAATGAGTGTCTTAAAAGACAATACAATTTTAACATTAGTACACACAAAAAGAACTGTTCATGTAACAAGATTGAGATTTTTTTTGTTATAATGAACAGCAAATATGAAAGCGCTAAACAATGAATCAGTTGGTACAAGTGGCTAATTCGCTTGCAAGTCTGCACCCGTGCGAACCCGGTCGGGTTGTTAATAAATAGTCTCTATTTTTACCCACCCATTTCTAAGGATACCAGTTGACCTAACGGTTGTAACTTTTCCCTGAGAGCGTCTCCGATCTGCCTAACGATCTCTCCTCTGGCCGGTGCTGGTAGTTCAGCCCATTCGTGCCATGCCTGCTGGGCTGCAGCGGCACATGATTCATAGTCTGACGAACTGGCGGCCTGGACCTCCGCTATTACTTTGCCGTTTGCTGGACTGAATGACTGGATAATCTATGGGGGAATCGGTTATATAACATTGTTTATTTTATGCGGCAACTTGTATAATCTATATTTGTAAAAATCAATTGCCCAATGTAATGTAAACGCATCGCTTCAAAACGGCTAAATCCATTAGACTAATTTTCTTTTTGTTGTGTTTGTAATTGTCAGGAGTTTGTAAAAAAGAGTGTTTGTAATTGCCAGGAGTTTGTAAAAACGAGTGTTTGTAAAAGAGAGAAATCATACGGAAAACTAAAATCTTTGTATAAATAAACTCCAGATAAAACATGAATGAGTTTTAGAGAGGGAGAAAAATAATGATAGATTTACGTTCAGATGCCATTTTATTTCATTACAATATCGTACTATAAAGTGAAGATTTGATCTAATTTTTTTGGGGAGTACACCCGTGCGAAGTAGAGGCGGGCAGCTAGTTTTATATATATAGTTGACTTATAGCAAAATTAATTTCATGTAGATGATCTCCCTATTCAAATATCAACATATACCAATTTTCATTAGCATCGGTTGAACAGTACGGAAGTTAATTTGCTGAAGCGTTCTCTACTAGAGAGTTATTGATTATATAGATAACACTAGCTGTGCCCGCGACTACGTCCGCATGGAACCTAATGCAAATAAACTGTGATTGATACAACCATCTGAATGTATATCTGTTTATCTTGTATATTTGTAATCCGACTCGCGAGATATGTGTGGTACTCAAAACAACAGTTAGCCGTGCATCAGACACCTGCTTATATTAATATGATCGACATGCAGGCTCTCGAAACTATCAAATGAAACTTATAAATGAGCCGTTTGCTGTAAAACACGGATTTTTTTTTTCGGACTGACTATACTGTTGACCCGGAGGCTTCTACAGTTTCACCGGACTACGTAAAACACAGAAATAATATTATTGTTAACTAAAGTCTTCCTTGCAATAATATTCTTAACGACAGTAAACTAATAAAACGATCAATTTAGCGACATCTGTTGTGAAAAAATGTAGTCTGTTATTGCTTCTAAAGACGTTTTTTTCTAAAATTTATGTTTAATGAACAATTTTAGTCTCTTTTTTTATTATAAAAAAAGAATATAGGTATCTATAATTATCTTAAAATGTGTTAAGATTCAATAACTTGTAATATTTACAACACGAAATTAATTAGAAATATACAAATTTAATCATAAACCTTATGCGATAGAAAAACAAAATGATATTTTACTTATACAAAGTACAAAGTAAGTTATTCAATTTATGGAAATATTTAATATATGTAATTGGCCAATTTTTAGAATGTATATTATAGTAGTAAAAAATGTAGAAAATGGCGGTTGAGCGCCATCTATTTGCAATAATGCATATTAATTAATTACTGAACTTCTTAGGTTGTTAATATTTATTTATGTGAAAATAAAATATTAACCATTTTTCTTTCGTTCTATGTCTGAGTAATGTAATACTGTGGTAATGTTTATTTATGTTATAAAATACGCTGGTTTTTGGATGAGGATAAAGTCCATTTACTTTTTTTTTTCGAACTGACCTACGCTGTTAGCCTGGCAAGGCCGCTACAGTTCCACCGGACTACTAAGGGGAGCGCTTAAGGCACTCACCCGATTTGTTTAGGCGAACCGCGCAAGGGCACTCGGTACGCCTCGGCTTGAACTGTCGCCGAATTTTCCGATCTGACTAAGCTAAGCTAAGCTATCTATCCATTTCATACACATATGAGTTCGTGAAAAGTGCATGTGTGACCATGCACGTTTCACGAATGTATATGTGTATTTTGCATCAGACTACTATGTTGTGTGACCTAATTCAGTCCGAAAAGGGCAAAAAATAGCTTACCACTATGTGTACCTAGGTGTACACGTGTGTGGGGTGATCTGGGTAAATGAAAAACAAGCGTGAGTCACTGTATTCGCGCGAGTAACATGCTCGAGGGCACCACACTGAGAGACAAACCTAGGCTCGAGTTGTTACAAGAAAAATCACAACGAGTGTGCGGGATCATATCTTCACCCCCAGCTCACGGCGGAGTGAGCAGAGAGAGTCGCGGGTGTGGGCGCAAACACGCATCTTTTAAGAGGACATCGAGCGAAAAATAAAGGACAATGTCGTGATGCCAACTTAACTATACATTTACGTACGAGTTCCTAATGTATCGATCTAATGTATATGAACACGCGGGTTCGAACTGATATTTTGATTAACGCGAATTTATTTATGCGACATTATGACGACAACAGATCACGCTAAACTTATAATTTTATTGGTTTACTCTCGTAAGAATATTATTGCAAGGGAGAGTATAGATAACAATGAGATAATTTCTGTGTTGTTTAGGTTTATTTCGAATTATAATTTTCATAACTTTACCTTGATTCTAATGTCTTAATTACGCTTTGAATGAATGAATACTTTTTGGTTTATGCATTAGGGAGCTTGCATTTTCTTCCAGGGGTACCGTGGAGAAAAAAGACTGCAGGCAGTGCAAATAAAAGAAAGGATAACATAAAAATAATAATAAGAATGAGCTATGTGACGTATATATGAATGAATATTATAAGCCCTCGGCTGATTTTTTAATACTCAGATCTCAAAATGGCAGATTATGTTTTCAGTTATTTTTTATTTTCACTACATTGTAAATTTCATGGCTTAGTAAAAAAAGTTCATACAAATGAAAAAATAATTTAATGATACATTTTACATGAAAATTATTATTTTACAATTCATCATTTCTTATTTTTCAAAGCTATGTAATAAATCAGGTATTTTTAAGCGTTTGCTGCCAACAGTCTACTGGTACCTATGCGTCAGGTCTACATTCGTTTGTATAGAACTTAGATATTTATGGTTTTGGACAGTCCAGGGGTTTATATTGTTTTTACAGTTTTTAAATTAGAATATTAGTGTTATCTTACTCCTATACCTGTATGTATCCTCACGAAGTTTTGTCCATGTTCGCAATAACTTTAGGTGTGGGCACACCATACCGTCGTGTGTTACGAACTATCTGACTGTATAACGATAGATGCAGCACGATAGCATGGCCCACGGTTTTTACACACATTAAAGTAACATGGAAGCCCTAATTTTGAGTTATTATTGAAGTGACAAAGGGGTGTGACCATTATTACTTTTTAGCCTGACACTTTACATTACAAATATACAAGATATACAGATATAAATTCAGATATGTTTGTTTAATCACTGTGTTTTGTATTCCGTTCCACGCGGACGAAGTCACGGGCACAGCTAGTTTATAATATTATGCTATTGTTTATTCCAATGCCGAATATATAAAATAAAAAAACAATAATAATGTAAAAAGGAGTCCAATGTTATAGGAGCAAAAAGTTATACTGCCCCTTATACTAGGTACTACTTCTAAACCAGTATCTTTCAGATCGGAATACAAGCGCAGCGAGCAATAAGGCTTAGCACCAGAAATAAATATGGTCTAGTTGCTACCACACTAAAATACAATAAACATAGAATAGTCCAAGAGTAACGACCTCAGAACATTATTATTCATTAAGTTATTAACACTCATAGTTCAGATAAAGCAGATAAGGCCAGTAAAAGCCCGACGGAAAACACTGAAGGAAGTGAAAAAACGGCTAGTTTTATTGGATAAATATGCACTAATTAGGTACTGTTATATATTTTGAGTTTCAAAAACGGAACCATTGAATATCCATATAATCGATTTTTACAATTACTCATGATAAAGCTGACTATTATCACATATTAGTTAAATGAATGACGGTTGAAAAGTCCTATAAAATAATTATCAAAGTAATGCACTTGTTAATAGTAAAGTATTTACATAATGTACGTTGTATGCGCTTACGCATACTTACCTACGATCGCTTGTTTAAAAGGCGTAGTTTGTCTACCTACATTGTAATGACGTTCTAATGTACTTGTAATGAAAATGTAAATAACTTATACTGCGTCAATAACTGAATGTACCTATGTCTGACAACTGCACATATTAATAAGTTGATAAATCACAGACACATTCACGGTTTAATTCAGTACGTGTACGTATCTATGTTATCTAATTATTATTTAGTACAAAAAATATATATTTTCTTTTTATACATCTGCTTTGTTTTAAAATGAGAATTATTTTTACAATATTTTATATTGTAAATTTAGATTACAAGGCAGGATACAAATTATATTGTCTGCTTACCTGGCCATTGGCCTCCCATTTTCCATTAAATACGCCTACATTCCTCTCCTTCAGACCTAATTCTTTTAAAAACGAATACTTTGGGTCCTCGATGAGGTACGCAGTAGACGCATTTCGAGCCATCGGCACTCTAATAAACCTAAGCGATAACACAGCCCTACACAACAGTCCGCTCATCTGTGCAAATAACACAAAGGCGCGCAGTGAAATACTGTCAGAGCGTTACAAACATATAGTTTTATCTTATTGGTGAACAATTATAAGCAGCGTGGACGTGTTATCATTAAGATAAATATATGTATTATAGTTGCTAGGTCAGGACCGGTTGATAACATTCTAGAATTGATTTGTTGACAATAATGAACGATATTTTATGACGACGATTGTGTAGATAGTTTTAGACTTATGATATACTTTTTATTTCATGATATCAAAAATGTATTATTAACCAAGTTGATATTGATATTACATCACTATGGTGAGGTTGTGTAGCATATGAATAGTGCAGTTTCAAATTATCGCTGTTATTATGAATGACATCTGGATTTTTAATTAATAATTTGCTATTTGCGCGATAATGTAGGAAAATATATGAAGAAATCTGATAAGTGACATTGTGTATAAAATACATGTGCTAAACGATAACAATAGTTAATATTATTACATATCCGTTATATTCATAAGGAGCGGTAGAATATAGTAAACTAGCTGATACCGACAACTTCGTCAGTATTGTTAATATTATTTACCTTAACAACATATTTTATGTACAGAACATAAAATACAGTACGAAACATAAAAATATGCTTTGCTCACAAAGTCAAAGTCTGCGCATGCACACCACACCGCTTACCCCACTTCATACATCGCTGAACCTATAGTGCTTATAAAAACCTCGTTTCTTAAAACTTTATATTAAATGAAGATACTATGTTACATTTTTTAGATAAAGACCTAATCTGGAATATAAATAGCTAAGATATAAATGGATCGCAATGTATTCATTAGTTTTTGCTTGATGAGCGTACAACAGCAGACCGGTAACCTTTTTTAAATATTGTTATTATGTACTGCACTAGCGATGCGATGTTTCTTTAATTTATTATTGATAGTTTATCAATATTGCCGAACAGGGAATTGTCGACAAGTCATCGATATATATAGGTGGGACGACACAAATTAATAACCATTGGAATTTAATAAATAATTATATTTGGTCTTTCTCGAAACGTGTAAGAACTGGTCAACTGGTAAGAATAAATTGTGACAATCCGAAGCGATCTAGTTTTATAGCAAGTATATACGGCGTGTGTTTTTACACGTGTATTCTTTTGAATACACAGCATATTTGGTTACCCACAGACGTAAAATAAATTGTTTTATTATTGTTAATTATTAACGAAGTAAGTGTATTTTTTCTTACGCGGAGGCACAGTAAAATTTGCATCCCCATACAAAAATATACGGAAGATCTAATAAGGAGGACATCTAGAATTTCTAAAGTATCTGAAGGGAGAAATATATACATATATTATATTTCTTTCATGAAATCATACTTGTATAATTTATTCAAACGTTTTTCTTACCATATACATAGTGTGTAAATGATGTATAGGCTATTAAAGAATTGTCAAACTAAACAGAAAGATACACTGATACGTATAATTTTTATTTATATACAATTACTATTTAAAATAAATTATTTTATTTTAGCTAAATTATCTATCTGAGCCAACAATGTCACATGATAACACAAAAACTCTTATTTGCTTCGCTTATCCCTTCTGCATCCTCTTTAAGTTTTTGTGCAAGGTAAGTATTTTCGTCTCTCTTCTGCATCCATTCAGGTAATGGTCTGTTCCAGTCGGCTGGTGGTGAATCGCGCTTCTTCCAAGTGTCGTTTTTGTAGTGCGCCCGTAGCCTTTCTATCCGACGCACTTTTTCGCTATTAATTACCGCCTCCTGAAGTGAATTAAATAAATGTAAAACTATATTAAAAATTAACTAGTTCCATAACTATGTCAGCGTGTTTTTAGAATTTTTTTTGAGTCATTCATTGTAACAAACATATCTTTTCCACTGTTGCCTATTTAAGTGACGGAGTGAGGAGGATGAAGTAGCATTATCACGTACCATACAATAACTTGGCCTCAACCGACATGTGTTTATGCTACCTGTATATTAAGCTAGTACGAAGGCATACCTTCGACACCACTCGTCTTAATGTAGATTTGACTTACCTCTCGATAAGGGAACGAACCCTTACTACGTGACCCATGTTAAAACTGTTTAAACTTTTTAGCCCCCTCTGTCTTTTGGTGACCATCCGTAATATATGAGAAGACCCTCCCCCCTCTAGTTTTCATGAAGTAATTCATAAATATGGTTTTTTCCTCCTCCCTGTTGTGACCAAGCGTGGTACTTTGAAGACCTACCTCCCCCCTGAACGGGTTACGTAGTATGGGTTGTTCCCTAACAGTTTTCTTTTTCTGGGTGGACGCCCTATGTGCTGAGCTTCTCTGTAACCCTAAAAACGTGTATGCAAAATTTGAGGATAATCGATTGAATAGTTAAGGCAAAGTGTAAAAAACACTCACATTCACATTTATAATAATACTAACAGGCCCGGCGGACGTAGTCCTGCCCTCATAAAATAAAATATTATGTACATGAAATACTTAAGGTAATTAATGTATTCAATTGGATAAGGATTAATACTGTATCCTTCTAAATAGCCTTCCAATTAACTCATTATATGTGAACATTTCTTAATAGATAGATGGATATAGTAAGTTATCCTTAAAAGATAGGTATATACAATTCAGACTATTTTGTAGATCTATAAAACAGGAATATCTCACTACGCATTGTTTTATTATATTTCAAAAGAATTTGGCAGCATTGTCAATGACAGCTCCCAGGCGGCTTGACTTTTTCCAAGACTTCCAACAATTATCTTTATATTTCAAGTAATTAGCACAAAACCTTGACAAATTATATACCTAAACCTTCCTCATGTATTACTCTATCTACTGGTGAAAACCTGATTTGATTTTGTTTGTTGAAGTGATTTTGTTCATGAAAAAGTAATAAATATACAGTTACATCGAACATTGATAAAAAATACACAAAGAAAAAATTTAAAGTAAGTACTATTCCCATTAACATTAGTTTTTTTTTTCGAACTGACCTACACTGTTAGCCTGGCAAGGCCTCTACAGTTCCACCGGACTACTAAGGGCAGCGTTTAAGGCACTCACCCGCTTTGTTCAGGCGATCAGCGCAAGGGCACTCGGTGCGCCTCGGCTTGAACTGTCGCCGAATTTCCCGATCTGACTATGTTAAGCTAAGCTATCTATCCATTTCATATTCATATGAATTCGTGAAAAATGTATGTATGACTATGCATGTTTCACGAATGTATAAGTGTATTCTGTATCTGAATACTACGTTGTGTGACCTATTTCAGTCCGAAAAGGGCAAAAAACAGCCCACCGCTATGTGTACCTAGGTGTGCACGTGTGTGGGGTGATTTGTGTAAATGAAAAACTAGCGTGAGTCACTGTATTCGCGCGAGTAACATACTCGAGGGCTCCACACCGAGGGACAAACCTAGGCTCGAGTTGTTACAAGAAAACGCGACGAGTGTGCGGGATCGTATCTTCACCTCCCGCTCTCGGCGGCATGAGCAAAGAGAGTCGCGGGCGTTGGCGCAAACACGCATCTTTTAAGAAGACATCGAACGAAAAATAAAGAACAATGGGCGCGGTGCCAACTTAACTATACAATTACGTACGAGTTCCTAATGTATCGATCTAATGTATATGAACGCGGGTTCGAACTGATATTATGATTATCGCGGATTTACTTATGCGCGGCGCGGGTTAGACGTTGTAACGTAGTCGCAACGGCCGGGAAAGCTGAGATCGCGTTTAAGAGCCCGAGCTCAGAGGTACTATTGACGAGCGCGTTGAACGCGAGTATTTTTTGAACATCATGAACTAACAAGAGTTTAGCTATCCAGTCGATACCGGTGGTCGAAACGGAAGACGCGGTAGGTGGCGCAGGAGTGGACTGAGCCTTCTGAGGCTGGGGCTTGGCTTTAGGAGCCGTGGGAGCAGGTGGGGAAGGCCTTACGCGCCAAGAGAGCGCGCTCGGCGCGGGTGCGGGTGCTGCCGGTGCACTGGAGCTGCCCGGCAGGTCAGGGAAAGCCTTCTGGTTTTGTATGGGCGGAGACGGTGGCGGTTGCGTCCGAGACGACGATAGTTCGCGGTATGACCCGGTTGCTCGCAGAGGACGCAGCTGAGAGGCTCGGTGGACTCTGGAGTTCGAGGACACTGCGAGGGCACATAGGTCTTGCGAGGAAACTCGACTGTGATGCGGGAGAGACCGCACATAGAGCTGATCTGAAAGATGTCTTTTCCAAACCTATCCCGGTCCAAAGTGACCGGAACTAGGTTTTACGGAGCCTTCGTACGGGGGTGGTACATACGATGTACGCTACGGACTGGGAGATCCTGTTTCTTCAAGTAGGTGAGGACGTCGTCGGTGGCGAGCTCTGAGGGAACACCGCGAAGGACGACACGAAGGACGCGCTCATCCTCAAGAGCATGAGTGTAGAAAGGGAGTTTTCGCTCCAGGAAGTACTTGGTGAGCTGGCTATGCACATCGGGGGTCGAGACTCTAATATAAATGCCGGCAACGGTGTTGACGGCGGACGTGTAGTAAATCTGTTTGGACGTAATGTCTTTCGAGATTTCTACCCAACGAGCTTTGTCACGGAAGGTGACGGGAGGCGGTGGGCGTGGCTTCTTAGCCGCGACCGCGGGTTCCGCGGCCGGAGCTTCAGCCGAAGTCGAGGTAGAGGGCGCGGGATAGGCTCGGGGCACCCGAGCGCCACCTACATTTGACTGCTTTGGGACGGAAAGTCCCGCAGCCTAGTCGCTGTCGGACGGATACGCGGCGCGTGGGCGTTTATCGCAGCGCGTAAAGGTTGTAAAACCGTCGTTATCGGTGGACGCGGTCGCGGGCGCGGCGTCGAGGTCCACGTCGGAATCGGAGGCCTCAGAATTATCGTCGGAGTCGCGGTCGGACGAAATCGCGAACGGATCTTTCCAGAAACAACGCGGGACTTTGCATCCTTTAACACCGCGCGCGAAAGTGCGTTTGAACCTCTGATATTCGAAAACTAACAGCGGGTTTTCTTGAGACGCGAACATGTGAAAACGGATTAAATCCTCCATCTGGGTGGCATCGTCGAGTGCCTGACGGCCTGATCGGCGGGACGCGCGAATGGGTAAGCGGGGGCGCGGAAGTGGACATGACTAACCTCCCTGCCTGAGGGGCAGGGGGGTGCGCCTAATTAAAATTTAACAGACAATTCGTGTCCGGACCAAAGGGAGACGCGACGCGAAATCTTCTCTCTTCGTATCTGCACACACGGCGCGGCACGAAGAACGACGCGCTGCACGGCACATGTCGCGCTGCACGACTCACGAAGCGCAGTACGAAGCACGACGCGTTGCACAGCGACTCGACATACAGCACACAATGTGCACGGCTTCGCACCGAAAAGTGCGGTTTAAATGGTACACTGATAGAGGTGCACCGTCGCTCTGAAAAGAGCGTGTCGATTGACAATAGCCGAATAAACACACTAAAGTGCGGCTTCGCAGCAGATGTTTTCTTTCTTCGAATTTCACAAGGTCGAACACAAAAGCACCGGGCAATAACATACTCGGCAAATATGCGGGTCGGACAGCGGCGAAATTGTTGGAATGCCAACATCTGGTGCGCAGGTAGTCGAGTGCGGTGAACTGGAAATGACCGAAGATAGCCGAGCGCGGCGAACCGATCGGACCGTCAGAGCTGCGAGCGAGCGAACGTGTGCACTCGACCGCTGCTCGAACGAGACTCCATTAACATTAGTTTTATCACTATGCTTAGTACTTGACTGAATCTTAGTAATGAGAGGAGAATATTATTTTCAGCATGAAACTTACTGCAGCTTTTACATCCTTGCTGCTCTCCCATTTGCAACAATTATCATAGTCCTTTTTCCACTGATTACAATCTAGTGATTCACCGTATATAAAATATTGATGGAATCTGCCTTTTGCACTAGTACACTCTTTGTACTCCTCTTTGTATACGTCACAATCTCGTATCTGAAGAAGTGAAATATTTTGTACGATAATAAAAAACCATTTCCAGAGTTAACTTTAATCCTAATGATTACCTTCGAATGAAAAATGATTTTATTGTTTTATAAAAATTATGTGTATGATCTTTAATATTTGAAAATTTTATGATTATAATTTTGTGATTAATATCCCCAAAACACTTTTTTTTTTTTCGTGAGGAATTCCTTCATGGACATGGCCCCCTCCCGGGGGAGAGGGTGGGTAGTGTGAGACTCCTACACATTAAAACACCTAAATTAACCCGTTATAAACCTATAACTTTATAACGATTTTAAGTGCAAGTTTTTGTCACTACTTCTTAGCCTCTGTAGGAAAGCTTAATGGTATGGGGCCTTACTACTCTGAAAAGTCTATTTACTTACAGAGTAAGTAATTTTATTTACAAAATTTATTAAGCCATTCTCCAGATTAACTAAAGAAGTAGTGCAAAAGGATTCAGGATCATTCTTACACACATAAATGGACTGCTTACATTTCTGAACATCATTCGTAACAATATTAAATAGGGTGTTACTGTATCTACCATTTAAGATTGACATCATACATTTATAACTGTCTCTTATACTTTGCCTGGCATTACATTATTATGGATAACCAAGTGATATGTTAAGATAAAACACCTCTTTGCTAAAGTTTAGACAGCTAATTTACAAATTAGTTGAATTAATTATCATTACAAGGTATGATCAAGATTCCAAATCACAAATTGCATAATGCAATTTTTAAAGCCATATGTAAAAATATTATGTAAACATTTTATGTATATAATACATATGTATTAGATTGTTCAGAAACAGCTCCAGCTATTTTAAGGAAATTATTAATTTAAGTAACATTTTACTGTCTAGTTTACCTATTTGAGAACATTTTTTTTGTAGGTACTATGGGATACCTCATTTTCCAAAACATTACAGTTGTAATATATAATTAATCACATAATATTTTACATTGCATTGCTGCATTACTATTGTAATGCATCAGTGATAATATTGCAAATTCCTGGTATCTGAACACCAATTATTATTTTTACAAACTTAAGAAAGTAAATAATTAAGAATTCAATAGCAACAGAGAGAGCATATCAAAATGCATTTTCTTATTAAGTCTTATCTTTCTATTATTTCTTATTATATTTATAAACTTTATTATTATAAAGAGCAAATTTATTTATTAAATTACTGTTAGAATAGGAACAGAATGGATATGACAACATAGGCACACCCTTTATCCTCCTTTTAATGAGGAGTGAAGGTCTGTGTTCTGTTGTAGTATGTTCAAACAGACAAATAAACCATTACTGAGTCTAGTAGACTAGCGGTACGACTTTCCATTAGCGTCCGTCGAATTGACGGCGGGGAGGGGGATGGGAGGGAAGGGGATGATCAGTACTAACACCCCTTAAAAGGAAAAGTTGCGGAGCCCCCAACTTTTCGAGTTTTTAAACTTTTAATTCCGAGGAAAAATTCCGAATTTCTGTATCTATTTTGACTCTGCAACGTCTCCGGCGCTGCGGGAAGAGCAGCCTCGACGCCCTTGCGTAACATATCCCAGGCATCGATCCTCGCCTCAGCAGCCTCTGCTTGTTGGTCGCCTTCGGCGACCAGCCTCGGCCGCTCCGGCTCGTCCAATGCCTACGATTTGTTACAGCGGGCGGAGGCTGCTCTCCCTACGCGCCTCCGGCTTTTTAAAAACACTCTAGGGGTAGGACAAACTCGTCCCAGGTGGAGTCGGGGTCATTCAAACAGGTTCTTTAACATAAGTCGAACCTAACCTATTTTATTTGTTATCTCAATAACAACAAAAATGGCGTCAGTTTTACGTTTCGTTTCACAAGCCGGTTAAACGTCTTTACGAGTCATAAACTCTACACATTTTAATTGTAATAGTTCGTAATGAAAATATTGCTATAATTTAATATACATAAACTGTAAAATATATGTGTGTATGTAAACTATTGAAACAAGTATAAAAAATAAATATTTATGAAAATTTATAAAAAAATAAATTTCACGTAACTTATGACAACATAACCGTAAGTAAAACGAAACGTTCAATGGCGATATTTCGCTATAATCTGTGGTGAAAATTACGTAAACATTGCAAAAATAATTGATTTTCAATATTTTTTTTCTCAAAAACTACGCGTCTCCGCATGGTGAAACTTTGTGTGTGTTCTTATATTAATGTAATCTATCTATAAAAAAAATATCAACTGCCAACTCGACGGACGCTAATGGAAAACTGAGCCGAATAAGATTTATTTACATATTAACCTTTAATAACTATATAGTTTATGTTAATATTGTAATAATAATGAGTAATTATTGAAAATAAAGCATTCCATACTAACCAGCCATTTATCTTGAAGATTTTGCTCAGAAGACTCTACTTCATCAATATGTTTTGTTTTAGATGTACTTTCTGGTTCCTTATTAGGTATATTTTGAGTTTGTGTCATAGTTTCTTTTTATATTTATAAAAAACCGAACCTATAAATCGTCTTATGTAACTATGGTAATGGTATTTGCTAACGTTTTGAGGGAATCTAACATTGTATGCTGTATTTTTTATTCTATATAAATATTTCTTACATACACAATAAAATCTCTTAAAACTTTTTAAATTTTATAATAGGACGAAAGCTGTGTTATGATTTTGAACGACGCGATCACAGACTCAAACTACTAAGAGGATACTACGCACAGAATATTAATCGTATAGGATTCAGAAAGCAACTAAAACTATTATTTTCCTACTTTGATAACTGATCCTCTTTATTGAATATTATTATTGGTATTAAGAAGGAAAATTATTACAATATTTATTTGCAAAATTAGTTCAATTATATTATCATTTCGTATATATTCATTATTTTCTATATAAAATCGTATATACCTAATTACGTTCGTATGCACGTCCATGCAACACACCTATTATAATGTACAAGATTCCATAATACTTATTATACTCTTCGGTACAAGAATATTATTGATATACAAATGTATGTTTTCACTTATCGTAGTCTAGTGACTGTATATATCGATATAACGTCGAACTTTGTCCTGCCCTGATAATAAAATATATATACTTATCTGCATGAAATGCTTCATAAGGATTAATACTGTATCCGTCTAAATAACCTCATTTTATGTGGTCATTTTTAGAAGATAAATGGGTATAGTAAGCTATCCTTAAATAACAGGTATATGCCATCGCAGATTTTTTTGTAGATAGATAAAAGAGGAATATCTCACTATGCATTGTTTTGTTATATCTGAAAAGAATTAGGCAGTGTTTTCAATAAAAGCTCAAAGGCGGCTTGACTTTTTCCAATAATTATCGTTATATTTCAACAAATTTACCCACAACTATTACCATTCGTTCAGTAATTTTTGAGTTTATCGCGAACATACACACAGACAGACGGAGGTGGCGAACGACTTTGTTTTATAATAGTGATGAAAATCGGTTCGAACGTTTGACGTTTGCACTGCTGAGAAGTAATAGTGGAAAGGAAGTTTCATTTTATTTATTTTAGTTTCTAGCTCTAAAATTGTATTCGTATTTAGTGATTATTATTAGTTATTATTTCAATATGTATTTTGTTAGGATTATGATTACTTATATTTATCATATTACGTGTTGATCACATAGAGGGCTGATGACAGGCAGGCGGCCGATCGTAAAAATTAAGCGAAAGCATACTTCACAACATGATAAGTATGAAAAGTGGACTAGGGTTACCTCAAGATAGGGCGCTAAGTAAGAAACACATTCGGGATGTAAGATTGAGATTTGCAAGTTTTAATCTCGGGACAATGACTGGGAAGGGAAGACAATTAGCACATGTATTACAAAAAAGACGCATAAATGTGTCTTATTTGCAAGAGACGAGCTCGAAAGGGACGAAAGCGCGAGAGATCGGTGCTGGATATCAATTTTACTACAGTGGGGACTAACGGTAAGAGAAATGGTGTAGGGATTGTTTTAGACAGTGAGTTTAAGAAATGTGTAACGGATGTAAAAAGAGCCATTGATAGATTAATATTGGTGAAGTTATTGATAGGAAAGATAACGGTAAATATAATGAGTGTATATGCATCTCAAGCTGGATGTATTGAAGTTTTAAAAGAGAAGTTTTGGGAAGACTTTGATGTGGTGATGATGGATATTGCACAGGATGAGGATGTATATATCGGAGGCGATTTTAATGGACATGTGGGAAAAGAGAATGGAGGTTATGAGAGAGTGCATGGAGGGTGGGGTTTTGGGAATAAAAACAAAGAGGGGAATAATATCATAGAAGCTGCAGTTGCTTTCGATCTTGCAATAGTTAACACTTTTTTCCGAAAAAGAGATTAGCACCAAATCACATATAATAGTGGTAATCACATCACCCAAATTGGTTACTTTCCACTACGAAGAAATAACATTAAAATAGTGAAAGATTGCAAGGTTTTGCCTGGAGAGGTATTAACTACTCAACATCATTTGTTAGTGTTAGATTTAAAAATAAAATTACAACTGGATAGAAGTAAGTCCAGACTCCCAACCAGAATTAAATGGTGTTTGTTAGAAAAAGATGAATATGCGAATGAATTTAGGACAAAAGTTGTTAACAAAATAATAGAAGTGAAAGATATGGAATCGAAAACAGTGAATGAATGTCGGAATGAAATGACGACATGTATAAAGAACGTGGCAAGGAATGTATTTGGTGAAACGAAAGGAAGACAAAACATAGATAAGGACACTTGGTGGTGGAACAGATAGGTACAAGAGGCTTTGAAAGAAAAGAAAACAGCTTTTAAGGAGTGGAAAAGTGTTGATAACAGGGATAGCACGATTAAAGAAAATAAGAGAAAAATGTAAGCAGAATGTAAGAGAAAAGCAAAAAAAGCGGTTGCTATTGCTAGAGATAAAGTAAAAAAACGATTTGTACCAATGACTAGAGCTCACAAATACAAAAAATGTTTGTATCGATTACCAAAGGCAAGAGAAAAGAATACAAGGGATATAATACACGTTAAATGTATAAAATACGGTGGAGGATTTTTTTTACGAATAATGAGCATATAAAGAGTCTTTGGAAGGGATATTTTGAAAAACTGATGAATGAAGAAAATGATTGGTCCTGAGAGCTAGAGGCTATACCGTTAAATTTAGGTGTTGTACAGGAGATAAGAGAGGAAGAAGTAAGAGAAGCTGTGAATGGTATGAAGAATGGAAAATCAGTAGGGCCAGATGGTATACCTATTGAAGTATAGAAGTTTCTAAAGATAGATGGATGGATGTGGCTGACTTTATTTTTTAATAAGATATTGCAAGAGGAGGAGATCCCAAATGAATGGTACAATAGCATAATAGTGCCTATCTTTAAGAATAAGGGTGATGTACAGGACTGTAATAACTATCGAGGGATAAAGCTTATGTCACATAGTATGAAGGTTTGGGAAAGTGTGATAGGGAGACGAATAAGAGATGAAACTGAAGTTACTGAGAATCAATTCGGGTTTATGCCTGGACATGCGACAATAAATGCCATTTTCACACTTCGCCAGCTGTGTGAAAAATACAGACGTGTACATAAAAACTTGCAAATGGTGTTTGTTGATCTGGAAAAGGCATATGATCGAGTACCTCGGGATATTCTGTGGTGGGTGCTGAAAAAGAAAAGAGTACCTGGGAAGTACTTACAACTTACCTGTTGTATGTATAGTCAAGCTAAAACACATATTAGGTCCAAGGTTGGAATTACCGACAATTTCCATGTGGCTGTAGGTTTGCATCAGGGATCAGGTTTAAGTCCTTATCTGTTCCTTCTTGTCATGGATGCACTAACATCAGACATATAGAAGGAAGCACCTTGGTGTATGCTATTCGCTGATGATATTGTTCTTGTTGATGAAAATGCTGCCGAGGTCCAGAGTAGGCTGGAGAAATGACGAGAGAAACTGGAGAATGTTGGTTTAAATATTAGTGGGATGAAAACTGAACATTGGCTCTGTGACTTCAGGAGGTCCATCCAGTTTTGGCCATATTACCTTAAACGGTGTATTCTTACCAGCCTGCTCCAATTTTCGGTACCTCGGCTCATTAATCCAAAACGACGGTGGAATAGACAAGGACGCGAGGAATAGGATAAATACAGGGTGGATAAATTGGCGAAAGGTGTCTGGGGTAGCTTGTGACCCACGAATGCCGTGCAAACTCAAAGGGTAGGTGTATAAAACTATAATAAGACCAGCCGTGTTGTATGGATCCGAGTGCTGGGCTACTAAAGAGACGGATGAGAAAAGATTACGTGTGGCAGAAATGCGAATGTTAAGATGGATGTGTGGTGTAACAAGGATGGATAAGATTAAGAATGAGTATATCAGAGGAAGTTTGAAAATAGCACCAGTGACAGAGAAGTTGAGGAGTAATAGGTTAGCATGGTACGGGCATATTATGAGAAGAGATGAAAGTCATGTCACAAGAAAAGTTTTAAGGTTGAAACTGGACGCATATAGGAGTAGAGGAAGACCGAAAAAGGTGTAGATGGATTGTGTAAAAATTATATGTGTATAAAAGTGTGAATACTGAGATGACATCTGACAGAGGAGAGTGGAAAACGAAAACATGTTGCGCCGACCCTACTTAAGTGGGATAAGGGTAAAATGATGATGAGTGGTGAAAATCGGTTGTGTGACTATCAAAACCATAAACTAGTTTTCATACATCTGTTTTAAATATAGAATACGTATATATAAGCCAGCTATTAATTTAATTTTAAGAAAATCTTTAACATCCAACCAAAATTTAAAACCTCAAATTATCAATACATATTTTGAACTTTTCGATTTAAAGACATCTATAGTCACTTACTGTTATTGACATTGAGGATTTAGTATTTTTTCTATTATTGCTTGAACAACCACCGATAAATGATTAGAAGTGAAATGATCATTAGTAGTATTTGATTAAAATAATTATGTTGCATATGAACAGTATTGTCTAAGTATGAGTTTTTTGGTTCACTTTTAGATCAGTTGGGCTCGTATGATTTGGTATATGATTTTATGGTAGAGTTTCAAATTTCCAATACTTTGATTTCCTCATCACTATTAGACGGTATGTTTTTTTTTTTCGAACTGACTACACTGTTGACCTGGTAAGGCCTCTACAGTTTCGTCGGAGTACTATTGGACGATATAATCATATCCTCTTAGTAGTTTGTGGATATTATCATGTTTGACAATTTGACAATCAGTTTTTGACTATTGATCTTTTTGTTTTTGATTATGTTGTTCATGAAATTTCTATTACCAACGTATCAAAACACGTTGATTATAACATTCCCAGTAAAGTGACATTTACAGGTTTATTGTATCATGTAAAAAGAAATAATAAAAAAGTCAATTTGTGATAAAAATAAAGGTCGGTATTTGACCTTTGTACATATAATAGATTTAACAGATAATTGATTATTAATTGTAAACAAAAATGTCGCTAAACAAGCTTGTTGGAGGTGATTGCGGTGGTAACAATGCTCTCGTGCAGCTGTCTAATATTGTAAACCGAGATGCCTCAGTTTCTCAAACACACTTCGCAAGCTAACAGGTTTGTCAATGAATTTATGGCCCAAAATTCCCAAGCTCCTCAAACATTTAACATGAATGCTTTGTTGGGTAACTTACCTGAAACTGAGAATAAATCACAGACATTGCAAACGCCAAGATCTTCACTTTCTAGTACAGGATCTCATAATACATGGGCTGCAGGCCCCTCTACAGTGTATATTCCAAATCAACATGTGATAAGACCATTTTTTATGCCTCCTCAGAGTATATTACCACCACCAGTTTCATCTAATTTCCAAATTCAATTTATCAATGAATCCGATATGAAAACTGATGACGATGTGAAAGCAAAAGCTCAGGAGTGTGTCAATAGTGTTAAGTATGATGATGATCTTGTATATAGCCAGTTTATGTCTTTTATGAAGAAAATAAGTGCTGGAGACTTAAAATTGGGCGAAGCAACTGAAGAAACGAAAAATAATCTCAGTAAAGATGAACAACTTGATGAAATGGCTGAAAAATATAAGGAAGAGTGGGACAAACTTAGTGATGTTACAGATTACTGGAATTCCGAAACTGCTAATGGCATTGCTAAGGAATACTTATTTACGGAGGGTAATATTATGTTAGAAAATAAAAGTGCTCTAGAAATTGGTAAAGAAAAGTTAAAGATGGGTGATATTCCTGGAGCTGTGTTATGTTTTGAAGCAGCTTGTCAGCAACAACCTGATTCTGCTGAAGCTTGGTTCCTTCTAGGTACTACTCAAGCAGAAAATGAACAAGATCCCTTAGCTATAACTGCTCTGAAAAAATCTTTGGATATAGATCCAAGACAGTTGGAAGCATATATTACACTAGCAGCAGCTTATACTAATGAAAATATGGCAAAATATGCATTTATTTCTCTCTTAGACTGGCTAAAAGCTAACCCTAAGTATAATGACCTGTTTCCCTCATGATGTTGATCCTAAAAAGTTAGATTTAAAAGAATTGGAAGCACATGTGAAATCCTTATATTTAAAAGCAGCACAACTATATCCATCCCAAATTGATTCCGATGTGCAAAATGCTCTTGGTGTTGTTTTTAATATTAGCCAAGAATATGATAAAGCAGTGGATTGCTTTAAAACTGCTTTGATGGTTGCCAGTGATAATGCTAAACTATGGAATAGACTTGGTGCTACTTTAGCTAATAGTGATAGATCGGAAGAAGCAGTTGAAGCATACCATGAAGCTTTAAATTTAGAGCCTGGATTTATTAGAGCTCGATATAATGTTGGGATCACATGTATGAATTTAGGTGCTCACAAACAAGCTGCTGAGCATTTCTTAGTAGCACTTAATCAGCAGCAAAAAGCAAAAGGTATGTACCCGGATTCAACATCAACAGATACCAGTTCTTCAACAATATGGACAACATTAAGGATGGTTTGCTCATTTATGGGGGAACATGATGTTGCAAAATTAGTAGATGAAAGAAATTTAACTGAACTCAATAAGTTTTTTGAAATAGAGTAATATTGTAGTATCTTTCAAATTTTAAATAACATTGACATAATAAAGTGGCTTAGGTTTTTATAAGTTATACATGATTATACAAATAAGTTTTATAATTAACTTACACAAATGTTAATTATTTTTATGTTTTTATACTTGTATATTAATTTTTATTTTTCTATAACTTGGATGGGTCATATAGTTGTGATATTATAATAAAACTGAATTATACATATGCAATACAATAAGCATCTTGTTTTCATCTTTTAATATGTAAATAGCTACAACTAATATCTGACAGTGGACAACCCTGTGGATGATTATTGTGAAACCAACAAGGTTTATGTTGCACTTTATATGATATTGATTTATTTCTGTTCTTTATGCTTTGATCCACTTCATCAATAGTCTTAGGGTACCTTAGTTGCACTTTTCCACTTTGTACTTTAAAAATTTGGTGATTATTTTTCAATAGAGTCTGCAATCCACCACATTCTGATTTCAACATTTTTAATTCTTCTTGAGGTATCAATGGTATAAGTTTATGGATTTCAATGCATTTCCCAAGAGACCATTGAGAGTCTTCATTATAATCCTCAAGTAAATATGTAGATATTTTTGTAACAATAGTGTCAATAATTTTTTTGTCTATTTGTGTACAGTTTCTTACTTTTTCATGTGACTCTCGGACTTTGAAATCTTTTATCCACATAGAATCCTGCATTCCATCCCCATGGAAACCACAATCTCTTTGTATTATTCCTTGGATTTTATTGCAATAATTATCAAAATCATTAATATTGTATTCTCTAGTTTTGCCAATTAAACAAATTCTTTTGGTACTTGGTATTTTAAGTCTGTCTATTTTAACTATAAAGCCACATTCTTCACTTAGTGACTTTATATACTCCAAGTATTCTACATACTGGCTTTTGTTTGAATTTTTACGCTGATATTTAGTTCCATCAAAGTTGTAAGCACAACACGGTAATACAAAAAAGTTACACTTGTATGAACTTCGGGCTGCTAACACTGGAATCCATGGAGTAAGCTCATCTGAATGATTACCAATAATCCAATCGGCTTCAGGAAATAAAGAAAGTTCTGAAGGTACTATTGTCCTTTCCTATAAATGATAAAGTTTTTTTTTATTCTAATCTATAAACCTAAACTATTTCCATTTCTAATATACAGAAAAAAAAAAATATTAGGAAAACTAGTAAAAGTGTTCAAAATAATAAAATGTATCTTACTTCTAACAAAGTATCGCTTGAGTACATTGACCATATTTGTCTCTTTCTTACATCAATTCCTATTCCATTATGGCCTTCTTTTGTTAATATGTATACTAATAAACCATTACCACACCCAAGGTCTACAAATGTTTGTTTTTTAATATTACTTTTTTTATCTTCTTCCCAAATTAATAGTAAATATGTAGCAATAGCAACATCTTCATATACAAACTTAACTGGATCAGTACATTCAGGCCAAATCTATAATTAAAAGAAATAGTACAATTTAATTTACCACTAAAATGATCATGAATCCAATAATATTTTTCTGTATATTTAAAATAACAGTAATTTCATTATAATGAGTTAAAAATAGCCTAGTAGTAATAATTTCAATATTGATAAAATCTATGCCATGTTCTACTGTTCAATCTTTACCTCTATACTTATATCTACCACAGTCAGTGCTGTTGTATTCTAAACTGCCACTTAAGTTTGCCAGCCTGCAGTCTTTTGGATATTAGTTGTACATATATATAAGCTATAGTGATCACTTAATGTCAGGCAGAATCCATGCCTCTTCTCTACTTAATCAAATAAAAAAAAGTATTAAAAAGAACCAAATTTCATCATACATTATTTATGAAGTAGATCAACCATTTATTATCAACATCAAATTATTTAACTTCTAGATTATAAACAAAAAATAATGCAGATAGATATAGTTATGTTAACACAAGATTTTTTAGTTTATTGGAATGTTTATTTCTCACCTTTACCATTTCTTTACCATATTTCAATTTAAGTTCATTATATTTGTGGTAATATTTATTCTTAGAAACAAGAGCTAATGACTCTGTGCATATATTTTGGTTAACAGCATTATTGTCAAATTCCTTTCCCCATTTAATGAATTGTTGTACAAATGACTTGATAAGCCATTGATATATTTTTGAATCCTCATCTGAAGTAAAAGACATATCTTTATGTTTACTTTACTTAAACGGAATGAAGTTTACCTGTGTTTTTACTATTATTTAAAGTATATTTATTTTCTGTCACCTCTTACTAAAGTCCTAGAAAACTCACAATATTTTTGGGCTATGTGTGTGTATAGTATAGTGTATAGTTTTCATCTAATATTAAATGATTAATAAAACTATATGTATATACTAAATAACAATAGATTTCTGTGTACATATCTCAGACCAGTTGTGTTATGGGCTATGAAAGAGACGGATGAGAAAAGACTACATGTGGTAGAAATGTAATTCTTAAGATGGATGTGTGGTGTCACAAGAATGGATAAGATTAAGAATGAGTATATCAGAGGAAGTTTAAAAATACCACCAGTGACACAGAAGTTGAGGAATAATAGGTTAGCATGGTATGGGCATATTATGAGAAGAGATGAAAGTCATGTAACAAGAAGTTTTGAGTTTGAAAGTAGACAGATATAGAGGTAGAGGAAGACTGAAAAAGGTGTGGATAAATAGTTTGGAAAATGATGTGTGTATAAATGGTGTGAATACTAAGATGAATTTTGACACGAGAGAGTGGAAAGGAAAACATGTTGTGCCGACCCTACTTAGGTGGGATAAGGGTAAGATGATGATGTACATGTCTCAGTGATATAAGTTACATATAAGAATATCAAATTAGTTGATGACTTGTGAAACAAAGTTGTTGTCATGCACATTGGCATATTTTTTATTTATTTGTATAGAAAACATAAAAAATAAGGATATGGAAAAATATACTAAACTGATGACCATTGTGTTGAAAACTATATAAAGCTTACTTATATTATTTCTAGATATATATTGAAATTTTCAAATTGTACATTCATAAATTATAAATTTTCACATTTTACAGCATTCTCTGTTATACCATAGTTCTAGATTAGTTTTTTTGTATAACATAGAAAGAATTAATAGAGGTGGATATGTTGTTCCTACCTGCGACAAGAAAATATAAATAATTACTATAAATATTATAAGGAAATTCATTTTAAAAATAGTCCACCTCTACCTAGTTATTATAGTTTTTCTATATCCTTGTTTCCAATTCACTCTACATAAAATAAATATATTATAAAATTAATACTAACCGCAAGAAGCATTTAGTACAATATCTTCATTTTCTATCATTAATGTATAAGAAAAATTAGGACATAAGTTCTGTTGCAAATTCTCTGGAGTTACATCATAAAATATTACATTAGCTTCGTTTTTGTACACAAGAATAAGTTGATAAGCTCGATCTACTGAATAACTTTTTGGAAGAAGTTCGGTAAGAACAACCTCTATGATATTATCTAAAACACTATTATCCTTTACCTCCTCAAGCCCTAAGGCTTTAAGTACGTCACCTGCAAACTGTTTAATACCTTCAGGGCTTGCATCATCTAATCTCTTACACGAGTATTGTGAATTAATTTTATGAAAAGAATTGCATAGGAGTCTAAACAATATTTTGTTGCCCCATATCCTTTTGTTTATAACATGCGGCTTTGTCAATAAAATATTAACAGATTTTAAGAAAGAGTTCAGAGTGAACACCTGCTCGCATTTGGAATGGTAAATTACCATTATATATAAAAAGTGAGAAATATATTTTACAACAGCCCGTATCTAAATAATTTGTCATAAACAGATAAGTAGTCTTCTTCTTCATGGCGCCACGTGTAAGTAATACACAATTCTGCCAATGTCATTTAGATACAGATGAGCGCTGTTTTAGGCAAATAATGTCAACAAAATGTAATTCGCGAAATTAAAATTATTAATTATAGTAATTTGTATTCAGACCGAGTTATTGTATCTTTTAGACAAAAATTAATACAGCCAAATTAGATACATATTAATTAAAACATAGGCAATATAATTAAAGTTTGTTTTTGTTAATCGTAATAAATAAAGACAAGTAGGGTAATTGTTCACATACTATTTGTGAAAACTTGTAAATGGCCTTCATGTATCCTACTCTATGTTTTATAATGTTTATTTAGATCTAAGTTTTCCGAAAAATTGTAAAATAAAAATAAAGCTAAGAGACACATAAGGTTAGTAGGATGGGGAATATAAGGAGGGATTATTAATCTTCACGTACCTAACAAACAGTAATATATAATATACAGATTAAGTAATATATAATGTACTCTATAGTTTCTTTCTCAAGATAATAAATGCGCCCAATCTGTGGTGATCACAAAACAAAAATTAGTCCCATAAAATACATTCTTTGCAGTGAAACTTTATTCCGTACATTAGTTTTTTTATTTTTTTCAGAGGTTTTTCATTTGTGGGTATTTCTAAATCACACTGATTTTATATCTAATGATCCATTTCCTGATTGTGTTGACTACTTTCACAAGTTACTCGAACATAAGTATTTTAAAAAATCAAGTCTACTTTTATCGTTTTTTATAGAAAATAATATTGTAATAAAATGGTAATATTTTGAATGGCAATAAAAATTATCCATGATTGAATATTAGATATAACTTCGTTTCAACAAAAATCTATTGAATATGGCATACACAAAATTTACTATCTACGGCTACACCTTTGTAGAAAGTAGCGCTCACTTGTTTAATTTTTCAAAAATATTGGATTAACTACATGATCAAAGAGATACATAGAAACTTTTGATTGAAATAGTAAAAATGAGACTGTTATATCTAGAACGTTAAACACTTACGATTAAATGTAAAATGCATAACAATTTACAAAATTAGATTATGGGCCGGTAAAAGTGTTTGCATGCGCCAGATGATAAGCGGTCAAACCAGTCATTTTAACCAATGCGTCGTGCCCACAATGACGAAGGTTTGAAACTGTGCACAAAATGAGGGTTGCATTGCGAATCATGGAGCGTGTCATGTTAGGCAGAACTTTGACAGATACAATTAAAAATAAATATATCAGAAAAAGTACTACAGTACAGAACATCGGTACGCATTTTGCTACACTCAAATGGTGTTAGTTGTGATGATGGTAGATGGAGTAGGTTCCTGAGTTATTAGTAGCCGAGGTAGGACAGGCTAAGTATTGACACCTTAAAGGCAAGATGTGTAGACGACATCACATATCTTTTGGGAAAAACCTGGACAAGGCTGGAACAGAAAAGAATAACGTAGTAAAAAGAAAACTTATATTCTCTAATGGATTGAAAATAGCTATTCATCAAACCTGATATAACAGAGTATACAACTGACTTCTCGACTTACTAATTAAAATAAAGTACCTATAACTGTAGGCTCAATAATTCACTTTGTTGCTATTAATTTTTTTCTTTACATCTTAATAAAACACTGAAACCTACTTTTGTAACGGACTTCTAAAAAGAGGAGGTTATCAATTCGTGTGTTTTTTTTAATGTTTGTTATCTTATAATTTTGGATTGGGTAAACCGATTTTGATGTTTTTTTTTTATTTGAAAGCTGGTGCTTCCCGTGTGGTGGTTCCATTATCTGAATTCGGCGTGAACCCGAATGTATTACATATACGTAGAAAGTTTAGGTGGACTCTCGCGTCAGGTATATATTTTTTCTACCTACTAAAAATTTGCGTTGGCGCCGACTTCAGATATATTATTAGGTAGCGCATATACTAATATTTATTATTTAATTTGATTAATGTAATAGTTTAGTTATTTTTTTTATTTTTAGTGCCTTCTTTTTTCCTTAGTGTTTCTTGATATTGAAGTCGGTTTTTTTTGTAAAAGTAATATTGTAAGAATAGTTACCACAAAAATAAAATTAAGACTAATAATATCTAATACTTCACGTTTAAAAAAAAATCAATCACTATTTTTATTTTAAGCTTTATTCAAAAAGTTAAGTTATACTGGAAATTGTGGAACATCTATTACTGTTGAACAAAATCCTATATTGTAAGATTTTTTACATGAATTAAGGTGTGAAACCATCGTATTAAGTATTATAATGAAAACGCAGTCGCAATATAATTATAGTATATTGTTAGGTGTATATTAGTTATTAGAATATTATCACAGTATATATAATAACTGAGGTACTATATGTACAGATTTTTGAAGAGAAGCTTCTTATGGGAGGGCTTTAAAATTCTAATGCACAACCTTGTGACGAAAAGTGGTGGGGGTCAACACTGTTTCGGGTAGAATGAGTACCGATTCTCATCCGATCACCAAAGTTAAGCTACGTCGGGCACGATCAGTACGTGGATGGGTAACCGACTATGAACACCGCGTGACATTGGCTTTTTTTATACTTTTTATAAAGAAGTTTTCACTTCTTTCATGTGGTTTTTACAGTAGTGGTTGAATGAGTACCACTTTGCTATTATCAGAAGGTTGGAATGAATAAATGAAATATCTGACTCCGTTTGTGCAGACTAGTAACCGCTTTGGCAGCTGGATTACGAATCCCCTTTATTGAAGGCGAGCAGGCATATTTAAATGGGATAGAAACAGAACACGTGTAAAGGATTAGATATAAAATACGCAGGCATTAAATTACAAACAATATTACAGTCGTAAAATAAAAGTGAAACAAAGAATTAACAATGGAAACAATAAACTAATATAATTCGCCGCATTGTGTGAGCGGTCTGTTGTGCGAATGCAAATACACCCAGGTAGCATATGGTCACCACCTGGGCGGCAAGTCTTAATTAGTCGCGTTGTTAAGCCAACTAATTTCGGACTTTGTAGTGCCGCTGGTTTTTCGCCTGCATTGTTGTAGTACACACATACCACGTTTGCTATAGGTACGTGTGTCGCTACATGGTTATAAATTTACTTCAATTCACAACAAAACTAATTATGAATTTAAAAGTAACACGTTGATAAATATGTGTGTAACCAGCTGTTATGTACTATGGTCAATTGTCATTGGCAACACCTGTCTTTCATTGTCATGATTTATAAAATAGAACTATCCTAAATTCTTGCTGAATAAAGCCAAGATATAATTGGTATTACTGTCTTTTAACAATTTATTCAGCAACAAAGGATAATAATAAAGCTATGCAATGTCGTATGACGAAAAATTAAATTCAAATACGATGTCTCGATATCTTCGTCCTGAACGTTTTGACGTCGAACCGAGTACAACGTCTGCGGATTTAAAATGGTTGCACTGGAGATCTACGTTTACAAATTTTATTGCTGAAGAAGCTAAGGAAATTCCGGATACAATAAAATTTAAACTGTTAGTCAACCACTTAGCACCGAGCGTATATTCATTTATTATTTCATGTGTAACATATGAAGAATCGCTTAAATGTCTAGCTAAAATCTATGTAAAACCTAAAAATGAAATTTATGCACGTCATGTTCTAGCTACAAGGAAACAGCTATCAGACGAATCTATATCAGAATACGTGCGTGCATTGAAGCAACTAGCACTCGAATGTAACTTTCAAGATGTCAAAGCTGAAATCTATAAATAAGAATTCATTCGCGATGCATTTATCTCCGGAATCTGTTCGCACAAAATTCGTCAAAGATTATTAGAGAATAATACCTTAAACTTGGATGAAACATTAAATCAAGCTCTTACTTTGGAATCAGCAGAAACTAATGCTAAACTAATGCAAATGCTTGAAACTGTTTTCTATCCACATCTTACCTAAATGCTCTAGAATCTAAAGAAAATGTTGTATCTAAGGAGTCAAAAGTGACGATTGAATTATTAAAACCAAGGTCTATGACAGCTACTTTTCAACATAGTAGATGGCGATGTTTCTTTTGCGGGGGTGATTCTCCACACAAGAGAGAAAAATGTCCTGCTTTTAAAACCAAATGTCAGTTATGTAGTATAAAAGGTCATTTTGCAAACGTTTGTCAATCTCGCAGACAACTCTTTAATTTTATTTCTCCTGACACTAGGTCAGCCAATACCGAAGGTGTAGAGGATATCTCCGCCGCTTCACCAGCTAGTCTTCGAAAAGCTACTGTCTCTGTTCTTATAAACGATATGCGTGCCGATGCCCTCATAGATACGGGCAGTTCAGTTAGTTTCATCTATGAAAAACTAGTTTATATTATGAAACTAAAGAAAAAAATTGTCATTCAAACTATTAATCTGGCCTCCCTGAGCCACGTGTCTTTCGTAAATGGGCTATGTCATGTGACTATCAAAATCGATAAACATATTTCCAAGCAACGCCCATTACTAGTCGTGAACAATTTATGCGCAGATATTAACGTAGGCCACGATTTACTTAAAAATCATCACTCAGTGGAAATGGGGCTTGGAGGCAACAGAGAACCCTTACGTATATGTAATATGATGCAAGCTTCTATACCTTCAGCTTCCATATTTACAAACTTATCACCGGATGTAAAGCCAATTTCAACTAAGTCAAAAATATTTTAGGAAGCTGATGACAATTTTATAAAAGCAGAAATCACAAAATTATTACATGATGGCGTTATTGAATCGAGTAGTTCTCCTTGGCGTGCTCAAGTTCTCGTTATAGGAGGAAAATCTCATAGAAAACGTTTGGTTGTTGATTATTCACGTACTATCAATTGCTATACAGAGTGTAGCGACACACATACCTACATCAAACGTGATATGTGTGTACTACAACAACTTAAGCGAAAAACCAGCGATACTCTAAAACAGCAATAACAAATAGATTAAGAGCACGGATTATAGCCCAGGTGTCGGCCACATGATACCTGGGTGTAATTATAATCCGCCGACAAAACCCATTTACCACGCGGCGCATTATTATTGTTTTGTTTTATTTTGTACTTATTTATATTTGTAGTTTTACTTTTATTTTATTACTAATTTTTATTGTACACTGCCTAGTGTTACAATTGCTTTATTGCTCCGATATTGTGTTATTCCCAGTTTCTATTACTCGAATACTATTTGTATTTTGCCGACTTCAATCCTGTACACGTGTTCTGTTTCCTTTAAATATGCTTGCTCAGTTCAATAAAAGGAGATTCGTAATCCAGCTGCCAAAGCGATTACTAGTCTGCACAAACGGAGTCAGTTATTTCATTTCAACCTTCTGAAGTTAGCAAGTGGTAAGCACACTACCACTTCTGCTAAAGTAGTGACGCGACGCCGCTCCCGCGTCCTACAAGAGCTTGATGCATATCCTTTGCTAAAAATTGATACCGTTATTTCTAAAGTAACAAAATATTTTATTTTTAGTCAAATTGATTTGAAATCTGCGTATCATCAAGTACCTATTCTTTCAAAGGAAAAACCGTTGACGGCGTTCGAAGCCTGCGGTAAATTATATCAGTTTACTCGAATACCCTTTGGCGTGACGAATGGTGTTGCCGCTTTTCGAAGAACTTTGCAATATGTAATCGAAACTGAGAAACTAAATGGAACGTTTGCTTACTTAGATGACGTCACAGTTTGCGGAAAAACAAAAGAAGAACACGACCAAAATTTAAAACATTTATGAAGGCCGTTGAAAAATATAAATTAACTTTGAATAAAGAAATGTGAATTTTTGCAAGCCAACGGATAAGTTTATTAGGGTATACCATTCAAAACAATTCAATAAAACCTAACGAAGATCGTTTGAAACCGTTAATGGAATTAGCTGTTCCGAATGACGCGTCTTCGCTTAAACGAGCCCTTGGAATGTTTGCACATTATTCTAGATGGGTACCGAAGTTTTCGAAATTGATACATCCTCTCATTCAGTCTCGAATACCATTAGATCACAATTCAATTGAATGTTTTAATAAACTGAAATCTGAGGTAGCTAAATCAGCTTTATTTGCTATAAATCATGATGACGTTTTAACTGTAGAAACAGATGCATCAGAACATTCTATTGCCGCAACTCTTTTACAAAATGGACGCCCTGTGGCTTTCTTTTCAAGATCATTAAATGAATCAAAGGCATTCGAGCAAAATAAAGAACGAGAAAATTGAAAGATGGCGGATAGATCTCTCCTGCTATACATATGATATTATGTATCGACCAGGTAAGGATAACACAACTGCTGATACATTATCAAGAATATCTGCTTGTCTTAATCCTAACAGATTGCGTGATTTAGATAACTTATTATCCTGGTATCGTTCGAATGATGCATTGGATAAGATCTAAAAATCTTCCATATTCTCATGAAAATGTCAAAACAGTGACTGCATCTTGTCCAGTATGTTCACAAATTAAACCTAGGTATGCCAAGATTCAAGGCAAATTAATTAAAGCTACAAAACCATTTCAGCGATTAAACACAGATTTTAAACGGCCAATACCATCAAAAACGCCAAATAAATATATATTAACAATAATTGATGAATATTCTCTATTTCTTTTTGCATATGCATGTAAAGATCTTTCTGCACAAACTGTAATAAAGTCACTAAAAAACCTATTCTTCACGTTTGGCGCTCCTGCTTATATTCATACTGATAGAGGGACTGCATTTATGTCAAATGAACTAAAGTTATTCCTAGACAATTATGGAGTTTCACCTAGTAGGACAACACCCTACAATCCTGCAGGCAACGGTCAAATCGAACGTTTAAATGGAACATTATGGCGAACAGTTCAACTTTGCCTAAACTCCAATAGAATGGATACATCGGACTGGGAACAGGTAATACCTATGGCACTGCATTCTATACGTTCTCTATTATGCACCGCAACTAATGAAACACCACACGAACGTATGTTTCGACACCCCCGACGATCACCTACTGGAAGCTCTACCCCAAGCTGGTTACTAACTCCTGGATCTGTGCTGTTAAAAAGAAACGTGAGGACATCTAAATATGATCCTTTAGTAGATGAAGTACAATTACTACATGGTAATCCCAATTATTTTTATATTTGTCTGCCAGATGGGCGAGAGACGACAGTATGTAACAGACAATTGGCACCCTGTCCTAATGAAAATGATCTAGAAAATGATTCTTTCTCTACACTTCCGGATGCTAAACCTGATTCAGAGCTACAACTTAATGAAGAGGTAGTGTGGAATGGATCAAAACGAGCCTGTGCCACCGATTCGCCGCTCAACAAGAGAAAGAAAAATGCCAAGCTGTCTACAAGATTATGTTTTGCAGTAAGGTGAAATTAATAACATGCAGGGGAGAATCTTATGTACTATGGTCAATTGTTATTGACAACACCTGTCTTTCATTGTCATGATTTATAAAATAGAAGTATCCTAAATTATTGCTGAATAAAGCCAAGATATAATTGGTATTACTGTCTTTTAACACCAGCATACTAAGATATTGTAGATTTAGTACAATAATTGCTGTTATATTTCAAAGTTAATGAAAATATTTAATTATTGTACAGTGTTTTCTGTCATAATTCTGTCACGTTTTAAATTTTGTTTGAAGAATAGCAGATTCGTACCAAAGAGTATAATAATTATTACAGGGAATTCGTACATATCATCTGGTCACACGATCACAGAATACGTCATATACATTTTCAACAACTGGTTGGGATGTTTGCAATAATATTTGCAATATTTTTGTTTTTGAATTAACTGGTATTGAAGACAAGTTAATTAGGCACGAAGATAATATATCATTATTAGCTAAGTTTATTCTGTTTGAACTGTATGTATGTGATGTCATATACTGAGCTCGAACATGGATACCAAGATTTGCGACATGCTAATCAACCACAGTTTTATGTTGGTGACGACGGAAATCTAGTCCCGATAAGATCATCTGTAAGTGTCCCTTAACACTTGACTATAGTCACTCAAACAATTTTCTTTCTGGGCTATTCTATCATTTCTAACAACATTTTGTAAGAGCAATGACCTTTCTGTAATGTTGTAAATACGATATATTTTCTTATTCCATTTTTTATTATAATTTAGTGAATCGGGATCTATTAACGATACAAACTATGATATAAGATAAATACTACTCGTTATTAGGATCATAAAAATAATGTTTGTCCATAATGAAGCAATTTATATTCGTTTTGTAAGTTTACTGCCAATGAGTCTTAGAATTTTATATGTAGATATCCTTTTCGGAATGTTTGAAATATAAATGTATATTAAATAATTGTGTATTTACCTTATAGTTAAGTTGTCATACATAAACAGTTATTTATGACAACATAGGTTTTATTATGCTTATCATAGATTGTAAACACAGCTGTAACTTACACAGAGTTAAATTATCACTAGGCATGCTTAACAATTTTAAAGTAAAATGTTATTTTATATTACATTATAATTTATAGCAACACAAGCTCTGCTGACAATGTCAAGTGAGGTAATATGTTTATGAATATATGTCAAGTTTATCTTAGTTATCAAGTAGGAATCTGACCAATCGCTCACAAGGCTGTGTCTCTTTATCATTAAATTTGATATGATAGTATAGTTTTAATAGCAAGTTTAAATGGAGTGGCAATGGTTAAAGGATTGGTGGCGTCTTAAAAAATGGAGGAAAGAGAAAAAACAAAGTGATGACGAAATATGTTACTGTGATGACTGTTTACAAGAAGTAAGATTATGAACATGGAAATTTTTGTGTAATTTATTTTAATTTATTCATTTGATATTATTTAAATAGGTCAATGTTATATTGGTATTTTGTTTACATTCTAATACATATCTTTATATGTTTGACTATTGTTAGGTTTTGTAATATTTTGATATTAAAAAAAAATGTAGTATTTGATATATTTCCGTTTATAATTAATTCTCTTCAAGACAATTGAGGACAATGTTAATTATATGAAAAATAAATAGTAAATAAGATGAATATAATTTACAAAAAAATGTATATGTATATTAATATTAGTAAAAATTATTTTCGTAATTGTGCTATTTTATTTGCTCTTCAATATAAGGATAAGATTCTTATAATTTTTATATTAATGATATAAATGTTTAAAGGTTCATAGTAAAATATTTTATATTGATTACTAAGAACTACTAAATTCTTAGTTAACAATGACTATCTTTATAATTTCTGAAATACAATATATAAAATGAACATAGTTATATTTACAATTATTCATACTATTTACTAGAATGTATCTGATTATTGATATGTTATTACTTATCTTTAGTATTTGTGTAATGTTATTCAATTTTTTATACCTACTGAAAATATTACGAATTTCAACTGTTAGCCTGTTACTTATTATGAATATTGTGCACATAAAATGAACATTATTCTATATAGTATGTATGTAGTGTATACATTAAAAGTGACAGCGCATCTTCTTGTGTTTAGCTCATAATGTTGTATTTTAGAAGATTTTTACAATAAAATATTTCGTAATTTTTTAAAGAGTATTTATGTGGTTTAAGGTGATTATGAAATTGTGTACTCTTGATACTAATATAAAAATATTAATATATTTACAAAAATGACTATATACATTAATACATACTATTACATATGTAATTATAATAATTTATATATGTAACAACAAAAGAATTTTTTTTTTGAAAATAACAGTGTATCTAACTCTTGTCTGGTTAATAAAATAGAGATACCTGATGATAATTAATAAAATGTAGTTGTAATCCTCACTTATAGATTATAGTTATGTTGGAAATTTAAAAATGTTTGTAAAGACTTACTAACAAGTGTTTAATCTAAAATTTAACTAAACATTAATATCTACAAGATTTAATTAGTTTAGTTCATTAGGAAAACATCATAAAGCTTGAGGACCCCGTATTATAGCATTTTCCACTGTAAAGAAATAATGGAGATATAAAGCAGTAGCATAATCATTTTAATCTTATTAAAAGATACTCTATTTTAATTAAGGGAGAGTTTACGAAAATTTCAAGATAAGGTGTAAGAAGTCTATATTGAGCAGCAGAGATAATCAACACTACCAATCCTATTTTTTTATTATTGTTTTAAACTCATTTCTTCTAATATAATATCTATGCAAAATTGACAAGTTTTTTTTTTTAATTTGTTTTAATAAAGGGCGAGTTGGACCTGTGTGAGTCGTTGGATTGTGATGGCGGCGGCAAGAAAGTGGTGGTCGGCGTTTGCGCCATGGCCAAGAAGTCGCAATCAAAACCGATGAAGGAGATATTGACAAGGCTCGACGAGTTTGAGTACATCAAGATGCTGGTCTTCCCTGAGGAGGTTATCCTCAAGGTTCTCTTCACTGTTTAACACAATTGTGGAACAAAATATTATACTTGTAATGAGCTGGTGTTTAACAGCCATTCTGATGCTGCTTCAGCCCAATGAGGAGGCTTTTGCGTTTATTACATAATAGTTTTAGTACCTAAAGTTTTATTTTTATAGACTTTTACTATCAGCTTGTTTATTTGTGAGAACCAGTTATAAGCTGTAACTGTAAATGATGCCGATGCAGTAGTATTAATGGTGCGAAAAGAATTGAAATAAAGTAATCAAATATGCATTTTTCCCCAAAAGCTATTACATCTAGTAGTTTCAATGTTTATAAATTATATACTTACACAATTTAACAAATATTTCGTTAAAGTACATATTTCGGTCACATCGATTAGACTTATCATTACATTATCTGTTTGAAATAAATAGCAACGAAGTGCGTAAAAGCCATGAACGACCTAAAATATTACAGGAATCGTTATTTTGTCGTCATTGAGTTCTGAAGTCATGATTGTATTTTCGTTTGTAAAACGTATTTTGTTTCACTATGTGTCGTGTATATGTATAACTAACAAGCAATTAGAGCACGATCTGTGGTTTTAATGTTTGGAGGCTAATTTTCATAATTTCTCACGTTCATGTATTGTAAAGCACAATAAAGTTAAATAGTTCTGTCGAATGACCTTCATATTTGTAATCGTTTGCTATGGTTTCACAGCGTCACGGTTTGGCGGAGGGAGAATCTTGTTTCACGTTTATAATGTATTCACCAAAACGAAGAATGGTTTTACGCATAGATGTGTGTTATTTTAAGAATAAAATGTTATTACTTTAGACACATTATCCACTGGGTACCTCATTAGTCATTGGCGCCTAATATTAGCATTTCCATATATTTTGTAGTGTCACTTATACAATAAATCTGTTTTACAAGATTTAAACTAGCAATTTACTACAGAGGTTATATACACCTTCCATTAACAGGATTGAGTTTTTTATTTACTAGTTATATTGTAAATATTGGAAAAATATCTGATAAAGTGATTACTTTAAAGATCTTTGGACGCCGTTTCTGTAAAATGTGACAAAATGAACGATTCGTTAAGGCGTGCCCGAATATTATTAGTACACAACTGCATTTAAGAGATGAAAGAGTCGCATTAGACTAGAGATCCAGGTTTTTGCGATCTCTGATTTAGAACTGCCAGCAAAGTTTGCAAATAATCTAACATTCATCAGAATCCAACATAAAAAAGCCGTTTAAATATAAAATACAATTTTACAATTATAGGGAACAAGTTAGTTTATCTGTAAATTATACCTTGATGCGTTACATAACAACATAACTACGTTCTCTCCGTAACATACTAAAAATAATAGCATGACTATAGAGTCATCCATCCATAGGGATCATTCTATAAAAATCTAAGCTCTTATACGATACATGGTTATGTTAATCAGCAGTTTATTAAACCATTTTAAAATAAATTATCTAATCATGTATTTCGCAAAAGTAAAACGTTAGTAGAAATGGTTAGATATTGTTTTCAAAATAGCAAATTCTGGTTATGTACTAGTACATAACCATGTACCAGTCTTAGCATAGTATTGACGCTGTAATCTCTATGTTAATATTAAAATTTTCCAACGAGTGAGTTTATTGAGAAACGAACACATTTTAGTTTACATTACGGATGGTAAATAGCCAGAATTCTCAACGTTGAAGTTAATATTTAGTCATTTCTTTGTTTTTGTGAAATACGTAATTAGTGGGTCGATTATGCCGGTATATGCTTGACACTAGAATAACTATAGCTATTAAAAGACATAATTTTTGGCACGCATTCACAATATTATAACTTTTTTTAATATTTTGTAAATTACATACACAATAACATTATACTCGCTTTCTGTTTACATACGGTAAATATCGAAATGAGTTTCGCTATTATTTATATTTCATTTGAGATAGTTTGTTATATCTAAAAAAATACATATTCTAGAAGCCAGTCGAAGAATGGCCCATGTGTGACTGTTTGATCTCATTTCATTCAAAAGGCTTCCCATTGGACAAAGCTATTCAATACGAGAAGCTAAGGAAACCCTACGTTATAAACAATCTTCATATGCAGTATGATATTCAGGTATATATATTTTTTAAACACGGTTAAGTTGTTCAAAAGAAAACTTCAGTATGTATTTCCTATATATAATTTCTTTGAGAATTAATATTCTATTTCAGGATCGTCGAAGAGTTTACGCGATATTAGAGAATGAGGGCATAGAGATACCAAGATACGCAGTTTTAGATAGAGATTCGCCCGATCCAAAACGTGAGTGATATAACGTTATTCTGTCCACAATTCTTTAAACTAATTAAGTACTTACATGTGACATAAAGTAAACATAATTTGTTCGAGCAAAACAAACATTGTACGTAATTTTTGATAAGATTGCAAGATGTTTGTGTTTTTCAACCTTTGTACAGAAATAGGGTGTGTATGAAAAATTCATTTTTTTTATAAATGTATTATATATGACCTAAATAGCAAAATGATAGTGCAGGTTTCTTAAACTAATTATCGTCTGTTATGCTACACACATAACATAGATTAATATAGAAGATTGAGGACCGTTTCTTTTTTTTTCTGACTAGCTAAAATAACTCTTACACCTCAAAGTGAGTATATAGATAGAGTACAGTTTGAGACAACAGACTTTTCTTTTAGTCTGCATCTTATTACATGGCAACGGTGATACCTACAATATAGCTGGTTATATGCAGGCTGTTTTGGTTACGCAATGTTCCAGATCGATATACAACGTTGTCACTTTGTCTATAGTGGTTGTTTACTCATTATGTACTAACTTTTCGTCGCGGCTTCGCACGAGCGTACTAAAGAAGGAAATGAGACTAAATCTTTCTTTACAAGTACGATCATGTCATGAAATAAAGTTGCAAATATTTTTGAAGATTTTGCTACTATATTACTCACTCATTTTTTAATTAAGAGATTTTTAATCGTAATTTTTACCTTTTCTATACAATTTTTCAAACATTTTTTTCATACAAACCTTGCCCTGACAAACACAACAAAAAATAATTAGCCAAATAGATGTAGCCGTTCTGAAGTAATGTGCTTATATACATTCGGCAATGCATTTATATTTAAATAGATTAATATCTATAAATCTATTTAAATGTAATGGTTACAAAAGTATAAATAAAATTACGTATATACATATACAAAGACAACGATTCGTTGAGGTGTTCCCGAATATTATTTGTCACAACTGAATTCAAGTGATGAAAGAGTGTCATTTGGCTAGCGATCCAAGTTTTCCGATCCCTGGTTTAAAACTACCAACAAAGATTGTAAACAATTTAACAATTCGTCAGAATCCGAAATAAAAACTGTTTGAATATAAAATTTCAGCTAAATACAGCAAATATTTTAAAATTCTTGAGGGAACAAGTTCGTTGATCCGTAAATAATAACTTGATGCGTTAATATAGTAGTCTGTATAGATTCCAAAGTATATTAATTAGTTCGCATGAAACAACATAACCATTCTCACATAAACGTAGTTGCGGACTTCAGCTACTTTCTGATATATATTGACGTATTCCGGGATTTCAGAATGGTTTCTAGTCTTAATAGAATAACACGATCGAAGATAAAATTAATACAGCTTGTTCGTAAATCCGTTTATTACAATCTGTCAAATCAGAAGTGTATATAAACTACCCACATGTTTTTATATAATGCTTATGACATACATTACAATATTATACGGAGTAATCTCTGTATATATTAGAAACTAGTTGGAGCCCGCAACTGCGTTTATATGAAAATGGTTTTGTGTTTCATGCGAACTACTTAATGGACTTTTAGTCTATATACATTTAAATTATGCTTTTGTAATCATTTTTAATCATTGTAACTCTTTTACCCATCATAAATTATCTCTGTTAAATTTGATAATTATTGCTCGGCTCCTATGGAAAAACCTGGCTGATATCTAGTGTCGATAATACTCCGAATCCCTCGTTACTGAAACTGAAACTGCCTACTGTATTACATTTTTGTGTTATATTTGATAATTAACTTCTTTTTTCCAGATCACGAGCTGGTTGAATCCGAAGACCATGTTGAAGTTAATGGAGTAGTATTTAATAAACCTTTCGTGGAAAAGCCTGTGTCGGCTGAAGATCATAATATTTATATTTATTACCCAACATCAGCTGGCGGTGGGAGTCAACGACTGTTTAGAAAGGTACTAATTAGTGTATTCTATTGTAACATGATACATAAAAATATATAAAATACAGCGACTATTTACAATAATTCAGAAAAGTAAAGAAACTACATTTATTATGTGACTACTCATTTTTAATAGGGTAACTCCAATATATTATGCACAGAAATATATGTTCATCCCGGTTCTAGCATTTTTTCAAACCGGTACAAATATATTGCCACTTATTTCTTCAAGCATTTGAGATTTCTAATTATTACGGGAATTCCCCGAGTTCAAATTTACTTTGGATGCGTTCCAAAATCAAATTAAAACGTGAATCGCGCTCTGGATGGTTATCGCCTAAATAAACCAAGTTATTATTCAAAATCATATATACTTTATTGAATTCAAGCCCAGAGAAGGTGCTTATGAACGTCAAAACTCCTACCGGTTCGGACAAACAACCTACTCATCGAGAAGAACCGGCAAGAAACTCGATCTGGTGTACTTTTTTATCAGACCTATTTTAATATTTTTAATCATATGAAAATGGCGAATTCTTTTCTTCCTGGAGTATCTATCTTATATTGTTTCTCTTCTTAATTCGTAGGATTTAATTGTGATCGTATGATTAAGATTTATCTCTTATCAAATGACATGTTAACATATGCCTTCAGAGCATCATAGACCCATCATTGCTTTCCGTTGTCGCTACATTAAAGTTCATCCATAAAATTATTTTACAGATAGGAAGCCGAAGTAGTATTTATTCGCCAGAGTCAAGAGTAAGAAAGACGGGATCATTCATTTATGAAGATTTTATGCCCACTGACGGTAAGCTTTATTCGTTCTGTGACTGGTTCTTACATGAGGAAAAATTATAAGTTAGATGTTACTTTTGTGGTGGAACAATTGCTTTTATGTATTTAATTTTTGAAATTTACCATTTTGTTTATGTAAATATTTTTAGAGAAAGTTAGGGAAACTGTAAGGAATTTTGTAGAAATAATTTATTACTAGTAGATACACACGACTTCGTCTGCCTTGTTTATTATCTTAAAAATGTATTTTATTTTTACAGGAAAAAACATAAAAAAATTGAAAGCAAAAATATACTCTGATTACAAAATATCTTATACGTGAAATGCATGACGTGAACGCATGCGCACCACACTGCTTCATACGTCGATGAACACGTAGTGCTTATAAAAATATTAATTGCTTAAAACTTTATTACCTTCATTCATCATGATATTTGTTCCTTAAATTTATATTATTTGTATGTAATTTTTGTCCTTATATTATTTGTTTATAATGTGAACTCATGTGGTCTAAACTACATTCATATGATTCCGAAAGAATACATACAAATAATAACGTTGCACGTAAACGTGTTACGAGCTAAAAGATAAAATCGGTTTCAATTAAATTTGACGTTATTCTTTAAATTGCAAGTTTGAATGTACTTTAAGTTTTATGTAACCCTAAATTATTTTTGGCTATGTGAAATTATTTCTCTAGTAGTCTATTTATGGTTGTCGATCCCACAGCTTAGTGTGTGATTATTCACACGTGTTAAATGTAACTACTCGTGATATATCACTCGTAATATAATAGTTATAACAAAAATACTGCACTGACGTTCTAATTATATTCATGTAGTTATCACTTCCATGTCTATCTAGAATGTGGCAGAAAATGTAACAATTCAAACTTTTATATTGTTTAGGTACTGATGTAAAAGTATACACCGTGGGACCGGACTATGCACATGCAGAAGCTCGTAAGAGTCCCGCTCTCGACGGCAAAGTAGAAAGGGATTCCGAAGGGAAAGAGATAAGATATCCCGTAATACTCTCAAATCAAGAGAAATTGATATCGAGAAAAGTTTGCTTGGCATTCAAACAGACCGTTTGTGGTTTCGATTTGTTAAGGTGAATATAATATTCCCGTATCGATATACATGACTAACTTATTAATTTCCTTAGGTTTCATCTTATTCTCATTTGTTGAGACATTGAATCGTATAGCTTAATGAAAAACAGTACTCAGGTTCGGTTGTTGGAAATTGCACATCATCAGAATTACATAATCGAACTGTTCTTTAGGTATAATATATTTTTGTGCATTCCATACATATTTGTAGTTTATTACTCTATCAATCTATGAGTTAGATTGCTACCAGCAATAGGCGAATCATCAGCATCACATTTAGCTGTTAACCATTAGCGACCAATTCTTGTCTGTAACTGTTTTGTTATATGCCAGAACCAATTAATTTAAATTTAAAACTAATTTACAATACATGTCATTACCAGAACCTATCCTCTTCAGCAACAATAAGAATTTAACGGAAAAAATTTGATATAACTCATAAATAATGTAATGAAACACGTAAAAGTATAAAATATTAATACTGCGTTACAAAATAAGATTATATTTTAGTTTGGTATAATTATTTTTAAATATTATCTTTAAAATATCTATGATGATAACTTCATAGTTATTTTAGCTGTTACATTTAGTCATTGTGATTATCGCGTGCTGTGATTTCCTATAATTGAGCAAGCATAATTTATTTTATAATTTCATGAATATTAAACGTTACTGTGTATGCATTGCAAATTCTTTAATAAATAATAATATGCTATAACTACAGGGCGAACGGTAAATCATTCGTTTGTGACGTTAACGGGTTTTCATTCGTGAAAAATTCCAATAAATATTATGACGACTGTGCGAAGATACTGGGGAATATGATATTGCGCGAGTTGGCGCCGACGTTGCACATACCGTGGTCGGTGCCCTTTCAACTCGACGACCCTCCGATAGTCCCCACCACCTTCGGCAAGATGATGGAGCTGCGATGTGTTGTTGCGGTTATTAGACACGGGGACAGAACCCCCAAGCAGAAGATGAAGGTTGAAGTAAGACATCCTAGGTAAGAAGACCTTTGACCCTTTGCAGGTGGCACGTAGGCAAGCTATACATACCCATTTCAAGCTTATTGGTTGCTATAGTAACGGGACTTGCGATAAAAATTGAATAATAGAAATTATGAAGTAAGGAAAAAACGTCTCTTATGGCACTCCCCCTCTACGCAACTTTATACGCTAAGGTCGACGAAATTTGGTAACACTTAAATATAAAGTCCATAAATTGAACTGCATCGTATACAACAACGAAAAAAGTCAACAAAAAAAGAACCATCGCCATATATTCGGTTTTAGCGCAAACAGTTGTATGTATGTGATACCCCAATACTGAACACGTGGACATTTCATTAAAACTAATTTGTTTTTTTTTTGTTCTTGAGCCTTTTATATAATTTACAATTCACTATTTCCTATTTAATTTTGAATAACGCAATATTTTACCTAAAATATTCTTTTATATTACGCAAAATCCATTTTGCTGTAAAGATTCTCAGTTTTCAAATACCTACATATATCAATCTTTGTAACGATCGGTTGAACACTATATAAGTCTCTTTACTTCGCATTCGTAGCAGTGTCATCTATATAGATAGGGTTTTTATTCGCGGTAACTATTTTCACTGGAGTTCGTCAAACTAACGGTAAGTATGTGTATCGCGTACTACAGCCCTTTGCTTTTTTTGCCAATAGCCGCGCGACGATGCCAAGGCCTGCCAATCACATTTCCGTTAAAAACCAGAAACAGATTATGCTCCGGTGTTATCACAGTACAATAATACCAGAGACAAAATGGAAAAAAGGCAGAGGAAAATAATCTACGATTGTTACGGCGGATACGTAACAGATATATCAATATTGTATTTAGCTGGGTAAAAATATTGGCATATGTTTGCAGGTTTTTTGAAATATTTGAGAAATACGACGGTTATAAACGTGGTCACGTCAAGTTGAAGAGGCCAAAACAATTGCAAGAGATACTGGACATAGCGCGTGCGTTGCTCTCAGATATACACACGCGACACGCGGATCCCGAGATCGAAGAGAAACAGGGAAAACTGGAACAGCTGAAAAGTGTTCTAGAAATGTAAGTTAATCTATACACATAAATAAAATTAAAGTGTCTGTTTGTTATATCAAAATAACAGCTTTTTACTAAATGTATATTAAATATGTATACAGAACTTTACCAAAAAATATATATATTGTCTGGGTTTTAGTATATAAAGACTGGCAAATAATTGTTAAATAATTTTAAGAAGTTTCAATAGTAAAGTATTGTATTGTTAATAAAACTTTATGTTATTTTTTGTGAAGATTAACTAATATTATTGATTTTGTTTGGGTTTGAACATACTGCAGCTTACAAGTTATTAGCCAGCAATTCTTGTGAACAGTTAAAGATTGATAGATCCAACTGTTGTTAGCTATGATTTTGTTAAGGACAGAGCGTATTACTCGGTGTTTCTGTAAAAGTCGATGGTTACAACGAGAGTGAGGGAGATTAAAGTAGCAAAACTAACTGAGGAAAATTCGTGGAACATTCTCGCAACCTAATTTATTTTTCGAGGTTACCTTTTAATACAAAAGCAAAGTTAGGTATATGTTTGGACTCACAGACGCACAGCCCTTTTTAATAAAAACTGTCTTCTTAATTTTTCCAATCGTAGCACGCTTCGAACTTCATACTGCCTCTTATTTACTGATCATAAATTTGATATTTGAATATCATATAAGATCCTAGTCTGCCGAGGAAAGTTTATTTTTGCCTCTTGGAGATGTTTGAGAGGTTCGATGCGGATCTTCTCTTAGTTGTTATATATTTCAATCTTAAATCACATCACTCTCTACACATTTTATTGTAATATATTTATTACACTTTAACACGTGAGTCGTTTATATCCAACTAATATTATAAATGCCAATGTGGGTTTGTTTGTTCGTTTGTTTCACGTCTTAATTACTTAACCGACCAACATCAAATTTTGCACACATGTTGTCCAGGGATACAGATAAGGATACAAGGTACCTTTTATCCAGAAGAAGTGTTATTCCCGAGGGATCGGTCAAATGTATAATAACGCGAGCGAAGCCACGGGTAAAAACTAGTAATGTCATACATAAAAAAGTATATATACGAAAGTTTCCTTTTGACACATCCTTATTGTGTTGCGAAACCACTGAATAGTGTGACTACCGGTTTTATTTTAAACTAGCTTTTGCTCGCTAATGCATATATGTTTTAATGTAGTTGTCCAGTCCATCATGAAAATATTTCATTTGGATCATAGCTACCCTGTGTGACCGTTTTCTGTACCCCTAAAAATGTGTCTGCAAATTTTCATGTTTCGTTGAGTAGGTAAGGCGTGAAAGCGTAACAAATAACAAATACGAGAGTATTTAAAATATTAGTATGGATTAGCCAGTCCATTAATGATTACAGGTATGGACATTTCTCCGGTATCAACCGGAAGGTCCAGATGAAGTACCAGCCGAGGGGCAGACCGCGCGGCTCCAGCTCGGACGACGGTAACGGCTCGCACGCGCACGCGCACGGTCTGCCTCTGCATTATCACCTGCTAATAAACTTACATACCGCACTAGTGCTGAAACACTATCGCTAACTATGAAATATCGATAATAAAAATAGTTACAAGAATTACGAATGGCTGACAAAAAAATGATTTATTTGGAAGATTACTTTAGAGCTGTAAAACTGTCAATAACAATCGATATTGTCTCATCACTATACTGCATTGTTATTCTTGAGCTATTCCTACCTTAATAGCATGCCAGTTATTTAATGTGAATTTTTATGTGGACTAACTTCTTAAAAGTAAATAGTTTGCATTAAAAATTAAAAACCTAACTTTTTTTATGTAATTATTGAGATTGGTGATTGTCTAGTGGTCGAAAGTCAACCATAATTCAAATTTCATTATTAATGAAAAAAACAACTATAATTTTTTTAAAGTGAAACTTTTATTTGAGTGCTTTGAAAATCTGATCTTTATGTGTGACGAAAAGTAGCGGAGGTAATCATTGTGTCGGGTAGAATGTTGAAAACATCGGTTCACGTCTGATCACCGAAGTTAAGCAACGTCGGATGCGGTCAGTACATGGATGGGTGTCCGTTTGGGAACACCGCGTGACGTTGTCTTTTTGTTTTGTTGTGTACTATTTATTAAGAAGTTTTAATTTCTTTCGTGTGGTCATAAGCACACACACATTTTTTTTTGGTAACACTAAAAGTCCTCAATCGTTACTCAACAGAAAGAAAATATCTTTTGAGAATCATAGGAGAAGAATGAACTGTTTTGTCTCTTCCCATTTATATGTAGATTTATATTTCACGTGATAATTTTTCTTAAAATATTGCCCAAGGGATAACCCATTTTAAATTAAGTTTTTTGAAATGACATTGTTTGGAATTAAAAATTGCAATTTCGTTATACATCTTATACAATATACATTTGAATTTGAATCTTTTCATACATACGGTATAATTTTGATCCCGTTGTGTACACCAGTTACTTAATTTTTACGAATAATACATTTCTGAATTGACAATCTAGTCATAGCTACAGGGATGTTCCGCTTTTGCATTCTCATCAGTATGGTGGCGTTTATACAATGTATTATATTGTAAAGTTAGATAAATCACATTGTGTAGTGTAGAATAGGTATACTTTGAAGTAAATACTATAAACTTATGTTATTATAAGCTTGTATATTTAGTAGACTCACGAAAATTTAAAAATACGCTTGTAAAGGCTTATAATGGGATTACATTACTTGTGCACTGTTTGTGAGAAGTATAGCTCAGTTGTTTCCGATTACCCCGGCGAGGATATGGTCTGTTTAATATATAAAATAGCTTCTTTTATTCTAAGTAGTTTTAGAAGTAATATATAGCATAATAAACGCTTCAATGGATTAATTTGATTACGAAAGCAAATAGTTACGATTTTCGCAAGAGTTTATTTAATTGACAAGTGATCAAGAAAATGGTATATTGTGTAAGTCATAAAAAAATCGATAATTTATGAATATATATTGTTTTATTTTCAATTAAAAAGTACCTAGTGGAAATCCTACAGCATATAGTTTTTAGTAAGCTTTAAGTAATTATTTTCTTTGCCTCTATATTATATGATTTAATAGAAACAAAACAAAATGATATTTTACTTATTGTCAATGGACTTTGTAGAAGTGGAAGAATTTTTTAAATTCGTATTTATGGTTTTGAATATTGCATCTTTATTCCTACTTCTCCACTAATGTTATAAATGCAAAGTGAGTTTGTCTATTTTTTTACGCTTTCACGTCTTAACTGGTCACTTGTCCATCATGACATTTTTCTATACATTATCAGGGGTACAGAAAAGTACAGTAGGGTGTCTTTTATCCTGAAAAGTGTACTGTTCCCGAAGGATATTTAAAATCTTGATTAATGCGAGCAAAAGCTAATAATATTATATGATAAATATTACGCATTTCCAATTCGATCTTCAGAGTGCGTACATTTCGAAGTTTTATGTTCTCGTAATTTTTTTCTTTAACAATTCTAACCCATGTAAATAGCATCTCTTTTTTTCTTCGAAGTGACCTACACTGTTGGCTTTCGTAAGGCCTCTACAGTTCCACCCTACAGTCTCTTTATTGATTAGTACGTTGTATATTCTATACCATATTACCGGATATCGCACTATAAAAGGAACTAATTGTGTAAAATTATAGTAGGCAGTCCCGGCGAGCCCTCTCTCGTACTGATACTGAAGTGGGGCGGAGAGCTGACTCCCGCCGGGCGCATCCAGGCTGAGGAACTGGGCCGCATGTTCCGCTGCATGTATCCAGGCGGGCAGGGCAGGCACATACCTGGTAAAGTAGAACACAAAATATAACTAAAATATTTATCATATGTGTCGTCTTGAACCACATTATTACATAGTCGCGACAAAAGAAACATGTTAAGATATAAAATTGAACAGATATATACTTTACAAGTTATATTAGCATTTAACACAAAACCTAGAGTTGAAGTGTCAATGGAGTGGAGTGAGGTGAAACGCACCTACGGATGCTTGATGATAGATTTTCGGCTTAAGGATGACAGGAACTTAGAAAACTCATACAAACAAGCTATTGCTTCATATGGATTACAAGACCAGCGGTGGCAGATGAGACAAGAGCACGCCGAGCCCGCAAACGCCACGTCTAAATGCTCCTTCTGAGGAGCAAAGGGATGCCAAGCGAGGCCCTCCCGTCAAGTATTAGCCGCCGACCGAGAAACGGTCGATGTTGCCCAGGATGCACCACGCGGAGGTTCCTGACATCGCCCCAATATGCCTGTACCATGCTAACCTATAATTACTCCTCAACTCTGTCACTGGTGCTATTTTCAAACTTCCTCTGATATACTCATTCTTAATCTTATCAATTCTGGTTATACCACACACCCTAATTACTAATTGTTTAATATAGATGTGTTACTAGTAAACTTAATAATAATCTGTACACTAAACAGTTTATTCCGAATATGTTAGACCATCATCGCTTGAAATACATTGTTTTTTATAATTAATTTGTAATTAAAGGATATAATAACTTGACAGGCGAGGGTGGAACTCAAGGCTTAGGATTATTGCGTCTGCATTCGACATTCCGGCACGACCTGAAAATATACGCGTCTGACGAAGGGCGCGTGCAGATGACCGCCGCCGCCTTTGCGAAGGGACTCCTCGCGCTGGAGGGTGAACTCACACCCATACTCGTACAAATGGTGAAGTCAGCCAACACCAACGGGTTGCTGGATAACGACTGTGATTCCTCCAAAGTTCAAAACATGTACGTCGATACCACACGAATTTCTACTTTTCTATGAGTGTTGTCCAAATTCAATAAATTTAATTTCACTAATAGTTGATAAGAAGAAGGCACTGGTTTGGTTTTTTAATTCTATGTAAGTCTTACAGTATTACCGTGATGTTTTCTGATGTAATTATAAAACACACTAAGCATAGAGAACTGTTTTCAAGCAGAAATATGATGGATGAAAGGAGTACAAAATGTAAAATAAATAATCCATATTTTCTTATACATTATACAGTTTGTTGTTTCAAGATAATTTCAGTAAATGTTAAATGACATTGTGGTGTAATCTAGAGGAGTACTGTTGTCTGTGCTTGATGATAGATTTTGATTAGTAACTAGGTGGGCTTAGTGTGGAGTATTGAGGAACACACCTATAGGTACTTAATACATATTGAAATTATGCTCGGTAAATAACTAAGTGGGCTTAGTGTGGAGTATTGAGGAACACACCTATAGGTACTTGATACATTTTGAAATTATGCTCGGTAAATAACTAAGTGGGCTTAGTGTGGAGTATTGAGGAACACACCTAGAGGTACTTGATACATTTTCAAATTATGCTCGGTAAATAACTAAGTGGGCTTAGTGTGAAGTATTGAGGAACACACCTATAGGTACTTGATACATTTTGAAATTATGCTCGGTAAATAACTAAGTGGGCTTAGTGTGGAGTATTGAGGAACACACCTATAGGTACTTAATACATATTGAAATTATGCTCGGTAAATAACTAAGTGGGCTTAGTGTGGAGTATTGAGGAACACACCTATAGGTACTTGATACATTTTGAAATTATGCTCGGTAAATAACTAAGTGGGCTTAGTTTGGAGTATTGGGGAACACACCTATAGGGACTTCATTGATTCTGAAGTTAAGCGTGGTAAGTAGCCAAGTGGGCTTAGTGTAGGAGTATTCGGGAACACCCATAAATACTTGATACATTTTGAAGTTGAGCGTGGTCAGTAGCTAGGTGTATTGGCGAACACACTTATAGTTACTTGATGATAGATTATGAAATCGAGCGAAGTAACTACCTAGTTGGACTTAGTGGAATATTGATAACGGCAGGGCGAAGGGTCGGTTGCATGAGGCGATGCAGGTGGACCGTGAGTTCAACGAGGAGGACCGCGCTCGCATTAACCCGTGTGCGTCGCTCAGCATTAGTGCCGCGATGGAGTTCGTGAAGAACCCGGTGCGGTGTTGCGCGCACGTGCATCACCTCATACAGCAGCTCGTACACATCGTGGTCCTCAAGAGAGACGACCCCAAGACTAAAGGTATTTTAATTTCAGCCTTTCTACTGATCGCTCTATGGTCGAAATTCGACCATAGTAAAGGTCTACAATTTTTTCTTTACATGTTAAATATGTATTTATGAGTGTTTTTTTCTAAATAATAGAAACTGTGTTGAATATTATACAAATAATAGAGATTAGTAGGCGTCAGGATAGTGTAGTATGACGAATAAAGATTAATAAATAAAGGCTTCGTTTGGGCAATGAGGTGGGCAAAAACGAACTGTTTAAAATTTTTGAAGTGAAACTTGTTATGGGAGGACTTTGAAATTCTGATCGGCGACGTTTTTGTGTGATGAGAAGGAGTAGAAGGTAAACACTGTGTCGGGTAGAGTATTGAAAACACCGATTCATCCCTTATCCGAAGTTAAGCAACATCAGTCGTGGTCAGTAATTGGATGGGGAGATGACCGCCTGGAAACACCGCGTGATGTTGGCTTTTTATAAAGAAGTTTTCACTTCTTTCGTGTGGTCATAAGTGAACAAACACACTTTCTTATAACGCTAGAACTGATACGCTAAAGCTAGTCAATAACTACTAAACAAAAAATAAATAAAGAAAATCGGTTGAGTACTAGAAAATAAATTAGTACTGAACTCTATTGTTTTCGAATAATGACTAATATATATATCAAAAAGAAACCGTTTACATAATATTTCAAACGAAACCCTTTATCGACTATCTTCATATTGTATTACATTAGCGCATGCAACTTCTGTTTTAGGTTAAAATTAACCTCATTGTGTGTTACATCGTTACGTGCAACTTCTGTTTGTAGCTTAAACTAACTTCGTAGTATGTTACATTGGTACGCAATTTCCCTTTTAAATTAAACCTCACCCTCAATGATTTCTCGTATTTCAATGTCTCAATTTATCATAATTAGCTAAAATGTATAACTTCAAAAAAAGGAAACTATATCATAAATTCGTGTCACATATATAATGGTTTTGTGAAATAAAACCAATGGTATGAAATAAAAAAAAATGACTTGTATACGACCGATTCCTTATTATATATTTTCAGATACGATACTATATCACGGTGAAACTTGGGAATTAATGGGAAGACGGTGGGGGAAAATCGAAAAGGACTTCTGCACAAAGAACAAGTCGTATGATATATCAAAGATACCTGACATTTACGATTGTATCAAATACGACCTGCAGCACAATCAGCACACGCTGCAGTTCGATTTGGCCGAAGAACTTTATATATATGCCAAATATTTAGCTGACATTGTTATACCACAGGTGAGTGTTAAAGGTATTACCAATTCCTGTCTCATATTCTTCATAGCTTCTCCTAGTTGTTGCCTCCGACTTCGTTCACCTGAAATTGCTTTTGATGATTTCTTATCCTGGAATTAATTGTACGTTGCATTTTATTGAAGTGAAAACTACTTTAGGTGCTATTGAATAGTGAACGAAAGTGAAACATTACGCTCGGATCTGTGACGCTGGATTGTGTTTACTCTGCTCCAATCCTTTATACGTAAACGTGGTTGATGAGGGTTGGAGCGGAATATACATGATACAGTGTGTCACCGATCCGAGCACACTCGATGCCGAGTCGAGTCGAGTAGCAAAATTCACAGTCACAGGATACGATGATGACGATTCACTTTCGTTCACTGTGCTATGCCTCTAAAAATTCTTCATTTCAAAAAGACAATCCACGATGAAACGAGCTTAAACGCGTAATTAATTCCATTGAAACAACGGAACAGTTATTACAAGAACAAAGTCACGGGCGTCAGTTATTTTACCTTAATATATATGTATATATATATATATATATATATATAAATAATTTAAAACTTAAAAATTTTTATAAGCTCCATTCTACACATTTCATTAGAGAAGTAACTAATATGTATTTACATTACATTTAAGATTTATTAATTCATTTTTTATACTTTTGATTATTTTTGTATACTTAAAGTATATATATTATTTTATTATCATAGGAATATGGCTTAACGATGCAAGAAAAGCTGACTATCGGACAAGGTATTTGCACGCCGCTACTCAAGAAAATAAGGGCTGACCTGCAAAGGAATATAGAAGAGACCGGGGAAGAAACAGTGAATAGACTCAATCCGAGGTGCTGATATACTAACATCATCTATACCTATTGTATATGTACATTAAGTAAAGTGAATTTCCTTCAGAACACTTGCACCTATTTGGTTGAATCTTTGTACTTTGTCAGGATATGTTTGTATGAAAGAAAATGTTTGGAAAAATGGTAACGGAAAAGTAAAAAATTAGAAATAAAAAATCGCCATATAAAGAAGTGAGTTGGTAAGTGAAACACGAGATAGTAGTGAGATCCCGAAAAGTTTTATGGTTCTATGAGACCACGACGTAATTGAAACTTTTTTTGGGAACGTAGGCATTTAATTGAACGTTTTTGGAAAATTATTTGATTTAGAGAATTAAAATCGCGTTTTAATCTTATTTTAATAATTGGTAAATGACGATGATAAGAAAATCAATAGTAAACAAGTTATCCAACTATAAATTTTAATTTAAATCTGCATATTTAAAGTACGGAATAGATAATAAATACAATCATTCAGATGAAACTTGAGCACAATATTTATTTAAATCATTGAATCATTTTGAATTGAGCCATGGGCGCCTTTCACTTTACTCCTACTCCGTAGCCGGCTGTAATGCGACATGCGATAGGTGGACGAAGTCTGTAATGCAATATGCGATAGACGGACGAAAAAGTTTGAGGCGATGTAAAAAAGTTTCACTTTAAAGTATTGATAGTTTGACATTCATTTGTTCAGTTGTAATTTTATTTAATTACATGGTCACACTGTAATAGGGAGGATTTGGTCTCAATTTATTTTTTAATCCAACTAGCGTTAATAGCTTCGTTGACAGCCTGTTCGGTCATTGCGCCCATCGAGATAGGTTCGAATTCTTGGAACCGAGTCTAAGGTTCCGGTGAACGTATCTTTTTTTAAATTCGTCTAGCTAGCTACCACCATCAAGTTGAAAATCTGTCGCCAAGCACCTATAGGTGTGTTCCAGCATCTGCACTTGAGAGCCAGTTCCCCTCTAGGTTTAGATTGTGTACCATTTTAGACCAAATCGTCATTTAAACTTAGATGAGATTGTGCGTAAACGCTAAAATAAAAAATTAAACCTACTTCAATATTAAAAACACTAAAAAAACAATCAGGCATTAAAAGTGAAAAATAACTAAATTATTAGATACATAAAGGTAAATAAAAACATTACTATACGCGCTATCTAATAATATATTTGCAGTCCGTGCCAATCTTGGGTAGTGCATATGTTAATGTTTTTTTTTAATTAGTTTAATTTAGTTATTAAGTTATTTTCCGTTTTTAGTGCCTTCTTGTATCTTTAGCGTTTTTTGATATTGAAGCCAATTGACATTTGTTTGTAAAAATTGTATTATTCTAAGTACGGTAAAAAAACTTACGAGTTATAAAAAAACAATTACAAATTCAGGGCGTGCAGGTAGTTTGAAATATAGTGGTTTAATAGTAAAAATTAGAATAAGAGTAGTGGTAGTATATCGCCATATATGGCGTTGAGTTCGCGTTATTATTATTATTATTTTTTTTTTATATTATAGGGGGCAAACGAACAGGTGGGTCACCTGATGGCAAGTGATCACCGCCGTCCATAGACACTAGCAACACCAGGGGAGTCGCAAGTGCGTTGCCGGCCTTTTAATATATGTGGCCCTGCGGCGCTCTCACTGACCGAACGAAACGCAACAGTGCAAGCACTGTTACTTCACGTCGGCTTTCTGTGAGAGGGTGGTACTACCCCGGGCGAGCCGACCCATTCATTCTGAAACCAGTAAAGTGAGAGATAGTAAAGTCGTGTATTCTCAGGTACAGTCACGGTGTATCTAGCCCGGGCCGGCACGTGCGCACGCGCCTCTACTTCACCAGCGAGAGCCATGTGCATTCGCTGCTTACCGTCCTGCGCTTCGGGGGATTGCTCGATGTAAGGAAATCAACTGTTAAGCCTCATGCCCAGGGACAGATTTATTTGTCTGCAGATCTCATGCCAATGAGGAAGTCGAGGGTCCTCTACGTATATTCCTTGATATAGTTTTAAAACTATAGGAAGGCGTATAAGGCCAGACATGTTATATGGATCAGAGTGCTGGGCTACGAAAGAGACGGATGAGAAAAGATTACACGTGTCAGAGATGCGAATGTTAAAATGGATGTGTGTGTAACCAGAATGGATAAGATTAAAAAAGAATATGTCAGAGGAAGTTTGAAAACAAGCTAAAACGCGGGCAAAAGCTAGTTTATTATAAACAAACATAGACTTTCTGGACGATGAATTGACTAATTGACTAAGGTGTATTTAACATTCTGTAAACGTTAGTCAATCAGCGTTTTCATCGTTGACATAAAGAACATTATAGCTTTAAAAATCCTATACCTGGAAATAACATAAAATACCTACGTAAATACTTTAAATCTAATTAACAGTTATATCCAGTACTGTTACGCCTAACTGGTTAATGGGCAGAGACTTTTTTTCTTTTTTTTCAACTGATCTACACTATTGGCTTCGTCAGGCCTCTACAGTTCCACCGGTCCACCAGACTACTAACGGGCAGAGACTGCAAAATGAGTTTTCATATTTAACTATTACAACGAAAAACGAAGTGCGGCAACGTCGTATATGAAACTGTACGAGCTCGCAACGCAGCAATTCTATTTTAGCACAATCGGAAGTAACGTCATGTGACGTATTTTTCATTTTACTGTAAAAATATATGACGTCAATGAATATAGACCAAGTGATGATCGATTTGAGTAATTTAGTGGCATCTCGCAGCTTAGTAAATAACCAGCTAAGCAAAAACGACGCATAAAAGCAGTTAGATATGACTTTATGCCAAAAGAGTGTATTGTATTTTTATTATATATTTTTGTTTTAATTTTAAGCTTAGAATATATCTACAACGTGATCGACTATAGAAAAATTATGCGCCCTTACATTCGCATATATTTATATACATACACACTTTTATGTTTAGGAACGCAATATCATTGATTATTCTCAGTACAGTATATTTATTTGAACTGGTCTCTGATTCAGGTAGTAAAAGACGAGCAATGGCGTCGGGCTATGGAGTACGTCTCGATGGTATCTGAACTCAATTACATGTCCCAGATCGTCGTAATGCTGTACGAAGATCCAACTAAAGATCCCTTTTCGGAAGAAAGGTATATAAAAAAGTTCTATTTTCTACAATATTTTTTTATTTTGTAGCTTTTTTCTAAAAACTTGAAAAATATTTAGAAAGGTTTGCATGTTTTAATTGAAACTCTTAGTGGCATTTTATACAAATATTCTATCAGCATCACCTCAAGAACAAATTTATTAACAAACTTCATTATTAAAAAAACAATTATATCTCACTTTTACTATAATAGAAACTCCCTGTACAAAGTTCCATGCTTCTAAAATCATCGATGTAAGCTGTGTCAATTTTTTTGAAAAGTTAAATTTGAGGATACTTTTTGTCAGATTTCACGTGGAGCTCCACTTCAGCCCCGGAGTAAACTGCTGCGTGCAGAAAAATCTGCCACCAGGTCCTGGTTTCCGCCCGCACAGCCGAAACCACTCCACCACCAACAATTCCGTAATTATCCTTAATTTGTGTAGAAGTTAAGTTTATATTGTAGATATATATGTATTGTTTTAAATTATTCAGTACACTATTTGTGTATTTTTACTAATATTTTAATGTTAAGCTTATTTTATTATTATTCGTTTTTTTCGCTTCTTTTATATTTGCCACTACCTATACTAACGTTTATTATTAATAACATACTGTTGGGTCCTAATTGGAAGAATATGCGTTATGGCATTAAGCTCGCTGGTGTGCAAATTAAAAAACGCAATAAAGTATTCATGCATCCTATAAAAACCGCGTCGTGAGTCGTGAGCGCAGAAAATTTTATACGAGAGTTAGTTTGTTATGTACACTTGAATAATCAATTGATAATAGTTATGCTACACTTTTTTCTTATGTTAGTTAAAAAAAATACAAAAAAAAATATTTATTGCTTCTTTTTATTTCTATCTAAAATATTATTTTAAAAGACTCAAATTATTTTTATGATTGTGACTTTTCATTTTTAGTTTTTCTTCTTGTAAAATATATATATAAATAAATATATGTATATAGATAATTTATATTTCTTATAAAGAAATAAAATACATGGACATTTCAGGGAATTTGCAAAACATACTATAGATTTTGCCATGGAATGCCCCCATATATATTATCACAAAAAGAAAGTATAGGCTGGTAGTTTTGGTGTGTTTCGATCGAAATTAAAGGTTTGTCTTATTAAGAAGTGAGCATTTGAAATCTGTATTACAAATTAATTTCATGTAATTTTTCGAATAGAGCTCATCGGATGAAGTTAAATGCATAGAAGAGGAAGGAGAAGATGACAATACAGCCAGCCAGGAGACCTTATTACCGGTGAGTTTATGTATTAATATTGTCTAAGGACCATCTAGTGGTGAGTTATAATGAAAGGGATTGCATAAAAACCAAGATGAGATCAATTCATTGTGGCGATTCTTTTAGTAATCGGTCAAATTATGTATATACCAAATATCCCCTTTTTTTGGGTAAATAAATTATTCATAGGTGAGAAGGTACAGTAAGTTACTAATGACTGCATAAAATGTTCTTAATTGCGATTTCATTGAAAAGTTAGACAATTAAATGGGTTTCAAACTGGGGGTAAATAATAAAACCATCGATTCGCTCCGGCTTCACACGAGTGCAATGTAATGTGTACTAATGCAATCTCATCACTGTCTAAGTGTTTTAGATATGTAATATTCGATCTATTTTTTGGAACTTTGACAATTTTAGTTTATAGTATAGTTTTAAAGTCAAAGATTAGGATAATTTTTTTTTCTTACGCCTGTGTTTTGGCCTATAATATATTCTTAGCCTTTTATTGAAATTATGTGCTGTAAAGGGCGATCTTGCTCTACACTATTTTGTCAAGGTAACGAATATGTTCAATTAAATGGTATTTAATACTATAATGGTCAAAATAACTTTCGATATAACTTTTTTTTTTTTATATGTAAAAGATAAAAGGATTAAAGTGGGTTATCCTTATGGGATATATACTATAGCATATTTTTCTTTAAGCCTTTCTATGATATGCAATTCTATAGGGACATTATTTTGATGTATCTTGTATGATTTTGTCAGCGTTAACCGTATAAGCGCCCAAAAATATCTTCTATGGCTTGATTGCAATACATTTGTTTATTTTCTGATATTGCCAGACATTTAGAAACATCGAACAAAGTTGAATTAACCTACTTTCTGACCGACTTTCAAAAATATTCAGAAACATCGAGGAAAATTGAGTTCCAACCTACTTTTTGATTGGTTTTCAAAAATATTCAGACATCATCGAGGAAAGTTGAGTTCAAACCTACTTTCTGACGAACTTTGCAAATTGTTCAAAAAAGTTTTAAAACGTGTAAAATAGAGAATGAAATTTTATACGTGTTTGTCCTTTAATATTTGATTTCAGAAGCCTTAACCTTACGAGTTGGCGAAGTTTTTGATAAAAAGTAAGCTAATAAATAATAAAGATATTTCTTGATTGTGCCCCATAGGTGTTGTATGACGATACATTACAGGATACATCCGATGAAATGGATAACACTTTTTCACCGAAGAAATCATCAAAGTCGAAACTGAAACCGTCAGACCCGATACCGATTTGGTAAGAGTTTTGTTATTGGCTTACTGTGCTGCAGCGGTTTTACTTCCTTCTCGTTTTGATGTTCTTTATGACCTGACATTCTGTATGGTAATTGTTCCGACTCCTTGTGAGTCGTACCGTTATATTAGATACGAAATAAACTTCCTCAATTAAAAGTCTATAAAATGCAGAAATCATTTTTCAAATCGGTTTCATAGTTTCTTGTAATATATTACTATCTTACGTATAACGACTGTAGCTGTTGCTTTGAATTACTTTTATAGTTATATCACCTTGATTTGTTCTTTAAAATATTTTTCTGGAGGTGGGCGATAGTAATTGCAATTTTTTTTTAAAGTAACAGTAGTTATTCATCTTCATATTGTTAATTTTTATATCTTACGTTATTGTTTATACAAATAGTAATAATAAAATGATAGTTTCTGATATGAGCGCGTTCAAAAAAACAAATAAGAATTCCTTAAATTGTATAATATTAGTACAGATAGATATTTTTTGACGCGATGATAGGCTTAGTTGGTAGTGATTTCGGACATAGAGACAAAGAACGTAGGCTCGAATCCTAGCAGTTGAGTCGAAGTTTTCGGTGAAGGAAAATATCGTAATTAAACCATAGAGTGGTGATAGGGGCTTTTTGTAAGCCCGGCGCCCGGTAGCTACCACCCTCAAGTTGAAAATCAGTCGCCAAGCACCTGTTGGTGTGTTCCGGCAGCTGCACTTGAGAGCCAGTCTCCCTCTGGGTTTAGCGTGAACTACCATCTTAGACCACATCATCATTTAGCATCAGATGAGATTGTGGTCAAACGCTAACCTATAAAGTATAAAAAAAATAAACCTTTTAACGCATTTTTATTGACTCCCATTTTTATGTCAGTCTGATTAATTGTCTGTTCGATATGGACTTTGCTATCGGTTTTGAAACTAACGTCTAGATTAGTTAAGAGACGTGAAACTTCAAACATACCTCGAAACTAAAGGACAACATAATATTAATTGTCTTTTTTTGTTTATTTGGTCAAATTGTTGTAATCTAATTTAAACTAACTTGTCACAGGGCCTAGTCATCCATGGCTGTTTTGGCTGGTACCTGCACCAGATCGCTCGCAGGGAGCCCACCGCCGCATGTCACGAGTGCGGCGCTGAGGAAGATACCGCGCAGCACACTCTATCTGAGTGTGCTGCGTGGGGAGAACAGCGCCGCGCTCTGACTGCGGCGGTAGGTGGTGACTTGTCGCTGCCGAGCGTGGTTGTGGCCATGCTCGGCAGCGAAGAAGCATGGATGGCCATGGCCTCCTTCTGCGAGGAAGTTATCTCGCAGAAGGAGGCGGCGGAGAGGGTCCGAGAGCTGGACCCTCTTAGCGGCCCTCTCCGCCAAAGGAGGGTCGGTGGAAGGAGGCGGCGCTTTGTCCGCCTCCTTCCACCTCCGTAGCCGGACCTGAGGAGGTGGGCCGGGGGGCCCATCTCCTCCTTACACAGATCCGGCTGACGAGGGGAGGTAGCTGGTTGTGTACCCAGTCTACCTCCCTATTACGACGGAGCCCGGCGGCCTTTCGCCGGGCTGACCGATGGGGCGACATGGTGATAGCCCAGCACGATTCTATGTCGCCCCAACCAAAATCGGCGGCCGTACACCGTGGGGTTTTAGTCCGTGCGAGTCGGACATAACCCACTCTCTCCCCCGGGAGGGTGGGTATCCATAAAGGATTTCCCCACGTAAATAATAAAAAAAGGGCCTAGTCATAATCTTAATAAGATGCTTAAAATCGTTCCCAAAACACGAGACTACTAAGGTAGAAAATAAATATTTGAAATCATAAAAAAAAATGTAAAATCGTTTATAGTAGTCGTCACTAGCAATGCAATAAAAATGTTAATGTTTTTCCTTGACTATTGGTGCCTCGATTATTGATTATATACATACGGTAAAAAAAAAATTGTTTTTTTTTTGTAATGATACTAGTTTTTGCCCGCAGCTTCGCTCGCGTCAAAGTTGATTTTACCTAATCGTCGGGAACAGTGGTTATTATTTTCTACCCTACGCCAAAAAAAAACCTTATAATAATCATTTATTATATATAAATACGGCTTTAGAGTTCAGTTTGATTTTTTTACTTCTTTATGTAGGATAAGAATAAGATTTTCAAAAGTCGAATTCTAGCGCAACATTTCTTACGCAGAAGAAAAAAAATAGGTCTTTCGCCAGAGAGAGAGAGAAAATTATAGATCCATGCTGTAAACCGAGAGAGATAGATTATTGTGATAAAAGCTAAAGCGCACGTTATCATTCTATCTTTGTGTTGTATTTTGTGATTTTAGATAATTTATGTGAAATGCGCGCAATATTTTTTTTTCCAATTGACTAAACGCTGTTGGCCTGATGGTCGATAGAAGTTTAATTTCTGTGACGTGTAGTGAGTTGCACGCGCTGTTTGTTGTTTTATTCTTTATGTTTCTATTCAAGTAATTTGCATTACACTGTGAGCGGACACGAGGCGTCGAGTCTCGCGGCGCGGCTCAACGCGGAGCTGCGCGCGCACACCGCACACGACACTGACAATACCGATCATTCACAGGTTCATTTTAATTATTATTAATGTTTGAGTTTCTCTTGTAATTGATGACATTTTGATATTATTTGCTCCAGACAAAAATGATAATTTTCACGACTTTACCCATTTATATCACATCAAATACAGTCATAACTCTATATGAAAACGTTACATAATATCAGCTTGTATGTGTACCACTGCTGGGCGAAATTATCTGCCGGAAGGAATCAATTAACACGATCATCTTTTCAGCCCAAATTATTTTAGTAAGTAAAGAGAAATCGAAAACAATTCAACAGTTACATATTTTCCCCCCATATAGTGGTATAACAAAATAATCGTAAAAATTTTGTCAAATCATACATCACAACATGACACACGTGATGTACCGACCCTACTTAGATGGGATAAGGGTAAATTTTACTGTTAAAATTCGTTATAGTTTGCTTAAGACAATATAATATTCACCCACAATAAACATATTATTATAAATACTTCGCGTTCCAAATAAAAGAAGGATGTATCACAGCAATTACACTGGGTTTTATGCTAAAAGGGTGCTTAAAAAAATGTTTAATTAAGCGTTTTCGTTATTTAGTTTTAATTAGATGTTTACAATATGTCTACTACGCCAATGATGATAATAAAAAAAATCATATGCGTCCTTTTTGCATTTGGAACACGATTTAATAAATCACAAAAACATATGAAAATATAGAGTGTAGTGCTATTAAAACCAGGCTACAGATATGTGTAATGATTTTTATATCACGCTTTCTAAATTGTGACAGAGCGACGAGCAAGGTTCGAAGGACGCGGAAGAACCTCCGCCGAGGGCTCGTAGCTACGATCAGCACAAGCAGAGCCACGACAACGGTGAGTACGCATGTGTTCACTCAACAGGCATGTTCGGGTGATGTAACTAGTCGACTAATATGAAAAGTGCTTTGTTTGCGATATCATCCCTATTGTGGGACTTGTAAATAATTTTCAGAGAGAGTCTTGTTTTGTTTTTTATGAAGATTCCAACTGTAATTAAGAAGAAGACCGTAACGTGAATACGATTCTAGAATTTTGTAGTTGATGTTGACCGTGAAAAGTTAACTAACTAAGGTGTAAATATAATTAACTAAAGTGTAAATAGACAATATTTACACGTTGGTCACTTAATCTTCGCATCGTCGAACGATAGATGGGCTAATTGACTAACGAACGATTCATATTTTTGTACGTTGTTCAGTTAGCCTTTCCACCGTTCGATGGTGAAAAGTTAATCGACTAAGGTGCAATTAAATTAATATGCAAAATCAGTTAATGGCTCTTAAGTGAATTAACCTTCTCGCTGTAGATATATTTTTGTAAATAGACTGGAAAATGGTTCCAGAAATAATTAAATGGACAAATGGTTATACTTTTAATTACTAATTTTATAACGATTTTCTTTCAGTGAAATTGTATCGTAGTATGTAGTAATACTATTCTATACAGCACTTGATGTTAGAAAGCTAATAATATCTATTTCAACATTTTGATTCGTTTTTAAATCTCTTTTACTTTGGAATTATTAATTTGGTACATTCATCGCCTTATTTAACTTTTATCACATTTCAATTTAAATGTAGATTCTTACGGTAACTAGCTTTTCTACTTTTATTTTCGCCGAATTTAGTTTTTATTGCAGTAAAATATTCAAATACAATAATTATTAGCATGCGTTATTTTATGTGAAAAAATAATTAACTTAATAAAATGTAATCGTCATCTTTCTAATGAGTAATATTATAGTAATAACTAAGTATAAATTAATAGGCATGTTCAAAATAATACATTTAGAAGTAATAACATACGCAATACGACATCTGTAAAATTACTATTGAACGATCATTCATAATATCACATTATTCGAAACGTCACATATATTACACATGTTACATCTCAAATAAATCTCGTTGATCCTTATTCTTCTTCCTACGTTGGCAATCAATGCTCACTTTAGAAAATTATTGTCAAATGGTTAATTATTACAAAAGTTTCTTATGATGACCTCAGTTCAGACCTTCTGGGGAGTTATTGTGATATTTCAGAATTCATGTCCATATTATTCCTTATATCTCATTCACGTCATTTGTACACAATTATCAAGCTACATTACTTTTTTATTTTATTTATTATAGGGGGTAAACGAACAGGTGGGTCACCTGATGGTAAGTGATCACCGTCGTCCATAAGCACTAGCAACACCAGGGGAGTCACAAGTGCGTTGACGGCCTTTTAATATATGTGGGCCTCCGGCGCTCTCACTGACCGAACGAAACACAACAGTGCAAGCACTGTTACTTCACGTCGGCTTTCTGTGAGAGGGTGGTACTACCCGGGCGAGCCGACCCATTCATTCTGAAACCAGTAATAGTTTCAGCGTAGCTCCACCACCTACACAAGATGAGACAAGATTACGTAAGATGGCCACCAATATTACATCATGTAAATTCAACCACGCACCATTACGAATAGAAAATAACAGCAAATATATTACAGATTAAGACTCCTTTTCTATTCCCCGATGTAGCATCTACCTATGTAGGTAATTTCGCCAGTGTCAAGAGAAATCATGTTATACATTACAAATATTTAAATCCTGTTACGCCACAATAAGTACGTCAAACAGAGATGTCAAGAATTAAAAAAAAATGAAGCGCGCATTTAATTTAAGCATGTCTACCAAATATTGTATGGGTCGTAAACCACCTTTCAGTGATTTTAAACTTATTGCTTTCCTGTATAAGATAGAATAGGACAATCCTGTTTAACGTCCCCCAAATGAGAAGACATAAAATTAGTTTCTTGTATGAAACATCAAAATCTAAATTTGTGTTTCTATTCGTGAATTGCAATGTAAACTATTTGTTTATTTCTAATAACAAATATGCGACGAGATTTGCTTTTACCCGCATAAAAAACATTAGGTACTTTTAGTATTGTTAATGTCTTTATCTTACGTAGAATAACTGTCATTTCTTATCTTTCATTCGTAATATTTGAATCCTACTAGGACACCGCATGAACTCTGCATGGTGATAATATTGTTGACAGGTTTTAACTCTCGTTCATTTTGTACTGTGATATTACTAGCATGACCTACACAAGTCTATGCATTATATATTTTACTGCAATACAATTTACTAACTGATGTACCGCAATATTATCGGATAATAGTTTCCGAGGGTGGAGTGGAGAGGGCCAACTCTTGCGTGCGGTACCGGAGCCTACAGCTCGTCGATAGGCAAGGTCAGTACGCTGACAGAGGTCACATCACATAATCCTAAATGATATGCTATTATACGGTGTATTGTATTTTTTTATATATATTTAATTGTCTTAAGCCCTTGTTGACAAGATGTGACCTTAAAATTTTTATAATTTCCACTTCCGAGGAGTTCAGTACCAGTATCCGTTGGAGAGGTAAGCGGTGCATGTTTGCATGAAATGACTTGTGGTGTAAATATTTAATGTAATATTTTACTGAACCGACCACTTTGAACATGGTTTCGGGTCAGTAATTTGTGCGTCTTTGTGATTTCTCGATTTTTATTTCACTTGATCATTTTCGAGTTTGTAGACAAAGGTACGTCTCGACGAGCCCGTCATCGCAACGTCCGGGTTAGCTCATTCTGGCCGGTGATCTTGTGTGTGTTTGCGTTGCAATGTCGCGCGCCACGCGTTTGTTTGTTTGGGTGTGCGTTTGACTGTTGTTTGAACTAAAACATAACACTAATACCATATCAAGTAGGCTATATAGCAGACGTAATTATCCGGTCGCTACTTACTGCTTCGGTCACGTGGCGCATGTGAACGTTACAGTAACTCCGTGACTTTGGGGATTGCGTTGCTTGAGGCGTGATCAATTGTCAAATCGCCACACGGACAAGACGCGACGGGTTCACGTATCAGCTTCTGTACTGTATCGTGATGTCGTCCGATATCTCCGTACTGTCTCCCGAGCACGCTTTGATGCACAATATCTATGCATCTATCTTATCTATGTATGTATTTATGTATTTATCTTCTATACTATAACTAATATATATTTATTTCTATTACCCTGCGTCCTAACACTCTGTCGCACCCCTTGCCCTGCATCCCGTACCCGTGATCCGTTCCCCCGCGCGTAGCGACACTAACCCCTCCCATCCCTGCGACGCCGGGCGGGCGGCGCGAGGGTTCCTCCCCGAGCCCGACCGACGAGCCGCTAACCCCCCTAATTAACGTGGAGGGCGTCGAGTCCTCGACTAACGAGCTGCCACTATCGGCCATCACGTTCGGGGGTCGCGGGGCCTCGTGGCCGCGGCTCGACGCCGGCTGTACCGTGTGGGCGGCAGGGCGGCGCCAGCGGCACAGCATCGCCGGCCAGATGAGCTACCTCAAGATGCTGGGGCTCGGCGCGCGCGGCAAGCTCCCTGGGGCCGCAGGGCTCTTCAGCACCGCCGTCATCTCGGGCTCCAGCTCGGCGCCCAACCTGCGGGTCATGATACCTTCCTCTTCTGCGTCAAACGGTAAATTACAAACAGTTACCACTACACATCATATTTAATCTGTACCCATTATATTCGAGTAGAATGTGCAAGAAATGCAGTATACGAACACGAGGACCTTAGACCTCAGAGAGTTAAAGTTCAATAAAATCCCGTGAAACAGCGGAATTGACGATACAAGGTATCGAGGCTTGACCTCGAATATATTTCAAACTGATAAGTTAAGCAAAAAATTATAAGAGAGCTTTTTTATAGAGCGTTAAATTTTTTATAAAAACACGCGTTTTGTAGCTGTACGTTTTTATTTCAGTAATTTGAAAAATTACAAAGAATAAGATGGGCTTTATGTTATTTCCCCTTAAAACTTCGAATGCCGTGGGGGCCAGGTTAAAATCAAAATTAAGAGCTGTAACTTGGCAGATTTTTTTGTTTATAGATTTCTAATTGATTTAGCAATACCGTCAAATAAAATTTCAATAAAAAAAAATAAACAATAAACAAGATCGCCCTATATTTACTTGGGGACCGATTTCCAATTTGAGAAGGAGAGTGGTGAGGTTAATAGTTAGGGAGGCATTTAGAGAAGCCCCTGTGGTTGGTCGTAATGTCTTTCTTCACTGAATGATCGGGAATGAACCTCTGCGGCCTCGTGTCGTGATGGAGGATACATGGCACTTGTTAGTGTATATGCTGTAGAGGCACTGGAAGGGCTTAGTGAACGTGTTGTGGCGGCACTGGAAGGGTTAGTGAATATGTTGTAGTGGTATTGGAAGGATTAGTGAATGTGTTGTAGCGGCATTGGAAGGGTTCGGCGGAGTGCCAGCGATCCGTCCGCTGGAAACGCTGCACAACGCGCTCTCGCTGCGACAGCTGGACGCGTTCCTAGAGCGCGTAACGGCGGCGCCCGTGTTGCTTGGAGCCACGTCTGCGCCGGCACACCCGCCCATACACAAACCCAAACAGCCCTCACCGACCAACAGTCAGTATTACCTTTTTTCCACGATAAATTAACCCCTATTCAATTTAAGCTTTTGATAAAACACTTTTGCAAAATATTAACATAATTTGATTTTACGGTCTCACGATTTATATTATGTAATTGACTAATCTACTGTACTTTGTATTCTATCGTGGGTTACGAGTAAACGATATCTTTTTTAAATTAAAATCAAAAGTTATATTATGATATCGACGGTGGAAAGGCTACAGACTGACATGTTATTGCCAGTTTTTACACGCTAATGTTGCTTTCGACCGTGGAGTTTTTTAAATGTTTTGTAGGTTTTTCATTATTTTGCGTTTTACGACAATCTTACAAATTTCGATATGATCTAAAACACGCTAAATGTAGACGTGGACTAGCTCTCACGTGCAGCTTCCGGGAAACATATATAGACGCTTACATCAAAATACCTGTTCATTTTAATAATGCAATATGTAGGAAATAACAAATGTTATTATCTAGAAACAAGTGACGAAAATTATGTCTCAATAATTTTTATATTATATTATTAATGTATGTATGAAATCTGCTGAAGTTTAAAATATAAAAACAATTAAAATGTAGTTTGTCCGGATTTGAAGTTTTTTTAAGTTTAAAAAAAATCATTCCAGTGTAAGAAATTAATTCTTTCAGGCATCGGCTGGAGTGGTCCGTCATCTTTGATGTCCAGTTCCGGTGAACTGCCAAGCGGTCTCTCCTCCGCTGGACCCTCGTCACCTAATTCCAACTACGCGTCGAATTCTGATCACAAAAATAACTCTTCTGATAGGTACCACACTAATTTCATCGATATTCTAAAAGTTGTCTTTAGTGATAGTGATTTTTTGTAATTAGGTGAATGTAATCGATAGATGTAATTTTTTTTCTTCATATTTTGGTAATGCGCAGTTTTTTTGTAAATTTTTTAGAACTGCTGAAAACGCTTCTTGGGTTTTATGTTTTGTGTTGGCGACTGTACTTCACTTGTTGGTAAATATACGTCATTTAGCACTAACATTTGTCTATACGTAGGTACATCGTAGGTCATGGTTACATTCGTGTAATAGATTACATAGCCCATAATAATTTTATTGTTCGAGTATATTTCATAATTTGTGGTCACAGTTCATTGGTAATAGATGTTTTTTTTTACTTATATTCTAAATCAGGTCAGAAACGAATTGAAACAATTACTGATCATCTCAAACTCACAAAACGGAGAATGTTTTCTATTGTTTGTATGATTGGATAGCGTTCGATGTGATTCGTATGATTAGTTACAACCACTATCACGTTCGCCATCCAAGTGGTCACGGTTTAGTAGCAGTTTCGCTGAAGTTTTCCCATGGGACTACATTATGGGGTAATTCAAGAGGAATGTAAAAGGGTTTTGAAAGAGTCAACAACGCGCATGTGATGCTTTTGGCCCTGCATACATCTTCTAGAGACTACGGTGACTATGTAGCAAGATTGAACAGTTTTAATTTGATCAAATAAATCTGAAAAGAAAAAAGATATTTTAAAATTTGATTGTCTTGTTATTAAAGTCGTTCTACTGAGTGAATTATATGGGTAGTGATGAGCGAATGATGGTTACATTGAAACGTTATGGATTCCAGTAGCAATTGGAGTAAAAATGTGCCGAGCAAGCTCCCCCAGTGGGACTGGGGAGGCGGCCACCTTGTGCGCGCTTGATGCGGCCCTGCATCCTCTAGTCTCGTACGCGCACGCGCACTCACAATTCGCAGGTATCGCACGCAATACTTATACACAATACTTCAAAAGAAATTGTAATATCAACAAGTTGAATTATTAATTTAAAAAAGACAAAAAAAAAACCGTACTGTTAAACACAAACTTTTTGGTTACACTGACTTGTGTATCGCTACCTATAAAAATATTTTTATACCAACTGTCTTTTATAATTTACCGATGGTTATTATATTCCTACAATTGAGACGACAATTTTTATCACACAATCCATCGAATCATTTAAACTACAGATAATACCAAATAATTTAGACTCAAAAAACAATAACTTAAATAATTCTTAAAAATAAGTCCAATAATATCGTCTGTTATGTTTTTTTTATTCAATTAAACTTAAGACAAGAAATGTATTCTATTACATTCCATAAATAACGAAAATAACCTTTATAATAAAACTTTGAAATAAAATTCAATACAACGGTTTCAAAAAATCGATTTTTTTTAACGTATTTGTCAGGAATAGTTGTACAATATCGTATAAGCTTCTTAATTATTTTGTAGGATACAATATAGTATATAATAATTATTTGTAAATAAGTAGGGAATGACGTATCATTTAATTTACTTGATTTTTCGCATGAATGCATGTCTTGAAGTTTATAGAACTTAAATAATAATAATTAAACCTAATTAATTAATTAATAACGTAAATACACATGCACGGGCACATATATTTCTATTAGAAAATAATGTACATAGCATGATGATTTTAAAAATATTTCATAATTTGGAAATAGTCAATAGTATATTGGAAATATATCTCAATTCTCTTCAAACTGTATAATGAGTATCCACATTAAATATTGGGTTTATATTTTTTATAGTAACAAATATTTGATACTCATTTACCATTTGTGGGAATTGTTTACGGTTGCCACGCGACTTTTACAATAAGGTATTGTATGTTATTAAAAAAGCAATCGGGAGACTCTATGAGAACAATAAAGTACGTGAAAATACTTTATTTCTCGTTGTTTCACTTTTCTAGTATCGTTTTCGGTAATTATTAAAATATTTAATGGTAAATTATTTAAATAGTGAACAGTTAATCAGTTGTATTTTTTTTGAGTCAACACTATTATTCTATACTATAGTCGTCAGTAAACGTTATAGCGTATTTTTATAATCAATCAAAGGTGTTAGGATATATTAATTTCTAATAATTAACAATTTTAAGTATCGGGTAGTTTTACTTTAATATCCATTAATTTCCTCAATAAAGGAAAATACACAAAAATGCACGAAAACACTTTGATGTGATTATTATTTTTTAATTATTTAATCTTTATTGTACACTATTACAAATAAACACTATAAAATATTACAATTATGTGATTAATACAAAGGGCGCCCTTATTGTTAGTAGCAATCTCTTCCAGTCATCCTTTGGATAAATATGTTCCATGGAGTAGAGTAGGGGGTATTTAGGGTGTGCAAGTAAAACAAAACTAGTAAATACCAAATAAATTAGCAGCACGTACACTGTAACATACATATATAAATATATAATACAATATATAGATTACACAATATTAATAATACATAGATATTAAACATTATAAAATGTAGTAACAAAATGTTAAATTGACATATAGTACTTTTTGACCGAGTTTTTAAAAATGCCCATCGTCTGCGCCAATCTCATAGACACATGTAGCCTGAACTGTGAAGGACTTTGCACAAAATTAGTGGAAGGAGCCGGTACTTCTAATGTTATATTATCCGCTAATCTTAAATCTCGAGTATGTGTATCACAAAGAAACTTGAAACGATTTTTAGGGAAAAAAGAGCGACAGGTTTGAAAAAAGTACTATGTAATAGAAAAAGAGTGCGAGCATTCCGGCGAAGCCTCATAGGGAGCCATTTCAGCTAAGTTCGAAATTCTGATATGCGATCAAATGTACGTAGATCAAATATGAACCTAATATAAAAATTTTGTAGTCGTTCCAGTTTGTCAATTTGAGCTTCGGTAAGATCTAGATAGGAAGTATCAGCATAATCAAGGATCGGAAGGAGAAGGGTTTGTGCAAGTGATATTTTAGTGGTAATAGGGACAAAATTCCGCTGGCCCTTGTGCTCGTTGCTCAATCGGGTGAGTGCCCTAAGTGCTGCTCTTAGTAATTGGGTGAAACTGTGAAGCCACCAAGGTGTCACCAGCATATGTCAGTTAGAAAAAAATATATCTTTCGGCTTAACTTCATGAAGCTGTGGACCCCAAGATAAATTTTTGTAATGAAATGAAAATAATAAACTCTTTTCTAGATTGAATAATCGGTATGTTTTATTTGTGAAATAAAATGTGGCAACCCTAGATCGATTATGTATATTATATATATATATATGTATATAGACATCATTATTTTACATTAATAAGGTAACAAAATGCCTATTTCGTTTGAAATAAGAACACCATCTAACAAGGTATTTTGTCTGTCTTTAACATTCAGGAATTACATGATATGGATAGTAAGAGTTATGTGAAATAAAAATTATAATTATAAAGGTGTACCAAAATAGAATTTAATTACATACTACAAAATCTTGATACTTGAAAAGTGTACTCATAAAAGTGGAAGTGTATGGTTTTATCTTATTCAAAATTATTTCAATGCTGTATACATTTAGCGTTTGACAAACACAATTTTAGCTGATATCGAGTGAAGATGTTGCCGTAAATGGCTAACACGTTCCGTGGCACGTGTTGGCCCATGGCCTAAAGAAATTGTAATGTGTACCACCGGTGGAACACGTGGCCTAAATATCAAGTATAATGTGTATCACCGATGGAACACATGGCATAAATATCAAGTGTAACGTGTACTATCGGTGGTACACATGGCACCCAACGTGTTCAACGCTAAACTTAGAAATACTGACTCTCAAGTTCAATTAACAGAACATTCGTTTAGGGAATGGCTTGTGGTAACTAATTAGTGGGCTCTTAGCATATATCCCATTATGTTTAATGGATTTCGATTAAATGAATTGTAAAAAATTTAACGGTTTGGATCGTTTTCAGGTTCATCTATTAGCGGCGACGTGACTCCCGTGTCGATAGCCTCTGAGTTGGAGTTTAACAGCAATGAGGCGACAGCGGGCTCTCTCACAGACCACGACCTTCTCGTGAGTAATCGCTTTTATTATTTAAACCTATTGACTTTGGAACAAACTTTAGAATTTAGACGGGGGTATGTTTTAATCTTAGGAGGAAACACAAAAATAGCATTCAGTGCACGTCATAGAAGTGTAACTTCGTTAGGGTTAAAATTAATGTTCACTGTAAAATAACTGTATTTATGGTCGAAAAGACTTTATATTCATTTTAACCCCTGGACTGTCTAAAACCATAAAGGTTTAAGTTCCATACATGCAAAAGTTGACTTCATGAGGCACAGATCAACAGACTGTTGGCAGCATAAGCTTATAAAATACCTGATTTATTACATAACGTTGGAAAACAACTAATTATATATTGTATTTTTATGTAAAATGAATTTTAAAATGCTTTTTTCATTTGTATGAGCTTTTTTTTTATTAAACCATGAAATTTACAATGTAAGGATGGGGTTGTAGGTTAACTTCATTGCGTTATTAGGTCAAAGATAAATAAAATGTATTTGTTTCATCCTTAGTTCGTAATTTTATAAAATGAGATTCTGTATAAAAACTATTATAACGGACAGAGTGCGGAAGGTGAAGACGACGAGGAGACACTTTCAACAGACGCTTGCGGTTCCCCCGTCATAATGATCAAGAACGATTTCAGCCCGCAAGCGCACAGCCTCCGGACCGACGTCGCAGAGCCCTCAACGAGTAAATTCTCTAACGACTTCTACGGTCTCAACTTACAAGAAACCAAAGAGAACTTCTATAAAGACATCCCATCGAGTAGTAAAAATTATAACATAGAGACTAACATTAACCTGAAATGCTTGAAAAGCGACACGCAGTATTTATCTAATTTAGATTCGTTGAACTTACAGAGCAAAGACATTATTAGCAAGAGTAGAAGTAAAAAAAATGAAATAACGAATAACGGTAGTAGAAGGTATAGTGATAGTAGTGCCCTTAAATCCAATGTGAATTCTCAAGCAACGACTATTATAGGCAGTAGATTTACTACGACTTTAGTTTCTGAAGATCTGTTACTGGCCAGCGCCTCGGCTGATAACAAATCTAATAACAGTTCACAATCATCAAAGGATGCCATCAGACCTTCACTCACAAAAGCCAGGAATTCTAATGTCAAGGCAGGATTCAAAATCGCTGACACATAATCTAAGATTTATAATTTCGAAATTTTGCTTGAACGTTTGTCCATCAATCAAACTTGAACAGTTGGAATAGACTTTAAATGCTTAAGATAGATATCGATTATTCGTAGAGTATGTCATGAAATCTTTTTTATGGTTATATACATTTAACAAATATTGTTTAAAATAGATATGTTTATCTATAATCACCGAGTTCTTAGACGTCAAATTTGACGTTTGACATTTTTCACTTGTCAAAATAAATTTTAACAAAAAGATATTTTGTGTAATGGGACATTTGATACAATTTTTTGTAGCGAATTAACAATAATACTGCTAATTATCAATTGTACTAAAGTATTTATTATTTGTGATTCAATGTGTAATAATTTTTTTACTACAATATAATTTATACCCACTTTTACTTCGTAATGAATTTTAAAAATTGTGATATAGTTTGAAAATAATTATAACAATAATATCAATTATTAAATAGCGATTATTTTATATCTATTTTCAAATTTCCTCTCCCCAATTAGAGTCCAATGTAAGACTTAATTTTAATATGGTGACTACATTTACAAGTAATTAATTTTGATGTATAATTTGACATCCAAATATTTTTATAATTTTTATGACGTAAAATAAATAAATTCGTATAGTATCGATTTGAATCAAAAGATATCATGTCTAATTTATACAAAAAGTTATTTACATTATAATAATGTTTTTACTTCATATTAGATTATATAAGCCGAATCCCACTAAACACATTATCTTAAATTCAACACCACACACGGATCATATGTAACATATTTTAATATATATAAATGTGACAATTGGTCTCGGTGTGGAGTCAAATGAAGGTCGTGTGTTTACTAGGACCCAATTGCAAACATAAGCATTAGTGACTTGTCTTGCCTTTAGTATATATAAATAATAATTTATATCAATCATTTATACGTTAACAATAAATCTTTACTCATATCGTTTTTCTTTTCAATTCTTATGCTAATGTTGTGTACTTGTCTGTTTGATTACGCAGTTTATTTTTCTTCTTTCAGATTTGAGTATACCTAGACTTGCCATAAATACTGCAACAAAGAAAAAATAAAAATGTCTATTGCAAATAACATTTATTACTTTTACAGTGTGTTAGTTTAATACATAAATATAAAACAATTTAAAATATAAAAAGCTTATTCGAAGTGGTCTCCATTGGCTGCAATACAGTCCTTTAAACGTTGAGGCCAGTTATCAATAGAAGCACACACTCCATGGGAAAATTCATCACTACCAATCGTACGGATTGTTTTAAGGACTCCAAATTATTATGGTATTTAGAGCAAGCCGTACTCTCTAAAACTGACCATAAATCATAATGCAGCGGATTAAGATCAGGATTAGACGACGGCCAGTCTTCAGCTCTGATGAAGTCTGAAACGTTCGTTTCCAACCAAGACTGCGTAGACCGAGCTTAATGACCCGGTGCCGAGTCTTGCTGGAAGAGGTGTTGTTAAGGGGCTTCACTACCTTCTCAAGAATGGTATCTTGATAAATAAATTTTCTCAGCCATAAACAATTACTTTTTTAAATTATCAGTTAAGAAATGACCAGTATATCTCTTATAGGTTGCAAGTCCTAAGTCATCTTTTAAAATACTCGACATGGTTCTAGGCGCTATACTCATCTCCCTGAGATATATTTTTTTTGCTTTCGGACAGGATTTCTTCTAATTCTTTCCCTTACTGCTTTGACCACCTTTATCGTACGAACACTACGTGGACGGCCAGATCTTTTTCTGTCACAGAGGAGGTCTCATTGTACCTATTAATAGCCCGGTACAATCCTTTTACTAATACCAAGCGTATGGAAAGTTTTAAAAATTGCATTTGGCTCCATACCTACTTTGTGTAATGCAATCACAGCCATTGGATTCTCTTTATCACCCCACTCCATTTTAATATCGTAAAATATTGTACAATGTATTGGCTCCAAAATAAGAAGAAATTCTTAGAACAATCATATAAAAATGACAGATTCCAAATTCAAATGTGATATTTCGTTTATTTTAATTGTAACAGTATTTATAGCTAGACTGAGTATAACTTTAACGGCCAGCGAGTGTCTTGATTATGATTAAAATAACTATAAATTTAGTATAACGTACCAATTGACAATAGATTGGTCGAAGAGAACAAACAGAATATACTACATACAGCCACAGAGTGCTAAACATTTTAATCATATGAAATGTGTACTTATGTAGATTTTTTTGTATGACACCCATCCAGATACATCTTATTTAATCTTAATGATGTACAATCAATACCAAATTATACTTGGAATCATTATATTTTGTATGAACTAAGCGGAATTTGTTTTGGTTACGATTAAGGTTAGGGCGATAGCGTATCGTCGCTTAGCAAACGACATCGTGCAAGGAAATCTGACTTATTTTTCAAGTGAGTGAAAAAACTTTATTGAATGTTAGAATCTGCATTATGAAGTAATTAGTGATTTAAATACTGGCCTATTATTGGTCGAATGGTACAAAATATGATGTGTAGTTTGACGCGCCATGAAAATAGTTATCCAATGACATTTAAAATTAAAAACCGGCAATTTTCGACTGGTGTTGTTTCCTAATCGACGATATACAAAAATGATCTCGTATTTCTATCTCACTTTAACATGCGCCTTTACTTATATTCTTTTTCTTTGAAGTTGCCGATCTATACTACCATTTAATACATATTAATCTAGCAAAAATAACTTAGATTTTTAAATATAAATATGATAGAATCAGTGCATTATTTTAGAACTTATACTTTTTTAATTAAAAGTTAGGCCTAAGAAGGCGCTCATGAAGGCCTAACCAAACCTACAAGCATTTTAATTGATGAATGAATGCAATAACACAGAACAAATCTAGAATTTGACTAGTCTTATTTATTATGATCGGGAAAGCGTATTACTACATTGTGAATAGGTATGTACAATCTCCAGTACGCTGCCTATAATGGACCTATTCATGTAGCCATAGTTATCATCAAAGCAGCCATCGTATTTACTAAATGTCTTGCAAGATCGTTTTATTGTCAATTACAGGGAGCAATTTACCTTAATTTTAGGATTTTTTTTGTTGAGGAACTAAGGTGCATGGCCCATTTGAAATCTTAGTCTTGTCAGATATTGTCTATCGGTTCTTTAGCCATGAAGTGTATTTACGACTAAATGTCAGTTGCACCTATATTTGCTGCTTCGGCTTTATTAAACCAACAAAACCTTGGCCTCACGTGCATCGCAAATTTTGTACTTTTATTAAACATTTAAATCAACACGATTATCATAATTAACACGACTATTCGTGAGAGTGAAATGAAGTTACACAGCAGAAAAATTTAAGCACTTTATTTAACCAAAATAATATCACACATCCATTAATTTAAAGCTAACAGTATAAGGGCCAGTTCACCACGAAACACCATAACAGTATTGGGATTTCTTTACATCTTCATAATATACCAATAGTTCAATAATATTAGTTATTAGTAGTATACAATTATCAAGTCTGACATTGGGAGATATACAGCTGTCCGTGCCAATAGAATGATGTACCTGCATAATGCATGGCTATCGAAACAATGTCATGCTGATATGGTGTTGTGGCTATTACTATATTTACCCTAAAATAAACTAAGCTTAAACTTAAACTTATGACCAGAAAAATTATAAAAACTAACTGCCATTAATATTGGAATGACTGTGTTGCAATCAAATTACTCAGATTTGAGGTATGATTTTTTTGGTGCTAAATTCACTACAGAAAAGAGCATGTTAAAGATTCCCTTATATCGGATGCCAGGCCAAAGAAGTATCAGAGTAGTCATTATGTAGAGCAGGAATATGTTGTTGACAGAAGAAGCAACCCAAGCCACAGTGCACAGCATACTGATGGAGATAAGGTAATACTGAAAAATTAAAGATAAATTATTATTTCAAATTCAATTAAAATTGACTATATATATATGTTAACTTCAAATTACTGTAAATTTATAGAATATCGTTATGAAAGAGCCAAATAAGTGTAATGCATAAAATTGCATGTTGCAAAAAACAGTACATTGATTCTGAATAACGAGCTTCAAATCAAAAGACTATTTAATGTAAAATGAACCTGTCATAATGTATGAATGGTTAATTGAACAGACCCAAAAAGTAGTCCAATGAATCTATAGAGGCCAAAGTGCGAACAGGGTATGTCAGATCAAAAAACAAAAAAAAAACAGTTTCGAAATATATTATTCTTGTCATAGTAATGATTAATTTACAATAACTTTCATTAATATTACTTACCATGATAGGGCTTGTTTCTCGCATAGAGTAAAAAGAAAAAATACTGCTTAATATGTTATTATAAGTCAAAACTAAGCTTTTACAGATTTCTTCAAACATTTTCTCCTGTTGTCCTGTCCAGTCACTAGGTCCATAAACTGAATTCGATACAACGGGAACTATGAAGTCTATGAAATTGAGAATTAGGCCCATAAAGGCAAACAATGCAAGGGTGTTTAGATCAAGGATCCACAAGATAAGGTACAAGAATGATGTAACTCCAACTATAGCACATGGATGCCAGTGTTGTTCCCATAACATTATAGATTTTAATGGTAAGAGAGCAACTCTCCAACCCTCCAATAATCTTTTTAAGCGTTTCACTTGCTGCTCCTGTAAGCATAATTAATATTTAGATGGATTCTTACTACTAGCAATTGTTGTGCATTTATAAGATGTTATCTGGTAATTTTTAGGTGTTTTGTGCAAAATGGTTAATGTATATGATTTTCCAAACAAAAAATTAAAAAGACTATATTTACTGTATAAGGTCAACTGATATAAATTAAATCCTCACAATTTTGAAAAAATGGTGTCATTTCCAATAAATTATTATAAATTAATCGATTTATAGTTTAAATGTATTTACTTATTAGCTGTGAATATTTATTTATATTCTGCTACGTTACATATGCATTATAACTTTGAAATATAATTATTACCTGGTTCACGGATGTCATTTCAACCATTTTTTCGCAATTCAGTGTGTATTATAGTTACTATAGGTTAAATATGTAATATTTTATTCGTATGATTTAGGATAATCGTAGTACACAAACTTAAAACAAAGGCGGTTAGTCCGTAAGGAAAATCGCACTACACTCTCATATAAAACGTCGAAAGAACGACAAAATTCAAAACAACAAAATCAATGATCAAAACGGTATTGCCAGCAGACAAACGTAAAAGGTATCGAGATTATAATAATGTACTCTGTAGTACTGAGTCAAATTAATATTGTTCGAAAACTGAAATGTCTATTTTATTACAACAACAGAAACTACTACATTAGGTATATGACAAGCACACCACAGCGTTATTCAACAAAAGTTAATAGGTAACTGATATTATATAGATTATTGGATAATAAGCTATACATATTTTAATATAATTGTATAGAAGCGAAATTAACTTTTTTGTCAATATTGTTTCATGCTACTCCCATACATGCATGTATCGGCACGAAGTTTTGTCTATGGTCAGACTAAATGGAGATGTGGGAGATATTATCGTTATCGATATTAGATGGCGTAACTTGGCTGAGTTTTTGTTGGTATTTTAATCTATCATATAGTTGCTATTCTACTTTAATTATCATCTTGCATTCTGTCTCTATATGTTGTAATATAGGTGTCATTTTACCTAATATAGATATATTATTGTGCATAAGTGAAGTAGATGAAACATAATACCACGGAGCATGTATTCTGAGATACCACAGAAATTCGCTGGAAAATTCCAACTTGAAGGCTACCAACTTGTTGAAACATTGAAATTATCACAAGACACTTGTAATACTATTACCTACTCGACAATGATAGTAATAATCTAGAAGATTGGTTTCGCATAAAAAGTAACTTGGCATAATTGTACCTAATCTTTTTTATCCCTGGAAACAACATTCGATTAACTTCTGTCTCTTTCTCTCATGGCAGAAGGAATACAAATTGACGTTTATATATGATACTTCGGAATGTTGAGGGTAGAGGTTCAATAATCCTGATATGAAATAAACAATTACGTATGTTTCCAGTTTACATTTTTTTATTTCATCAAGAAAATACTCCTTTTTGTATGTATATTAAGTTCAAGCATCAAGGCCAACAGATTTTTATCTCAAAAGGATGTGATAGAGCGAATAAAGAGAAATCAAAGTTATGGTGGATGGTTATTTTTTTCTATATGGCGACTGCCTATGTAAGTAATTTCGCCAGTGTCAAGTGTGACAAATACTTAATTGCCAAATATTTAGTATAAAGTAGAATAATCCAAAATGTCACGATAGAGAACAATAACAGAAGAGTAATTTTGAGATATGGGTACCACAGAGATAATATATAATGGTATGTTGGAAGTATAGATATAAATACACAGCATAGTTCTTCTTCTTCTTGTTTTGGCTCCGCAGAAGCATTTGCCAGTGTCATTGTTTTGTTTCAAGAGGGATTATAATACAATGTTTACAAATAATATAAGATTATTAAAACGTAGGAAGTTACTTTAATCAAAATATTAGAAATTTTGGATTTGGGAATTGGATAAGGATTTGTAATACTTGTATGTACATAAATTTGATACAAATATATATATATATATATATATAACTAAAATATTTATAGAACATTATAAAAATACATGTAAAAATATTAAATTTTGATATTATTTTCCAAAATAAAATTAGCTAATGTTTTGTATATATTATAATCATTAGAAGCCAATAATGATAAAATAGATATAGGAAAAGGAACCTATAATTAAAGGACAAGAAAATAAAATATGGTTAAGATCTACTTCATCAAATCCACAAGCACACGATGCACTTTGCACAACGCGAAGCTTAGAGAGATGAAGAGGAGTACATGAGTGGCCCAATCTCATACGAATTAAAATAGTAGTTACAATTTTATTAAATCCCGCTTTAAAAATCTACATAGATTTCAGACTAATACTTGGTTGAATACTGAAATATATTTTTCCTTTAGATCTTGCACTATTCTTCCAGTATTCATTCCAACAGTTCTTGAGATGAACACTAGATAAAGCAACAAGATCATGACAATTGATTTTAAAGGATAATGGTCTCCACAGCTTCTTTAGCTAATTGATCTGCTTTTTCGTTCCCATAGATTCCAGTGTGACCTGGGATCCAAGCAAAAACTACTTTATAATTCCTAATAGAACAAACATGTAATAATTTGCGAATATCAAGAATAATAGAATAATTATATCTTAATTTGAATGGAAGTTTATTTAAGGCTTGCAAAGAACTAAGACTATCTGAAAAAATAACAGTTTTATTAACCCTTAAATGGACGATTTTTGTTTCACATTTAAAAAAAATATATTTGTGTAATAGACATGTAAAGGGAAAAGGAAAGGAAAAATGAGTAAAAAAATCTAGACATGAATTTACTATACTTTTTGCCAACATTAAAAAAGTACAAAATTCGTTCAGAAATAAGAACTAGTTGTCAAAATTAACAAAAAATTTTAAGGTGGTCAATTTTATCTGTGATGTTTAGTATGTTGTTTAAAAACAACATTGTCCATTTAAGGGTTAAGTTTCATTAATAAAATGTACTCAATCGCTTTAAATAAACCAAAGCACTCGCTACTGAAAACACTCGTTTCACAAGGCAGTTTATTTTTTTGGACAATGTTATATTGTGAGTGGTAAACTCCAACCCCAACAAAACTGTCATGAGAGTATTTTGACGCATCACAAAATACACGATGATAATTTTGCAATTTTTCATTTTCTATCATTAAATGAAAATTAATTTTTGATTCAGATGAATTCTTACTTATATGTACATTATACAAGATATCTGGTTGAACAAACAATGCATTATAATTAGTCTTATATGTCGGTAAAACATCAGAACTATAGACAGGTGCAGAAAGCGTTTCATACCTTAGATAACTTTGTACTAATGTAGGTAAGGATTTATACTTCCAGAAGGTGGATGTGTTAATGTACTTTAACAATGATTCTATTTTAGAAATTACTGGATGGTTCGAAAATTGTGAAATATTAAAGAAGTACTTATCAGAGAGATATTGACATCTTAAAAATAACGGTGGATCACCACATTCGACTTGTAATGCGTTTGTGGGACTAGACTTCATTGCACCCGACACAATTCTTAAAGCTTTTGATTGTATCAAGGTCAACTTTTTGAACGCTGTTATATTACCCGGTTCTAACAAAAACATACCATAATCAAGTACACTTCTTATAAATGAATTATAAATAAGTTTAAGTGAGAAAGGGTGAGCACCCCACCACACACCAGATAAGCATCTTAACATATTCGTATGGCGTTCACATTTATTTGAAATATACTGACAGTGTTGAAAACCCGTTAGTTTACAATCCAACACTATTCCCAGAAACTTTACTTCACCTTTTACAGGTATAGAGCAACCATCATACAGAACTTGTACCGGTGGAGTTACTCATTTTCTTGAAAATAGTATAACCGAACAATGCAACCGTCAATGTTAGTAGGTGAATTATGAATTACTATTTAATATTCTTAATAAAATATTATCTTTACCATGAACCATTCTTGCAAATAAAAACACAGGACAAGAAGTACAACCCTTTATTTATAAAACCATAATAAAAATATAGGATCACACATATCACCTAAATAATATACTTAATTATATAAAAAATGCAACATGAAATCAGTTCATCACAAGAAAAAGTAATAAATCTATTTTATATGTAAAATACCACAAATAATGAACCTTGTCCATTAATAATATTAATCAAAATGTGATACCTCTCATTGTTTACATGTAGATATAAAATCAAAGTATTTGTTATGCATGTATGGTATTACTGCACTCTTCGGAAATAACGTTTTCCAGGAGTGTTGGCTTTTTCATGAGTAAGAGTCTGAAATCAAATTTGTATACAAATATATAAAAACCTGAATTGATAAAAAATGGAACATATACCACTTATAGTTACATGTCCTTTGACCTTTTAAGAGATGCACTAAGGTGATCTGCTTTTACAGAGATATTAGAATAGGAAAGTTTAAAAGATAAAGATGTCTTTATTCAATATTTATAGTGTTTTTAGAACTAACACAGTTGGGCCAAATAGCCTTTACAGTAGCACTTGGTTTTGAGTGTGACAATTAACAAGTGAATAATCATAAATAATACTTACTATAACACATTCATCATCAGTGAACAAATAATTACGTCCACATTTATCATTGGTTTCCGGTATTACAGATTTAGTTTCAAGTTCACTATCATTAATAATAGTTGTTACACTCTGAAAATGTATCAAATTTGAACATAATTTTAGTTAATATACAAGTTATGCTGATATAAAGTGAGACTGACCTGAGATTTGAAATTGAAAAAGTTTAAGTTAATAATTGGTGGCAGTATTAAAGTTTATCAAAAAAAAAATTATAATGAAACAATTCTAGGCCGAATGTTTTTATAATAGTTTGCAAATTATAAAACTACATTACAGGTTATTGATATTACTAACTTTAATAGTGCTGTTTGGCATTTTCTCTTCATATTCCTCACCAAGCTTAAATTTATGTTCAACTGTTCTCATTAATGACGAGTTCTTAATGGTCATTGTGTCTCCATCTAAGGTGATTTCCATAAGTGGAGAAGACATTGACATCATTTTTCTACCCATGAATGGGACACCTGCAAAATATTATTTTATAAAGATATACGAAACAATGTTCGAATACGATTTTTATGTGCCAAACACCGCAAAAAATAATAATAAGAGAGTAGATACGTACCAACTGCAATGAAATATTCGTCAATATTCTCATTTTTATAGTGCTGGTATTTACCTGCAATAGACGGCATGATTCTGGTGATGTTTGAATGTAAATTTAAATATATAAAATTTAGTTGTTGCCTGAAATGAATAATGTTCAATGTACTAAAATTATGATAACGTTATCAGAAAAATAAATTATCAATCACGTACATGAGTATTAATAATGATAATCTTACCTGATGGTGATTAATAAAGTAATGATTGCTTATTTTGAGTTGTTTTATTAATTTATTTACCTTTTACACTTCTGTACACTTTTGTAGTTAAGATCCTTGAATAGGGATTGTATGACGATGTATCGATACTATTACTAATGTAATTAATTTATCCATGTATTAAAAAAGTTAGTTTTCATTCGATTTTGATGTAGGTATCTATGTAAAGTTCTCGTTGTATTTTTGGGCCACACTGAATATAGTCTTAAGTTCCGTTTGCACACGGTTCCATTAAGAGGTTAATAGATAATAACGTTACAATATTATTATACGAATTAAAAATTGTTATATATTTATTTATTGTCTCGCTATTATACGCATTGAAACGATTATGATTCCAGTATATACTTGCCTATAATATTAGGTAATAGAAATATCACAGTATAACCACTACGTTACCAGTTTCAGAAGATTTTGTAGGTGAAATAAAAGATATGAGTATGATTGTTTTGGCTTGTATACACTTTGACCGCTAATTTACGAAATTCTGTATATTTAATCTGAGCGGGCATAAACATACATATACACTATTAGACTAATTAAAAAAGATCGACATTTGTTTTCTCAAAACCCGCTATGAAATAACTTAGGGATAGTAATAAAGACGACTGTGAAAACCAGAGGTCCTTAATATTAATATTTAGAAGTCACGCATTGAGTTTTTTTTAATTTGTAGTTTCAGTACCAATAATCGGATTTTATTAAGCGATATATAATTTTTTAGGCAATTGATGAATTGAACGTTCACCAAAAAATATCTATTTCCATTTTTTCAAATACCAATTCGTTCAAAAATTTTTGAACCTTAAAGTAAATTTACATTTTAACGGTCCTGTTATTTTAAGTTATTTAAGTGAGAGTAGTAAGTACATTGGTATCGATTGTAAAAATTCTCGATACCAAAATGTGTCGATGCATTTGCTGTCTCCTTAATTTTATCTTGACGGCTATATCTAGCAAGTCAGCATTTTTATGCATACTTTATTATCACTACATTTTCCGTTATTAAGGTTTTTTTTTCATTTATTGGATATTAGCTTTATATTTGACTATCTTTTTATTACTGTTATTTTATATTATCAAACAACAAACAAGCTTGTAGTCCTTGGTCACTGTAGTCTAATTAACCTCAAAAGAACTGCAGCTTTGAGATGAGTTATAATAAGGTGCTTGCTATTCCTGAAAATTGCATTGGTATACCTCGTGTGCCAGTTTATTTTATTTTTGTTCTTATTAATAAATAACATTAAATATACCCTGTTTGTTTTTATTAGGGTTCCATTCCGGTAAAAGAAACTACTTTACACTGACTTGACTTCTACTTTCAAAGGGATGTATATCTTGTGAAATTTTAGCAGACCATCGCATGTTTATCTTAATTTTATGACTTTCTGAAGTTTTACAGAAAATACTAAACGATTTGACTACGATTGTAGACTTGCTTTGCGAGCTGATTTACTAATCTTTTTATTTAGACTGAGCAGACATTTATTTGTGAAATAAAACTCTGCTATAGATTTAGAATTAAGTAAAAGATAACACTTTTTTGTGAATAACATAATACAAATATAGTATAAAGTTTCTATAACGTTGTTCGTTACAACGAAATACTTTTAATTACAAAAAAATCATTTTAATTTGGGTATTCCGTCATCATCATAACATCTCTACATTGATATATTCTTTATACCGTAAACAACCACCACATCAGTAGGCAAAAACATAACAATTCAGTAAGTCATCGGCGTTTCAACCAATTGTATTTTTTTTTGTTCAGTATCTATTGACAAGATGTAGTGTTATCATTAAAAAATATTTGGGAGCTTTCCTTTTTTCATTTTATTCCACACCATCAATGAGTTGAGACTTTATTTATAAGTGTTTATCTATCATACTTCATGATCCTTACGTCTACTAATCTAAAAGATTTGTAGACTCTTTCGAGGAAAAAACCTCAATAATATTGAAGTTTGAACAATTAATGGATTATGGTTGAATTTCGACCTTTGGCTGATTATTACTTACGCCAATTTTCAAAAATACGTGTGTTATTACTTTTAGATTATTGTGTTTCTAGGAAATTTTAGGATCGGTTGCTAAAAACAACGGGCACTTATAAGTCGTAAACCAACGTTAACACTGGTAAAGTAGGCGGTGGGGTCAAGTGGGGATGAGATACTTGTACCTCGGAACCGCAGGGGGTGGACCCACAGGCGAATACAGTTCCCTCGTGGAGCCTTAGCTTGCCTCCCAAGACCGTCAGTGCGTGGTGAAGAGCCACATCCTACACGAGGTGACCCTGTCTAGCAGAACATTACGGATCTAGGCTAGAGAGCCGATAAACACTCCTGGGGCTCGGTTCCAGAACCGGGTCGGGGCGTATACCCCGGCAGACGGCGCCCCTCGCAGTACCCCTCTGCTTATCAGAGGGGACATGGGGATAGGGGTAAGGACGGGCCTGCTTCGGTTCGCCCGTCAGAAGGTGGAGGGAGAAAACCTCCTTAAAAAGTTACCGTGGGAGAAAACCACGTAAAAAAGTTACGGAAGGCAATGCCTTCGGGCGGCGGGACGTAGTAAACCTCGGTAAAAAGTCACCGTGGGAGAAAACCATGTTAAAAAGTTACAGACGGGTGTGCCTTCGGGCGGTGGGAGGGAGGAAACCTCGGTAAAAAGTAACCGTGGGAGAAAACCACGTTATAAAGTTACGGGTGTTGAGGAGACAACCTCGTTAAAAAACAGACGGGAGGCCTTCGGGCGGAGGGAGGTAGAAAACCTCGTTAAAAAGTTACTGTGCGAGGAAACCACGTTAAAAAGTGACAGAGGAACGGCCTTTGGGCGGAAGGAGAGGAAGAAAACCTCAAGAAAAAGTTACCGTGGGAGGAAACCACGTTAAAAAGTGACAGAGGGGAGGCTTTCGGGCGGAGAAGAGGGAGAAAAACCTCATTAAAAAGTTCCTGTGGGAGGAAACCACATTAAAAAGTGACAGAGGGGTGACCTTCGGGCGGAGGGAGAGGGAGAAAACCTCGTTAAAAAGTCACCGTGGTAGAAAACCACGTAAAAAAGTTACAGGTGGTGGTGGTTGGTGGGGGTGACCCCTTGACTGCCAAACCGGACCAAGGAGGGAAGGGGCTGGGGACCTGACTTTCCATTGCAGATTGGTTCGGTAGACGGGTAGGCAGCTTGACCGGGCTGTCGTCGCGGTCAGGGCGTTCGCGTTGGGCCTTGTCGCCGGGGTGGCATGGTGCTTGCTTGTTCGATCCCGTGCCACTCCATAGCGCGGCATGACGGTATCTTGTGGTTTTTTTTAGTCAGTAAAAGTCTGACACCCCACAGCTCCCCAGGGCTGTGGGTGTCCAATGAAGGATTTCTTCCCACATTAAAAAAAAAAATGGTAAAGTAGGCGGTAAAGTAAAAACCGTTATGTGTTGACAAAAAGCTGTGTTTGACACTTGGAATAGAAAAGGGAGTGAAGATAAGTGATGAGACAATCTACGGTGCGTGCTGTTCAACTCGCACTTGCCCGTGTTTTTTGTGTTGTGGCAACTCTTTTTGCAGCCTGACAAATGACAATAAGACATGACAATTGTTCTAGTAAGTTTTATCTGTGGTATGATCTGGGGTTTGGTTTAGAACTAATATCGATGGGTGATAAGGTTTTTATATTTTGATTTTAACGAAATTAATTATTCTAAAAACTTTTTGTTCCATGTTAAAGCTATGTGATTTAATTTATTGTATAAGGAAAACAGTGCTTAATTCTTAAGGTGTAAGTGTTCGTCCTAATTTTTGTTTGTGACTGGGAATAACAAGGATTTGCTCATCGATTACTTAAAAGCAAATTTATTGTTTATTATTTAAAAATAGTAGATTTATAACGATGGATGACAAAGAGGATTATTTGACGACTTATCGAGTGTTCTTTGAGAACTTTGCGGCGACTGTGAACCCTGAGGATCAACTCCCGGTGAACATAGCTGGATATACGATAACCGAGGCGGAGTTACCGGGCGAAGTACTTTATTGGACCACCCAATATTTAACTGAGAAGTAAGTATTTTTATTATTTAGTAATAGGGTATATTAAAAAGATTTTTTTATTCTGAAACAGGACATGTTGTTTGATAAACCTTTGTGATGAAACAGATAAGACAAACTCGTAAACTAATACTATTGGCTTCGTTTGTGATAAGTGTTTACAAAATTATACAAAATAACAAAAGTATTAGAAAAGGCCATATCTGTGATTTTTTTAAATAATTTTGTTTATTACATTTAAACCTGCCATAAAAATATTGATATATAACATGTAAGTTTTTGGATTTTTTTTTACATATATGTTGCCTTTTGGACTACTAGAATTAAAAATGAACTAAGACATCAACTTAAAGTTTACATCAATATTGCAAATAAAAGTATTATTTTTTAACATAAACCTTATTTTGTTTGGATTAATGATTATACGGAAATGATTAAAAAATTACTGATATAAAAATAAGAATAAAACTAATGATTATGTCATGTTAAAATGTCAATAGAATACCCAATAATGTCATTGACTCCATATATGTAAGCAGCTGTTTTTCTATTTGTAACATGTTCATATTAAATTAGTTATTGGCCTTTGCCTTGGATTTGTTTATGTTTTCTTTGATATGTTATAACACACAACCTATCTTCATTATAAAATTATATAGGTATGCAGACAAAGTCATAAATAAATACTCATATTAGTTTATTATATGTATAAAACACAGTAATGCAGTAAGAACTGGACAGGAATTTGGTTCTAGAGTACTGAACATTTTGGAATATCATGAACACTTTTGTTTTCTGTGCTGTTAGTTTCAATTATCAATAATAATAAGTATTCTATATGAATCAAAATTAAGGCTTTGTACATCCTCTTTTAAATGGTGTAAGGTCAAAATTAATATCCAAGATCTATGGCCCAATCAATGTTAGCAAATTAATCTTTCCACTAATGATATATCTTAGATTCTGTTCAGAATAAGCATCTGATAACTTTGCACTAAAGTGATATAATTGTATCACATAATTCAGGATTCACATAGTGTCTGAAAGAACTAATTTCAGAAGTTATAACAAATTTTTTTCTGCCCTAGTATAAGTACAATCTAATAAATCTAAGTTCTTTTATGTCCTGCAAGTGGCCCAACCAACAAAGTCGTTCTATTTTCATCACGCTAATGATATTACTCACCATATAATAGTAGGTGGACTTTGGTCATTTTATAATTACTCTAAATGAGAATCAATCAATAGAAAAATTATCATACATTCATTTTTATTGGTATTAATTTTCTGCAATTAAACATACATATGCAACTATTTTGAATGATAATGGTAGACTTTAAAACTGTAAGCCTAACTTTTCCAAGATGCCAGGTGTTTTTAAGAACATCCAAAAGAGTTATTGTTTTACAAAGGTGCTTATATCTTTATTTACTTCTTCTTCTCCCATACATGCTCTGTGAAGGGAACTTTCTGAATTATATAGGTTAAAAAGCTCTTTATTAGAATGTCTGTGATCTTATATTTCTGGCATTTGTTCAAGTGTGTGTTGCCTTTAGCAGACTTTGGAATAGGCACAGTGCAGCCGCGTATATTGCTCCATTCCATATTTGTATTTGTCTCATCCTTTTTGGTACTAAATTCTGTCTCCTTTCTGGCATAATAAATAATAAGTTGGTGGAAGTTATAATTGGCATATCCGAGTATGCCGATTATACGACCAGTATTACATACCAATATGGTTCCTGTGATACTTCTTTTTTTTTTTTTATGTTATAGGGGGCAACCGAACAGGTGGGTCACCTGATGGTAAGTGATCACCGCCGTCCATAGACACTAGCAACACTAGGGGAGTCACAAGTGCGTTGCCGGCCTTTTAAATAAGTGGGCCTCCGGCGCTCTCACTGACCGAACGAAATGCAACAGTGCAACCACTGTTCCTTCACGTCGGTTTTCTGTGAGAGGGTGGTACTACCCCGGGCGAGCCGACCCATTCATGCTGAAGCCAGTAATAGCTTCAGCGTAGCTCTACCACCTATAGAGAGAAATTCTTAGTTTCATTTCCTGGCATTTAAGTGTGTGTTGGAGCATTTTCCTTTTTAGTCTACATGTTGTTTGATTTTCCTCTATCAAATCTTTTGCCAAGCTATTTGGGTGCTTTGTTTTCCTTTTCTTGTGGATTTTTATTCATTCCAAGATTTCCTGATGAACTATTTTGAACTGTAGGTCATGATGCAGTTGTTCATCTATAACAAACAATGAGGCATTGTTTATTATTCTCAGCATTTTAATCTGTATTCTCCTTCTTATTTCATGTTTTGATTCTAGAGATGTTCACTTTGTGAAATTTGATTCGAACATTATGTCAATTCCTATATTACATTTAAATTTTGAAGGCAAATAATTTTCTAACTTTAGCATGTTAATATTTTTGGTTACAGTATCACTTAACATAAGTTAAGACTATTGTTAACATGCTTGTGTAGGGGACTGGCCGTAGTTCCTGTTGGAGGTGGTGGTGGATCCTCCTAAAGAAGAGGAAGTGTTGTGAGCGGTTTGTGAGCAAAACGATGTCTGTTTATTTCGAGGTCCTAGACGACGGTTTTCTCGCTAAAAAAGGGGTGCCCATTTAGCCGATAACCAAAAGTGCGCCCCCTAGTTTTTCTGAGGATTTCGGTATTGAAATTTATCGTTGTGCCCCATAACTACAGGCTCTAGGATCATGGAAATCCCTGGCTTCCTTGGCACAGAACTAGCTGATTAGCTGACTGGCAAGTTGCCATTGCTGATTAACGTGGCTACCATTACCAAACCTATCAAATATACGGATATTCGCATTGTGGGACTTGACACTCAATGTCGAGAGACGATGTTGTGGCCGTGCCGCAGCGAAGGCTGGCTGTTGGCAGAATTGCAATAACGTGTGCAGAGTAACCGCAGGGGAGCTATCTGTCACTCCCCGTTACTACTGCCAGGGCATTTGCGGGTCGCCTCTTGGCCTAATGGAGTGTGGCGCAGGTACTTCGCATACCCGCCCACTATGCCTGTCGAAATTCGACTGGGGAATATTATATTTTTTCTTTGTGTCCAATCCGGCTACAAGACACTGGTGTGTGATTTGCTAAACTGCATTACGTCTTTGCGCCGGTGTTGATAGGCCGGTGGAACATAAAATGGACAGCGCTAGTTGTAACCAACCGAAAAGAGGGCACTACTTAGGCCAAGTCCCTTTAGGAATGCAGCTCGGACGATGGGTGGAATAGTAGGCGAGTATTCGCTTCTGACGTCTGCGCTCACCAAATCAATGGAAGATGGTTCGGAAGGCTCATCTCTTTATTGCACTGGTTCGCTCGTCTGGGAGACAGATAAGGTTGTACCATGCTGTTTCTCTTTAGCGTAGGAGACCTGGCATCCAAGTTGGATCGGTCGCCGGGACTTCGCCGTGTATACGTTATGATGGTAGAGATACACAGTGGGATTTTAGTCGATAGTGTTCTAACACTGTCCACTCTCTCCTCCGTGAGGGTGCCCTATGCAAGATGTCTCCACTTAAAAAAAATTGGTCATATTCAAATCTATAAAGTCTAAAAAATAAATTACATGTGAACATATTCTTATAACAATTCTTTCCTAGGACATAACCAGGGATGTAAATTGAAACTATAGTTTCGAATAGGTCAGACAGTAAAGTCGGTGCTTTGCGTGGCCGATCTCTGGGGTCAAGGTCATCTATACAAGTTGCAAGAGCAGCATAGACACACACAAACCTGTTATTTCAAAGCACCAAATATCTTTTAAAAGTTCATGTTGGATTGGTGGTGTATAACAGTTTTAACCGTCAGTTCTTAGTTCATGTTTTAAGTAATAAACACTTTTTTCAATGAAAAGGAACATAAATAAATTGTGGTAGAATTGTATAGACCTATTTACAGATTTTTTTAAATACAAATCATAATCTTAAATACTGCAGCCGATTAAAGGAATAGAAAAGGTGTTTAGTTCTAGTATTGTGGTATCAATGAACTATGAATAGGATGTTGACCTTAAACTCTTAACAAAATACCAACTAAGGGCCCAGATCAGCCTTTGTTGTCGATATACGTAACATTTATACAGATGTTCAATTTAAATACACCACTATTGTAGGCTAACTGTGGTATTGGAAATTTCTGTTGATAAAATAAAAAATCTTGTGTCGTTAGCTGAATAATAATCACTTATTTTTTTCAACTATTACCGGTTATGCTATTTTATAGCGGTTGTGGGTAGGATACAATGGTGTTACTTTAGTCATCAAACACGATCGCAAAACAAGCCACGAGTGAGGCGTGTATAGTTAAGGTTACGTAGTTTTGCGGTTTGGATAATCTGGTTATGCGTCATTCTTTTGAAAGCTGTTATCATTGCTGGCAGAGCAACGTCTTTTGCTTATTAATGTTATTGCGGATGGTAGCGCAAGTCCTTCATTAATTAAATTACTGAAACATTCCGTGTCTAATATTATGTTTAAAATAGATTGAAATATAGATGTTATGCCTAGCACTGCCTGTGATGCCTTAAAATGTAAAATATTTTATGTAATACTTTAAATGCTTTTAAGGAATGGTAATTACCATAAAGTAGACTGTTGGAAAACTAATTGATTATTGTTCAAACATAATCAAATATACCTTATATATTAAGTTATTTAACTACATCAAAAGATTTTGAATTTTTTTGCTAAGAAAACCACCAGCTCTTATATAACGGGATCTTTCCATAAGATTGTAATCATTTCTTTTGTGTCGTGGTTGTTTTCGCAGTACCCGTTTATTACAATCGTGATGTAATCTCGGTGCTAGGATCGATTATTATCTTGTTTTGTGCTTTATACTTACGGCTCCACTCAGTCTGTCTATATCTTTACATATAAATAGTCGAACACAAAACAGTTCAGTACATTTTCCTCCTCTGTTTGTCAACCGATTTCTTTTGTTTTGTTTATGAACTATAGACGAGTTTAGTGTTACCATTAAAAAATTTAGAAACCATTAGTGCTACAAAAATTTACGCTGATTTACATGTGACCACTAAACACTAAACACCAAGTGGTTTACCAATCGTAGTCATCAAGTCGGATGGTAGGAATGTGTTCTCGACTGGGTGGCCATCGGCATTTTATTATATTCTTATAGCCTATATTCTTATAAAATGATAGAGGTCTGCCATTGTGGGCCCTTCGTTCAAAAACTACTGCATAAATTCCCACAATTCTTTTTTTATTTTATTTCTTAGACCTTTGATTCTTATTTAAAAAATAAATTTACGATTTACGATTATTACGATGGCTTTATTTAAGTACTACACGTTCTGTTCTGTTTTCTTTGCCGAGGAGAATTGGCGCAAGCGATTTGGTGCTTATGTTATCTCCTCTGTACATTAAATAGGTTGTTAAGATAATAATCAACGTAGACGAAGCTAAGCATAAGCTGTTATAGGCAAGTATGACAGCTACGACCAGCGAAGCGATGGATTGTCGATGTCTCGTTGATCGCCGTTGTTTTAGGCATTGTATTGTGCTTACCATCAGGCACAGTGACGTCATTGTACCATCCTACTATAAAATGAGAAAACATGGTCTAAATAAATAAATTATTATTACAACAATGCATTTTGTTGTTTATATATAGTTGAAGATTAGTTACAGATGCGGTATAAGTATGAATTGTATATTAACCAAGGTAGATAACGATGATGGTTTAGTGGTTAGCGTGTTCGGATCCTGTCGATCGACGTAGGTTCGCATCCTTATCCTTGAGAACGACACGGAGCTTTTGGTGACGGAACGTATGATGGTAGGGGTTTTTCTAAGCTCGCCTGGTTAGCTACCACCTTGAAGTTGAAATTTAGTCGCTTACCACCTACTGCTGTCTTCCGGCAAGGGGCCTTCTAGGCTTAACGTGTTTACCATCTTAGACTTCACCGTCATTAGATATCAGATGCGATTGTGGCTTAACGCTTGAACTTATACAGTATATATATTAAAAAAAGATTCGTATTGAAGGTAAGAGTATTTTTAACGGGCACCGAAATACGTCATCATTATGAATTCGAAGATATTTTTACGTTATGTTATACCTATGAGTAATTTACGGTCACGTGACGTGTGTATCGCCTTTTCGTAATATTTCGAACGTTTCATTTTTCGTAGAAGTCAGCGACGGTGACAAAGTAAATATGTGTAGGTAGGTCACAAATAAACATGACTTTTTATCTCATATTTCTTGATTATCGATCGGCCTCTCCTTCTTACTCATTCGTCGAAGTGTGTCGGTGCTATTATTACCTCGATATATAAAAACCATTGACCGATATCTTGCCTTCTGTTTTAACAAGTTGTTTACTGGTCGCTCTATTTATTTCGATGTTGTAAATATTGTATACAAACGTAACTTTTATGTTACGTAGTTGAATGACCATTATGTATTACATATTCTCGCATCGTTAAATTTTTTATAACAATTTTTATTTCTTTTTCAGCCAATCGGATTAAGACAATTCCTTTTAGTTTAATCTCAATTATCTTTATACCATTTTGTTTGATTATGTATTGTTGTCCTTCTCTTTTATGTTTGATTATTGAAATTGGTTAGTGGTCTACCGTCGTGATCTATATTTCCATTACATAAAAATGGGGGAACGACACCGTCCAAAGAACGAAGGAACCATCTGCCGTCTTTTATACTTTTGAGATTTATATGTATCCGTAATCAGTAATTTAATGTTGAGTTATGAATTATAAATTGAAAAATGAGTTATAAATTAAATTAAATAAAAAATATTGACTATTTTAAATCTGACTAGATCTATTTCGCTCAAAGGCATAAACTACAGTCTCCAAACTTTTCGACTTTTCTACGACCCGATAGTACGATACTACGATAGTGACCCTAATATTTTATTATGGATTTTCGCAAAGTATCGCTTTCGACAATCAAACACCATACACTAGGTCTAATATGTCCATTCGGTCGGTATATATGCATGAACCAAGCAGCGTTTAGGGTTCTATTACACTATAACAGGGTTGCGATGGTAATGCCCTTGATATAAACTCATGACAGTTATATAGTTACTCTTGTTTCGGGAATGGTCAACGTAATCAGCAGCCGAGCCTTACAGGCCGGCATGACAACGAACATTGACGATGTATTGCCAATTTATTGGCAGGCGCCTTTGTTCTATTCTTTGTACTTTATAAGTTTTTTTGCGTTTTACCACAACTTCATCGATTCTTGTGTGGTCCAAGATGGCATACACGTTATACCAATAGGGGACTAGCTGTCAAGTGCACCTGTCGGTACTTACCTATAGGTGCTTGACGACGGATACTCAACTTGAGAGTGATAGCTAGCAAGGCGGGCTTAGAAAAAGCTGTACCAGCATATAAATATATAAATGCAATTACACCATGCAATATTGTCTTTGACCGTCACCTTACCGTGTTACTATAAAAAAAACAACGATGTCATATAGTGTTATGTTGTACATACAGAATGATATACATATAATAAAGTGTAAATGGTGTAATATATTTTATGATATTGTCGTTTCTAAACATATTACTGATCGTTCTGTGGCTGAAATTCTACCATAATAAGAAGTATACATTTTTTCTACGAATGCTAATATATGCATATTATTATCTATATTGAATGCTAATAATAATAATAATAAATGGCGATACTACATGTAAGAAGCGTGTAGTATGACGAATGAGTTTAAAAAAAAACAAAATATTTTTAATGATAACAGCAAAGAGTTTTTGGCGGGCTCGTGGAATGTCATGTAGTGAATTTTATATTTTATTCATAATCGTTCTCTATTTGGTTCTAAATTTTTGTAATATTGGTGGCGTTTTACGTAATATAGTTTGGTTATGTATGTTCACAAGTGCAGTGGTTGGGAATTAATGCCACGGAGAGTGGATTCTGACTTGCCACAAAAACTCTATGGAAAGTTCTAACAAGGGAGCCACCAACTTGTTAGGTCATTGCAATTAACACAAAATACTTACTTTAGAATTGGCAGTATGGATTAATTCCTTCGCCTGTCCTATTGGACGAATATTATTACTACTACTGATAACAGCAAAAGTTGCCAATAACTATTAAACTATTATATTATATTATATTATCAGAACTTAACCGCATTGCCATTGTCTATTTATTTATAGACCAGTCTCGTCCAGTGGTAGGGAATTAGACCATAATTCATTGATTTTTAAATTTTGAATATCAAGGGAAAAGTCTAACTTTTTATTGACCACACTAAACCTCGTTAATTGTTAAAAAACAAAAATAAAACAAAATCGGTCGAGAAACAGTAGAAAGATGTTCTTAACAGTTATGTCTCTGCTTATTTATACATACAGATAATTATAACAACATGATTTTTGTAATATACATAACTGTACCATACATCGTACATGTCAATTCACATCATGTATTCACACGTAACGGTGTTATTTGACATCCTCTATCTAGTTCGGAATCAAATTTCGACTATACAACACAGCGTATGTTTTTAAAACTGCTTCTTAAGAGTAGAACTAATGAGACATATAACATCGTAATTGCTCTTGTGATTTAGTATCTATTTTAAAGCCATTAAAGGCGCCACAAATACACTTAACGAGTTGACTAATAGCCTATATCATAATAACTTGTATATTACTGCACAGTTAAGCGTATTGGATCGTATACATAGTATATGGCGTATACTGTTTATAGTGCATGCTCATGTGAAATATGTGACATGTTGTCCTGTGGATAATGTTACAAGACATAGTGGAGTCGTGAGAAAGCTTTTAGCATATTTTAGACCATATTATGTAGGTCGCAGCGCACTTAATTTTAAATTCTATTGCACGAATTTAGAAAATTATCGTAATAAATTTTCTTAAATGAGCGATCTATGATTTTAGTTCGTATGAATGCTGATTGTTCCAATATGTTTCGTAGCGAACAGTCTTAAAATAAACATGCGAAACTTGGCAGTCTACGAATGCCTGAGGTCATCAAATAGATTCATCTGTAATTGCACGTGTTGTTTCGTTTCCAATGAATTCTGAGCTTGTTACAATCTCTAATGACCTTCTTATAAGTGCAATTATTTAATTATTGTTTCAAAAGAAAGTGAGCTGATTTCGTGACGGCTTGTGGGTTGAAGTCGTAGGAAGGTTTACACGATGTGTAAATTGGTGCGAGAGACCGCGTGGGAAGATACGGATGTGCTTGATAGTGTTGGCCAACAGTGTCATTGCACTGTCGTCATTGTGCTCTCACTGAATGTCCAATTAATTAACCAAAGTACCTGTGTATATATATGGTTACCTATGTTACTATATCTACATTCTATTTAATTTTGTAATTAGTCATACAGTTATTCATCGGCCCGGAGTATTAGATTCTACACTGTAGTGGAATTTATTTATCTCATCATTAAAACATTCATAGATATTTTGTCGAAAACACTTTTTTAACAACCTATATTCTAGTTGATTCTTACTGCCATTGTCGAGTAGGTAATGATATGACAAGTTTCTAAGTGCTATCATTTCAATAAACTAACAAGATGGTGGCCGTCTTCTTAGAACTTTCCAGGGAGTTTTTGTGGCAAGTCCGAATCCATGCTCCGTGGCATTTTTTCCCATTCACGTCACTTGTGCACAATAACCAAACTATATTACATATAACGCCAATACAAATGACAAAATATAGAGCCAAATAACACAAGATTTTGAATAAAATATAAAATCCACTACATGACATTCCAAGATCCCGCTAAAAACTCGAAACACTATTTCAATATCATTGTGAATGTTTGCTTTCCTTTTCAGAGCAGGGGTCAATGACCTTTTTATGTATTTTACTAACAGACAGGCGTATACGTCCGCATTTTGTTTTAAAACTCGAGCTGCCGAAATAGGAGGAAGTTAACATACATTTCTGGTCCAACTAGGAGCATCAACGAGTGAATGCCCGCGGCGTTTATTTGTTCTTCTAATACATTGATTTCGTATGGATCAATGTTAAATGTATTAAGTGTTATTGCAACAGAACTACCTTATTTAAATTAGTAATAAACTATGCAATATATTATTAACACATTCAAACAATGTTTAAATTCGTTCGGATGAAATTAGTGACCGAAACACATAAGGAGTTTGTAGGAAACATCTCTAGGTAATAACTTGAGAGAATAAATAAAGGAAATGGCTAATTGAAAGTTTTCATACAATGAGCGAATCGGGTTGGTTGGTTATAAAAGGTCGACGTACAAGGAATACATAAATTCACATTAACATTAAAAAAAAGAAAAATTACAGCGGACGTTACAGAAATGGCCTGTATTCTTACAAACATTAAACAATGTATCAAGTAGTTGCTTAATATTTAATTAAAGTTTGTATTTAGTGATCAATATTCTATATGTATTTCATATAATAAGCCCGGAGGTCTAGTGGTAGTAAAGCTTACTTTCGATTCCCACGCATGATTGGCTCTCGTATGATGAGTATAAATTTCAGTTCAGTTTGTGGATATTTGGCTACATCAATTTAGTGTCGATCTATCTTGCGGGAACAGTATTTTTTTTGGATAAAACCCCATTATTTATTTTGCACCCGTGACAACGTGCGTACAAAATTTCATGATCATCTGTTGAGAAGTTACGGCGTGAAAGTGTAACAAACAAACAAACTTTTCGCATTTGTAATGGTTGTATAGTTACTATAATATAGACTCTGGTTTATATAGAACTACGGAATTCCAAGATGTTAAATAACTGGGCCACAAATATAATAAACTTCCGACGCTTGCTCGTTAGTTGTGGAATTTTTCAATTCCACCAAATGAGACGTGGATTGGGTTAACTTTGGTCTCCTAAAGCCAGACATAATAAATTGTTTTTCTAGTCCATTGAACTTTATTTAATGCTTATTTTAAATTGTCTTAGATTGTTCTTTAATTATAGCTTATAGTTTTTCATTGTAAATCCATTTCAAACAATTTAATAGTAACTAGTTTTTGCTCGTAGTTTCGGTCGTGTCAATGTAGATTTGATTTATTTCGTGGGAATAGTACATCCTTTCTGTAAGTCAATGTCAAGGTTGCATTTCATTGTTACTAAGTTTTATATTGTAATTTAATGCGGACTAAGTGACGAGTACTTATTAATAGGATATATAAGTAAAAATATGCCTTGCTATTTTATGCAACGTAACTAGTGAAAAGTTACTCAACACAATTAGCATGCGAGTTCGATGGTGGAACGGATCCGGTTTCTAAACGCATATTAAAAAAAAAAACATAGAGATGAAAGTACCATAGGTATCGGGCCTAACGGTTCGTGTGATTAAAATCTGCATTGTGTTCTGATATATGGATTTCCGTTCGGTCAGTGTGTTACCAGGTTTTTATTTATAGTTGTCAACTAGTAAATTAATTTGAAAATGGCTAACGAAGGTGTAAAATGTTAACAATAAGTTAGATAGCTATCCACCATCCTCAAGTTGAAAATCTGCCACCAAGCATTGTTGACAGTCCTCTACATTTAGAATGTAGACAACCATCTTAAGACAACGTTGCCATTTACTATGAGGTGAGATTGTCAGTGAGGCTAAAATTATTGCCAACCGCTAAAAACCTACAAAGTATATAAAAAATTGAACTTTGTACTCAGATTTTGTACACATATATTTTATACTTACAGGATGATATTATTATTTTTTATCTAAGCACGATAAAGTGGCGGTATTCTGTTTGATGGTAAGCAGATGAAAAGAGTCACAGGCGGACCATATGAGTATGATGATGAATGTGATCCATTCGGACATGGTTTTCGATTCTAAATGAATTCTAAAATAATAGTTTGTGGTAAATGCGCTAAACCTAAAGCGATTTTGGCTTTAAACTTCATCTGTCGAAACACTTTATATGTGGTTTATCTATATATTTTCAGCTAGAAAGGCGAACTTTATTCAATAAACCCTACTTCTATGCTATGCTTACATCACGATATTTTCCGGAAGGTATTATTAGACAAGTAATAGTTCCGATAATAAGATAAAGTTTCATAATAACACTAATTTATCTTTCAACTATTATAAAATAAAGATTACATTATAAAGACTGTGTTATAGTGTTATTTATGATCTCTGTTACGTCCGCGTATTTTACTTCCGTTATTATGTATTAATTTAGTTTAGAAGTTGAAAAAATAGCCGTTTCTATTACACGACCGCCTTTAATACGGAAGAACTGTTTTATAGGATGGTTATATATCGTTTCGTTATATATAGTGACATGATTGTCAAAAGTAGCTGCATTTGTAGATGCATTTAATAAAGCTTAAAAATTAATCAAAGATATCTGTTAAATCTCGTCTGATGTAGTACGTAATCTACTTCAGAGATGATTTCAGATAACTCTATATGAGTCGGTTATCCCTTTACAATTTTACTAAAGTTATGTAATGTTGGGGTATTCTTTTAAATGAGATGACCGTGTCTGATAAGAAAAACGTATAAGAACTTATTTAATTTACATAAATAATAATGTAATACTTAGTATATAAAGATGCATGCTCCCATATTACATCTAGATACGGACATATACACCCTACCTCCGTGTCTAGGGCAAAGAAAAAAAAATACATTATTTAATTATTCAAATACTTTTCAAAGTTAATTTTTTTTTCTCCCTGTAATAAATGACTAGTTGCAAATTAAAATATTCTTATTGTACTTTCATTCAAATTATATTAAAATAAAATAAAATTCGAATTTATTTAGTACTTTTTATGTGTACAATGCATCAGTTTCAAACTTAAGGGTTAAAATTGTTTAATGTTACTTTTAAGGTATCAACTATAGTGCAGTTTAAAATTCACTTATTTGCTTTACTGTGTTACGTTAGGCTAACTTTTCTGTTATTCAACGTATTACCTATGTAGGAAGTATTTTCTTCTTTCGACGTACTGAACCTTACAATAAATTTCTGTTTTGTTGTTTAGGCTTATAGTTAGTTTTTTTTTTTGGAAAATAATCAAGAGCCAATTTGTGTATGGTCGATTGTTTCTCATTAAATATTGGTTTAATAAAGTTTTACGTTACATATAATTTCTTATTTTTCTCTAATTTTATTTTTCAGACAATGTCCACAGGCGTTGATGACGCCGCTGCGGCGGATAGTTCTTGATGAAGTACGAATAGCATCGAAGAAACAGCCCAATGAATTTGGTTACAAATCTGACGAATCAGGTATTTATTCGACTTGAAAATGTAGATATTCTTTTGTTATAATTTGTTTGAAAGTTCAATTGTAATTTTTTTATTGTAGTAAAATTTAAAATAAGCTTACAAAAATTTACTTCATTTGGTAAATTGTAAAGCAATATCGATCGTGGTACATAGATAATGCTTTCTTACTTTTTCTAATGCGTTTATATATATTTATTTACAAAACTAAGCTGTATTCGGTGCTAATCTTTTTTTATTGATTTTGTAATAATAGAAAAGGAGAAATAGAAATGGATCAATAAACAATTTAGAAATATGCACAGATATTTTTTTATCTAGAATAACCTTTAAATGCTTGGGCTTGTTTTTGTTATTTTTGACAGTTCTTGCCTACAATTTTAATTAGTATCATTTTATATTGACTATACCACCGGAATGGCTTAGCGCCATGTTCTTTGATTGCTTTTTTTTTTCGAACTGACCTACACTGTTGGCCTGGCAGGGCCTTTACAGTTTCACCGGACTAAAGGTTATTGTTTTAAAACTGTAACAGATTGTCTATTGTCGAGTGGCTATCATTTCTATAATCTTAGGTAATTCTTCTATTTATATAGTGTGCGTCATTGTTGTCGGCCTTTCACAAGATTACATATCTCTATATATCAGATACAACATAATATTCTGTTTAGCGACCTCCAATAAAAATTTGATTGTATTGATTGACATTAGCAATTGGTCAGTTGACGCACGCGGTACGCAATTTTATTGTTTGTCAGGAGACTCTGTGTGCCGATTCCCGTGTATTTCTTGATATTCTTTTGTATTGATTTAAAGACGTTTTAGATAGTTATTCCTTAAACATATTTTTTATTATGCTTTAGCAGTAATTTTATTATCAATCTTGATTTTAGATCTAATATAAGTTATATTTAATAACGACTAAAGTTACAATATTAAAAGAAAAAATAGAGAGCGAGGGAAATAAATAATGTGAGATAATTTTCATAAAAACATATTCGACAGATATATGATACAAAATTTTATTTGCTGGGCCACTTTAACATATAATTCTTCGCGATAAATGATATTGAATGCTACATCCATTGTTTACATCGAAACGAACTACACCAGATATGATATCATACAATCCGAGTCTGCTTGTACAGTTACATCATCAACATCGCCTATATCAAAAACACGTACAAAATTCCATTCGACCATTGCCTAATAAATACATTGAAATAGGTATCTTGATGCATTTGAATATGTTCCATATATATGTATCACTACTGATTAATATGCTTACTAATCTATATGTATTGTTAGAATTATATTTGACATGATGATATTAATCGAATATTCTATTCACCCCATCGTACCTTATTCGTGTTAGGTGTGAATTAGGAGAATCGCTAATAAGGTTGGAATTACTAACCTATACTACATCTTGGCATTATATACGAATATCTATATTTGGATAGCTTAAATTTCATACTTTTCATCAATGCTTTTTGCCGCGTTTAAGAAAAGTTCAATCGAAATTATTTCGCGTTGAAACTAGTCGTTATGTGAATTATAGTTTAATAGCGGCCCGCTCCGGCTTCGCATATAAAATAAAATATATAGCCTATGTCATTCAGTGAAAAAATGATTAAAATCGATCCAGTAGTTTTGATTTATTCATTACTGCCCGTGGCCCGCACGCGTTAAATTTGGAGTAACCTCAAAAATAACAGTATTTCTCCACTATTTAATTTATGTTATTATACAAATAAACCTTCCTCTTCAATCACTCTATCTATTAAAAAAACCACATCTAAATCCGTTGCGTAGTTTTAAATATTTAAGCATACATAGGGATATAGGGACAGAGAAAGCGACTTTGTTTTATACTATGTAGTCAAATTGCAATTAGAGACTCCACTATATCTGGTTGCAATGTGATTTAAACTTTTATACATACTGACCATACTGTATGCGTGTGATATCTTTAATCAATCAATTGAGACATGAAGGTTGTTAATTAACTTATTGGCGTTATCTGTCATACTTACAAATACAAATATATCTTTATTTCTAAAATTCTTTGCAAAATGTTAGCCTTAACTATGACCCCAAACTAAACGATGCGTGTGTCATGGAAGCTTAATATGTGATTACAGATTGACTTAGTCGATAGCGGCGCGTATTAACTTTACATTTGGAGGAAATTATATTTTAAGAAACCTTAAAATTAGAAAATAAAATAAAAAAAAGAAACAATAAATCGTTATAGTCACGAATTAAACATTAAATAAATGTTAGAGTGTAAGAAAGCGTGTGTATGTATAGTTATGATAAGAGTGTGTGTGAAAGTGAGTGGGTGTACGTGTATGTATTCGTATGGCAGAGATGTATAATTTCTGGGATGGTTTCTAGCAGAGCATCCTAAGTAGATCTTCCGCCTGTTCATAGGAAATCCTATGAAGCTATACTACACACACTTTTAATTTATCACTATTTGCGTCTCGATTTGTTTATAATATTTGCAGGTCGTTCGTGTCTCCATTATGTTTGAAGTGTGTCGATCAACAAATAATTTTACAAGTCGTCGATCGATTTTGCTAACGGAATGTTAGAATGTATATATAATTACCGTGTAAATGATAAGACGACGTGTAACATATTGATCATGATTGTTTGTTTGATTCGCCATATGTGTTTGTTTTATTGATAATATGGTACGTAAATAAATGTCTCACGTGGTCGTTGAAAATTACTCTTTCGTGTTATGAGTTTGCTTTTGTGAGCTTATAAATATATAAGTATAGGTTATCTACGAGATTATGAATGAATAGTGTTGTGTAGTAGTCCGGTAAAACTGTAGAGGCCTGACGAAAGCAACAGTGTAGGTCAGTTCGAAAAAGAAAATAGTGTTGTGTATTAGTATGAAATAAGAGAGAGAGAGTTTTACAAATAAGTAGTGCTATAATTACTTGTCCTTATTATATTTTAAATAAGGGTATAATGTTTTAATCTCGCATTCTATATGTTAATAATTTTGTGAAACGTTGCAACTCTAGTGTCTAGTCAGCCGGTAACTATCAATTTGTAATAAATACTATTAAAGTCGGTGAATATAATTACAAGATGGACGTGTTTTTCATAGACAATAGTTTTGTTTTCCAAAAATTAAACACTTGTATATATTAACTTGTATGTACACTTATATATTTAAATCTTTGGACGGTTGCAATTTTTGTGTCTCACAAGAAAACTTATATTAAACCTATAATAAACCTGGAAAGTGAAATATAACTATAACATACTACATATTATATAAATATAACAATTTATTTTATCATTAAAGCGGATTCCGAGAAAATACAAGAATTGCTCACTTAAATTGATTAGATTTCCATTACACTAAGGCTCTCATGTTAGGGAAGTACTACTAGTAGGGAAATAAATATACTGGCACCTAAAAAATGGAAAATCCAAGGATGTAAAGCGTTCTGTCAAAATTTACAAATTCTTTTAAATAAAGAGTCAACTATGAATTTATATAAGCGTAACTTATATATATACCTATATATTTTTGTAAATTATAACTAACAAGTCTACATGATTAATTATTAAATAGCATCTTTAAAGTATCATGCAATAATATAAAAACTGATAAGGTGTTAAAATGATATGCTTATAGCTGAGTAAATATTATTAAGGCGTTATGTAGTACATAATTTATTTGTGCTATTTTTTTAATTTCCAGTGTACATAGCTCTACGATTAATGCAAGCAGTGACGGCTCGGGTCATCGACGTTTGCCTGCGGTACTTAGACAACTCGAAATTAGACACTCTGCCCCCGCCCCCGCCGCTCGCACAAAGAGACCTCAAGACTGTATCATGCGCTACAAAGAATTCCAGACGAGCCATGGAGGATAGGCACGTCGAGATTGGAAATCTTGAAGCTTTATTTGGAATTGAGGTGTGATGTTTTCTATCTTACACTTAAACTGGTTATTATTTATTTAAGTTATGCGTACACTACACAACACGTTTTTGAATACGGGCTTATTAAATACTATGGACAAGTAACTGTGCACACGGCTCTTTTTTGTCGTAATTTGTTTCGTATTGTTATTTTATGTTATTAAAATTATATCATAATTATTGGAATATTTTATAATTTCTAAAATATTACCGATAATTTTAATAAGCCACCAATCTTGAAGGGTTGTATATATACACTCTGTGTACAAAATTATATCGATTGAGCAACTTAGAATCGAACCAACAAATAGATAGATAGGAGATTTACTTTTACTCTCAAAATACTCCCGACTGGTCTCCCTGGACCATATCCATGCCTGCGATTGCTATTGACAATAAAGCTGTACTTTATACTAATTACATAAATATAAATGTTTAATGTATTTGTATTATGGTGTACAAATAAAGATTAAAATAATAATATTAGATGATTTTTTTTATCTTCATATTCGTGGTCAATGCAATTTAGAATCACAAAATAAAAAGAAATGTGTAGACGGAACTATAGATTAGTTAGCATAGAAATTTCGAAATTTGTTTTTATCAACTGGCGATTTAGAAGGTTTGATACGCGCGAAAACATTAAAATATAATAGTATACTTTACTCAATTTATCTGTAATTAACATAAAATTTTACATTACAATTTATATTTAACTTCCAATATTCATGACAAGTGGTAATAAATTAATAAATGAATAATAATTACGTCCATATATGTAGATTTATTGATTTTTTACTCGGATTAACATTTATGTTATATATCGATGGTGGAAATGGTAATTTAGTAATGAGTCAGCACATTCTTCGCATGTTTGTCAGTTAAGCTTTTGATCGACCATACTGTTTATTTATTTGCCTAGAAATATAGGTGATTGCTTGTAAACAATCACATGTGCCTTGCTCTCTTATTTTGCGCAAAATCTTATACAAGTATTACAGGATGTACGTTTGGAAGAAAAATAATTCTAATAAACAAACTAATGATGCTTAATACGATTGTCTCGATAATATGTTGTTGTGATAATGGCTGCAAATGATGCAGTGTCAAATAACTCAAGATTAAAAAAATTAAATCGTATTTCCCTCTCTGTTAAATGCTTCATACGCTCGGCATGCGAGATGTGTTGCTATGTACCTGTAGATGTGTATATGTATGAACCATTTTGTCTAACCACGATAGGATAGTTCACTCAAAATGCTTCATTTCTTACGAGTGAAGGTTTCAAGATTTTTTTAAATGTGTAACGTTCAAGTCATTCAGTCTTAACCAATCAAGAAATCAAAATTAAAAGTACTACATTCATTGTAGGCTCTCAGAAGTCCCTAATGCACGTTGAAACATTACTTATTATTCGGAAAACGTGTCAATTATTGACATTAATTGGCAAGGAACTTGGTTATGGTGCTTTGTTATATGAGAATCGTATTGTACCTAAGATTAGTGAGTGAAGTGTCCAATAGCCTATTTTTAACCATCAAATCTTATTTTCAGACTAGAGAGCCGACGAGTTTCTACGCTGTGTATGACGGTCACGCAGGACCAGCGGCAGCAACGTACTGCGCGGCGCATTTACACCAGTACTTGGTCGAAAGTTCGAGATTTACTACAGACCTACAATTAGCAATGAGAGATGCGTTTCTTAGAACGGACGCAGAATTCATCAAGAAAAGTAATCAAGAGGTGATTGATATACTTTTGATATTTTTATAAGAAAAATATTATTCTAAATGCTTAAAAGTTTTCATATTTTCATGATTTCTTTTACTTATAAGGATACAGGATTCTTGAGAAATTCTCACACGTACAAGCATACTAGAGGGGTATCGATGTTTTTTAGATTATTTATAATAAACAATTTGTTGTAGCGTGCGAATGGCGGCAGCACGGCTGTGGTGGTGTGCGTGCGCGCGCGCCGGCTGGTGGCCGCGTGGGCGGGGGACTCCCTCGCGCTGCTCGCGAAGCGCATGCGGCTCATGCAGCTCGTGCGTCCCCACAAACCCGGACGACAGGTACCTTTATACAGAACTACACTACTCATATTAATGCATTTTTAATATACAACGTCTTGCAAAAGTAGTTTTATTGATGTGTAACATCTTTCCTCTCGGTTGCTGGATATATTTTGTAGAAGTGATTTTGGTAAAGGGGCGGAAATACGTTACAGAAACCCGGAGAAGCGTAGCGCTATTTGATTTGACCAACGAACAAGCGCTATTTGATTTAACCAATGAGCGCGCGCGATAATGGAGAGATGGCTGTGAGATGGTGCCAATGTCAGATATTACATCATTTGCGACTACTAGGGTTGCCTCCCGTACTTTATAATAAAGTATTGTACGTTATTTCAGGTAATTGTACTCTATACTTTATGGGAAGAATAAAGTACATGAGAATACTTTTTTGGCATGATTTGGTTTATTTGGGACTTTGTAAAGTTTATTGATATGTATTTTTTCGTTAAGAAAAATACACCGATTGCTCAATTGATGTCGCCACTCGTTAACGCCACATCACCTAAGCACTCGTTTCTTTAACAAATATTTCTGAACACAATTTAACCTCAAATGTCAACAATGTCATTGTCAATAATTGTCACAATTTCTTGTTTGTTTCGTGCGAAGCGGTTTAAATGCAATAACAATAAGATTTAAAGTTTTATAGATTTATGCTTAATCATAATAATAAAAAATTGTACTTTATTTTAATACTATGTACCTTTTTTTTCCGAACTGACCTACACTGCCAGCAATAATGCCTTCACAGTTTCACCGGACTACTAAGGGGAGCGTTTTTCCTACGTATAATAAATAACCAATGTACTTTATCTGCAAAAAAAAGGTGGCAACCCTAGCGACTACTGTAAGACTCACTCGTTGTCTTTTTTATTTTTAATCGTTACTAGCAACCCGCCCCTGCTTCGCACGAGTATACTTACTAAGAAAAAGAGTTACCTTCCCTTTATAGTATGGCCATGTAATTAAATAAAATGACATCTAAATATCAACCTGTCCATTTTGTCAATAATTTTACAGATTTTTTTAGTTTCTTTTGTCTCACTCACTCACTTTTTTATATGGAGATTTTTAACCCAAATTTTTTATCGTGTGATTTTTTAAATAACCTTATCTTGACAATTACGAGCACAACAAAAAAGTTTAACTAAATCCAGGCAGCCGTTCTGATGTGATTGCGTTTATAAATATTCCGTAATCGATTTTATTTATATAGATTACAATACACTTGTCGATTGACGGATCGGTCTTCTCCTGCGTCTTTCTACTTTGGCCACCAGTATTCTTTACTGAAGATTTTGACTATCATTGTTAAACGCGCAATATTTTTATAAAGTGTCTTGTCATGATTTCAATTTTTCCAAATAAATGGTGTAAATGGTGGTCCTATGTTAGACCTTTCCAGTGAGATGGCGTTGTGACGTCTCAGAATTCTTGCTTCGTGTTTTTATAATTTTCTTATATTTATATGATTTTATTATCATTATATAAGGTGCTACCAATATTGCAAAAAGAGGAACAAATAACCCATGATTATGAATGACAACATCCGCGTCACTATACGACAAATGAAGATTCCGTCAAAACTCACACTAGCTGGTTGGTATTTAAAAGGCAAACATATTTCTAGCATTTTGCAAATACAAAATAATATCAGTCTTTATCACGCTCATAAGTTTTGTGATGTGCGAAAGAGACAGGAATTGTTCATGTTGCGCGTGCAGTGCGACATACTATCCGTTCCTTCATTGATAGACGCTACACAAACCTCATGTGTGTTCGTGTTTTATGTACCAGTTTTATTTACCTGACCTGTATCATTCTTTGTTTTAACTGAAATTAATTACATTTTAGTATACATTTTTAGAAACAAACCAATTTATTGCTTACCAACTTAATAGTTGGTTGTTCGCTATTTTGTACTTGTGAAAACGTCTACCAGTGAAAGTCTCAACAAAATAGTTCGATCTGTTTTTTAATGTAGCCGGGACATACAAGAGACGATGTAGTTTCAATAATGGCCGATCAAATTGTAATGGTGTTTAGTATAGATTCTTCCTCTGATTCAGTACTATGATAACCTGAAAACAACATTCCAATTAGACTTACTAGTCTAATTGTAGTAAATACAAGTACTCTTGTATATGATTTAGTATATCTAGCGAGTTCGCATACTGGAGTAACCAAAGACAATCTTATAGGCCAGGGCTGTCCAAACTACATGGGACCCAGGGCCAACAAAAATGACTCAATACATAGGGGGGCCGCAAAATATTTATAAAAATAAAATACAAGTATAATAAGTATCATTATTTTATTATCTACTTTTTCATTAATTTGTCTTTTAAAGCCCAATAAATGAACAACGCGCGGTGTCGGGTGTACCTATTATACGTTCGGGGAATTCCCCGAGTTTTCGAGTGAATAGTGTTGTGTGCGGCATAATCGAATACATATCCAAAACATTTGAATTTCGTGGCAAGAAAAATAATTTACTCATTTAAAGTATTTAAACAAAGAAGATAAAAAAGATTCTGCGGGCCGCAATAATTCATGCCGCGGGCCGCGGCCATGGTTTGGACAGCCCTGTTATAGGCCTTGATCATTTAACTTCTGTCAGGACTCTAAGTTCAATCCGAGATTATTCCTAGGCTGGTATATCTTATTACCTTTATTTGTGCATCTAAATAGGAATCTCTTGTATTTGCATGTGATACCAAATAAACTATATTAATATAAGGTTGTATTGGTAATACGCTTATATAAAACTTTTAAGAAAATGAAGGCGAGATAACAAGAGTGGTTGTTTCCTTTTGGGTTTCGTATAATTAAGTATTACATAATAAATTAACTTAATTACATTATCACTATATTAAGTCGTGGGGGTCTAGTGGTTTGACCGGTGGAATATCAATACGATGTTCGCAGGTTTGAACCCTGGCATGTACCAACGAATTTTTGAAAATTCCTGTACATTTACTAATTTAAATTGGTAACACTATCGGCTGACGGTGAAGGAAAACATCGTGAGGAAATCTGAATCAGAGCAATGTTCTTGTGGTACCACCGTATGCGGAAAAAAAAGAACTGAATTCCTTAAAATTTTAAATCATCAATACATTGTGGGTTAGCGTAGTGATTATGCCCATACCTTCCTTCGGGAAGAGGTCTGCAGTGGGTCTCTCACAGGCTGATGCCGGTGACACTATTATTGACCACTAGAATTCTAAAAAAACTTTTGTTGCAGGACGAAAAGGATCGAATAGAGTCGTCAGGCGGTACCGTGATCTACTGGGGAACGTGGCGGGTTAACGGACAGTTGGCTGTGTCCAGAGCTATCGGTAAATTATATATTAAAACTTTAAATCTAATAATAAAAAAAAATACATTATCAGACACATTTTCAGTAACCATCTGCTATAGCATACTAAACATATGTATATATTAATAACGCCCAGACACGGAACTGATCATTAAGATCATCATATAAGTTAGGCACATGCGAGGATCAAACCTACGACCTCTCGGTTCAGTAGCCTGATAGACAAAACTTGACCTCGCACGTGTTATGCCAGACGATATTGCAAATAATGGTTACGTTATCTATCGGTACAGTAGTACGGTGTCTTCGGTGTAAGGACAACGTTTCTACGGCTTTTCTCTTTTTTCTAGTATACCCCAATATTATCTTACAAATTAGTGGGCGTACATTAATTACGTGAGGATTTTTGACACCCTTGATGAGGTGTTTGTTGTGAGATTTGTTTCTACCGTCTCCCACTCTTTCAAAATTTATATTTTGGGTTTAACTAAATGCGTTGCATTCATGCAAACAAACACAATTTGCTTTGTTATTTTTATTAACACTAGTATTTGAGATTGTTTAAATCGTGATCTAAAGTCACAGTTATAACATTAAATAATACTTAAATGGGAACTACTACAATTATTAGTAAGGGAACATTCATTTTAATTCGGACAATGGAGATTCGTGCACAATCTCAAGAGTGACTGTTGGTACCAACAAACCCCTTTGTTTTTGAGTAAAATTATCTGCTGCTTCATCTTGGCTGTAATTTAGTCGCTCTAAACCATTGTTACTTGCGTACAGAAGTTCAGTAGTTCGTTTTGTGACAATTAACGATGGTCTTACTTTTAGTTTACTTAAAAAAATATGTTTAAAAATTACGTGTAATTTGACGCAACTCCCTCTCTCCTCTACGTGAGATTTAGTGACATTCGGCTTGAACCACTCGCCTCACCTGATTCCCTCGCGTAAATAATGGACGCTCTCTTATAAATTTGGGACTTCGGCCAAATTATTTAATAGAATTTTATTATCTTCTGAACACAGTTACCCTTACTTACACTGAACACAGTTACCCTTACTTACATTACTGACCTATTAACTACATTAACTATTACAGTATGAAAAATATATTTTGTATTCCAGTTGTACACATTATCTTTTTAACAAACAGTTTTCAGCTTTACTTCCAAAGTTTTACACAATCTGCTAGATAAATAACGGATATTCTAATGACCAAGTGTTTATAGTATAACTCGAACAGTAGAACATGTTATAATATTATTCCTACGCAATGCACAATATATTATTGTAGGTGTTATTATTCTGCTGTTTATTATACGTTGTTAATCATTATTATTGACAATGATAATGGTCGATTGGTGTTATCGTAACGAGTGAACAAAGCGAGGCACATAATCATAACGTTTTTTCATTACGTGATGTTTTCTACCAGTCAACCCTTGCCGCACGTCGGGTTAATAAACTTCGTTCGAAGTGAGAATTGTGTAATAGCCAACAGATGGGGACAGGAGGGCACTACACAGAATATTAATATAATTATCGTGTCATTTGCAATACGACTCAAAACAGAAAAATAACTGATAACAGTTTATAATAATTTTTTTGCTAAATAACCCATAGGGTTGTAATTCAGTAGTAGCTGCACGCTTCAAATTTTTTGTAAAATTACAAATATTTACAAAACAAAAGAGTAAAATTACAACTCAGTGTATTGCCAATACGACATACAATATAATTCGAGTAATCTACCAAAACATGTAAGAAAACCTACTAAGATATGTTGTAATTTTACAAGCTTTATTTAGTAATTCTACACGTATTATAATTACAAAACCGTGGATCAATTGTCAATGAAAACAATATTTACAAACATGTAATTTAAATATTGCAATGTTTGAATTACTATTTAATAAAAGTACAGCAAATTATTTGTTTTGAATTGTATAGTAAATTTAAATATATTCCTGATATAACAAAACCAATTTTTGTTTACTATAATCGCAACAAATGTTTTGTAATTTTCCTAAAAGGAGTAGAAATAGGTCGTCTGGTAAGTAAATTTACAATTTTATTTTTGCTGTATTGTTGTATGTAAAAAAAGGTTTTTTTTTTAATTACTTAAAATTTATCCTTTTTTACAGTCTGTTATAGCCATCTATCTATACACCCTAATGACAGCTTTTATTAGAATAGATACAATTTATTGCTACGTCTATTGAGAACGGAAGTTACTTTCTGGTGCAGTACAAGGAGAATTATAATGATGTACATAATTTATGTTTGCTGCCTTAAATTTATGATCTTGGATACAGATGAAACAATTTTTTTTATCACTCTACAGTTTAATATTTATTGATATATTGGAATGTAATTTTTTAAGAAAAATAAATATTTTTTGCAAACATATCTAGATAAATCTTGCTGTTCAACTAGTAAAGCTGGGAAATGTAAATTACGAAATGCTGCTCATAATATACTACTTGTTGTAAATAAACAATCTGTCGATACGTTCTAGTTATAACCTCTTATAAAGTTGGTGTACATGTATGTTGTGTGAAAGTGCCGAAACAACACTCATGCAAACCTTTATTTTTATAACCGTCACAAAAATTTATCCTCGTGTGCAGGATTTCATGCCTTTTTATCTGCTAACTAAATTTGCTAACTTATTTCATAGGTACATAGATATTTTATTTTATTGGTAACAAAATTGTTCTCTGCTGCTCTTGACAGTAGTCATCGTATCGTTTTCTGGAATGAACTCTACTATGCGTATTAAACAAGAAGATCTCCGGCACAATTTCATTTACAACTTGTCGAAATTGTACTGTCGACGATAAAAACGTAAAATATAAATAGGTTTTTTATTTTAACTTCAGTAATGAATATTGTATTTAATTATGTGTATATAAAGTAATTAAAATATATTAATTACTTTCAGTACTATCAACAAGAAGCCGCGGCAGCCATTTTATGTTAATTATGTTTTAGTTTGCTGTTTCTGAGTAATAATGAAATTATAATTAAAAAAAAAATTGTATTTTATAAATTTATTACCGGTCGTGTGGTATACAATATAATTCGCACGTGTATTGTTTTGTCAACGTACCTTCTTACTGAAGTTACATGCGAAGTAAAATGGTGATTTATTAACAGTTGTGTTCTTATTTAAAACGCATAACAATTATGATAATCCAGAGTTCCTAATTGAAACTAGAACGAACTTACAGTATCAAGTTTCTAGCTAATCGGCAAACTATCTTAAAATCTATTGCAAAATTTGTAATGATCAGACAAAGAAACAGACTGATAAATCGAGATAATAAAACTTGTCACTTTTTATTTTTTTCCTATTCGGTATTACCATCATAATAGGCATTTAAGTTAAACTTTCGAGTAAGAAATGTCCTTCGTTGAGATTATAGAAACCGATGAACTAGATATCGTCTGTCTATCGATCTAAGATTGGATTTATTGGTGTAAAAAGAATAATCTGTGATAACGTAATGGTTGAATCGATTGTCGTATTAGTAATGTAAATTAGGAACTCTATTTAGTTGAACTAAGAGGTGTTAAATGAAAAAGTAAACGGTTCCGGTTTCAGGTTAAAAACTGACCTCGTCGCTAATTGAAAGTTTAAATATTTTAACAGCTCTAATTAATATGTACGTAATTAAAATAATTGTTAGTAAAATTTACCGGTTCAGTACTTTTCATAGTCAGTTGAATATATGTAGTTATCTACTACTGTACCAAGCTACACGTCAGAAGTAAGAACTTTCCTGTTGTTTTCTTAACAGAGCCCATACTGTTTTAAACAGCCAAGTTATTGTTTATGTCAAGGTGGTATCAATGTCGTGTGCCGGCTATTTAGTCTTTAGCTTAATATTACTTGTAAGGACAAGATTCCGAGACTTACAAGCCGGGTGTAAATTAATTAGTACATGCAGAAAACTATGACTAATATAATAGAGTATACTCGGTTTTAGAGTTGATAGTTGATACTGTCGCTGTCGATAATATTTTTCACATTTAATAATTTCGTGGCGGATTAATCTTCAATTTTTTCCGTAATAAAGATGTAGAAAGGAGTTTGCATAGTGGTTAAACGTTAAAAAGTAGAAAAAAGACTTTTTGATTATATTTTAAAACGTTTTAAACAATAGAGTGTTTTAGTGTATTTGTTAGCGGCGCGAGCGACACGTTGGGCGCCAACGTGTCGCGTGTCCTGTTACTAGTCACCCTACGTGTTCCTCGCGATCTCTCCCTCCTGTTGCTACAACCCCACATCGCACCCGCACTCTATATCGATCACTCGGACACGCACCCGCCGCGCTGCACCTTAGGGATGTGCCTTATATCATAGAGTCGCTATACTCGATGGTACAGTCATTATTTTGGTCGTGGCGAATGCTTATGAAAGCGAGACAATAGTGTTAAGTGCATAATTAAATGTTGTACTTGTTTAAATTTGAAATAAGGTAACGAAATGAAATCGTAATGTTTTTTTTTGTAATTAATTACTACTCTGGGGTGCAAAGCATCGAGTAAAAAAAGTTAATTGCCTCATGATATAATCTTTAGGTATGTATTAAATAGTCAACTTATTCTCAAGTAAAATCTTTAATATAATATACATGTTATCTGAAAAAATCTATAGGTAGGGATATGTTACGATTATATTCAAGACTAGCTTCGTCCGCGTGGAACGGAATACAAAACACAGTGATAAATGAAACAATCTGAATTTATATCTTGTATATTTGTAATGTAAAGTGTCACACTAAAAACTAATAATGGTGTGACCATTATTACTTTACCAGTGATGCCTGTTCAAACAAACAGACATTTCTAAAAATGATCGAAATGGATTCTATTACTTAGACTACACACCTGCAACAATGTTTTCTCAAAAATCAAAGAAGTATAGACACGTTGGATTTACATTCTCATTATATATAGATATGCTACAGGTATACTCACGTATTCGTCACATCCCTTTGTCTCGTATCGTTCAAGGGCGACGATGGAGCAGTTACAACATAATGTTGACATTCTCTTCACAGCTCTCTGAGTACACCAATAGCCCGTTTCCCCCAAGCGGTGGACGGCTAAAATTCATCGATTTCGAATTCCATAGGGGATTAAGATTGGAAACGATTATTCTTCCCCCGCGAGATGTTCAACTCTGTTCCATGGAGTTTTACACTAAATTAGTTTTGTATATTGTATTGATTCGTATTTTGTATTCGATAATGAATATTTTGCCTCAACGGTTTGTAAAGAAATTGAAGGACTTTTTCTTTACAATAATCATCGTACCTTATTATTTTATATAAATTGTAAAATAAATAAAATAAAAAAAATATTGAAATCTAATACAGAGGATCTTTATAACACAATTTTAAAATAACTAACTTCTATCGCACTGTAATGTTACAATGTTATTCATTCATATATAAATACATTCATACATATACATTTAATTAATTCTACCAGTTACATACAGTGTTAAAGTTTGTCTCTTTTGTATTTAAATTTGTTTAGAAATTAGAGCTTTTTAGTACATACTGTGTGGTTTGTTGATCAATACAAGTAAATATAAATTTAAAAGCAAGTATACTGCAGGAATCACGTCGGGTGTTGTGTACATCACTACATATTATAAAACAAAGTCGTCCGCGGTTTCTGTCTATCTGTCTGGATGTTCGCGATAAATTAAAAAAACTACTGAAAGGATTGTAATGCGGTATATAGAGTAATTTACGAGGAAGGTTTAGGTATATAATTTGTCAAAGTTTTTATGTTAATTGGTTGAAATATAATGATAATTGTAGAAAGAATCCGAAAAAGTCAAGCTGCCTGGGAGCTTTCGTCCAAAACATATACAGGATACTGATAACAAAAATACAATTTTTAAAATTTCTGTCTGTCAGTTTGTCTGTCTCTCTGTTTGTTCCGGGTAATCTCCGAAACGGCTTGACCGATTTTGACAGACATTTCACTGACGGATAGTTAAAATTACAGTGGGTGGCATAGGCTATTTATTTTAGACTAGCTGTCATCCGTGGCTTCGTCTGTAGTACTATTTCCAAAATGATTATACCTATTTTCATGGGACTTTCACTGACAGATAGCTAACGTTATAAAAAGTAATTAAAGCTTTTTTTTATTTTGGATTATATTTTACCTATAGCTTTATTTGCAGTACTATCTCCAAAACGTTTGAACCCTTTTTCATGGAACTTTCACTAACCGATAGCTGATCTTATAAGAAGTAATTTAGAATTATAAAAAACGCATGCGAAGCTGCGGGCAACAGCTAGTTGAAAATATAACAATAAACAATATGTTTTGGCGGTCATACGTGATCGGGCACCCGGATTGTAATATCTGTTACAACAATGTCAGTAGAGTGACTGCCAAGGTCTCTTTGCACCGGGTATGAATGGTTTTATTTACAAATATTTTTTATATACAAACCTTGGTTAGATTTGTATTTTTTTTGGTAGGTGACGCACAATACAAGCCTTATGTTACTGCTCAACCTGAGATCGTGATAGTCGATCTAGATGGCGACGAGGATTTCGTAGTGGTGGCCTGCGACGGCTTATGGGACTTTGTCAGTGAGGACGACGTGGCGCTTGCAGTGTATAGGCAACTCGCGACTGATCCAGGTTTGTTTTTGAACTATATAATTTTTTTACTATAAATGTGTTGTAAAACGAATGATTTTTCCCGATATCATGGTATTTTAATGTTGTCTTATGATTTCGGATTTATAACTTAGTGACACGAAAATGATTGAGATTTTGTTTCAGTTATTTCTGCATTCCATTACTGGTCATATTCTATTGTCGCTTTTTGTATTAAATACACTATATAAATAATCTAACACTCGGGCATACCGCGTATTGTCCTTTGACTATGTAAGCCAATAATTAAAAAAAAACCATTTGTATTTTATCATATAACACTACAAACGTAGTCATACTTAAAACAAATGTGAAACTTGTGGCACTGAAAGCATTTACGTATTTTTTGTCTCAACTAAGAATGTCTTGTGAGTTTTTGTTCAAACAATTATAGTATCCAGTGTGTTAGTACATAAGTGAGTCAACGTCAACTTGACAAAATAAATGGTGCGAGTTCACTCCGAGACAGGCGGGCATAATTTATGCTATATCTAATTTCTTGCCTCGCTTAGAAGTATGTAGCGATTGATGTCAATGATATGTCGGAGTTTATTTCATACAACGTGACGATGGTTCGTGGGTAAGATTGATGTTTTATGTCGATTGCTATCATTCGATAAGATAAAAAGTTTAATACCTATACAATGTAGTGGTTGATCAATAGTAATTGTTGATTATAAAATCTAGAGACTTAAGGTATAAAATCCTGAAGTAATATTTTTATCTAAGTAATAAAACTGTGGAACACTGAGTTGCGATCAAACGACGACCACAGTGTTTTGTAAGCGACTTGCGAGAATGTATGATAGTGTATATAGGAAACTGAACGCGGAAATAAATTTGAACGATTGGTCATCTTAGTAAATGTGGGCGACTTATGAAGTACTTCTAGTAGGCGTTCAGCTAATAGTGGTCTACATAATATAAGTTAGACTTCGCATTCTCTGGCGGTAATCTGAATGTTTTACTATTCCGTATACCTCCATGGATGCCTTGTTAGTATTTTGCTAAGGCAAATGTAATTTGAATTTAGCATTTTGAAAAGGATATTTAACCAATTCTGCTGTCTTATTCTTATGAAATGTTTAGTTAGGGAACCTTGTGTATTATTAGTTAAGTATGAGCTCATATTTCTGTATAAGGTTTTTTAACAAACGTATTAAGTGATAATTTCCAGGGAAAAATATTCGTGTTATCGTCGAGATATTTATTACAGTCATAGACAAATTCGTAGAAAATGTATTCATACTTCTGTTCAGGATTTTAATCTACATTTAATACTGTTTTAGCTTTAAAAGCTATTATTAACCATAGGCTATATTATAAGAAAAATATTAATAAAGGATGTTGTTGTAATTTAAAGTGATTTTCCTGTATCGTTGCATTTAAATTTCGTTTCCACATAACATGATTACAATTTCATACCTCGTCGTTATCTACGAATCGCGGCACGCTGACCTTGAGGTTCATTAGTCATCACACAATGTGTGAGTCACACTGTGCTCGTAGACGGGCTAAACAAAACTGCAACGCCCGCCGTCAAAACAAGGTAAACAGCAACATTTCAGAAATGAATTAACAATTCTGACTGCGTTGCATGTTCCTTTGCCAGCAATGGTCAGTCACTAATTATTGTCATACTGGTAAAACTGCTTTATCTCCGTCAAGTATAATTGTCGAGTAAAAGTTTTAAAAATGTACGCTTATTAAAATGAAGTAATTATTTCTGCAGTCTTTCAAGTCCGGATCATATGATTGTTTTGTATCGAGTACTAACTTGTTGTGAAAGCTGAGTGGCTTTTCGACAAGTGAAACGAGATCGGTATCGCACGTTATTCTCCCCACATTTTTACCTTTTGATAAACAAGTCACTTACAGAAGGGTGGTGCTACGGTCCTTTCAACGATTCTGAAATCATAACGTTTGCATTCTTCAATATTTTCGAGTGTATTCCAACAGTACTAAAAGCTAAGAACCTTAAGAGTCTATATATATATATATATTTAACGTTTATAAGCTTTAGTTATCTTAGTAAATATTTGGTTTTTATGCAAGGTGCCTTTTGGATAAATAGTATCTAACTGCAATATAAAAATAACTATAAAATAGCGAGTTACAATAAAAAGTGTAGCATAAAAATGCACTCCGGGTAAGAAAATAAAATGGTTTTCATTAAATTAAGTTCAGATTTTCATGAGAATAACCGGTGTTGGAGTATTGATATCAGATCATAACATCTAATTTTATATACATATATATGAACAAGCAATGTACTATTTTTATATAACTTTACTAGCTAATCTCGTTCGCATTGTTGGGTATTAAAATAATTTCAAATAGTCAATCAAATCCATGTAATAAGTCTGGGCATGTTGATGCTAAATGGTTCTCAAACCATCTACGAAAAATTCCGCATTGAAAATTCATAGTTCTATGCGATCGTTCAGAAGTTTTGACGTCATTCAACCTCAAAGGAGCTGTATTTTGATTATATATATATAGGCTATAATTCATTTATTGATTATAATTAGAATATTATCGTTTTAGGAGAACAGATTATAACATTGTATAAATTGTGATCGGACTTGTTGACACGTCATTTTCGAGGGACAGACCCCCGCGAGATTACGGTCGTAAATCCATTACTGTGTTGTCGCAATTTGACGTCTGAATGACATTCGAAATTTATGAATAGCGATTTTTAAAGTCCCGTCGATTAGCCTGCGTCAGAATGGAACGCTGTAACAATGGGAAAAGTAATAAACGTGGCCCACTCTCAATGAACGGATCTTGTGAAAGTACACAAGAAGTACGATACGCTGTTTCAGAAATTACGGAAACGCAAGTGATCCGAAATTATTACAAATTTATAACTAAAGACTTCAAGAAATTATTTTATTTAAAAAATTAGACTTCACCGTAGTAGTTATTGCGAAAAGCTAAGCTAAACAATAAGACCGTATTTTATGTACCGTAACGAGATTTCTGCGGTACCTAGATTTCAGTGAATCTGCGGTCAGGTCTCCGTCGCTGCAGCCACACAATACTGTTTTGTAATTGCGTCGGAAGTGGGGAAGTGGAGAAATTTGATACTTTGTTGCCCTCTGTTTTAAGTGCTGTCGCGGTGTCCACGCGCTACACCGCAGCGCGCCGCCACTAAGCTGCCCCACTCACTTCGCTGCTATGAAGCCTTTCTAATTATTACCTTCGTAAACTGAATGCAAACACATTATTTTTCTTCCATGATTGACTCATTAGAGAAACTTCACGGTAATTTCGTTAGAAACCAACATTTCAATGAAGTTTTATATAGACATCATTCTCGTACAAGAAACTTCAAAATCAGTGTAATTATTCTTAATTTGTAATGAATTAATTCCGATTCACTGTCGACTGAACTTGATGTCCATTTTCAATTTAAATTCTTGAATCCTTTAGTCTACACTCTACTCGACGTAAATCCGTTTCATTGGATTATGTGATTTGAAATGTTCAAGCAGGGGTGGCTGCCGGCGGTCAGCACTAATTCGCCCGGCTGGGCGGCGGAAGGCATTTTTGGATTACCTGCTTCGTATCTATGCTTTTCAAAAGTAGCTCTTGAATAAACGGTAGAAGATTGATTTCCTAAAAACATTTCTGTCAGGTAAACTGTTCTATTTCATTGGTCAGGTGTCCCCTTACATAACACTTTCACGTTTAGCTGTTACTGTGAAGCCCAGTAAGAATTTGTTCGAACTCATTTTGTGGTTACACTAACAGATATATACGTTCTGTTATTTTAGGGTGAAATCTATAGAGCGTACTCAGCCTTATCTCAACCTTAGCTTAGCTTAAACTTCACTGAGTATTTGGTCAGTGTAATCTTAGGTTTCATATTTATAGTCAAACAACGCTAAGCTTATGCTTAGCTTAGGCTAAGGAAGTCTCTGTTGAACTGTCAATTAACGTTTCGATATTGCATCGAGTCTGTAAAATTCATTTCACTGTGAAAAACAAATTGAATCATGTATAAAATATTATAAAGTATTTATTGTGATATTTAAAATGCACAATATTAATAATATGCTTAACTAGTTTCAAAGTAGTAATGACAGTTTTTCGGCACTATATATCGAAAGAGTAATGTCTGGTATCAATAACGAAACGTTTGTTACGTATGTCAATGTGTGTAATCTACCTGTTTCGTCGTTTTAAATTGTATACAGTTGTGATCATTTTGTTAGTTTTATTATTTTGGTTTATACTATTCAGAATTTATATTTATCATATAATTTTGGATCAATTAAGTCACTTACAAAATCCATTTATGAATGCAAAGGTCATGGTAAGAAAGCAAGTACAAAATCCGTATGAATAAGAGGTCTGTTAAAAAATATTGAAAAAACTAAAGAAGCGAGTCAACTGGCAATAAACCAAACATTGAACAACAAAGAATATGACAATTAATACTTTTTTGACATTTCAACAATAGATTTGGGCAATGAGAATCGACCAATACGGATAATTTAAAAAGAACAAAAATGCCACGGTTTCTTTATTATTTTGATGTTCTCTTTTTTTATCTGCATAATACCCAAGTTTTTCGTAAGTCGTCGAATTAGATGACTTGAACTTAGTTCAGCACGAGCTAAGTGAATGCTAACTTCACAACTATCAATTTAAATTCTGGACTTAAGGGTGAGATATGTCTGATCGCGCTCTATAGATTTCACCCTTAGTATTATATTGAAACTCTGATTTATGGATTTTAACGTCTTTCTAAATTTGCATCGCCTTCTTATTCACATACCAGTTACTGGAGTTTGTCAACAAAATATAAATTGAATAAAGAACTTTTGAGTAAAATTTTGAAAACTGTTGTAATTATAATAAAGTACAATGGTACAATTAAATAAAATTTTGCTTTGAAATAAATATTTAGTTTTCCAAAACTACGTAGTGGAACTAAAAAAGCTGATAGCCGTCTTAACATTTAACCTTTCAAAACTTGATCACGTTTTGTTTTGCGCAAAACTGTATTGAAAAAGAGAAACGTCGAGGAGAATTAAAAAAATATATTTTTTTGAAAAAGTAACTTGTGTTTTTTGTTATTTTCGATACAGTGTACATTTTAGTATTAAATCAACTCCGGAAGAGAATGACGTATTACGTATTAGCTGTATTGAATATTGAATCTTCAATTGTTATGTAGAGGCTTTTATTGTTTATATATAATCTTGCGTTATTTGACTTTTGTAATATTGGTATCATTTTGTGTACACATTGGTTATTATGTACAAGCGAAGTGGATTATAAATAATAACATGGGAGTATGTATGCGTGGGTAGCATATGGGACACCTCTTCAATCGATGTAGATTCGAATTCTTGCGAATGAGCCGGGGCTCTCGGTGGAGGGAACCGTCTTGATGTAAGAAATGTGTCTGTCAGTAGAGCTTTTTCTAAACCCGGCTCCCACTAGCTACCACCCTCATTTTGAAAATCTGTTGCGAAGCACTTATAAATGTGTTCCGGCAGCTGCACTTGAAAGCCAATTCTCTGTAGGCTTAGCGTGTTTTCCATCTTAGACCACATCATCATTTAATCATAGAATCAGCTGAGATTATGGTCAAATGGAAAAAAACCTATAGAGAAATTTCCCTGGAAAGTCTTACTAAACGGTAATACCTCATTTTGTTAGACCACTGAAGTCCTTATAGTTCCTGAAGTCGTAATAATTACCGGCTTAATAATATTCTTTGAAACCAAGGATTGGAAGTCGAAGTAGGAAGAAGAAGAGTAGCGTTAACTTAAGATAGCTAATATCAAAAGAAATAACGTCTTCTATGTTTCTATCGTTTCGTAAGCACGTGTTTTGTGTTTACGGTTGAATAAAATGGAAGTTCAAGATTAATTTCGATAATGTGACATCAGTTGGCACGGCTAGTAACAACAAATACGTCGGTGCGACCTTGACACTGTTGGCCGCTACATGTTATCTGCCAACTTTCATTCATTGCTTATCGTGCATCATTTTGAACATGACATGAGATGTTTGACCGGTTCGGTATGTACTTGTACGCGTGTGGCTACAACCGGACATCATAAAATAAGCAGTTTGACAGGTGTTCCATTCAATATGGAAATCTCTATGTAATATTGATATTATTGGAATATATTGATTCGCTCTGACAACGTTATCATAAACTGGTAATGTACTTGTTTAGTTTCATAACTAATATAATAAAAGCGAATGTGCCTGACATGTCGTTCAGGTCATTTGATATTTTCACTAAAAAAAATTGTATTGTCATATAATATGTGATTACAACATCAATATATAAGTAATTATTTCGTTTTGAGTAGTTATCTCATCGTGTACCACCGGTGGTATACGTAGCGTTAAGATCAAGTTTAATATATACCACCAGTTGTACACGTGGCACGGAATGTGTTAACTACTCAACCAATCACCACGAAATTTTGCATTACTCCGGTGAAACTGTACAACCAATCACCACGAAATTTTGCATTACTCCGGTGAAACTGTAGAAGCCTTGCCAGGTCAACAGTGTAGTCAGTTCGAAATAAAAAAAATTGCATCGGGGACACAGATAAGAATATATATCTACCTACGTTTCATCTAGAAAAGTATACTGTTCCTGAGGTATAGGCTAAATCTATATTAACACTAGGAAAGCCGCGAGCAAAAGCTGGTTGTATAATAATTGTATGATATAAAGACTAAGATATATGGTGAAGTTTTTTTTATGAGTAGGATGGATAAATATAATAAAAAATATCCTATGTAGTTTCAAAAAGAGAATGTATAATAGTATATTGATTAATGAGAGTGCGGCCCCAGTTGTTAAACAAGCCGTGGACTATTGCGAGCTCATTAGCATGCCGAGCCGGAGATTGTAGACAACAAATAGCCCTTTCCTTCTTACGCGATAAGTAATAAATGCGAGGAATGTTCTCGAAATGCATTATTAGCAAGTGTACGTCAATTAAATTTGTGCCTCAGTGCATGATATAATTTTCGATATATTGATTCCCAACTGATTGTTACCGTGAAATATGGTTTTAGATTATGATATACGTGTTATGGGTTGGATATAATTACATTTCAGTCGCCGGAAAATCCACAGTTCTAACTTTTTCTTACATACAATGGAATTACGAGAATATTTCTCAGATTCAGGTTTACTGATGATGTATTCCTTCACTGTTAGCTGATAGTATTATCAATGCAAATTAGTAAATGTACGCGTATTCCAAAAATGTCATTGGTGTTCGAACCTGTGGATATCGGAATCATATTAGATAGTATACTTCTTTACGTATAATTAAAAGAAACGTTTATTCGTGTTTATTCGTTACCGTTTATTATAAGTTGAGAAATGCTCATCTGTTTTAAGTATTTATTTCATAGTTTATTTTTTACGCTAAGCAATATGGGTAAATAGTAAATTAAGTCGGAGACAAGATGTCGCCAGCGTGTTCTTTTACTATAACTCTATTTTAACAGTTACGTATAAAGAATCGAAATATAACACTATATCTTATTTCTAACGCCTACATTCAAGTCACAGTGACTGCTTTTATGATATGTAAGTTGTTTACTTGTTCTTATGACCTCTGAATTCTTATCAAAATAAATAATTTCATCGTCGAAACACAATGTAAGTAAATTTTGCTCATTACGGCATATAATTGTGGATTATACTTCAAGAAATAACTTCAAATATGTTAACGTATTTACATAATTTTATGATTGCGAGCTTTGCGAGAAGAGGTGTTAGTCAGACATAGGTCTATTATTTAAATAAACTTTAACTCTTTATTATTTTGAATTTTATAAGCTTTACCAGAGACATTATTAGTCATACAAAAAATGCAAATATTGAACCACGGTCACGAAAACTTTGTGAATGCCGATGGTGTAGTTCAAAGCATCTGTATATTCGTGAGTCACTAATGATAATGCAAGTATAACACTAACTTTCAAGTTCGTGTGTTTGGATACAGAATTCTTTGAAAGTATATCGGAGTTTTACCCATAAGAAAGTGTATGTGCAGTCTCGGTCTATATGACATGTCGGGCGAACGCGGACGGGTCGCGCTTGCACGGGCGGTACCGTCGCTGCTAATCGAATTTGCATTGTAAACACGCGCTCACCGACGCGTCTATGCATGTTTTGATTGACTAATGTCATGTCATGTCATTCGAGTCTAACAATCCACTTGTTACTCGATTTAATTTAAAAGTAAACCTTGGCTTTTGTTTGTTTCGCTTAATTCATTGTAATTTTCCCATTTATATACTACTAGCGGCCCGCTCCGGCTTCGCACGGGTACAAAATATATAGCCTATGTCATTCACTGAAAAAATGATTAAAATCGATCCAGTAGTTTTGATTTATTCATTACTGCCCGTGGCCCACACGCGTTAAATTTGGAGTAACCTTAAAAATAACAGTATTTCTCCAGTATTTAAATTATGTTATTATACATTTAAACCTTCCTCTTCAATCACTCTATCTATTAAAAAACCCGCATCAAAATCCGTTGCGTAGTTTTAAAGATTTAAGCATACATAGGGATATAGGGACAGAGAAAGCGACTTTGTTTTATACTATGTAGTGAATTCTATATAAAACTGTGATTCGTCACTGTTATACATCGTCCAATCTTATCGCACATCATTTTGCCGTTTTTATTATTAGGTATGATGTCATTTGTCATACAAAATTATAACTCGACAATACCCTTGGCCATTATTGTTGACAAAATGATGCCCTATCTGCGGCGATTATATTTTACAGTCGAGTGAGTTTTCGAAGTTTATTCGCGAGGGGTGGGTTTACAATAAATTTGTAGAACTAACACAAGGGGCTTGCGCTTGTTACGTTGCTCACATGCAACCACTACTCAAATCATTCCACTCGTCTACAGCGCCCACCCTGTATATCATCTAGAAATTAAGATCTCAATTTGTTTTACACCCGTGTACGGAATGTTTGCATTGTCATTATATAAATTGTCATTATTGCTTATATTATTATAAATAATAATATAATTCGTTCGAAATGAAGTTTTATGCGGTAACTTACTGTCGTAATTGTAACGAATAATATAAAGGCGAAAGTGAGTTTGTTTCTTTATTAAGCTTTCACGTTTTAACTACTCAACCGATCATTATGAAATGCATACACGTTATTATCAGGAGCTCAGAAAAGGACAGATTTGTTTCAGAGTGCAAGCGGGTGGCGGGTAAGTGTGCGAGCGTGTGTAATTGAAACGTACGTAGATGCCGCGCCGCTAGCATCACTGTGAATGCTAGCGGCGTCTACGTACACTTGGACTAGTTGCATCTGAGTAATCATCCGCACCCGCCTGCACTCTGAAACAGACCACAATGATGCTAGCGGCGTCTGCGCACATTTGAACTAAATGCATTCGCGCAAGCACCCGTACACGCCTGTACTATGAAAGAGACCATAGTTATGCTAGCGGCATGTACGTACATTTGAACTACACACATCCGCGCAAGCACCCGCACCCGCCTGCACTCTGAAACAGACCATAGTGATGCTAGCGGCGTCTATGTACATTTGAACTATATCCACCCGCGCAAGCACCCGCACCTGTTTGCACTCTGAAACAGACCGTAGTGATGCTAGCGGCGTCTACGTACATTTGAACTACACGCATCCGCGCAAGCACCCGTACACGCCTGTAATCCGAAACGGACCATCGTGATGCCAGCGGCGTCTACGTATATTTGAACTATACGCACACGCAAGGACCCGTAACCGCCTGCACTCTGAAACAGGTCATAGAGTACCTTTCATCCAGAAATAAGTATTGTTGCCGAGGAATAGGTCAAATTTGCATTGACACAAGCAATGCTGCAAACAAAAACTATTTTGAAATACATACCCTGTCATTGCTACTGGACGGCAACATTATGTATACTTGAACTACATCAATCTTATCTCAATCCACAGCACTGTGTTGATTCACATATACAAATGTAGAATTCGACTTTTTTTAACGTTAATATCGTTCGTGAAACCGTGATTTAAAACACGAAGAATGAACAAATGAAACATTTTTATATCGATGTGTGTATATTACAAAATTTCTAAAATAAAACTGCAAAATCATAATTACGTAGTTCCGTATGACGTGCCGTTGAAACATGTTGCATTTTAATTTTATCTCCTCATAAATTCAATATTGGAACATGTCCAGATGTATTCCGTCATGTCGATGTGAGTCCATAGCACGTAGGTGGCTCTAGTCCCTAGTTCGTCTTCTGCACTAATAATAACGCACCGTATGCGTAGCGTCATTCGACAATCAAAAACAGCAGCCATGTCTTTTCTTTTATCCAGAATGCTTATTTGACAAACTAAATTATATGTCTCTGTGATAGTTGTTTTTTGATTTATGATGTAACATTGGGAATGTTGACGTTACTAATATTATTAATGGTCTAAGGAATTCGTTTAGTGGTCGAAAGACGACCATAGTTAATTACATTTTTAAGTTTAAGTATTAAGGAAAAAGAAACGAACTTATCCGATTTTTTCTTATTGATAACACTAAGTTTGTCAATATCTGCTAAACAAATACAAAAAGTTGGTAGAGAAACAAAGGAGGAAGATGTATTAATCTTTTTATCTGTCTTTAGTGAATATATTAAACAGATAATATATGTCGAGGCAAAGACTACGAAAGGTGAATATTAAATTGTGTCGTCATCCATAGTGACGTCATAGTTAGGATTTAATCGATCAATTCACCAAGACCCATTGTATTTGAATAATAAAACGTTAGTCTATATAGAAATGTAATAATTAATATAGTTACGAATTATCGGTAAATGTGAACAGTTCAACGATCGGAGCGAGAATGCTCAGTGTTTTTTTTCGTACTGACGACTCTGTTGGCTTGATAGTTCTCTGCAGTTTCACCGAACTATATGCCCAGTGTTTGGTCGTCTGTTACCTTTTAAAACATTCAGTCAAAGTTGACAGCCAATATAATAACCAAGAGGGTTATGAACAACCGATACTCCAGGTATAATGTTTTAGAACGGGGTTAATAGTAGCCACTCATTAGTACGAGTCAATAGTATGCACGTACGTCAATAGTAATTCCCCCGATATATACATTTATAATGAGATTCTGTTATATTTTTGCTTATAAGTTATTGTCCAATTAGAGGTACTAGAATGCTAAACATCGATATAATGTGTAGGTAAAGAACTGCTTTGACTATCGTATATATAACTGATGCCTGCAACTCCATTCTCGGGATAAAGGTTTTATTGGTGGGAATGGAAGACATGGGAACCGCGTGTTTTCTATGGATTAATCATCAGTTGTCTTTTTAATTTATAATTTTGACTCTAATATATTGGATTCTATAATCCTTTTATCGATTTAGCGTTATGTAGTTACATTTTAGCATCACGGCTTAGCGTCTTTTAAAAAGCGTAATCATATATAGTGTATATAACAATCTGAACTTGATTTGTCTCTCAGTAAAGGTCTCTGGCAAAACGGTTTTGCCGTATCTAAGGTTAAGCCCGATAGACAGATATATGTAACTTTTGACGTTTATTAATATTAATCTTACTGACCATATTTTATTTACAATACTAGCTACGCCCGCGACTTCTCATTCTATTATTATCTGTTTTAATGTCTATTTGTTTTAATGAATACATAAGTTCTAGCTATATAAATATGGTGTCAAGTCAACGTAATTAGGCCTATGTTATGCACATGCTACGCGACGAATATAAAAAGAAATGTTGTATTTGGGGTATTATTTCCCTGCACAATCCCACGAGCCCCTTTGGTATATATAAATAATGTATTGTGTTCCATATATTATTAGGCACGCGTTAACCTGTCAGGTCCGGTAATGCGATACTCTCATCCGCCGGAGGGGCTTGTCAATGTTCATTTTTGATGTCACGTCCTTCTCTGTCTAAGACCTTATGTTGAAATAAATGGCTATTCTAGAAATCTGTTAATTGATCCTCGGTCATCGGAAACATTTAATATATTTCGTCTAAACGATAAAAATGTTACATTTAAATTTATATTTGAACATACCAGCAGATACCAAACCGCATCGCTGCACATTAAAAAAATTATAATTAAAAAAAATAATAGGCAATAACGTCCAAAAAATGATAGCCCAGAACCATGTATGAAAAAATCCACATCGAATGATTGTTCTTCAATGCCGGTACGTTCAGTAATTTTGGCGTAATTGTGCCTCAAAAGAACCGTATTATAGATTAGTTACACTTTATGTATGAGATATAATGAAAGTAAAGTTTGTAATACTACTGGTTTGATTGTTATCACATGGGTGAAGTGAATGCACGTCATCTGGTTGCTACGTGGCACGCGCTCTGTGCAGCGTTGATTAGCGCTCTGTTGTTTAATACTGTCTAATGTAAACTGATTTGTCTAAAGGTTAACGACACGTGTTGAAATATAATGTAAGCTTAGTATAGTCGGTGGAGAAAGTGGGCGGACTATCGGCGATGGTACGTAGTTCACGCCGCGCGCCGTATTGTAACCAACCGGGCGACTTTATCGTACGGCGACTCTTCTTTACCAATTAATCGTATCGTAATGGTGCATCGAGCGAACGTTGCGAACACACTGGTTTCTGTCACGACATACAGCGAAACTATCTAATTGAGTTCACACATGAACAGTGCTGCAGAATGTATCGCGTCCATGCATTAGCTGATCGCTCCACTCTGCATTAGCGGAGGGGTTCCACTCGCACGACACTCAATCAATTTAATTGGCTAGCTTTAACATATTTTTATGTTTACACGTATTTTTATGAGATCTCATTTGTTACAAAATAAATCTATTTTTCTACTTGTTGTAGTATAAACTAGAGAATATTTAATTAGAGAACAGAAAGGCAATATCTATCTCATTAATATCTGGTACTAGTAACTTCATTGTGGTGAATTTCTTGCTGTTTCACAGAAATTATTTGGATGTATTGTGGACTGTCTTCTTAACCCCTTTGAACCCTTTTATCGATTTTAAGTTACCTCTGTAAAATTGTGTCACTAGTGCTTAGCTCCCATTGGACAGCGTAGTGATATTTCGCTTAGATAATGATTTAAGAAGTCCTCTATCTACCATTAAAAGTCACGTCAAAATTGGTCCTGACAAATGCATAGTTGCGCAGAGTACGTAAATAAATACGCATTATATTATATGCATGACATCGAGGCAACATAAGGATAATTAATGCCAATTTTAGGTTCCTATAACATTATTTTAACTTTGTTTTGTATTAAATTTACGAGATCCGAGCCGGAGCCCAAGCCCGATTTTATGGCTATATTCAGAGCGGCTAAAAGGATTGACAAGGTCTGTATATCTATACATATTATAAAAGAAAATCGTCCGCCCGCGTCTATCTGTCTGTCTGGATGTGCGCGATAAACTCAAAAACCAGTGAACGGATTGTAATACAGTTTTCACCAATAGATAGAGTAATTCACGGGTAAGGTTTAGGTATATAATTTGTCAAGGTTTTTTTTTTATGTAAATTGGTTGAAATATAATGATAATTGTTGAAAGAATCGGAAAAAGTCAAGCCGCCTGAGAGCTTTCGTCGAAAACGCTGCGTAATTAATCCCTTTGAGATTCATTAGTTCAAATTCATTAGTTAGCATAAGCATTTCATGCACATAAGTATATATTTTTTATTATCAAGGCAGGACAACGTCCGCCGGGCCTGCTAGTGTACAGAAAAACAATTGCATCGTATGAACTGATTGACATGTTAGAACTGTCACTCAAGACGTGTAGGTAATGTAACGTTATTTGGGAATTTCTCTCTGAACATTATCTTATTATCTTGAATATCTGTTTTAATCGTTTAGTGGACGCTTTATCACGTTATTTAATAAGTTTATAGAGATTGGCGTTAAATTATGTAACTTGTTATTCACTTAATATTTTTGTATAGTCTATATATATAATCGGGTGTTGTTCTATTCAAAGCGTTATATACTCGCAACGGAATGACGTTTAATGAGAGAAATCCAACATCGAATATGGTCATACCTTCACCCGGCAAGAAACGCTCATGATGAATAATATTTACATTCTTAAAGTGTTATCTATCTAACTGTCCACTCGCTAAACGTTACACCGTAAAAACAATTGATTTAATAGAAGTACGTATTTTTTTATTTTGTATTTTGGAAGTAACTTATTTTTTAAATCCAATTGCTAGTGTAGTGTCGCTGTTATATTTTTTGCTCGATTAATTTACATGGAGTCAGGCTGCGTGTTACCAGACATTGTTTGTAGAGCACTGTTTGATTTTGACCCGTGTTTGCGATGCGCTATTGTAACGTCGGTAGTCTCTCACCATTTTTAGTGCTACCATGGTGACAAAGAGATGAATAGTGGCAATTTAATACATACTGGTATCTATGTATGAATATACTAGGTGATTCCCGTCCGCTTCGTTGGGCGTTCAATAAAATGAATCAGAATTCATCGAATACTATGTAGCCTAGAGACGTCTACGAAAAATTTCGCATCCAGTGGTCGTAGTCCTGTGCAGAATAGATTCGGTAGTTTTGACGGAACAGAGTCTCAATAGAACTGTATTCTAATGATATAGATAACTAGCTTTTGCTCGCGGCTTCTTTCTTTTAATGTAGATTTTGAAAATAAAATATTACTCGCTGATAATGTAGCTTCCTATAGATGAAACAATTTTTAAAATCAATTAAGGTTTTTTCTTTATAACAACGTATATAGAATGGATTTTGTATAACAGGTATTAAAAACAAACTCCAACACTGTTTGACCGATTACCATAAAATATACCATTCGTGATGATGTTTAGAATAACTTGCCACTAGGTGTCGCTGTAATAAATCATCTTTTGTACCGTTCTCCCCATATTCATAAATATTGGTAATAGATGTTTAAATATAGAAATTTTTTTCGCACTAAACGTTGTATCAAATAGTATAAATGCGAATAGGAGTTTGTGTTTGTTACGTTTTCCATACACATTGTCAAGGGTACAGAAAAGGACGTAAGGGTTTCTGTTGTCCAGAAAAAAATACAATACTCGAGGGTTGGGTGAAAGGGTTTTTCGCTTATTTGATCAATGTTAGAAATTTTTAATTCGTTATATATTTTCATGTGCACTAGAACGATATGCGAACTCATAGATCTTGCTACGTAATACCGCAACAGACGGTTGTTTTAGCAAACATGAGTTCAGCGACCGCATGAATTTTACACAGCTGGCCTTCATATTAAGAAAGAAGAAAAGATTTTATAACATCAAATAAAATAGCTCGTGTTTACTGTTTTTAACTATAATATGTAGTTATAATTAAATTTTTAAAAAGCTTACTCTTAATTTATTTGGTCTGCGAACATAATATGTAAGTATTATTATATACATTTGAATAAGATGTTCTAGCCGATCATTATATTAGAACAGGTTGGAATTATTCTAATTAAGCCATTTAATCGAAAGATACCCATCCATTCGATAAGTGCTGTGCAAGAAATCAGTGAAAAACTCGGTTGGACTCTTCGGTATTATATTAAATGTACACGACAGTTGTAGATTACACATACCATACACTACAGAACATTCGGCATAGAGTTAAAAAAAATCAAAACTATTTTATTCAATTTAGGCCTTGAGAAGAAGGTACCTGAGTAGGTGAACGTTAATACTACCATCGGTTCAGAAAATAATCCACTCATCGAGCAGAACCGGCAAACAACTCGATCTGATTTACATTTTTATCGTAAATATTTTCATAAAAATATATTATAATTAGAATCGTCTTTAGCGGATACACAGGGAAGAGTGTTATTTTCAGGCATCACCGTCGTTCATATATTTATCCACCCTATAATAGTCTTTAGTTATCAGAATTCGCTTAACATAATGCTTGAACTTATCATCCGGCAGTAATGTAGGTACTTTCGGATTTCTTCTTCTTCTTTATTTTTTGGCTCCGGCACGGTTTGTGCACTAGCCAGCGTCAAGTAACAAGATTTTACCAAGTAAGTGTCTTGTGATAATTTTAATGTTCTAACAAGATGGTGGCTTCCTTGTTAGAACTTTCCATGGAGTTTTGGTGGCATCTCAGAATGCATGCTCCATGGTATTATTTCCCATCCACTTCACTTGTGCGTAATAACCGAACTATATTACGTAAAACACCACCAATATTACAATATGTACAGTTTAATAACACAAGATTATGAATAAAATATAAAAACCACTACATGACGGACTAAGATCCCGCCAAAACTCTACTTTCGGATTTTGTTGAAAAACCTAAATCTACCACCTAAGCAACTGTTATTGTTCTTACTTAATCTAAAACATGGGTGACTGATTTGTAATTGTTTGTATTTAATTTTAATTTGTGATCTCTGGTCGCTATTATCTACACATATAAATAAAATTGGAATGTCTGTTTGTAATATCAAAATAACGTTTAATCTCCGAAACGGCTGGACCGATTTTGACAGAAATTTCACTGACGGATAGTTAAAACTACAGCGGGTGACATAGGCTAGTTTATTTTAGACTAGTTGTCATCCGTGGCTTCGTCTGTAGCACTATCTCCAAAACTTTTGAACCATTTTTCACGGAACTTTCACTAACAGATAGCTGATCTTATAAAAAGTAATTTACAATTATAAAAAAAAACGCATGCGGAGCTGCAGGCAACAGCTAGTTTTTTAATAGTAGTGTGCTTATCACACTATAAAATATCTTTCATATTAGCAGTCTTTAGTACTTATTTGTTTACCGTTTGTTAAATTACTCTAGTAAGATTATTTCATAGACAAAATTACTTCCAATTTTTTAAACAAGTTAGGTTTGTGCCATATATTGTGTCGTAGAAGAAATATATTATTGTCTTGTATTGTAATGTATCTTAAGACATATACATGTAAACATGCAAGAGGTTAAGCACGTGCTACACATATATAAGTATAATATTATTTAATATTTTACCTCTACTTATTAATAACTATCACACGTGTGCGTTGGTAATAATGATCCATAATTGGCGACAGAGGCTATCGCCTTTTATTCAAGAAGCCGTGACATCCGCTAGCTAACTGTCTATTTCATCGATATGTATCCACATCATTATTTTATTTAATTGGCAATGAAATGTTGTAACGTGGTTATTATAAGAACTATAAAAAATAAGTATGATTCGAGTTGAGAGACCGATGACAATCGTTTGCGGATTCTATTTTAAAATTGGTTTGTATCTTCTTTCTTCCGGGTATAGTAATTTCTATGTGTTTATTTGAAATAAGCAGTCGGCAATCTATTTGGAGGGTTTTGGCTATATTACGTATTGCTTGGGGTGCGGACGTACTTATGTGCAATTATTGATAGTACTACCTCGTACGAATATGATTCTACAAAAAAGTAAGCGAATCACATACGCTGATATGTGTTTCTCCATGCTGTTATTTACAACTAGCTGGTGCTCGCGACTTCGTTCACGTTACAACGCTTTTGATGTTTTACGGGAACCACCTGTTTTATCTGGATTAAAGGAGATTATTTTTTTGTTGCTTATTATCTACAAAGTGACGTAATCATATGTAGTCTACACATTTCTCCGAGTTAAAAGCACCGGAAACTATGTAAAATATTAGTTCGGTGAATCTGTAGAGACCTGTCAGGCTAATAGCGTAATAAGTTCGAAAAAAAAACGTGAAGTAGGTTTTATGTTTATAGTATTTAGCGCAAACCTTAAGTGAAATATTTTAAAAACTTTTAAAATGGCATTACTTGTATACAAACAATCAATTAATATTTCATCTCCTAAAGAGTGAATAGAAAAAGTTTTGAAATATTTGTATAAGCAATAAAGAATAGACGAATTTCACTACACCTCAGAGGTTTTCAACTTTCATACGAAAGTTTTGAGCCCTTTTCATTCCGTCCTTTGTCAACGTTGTCCTACATTTAGCGGTATGAGCTGGGCGCGGACAGATGAGTCAGACAGACTATAATTATTTGTAGCTATATGACCGCTGTGATGCCTTCTATGATATTTATAAGTGTGTTAGGATAGGGCTCGCGGCTTCATCGCCTCATTGAAATTCAGCACGACATCGCCTGGGCCAAACTTCACCTTATCCGGCAAACTCGTAATGTTTCCATTGTTCACCGGATTAGTTATTCCACGAATATTTAACATCTTGCATGGGATATAACGTTTATACATATAACAATGAATATATTCCATGTATAGTAGACGTTTTTTTAATTTTATTAAAATTACAAAGAAATAATGTTTTTGATCTTGAATTTCTGGAATTATTAGTCAAACTCTGAAAATTATTTGACTCTGATGTTTAGCATATGTATTATTTTTGTTAAATTTTATAACTAACACGCACGAAATAGCGTACGATTTTTAATTGGTTTTTAATAGTTTGATCCCAATATAATGTGAAATGAGTAATTGGTGATTGATATCATGATAAATTATACCAAAAAATTTTTTTTTCTTTATCAGCTTCTCTTTACTCCTCTGTTATGGTCGATGATCTATCTACCTTAGTGGTTTACAACTGTTCTATATATATATAATTTTTAGTAATACTATTTTAATTTAACAGAATTCTGTCAGTTAGTCAATAGGCGTCATGTTAAGTTCTTTTTTACAAAACCCAAATATGATCTTATGTTTGCTTGTGAAAGAAGCTATTACCATATTAAGTTTCTAGATTCGGCGAAAGCAAGGTTGTGCTAGAAAGCCTTGTTGCATTATGAGAATTATCTTACGCTGTAATGTTAATGTAACTTTAACACGACACTGTCAATTGCAAGAAAATAAGATTTCAGCGTGGTACAGTTTATTTCATTAGATTTCGTGTATGTTAAAGAGACGCCTTATTTATTAATGAAAAATTATTACAAATTAAAGAATATTGAAAGCATGGAAAATTGTAGTAGGGAATAATTAAAAGTTGTATGTGTATAAGAACCTAACATTATGAAATTGTATTTAGGTTGTTAAACATTGGTTAAAAATGTTATTTAAGATATTTTAGAATACTTAGCGACGGTCGATTGTTACGTCAGATTTGCGGTAATTTCACGGGTGGCGCGCTTCTAAACTGTTCCTAGTGGAAAAGTGAAGTGCGAAGTTTCGGCGCGGGCGGCGCGGTGCGGTCGGCGCAAGGTGCGGTGGAGCGTGGCCGCGACGGGGTCGTCGGCTCTTCATCTACTGCCGCTCCGAGGCTGCTCTATGATTTTACTTGTGATTTACTTTAAACATGTCATAATAACTTAAGATGCAAATTTTATAAACATATGCATATTTACGTCCTGAGACAAATGATAACCAAAAACGTTTTCTAACGAGATATGATAACACCTCGTTCACTGAACAAATGTATAGTGTAAAATTACTTTGATTCGGTGCGCCTGAAAGCGAACGCCTCTTGAAGTTATATCAGCGTGGATTCTGGAGGTTTCTGCGAATGCCGACAGCTGGTAACATCTGGAGGGCGCATTGCGTGGGTATAGGAGGGGCGCGGCGTGCGGCTCGCGGGGTGCGCTCGGGCGCTGCACCGGGCCCGGCATGAGGCGCGCACGGCGTACCACTCGCCAGTCCCCGAGACACCGGCCGCGTGAACGGCCACCGCGAACCACCCGCGCTCTGTTCAGTGAGTGACTCCGCCGCCCGCCCAGGACCAGCGGCGCTCGCACCCCCTGCGTTCTCTATACGTGTGAGTCTCTCTGCACTACGTTTATACACGTACACTTACGTACGTCCCGCCGCCTGACATTCGCTTACTGTCTATATACATATAACCTAACCTGTCTACAATTGCAAGGAGCCGGCCGGCCGGCTTTTCCACCTAACCTCTTACAGTGCGTACATATAATGTCGAGTGCGCGGTGAATAATGAATGACGTCGCAATTTTATTATCCATTCCTATATAAAGCTCGGAATCCGAAAGGTCTGAGTCATCAACCAGTCTGGGTAGGTATTAACCATTATGAAAGAATTCGTTAAAAATCGTACAATCTCGTCAATATTTATAAATCTTTATGTTATATTCCATTAAATATAACGTTGTACATTTAATTTTATGAACATTTATATTTTTATTTATTGTATTGTGATTTGGGCAACTGGAGTATAATGGTGAAAAAATAATATATTTTCTTCGCAAACTCAACCATTTCGCTAATGCCAATAGTGATAAAGTATGAATATCACCATAAATTACTTCCTTAGGCAAAAAGCAACTTGAAAGTAATAGACGCAAAAGTTATCCGAATCTTTAATGGTCTCCTAACTTGATATTGAAGTTTTTACCAATTTAATAAATCCAACATTTATGCAACTAATTTTTCAAAACTTAATAATTTTGAACATAATTTGAATTATATCTGTAATAACGATGTATAAATTAATAAGGAACAAAAGAATATTGTGTATTTTGTTTCATGCAGATGACGAGTACCCCAAAGTATAAACATTTGCATGACATGCGCTAATAAAACTATATTACTGTTAAATGTAATAACTAATCTCTTAAATAGATAACGGTGTCTACCTACCGTTGCTGTAATAAAATAGTGGTTAGAGAGCATTATTTTCAATTAGATTAATTAAGGCGATCCCAGTTGGGCTTGCGATGGATGACGCGACTGTCCGCTGTCCGCTGGTGGCGCTGTTGAGTAAAAGCCGGCTAGCGGCTGAAGCGGCTCCGATCATCGTCCGCGTCGCATCGGAGGTCTACGAACCTGTACCGTGGAAATGGGATTATTGCACGATGCCTTTTGATGCTATTTTGCGCTCGTTTTGCTCGCTATAAAATAATGACTTCGATGGCCGAATGAGATAAAACACTCATTTAAGTTTATATCTATATCTGCTTTATTGCATGATTTTTTAAAACGAAAATAAATTTTGAAATCGTGACTTTTATATGTGAGTAGTGTTACATTTTTTTTAATAAACAGTTCAGTTCACACATGTTTCTAATTAATGTTATTAATTGGACGAGATTGCATTCGTGAAATCTCGGCACAGTGGTAGGTCTTACTACCACTGGAGACTTGTCAATTAATTTATTATATATGTGTATAAATAACATTGATTTTAAAATAATTAGGAATACTTGATTAAATATCTTATCTATTTAGTAATTAATTAGTAACTTGTTTAAATATCGGCGGACAATGCTCAGTAGAAACAAAACAAAATGAAGATTAAGTAAACTTGTTAATTGTATGTTGATGACCTTGACTTAATCGATGATTTGTGTATGAACGTATTATATAAGCTTAATCTATATTAATAAAAATCAGTTGCGGAATATATGTAAGTGCATCACTTCAGAAAGGTGCTCTCATATTTGGCTAATTCTTTTTTGTCGGGTTTGTAATTGTTCAAACAATATAGTATAAGAGAAAATGTTTGAAAAATTCTACAGAAAAGTGAAAATCTGTGTTAAAAATATCCATATAAAAAGTTTGTGAATGAAACATAGGACAGTAGGAAATTTGATAGAATTTGAGAATTTGACATCAAATTATTATTCAGTTTCTATATTTTATTTCACTACATGATCGTACTGTAAAGAGACGATTTGGTCTCGTTTCAACGTAAAGTAAACAAACAAATATAGAATATATCAAGGTATCTATTTTGTAACTCAAATTTTGAAAATGGTAACTCAAATTATTTTTATGTTGTTATTAGTCCGATTCATTGAAACATCTTTGCAAACAAGTTGCTAAATCTTGATCGAGTTGAACTAAACAAAAAGTAAACAAACGAACATAGAACGTATAAATTTCTCAATTTTGTAACTAAAACTAAAACATTGGTAATAAATATAGCGGTTAAGGTGCGATCGTCGCCTTTGATTTCATAACCTTGTAAAGTTGTACAAAAATAAAGTACAATCTTCGTAGATCTTTTTGGACGCTCTGAAAATACCCGTATGTTCAGGTTGACGCGTAATATCGTCAAGTTTCTGATACAAAACAAAGTTAAAATATTATAGAAATCAAAAATTGCCATTTATTTATTCTTAAGTTGTCTCTTATATACCCACATTTATTTACATTCAAAAAGTTTGTCGCGGATTGTATAATGATCGTTAACTGATAAATCATGCCGGATTACGTTCAAACTTTCTACCTTCACTTGGCGAACAGAAATTATCACGTGCTCAATGCGAACAACTGCAGTTTTTTGGTAAAATTGCTTTTTAATATCATTCCACTTTTCCTATTTCCATGTTTTATTTTATCAAGTAAATTACTTAAGTCACAAGTAGTTAAAGATTTTCATATTTCGGTATTATTATTGTGTAGGAAATATAATGGAACGCGCTACCTGTGTTTGTTTTTTCTTAAATCTGTACATATAATAAGAATGTAAATCCAACGTGTCTGTACTTTTTTGATTTTTGAGAAAAAAATTGTTGCAGGAGTCTAGGAATAAGTAATAGAATCCATTTCGACCATTTTTTGAAATGTCTGTCTGTCTGTTTGTTTGAACAGGCATCACTGGTAAAGTACTAGGTTTCTGATAAAACACCATCAAGAAAATAATTAAGCATATTCCGGAGCAACATAATATTTTTGTTTCATTAAAATCGGTTCACTCTATCAAAAGTTATTGTAATTTTAATGACAACGGGAGTTAAGTACGAGAGAAAAATAGATAAGTAAATGGACTTTAGTCTCATCTAAAAACCAGGGTATTTTATAGCATAAATAAACATTGCCACAGTATTATATTACTAAGACATAGAACAAAAAGAAAAATGGTTAATATTTTTTTTTCCACATAAATAAATATTAATAACCTATGATGTTCAGTAATTAATTAATATGCATAGTTGCTAAAAGATGGCGTTCAACCGCCATTTTCTAAATCTATTGCTACTATAATATACAATCTAAAAATTGGCCAAATACAAATATTACATATTTCTATAAATTGAATAAATTACTTTGTACTCTGTATAAGTAAAATATGATTCTTATTTTTCGATCGCATAAGGTTTATGATTAAATTTGTACATTTCTAATTAATTGTGTGTTGTAAATATTACAAGTTATTGAATCTTATCACATTTTAGGACAATTATACCTATATTCTTTTTTATAATATAAAAATGAAGGGACTAAAATTTTTAATTGAACATAAATGTTACGAAAAATCGTCTTTAGAAGCAATAGCCGACTACATTTTTTCACAATAGATGTCGCTAAATTTACCGTTTTATTGGTTTACTGTCGTTAAGAATATTATTGCAATGAAGAGTATAGATAACAACAGACTACACTTTTTCACAACAGATGTCACAAAAATTATCTTTTTATTGGTTACAGAATATTATTGAAATGAAAAGTATAGATAACAATGAGATTATTTCTGTGTTTTACAGAAAACGGCTCATTCATAAGTTTCATTTGATAGTTTCGAGAGCTTGCATGTCGATCATATTAATATAAGCAGGTGTCTGAAGCACGGCTAACTGTTGTTTTGAGTACCACAGGTATCTCGAGAGTCGGATTACAAATATGCAAGATAAACAGATATACATTCAGATGGTTATATCATTCACAGTTTGTTTGCATTAAGTTCCACGCGGACGTAGTCGCGGGCACAGCTAGTATACAATAAGACTGTCTTCAAAAGAAGAGTGAATAAGTTTTTACTGACCGAACTCGCCACATCCTAGGCCTCATTCTCACTTTCCATCAGTGTGACTGAGATTTGTTTATTTTTGTTATAAGTTAATGTTTGACCACAATCTCATTTGGTGTTAAATGATGATGTGGTCTAAGATGTAGTCACGCTAAACCTAGATGGGACTGGCTCTCAAGTGCATCTGCTGGAAGACACCAACAGGTGCTTTGTCGACAGATTTTCAACTTGAGGGTGGTAACTAGCCAGGCCGACTTAGAAAAAGCCCTACCACCACACTATGGTTTTATTACGATGTTTTCCTTCACTGAAAGTTCGGACTCAGTTGCTAAAATTCGAACCTACGTCCTTCGACACTGTGCCCGAACATTCTACTAACTGAGCCATCAAGTAGTTGAAACTTGCCAGTGTAACAAAGAAACAAACAAGCTTACATTCTCATTTTTAGTATTAGTAAGGATATTTGCTAGATTTTACCTTTAACTGTTTGTTTCTTTCATTTAAATTAGCCTGCTTCTTTAAAATACTGATGGTATTTTGTTTGAATTGCTTTTTACTTTTGTAAAACAGGTCTAGAGATTCTATCGAATAGTTGGGAATGAACCTCTTATTAAACTTGTTTTGAACTAGATGCAACTGAATGTTGTGTCTTTGTGTGGTGGATACTAAGAATGGATGCATTACGTGTTCGTATTTGAAGTACTCGAAAATAAAAATAAATGATAATGAGAGAGATATATATATGTTTTCTTTAGCATACTTTTAAAAGAAACATTATTATATGGAGCATAATTCGCCTATCTTATACTATTAGTTTAAACTAATATACGTCTGTTTTAACTTTTAGCTATTTTTACTAGTGCGTGCGGTATTTTATTGCACTAAATTCGAGTAAAGAATTTTGCACACGTTCTTTAAATACTTCGTAAAATCATCCTGACCTATTTGCGAAGTGTTTATTACGTAAGTCATATGAATTTCCGCTTATGCGTTTATTAATAATTTCTACCTTATTCACTAGATAATATTGATTAACATGTTATAAGTATATAAAATACATTAAATATTAAAAAGAAGCGAGACCCTCATAAGGACTGCCGACAGAAGTGAAAACTCAAAACAATGGAAAAACTGTCTCCTTTTTTTATTTCTTACTCGATTATAGTCTGAATTATATAAATTACAAAATTTGTAAATTGAAATAATTAACATTAGTCTGTTTTTAACATATATTGGCACTCCGAGTAATAATTATATGCATTTTTATACAGGTTATAAATTAATCAAACATATGATGAGCTTCACAAACTCAATACAAAATATCAATACTACATGTACACAGGCCGTGTTACTACGCGTCACTAGTCTAGCGGAAGAGCAATACGTCACAAGCATTTTGAGGTCATCGGTGACGCGAACCTCTAAGTTTTTTCTCTACCAAAAATCTCTCAACGCAGCTAAAAACGTTTTTAGTCCAAAAATAAATTAGAATTATGTTTATACAACACTTGAAGATGTGGATTTGTATGTTTCACGTATTAGTCACGTTTGAGTTTCCAGCTTTAATTTGATTTCTACAACACCAAATTAGTAGAGGAATTAACTAAGTGTAGCCAATCACCTGTCGGTATGTTTCGGCAATAATTCGTTATAGCCGGTCGCATTTTTAGACTGTGTGTACTACAATTTTTGGCCACACCTTTATATCGGTTGAGATTTTTGTCAAACATAACCTATAAATCACAAACATAACTTATAAATCACTTAAAAAAATTACGGCTTGATGTATTGAATACTAAACATTTTATGGGTTGAAGTATGTACACTTCTTCTACATGTCTGCTATGAAAATATTATTATCGTGATAAGAGTAACCAGCAGTTAGAGTTATAAAAACTTTTCTCTTTAAGAACAATGCGTCATATTGACTGTTAAATGTAGCACATAAATGTTGTAATCATAAGATACAAGACGAATAACCGACAGATGCCTGTTCTATAAAAATGTTGCAACACAAAGAAATCACAGCTGGGTTTGGTGCACTAAGTAATTGATTGCATCGTTTATATACAAACATGTTCCATTCTTTTTAATATATCGAGTTGTATAAATGTAAAGTGAACCTTATTCGGTATAAGGTAGACAATTTGAGAACGCATACATTTTCGTTGTTTCGTGTGTCCATCATGTACAGTTTGTCTTGGGTTCATATGACGCTATTGTTTTTATGTTATAATTATCATTTGCTTTATCGAGTTCGTTTTTGCTTGGTACTGTTTCAATAAATGTTGTCATAGATTTCAGTCTTATTCACGTATATAATATACTAACTAGTACTTCACACGAGTGTACTAACGAAGAAAATTAGACTAAATCTTCTCTTTACAGTGTGGTCATGTAATTAAATAAAATGGCAACTGAACAATTAGACGTTAATCTATCAATTCTTGTGTTACTCACTCTAATCACTTTTTATTTTTATATGGAGATTTTTTTGACTCAAAGTTTTCACTTTTCTATACAATTTTCAAAACATTTCATTTCATACTAACCTGGTCCTGAAAATTACTAACAACAAAAAAAAGAATTTGCCAAATAATTGCAGCCGTTTTCAAGTAATGCGTGTACATACATTTAGTTAACTTTTTATTTATATAGATTGAATTTAGTGCGATCGGTAGATGCACTTGAAAGCTATCACCACCTTGATTTACTGTTTTACCATCTTCCACCACATTCTCGCCTGATACCAGGTGTTATTCTAGAGATTCATACGAAAAACATTGTAAGAGAGTATAATCCTTGTTAAACTTTTTGGCCGGTCCGAATATAGCCCTAAATTCGGGAGTTCATCAAGAGTTTGATACGAAACAAAGTTAAAATATTATTAGTAAACGAATCGAAAATTGGCAATTATTTATAATTGAGTCATTTCGATGTTATACATATAGTAATACGTATTTACATTTAAATTTGTGTTCTGCGCAGTTGCATTCAGAGCGGTCAAGAAGTTGAAGGATTGTACATTGTATAAATCTAAGAAGCAATAGTTATAGTAGTAGGTGGCACTTTCAAAACAGAACGTTACTCATCTATGAATCAAGCCGTTTGGTAGTTTATATGCACCTATAAGTACCTCTATAAAAATAGAATCCATGCGAACGTGAACAAGGGTTTTTCGCAATATCAGAACATCGTTCTATTTACATATAAGTGTTGCTACAGTCATTGTTTAGGCTATCTATTCGTTCTAATCGGATTGTGTGGTACTTAAATACTTTGTTTGCGAGCTGAATTCCCAGACTATTACCGTTCGTACCGTCATTAACTACAGTTGCACGTGAAATATTCTTGTGCTATTTGAGAGCACAATTTTGATAGATGCCACGGCGTGGTGCGGCCGTCGCGTCGGCGCGTCGCGGCATCTCGGCCGTCGGTGTTATGATGAGAAATCACGGCAATCCCGCTACTCACGGCTACGGTACTTTCTATGGCTCTTGATCTTCTCTTAATGCGTTTCGTCTTACCAATGCGGTCAATTAATCACTCGCACAGTGTTATATTGCGTTTTATTTCGCTGTCAGTGAGACAATAAAATTTCGAACCACTTTTAGCCATTACCGGAACGACTTTTGTATAGTGTCATTAATTAAAAACTTAATTTCACACACGTTGTTAGTTAATAATCTTTTTATTAAATATCGCTTGATAAATAACCGGTTCTTGTTTTCTCAGCCACCGAAACCGATTCTACAAAATTCTCATCGGGACGCAAGTGTTCATTTACGTCAAATGACTAAGTGACCGCATAATATCGAATGTTTTGGTATAACATAATATTCGAGGACATGTGATAACCACATCGTTATGCTCGACCGAAGATTGAGTCTTAATGTTTGGGGATTACAGTTCTATTCATTTTGTTTTGGCTGGTTAGAGCTTTGTAGTGACGTCATGCCCAGCTGTAGGGCGGGTGACGTCATGTCTTTCGGCGCGGTCGTCGACCCCATTCCAACCCTCCCAACGCTGGTCGCTAACACAGCCTACAATCATGAATAAGTTATTGTATTCCGCTACCTGAACGCAGACATCGCACCGACCTGGGGCAACCTGCCCTTATTGGAATAGGATTTGTCGTCTGCTTTGCTAGGAACAGTATTTTTTTTACTATTATTAAATAGTTGCGTGGATGAAATAGTAAAGAAAATACGTCTGTAGAACAAGGAAACTGTGTTTTAAGTTTCCTGCCTCCATCCATGACACTGAAGTGGTGTTTTTCTTGTTATTACTTTAATGTCTACTGAGATACCGCTACGGCTTGTATATATTGATATTATTTTGCATTTTAATGAATACAACATGACACAATGTGTCTAACAGTACAACACACTATGTATAATTCTGGTTAAAATTTTGTCTTTTCATATAATAGGTTTTATAAGGCGTTATTATATAAATATAACCATAAATTATGATATGAAGATATTAATTAATTATATTTATTTATATATAAAATTAACTCTTTTTACTTATTACTAATTTATAAAACTTAATAAGACGACTTTTGCTTAGTTATAACTTTTAAAAATAGATTTGAGCATTATATATATTTATAATTATTAACCAAGATTTGAAAAAGTTATTTTAATTATTGAAAAGCTGTATTTAACGTATAAACAAAATAAAGATCATTTCCCAGACGTTTTTTCATTATTAAAGGCACTACGAATCAAACACACTTTTGTCCTTTCGGTGTAATATCACGCCCCCTCGTATTTGCTAACCCCACCTGAATTTTGTTATTTCTCTTGGGAGTTGTGCGGTAATACTTTAATATGTGTCAAAAATCCCTACGATTCGCCCTGTTTACGGCCGTCGGGGAAAAATGCAGTTCCTGTTGTCTTGCCCTCTAGCATAACCATAAACGTAGTAGAAAGTACCTCGAACGCGTTTTATACTTTATCGCCGGACGTATGTTTGTTTACGACAGCCGTTACTTGCCATTCAGAGCTTTATAACAGCTTGTGTAAATTTATCTCTGTTTAAAAAATAAAAAAGATACTAGTCTACGTTCACAATGAAATATAAATTTAATATTTCTATATAAACCTCTATGTATTTCTGGTTTTAATAATAGAAGATCATAAACTAATGTTTCTAGCGGAATATAAGGAAGTGAGAATTTATAATTTACAAATTTCGAGCTTACTGCGACTGTAGTAAACATTAAAGCTATTATTATTTATCTGTCTACTGCCAACACTTTTCATGGTTACTTAATATTTAATCTAAATGTAAATTACTTTAAAGAAAATTAAATATTGTAACCAAAATTATTTAAATACGTATATCTAAATAAAAACTATAATGAAGAAATGCTTCACATTTCAAAAATATTGCGTAAATATTTTTAGAAAGCTTTTGTTCCGCGGATAATGAAATTTCTCTTGATTTAACAATAGTAGCTATATGAACCCAATATTGGCAATAAATATTCATTGAAACCGCTTATCGTACGTAAGAATTGCGTTATGCTTCGTGTCGTTCAACACGATTATATGTTTTAAGCGTCACGCAAAATAACCTCCGCCCGACGCAAAACCGGCCTTCAACATTTCTAATTTAAACTAACTACTTACAGAAGAGAGTCGTTTTAATTACTATTGGGTACTTTCATATTTTTATTTCTTTACGCAAAACACTCATCATAATTGGCTCTCTCTAATCACCATTCTCATAATTGTGGTGACAATAGTAGGTGTTGTTGAGCTAAATTTAAATGATTAAATGTTTAGTGTATAAGTAGGTTTCGATTGTTTCCTAATTTGTAATACTGATTAAACTAACATGATTTGCCGTGATTAATCATACCTATTGAGATTCGTTTCGAGATATGGAAATAGCAAATATAAAAGCAGTCCAAGTGATGTTGAATAATCGGTACGGTTAGTTATAATCAGTCTTAAAAAGTACTGTACTTCTAACATAGGCCGGTTAATAATAGGTGCTAGTTCTGATGATTGCGTTGGAATGCCGCGTGTGGCATTGAATATTGTCAATTATACCATTTGTACTGGAATACTGTAGGTTCACTGTAGAAATAGGCGTGGCAGTAAACTTTCAGAATGACATCATGCAAATGTTCCATCTTTTTCTTGTACAATTTCTTTTCATCCTAGGAAGCGATAGGTTGTATTTTTTGGTGCGGTCTGGCTATATGTAACTTTATTTTACGACAATTATGTCATTAATTTCTTTTTGTCGTTTTTCCTTTAAATCCAATTTAATCATGAATACACAATAAGACTATATTATAAATCGGAATTTTATTCAAATATAATTGATTCATAGGTTCGTTTTGTAGAGTGCATTCACGTAGCACTCGTTCCCTGAATGAGGACTGTCGATCGGTTGACTACGTGAGGAAATGTTCCTTAACGCAAACTCCTGTTAATAGTGCGTCTGTGAGGACCGTACTTGTATCAGTATTATTTTGTATAAAAACAGCTGGGAACAAAACCATGTCAAAGAACAGATGTGCAGATTGTGAGTCACTGCGGCCATGTTTAAATGTCTTTGGTAAAGTGGTACAGTGGATTTTGAATGAATAATATTTTAAAAACACTTTAACTTTGTGATGACTTATCTTAAGTCTTTACCACAATTATAATTATGGCAGTTTCAGAAAATTGTGTGACCTATTTTACCATTTATAAAACTGAAGAAGGGTGCAAGTTATTAGTAAAGCTATACGAATGAATGGCACCATGACTGAATAAAATTAATCGAGAATTATATAGTATTCTGTAAATTATTTAACATATTTTAATAATCTGGCTTTATATGCATTAATTGTGAGCTTAGTTTTATGTGTTGTATAAACAAATACTACAAACATATTTGATGAAAGGTTGGAAGTTGGTTTGGTTGAAGTACGTTTTATCCCTGAGACAGTCTGCAATAATATACAATGAATTGAATAGCATACCAGGTTATCATAATAGAGCGATGTGCCGGAATATTAATTGCAGACATTGTTTTCTGAGATATGCGAAAGCTGTAGCTTTTTATATTATCCAATCAAGTATCCACGCCAAACTTTTTGACCGCTCTGAATATAGATGCGCTGAACACAAATTTAGGTATAAATTCGTATTATAATATATGTATAACATCGACACAACTCAAGGATAAATAAATGCCAATTTTAGATTCCTATGATAACGTATTATTTCGTTTTGTAATAAACTCTTGATAAAATTATGCGCATAACTTCCGGCTATATTCAGAGCGGTCAACAAGATTGGCGAAGAACTGTACAAAATCGCTAATCAAATCTGTCTGTTATATTGATGGAAAGTTCTACTTCCTAATTACCGTTAATTATGAAATAAATTCCTTGAAGGTGACGAGACAGCCGCTATGTCCAAAGCGCTTCCGTTTTATGCCAATTGATTTTATGATTACAATGGAATTATCTAGATTCGTCTTTAAGGAGTGAAAGTACTACTCACCAAACTCTGTATTGGAGTACGCCATTTTCTAAATTACTGCCATCGTTTATTTGCATTTTTCGAACATTATTCCTACTAATGCATACTAAAGTGCCAATTATGATTATTTTATTTGCCGTACGCAGAGAATGAATTAAACTGACAGCAAAATAAATTTTTAAGAATATAGTATAAGTTATTTAATGTGTTTATGTGGTATCTTAATATTTGTATTATTCATTCATTTAAATATGTTATTTAATTAATATTTAAAAGAAAAGAAATTTCTTCTCGCTGCTTTTAAACGAAAAATAATAAAAAGAAAGTTTATAGGTAATAATAATGCTAGGTATATTTCTGAGAAAGACTAATTTCATTTTTTGTAAATTGACGGATACGAGTTTATTATTTAGGTGTACATACATTTTTAGATATATAAAAGTAAAAGTTATATTGTCTGTAACTTTTAGTAAATAACCAAACCGATATTTATTCGCTTTACTGGTTGAAATTTTGTTCAATATGTAATCATGGATAAAAATAAATTCATGGCAGGTGTTCAACCTCTTGCACGGCTATCGCCATGGCAGCTGATGTCGTTTTGTATCGAATTACTAAAATATATTTGAGATTTTATTTTGGTGTTATAGTTATAACTCGCGATTCGCCCCGGCTTGGAGTAGGTGCAATGTACTAATGCGATGTCATAAGTATTTGAACAATTTATAGCGCTTTGATATTCACTGTTCATTATAATAAAAAAAAAGAATAGAGTAAAAACTAAGCTATGTAATAATCTTGATACAATTTTGGTTGAGTGTTGTTTTTAATCTATGATTTAATATATACATTGAAATAAGATCCTGTAAATGGTAATTTTAATCTACATTATATGTCCAATGCTATGCATTTCATTGGATAATAATGTTTATAGTATAGTATAGTGTAGATATTTGTAAGATGTATATAACCTTAGTACATTATTTAGATGTAAGTACTTCAAAAGGTTTAGGCAGAGTTTCCAAGATGAACACCCGAAAACTCCTACTTACGACTTCATTGCAATACAAAGGTTTTTCTTTATTTTATATAATTTTAATATGCACGTATTGTACGTATAAACCTTCCTGAAAAAATTGCCTAAATAATAGTCAAAACCAAATCATAATTCCTTAAGTAGTTTATATGAAATAAGGTAACACGCATACAGACACGACTTTGTATTATAATCATATGAATTATTAATCTATATATATATAAAAGAAGAAGCTGACTGACTTAATGACTGACAAATCAACGCAGGGCCTAAAGTATAAGGGTTAGAAACTTGAAATTTTGCACAGAGGTTTATTTTACAACGTAGGGAGCACTAAGAAAGGATTTTTGAAAATTCACCCCCTTAGGGGGTAAAATAGGGGTGCAAAGTTAGTATGGAACTATGAACTTTTTGAAGTTATTCGAATGAAATTCAGTATGACGGTTCTTCATTGAAAGTCATGAAACATGTGTAAAATATTTTTGTGAAAATCATCCCTATAAGCAGGGTGCAAAGTTAGTATGAAAGCTCTCCGATTTTCAAAGTATTTCAATAAAATGTTGTATTTGGGTTATAAGTTCCTAATAATGGCTATTGCCGATACCCCTTTTGTGAATTCAATCCCTAAGGGAGTAGAAGAGGGGTGCAAATTTAGTAGATATAAAAGTTTTTCGAATTTACCTGCATTATTTCAATGACATTTTGTATTTAGGTTATTAGTTCCTAATAATAATTATTGGCAATATCCTATTCAGAGTTTAAAGTATCGGACTCGAAACTGTCAAAACTCTTCTATCAAACGGGCCGCGCACGCACGCATAGTCCTAGGTGGTGCATGAGATGAGATGGGGGGGGGGGGGGGCGGCGTAGTTGACAAGTGGGCAACCCGAACGCGGGCAGACGTCGCTAATGGTCGCTTCGATTATTTAAAATTTCGCTATGATTTTCGAATTGAATTTCTCTATTCTTCCATGTGTTAAGATACCACCTTGAATACTCTCTTAATTTTTTTCCCTATTAGTTGTTTTAAACTCTTGATTATAATAATGCATTTTCTTAATTCTTTCTTGATTTAGTTTAGGTAAAAGTTAAGTTTCTTCTTTATTTAACTTTAATCTGCTTGCAAAGCATTAAGATTGCTTGAAGATGATCAACATTGGCGTACACAACTCTCGAACACTCGTACAGTTTGTGGAATGAATTCAAAGAATATCTTTCGAAAGATTTTAACAGACAGATTACGAGGCAGGTAAATTGTGGAGTGGAAAATATTACAAATGAAATTCTGAATAAGTGTCTATTGTTCAGCAATAGGAGAATGTGGATTACCACACCCTAGTAGATCGGATGAACTGGATGATGAATTAGGTTATATTAATGAACTGAACTACGACGTGCCTGTTCTTAACAGATTTGTACTTAACAATAAGAATTCACCGACAGATGAACAGCTGGTAGTATACAATGACATTATTTCTAGCATAAATGCAAGCAATGGAGAAATATTGTTTTTTGATACCCCAGGTGGATCTAGGAAAACTTATCTCATCAATTTACTTTTAGCAAAGATTACAAGTAACCGTGACATTGCAATAGCTGTCGCATCTTCCGGAATAGCCGCTACTTTATTCGAAGGAGGTAGAACGCACTCAGCTTTGAAATTGCCGCTTAATCTGTCCATTGTGGATACTTCCAATGTGCAATATTTCAAAACAAAGTAATCTAGCCAAAGTATTACGTAAAACAAAAATAATGATATGGGATAAAAGCACTATGGCTCACAAGATGTGTTTTAAATAGAACTCTACAAGACTTCATTAACAACAACAATTCATTAATGGGCGGTATGACTGTGTTATTAGCGGGAGATTTTCACCAAACTTTACCAGTAGTACCAAAGGGAACACGTGCAGATGAAATTAAGGCGTGTATTAAAAGATCTGTTTTATGTCCATTCGTTAAAATTTTGAAATAAGCAGAAATATGAGAGTGCATTTGAGGGGGGACATTTCTACAGGAAAATTTTCAGATTTTCTACTTAAAATAGGGAATGGTTTATATCCGGAAATAGACGGTTTGATAGCTATACCCGAAGAACTGTGCATTGTTGTTACTACCCTCGGAGATTTGATAGAAAAAAATTACCCTGGTGTGTCTCAAATAAAGGATAAGCCTTTGGATTGGATCCGGGAAAGAGAAACTATGACATCCACAAATGAACAAGCTACAGTGATCAATGATATTTTACTAAAATCGTTTGAAAGTCAAGAAATGGTATATAGTTCAATAGACATAGTAATCAACACATATGAAAACATAATTATCCCGTCGAGTTTCTTAACACAATTAATCCTGCTGGTCACCCGTATCATAAACTTAGATGGCGTGTAGGCACACCTGTGATGTTACTTAGACATTTAAATTCACCTAAATTGTATAATGGCACTAGACTGCAAGTGAAGGTTTTACATAATAATATCATAGAAGCAATAATATTAACAGGATTTGCCCAAGATGAATCAGTTTATTTTCCACGCATTCCGCTAATCGCCAATGATCTTCCTTTTCAATTCAAAAGACTATAGTTTCCTTTGAAGGTTTGCTTTGCCATGACCATAAATAAATTCCAGGGCCAAACTCTGAAATTTGCAGGGGTTGACTTAAGGCAGCCCTGTTTCTCACACGGCCAGTTTTATATTGCATGTTCACGTGTGAGTTCGCCTTCCAGTCTGGTTATACTAGCACCATCAATATCTAAGATGACCTATAATGTCGTGTATAAAGATATATTCTAGAAAATCTTCTGTAATATTTGTACATGTACCTATATTTATTTATATTTCCTACTTTCATAAATAATATGTACATAATGATTCTAATTTAATTATAAAAGAACAATTTTAAAATAAATAAAATACTTTTATAAATATTATAAAATACCTACCAAACCTAAATGACTACCTCATAAAATTATTTAATATGTCTACAGACGTACTACTGTAGGCTAATATAACTACCTTAATATCGCAAACGAAGTTTCTGGTAAAAGCTAGTATATACATAATTGATCACTGTAATGAACGAGTAAAAGTATATATAAAGTCTTTGAGTGATTGTAATATGTGGAAACCCTAGGTGTTTGTAAGGGTCCCGACCCTTTTACTGTGCGGTGTGCCTTTTGATTTATACATTCAAATAGTACTTTTAACTTAGGGTACAGACTTCCCTCGTTAAACTGATTTCATTACTTTAATATCGATTGGTATACTGAGTTTAACAAAAAAAGTGATAGATCAATTTCGTAGTCATTAAATTCCTTTATGACGTAATTTTGATTCTATCAGTATTTTCAGTTAAATATGTAAATCTCAAATTACTTTAATCTTGACAATTTAATATCTCATTATAGCAATGATTTATATGAATTATATGGGTTTGTGTTACAGAGAAAAAGGGCCACATACAATATCTTTAACTTCAAATAGTCGAGAGTACTTACACGATAAAAAGTGTTCTCTGTTATAACAATGCTCACGTCGCAATCAACAAAAAACCTCATTTCATTTACACTGATGAAATAGTCGATATGCAAGGATAAAAAAAGTAATACGGTTTATTACGCGCACTAGGAATGTATAACAGAGTTTTTGTTCCCATCTACAAAAATCCTATAGTATACATACATCGTATAACCATATATTATGTTGTGGTATCGTTACAATATGTACTACATACGCCCGGTTTCTGAAGCATTTTAACTGTAGTTTATCTGTTTAATAGCGCTATCGGTTCGATAACTTGTCAAATTGGGTTTCTGAACACACAATGACACGAGAAATGTCAGTCTACGTCTCATTCTGTATTCAGAAACGCATTGACAGTTAAACGCCGCTTGTCTTATGTTAACGTTATTGAATCAATAGCTATTGATAGTTTAACTGACGGCTTCAGAAACCGGGCAATAGTCATTTAGAATAAGGATTTAAAATCATCGTTGAGACAAATGTAATGTAATGTAATTTTGACATATCTATGCTTTTCAGTTTATTGTAAAAATAAATATTGCAAGTGACTACGAATTAATAATTAAATACATTCAAATCATTTTTAGAAATGTCTGTTTGTTTGATTGTGAACGCATCATTGGTAAAGTACAACGTTTATGATAAAACGTCACCAAGAAAATCATAAAGTATAGCCTCGAGTAACATTTTAGTCTTTATTTCATTAAAATCGGTTCACCGTATTAAAAGTCTACGGCGCTTCACTCAAAAGCTATTGATTGCATAGATATCAATCATTTTTTTTAGTTTTATTTTAAGACATTTGGTACTTAACTAAAAAAATATCACGACATCTTAATTTAATGTATATTTATAAAGTTTAAAAAAACTACGATTTTTATAAACGCCATGTGGTACAAGCAGTGCGCATACGCAGGAGAAAGGAGTAAACGGATAACATTGTTCATAGAGAAGTTTTATAAGCAAAGTATATTTTTTCTTTCTATATTTTTCCTCCGTACATAAAATGTGATGTTAAAATAATAATTAACGCTGACAAAGTTGTGGGCATCAGCTAGTTATGAATAAAATTGATTACCAAACAACTAATTCTCTAGGCTTACGTAGATTGAGAAGATAGCAACACTATTCTCAAAGATATTGTAAATTTGACGTTGATCTCCACACTAGGCTCGGAGGCCTGTCTTGTGCATGATATCTACTTCAGAGCGGTTTGTATATTGTAACTTAGTATTTGTTATAATCATTAAATAAGCTAAATGAATATTATGTCAATATTTTATATGTTTATATGCCTACAGATATCAGTTATCATGGTTCGATTAAAATGGTATAGAAGTTGATGTACTGTGTGCTCTTGTGGTGAATCTAAATGGCATAAAAACCTCCATCGTAAACAACTTAGTCATGCCAAATTCCATGATAATGCAATATGAATGTACAATGACGTATTTGTACACGCTCGTAGCTGACGTGATAGAACAAAATTAAAAAAGTATATATGCATATGAAAATAGAACCTCAGTAACGTTCCAAGTTAAAAAAACCTACGATCGATTTCGACTATTGAACGGATTACAAATATTGGGATAATTGCTTGAATATTCTAAGGTAGATGTTTGAAACTTTTTATGTGTGCACGGAAAGGTGATAATATGTACGTCCTAGACGCTTCACTACTTTATTTTAATAACATGCACGTGCCGGTATAATTATGAATTTTAATATTCATGTCCTGAGGTTTATTAAATACTATGTAGTGTCGTTGGCATGTTCCGCGTGCTCGCCCATATTTACATTTCGTGCAACTGCACGGGAGCGGCTTGATTTACTGGTTATCTGGTTTAAAGCGGGGGACTTAAATTAGTGCTCTGTCATATGTCACACGATATTTTATTTTATTTCTCTCGCCCTCGACGGCCGCGAGCTTATTTCGCTTGAAATCTACGTTCTTAGGTCGTCACGGGCTATTTATAAACACTCCTTATTTAGAAGAAGTTTCTTAAAGCCCGGCTTTATGGCGATGCTGCCCTGTACAATGCACGAATTTTAGGTCATATTATCCCGTTAAAGGGTATTTATTTTTATATGTTTTCTACAGCGGCTCGTGTCTACAAGAACATGATTTTATAAATAAAATTGATTAAGCCAAAGCTTGTCGCGAGATTTTATTAGAAAAGAAGGAGTGACAAGATTAATTAATAGTGAGCTGGTCAATAGCAGACGCAGGACGCACTTCAAAAGAATCTCGGCTGATTGATATACCGGAATTCCCTTGACGAAACACAGAATCCGGCAGATACTATTTATCCGTTTTACATAAAATTTCTCGGGCTTAAAACGATTTTTCTTAATTTGTGTAAAGAGGTAAGAGGTATTTTGGGAACTGAATTCTATTATTATGGTTATCAATGTAAAATGACATACATAATTAGACATTAGTACATCATTAATTTCATGCTATTAGACATTGTTTAATTATACTATCTGTTAATGTCGGTTTAAAGGTTGACTACTGAACCGTATAGTTAACATAGAGTGATTAATCAAATATGTATATCATCTTCCATATCGTCAGCTTATATGAAATGTAATTGTTTACGGTAAAAATATTATTTTAAGGACTTGTTGATAAAATCAGGTAATAAACTAATTACCTTAATGAGGTTGTAATACATGTAGATTATAATGTTTTATTTTTTAATACTGCTGTTCTGTATCATATTTAGATATGAATTATCTAATTCTATTACATACCATATGGATTGAATATAAATTAATAATGCCAGTCCAAAATCGGCCGTCGAGCTACGCCGCATCGCGACTACCTGCAACGTCGCACCGCGTCGCTTTGTCGCCAGTTCGTTCTTTACAGCTTTTTATGTAATTATTGAATATGAATGATATTGTATTTCTGATATATAAATATTAACATATAACGAGAACACACTTAACTTTGTTTTATATATAGAAATAAATAAAATGGAAGTCTTGTTGTAATATCAAAATAACTGCTTTTTATTAAATGGATGTGAAAGTATTTACGGCATATGTAACAAAAATCCAAACCTTAACAATTTTGTCTTGTCTGTTCGTTTCGGCTAAATCTCTGAAACGGTTGGACAGATTTTTACGGGATTTACTGGCAGCTACCTGATGCAATAAGAAGTAACTTATTATACAAAAAAAATAGGGGTCACCACATATATAACCCTTACCTCCCTATTAATATTATAAATTTGAAAGTGAGTATGTTTGTTTGTTACGCATTCACGCCTTAACTACTCCATTAATACCTTAACGCGGTTGAAGTCGCGAGAAAAACTAGTCCTTTATAAAGATACAAAGGCAGATAAAGTCGTGGGCAACTATTAGTCTTTATATTAAACTTAAGATTTCACATTGAGGAGTTTGATTTTATAGTGCATCTCGTAGCTCATTATTTTGTTCAGAGGAAAGTAGAAACAAGTTTTCAACAGTTTCCACTATAAATCACAAGTGTACCTTCCCCGTCTCAAGTATCGGAATATCATCCATGCATTTTTTTTTCAATATATTTTACAATGGTGTAAAGATTTACAATTTCAGTTATTGTATGCTAAATATTTTATGTTTAATTAATATAAAGGAGCTCTGGTCACGTAGAAAGATGATGTAAGCGTCGATTTCCTGTGGGTTTCGCGAGGCACTGTACTGGGAGTATGTGCCGCACTTGCCTGTTAATTAGATACGCTGACGTCATCGGTGGCGAGCGCGGCTCCGGATTGCCATTACAAGAAGCCTTCGCGCGGAAACGACAACGACCGGCGCTTTCTCTGCCGTGCTGCATTAACCCACTATATCAATCCCAGAGAGGTGCCCTAGATGGCAATGTTAAGTGTTCTTGACCTTTTTTTTAATGAAGAAGACAACGATAGAGAAAGGGGCGATGTGCTAATAACTTTTTAAAATACCATAATAGTCAGTAAAGTGTTGTATTTTTACTAGAGGTAAAGAAAGGCTTGCAAAAGAAACTTCAGATTCACAGATCATAATTGATAAGACAGACTGAGCGCCGCGCCGCTGCGTCGCTAAGCGTGACTCATCTTAATGGCCGCAATTATGCCGGCAAACTGTGCGACCAGCTATGTCTCGTAGAATCGTGCCACGTGCCGACACAAGACGCTTAGTTTCGACATAGACGAATAAAACATTTGAAACTCACAATAGGGTACAACGTAAACAATACGTTACCTTGGGTAGAATTAATTTAGCAGTACATAATGTTGTGAATGCACTTATTGAACGGAAGTTTAAGTATCCTTCTTTTCTGCGTTCGCTACAAAGCCGACACTACGGTTTATTGTCAATCAAAGTCGGTGTTTAGTGTTCTGAAGGTTAATCCGATTGTCGTTTCGAAGTAGTTGCAACTCCAGATTAGCGACCGAATCGAGGAAATCGTTCCTTTTCAATCATTATAGTAATGAGGTCGATCGTTATCGTAAAAAAGTACTATAAAAACTTAATTATCTGTACGACAGACTAACTACTGTTTGCGTGAAAATTTAACATTTTGTGTTTACTTCTCAAGTTCTCAATATAGCAGTTTTCTGGTAAAAACCTCAAGGCTAGATTAAACGAATTGATATCAAGACTGCTTTAGTTGCGCAAACTTTACTAAACTGGTTAGACTTCAGGATCTATAATCCGAATGCAACCTGGCAAATGTCTGCAATTGTAACGCTTTACATTGTCTTATTTACTTTCGAATATGTTCTACCTATTTAAAAGAATTACTGACTAATAATATAGTAACAATTTACGTGCCAAGTCAATTTTACCTGACATGTCGTTTAGACCATTTGATATTTTGACTGAAAATGAATATATCATCATGCAATGTTCCATTACAATATTAATACATAGGTAATCTTTTCGTTTTCAGTAGTTGTCACATCGTGTAATTGTAAATAAGTAAGTAGAGTAAGTATCACATGACAAGTCTGTGGTAGACGTGGCCGAAAGATCAAGTTTACCGTATACCACCGGTGTTAGACGTGGTACCGAACGTGTTAACGCACAGCCCAAATTATTGGGGGCTAGGATCGTGAATATTTTTGCGTATGGAATCTATTTAGATATTTAACTCCTAAGGTGGTGAAAAAAGATGAAAATTTGTATAAAAATCTGTCATTTTCCGTCAGTGACTTCTTCTTTTATACATATAAATGTAAAATAATGAGTCGAATATAATCATTTCATAGAGAAATTGCTAGTATAATGTAACCAAAAAAAATTTAATAATTTCCGACATTAATGAACTATAATTTTTGACGTCTTTTTATTCATTTCATCCTATTGTGAAATACAATTCAGTGACGTGGGATCCTTTCTATAAAAGCGATAATATAATTACGCTTAAACATTACCAGATATACATTAAGTTATATTGCCTAGATTTAAATAAGATGTTTATTTAACATAATTAAAAATTTGATATAAGTTTCTCAACAACTATATGACCTATGTTTTACGTAAAATCACACTAAACACCCCAATTCGTGCTATCAGGTCATATACTCTTTTTCTGGATCACTGGAATCAGTGAATCGTATATTAGCATTTGCTAGCTTACGTAATTTCATTTGTAAAAATTACTTCAACATATAATAGGTTATTTCACACGTTTTTATAGATCATATATGAACTTTAACACAACAGAATAGCAAAAATCGGATATGTTTTGTAGTAATGCAAAGTTTTAACGCCGCCTGTTCACCATATGCATTCGCAAAACAACCCGGCCACCAAGAAGAGCCGGCAAGACACTCGATCTATATAACACAACTACAGGCATTTATTGTTGTCACAGTCGTTTTTAGCGCATGTATAATGATGCATGAGAGGGGTATTATTATCGGATTTCACGTAATGATCCAGCCTATAATAAAAGCTCTTTGGCATTAAAACCTGCGCGTCATGGTGCTTGAACTTACTATGCGGCAAATTGGTAATGTGTTTTGAGACCTTATTGTTGAATCTAAAGAATTTTTGATGAGTCTGAAATTTGGTCTTTGTGATTATTTGTAGTGTTTTTTGCGGACAAGTATCAATTGATCAAGAACGTATTGTGTGGAAATATTCGTTTAATTACTTTACTTTCAATACTTCTTTATTCTTAACTATATATTGCACGTGACTTCGTTCGCGGTGATGTAGATTTGATCAATTCTTGGGAATAGTACAATTTTTATCTGAATGAGATATTTTTTCTTGTATCACGTATGCAGAATTTCATATTAGTCGTTTCTGTAGTGACGCGTGAAAGCGTAATAAACACACACCCAAACGAACTTATAACATTAAGCAAGGAAGAAAGGATATTTTATTTTTATGTAGTAGTATGATTCGCTTATTAATCTGTGGAACGTTTACCTGAAGCTACGTGTTATTTTGTTATTCTATTATTTGTATACTTCTATTTTGTTCACTTAACTGTATGCGTAAACAATAAAAATATATAAAATCATAACGGTTCAAACATTTCAGGTTTTATTTAAGGCATACCCAAAAATGGATGGATTATTACAGAAATACATGAAACACTCAACGCCCAAGTTCTAAGGAGCTCAATCACCAAATGAATAGACCATTGTGAAACGAAATAAGGAATGGTGATTCATGGCACAGATTGAATTCTCTCAAATGTCAAAGTATGAAGAACGTATTTCTTGTATGTTCGATGTACTAAATGTTATAAAGATTGCCATTTAAGATGTCGTAAAAGTTTATCCGAACTTGTATTGAGGGGTCGTATCGTTGCAAGTTTTGTCTAGAGTCGCTTATAATTCTCTGAGCGTATGTTGACATCCTATTATGAGTCAGCTCGACAATGCTAGTGTAATGTGCCTACTCACTGTTTTCTCCCGTTAAGTCGGATTATTGTTCAAGTCTATGCAAAGCTATAAAGAGATCATTTTGTTATTATTGAAATATTTTTTAATGACCGGAGAAATGGTAATAAGTATTGGAGTAGTAACATTTTAGAAAGTCTAGAGTATTTAATGTACAGTTGTACTGTTATAAGTTACACTATAACTGTTACTATGGTTGTTCTGAGTGTTCTTTATTCTATTTCGATATTTATTTTATAAAAACCACTGGCTTTTGCTCGTGGCTCCGTTCTCTTTAATATAAATATGTTCTATCCCTCGGGAACAGTCAATTTTTTCGGGATCTTAGGTACAAACAAAAAATATCACATTCGAAATATTAGTAAGGACTATTTTAAAAATATATGTAAATATTATGGGAAAATTGACTCAACTGCGTGTATCTTAATTATGTATTGATTGTCCAGAAATATGTGTTGATATTTCTTTAACTTTAGTACGAAATAAAAGATAATGTGAAATTTTAGTTCCATAGTTTGACAGTAGTATCAATATCACAAATACCCAGCTGATTTTTCCATTTATTCAATTACAATACAGAAAAAATATACTAAAATTTTATTCTTAAACAGCATATATTTTTGGGTTTCTTTTATTTTTGTGAATAATCACTACATATTATAAAACAAAGTAGTCCGCCGCGTCTGTCCGTCTGTATGTTCGCGATAAACTTACGCGAAAAAGCGAAAACTACTGAACGGGTTGTAATGCGGTCTTCACCAATAGATATAGTAATAAATGAGGAAGATTTAGGTATATAATTTGTCAAGGTTTTGTGTAAATTGGTTGAAATATAAAGATAATTGTTGGAAGTGTTGGAATACGTCAAGCCGCTTGGGAGCTTTCATCGAAAACGCTACCTAATTCTTTTGAGATATAATAAAACAATGAATAGTGAGATATTTCTCTTTTATAAATCTACAAAAAAGTCTGCGATGGCATATACCTATCTTTTAAGGATAGCTTACTATATCCATCTATCTTCTAAAACATGGTCACATACAATGAGGTAATTGGAAGGCTATTTAGACGGATATAGTATTAATTAATGCTTATCAAATTGAATACATTAGTTACCTTAAGCATTTCATGCATATAATTATATATTTTTGATTATCAGGGCAGGACAACGTCCACCGAGCCTGCTAGTTTTAAATAAAATTGTTATGAATCATAGTACAATTAAGATTGTTACTTTGCTTTAGAATCTTTGCATCTGAACCGATTTCTGTTATAAAACTATTTTGTGTCAGTGGCTTATTTAAGTTGTCATTACACTCTTTCAACCTTGTTTTTATCTGCCTTAAATGTTGATTAAAAAAAAAAACGTGTATCCTGAAATAAAATTGTGTTCAAATCTCATTTTTATTTAAAAAGAGGTTTTGTTTTTTACATTGATATTTCGTCTATAAAGATGTTTGTTTTAAATGAGCATCAGTACTGGGAATTGCATAATTTGACAATTGTTTTAAACTCCTTAAGCGCTTAATATTTACATCAAATACGAATAAACAATTTATGAGTAATCAAAACGCCCCCGCGTGACACTTTATTACGGTTTCAACACACTGGAACAATAAGGCTTCACCGAAAAACAATAGGCCGCTAAATAACGTTCTCTGTTCATCGGAATGGAACCAGAATTCAGTGTGTATCTATTTCGGTACACCTACGTGTGATCTTCCTAGCGTAAACAAAATTATTGGAATGTCGAATGTGTTTCACTTTAAAGTCGAAGTAAACGTCAGTGTTAACAGTAAAATTATAGGCTACATATGCGAAGAGTAGCTTCGGCCGTGTTATCGTATCTCTCGTTACTGCAGCCTCCGCGACCCACAGGATAACTCACGATGTCCGCCCACGCAGTGCTGTCGCAAATAAAATACCCGCGTAGGCCGCTTACTTCGCAAATATATCTATCTGTACGCGACTTTCATTACTGCTCGTTAATTATAATGCCAATTTATTCTTTTTATTGCTGATAAATGTCCGTTATAATTCATACTCGTTATATATTTTACTAGCTGTTGCCCGCAGCTCCGCAAGCGTTTTTTTTTATAATTGTAAATTACTTCTTATAAGATCAACTATCTGTTAGTGAATGTTCCGTGAAAAATGGTTCAGACGTTTTGCATATCGTACTGCAAACAAAGCCATGGGTAAAAGCTAGTCATCATCATCATCATCTTACCCTTATTCCACTTAAGTAGGGTCGGCACAACATGTTTTCCTTTTCCACTCTCCTCTGTCAGATGTCATCTCAGTATTCACACTTTTTATACACATATCGTTTTTCATACAATCCAGCAACACCTTTTTCGGTCTTCCTCTACTCCTATATCCGTCCACTTTGAAACTCAAAACTTTTTTTGTTACATGACTTTTATCTCTTCTCATAATATGCCCGTACCAAAAAGTAAAAGCTACTCTAAAATAAAAAAACTTGAATTACTTTTTATAACGTTAGCTATCTGTCAGTGAAAATTCGATGAAAATAGGTCCAATCCTTCTGGAGATAGGACTACAGACGAAGCCATGGATTACAGCTATTCTAAAATAAAGTAGCCTATGTCACCCGCTGTAATTTTAACTATCCGTCAGTGAAATTTCTGTCAAAATCCGTCCAGCCGTTTCGGAGATTACCCGGAACATACAGACAGACGGATAAAAATTTAAAAAATTGTATTTTTGTTATCAGTATCGTGTATACGTTCATATCCAATCAGTAAAAAGTGGTTATTTTGATATTACAAACAGACATTCCAATTTTATTTATATGTGTAGATAATAGCGACCAGAGGTCACAAATTCATCGCACGTCATCGATGTCAGGCCTGCCTGTAAGCCTGTCGGCAGCTTGATATATACTAGCTGATTCAGAGACGACACAAACTTAAAATAATATCTATGACGTATTTATCACCATATCGCAAACCATTAAAATACAAATGTCTACCACCCCGTTTGGTTATTGAATAATATCGTGCCAATCCGAGTATTTAGCAAGCTTTAAAACTTACCTCAAAAACTAAAAAAAGCTGGATTTAATAAAAGACGGGCATAATTTAAATACAAACAGTTACAAATCAGTCAGTCATGTTTCAGATTAAGTAAGAACAATAACAGTTGCTTAAGTAGTAGATTTAGGTTTTTCAACAAAATGCGAGAGTACGTTACTGCCGGATGGTAAGTTCAAACATTATGTTAAGCGAATTCTGATAACTAAAGACTATTATAGGGTGGATAAATATATCAACGACGGTGATGCCTGAAAATAACACTCTTCTTTGTGTATCCGCTAAAGACGATTCTAATTATAATGTATTTTTATGAAAGTATTTACGATAAAAATGTAAATCAGATCGAGCTGTTTGCCGGTTCTGCTCGATGAGTGGATTATTTTCTGAACCGATGGTAATTTTAACGTTCACCTTCTCAGGTACTTTCTTCTCAAGGCCTAAATTGAATAAAATACTATTATATATATTGTATTTTTGTTATCAGTATCGTATATATGTTCATATCCAATCAGTAAAAAGTCGTTATTTTGATATTAGAAACAGACACTCCAATTTTATTTATATGTATTGATAGATGTATAGAATAGATTACAAGATTAATCATATTTGTATTAGTAATGTTCTATTAGTAATCACTGATGCAGTTTTAGCGTGAGAAATAGGTAACAATGAGTTTGTACTCCGTCTAACTTGGCTAGCGCATTTTATGGTTTATTTAGTGTTTCTCGGATACAATGCAGAAAGGCACTTGATAACCTATAAATAGTCGAAGGCCGTCTCGTTTATTTATACCTACCTATATTTGGGCGATTGCAGAAGTACTTCGGGATTTAAATAAAAGGCCATAATTGAACAGGTTTTCGTTACATGTACTACGCTTACATGCTCGCCATCTCTCTGACCCCACGTTTTAACCTGTGCTGACTCATTTCCAGCAATATAAATACACTTTTTCTCTATAAACCTAAATTATTTGCACAGTATTACAATGAGTTTCCTTAAGTATGTTTTTGTCGTTGCAACCATTACTTGAATAATTAATGAATCATTCAGCTTCGGTGAATCAGTTAACATACCAATTAAATGATCCATCTCAAATATTGTTGAGACTATTGCAGATATTTTATTTTACTTATACACATTATTCTTTACAATATCTATTCATCTTGTATTGTAATCCGGTACATTATCAATAATGGGAATATTCACACATATTCGCGTAGTTACAGTCTGGTGTGGAGGAGTTGTGTGTGTGTGAGACAGCGAAAACCGGTGTTCTTGTGTGTGTTCGGTTCTCTTGTAGTTAACGTGCGCATACATTTCGCTTGCACCGAGTTAAGTGCACTTGACTCTCGTCTCGAGTCTCCCTGTAAAATAATTAAAAAATGATAACACTACCCGTTGTATACGCGGTGCACGTCGTGATATTTTCACAGTGAAATGTTTTCGTTATAAAATTATATGCTTATCAGAAACTGGTTACATTGTTTAAATTATATAAATTTATTAGTATTAATTTCATTGCATAGTTTAAATACCTGTCATAGATCTCTTGTTCTTGAGATATCATCACTATAAACGATAAAAGATTTTGAAAAATAAGTTTTTAATTAATTAAAACTGTTAAATTTCAATATCACAGAGTAAAACTCTATAGGTTTGTTTTCGATTACTCCAATTGTAATTAGTCGTAAGCTTATTTTTTTTATTATTAAATTTGATCTTTTTGACCTCCGGTGATAGCTATAGAATTGTTTACCCTTATGTATACATAAAATTGTCCTAATGCGCATCGAGGCATACTTCATTTATCTTACCTTCCTTGTGGACGATAAGAAAATACTTAGAAAGCTGTCAGTGCATAGATGTTGATTATATTGGTTATACTTAAATAAGTTTTTACATTATACACTCTCAGTAGTTCGATATTAATACTTGCTTCCCAAAAAGGTATCGATTTGTCAGATTTAGCAGGACCTGTTGGGTCGGTTTTGGTAGAAAGTTTTTACTGGCGAGCAAAGTGCACTGTGTTCATTTTGTACAGTAGTCATGGCCATATATGGAGGCAGTATAGCTGTTGTCTTCTATACAGATGAAGAAAAAAACGACGAAAGGAGGAAGATGAAGCGATGCAAATCTTGAAGTGTGAAATAAATAGTGGAAATTAGTCTGTTACATCTGGTATGAGATTACTTTCTAAGAACGTTAATAGTGGAATTATAATCTGTTAACTTATATGATACGTGCTGATGCGATTAATTACAGATATTATCTATATTATCGTAAAGATTTCGTTACGGTGTTTCATTGCTAATTTAATAACATTGTTGGCATTTGAACTGACCGTTAAAAGCCCATACTGTTCAAAATTGGAAAATGTTTTAGTAAGCTTTTTATACATGACACAAAAAGTCAGTCTCAGCATCATCGAACGTTTATGGCGTCTATTTCTAAACGTTCAAACTAAGCAATAAACTTTTCCTTTGATGTGCTGGGTTCTGAAGCTTGTCGTTTTGTTTTTTTTTTTACTGCTTATCGCATAATATTTTATTTGGTTAGATTTGCAAGGCATATTATTACTTTTGCAAGTTTAATTCTCGTTAATAGAATATTCATTCAAATCTTTAAAAAAAATCTTAGGCGAAGAGTAATATTCTCTGTTATACGTTTTAAGTATAACTCAATGGTAACGAGATAGATAAGAAAAAGACGATAAGGTAGTCTTCACTTGGTAACAGTCCCGAGCGTTGCCCGGCGCGGTGTCCGGTGCGTGGTCGACATTCCGTAAGTTATGCCGGCCATAATATCTCGTATGTTAACGACAATTCTCGCAAAATGTACAGAAATAACTGTCTCCCTACTCCGTGAACGTTCCGATAATTCTGTCAGTACAAAACCGCACTCAGTTGGTGTAGATGATGATACTAATTTGTTGAAAACCATCGGCTAATATAAATTTAATGCGTCAAGTCTAACTGCGACGTGTATTCTCTCCGCATGAGATATTATTTGTAACTTTATAGTCACCTTATCAATTTACATGTCCGTTTCTCTTTCTGTTTAACTTGCCATGGAATTCAGTTAATTATTTTATATGTACTATAACTGTACAGTTTTATATGTAACAGTGAAAGTGTTTACCTTGTTTTAAATATCACATGCTTCCCATTGCATTTGATTTCACTAGTTCATTTTTAATTATTTGCGATTATACAGATTTAGTAGGGCTTATAATAGTGGAACCATAACAACATATATTTTCATAACATATACATTTAGTACTAATGTGGTTCATAAATAATCTTCAAATATGTTCGCCACTAAATATATTTACGTGTTTAACCGCATTGACCGAATTATTTGTTACTGTTTCATTCGATTTCTCTCGGCCTCGACTTCCATAGTGGATCACGCACAAGGTGTTATTGTGAATTTGACTGTTAATTTTACACAATAAATATGGTTTTTGCAATGTTATTCAGAAAACAAGGCATAGTTCTAATGACGTTAATCTATAAAATGTAACCTTATACTACAATACTGGATCACGCACAAGGTGTTTTTGTGAATTTGACTGTTAATTTTACACAATAAATATGGTTTTTGCAATGTTATTCAAAAAACAAGGCATAGTTCTAATGACGTTAATCTATAAAATATAAGGTTACTAGCGGGTATTCGCACGGGTATAAAATATATAGCCTATATCATTCACTGAAAAAATGATTAAAATCGATCCAGTACTTTTGATTTATTCATTACTGTCCGTGGCCCGCACGCATTAAATTTGGAGTAACCTCAAAAATAATAGTATTTCTCCTAATATTTAATTTATGTTATTATACTATATAAACCTTCCTCTTCAATCACTCTATCTATTAAAAAAACCGCATCAAAATCCATTGCGTACTTTTAAAGATTTAAGCATACATAGGGATATAGGGACAGAGAAAGCGACTTTGTTTTATATTATGTAGTGATACTACACTTGATACTTGCAAACTACGTACGTGATTTTCTTACCAACATCGTTATTTGAATACCTACTTTAAAAAGAGTCCTTATTGTTAATCCGTCTTCGCTATGTATTTTAAAACATTATACAAAGAATGAAATTATATTTTAATGATGCTTTATTATAAAAATAGCCTACTATACATTTTATAATCTATCAAACTGATCCTGTCCGTTTTGGTGAATCGCTTTCTATTTATTTCTAGAAATTTCATACCAGATCTTTAGCATTATTAGGTTACGAGGATGGACTCTCTTTTGCCACATAAACAGATAGATGTTTTTCAATTTACAAAATGTCAACTTTGTGGCATCGGTGAACATTACAGAATTTCTTACCTCAATGTTATTATGATGTTTTATTGTCATCCAATCTTCTCAATTTCACTACAGAACTACGTAGGCGGGTATGCGCACGAAGAAGTTCGAAAATTCTTTTCACTCTCGTACTGTGAAGATGTAGAATCGCCTCCCGGCTAGTATGTTCCCACTCTTACGATTTCGGGTCCTTCAAACGACAGGTGATGAGGAATTTTTGCAGGCTGGCACAATGGGGCCGTCTACCGTTGTTATTTAACACTGACAGTCGCCGCTGTTTTTGAACTGTACCGTACTTTCCATCAGATATTGTGCAGTCATTTTGCCGAACTAGTATAAAAAATCATAGCTTTTACCCGCGGTTTTCTTCGTGTTAATGTAGATTTGTTCTATTCCTCGAGAACAGTACATTTTTGCTGGATAAAAAGTATCCTACTTTCTTTTTTGTAATTGTTTGAGTAGTTTAAGGGTGGAAAACGTGACAAAAAAACAACCAAACCCACATTCTCGGTTATAGTATTATATAGTATATAGTAGTAGTACATTATAGTATTAGTTACATATGAATCTAGGTATATTTTCTCATCTTTTGTTTACTGTAATCTAAGTGTATGTAAGATCATGTGATCTAAGAAGGTATACACGATAAGCTTTGAGAACAATGGCTCTCAAATAGAATTGCAGGAACAATTTGAGGGAGTTCGAGCTCATTGCACTTATTTCGATATTGGCGACGTCCGAGCAAACTAACGCCGGCCAATCATCTCTAAAAAGCGATATAGGTAAGCATTTACGTAGAACCCTCGATTAAATAGGGCCAGAGGTATCTTTCTATTCGTAAGTCTTTCTTATGTTTAGTTTCCATTTCAGTGACTTAATGGTATTTAACGTATAATTAGTATTACTTATAAAAAAAAAAAACATTATAATGTAAATTTTCACACCTTACTCATGGCTCGGTGCATGATATTCGCAACGTGTGGCTATTGTTTTCAAAACTTTCCATAACTTCTCATGAACTCTTGTGATCACTTTCATGGTGTTACCCTTGTTTTCTAATATTTTTTTTTTAATATTCAAATAGTTAAAATTGTTAAATAAGTAAATTTAACAACTACGCATTTATTCAGCATCAATACATTATTAATTTTATTTGAACATAAATTTGCAGGCCATTAATATTTACATTGTCAACATGAAAGTTTACAAAAGTAAATTAAATATACATTTGATTATATGGTTTTTACACTACCAAAACGTAACTCAAACTGATGTTCTAAGAACACAGTCCTTTGAATGTTTTAAAAATTACTCACGAATTACATACTTCACAGTTGAAAATAAAACTGTTACTAAAATGAATTAAAAATAAAAGAAATGAAATCAATGAAATCAATGAAATAAAATCAAACATGGCCGTTCTTGCCGTGGATAAATATTCGTTATTATATAGCCATGTGGGAATTACTAAGACAGTAAATAGAACTTAATATTTTTAACATGTTTTTTTTTTGTTTCTAAATTCTGATTTAAATTTGTGTTACATAGTAGATACTGATAAAATGATTTCTAGATTATCATTGTCTTCTTTGATTAATAAGTCATCGTCGGCCATTATTTTCTTGAGATATTTATCTAACAATCTAAAAGTTAAATACTTGACTCCGTCACGGCTTGTTAAGTACATATTCGTGCTTCAATGAATCGAGAGAAAAACGTTATAATTGAAACAATGTCTTAAACAAATGACTGTGATTATTGGATTCTTAAGTATAAATTAAAAAAGTATAAATGTATAAAAATAAGTATTTGATATTCGAAATTCGAAGTCAATGGCTTGTACCTTATTTCTGTTACTACTAGTATTTTAGTATTTACAATATCAATTTAGTTCTTTCATAAATATAACAATATAGTTTACGTTTCTTACGAACAAAAGGTGCCACCGAGTGTTTGGTTTATTTATTAAATCCTTTTGAAAAGCGTGTTAGGGACTGTTATATTAATCGCTTCATGTGTAAACAAGCCCGTATGCGTCTCCGGCGCCGCTTCGCCGATGAGTCAGACAATCACGATGCAATGTGGGACGCCTCGGGGCATTGTGCGGACTTCGCGGTGGAGCGCATACAACAATTGTATGTAAAGAAGGCGCAGGCGGGCACATAGTTCGTAATATATCTCTTAGAAAGTTAACTAATAAAAGGAATTAACGATCCAATAACCTATAATCCATTTTTATAACATCAACAAGCATATTTTATCTTTAATCGGTAAGTGTCTATTTCCTTATAAACAACGCTCTGTTAATGTGTTTCAATTTCCTAAAGGAAATAACATAATATTATTTTGATATACCAGAACCGGCTTGTAATTGTAATGGTCATCAAGAACACTGTCTGTTTGTTTATCTGTAGCCTAAAGTCTTTCTCTCACGATTTTTGTTGTGATGAAACTTTAGCAGATTCACGAAATGATAACTTTCTTCGGCTTAGTGCATTAATGTTATCATCTTATTGCAACTAAAATACTTCATTGATAAGTTTGCTATTATTGTTTTCTAGTAAAGGTGGATAACATGATTTGAATGTAACTTTAAGATTATTCTGATGAATTACATTTATTGTATAAGTCACAAATTTCCAAAAATAGTCCAAAAATGGGAACATAATTATAAGTATCACACTCATAGGTATGTAAGCTTTACCGCTTTATATTTGTATACATACCTAAAACTGTGATGAGTCTATTTTGACGGGAGTAACGTCCGATCATAATTCTTTGAACAGAAACAAGGTAACAAACATGCAATTTATCCTTGACCCGGCGTGGGAGAATACCGGCAAGTAAATTAAATGCTTCTTTAATATTAACCTCACAGATATTTCATTACTGAGTACTACACATTTTCGAATCATATATTCAGCACTGTTTACTATTTTTTGTCATGTAAAATATTGGTCTTATCGATTATTATTGTAATGTCAAGTGGAGATGTCTATAGACAGATCTAATTTACGAACAAATATAAATTGAACGATACTTATCATTTCAAATTACACAATTCAAATCAGTGTTATGTTTATGCAGCTGTTGGTGACGTTGCTTGTTTAATTTGTGTGCTAATGCGGCAACGGCTGATCTAATGATACTTAGTATTAATTCTTATCATTCCTTATAACAAAGGATGTGTGCTACGGATTTTTTATTTATTTATCTGAAGTTTAATTCATTTCTTGGAAAGCCTAAAAAGCACAAAGACTTTAATGAGAAAGGCTATTATGTACCATGATCTGCTCCTTTTAAAATTAAAAACCTATTGGTATGGTTAGGTACATAGTACACGTAAGATGTAGCAATTCTGGAATATGTATAAAACGAAGGGTAGTTAGTTAAAGTTGATTATTTCAAATTGTGCCTTTAAAAATAGAATATCAGTTGAAGTGATGACAATTTACTAGGAATTTCAGTCCTGGCCTATGACAGCATGACTCCAAGCTAAAAATAGCTTACACATAGTAAGCTACTGTTTAACGACGAGTGGGCGTTTATTTTAAGAGCTTATCTGTTTATTTTTCGTGGGTGTTTCTTATTTTTTAACAGGATCTTTGATGAAGTTTTATTTTATATACTTTATTAACCGATCGAATCCATGTAGTTTAAGTTCATTATTTACTTTTAATAGATTTATTATTAGAATATTTACTTCCGTTCTTGAACATGATTTCTGTACATTCACGTTTAATCAAACTTGTTCAATCTCTCATATTCATCTGCCGCAGTATTGTGTCTAATATTAGACACGGTATAACGGAAAGGGAATGATTTGCACTCAGATGAGATAATTCGATAAATGCAGTCAGGAGCGTACATATGATTCGGAAATTGCGAATGATTGCGTTGTAGGTAGAACGGGTCAAACCGGTGACGTGCTCCGCCTGCTCGACGCATATTGCCGATATTGCAGATGTAATTATCAGCCGATATATAGGGATGCAATTTGTTCGTATTCACACTTTGCAAATATTTTACTTGTCACTTATAATATAGGTACAGTAAAAGATCTATCAAGAACTGTAGCAGCTGTGAGAACGGTGATAAATTGCGCTGCTTGATTAATTTGTATTAAGTAACAGTCGGAAATAATCTGCGGAGACCATTTAATTTATTGTGTCATATAAAATAAATGTTATACGTAGATGTGTCATAGAAAAGTCATGGTGGTTTAATCGATGGGATGTCAATTCGAAATCCGCAAGGCATTTACTAACAAATTTTTCGAAATTCCTGTACATTTAATTATTTCAATTGATGACGCTATCGATCGACGGTGAAGGAAAACATCGTAAGTAAACCGGGAGTTTAGAAATGTTCTTGTAGTACCACCGTCTGTGGGAAAATAGAAACTGTGAATTGATGGATGGATCGCAGTTTGAAATTGTCAATAAGTCGTAGGCTGGCGTGGTGATTATGCTCATGCCTTCCTTGTTATGATGATATAAATTTAGTAACATTTATAAATTTAAAACGGCAAAATTTTCAACCTTATAGATACTCGTTCCCCGTGAACTCATCCCAGTACATCCCTCCCTGCGTTACCGCGCCTCCGCCCTCGCAAATATTTGCAACAGTACAAGGATTTTGCATTAACGCATACCGGACTGACCACTTCTAACGTTTATTGAACTTTACTAGCTTTATCAGTATATTCTCTATCGGAGCTCCGTTCACTCGTATTAACTGCGGCTATTTCAAAATCAATTTTAATTGAAAACATCGAAGTCAACATTTCAAGTTTCACTCAACGTTTGAAACATAAATAAGTCAACGCGTCTCAGACAGGATACATTTACGTTAACTCGTTGCATGATTCATACCTGACACACAGAGATAGGCCTCGATATCGACTATTACCTGCGAAAACCGAAGAACACTGTATCACTACTGTTTATTTGTTACTTTTATTTTTTTATATAATTTGGAAGCTGTCGTATCATAGATTAATGTTAACTTCATTGTGTCTCTAATATAACACTTTAAATAGATTATTAATATTCATATAAGAAATGTCTAGAATTAATAAAGTAAATCCGTAATTAAATATTTGGCCATACTCCTATTGTATATAAATGCGTCGTTTGCAATTTTTACCGCCTGTAATCGTAAAGTGAAATCCCTGCGAAGTTAGGAAGTTATAGTTGTACTACAAAATAATCCCAAGAAGGGTTGATGTCAGACATGCGGCCGATGACAAAAATTTAGCCAAATCAATACACAACATGACAAACATGTTGTGTCAACCCTACTTAGGTGGGACAAGAGTAAGAAAATGATGAAGATGATGACTACTTGTCTTGGCCGATACCGAAACTTATATAGTAAAGTGAAGTATATTCAATCTTACTATTGGCACAAGTCTTTCAAGCTCTGGTAATCTCCTTAATACAGGTCTAATTGATTTTATCTCGCATTGATATTTTAATCGTTAACCGTCAAATTATAAAATAAAATTAATAAATGTTAATATGTTACTAATCCCAAGTTTTTCCACGTACTGTCAATCTCCGTAAAATAACTATCCCTGTAAGTTAACGGAATTACATACAAATTGGCAATGTCGAGTGAAGCTCAACAAGCAATATAGTGGAGTGAATTTGTTTCGAATATCATTTCACACAACTCTATACGAACTTTTGCTTCGGCCGAACCGAAGTTTCGGTTACTTTCTGAGAGAAATCAGCACTTTCAGTTAAAATTGGTAATAACGCTAAACTTCAACGTTTAAAATAAACGTTTTTTACTTTTTTTATGTTGTTATTTAATTACTCGGTATAACTATACGTTTTAATTTTGTTAATGTAGCTTAGTATATAGCATTCAGGATAATGTTCGTTTTCAGAAGCGGATTATTAATTCCAGATATTACGTATAAACTCATGCACTTTACCTCTTTACAATATTAGTACATAAGTATGAAATAATAATGGACATAACAATATGTTGTTTAAATCTGTATTTCCTATTAACTGTATGAGGTCGCTGGCCTGATTTGTTCGTGATTTGTTAGTCACCAAATTTTGCCGCTCAAAGCGTGATCGTTCGCAGTTTGTTCGTGATTGATTATTGGATCAGGGACGATATGGCTTAAATGTTGTCGGCGTCATACAAATGTACGTGCGTGCATTAGATTTGGATTTGTTTCACACAACGCCGCATACAAAACGGCGGACGCTTTCCGTCGCGGGATCAATGACACTTGGCAAATCGTATAACGCAAACGATGTGCTGTAGTTGCTGTTATATTGTCTGGTTATTAACCTGAAATGTGTATAAAACTTAATTATAACCAATGTTATCTGATAACGACAGCGCTTATATGAGACGATTATTTTATATGGGTAATGCATTCAGTAAATTTATAAACTATCTTTAATATTATTAGAATACAAATGGCTCATAAATTTATTATTGTTCATAAATATTACACATGCCTTTAACGTTTATTTTTGTTTCCGGGAAATTTTTACTAGCAATAAATCGGTATTATTTCTTTAACAGTTATTTCTTCGAAGCGCCTTATCGTGCCGACTATTTATAAAATATGGTACGGAATGGTCCCGGGACAAAAATTAATACAGTATTGGTATTTTATTCGATGCAAGTAGCACTTGCCATGTAGGCGCGATCGTTTTGCATACAAACGCAAAATACGCGTGATTTGTTACTTTGTAGCAAGTTGCTCGCGCTCAATACCTCTGTATATTGTGAACATTAATTCAAAGAACAGCCGATGTATTCTTTGAACTAAACATGTCATGCTTTTACTGTATTAAAAGTCTTCTGCAACATTGGTTATTACAGTGAAAACATTATCTAGTTTTACGGTAGTACTAGCTGATGCTCGCGATTTCGTTCTCGTAAATATGTTTTTTGTTTTATGTGGCGTGTTCTATACATTAAGATATTTTATTGTAATTTTATCATTATTAATTATAACCTATAATCTTTTTACTGATTTTAAGTTATCTTCTGTTATATTTTATTATTACTTAGCCAATTGAAAAGCATAATATTAACTCCGGTTTTACCGGTTTTACTCTGATTTTTTGTTTATCTAGATTCATTGTTAGCTTTTAAATTATACATTACGTTTATCTATTTTAGATTATCTCTACTGCGTTTTATCACTATTGCTTAGCCCCTATAGAAAGAAATACTCTAAAAGGTGATACTCTAAAAATTCGCCTGTCTGTCAGTAAAAGACTTGTTCGAAACAATTTTGCCGTTTACGAGATTAGTCTCGGCAAACAACGGACAATTCAAATATTATATTTGTATATGTATATGTTTAGCAACGTTTGTGTCATTTCCCGGAACAAGGTATTATTCCACAATAGGTGTGATTCTCATCTTTCACATTGTGTTCATTCTACTGGATTAAAATATGGGTCAATTGGTGTGTAAACGAGTACAACACATTCGTCAAAATTCCGCTAAATATTCATTTCTGTGCTAGTACCATTATTCAAGTTACGATTGCACATAGTACAGAAATGTATCAGTACAGTGCAACTGCTACATGTTGTCTAGTGTGTTATGTCCTTTAAGATTTAATTTAAAGCATTTCTATGCTATGTTTTCTACAAAGAAAAAATTAACATATATTAATCTTTTGCCCATAATGTAATATATCCTAATTAGTCCTAACTACCCTTACTAATATTATGAATATGAGTTTGTTTCTTTGTTACGTTTTCATGCCTTTAACTACTCAACCAATCATCATGAAGTTTACATACACTTTCTCAGGGGTACGGAAAAAAGACATTAAAAAAGTACTGACCCTGAGGGACAGGCCAATACTGTGTCGGTTAAAAAATCAAAATTAAAAACACCAGTACCAATGTTGTTTACATAAAATACTTGAATGCCACAAACCAGTAGGCTTGACGGTAATTAATAGCAAGAAAAACATGTTGTATAGAACGAATACGCTACAGGAGGTAGTGCAGAGGAAGCACGGCACGGGGGCGACGTGGACAGGCCGACGCGACGGGTTGCCTTCCAATTACGAAGCAAATGTGACCGGTGTGGTGGGTGCTGGGTACATTGCCAGCGGTAATTAGAAGGATCCCCGGCGCGGTGGAGCTACGTATAACTCTTCCTATAAGTTCCGAGTCACGTTTACTCGTTCGCGAACCAATTACCGGCCCACTGATGAACGGCGAGCGTGCATGAAAGTTCCCACTCAGTTTCATTACGCTCCACTGTGCGCACTAACGATTTAGCGAGTTTCTATAAAAATCACGATAAATTCGTCGATTACGCTAATCTGTTATTAAAAATGGTACTGTAAATGTACGTTGTGTGAAGATTCAGCCGTTAATCTCGCCGATATGTATTCGAGTCTGGGATGTGTACAATCTTGTAGGAGGTTTTATTTGTTACTTTCTAAATTCTGAGGTGTGATTACAAGTAAATAGAGGAAGTTATGTTATTGGGTGGGTAGGTTTGAACTGTTAGGTATGCAATTTGTGTTTATAATCATTAGATGATATGTTTTTCTTTTTTTTCGAACTGACATACCCTGTTGGCTCTTCTGGCCTCTACAGATTCGAAGGACTACTAGGTGATATGTAAAGGGTAGACACATAGTACTTTAAGCAGACGATCTTTGCGTCTCTGAACGGTATGTACGGGACGCACTATAAAATGTAAATTAAAATGTATATGATCATCTTTATTGGGTTGGGAAATTTTTATATTTTTACGAAAAAATTGTGTATACATGTAATTTTACAGCTATATTTCAGGTAACATTTATTTATATGCAAAAAATACACTGTAACAGTTACTATTGTAGCTATATCTATATTTCAGGTAAAATTTTGTTATATGCAAAAAATACACTATAACTTATATTTTACATAAATATTAAAATCAAATTACTTATATACACAAACTTGGCTAATACTAAAGATCTATAATATATTTCGTGTATAATAAAAAAAATACTTTTGATTTTTAGTAAATACTTTTATCTATTAAGTCTATCATTTTATCATACTTATTTTGTAGCATTAGTTTTGTTTCTTTGCTTTTGGGGCAATTACATGTAGTAAAATAATAAATACACAGCGGTAACTATTATTTAATATATTTACAATAATGTATTGTATCTAAAGCGAAACCATTATCAAACATGTCCGATTACCTCTGAATATCATGTGACACTGTATCATAAAAGCTTTTAGTGTGGAAGTCGTCCTATATTTGTCGTGTGTCGCGTCGACGCGACGTACTTACTGGCACAGGCCGTAGACGTTGAGCCGATATTCACTAAGTACTCCCGTCAAGTTTGTTTTCTTACGATAATGCGTGTGTAAACATCGCTTCACTTTGGTTTGTTTATATAAAACTTTAATTGATTCTTACAATGTATCCGATTATACGACTTTTTTTTTCGAGCATTACAAAGAAAATGTAGTGGACATTATGGTAAGCACAGTATAGTTCCAAAAAGGCGAGATGACGAGATGGCGAGATGAGATGAGGCGAGATATTTATGCTCTATATACATCAATAATATTGAGATGTATGTTAAAATGTCAAAATATTAGCTTTTTAAAACGAATATGAAAGTATATACGGCAGTCTAACAAAAAACTATTTTTTATATCTTTGTCTGTATGTCTGTTTGTTGGTTCCGGCTAATCTCCTTACCGGTTAGACCAATTTTGATGCGACCTTCACTGGCAGATAGCTGATATTTTAAGGATTAACTTATGTCCCTTTTATTTTGAAAAAAAAGAAAATTGAGCGCAATACAATAAACTAAAGAAGTAGTGTCCAGAACCGTTCGTGCTGCACGTGCACGTTTACGCTAACACAAATTGTTTATGCTAAATTCCAAGCGAGCGAAATCGCGGGTAACAGCTAGCCTACGTAATATATTTTGGTTATACATGTCTTGATGTATGATGATCTCGATATAGTCGGGCATGACTAGTCCATGCTCTAATCTACCCAGAAAATTATATTAAAACCTACTTATCATGTTAAAGCTATTTACGCGTCGTTTGTAGGTTTTATCTAAACTATAGGTAAATATAGATTACACCTACTATTTATACAGTTATTGTGTAAACAACTATGATGTAACTATGTGTATCAGTCTCGCGGTGTGGTCAGACCGCAGACTTGACGTCTACAGGCATTTGGTACCGTTTTGCAACACACGCCACGCGAATAAAATATACTATATATACTTGTATTGTGTGAATTCATTGAATAGATTGGAATTTTGTAATTGATATACTGAAATACCTGAATATCAATATAATGTAGGTTATACATTTTTTTGTCGGTGATATGGTAGAATGATTTCATTGAACTACAGATTGATAATAAAGTGTAGAAAAAGATTAACACTGATTTTAGTGAGGAAAATGTGTAAACGGTCACGTTGCATCGGAATTCTTGAATCGTGGTCGTGCTTTGAAATCCAATTAATGACTTTAACAAAGGAATTCGTTACTTTTGGGAATTGGTTTACATTTAGAAAAGTTCAAGTGACACTGGCATGGCGTTACATTAACTGCTTATTCGTAGGATTATACGGTAGTATACGACAATTGTTTCGAATCGCGAACTCTATTAGCTGCATTTGTCGAAATAGTCGTACGCTTAATCAGATCAACGTAGAGGCCTACTGGAAGGTCATAGGTATCTTCTCGAAGGAAGGTATGAGCATGATCACCACGCCAGCCTGCGACGTATTGATGATTTACAACTCTGAGAAATCCATTATATTTTTCCACATATGGCGGTGCTACAAGAGTAATTCTCAGTTTCATGTATCCTCACGGTGTTTTCGTTCACTGTGAGCCGATAGTGTTACCAATTTAAATTAGTAAACGTACGAGAATTCTGTAAATTTCAGTGGTACATGCCAAAGTTCGAATTTGCAGATATCGTATTGACATTTCACTGGTCAGACCACTTACGGGCATTTTGGAATTAGTCAGTGTATGTTTAGTATTTAAACGCGGTGGTCGGAATATCTGTACTTGACTAGACTGTGATAATTACGTAGCAATGGCTCATTTCTTATATTACCACAGTTGACCACCAGTCTTGCAGACCGGCATGATAGCAATGGCTGGCAATGCAATGTAAATCTTTCGGTAGTCGCCTGTGTTTTTCGTTGCTACTGTATAGTACATTGCAATCTTGTGATCGATTAAAAAAAATACATCCCCTATAATCAATCTATATCAATAATCACAATAATATATTTCACATGTAAGAAATTAAATAGAGTTTACGATTAAACATAGGCTTTGAAAGTACAGTTGGTGCATTCGACATAAATTTAATAATATCTAGAGACAGGCGCCCCCGACGGGGAGGCGTTCTCCTGTCCCATCCTATATCAGCTCGTCTTTTTCCGTCTCGTTCGGTTCTATTTCGACCTGTCTCAGCCTATCTCATTTGAAAATTGCACACATTTGCTGTCGTTCTGAGTGAATGCTGCGTTTTATTGATTATTCCTTTTCCTTTAGGCTAGAGCGCACTATAAATATATATCTAGTAACTGGTCCTGACAATAATAATAGGCACACAGTAGTTTAATGTGTACACTTTCACATATGAAAATTATATAAATGTTACCTATTTATGTAGGAACTTGTTACTAAACTGTATCATTGTATTACCGTTTGTTGTATAAATAAAAACAAATATATTTTTTTTAATGGATTAAATTCAATTTATAAGTACTTATGCTATTTTATATCATTATTACGACGTGTGCAAATAGGAATTTACGTCAAATTATCTATTTGTTACTAGCTTTTGTCCGCGGTTTCGCTCGCATTAATGAAGAATTCTATAGCTCGGGAACAGTATTTTTTTTGGTGGAAGATGATTCCCTATGTTCTTTTCTGTACTCTTCACAACGTGTATACAAAATTTCATGACGATAGGTTGAGTAGTTAAGGCTTGAAAACATAACAACCGAATAAACAAACTTATATTCGCCTTTGTAATATTAGTCAGGATGGTGGTGGCACTACCAAACGGATTTTAATAAAATTTCTTTCTGAGGTGTCCTAAGTCAAGATAACTTCGGCATACCGGATACGGTTGCTTTATAATAATGCTTCTGTTTATAATCATTTATACGTCAAGTGTATTAGAGATATGACGAAGGATGATACTTTTTTATAAATTTTTGATTATCTTGCCAGCTGAATTAGCACCAGTTTATTTATACCTACGACTACGCTATTTCATATGTTTGTATAGTTCTGGTGACAACAAAATGAAAAAAAAAACAAAATGGTGAATTTAAAATGGCCGAGATTTGTATCAGAAAATATCCGGTTGAAGTTGAAAATGGATATGTGTGTTAAGTCTTGAGAAGAATAACTGAAAATAAAACATCCTTTTTTGAGCATTAGAATAAAGGCCATTTTTTTAATAATATATTTACGGATGAGGTAAACACTAGTTTGTCGTTTTTAAATTGGGACTATTGACCGTCTAATTGTAATCTCGCAGGGAATGTGTCATGGGCGCTTGAGAGTGTTGTTAACTATGGACATTACGCCGGCGTTAGCCATTAGAGTAGGAAATTACATAATCTCCTGTTCTATATCTGTGGTTTAGGTTAGGTTAGTACAAGTTACAATTTTTCACAGTGGCTACTGTATTATAAATAAGAGGATATGAGTTTATCCATTTTTGTCTTTTCATATTTTCGACTTCATATTCTAGATATTAACTATTGAATGGCCGCTATGACGTCTGTATTAAATTAATGTTTAAAAGTTAATAATAAAAATATAGTCTAGCGTCACCTGGTGGCGAGTCATAGACAAATGTATATCACATAAAACTTCCGTGAAAAGACTTATATATCTGTCATTTTACATGAAGGTCTGTCATCGATTTTTATATAGTATAAAGATATTATTTTTATTACAATTGCTTACCATAACTATATTTTTTATCAATAAGAATCATCATCATCAGCCTGTAAGAGACCCACTGCAGAGCTATAGGCCTCTTCCCGAAGGAAGGTACGGGTATAATCCTCACGCCAGCCCACAACTTATTTGCTATTTCAAATTCTGAGAAATTCACAGTTGTATATTTTTCCCACATACGGTGGTACTACAAGAACATTTCTCAGGTTCATTTTTCCTCGCGATGTGTCCCTTCACGGTCAGATGATAGTATTATCAATTTAAATTAGTAAATCTACGCGAATTCCGAAAAATTCTTTGGTACATGTCGGGGTTCGGACGAACCCATGCGGTTCGAACCTGCGGACATCGAGTTGATATTACACCCGTTCACTCACTAGACCACTATGCTCAATAAGAATGCTTGTTCTAATAAGCATAAATAAAATTCCAATGTGTAGTTAGTGAAGAATCCCACCAAGATTTATTCTCGTATGCGATTACGACGGGTTGATTAGTTTCAGCCCTATGGATAATAATTATACCCATGTCAAGCCTAATATGTTATATTTGATTTTTTGTAGTTATATACAACTGGAGCTGAAAATGTTGTCCGCCATTTAGAATACTGTCCAGTTATAAATAATAAATTGTATTATTTTACGACATACGCTTCTTGAAATCATTAAAGACTCGATACTAAAAACATGTCTCGAGGAAACTTATGCTCGAGTGATAAGTAATTACCGATGATGTCATTATGCCTAAATAACAGTAATGATAATATTAGTACAAGCCTTAAATAAAGCAATGTGGTATAATATTTTTTACCGCTAATGTATAAAGCGTGACAATAAATTGCTATTACAGAATAATATTAACGTTCCATGAGCGGTTCCATTAATAATCTTCTACAGCACAGTTATTCGGGTATAATTTAACCGCGTATACAAGAGCTAGACGCTGTTTTAAGTCGGACGAACGGCTTGCTGGAAAATTGCACTTGATCCGATGTCTGCCTGCATAACCACCCCAACCCGCCCGCCTCTTCTATTCAATATCCACTATCCAAGCCTACTTTATGAAATACTTAAAGTGAGCTTATATAATATACACAGTGAGGTATTCAGGTATTTTATTATCTATCTATATATGTATGTATGTAATGAAAATAAAGTGCCTTTGAGATTCAATCACGTCAAAAGTAATGAACGTATCAGCAGAGGAAATATACTTTATATTTAGGGAACATATCCATACTACGTGACCCGTTCTGGGGGGAGTGAGGGCCTCAAAGACTACGCTTGGTCATAGGGAGGAGAAGGAAAACTGTATTTATGAATTACTACATGAAAACTAGAAGGGGGTCTTCTCATATACTACGGATGGTCGCCAAGGGGCGGGAGGGGGCTAATATTGTCACACATGGGTTACGTTGTCTATATACTTTATATGCGGAAATTTTCGTAGATGCTTCTAACATATTTATTTTTTTCGATTCGATTGACTCTTTGTCATATTTTTCATTGCCTAACGAAGCGGACGGGAATCAGTTAGTTCATTCTATAAAAGAGATTTATCGTCAGATGTTGGTGTGAGCTTATGATAGGTTGACTGACTTTCACGTGCTATTATGCGGATATTGTATAAGGAATTAGGTCTAGCTTAGTTGAATATACTATTTAATTTGTCACTTTAACCATGTTTATTCGTTTCATTTATTTAAAACGTTCTATATGTATCCAAAATTTCTATGAAAAGAGTATGTACGAACTTAATATTTCCGCTTTATTTTAATGAAGTTTCAATAGTACGTATGTAGTATATCTATATATGCTCTTAAACTATTATAATTTTACTATTGTTAATAAATATTGCTATTAGTGTGACCGATATCGGCTAAGAGACAGATACCATTTACGGATGATAAAAGCAGATGATTTGCGGTCATCGGGTCTTGGTATGCGGTAATGGGCCGTGCTGCGTTTTTGCTTGCCGTTGTAGGGAACAATGGTCGACGTGCATTCCGTCCGTATCACCGTTAGCCAGCGGCAACTCGACGGCCGCTGCGGTATCTACTCGTGGCAATGTTCGCGATGTTCGCTGGCCGCCCGGGACCGATTGTTTCACAGTACACTAACACGATTTATCATAAATCAATACCAACCATACTTAAATTAATACCAAGTATTTCGGTACGTTTTGCTTATTACATTAATTGAAACATACACAGATTACATTGCGTCGTTTTTATTTTTTTCTCAAATATTTTCTGTACGTAAAACATGGGTGTTTTCATTCTAAATCCTGTGCGTAATATACATATCAAAGTATAATAGACAACGAAGACGTAACGCGCCATGAAACTATATTGCCCGTTCTGTAACGTACTTTTTAGCTACATTTACTTATTAGATACAGTTCTGTGATTGTCTGGGAAAATTGAAATACATTTTGTTAATTTGAACAGTTCAATTTTATCCTGAATATATAAATCAAATTAACAAGTGTCTATGGAATTAGATTGGTTGGGAGAAGAGCAGTTGGGGCGCGGTTGGCCGGGAGCCAGACCAAACAGGGTAAAAAGCAAGGGCGGTGACGACGACCGCGCCCCGAAATAGCGAGCGGAGTCAAGGTGTGTGCTTAGACGATGCTTGCTACACGACGCGAGGTGACAGCTCGGTTAGTTCGAAATGAGTCGGCGGCGTTATCGAAATGTCTATGTACACGTTTAAATACCGGTCTGACGGACACACCCTGCGCTCTGCGACAGGGTGTGCCTCTCCCAACCAACCGCCAGCTAATGAAAGCGGTGACAACCTTATTTGGATTAGTCTAACTATTATTATGTTTAAAAACTGCTATAAAATATGTAATATCTAAGTAAAACCATACCAAATTGCGTGAGCACGAAGGTAAATGTTTGCATGCCATCTAAAATGAGTTATATTTCAGACACTATTAGTTAAATTATATTTGATATGTAGAATTTTAATTAGTCCGTGTCTCATGCGAATAATGTCACTCATAATTCTAATTTTCACGGTAATGCAATGTGACATGAGTTCGACTGTAATCAAGGTCGCGTCGTTTGTGATAATGTAACACGATTTTTTACAAATGAAATTAAAGATACGAAGGCGTATCACGTACACATATTGGTTAATACAATACGGTTCTTCGGCCAGTGAATCACCCCGTCCACTTTGAGACAGAACAAGGACATCCTCACATAGAGCCGGCGCTGTGGCAAATTGAAACATAAACATCATTACTCCATATCCGTCGGTGTCGGCGCTATTCACCATTGTGCCGCAACAAATCGCACACATAATAGACTTTACAACACTCTGAGTATGCGCTAGATGACACATAAATATTTGGAGGATAATGACAACGTTGAGAAACTCTGTCGGTCGTCCATACAATTGATAAGATTTTAATTACACATAATTTCCTTTTATGTTCGCTAACTGAGCGGAGTTTTTCATGTTCTGTTCAGATGACTTGAAGGCGGTGACGAAGCGTCTTATAGTGCAAGCAAAGCGGCAAGGTTCGGCTGATAACATTTCCATAATCGTGGTGTTCTTGAAGGACCCGCGTCGCATCGCTGTCGACAACCGCCCGCCCATGGAGCTTGGGTAAGTAACACCTAGCATATTTTTGTTATACTCCGAACATTTTAAAATAAAAACACGTTCACTGGCAAGGCTTCAATGATTAACGTTGGAAGTCTATCAATGGCACATTAGTCATTTAGCCTTTCTACTGTAAATATTATAATGTTAGTATACGTTATGTGATTAAAATCGAGTAATTATATATAACTTCAGGAAATAAAGACAGTTTCTAATTAAAGGCTAGTGGATATTATTTCATAATGGTTCCTTTTTATAGGTATAGAACTTAACAAAACTACTGGTATTACAAGAAATATATAAAAAAAAATGTCTTTTGTGATTATAACTATCAGTTTATTTTAATGAAGTATTAAATTATAAATAGTTTATAAAGAATCAGTATTGATTTTATCCAATTATGTTTCATTAAATAAATTTTATTCAAAATTGACGTTTAGTTAAAGTATATTTGTCTCTTAAAGCATTTGTTACGACGTAATTTGTTTAGACACATTATCATGATCAAACTTAATTACAATAATATAAGTTTTACTGCCATACGCTGAATAGCGTTATTATTAAATATATATATTACATTACGTCATGTATATTTCAACGAGACGTGTGGAACTGAGGTTAATTTATTTTTATCCTTTTCCTTAATTACAAACATTCAATTGTATTATTCCGTTTCATATTACCTAGGTTTTATCTTTATCTTATATTCGAAGCTATGTGTCACGAGTTGTTACTTGTTCAGCCTCAGCTTGTAGTGATCTTAGTAATTAATATTCATCAGCTATTTGGTATTCGGCCTTCTTTTATAATTATTCGTATACCACCAGTCCTCTACTTTTGTTGTCAGGAAAAATATTTTCATACAATAATGAACTTGTCACTGGATTCTAGATTGTTACTCCGTTATAAATTCCCGTGCGTTTATGTATTTTTTATATGTTGGTTCATAAACTATTAAATAGGTTTTCAAATTGATTTGGCTTGCGGCCCACTTTACAAAAAAAAAGTAGTAGTAAAAAAGTTGTAGTGCCGCGCTGCGCGCTCTGCCCTCAAAACTCGAGTTGAGATACTAACACGGCCCACAATGACATGGCACACGAGCTAAGAAAGCCACGATAAAACAAAAATAGGGCACGAATAAAGAATGGAATTAATGACGCAGTTATTATAGTATATACTTATTTAACTATAGTTTGAAATACGGTGATTCTAATTTCGTAAAATTATATCTATATATGTACTTGTACATATAAGGAAAAGCTCATTTTCGTCATATTTAATTTACCAGCGCCCCCCCAGATTGGCCTTATGTTCTCTTGTTTGAACTTTCTCCCGTCCTTTTGATAAACACTTGTGTCTAAATGGGAAAGTTATTACCCATATAAGATAGATTTAATAAGAATATATATATATATATATATTACTAGCTTTTGCCTGAGGTTGCGCTCGAGCTAATTTGATCTATCCCTCGGGGAAAGTACCTTTTTTGTATATGAAAGGTATTATGTATACTTTTCTCTACCCCTGACAACGTGTATGTAAAATTTCATGATGATTACTGGAATAGTTAATGCGTGAAAGCTTAACAAACAAATGCTCACATTTGCGTTTATAATATTCGTTAAGATACGGGGTCATTCAAGTATTACGTAAACACTAAAGGGGGACGGGGACGGGAGGTCTTTGATTTGTTTATTTTTGATGACATTGGAGATCGGGGGATTTGTATGTTTAGATGTGATATGGGAGGCGCTAATAGCGAACCATATATGTATGGACTACAAATTGCTTATTTCTAGGCTTTTAACTGCTGCCCATGAATCAATTAGGCAACGAAAACAGATTAAAAATACGAAAAATAAATGTTTACGTAAGCATGGGAGAGAGAGCCTGCTATGCTTATTTTTGATGACATAGAGGAAGGGGTAATCAGAAAGACCGGCATTATCTGAATACTAGAAACGGTGACAAACTGGTCGTCCCATGTTTTCGACTCAGTAAAACCTGTAATAGTTTTTTAGGTAATAGTGTCAGATTTTATAACAAAGTTCCAAAGCATGTTACCGATTTGCCGGACTATAAATTTAAGCGCCATGTAAAGCTGGTTTTGGTGTCAAAGGGCTATTATAGAGTGGATCAATATGCGAACGATGGTGATGTCTGGAATTGACTCTTCTCTGTGCATTCACTAATAACGGTTGTAACGTGTAATTTGTTTGAAATATGCATTTATTTATGTTAAAAAATAAACCCGATCGAGTTTCTTGCAGGTTCTTTTCGATGACTGGATTGTTTTCCGAACCGGTGGTAATTTTGACGTTCATAAGCGCTTTCTTAGGGCCTAAATTGAATAAAGTATATTTTGATTTTAGAAATTGTCAAAAATTCTGCTTACGTAATACTTGACCCCCTAAATGCGGATGTTTATTTGAATGTTTTTCCATCAATCATGCTTGAACAGCTGGACGAGATCACTAAAATTTGTCAGTAAAGGACCTAAATTACGACATAGTATTTTCATTTAGGATGTAAAAAGCTTACGCTCAGAGAAGCGGTGTTATTGTAAAATTTCGTTAGAATATAACGTCGTGTCGCGTCGTAGTGTCGCGCAACGTGATATCACAAGCGACCTTGCGTATATTTGATATTTATATTCTTTGCTATTTGAGAATGAAAGTCTTCATGACATCACGAAATAACGTATCATCTTTATGGGTAACAAATTATGTTCTAGAGCAGTAATCCTCTTATAGAAATAATTTTCAAGTCCATGAATTTGAAATATACTAGATAATGTACTGAAAGCTTGGATATACATGTCCATATCATGTATTGAATGTAATATTTACCGTTTTGAGTACAGAGTATTTATTTCATTGCAATAAACATGTCTATTGCGTTAAATATAAAAACGTATAATGTTAAATTATATTTTCTGTAAAATTACACTAAACTTCTTGTAATGTAAAAAGATAAAAACTGGTATCATTAAGTTTTAAAACTGGAACGATAAGACATTGATGCCAGGTATTTTATGTCAATTTGTAATCTAACAATTCATTTGCTAGAAGGTTATAAAAGTAAACAAGTGAATATTTTGAAAGGAAACTATATAACTTCTATATAAAGGCAAATATAAATATTAATCTAGAAAGGTAACCTTTGAAAATTTAAAGTTACGTATAGACTGATGATAAATAATCGCATATATTTACATCTAAATTAAGTAAATATGATATTTGTACATAAGCGATATCGGTTTTCTGTCCTTCACATCACTGAATTACCTTTTAACAATACCCGAAAGTGTCTCACACAAACATTATTTCTGGTAATTCTAGTCGACATCAACACTGGGGCCTAATGCAGCTTAACTTAACTTTACTTACGTACGTACGTAACGTTACTTAACGTTAAAAGCTTAACTTTTAACCATAACTGGCCTAAACCGAAACTGAAATTTCGGTCGGTTTTTCAGTTGAATTAAATTTTATGTTGCCGTTAACCTGTACAAAAACTCGCGGTCGCTATTTGTATATAAAATATGTTAATTTTCGGGTTACGTATATTCTCATTTTTATAATATACGCTATTAAATTTGTAATTATACAATTTTATAGTAATCGTGTGTAAAGTAACAGCTTGTGAATTTTAAGCACTAAAATTTACTTATTATATTATACTATTATATAAATAAAGGAGGTATTTGTAAAATGCAGGCTGGACAATCCTCTGGCGATGGCGCCGCCATTTCCCTTGGATACAGAGGCTTGCAAACGAGAAATGGATGTCGCGGCTGCAGCTGTCGACGTTGAAGTCAGTGAGTGCGCTGACACGGATGCCGACATTAAAACCGGTGACAACGCCGCAGATAATTCGGACAGCGATAGCGAAGATCTCGGCCCGGAGACTGCTGTCGACGCTGACGATATTGATGCAGACGCTAGAAACCACGAACCAGCACCACCTACACCACCCGCCTGATACAGGTAGGATATTATATATTCTCTCATCTATACAATTGTTATAGTATATAAATTACTTTATTCAGATAATAAGAATTCCTGGAAACCTATCTATATTTTTACAATGTGGTATTCTTCTGCTGGTATATTACTACAGCTGATAAGTACAATAGGTAACTACTAAACTTAATGTTTAAGTAGAATCTAAAAAACAATGATTACAATATCCAATGTCATCTTGCCAATCGTCTAGATAGATCTACGTACCTTTAGAAGTGTTTGGTGGATACTGAAAAAAATATTTTACAAACATCTAATATTAACATACCTAGACTTACATTTCTCGTACAGTGTTGTAAAATAATATCGATCATGAATTACATACAATAATATTAACAAATATGAACTACAAAGTCTATATCTATAATATAAAACATTTATTTTTATAACGAAAACAGACCTCGCCAAACTTTTTAACCGCTCTGATAGTTGCGCAGAACATAAATTGTAGGTATAAATACGTATTATATAATATGTATAACATAGAGACAACTTAAGCACATATGAATGCTAATCTTAGATTCCTATAATAATTTTTTTATTTTGTTTTGTTTTAATTTCTTCCATTATATAACACGCAATCCCTAAATTAGGGCTATATTCAGAGCGACTAAATAGATTAACGAGGACTGTACACACATCTATACTATTGCTATATATTGAATTAGGTTTGAAAATTCTAAAAACATTTTAAACGGGTTACCTTACAAACATTTTATAATGTTACGTATACTGATCGTAGTATCGGCAAATCGAGTTCTAAATTTTAAACTCAGATTAGTTTGAATTGGAATTTGATACACGTCTATGCAAATGAATTCCTTACACTGTAATACTCATGCACCTTTTTATTTGGTTTATTTTATTTCACTTCAGGAGTTGTTAAAATCTGCGTAATGTTCAGTTGTGATGGTCTTTTTACCTGTTATAAATGGTCTTACGGTTGCGGTACTTCTGAGTTTGATTATAGACAGTTATAGGTTGCAGTGATTACTTAATATCCAGTAGACTAGAAGTCTATATAGTATGTATTTTATAATAAAAAAATACGCTAGGATCAACATGCTTGAGTAGTTTGAAAATCCTATTAACTCATTGTTCACCATTACTGTCCCCTTATTTTTGTTCGTACACTTAACACCAAACTTTTTATATACATGTTTAAGAAATATGTTTTGTTACATTATTAGTTATTATATAATATGTAGGTATAGGCTTACAGTACTTGCGAGCTCGCTTTTTTTCATAGTTGTAAACAGTGTTACCGAAATAAATACAACTTCCTAAATATTGGTGTTAATTATATCCATCGTCACTACAAATCATTCTATTTATGTGTTTGTGAAGCAAGCCGAGTAATGGTTTCTACAGTGCTGCAGAGTGCAAGCTCTTTCGTTTTTGTTGTATAAAATCATTGATAACTCGTCCTAATTTGTATTCTATAATGATAAAAATACATTTTGATCTATTTCTCATCTCGTATAAAGAAAAGTATTGTAACTGAATATATCTGTTGTTGTGTGTAGACTATTCTATATATACCTTGATTATTATTACAGATTTATTATAATAATTCGTTTATATGTAGTATGCTGATGAATTCGTCAATGTTATGTTAGTTAGGCTTGTTGATGCGAGCAATTAACCACTTTACATATACATAGTATTTAAACCATCAACTTTCAAATGATTGTCTTTCACAAAATAGTATGTTATTTACGGTGGGATTGTAATAGAAAAATTTGAATATTTCACTGGGGCATCCCTATTATAATTGTATGAATATGTTTACCCGTCTCGTCCGCGCTCCCCCTGTCCAATGCCGTCTCGCTTCCTCCGGCCCCGCGCGCTGCTCGACCCTCTCGCAGTCGCTCATTGAACGTCGTACGGATCTGTATCGCTCTCTAAACACGCTACTCTATTGTGTTCGGTGCTTTGTCTATATATTATTGAATACTTTAATACTGGAATATTACGGCAATAGTGAATATAACACTTGGTGTGTGGAATCACCGATCACGGTACGTGGTTTTTAGCCAATGTTGTTGATTATTTTCACATACCGAACCGCTTGTGAAAGGTTATTTCGGTGTTGATTCATGCAGAGCGGCGTTCTGGAAATAGAACGGGCCGCCTGCCTGAAGACGCATCCCTCCTTCACTGGCGAGTAAAGGAATCCTGCAAGTTTATGAAGTGTCTTCGAATTCTTTAAAGTATTTCGTTTTTCTTCGGGGCGTGTCGTCTCAGCCGACACTTGAAATGGCGTCCATATAGTAGCAAGTTTGAATTCGCGACCGGTAAACCGTATTGGCATTGACCGGTAGACCGGATGTAATGAACTGAAAATATTTAGGCTATTTTCTGCCGGTGTTTACGTTAGTTTATCGAGCGATTCATATTTTTCTCACAAGGGTGTGTCACCTGTTGATATATATCGCCGATTGTGATAGCAGGGGTTCGTGTTACACGCTAGACTACGTATAAAGTTTTTTTTTGTTGTGGCATGTGTAGTGGGAGCCGGCCACGTCGATGGTGCTCTGTTGGATAATGTAGCTGAGAGTGGTGAAGACTCCGAAGACGAGTGGAATTATTTCAAAGGGGAAGGTGAACAGGAGAAACAAAATCAAAGCCAAGAGCACGAAGAGCTACCCCTTTCGCAGACACCTTGCCAGGATAACGTAAGTAAATAATTACCAAACATCAGTGCTTTGTATTTGTATAATCTGTATACATTCTTTATAGGAAACACCAAAGTAATAGGTTTCATGTACCTACTCTGTGATTTGAAATCCCACACGAAACATAATTTTGCTGCTATAATGTGGTTAGTGTTATTTGTATTGATTTTCCACTCTGCACACATTTAGCTACTATTTTGTTTTGGGCCAGGGTACGACTTTCATTGTGGCCTCTTCTTTGTATATTTGTGTGATAAAACTGACAGTGTGTAATTTATTATACTGGCAAATAATATGTAAAACCATAACAAGGAAACATAAAGAAAATGGGGTCCTGTTAAATGTATTTATTGTTCTGTTATTGAATAAAATATTCCAAATTTAAAATTTAAATATTTTTGTACTTCCCAATAAGATAATTAACTATGTAGTTATATTGATTATGCTTAATTACGTTTTTTTAAAGTAATAATACTGAATGCAGTGAAATATATGTATATTTGAAAAACAATGTAGGTGTATGTAATCATTTGTTTCTTCTGAAATTTGATAAGGGTTGAATTTGTCACAATAAGGCTTAAGATAATAATTAGAATATTCATGTTTATATGAAAATGTGTTTTTTAATATCATAGAAGTATATTTATTTAGTTTTGGATTTCAATTATAATATATAAACCGATGTTTTTTTTAAGTATTTCATCCATGACTAATTCAAATTATATACAGTTTAACTTGAACACCATTTTAACAGTTATTAGTATATTACTTACTATTAATAAACTAAGTGGTTTAATGCAAAAGATGAGGAAGTTAACTCTCCTGCATTAAGGAAAACAGGTGCATCTATTTAAAACAAACCTGAGAAAAGTGTTAAAAGCTTCTAGTTTGAATGAAATATGATTAATTCAGTCTTAGATTCAAGTATAAGTCGAGAGTAGAAACTAAACTACTAATGCAAGCAAAAAAAAATAGGATCAGATGTGCCTCTCTTTTGAATGTCAAAACTGCTGAAGTCAAACATTATTCAACATCTTCATTTTACATCTCTATGTATGTTAATATACTATTAAAAGTAATCCGCAAAATCTTATATTAAACTGCATCATAATGGTTAACTTGTTGTTATTCTAATTTCAGTCTGCATCAGAAAGTTGCTCATCAGATATGAACAGCTCACCTCTTAATCCTGATGCTCCGGTATTTGTGCCGGGATCTGTTGTGGGTGTGGACAAATTGTTGGCAGAGTCACCACGCAAACCACTCCCCATGGATGATATTGACCTCTCAGATGTAGCACAGTTCGAAACTGGAGCTGTTATCAGACCTGCTGATTTGCTTGATTTGGATAACTCTGATCAGCTTAATGGGCATCATGTGAGTGTTATTGAATTTATTTAAATATATATGTTCTTTGAGGTATTTTTATAATACAAAGATGATGATAAATATTTGAAAACCATTCAAAAGATTAATTTAAAGTGAAATAATTTTAATTTTTGATTGTGGTATACTAAAACCTTCAATAAGTAACAATAACTCTTTTTCTTTAGAATATATCAATAGATGAGGCTGTAAAAGAACACCTCAATGGCAATGATAAGTGCAACATGGACAGTTTGGGCTTTGGATTCAATGTGGACATTGAACCTGATAAAGTCAAGGATATGAGTCTTATTGAGGACTTTGAGAGGATACAGAAAGACACAACAGACTTCTGTAATGTTCAGGTTTGTATTCAAAATAATTATATTTGTCACTATCATCACCATTATTCCAATGTCTAACATTAGACTTTTACTCTATTTAATATTGTTATGAAATAAATTAAAATGTTGTAAGTTATCAGTATTATTAAATAAAATCTATGAGTATAGTAGTTAAGTGTAATTGCATTGTTGTGGGCATTTAAGTTAAGTTGTGGGTTGAGTATTACCTGCTTGGCTTGTATTTCTCAAGTTGAAAATCTGCCACCAATCATGGAGATGTTTTGGCAATTGCATAAGGTAACCTCTCCAAGCTAAGTGTTTTTACAAACTTGTATTATAGCATCACTTAGCATAATGCAAGAATTTAGCCAAATGCTAAACAGTATCTAGAGCAGTAATAGATATGTGTTTTGTAAGATTTTCACATGATCACTGGATTAATGAGTTTTATATTTGTTCATAATATAAACATGCTAATTTAATTTACAGGTATTCCAGACACATACTGAAACAAATCCCTTTGCTGTTGAAGGTGAAGATGAATTATTTGAAAGGCTGAAAAATAAAGAAAGGGATCCAATGAGCATGAGCTTTTATCAGGAAAAGGATGATGATACATGTGAAAGGGTTTCTAAGAATGATTCTCACATAGATCTTAATGCTGTCCAGCCTTTGCCAGACAGTGATGATGAGGATCTTGATGAGAATGGTGAATGTGAAAATACTGCTGACATTGGAAAAGAAAACATGAATCCTTATCAATATTCAGATTTATATGGAAATGAAACAAGTATTCATGAACCAGACAATGACATAATATTAAATGAAAGGACAGACATTATTACAAATAACACTTGCAGCTTCCCAGAGGAAGATAATTTTGTGGATTACAATGTAACCAATTCTAACAATATAAACTTTCCTAATATTGAATTTGGAAACAGTAATATGTCTCAAGATATTGTATTGCAGACAGACACACCTGAATCTCATAAATTATTATTTGAGCAAATTCCGGAAATACCAGATGGTAAGAGTTCTGAATTAGGATTTGCAAATGATGATATTCATGATGCTTCAGAAAGTGATAAAGATGTCAGACCCATAACACCACAGGAGAAATCACAAGAAATTGAAACTGAATTCTGTGATACTTCAATACAACAATCACACTTGGAAGTTCAGGAAGAACATTTGGTAGTGGACAAGGTTGTGAGTTTTGAATCTAAAGAACACTTAGATGCTCTGACAGATGCCATTTCAGTAACAGAAAGTTCAGTTAATATGGAAGATGGCACATCTCCAGTTCCAAATTCTGAAGAACAAATAACCCAGGAGGCAAACACACCTGAACCTACAGAAGATATCCACGAGAATGTTATAGCAGAAATTCATCAACCGTTAGAAAGTACAAAAAGTGTTATTCTGGATATTGAAGGAGTAGTAGATACACCTAACATTGATATTGTTAGAGATCATCTTACTCCAGAAGCAGCAGTAATCATGGATGATGAGCATGTTGCAAGTTCACCATTGCCTTCTGATTCACCACTACCTCCGCATTCCCCACTGCCTGCAGAACTTTCACTTCCCAGTGAGTCACCTGTGCCAGAGGTGATGACAGTTGCTGATTCTCCTATTCCCAGTAGATCTCCTCTTCCAACTCAATCTCCTACACCAAATGGTATTATTGATCCAAAGGAATTAATTGATTATACAGAAGCTAGTGAAGTCGTAAATGAACCAGAAATTGTTACATCATCTGTTACTAGTGATTCTATAACCACAGAGAACATGTTACAGCCAAGTGAATCACCACTACCTTCAGAGTCACTGCTTGTTGAGTCTAAACTCGCAACAGAGTCCGCATTGGATGTGGATTTATGTGAATTAAAACTATCTCCTGTGCCTGTAGAAACTCATGATCTAGCTAAATCAGTATCACCAATGCCAATAACAATTACTGAAGCAGAGAATGACGACCCCATTGAAGAGACTACTATTGATAAACCTGAATCTATAGTAGAGCATCCTGCCGAAGCAGAGGAATTATCAATGCAAACAGAACACCCCACACATTCTCCTTTGCCTGCTGAGGTACCTTTACCAAGAGAATCTCCTATACCAGGAGAGTCTCCTATGGTAATTGAGTCACCTTTACCAGTTGCGTCTGTTGAGTGTCTTCTTGCAACACAGTCTCCATTTCCGACTGAGTCTCCAATTCCAATTGAGTCTCCACTTCCGACTGAGTCTCCCTTACCAGCCGAGTCTCCTCTACCAAACGAGTCTCCTCTATCAGCAGAGTCTCCTCTACCAGCCGAGTCTCCTATACCAGATGAGTCTCTCCTACCAGATGAGTCTCCCCTACCAGCCGAGTCTCCTCTACCAGCCAAGTCTCCGCTGCCAACCGAGCCTTTCATTTCAGTCGAGTCTACTCTACAAACGGAGACACTTTTGTCATCTCATTCTCCGATACCTGTTGAATCTATTGCTCCAGTCGAAAATATTATTTCAACTGAGTCTTGTATTTCTGCAGAATCGCCTATCCATACTGAATCACCTATTCCTCCGAAGTCTCCTGTACCTGCAGAAGTTGACATCACAAGAGACAATAATGATGATATGATTAGATATCCTCCACCAACCGATATGGCAACTGATGTTGAAGTTACTGTTTCGACTGAATCGGCAGAACCTTTCGTTTCACCAGTGTCACCTATTCCTAATAAACAATTACTTTCGGACGATTCATGTCTTGTGGCAGATTCTGCTTTACTAACAGAGACTTTTCTTTCGGCCAATTCACCTCTTCCAACAGAGGATGTAGTACCGAATTCTATGTCACAGACAACAGAATCACCTATTCCAGTTGAAACCTCGGTGACAGAAGCTTCGTTAGCTGTTGAATCTACATTCCAGGCTGAATCACCAGTTCCAGTAGAGGCCATTCCTTCTTTTGAATCATCAATAACTACAGATACACAAGTGATTGAACCAACTCTTCCGTCTGAAATATCTGATCCTGTGCACTCACCACTTCCATTGGACCTTCAGATGGAAGTCCCCGTTGGAGAGCCAGCATTAGAGACTCAAAGTGAAGCCTCAGTAGATATGTTGATGACAAAAGTTGCATCTGTCTCTGATACTACTCTGATGGAAACTGCTCGTAACATACCGGAATCGGTCGCGCTATTAGAACCTGTCATGCACTCTGATGAGTTTTTGCGGCCAGATTCTGCAGAAGAAGCATTCCCTTGTTCCACCACGGGTGGTCCTGCACCTGATGTAGTGCCAGATGAACGTTCTGACATCACACATTCAACAAATGTTGAGCTTGTTACAGACATTGATATTGGTATTCCGGAGTCACATGCACAAGAGATCTGCGTTCCAATCACTAGTGAAATCCGACTTGATGATGCGGTGCAACAATCTGTCTCCACAACGCCACCGCCTACGCCTGCAGTAGAACCCGTAGAGGCTCCCCTCACAGCTGCGTTTCCTGCTGCAGATCACGGTACTCCTATTGCCGCAAGTGTAGCGGCGGGGGCTGTTGCGGCTGCGGCTGCAGCCACTGTGGCCGCGGTAGCTAGTTCCAAAGCGAAAACAGTTGGAACAGCTAAAAAATCACCGACGACGCCAATCTCAAAATCAGATGTGAAAACACCAAAATCTACTACGACTGCTCGTACACCTGTCGCAGCTGCTGCTGCTAAAAAGAAGACTGAATCTCCTCGATCGGCTCCTGCTGTGTCTCGCACAACTAGCACAAAAACTCCGACGGTCACCTCTAAACCTTCTACACCAGCTGCTAAACCGGCGACGACACTAGCTACGAAATCAATGACACCGCAGGCAAAATCGCCAAGTAACAAAACGACGACACCCAGTACCAAATCGACGACGCCAACGACGAAACCGTCGGCGCCCTCTACAAAACCTACGGTAGCTGCTACAAAAACTGCGGCCCCATCACCGAAATCTACAGCGACTGCTCCAAAACCGAGTACTGTTCCTACAAAGACGACCCAAGCAAGTCGAGTGACTGCGGCGAAACCTAGTACCCAAGCACCGAAACCACCATCACGGGATGTGACAGCCACTAAGGCACCCACGGCAACGCGTGCTCCTGTAGCTAAACCTGCACCCAAACCGGCACCTACGTCCGGGCCGCCTCGAGCAGCCGCGCCTGCTAAACCTAAGCCGAAACCGATAGAGAAACCTTTGCTGAATGGTGATGTGAAGGAAGTGAAGACGGTCACCAGAGCAGCGCCTCGTTCCGCTCCCGGCGCACCAGCACCCGCTCGGCCCGCTCCTCGCGCCGCGCCCAAACCAGCAGCCCCTGCACCACCCAAGTGAGTCAAATTTACAATACTAAAACAATAACTTTAACAAATCTCTTATATGAATCTAATCATATTAGGTGATATAATAACAAAGTGCTGTATATGCTATCCATGTTTATATTCATTAATATTTTCAAGTCGCCAAATACATTTTTAATTACCAAAAAACAAATTCATGAGATTCGCATTTGATGTCATTTAATACTTACCTTTAGATTATTATTCTTTCTTTATTAACTTCTCTACTAACTGTCTTGTAGTGAATATAATTTACAAGTTTTCATCATGAAATGTTTAAGAAAATACTTTATAAATGATGTGTGCTTTATGTAGAAGCGGTGGGATGAAGCCGGCGCCGCGTGCACCACTAGACAAACAGAGCAAGGATCTCGCTAATAAACGTCTAACAGCAAAGGCTGCACCGCCCAGGACTGCGCCTACTAAGGTATATCAGTCAATGTAACCAAAACCATAGAAAATATTGTCACAAGTGCATATTCTAATAAGGGGCTGTAAACAAACATTTTTATATATAACTTTTGGTGCTAAACACTAGTACTCTGAATACTACATATATTAACCTGCTGAAAAATATTCTATTATACTGAATACTACATATACAAAACCTAGTAAGAAATATTCTATTACTGAGAGAATATATAACCAAACCCAGCCTAGAGCTCATTATGTGTATTCATGTAGATATATGTATTATACGATCCATTAACCCATTCCGTCACTATCCATTATTAAATCTCGTGTGAGCTACGTACATTTACCAAACAAAAAAAAACTGTAGTGTGGATGCTGTAACGTTTGTATTCCCATAATAATTTAGCAATCCCATTATGTGATATATATCTATATAATATTTGTACCACCTTTTACCACTAGTTTTTTTTTGTGTTTTTACCATTAGTACATTCATCATTGATCTTTACAGTTGCTCTGAATATACCCGCAAGTTAGGGCTTGTGTGTATTATAGACAAGAGTTTAATACAAAACAAAGTTAAAATATAATAATATTCTAGTCAAAATTAGCATCTATTATTTATCCTTCCATTGTAAGTTTATTCTAAGTTCCTAAGTTTGTGTTCTGCGTCAGAGCGGTCAAAAAGTTGGGCTAGGAATGTAAAATAATATTAATTCAATATTACAGACTGCTCCCGCAAAGAATGCAGTGACAAAAATTTTACCGAAAAAACCAGTAGACTCCCCGAAAAAGGATGAGATAGCGAACGATTCGTTGCCGAACGGTGGAACCGAGGAGCTCGTGAAGCCGCCGCTCAGCCCTCCCCTCGCCGACAACGCGCTGCTGCCGGACGTGATCGCGTGAAGCGTACAAGAGCGCGTCCACAGAACGGATTCCGATTCCTAATATTTCCGCTTGAATTTTGTGATTTTCTCTAAGTGTACGATAGTTTTAACGAGTCGTTAGGTGCGGGAAGCTCCTCCCAGTTTTATATTATAGAGTCGCTTTTTACGGGCGCGCATGTCGCGGGCGCGTGCCGCTCGGCCTCGAGTCCAGGCCGTGCGCCGCGAGCCCTTCGACGCTTATTATCCATTATTATGATTATAAGTCTGTTTTAGAATTTTATATTACCAACGAATGAATGATTAAATCTGGCTTTTAATTTATTTTCTTTGTATAACCGTATTATTATTTAAATAATAAAAAAAGTAATAAATAAAGAAGGACTGACACATTGTTTTATTTATACAGAATTTGTAATGGTAAGAGAATATCGGCAAATGTAATAGAGATATGGTTGGTAAATTGAATTGTTTCCTTAATTGCTAGTTCTTAGAAAAAGTGGACATTGTATTGATGTAAACTTAAAAATGTGGTGTTACAAAGAAATACTAAAATATAACATATTATTCAAATAAATGTTTATCACCATTTTTTGTGTTCTTTTTTCACAATAATGTGTAGGTAACCCCATTAGCATACATTCCTGACTACGAGAAAGCTATGAAATATCTTTCGCTTTGGTAATGTATATTTTTAAGATCTTGAAATTTCAACAATCCTCTTAGATTAACTTAGTAGTCGCAGTCAAGATACATGTATAAGTTCGTGAAACATACATGCTTGGTACACGTGTATGTTTCACGAATTCATATTGTATGAAATAATCGGAATATTCGGTGACAGTCCAAGTCGAGGTGCGCCCTTGTGCTAGTCGTCTATATAAAATCGGGTGAGAGCCTTAAGCGCTCCCCTTAGTAGTCCGGTGAAATTGTAGAGGCCTTGCCAGGTCAACAGTGTAGACAAAAAAAAAAAAGAGATTTTAACACATCTTTATTATTCTCATTTTTGAGTAAGTTACTGTAACAGTGTACTAAACAAATACCCTATAAATTTCACGGGAAAGTCTTATTACAGTAATGTATATGTTTTGGCGAACGTGGGGTTAATAAATCATTTTAAGATTTATGAGAATATTTTTTTAAATTAATAAAACCGTTTTTCAGTTAAAGTTTTTTAAATGAGTATGTACTATGGATAGGGCATACAATATTCGCCTGACTTTTTTAATATTCGAGTTTTCGCACTATTTTAGTTTTACGAGATTTTCGAATACATTCTTTATTATTGCATATATAAAAATATTAACATATTTGTAGCCCTTCTTTAATAACAATAATGATACGGAATTACTCTAACATAATCAGCAAGACATATGGACGGTGAAGATGATAATTGGTTAACATTTAAAGATTGTTAAATACACGTTAGACAATTAGCCTTTCCACTGACAATAATAGCTTTAAACCTGTGTTATATCAAACCTAATTCATATTCATGAGTATTACAACAAGAACAACTCAAAAGTATTTTGAAATATTTCGTAAGTAGAGACTACTTAATAATTTACTTCATGAGATAACTTGAAAATAAAATAAAATTAGAAGTCAAATTCAAGTCAAGAATCATTGCAAAGGAATATCACGAAAATTTTTTTTTCTAACTTACTACGCTGTTGGCTTGATAGGCCTCTACAGTTTCACCGGACTAATTATTCATAATAACACATACTTAGAAGCATATTGTGTGAGTATAGATTTATTAATTAGTCGTATACCTACTATAAATAATACATACAATACTTATTTACTTAAATACAGTAATACTCCGGACTTACGCGATAGGTGCGACCGAGCTATAACCGTGTAAGTCGAATTCGCGTAAATCGGGGTTTAACTTTTCACATAAATACATATAAAGCATATTTAATCGGGACCAGAATCTAAAGAAAACAATAATTTAGAAGAAACGTGTTTAATAAAATGTTGAAATACTTGATTATCACACCATGATTGTAAAAATGTTTCTATTGCGCGATAATACATTGACGTATACGAATGGGGCTCAAATGACACATTTTTAGTTATTTTGGATGACATAATTAAAGGTCATCAATATAGCGCACTGCGTACGTAAGGCAATATCATGCGAAAATTGTTCGAACCTGTCGTAAACGGAAAACGGGTGATAGGACGGAGTGGGAGAGTTGATCTGCGCGGCTAACAAAAAGAAAAACTGCGTATCTCCGAATTCGCTTAAAACGGGGTAGCGGAAGTCGGGGTATTACTGTATAAAAAATAGAATCTCATAGAACTTGATGTTCCAAGGGAAAGTCATTAAACGAATATCTTCAATGGGTACTGTTGTGGATTTCAAGTTGATTTATTACTACATTTTCCAAAATCTCGTTCCTTGCCATTATTGCATTATATATTGTGTTTGATAATTTGGGTATTTTTTTTTAATATTACTCCTCAACGATTGGCCTCAGTTATACCTGATGAAAAGTGAGGACGAGGATTGTTTCGCTCAGTAAAAACTTGTTCATTTTTCTTTTGAAGACCGCTATGTCCTATGGATCATAATCAGAAGCAGGCATCGCGTTCCATTATTTTGCGCTTCGGAAAATAAATAAAGACGCAAAGCGCCTTGTGCGGGAAAATATAACGTCCTGAGATGGAATACAGACGGTGAAATTAGTTGATGCAGATCTTGTGCACATTCTCCAAAATGCAGTCTATGGACCACCTATCGTCGTAGCTGGTATTAAGGGGACCCCGTTGGTATTAAGGGGACCGAAGTTGCAGGTATAAGTTAAAATTTTAAATAAATTTACAAATATATATTTTAAATTATTTATTTTAAGTAGTTACTGAAATACCATAAAACGTACCTATCTAAATAGTGTATTATTGCGTTTGAAATATGGGGTGTAGGGGCAAGGAGAACCATCTACTCTATGTGTATGAAAATGTGTCTGTCAAGATATGCTAAATTATGGTGGCGCTACAGTAGCGATAGGGTTCATTATTTAAAAAAGTTTTATAACAGTACACACTCTAAAATCTCTAAGCGTATTGTATAACGTTCACAAAAGTTATATCGCTCGCCAGGGTTTCTCACAGCAATTGTAAAGAGTGTATGAGTAAAGATGAAATAATTATAATATTTTTAGCGGACGTGGTCGTATGGTTACCACCTTGCTAATATCAGAAGGTATGGGATGTAAATGAAATATCTGACTCCGTTTGTGCAGACTAGTAATCGCTTTGGCAGCTGGATTACGAATCTTCCGTTTATTGAGTTGAGTGCATATTTATAAGGAACCAAAAAGAACATGTGCAAATCGATAGAGGCAAACCGACAATACAAATACAAATAATATTACAGTCATAAATATACAAGCAATACTGAAATCATAAAACAAAAGTAAAACTAGGAATTAACAATAAACATCTGTGCAATAAAATAATAAAGACTAAAAGTCGGGATTATAACAATTCGCCGCATTGTGTGTGGAGTTTGTCTGTTGATCCCAGGTAACATGTGGCCGCCACCTGGGCGGCAAGTCTTAATTAGACGCGTTCTTAAAAGCCAACTAATTTCGGACTTTGTAGTGCCGCTGGTTTTTCGTCTGAATTGTTGTAGTACACACATACCACGTTTGATGTAGGTATGTGTGTCGCTACATATTCATATTAATATATTTGAATAGAAATGTTTTGAAACAAACAAACATTTGAGTTTTGATTTCATTTAAATTAGGATATGTTTGTTGTATATTTTATTTGTGTTTTACCCGAGCCATGTATCTAACAAGAAAACTAATATTAAGAATTTTAAGTATCCGTGCGTTCTCTGAAGTATATCAGAGTCCCGTTTAGTTATTCAAGAGAATGTGATTATTCCGAGTACCCAGTAATACCTATAATTACAATACTATTAAAATATAATTAAAATGTTATGTGGTCATTTCGCTATCCATACTGGGAAAACGTAAATCTGTGTTTTGCAGATTTTTCTTGATCCACTGATCCGCTTGCTCGGTCATTTCTTCATCAAAGTAGTCGCGCCATCCGCCAGATTTACCTGGATGATATAAACATATTAAGTATAATATGTACACATAAGTAGACTTTCTTAAAATTAGCTAACGATTCACTTCGTGTATATCGGAAACAGCGATTTCGATCAAAATCTGTATTTAGTTAAGTTGATCTTTCCTATAAAAAATCGATTGTGCATTAAAAAAAAACATTTTTTATAACTAATTATCAGAGACTTTGTCATAGAGGCCCGTTTCGTAAATTTTAATGTTACTTGCATTATTGCCAATAGATTGACCTATGGATGGATGGATGAATGGATGGACCTATTAGTACAACAATATTTTGTTAGATGGCGCTATATGACATTATCCGAATTTATTGTGTTAAATAACCGAGCACAGATAGTTTTGTATAAAAATATATTACATGAATATAATGATATGACATGTCATTTTATTTGCATGTATTTTTCTATTATAGTTTTAATATATTGTATTATTATAATGGCTTAGTGTATCTAATTTTGATTTATTTGACAATGAATACTCCGTAAGATACCAACTTTCTTAATTCAAGCTAATGTACATCGATTTAACAGATACAAAATCCTGGAGTCCCTACTTAGGTGGGATAAGAGTAAGGAGATGATAATGAATGTTTTATAATTGTAATATACGATACATAGGTTCACGTACAATAAACTTCTAGCGTCTTAAATTTTAAATTAGTAATGATTTCGAGTAATGAAATTCTTTTTACCTTTCCTAATGAAAGATTGTTCTCCTGTAATCATAATACCGAGTTCTTTCACCACACCATAGTTCACAGATTTATTATTCTTGAAATTTTCAATACTGAGATGGTCACACAATCCTGCGATTTGATCATCCGTGTATTTTTTATTGAAGAACTTGGAAATTTTTCGTATAGCAGCCGGAAGATCCTATAAATAAAATAAAAACTGTACATAATGTATAAGAAATAAACGTGCAGCAACTGTAGACTATATACGTACTTTAACAAGATCCTCATAGAACAGAAATAATAAATTTGGGTGATGTCTTTTCTCCCAGGCTTCTTTAATATGTTCGAAAAACGGTGTCCAGTGATCTGTGAAATAGCAAATTATGTACATATATACATTATAAAGGCATTGTAAATTCATTTAATAACTGTTACGCGAAAATTACTTTGATCACCTTCTGCCAAGAAAATATTCCTATTAATTTTAACTTTCACGTATATTATTCTATTACGCAATATAAGGAATCCATGAATGGGCAGATTACTTTACTATAATAGCATTTAAAGACGAAAGTTTCTTCGAATTAAAAATGATTATTACCAGACCGAAAAGAACGGCCTTTGGAAAGTTCCTGAACCGGTAAGCAGAACAGAGTATACAGTTTAAGTGTAATAAATTCGGTAGGTAAATCATTTTGTTGTTAGAAGAGATGGTTATTGTTGCAACCAATGAATAATGCAATGCACTATTCCTACGTAATGGAAATCAAATTATCGAAGACGTCATTATTCAGATGTTGATTTTCTTCTATCCGTTATTATTATTTACAATGACAATTGTCGGCCTGTGTTATTATTCAACAACGAATTAGTGTAAAAGTCCCTTCATGTTGATCACACTGGAAGTCACGATACGAATAACGAATATTTTCGATAAAAGCAGTGAATTACTCAATAGCCGAATGACTGTTATATTTTCTGACACCAATTGTTGTAAAATGACTGTACAGCGCAATAATTATTGATATATAGACACTTATATGTATGTATGTATACTCACGTAAACCGTTTGAAAAATAATACCAATAGGTTTTGAAGTCGCCGATGTAACCTTGAGTCTTCATGAGTCTATTAAGATGGTAAAATGACACCGCGACATCTCTTGGGTCCCTCGCTACGTAAACGACCTTCCCGTTGTCGAGCAATGAGGGCGGCAATAAAGACAGCGGTAAGTGCGTTTTCACAAAGCGAGGTGTTGGTATTTTAGCGAGTTGGTCAGCGCCTGGCTGTGTGATCCATTCTAATGATTTTAATTTATCCTCACTGTAGCTATTGTCTTCTGTAAGTTTCTTCAACAATTCCGGGTGTACACACATGCAAAATCTTAAAAAAATTTTTTTTAGATATATTACACGCTTTTGTTTTTTTGGCATTTTTAGTTTAATTGGCATTTTTGTTTGAAGCAGTCGTAGCTTAACTGTTTAAGTTGTAGCTTGCGCGTAATATAGTCAAGAATTTAATATAAAACAAAGTTAAAATATTATTATAGGAATCTAAAATTGGCATTTATTTATCCTTAACATGTCTCCATATTATATTTGTAATATAATATGTATTTATATATAATTTTTGTTTTCTGCGCAAGAATGTTCAGATCGGACGTTCAGTTTAACGAGAAGTGTGCATCTAACGTTCATATTTGAATTACAAATGACATTTTAGACACAGTTACTTATTAAGACTAAGTAGAAGATTATAACGTGAACACAATTTAAACTCATACAAAAACGAAATTAATTAAAATAGAAATATAAATAAATATAAAAACATTATTTATATGAATATATAAAATAGAAAAATTAAAGTACACTCTACGAATAGTAAACTTTGAAAGTGACGTTATTTGCTATATCGTACGTATAAACCTAGAATTGTAACTTTTTTTTCTGAAATATGGATCTAAACACTATGTAGCAGTTGATGACAAAACATCTGTAATTTGTAATTTACATACATATCTTAAGTAACATTTTAGGGTTACCTCATTTTCTTCAACAAAAGCTAGGATTAGGTTTACTTTCAAGGAGGCAAACGTAGTTACCTACGAGCTATTATCACCTTAAGTACTTTTTCATTGTCACGTCTGTTATAATTGGTTTAATAGTTTAAATTCACATAAACACGTGTGAATAAAACTCGAACGTTCAATGAGTTTTTGTGGTTAGTTAGTTGAGTACAAGTGAATATTGTTGATGTTTAAGTAGTAGTCCGGTGAAACTGTAGAAGTCTTGCCAGGTCAACAGTGTAGTCACTTCGAAAAAAAAATAGAAATATTTATTAAACTCACTCTAAAAATGGATATCTCTCCGTGAGTGGTACCGCATCCGAGCCTTTATAATCTAAATCATTAGCTATCATCCAAACTAGTTCTTGAGTCCACGTAGTTCCTGTAAAGTTTTCCACCATATTAAATAAAGCTATTAAGCTATTTACCATACGTGTGTTTTGTTTGTTTGATCGTATATATACGGTTTTAAACTCGTAGAATACTTTTGTTAGTTTTGAATAAAATAAGCTGATTTTATAATTATTATAAGTTGGCAGTGCAATCTGATAATGAGTGACGATCGTTGAAGATTCGAAAATATTCTTCCTAATATTATAAATATGAAAGTTTGTTTGTTTGTTTGCTTTCACGCTTTAACTAATTAATCGATCATTATGAAATTTTACATACACGTAGTCAGAGTTACAGAAAAGGGGTATAGAGTACCTTTCACCCAGAAAGAACGTACTATTCCCGAGGGGTACCTAAATAAAACCTATATTAACATGAACGAAGCTGCGAGCAAAAGCTAGTTTTAAATAAACACGGAGATCGGATTACTCTTATGCCAAAAGTAGCAAATGCTGCGAACCCTGCGTATAAAAGAAACAATAAAAATATATATAGGTCTCCCAGTTGGTAGTCCCTTTTTAGTCTTTAAGCGAGTAACTTTTTAAGCGTCCAGTGCAAAACCTAAGGTCGCTTGTAGCGTTTGCTACGGTTTAAACTGTCTTCATCTGCATCCAATGAGAATTGAACATACAGAATCTAGAACACAAAAGATAGGAGTATAGCCAAAAGGTTGACAACATATCATCAAATACATTTAAAATTACTATAGATAACGAACCTGATCGAGGGTATGTGACTACAAAGACATCGTCGGCTCTGAGCGGCATGTTGTAGATCTTGCTGGCTTCCTGTTTGTACCGATGTGGGAAGAAATAACCTTTGGGGCCGACACGAACGAAACCCGTAAGTTCACCTGGACAGAAAGTATTTAAGTTTGGCGTAGAAGCGTCATGGTCGCCCTTGTCTGAGGGAAGTGAAGACACTGCTTGAGGGCTTTCTTCCCTCTGGGTTGAATATCGGAGACGCTTGTCAATACAAACTGGTACTTGGGTATAGAAGACTTCTGGCGCGTATGTTTTCAATGGAATTTCAACTTGAACGCATAGGCTGTTAAAATTTTAGTTTTTATACCGTTCAACTAAACACTATGAAGGTAGGAAATGTAATGTTCACACAATATAGATTTTATTATATGACAACCATTTTTTATAATAAATATATCTAAATTACAATAAACAATAATAGCCACATATAATTACAAACGGGTGTGGAGCCGAGGTAATAGCCACTTTAAATAAAGAGTATTCATTTATGTTGATTGTTAAGATTTGCTTGACACTATAGGAGACTGAAAGAATGAAAACCGATCGATTCAAATTTAAGCTTCAATAATACAACTGAATGTTTTGTGCAGTGTTGCACAGTTACACATTTCCTGGTTTTACGAAACCTTGTAGCTATTTCCTCATTACAATAGGTATTTAAATAAACCTTTTCATTTTTTGTAAGTGTCTATTTGAAAAACATCGTCGGGTACGTGCAGTTCAAGAGTAATTATTGTTATTTTAATTAATAGCGTTCCATTAAAAGTTATTGGTAGTTTGTGAACATGTTCCATTTTGTATCGATAACCTTCGATTGTACAATCATTTCCCGGGCATTAATAACAATAAGTTCAATAAACATGAAGGATGTCATGCGTTTCAAAACTTAAAAAATTAAACGAACTGTGTTGTACCGTTTTATTGATAGGCGAAAAGTATTTTCGGTATCGGAGTTTTATATTTTCCATCAACACTAAATTATCTAATTTCGTTTAATTAAGATGATAGTTTTTTTACCGTAACTTGCGACTACTTTTTACATTAGACATGCCTAAGTAGTGTTCTATAAGTAGGTATAGTAAAATAGTTTTATCATTTATGAAATTTATGAAGTTACGGTAAAAAAAAAAAATATATTCAGAATGTAAAGTAACTTATATCTTTTTCCTGTTCTTAGTCTATCTTTATGATAAAATTCGTTACGTTTAGTTCAGGTGTTATGAAAATGTCATACCTATAGCATATAGCGAAAGTTACTATGTTATTTATAATATTAGTATGTAAAACTATTAATAGTTCTTCATATAAGAAATAGTGTCTACATAAAATGACACTTTTGACTGTTGTTTGTATACATAATTTGAAATAAATATTCAAAGTTTGCTGTCCATCCCAGATATTATCAATCAATACATATTATAAAACAAAGTCCCGCGTCTGTCTATCTGTCTGGATGTTCGCGATAAACTCAAAAACTATTGAACGGATTGTAATGTGGACTTCACTAATAGATATAATTCACGGGGTAGGTTTAGGTGTATTATTTGTCAAGGTTTTTAATGATAATTGTTGAAAGAATCTGAAAAAATCAAGTCGTCTTAAGCGTTTCATGCACATAAGTATATATTTTTTTATTATCAGGGCAGGCCAACGTCCGCCGGGCCTGCTAGTTTCATATAAAATATTAATGTATTGTAATGTATAAAACCAGTAAAATATATAATAATGATTAAAACTTGTAAATAAGATTTCATGAGTTATTAAAAGTATCAAATCAATTAAACCATAATAAATTAACACCATAATAAACTATATAGGTATTTACTAATAAACAAAATACTTTCAAAACGGTAGTACTATCAAGGGTCAAATGACTGATAAAATATGTACATACACATTTTATTATTTTTATGTATTATTCGTCAATAACAACTACAGTCCTAGTTCATCCTTTTGACCGCTCTGGATGTAGTTATATGTTCGAAATTGTGTGTAATATAGTCAAGAGTTACAAAAAAAAGATAATTAAAATATCATTGTAGGAATCTAAAATTGGCATTTAATTATCCTTACGTTGTCTCGATATATGCATCTAATATGATACGTATTTATACCTAAATTTGTCTTCTACGCAAATACAATCAGAGCAGTCAAAAAGTATAAATCATTGTTGTTACAATTCATAAAAATATTCACAATAGCAAGGGTGGCGTATCGTCGTTTCAGAATAAACTGTATATTGTTATTACCTCATCTATCGCATATTTCTAAATAAACAATGAAGATAGTAAGTAATTATCGTATGTTGCCCTACATCACATCTGTATATGTTAACAGAATAATTTTTTTTATATATTCATGACTATTCATAAAGTTATCCACGTTTTTTTAATATTTTTTACTCGTATGGCTAGAGGGAGTATCCATTTTTTATTAACGTCGATGGATTAATTACTCTATATTTCGCTGCGAGGTTCAGTTTATGTGGAACAATGTAGCGGCTAAAAATTTATTACTATTTAGCACCACCCGGGGAGCACGTGCAGTGTAATGAGAGGTACACTACCTACCTGTGAACTCTAGTAACATCAGCCCCTAGTTAACCATGTTAATAATAATAGATAGTATAAAACAATGTTGCTAAATGCGCCTGCATGTTTATCTAAACTACGTAACGGATTTTGATACAGTTTTCACAAATTTTACAATAACTTGTAGAATTTCTTCTGGATTAATTGTGTGTATACATGTTTATTATATTTAAAGAAAGTAGATAAAAATAAATTCGAATATACATCGAAAATAAATTCGATATATTATTGTATTTATGCGGTAAAACTTATTTTTTGGACGTACTTCATTTGAACTTATTTTTCATATTATTTACGTTGACTAAATCTTAAGTTATACATCAAAATAATTATAAGAAACTACGGAGTTGTATATCTTGAAAAGTTTTACAGCAAAATCTGAGATGGTATGTCTCTGTCTTGTGAGGATAACTCACAGTAATGATCTTTATCTATTACATATTATCAAAAAATAATATAATAAGTTATTTGCGAAGCTATTTTTGCTAAAATAGTATTAGTGTAATATTTTCAAGTTTAGTCAAATGTTATCCAGTAAAATATATTAATTACATTGGGAATTTAATAGAGATGAAGTCACTCTTTACTTCATATTATTTCAATGAATATTCTAGAAAGACGTTATCGATTAACAGATGTTTGTGTGACGAGTCACACGAAGCTCCTTCGACTTGACTTTCCTGCACTTTACTGTCAATGAGGAAAAAATATGAATCTAATATTACATGCGCCTAAATCATCTGTTGAGCATTTATGATGTCATTAGTACTTGGCATTCGTGTAAAACCAGCGAGAGTCAGTACGAATATTGTAAATGCAACTACGGCTTTGTAACAATTGCAAACAAATTTAGCATAGCAATATTATGCAACTAAGGGGTCAATATCGTTATATACCACACTTTTAGTTGACCCTCATGTTTCGCTCGCCTTCAAAATTTGTGTTGCGCAAGCTTTATTTGAAAATCGATTAAGTTCGATTCAATCGGGTAAACTCCAAAAAGAATTAAAAGAGATCTATAAATATGATCGACTTTCAAATAATCATTTTTTAGTGCAATAAGTAAGATAAAGAGTTTCTCTACCAACTCGTGACTTCTATATTAAAACTTTCTTACGCAGAGTCTGGATATAGAGAACAAGCAAGGGACAAGTAAAAGGGATTGCACACTACATGTTTCCTCGGCCGTTCGCATTGTTAAAGAAAGTTTAAACCTTCATCCACTTGCAAAACGTGTACACATTGTTCTACTTTTGTCCGGCACGTGGTGGAAAGAGGATTAATTCACAGTGATCTAAATACATTAGCCAAGTTCAATAACTAAAATAAAAAAAAAAAGTAGTTGTGAAAAATAAAAACGTTCCCATGGGATCTGATCACGATATCAGGGGAATCAGTAGGGTAAAAAACCTAAATACGGCTGGTATTTAGTTTCTTAAGCGATTTAGCCATCATATTCGAATACTACTTTCCGAAATAAAAATGTATTACTGCATCATGATTTTTTTTACACTTTACTAGATGTGCTCGTAGCTCTGTATATCTTACGGTCTGTGACTATTATTATTTGAGATAATTACTATTTGTTGCAATAAATAGATAGCATAAATATTGAGTGTAAACTGTCATGATTATCGGTGAAACGATATTGAAATTTAACAGTTTGTGATGTATAAACAAACATTCAATTTTTATATAGCCTTAGACCATATTCTTACCCAGCCAAGCCAGTTATCCAGTTAACAAATATCCCTACGAATGTTCTCTACTATCTATTCTTTGTAAGTTTCGAACTTACGTTCTTTACATACTTTACTCGACCAGGTGTTCGAAGACGTAACAACTGAACCAAATTAATTTTTACGATACACGATTGTGTGAAAGTAGGCTCATGGGATCATCTAATCAGGTTACGATGTTTGAATCTGACCTACTGTAATAAAACTATACATTGATATGTGATCGTCAATTATTTTGCCTACTTAAGATAAAGCGAAATTAGGAGAAAGCGTTATAATTTATTTTGTGTGTACAATTCCGATGTTCAGTGTTCGTAATTTTACTCCTTCTAGGCATTTTGACTGGTTTTATTAACTTATAGTTGGATATGGTATGTGTTGAAATCTAGACTTTTTTCCGATCAAATTTTTTATTCGTAATATATATTTTTTAGATCTTTCACATACTATTCTAAATCCTAAAACTATATTATCCTAAATTTTCACAATATTTTTTATTTTATTTTTTTATATTAATGAGTCGGCATTAATGAGGTCGGTTATGACAGAATGTCTGTTCGTTGTATCCGCTAACTAACTTAGGTTTAAAATATTATTATAGTAGCTATCTCAGTGCTTGTTCCAAGTATATTTAACAATTATTGGTATAAACATTAATACTCCGTCAAGATTTCTCAACAAAAATAATCGTCGCCTCAAATCTTTAATTATGTTAATACATATTAAAAAAAAACAGAATAACAATAAAGTAGGCCGCAAAGATCATTGACTCTTAAAAATATTATTTACCTTTAAAATATTTCATGATTTCTTGGGCAAGTTCGGGCTCCACATCTTTTATCTCTAAAGGAAAATTGTTATTCTTCGCATCCATGGTAACCACTTGTTGTTTTATTAAATTATAATGTAAACAACAAATTTCGTCGAGAGAACGTGCGTGTTCCACCACGTACCGAACCTGTTTGCGAGAGACCGCGTACTGGCCAGTTTAACAAACTACTGCATAAGGTCAACAAAATCAAAGTTTCTCTTTAGTACTACCATTATAAAGTGCCTGTCGTATGCATGCTTTATATTTATAAATTTATTAGAACTTGCGCGCAAATAAACATGGCGCTGGATAAATCATATCAATATAATAAATACGGAAATAACTCGATCTGTCCGTTCCGTTTTTACACATAAATTGCCAATACTAATTTTAGTCAATTTTGGTATAGAGATACATTGGACCTTGGAGGTTACTTTTTGTCACGCAAATAAAACTTGAAGGGTGTAAAATAAGGGATCAATGTTTGCACTTAGGAACAAATCATTTCTCAAATTGGTGGTATAATAATTCATCATATTTGCTAAGAAATACAAAATATTTTTGCGTTCTTGACCGATCAAGGTAAAATAAGGGATAATAACAATAAAAATCGGCACAAAATGGCTATCAGTACACTCTGTTGTAAACCAACATAAATGTTTAAAATTAAAATAATTTAAAAAATCTTTATATTTAAATCACAGTGACCGTTTTCATGTGACAAAACAAGCTAATTATAATCGTATCAAATAATAACCTCATTGTAATCTATACATATAAATAAAATTAGAGTGTCTGTTTCTAATATCAAAGTAACGACTTTTTACTGATTGCATATGAACGTATACACGATACTGATAACAAAAATAAAATTTTAAATTTTTTGTCTGTATGTACCGAGTAATCTCCGAAACGGCTGGACCGATTTTAACAGAAATTGCACTGACGGATAGTTAAAATTACAGCGGGTGACATAGGCTACTTTATTTTAGACTAGCTGTCATCCATGGCTTCGTCTGTAGTACTATCTCCAAAAACCGATTGGACCTATTTTCATGGGACTTTCACTGACAGATAGCTAACGTTATAAAAAGTAATTAAAACTTTTTTATTTTGGACTATCTTTTACACATGGCTTTGTTTGCAGTACTATCTCCAAAAATTTTGAACCATTTTTCACGGAACTTTCACTAACAGATAGCTGATCTTATAAGTAGTCATTCACAATTATTAAAAAAACGCATGCGAAGCTGCGGGCAACAGCTAGTGAAATATATTCGTTATTTCCGACAAAGAATTACGTCGAATTGTTCAGGTAAAAAATATCGTGTAAAAATGTTAGGCATAAATACATGTACGCAATGTAGAGCGATGATCGCTCAGTTGATAGTGTGTTCGGACACAGTATCCAACGAGGTAGGTTCGAATCCTTGGAACTGAGTCGGAGGTTTCGGTGAATGAAATCACAGCATGATGGTAGGGCTTTTTCTAAGTCCGCCTCGCTAGCTATCACACTCAAGTTAAAAATGCTATCTCCTAGCACCTGTTAATGTGCACCAGCAGCTGCACGTGACAACCAGTCCCCTCTAGGTTTAACGTGTTTTTTTTTTTATATTATAGGGGGCAAACGAACAGGTGGGTCACCTGATGTTAAGTGATCACCACCGTCCATAGACACTAGCAACACCAGGGGCGTCGCAAGTGCATTGTCCGGCCTTTTAAATATGTGGGCCTCCGGCGCTCTCACTGGCCGAACGAAACGCAACAGTGCAAGCACTGTTACTTCACGTCGGTTTTCTGTGAGTGGGTGGTACTACCCCGGGATATCTTAGACCACATGGTCATTTAACATCAGCTGGGATTGTTGTCAAACACAAACTTATAAAGTATAATATATATACATATTCAGAAAATACACCATAATATGTAAAGCTACATTATAAAAATAAACTTGAATAATAATTTTGTAGTACACGCGAGTGAATCTGCGGGCACAGCTATTAGACAATGGAAAAGCTTGAAATATATATGCAGATATTCGCAGTTACAATATACATGGAATGTGTCAAACTTTTGATCAATAAACAATAAAGAGTTGGTAATATTTAAATTAATGTTATTTTAAAATAATCAATATGTAATAAGTAGTTGAATGACATATCAATAAATTCAACAAATTAACAATTATACATTTTTTTTAATTGCAAAAATAAACGATTAAACCAATTATTACTTTGTAATGCTGTGTTTTCGATCATTAGTTTTGATCATCCAAAACCGAATGGGCGTTTCAAGCCAAATCAGATGATTATTTTTTTCCAGAGAGGCCATGTAAAAAAAAGAGATCCAATTTGAACCATTTTTAAGAAAATTATGTCCAAAATAAACTAAGTCGTGGTGAGCTAATGGTTTGATATAATAATATCAATATCAATCCGATGTCCGCAGATTCGAATCCTGTCATGTACCAATTAATTTTTCGGAATTCCCGTAAATTTACTAATTGAAATTGGTATCGGCTGCTAAAATATCGTGGGGAAATCTGGACTTGAGAAATTTTCTTGTAGTACCACCGTATGGGGGGAAAATATAGAACTCTGAAGTTAGAAATCGTCAATACGTCGTGTGCTGGCGTGGTGATTATGCCCATACCTTCCTTCCCTTCAAGCCGATTATGATTATTATGTCCACAAAAATATCTTTTGAATGAATATCCAAAAAAAATTCTAAATTTCCCAGAAGAGCTATCTTGAGGGGTAATATAATAATAAAACATATCACAAAATAACGAAAGAAAAGATCAAACCATTAGCGTGGAACATCCCTTATATACAAATAATAAAATGATAATACAGTTCTTTTCAGGTTCAATCAAATTACTATATATATCAGCATAGCACTATAACCATTCTACGCGGAATTTCTCGTAGATGATTCTACTTACGCTACTTATTTTTATAATTAGATTGAACTATACAAACTTTTTAAATTAAAAGTTTCTTGAATGCACAGCGAAGTGGTCGGGTGTAGTATATCAGCCAATCCATTCATAAGTACAAACTTTCACATCCACAGAGACAAGAGAGACGATATTGAAATTCGAATGTTATATTGGCGTTTTATGTAAACATTCTTAATCTTTACATCACCCAGCCTTGTAGTATTTTTGTTTCGTTTGTTGCTCTTCTGTATGTTTATATTTATATACTTAAGTAATATTTTTGTTAGGTCACCAACTAAACGTCCATACATTGCTTGCAAACGGCCCCGCATTGAAAATCAGCGCTGTAATTTCATTAAGTTGTACTGTAGCACGTAGCTGAATGGGAGTTTATTTGTTGCACAATTTTAATTAAGCATATTTATGTCTTTCAAAATAACCATGATGTGTTCCAACAATAAGAACTTTTTCTTTATTTTCTTTCCGTTTTCTATTTATAATTAAAACGATTAATTGAAACAAACATTCAAAATGACTTCAAACTTTTTTAAGCTAACGTGGGAATACATCTGGCAAGGATAAAATTAATTTGAGCGATTTTATTCATTGTTAATGCATTCAGTCATTGCTAAGCCTTGAGGTTCGAGCTTCTTATACCACCGAAAAACAATATAATATGTATCATCGCTACATTTTAAGTAAAGTATGCAACAATTGGCAAAGGATGGGCTCATTTTACAAATTCATATAATCCGATCTCATTTCTGCTTATACAAATATGTCTCAGATTTATGCGTGACATGATAGAATATGTAGTACATATGTGTGCCTTAGTAATCCTTATACGTATGATTTACTTAGCTAGTTTAGCTGAAATAGATTCGCTATATTGTATCCAAGTCAATAGCCCAAGCCGAACTTCAGCCACGTTGGCACCGTTGAGCTTGTTGCCTAGCGGGTGAGCGCCTTAAGCGGTAATGGTATGAAGTGTTGTCAGGTCAATAGCGGCAGGCAGTTCGGAAAAAAATACCCTGCTGCTCCGCCACAATAATCGAAATGTAATGAACGATTAACATGATAACCAAAGAGGATCACCCTTGTAATCCACTTGTTGTTGTTCTTGGGATGCGGTCGCTGTGTACTTTAAAGCTACTTGGAGCCACTAGTAATAGCGCAGGTCCGGCTGACAAGAGGAGGTAGCTGGTTGTATACTCATTCTACCTTCCTACAATGACGGTGCCCGGCGGCCACATTCCGCCGGGCTGACCGCTGGGACGGCATGGTGATAGCCACAACACGGTCGCATGCCGGCCCAACCAAAAGCGGTGGCCGGTACACCGTGGGGTTTTAGTCCGTGTGAGTCGAACATAACCAATTCTCTCCCCCGGGAGAATGAATATCCATAAGGGATTTCCCTACGTTAATAAAAAGGGGGGAGGCGGTTGCTAGTAGAGGGTTTTCCTTAACCTGGGCTTTAATTCCCCACTACATTATTATACAGATTATTATTATACATATATACTCGTCATGGATTTTCCCATTGTTGTATGCAAATTTCTAACATATTCTATTGTAATTAAATTATGGAAATTTATAATTACAGGACGTATTATAATGTAATTTACAATGGTTTATTTTTTTGTGTGTTTCTTTACGTTGTTAAATTTACTATTGTTCTTTTTCTTAAAATAATATACTTAATTATATATAAACTAATGAATGTGTTTGTATTTGTCTAACACCATTAATCTACAGTAAACGTGAATAGTTTGAGATAATAATTTAAAAATGAATTGCCCTTGGTGTTATTTAGACAGGGTTGACTGCAGTCTCATCTCATGTTATGTAAATACGAGTATATGGTCAAACCTAGAACTTACTGTATTTGTTGTCACTGACAGAACATACTGACAAGTACGTGGTTATAGGATTTTAATTTCATGGGACTTTGATTACACGATTAGCATTACGAAATGTTTTTTCATCTTTTATCGTTGGTCATCATTATGTTTTGTAAAAATTAGGGTGTTTCTGTCGCAGAAAACAGAATGATTGCAGAATTCTTAAACATATGATTATGAGTAGCCACTGATTGCGCTGTCACTAAGTTAGCTAATGTTATTTCAGCACACAGATAATTACTATTTATATTTTGATTGAATTAATTTTAATATGTAAATAATAAGTTTTTTTAATTCTATGAATTCTCACGCTGCTCACAATCTTATTGTTGAAATATTAAATACATGAGGTGACCCTTGCTTGATTACCATTAGGCGAAACATTTATGTATAAATAAGCAGAGACAAAACAGATTAAGTATATCTTCCTTCTCTGTTCCTCAACCGATTTTCTGTAGTTTCTCTTTGTTTAGTAAGTAGATGAGTTATAGTATTATCATTAAAAACTCTTCGACAAAATTAGTTTTTCTTTTTCCTTTAATATTGAAGATTCCTTAACTCGAAATTATTAATATTTAATTAATTACGTCCGAATTTCGAGTACTAGGCAATCACTAGTCTAAATTGATATATGCGTATCATTAATAAATTGTTCAATTAATAAAATAAGTTATATATATAAAGTTGCTAAATAGGCGAAAACAAAACAGTTAAGTACCTTTCCTATTCTTTTTGTGAACCAATTTTATTGGTTTTTTTTTGTTGTAGTTATTGACGGGCTTTAGTGTTATCGATAAAAAAGTTGGAAACACTTCGTATTTTTTTTCGTAGCACCGACGAATTATAGTTTTCAATTATAAGTCTCTACACGCCATACTTCACTATCCTTACGTTTATTTATTTATAATATTTATATACTCTTTGGGAAGTAAAGCTCATTAATATGGAAATAAAATAAAAATAGTAGAGACAAAAAAGTTGGGATTTTTTAACGGAAGATTGTCTTGTTGATCCAACTGATGAGTGCTGTTTTCTTGCTCTTGTGTTTTAGTAACAACTTCGTAGTCTAACGTCGACGGGCATGTCATTATTTAAATGCGTTTCAGTGCGGTGGCGACTGTATCTTTTTCGTCAATACTGCAAACCACAGCTGCCTTAGTCAGATCTGCTTTGTAGTCTTTTTGACAGTGACAATTATTGAGCGCAGGTTTTTCTCCCTTTTTCCCTAATGTTTTAATCTCCTGCAAATCTTTATTTTCTAAATTTATTGAGAGGAGTTCTCTTATGAATTTAGTAATATTGTTTTCCAAGGTATTATGTAATGATTCGTCATCCTGTATGCCAAAGAAAATAAAGTTTCTGTGTCTTGCTCGTTTTTCAATATATTGAATTCTTCTTTCCTGATTTTCATGTACATGTTCTTTTAAGTTTTGATGTGTTTCTTCTCATACATCAAATTTATCTTCCAATATATTGTTTATATTTATTGTTGTTCCGTTACACTTTCACCATTTCTTTTTATTTCAATTTTTTGCTTACTTATTTATTTATGAATATTCCATAGAGCATTCATTCATAAAATTGTCTTAAATGGCAACTACTTTATTTTGGTACTTGTAGCGCCCTCACGTAGACTATATTAGTACTATTATGCTATTAGCACAAGTACTGAATAACACTTTGTTTAACGAGTGTGCGCTAATACGAACAGATGGCATTACTTCAAGATATATGTAGACGAGCAGTGATAAATTTGCACTAATTGATTTTGAGGTTATGTTGTTTCTATCTCTTTGAAAGAAAGATTTTGTACAATATTACATTTATTAGCACTTTTGTATTTCAATATAATCAATTCAAATATTTCCACTAATATGATGTTATACTTTGGATTTACAAGAAACGTCTTTTAAACTAGTTGTAGATTGGGGTTTGTTTTTATAATTTAATTGTTCATTAAATTGCTGACTTCACTATATGTGTTTATTTGCACGTTTTTGTACATTTTGCACGATTATACATCACAATATAACACTTATTTTACATTTTTTAAATTTGTTTCAAATACGGAGTGTAAATTCATCGTGGTATATTAATATATAATATGGTATATTATGTTGATATAATACGTCACATATACTGTATTACTCACTCCTAGTTTGCAGTATCTCCATAGATAATACATATATATATCTCGCACACGGGTCCTATAAGTGGCAGAACGCGCACGCTCACTCGACAGTTTCTTTGTTTATATTTTGGTTTAATCAAGCAACAAGTGTATAGCATGGATGCGAAAATCGACAATTTTCCTATAGAGATAAGAGATGTGGAGCCCGAACTTGCAAAAGAGATAATGGGATATTTTAAAGGTATATAATATTCTTAAATGTTAATAAGCTTTCTGGCCTACCTTATTCTTAGTCTACTTTTTACATATGTTTGAACTTAATTTAACGACAATAACACTTAATATAAAATATTAGTTTTTGTTAACAAACTCTTAGTATTTATATTAATTATCGACGCACGTATTCTATCTATATCTGTATGTATGTATATATCTGTTATGCGGACGACACCCTAGTCGTAGCCCAGGGAGGAGAGTGGAATACATTGATGCGCCTGGCCACGGACGCTATAACCATCGTGGTTGGGCGCATCCGACGGTTGGGCCTCAGGGTGGCCCTCGATAAAACCGAGGCCCTATTATTTCACAGGCCTCGGCGGGGGCCACCTCCTGGGGCACACATATTGGTGGAGGACGTTCGAATCAGGGTTGGGGCCCAGATGAAATATCTGGGCCTCACCCTGGACGGACGCTGGCGATTCGAGCCTCACTTTAGGGGGCTCGGACCGCGTATAGCTGGGGCGGCAGCGGCACTCAGTCGTCTACTCCCCAATAAGGGTGGGCCGGGTGCCGGCTGCCGCCGTCTTTATATGGGAGTCGTGCGGTCGATGGCCGTCTACGGGGCACCGTTGTGGGCGGACGCCCTCTGCGCCGCCAATATTCTCACGTTGCGCGGCGCACAGCGCATTGTGGCGCAGAGGGCTATACGAGGATACAGGACGGTGTCCTCAGCGGCGGCCATCGTACTCGCCGGCTCCCTTCCCTGGGAGCTGGAGGCGGACGTTCTTTCCGCCGTATATCGTTATACGGCGGCTAAGAAACGCCGAGGGGAGCCTCCAGCTCCCAGGGAAATAGACGAAATGAGAACGAGGGTCCGGAGGGACCAGGTGGAGAGGTGGCAGCAGGATCTGGCGGACGCACGTTATGGTAAATATACCATTGACGCCGTCCACCCGGTCCTGCTGGAATGGATGAACAGGGAGTGGGGCTCCCTGACGTTTAGACTGGTGCAGGTGCTGACCGGGCACGGGTGCTTCGGTTGGTACCTGCACCAGATCGCACGCAGGGAGCCGACCGCCGCATGCCATGAGTGCGGTGCTGGGACAGACACCGCGCAGCATACTCTATCTGAGTGTGCTGCGTGGGAGTCACAGCGTCGTACTCTGGTTGCGGAGGTGGGGAGCGATCTATCGCTGCCGAGCATGGCCTCAAGGAGGAGGTCATCTCGCAGAAGGAGGCGGCGGAGAGGATCCGCGAGGTGGATCCTCTGAGCGATCCTATCCGTCAACGCAGAGTCGGTGGGAGTAGGCGGAATTATGTCCGTCTCCTACAACCTCCGTAACCGAACCTGGGGAGACGGGCCGGGGGGCCCATCTCCCCATTGCACAGGTTCGGTTGACGAGAAGGGGGCGGCTGGTGTGTACCCAGCTTGCCCTCCTTATTAGGACGACGCCCGGCAGACACTTTCTGCTGGGCTGGCCGCTGGGGTGGCATGGTGATAGCACTGTTCGATCCCATGCCGCCCCAACCTAGCGGCGGACGGTACACCGTGGGGTTTTAGTGAGTAAGAGTCTCACACTACCCACTCTCTCCCCCGGGAGAGTGGTGTGTCCATGATGGATTTCCCCACGTTAATAAAAAAAAAAAAAGGTGTTGTAATATTAATCTAAGTTGGGTGAACGTCGTGCTATATAAGCTATTTAATACAAGTGGACTACGTAAACAGACGTAGTCTTGTCGCAACAGACTTTACAAGTCATATATATATATAAAAAATTGAGAAGTGCTGGTAATGTGAAAATTTAGGTTTTGCATAATAAAAAAAATATATGGAAAAAAATTGATTATAAAATCTAGATTTAAGATCGTCGTTAAGCCAGCGCCATATATATACTTCAACAATAGCTAAGAATCATTTGAATGACCCCATCGAGAAACAATCTCATCAAAATCGGTCAACACCATTTAGGACGAGAAGAATTATGAAAACTGACACACTGGATTTATGTAAATATAATACGACTGGGTATTTGATTCACACTAACGTCATTTTATCTTTGATAATTCGATTGGGTGTTTGATTCACGCCAACGGCATTTTATCTAAGATAATTTGACTGGGAATGTGACTCGCATCAACATTGTTTCATTTTCGATAATTAAACTGTCTATTTAACTCTCCCAATCGTTTTATCTGCGATAATTTCGCTGGATATTTAACTCTCACTATCGTTTTTTTAGCCCAGATGGTTCAGCTGGATAGTGAACTCTCACCAATGTCATTTTATCTGTGATAAATCGACTGGATGTTTGACTCTCATCGACGTCGTTTTATCGTCGATAATTCAACCGGGTATTAAGTATTAGACTCTCACCAACTGTCTACGTAACTCTTACCAGCGTCGTTTTATCCTCGATAATTCAACTGGAGAATATAGTGGACGGGAAAATGCATCCTGGTTTTCCACTAATTCCTTTTATGGATCGGACATACTCCAGATTAAAACACTCTCGAAAAGTATCAGAGGCTTCGCGCTTGTAGCGTTGCATTTGCGTTCCGCTGCGCATTGCGTGCATTGCATTGTTTGCAGTGTGTGTAAAAAATAGTAAGTGCAATGTGATTATATCGCACTATATCGTGCTCAAGGAGTCCACTCTGGGGAATCGAACATAAATCCGGCAGATCGAACCTAATCGTCGGTAACTCTCTGAAGCATCTATCTGAAGTAGGCATCTAATAATCTAATTTAAATGATTTTGATTGGGTGATAACTAAAGCCAATATTATTTTAGAATGATTACAGTTTCTTTTTTATGCCAAAGGGCAGCAAACAGGCAGACGGCCCATCTGATGTGAAATGGTTACCTTCGCCTATGAACAACTGCAACACCAGGGGCATCGCTGTTGCGTTGCCGATCTTGAAGAGCGTGTTTCAATCCTTTTTTGAAGAACCCTATGTCATAACTCTGGGGAAACACCGTGGCTGGTAACCCATTCCACAACCTTAGCGTGCGCATAATGAAACTTCTAGAGAACCTTACGGTTATCGCCATTCTACTAGGCTTTAGGGTATGTGAATGAGCAGCCAGCCAACGGCGGGTGGTGCGAGTTTGTATCGGTGATGAGGGCACCATACCAAAAAGTTCATCAGAGCACTTTTCGTTATACATGCGGTAAAGCACACATAAGGACTCAATGTCTCTGCGATATTCTAATGACTGTAGATCTTATGTCAATTCGGGATCGTCAACAATGCGAATAGCTCACCTTTGCAGAGAGTCCAAAGGAGAAAGCTGGTAGGCAGGAGCACCGGCCCAGATGTGTGAGCAGTACTCCATATGTGGACGTACTTGTGCTTTATAGAGCACAAGACGTTGCTTTGGGGTGAAGTACTGCTTTGACCGGTTGAGGATACCCAGCTTTTTAGCTGCCAATTTGGCCTTGCTTTCCAGATGAGATCGAAATTGCACATTGCTGGAAATGTTGACACCAAGGATCCCGATATTGCTAGAAGCATTCAGAGAAGTGCCCTGAAACTTAGGTGTTATGACAAATGGGGTATTTTCGTGGAAAACGCATAGACTTGTGTTTTTGAGGGATTGAATTGGACAAGGTTTGCCTCTCCCCAATCGGAGGCCCTGTCAACGACATTTCAATTTCAGACACAAGTTTGGTTCGATTTGCTCCACGAGTACCCGAGACATGTTTGCATTGCCCGAGTATACCGCATCACCCGTACTGTCGTCCGCATAGCAATGAACATTAGGAATATCCAAAAATTCATTGATATGTAGAAGGAATAGTGTAGGTGATAGCACAGAGCCTTGTGGGACACCGGCATTTATTACCACGGCATCAGAAGTACAGCCATCGACTACAACTCTTATGCTCCGCCCGGACAAAAAGCTCGATACCCACATGCAAAGATCCTCGGGGACACCGCAGGACCTTAGTTTGGAGAGGACAGCTTTATGCCAGACCCCGTCGAAAGCTTTTGTGATATCAAGACCAACTGCCAATGCTTCTCCCTTACTCTTATAGCTTCAGCCCATCTTTGTGTGAGATAAACCAGAAGGTCACCAGCCGAACGACCGCGGCGGAAACCATACTGGCGGTCGTTGACCAACTGGTGCTCCTCGAAATACCTCAAGAACTGTATATTGATGGCTCGCTCCATCACCTTAGAAAGAAGGGAAGTAATCGCAATCGGCCTGTAATTATTGGGGTCCGTCAGATCACCTTTCTTGGGTATAGGATGTATGTAGGCTGTCTTCCAAGATTTCGGAACCTGACCAGAAGTGTAGCAAATCCTGAACAAACGTACGAGAACAGGAGTCAACTCAGGAGCACACGTTTTTAAAACTATTACGGGAATTCCGTCTGGCCCACTCGATTTATTGATGTCAAGGGAAAAAAGAATGCGCCGTATCGCTGTTTGCGTGAAGATTATGTTGGGCATTGAGTGGGACCCCTACTGACTGGCGGGCGGTCAGCGGACAACCGTTTCACCGGGTCTCCCCGATTCCTGTGGCAAAACTCGTCGCTGTTTCAACAGTTTCAGCAACTTTAACTAAAGCGGACCCAAGACAACTTCGCGAATAGCAACACTTTTCAAAGGGCTGGTTCTCGTTCACTATGCCGGAACCCAAAGATCCACATAAAACCTTTTTTTTGCGACATTCTAAACCCGAGGGTGGTTGCTAACCAGTCGGGTTATAACCCTACCACCACGCTAAAATGGATCCAGGATTACATGGTATACCATCATGACCAAAACCACAGTTGGAACCAATAATCGCCAGAGCCTCGTCGGTTAGTCGGCAGGGTGCACCACGTGCAGGTGAGGTCGGCTTGGATATCTAAGAAGATGTTCGATACCTCTTACACCCCAAGATATTTGGTATCCTGGTAAAGGATAAGGCTTTAATTTTAGTTTACAGCGAAGTTATAATTTTTCTTATTATATTTTAAAGAAATTGATATTTAGGCTTAGTAACTTTACAATTCGTTGATTTTGATAAATAATTTTTGTTTTATTCCATATCTCCCTTAGCTAGGCCTTATGACCTGCATCTACTTTATTCCAAGTTCTGTTTAGAACATGTATTCTATGTATTCACACTATTCAGTAAAAGGTGATAGTTTTAGAAATATGATATGGTGTGTTTGTTTGAACCATGCTTAAAATAATTGATCATAGTTGGACACACTGATATAATAAATCAATAAGATCTTAGTCTATAGATATCTTACATTTTGGTTATTACAACTGTAAATCAGGCACTATAATATTAAGCAGATAGGTAGTCTGTGAACTGGGCAAGGATATAAGTTGGATCTGGATACTGAATATTTATGAAACGATTTTGCTATAGCGGTAAAACAATAACTAGGGACATAAAAGGAAAAGAAAGAAAAGCGGAGCGGAAAACATGGAAATAGCGCATAAGTGCAAATCGAATTTCCTTTGGAAATATGCGCGTTATAAGTCTTCTATGCCAAACATAAATGCTTTTTGTCTAGGTGAACTTACGGGCTTCGTTCGCGTCGGCCCCAAAGGTTATTTCCTCCCACATCGATACAAACTAGAAGCCAGCAAGATCTACAACATGCCGCTCAAAACCGACGACGTCTTTGTAATCACGTTCCCTCGATCAGGTCTGTTAATTGCTTTAAGCGTAATTGATGATGCCATATCAAATTTATACCAACGCTGTTGTATTCCGGCATATTCTTAAGAATCGGTGCTCATCCGATGCTTGTAGTAGAATAATAGATCTTAGGTTTTGCATTAGACATAAGGCTTATTGCATTTGCTTTAAGAAAACACTAAATAAAGACCTCTAGTTGTGAGGTCCATACATGTTTTACATTTTGGCTCTATGCACAGGGGTTCGCAGCATTTACTGATTCTGACATAAAGCTAACCCAAGTTTCCTCTTCAGAGAATTTTCAAAAACAAAACAAGACATACGTAAGTGTAATTTATATCTTGTCTAAGACTTACATCTTTAATCAATTTGACGTAAAATATTACAGGTTCTACGTGGACTCAAGAACTAGTTTGGATGATCAATAATGATTTAGATTATAGAAGCTCGGATAATCTATCACTCACAGAGAGATATCCATTTTTAGAGTGAGTTCGATAAATATATGTAATAATTAATTAATAAACAAAAAGAAATCATCTGGTAAAACTCGTTGTTCATTCCAGTTTTAATCACATATAAATATGGATTTACGACTACATACCCATTTTAAAAGATGACAAAGTATCTTAGGGTGATAACAATAAATCATACGTCATAACAAATCACAGTCCTAGTCAAACTTTTTAGCCGCTCTGACTATAGCCGTAAGCTTTGGGTTGCGTGTAATATGTGGCCCTGACGCTGCACATTTAATAGCGTGGTCCGATTACCCGCTACGGCGTTAGCCCCTTATAATATCTTGCCTCGTCTGAACCATAATTAGGTCGAATTATTAAACTTTATGATTTAACCAAAATTAAAAAAATATATATCACCACAAACATAACTAAAGTGGTAAGCCCCGACGCGATTAGGGTATACTATTCGTGTGTTTGTCCTTATTGACTATTCGAATACTAACGACCCCAGTATTCAAGCTTTTCGAGTTTTTTGCACAGCTATCAAATCTTAAGATAGAATAACTATGCACTTGCGTAACCATGTGAAACTATAGACAGATAGACACAGATAGAGAAATAACAAATATTATACTTTATTTAATTTAAATTTAAATATTATACTTTAACTTTCAATTTCTAACACAATTATTGGCAAGTCTTAAAAAAAATACAAGACTCTGAGAAACGGAACGTTCACGGAAGCTTTACTAACAGATAGCTAATCTTATAAGAAGTAATGTACAATTATAAAAAAAACAGCATGCAGAGCCGCGGACAACAGCTAGTATATCTATATATAACAAACAATGTTTACTGATAAAATATCTAATATGAATAAATTATTTTTTATAGATCTTCTACGACTGTACACCCGGAAATATTGAAGAAACTTCAAGAAGAAAATAGTTTCTTTGACTTGTACTTAAAATTCCTCGAAGAGCTCACGGAATCCGGCGTTGACCAACTGGCTAAAATGCCGTCACCTCGGTTTGCGAAATCGCACTTACCACTGTCTTTATTGCCGCCCTCATTGCTCGACACCGCTAAGGTGGTTTACGTGGCTAGGGACCCAAGAGATGTCGCGGTGTCGTTTTACCATTTTAAGTAGGCTGACAAGGTTTCAAGGCTACATCGGAGACTTCAAAACCTTTTGGAATTATTTTTTAAACGGTTTGCGTGAGTATACACACGTATATAAATTCCTATGTATCAATAACGAATTGCGCTATTGTCTTATTTACAAGACGTTGTTAGAAACTGTTATCAGTTATTCTGCTGTTGGGTTATTTATTTTTACCCATACCCATTACATATAATAAGGGCTAGTCTTACAATGGTCTTGTCGAAAAGACCTTTTGTTGTAACTTTATATACACTGTATATGGTAATTATGAAAATACAGTTCCTTCGAGGCTTATTCACATTAAACACATCAAAACTTTTTGGAAGATGGTTCTAGCTTACCTATTTTTTGGATTTTATAGACCCTTCCCATTTTTATAATACCCAACGAAGTGGGTGGGAATAACCCAGTACAAAAACTATTTTGCACCTGATTACCCTATGGCGACAATACCCCAATACGTAGCGTATGAGAAGCAGACCAGCATTACGTTTAATTACTTGGAGTATACAGTTATTAAATTCATTTCCATTATTTTACAAGTAACTCACTAAGTACTGTAATGGTTTTTGCAATCCACATACATAATTTGTTATTTTACAGATCACTGGACACCGTTCTTTGAACATATTAAAGAAGCCTGGGAGAAAAGAGATCACCCGAATATGTTATTTTTGTTTTATGAGGATCTTGTTAGAGTACGTATATAGTCTACAGTTGTTACATATTTTTGTAGGTAATGTAAAGTTTTTTTTTAATTTATAGGATCTTCCGACCGCCGTACGACTAGTTTCCAAGTTCTTTAATAAACATTACACGGATGACCAAATCGTTCGGTTGTGCGACCGTCTCAATATTGAAAATTTCAAGAAAAATGTATGTCTGAACTCTGATGTGCCGAGTGCGCTCGGTATTTACGTTGGAGGAGAACAACCTTTTGTTAGGAATGGTAAGAGGAATTTAATTAATCTATATATTGTAATTATTTATTAAAAATGTAAGCTGCTTAAATTCAATTTCTTGTACATAAACCTAATAACCATGACACTATACAACCATAGTACATTTATGTATTACGTTTTGGATAAAACTATTTATAGACAAACGACCATATTATACACACATATTAGAAAAAAATAGCGAATAAGTTGATGTTGAACATGCGATAAAAAAAGCAAGTAAAAATGTCCAAGGTGTTATTACACGAGAAAAAAAAAATGTTTTTAATTATGGCGCCTGTGCTCTTTATCCACGATTCAGCCAGTGTCATGTGGTGAGTGTGATAATAAATAAACAAAAGAAAAACAATTCAACGGAAGCTGAACAAAATAAAATTTAATCCAAGTTAAAAAATTAATCACATCTAAAGCAAAAGGTTATTCACAAAATAATCTATTAGTAGGACAGGCACAAACGTAGATATTAACACAAAAACTAAATACATTATTTGTTTCTTTTTTTGTTGTTAAGTTTAATTTATGTGTTTAGGAAATGACTTTACCTATAAGATTAATATTAGGGGAGAAGGCGAGGGTAAGAACAGTTTTCATGCAGGCGGGGTGGGGAATTTCTGGGGCGAGGATATCATACACTGGAAAACGTAACAAGCTTTGATCACTACATATTATAAAACAAAGTCGTCCGCCGCGTCTTTCTGTCTGTCTCGATGTTCGCGACAAACTCAAAACCTACTGAACGAAGTGTAATGCAGTCTTCACCAATGGATAGAATGGAAGGTTTATGGTATATCATTTTTCAAGGTTTTTTTGTAAATTGGTTGCAATATAACGATAATTGGTGAAAGAAGTCGGAAAAAGTTAAGCCGCTTGGGAGCTTTCATCGAAAACGCTGCCTAATTCCATTGGTTTATAACAAAACAATGCATACTGAGATATTCCTCTTTTATAGATCTACAAAAATGTCTACGATGGCATATACCTATCTTTTTAGGATAGCTTACTGTACCCATCTATCTACATAAAAATGGTCACATATAATGAGGTAATTGGAAGGCTATTTAGACGGATAAAGTATTAATCCTTATAAAATTTTAATACATTAGCTACCTTAAGCATTTCATGCACATAAGTATATATTTTTTATTTTCAGGGCAGGACAACGTCCGCATGTCTTGCTAGTAATATATAAATTTGTGTCATGTAACAAAATGACATATTTCAATTTTTTTTTTATTCTTAAAATATTTCAATAAAAGCTTGTTTTTAAAAATACTATTTTAATATTAATGTATTACATTTATTTAGATAACTGCTACCACTGTTACATACTAATATTAATATGAACATTCAATTAGTTTTAAAGATGTTTATGTATATATATATACTTAATATGTTTCATGAACCAGGTAAAGTTGGCGGATGGCGTGATTATTTTGATGAAGAAATGACCGAGCAAGCGGATCAGTGGATCAAGAGAAATCTACAAAACACAGATTTACGTTTTCCCAGTATGGAAGGCGAATCGAGCACATAAACATTTAGATATCATTTAATTACATTGTATTTGTAATGATTATACGTGTATGTTTTATGTATAATAACGCTTACTGAGTATCCGGAATAATGAACCTCATGACTCGCATCTTTAGTTAACGTAATTAATTTACGCCCTCTTTGTAGGATGTCAAATATCATGAGAATTGAACTGACGAAAAATTACCAAGTTTTATTAAGTACTTAAACTAGTAATAGTATTGCATACATTCTTATTCAGTATTATTATAATCATTGTACTCTCTTCAAGAATAAATAATTTTTCATGTATTGTGTTATTTCATCGAAACTTGCTTAAAATAAAACATTTAGAAATATCAACTTTTTATTTTATTATAATAACTGTAGTTTAGCAAATAATATGTTATCTATTGAACAACAACAATATTTGGGGTGAATACAAAGAAACATGCAATATTATAAAATTTACGCATTTTTCAATAAGATTTTTTGGCAATAAGATAATGATTATGCACACCGGTTCTTTGGGTTAATATCATGGATAGTACTAAAACTGTTGTATAAGTGTTTGTTGAAAACTTACAGATAACAATTTTTTTTTCCACATTTTAATTGTATATGCACAATTTAGCAAGAAAGTTCTATTGTTGTATTTTCAAAGATTAGACACTGGACCGTGTAAATGATTATCAAATATTATTTTTTTATAAAGTTTTAAAACAGGCTTATTATTAGTAACGTACGTGAATTAACAAACGTTACTACTATATAACCATATCTGTAATCGTCTAAAACTATAATTATAAATTAGTAGCAAATGAAAAAAACTACAGTCCGTCCTAAGCCTCGTAAAATTATGAAAAAAAGTTATCTATAAAGTTAAAAAAGCATACAGCAAGAATATTAAGCCTTGTGGACGATGTGGGAGAAGAAGTCATCAATCAGATTGCAAAGAATGTTCTGCTTTAGGTAAGACATGTTTTACGTGCAACAAAACGAGACATTTTCGTCAACACTGCAGTTTAGCAGGTACAAAAAGGAAATCCAGTGAACAAGGAAAATACGCAAATCCACAGAACACAAGAGGTAATAAAAAAACGAGAGTCGAAATGAATTATGTTTTATAACATTATTGACGATGCAGTAATTGAATGAAATTTAGGCGGAAAAAAAAAAAGAAGTGGGAGAAGGAGCTTATGAATACTACAATTTTAGTCTATTCTGGCTATAAAGTCAATCTGATTAGGGAAGAGACATGGGAAGCTTTAAAAACTTTCGAGGAGCCTTAGCAGTAAACCAGACACAAAATCCGAACAAGACTCTCTTAGCATACGGTAGCCATATTGCACTTAACATTAAGTGGTCATTTTATACCACAATTGGATTAAATTATCAAGAAAAACGAGCTGCTGTTTACGTTACTGCGGGAGGGATTAGAGATCTACTGGGGAAGAGAAACTGCTACGCTTCTAGACTGTTTGAAAATAGGCGTGGTTATCAATGAAATTGAGAATAAGCTAACATTACATCCATTTCCTAAACTCTAAAATGTACTGGTACAGATTCCTATTGATAATATCGTACAAATAGTATTAAAACCATATCGAAGAATATCATTGCCGCTAGAACGAGAAGTCGAAAGGCAAAACCGCGAAGAGGAAGGAGTATGGGTACAAAAGGAGAGGCGTTACTGAAACGAATTTGGCGGAAGGAGATAAATAAAGTACATGTAAAGAAATCGGATAAAACCTATAAATTGAGCCCAAATTATAAACCATCGTTCCATATTGTCCAAAGTAATAACAGAGGAGTTATTACATTAATAAACGATCGAACGGGTTAAGTACCAAGAAAAAATATTGTTCACCTGGAAAAAATTGATGGACAGTGGATACTGTTTAGGAAAACGACCAAGATGCTAATGTGAAAGAGGAAGATAAAGTAACTGACCAACTAATAAATAAAGTTACTAACATTTATCTTGAATAGTATATAAGTAGACATCCATGTATGGAGTTGAGAAGTGTTAATAGAAATAAAGTAACGATTGATTTAAATATTTTGATATTAATTTATCCTCAAGGACGGTTGTAGTGTATGCGCTATAGCATACATAAGCTATCTCGTGTGTTCCCGTGTTGGTAAGCAAATAGCAAACGTCATTGTTTTTTTTTTTTTATATATTATAGGGGGCAAACGAACAGGTGGGTCACCTGATGATAAGTGATCACCGCCGTCCATAGACACTAGCAACACCAGGGGAGTCGCAAGTGCGTTGCCGGCCTTTTAAATATGTGGGCCTCCGGCGCTCTCACTGACCGAACGAAACGCAACAGTGCAAGTACTGTTACTTCACGTCGGTTTTCTGTGAGAGGGTGGTACTACCCCAGGCGAGCCGACCCATTCATGCTGAAACCAGTAATAGCTTCAGCGTAGCTCTACCACCTACAAACATTCATTGTCACGAGACGTAACTATCGTGTTCTACTGATAACTTTTAAAATCATCTCTTTATATCGAAAACACGAAACGCTATTATATACGTTACGAATTTTTGTTTTCGAACTGACTATTCTGTTGACCTGGCAAGGTCTATGCAGTTTCACCGGACTACCCGTTACGAAAAGGTAAGTTTTGTTCATAGTTTTACGTTTTAGTTTAGTTTTTTCTGTTTTGCGACGATTATAGAAATAGTTATAGAGTAAAATTCAGTACACTGTAATATATACTCATGTATAGGTAATAATAGCACTCTTGTTAATTTACGTACGTTACTTTATTACACCGTTTTAAACCTCCATAAAAAAATGAATGAAATATAAGTGGTCGGTTGGTAAGAATAAAGTCAATTTCATTTTTGTACTTCCAATCTGGTGAACGCCAAGTATTATTTTATTATTCATATGTTCTGTAGTAGTTTTTTATTGAAAAATGTATTCATTATTGATAACTTAATTTCTGTAGCAAAGTCTATGAGTCCTTGTTTCCATTTCAAATCAAATTAAAATATACTTTATTCAGTTTAGTCCTAAGAAGGCGCTTATGAACGTCAAAATTACCAACGGTTTGGAAAACAACCCAGTCATTGAGAAGAAACGGCAAGAAACTCGATCGGGTTTATCATTTTAACATCTATATATGCATATTTCGAGATAAATTACATGTTACAATCGTTATTACTGGATGCACAGAAAAGAGTTTAATTCCATACATCACCATCGTTCACATATTGATCCACTCTATAATAGCCCTTTGACACTAAAACCCGCTTGACATAAGCGGTAAGTCGGTAAAATGTTTTGGGATTTTGTCATAGAGTTTGACACTATTACCTAAGAAACTATTACTGGTTTTACTGAGTCGGAAACATGAGACGACCAGTTTGTCATCGTTTCTAGTATTTAGATAATGAGGGTCTTTCACGAATTCAAGCTTTCCAAAGTTTTTGCGAGCATACATTAAATTACCAAGAATGTATTGGGAAGGTAGAGTCAAAATACCGAATTCTTGAAACTGAGTCTTTAATTATTCCAGATGATTTCGTTTTTAGTACCATAGCCATTTGCTTTCATAACTAAGTTTTTTTTTGCTTTTTCTATTTTGGCTTTTAAGTCTCCCATCAATATGTAGTTTTTTGTCCATTTTCTATTGCCATGTTGACGGTTTGATAAAAAGGATCTATTTCGTTTTCGTTGGTCTTTTTTGTAGTAATATACACTTGTACGATTGATGAAGGTGAACCGTCGCATGTCATGCTTAGAATTCCTATCTTTCCAAACAGACCAATGTAGCTTTCGATGCTCTCCTTGTGGTGTTTATTAATTATGAAGCCTATTCTGTACATTTCTGGTGTGTGGCCTATATGACAGAATATAAACTTGTCATGTTCTTCTATCTTGTTCCCAGAGCGGCTTTTGCGGCTAGTCCTATTATGTCATATTTGATTTCGATTAGTACTTCTCTTAGATCGAGAAGACGTTCCTACGATGATAATGTTTACACTTTTTATGTGATTATATAGAGCTTTGTCAGTGAGTTTTTTTTTGTTTCTCTGGAGGGTATTGGTCCTGACCTTTCACGGTGACCAAACGGTTTTGAGGATGTGTTTCGTTGGTTTGTTGAATCTTCTTTAATATTATATCCGTATAAGAGGGGACCTTTAATTGCCAGATATGATTATCGGTGTTTTCTCTGTCTTGGTTATGTGGTTTATTGTTGGCGTTTTTATTTACAAAATTGTTTATAATACCTGATCTCCTTCCGGGATGCTGTTAATTAGTTTATCGTATTTTATTGTGACGTTATCACCTTTCTCGCATTCTATGTTTACTTGTTCTTGTAATTCCTTTCCATATTCTAATATTATCTAGGAAAGTCCTCATTTATATAGTATTGGGTGTTTTTCAACAATCTTTTTTGCTTGAGAATATTAATTTCTAGGCCAAGGGTTGAAAAAGTGACAATTTTTGGTGCGGATTTTTTCCTTTTTCCCCCATTGTCTTAATCTCCTGCAAATCTTTATTTTCTAAATTTATTGAGAGATGTTCTCGTATGAATTTAGTAATAGTGTTTTCCAAGGTATTATGTAATGATTCGTTATCCTGTATGACAAAGAAAATAAAGTTTCTTTGTCTCGCTTGTTTTTCTATATATTGAATTCTTCTTTCCTGATTTTCATGTACATATTATTTTAAATATTAATGTTTTTCTTCTCATATAGCAAATTTATCTTCTAATATATTGCTTATATTTATTGTTACTTGTTCCGTAACATTTTCACCATTATTCTGTTTTTTTATTTTGTTTGGTAGAGCATTCATTCAGAATATTGTCCTAAATGGTAACTACTTTATTTTAGTACTTGTAGCGCTCTCATGTAGGACTGTATTAGTACTATTATGCTATTCGCACGAGTACTGATTACCACTTTATTTAACGTAGTGTGCGCTACTACGAACAGATGGCGTTACTTATATATGTCGACGAGCAGTAATCAATTTGCATTCATTGATTTTGAGGTTATGTTGTTTCTATCTTTTTGAAAGAAAGATTTTGTACAATATTATGTTTATTTGCACTTTAATAATTTTGCACAGATATCATGTTAGTTTTTGGATTTACGAGAAACGTCTTTTAAACTAGTATAGACTGGTATTTGTTTTTATAATTTAATTGTTATTTAACCCTTGAATGGACAATTTTTGTTTCACGTTTTAAAAAAATATATTTGTGTAATAGACATGTATTACTGTCTAGGAAAAATGAGTAAAAAAATCTAGACATGAATTTACTATACTTTTTGCCAACATTAAAAAAAGTACAAAATTCGTTCAGAAATAAAAACTAGTTGTGAAAATAAACAAAAAATTAAAAGAAGGTCAATTTTATCTGTGATGTTTAGTATGTTGTTTAAAAACAACATTGTCCATTTAAGGGTTAAATCCTTGACTTCACTATATGTTAATATTTGCACGATTACACATCACGAAATAACACTAATTTTATATATTCGTTAAACTTGATTCAATTACGGAGTGTGAATTTACCGTGGCATATTAATATATAATGTATATTAATTTGATATAATACGTCGCATGTACTGTATTACCCACTCCTAATCTGCAGTATCTCTTACACGGGTCCTATAAGTGGCAGAACGCGCACGCGCACTCGACAATTCCTTTGTTTTAATCAAGGAACAAATGTGTAGTATGGATGCGAAAATCGCCAATTTTCCTATAGAGATCAAAGATGTGGAACCAGAACTTGCAAAACAGATCATGGAATATTTTAAAGGTATATAATCTTCTTAAATATTGATCATCTTTCAGGCCTATTTTATTGTTATTCTACTTATTTAATATTTATTAACATGATTTAACGACAATACCGCTTGATATAAATGATTAGTCGTTCTTAGCAAATTCTGACTTAGCATTTATATCAATTGTCTTCGCATGTATTTAAAACATGTGCTTACGGTGTTGTAATGTTTTTTATCTAAGTTGGGTGAACGTCGTGCTATATAAGCTATTAATACTAGTAGACTACGTAGACAGGCGTCGTCTTGTTGCAACAGATATTACAAGTCATTAATATAAAAAAAAAAATTCAGAGATGCTGGCAGGGTGAAAATTTAGTTTTTGTATGTAAAAAATATAAAGAAAAAAAATTGTAAAAAATCTAGATCTCAACGGTAGCTCCATATACAGGCTTCAACTATAGTTAACAATCATTCGAATGACACCACAGAGAAACAATCTCATCATAATCGGTCAACACCCTTTAGGACGAGAAGAATTACGAATACATGCACACTGGATATATGTAAAAATAATTCGACAGGTATTTGATTCTCACTAACGTCATTTTATCTTTGATAATTCAATTAGGTGTTTGACTCACACCAACGGCATTTTGTCTGAGATAGTTCGACTGGGAATGTGACTCACACCAATGTCGTTTCGTCTTCGATATTTCAACTATCTATTTAACTCGCACAATCGTTTTATCTGCGATAAATCCACTACGTATTTCACTCTCTCAACTTTATTTTATCTCTCAAAATTCGACTGGGTGTTTGACTTTCATCGACGTCGTTTTATCTTATTCGACTGAGTATTAGACTCTCACCAACGTTGGTTCAGCCCAGTTGATTCAGCTGGATATTTCATTCCCACTAATGTCATTTTATCTGTGATAAATCGATTAGGTGTTTGACTCTAATCGACGTCGTTTTATCTTATTCGACTGAGTATTAAGACTCTCACCAACGTCGTTTTATTTTCGATAATGCAACTGTCTATTTAACTCTCACGAACTTAATTTTATCACTCGTCGCAGTTATGTGACGACTACCTCTATTGTTAGCACACATGCCAGGCATCAGGAGAAGCTCACCAACTTCGTATATCTTAGATGTCAGGCGAAGCTTTCCTTTGAGACTACAGTAGATGAGAAAATGCATTCTGGTTTTCCACTTTTTCTTTTATGGATCAGACATACTCTAGACTTAAAACTCTCGAAAACTATTGGAGGCTTCACGATTATAACGTTTTGTTTGCGTTGCGCTGTGCATTGCGTGAATTGCATTGCATCGCGTTGTTTGCATGTGTGAGAAAATAGTGAGTACAGTGTGACTATATCGCACTAACATCGTGCTTAAGGGGGACCTTAAGAGTAGACACTCTGGGAAATAAATCCGGGAGATCTAACATAATCGTCGGTAGCTATCTGAAGCATCCATCTGAAGTAGACTGCTGATAATAATCTAGATGATTTTGATTGGGTGATAATTAAAGCCAATATTATTTTACAATTAGCTGTGCCCGCGACTTCGTCCGCGTGGAACGGAGTACAAAACACAGTGATTAAGGAAACAATCCGAATTTATATCTGTATATCTTGTATATTTGTAATGTAAAGTAAAAACGAATAATTGTCACACCCCTTTGTCACTTCAATAATAACTAAAAATTAGAGCTTTCAAATTACTTTGTTGTGTGTAAAAACCGTGGGTCATGCCATCGTGCTGCATCTGTCGTCATACAGTCAGATAGTTCGTAACATACGACGGTATTGTGTGCCTACACCTAAAGTTATTGCGAACATGGACAAAACTTCGTGACGATACACGCAGGTATAGGAGTAACATAGCACTTATATTCTAATTTAACAACTATAAAAACAATAATAACCCCTGGACTGTCCAAAACCATAAATATTTAAGTTCTATACAAATCAATGTAGACCTGAGGCATAGGTCAATAGACTGTTGGCAGCATACGCTTAAAAATACCTGATTTATTAAAAAGCTTTGAAAAATAACAAATGATAAATTGTTAAATAATAATTTTCATGAAAATTTATGAAAATTATAATTCGAAGTAAATCTAAAAAACACAGAAACTATCTCATTGTTATCTATACTCTTCCTTGCCATAATATTCTTATGATAGTAAACCAATAAAATTATATGTTTAGCGCCATCTGTTGTCGTCAAAAATGTAGTCTGTTATTGCTTCTAAAGACGATTTTTTCTTACATTTATATTCAATGACCAATTTTACTCTCTTTATTTTTTTATTATAATAAAAGATAGTCATAAAAAGTGATAAGGTTCAATAACTTGTAATATTTACAACACAAAACTACTTAGACATTTACAAATTTAATCATAAACCTTTTGCAATTCAAAAATAAAAATCATATTTTTTATACAAAGTAAGTTATTCAATTTATAAAAATATGTAATATATATAATTGGCCAATGTTTAGAATGTATATTATAGTAGTAATAGATTTAGAAAATTGTGGTTGAGTGCCATCTATTTGCAATAATGCATATTAATTAATTACTGAACTTCTTAGGTTATTAATATTTATTTGTGTGAAAATAAAATATTAACCATTTTCTTTCGTTCTGTCTTAGTAATGTCATACTGTGGTAATACTTATTTATGCTATAAATTACCCTGGTTTTTGGATGAGAATAAAGTCTATTTACTTATCTATTTTTCTCTCGTACTTAACTCCCGTCGGCATTAAAATTACAATAACTTCTGATAGAGTGAACCGATTTTAATGAAACAAAAATTTATGTTGCTCCGGAATATGCTTGATTATTTTCTTGCTGGAGTATTATCAGAAACCTAGTACTTTACCAGTGATGCCTGTTCAAACAAACAGACAGACAGACCGGCAAACAGACAGACAGAGAGACAGACTGACAGACATTTCTAAAAATGATCGAAATGGATTCTATTACTTATTCCTAGACACCTGCAACAATATTTTTCTCTAAAATCAAAAAAGTACAGACACATTGGATTTACATTCTTATTATACGTATAGATATAGATGATTACAGACATTTGGTATCCTGGTAAGGCATAAGGCTTTAATTTTGTTTACGGTGAAAGTTATCATTTTTTCTTTTTATTTTAAAGAAATTGATGTTTAGGTTTAGTTAACTTTAGAATTCGTTGATTCTGATAAATAATATTTGTTTTATTTTAACTCTCCCTTAGTTAGGTCTTATGACACGCATCTACCTTATTCCAAATTCTGTTTAGAACATGTATTCTATGTGCTCACACTTTTTTTTTTTTCGAACTTACCTACACTGTTGGCTTCGTCAGGCCTCTACAGTTTCACCGGACTACACGTGTTCACACTATTCAATAAAAGATCATAGTTTTAGAAATATGGTATGGTATGTTTGAACTATACTATAACTATGTTATTACAATTGTAAATCAGGCACTATAATATTAAGCTGAGAGGTCGTCTGGAAATTGGGCAAGGATATAAGTTGGATCTGAATGATGACTATTTATAAAACGATTTTACTATAGCGGTAAAACAATAATTAGGCACGTAAAACGACAAAAAAAGCGGAGCAGAAAAGAAGGAAAATAGCGCATAAGTGCAAATCGAATTTCGATTGAAGATATTGGCAAATTCTATCATTCTATGCCAAACATAAATGTTTTTTGTCCAGGTGAACTTACTGGTTTCGTTCGCGTCGGCCCCAAAGGTTATTTCTTCCCACATCGATACAAACTAGAAGCCAGCAAGATCTACAACATGCCGCTCAAAGCCGACGACGTCTTTGTAATCACGTTTCCTCGATCAGGTTGTTAATTGTTTTAAGTGTAATTGACGATATGACCTTAGCCTCAAATTTAAACCAATGCCGTTGTGTTCTGGCATCTTCTTAAGAATCGGTGGTCTTTAGATGCCCGTAGTAGGATAATAGGTGATCTTAGGTTTTGCACTAGACGTAAGGCTTATTGCATTTGTTTAAGCAAAAAACTAAATAAAAACCCGCTAGTTGTGATGTTCAGACATATTTTACGGTTTTGCTCTATGCACAGAGTTCGTAGCATTTGCTACGTCTGACCTAAGGCTAACCCGAGTTTCCCCTTCACACAATGATCAAAAACAAAATAAAATATAGGTTAGTTTAATTTATATCTTGTCTAAGATTTACATGTCTAATCAATTTGCCGTAAAATTTTACAGGTTCTACTTGGACTCAAGAACTAGTTTGGATGATCAATAATAATTTAGATTATAGAAGCTCGGATAATCTACCACTCATAGAGAGATATCCATTTTTAGAGTGAGTTCGATAAATATATGTAATAATGAATTAATTAACAAAAAGAAATCGGCTGGTAAAACTCGCTGTTTATACCAGTTTTAATCACATCTTTTTATATGGATATACAACTACATAACCATTTTAAAAGACTCCACAATGACAAAGTATTTTAGTAATAATAAATCACAGGTCATAACAAATCACATTCCTAGTCAAACTTTTTAGCCCCTCTGATTGTAGCCGTAAGTTGTGGATTGCGTGTAATATGTGGTCCTGATGCTGCACATTTCGTCGTCGTTTACAATACCTAATCTCGTCTGGACTATAATTATGTACAATCAATAAACCTTCTGATTGTTAAGTAGTCCGGTGGAACTGTAAAGGCCTTATTGGTTAGCAGTGTAGGTCAGTTCGAAAAAAAAAAAAACTTCTGATTGTACCAAAGTACATTATTTATCACCACAAACATAATTAAAGTGGTAACCCCGGCGTAATTAGGGCATACTATTCAAGTGTTCGTCCTTATTTACGATGATTAATCATTAACAGGACAAAGAATGCTAAGCCTAGGCTATTGGTGTAGGGTCGCATTCCTTGTGATGTATTCAGAGGTGTAGCTACGGCCGTAACAATGGTACGGGGCTGGGGCCCAGGGTTATAAGGGCTCCACGGGGTACAAAAAATCTTAAAGGTTTCCACACAACTTCATCAATATACCCTGATTAATAAATAATTAAAATGTGAGACAATGTGTGTAAGAGATATTATTTGTTGGTCCTAATGATTCCTAATTTACATGTCGTGGAATAAATAGATATTACCATTAAGGTAAGAAATTTTGATACGGGGCCCTCTCAAGACCAGCTAAGACACTGGGTATTCTACCGGCTGCACTTTGAGGAATGTGAATAAGATTTGCATCAGCTAATTCCATTCCATCTCAGAACGTTACGTTTATCCGCACAAAGCGATTTGCATCTTTATTTATATTCCAAACTGCAAAAGAATGGAACGCGCTGTCTGTTTCTGATTATGAACCATATGACATACCGGTCTTGAAAAGATTAGTGAACAAGTTTTTATTGAGCGAACACAAAAGAGCTAACGATCCTCGTCCTCGTCCTTGCTTTTCATGAGGTGTGACCGAGCCTAAAGGTTGAGCAGTAATATAAAAAATAAATTACCCTAAATTATCAAACACAATCATAAACCTACTTGAAGTCCATAAGAGTGGCCATTTAGGATATTTGTTTAATGACTTTACTCGGAACATCAAATTCTATGAGGTTCTATTTTCTATATATAAGTAAATAAATATTGTATGTATCATGTACAGCCAGTATACGACTAATTAATGTCTATGCTCATACAATATGCTTGTAAACTATGAATCATGTGTTATTATGAATAATAAATTCTATCATTCGGGATATTCCTTTGTCATAGTCGTTACCTTCTAATTTAATTTATTTGCAAGTTTATCCCAAGAAGTAAGTCATGAATGAGAGAGAGTACTTACGAAATATTTGAGAATATGGTTCTTGAGTTATAATACTCATTAATATGCTTTAAGGTTTGAGCACAATTATTATAGGTTCAAAGCTATATAGTCAATTGAAAGGCTAATTGACTAACGTACATTTAACAATCTTTACAATCGTTAATCAACTATCCTCTTCACCGTCGATATATGTTTCCAACTAATTCGGTACTACTACTATTGTTATTAAAAAAGGCTACAAATATGTCAATCTTTTTATATATGCTATATTAAAGAAGGTAATCGAAAAACTCGTGAAACTAGAGTAGTGTGGTAGTGGTATTCGTAAAGCTCGAATAGTAAAATTCGTCAAATATTACATGTGATGCCCTAATAGTGATAAACAATAGTGACTTTAAATGTAAACAGGTAGACTAACTTTAAATGTAAACAGGTAGACTACTCAGTAAAGGAGCGAGGCGACGGAGTTAAAAAAAAAATTGGTTGTCTATAAAGTCGGTTTACGGAAGATAATTTTACATGATAACGTCATAAAGAAACATTGATGAAAAATTGCATACTTTTATGAATTGAATTGAATTATTATCATTGAATTACCGATAGCGTAAAAGAGAGATAGATGCGTAATAAGCCGAACGTTTAGGCCGATCGCGCCTCTCTATCGCTTGTTCCGGATTCTCACTTGCACGCTCCGCTCAGGCGGAACGTGAAAATGAGTCATGCTATTTCGTGCCTGCAGCCGGCGGTCAGCGATTTATAAAACGTTATCACGTCAATTAAAAAATCACCAGTGGTATATTGTGAAATAATTTATTGCTGAAAATTTTAAACCATAATAAAAATATGACGGCTACTTCTGGTGTTGTGGACGTCGCGATGGTGATTATTCAGATGCGTATACCGGCTTTCTGGTCCGATATGCAGAAAATTTGGTTCGCCCAATTTGAATCCATTATCACTTTAAAAAGTAGGCAGACTCTACCAAATTTTTTGGTAATATAACTATGAATGTTATTACTAAACAAATTAAACATGGTTCGCTGTCCACAACCGCTCGACTATATGCTATTTGGTATACTTATTGAAAAAATATCTAATAAAAATAAATTACTTTTTGTAGATTTTCTATGACTGTACACCCGGAAATATTGAAGGAAGTTCGAGAAGAAAATAGTTTCAGTGACTTCTACTTAAAATTATTAGAACAAGTCACGGAGTCCGGCGTTGACCAACTGTCTAAAATGCCGTCACCTCGGTTTGCGAAATCGCAATTACCGCTGTCTTTATTGCCGCCCTCATTGCTCGACACCGCTAAGGTGGTTTACGTGGCTAGGGACCCAAGAGATGTCGCGGTGTCGTTTTACCATTTTAGTAGGCTGACAAGGTTTCAAGGCTACATCGGAGACTTCAAAACCTTTTGGAATTATTTTTTAAACGGTTTGCGTGAGTATACACACGTATATAATTCCTATATATCAATAACGAATTGCGCTATTGTCTTATTTTACAAGACTTGCTGTTGGGTTATTTATTTTTACCCATACCGTTACATATAATAAGGGCTGGTCTTACAATGGTCTTGTCGAAAAGACCTTTTTGTTGTGATTTTATATGCACTGTATATTCTGAAAATACAGTTCCTTCGAGGCTTATTCAAATCAAACACGTCAAAACTATCGAATGAAGTAAACATTTTTGGTAGATGGTTCTAGGTTACCTATTTTTTTTAATCCTATAGACCCTTTCCTATTTTTATAATACCCAACGAAGTGGGTAGTAATCAACCAGTATAAAAACTATTTTGCATCTGATTATACACATATCGCAATACATAGCGCATGAGAAGCAGACTAGCAATTCGTTTCATTACTTAGAGTATACAGTTATTAAACTAATTTCCATTAATTTACAGTAACCCACCAAGTACTGTAATGGTTTTTGCAATCCACATACATAACTTGTTATTTTACAGATCACTGGACACCGTTCTTTGAACATATTAAAGAAGCCTGGGAGAAAAGAGATCACCCGAATATGTTATTTTTGTTTTATGAGGATCTTGTTAGAGTACGTATATAGTCTACGGTTGTTACATAATTTTGTAGGTAATGTAAAGTTTTTTTTTTATTTATAGGATCTTCCGACCGCTATACGACTAGTTTCCAAGTTCTTTAATAAACATTACACGGATGATCAAATCGCTCGCTTGTGCGACCGTCTCAATATTGAAAATTTCAAGAAAAATATATGTCTGAACTGTGATACCGCGAGTGCGCTTGGTATTTACGTTATAGGAGAACAACCTTTTGTTAGGAATGGTAAGAGGAGTTTAATTAAACTGTATATTGTAATTATTTATTAGAAATTTAAGCTGCTTAAATTTCTTGTACGTAAACCTAGTAACCATGTTTTTTTTTCGAACTGAATACACTGTTGACCTGGGAAGGCCTCTACAGTTTCACCGGACTACTAGTAACCATGACAATATACAACCAAAATACATGAATGTATTGCATTTTGCATAAAACTAGTTTTCGATAAAACTACTTTGTCGAGGTTAAATTACCGTATAACAATTATTAACATATAGCACCTCTTAGTGGTAAGTTATGTTAAAAAGCATAGCAAAAAATCTTCTCCGTGCAAAACACTCAGAGACGCAAACTGTCATGTTGAACAGTCAGACGATATTAGTGTTTATCTATCAATCTATCTATCAATGTTTTTTAATCAGCTTGTCTGAGTCGATCTTACAAGCTGTCTTTTGACTTATGATTTTGCAATTTTACATGTTTACTCAGGCCTGGTGAAAATATACGAAAACAAAATAAAACAAGATGGATATTTACAAATTGGCCACCACACATGTTAAAAAAAAATAGCGAATAAGCTAATGTTGAACATGCGTGATAATCTTAAAAAAAGTAAAAATGGAAAATTATATTTATACACGAGAAAATCTATTCTTTTTTTATTTTTAATTATGGCGCCTATGGTCTCTATCCACAAGTCAGCCAGTGTCATGTGGTGATTGTGATTATCCTAGTAATAAATAAACAACAAAAACCATTTTAACGGAAGCTGAACAAACTAAAATTTCAGTTCAAGTTAAAAAATATCCCCATCTAAAGCAAAAGGTTAATGACGAAACACTCTATTATTAGGACAGGTAGAAACGTACATATTAACACATAAACTAAATACGTTATTTGTATGGATGCTTCTTTTTTATGTTTAATTTTATTGAAGGAGAGGGAGGAGATAAGGAGAGGAGGCGAGGGTAAGGAGAGTTTTCATGTAGGTGGGGTACCGAATTTCAGGTGGGAGGATATCATACAGGGGAAAACGTAACAAGCTTTTATAATATATAAAATTGCGTCGTGTAACAGAATTATAGTTCGATATATATCAAAGTATTTTTTCATTCTTAAAATATTTTAATAAAAATTTGTTTCGAAAAGTATATTTTAATATTAATTTATTACATTTATTTATATAAGTGCTAACACTCTTATATGAATTCAGTTAGTTTTAATATATGTTTATGTATATATACTTAATGTATTTTATAAATCAGGTAAAGTTGGCGGATGGCGTGATTACTTTGATGAAGAAATGACCGAGCAAGCGGATCAGTGGATCAAGAGAAATCTACAAAACACAGATTTACGTTTTCCCAGTATGGAGGGCGAACTGCACACATAGAAATCTGCTATAATTTAATTACATTGTAATTATAATGATGATGCGTATATGTATCATGTATATGTGTAATAATGCTTATTGAGTATACGGAATAATGAGGTTTTATTTTGTATTTTGGTAAAATACAAAGGTTTGCCACCACAAAGCGCTCTGATATTCTTTAAAGACCGCACGAAGTTCATAAAATTCTTAATATTGGTTTTCTTGGTACATACACGGCTCGGGTATAAAGGAGATACATTATATACCCGATATATCTTGATTTAAGTGAGAGAAAAAATCTTAAGATATCTAACTAGTTTGGAAATATTTCCGTTCGAATGTATTAATGTAGGTTTTGTTTCTATGTCATCTTTCGTATCTTTAGTTGATGTAAAGAATGTCTTTGTGGGAGTTTACATATCATGAGAATTAAAGTAATGAAAAATTATCAACTTTTATTAAGTACTTAAACTACTGTATTGCATACATACTTTGTCAGTATTATTGTATTCATTATACTCTCTTCAAGAACAAATGATTATCCTTGATAATTTAGGTACATGTTTTGTGTTATTTTATCGACACCTACTGAAAATAAATCATTTAGAAATATCGATTTTTTATTTTATTATACTGTACTGTAACTGTAGCTTAGCAATAAATATTCGTATTCCGGTGAAACTGTAGAGGCCTTGCCAGGTCAACAGTGTAGTCAGTTCGAAAAAAAAGCAATTAATATGTTATCCACTGAACAACAACTATCCTTCCAGTGAATACAAAGACACATGCAAAATTTCAAAATATACGCATTTTTCAATAAGATAATAATTATGCACCGGTTTAAAGGATTTATCACTTACTCAGGTTTGTATTAAAACTGTTGTGTAAGTGTTTGTTGCACACTTATAGTTGACAATTTATTTTTTCATTTTAATTGCATATACACAAATTAGCTATAAAGTTCTATTGTTGTATTTTGCAAGATTAAACACTGGACCGTGTAAGTGATTATCAAATATTATTTTTTTGTAGAGTTCTAAAACAGTCTAATTATTAGTAACGTACGTGAATTAATAAAAGTGAGTACTGTATAATCATATGGATCTATAATCGTCAAAAATATAATTACAAATTAGTACTAAAACTAAACCTCATAAAACTAAGAAAAAAAGTTATCCTGATGCCGCTATCGTGTTCTACTGATAACTTTTAAATCATCTCTTACTATCGAAAACACGAAATGTTATTATACGTCACAAAACAGTATTATAATACATCATCGTATTATACCTGAACACATACATATGTTCAAAAATCATTATCAGGCATTACTATAAAAATTTGATTTAATACACCGCATAAACTGTGTTACCTACGCCTAGTATGCAGTATTTCGCATACGAGTTCGATAAGTGGCAGAACGTGAACGCTCACTTGACAATTTCATTGTTTATATTTTGGTTTAATCAAGCAACAAGTGTATAATAACATGGATGCGAAAAATGACAATTTTCCTATAGAGATAAAAGATGTGGAGCCCGAACTTGCAAAAGAAATCATGGAATATTTTAAAGGTATATAAAATATTATTAAATGTTGAAGAGCTTTCCGACTACTTTATCCTAATTGTACACTTCTTACATATTTATTAATTTAATTCAACGACACTGGCACTTATAAATTATTAGTTTTTGTTATCAAATTCTGATTTAGGATTTATATTAATTATCTTTGCATGTACTTAAAGTAAGTGTTTAGGGTGCTGTAATATTTTTAATCTAAGTTGGGTGAACGTCGTGGTATATAAGCTATTAATACAAGGACAATATAAATAAAAGACATAAAAAATATTGTGAGGTGCCGGCAGGGAGAAATTTAGGTTTTGTATGTAAAAATATATGGAAAAAATTTGATCAAAAAAATCTGGATCTCAACAACAGCGCCATATACAGGCTCCAACTATTATACCTAACAATCATTTAAATGACCCCACAGAGAAACAATTTCATCAAAATCGCTCAAAGCCCTTTAGGACGAGAAGAATTACGAATACATGGACACTGGATATATGTAAATATACTTCGGCTGAGTACTTGATTCTCACCAACGTCATTTTATCTCCGATAATTCAACTGGATGTTTGGCTCACACCAACGTCGTTTTACCTTCGATGATTCGGCTGGGTATTACACTCTCACCAACGTCGTTTTATCTCCGATAAATAGACATGGAAGTTTGACTCTCATCGATGTCGTTTTATAATCGATAATTTGACTGGACATTAGACTCTCACCAACGTCGTTTTATCTGCGATAAATCGACTGGAAGTTTGACTCTCATCGATGTCGTTTTACCATCGATAATTTGATTGGGTATTAGACACTCACCAACGTCGCTTTATCTGCGATAATTCGACTGGGTATTTGATTCTCATTGACGTCACTTTATCATTCGTGGCAGTTGTGTGAGGAGTGCTTCAATGGTTAGCACCGTTCCCAGGCTGACGTTCGCCGGCAGAAGTTCGCCGACTTCGTATATGGTCGATGTCATGCAACTCTTTCTTTTGAGAATACAGTGGACGGGAAGGTGCATCCTGTTTTTCCCGCTTCTGTCCTTTGAGAATCGGACATAGTCCATATTGAAAACTCTCTCGAAAAGGTCCTCGGCGTTGTCGTCCGGATTTGCCTCCACTGGGAGTTCGTGTATAGCAACCTTTAGATTTGTCACTGTTAGGAGTGAGTAGACCTCTTCTTTCTCTAGACTATGAGATAGGCCTACATTATGCGTATCTTTTCGGGGTCCTTGGGTATGAAAGCCAGGGGTGTCCAAACGGGCGTGCATTAGGCCTGTGTTCCAGCTACTCCGCCAACTGTTGATAATTGGTTGCCCAATTGGGCAACCTCTCTACTATCGGCGACAGCGGTTGGTGTCTCAACTGTTGTTGAGTGGTGATAAAGTTCGTGGTAAGGTATACCAGGGACTCGGAGTGCGTCTCATCCTCTTTCTTCCTAACTATCGGAGGCTTTGCGCTTGCAGCGTTGTGTTCTCCCTGGTGGTCTGCGTGAAAATTTCGTGGGTATCCCAGGGGTGACGAGTACTCTTTGTGCGGCGAGTTCAAGCCCACTGCATTGTCTGTTGTAGGTTTCATTTCCTCAATTTCGGCATCATGGACATACAGCGCCATCCATCGGGACACTCTCTCCGACAGAATCCAAGTTCCAAGTAACTTGATGAGGATGTTAAGTTTACCTTTCTACGTCCTGGCTCTCGATAGTAATCCAACGTGCGGCCGCAATCGCGAATATCAGATATCGACAAGAAGAACGCAGTGTACACACCGAGCTGTGGAGTTCAGTAACAGCAGATGTCATCGGTCGAGTTTCGCTGATGTACGTTGGAATATGTGAGGTCTTCGGGGTGCAGGGTCCTAAGAATGGCTTTTTAAATTTCAGTTTCTCGGCCGAGTTTTCATGACAACAGAAGTGGTTTGTGGGGGGTAGTGAGGTGTATGTGAGAAATAGTAAGTACAGTGTGACTGTATCGCGCTAACATCATGTTCAAGAGGCCTAGTCCGAGGGATCGGACATAAATCCAGATGATCGGACCTACCAAGTATCTATTCGTCGATAGCTTTTTATAGTATCCATCTGAAATAGACCGCTTATAATAATAAAGATGATTCTAATCGAGTGATAACTAAAGCTTATACTATTTTAAAATGGCCTTAGATATTTGGTATCTCGGTAGGGGGCGCAAGGCTTTAATTTTATTTTTGTCTATGGCAAAAGTTATCATTTTTGAGTATATTTAAGAGTAATTGATCTTCAGGTTTAATTAACATTAAAGTTAGTCGAATTTGATAAATGTGTTTTGTTTTATTTCAAATCTATCTCTATCCCATATCTCACCAACCTTATTCCAAATTCTGTTTAGAACATGTATTCTATGTAGACACTATTTTGTAAAAAGTGATAGTTTTAGAAACATGGAATGATATATTTTAACTATTATAAAGTAATTGATCATAGTTTAACACACTAATATAATAAAATAAATAGTAACTCGGTCTACATATATCTTATATTTTTGCTATTAAAACTGTATATCAGACCCTATGATACTAAGCAGTGAGGTAGTCTGAGTAAGGATATAAGTTGAATACTTTACATACTGAACTTTTATGAAACTATTTAAAGACAAAGAAGAGACAATAACTTGGCACGTAAAACGAAAACACAGAAGATGAAGTTGCGGCAAACTAGCGTATGGGTGCAAATCGAATTTCCATTAAAAACATGCGCGTTAGAAGACTTTTCTGCCAAATGTAAATGCTTTTTGTCCAGGTGAACTTACGGGTTTCGTTCGTGTCGGCCCCAAAGGTTATTTCTTCCCACATCGATATAAACTGGAAGCCAGCAAGATCTACAACATGCCCGTCAGAGCCGACGACGTCTTTGTAGTCACGTTCCCTCGCTCAGGTCTGTTAATTGTAATTAATAATATAGCATCGTCCACTAATTTAAACCACTGCCGTTGTGTTCCGACATATTCTTAAGAATCAGTCCTCATCAGATGCCCGTAGTAAGATAAAAGGAGAGTTTTTTTGATTTGCACTAGACGTAAGGCTTATTGGATTTGCTTAAAGAAAACACTAAATAAAGACCGCTAGTCGTGTTTTACATACATATTTTACGTTTCTACTCTATGCTCAGTGTTCGCAGTATTTGCTGCTTCTGTCATAAGGCTAACCCAAGTTTTCTCTTAAGTCAATTTTCAAAAACAACAAAAATAAAATAAGTATACGTAAGGTTAATGAATACCTTGACTAAGGTTCAGATCTTTTATAATTTTGACGTAAAATTTTACAGGAACTACGTGGACTCAAGAACTAGTTTGGATGGTAGCTAATGATTTAGATTATAAAGGCTCGGACGCGGTACCACTCATGGAGAGATATCCATTTTTAGAGTGAGTTCGATAAATATATTTGATAATAAATTTACAAAGAAAAAGAAATTATCTGATAAAACTCGCTGTTCATTTAAGATTTATTTATACCTATTTATTTGCATTTATGACGACATAACCGTGTGAAAATACTCCATAATGATAAAGTCTTTTAGGGTTATAATAATAAATCAAAAACAAATCACAGTGCTAATTAATTTTTTTGGCCGCTCTGAATATAGCCATAAGTTTTGGCTTGCGCATAATATTTGCCCTTAACGCCGTAAATTTAGTAGCGTGGTCCGAATGCCTGTTAAGACGTTAGTCGTTAAGAACACCCCGCCTCGTCTGGACCATAATTAGGTCGAATCAATAAACCTTTTTCATTTAACCAAAGTGCATTATATATCACCACAAACATAAGTGAAGTGTTAACGCCGGTGTGTATCGTGATTAGGGTATACTATTCGAATATTCTCCCTTATTTATTATACGAATAAACTTTTAGAGTTTTTTGAATAGTTATCAAATCTTAAGCCAGAATAACTGTGCATGTGAAACTTGATCATTTAAGACAGCTAGAGAATAGACAAATACTATATTTTATTTTCACCGAAACTTTCAATTTTTTACACAATTACTTGGCAAGTCTCAAGTAAAAAAATACAAGACTGAAAACGAAGATGACTATGATACAATGATTTCTAAAAGGGTACCAGTTCGTCGATGGATTACTGCTTTTCGTGATTAATCATTAATAGGAGCAAGAATAAAAAGCCTAGGACATTGGTGTAAGCTCGCATTCCGTGCGGTGTACTCAGAGGCGTAACTGCGAGCCGTGTCAATGGCACGGGCCCCCAAGGTTATAACAGCTCCGCGGTGAATAAAATTTCTAAAAGATTTCCTCACAACTTTAACAATATACTCTGATTAATAATTGATGAATATGTGAGATAATGTGTGTAAGAGAGATATTGTTTGTTGGTTCTAATAGTTCCTTCCTAACTTACATGTCGTGGAATAAATGGATATACTCAGTGGTAAGAAGGTTATACACATCTTCCCCAAGTAATTCTGAGACGGGGCCCCCTTAAGGCCAACTACAACGCAGGGTATTCTACTGGCTGCACTTTGGAGAATGTGCACAAGATCTACATCAGCTAATTTCATCGTCTCCGTTCCATCTCAAGATGTTACATATATCCGCACAAAGTGATTTGCATCTTTATTTATTATTTGAACTGCATAAGAATGGAACGCACTGCCTGCTTCTGATTATGAGTCATACGATATAACGGTCTTCAAAAGAAAAGTGAACAAGTTTTTACTGAGCGAACACGAATGACGGGCGAAAAGAGCTACAAATATGTTAAGCTTTTTATATATGCAATATTAAAGAAGGTATCCGAAACAACCTGCAAAATTCGAATAACTCATATAGTGCGGGTAGTGATATTCGTAAAATTCGAATAGTGTAATTAGGATTTTATTGCACGTCCTAATTGTGATAAACAGTACGGACTTTAAATTTAAATGGGTAGACTACTCAGTATACGGGCGAGGCAATGGAGTTAAAACATTTTTTTTCACCATTCATAATATCGCATTGTGAAATAATTGATTGCTGAACAATTTATACCATAATCAAAATATGCTACTCCTTCTGGTGTTGTGGACATCGTGACGGTGGTTGTTAAGATGTGTGTACCGGAATTCTGGCCCGATATGCAGAAAATGTGGTTCGCCTAATTTGAATTCATTATCGTTTCACAAAACAAGCAGATTCTATCAAATTAGATTTGATAATATCGAAATGAAATCGAGATTCATCTCGACAAGTGACCGATATCGTTGAGAAGCTTTCAGATTGTGACAATTATAATAGCCTAAAATACCATTTAATAGCCGTATACGAGGAAAGCGCAGAACCAACATTTCAAAATCTCGTCAGTGATATGGACCTAAAGCCCTCTCAAAAGACGTTATAATTGTTGCGATGACTGACGGACTTGGTGAACAGCTCAGGAATGACCGAGGTACCACTTATAAAATGATCTAAACTTGTCACCCAGTTATACGCAGCTCTCGTGGTCAGCTAGGCCACGGCCGACATGGTTATAAAAAGCTGGAAATGGACTGATGTTGAAGCCTATGCTGAAGTGTCAAAAATAAAATAACACTCAGCGCTGATGATAATTTGAAAAATATGGTACGGTATGTTTGAATAATGGTAAAATAATTGATCATAATTTGAACCATAAGATAACTTAATTACTAACGCTTAACTACTACTATCATATAACAAACTAGCAGGCTCGGCGGACGTTGTCATGCCCAGATAATAATAAAATATATACTTATGTGCACGAAACGCTTAAGGCGGCTTGACTGTTTCCGATACCTTCAACAATTATTATTATATTTCAACTAATTCACACAAAACCTTAAAAAATTATATGTAGATTTACAATACAAATACAAACTATATACTTAATCTGGCCATAAATACAGTTACAATTAAAAATAAACAAAATATTACATTTGAATTTGGAATCTGTCATTTTTATATGATTTTTCATTGAGTTTTCTCATTTTGGCGCCAATACTATATTTTACGGTATTAAAATGGAGTGGGGTCATAAAGAGAACCGAATCCCTGTGATTGCATTACAAAGAGTAGGTATGGAACCAAATGCAATTTTTTAAAACTCTCCATACGCTTGATATTAGTAAAATGTTTGTGTACCGGTCTATTAATAGATACAATGAGACCTCCTCTGCTTGTGACAAGAAAAGATGTGGCCGTCCACGTAGTGTTCGTACGAAAAAGGTGGTCAAAGCAGTAAGGGCAAGAATTCGAAGAGATCCTGTCCGAAAGCAAAAGATTTTATCTCGGGAGGTGAAGATAGCACCTAGAACCATGTCGCGTATTTTAAAAGATGACTTAGGACTTGCAGCCTATAAGAGACGTACTGGTCATGTCTTAACTGATCATTTAAAAAGAATAAAGTGGTAAAATCGAAACAACTAACGAAGCGGTAAGCAAAGGGAGGTCACAGAAAAATTTTGTTTACGGATGAGAACTTTTTTCAATTGCGCAAAATTCTATCAAACAAAATGACCGTATTTATGATCAAAATTCTAAGGAAGCTTCCCAATTAGTCGACCAAGTGGGCATTATCCGACTTCAGTGATGGTTTGGTGGGGTATTAGCTATGAAGGAGTGACTGAGCCATACTTTTGTGAAAAAGGTATCAAAACATCGGCGCAAGTGTTTCAAGATACCATTCTTAAGAAGGTAGTGAAGCACCTTAACAACACCATGTTTAATAACCAAGAATGGTTCTTCCAGCAAGACCCGGCTACGGGTCATAAAGCTCGGTCTACGCAGTCTTGTTGGAAACGAACGTTTCGGACTTCATCAGAGCTGAAGACTGATCGTCGTCTAGTCCCGATCTTAATCCGCTGGATTATAATTTATGGTCAGTTCTAGAGAGTACGGCTTGCTCTAAACGCCATTATAATTTGGAGTCCCTAAAACAATCTGTATTGGCAGTGAAGAATTTTCCCATGGAAAGAGTGCGTGCTTCTATTGATAACTGGCCTTAACGTTTAAAGGACTGTATTGCAGCCAATGGAAACCACTTCGAATAAGCGTTTTATATTTTAAATTGTTTTATGTTTATGTATTAAACTAACAAATTGTAAAAGTAATAAATGTTATTTGTAATAGAATTTTTTTTCTTTGTTTCAGTATATACGGCAAGACTAGGTATATATATATATACCTAAATCTTCCTCATGAATTACTTTATCTATTGGTGAAGACCGCATTACAATCCGTTCAGTAGTTTTTGAGTTTATCGTGAACATACAGACATACAGACAGACGCGGCGGGTGACTATGTTTTATAATTTCATATAACAAATATTTTGCCAAGCATCCGACTTACTGACCTGATCCATAGTTTAGAAATAAAATATGTAAACTCTCATTTTATTCCTACTATATAAGAAATAGCGTCGGGTTGAAACTGTTTAATGTACAGTATTCTTTAAAGTTATCAAGTTAACTTAAGATTGCACCTAAATCTAATTACATCATGATGATATCAATAAGGATATCAATTAATGCCTAACCGTCGACATTAACACAATCTTATCTTAATACAACGTCCTTCAAGTTTTATCAAAGTCCTATTTTGATTAAATTCATTTTAAATATCAAATTGAGTATGTTATTTACATTTATAGTATACGCAATAAGGAAACATAGCACATCAACTAGGTTTGCTTGTATAATACAGTTTGAATCATCCACTTTTTGCTTGTAAAACTTTCGATAATTAACCCGAAAAAAAAATGTGTGGTTTTATGAAATCACGATGCAAGTGAAACTTTTTTTCGATCGGGTCGCCATATTGGCCTTGGCTGCTTTGCCGAGCGCCTTTCACTTTACCCCTACTCCGCGGCCGACTGTAATGCGAAATGCGATATATGGGCGAAAAAATTTGAGGTGATGTAAAAAAAGTTTCACTTTGATAACCGATAATTCAGTTTTAGTTAATAATATTATTTTAGGTAGATGAGTTTTATTTTTTTATTTTAGGTATGTTTAGTTAAACCTATCTACCTAGTTAAATCTATATATTTATATAATTACAATACGTAGTTGTATAAGTGGTCTCCAAGTTATAAACAATTTAATAGGCACACACAACAATTATTATTATAACTTAATTAAATAGTCCTTGATATGCTTACTGACAAAAAATATATAGAAAGTATAAATAAAACATTTTTTATAGATTTTGAATAACTATAAAACTTATAAATTGTAATTATAATAAATAAAATATAAAAAAAATCTTGCAAAATTGTTGCGTTTACCCCTTCTCGACATATCATGTCGAACTTCGAACTCTGTTGTCCAATTGCAGTATCATGAGTCCATCTGGGCTCCTATTAACCCGCCACGTAGCTGCGATCCGTCAATAAGTGTACTCCGCGTATGTGTGGTGCGTTCCAATATATGGCTGCATCACCCGGACTAAGACCCTGCGGGATTGCGTTGGTATATATTTTTTCTACACAAACGATCCAAATGACCCGCATTTTTGCTCGTTGTAGATACTAACCCCTACGAGCCAGCGGCGTGGGTGACGCCGAGATACATCCTTTATACCCCATGTCGAGCGAACCATATGTTTATTGCCGCGTTCCTTCTTGTCGGCGCCAACATTTTAGTACACAAAAACTTATGCCTTTAACTATATATAAATAGAAATAAAATATATTCAATACATTATTGTTTCCATAATGGTAACATTAACATAATATGCTATTTTGTGCCTGTAGCCGGCGTTCAGCGATTTATAAGACGTTAACACGTCAAAAAAAAACACCAGTACTATATTATGAAATAATTTATTGCTGAACATTTTAAACAATAATAAAAATATGGCTGCTACTTCTGATGTTGTGGACGTCGCGATGATGACAATTCAGACGAGGATACCGGAATTCTGGTCCGATATGCAGAAAATGTGGTTCGCCCAATTTGAATCCATTATCACTTCACAAAAATAGGTAGACTCTACCAAATTTGATTTGGTAATATATCCATATATAACTATGAATGTTATTACTAAAGAAACTAAACATGGTTCGCTGTCCACAACCGCTCGACTATATGCGTTTTGGTATGCTTACTGATAAAATATCTAATATAAATAGATTCTTTTTTTTTAGATTTTCTATGACTGTACACCCTGAAATATTGAAGAAACTGCAAGAAGAAAATAGTGACAGCGAAGATAAATTAAAATCATTAGAACAGTTAGCGGAATCCGGCGCTGACTTACTGGCTACTATGCCGTCACCTCGGTTTGTGAAGTCGCACTTACCGCTGTCTTTGTTGCCGCCCTCATTACTCGACACCGCAAAGGTGGTTTACGTGGCGAGGGACCCAAGAGTTGTTGCGGTGTCGTATTACCATCTTAATAGGCTTACAAAGTCTCAAGGTTACATCGGCGACTTCAAAACCTTTTGGTATTATTTTTTAAACGGTTTACGTGAGTATACACAAATACAAATTCCTATATAAATTGCTATATATCAATAACGAATTGCGATATAGCCTTATATTACAAGAATTATTGTTAGGAACTATTATCAGTTATTCTGCTGTTTAGTTATTTAGTTTAGTTATTATTTTTATTCTATTGTAATTTGTTACAAATACATGACATAATGAAACCAATATTTGGTGTTCGTATCGTGACCTCCATTGAAACTAATATAAAGATCCTTTCACACTTATCCATTGTTGCATGATACTTTCTTACGATCTTGCGTTAATACAGGTCTACCATTATAGGTATCAATAATCAGTAATAACGGGTGACAAGTTATCATTAGTAGAATAATACCTTCTTCGATAATTTCTTATCCTTTGCGCCCCCCTTCAATTATGATAAGATAGTTTAGTTACAGAATTGATTAACATTAAACCGAATGTTGTTTTACTTACTGGTCCAGTTCAGTCTTTCAGTTTACTAAGGAAAATATAATATCATGCTTAACATTCCTAAAACACTAGAATTAAAGATGAGTGGGCTCGTATAAATAGATCCCATACGGAAGAGTAAAAATAGATAATGATAGAGGGGTCGATAGAGAAACGGAAAATAAAATTTCAAATAATAAAATGTGCGCCAGCCTACAACCGAACACACGTTTCTTGGAGTGGTAACAGCTATGAAACTGTGTCTTGTAGCAACAAATGGTCTCAAAATACACAAGTGTTCGAGTGTTTTTTGTAATAATGAGAGATTTAAGATACATTATCTAGAGTCGTTTTCATTTATTTCTTGTATGTAGCGTGACAATTATATATACACACAGTCTTCTAAAAGGAATATTAAATATCATCATCATACCCTTATCCCACTTAAGTAGGGTCGGCAGAACAGGTTTTCCTTTTCCACTCTCTCCTGTCACATGCTGTCTCAGTATTCACAACTTTATTCACATATCATTTTCACACAATCCATCCACATCTTTTTCGATCTTCCTCTAACACAATATCCATCCACTTTCAAACTCAAACCTTTTCTTGTTACATGATTTTCATCGCTTCTCATAATATGCCCATACCATGCTAACTTATTATTCCTCAACTCTGTCACTGGTGTTATTTTCAAACTTCTTCTGATATAGTAATTCTTAATCTTATCCATTCTGGTTACACAATACATCCATCTTAATGTAATAATCATGGCTTAATCATTAATGTATAGGCATTGGACCATTCGGTACGTAATTTTTCGTAGATGGTTCTAGGATACTTATTTTTTTTTAATAATATTTCTTTGGTTTTGATTACTATTTTGATTTATTTGCTATTTTGATGGTGATACACCCCAATACGTAGCGCACGAGAAGCAGACCAGCAACACATCTCATTCCGTGGTGTAAATAGTTATTAAATTAATTTACAAGACCCAACCAAGTACTATTATGGTTTTTACAATCCACATACATAACTTGTCATGTTACACCGTTGACACCGTTCTTTGAGCATATTAAAGAAGCCTGGGAAAAAAGAGATCACCCGAATATGTTATTTTTGTTCTATGAGGACCTTATTAGAGTAAGTGTATAGTCTACAGTTGTTACATATTTTTATAGGTAATGTAAAGTTTTTTTTATTTATAGGATCTTCCAACCGCTGTACGATTAGTTTCCAAGTTCTTTAATAAACAATACACTGATGATCAAATAGCTCGTTTGTGCGACCATCTCAATATTGAAAATTTCAAGAAGAATAAATCACTAAACTCTGATGAGGGGAACGATCTCGGTATTTTTGTTACAGGGGAACAATCTTTTATTAGGAAAGGTAAGAAGAGTTTAATTAATGTAAATAATTACAAATTAAACATTTGAGGTCATTGAAGTTTCTTGTACATAAAACTTAATAACCAGGGTAGTACAACCATAGTACACTCATGTATTACATTTTGGATAAAACTCTCAATTGCCCACTACTTTGTCGACGTTAAATTATAGTATAATAATTATCAACATCTAGTCGTGTGTTTTATTAAAAATAACAGTCAAACGATATTAGTGTTTACCTATCTCAGATATATCGACATCCATTTTTATTTGTAATGTTTGTTAGTAAACATGTGTATGTAAAAAATTGTAAGCTTAATTAAAATCAGTTTCTTTTAACTTACGATTTTGCAATTTTACGTGTTTGTTCGGTCCTGGTGAAAATATACGAAAACAGAATATCACAAGATGGATATTTCCAAAATGGCCACCACACATATTAGAAAAAAATAGCGAATAAGCTGATGTTGAATATGAGTGATAATCTTTAAAAAAAGTATAAATGGAAAATTATTTTTATACACGAGAAAACCTATTTTTTTTAATATACAATTCTGGTGCCTATGGTCTCTATCCACAAGTCAGCCAGTGGCATGTGGTGATTGTGATAATCCTAGTAATAAATAAACAACAAAAATCATTTTAATGGAAGCTGAAAATACATGAAAATGAAAAGTCACAAGATGGATATTTCCAAAATGGCCGCTGTACATATAAATCACATAAAAATGGAAAAAAGTGCTAGGTGGCAATTTTGTTTATTATATTAGAAAATCTCGTGACAAGCTTTTATCTTCTATATATAAAAATGAATTGCTGTTCACTTGTCTCGCTAAATCTCGAGAATGGCTGGACCGATTTGGCTAATTTTAATTTTGAAGTATTTGTGGCAGTTCATTGGAGGTTTAAACGAAACATAAATAATAAGCAAAGGAAAATATTAAAAAAGACAATTTAATTTTGAAATACAAAATGTTCTTAGCTTTGAAAGATTTGATGTCTTTTGTCATTTTAGAAATAAAAAATTGTCCTTCGTTTGTCTAATATAGGTTCGTTCAGAAATTTGTCTGTTACTTAGCTGTGGTATGGGATCCGATCTCTTTGGGCTGTTTTATTGGAATACATAATAGTTCTGTTGCAGAAATAAAAATAGTACATGAGAAAGCTTTAAATTAATTCAGTGCATAACTGTGTTGCTTTTATAATGCAAATAAAAATGTTGTATTAAATTTTGACCACATTTTACACAAATACGTGTAAGTGATACGAAGTTCACCGAGTCATCTAGTAATATATAAAATTGTGTCATATAACAAAATGATAGTTCGAAATATTTCAAAGCATTTTTTTCTTTCTTAAAATATTTCAATAAAAACTTCTTTTTAAAATATTATTTTAATTAATTACATTTACATGGATAAGTGCTAACACTTTTGTGTACTAATATTAATATGAACATTCAATGAATTCAGTTAGTTTTAAAGACGTTTATATATATGTATATTTATTAACTTTTCATCAACCAGGTAAAGTAGGTGGATGGCGTGGTTATTTAGATGAAGAAATGACCGAGCAAGCGGATCAGTGGATCAAGAGAAATCTACAAAATACAGATTTACGTTTTCCCAGTATGGATCGCGAACTGATCACGTAAAAATTTGCTATAATTTAATTACATTGTAATTATAATGATTATGTGTGTATGTATTACGTATATGTGTAATAACGCTTACTGGGGGTACTAGGAATAATTAGGTTTTATTTTGCATTTTGATAAAATAAGCAGGTTTGCAACCACAAAGCGTTCTGATATTTTTAGGAGACCGCATGGGTTCATAAATTTCTTTACATTAGTATTCTTGTTAGATACTTAGCTCGGATAAAAAGTAGATAAAATATATAATATCGCGATTTAAATGATATAAAAACTTTGTGCATCTCGGGACGCCCTACAGAAGTAATAACTTAAAGTAATATAAGTTGGGCTATTTAATATTGAAATTGTTTAACTTGAGAAAAGCTTAGGTTATTACTTAAATTTTATATGTATTAATATAATCATGTAAGGAAAGGTTATTTGATAATAAAATGTTTTATTTAATTTAGAATATATTTTATTCTTAGTTACAATGCTTGAATAAGAACATCTACCATTGCCGTATGTGTGAGAGAAAGGGAAGCCAGGCAGACTGGCGCCGTAACGCGTTACGTAACGAAACGGTTTACCCTGTCTTAAGAAGTTATCACTTCGAAAATTTTATTAGTTTGGAAATATTTCCGTTCGAGCGATCATCTTTACTTTTACAAATTCTACTTTGGGGCTGTCCATTAATCACGTTAGAATTTTTTTTAATTAAAATTGTCATCTCTTTCACATTATATTGAATTTAAGTATTTCAATTTTTGGACTTGACCTGACGTAATTAACAAATGCCTTCTTTGTATGATTTCAAATATCAGGAGAATTAAACTGACGAAAAGTTACCAATTTTTATTAAGTACTTAACCTATTGTATTGCCTACATACATTTTCATTATTATTGTAATCATTATATTCTCTTCAAGAACAAATGTTTTTTAATTACTATAATTTAGGTACATGTTTTGTATTATTTCATCGACATCTGCTTAAAATAAATCATTTAAAAATATTGATTTATTATTTTAGTATTATAAATGTAGCTTAGCAATAAATATGGTACCCATTGAACAAAAACTATACTTCCATTGAATAGAAAGAAACACGTACTACTACAAAATATACGCATTATTCATTTGCTAATGAAAAGTAATATTAAAATGTTTTTCTGACAGGTTACACATTACGATAAATGTAATAATTGCACTTAATTGTAAAATAAATTGCTAAATAAACTATCTTTGTATTGTAAAAGATAACAGTTTGAACAACTATATACGTAAAAATAGGCGAGATATACTATCTGTCCCTATTTTGGAAATCCCTATTTTCAGTGAAGACTACTCTGTGGTAACTTTACCGTTATTATGAAAAGAGCCATATTTTTCTTCCTATGTGATGCCAACGTGTATATACACAATTATTTAAACTGTAAACAACGCCGAAATAAAATGGCGGCAACTTTATTAAAACTTTAGAGGGAGTGTTGGTGGTAAATTTTATGTTTTCGATGACAAATTATAATTTATGTTCCTTGTTCTTTATTATAATCAACTTGTGCACAGCAATCAAATACCATTATGCAAGATGTCACCAATATTAGATAATATACAGTGAAATGATGCAACTTTATGGAATGTAAGAAAAGTTATAATATAGGCACACTAAAATCCGGCAAAAAGCTGAAAACTACGTTCGTGCAACATTTACTTACACAACATAATATATGTAAGCCTTTTGATGACATAAAAAAGTAATCAAACATGTAATATTAGTCTCAGATTTTGTAAACAGATAATAAAAAGCAAGATAATAAAATTAGCTGCGGATAAATTTAATATAACCGGATCTGATAGAATGTTATGTAATGGAATTAGGTGTAATTTTGAAATTGATAAGCAATAGAAATTATCAATATCAGTTTTACATTTCGTAAAAATGTACTCTAGATTTAAAAAAAGACTTTTTCTAACCAATCTCAATTAAATTTTCTACACTCAAGCTATTTGTAAGTAACGTCAGACCTGTAGCATGTTATTAGCTCGGGCATATGTCGTGCCACTTATTTGTGACAATTACCAGACAATGTGTTTGAAGTAAACTTAGTGTCCAATCATTTTCCGTCGGATCGTCACTTACATTATGTGTCGTGTTCTTGTAGTTTTGAGGTCTTCTTGCTCCAGGGTGACCAGGTTGCGTGGTGACGGTTTTATGCGTTTATCCAGTGGCTTAACGTATAGCTGAGCAATTCCCTTAACTAGGGGAAAGCTCGTCTAAATAGAGTAGTTACTAGTGGCGCAACAAAGGCTTCTAGTTTTCCCAGTGCAGGCCACGTGCTATGATGATGTTCCGAACGTAGCGGGGGGCTCTCGTGATCGTCCTGAGACTAAAGCGCTTCTGGATGCTGAGACGCCCATGCAGCGCTTACGTACTAGGCTGAAGCCACGTCATGCTGTTCGAAGCATGGTTCGGGTCGCCTTGGCTCTTTTTACGACGTAGGTGTAATGGCGGCAGATACTGATGTGGTCTCCTGATAAGCGCTTGTCTTTTAAGTGGCATTCAGTCATTTTCCATCGGTTTAACTAGTTGAGACGAACTGCTAAAGTCAGTCGTAGATCATCATCACCATCACAGACAACGCATCTTTCTTTGTTCAATCTCCTTGTTGTTTCTTCACTAGAACTATACCATAATTGTTGTTCACTGAACAACATAGTTGTTGCTAAACTACAGTTATTGTATTAAAACTACAAACCTATATTTTAAATTATTTATTTCATAAAGGTCCCGGTGAAATAACACAGCATGTACCTAAATTATCAACGAAATATCATTTGTTTTTAAGAGAGTATTATAATTACGATAATTCTGAAAAATACAATAAAATTATTGAATTATTACAATATTCAAAAATTTCGTCAGTATCATTACTAAATGAACTAAAATAACCATATCACGCGATTAGCAAACGTCTCCAAAGTTGATTTTGCAAAAATAAATAATTTGCAAATAATAAATATATATTGATACATTTGAATGGAAATGTTTGGAAACCCGTTAAGTAATTTGAGTTTTTTTAATGAAACTAAAATATAGTGGTTGTATATTTTGTCTCTTTTTTTTACCCGAGTCGTATATTTAACAAGAAAATTAATATTAAGACTTTACTGTGGTTGCAGACCCGTCTAGTTAATCAAGAGAAACCTTTTATTAATTAATGTAATAAGATTATAACTAAATTTTTATGTGGTCAGTTCGTCTTCCATAAGGGGAAAACGTAAATCAGTATTTTGTAGATTTTTCTTGATCCACTGATTAGCTTGCTCGGTCATTTCTTCATCAAAGTCATCGCGCCATCCACCAGCTTTACCTGGTAGACGTAAACATATTAAGTATATATTCATAAACCTAAACAGTACTTTAAATCTAATTGAATTCGTTAATTTAATGTTCATATCAATATTAGTATCTAACGGTGTTAACACTTATCTATTGCTGTTCGTTTGTCTAGCTAAAACTTGAGAATGGCTGGATCGATTTGGCTAATTTTTATTTTGAAATATTTGTGAAAGTTCAGGGAAGGTTTGAACGAAGTGAGAAAAGTAAATAACAAGTAAACGAATATACCAAAAAGACAATTTCATTTTCAAATACAAAATGTTCCTAGCTATGAAACATTGGATCTCTGTTGTCATCTTAGAAAAAGAAAATTATCATTTGTTTGTCAAATATATATAGATGCGTTTAGAAATTTGTCTGTTTCATAGCGGTAGTATGATGTCCGATCGCTTTGGTCTGTTTTATAGAATACGAAATAGTTATGTTTCAGAAATAAAAATAGTACATGAGAAAACTTTTTAAATTGATTAAGTGCATAACTGTGTTGCATTTATAATGTAAATAAAAATTTTGTATGAAGGTTTGACGACATTTTACACAAATATATGTAAGTGATACGAAGTTCACCGGATCATCTAGTAATCTTTTTTGTGTATTGCCATAAGGACTTAAGAAACATGCAAAATGGCAAAGTCTTTTATATTTTATTTTATCTTATAATTGTTAGGAAAACTTACAGCTAATGAAACATTATAAAACAAAGAGTAGGTTACATTGAGGGCCTTTTACAAGTAGAAGTTGGGTCTTAATAGACTGGTTTTAATTTAGTTTGTAAGATTTGACTTGACAATCTAACTAACAAACACTGAAAGAAAAAATTAGATATCGTCGATATATCTGACATGGAATAAACTCCAATATCGTTTGACTGTTCAATATGACAGTTTGCATATTTAAGTGTTATGCACCAATAAGATTGTAGGGGACAGTTACTAGTTTTAATTAATATTTATCATATGAATTTATTATGGCTGTAAAATGCCAAGGTTATTAAGTTTATGTACAAGAAACTTCAAGCAGCTTAATTTTAACTATTTAGATTAATTAAATTCCTTTTACCTTTCCTAATAAAAGATTGTTCTCCTGCAACCAAAATACCGAGATTTTTCGCCGCATCATAGTTCACAGATTTATTGTTCTTGAAATTTTCAATACTGAGATGGTCGCACAATCGAGCGACTTCATCATCGGTGTATTGTTTGTTAAAAAACTTTGAAACTCGTCGTATAGCGGTTGGAAGATCCTATAAATAAAAAAATAAACTTTAACAATTGCATACAATAGACCAACTTGCAGTAACTGTAATATATATACGTACTCTAACAAGATCCTCATAGAACAAAAATAACATATTTGGGTGATGTCTTTTCTCCCAGGCTTCCTTAATATGCTCAAAGAAAGGTGTCCAGTGATCTGTAAAATACCATGTTATGTATGTGGATTACAAAAACGTTATAGTACGTTCTTGGGCCTTGCTAAATAAATTTATTAACTATTTACTGCAAGCAATGAGAGGTGTTGCTGAGCTGCATCTTATGCGGTACGTACAGGGGTATGTCATTAGAATCAGCTAGACACAACAAATAAATGAAGATGCTTTTAGATGCATATTAATATATCTTAGTACATGTAATATTTAATTAATACATAAGACATTTGAAGAATGAATATTTGAAAAGCGTATGTTAAGAAAATCGTTTGTTTTTCCTTCCCTAAATGAGGATGCTCTACGCTAGAAGACACAGTCCCACAGCTGCTGTCACTTCGATAGAAGTACTATTTGGCTTGAATCCAGTTTGTTTCATCTATTTGTCAGCTGTTTTTATATTTAAACTGACGGAATTTAAAAAATCGCGTGCCGACGTAACTTAATATAAGTCGTGAAAATGTTCTTAGTATGAATTACTACAATCTTAAATGTAGTTTGATACCACAGCAAAGTATCTTGGCAATGAAGCATCAGGCATGTCGACTGTTTATAGCTGGTTTGCTGTATTTGATGATATGAATATAATTATGGTTGTTCCTTCACGGCTGTGAACTACGAAAATGTCGATACTGTGTACAGTACGGTACGTACTTACTTACGTACGTACGGTGTACGGTGTACCGTATGACCGAAATAAACGGGCATGTGATTTACCCTAAGATTCGTACATCCTTAGGCATAGGCATGAGTTAGCTAGAATCTATCTTACAAAAATATTTGGGTGTCGATGAATAGTGCTCCTGATAAATCCTCTATAATTTAATGACGTTAAAAAAATGGACCGCGTCATTTGATGCAATGCCTTGCTTATTCGCAACGAAGAGACGTCAAATTTAATGTAGGGACAAAGATAGGTAACGAAATATTTATTTATAGCTATGATCTTAGAATAAAGCTGCAATCGACTGATCGGGACTTTCCAGGTAAGTCGTAACCAATATAACAGCGTTACCAACCAACAACAACAACTATAGAATTAGCAGCTGTGGTCTATCGTTAAGCAGATGAGGACTTTTTTCAATAATGCTGGATACGTGTCATTTCTTGCTTTGGATGGTCGTCGTACAGTAAATACAAATTAGTATACGATAATTTGTTTACTGAAAGTTTTTGACGAACTTCGTAAAAATAACCAAATGCGCCGTTTTGTAACTATGATAACGTCAAAATCTTACGCGAGTCTGAAGACAAACAAATTTTTAAAAGAGAAATAAGGTGAATATTATGGATTATGCTGCTTACAACTGCCGAGGTCTAGCATCATGTGATTTCTTCCTGTTTTTTTTAATCTAGAATTATTTATGTAGTCAACGTAGAGGAGGCTGTTGAAGAGTATGTAAATATTATGTTTCTGAGGTTACCGCGGAGGAGTGGACATAAATGTTTTTAAAATCTGTTTATTCGTAGTGAAAAAGTGCATATAAGCTAAGGAAAAACATTAAAAAAAACGTTTTTGGACCAGTTATACATATCTTTTAGTATTTTAAAGTAGAAATTATTTTGGAACTAATAATGGTTATTTATTGTCAATATAAGAAGGTGGTCCTCCTGAAAAGTCGTTGAATCAGTAAGTAGAACAATGTAGGTATAATAGTAGTAGGTAATTGTAATTAGAGGTGGATATATTAAACACTATGGATAATATAACGATCGAAGACGTTATTGTTGTGGTATTGATTATCAGTTACCTGTTATTATTATTGACAAATGTAGTGCGTAGATCTATGTAATATAATAAAAACGAATAAATGACTAAACATCAATGTAAGTGACAAAAGTTTCTAACAATAGTTGTTACACAATACCAAAACAGCGCAATTCATTATTGGTGTATAGCAACCTATCTATATAGGAATTTAAATGTGTATATACTCACGTAAATCATTTGAAAAGTAATACCAAAAGGTTTTAAAGTCACCGTTATATCCTTGAAATCTTGTGAGCCTATTGAGATGATAAAACGATACGGCGACATCTCTTGGGTCCCTAGCCACGTAAACCACTTTTGCAGTGTCGAGTAATGAGGGCGGCAATAAAGACAGCGGTAAGTGCGACTTCACAAATCGAGGGGATGGCATTTTAGCCAGTTGGTCAACGCCGGGTTGCACCACCTGTTCTAGTGATTTTAAATTATCTTCATTGTGGCTATTTTCTTCTTCAAGTTTCTTCAACAATTCCGGATGTACAGTTACGCAAAACCTATAAAATAACATATTACATTTATTAGTAAACAAACCAAGGGCTTTATAGTCAAGCTATAGTAATCATGATTATATGTCATGTATTAGTATTATTATACCAGATACCATTAACAGACTATGAATACATTTCATTACGATTTTTTGTAAGAGCTAAGCGGTAACAAAATAATTTACCAAACGTGACTTAAAATCAGTGAAAGTTATAGATATTAGTATTTATGTCAAACATAATAAGAAAGAATAAAAGATGTAGTCTGTAAAACACGTAGTCTCTATGAGACAACAAAATCACTAACGATAATTATAAGTTGGTAGAAAAATTACCTCCAACGCGTCCTCGTGTAATACTTCGTATAAACCATGAAATGTGCAACAATATAGTATATTTAATAATGAAATGAATAAAGCGATGAAGGCTCAGTTGGTAGTGTATTCGGACACACGAAGGACGTAGGCTCGAATCCTAACAACTGAGTCGGAGCTTTCGGTGAAGGAAAACATCATGATAAAAACATAGCACGATGGCAGGGCTTTTCTAAGTCCGTCTGACTAGCTACCACCTTCAAGTTGAAAATCTCTAGCCCAGCATCTGTTGGTGTGTTCCCGCAGCTGCACTTGGGAGCCAGTCTCCCCGCTAGGCTTATCGTGACTACGATCTTAGACCACATCATCATTTAACATTAAATGAGATTGCGGTCAAACGCTAATCTATAAAGTATTAAAAAAAAATAACTGTCACCTTTTAGATATAAATTACACCAGAAATATTAATATTAAATCTAGAAAAATACTCTAGATTTATTTCTAACCACAGTGACTTATTTAGAATAAATAGAGTATTTTAGTATACTTAAATAATCGACTAATATACATAACATTAACTTAATTTCATATTGAAAAAGAATTGAATCGAAATAGAACTGTAATAAAACATGAAGGATAAGATTGTATTAATGTCAGTGTTATCAATGATTGATATCGTTGTTTATTTGATTATGATGTATTTACTTTATTCATTTAGATAAATAGTCTTCGGTTGAATTGACTGTTTTAAAGCATATTGCACCAACAATCCTCCGTTATTTTTTATACCATAGGAGTAAAAGTAGAGTTTACACTTTTTTAAATATAAATAAGACAGTACGTCGAATGCTTGACAAAATAATTATATAGAAGTTGATAAAATGCATATCTTAAATAACCTCTTATAGTTGCGTCATATTGTATTTCTTTATCAAAAGCTGGGACTACTAAATTCCAAAGTACATTACCGATTTGCCGAACACTAAGTTCAAGCACCATGTCAAGCAGGTTTTAATGTCTAAAGGCTATTACAGGGTGGATCAATATGTGAAAGATGGTGACGTCTGGAAATTACGGCTTCTCTCTGCATCCACCAAAACCGAATCTATGTTTATAACTATAAACATGCTCTTAAAAATATGAGTTATATTATGTTTGATAAAAAGGTGAACCAGATCGAGTTTCTTGCCGGTTCTTCTCGATGACTGGGTTGTTTTCCGAACCGGTGGTAACTTTGACGTTTGACGTTCATAAGCGCCTTCTCAGGGGCTAAACTAACTAAAGCATTTCTAATTTGATTTGGTAGGCACAGTTTCAAGGAGGTGAACAGAATTCGATCCCATTACCTACGAGCTATAATTATCACCCTAAACATATAGCCACTGTGGAGTCTTTTAAAATGGTCATATAGTGCCACATAAATACGTGCGAATAAAAATGGAATGAACAACGAGTTTAATTTAAGTTAACTTATCTTTGTTTATAAATTTCTAAATTTGACATATTTATTGAACTCACTCTACAAATGGATATCTCTCTGTGAGTGGTACTGCGTCCGAGCCTTTATAATCTAAATCATTAGCTATCATCCAAACTAGTTCTTGAGTCCAAGTAGTTCCTGTAAAGTTTAACACTATATTGATTAAAGATGTAAGCATTAAACAAGCTATACATAAACCTTACGTATGTCTTGTTTTTTTTTCAGGGCATTTGAATTGTCTATGAATGATACATTGAAGTTATGGATGAAAAATCTAACACATTGAAGACTGTCTGAATAGAAGGCCTGGGTTAGCTTTATGCGAAAATTATTAAATATTGCGAAACCCGTAGAGCAAACACCTAAAACATTGCATGAACCTCATAACTAGCGGTATTTATTTAGTGTTTTTTTTTAATTTATGCAAATACTATCTGCAGTACAATCTAGTACTGCAGTGCAAAATCTAAGAACTCCTATTAACTTACTACAGGCATCTGATGAACACCGACTCTTAAAAATATGCCCGAAAATAAAAGCAATGGTTTAGATTAGAGGCTTAGGCCATGTTATAAATTACATTTAATATCGTTTTAGATAACAAACCTGATCGAGGGAATGTGACAACAAAGACGTCGTCGGCTCTGAGCGGCATGTTGTAGATCTTGCTGGCTTCCTGTTTGTATCGATGTGGGAAGAAATAACCTTTAGGGCCGACGCGAACAAAACCCGTAAGTTCACCTGGATAGCAACGGTCTTATTACAAAAATAAAAATGAACACGCGAGTTTTAAATCGATAAATAGTACTTATTGACTGAGTTTTTAAAAATGCCTATCGTCTGTGTCTATCTTGTAGAAACATATAGAGCATTCCAAAGTTAGTCAGCCTGAATTGTAAAGGACTTTGTACGAAAATTAGTAGAAAGAGCCGGGACTTCTAATATTAACTGGAACGACTACAAAAATTATGTATTAAGTTCATATTTGATGTACGTAAATTTGATTAAATGTAATTGCTTCGCCGGAATACTCACACTCTTTTTTCACTTATATAATACTCTTTTAAACCTATCGCTTCTTTTTACCTAAAATATTATGTCAAATTCGTGTGCGATACACATACTTGAAATTTAAAAACAGCATTAAACAAGTTGGCTCAGATAAGATGTAAATAGCATAGTCGAGGATGGGGAAGAGAAGGGATTGTGTGTGCAAAGTTTTAGTGGTAATAGGGAGAAAATTTCGTAGTTTTCTTAGGCACCCGGCAGACGCAAATATTTTCCGGCATACTTCATGAAGCTGTGGACCCCAAGATAAATTGTTGACTTTGTAACATATAGGACGCATAATGTCTTCAAAGTCGATGGATGGGAGTTGCGTTTTATCGATCAGCGTTTTGTCATTGCAGTCATCCTAGGACTGCCAATAATAATGATTTGGGTTTTATTAGGATGCACTCTACGGCCATATACTTTACTCCAGTCACTAATGCCTGTCAGATCACTATTAATAATATTCATTATTGTATGTTGCCCCATATCACATCTGTACGTGTTAACTCAATATATTTCTATGTATACATGACTGTTCACAAAGATATTCGCATTAATATCAATAAATATTACAAAACAAAATGAATTTTCATGTCTGTCCGTGTGTACGCTTAGATTAGGGCAGTTGCCTGACGTTAAACAAATGATGTTAAGACTAAGACTTTTATGAAGGCAATATGTGTGATATCTAATCAGGTTTTGATGTTTGGAGTTTACCTATCTACGTAAAATAATAGGAAGATTGAAGATCACCTATTTTTCTGTCTATATTTTTATATACAACTGAAGATAAGGCGACATTGAAGTGTGATCGAATTATTAAAGATAAAACTACATTGGTGACACTTCAATAGCCAGTCGAATTATCGAAGATAAAACGACGCGTGTGAGAGTCAAAAACCAAGTTCAATTCTCGAAAACCGATGTTGGTCAGAGTTAAATACCTATTTAAATTATCGGAGTTAAAGCGACGGTTGTGAGAGTAAAATACACAGTTGAATAATTGAAAACAAAATTACTTTGGTGAGAGTCAAATACATAGTCGAATTATCAAAACAAAACGACTTTGGTGAGAGTTACATACCCAGTCGAATAATCGAAGAAAAGACGACATTGGTGAGAGTCAAATACGCAGTCGAATTGTCGCAGATAAGTATATGTTGGTGAGAATTACACACCTAGTCGATTATCGTGGATAACACGGTGTTGGTGACAGTCTAATAGCCGGTCGAATTAACTTTGCATATATTTGGTTTGTATATGTGCGTAATTCTTCTCATCTTAAACTATTTTGATAAATTATGGCGAGATTTGTTAATTATGAGGTCATTTGTACGATTGTCAGCTATAGTTGGACCCAGTAAGTGGAACTATTGTATAAGTCTAGATTTTTATTCAGACAAAAAAAACGTATATTTTTATATAAACACTATAATAATCTTAAATGTTCTTCATTCTCCTTGAAAGTCAAAGGGAAGGTGTATAAAACTACAATAAGACCAGTCGTATTATGTGGATCCGTGCCTGGCTACGAAAGAGATGAATGAGAAAATATTACATGTGGCAGAGATGCGAATGTTAAGATAGGATGGATGGTGTAACCAGAATAGATAAAATTAAGAATGAGTATATCAGAGGAAGATTAAAAATAGCATCAGTGACAGAGAAGTGGAGGACTAATAGGTTAGTATGATACGCGCATATTATGAGAAGAGTTGAAAGTCATGTAACAAGAAAAGTTTTGAGTTTGAATGTGGACGGATATAGGAGTAGAGGAAGACCGAAAAATGTGTGGATGGATTGTGTAAAAATGTGTATAAAAGGTGTGAATGCTGAGATGACAGCTGATAGGGGAGAGTGAAAAAGGAAAGCGTGCTGTACCGACCCTACTTAGGTGGGATAAGGGTAAGATGATGATGATGATGATGTTCATCATGCCAACCACTATCGACTTTTTTTTTATTACTTATTAAGGTCTGCTATAATAGCACAACGTCTGCCTATCTCGTCAGCTTGTATTGTTAACTTCAATAGTACGAATAATTTAGATTAAAAATATTACAACATCTAAGTACTTGTCTTAAATATTTTCAACGATTATTGAAGTAAAAACTATCAGTCTATATATAGTCACTATATCAGTTAACAAAAAAGGGTTATGTTTTATTTTATTATTTGATCTACGAAACTGAATATAATTTAACAATGCGATACTATTTATTCTATAACAGTACTTAAAATTAAATCCTTCTTGACGCAAACACAGCTTACTTTGTTGTACATGCAATTTAATGTTTTAATGGCTATTGTCATTAAATGATGTTAATAAATATGTAAAAAGTAGAATAAGAATAAAGTAAGTCACAGTAACATTTAATCGTATTATTTACCTTTAAAATATTCCATGATCTCTTTTGCAAGTTCGGGCTCCACGTCCTTTATCTCTATAGGAAAATTGTCATTTTTCGCATCCATGCTATACACCTGTTCCTTGATTCAACAAATACAAACAAAGAAATTGTCGAGTGATCGTACGAGTTTTGTCACGTATCGGAACCGTGCGCAAGATACTGTATACCAGAGTGGTATAATAACAGTTTATGCGGCGTATCAAATGGAATTGATGTATCTGATAACGATTTTAAAATTATGTAAGACTATCCCTGATAAAGATTTTACAAACTATGTGGTAACCGATGTACCTACGTATTGTATCGGTATTATAGTAGGATAATACGATGATATAGTATTTGCGTATGTTTCGTGTTCTCTATATCAAGAAAGCGATTAAAAAAGTTCTAGGTTATCACTAGAACTGCAATATCCTTTGAACAAGAATATAGTTTCAACCCGGTATAGTCGAGAAATAATTGTTGATACTGTTCGGGTTACTACAACAGTTATTAGTATCCGAGTTATTGGAACAGGGTTGAATGCCCAGTTTTAAACTTTTCCAAAGTAGCTTAGGACTGTTACGATGTAAGTATTAGTGTAATTCTGAAAACAGGCTTTTTTTTCAGAGTACAAATACTTTGAAATTAATTTCATTTACTTGTAGAATTTTGATTCTATTTACTTTGTACTATAATCTACATATAAATAAGTGAATATAAAACAGTGCAGTACCTTTATATCCTCTGTTTGACAACCGATACTTTTTACTTATATTGTTATGGTAGCTATCTATATATTTATATATTTTAAAATAGTTTTAGTTTGTTATACCATTAACGATTTGTAGTCTATATTTATAAGACTTATTTCATACTCCTTACATATAAAATCTACAACATTAGTAGAATACTCAACAAAGATTATAATAGATGTATTTTAACATGTCAAGATAAAGGTTTGTACTCTTACTATTGTCGAATTTTGACAATTGGACGACACATAGTTATAATAAAAGTGGGTACTAAGTGGCAAAGGTACCTATGACACAAGCATTAGAATTTTGACAATTCAAATTAAACATTCTCATCGGCAGTTCATTCTCTATTCTATACAATGTTTTCTATTATACAAAATTCTTATATAATAATATCTTTTTCATATCACAATTTTATTTAAAAAGAGACACAACTCAATTTTTGTCTTTATGGGTCCAATGCCTTTAAAGTTTGGCTATAATAGCACACACACCTTAGATTTATCTAAAAAATAAATGAACTGGTTATAAATATTTTCAAAAATAGGGATAAGTATAGTTCATCAGATTAAACACATATTTGTTAAAAAAACAATTTTTACAATAGCAAAATGATTACATAAGCAAAACAGTTTGCAAGTTAGTGAAATTATTACGTTTATTGTAAAGAATAACCTATAAAAAACAGGGTGTGTCGTAAAGACACACGACAGAAGTGTAACTTATGTATTACAGGAAAACATTTTAATTTACAAATACAATACATAGCTAACGTCACGTGGTGTTCTGAGGCGAGCACCCGTCCAAGCATTGACCGCGCCTGACGTTGCTTAACTTCGGTGATCGGAGGAGGTCTGGTGTTGTCAATACTCTACCCGACTGTGTTTATTCTCACCACTTTTCTTAATTCCTCATTAATTAAAAATAACATCTCTCGTGATTAATGTCGACGTCCTCAAAGTGGATTTTGCAAGATTAAAGATCATATAATTACAAAATTTGAATCAGTTACATAAATTTAGTTTTTTCACAAAAATTAGGTTGTATTCAAAATCAAATCAAATATACTTTCTTCAATTTAGACTCTAAGAAGGCGCTTATGAACGTCCAAATTACCATCACTTCGGAAAAACAACCCAGTCATCGAGAAAAACCGGCAAGAAACTCGATCGGGTTTATCTTTTAACATAAATAGAGAAACTAATCAAATCAAGATACCTTCACTCAATAATAACATTTTTCTTATCAAAAAACAGAATACTGTTACATTTACTCGAAACAACTAAACCCTGCAGAATTTTATACAATACGTATCAAAAAATAAAATAACAGATAGCTTAAAAAAAACAAATAGAAATTTTTAAGTAATAATATTTTTTAAAAGTGGCATCTCAGAATTTCTGCTCCGTGGTTTTATTTCCCTTCTACTTCACTTGTGCACATTAAGCGAACTATATTACATAAAACACTACCAATATTACAAAATATGGACAACACAAGATTATGAGTAAAATATAAAATCCACTACAAACGAAAGTCATAAGTAAAATGTTATACAAAATCTTCTTTTTTTTTAAATACATAATAATGGTATATATAGCCAGTACGAAATACGAAAATATTATTTGTTGTTCTACCTTATCATTGCATTCCTCAAAATATATTCGGCAATTGATTTGAATTTATCTAGACAGTAGTTACGAATTATTTTATGATGTAAAAAATATTATGCTACATTTATTTTGTTTAAATTATAATAGAATAGAGTTCCCGTTAAGGAAGTGATTCAACTCTTTAATGAACAATTATTGATGCTGGGTGGGTAGCCTAAAGCAGGTAATCTAAGACAGAAAGCTCAAAAACTTTAAGTTTTGTGTCACTGTAATAACCAATCTCATTTTACTTTGTAGAAGAGTTACCGAACTTCCAAATAATAATAAAATGGTGTAAGTTTATATTGAATAACAATTGGTCATTATTAAAAATCAAAGACTCTCGACCCTGAAAGTATATACCACTAATTCAGATTCATTCTTAAGAATAATTACACATTCTCTGATACAGTCGAAGTTTTCTATTATAACGTCCCTATTTTAAATGCCTTAGCAACGTAGGAAGCGTATATTATACTTCTAGGCAATTCTCTGAGTAGATACCCCTACTCTACCCTACTCGCTTTGCACAAGAGTTCGTTTTGGACTTCAGAAATTGTTACCTAAAATACTTCTCGGTATCTGAGCTATTTTCTGAACTGGTAGTAGTTTTGACGTTCATAAGGACATTCGGAAGGCCCTAAATATACTAAATTACTTTTAATTAAACACTTTGTAGTCTTTCTAATATACAATGATGTATTCAAGACTTATAAAAAAATAGTGAACAGATATCTTTATATGTATATATAAAGGTATTGTTACAATTGAATATGAATAAGATGAATGAATTTATTAGTATTTCATAGATGGAAAACGCAGGTCTGTGTCGCGCAGGTTGTCTGCGATCCATCGTTCCGTCTGCTGCATCATCTCTGTGTCGAAGCAATCGCGCCATCCGCCCGCCTTGCCTACGGAATGATATAAATAATCTTATATTCAACTATACTTGATATTAGGTACCCATCGAAACAGCTTATCATTTAGATTATACCTTTTCTGATGAATGGTTCCTCACCCTGGTTAACTAATTCAGGTAACCGATTCGAATTCACAGATTTATTATTCTTAAAATTATCGAAACTAAGGTGATCGCTTAAAGTGGTTACTTGATCATCACTGAGGTCTTTATTTAAGAATTTTGCTACGCGACGAATGCATGACGGCATATCCTGAAATATAATACAAATTTGTTTATATTTATAATCAACTTTTTTAAATGGCGAATGGTAATTGTAATAAATTTTTATATAATTTGTTAATACAATTTATCGGTGTGTAAATAGATGTTGAGGCTGTTTGACGAAATTCTATAGTGCTTGTGAATGATTACATCCGCTCTTGGATATGAATTTATTTATAAAAAAAATGGTGTTCAAAGAAACTACAAAAGATAAAATATGTCAAAATTCTTAACCGTTTTCGTATCAGCAAATAATCCCTACTGATATTATAAACACGAAAGCGAGTCTTAATTACCGAACCGATTGTCATGAAATTTTGCAGACTCTTTTTTACGGATAGAGAAAAGAATATAAGAGTACATTTCATCCAGAAAAAATATACTGTTCTTGAACGATATATCATACCTACAATAATGCGAGCGAAGCCGTGACCAATAGCTAATAGCTACTTTTCTATATTTATGATTATAGTCGATAACAGAAATACAAAAAGTCAGTATAAAGATATTAATAGTACACATCTTTATGTATCTAACATTCTTTTAGTAAAGTCTTTATACCTAATATAATTGAATTTAGTTTAGGAATAGAATTAGTCTTTAATAGTTCTTAAGGGGGTGAAGAGGGGGAGGGCAAACCGGAGCAACCATTTCGGGCAGCAGTTGCAGGTGACACCAATGTGATTAAAAATAAAACACTTGCGGCACATAGCGTCCTATACTCTTTATATATCCTATTATGGAATTTTACACAATAGAATTATTTCCTAAGTTCATTCATACTGTGTATAGGTAGCATCAGATCCAGAAGGGGAGGGCAAGCCGGGGCGTCCGCTCCGAACAGCAGATTCAGGTTGCTTGCTCCACAAAGCGCCTAACATACGCTAGCCTAGTTAGCCCGCCGTCGACTTGTAAGAAGAAGTCCCTACACAGGCCCCGCCACAAGTGAACTTGTGGACACGAGATGCCGATTTCAGATTTGTCGTGTCAACAATTGACATCTTTTTATATTGACTATTTATTCTTTCCCGGGTTTATAATTTCATGTCATACAAATTAAAAAGTTATTAGGTAATAGATAATAAAGAGTATACATTGATTTGAGGGTTCTTATTGTCCCATTCACGCAAAATACTAACTGGATCGCCCTTAAATAAATATAATGACTGCGCTCCAGATAATGAGATGTGTTTCTGGCCTGCATCTCATTGATCGAGTACGGAGCATGCAGACGCTTTTGTAACACTGTCATTTAGACGAAAAAATAAAAAAAATTGGAATATGTCACTATTAGAACTACAAATTATTGACACCGCTCATATATATATACCGCTTATATATACTTCGCTGTACATCGCATATTTAACGGAGATAACTATACGTCAAAGAACCGCAACACCAGTATATGTGACATCGCATTGGACATTCGAAACGCTCTCAAAAAACCACTACTATCTTTGTACCGTTCGTACTGACATCGACGCCGCTATCGCTCATCCTGAGACGCCGCTGCTCCGTACAAGGTGCTGAGTTCGCAGGTTAGTACACGCTTTTATTTGGGGTCTTTGTTATTATATTTATTTATAGGCAAGACCACCTACCGCTCTACGCTCTCGCTCTTCCTTTTCACGCATCTTTTTATACCTTTTTATTTTCACCGCATCCTTCCTGGTGGGACCTATTTACACGGTCCCATCAGCCCCTTCACTAACGATTATATATTTTTAAGTAATTTATCTCAAACGCTGGAGAGGGTGAATTGCCATTATAAAGTTACAGCCCTGGTTTGAAAAACACGTAGATCCGGGACTGTATATAGTTTTATGTTCCTAATATAAATATTAGGTATAAATGATGTAAACATCATTATAATTGATACTTACCGTAGTAAGTTCCTCGTAGAACAGAAAAAGCATATTAGGATGATGTCGTTTATCCCAGGCTTCTTTTATATGCTCAAAGTAAGGCGCTCTTTGCACTGTAACAATGAGAAAACGTTATTAAGTAGAAATAATTTACATAAAATAAAAATCAATTACCAAATTCATTTTTTGTTATGTTTGTAATTGTCAGGACAAGGTCTGTATGATGGCTGAAAAATCACAATTTGAAAAATCGGAAAAGTGAACATTTTTGAGTTAATAAGTCCTCATATAAAAGTGAGTAAGTGAATGCGACAGAAGACAGCAGGAAGATCATCAAATATAATGGCATAATTGGCGTTCACTTGTTTAGTTGCCATTTTATTTCATTTTATTATGGTACTATAAAGTAAAGACTTGGTCTCATTTTTTTTGTTAGTAAACCCGTGCGAAACCGTGTCGGGCAGCTAATATACTATAGACATAACTAATTAATATTACTTTCTGGAGACAACTAGCTTTCTATCTAATTGGTATGAAAAATATATTGTGTACATCATTATTTCACACTTACCGAGATCTTCAATAAAATAATTCCAATAAGTTTTAAAATCGCCCGTGTAGCCCTGAATTCGTAAAAGTCTGTTTTGATGGTAAGCTGAAACAACGACGTCTCTCGGATCACGTGCCACATACACCATTTTTGTGGTGTCGAGTAGATTCGGTGGTAAGAGGGATAGAGGGAAGTGGGTTTTTATAAACCGCGGCGATGGAATGTTAGCCAGTTTAACCCCTCCAGATTGAATATTGCTCTCTAATATTTCTAATTTCTCTTTGTTATCTTGTATATCTGATTTCAAAGTCTCTATTATCTTCGGATGATAGAATATACGAATACTGAAAATAATCTCGTAATATTATTGTATTTACAACCAATTAAAAAAAAAAAAAAATCTTTCAAGATTGAATATACTTTGCTTATAACATTTCGTTATGAACGATGTTGTTCATTTACTTTTATAAGTACAATAGAAAATATTTTTTCTAAGCCCGTTTGATTTTGTGCTTTAATAAGTTATTTTAGAATCAAAGGTAACTACAACTTTTTCGTAACAAGTTACAAGCAAAAAAAAAACAAAATAAAATGAATCGCCTTCAAAAATACTAACTCAAAAATGTTAAATAATATTTTATTAAAATAATTTTACATAATACCTTGTAGTTTTAGAAAATGACTTAAGATCCAATTACAACATTCAAATATTACTACCACCTATTACATATTTTTTAAGTCGGTGCCAATTTTAATTTCATTTAATCGAAATTACTCTTGTCTTTTAAATAAGTAAATAGGAATTTGGCGCCGATTAAAAAGCTATTATTTAGATTTTCCAATTGGATCCTAAATTATTATTTTTAAATTAAGTCAAAGTGTTATGTGAAATGAAATGAATAATATTATCATTAACTTTTAAGTTTGGTTTTTTTGGAGGCGTTTCCTTATTTCATTGAAAAGGTTTTGTGTGTTTGTAAAAAATAAAAACTTGTCTTTAATTATTACATTAGATATGAATTTAGATCTAAAAACTACTGGTGATTTCGCTCGTATTGAATTTCAAAACTTAATTACAATAAAATACAACCTAGCGCCACCTAGTGGTGAGTTATTGTAAAATAAATAGCGTAAAAGCAGTCACCATTAAAAATAACTCTTAGGTCTGTCAGCTTATCTTCAGTACTTACTCCATAAAACAGTATCTATTGTCGAGATCTGTTGCATAGGATCTTTCATAGTCCAGGTCGTTTTTTACCAACCAAACCAATTCTTGAGTCAAGGTCGTACCTGTAAATTAATTCAAAATTAAAAATACTTTTCTCTTTTTCACCGTTAGACAGACACTGTTTGCGACTGTGTCGTTAACGCTATGTACATGGTAATAAGCGAGTGCAAAACAGTGACTCTCTTTTAATTTTTAATAAGTTTCGGGAACGGGCAGTGTGGGTACATACAGCGGTGAGTGCCGATAGAACATAGATCTCTACACACGCCACATATAAGCCATAAGCCAAATCATACATGTCATACATACATGACAAACATGTTGTGGCGACCCTACTTAGGTAGGATAAGGGTAAGAAGATGAACATTTTACTTAATATGGGGATTAATGTCTCCACTCTGTACTACTTACTATAATAAAAAATCACTGGGTACTTTATGTCGTATAGGGTTTAAGTAGAAAAAAAAGACAACAGTCAAACGTTTAGGACCAGTGTAATATAAATTTTCCTCTAATCCATATTTTCATATGACATTATCTTCTTACTTTTCGAGTGTTTTGAGTATTTTCGAGTGCTTTGACCGGAGGAATATCAATTCGATGTCCGCAGGTCTGAACCAGGGCGTGTAGCGTTTTTTTTTGGAATTCGCGTACGTTTACTATTTTAAATTGGTAACACTATCGAGTTATGGTGTAGAAATACATAGTGAGCAAACCTGAACCTGAGAAATGTTCTAGGAGTACCACCGTATGTAACAAACTATAGAATTGTGTCTCAAAGTTTGAAATCACCAAAACGTCATGGTGATTACGCACGTACCTTTCTTTGCGAAGAGGCCTTTGGCTCCGCAGTGGGTCACTTACAGGCTGATGATGATGACTCATTGCTTATTTTATCCATTCTAGTTGCACCACATGCGCCTTAATAGTTACATTTCTACTACAACCTAGAGCTGAGGTCTATAGAACTCGACAAGCTTTTCAACGGTATTCTGATATATACCAACGATTATTTCTAATTTTGTTGTCGCTCATATACTGAAGTCAGTGTGACTTATGAGTTCACAATTAGTACTGTACTATATAGGATTATTACAACCTCTAATATATACCTATTATTTACAATAATGTAAAATAACAAACCAGATCGCGGATAACTAGCTACAAAGATGTCGTCTGGTCGTAACGCTATGTTGTAAAAATCACTGGCGTCCCGCTTGTATGCATGAGGATACAAGTAACCTTTAGGTCCCACGCGCACGTAACCTGTCAGTTCTCCTGGAAATAATATTTGATATGGTAAGTCATACTGTTCTTTATAAGTGGGAGAACCTATGCAAGGAAGTATCAACACCCAAACTCATTTCTGCCCCAAAGCAGAGTAGTACTGGTACTGATGCGTTTCGGTTTAAAGTTTCAGAATTTCTATGGAAGACGCAAGATTACAAGACTAAGGTTTTTAAAAAGGTTTAGATTTTGAAAAGTACGAAAGGGAACAATTAAATTTTAACTTAAAAAAATTGTTACTTAAACCCAATACTTTATTTAAATTAGAAGTTGTTACTAAATCAACGAAAAATGCATATAATCATAGATAATAAATAGGATGAGAATAGTTTTTTCTACTCTGTTTGCCACCTTTTTTGTGATCTTAAGCATTATGACCAAAATAAATTAAGAAATATTTTTTTTTTTCATACCACCGACGGATCGAAACTTTTATACTTCACTTTTCTGTATTTGTACAATATTCAACATAGTTTTTACCATTTATAAGAAAAAAAGACAATATTGAAGTAATACAGGTAACATTACAAACTAAAGGTGAGACTTATTGATATTTCTACTTAGTACGCTAAGTGTGTAATGACCTAAAAGTGAATTTACTTTCAACAGGACGACGTGAAAAAAATAAAAGGTGAGATACGTAAAAAGAAAACTAAAGACAAGTGATATGATGAAGCACAAATCTAAATGATGCAATAATTTTTTTTTACAATCAGTGCAAACTATTCTATAGTGATTACAGAGTTCACAATACTTAAATAGTTTTTGCCTAATATAAATCTTTAAACTTATCACGATTATCCTATACGACAGAGATTTTTGACAAATATGGGACACAACAGTTTACTCCTATAACCCATTACTTGATCTCTCAAAATGGTTTTATAAGACATTATTTGTAGGCTTCGCTATCTAGATTTTTATCATTTTGGTTTTATTACGTTATAAATGTATTATTATAGTTATATTTGTATAACACTTGAAGAACATTTTTGTATCAATTGTTATACTCGAATTTCGACCACTGGACTGTCGCTAGTAGCTATAACAGCATTTGTACTTACTTTACCATATATAGCGAACCATTAAAAAGAAACTACGACATTAGTTTATTTACACTGAGGGTGGATGCCATCCCAAGAATTTGTCACGTGTCTCAAAGCAAAATTTACACCATTACTTCGTTATTCATATCAAACCAAGTAGCTAGATTAATTATTTCAAAAACTTACCAGTAAATAAATTCATTAGTTCTTTTGATATTTCAGGATCCAGGTCTTTTATTTCGTATGGGAAGTAGTTTGATTTTTGATCCATAATATTTCTCGTTAAGTTTTTAAATTGTATCCAATGGTAGGAATGGTAACTTTGTCAACGTGTAACGGTGCACTCGTTTGTTTCACTCACTAAACATATGTTATAAAGTGGTAAATATAGAAAATATATAATTATGTTGATGAGACGGCACGTGGAATATTAATGAAGCAATAAATTCGATAGGCACGGTCGGGTAATTTATGCATCGGTATGACTTTGAGAACAGTATGATCGTATTTTATTGTACAGTGATGTAGCTCAATGTAAACACTTATAATATGAAAATAACCATCTTCATATCAATAAATACTCAACTGTACATTCAATCTCGAATCACTTAAATATTTCGGAATCTCGTTAAAGTAAATCCTTTGCATCGTGTAATTATTGAAAATAATGTATGTTCATTCAACTATGTTCAGAATGATAAAGATGTTTGTGGCTTGTCTGTTGTTATTCTTTGAATCGGCTGTAAGAGTGATGATGATATTTTGACTTGTGATGAAATTAAATTCAGAAACGAAAAGCGTGAATATAAAATACAGCATAATAAGAAGGGTTAAAGAACAATGCTTACGATGTAAAAGGTGAAGAGCAGAAAAATAAAAAAATAAAAACGTTATAAAATAAAAACTATCGATGAAGCTTGGCTACGGAGGATTGTGCGTTGCGGCGTATGCTTCACGTATATATATAGAAGCACGAATAGATTTACCGACGAGTACATACGGGGCTTCGCTTCCCGGAACTAACTTATAAAAATACTAAACTGTTTGTCCTTCGCTATAATTAATTATTTTTAATTGGGCAATAATAAAATTAAATATTTTGCAAAAATAATAAATACACTCCGCTACATATTAAACCGATCTCGACGAGACTTCTCCTAGTTAAAGTTATATCTCGATATGACACATTTTGGACATATACAGTAATGATATAATTATAATTACAGTATAGAGCCACAATTAACCCATGTAAAACTTAGTTCCATTAGGCCATTCCAACTATTTGGAGATTTAAGATCAACCTTTTCATGAGAACGACGTCATTGTTACTACCTAGTTAGTGGTAATAAATTTTCTTTCATTCATTATACGACGTGAAACACCGGAGTCTTGATGTTTCTTTTTTTAATATTTCAATTTTTTTTTTGTGCATTTGTACATGAATGTGTAAAGGGACTACGGTATTCACATGCAAGAGATGTAATCCAGCAAGTAATTATATGTACTATTTAGATATAAGTCAGTTGTGTATGATTGAAGAAAAAAAGAAAATAGAAGGACACAAGCATACGTAATTTTATGTTGCTAAGGGTTCTAAAGGACTAGGTTTATTGTAAACGTGGAGGCGAATCTCGTAATTTTGTTGTAAAATTAGTAAAGTAAAAATATGCACGTTGAGTATAGTCAACCACCAGCTACGGCGGTAGTTCGCTATGATTTAATATGTGTGTGCGTATTGTGATTTGATACGATGATGGTTTAGTTGAAGCCGTGTCGGATACCGCGTCGATCGATCTATGTTCGAATCCTTGCAACTGACTCGGATCTTTCTATGAAAGAAAATATCATGATGAAATCTGTTTTCATCTAGTTTTAGCGCATTGTCCATCTTAGGCCACATTGTCATTTAACACCAGGTGAGATTGTGGTCCAGCGTTGCCACGATGCTAGTTGCAAGGACCTACAAAGTATTTATTTTTTTTTTTTTTTCGAACTGACCTACACTGTTGACCCGGAGGCCGCTACAGATTTACCGGACTACTAAGGTGAGCGCTTAGGCACTCACCCGATTTTATTTAGGCAACTAGCACAAGGGCACACGGTGCGCCTCGGCTTGAGCTGTCGCCGAATAACCCGATCTAACTAAGCTAGCTAAGCTATGCTATCTCATACGATATGAATTCGTGAAAAATGCATTGGTAACCATGCATGTTTCACGAACGCATATGTATATTTTGTGTCTGACTACTCTAAGTGTGTGACCTAATTCAGTCCGAAAAGGGCAAAAAAACAGCCCACCACCATGTGTGCCTATGTGTGCACGTGTGTGGGGTGATATGTGTAAGTGTAAAAACTAATGTGTGTAACTGTATCGCGCAGATAACATCTCAAGGGTTCCACTCCGGGGGACGACCTAGGCTCGAGATGCTACGAGAGAGACGCGACAGTGTGCGGGATCGTATCTTCAACCCCCGCTCACGGCGGTGTGAGCAGAGAGAGTCGCGGGCGTGGGCGCAAACACGCAAAAGTAAGAGGTGATCGATACTAAGAATCAAGACGGCGACGGCGCCGTGATTTAACTATGCAATCATCCGGATTGCTCCTAATGGTTCGGTATATTAGGGAGAGATAGACATAAATGCGCGGATTTATTCCATCTATATCTAGAGTAAAATTATTTAAGTGCATCGCGCGCGAGGCGCTGAAGAGTGGCCGCGATGCCAGGAAAGCTCGAGATGGCGTTGAGCAAACCGAGGTTCTGACTACTATTAACCATCGCGTTGAATGCAATGATTTCGTCGATTTCGTGGACAATAAGGAGTTGGGCGATCCAGTCTATACCGGCTAGGGAAAAGGAAACAAGGTTCGCCTGAGCTGGCTTACTCTGTTGTGGTCGGGGCTGGGAGTAGGACATGGGCTTGGCTGTCCACGGGGCCTGAGGGGCCCGCGAGGGCCGGGAAGGCGCATAAGGCGCAGGAGCAGGTGATTCCGGGAACTGGGGCATGGGTTTAGGAACCCAAGGGGTCTGAGGGGGCCGGGCAGGCCGGGGAGGCACGTAAGGTGCACGAGAAGCGCCCGGCAGGCTCGGGAAGGCCTCTGTAGACATCAGAGGCGGAGGCGGAGGGCGGGAGGAGGCGGCGGGCGCCCTAGATGGGGAAACCTGCCTACGGAGTCGGGGGCGCTTTGTGCGCGGTGCTCGGGGGCAACCGCGATAATTCGCGGGATGACCCGATGCACCGCACAAGACACAGCTAGGAGGCTCGGGTGAGGATAGAGTGCGAGAACATTCCCTAGTGGAGTGATCGCCGAGGCACTTTACACACCTGGGACGTAGGTGGCAGTTTCGTGCGGAGTGACCGTACACCTGACAGTTGTGACACTGTGAGGGAACGAACTGTTTGCGCGGGGGCTCGACTGTGACGCCAGTGAGGCCGCACAGGGAGGACAGTGTTGAGATGGCTTTACCTTCTCTGGAGCAGTCCAAAATGACCAGCACCAGGTTGTAGGGGGCCTTCGTGCGAGGGTGGTACATACGATGTACCTCTCGGACAGGATAGTTAGATGACTTAAGGTCATTGGAGATGTCCTCGATTGATAGCTCAATCGGGACCCTACGGAGGACAACTCGGAGGAGACGCTCTTCCTCGAGAGCATGGGTGAAATAGCCATACTTCTTTTCCCTAAGGAAGGAAGTTAGACGACGGTGATCTTCGGTGGTCGGCACCTTAACCTGGATACCAGTGGGAGTGTTAAGGGCGGAGGTGTAGGAGATCTTCCTCGAGTTGAGGCTCGAGGAGATAGTGACCCAAGACGACTTGTCTTGAATCGTAACAGGTGGCGGTGGGCGGGGCTTCTTCGTCGAAGCTGCTGATCCCGCGGCTTGTGCGAGAGAGAGGTCGGAGGGGGCGTGGCTTAAGGCCGGCGTCTTGTTGACGCATAGAGCGGGTTCCGTCTGTACGGACCCGGTGGGTGAGGTAGGACGGGACAGACCGGCTTTCCGGCGGTATGAGACGGTTATGAAACCGTTCTTAGCGGACTCGACAACGGGTACGGACGCGTCTACGTCCATATCCGAGTCTGGAAGAGGGTTGGAGACAAGTGACGCGACATTACAATCCGGAGAAAGTGGCGAAAACGAATTCGCCACTGGAATGTCGATTTGAGGGGGTGAGACGGTCGGAGGCTTCTCCTTCCGTGACTTTGACTTGGACCCCTTGGGCTTGGGTGTGACTGGGGAACGCGAGCGACTGGAGTCGCTGGCTGCGGACTCCTCAGGCTCTACGCGTGAGGGAAAGAACTTTTTGCGGGCATCCCGGTAGACATCCGGGTGACTGAACCTGATGTGTTCTAACAACGCTTCATCGAAAGCTGACAACTCCATTATGGAGGACTATAGTGAGCCAGACGGGGTGTGACTAACCTCCCTGCCGGAGGGGCAGGGGGGTGCGCCTGTTTGAATTTAACGGACAACCGTGTCCGGACCAAGGGAGCTGCGGGCAAAGTGCAATGCCTCGCAGGGACCTACGAAGCCTAGGGGGAGTTTCCTAACACTTCTTTCTACGAATTTCGTTCTTCAATCTCCAGATGCGAAGCACAACACACGATGCAACACGACGAAACGACGAACTGCACGACGACACGACGCGCTGCCCGACGACTCGATGGACTGCACTCAGTGTGCTCGGCTCGCACCGAAAAGTGCGGTTTAATTGGTGTACTAAAGGAGGTGCACCGGCGCTCTGAAAAGAGCGTAACGATTGACAGTAGCCGATCGAACACACAATACTACCGAGTATCACGAAATAATTCAATAACTACGTACGAGTTATCGAACGATCTGACCGTTAAAGCTGCGAGAGAGCGCACGTGCGCTCCCGACGAGTCGAGAACAATGCAGGTCGGGCGGTGACGGGACCGTTGGAATGCGGACATCTGGCGCGCAGGTAGGCGAGCGCGGCGACCGAGGATAGCCGAGCGCGGCGAACCGAACGGACTGTCAGAGCTGCGAGCGGGCGCACGTGTGCACTCGACCGCTGTTCGAACGAGACTCTACAAAGTATTTAAGAAAATCTACATATTAAATAAAATGTACTTTCAGTTGTTCCATAAGAAAAACAATAATTATTTTCGAGTGGTGGTATGGGTTTACCCATCACACAATATAATTTACGGATGATGCACTTTAATACTTTAATACCTTAATACCCTTGAAATTTGAGCGCATTCTTGATAGAAGGATCTTTAAAGATGTTATTATACACAGTAAATAATACAGTTTTATACATCCATGGCCAGAGGAAGTTACCTGCTTTTAGCAATTTATATATATGGACTCAGTCGGAAGGCATCTGAAAAGCAAAGTAAAAAAATTAAAGGAGCATTTTATTTGACTAAGACATAAGAAATATTCGGATCCCAAACAAAAATCAGGATATTCTAAATGTTGGTGTTATGTTCTAATACAACTGGATCTAGAGTAGCACCAGCTCTTTTGCTTCGATTTTACAAAATACAAGTCGTTGATCTATTTCCACGATATCTTCACACGACTTGTAAACCGATGTAAGAATTCTCGCATCCAGATTCAATAACGGAGCAATGATGTTGTAGACCATTAATTCATCAGCTTACAAGAATTGGAATCCCTGACAAGTAACTGTAACTAACGCGCCAATGGCATCATAGTGCCCATGGGACTAAGGGAGTGAATCAGAAATGTTTTACAAGACTCTTTAAATAAATAGCATACAGCAAAAACACCTCAGCCGCGAATCATACTTATCTTCGATTGAGATTTATATACCACGCTGCCCTTAATTTCAGAAGCCGCATACGACACATGCCGTGTGTCGCCTTCAGTAATGATCACAATTGCATCTTCTTGGCGGGGCCTACTTCTCGCCACGACTAGTTTGTCAATCTCATCATAGACGACATTAACATCATGCAGGAACATAATACGTAGCACAGTAATTATTATGGCATCCAATATGAAACAGTGCATGACATATATTGATAACAAGTTCTTCTCTACCTCTCATGGAAGTATGCTCCGATGATGCAACTTAAATAGATAGTCATTTTTATTTAGGTAATTCCACCCTAATGTAAGCCCAGGATAGTCTATTGATATACGCTGATGATATCAAGTAGCACTGGCAAGGCCACTTCACATCAAAATTTGGCCTCTTTTATATGTATCTTCACTTAGGCATCTGTGGTAGAACGCCTGCACTATGGATATAATATTTCTAATAAACAAGCAATACTCAGAAAGCGATAGCTACATAACAACCTGTATGGGCATCTTGTGCAGTAGTAGCTATACTATAAGGATACCGTTACCAATAGCGTTACTTGGAGATCCTTAGACCGAATATAGTTTTTCTTCCGAATCCATAATACATCTCTTTACTATTGTGTTGTTGAATGTATAATAAAATAAAATTGTTCATAAACGTAATAACTTTATTAACACAGTGTTAAGTATTTCAGACAGCCATGTTTGCCAAGTAATCCCCACCATTTTTGTAAATGCGAACGTTAAAAAACCACGTAAATGTTGTCGAATGCGAATGTTCGTTACATCACTAGTATAGATATAAATATGTATGAAGAAAACGTTATCGTATTTAAAAATATTTTAAAGCGTTAAATAGAGTCAACAATATCTCACTGTGTACTTATCATGCATATTTTATTAATTTTTAATCAATATTTGCATTTGTATTTCAAGGTTTATGTAACATAAAAATTCTGAAATATGCATAGACGTATACAATACGGATTACTATAATCCGGTCTTTACTCTCACCTATTATATTCAATGCCGGTGTTTTTATCCGTCGAAACCTGTTTAATGTATTTAAATATTTTGATAATGATATAACATTACCAAAAACACTATTTAGGTGAACTCGTTAACTTTAATTTATTTTTGTAACAATTGAAGGATTTTAATTTAGTAACAGATATAAAAACGAGCAAATAAAATAAGTGGAAAAGTTGTATGAAGGTCGGTTTGATGAAATACCTTTTGTTTTTATTCTTGTTTTTCTTTTATTAATAAAACATGAAATAATAATTAAAAAAAACATGCGACCATTAAAACTTCGTAGGTTGTATAGCATTTGATAGGACATTATTATTTAAGGCCTTAAAAAAATTTGTGATTAATACAAGAACTTTCTTAAAAGGTATCGTTGATCGGCGGTTGAACTCGACATTGGTGGAACCTGTCGTCGATTAACACTATCTGTAAATTATAAAAAAGTTGGTACCTATCTCTAAAATTATAAAGAAATGTGTGTATAAAAGAGAATAAAAAAGAGATAAAAAATATTTTTAGTTGTTTCACAACCGTTTTCTGTTGCGGTAAGACGTGACAGCGGGCAAAGAATTCCTAGCGAAGTAACGCCCACTCTAATTTTAATGATTGATTTCCGCAAAGCTACGCCTTCATCAATTAAACAGTAGTGTAAAATACACACATGTAAACATTATTTATTATATCTTGACCAATATATTATAAAAGCAAGTGTGAGTTTGTTTGTCGTTGTTTTGTTACGCTTTCACGACTTAAATACTTAACGGATCTTCATAAAATTATGCATACACTTTATCTGAAGTACATAAAAGACATAAAGGACCTTCCATCTGCAGAAATACTATTCTCGAGGGATAAGCTAAAGCTAAACCGAATGCCGCTGTGGGTAAAATATATTTAAAAATAAAAGAGACGTAACTACGAGTATATACGATATGATGAATAGAGCATAAGTATTTGTCGATGTGTTGTGAACTTATAGATGTGTTTAAGAAATAACTTTCTAATTGTAGCAGTTACTAAAAAGAAAAAAATTGAGGGTTATTCACCTATGAAATAAAAGTTATGACATGTATTGAATTAGTTATTTATTTTAATTTTTAATTAAGACTAAACACTTCTTATATTATAAATATACTAATTAATCATATACAAAACCACAACAGAATTAATTGTGTAAATTAATTTATATATATATATATTTTTTTTTATGTTATAGGGGGCAACCAAACAGGGGGGTCACCTAATGGTAAGTGATCACCGCCGTCCATAGACACAAGCAACACCAGGGGAGTCGCAAGTGCGTTGCCGGCCTTTTAAATAAGTGGGCCTCCGGCGCTCTCACTGACCGAATGAAACGCAACAGTACAAGCACTGTTACTTCACGTCGGTTTTCTGAGAGAGGGTGGTACTACCCCGGGCGAGCCGACCCATTCATTCTGAAACCAGTAATAGCTTCAGCGTAGCTCTACCATATATGTAAGATTAACAAAGCATAATTACTTTACGAAACGATTTTAGTCAGTTATTTTAATTATATTTCTGGGAAGCGCAGATCTGTATTGCGCAGGTTGTCCGCGATCCACCGTTCCGCTTGTTGTGTCATTTCTGCGTCGAAGTAATCGCGCCACCCGCCCGCCTTGCCTAATAAATTATACACGTTATATTTATAATTCGATCAAAAATATTCACAATGGGAACTTAAAGCATACCTCTTCTTACAAACGGTTCTTCACCCTGAACGATGAGCTCGGGGACTTGACCAATATCCTCATTGACAGACTTGTTATTTTTAAAATTGTCAAAACAAAGGTGATCGCATAGACGAACGATTTGATCATTGGTTATTTGTTTGTTCAAAAATGTTGCTACGCGACGAATGCATGAAGGCATATTCTGTAAACCATAGAAATAATAATCGTTCATTCAATATAATAATATTAACTTAATTTTCATTTCCGGGGATCGCTTACCTTTATAAGATCCTCATAAAATAAAATAAGCATATTTGGATGATGTCGCATATTCCAAGCTTCTTTTATATGCTCAAAGAAAGGCGCCCTTATCACTGAATTACATGAAAAAAATCAATATTTACATAATTACAACACTTTTCATTGAACTTATATTGAGTGAGAAATCTTCAATTTAAAAATGATTGTTTAGGCTAGGTTGTTCAAAGGGCAATCTTATCTTGTTCTCCTCCATTAGTTATCCTATTCTTTCCCGACTTCTATCACACGGCGTCTTCGAGCAGAACTTCAGTAAGGAAACGATTGGCGATTCGACGTTGTTTATTTTTGCTGACTTAAATTCATCAGTATTTCTCGAAACCTGAATTTAAAAATCTAGCATGGTTATATATTACTAGCAATCGCCCGCGACTTCGTTCGAGTCAAATTGTAATATAAATAACCTAATAACAATAAAATACAGTCAAGCGCTACCTAGAGGCGAGTTATAGCAAAATGGATAGTATAAAAACCTCATCCATGAAAAAACCAATACTTATGTCAACTTTCCTGATGATTGGCTAAATGGTGTTAGAGTTTGTCGGTCTCGATGTACAAACAATATTAGCAAAAAATATCAGAATATACAAACAGATATATCTTGTCACAGACGAAGCCTATAATTGCAATTGTAAAATGTCAATCATCGATACTAAAACTTTTCCAATGAAATAACACAGAATAGAAATTTATTATACTTTATAGGTGGTAGCGGAGACGCGTGGTGGGTAGACCACAATGTCACTTGATATTAAATGATGATTTGGTCCAAGATGGTAAACACACTAAACCTAGAGGGACTGACACACATGCAGCTGCCGGAACACAGACATGGTGTTTGGCTACAGATTTTCCACTTGAGGGTGGTAACTAGTCAGACGGACATAAGAAAGCCCTACCACTAGCCTCACATAGGTAGCCCCACTAGCGATCTATATTTTTATTTTAAAAAAATGAATGAATATATCTTATTGAGTACTACATTTGTTCGACAAAAATGTCACTGATGTTACAAACTCCCGGCCAGGGTGTTCCCTCCTTCCTACAACATGGGGTCCTTCAAGCGTAATGTGAAGAGACATTTACGCAGGCCGGCATTACAGCCGCGACTGACGATGGACTAGTTGTCTCTCGGAGGTCGCTGTTGTTTTTGGATTGTACTGTACTTAACATCAGACATAGTGCTGTTACTTTGCCGTGCTACAATAAAAAAAATTACTTTGTTTACTAGACCTCTATGGCTTACTGGGCTTTGATGCAAGCGCTTAAGGCGCTCAGCCATATATCAATCAATTCAAGGGTGGTATGTATTGAACTGTTGCCTGGCATGCAGATGCTGTGGTTTTTGATCGAATTATCTTATAATGCGAGCAAAACTAATTATAATCGTATACGTTGGTGGAATAAATATACATACTCTTCGTCATCATCATTAACAATAACTTGTGGATCACATAAATGATTGTTCTGAGTGGGATTCAAATCAACAACATTCAGCGCAATTGCGCACCGAGATCACCGTTTAAGACACTGCACAAATTGTATCAGTAAGTAATTAATCAAATTATCAAAATTATTGGTATTTTGGCGTACAAATTGTGTAGAATAACGTGGAAAAAACATATATAACATAGTTCTCTTATTACGTGACCTCAATGTTTTAGGGTTAATTACCTTCAGAGTGGTAATGTCTATATAAAGTTCGACTGTGGGAGTAGAAGTTTTATGCATAAAAAACTACTAGTTCTTGTACAACCGCATTCTGATTCGTAGTCTATAGTTGACAATATATACTGGCACACCAGACGTTATAATTCAATACTCAAGTGTAACAACCTACTATAACCAGCCTCAGAACTGCTATTCCCTTAAGGTTGGTGGTTATACATAGTTAAAAGTTTTTTTTTCTCGCGGGGAATCTTCTTAGCTTCCCACCTTGCCGGGCCACATAGGTAGGAGTATCAGATTTGTACTAACAAGCCCCCTATCGATATTCTTCTGATACCATTTAGCTGGGTAAGCAGGAACTGCCTCTTTAATACCTCTACCCGACCCGGCAGGGTCAGCAGGATCCTAACTGGTGGTTTAAAAGGGTAGATCTAATATTAGGCCCTCTCTGACGAACTGCTGAGAGGCGCAATGAAGATTAATGCGATTTAACCACATGAACCTGTGTAAGAGTGGCCGATACATGGCTATAAGCTGCAGCGACCGTTCAACATAAAGTCAACTGCATACTTGTATGTTAGGTCTTAATATAAATAAAGAAATTAACAAATTCATTCTTACCGAGATCTTTGATAAAGTAATTCCAATAGGTTTTAAAATCTCCTATGTATCCCGCGCTCCGGTAACGTTTACTTTGGTGGTATGATGAAACAACGACATCTCTAGGGTCTCTAGCCACATACACCACCTTCGCGTTATCGAGTAACGTTGGTGGTAATAAGGATAAGGGGAAGTGGGTCTTTATGAATCGTGGGGAAAACATGTTAGCTAGCTTAACCACTCCCGGTTGAGTGAACATTTCCAGTAGTTCCAGTTTTTCTTTATTACCGCTGATCTCTATTTTAATAGCATCTAAAACTTTTGGATTATATAGTATGCTATAACTGAAAATTAAAAATATTAGTAAATATATGATATTATTTTAAAAGGATCGTACGATATAGTATATGACTGCTTCAGGCAGCTACAACTACAGCTACTTTTAAAGTTTATAGTACTACAAATGGTCTATCGACATAAATAATTAAAAAATAATTTCACACAAATTTCCATTTAAGTAAAATGACTTCACAGTGTATAAATATTTAAACATTGAGTTTGTAATTTTCGCTGTAGGTAAACCTAATTTAAAAAAAATGCGAGTAACTTAACTACAGTAGGTACTCGTCAATATTTTTGCGCTCTTTTATTGCGTGCTCGTAATTTAGCCAAACATTTAATATAGAAAGATGTTAAAATATTATTATAGGAATCTAAGATTGGCATTTATTTATCCTTAAGTTGTTTCGATATTATATATAACCTAAATATGTATTCTGCACAACAATAATCAGAGAGATCAAAAAGTTTGACAGGGGCTGTAGATAAAACTTGATACCGTTTTTGACACGTTACATATTATATGTCACTAGCGGATCTAATAGGCTATGGTTGCACTCTCACATTTATTAAAAAAGTATACATATTAAGTTGTACTGGAAGACTGCAAATTTGTGATTACATATTATTTTTTGTGAGAAATTCAAAAAATATTAGGTTGGACAATCTGGGTCTTAACCACAGCACCATCTACCAGGTCCAGGAATAGCTAATTACAAAAAAAATTCAACATTATCATTTAATACACGCATTCACGACGTTCATTGTGTGTCGAATACTAACTCTATAAAACTGTATCGTTTGGTAAGACGTGTTGCACATGATTGTTCATAGTCCAAATCATTTGCTATCAGCCATACTAATTCTTGAGTTACTGTAGTACCTGTAATTCAACAATATTATTAATTTAAGAATTTTGAAGAGACAATTTATTTGCTGGTGTTAAGCGATTTTTGGTAGGGGAAAAGCTTACGAGTTCGTGTTACTGATAACCTCGACATACTCGTACTTATGACTTATTGCGCTTACGCCAGACTATCGATGCATTGACCCGATGATATTTTGTATTCAGCTTGTACAGCCCATGATATATTTGATTAATTAATAAACTGTATAAAATTATATGGTTTTGCTCAGAGTGCTAATAGATGTGAAAATGTTAATATTTTCAATTTACAAATTATGAAATTTAAATAATTCAGACTATAATTGATTTAAAAAAAGAACACAGTTATTCCATAGTTTTGAGTTATCATTCCTGTCGATAGTCCTTATGATTGAGTGGACTTGTTTTTTGTTTAAATAGCAACTTCAGAATAATTACAGTTGCTAGGTAATGCTAGCGGTTTCATTAGCATGATTATTTTCTAGTAATGCATTTGTGTCTTATATTTTCCTTGAGGTTATAATAATAACTAAAAATTCGTTTTGGAAAAAGTTCTGCTAAATTCTAATTCTGCGTTAAATTTTACGATAAAAATATGGTTGAGAAATTGCTATGGAAAGTCATAACATAACTCGGGGCCCAAAAATAATAGCATGTTGTTCGGTAATCAACATTGTGAGGATTGATACTAAGGTGCGGTTAGTGCAAAAAACTGAATAACCGAGAAAATATAATAATTTGTATAACATACCCTGAACGCGGATAACTGGCTACAAAGATATCTGACGATCTTAGTGGAATATTGTAAATATTACTGGCTTCCTTCTTGTATGAATGCGGGTACATGTAGCCTTTAGGTCCTACGCGGACGTAACCAGTCCGTTCCCCTAGAAATATATTGAATCAAAACCGTTACATATTTTTTATAGATATCTCAGTAAATCATAACAATTTATTTTAACTTATAAATATTGTAAAAATCGTTCTTCAATAGACAAAAGGATTTATGATGAGGCGGATGCACCACCATGACGTTTTTATATTAAAATTCATGTTTCGATATGGGGGTGACATTTGTCACTTTTGACTGATGCGCACTTTTTTTCGCGATACGAACACATCTGCGCTATATATATCACAACAATATATATATATATATAGCTTTGGTTTTATTGTGAAACCATCACCGCATCACTCGCCCCAAGACAAACTGTGTGAGTGAACGATCCAGTGGCCACCAACTTCGAGGCACCGGGGGGAAATTCGGTAAGCGAATAAGCGCTTTTTACCCCTCCTATAGTTCTCATAATTTTCACATTTCACAATTTATAGACGTAGTTAGGCTGACACGCATCCACGTCTTCAGCCATAATAAGTTCTCAAGTCCGCTGAGCGAGCACGGCTATTTATACGCCTGCCTCCCCAATTTTTGCTATGAATCTATTTCTAAATTCTAAAATGTTCTTATGTTTAGTAATTTATGAATTCATGGCTGGGTGCTAAATTTCAGTTTACTTTGTCTTTATTTTGTGTCATCTAATATGATCTAGACCCCATTACAATCTCGTAGTGCAAGCGCCTGTCTGATCTTCCTATACGGCGGTTCTCTCTTCAACCTGCACTTTACAGAATGTGTCATGTAAATACCTATTACATTATATGTGCGACATCGAGACAACTTAAGGATATTAAATAAATGGCAATTTTAGATTTCTATTTGTTACAGGATTATTTTAACTTGTTTTGCATTAAGCTTTTGACGACATTATGCGAAAGCGCGAACTTAGGGCTATATCAGAACGGTCAAAAAGATTGTCCAGAACTGTAATTTTAGGTTGTTTTCACTGTCATTGATAATACTCTCTTCTTCTCCTCTTTCAATGATTCTTTGTATTGCTCGTCGTTTAATAATAGCCTCTTTGGTGAGAACCCATAAAGTTTAGAATAAAACTAAAACTTACCGGTAAATAACTTCATCAGTTCTTTTGCTGTTTCGGAATCTAAATTCGTTATTTCGAATGGAAAGTCGCTCATTTTGTTTTTTAATACTATTTGAAGTACGAAATCTTGAAAATGTATTTTCACACCAATTGTTATACTACGACTGTTAACATGTGTCGCGGTCAATGTGTTTCTGTATAGTATATATTTTATTCTATAAAATATTGAGTGCGTATATATTTACTTAATCTGGTTATAAGTTCTTGTATAATTAAAACGGGTAGCTATATTGTTTGTGGTAAATACACCTGAATATTATTGATATTATACAATGGTGTCTCTTGAATGATGAAAATACTGTTGTACCTATTGGAAAAAACGAACATTTTAAATTTAAACTTTAGTCGGAATCTTTTTTGTTTATCCTCAAATATTATATAATCCACAACGTGTACTATTGTAGCATGGTTATTAAAAGCTTTCAGAACCCGAACTACGAACTAGGGATACCTTCAGTGCTTACATTCAGGTACTAGAACCCTCACTGTCGTGTTACAAGAAAAAGACATATACCGTAAAATCAGAATTATTCTATCAGACAGGAGTTTGCTATTTCGGCGCACTACTATTTGCTAATATTAAGACAAAATAATCTAATACCCAGTGCTGAATAGACTTTCCGAAGATCTGCAGGACTAGCTAACCGTTGTCTTACTGTGACTTGTGTGAGACTACTAATAGGTAATCTTCTAGTGATTATGACATTCTCTCTTCTCTTCAGTGATGGATAGTTCCTGGAGGTATAACTTGCCTGTACGATATTACAATTATTTAAATAGACCATACGAACAAAATCGAAATGTAAGTGTACGAAAACAATACATGTCTATAGGCTTATGGCAGATCTATTTTGGTCAACCTTCTTACTCCAGTGAAAAATGCGGTATAATTTATACCTCAAATTGATAGTAGGTTTTAAAGCCTCTTGTTTAAATGTGAGAAAAATGTTCGAATTGTATCTAATCAATAATTATGGTGTCATATGGGGAATTATTGCCATCCTTGGAGAAATTATTGCAAAACTTCGACGAGGGACTTAAATAATTATTCAATAGTGGGATATTTAACAAACATTGATTGAGTAACCATATATTGCATCAGTAACATTATTGTCACTAAGCCAATAGAACCCGTTAAACCCACTTCAGCTTTGTGATTTGTTTAGATCGGTCCAGTTTAAATTGTAGTTCAGGGCATATATAATACTCCTACAAGCTTCCTATCAATGATTAACTAAGTTGTTCGTAGTTTGATAATAGCCTCTTCGATGAGGATCCAAATTACGGCTTGTTACAAGTGAACTGACAAAATTAAAAGTAAAACTCACTCGTGAAAAATTCATAAGTTCTTTTGCAGGTTCATAATCTAAATTAGTTATTTCGAATGGGAATCAATTTATATTTTTTTTTACTATTTTATAAACTGTTTAAGATATATTTTTATGGCAAATATTATATATACTGATTTATAACTGTTGCACTGTTGATATATCCCTATTTAATGTTATTTTAATATATCTCCAAATAGATATTATTTTTATAATGATGTATTTAATAATTTTGATTACAAGTTTTTCAAAAATTTAAATATATAATCAATAAATAATGAAATATATTAAAAATCTTAAGTAATATTATAAACGCTACAGTGAATTTTTTAGTTTGTTACGCTTTCAGGCCTTTCAGGCCAGTATTCAACCAATCGTCATGAAAATTTGCATACGCGTAACACGTTGTTACAGGTACAGGAAAGCGCATAAGGTATCTTTCACCCAGAAAAAATATATACTGTTTCTGGTAGATATATAAAATCTATTTTAACTAGAGCGAAGCCCCGAAAAATACCTAGCATTATATATATTGAATATTATCTGATATAACTGTAAGTAGTTACAATTTGTAAAATTATAATCGCGAATAATGAAAATACTATTGCGCTGGACAGTCTATCACTTGATACAATTATCTTAGATTTTAGTCAGTACGGTTTTGATGTATATTCAGATTTCGTACATCATTTGTACTACATCACGATTGTTAAAAATGTTCGGAGTCGGGGATATGAGCTAATTATATAAAATTTTACATAACACACACCATATACTGGAAAAAATTTAAAGAAGAATGCTTATTCAGTTGGCTAGCAATAAACTGTTAATACATGTATGTGTATGTAATATATACAATGGATTTCATTCATAACGACCTTGGTTATTACGACTTTTCGGTTATAGTGACAACAGACTTGCGTTCCTTGAATTTAAAGCATATTTTCGTAGGAAATTCGTTCGGCTATAGCAACTTCGGATATAGCGTCAATTTAGGGTATGTTAGGTGACTTGTTGTTATGGAGTATTTCTGATAGATTCTTAGAAATTCCATGCGCATATTGCGCTGAATCGGCAAGGGCACAAAGACTTATTCATAAAACTATTAGGCTTTCTTATACTTTGCCTACATTTACAGACGGCTAGATTTGCTTGCTTTGTTTGTAGGTAGGAGGCTAGCTACTTAGCACCTGTACAAAGTTGAACTTATGAATCAGTTACATCGCAATTTCCAGTGTATGAACAGAGTTTCGTAAGCTTGTGAATAAGGTTCCTAGACGTCGATTTGCTATTAAAGAAAAACATACATTTTTCTAGAAATAAATAAATATACGTATATGACTTTCTGCTATTTTGCATTTAGCGACCACATTAAAGTGGTCCCTCCAACGTCGTTATAGTCTAAATCCACTGTATATATGAAACTACAGTTCCTTTGAGGCTAAATCACACCAAAACTGCTGAACGTATCGACATAGGACTATGACCAGTCTATGCAAACATTTTCGTAGATAAGTTTTAAGTTATTTTTTGGATTCGATTAACATTTTGTCATTTTTTCAATGTTCAAGGAAGTGACCGGGAATTAACTACTCTATAATATAAAAATATATTATAAATATATTTATACACCAACACCAACACCAACACCAACACACCAACTTCGAGGCACCAGGGGCCGATTCGGTAAGCGAATTAAGTGCTTCTTACAACCCCTATCGTTCACATAATTTTCACATTTCACAAATTATAAACACAGTTAGGCTGACACGCATCCACGTGTTCAGCCATAATACGTTCTAAAGTCCGCTGAGTGAGCACGACTATTTATACGCCTGCCTCACCATATATTATTATTATTATACATGAATAAATATTATTATTTTAATATTGTGTGGGGCACACGGTGAGGGAAAGAGTTTCATGGTACTCCGACAACTGTTACTTTTTATCTCAAAATAACTAGTTTAAGAGAATATACAGTACAATCAGATAAATTGATAAAGCATTCAAAAAATAATAATAATCCTATATAATATTATTAATCACTACATATTATAAAACAAAGTCGTCCGCCGCGTCTGTCTATCTGTCTGGATGTTCGCGAAAAACTCAAAAACTACTGAACGGATTGTAACGCGGTCTTCACCAATAGATAGAGTAATTCATGAGGAAGGTTTAGGTATATAACTTATCCAGGTTTTTTTTTAATAATTTGGTTGAAATACAATAATCATTGTTGAAAGAATCGGAAAAAGTCAAGCCGCCATAAGCGTTTCATGTACATAAGTATATATTGTTTTATTATTAGGGCAGGACAACATCCGCCGGTCCTGCTAGTAACGCATAAATTTGAGCATAGACATGTTTTTCGTTTTTGAAAACTAGCCACAGGTATATATTTATAAAATTTTAATTTGTATAGTAAAAATTAAACTATTGGATACAATGATATTATAAGTAAGAACTTATAATATCAATGAATGGATATAAAAAAAATAAAATATTGATTATTTAATATATAACTAAATCTTTAAAACATTATGCATTTTAAAAGGTTAATCGAGATTTAAAAAAAATCCCAAATGTTTCGCTAAATAAACGATGTACTTTTACATGCGTCTTACGTTAATTTATTACATTTATGCGGCAAAGCTCTTTACGAGTTTTAGTCTGTAATATTCATTTCATTTTCATTATATATGCATAAACCGAAAACAATCTTAGTTATACGTAATGGCGCAAAATTTAAAGAACTTGCGAACGCTTACAGTCGTAAGTTCCTAATAAAACAAGAAGAGCATATTAGGGTGATGTCGCTTATTCCAGGCTTTCTTTATATGCTCAAAGAAAGGTCACTGCAATAAAAGAGTAAATTAATTATTGACGTGGTTGTTACTATTATTGATACCTATGCTTTTATTAAAATGTACAGATAATCGGACACGGTTGACAGCTGTTGTCATGCCACAGACTTATCAAGTCGTAGTATAAAAATATATAAAACTAAAAAAATATTAGGGCGCAAAAAAAGCGCTTAACAAATTGATTACCTACTTAAAAATCTCAATAAAAGTATTCACACACCCAGGGGATGGGATGGGGTTAATGCTGAAATAGGTGTTTATAGGTGAAGAACTATTTTGTCCCCCACACAATCCTAACCGCTCTAGTTTGATTCATTAATGGTTAAATTAAATAAAAGAATATTCTTAGTTAGTCTCTATTGCACCAAAAGAAACTACTGTACGAATTTCATGATTTCAACTTCAATAGCCACAGCTGTGCGTTACTGAGTCAGTCAACGAACATCTCTATATACATAAATCAAACGGTGTGGTGGGGATAAATCCGTCACCGAAGCTCACTTTTGATATAATATGTTTAAACTCAATGCAATGCCCTAACCAGCTGCCGAGCGGCCCGCAAGCCGGTATGACAGCGGCAACTCCTTACAGATTCTAGATCTTTGTCGCCATTGTTTGGATTTCATTGTACTTACCATCAGGCACAGAGGCCTTTGACGTGCTACAATAAAAAATGAATATCTATTTGCAAAGATCTTTCTAGGTCTAAAAAGTCTCGGCGCCTGTTCAGAAAGAGTCCTTATGATTTTACACACACTCTGTGAAAAATATAATTGCTTTCTTTCTGCATACCATGGGCTTAATTTTGTAGCATATGGGGTGTATTAACTGGCATATATGCCGCACGCATATACGCATGTACGCAAAATATTTAAAGACAATAAAAGGATAATTTGTCTTACACTTTGTTAGAGCTTCAGATTGTATGATATTTATGTTATTGTTTCGAATTAATTGTAAACTTTTTATACTTTATAGGATTTAGCATTTGACCTCTGATCTGAAGATTCTGTATATTGACTCTGAAGTGCTGCTGCCCGAATACACCAACAGGCTACAAATATTTGAATACTAAGAATATGTACACAATATTCATTTTATAATAACTCAAATATAATTGAAATAAATAATTTAAATGGTGTGCGAAGTAGCGGGCAAAGTTTTAGGATTTAATAAAAGAAAACAAATGGTTAATGTTTTAATAATTCATATTTATTTAATTAGCTATTCAATTTTAAATCCTTAAAATATTTGTAATTAGTAACACCGTCCCACACGCAAGAGTAAATAATTCGAATTCAAATAAAAGTTAGAATCTTATTTAGATATGAATAAACCTGAGGGTGGGGAATCCTAAGTCCGTGTTTTTCAAATTATCGCGGATCCATTTTACTGTCTGCTGTTATCTCGGAATCATAATATTCACGTCAACCTTCTACTTTACCCGAATACAGAAACGATGCATAATAATTGTATGTAAATGTAAATAAACATTATAATTGCATATTATAATTGTTTAAAAGACCTCGGAGGTTAAATGCATATGCAATATAAAATTTAACAAAACGTCATTATTCTCAAAATTTTAGTTTATCTACCGTCGAAAATCTTTGACCTTGAAAAATAAACGCAATTATTTACAATCAACATAATGATATACTATAAATATGAAATAGAATGTTTGTATTTATGTACGCATGTGAAAAGTTATATAACTGTTTTGAATCCAATGAAAAGTTCGAACAACAAAATTTAATACTATGAATAAAAGTTTGAGTAACCAACATATAGGTATATAAATTATATATAATAATATTTATATTCAAAACAAATTGTTTATACAATATTTAAAAAAAAAAATAACTTCATGGTGTGTGACCCTGATAAGCGAAACTTACATTACAAGATAAAATTACACTGTTAATAATTTTTCATAACCCCCTAAAAGAATCGTCATAAATAAATTAAGTCTATTCGAATCACTGATTCTTGTATTTACATACTATAACACAAGGAAACATACTTTTTTTTTTCTATCTGCTCTACACTATTAGCCTGGCAAGGCCATTGCAGTTCCACCGGACTACTAAGGAGAGCACTTAAGACACTCACTCGATTTGTTTAGGCGATCAGCCTCGGCTAGAACTGTCGCTGAATATATCTCTGAATATCTCGATCTGACTAATCTAAGCCAAGCTATCTATCCATTGATGGGGTTAAGTGGGGATGAGTACCTCGGAACCGCAGGGGGTGGACCCACAGGCGAATACAGTTCCTTCGTGGAGCCTTAGCCTGCCTCCCAAGACCGTCAGTGCGTGGTGAAGAGCCACATCCTACACAAGGTGACCCTGTCTAGCAGAACACTACGGATCTAGGCTAGAGAGCCGATAAACACTCCTGGGGCTCGGTTCCAGAACCGGGTCGGGGCGTATACCCCGGCAGACGGCGCCCCTCGCAGTACTCCTCTGCTTATCAGAGGGGACAGGGGATGGGGTAAGGACGGGCCTGCTTCGGTTCGCCCGTCAGAGGGTGGAGGGAGAAAACCTCCTTTAAAAGTTACCGTGGGAGAAAACCACGTAAAAAAGTTACGGACGGGTGTGCCTTCGGGCGGCGAGAGGGAGGAAACCTCGGTAAAATCACCGTGGGAGAAAAGCACGTTAAAAAGTTACGGGTGTTGAGGAGACAACCTCGTTAAAAAACAGACGGGAGGTCTTCGGGCGGAGGGAGGTAGAAAACCTCGTTAAAAAGTTATCGTGGGAGGAAACCACGTTAAAAAGTGACAGAGGGACGGCCTTTGGGCGGAGGGAGAGGCAGAAAACCTCAAGAAAAAGTTACCGTGGGAGGAAATCACGTTAAAAAGTGACAGAGGGGAGGCCTACGGGCGGAGGGAGAGGGAGAGAAACCTTATTAAAAAGTTCCTGTGGGAGGAAACCACATTAAAAAGTGACAGAGGGGTGGCCTTCGGGCGGAGGGAGAGGGAGAAAACCTCGTTAAAAAATCACCGTGGTAGAAAACCACGTAAAAAAGTTACAGGTGGTGGTGGTTGAAGGGGGTGACCCCTTGACTGCCAAACCGGATCAAGGAGGGAAGGGGCTGGGGACCTGACTTTCCATTGCACATTGGTTCGGTAGACGGATAGGCAGCTTGACTGGGCTGTCGTCGCGGTCAGGTCGTTCGCGCTGGGCCTTGTCGGCGGGGTGGCATGGTGCTTGCTTGTTCGATCCCATGCCACTCCATAGCGCGGCAGACGGTATCTTGTGGGTTTTTTTAGTCAGTAAGAGTCTGACACCTCACAGCTCCCCAGGGCTGTGGGTGTCCAATGAAGGATTTCTTTCCACATTAAAAATCTATCCATTGATGAAATATCTGGGTCTCACCCTGGACGGGCGTTGGCGGTTCGAGCCCCATTTCGAGGGGCTCGGACCGCGTATAGCAGGGGCGGCGGTGGCGCTCGGCCGGCTGCTCCCCAATACCGGGGGGCCAAGTGTCGGGTGCCGCCGACTCTATATTGGAGTCGTGCGAGCGATGGCCATCTACGGGGCCCCGGTGTGGTCCGATGCACTCGGTGCCACTAATGTGCGGGTGCTGCGCGCTGCGCAGCGCATTGTGGCACTGAGGGCGATTAGAGGATACCGCACCGTGTCCTCGGCGGCGGCCTTCACGCTCGCCGGCTCCCTGCCCTGGGGACTGGAGACGGAGTTTCTTGCCGCCGTGTACGAGTTCACGGCGGCAAGGAAACGTTTGGGAGAGCCTCCGGGTCTCAGGGAGATAGAGGGAAAAAGGTGAGAGGGGAGGGAGGCTGCTATGGAGCGGTAGCGGCAAGACCTGGCGGACGCGCAGTATGGCCGTTATACCGTGGATGCCGTCCGCCCGGTCCTTTCAGAGTGGATTGGGAGACGTTGGGGCTCCCTGACGTTCCGTCTGGTGCAAGTGCTCACCGGACATGGTTGCTTCGGGTGGTACCTGCACGGGATCGCGCTCAGGGAGCCAGCCGCCGCATGCCATGAGTGCGGCGCTGAGGTGGATACCGCGCAGCACACTCTGTCTGAGTGTGTTGCGTGGGACGGACAGCGCCACATTCTGGCTGCGGCGGTGGGTGGAGATTTGTCGCTGCCGAAAGTGGTTGCGACCATGCTCGGCAGCGAAGACGCCTGGACGGCGATGGCCTCCTTCTGCGAGGAGGTCATCTTGCAGAAGGGGGCGGCGCCTCGCAGAAGGAGGCGGCGGGGAGGGCCCAAGAGGGGGGCCCATCTCCTCATTGCACAGGTTCGGCGGACGAGGGTAGGTGGCTGGTCGTGTACCCAGTGTACCTCCCTATAAGGACGGAGCCCGGCGGCCATCTTTCGCCGGGCTGACCGCTGGGGGCGGCATGGCGATAGCTCAGCACGGTCCCATGCCGTCCCAACGTAAAGTGGTGGCCGGTACACCGTGGGGTTTTAGTCCGTGCGAGTCGGACATAACCCATTCTCTCCCCGGGGAGGATGGGTATCCATAAGGGATTTTCCCACGTAAAAAAAGGTATCTATCCATTTAGGCCAAGTGCGAGGAAGGCCTCATAAAGGTGGGCGAAATTAACCGCAACTGGGGGCCCTAGGTGCAGTGCACAGATCGCTCTCTGCGGTGGCAGCCAGGGAGCTAATACAGCCCGGCAAGCTTACGGTCGGGTGGAGCGTCGTGCGCGTGCAGCTCCTTGACGAGAAGCCCATGCGATATTATAAATGCATGGGCTTGGGCCACACTCGTCCCATGTGCCCCATCTCGTCGAACAGGGAGACGGCTGCTACTGCCGATGCGGGGAGGCCCGTCGGACATCAGATGAGGAGCCGCAGTTGCCGGCTCCCGGCCATCAAAAGGAGGGCCTACCTAGTAGCGGGGGCAGGCCCCACGAAGGTAGCTGCCAGGCAGGAGGAAATTGACATGGACCATTAATGGATCGCGCATGTCAATTTCCTCCAGGCTAACCTGAACCACTCCGCCGCTGCAAAGCCTTCTGGTTTTGTATGGGCGGAGGCGGTGGCGGTTGCATCCAAGACGACGGGGCGTGCACCCTGGACTGGGTCGCACGTCCGTCGCGACGGGGAAGGGTCGTGCGGAGCGCGCACGCGGACATCCACGATAGTTCGCGGTATGTCCCGTTTGCTCCCAGAGGACGCAGCTGGGAGGCTCGGTGGACTCAGGAGTGCGGGGGCACTCCCTAGTGGAGTGATCTCGAGACACTTGACACACCTGAGACGCAGGTGGCAGTGCCGGGCGGAATGACCGTACACCTGGCAGTTGTGACACTGCGAGGGTACATAGGTCTTGCGAGGAGACTCGATTGTGATGCGGGAGAGACCGCACACGGAGCTAATTTGGAAGATGTCCTTCTCAAACCTAGCGCGGTCCAGAGTGACCAAAATTAGGTTGTATCGAGCCTTCGTACGGGGGTGTTATGCTACGGACTGGGAGATCCTGTTTTTTTTTTATATCATATGGGTCAAACGAACAGGTGGGTCACCTGATGGTAAGTGATCACCGCCGTCCATAGACATTAGCAACACCAGGGGAGTCGCAAGTGCGTTGCCGGCCTTTTAAATATGTGGGCGTCCGGCGCTCTCACTGACCGAACGAAACGCAACAGTGCAGGCACTGTTAATTCACGTAGGCTTTCTGTGAGAGGGTGGTACTACCCCGGGCGAGTCGACCCATTCATTCTGAAACCAGTAATAGTTTCAGCGTAGCTCTACCACCTACGAGGTAGGTGAGGACGTCATCGGTGGCGAGCTCTGAGGGAACATCGCGAAGGACGACAAGAAGGACTCGCTCATCCTCGAGAGTGTGGGTGAAGAAAGGGTGTTTCCGCCCCCGGAAATATTTCCTGAGCTGGCGATGCTCATCGGGGTCGAGATTCTAATAGAAATGCTGGCAACGGTGTTGACGGCGGACGTGTAGTAAATCTGTTTGGACGTAATTTCTTTCGAGATTTCTATCCAACTAGCTTTGTCATGGAAGGTGACAGGAGGCGGGTGGCGTGGCTTCTTAGCCACTACCGCGGGTTCCACGACCAGAACTTTAGCCGAAGTCGAGGCAGAGGGTGCGGGAGAGGCTCGGGGCACCCGAGCGCCACCTACATTGGACTGCTTTGGGACGGAAAGTCCCGCAGCCGAGTCGCTGTCGGACGGACTCGCGGCGCGTGACTGTTGTAAAACCGTCGTCATCGGCGGTTGCGGGAGCGGTGTCGAGGTCCATGTCGAAATCGTCATCGGAGTCGGGGTCAGAGAGAACCTCGAACGGATTTTCCGCGAAACAACGTGGCTTAGGGCCGGAAAGATCGCGTGCGAAAACTTTGCGGAGCCTATTGGACTCGAAGACCAATGAGGAGTCTTCCTTCGACACGAACATGTGGAACCGGAGTAATTTCTCGATATGAACGACATTTTCTAGGGCCGGATGGACCGGAGGGGCCTGAGGGGCGCGCGAGGGCCCGGGGGTGAACATGACTATCCTCCCTGCCTGAGGGGCAGGGGGGTGCGCCGAATTAAAATTTAACGAACAATCCGTGTCCGTGCCAAAGGGAGATGCGACGCGAAATCTTCTCTCTTCATATCTGCACACACGGCGCGGCACGAAGAACGACGTGCTGCACGGCACATGTTGCGCTGCACGACTCACGAAGCGCCGCACGAAGCACGACGCGTTGCACGGCGACACGACACGTTGCACGGCGACTCTACGCACCGCACACAGTGTGCACGGCTTCGCAGCGAAAAGTGCGATTTAAATGGAACCCTGGTAGAGGTGTACCTACCGTCGCTTTGAAAAGAGCGTATCAATTGACAGTAGCCGTACGAACACACTATACTACCGAACACTCACGGAAATATCCGACAACTGCGCGAGTTGCCGAACGAGACTTGAGGAAACAAACTTGGTGGTCGAAGTTTGAAATAAGGATCATAAGAATATTTAATCTGTGGCTTCCTTATTTATTACTATATAGATTACTTTTTCGTTATTTATATATATACATATATCTGATTTCGATAACCTTGATCTTCATTAGAGATATCGCCATCATAGCTTACCCACCAGAGTGAAGAACATTTATATGGCATTCGTACCGAATGCAACGAATCAATTTTTACACTATTCAAATTATCGCCATAAATATTATTGTGCATAGATGTTTGAATATGGAAAATATAACAATAATGCAATGCAACGCCGCGCGCTGCGCTATTATCATATATTTCTGCGAAGTTGAAAGAATATAATATTCGAGTACAGAACAGTTTTATCAAAAATTAAATAATTTATTCAATTATAACAAAAAACATCATGGAAAAGGATGGCTTCGGTACAGAATGAAATACGCGCAGGAGACAAACGAGGCGGAACGGCACAGAGAAATAGTGAACAGTGCAAAAAAGCAAAAGAGAGTAATATTAAACAAGGAGTAGCAGTAAAATTCGCAGACACGATACAACTGTGAGGAGCTGCTGTGGGAGCCGCAGTGCATACATAACCCTTGCAATTGTTTCGAAAGGAAAGCATTAGCGACTCGAAGCAACGTGAAATGCAGTGTTGCGTCCGGTGCAGCATTCAGTATCTTTCATATAAATGCATGAATTCAAACACTAGTATTAAGAACTAACTAATACCCGTGATTTCATTCATTATGCTATTCAAATAGAACTATTTGTCTTATCCAAGCGCGGATCCACTGTTGTGTGTACGATGGGTATGCCTACAACTCTAATAGACTTGTTACGTCACACTTTTACAATCTGTTGAGATCGATAGGTTAATAATATTATATCCAATGCCTTAAAACAAAAAAAAAAGAAACAGTGAGTCGTGTGTAAATCCGAACACAGCAAAGTAAGTAGGTAGGTACTTTCATTCATTCGTCATATATTTTATAAACATTTCCTTTGTAGGAATACACTATATCGTACATGAGTAAGCTCATACGGCGACTCCCACTTTGTTTATATTCGGGTTACTGTGGCCACAGCCTTTTTTGGGGGCTGGATTAAAGAGGGTCTGTTTTATCAGTTCTCATTTCATCATAAATGATTAATACAGGTTTATATTATTTTGAAAGTTACATTCTAATTGGTTCAGCACTTTTTCAAAGGATGCTCGTTCGAACACCGATTTACGATTTTACTATAATATATCTAGTTGCGTTGAGTGAGAAAAAATATTTCTATATCCTATCTACATCTACATAATTGATTTTTGGATCGAAATTTCGTTAAGATCCGTCCAGTTTTCCCAGTGTGATAAACGGGTAAACATACTTCCATATTTCTGTTACATCTACTCATACATATTTGAACAATGGCATTTCATATCTTACTTTTTAAAACTAGTAAGTAAATAGTATTCCCATAACATGTAAATTCAAGATCAGCAGATAATATAACACTAGAAATACCGGCTCATTCCACTAATTTTCGTGCAAAGTCCTTCACAGTTCAGGCTGCAGAACTATGGAATGCCCTACCTGTTTCTATGAGGTTGGCGCAGACGATGGGCATATTTAAAAACTCGGTCATAAATTACTATTTGTCAATTTAACATTTCGCTTTTGTGTATATATGTATTAATGTACTTTGTAATGTTTAATACCTATGGGTTATTAATATTATGTAGTCTATATATTGTATATTGTTGTATTAAATATTTATATATGTATGTTACAGTGTACGTGCTGCTAATTATGTGGTATTAACTAGTTTTGTTTTATTTGTACACCCTAAATACCCCCTATTCCACTCCATGGAACATATCAATCCAAAGGTTTCCTGGAAGAGATTGCTAATAGCAATAAGGCCGTACTTTGTAGTAATGACATAATTGTAATGTTTTATAGTGTTTATTTATAATGGTGTACAATAAAGATTAAATAAATAAATTGAAATGTACGTAACTAAACAATACTAATTATATCTTAAATAATCCATACTCTACACATGAAACATATATTAAAATTACATTTCATGATACACAATGAAACTAACTAAGAAATTAATTTTACAACTTTAAACTAAACATTTACATCCTCCATGCTTGGAAATCGTAAGTCTGTGCCGCGTAGATTTTCAGAAATCCATTGTTCCGCCTGCCGCGTCATCTTTGCGTCGAAGTAAACGCGCCATCCACCCACTTTGCCTGTATGCGAAACATCGTTTATAATTGTGTTACGACAATGAACCCATACACTGATATTATATTATATCAGTGTTTCACTACATTCGATGATTTCATCGCTATTTCTACTTTTTAATATTTTTTATGGGTTTTAACATTTAATTACAATCTTATCTGATATTAAATAACGACGTGGCCTAAGATAGTAAGCTCGCACCTAGAAGGGGGGGGGAGAGGGCTGGCTCTCAAGTGCAACTTCCGGAACACACCAACGGGTGCCTGACATCAGATTTTTATTTTGTGAATGGTTGCTAGCCAGGCTTAGAAAAGGCCCTACTGCCATGCCATGGTCATCACAATGTTTTTCTTCACCGAAAACTCTGACTGAGTTGCAAGGATTTGAAGCTACGACGATCGACGTAATGTTCCCAGTAGGCTATCAACTAAGCCATCACCGGCTCTGAAAAGTTAATCAATATGATATAAAATCCTCTTCGTGTATTTTGTTCTATACAGCTCTATTATTAACCAATACCCTATTTATGTGAATCAATAATTCATTCACTTTTTCTAAAATTTATAAAATCATAGGTTATTGTTTATTCACCATATGACAGCATCGTTGTATTCAGTACAAATGCATGTTCTATAAAACCTTGTTCGCATTACTCTAGTAATTTAGTCGACTACCGAGTAATTTAGTACATAAACAACAAAAGTTTACTCGAGTCGCTCGATTTCGTTCTACTTTTTTCGGCGAATAGCACCTCCGACCACGCGTCACTGCTTACTCGTTCATTTGCTAAACAACAACGCATCCGTCATTTTAGTCGGGTTCATTAACTGGCGCAAAATGTAGTTTCGCTGGACGATCGCCAGTAGCTTTATTAGCTTATTTATTTTTTCTCTGAACGTTTATCTTGCTAAACACCACTCCCTTGTGTATTGTACTCGACCGTAGAGTGAACGATTTTTGGGCAGTAACCAGTATTTTAGCTTCTAAATTACGGGTAGTTTATCAATTATTTTATATTTTGTTAATAATTTTTATAATTACTAGCCTAGTGCGAAATCAAGTAAATGAAAAAAAATCGTATTATAGTAAAGTAACCTTTTCGGATGAAATGTTCACTAGGGTTATGTATGCCGAATTTTCTCGCCTGTTCTGCATTTACTGATGCGTTATTTTTTAAATTCTCAAAGCTCAGGTGATCACGCAGCCTGGTGATTTGCTCTTCCGTATATTCTTTACCGAAAAAACTACACACTTTGCGTACTGAAGCTGTCAAATCCTAAAAAAGGTGTGTTGAGTTAATTTATGCTTGTGCGTTTCTCAAAAATTACTATTTATTTATTTTCAATACAAACTGTTGAAAGTTCTTCCTACATAAAATTATTTAAAGACGTAGAAGTTTGCATTTTTGTATGATCTTCACAATATATCGCGTGCCATTAAGGTTTGGACTCTTCTTCCGGCCTGTGTTTTCCCTCCGCTTTTTAGCTTTTTAACATCAGATTTCCTAGAAGGGACGTACGTGGACATTTATGCAGGCCAACATGATCAACGATGTATATTAGTGCTGCGTTTACGTACATAATAGTATAGGTAAACTTACATAAATCATTTATAAATAAATTCCAAAACTGTCTGAAGTCACCAGTATATTCAATCATTGTTAACATTTTAGAATGATGGTATGACGACACAACGACGTCCCTCGGATCTCGCGCCACATACACTATCTTAGCGGTGTCGAGTAGCGTCGGTGGTAATAGGGAGAATGGCAAATGTGTCTTTACAAACCGAGGACCCGAAGTCGATGCTAAAACTTCAGTAGGGTTTTATTGCATATTGTTTTAAATATTCGTCTATACCTTCCTTAACAATACTCTTTTCAGTGAATATCTTCATCGCTTTATCACTAAACAACATGGGCATGCTGTAACATTAACATTTATAATTTCGAATTACATAAATCCTACAGAATGAAAACTGGAGAATATACGTTTAGCACTGGTACAATGTACTTAATGTGGTTTCAGATTTGTCCAAATAAACTGGTAGTTCCAATTTACTATTATCCAGTCCAATCCAATTTACAATTTAATTTACAACTTCGGTAGCATAAATCAAAAGAAATAAGGAACAAACAGAGGGACACGGAGAACGACTCTGTTTTATACTGATTATTGATGAGATACATTTTTAAATTTGCATTTCATTTGCAACATCAAAAGTTTTCTTAGATAGTAAAAAAAAATCTAAAACTATTATTTTTTTCTTCTGAAGTATTTTTTATAATTTGAGTATAATCTAATAATTGGTATACTAACTCTAGAAATGGATATCTTTCCGTCAACAACAATGAAGATGCCTTGTCGTAATCTAAATTATTAGCCACTAACCAAACCATCTCCTGCGTCCACGTAGTACCTGCAATAGATAAATCAGATCTTTTCATCATGTTTTGCTGATGGTAGGATACGACACTCGTGTTGGTGGTAAAGGTTTGACATATATATTTAATATTTACATTTATGTCATCGTCATCAGCCTACAAGAGACACGCTCGTTCGCCCTCCTAAATAAATTTAATAACTGCGCTCCAGATAATGAGATTCTGGCCTGCCTCTCATTGATAAAGTACGGAGTATGCAGACGTTTTTGAAAACAACCTATATCACTGTTATTTCGCCAAAAAACAAGAAAATTTTAAAATATATGTCATTACTATAAAATTATTGGCATCGCTAATATATTCCGCTCGCAAATATTTATCGTGGAAAATTACACTCCGAAAAACCGTGACAATACTATACATTACGCATTGGGCATCGAAAACCATTTATTGGATTCATTGCCGCTCGCGGTGAGGATACTGAGACGCCGTTGCTTCGTATGAGGTGCTGAGTTTGCAAATCAGTTCACGCCTGTCATTTGGGGTCTTAGTTATATATATATTTATTTATAGGCAACACCACCTACCGCTCCAAGCTCTCTCTTTATTTTACGCATTTTTTATACGTTTTTACTTTCACCGCACCCTTCCTGGTGGGACCTATTTACACGGTCCCACCAGTCCTTTCACCCACTGCAGGACCATAGGTCTCTTTACGAAGGAAGGTATAGATATGCCAGCCAGCTCACGACGTATTGACGATTTCAAGCTCTGAGAAATCTATAGTTCTATATTTTTCCCACTCACAGTGGGGATACTAGAATAACATTTCTCAGGTTCAGGTTTCCTCACGATGTTTTCCTTCACCGTCAGCCGATAGTGTTACCAATTTAAATTAGTAAATGTACGCGAATTTCGAAAAATTCGTTGGTACATGCCGGGGTTCGCGAACTTCCGGACTTCCGATAGTCTACTAGATCATAATTATTAATCTAGTTAGAACCAAAACGTTTGTTTTTTATATTTCGTATGTTGCAACCATTGACCATAATTTCATCTTATGTTAAATGGTTTAAGCACACATAAACCTAAAGGGATACTGGCTCTCGTTATTTTACTTTAATAATCTAAAGGGTTTATTTTTGCAAATAATAGCAAAATTTATAACCTTTAAGTACCCAGAGTTGAAAATAATTGTATATCGATGACGAAGTTTAGTAGAAATAATAACAAGAAAAAATTCGATAACGATAACAATAACTTTAATTTAATAAGAAATCATACAAACCTGATCTTTGGTAGCTTATAACAAAGGTATCAGTTGATCTAAGAGGCATATTGTAGATATCGCTCGCATGTTCTTCATATTCCTTAGGTAAAAAATATCCTTTAGGACCTATGCGAATAAATTCTCTTATAGAACCTGGAAATTAACTAAACTAAATATTTCGTTCTTGTTTATACTTTATAGTGATTTAAAGTTTGACAAGAATCCCACCTAATATTAAGTGACGATGTGGCCCAAGATGATTAGCACGCTAAGCTTGGTGGTTGGTTCTCAGTTCCCTATGTACTTTTAGCTATAGGTACACCCATATACGCGACAGATTTTCAACTTGAGTATGACAACTAACCAGGCGGGTTTTAAAAAAGCCCTATAACCCTATAATAAGTCCTATTTGGGTAATTATTCGTTCAGGTTTCAAGCGGTAGTCACGACTTTTAGTTTAAGTCTAGGTTAGGTTTTAGCTAAGACTATTCGATCATATATCAATCATTAGTCACGTCTGGTAGGTTAACGTCTTATTGAACTATTGAGTCACGTTGCAATCTATAAACACATCCTTTTTTTTTTTTTTTTTTTTTTAATGTGGGAAGAAATCCTTCATTGGACACCCACAGCCCTGGGGAGCTGTGGGGTGTCAGACTCCTACTGACTAAAAAAACCCACAAGATACCGTCTGCCGCGCTATGGAGTGGCACGGGATCGAACAAGCAAGCACCATGCCACCCCGGCGACAAGGCCCAGCGCGAACGCCCTGACCGCGACGACAGCCCGGTCAAGCTGCCTACCCGTCTACCGAACCAATGTGCAATGGAAAGTCAGGTCCCCAGCCCCTTCCCTCCTTGGTCCGGTTTGGTAGTCAAGGGGCCACCCCCTCCAACCACCACCACCTGTAACTTTTTTACGTGGTTTTCTACCACGGTGACTTTTTAACGAGGTTTTCTCCCTCTCCCTCCGCCCGAAGGCCACCCCTCTGTCACTTTTTAATGTGGTTTCCTCCCACAGGAACTTTTTAATGAGGTTTTTCGCCCTCTTCCTCCGCCCGAAGGCCTCCTCTCTGTCACTTATTAACGTGGTTTCCTCCCACGGTAACTTTTTCTTGAGGTTTTCTCCCTCTCCCTCCGCTCAAAGGCCGTCCCTCTGTCACTTTTTAGCGTGGTTTCCTCCCACGGTAACTTTTTAACGAGGTTTTCTACCTCCCTCCGCCCGAAGGCCTCCCGTCTGTTTTTTAACGAGGTTGTCTCCTCAACACCCGTAACTTTTTAACGTGGTTTTCTCCCACGGTGACTTTTTACCGAGGTTTCCTCCCTCCCACCGCCCGAAGGCACACCCGTCTGTAACTTTTTAACGTGGTTTTCTCCCACGGTGACTTTTTACCGAGGTTTTCTCCCTCTCCCTCCGCCCGAAGGCCACCCCTCTGTCACTTTTTAATGTGGTTTCCTCCCACAGGAACTTTTTAATGAGGTTTTTCTCCCTCTTCCTCCGCCCGAAGGCCTCCCCTCTGTCACTTTTTAACGTGGTTTCCTCCCACGGTAACTTTTTCTTGAGGTTTTCTACCTCCCTCCGCCCGAAGGCCTCCCGTCTGTTTTTTAACGAGGTTGTCTCCTCAACACCCGTAACTTTTTAACGTGGTTTTCTCCCACGGTGACTTTTTACCGAGGTTTCCTCCCTCCCACCGCCCGAAGGCACACCCGTCTGTAACTTTTTAACGTGGTTTTCTCCCACGGTGACTTTTTACCGAGGTTTCCTCCCTCCACCCTCTGACGGGCGAACCGAAGCAGGCCCGTCATTACCCCATCCCCTGTCCCCTCTGATAAGCAGAGGGGTACTGCGAGAGGCGCCGTCTGCCGGGGTATATGCCCCGACCCGGTTCTGGAACCGAGCCCCAGGAGTGTTTATCGGCTCTCTAGCCTAGATCCGTAGTGTTCTGCTAGACAGGGTCACCTCGTGTAGGATGTGGCTCTTCACCACGCACTGACGGTCTTGGGAGGCAGGCTAAGGCTCCACGAGGGAACTGTATTCGCCTGTGGGTGAGCTATAACAAGATATTTCGTTAAAAGAAAGAATTTTGGTTCGCGGGCGTGCCCTATATAATTTAGTTTGAAAAGAATTAGGGCTCTTTGTTTAATATTAAAATATAATTGATCTTTTACAAAATAATCTCTCATAAACAGTACAAATCCTTGTATCTCTTTAATTAAAACTATGGTATTATACGGATAAATCCTACACCACACTACATCCAAAATAAATGTATAATTAGTTTTTGACGTGATAACGTCTTATAAATCGACGAACGCCGGGTGCACGCACGAAAAAGCATAACTCATTGTCACGTTTCACCTGAGCGAAGCGTGAAAGCGAGAACGTGGAACAAGCGATAGAGAGGCACAATCAGTCTAAACGTTTGGCTTGTGACGCATCAATCTCTTTTTAACTCTATCGGTAATTTAGTGATAATAATTCAATTCAATTCATAAAAATATGCAATTTTTCATCAATGTTTTCTGATGACGTTATCAAGTATAATTATCGTCCGTAAACCGACTTTACAGACAACCATATCTATTTACTGGGCAATTAGCACCTGTTTGCGCGATATCAGTAGCTTAGTCACTTTCATTTTACCCATATCAATGGCCTCAGAGTTACAGGGTTCTACACATGTGTAAGCAAAAATTTATAAACTGTTGACCACAATTTAAAACTCTCATTAATAATTCTGATTAACTTGAAAGGAAAATAAGATCAGTATTGCTAGATCCTAGTAGCACCTAAACGTCGTCGCAAGCTCGATATGATTCAGAAGTCGGAAGCTCATAAGCAAATTTTGATACAGGGCCTATAACACTAACTATACCTCTAACTACCATATTATAGAGATATAGAAATACAGACACACGATAGAAGGGAAACTTCTGTATTATAGGGAAACATTTTACTTAAAAAAATACAACAAAAATCCAAAGTGACACAGTGTTCCCAGGCGGTCACCCATTCTAGTACTGACCACGCCCGATGTCCTTTAACTTCGGTGATCGAATGAGAATCAGTGTTTTGAACACCCTACCCGACACAGTGTTTATTAACCCCACCACTTTTCGTGACACAAAAAGGTTGCCGATCAGAATTTGCAAGTTCTCCCATAACAAGTTTTACTTCAAAAAGGAGAAGATCTAAATAAAAGAGCCAGATATCTAACCTTGAAATAAGACATTGAAATTAGACATCTCTGCAGGATCCACATCACGTATCTCTAATGGAAGTCCACTCACTTTTCGTAGAGACATAACTGAGAATCTGGTGGATTCAACCGATCGTCTTGAGCTTCTAAAACGAGCATCAGTTTCGTTTATCTCTTATTTTTACAAAATTTTAATAACTCCTTCAATGACATATGGTAATTAATACAAATAAGATTTTTGGCTTCTGGATAGTGTTTTACCTAATAATCTATTGTATTGCTTAATCTAATGTTAACCGTTTATTATTACGGTGACACGGTTAATGTGTCTATAATATCATCGTAGCCTATGTTTTTTCTATAAATACTGTTTTTTTTTATTTATTGTCAACTGGCGGCTCCCCCTGGCTTCGTACGGGTCTACTAATGAAGAAAATGAAACCAAATCTCCCCTCCCCTTTAGTGGAAGAGTGGAAAGTACGGCCATGTAATTAAATATAATGGCAACTGAACAATACAATGTCAATCTGTCAATTTTTCAATATTTTTAACAATCTCCCTCCCTACTATTTTCTGTTTCACTATCTCGCTCCCTTTTTATATGAAGATTTTTTAATTCAAATTTTTCACCCTTCCGTATGATTTTTCAAACATTATCCTTGTCATGACAGTTACGAGCACATCAAAAAAGTACTGAACCAAGTAATTTTCCAATTTAACTTGGGACTGAAATCGAGGAAGAATCAACATTACATATCATCATGTTTTTATTAAAGTTTAGAAGTAATGGTAAATTAGCAATTAAAAAAAATGGAAGACGACTCACTTTTATTCCTGATAAGACACCTTGTTCTCCTGAAACATCAAAAACTCAAACACGTGAATAAAATCACGACCACTAGGTAGTACTAACTAAATTTAAAATGTTCTACAAAAATAACTAAAACTCATAGTTTTTAAAATACATGCGGTCTCATTACATGTATAAATTAATGTAAATAAATTATAATGGTTATTTGAACAGCTTGCGATAAATAATTAGTAATGATATAAAATATGAACACAAATAATTTAATAAAGGCAGAACATCCCACTAAATATTTGAAGATATCAATTTAAAAGGAATATTTTAATTGAATGTAAATTCAAATCGTTTTGAATTCATATTGTGCAATATTTTGTTTGAACCTATTCTAGCCGTTTAACAATTGTAATAAACGACTACAAAATGAAATTCAGAAATCCATTTGAAAATTAATACTTTATTAATAATCTACAAGTAGACATTGTTCAATGTAATTTTATAATATAATGTGTATTGTCGTTCAAAGATGGTGCTATCACGTTTTTGTATTGAGCATTGTTTGGATCTTTGCTTTGGAAATAGCCATTTGTTTCGATAATAAACTGTTGAGTGCTGCAAGTAAGGAGATTCGTGTTTTGTTTTATATTCATCTTCCATAGTACCTCGTGATTAAGGTAGATTATGCCGATGCTACATCCATGGTTCCACGGTCGGTAAAAGTATAACAGCCGGCCACTAAAGGGTCTACTATCTCGACTCCTCAGACCGCAGATGAGGCCATTTGCGCCTGCCGGAAGAGCAGACGCAGTACTGTAGGCAATCCCTGCTCCCTGGCCAAAAAGTGTGTGACACGGCACCATGAGATTTTAGTCCATATGAATCGGATATAACCCACTCTCAGCTGCCCGGCGGGTAAAGTTTTCGTTAGGGATTTCCCCATGTAAAAAAAATGGCCAATACAACTACTGTTATTCTATAATTAATGCAATAAAAACTAATATAATACAAACAATATAAAGGAATCAAATTACATTATAATTTATACATTCAAGATTGTAGTTTTGATATATAATATAACCAACTCTTCAACTTTTGATCCATCACACATTCTTTGTAGGATTTTAATAACTATACATAACGAGGGCGGAATGGCCAATTGATTAATGTGCAGTTAGCCCTCCCACCGCCATTGCTAAATTCGCCTGTGTTATAGTAATAACTAGCAGATACCCGTGACTTCGTTTGCGTCGTTTATTATCTTAAAAAAATATTTTATATACAAAGGAAAAAACATAAGGACTACACCGCTCGCCCCACTTCTCAATGGCAAGAAGACACACGCCACTGAATGCATAGTGCTTATAAAAATCGTAATTTTTCAAAACTTTTAATTACCTCATCTTAAATAAAGATATCGTTTACACATGGAGGGATACAGGAGCAAAGGAAAATCGAAAAAGGTGTGTGTAGGATAAAGTCACAACCACGAAAACCGAATTGCTGCTGGGCCCTTCAATAATACAATTCGGAGTCGTGACCAACCCTAGTGGAAACTGTGATACACAGCACACTTTAATATAAGTAGTTGCATCAAATTTCACTTACCTTATAGTGTCGCGTAGGCGTTCTTGTAGTTTCCAGTGGATTGTGTGTAGTAAATATGTATAGTTTAATTGTATGTATGAATGAGTGTACAATTGGAAACTTACAAAGCTGGAGCTGTATTAGCCTTTTTTATTCACAAACACTAAACTCAACAAAGTTATTATAGTCCTTTTAATAGTGTAAAAATACAATTATAAATTCAAAATATCAAATTAATTATTACGCGTTAGACGTCGTGACGCAGCAAAACCAAAAACTGAACAACAATGTCGCATACGATGTGACCTAGCGCAGGGACCCTTTTTTTATAATATTTTTTGCGACACTCGTAACATCGCAGGTCAACATTCCTTAACAGTGTGGATGGATTGTGTGATAAATGATATGTGTATAAAAGTTGTAGTTACTGAGATGATATCTGACAGGAGAGAGTGGAAAAGTAAGACATGTTGTCCTCTCCCCGCCCCCCCCCCCCCTACTTAGGTTGGATTAGGATAAGATGATAAGTTGATCTCGTGTCGCCTCAACAAAAGCGGTGGATGCACACCGTGGGGTTTTAGTGAGTAGGAATCTCACACTACTCACCCTGTCCCCCGGGAACGTGGCGTGTCCATGATGGATTTCTCCACGTAAAAAAAGATGATAATTAGGATTCATATTTTTATTTGTATGAAGTTAAAAAAACATTATTTGAACTATATTGTAGTTTTCGCGTGATGCGTGCACAACAGCAGACCTCTATTATTTTATTTATATGTAAACTAGCGGCCCGCTCCGGCTTCGCACGGGTATAAAATAAATAGCCTATGTCATTCACTGAAAAAATTATTAAAATCGATCCAGTAGTTTTGATTTATTCATTACTGCCCGTGGCCCGCACGCGTTTAATTTGGAGTAACCTCAAAAATAACAGTATTTCTCCACTATTTAATTTATGTTATTATACATATAAATCTTCCTCTTCAATCACTCCATCTATTAAAAAAAACCGCATCAAAATCCGTTGCGTAGTTTTAAAGATTTAAGCATACATGGGGATATAAGGACAGAGAAAGCGACTTTGTTTTATACTATTTAGCGATAAATATATGTGTATAAGAAGATAAACGAACGATATATTTTATCTTTGTTACATCGTTACATTTTAATAAGAGTCAAGGGTTTTAAACGAAACATTATTTTTTATTCGTCTCATGCAAGTAGGAAATAAAGGAAACAACTGGGTTTAAAATTCTAGATCCGCCATACTGGGAAACCTTAAGTCTGTGCCACGTAGGTTATTAGATATCCATTGTTCCGCTTGTTGTGTCATCTCTGCGTCAAAATTGTCGCGCCAACCGCCGGCTTTGCCTTTACGGAAAAACAAGTCATAATATAAAATTGTTATTGTAATAATACACACACACACTTACGTGATGCTATTATAAAATGTTCATAAATAAAATAACCTATCACTATACCATAATTTCAAAAATATGACTTTCTCTAAGTAAAGTTAGTTCCATTGCAACATAATTGCATCCTTACATTTTGAGGCGACGAAGGCTTAGCGGTTATCGTATTCGGACACCGCGTCGATCGATATAGCCGGAACACCCGGTGAAGGAAAACATCGTGATAAAAGCAATAGCATGATGATAGGGCTTTTTTTAAACCCGTCTGACTAGCTACCAATATCAAATTGATAATCTGTCGTCAAGTGCCTATAGGTGTGTTCTGGTAGTTGTACTTGGGATCCAGTGCCTCTGGGTTTGGCGTGTTTACCATCTTGGACCACATCGTCATTAAATAATAGGTGATATTGAGGTCAAACGCTAAAACCTTTAACTCTTATTTTCTACTAACCTTTTCTAATGAATTGTTCTCCAGGTTCAAGCATACCGAAAATTCTCCATTCTTCGTAGTTCACAGATTTATTATTTTTGAAATTCTCTATGCTTAAGTGGTCACAGAGGCCTGAGATCTGTTCTTGCGTGAACTGTTTGTCAAGGAATTTGGCAACTTTTTGTATTGTACCTGTTAGGTCCTAGAAAAAACATTGACTAATTCCGAAACGGTACAAAGTACACAATATATAGTAATATATAAAATCGGAAGGATTGAAAGATTAAGCACGAATATCGAAGTAGACTAAGCCTGATGAAGGTAAGAATCGTGAAGGTAAGAAAATTTTGTTACGAATTATGTATATAAAAGGTGGTAGTTTATAATTTTTTACAGATTTAATAAATGATTGCTTTGTGCTATATTGTTTTATAACATTTTTTACTGCTTGTCTGACCATCCACAAACTTATCTTGAAAGTTTGTTGACATTAGTACAATCCGTTCCAGCACTTCCTTTAAGAAGCTTGTCATTTTTTTTTCAGCAAATCATAGTTCAATATTAGTTCATATTCCAATAATTGTTTTAATACCGACCTTTGACAAATCCTCATAAAATAAGAATAGCATATTGGGATGATGTCTTAGCGCCCAAGCTTCTTTAACATGTTCAAAGTAAGGTGTTAAGGTAACTGAAAATAATGTACTACACATACATAATATTCATTAAGCTGTTTACGTATCTAGAAGAGTATTCATATTTGTTATATCATTGCAAGAATATAATGACTAAACTGGATTTCTAGAGAATTAAAGACAGGTGACAATTCAAGAATCTTTAAGAGTTCCACAGCTGTGCTTCATTTCGAAGGAAAATACGGGCATAATCACCACTACAGTTTATGAAGTATATGAGATTTCAAACCCGAGAATTCCAATGTTCTATATTTTTCCCACGCACCGTACACGATCAATTTTCGAGTCCAGATTTCTTCACGATGTTATCCTTCTTCAGCTATTATTAGTACATGTACAAGATTTCCAATAAATTCATTGGTACATACCGGAATTCGAATCTCTTTATATCGTTTCGTTATTCCACCGCTTAAATCAACTATCATTTTATTGTGAATTCGAGGGTGATAGTTACCCGGGCGAACCGGCTGTAATAGTATCACGATTTTTTCTATCAAAGATAGTCGGCGTTATAAAATTCTAATGCAATTCGATTAATACAGTTTTAAACTAATTGATTATTGATTCGTGCTTTAAATAATAATAATTTGTAAAGATTTGTTTCTTCGCGCGTTGATTTACTTATATTATTATTCGTAATGAGTAAAGAGTGTGAAGTATGACAAAAAGGAACTTATAAATGAAGGCTTCATCGTCAACTAGTATGGAGCAAAGCTATCTCCAATTTTTCCTCTTAGGCCTCCTCCTAAGGCCCACTTGTACCAACTGTCTTAATTGTGTTTCACTTTTATTGAAACCTAAATTTTTTTTATTGAAATTAAACAAGCTTCTTCTACGGTAACTTTAAAGGAGCTAAATACGTTTACCGATCTGTTCAAGTTAAATTCTCTCTATTGAGCGTCGCTAATCGCGTTTAATAAACTATTCGGAGTGTTTATTATAAGAGTTTGCTACATTTTCAGAAATAAATATGAGTTTTCCTAATTTTTTCTCCGAAGGTGACCATGATTTTATAAATCTCTGTGATTTTGCCGACGCTCGGTATGTTTAGTTTTACGCAAATTGTATTTTCTTTAAATTCAATTATTGGTATAGCGCAGAGGGTCCCAAAAATTTTTACTCATAGACCCCTTTCAAAATTTTAGAGATTCCAGTGGACCCCCTACAGGTTCAATACTACCATATGAAGTCAAGCCAACATTGTTAGTTCTTCACACTATCGAAAATATACCAATTTTCATAGACACCCGCTTACTAATTGTGCACCTCCTTTTCTTTGTCACGCCAGCGTACACCCCTATGGAGACTCTCGTGGACCCAGGGGTCCAACTCGACCACTTTGGAAATCACTGATATAGAGGATTCAATAACCTTGTAAAAACTTCTTTACCTCTGTTTTAAAATGTTGTGATCTAGCACTATGTCCCGAAGTTAATTCACGGTATTCACAATTATTATAAACAGAGATAATATAATCATAAGCAAAATCAACCAAGCAAATGATATCAGACTTAACGCAATATTATTTTTAGTAGGCACGTATAAATAACATGTTAATTACTTATCTATGGACTGCTACTAAGGGCGCGAAAAATATAATTTGTCAAATTACAATGCTGTGAAATAATTAACGTTTCGTTAACGCATACTTCTCGGATGTTGTGTATAAGTTTTATATAAACGTGGTTTAAGTATATCGACAAATGACCATGCGACCAAAAATCAATCCAAACTCTGGAACATCTTTTAACTCACTGTCCGCCGCTACGAGAGATCAAGATTTGAACACATCTAAATATGTAGGCAATTAGAACTCTCACCATTTTCTTTCCAAGAAGTATTTAATAAAGAGGAGTCAAAGGACTCCTATATCAAGTAGATTAAGAAAATGTTAGTGACTCTAAAAATCTTCAATCAGACTTGATTCGAAAATTGGCCGCAATTATCAATGTACTCGTATATAGTGATAATTTAGATAAGTCAGTTGTATTATTATGTCTTATATTCGTTCAGTGATCTTCGCTTCTAACTGCGGCAATATTGAAAATAAGTAAGTAGCGTAAAGTATATAAGTAACTTTAAGGTTAGTGCGTAAGTTAAAATAAGATTAATATGTAATAAGATTAGTGTGTAAGCTTCATTTGACACATAGCATTAACTACGAACAATGTGTTTAGCAGCGTAGAATTAACATAGTATCAAATTGCTGACTGTACTTATGTAACTATCGTCTAAATAATGAAATGGAATAATAAAAACTCCGGCGAAAAACGAAACGTCACTGATTACTTTGCCGCCACGATAAACACATTTAGCTAACTCGAAAATTTAAACAGTTGGTACTTCTTCTTTATTTTTTGGCTCCGTCACGGTTTGTGCACTAGCCAGCGTCAAGTAACAAGATTTTGCCAAGTAAGTGTCTTGTGATAATTATAATGTTCTAACAAGATGGTGGTTTTCTTGTTAGAACTTTCCATGGAGTTTTGGTGGCATCTCAGAATGCATGCTCCGTGGTATTATTTGCCATCCACTTCACTTGTGCATAATAACCGAACTATATTACGTAAAACACCACCAATATTACAAAATATAGAGTCTAATAACACAAGATTATGAATAAAATATAAAAACCACTACATGACAGACTAAGATCCCGCCAAAAAAAACAAACAGTTGGTACAAAACAATGCTAAATGCATTTAAATTAAAAACATTTTGAAGGGTTAAAAACATTTTGTTAAACGGGTTTTAAATATTTTTAAACAGTATTTGACACAAGCTTCCCTAATTTTCGTCAATAGATACTGAATAAAAGAAACCGTTGACAAACAGAGAAGAAAAATGTACTGAGCCGTTTTGTCTTTGCCTATTTATATGTATTATTGTAATATTTAATAATAATTTGGTAATCTTACATTTGTCTTTTATGAACAAGTTCCAAAACTGTTTGAAGTCGGCGACACAGCCCATAATAGTAAAGAGCCTACTATGATGGTATGAAGAGACAGCGACATCCCTGGGATCCCTCGCCACGTACACTACCTTAGCGGTGTCGACCAAACCGGGAGGCAGTAAAGAGAATGGTATATGCGTCTTCACAAACCGCGGATCTGAAGCTGATGCTAAGACATCCGTGGGTGGTATTAACAGTTGTTTTAGGAACTCTTGTCCTGTCACGTTGTCATCGATAAATTTTGCTACCATCTCTTTAGCGTTTTCATCAAAGAACATAGGTACGCTGTACAAATGAAATATTATATTCATAATAATTTTACAATTACAACAAATAAATTCATAGAAAGTACTTGACTTTTAATTAAAATAGGTACCTGTTAATAATCACACATATGATTTGGTGCCTAAAAACTACAGATAAAACTCAATCCTTTTCAAATTTGTTGAATAAAAATTCAAATTTAAGACGTAAAATTATACTATGGATACAAGGAAATTAGTAACATTTTGATTTTTAAATCAAGTGTTGATTATATTAACAACTTTTATAGTATACATGTATAAATAAATTACTAAATATATTTTGATAATTTTTTTATATAGTTTTATTTTATAGACATCTATAGGCCTTTATGTAAATCAAAAATTTTCACAATATTTTCCTTTGCTGGCCTACCGTAGAGGACTGGCAAAAACGGCGTTGTGCTTATGTTTTTTTCTTGTGTAGATAAACAATATTGTTTAGATAGTTTACGGCGCAGATATCAGATAACGAGTTATAAATGAATAGGTAAATATGTGCTTGACGATCCATTCGAGGTATTGCCCTTCAATCTAGAGTATCCGTTTCGATCTTATCTTTGTTTTTGAATAGGTTTTATAATTACATTTTTAATGGAAAAATACTACAATATCACTAATGGACAATATATATGATAAACAGTACTCACTCCAGGAACGGATATCTTTGTACCAACAACTCTGAGGCAGCCGTATCATAATCTAAATTATTAGCCAGTAACCAAACCAACTCTTGTGTCAATGTTGTACCTGCAAAAGATATACCTTAATATTCCTTGCTTTGTTAGAGTATAAATGCTTTTAGTCTTCCTGGGAACTATGTGTATTATCAGAGTTTATTTTTTTAAATTGTAGTTTTTACGATTGCTCAGCCTGTTATAGTGAAAAATAATAATATGTAGCTTAGGGTTTTCCCCGGCTTAAGTTCTGTATATATCATTTGAATCAAAATTCCATATCCATATAACTATACTTATAAGTTTATAAGTACATTTATACATTGATTTGTTGAAAATATTCACGCTCCAAATATTGTAAGTATTTTACTACTAATGATAACTACATCAAAAAACTTTTTTTAAATTCGTTGTAGGTTTTAGCATTTGACCTTAATATAACTTGACGTTAAATGTTATGCAAACATGCTAAACCTACAGGGGGAACGGCTATGAAATGCAGCTGCTGGAACACACTTTTAGGTGCTTGGCGACAGATTAAGAAGAAGCCCTATCACGATGCAAACCTTCAAGCAAGTGCCACCGGCAGTAACTGTACTGGAAAGTTTCTACTCAATCGGATGTACGATGCGCGAACGGAAAACAATCGACGTACAAACATTCATTTTTATGTGGGAGATTATTTGTTGGAGTACTTTTATATTTAACACAGTCTGTAACTGAAGTCTTACGATTTCATAGCGTTGATACTTTGTGGTTCATTGTTTTTTTTTTACGTTTTGTAATGAGTTAGCATTTGACTACAATATTACATCAAGTTACTCGTACACAAATGATTATCAACAGCAGATAATGCTATTATAGAACAATTATTATTTTTAATAATTAATATCATCAATAATAATTCTAAATGAATAATAATCCTAATTTGTTATACACTGCGTAGTAATTATGCATTACGTTATTAGTGCAGTGGAATAAATGATTCTTTGTTTTAAAATATACATTTTTTGGACGAATAAATATTGTTATATTTAATATACTTTGATTATGTTAGTTCAATTGAGTCATCTCAATATGTCACCTGTCATATGAATGGATTTAAATAAAGCATACAAACCTGATCTTTGATAACTGCAAACAAATATATCACTTGGTCTAAGCGGCATGTTGTAGGTAGCACTCATAATATTTTCGAACGACTTAGGTGCGAAGTATCCTTTGGAACCTACGCGAATGTACTCTTTCGTTAGACCTGAAATTAAAAAGACTTATTTTAACGTATTAGAAGATATATTATTATTGCTGTATTAATAGTTTCTTGTATTCATTATTAATATAAAAAAAACATCTATCAGCCAAAAGAATAATGATATATAACTAAGGAAAATATTACATATGTGTAATGATTTCTCTGTCTACATATTTCGTTAACTTTTTACTTCATACTTATTCAATGTCAATTTCTTGTGCTATAATAAAGAGCTTTTCAATAAGAATGAGGTATCTTTGACAACTCATTGACAACGATATTAGATTGTTTAAGGGCAGATTTTTTAATAGATACGTTAATAAATATGCGGCACTAGCTGATACTCGCGACTTCGTCTGCGTTGTTTATTATCTTAATAGTATATTTTATTTTAGATAAAAACAAATGTTTAAAAAGTAAAGCTAAAGAAATTGGATCGAAATCTATGCAGTGTTTTTGCGTGATTCGCACAACGGCAGATCTCTATCATTTTATTTATATAGAATTATTATACTGTATCTCTATACCGTAGAAAAATGCAATGAAATGGTTAAACTATATCATACAACCGATCGAAGATGTACAATTCCTCTAACGTTATGTGCCTTACGAGAAACAAATGGACAATCTAATCATTCTAAAGAAAACAGTATTCATGAAATAATGACAAATTTAAAACCACTGACTCGGCGATGGATCATCGTCCTCCTACTCAACATGTGCTACCGAAAAGCGAAGATATTACAAATAAGTAGTGAAGAATATGAAAGAAATTTCACTCTACCTCTTGCTTCGGATGCTTTAAGTTGTGTTGTAGTGAAACGCGTGTTCAAATTTGTTCAAATCCATGCGAATGAGCAGAAGCTTTCGTTGAAGGAAAACATCACAATGAAACCATAACATGGCCGGTAGGGTTTTTTCCAAAACCGTCTGTCTATCTATCAACCCTCATGTTGAAAGTCTGTCGCCAAGAACCTATGAATGTGATTCGGCAGCTGCACTTGAGAGTAAGCTCTTCTTGATTTAGCATGTTTACCATCTTGGTCCACATCCTGATTTAACATCAAGTGAGATTATGGTCAAACGCTAAAAACCGATAAGTGTAAAACAAAAACAAAACTCAGCCAAGCCACAAACGGTGGAAATCTAAAGAATACATAACATCCGTCATTAATGACACAGTGATGCCATTAGGTCTAAAAATTGTGAAATAGTCTTAGGCTATTCTAGACTTCTGTTATTCACGCCACCATACGTAAGCTAGGTTCCATTACCACTTTAGATAAATGATTCTGTCGCTTAGTTAAGGTGTTAGCGGTGACTATGTCGACAAATCAGCTACTTGTTACTTGTCAAATAAATTGTTTTGTATATGGCCTTTACATAACAAAAATTGTAATGTAATTGCACAAACTACTAACAGTTTTTATCCCATTTTAAATTTACGTGGTTTCTTACAAAAAAGATCCTGGAAATACCAATTAGAAACAATTTTTTAGAAATGGAAGTTAGTCTTCATATTCGGTGAGCTTATTACAATATTCTCGAGTCTAGGAAGTACAATATGCAAACAATAAATAGAAATAATAAACCATTATCTACTGGAAGTTTGGCTAAAACAGTTAAATTGTAGCACTGTCCTAACAATTTATAGAAATATTGAATGTCAGCAATCTTTGTCAGAGATCTATAACAGTACCATTTCCACTATTGCTTACAGCCAAATACGAACAGTCTCGAAATAGAACGTCCACCACAAAAGTAAATCAAAGAAAAATTCTCTCAAGTCAAAAACAATCCGAAATATGACCTAAAACACACAAAAGTTTAAAAATCTTACTTGTTGATCAATTACCAGAATAATCAAGGTACTCATAAACGAACTTCATTTACAGTATTTACCTAAACAGGTTGACGACTCACCTGGTGAGAAATGGCTACCGTTGCCTATGGACAAAGGGAAAACCAGGGGCATCACTATTGTGTTTCTTACCTTGAACAGCGTATTTCAGTCCGATTTTGAAGGGCTGATTGACCCTAGGGAAAACCTATACTGAGTAAGCCATTTCACAATGCTAACTTACCTTAGAACCTATGTTCTACTCCGGAGGAGTACTTGAAATAAAGTAGCGAACAATCTTCATATGATACTCATTTGGTCTATATTGAAATTGACATATCAGCAGCAGGTTAAGTAAAACCAGGACCAATGTTGAGTAAAGGAGTCTAAAAGGGTTTGTGAGAATAAACAAAAATATAAATAACTGACCTTGAAATAATTCCAAAACATCCGATATCTCCTCAGGTTGGACATCGTGAATTTCTAATGGACAACCATTTACTTTCCGCATGTTTACTCCAATAATTCAATTAATAACAGTCGGACTTGACGAAGTCTATGCAATACAGTAATTAATATTTTCTTATCGATCTCATATATAGATGTAATTTATCACAAGCTATTATCAATTTTTAATCACTCTATGATTATGTGTTAGAAATAAAATCCTTAATCAGTGAGTGATGCGTTACTAAGCTTACCTTACCTTGCCTTGCTAAAATACTTTTTTTATACTAATTCGGCGAAATGACTGCATACATTCCATATCTGATGGAAATTACGGTACAGTCTAAAAACAGTGGCGACTGTCGGTGTTAAAAACCAACTACCGTCATCGCCATCATGCCGACCTACAAAAGTGCCTCGTATGAAGGACCCGATATCATAAGAAGAAGGAAATACACTGGAAGGGGGCGATTTCACATCTTCATAGTATGACAAAGATAACAATTTTCGAACATCTTCCTTCTTGCTGGGATGGTTGCTACTCTGAATCTGTAGAGATGCGTACCCACCCGTGTAGTTCTGCAGTGGAAATGAGAAGATGGAATGAGGTTAAATAACTCTTCAGAACACTTGCCATGATACCGACGATAAAACATGCTCAGTGAAGCAATGTCTCTTTATAACTGAAGCGGTTCAAGATTGTTAATAATGTCTGCATTATTCACAATAAATGCCTAATAAAGAAGGTTGTGCTTTGCCGCGTGTGAAAAACCGTCGCACTCTTAGACATTGTGGAGATAACACTCGCAATGTGGTCGCATCGGATATCGATCCCTAGGATACTTAGGCTGTTATACTTTGCAAGCGAGTAATTCTGAAGTATGAGGAGAGGAGAAAACGGGCATTTATTGCAAGAGAACCCCAAACGTGTATTTTCTTGGCATTCAGCTTAACTAATTTCCTTGCTCCCCATAGAGATACGAGTTCCAAGGACCAATTGCATTCAGTGATAAGATCAGCCCGCATTCTGTCAGTTTCATCACAACTACCTGTGGGCTTACTGCAATGCACCATGGACCGTATTATCATCAGCACAACAATAACTGCAACCGGATACCAAATTATCGTATAATGCAAAATTATTAGGTACAGAAAAAATATTTAAGATATGACTTTTTTTTTATTTGATAAGAAACATATTGCGTAAGATTCAATTTATGTAGTATAAAGAATAAGAATAAGAAGTTAAAATGAATAAGAGGTTTAACCTGCTGATTTCCAGTTCTTTTGAGGTTTGTTTTTTCGATGCTATTCCAGTATACTTGGTCTGGCCATAAATACTGTTACAATTAAAAATAAATAAAATATTACATTTGAATTTGGAATCTGTTATTTTCATATGATTGATCATTGAGTTTTCTTATTTTGGCGTCAATACATTGTACAATATTTTGCGATATTAAAATGGAGTGGGGTGATAAAGAAAACCAAATCGCTGTGATTGCATTACACAAAGTAGGTATGGAGCCAAATGCATTTTTTAAAACTCTCCATACGCTTGGTATTAGTAAAATGTTTGTTTACCGGGCTGTTAATACATATAGGTACAATGAGACCTCCTCTGTTTGTGACAGAAAAAGATCTGCCCGTTCACGTAGTGTTCGTACGAATAAAGTGGTCAAAGCAGGAAGGGACAGAATTCGAAGAAATCCTGCCCGAAAGTAAAAAATTTTATCTCGGGAGATGAAGATAACACCTATAACCATGTCGCGTATTTTAAAAGATGACTTAGGACTTGCAGCCTATAAAAGACGTACTGGTAATTTCTTAACTGATAATTAAAAAAAGAATAGGGTGGTAAAATAGAAGCAACTACTGAAGCGGTACGCAAAGAGAGGTCACAGAAAAAATTTGTTTACGGATGAGAAAATTAGTAGTAGTGTTGACGTACATAAGCGCCTTCTCAGGGCTTAAATCGAATAAAGTATTTTTGATTTTGAATTAGATTATACTTGATATTTGCTACTGGGCAATTATAGATCTTGACCTTTAGACTCTATTTCGTTGGAATTTAGTTTTACCTAAACCGTTTGGCAGAAAAGGAACATTATTATTACCGAATAGGGTTCCGGTAGTTTTTTGAAATATACATTTTGTTGGTTTTTCTAAACAACAAAAGTTTCTGATTACTGTTTTACAGATGTAACATGAAACATTTAAAATGTTTTTGACATTGCAACTATTTTATTATTATACTGCATCGGATTTAAAATAAGTGTTACGTAAAACATATCTTATCGTTAACATATTAAATAATTATCAAAAATAAGCAAAAAACACGGTGACTGGCGATTACAGCGTTAATATTTTGTTGTTTTGAACATGCGTCTGTGCGTATATTCATTAATTTGGAATTTGTGTATATGTTCACTTGTATTAAATTTTCAGTTCACTGACTCCACCTTATTTTCACTCACAACTTTACCAACTACTAAACCACCATGTAAACAATTTTTTTTTTGTTTTTCGTTTTCTAGTGAAAATGTGGATGAAAACTGAATACGCTTTTTATAATCCGAACTTCGCAAACTTACTAAATGTTTAAACAAAATGCTGATGTCATCTTTTATATTGAATTATATTTTTCTTGTTTTTTTGGGTGTTCACGTGTGAAGTGTGGTGTGATGTATGTTGGACGTGTAGCACATAGATTGCCTGTATCACAAAAGCAACGATCTCAAGAGTCATTTACGAGAGACCATTGTGTATGTATTCAGAAGTGAAATTAGGAAGCAGGTCGTGAGCGTGAGCACGCATCATTTTTGGATCCAAATAGGTATATCGTGCTAGGTGCCATAATTTTCTCATCAACAAATACCAGCTATCTAGGATCAGTGAATATTAAGCAGCCATTTATTAACTTGTAGGGCTTGTAGTACAATTCTTAGCGGATATCACTAACAGTAAATACGAAATATCATTCAACTTTTTCCCTATTATGAACTATAAATAACAGTATCATCAACGTTATGACATTACTTTCATGGCAGGTAGACTTGGAAGTTCACTAATGTACAGATTGAGCAGGGAAAATGCGAAAATGCGAAATGTAGCTTTGAAGAACACCAGTGCAAATAGGTTGGAGTAAAGAGAGCGTAGTTTGTAGCAGATAATCTTATCTGCGACGTAATCACGAATTGATAAGGTCTAATCTATTTGGGAACTGATAGAGTTTGTGGACTAATCCGGGGTGGTAGATTTTGTCGAAAATTTAGAAAAATAGGATGTGGTTCTCTAGGGTTATTAAAGATGAAGAAGATGTGCTCCGTCAGGCGGCACACTTGGTTTGTGTAGGAGTGATGAAAGTCATCCGCTCACGTGTTATTAGGTGTGTAACCTTAATGACACTTTGAATGTGGTTCGTAAGGAGCCTTTACGAGTATGCTCTATTTTAGGATGTGTAAAAAATTCATATGAAAATTTTATGTAATCGAAATTAAAGCACACGGAAATAAACCTTACTAGTCCTTATTGATACTTGGTAGTCCTTACTAGTATTATAAATGCTAATGTGAGTTTGTTGGTTTGTTTGTTACACTTTCACGTCTTAACACTCAACCGATGATTATGGAATTTTGCAAACACGTCAGGGATACAGAAAGAAAACAAAGTACCTATCATCCATAAAAATATACTGTTTCGCAAGAATAAACCAAATCTAACACAAGCGTAGCTGTAAGCAAAAGTTAGTATAAATTATTGAAAGAAATGAGTCGCTGATATCTTGTGGATATTCTAAAAGGAGAACAAGATGGTTTAGCGTCAATAAATAAAATCAATCTGATAATTAAAGTTCATACTTTAACATAAAAATAACAAACTCAGTTTAAATATTTATATCCTATATGATAGGAAATCCTAAGTCTGTACTACGTAGGTTATCAGATATCCACTGTTCTGCCTGTTGCCATATCTGTGGGTCGAAGTGGTTGTGATACCCTTTGCCTGTGCACTGTGTGACTATGCCTGTGCGACAGATTAAGTATTCTATAGTTTATATTTGTTTGCATGAGAATGCTCACACATACTGAGGCTATCCATATTACTCATTAATACTATAAATGATTATAAGATAATTCATTTTTTTTTAAGTTTACATAGATTACTAAGCGTAAAAGGATCGTGAAGTATAAAGAATTGAGATGTATGGATAAATAAACAAGGAAAACATCATTTTTTATTGGTCGCATACAAGTATGAAATAAAATAAACATTTTAGTTTAAAAATTTACATCCCCCATGCTGGGAAATCGTAAGTCTGAGCCACGTAGATTATTAGATATCCATTGGTCCGCCTGCTGTGTCATCTCTGCGTCAAAACAGTCGCGCCAGCCGCCGGTTTTGCCTTTACGGAAAAAACGTCATAATTTAAAATCATTATTGTAACAATACACATAAATATAACAAGTGATCCACGCACACATACACACACATAGATGCTATTAAGAAAATTTCATAACTAAAATAACCTACCACCACAGGCGTAATTTCACTAATATGTTTTCCTTGAAAGACAAGTTAGTCTTATACGAGCTAGCATGTTGCACTAACTTAAAGAGAGCCTAACATTTTTATTCTATACTGACCTTTTCTGATGAATTGTTCTCCAGGTTCAAGCATACCGAAAATCCTCAATTCTTCGTTGTTTACAGATTTATTATTTTTAAATTTCTCTATACTTAAGTGGTCACAGAGGCCGGCGATCTGCTCTTGCGTGAACTGTTTATCGAGGAATTTGGCAACTTTTTGTATTGAACCTGTTAGGTCCTGGAAATATAAAAAGAACGTAACATAAGCCTTTCGGATGGTGAACAATCATTGACTAATCCCGAAACGGAACAATGTATACAATATATAGTAATACATTAAATCAGGAGGAGCGAAAGATTAAGCACGGATATAGGAGTACACTAAGACTGATGAAGGTTAGAATGAATTCTGTTAAGAAAGATGTGTGCAAAGGTAGTAAAATTCAATTTAATAAAGGGAAGTGGAATAGAAAAACATGTTATGTCGATCGTACTTACAAGGGATAGGGGTATGAGTGAATATGCGAAATGAAGTTAACAACCCACTTTAAATATTTTTTTCCATTTGGAACCCTAGCATCTGATAATACCCAAAACGCGTTGCTCTTAGATTACAGTTCATTTACCGTTAAAATAAGAAAAGTTATTTTCCGAGGCGCGAAAGAGGCTCAAAAGTAGTATAAATACGTTTTATTCTCTAATCATTTTCTACAGAGTTAATGAATTATTACTTTATCCTATATTGTTTTATAACATTTTCTACTTGCTGTCTGACCATCCACAAACTTATCTTGAAAGTTTATCGACATAATTGAAATCCGTTCCAGCAGTTCCTTTAAAGAGCTTGTCATTTTTTTAAGTTTTTCAATAAATCCTAGTTCAATATGAGTTCATATTCCAATAATTGTTTTAGTACCGACCTTTGACAGATCCTCGTAAAATAAGAATAGCATATTGGGATGATGTCTTAGCGCCCAAGCTTCTTTGACATGTTCAAAGTAAGGTGTTAAGGTAACTGAAAATAATGTATTTTATGTAAATACATAGCATATAACATTCATTATGCAGTTTACGCATCTAAAAGAGTATCCATATTTGTTATATTATATGTAAGAATATGTTGATTGAACCGGATTTGTAGAAAATTAAAGACAAGTGATGATTTAAGAATTTGTAAGAGTTCCACGGCTGTGACTCATTTCGAGGGAACATACGAGCATAATCACCGCTACTGCTCACGGAGTATGGGAGATTTCAAACTTCAAGAAATCCAATGTTCTATATTTTTCCCACACACCGTAGTAGTCCAAGATTATTTCTCAAGTCCAGGTTTCCTGACAATGTTTTCGTTCGCCAGCTGAAATTAGTACATGTACACGAATTCCGTTGGAATCTCTAGATATCGGTTCTTTATTCCTCCACTGAAATCAATCGACCACAATGACTTTATAATGGATTGGAGGGTGATATTTATATGGGCTAGTCGGCTAAATTTCATCCACGATGATTTTTCTCAACTAAAACTCTGCTTTATAGAATTGGAATTCAGATTGGTTCTTACGGTTTTAAATTAACTAATGGTTCACTAGTGCTTGAAATAATAATAAGAGGTACAAATTATTTTCTTCACGTGTATATATAGATATGTATATATATATATATATATATATATATATATATATATATATATATATATATATATTATTTGTATTGAGTACAGAAGTATTGTTATATGACTTTCATCTCTTCTCATAATAGGCACGTACCATGCTAACCTATTACTCCTCAACTTCTCTGTCACTGGTGCTATTTTCAAACTTCCTCTGATATACTCATTCTTAATCTTATCCATTCTTGTTACACCATACAATAATAAATATAATATAATTGCCAATTCTGGAGTAAGTGTCTTGTGATATTTATAATGTTCTAACAAAATGGTGCCTCCCTTGTTAATATTTCAAATTACAATACAGAGAAATAATTAACGTTTCGTTAACATTTACTTCTTGGCTGTTGTACAAAACTTTTATATAAACATTGTTGAAGTATAACTCAGGCGAGGAACGAAACGTACATCACGCCTATTTTGCCGACACGATAAACACATTTAGCTATTTCGAGAATTTAAACAGTTGATACGAAACAATGCTAAATGCAATTAAATTAAAAACGTTTAGAGCGTTAAAAACGTTATTTAAACGGGTTTTAAATATTTTTAAACAGTATTCGATAAAGTCACCCTCAACCTAGTCAATAGCCACTAAACAAAAAAAAATCCGTTGACAAAGAGAAGAGAAACATGTACTGAACCGTTTCATCTTCATCTATTATCTTGTCTATTTATACAGACTAGCAGGCTCGGTGGACATTGTCCTGCCCTGATAATAAAAAATATATACTTATGTGTATCAAAGGCCTAAGGTAACTAATATATTTAATTTGATAAGGATTTATATTGCATCCCTCTAAATAGCCTTCCAATCACCTCATTGTATGTGACCATTTCTAAGTAGATAAATGGGTATATATAGTAAGCTATCCTTAAAAGATAGGAGGTATATGTCATTGCACACTTTTTTGTAGATCTATAAAAGAGTAATATCTCACTATGCATTGTTTTGTTATATCTCAAAAGAATTAAGGAGCGTTTTCGATGAAAGCTCCTAGGCGGCTTTATTTTTTCCAACATTTTCAACAATTATCGTTATATTTCAACCAATTTACACAAACCCTTGACAAATTATATAGCTATTTATATTTCTCATGTATATATTCTATTGATGATACAATCCGTTCAGTATTTCTTGACTTTATCACGAACAGACAGACAGACGCGGTGGACGACTTTGTTTTGCAATATGTAGTGATATATGATAATAATTTGGCAAACTTACATTTGTCTTTTATAAACAAATTCCAAAACTGTTTGAAGTCGGCGACACATCCAATTATAGTAAAGAGCTTAGTATGATGGTATGAAGAGACAGCGACATCCCTGGGATCTCTCGCCACGTACACTACCTTAGCTGTATCGACCAAACCGGGAGGCAGTAAGGAGAATGGAAAATGTGTCTTCACAAACCGAGGGTCTGAAGCTGATGCTAAAACTTCCGTGGGTGGTATTGTCAGTTGTTTTATGAACGCTTGGCCTTCCACGTTGTCATCAATCAATTTTACTAGTGTCTCTTTAGCCTTTTCGTCAAAGAACATAGGTGTGCTGTAAAAATAAAATATTATTTTTATTTTTTTGCCGCGGCTCTCGGAAATTCGGGTTTTCCCCTCTTTTTGCAGCGTCCTTAACCGGGTGCGATTTTCCACGGACAGATAGGCGTCGTGGGCTCGAGTCGCGGCGTTCTCTTAACGCTCTCACGTCGACGATAAGTATGAAACGGGGATAGTTCGTGGGGATAGTGTGCTGCGTGGTCGGGACCCTATCTAGGATATAATAGACGAGGAGGGGGTTTTCACTAAAATGTCTATTTTATTATGGCATTTTATATTATTTGATCTATTTAATTATATTATTTTATCTATGGCATAGTCAATCACTTTACCGTAAGAAGGACTTTTTTTTTTTAATGTGGGAAGAAATCCTTCATTGGACACCCACAGCCCTGGGGAGCCGTGGGGTGTCAGACTCTTACTGACTAAAAAAACCCACGAGATACCGTCTGCCGCGCTATGGCCACTCTATAGGATCGAACAAGCAAGCACCATGCCAACCCGGTGACAAGGCCCAGCGCGAACGCTCTGACCGCGACGACAGCCCGGTCAAGCTGCCTACCCGTCAACCGAACCAATGTGCAATAGAAAGTCAGGTCCCCAGCCCCTTCCCTCCTTGGTCCGGTTTGGCAGTCAAGGGGTCACCCCTCCAACCACCACCACCTGTAACTTTTTTACGTGGTTTTCTACCACGGTGACTTTTTAACGAGGTTTTCTCCCTCTCCCTCCGCCCGGAGGCCATCCCTCTATCACTTTTTAATGTGGTTTCCTCCCACAGGAACTTTTTAATGAGGTTTTCTCCCTCTCCCTCCGCCCGAAGGCCTCCCCTCTGTCACTTTTTAACGTGGCTTCCTCCCACGGTAACTTTTTCATGAGGTTTTTTCCCTCTCCCTCCGCCCAAAGGCCGTCCCTCTGTCACTTATTAACGTGGTTTCCTCCCATGGTAACTTTTTAACGAGGTTTTCTACCTCCCTCCGCCCGAAGGCCTCTCGTCTGTTTTTTAACGAGGTTGTCTCCTCAACACCCATAACTTTTTAACGTGGTTTTCTCCCACGGTGATTTTTTACCGAGGTTTCCTCCTTCCTACCGCCCGAAGGCACACCCGTCTGTTACTTTTTAACGTAGTTTTCTCCCACGGCACCGTAAGAAGGACTAGCATAGGGTGACCTAGCTATACTACTACCGGGCGGTGATATGAGTAAAATCCGTGTACTACTTGTATGAGTCGTACCTGAAGCGTGACGTTTTTTAAAAGAGCTACATCTAATACTGACCGACGACAGTTATCCTGATAGTGAGTGGGTTCCGGAGGGACTACGACACCAAACTCGAGAACGTTACTTAGCATATTTAGTATCTTCTCGTTACGAGAAGTACTTTATTCGATATTATTCTATTTTTTTCTATACGACTATTCCAGCTAACGTTCCCGCTGTTGAGGCAGCGATCAGGAGGGTCTATCGGCATGCAATAAAGGGACCGTTTGTAGTAAATAACTGTGCCTCCTCCGCGGGTGACACGGTTATTTCTAACTATATTGTAATTCGCAATCGCGGGATTTCGAATCTTTGGTTTCAGAAGTGTTTCGTGTACGAGAAACACGTCTATCTGCCAGTCGCGCAAGTAGGCAGCTACTAAATCGCGCTAAGTTCTAAGATTAGAAGTTCGTAAAATGATTAGACTGTTATTATCAAAATTAAAAATTATCGTAGTATCTTCATTCTTTAATTTTTTTTAAGTTTAAGGAAACTACAAGTTTTATACACACTATGCGAATTCAACGATGTGTATTTGCTTGCTGTGGAGAAGTGGCCTAAGCAGTGTTAACCTTTTTTTTTTTGTACATAAACCATATTGTTAAGATAGTATACCGCGAAGACTAAGTCCTATATATCAGATAACTAGTCATAAATGAATAGATAAAAATTTTGCTAGACGATCCATTCGAGGTATTTTCCCTCAATATTAATCTAGTGTAACCATTTTAATCTTATCTTTGTTTTCGAGCAGGTTCAATAGTATTTTCAATGGAAAAATACTACATTATCACTAATCCAATGATAAATAATACTCACTCCAGGAACGGATATCTTTGATCCAACAACACTGAGGCAGCCGTATCATAATCTAAATTATTAGCCAGTAACCAAACCAACTCTTGTGTCAGTGTTGTACCTGCAAAATATATATATTAATATTCCTTGCTTTGTTAGCGTATAAATGCTTTTAGTATTCCTGGATGCTATGGGTATTGTCACAGTTTATTATAGATTGCCATTTATTTTCTTAAGTTTTACGATTTTTTACGATTGCCCTATCCTTACAGTAAACAATAATAACATGTAGCTACTCTTCGGATTCAATTTTATAAATATTACGTGAATCAAAACTTCATATCCATAACTGTACTTATAACTACATTCATGCATTGATTAGTTGAAAATGTTCACGCGCCAACTATTGTCGGTATTCGTCTACTATTGATGGTACTACATCAAAAACCTTATTTTTTAATACGTTTTAGCTTTTAGCGCTTGACCTCAGTCTGATCTGATGTTATTTGACGATGTGGTCTTAGGTTTTAGCACTTGACCTCAGTCTGATCTGATGTTATTTGACGATGTGGTCTAAGATGGTAAACACGATAAACCTAAAGGAGGACTGGCTCTCAAGTGCAGCTGCTGGGATGGACCTATAGGTGCTTGGCGACAGATTTTTATCGTGATGGTGCTAGCTTTTCAGACGGGTCTAGAAAAAGCCCTATAACCGTGGAAAGCTTCACACAAATGCTACCGACAGTAACTATACTTTAGAGTTTCAACACATTCGGATGTACGATACGGGAACACAAAAACATGAACATACGGACATTCATTATTATATGGAAGATTATTAGTTGGAGTATTTTCTTAAATATCACAATCTATAACTGAAGTCTTACGATTTCATAGCGTTAATGCTTTGTGGTTCATTGTTTTTCCTTTTATGTTTTGTTATAGGTTACCATTTGAATACAATATTAGATCGAGTTACTCGGACACAAATGATTATCAACAGCAAAATAATGTTACTTTAGAAAAATTATTGTTTTTAATAATTATTATCATCGATAATAATTGTAAATGAATACTAATTCGAATTTGTTATCCACTGCGAAGTAATTATGCATTACGTTATTAATTGTGCAGTGGAATACATGATTCTTTGTTTTAAAATACACATTTGTTGGACGAATAAATATCGTTACATGTAATATACTTTGAATATCGTTATTCAATTGAGAATATTTTGAAGTTTCAATAAACTATTTGAAAATATACATCACAAGTACCGCAAATTTGAAAAAGTCCGCCCTATCTTAACTCTCGTACTTTAAAATACCTCCCATGGTGTTTGCACATGTTAAGTTGGAAAAATTAAATAACTCTGTACACAATATGTCACCTGCCATATGAATTGATTTCATATAAAGCAAACAAACCTGATCTTTGATAACTGCAAACAAATATATCGCTTGGTCTAAGCGGCATGTTATAGGTATCTCTTATAACATTTTCCAAAGACTTAGGTCCGAAGTATCCTTTAGGACCTACGCGAATGTACTCTTTCGTTAGACCTGAAATGCAAAAGCCATATTTTAAACATATTAGAGGATCAATTATAGTTGCTCTAGTAACTTTTTATTTAATTCATTAATAAGATAAAAATAAACATCTTTCAGCGAAGAGCTCCTGCTAAGGGAAATATTACATATATGTACTGATTTCTCTGTCTACATATTTCGATAACTTTTTGTGTCACATTTGGTATGGGCTACCCAGAGTGTAACGGAAATTAAATAAGAAAGGACGGATGTATTTTGAATTATTGGCTTTATGTTTTATTTTATACCCATCCAATTCAATATTTTATGCTATATAGAGATTTTCAATATCTTTGACAGCTGATAGTGACGATATTAGATTGTCTAGTGGTAGATTTTTTTAATAGATCAGTTAATACATATTCAGCACTAGCTAATACTCGTGACTACGTCTGCGTTGTTTATTATCTTAACAATATAATTTACGTCCAAAAGAAAATACGTAAGAGTAAAAAAAAATTGTTAGTAAATAATGTTAGCCGTTTGCGTATAAGCACTACACCTCTCGCCCTACATCTGCGTGGCAAGAAAACAGCAATCGCTAAACGTAAAAATCGTAGTTTTTTAAAACTATAATAACTTAATATTAAATGGAAATATCGTGATATTTTTTAGATGAATACTAAGCGTGTAAGAACTAAGAAGTAAAACTATAAAAATTTGATTGTAATCTATGCAGTAGTTTTTACGCGCGCAACGACAGACCTCTATTATTTTATTTATGGTATATGGATTTATCAGTTTGTAGCTCTATACCGTAGAAAAATGCGATGAAATGGGGTTAAACTTTGTTATCCAAACGGCGGCAGAAGCACAATTCCTCTAATGTTTTATGCATTGTAACAAACAAATGGACTGCCTAATCGTTCTAAGGAAGACAATATTCATGAAATAGTGAAAGTTTTGAAACCACTGACTCGACGATAGATCATCGTCCTCCTGATAAGCATAGAAATATACTACCTAAAAGCAAAGACATTAAAATAAATGGCGAAAAATATGAAAGAAATTAAAATCTTGTCCAAATATTGTTCTGTCTCACGCTTCAGATTGTGATGTAATAAAACGTATACTCAAATTTATTCAAATCCTTGCGAATGAGCTAGAGCTTTCATTGAAGGAAAACACCGTGATGAAACCATAACACGGTGGTAGGGCTTTTTCTAGCTCGTCTCCGCGATGCCTCCCAGTCAAACATGAACAGTCTCGATATAGAACATAAGTTTAAGAATATGTTCTAAATATCTATTATCTTTCCTTATAAAAACGAAATAAAATTCCACCAAAAAGTAATTCAAAGAAAAATTCACTGAAGTCCTAAACAATCCGAAATGTCATATTTCGGATAAAACACACGTCAGTCTAAGGATCTTACATGTTGATGCATTACCAGAATAACCAAGGTACTCATAAACGAACACCATTTACAGTATATACATATGAAGGTCGTCGGCTCACCTGGTGGAAAATGCTTACCGTCGCCTTTGGACAATTGGAATACCAGAGGCATCACTACTGTATTGCCGACCTTGAAAAACGTGTTTCAATCTCATTTTGAAGAGTTTCGTGTTTGGCCCTAGAGGAAAACTATGTTGGGTAACCCATCTCACAATTCTGACTTACACATTGGTTCTATTCTGGAGGTGTATCTGAACTAAAATAGCTGACAGTTTTCAAACCATTACAATACTCATATGGTCTTTACTCCAATTGGCATATAATAAAGGCAGAATAAGTAAAATACAGGATCTATGTAGATTAGAGATATATGAAAAGGTTTAAAGAAAAAAAAATATAAATGGCTGACCTTGAAATAAATCCAAAACTTCCGATATCTCTTCAGGCTTGACATCGTGAATTTCTAATGGGCATCCATTTATTTTCCTCATGTTAATTTAATAATTCAATAAAAAACGATTGGACTTTACGAAGCAAGTGCAAATCAGTAATAAATATTTTCTTATCGATCATCTCATATATATTTTTTTATCACAAGCTGTTATCAATTTTTTATTATCTATTACAAATGAAATCTTCAATCAGTGAGATCATGATGCCTTACTAAGCTTACCTTAGCTTGCGAAACATTTTTATTTAACTAATTCGGCAGACTGACTGCACTACGTCTTGATGGAAATTACGGTACAGTCCAAAAACAGCGGCGACTGTCGGTGGGTAAAACCCTACGGCCATCATCGCCATCATGCAAAAGCGCTTCTTCAAGCCTCGTTTGATGGACCCGATATCATAAGAGGACGGAAACACACTGACCATGATGCGATTCCACATTATAACAGTGCGGCAAAGATGAGAATATTCGAACTTCTTTGTTCTTGCCGGGATGGTTGCTATTGTGAATCTGTAGAGACGCGGACCTTCCCGCGTAATTCTGTAGTGGAAAGAAGATAAAATAAGATTAAACAACTCTTCAGAACACTCGCCATGGTACAGACGATAAGCAAGTTCAGTGAGCAAATGTCTATTCATAACTGAAGCGGTTCAAGATTGTTAGTAATGTCTACATTAATCACAGTATGGACTGTCCGTGTCTGCAACCTGTCTAGGCCATCAAGAAGATATTGGGCGGAGACATTCCAGAGATGTAAACACTATTCCATGCACGGCTTAACTTGTGTCTTATAAAGAAGGTTTAGCTGGCCGCGCGTGAAAAACCGTCACACTCTGTCCAGGATGCCCAGCCTGTTTGATGTTACGGAGACAATACTCCCTATGTGGTCTCTGAAATTAAGTTCGCACCGGATATCGATCTCTAGGATACTAAAGCTGTTATACTTTGCAAGCGAGTTATTCTAAAGAGAGAGGTGAGGAGAAAACGGGGAGTTTTTGCAAGAGAACTCGCCAACGTGTGTTTTTTGACATTAAACTCAACCAAATTGCTTGCTCCCGATAGAGATATGAGCTTCAAGGACTAATTGTGTTCAGTGATAAGATCAGCCCGCATTCTGTCAGTTTCAACACGATCACCTGTGAGATTACTGCAATGCACCATGAACCGTATTGACATCAGTCATAAATGCAACCGGATCAGATTACCGTATTATGCAAAATGATTAGGTATGGAAAAATTAGTTACGAGTTCTTTTAAAACTTAATAAGAATCATATTGCGTAAGACGCAATTTATGTAGTGCTTACTAGCTGTGCCCGCGACTTCGTCTGCGTGAAAGGTATTACAAAAACACAGTGATTAACGAAACAATCTGAATTTATATCTTTAGGTCTTGTATATTTGTAATCTGACTCTCGGAATACGAGGTGGTACTTAAAACAACAGTTAGCCGTGCTTCAAGCACCCTTTTATTTTTATATGATCGACATGTAGGTCTTCGAAAGTATGAATTTAAAGTACTTTAAGTACTTTGGTCTCAATTAGTAGCAAGCCTCACCGAATCGTCTTACTGTCACCTAATCTCATCTCAAAAATACTCATTCATGTATACCAGTTCATTACTTAAAACCAAATATTAATTCGATACTGTCTGAATGTGAAACTTATCAGTAAAATTTAAGAAAAACTTGTTTGTGATACAATCACTCGAAAGAATAACAATTCATTCATTAATTCAAAGCGGAATTAAAACATTAGAATCAAGGTAAATTTATGAAAACTATAATTCGAAATAAACCCAATAAACACAGAAATAATCTCATTGTTATCTATATTCTTCCTTACAATAATATTCTTATGACAGTAAACCAATAAAACAATAAATTTCGTGAAAAATATAGTCTGTTATTACTTCTAAAGATGACTTTTTGTTACATTTATGATTCATGAACAATTTTAGTCTCTTTCTTTTTTTATTATAAAAGGAATATAGGTATAATTGTCCTAAAATGTGATAAGATTCAATAGCTTGTAATATTTACAACACAAAATTAATTAGAAATGTACAAATTTAATCATAAACCTTATGCGATCGAAAAATAACAATTATATTTTGCCTACACAAAGCACAAAGTAAGTTATTCAATTTATAAAAATATGTATAATGTATAATTTGCCAATTTTTAGATTATATATTATAGTAGTAATAGATTTAGAAAATGGCTGTTGAACGCCATCTGTTAGCAATAATGCATATTATTTAATTACTAAACTTCATAAAGAATTCATATTTATTTATTTTGTGTAAAAATCATATATTAAACATTCTTCTTTCGATTAGTATGTCTTAGTTATGTAATATTGTAGTAGTGTTTATTTATGGTATAAATTACCCTAGGGCTTAGATGAGGCTGAAGCCCATTTGCTTATCTGATTTTCTCTCGTACTTTACACCCGTCGTCATTAACCTCCTGAGTTCCAGTTCGTTTTTTAGTTTCTTTTCGATACCATTCCAATATACTATTTGGGAAAAGTCCTATTACCCTATCTTTTACATAAACTAAATCATTGTTTATATGAAACAAAACCAATTTTATCTTTAATTTAACACACAGTGAGTAATCATGAGCGTCAAATAAGAGCTTTGCTTATGTAATTATTATTTTTAATTAAAATAGTCAACTTCATTCAACAAAATTTTTGTAAGCAGATATATTATAACTCTCTATTGTTAATTTTTTATAATTATTATCGTAATCATTAACTTAAATAAACTTGACTTGGTTATTCTTAAGGGATGTTAGATTTACCGATAAACATATAGTTTAACGTTAAGTTAACAACGTAACTGTGTATATTTTAAAAATATATGTACGATGTAAAGACAGAATCAGTTAGAGTTTCTTGCCGATTGATCGAATGTTTTCCGTAGAGCTAGTTTTGACGTTCATAAGCGCCTTCTCAGGGCTTAAATCGATTAAAGTATCTTTGATTTTGGTTTTGAATTGGACTAAGCTTGATATTTGCTTCTGGGGAATTATAGACCTTGACCTTTAGATTATATTTCGTTGAAATTTATTTTTAGCTAAACAACTTAGCAGAAATGGGGCAATTTCTTTTAGTGTATACACCATTATTAAAAAAAAGTTGAGAGCTGTTCACTCACAAACTATGAAAGACTGTCAACTGACAGAATAAGGTTGTGGTATTTTAATGATTTTCTAAACAACAAAAGTTTCTGACAACTGTTTTACAGATGTAACATCTGAAATATTTTTGACATAGAAACTGTTTTATCATTATACTGCATCGGATTTAAAATAAGTGTTACGTAAAATATATCTTATCGTTAACATATTAATTCATTATCAAAGATAAGCAATAAACACGGTGACTGGCGATTACAGTATTATTATTTTGTTGATTTGAACATGCATCTGTACATATTTTCATTCATTTTGAAATTGTGTAGATGTTCACTTGTATTAAATTTATAGGTCACTGCCTCCGACTTATTTTCGACTAGCGGTCCGCTCTGGCTCCGCACGGGTATAAAATATATAGCCTATGTCATTCACTGAAAAAATGATTAAAATCGGTCCAGTAGTTTTGATTCATTCATTACTGCCCGTGGCCCGCACACATTATTTTGATAAATCTCGTAGGGTTCAGCCTGCGTTCGTTGCAATGTCAGCGGAGAAAATGTAATTATTTCCGACATCACATTAGAAACCTCAAAAATAACAGTATTTCTCCACTATTTAATGGATGTTATTATACATATAAACCTTTCTCTTCAATTACTCTATCTATTTAAAAAAACCGCATCAAAATCCGTTGCGTAGTTTTAAAGATTTAAGCATACATAGGGATATAGGGACAGAGAAAGCGACTTTGTTTTATACTATGTAGTGATGACAACTTCACCGGCTACTAAACCATCAAGTATACTAGCTACCATGATTTTCTCATAAACAAATGTCAGGATGATATCTAGGATCAGTGAATATTAAGCGGTCATCTTAATAGATAAGGTAATACTTGTGGGGTCTCTACTTTTATTCTTGGCAGGTATCACTAACAGTGAATACAAAATCTGATGCCAATTTTTTTCCTATTACGTTGAACAGAGAAGATGCCAAATAGACCCTTAAGGAACACCAGTAAAAATAGGTTGAAGTGAATATAGCATAGTTTGTAACAGATAATCTTATCTGCGAGGTAATCATGAGTGATAAGATCTAATCTATCTAGGAAATAATGGATTTCGTGGAGTAAGTTGAAGATTCAGAAGGTAGAACAGTATAGGATGTAGTTCTCTAAGGTTATCTCTTAGGTTAAAGATATAGAAGATGTGCTCCGTCAGGCAGCGCACTTGGTTTGTGCAGTTGTGATGAAAGTCATCCGCTCACGTGTTATTAGGTTTGTAACCTTAATGACACTTTGAATATAGTTCATAAGGAACCTTTAGTATGCTCTATTTTAGGATGTGTAAAAAATACACATGAAAATTTTATGTAAACGAAATTAAAACACACGGACATAAATAATACCCTTACACTAGTAATCCTTACTGATCCTTGGTAGTCCATACTAGTGTTATAAATGCTAATGTGAGTTTGTTGGTTTGTTTATTACACTTTCGCGCCTTAACACTCAACCGATGATTATGAAATTTTGCAAACGCGTCAGAGATACAGAAAAAAACAGAGTACCTATCATCCTGGCAAATATACTGATTCCCAAGAATAAATTAAATCTAACACGAGCGAAGCTGCGAGCAAAAGTGAGTATAAATTATTAAAAGAAACGAGTCCTTGATATCTTGTGGATATTCTAAAAGGAGGATATGATAGTTTAGCTTCAATAAATAAAATTAATCAGATTGCAATGAAGCAAAGCATTGCGACACCAGCCCACTTTGCCTGTGCGATAGATTAAGTATCTATAGCTTATATTTGTTTGCATGAGAATGCTCACACATATTGACGTTATTTATATTAATCATTAATAATCTAAACAATTATAGTATACTATAGAACTCTTTATTATTTTTTTAAAGTTTATATATATTAGTAGACGTAAAGGATCGGGAATAAACAAGGAAACATTATTTTTTATTCATCTCGTAAAGTATGAAATGAAGCAAACGCCTTAGTTTAAAAATATAGATCCCCCATGCTGGGAAATCGCAAGTCCGTGCCCCGTAAGTTGTTAGATATCCATTCTTCCGCTTGCTGTGTCATCTCGGCATCAAAATATTCGCGCCAGCCGCCGGTTTTGCCTTTACGGAAAAAACACGACATAATTATGGTTACAATACACATTTACAGGGTTATTGGTAATTCAATGTATTCCCGTTAGGGGGTGATAGGGGTGATGCACGCACAAACGCAAACACTATGATGCTATTATGAAATTTTCATAAATAAAGTAAGCTACCACCATAGCATAATTACAATAATATGTTTTTCCTGAAAGACAAGTTAGTCTCATAGTAACGTAGTGCGCGTCATGCGTCACTTTAATATTTTGAGGCGACGATGGCTCAGTGGTTAGCGTATTCTGACATCGCGTCGATCGGAGGTCTGGAGTCTTGCGAATGAGCTGGAGCGCCCGGGGAGAGACAACGTCGTGATGAAAGCACAGATGGTTGGGCTTTTTGTAAACCCGTCTGGCTAGCTATCAACCATAAATTAGAAAATCTATCACTAAGCACATATAGGTGTGTTCTAGCAGCTGCACTTGAGAGCCAATCCCTCTAGATTTAGCGCTATTACTATCTTGGACCACATTATCATTAAACATCAGGTGAGATTGTGGTCAAACGTAAATAAAATATAAAAACTAACAATAATAACAAAAATAAAGCTATAATGTATAAAACAAATCAGTATCTCAACGAGCTAGCATATTGCGTCAACTTCAATAAAGCCTTCAACTCTTACTCTATACTAACCTTTTCTGATGAATTGTTCTCCAGGTTTAAGCATACCGAAAAGTCTCCATTCTTCGTAGTTCACAGATTTATTATTTTTGAATTTCTCTATGCTTAAGTGATCACAGAGGCCGGAGATCTGCTCTTGCGTGAACTGCTTGTCGAGGAATTTGGCAACTTTTTTTATTGAAGCTGATAGGTCCTGAAAAAATGAAAAGAATGTAAGAACGTAAAATGTGAGAACATAAACCTTTCGGATGCTGAATAAACATTGACTAATACCGAAATAGGACAAAGTACACAATATATAGTAATGTCTAAAATAAGGAGAGGAGAGAAATGAAGCGCGGATATAGGAGTAGACGGTTCATGTTTATTAAGGTATGAATGAATTTTATTAAGAAAAATGTGTGTAAGAGGTGTAAAAATTCAGTTTAATAGAGTGGATTGGAATGGAAAAACATGTTACGCGGATTGTACTTAAAATAGAGAAGGGTAAGGTGATGAGTGAATATACGAAATAAAATTAACAATCCATTTTAATTATTTTTCCTTTTGGAACCCTGTCATTGGACAACTTACACGATACGCGTTGCTTACAGTTAACTTGGTGTAAAACTAAGAAAAGTTATTTTTCGAGGCCACAAAGAAGGTCAAAAGTAGAATAAATACGTTTTGTTCTCTAATCATTTTTTACAGATTGATTGAGTCATTACTTTGTGTTATATTGTTTTATAACATTTTCTACTGCTTGTCTGACCATCCACAACCTCATCTTGAAATTTTGTCAACATAAGATCAGCCTGTTCCAACAATTCCTTTATAACGCTTGTCATTGTTTTAACATTTTCAGCAAATCAATTTCATTTCAATATTAATTACAATAAATCCTTTAATACTGACCTTTGACAGATCCTCGTAAAATAAGAATAGCATATTGGGATGATGTCTTAGCGCCCAAGCTTCTTTGACATGTTCAAAGTAAGGTGTTAAGATGACTGAAAATAATGTATTACACATATACAACATTCATTAAGCTGTTTACGCATCTAAAAGAGTATCCACATTTGTTATATCATATGTAAGAATATGTTGAATAAACTGGATTCGTAGAGAACTAAAGACAAGTGACAGATTTCAGAATCTGTAAGAGTTCCACGTTTGTACCTTGTTATAGGAGAAGATATGTGCATAATCATCACTATTGCTCACAAAGTAAAGCAGATTTTAAACTCAATCACAAATCCACTGTTCTATATTTTTCCCACACAGAGTGTTAGTACAAGATCATTTCTCATGTTCAGGTTTTCTCAAGATATTAGACCTTCGTCAGCTTAAATTAGTATATGTATGCGAATTCCGATAAATTTAATGGTACATAGCGGCGTTAAGAGTCCCTTAATATCGGTTCGTTATTCCATCGGTCAAATCAATCGACCACTATTATGTTATTATGAATTTAAAAAGCTCGTCAACAAAAAAAGTTACTAAAAAAGTACGTTGACAAACAAAGGAGAAAAATGTATTGCATCATTTTATTTTTATTTCATTTTAATGTATACCTAATAATTTGTTATCAATTAATTGATAATGATTTGGTAAACTTACTTTTATCTTTTATAAACAAGTTCCAAAACTGTTTAAAGTCGGCGACACATCCCATTATAGTAAAGAGCTTACTATGATGGTATGAGGAGACAGCGACATCCCTGGGATCCCTCGCCACGTACACTACCTTAGCGGTGTCGACCAAAACGGGAGGCAGTAAGGAGAATGGTAAATGTGTCTTTACAAATCGAGGATTTGAAGATGATGCTAAAATTTCGGTGGCTGGTATTAACAGTTGCTTTATGAACTCTTGCCCTTCCACGTTGTCATCAATCAAATTTGCTACCATCTCTTTAGCCTTTTCGTCAAACAACATAGATAGGCTGTAAAAATAAAAAAATATATTTTTATAATTGCTATCTCAATGGAAGCAAATAAATCTATAGAAAATACTTGATTTTTAATTAAAATACCTGTTAAGAATCAGACATACAGTTTGGTGCCTAAAAAACTACACGTAAAATCAAATCATTTACAAATTTGTTGGATATAAATTTGAATTTAAGAAGCAAAATTATAATACGGATACAACGAAATTACTAATATTTCAGTTTTTGACCTCACAAATGTTATTTATATTGACATTTTATTATACAATTTATTGATTAATTATACATATCGGGAGCATTACTATTGCCCTGAGTCCATACTATTTATTTATTTTGCCTGTCTGCTTTGGCCGAATACCTTAAAAGGCGACTTAGAACTAGACACTGGGTATGTAGTCCGGTCGGTGAAACTGTAGAGGCCTCTGGGTCAACAGTGTAGTCAGTTAGAAAAAAAAAAAACATACTGGGTGTTCTCGTTCAGATAGTCGACTATGGACATCTACGGATAATTCGTAATTATATTTAGAATTGCATTTGTGTATCGGATAACGTTTTTATTCGCTTAGTTTTGGTGGATTGATCGATCAATTCTTAACCATGACGTCACTATAGATGACGTCGGACTTTTAGATGGACGCCATTTTATCATCGCTCCGGCATATAAATAAACTTATAAAGATCTGTCATTATGCGCACATCATGCAAAGCTACTGCATTGATTTCGATCACTTTTTTTTAACTTTTACTTCATAGACATCTTAGGGCTTTATCTAAATAAAAAATATCACACTTGTGTATTATAGTTATTAAATTTTTAAGAAACTAAGATTTTTATAACTACGATGTGTCTTTCTGTGCCATAAAGAAGTGGGGGCAAGTGATGTGATGCTTATTATTTCTTCTGTATATAAACCATATTGTTAAGATAGTATACGGCGACGACCAAGGCCTGTATCGGAGTGCAGGCGGGTAGTGAGTGCCGGCGCGGGCGCTAGCATTCACGGTGATGCTAGCGTAGTCTACGTACATTAAAAGTACACGCACCCGCGCCGGCACTCACCACCCGCCTGCACTCTGAAATAGAATGAAATCGCTGGTATCAGATAACAAGTCATAAATGAAAAGGTAAGCATTTGTTTGCTAGATGATCCATTCGAGTTATTGGCCGGCAATATTAATCTACAATACTCGTTTCAATCTTATCTTTGTTTTCGTACAGATTTAATAATTTTATTTTAAATTGAAAAATACTACATTATCATCAATTTGAAAATAAATAGTAGGTACTCACTCTAGGAACGGATATCTCTGTACCAACAACACTGAGGCAGCCGTATCATAGTCTAAATTATTAGCCAATAACCAAACCAACTCTTGTGTCAATGTTGTACCTGCAAAAGATTTACCTTAATATTCTTTGCTTTTTTAGTGTATAAATGCATTTAATCTTACTGAGAACTATGTGTATTATCAGTGTTTGTTATGGACTGCCGTTTATTTAAGTTGTACTTTTTTATAATTTCTCAGCCGTTATAAGGCTAGAATCCGAAGGCGGATTCAGTTCTATAAATATAATTTCAATCAAAATTCCATAACTGTATTTATAACTACATTTATACATTGATTTGTTGATAATGTTCAAGCGTCAACTATTGTAGGGTACTAACTCTACTACTATTAGTACTACGTCACCTTATTTTTTAAATACTTTTTAGTTTTTAACAAGATAAACATGTTGTGCCGACCTTACTTAGGTGGGGTAAGCACAAGAAGATGATAATGACTTTTTAGGTTTTAGCGTTTGACCTCAATATTACCTGAGGTTAAATGACGATGTGGCCTAAAATCGTAAGCACGCTAAACTTGGAGAGGGCTTTTTCTCAAGTGCAGCTGCCTAAACACACTTTTAGGTGTTTGTTGAAAGATGTTCATCGTGAGGGCGGTAGTTAGTCAGACGGGATTAGAAACAGTTCTACTACCATGTAAACCTTCACACCAGTGCCACTAGCAATACCTGTACTATAAAGTTTCAACTCAATCATATGTACGATGCGCGATCGCAAAAACATGAATATACAAACATGCATTTTTATATAGAGGATTACTATTAGGAGTATTTATATAATGAACATAGTCAATAGCTAAAGTCTTAGGACTTCTTGGCCTGGACACTTTGCGGTTCATTGTTTTTTTTACGTTTTGTAATGGATTACTATTTGACTACAATATTACATAGAGTTACTCTCGAATTCAAATGATTATCAACGGCAGAATAATGCTATCTCGGAATAATTACTATTTTTAATTATGATTATCATCAATAATAATTGTAAATGAATAATTATTTAAATTTGTTATCCGTTGCGAGGTATAAATGCATTTTGCGAAGTAGAAAGACATTATGTTATTAATTGTGCAGTGGAATACATGACTCTTTGTTTTAAAATATGTCAATTTGAATATAATTTAATGTTTCATATACTTTAATAATGTTTATTCAGTTGGAAATATTTTGGAGATATGATACACTGTTTTAAAATGTACATCATAACAATTACAAAATTTAATAAGCCCATCCGACCGTGTTACTCTTACTTTAAAATAACTCCCATGGTATTTACACAAGTTGGTGCAATTAAATAATTGTCTACAAATTCCATCTGTCATATGAACAAATTTAATATATAGCACACAAACCTGATCTTTGATAACTGCAAACAAATATATCGCTTGCTCTAAGCGGCATGTTGTAGATGTCACTTACAACATTTTCCAACTGTTTAGGTGCGAAGTATCCTTTAGGACCTATACGAATGTAATGTCTTGTTAGACCTGTAATGCAAAAATCATGTTTTAAACGCCATTACCACCTTTTAGTTTAAGAATTTTCGTGTCTATGTCTAGCTTTGGTAAACTATTTGTAGTTTCTGTTGAGCGGCATTATCGTCCGGTTTAAAAAACGAAGTTCTTCAAGATGTATTGTTTGCTTGCTATATTGTCATTTAAGATTATCGGGGTATTCACTAGTATTTCCAACTACCCATTCTATTTTGCCACGGTTTTCGTACAAACTTGTCAGTTTATTCCTCACTGGTTTTTGTTGAACATTAGTGACTGTTATCACATAATTCGCCTGTGCTGCTGCAGAATTTTGTGTCACGTAAATCGGTGTATATTTACTTGAATTAATAAAATTGGTATCTTTCGGAATATTCATTGTAGAATAAATCAAAATTAGACACAATAAGCCATTACTATAGTATTAAAAATATGATTGCATAAAAAATGCAATTATACATATGCAATAAACATATTTTGAAGGTATTAGAGTATAAGTTATTATTGGTCTAGTAACACCTTCTTGTATTTATTATTAGGATACCAAAATATCCGTCAACGAAGGTCTCTTGTTAATGAAATAATTACATATCTATATGTAATGATTTCTCTGTCTACATATTTCGCTATCTTTTTTTGTCACATTTGACGTGAACTACCCAGAGTATAACGGGAGTTAATCAGGAAAGAAATGGTATATATATGTTTTATATTATACTCATCGAATTCAATATTTTACGCTATATGGGGTTTTTCAATAAGAATGAGGTATCTACGTCATCTGATAGCAACGATATTAGATTATCTAAATTAAGAGAGGTAGGTTATAACGGGATTCATCTAACTCAAAATTTGGAGCAGTACGACTGGGTGAGTACCTCTGCCTTGCAGAAGATCACAGTCAAATAACGCTGAAACAAGCATCGTACAAGGGTTGGACTACGGCTCAAACTAATAAGGAACCAAACATATCTGGTGTGAAACAAACTTCTTGTAGTACATACCTCAACAGTTCGGCAACCCGACGATAGATGGTTACCGTTGCCTATGAAAAACTGAAATACTAAGTCCATCACTATTCTGTTGTTAACCTTGAAAAGCGTATTTCATTCCCATTTTAAAGAACTCCATATTTGCCCTGAAGGAAAACCATGCTGGGTAACCTAGTCCGCAATACTAACTTACGCATAGGTTATATTGTACAGAGGTACTTCTAGGGGTGTTCCTGGTATAAAGTAATAAGTAGTAGTAAGGTACTCGTATGGCCTGGTGCTGATATGCCAATTTGAGTACTTTACTTAAATTGACATATCAGCACCAGGTTAAGCAAGAACAGGATCTATGTAGAATAGAGGTATGTAAAAAAGGTTTGTGAGAAGAAAGAAAAACAGAAATATAAATAACTTACCTTGAAATAATTCCAAAACATCCGATATCTCCTCAGGCTGGACATCGTGAGTTTCCAGTGGACAACCATTTATTATCCGTATGTTTACTGCCATTATTCAGTTAATAACTATCGGACTTTACGAAGAGCGTGCAATATAGTAAATAATAATCTAAATCGATGTCATATATACATGTAATTTATCACAAGCTACTATCAATTTTTAATCACTCCATGACTATGTGTAATAAATAAAATCCTCAATCGGTGGGCAATGCCTTACTAAACTTACCTTACCTTGCCTTGTCAATCTATATATATATTATATAAATAAGCGCAATACCACTGACTGACTCATCACAGTATCTTTCGAAACTATAAGTCCGATTGACTTGAAATTTACCAAAGTTACTCCTTTTGCGACGTAGACGTTTACTAAGAATTTTCGAACGTTTTTTAGTTAAAACCTATTCCTAAATAAATTTTTCAACTATAAACCACATATTCTCCCACAGAAACCGATGGTCACTTACATTAACATACACTTACATAACCATTGCTACAGTAACCATTAATATTATACCTAGGGGTGTGCAAATAATACTCAAATCTAATCGAATCGAATTCAAACCATTCGAGTATCATTAAAATAAGGTAGAATTATGAAACTAATAGTTATAGGAAAAGATACATTTTTCAATATTTTAATAATTCAAATTATTATTTAAAAATCAAGCTATAAATGCCCTTGACAACGAACTTTAATTTACTATGTAATTCAATTTTCCAATAATAAATTCCTATTAGTGAAAATATTTATTAGAAATATACTTTTTCCGTTAAATCTAAAAAAAAATTTTAGCACTTCCATTTTTATGTATGTATATATAAAATAAGAACTTTTTACTGACTGAATATGAAAGTGTATCCGCTACTTATAGTAAAAATCATTTATTTTTATGTCTATCTGTTTGTTCCGAGTCATCTTCGAAATGGCTTTACCGATTTTGACGAGAGTTTTACTGGCAGATAGCTGAATTTACAAGGATTGATATTGACTATGTTTTTTCGGACCAGCAGTTACTCGCAACGTTGCTGGCAGTGGAATAATCGAAACGGCTAGACCGATTTTAAGGGACTTTCACTGGCAGATAGCTGACCTCATAGGAAGTAACTTAGGTTCTTTCATTTTACACTAAGTGTTACTCGCGACCTTCGACCACAGCGGAATATCCGAAACGGATTGACTGATTTTTACATTGCTTTCACTAACAAATAACTAAAGTCATAAAAACTCACTTAGGCTATTTTATTTTAGACTAGCTGTAGCCTCAAGAATGATTGATTGAAATCTCTAATGAGGAGAATTTCGCCTACTTCTGCCAGACGATCGGCATTCAGGGTGATCCCGAAATAGTTTATGAAAGCCTCATCCACGATTAATTGTTAACATTTATCGGGTTCACTGAAACCATTTACCGATATGAATTTACGCCTGTGCTGGAGGAGTTGTATCAGTCCTACCCTAGTTGAACTGACTCCTTGATTTTTCTTGTGACCTAACGAGGATATTCTCATAGTCGTGAAGTGCGCCTCTGTGTCTGTGTCTCTGTCTGTCCGCTTATTTCCGCCAGTTCCGACGTGAGCTTTTAGCTGGAGAAGTTGAATATATCTGCCAGTTGCACGTAATTTCTCTACACAATTCCGTACTGCTTTCTTTAGCGGGTACGACAATTTTCTCTAAGGCTGATCTAAAATCCAATAAGGCTGACGGCTTTAACCGTTGGATTATCAGGTGTTTAAACAAAAGCACTCATATACCAAGCACATTTATAGATGTATACAGACGTTCTCAAAGTAAAACAGTAATTAATTTAGCAATATTCTTGCTACATATGGTTGACCCTCATTACATTTTGTTCTTTATATAATCTAAAGGCAAAATAGGGAAGTTAAGAGTGGAGATACGCAAAAAAATAACTGAGGAAAAAGAAGCAAAATTAAAAACTAACTCTGAATCGTGAATTTCTAATCGATAATTACTTACTTTCCGCATGTTCATAGCGATAATGCAAATGCGACGTTAGACGCATGCAATACAGTACTTAATATTTCGTTATTGATGTAATATATAAATGTGATTTATGAAATATTATTATCAATTTTTTATCTCTTTATCAGATTATATCATAAAACACCTGCCATTTGTGGATAATGTATAATCTGTTTAACAATATCTTATTATTATCCAAGTACCCACTGGTGTGTTACGGTAGCTGCTCTTGAAAGCTTAGTTACCCTGTAGGTAGCGTGTTTACTATCTTGGACAACATCGTCATTTAACGTCAGGTGAAATTGTGAAGAAGCAAATATACTACAGTTTTGTATAGTACAATTTATTGTCGCGGCTCGATGATTTGTCGCTTGTAGAGTCATTTCCTGTGGATTTTTCTTGTGACTTGTTGTATATTAATCATTGCGTATCTCCTATCTTGAACGACCCTCCCGAACGATCTGTCGATCTGTCTAATATGACTGTCCCGATTGGGCTCTATCGTGTATCGCCACTGCGAACTACCAATGTGCGCACTCCGAGTATGTGTTCCCACGTTTCACATACGAGTACGTGTCGGGCAAACAGAGACCCCTTCAGGTGCACCCGTGTATTTTCTTGTATATGCACCACCCCCAGTAGCACGCGCCGTTCATTTATTACATACTGTACAAGAAAACGTATCCCTAATAAGTTATACGTTTTTCTCTAGTCAAAACGACGTCAACGTTACTTCATATAAAAACTTATCCCTAACACATTATAATTTCAGAAAATTCGTACAGCTATCAAATTACATTAAATGATCTGCACATGGCTCGCACTCCGTACCTTATTTTATAGATTGATTATAGAAAATTTGATTATGTGAGATAAGACGTCATTGAAAACCTGATGATAAATACACTCTGTAAAACGCAATTTATGTTATATATGTAATAAGAAAGTTTACTGCGAAGAATATAGAAATCAGTTGATAAGCTAACACTAAGGAAATCTAAAGAACTACTAAGGAAAAATGTCCCGAGCTTCAACCTCTTGTGTGTTTAAAGGAACTTAAAACTCATATGGGAATGAATATGAAAATAGGGAGCCTCGGAAATCAGAAACAGGAATATCTATTGATCAAAATACATGTTTAATTTTAATATCAACCAAACATTATTTGCGATTTTTGAAGGTTAATTTTTAAATCACTAGATGTGATGATAATAAATGAGGTAATATTTGAAACTAAACAAATGATAAGTGATGTATACGCATTCGTTTACTTGTTTCAGGGTTTTTATAAATCGACGCTTATTATAAAATTTAAAAAAAAAATACAAAAATACAATAGTAATGCATTTTCTATGATAAAATAAAAATATTTTTATTAACTGATATTTATTTTGAATAGGTTTTATGTGCTGCGCAATGAAACATGTTTTTTATTTTTTAATTGCAATTAAAATATTATACAAAACAAAAAATTCAACATACAATATATTCGTCCGCGTTTCGTCTACGTGTGTAATTAAAAATAAAAAGAAAAACAAGGGAAAGGTCTTTTTTATTCCTGTCTTATAATATGAAACAATAATGACGAAATTGAATTAACGACTAAGTTGAAACTTTTACATCCCCCATGCTGGGAAATCGTAAGTCTGTGCCTTGTAAGTTGTTATAGATCCATTGTTCGGCCTGTTGCGTCATATCAACGTCGAAGTAATCGCGCCATCCGCCCACTTTACCTGTATTAAAAAAATACTATATGTAATTTATAATTGCTTATATGAACTTGCACTTACACTAATACTATTATATATTGTTCATAAATAATACTAAAATATAATCTAATAACAATTTCATGATGTCACATCATTTCATGATACACGACTATCTGAGCGTCCTACCACCTTGCACTTACTAAATAACAAGTTTTAATTTTCCTTACGCGATTTATTCTGTACTAACCTTTTCTGATAAATTGTTCTCCACGTTGTAATTGGCCGAAAGGTCTCCATCCTTCCAAATTTACAGATTTATTATTTTTAAACTTTTCTATGCTTAGGTGGTCGCAGAGGTCAGAGATTTGGTCTTGCGTTAACTCTTTACCGAGGAAACTGGCTACTTTATGTACTGAATTTGTTAAGTCCTCGAGAATAAAAGCAACAATGTAACAAGCTCTTATAAACAGATCGAGGTAAACAATATGTCGAGAGAAGCAGTCATTGCTAACTTTTGTTTCCATAATCGTATGATATAAGTCTATCATATTAGCATATGGTACCATATATTTCAACTTTTTACCGGGACACATAACTAAATTGACTACAACTGACTGATACAACTGATAGGTGGATATGGTAAGCTATCCTTAAAAGATAGGTATATGCCATGGCAGACTTTTTTGTAGATCTATAAAAAACCAATTCCTCACTATGCATTGTTTTGTTATATCTCAAAGGATTAGGCAGCGTTTTCGACGAAAGCTCCCATGCAGCTTGACTTTTTCCGATTCTTTCAACAATTATCATTATATTTCAACCAATTTACGAACAAACCTTGACAAATTATATACCTGAACCTTCCTCATGAACTACTCTATCTATTGGTGAAGACCCCATTACATTACATTACAAACCGTTTGTAGTTTTTGAGTTTATCGCGAACATCCAGACAGACAGACGCGGCGGGCGACTTTGTTTTATAATATGTAGTGATAACAATTTTATGTTATGGAAATTAATTCTATCATTGATAATAATGCCCCATCGGAGTATTTTTTAAATGAACTTGTTTACTATAAGTATATATCTCCAAATCTATACACATAACTAAAACTGAAGTGATATAAATAAAATGCATATGAAAGTATATACGGTATTTAAAACAAAAAAAACAATTGCAATCATTTTTTGTCTGTCTGACTGTTTGTTCCAGCCGATCATCGAAACGGTTTTACCGATTTTGACTAGACTTTCACGAACAGATAGCTGATGTTCTAAGGAATAACTTACGCTACTGTTATTTTTAAAAACAAAAAATGAGATTCGCGAAAATATAATAAACGAACTAATCACTGTCCAGAACTTTCACATTTACACTGGACGAATTTTATTTTTTTTGCTAATTTCCACGCACTCGAAGTTCCGGGCTGTTTATAAATAATAATTGTTTTAGATGATACATTTATAGTTACTAAAGAGGTATTAAATAATTAGCATGAAATATTCTATAGTTTTAAGAAAATACGCTTATCATACGAGCTTATTATAAAAAGAATCACGAATTTTAAAAAGCCAACAGAACATTAAATTCTGAAACTATTACCATATCACTTAGTGGCATTAAGTTGATTAAATTAAACAATTAAGACTCGCAACCGCTCGCAGCTGTTTTCAAAAAGGACTAAGAGATGATACTTGCGACTACATTCGCGTGAAACCGGCAGCAGACAAAAATTTTAAACGTTGTATTTTTATATAAGTACCGTATATTAATTAATATCCATTCAACAATAAGCTGTTATTTTGATATTATACATCTTCAATATTATTATTATGTTTTTACGCACTGCACCTATTTGACTAATTATGAGGACAAGGTTTGTATAAAAGAAATGTTTGAAAAATTGTACCGAAAAAGTGAGGAATTTGGGTTAAAAAGCCTCCATATAAAATTGAGTGAGTGAGATAGAGGACAGTAAGATTTTCAAAACTATTGACAGAATCGACGATTAGTTGTCGTTTTATTTAATTATTTGCTAGTACTGTAAATAGAAGAGTCGGTCTCAGTTCCTTGGTTAAACCAGGCAGACAGCCAGTTTAATATAAATCTGCCTATATTAATATAAAACTCACCAACCTGATCTTTGATAGCTGGTAACAAATATATCACTTGGATTGAGCGGCATGTTGTAAATATCGCTTAAATAATTTTCAAACATTTTAGGAGTGAGATATCCTTTAAGGCCTATGCGAATCAAATCTCTCTTACAACCTGAAAAATAACATGATCATATTAAAGTGTTATTTATATGATAGAACATTTCAACCTTTGGTATGTTCGTATCAATTTGCTAAAATATAGAAAAAGCGAAAGAGAAAACGAACACGTATCGTGGTTAATTTTCTCGAGTCTAAATGTAGAAATCTGCAAACAATAAACAATGCATCTTTCTTTACGTACTGGTAAAAGAGTGCTCACGCAAATCGGAGGTAAGTGTGCGATAAAGTTTATGATTAATAAGAAGGTAAAAATACAATCAACTAACTTTGAAATAAATCCGATACATCCGACATCTCCTCGGGTTGGACATGACGAATCTCTAATGGGCAACCATTTATTTTCCGCATTATCGCAATAATAATGCAAATGCCACATAAAGCGCGTGCAATGCAGTCCTTAGTATTCTGTTGTCGATGTCATATATAAAGGTTATTTATAAAAAGTTTCTTAACTCCGTATTCTTACTTGCCAAACCAATTTTAACTACTCGAGATTATTATTATCAATACTAAATGTCTTATGATAATTTCAGTGTTCTAAGATAATGATTGCCCCCTGTTATAATTTTCCAGGGAGTATTTGGATTATTACCGAATTTAATTTGATTATATAAACATTGGATTATGGTAAAAAAGCACGTCACTACGTACCAGCCTAAGATTCCTAAAGACTCCTTTAAAACTGTTATTGTAATAGACAACAAACTACGAAATTTACAAAATTGGCAACATGATGATGTACGATCACATTCTTTTACGCTAAAAATGAATTCATAACTTGGAGTCAACCGAATATGATTTATAAACTTTAAAATGAAATTTTAAAGGGGTGGACGTGTTGAGAAAAATGTGATGTAATTAACACATATGATAATTGATGCATACACCTTCGTTACCGTGCTCAATTTTTTTAATACCATAGGATCGAGAAATTCTGAAATTAGTACTAATGAAATAAATAACCCTCGATTTATGAAATCAAAAAAGAAATGTTACGTTGTAGTTGTTACATAGGTTACCACAATTCAATATGGACTCTCCGCAACCTTGCAATTAACACTTTCAGCAATGTTTATAAAATTATAAAATCTATGTTAGCGTTTTTGAATGAAATAAAAAACTTATCTGTTGTTTTCAAAGTTTCAGATGTAATTTGTATGTCATTGAAATTCGTCTACACGTGTATATGCTAATAAACCAGTTCTTGTGTAGTTTGGTGGAGAACTAATCTCTTTTAAAACTAATTACCAGTAATTTTCATTGTGATTATATGCACCTGTTTCGATGAATACTAATATTTATAAAAATAATCTGTTTACAAATTTGTAAAAATTCACTCGCAAGTAATATATTATTTCTTCGATAGAAACTATCGTATTTAATTATAAAAATATAAATACTTTCTAGTATTAGTATGAAACGATACAATTAGATATAATAAGAAATAGCATGTATATACCAGTCTTGTTTTATGGATCTGAGGCTAGATTACCAAAGAGACGGATGAGAAAAGATTACATGTGGCAGAGAAGAGAATGTTAAGATGAATGTGTGGTATAACCAGAATGGATACAATTTAGAATTAGTATACCAAATGATGTTTGAAAATAGCGCCAGTGACATAGAAGTTAAGACGTAATAGGTTTTACTATGGGCATGTTATAATGAGAGAGGAAAGTCATGTAGCTAAAAAAGTTTTGCGTATGAAGGTGGATGGATATAGGAGTACAGGCAGACCGAAAAAGGTATGAATGGATTGTGTGAAATATGTTATATATAAAAATTGTGAATACTGAGATGACATCTGACATAAGAGAGTGGAAAAAGAAAACATGTTTTGCCGACCTTACTTAGGTGGCATAAGGGTATGAAGATGATGATAAAGAAGTAGTGCGTATAAACGGGCTTTCGAAGGTTTACTAGATGAACTGGTTGAATATACAATCAGTTCACAATAAAATATTGCACTTAAACAAACAATCGGTGACAATTTTTTTTATAGACGTTATTAACATAATCAATTAAGTTAAAATAAATAAATTAAATGGTAAAAATTTCATGACTCACCGTGCCACAGAATTTAAAATCTACACTAAACTAAATGTGCACTAAATGTAAACTGCGATTTTTATAGCACTATGCGTTCGACAATGCCCATTCTTGCCGTGGAGAAGTGGGGGCAAGTAGTCTTGTGCTTCTTTTTTCCAGTCTCTACCTATATTATTAAGATAACAAACCATACAAACGATGTCATTAGCGTTAGTTAGTTATTAGCATAGATATTCATTACAGCAGAAAACTATATGGAATGGCAATAAACGTGATAAATGGCAATTACAGTGTTAATGCTTTGTTGTTTTAGACATACGATTGTACGCTAATTTGTTTCTAATAAGTGCTGTCGATGTTCAAGTGTCTTAATTTTTATTTTCAACTGACCTACACTGTTAACCTGGCAAGGCCGCTACAGTTCCACTGGACTACTAAGGGGAGCGCTTAAGGCACTCACCCGACTTGTCTTAAATTTACAACACACTGATTGTAGATTATTTCTGATCGTCATTTACTAGCATTTACTATAAACCAACTACTAAACCAAAACTAAATTATTAAAATTTTTGTTCGTTACTCTTAATAAGAAGCAGCAGAAAATTAATATAAGCTTTTTTTTATCTTAATTTATCAGAACTACATTATAAAGTGCAGTACAGTCTGTATAGAAAAAAATATCCATGATTACCGAAGACTGGTAAATTTGACTTTCGGTTTGACAGATTCTCTGGTTATAACGCTTTAGCCAACTTAAACTCATCCATCTAGAGAAAATGGGAAACTCATCTTCTTTAACCTAGAGATTGAAAATGTATTTTGGAAAACTGAAGTTTTTCACCCTCCTTTTCCACCCTCCTTGATGAGTAAAGTAGTTAACTAGTTTTATGAGAATACTCACTAACACACCCCCGGATATAAATTTTGTTGCGTTTAAACATAGACGCGATATATTGTAAATCCTTTTTTTTATATATATTATAGAGGGTAAACGAACAGGTGGGTCACCTGATGGTAAGTGATCACCGCCGTCCATAGACACTAGCAACACCAGGGGAGTCGCAAGTGCGTTGCCGGTCTTTTAAATATGTGGGCCTCCGGCGCTCTCACTGGCCGAACGAAACGCAACAGTGCAAGCACTGTTACTTCACGTCGGTTTTCTGTGAGAGGGTGATACTACCCCGGGCGAGCCGACCCATTCATGCTGAAACCAGTAATAGCTTCAGTGTAGCTCTACCACCTTCATAAAATCCTGCACTAAGGTAATCGCATTAACACATCGCCACGCAGTTGATTAACAACATGAAATCTCTGACACCATATTAGAGGATTAGTTGTAGAAAACCCAAAAAAAAATGAGAATACTCTTCACCATCATCATCATGGGTACTTTTTTTTCAATGTAACTCGGAAGGGTTAAGTGATACTCATTCTCATAACAACTTCATGGTACGCGGCTTGTTTTGGCCGGCTCTGATAGAGGTTTTTCGGGTTCATTGTCAAGTTAGAGCAGAATCGGTTTTGCCCGAAGGCACTTTTGGTATGAAAGGGAAATATCTGGTCCTTTATGATGAAATCATGAATACAGGTGAACAGGAAATGTCCTGAAGTTTTATCAACTTCGCTGGGTATCATTTTAAAGTGTCATTAATTATTGACAAGTAAGGCGTTTAGCGAATAGCTCTAGCAAATCCAGACGACATGAGGATTTCAATGGTCAAGTTTGTCAAGTATATGAGTGGAAGCTACTGCCTCTGTATTCGTTCTGATTACTAGAAATTAAGTAATCTTCTTTGTCACTGTTTACGGCTAAAAACATTGTGATGAATATATTTTAATGCAGGTTAAATTCTGTTTTCAATCACATACTAGTTTAAGTAAATATAGTTAAATGAGTGCGTAAACATTGATAGTAATATCGATAAGAATAAATATTTCTTTGTTGATTTAGGTAATAAAGATATTGAAATTTTATCTTTGTTTCTGAAAGACTCGATGTGTGATATAAATTTACTAAGCTCCTCACTTAAATTAATGCACTCACTATCAAAAGATTCTCTTGTGTCAATGACTGACCAAATCAATGTTGACCAGTATTTTTGAAACTGTAAAAGTCTTACTTGATGCCGTAAATCGATTACAGTATGGTGCAGCTTGCTTTTGTCCCACGTACCTAGTTAGGATTGGCATAGCGTGCTTTCTTTCTTCACATTGGGAACCAAGATTCGACTCGACCTCTTTCGACCTACCGTCGCCCTAACGTCAATCTTACTTATCCACTTTACCTTCAGTAACCACCTAATCTGTCTCTAGCCAAAAGTAAGTAAACCGACACTGTCATCATTTAAAGACTTCAACTCGAGCTTTATATGTAAAGAAATATACAAATTTCTTATAGTTACTAGCAAATAGTACTGATATTATCTTGTCTAGGATTTGTGTGCTGTGCAATGAAACATGTGTATGTAATCTATTCTTTAATTACTGTCAAAATATTATACAAAACAAAAAATATAAAATATATCCTTGTGCATTTTGTCTACGGGTGTAATTAAAAATAATAAAAAAAAGCAAGGAAAAGATCTTTTTAATTTCTGTCATAAATTATGAAATTAATATAACAACTAAGTTAAAACATTTACATCCCTCATGCTGGGAAATAGTAAGTCTGTGGCTTGTAAGTTGTTGCAGATCCATTGTTCGGCCTGTTCCGTCATCTCTGCGTCGAAATAATTGCGCCATCCGCCCACTTTACCTGTATTCAGAAAATACTACCTTTAAAAATATACCCATGCGTTGTTACTATTAAGTATTATTCCGCAATAATACTAAAATATGATTTAGTAACAATATTATGATGATAAATAAATTACACATATATCATACGAATACCTACGACCTAATACACGAGTACATGAGCGCTTTACTATTATACACTAACTTAATCAATGAGACTTAATTCTCTTCGCGCGATTTATTGTGTACTAACCTTCTCTGATGAATGTTTCTCCAGGTTTAAGTTGGCCAAAAGGTCTCCATACTTCGTAATTTACAGATTTGTTATGTTTAAACTTTTCTATGCTTAGATGGTCACAGAGGCCATAGACTTTCTCTTGTGTGTATTCTTTGCCAAGGAAACTGGCTACTCTATGCACTGAACCTTTTAAATTCTGAAAAATAAATAAAATGTAAAAAGTTCTTATAAACAATTCGGTGTGAACATTTATGACGGATTAGCCTGGAAGTACTCGTAGTATGCTACCTGACGGGTCAAAGATATATTCATAACTTTTCTTTTAGTTGCCATATGGTCCATCCATACATCTATACAGTCCATTATATTAGTATATGGCACCATATATTTACATATTCCATCCATTTTTGAAAATGAACTCCCACTCCGAAAATTGCGATCAAACGCTATGTTTAAAATAGACTCCAATAATTATCATAACACTGACCTTTGAAAGATCCTCGTAAAATAAGAACAGCATATTGGGATTATGTCTTAGCGCCCAAGCTTCTTTAACATGTTCAAAGTAAGGTGTTAATAAACCTGAAAGTATACCATTACACAACATATATGCACAACATAACATGTTCATTGTGTTACTTCCATTTTCTTATAACTTTTTACAGGTAGTTTAGTTGATACAATATTAGGTTCCGCCAGAATACTGTGATGTACACTCACGTTTCGAATCATGATTTTAAATTTATTGTCAGTTTTAATTTCTAGAATATTTCAACTAGAACTGATCTTGCTATTGTAGAAATTTGTTTTATTAAACGTTTGGTTTCTTATTTATGTTTTTTTTTCTTCTTATGTATGATTATATATCAAGAATCTTACATGAAGTTAAATAATGGTATGAATCTTATGTGGGCCTCTAACACCATTACGTGTTGTTACGTATTCCACCTGGGTAGCAACATATTTGCATCTACATAATGGTAATCAGTTGGGTGAACATTAGAAAATGCTCAAGCATTATGCTAAAGTTTCATCGTGATATTTTCCTTACATAGAAGCTTAGATTTAGGATAGAATTCAAACATCTATAAATTACTCCTCCTTGATCTTGTCTGATCTTATAATAACCACGTGGAACTTAGAGCATTAACTGGAAACTATAGGTTAATCATGAGGATGGTACTTAGCCGAGTAAGCATCATTTTACGGTGGCATGATAAGTTTTTTTTACTGAAAGCTTCAAATTCAGAGGAAAATGTAAACCCACGCCAATTAATGCAATTTCCAAGCACACTACCATAATTACAAATATTGAACTAATCATTGTATTAATTGATAATAACTTACACTTGTTTTCTATAAACATATTCCAAAACTGTTTGAAATCGCCTGTATATTCTATCATAGTAAATAGTTTACAAAAATGGTATAAAGATACGGCGACATCCCTCGGATCTCTCGCTACGTACAGTACTTTAGCAGTATCGAGTAAAGTGTGAGGGAGCATGGAGAATGGCATATGTGTCTTCACAAACCGAGGATCTGTAGCAGACGCTAAATTTTCCGTAAGTGATTCTAACACTTGCTTTAATAACTGTTTAGTTTCAGTGGTATTACCAACCGATTCAAGCAGCATCTGTTTACCCTTCGCATCAAATAACATTGACTCTCTGTAAAAAGAATGTGGTAAGGCGTCTAAAAATGTGAAAATGTATAAATAAATAGATATGAACGAAGAAGCCGGGAAGGAAATCTACAACACTAAACATTATAGTCTTATTTCTAGTTTGTTTCACATAAATAAAAGTTTATCTAACAAAGGATTACTTCCAAGTTAATAGATTAACAGTACTGGACGATTAATTCGATGCAGTGTCCATTAGTATCAGTGTAAAATATCTATTCACTAGGACCGGTAACAGTTTTTTAGGTTATATAGTTTTTATATATAGTATACAATAGTGTTAGGTTTTATAACAAAATTCCAAAACACGTTACCGATTTACCGGGTACTAAGTTCAAGCACCATGTCAAGCAGGTTTTAATGTCTAAAGGCTATTACAGGGTAGATCAATATGTGAACGATGGTGACGTCTGGAAATGACGCCCTCTCTGTGCATCCACTAAAACCGAATGTAACTATTTGTATCTATGTTTATAACTATGTTTTAAAAATATGAGCTATAATATTTTTAATGAAAAGATAAACCAGATCGAGTTACTTGCGGGTTCTTCTCGACGACTGGGTTGCTTTCCGAACCGGTGGTAACTTTGACGTTCATAAGCGCCTTCTCAGGGCCTAAACTGAATAAAGTATTTTTGATTTGATTTTGATTTAATTTGACCTTATTTTTGTTTTCCAAGAACTTGAATAATTATATATTCAATGGAAAAATACTAGATAACTTTGCAACGTAAATGATAGCACTAATAATAAACAAGTACTCACTCTAGAAATAGCCATCTTTGCGTTAGTAACACGGAGGCAGCCGTGTCATAATCTAAATTATTAGCCAATAACCAAACCATCTCTTGCATCAATGTAGTACCTGCAAAATATAAGCTACAATATTCCTTGAAGCAACTGACCGTCAGTTTGTTAACATAAAATTACTCTGATGTTCTTCAAAATGTTCGAGTTTTTTTTTTGTACATTCGTTCCTCACACTCTAAATCTATGTACATATTTGACCCAAAACAACAGTTAGCCATGCCTCAGACACATCCGTATTTAAAAAAAAAATATAAGCTACAATATTCCTTAGAAGCAACTGACCGTCAGTTTGTTAACATAAAATTACTTTAATTTTCTTCAATATGTTCGAGTTTTTTTTTGTCCATTCGTTCCTCACACTCTAAATCTATATACATATTTGACCCAAAACAACAGTTAGCCATGCCTCAGACACATGCTTATTTTTATTTGATTGCTAATAAGAACTTAGAAGTCAACCTAATAAATGTCCCAACAGCCTCATTCGTAGCAAGTCTCGCCTCACCACAGTCTTCCTCAGTTTTCAGTAAATGAACTAATCTCATCTCAGAAACACTCGTACATTTACTACCAGATATTATGTCTTTAATCAAACCCCAATTTGGTTAAAGAAAGAAGAAAATTAAAGAAAAATTACTCATAACACAATCAATCGAAAGAATAACAAGGTAAAATCGATCCAGTAGTGATTGCGTGGTGCCCATACCAACGATTGACAGACAAAAATTCCAAACAATATTTCTGTGACTGATTCTAAAGCCTCGTAGGGTATTTTATCATTAAGCGGAGTCTTTTATAATAAGTATCGATATTAGAATCTAAACACATAGATAACATTGAAATGTCTGTTTGTAAAGTTAAAATAACAACTTCTCATTAAAAGTATAAAAGTAAATAGCTGATGTTATAAGTTTAGCAAACCACGTAAATAAGACCAAGAACGCGCGCGCCCCACGCGCAAATTTACATTGAACTAATTTTTATTTTTTAATCCACTCAATATGAATCGCGAGCAACAGCTAGTACACAAATAATAATTATTCTGGATGATATAGGTATATCAACTAGTATTATATGTATAGTAAAGACTTATTAAATAAGTTATCTTAGAATATTCTATGGTCTTAATGAGATATTCTTATAACAAAAAATATGCTTTTAAAATCCAACTGAACTTTGTATATTATTTAAAAGTAGCTGTTGCCCGCAGCTCCGCATGCGTTTTTTTTTATAATTGTAAATTACTTCTCATAAGATCAGCTATCTGTCAGTGAAAGTCCCATGAAAATAGTTCCATTCGTTTTGGATATAGTACTACAGACAAAACCACTGATGACAGCTAACCTAAAATAAAGTAACTTATGTCACGTGCTGTAATTTTAACTATCCGTCAGCAAAATTTCTGTCAAAATCGGTCCAGCCGTTTTGGAAATTACCCGGAACAAACAAACAGACAGACAAAAAAAATAAAAATTGTGTTTTTGTTATCAGTATCGTATATACGTTCACATCCCATCAGTAGAAAGTCGTTATTTTTATATTACATACAGACACTTAATTGTTATTATATGTATAGATAACTACCATATGAATAAAAATAGGAATAAAAAGCAATTTTGACTTTAACCTTAAAAACAGACAATTCAGTTCTACTTATCTATTTTTTGAAATATTTATATAACTATATTCATACAAAACTTACTAACCTGATCTTTGGTAGCTGGTAACAAATATATCGCTTGGTTTGAGCGGCATATTGTAAATATCGCTTAAATAATTTTCAAACGACTTAGGAATGAGATATCCTTTAGGGCCTATGCGAATGTAATCTCTCTTATGATCTAAAGAATAACGTAAACATATTAAAGGGTGATTTACATGAAACAATTTTAGTGCAAAGTATTTTTTATTTATTGAATTATTTGTTACTAATTAGAATCGCAACTCTGTTCACATGAATATACACTTTAACGTTTTACGGGAACTAACAACTAGCTTGTCGCAATTGAAAATGGTGAGTCTTTTATTGTTTGCATTTTAATTTTAATACTATTATTTAGCTCCATGGAACATTAAATTGACATGCCAATTTGACTCTTCCTAGAAAAATATTTATTGAATTATAACCTCCATTTTATAATGGCTAATTCAACATATATATGATACGTCTGAATTTGTCGAGACTAGAAGTAAAATCTGCAAATAATAAATGATGCATCTGGACGTACTGGTACTGTAGCCATTTTGGCATATCGGCAGGAAAAGAGAACTCGTGTAAATTGGAGGTAAGTTTGCGACAAAGTTTGTGATAAAAAAAATAAAAATAACTAACTTAGAAATAAAGCCGATACATCCGACATCTCCTCGGGTTGGACATCATGAACTTCTAATGGATAACCAATTATTTTCCGCATATTCGCAGCGATAATGTAAATGCAATGTGAAGCGAATGCAATGCAGTCCTTAGTATTCTGTCGTCGATGTGGATTTATATTATAAGTTAAAACATGTTGATACGTTATTAGTGCTCCGATAATGGCGCATTAATACTTGGATAGTTACCAAACCTAACATCAGTATTATATCATTGTTAAATAAAGTATGTTGTACACTAATTGTTTGATTAAATGCCCGAAATCTATGGAAAATATCATTCTATGTTAAGAGATAGAGCACAAATTATATAAGCAAAACTATTTAAGGACATGAATTGTTATGACCACGAATTAATTAATATTTTTTAAATAGCAAATATTACGACACCAAAAAATATTGCGATATATTAAAATTATACATTACTAGGGCCCCGGCTTCGCACAGATGTAATATAGATAGTAATATGAGGCAGTATGGAGTGTTTAATAATATTATGATTAGTCTGTACTACAGGATGTCTTTGTATACAATATTTACAGCAGATTTTTCATGAGACAGTACAAACATGTTTTCTTTGGAGGTTATTCTTGAAAACACGACATATAACTGGCCGTTTGAAGAACACTCAACGCTCAAATCTAAGCCTGCAACATTGAATGTTTAACCCTGTGATTTATTAATGGCCATTGTAAAACGTAGTTTTACCAGAAATTGCAGACGCTTAAATGGAAAGGTTAACAGCCCGCCAGCCGCTGTGCCTCCGCGTTTTTAATCTCTGATATCTTCTAAGATATCCATTTTAATGAAATGTTGTTAAGGGCAGTTTTGATCTACATGACATGTACAATGTATTTAATTGGATAAAGAATAATACTGTATTCTACAAAATAGCTTTGCAAATAACACATATTTTTTGTAATATGTAAAAGATAAAAATGGTTACTGTGGGTTATCATTTACAGATACATATATACCATCAAGGCCTTTTTATCGATCATTTTAAAATATACAATTACGTAGTACATTAACTTGACCTATGTCGTGAGGTTTAGCCAGCGCTTGCGATTTAAGCGCACAAAAATATATTTGTTACGACATCACATAACAAATCTTTGAATTTTTCGGCTTTTCTGCACTATAATATATATGTATTATACATATACACCTTTCTCTTGAACCACTCTATCTATTTAAATAAAATAGCATTAAAATTTGTTGAATAGTTTAAAAGATCTAAGCGACTTCATTTTATACTATGTAAAGATAACAGTCCTGTATGACAATACAAAGACTAGAATATATTAAAATGTAGCATTTAGTTTTTGGGTAAAACAAGTAATAAATTATTTATTTTCTTTTAAATTAGAATGTTCTCAGTATGTCATTAAACGATTTAATAACAATCGATGCGATCAATCAATAATAATGGACTAGGAACGATGACAGTATTCCTAGATACTCGTGACTTCTAGATTACACGTCAATTGTAAGAAAACACCCCCAAAAACTTTTCATACCATGCCACTTTACTTACTCCACTGTCTTTGATATAACTACTAATAACAGTATTGTTTTATTTAATTTTTAATCTACCCTTGTTGCATAACTCTTGTAATTGTAAATAAAAGAAAATTATATATTATATGCACCGGAAAGAACAGAATAAACAAAAAATAAAAATAACAACACACCACTTCAATAATGTTCGTATAAATTAAATTTCCATAATAAAGTTGATTATGTTTTCATTTACCTACTTTTAATGAATTTTCACTCCTTTGTTACTTTTATACCACGTTACAAATAGAGTAACTCCGTACCAGAAAATCTATTTTTAGGCATATATTATAATAAACCAAGATTTCGTACCTGTTTAATTATTCTTTGTTGTCATTATTCTAAATGGGAAGATACAAAGCAACAAATGCTTATATCTTTTTGGCCCGTTATATTAAAAACACGCAGTTTTATTTCCACATTCTATCTAACATAGTGTTGCATTACAATATTACTTAACGTATGTTATTGTACCATTTGTTTTGTCAAAATATCACGTATCACCTATCTATACCATTTTACTTATAATATCATTGGATGTAATTTATCAACAGTTTTTCAACAACTTCATCAAAAATTTTATTTCTTACTAACTTTAGTCTTAACTTTAGTCTTCTAACAAAATGAATGTCCTCCTATTAGAATTTTCCAAGGAGTATTTGTGACATTATTGAATTCAGTTTGATTAAAACTTTTGTGAAAATGGAGACTAAAATACGTAACATGTCCATAATTGGCAACATGGAAATGTACGTTCACACTTTTTTTTTAACTGTAAATTAATTCATAACCTTGGAGTCGACCGAATACGGTTTATACATTTTTAAAATGAATTCTTAAATAGGTTGATGTCATAATAACACGGGAAGTAATTTTTTAATGTACAAAAGTGTTTAGTGCTATAGGAAAGCAAAACTGGAATAATGCCACAGGCCCTCGGAACTTTCTGTATCCCCGATTTATGGAACTCTACGGAATCTCTCTAAGTTAGATTTACTAAAATTAAATTATAATGTAACGATTTTTACTGCGGCGTCATCTGATGAATTTGTAACGGAGCTCAGATGGTATAGTTACGCTACTGCAAATGATAATTGTTATTTAAATCTTCGTTCACATACTTCAACATTAATCAAATACTAATAATACCTCTAAAGAATGAAATTTTACGGTAGTGCTTCATAAAATGTTAAGTTAAAATATAATTGACATTTATAATCTCTGAATTATTAAGTTATGTAGCCAGAGAGAGAATGTCCCAAATATTGTAGGTATCACATGACTAATGGTTATAATGTTATAAATTTTCACCTATTTGAAATATATAAAATTTAAAAATTTACCTCAGAGATCTGTCGTTTTTAAATTTTAAGACGTAATTAGAATTATACAGAAATTCGTCTTCAAGTGTATGCTAATAGACCAATTGTAGTGTAATTCGGTGGAAAACTAATTTCAAATTAGAACTAGTTTGAGTAATTATCCATTCTGATCATACCCACCAATATCGATTAATTTAAAGTACCTAATTTTGTTAAAAATTATTTGTTCAATTGCTTTAACACAAATTCACTCTTAATGCAAATATATGGTATAGTCTTTTGTTATATATCAGACACTTACTGCGCCACACGCGCTTTTTAAATTGTAATCAAGAAATGTAAAGTTGTAAGATGTAGAATTACAAAAATGCTCTTTCAAAGACATTTGTAGATAATTGTATGTAAGTTGAATTGTGATTTAATTGTACCTGTTTTTTGACTTTGACTTTGATATTTGACTTTGTCTATAACCTTCACGCAAATGTAAGCAATATGTTTACAAAAGTCTATAGCTAAACGAATGGCACAGCAGCACATAAGATACGAACAAAGAAAGGTTTATTTTTGTTTATTAATTATTAAAATACTAACAGTCTGCCAGATGAGATTTACCATCAGCAACATATTTGAGAATTTAATCCAGTATATAATCCCCTTATTGCTCACTTATACTATAAGAAAGTAGTAATGAAAATTTCAGACTGTCTATACATACATACAAAAAGTAAGCGTTTGCTTTCTATTGTAGACATTTTAATTCTTCACAGTTTGCGATATGTCTCGTATGTCGTAAATACTTATAATTAATATCGCGTCTATCAATATTTACATTTTCCAGAAATATTACAGTATCATTATCTAAATCTCGTTGGTGTCTCAAATAAATACACAGCTTTATATATTTTTATTCATTCTCAAAATTTATATTAAGTATAGGTAGGAATGTAGTTGCGTATAATATTTTTGTTCATTCATTTAATATTAGCTCAATTAGTGAGCTATGCAGTTCTCATTCATAACGATACAATTATCAAGAATTAACAAACAAAAGCCAATGTAGGTACATACAATTAATACGTTTATATTTTTTTGAAAACAACGTACAATTCATAATTTATTTGTCTGTTGCGCAAGAAATTCTATGTCAGAAATTTTAAGGTAAAATGCTTATAATCTAAGATTTTATTAAAAATATATCTATTCTCAAAGTAACTATAAATATGGTTAAATTATAAACAATTAATTGATAATTATTTTTTTAATTACACAAAACCAGTTTAATCTTGAAATTTTGCATTAATATAAATCAAGATATCAAAATTTATATATATCTATAAGTAGCTTAAAATATTTAACAAATAGATTAGCCCTCATTGAAATCGATGCAATATTCTCATACGTTGCTAGGGTTACTGAGTTATGTTGACGCGTAAGTAAGTAAGCATAAGTATTTGCTCCTGGAATCAAGTACAACGTACGCCTCACGCACATATTTACAGTAAACAACATATTTTTGTCAAATTTCAAACGGAAGTCGCAGATAACTGCTAGTTTAAAATAAAATAGTGTAAGTTAGTTCTTAAAACTTTATTTATCTGCCAGTGAAAGTCCGGTGAAAATCGGTCAAATCGTTTCGGATATTCCACGCCGATGAAGTCACGAGTAACAGCTAGTCGAAAATAGAATAGCTCAAGTTAGTTCTCATCCCTTTAGATATATGCCGGTGATAGTCATTTGAAAATCGGTTCAATCACTTCGAAGATTCCACGCGGATAAAGTCCTGGATAACAGCTAGTCTAAAATAGAAGGTCAGCTATCAGATGATGTAATTCCCGTCAAAATCGTTCCAGCCGTTTTGGAGATTAGAGTCAGATTTTTTTTATTAGAAAACAGACCCGTAAAAATAATGAACTTGAAATTGTAGAAAAACATTTTATTCACTTTAACATCTTGTCTTAATATTTAAAAGCCATTTAGGATTCATTTACAAAACACAATTAATATGTAATATACATTTTTTTGAGTCAGCGCAAAATACCTTTATGCTTATGTAAAGTTTAGATAAAGATACTTTTTTTTCAAATTATTTGATTATGTTTCTAAATAATCTATTCGATAACGTATTTTATTAGCTTGTTGAATTATGGATAGAAATTTAATCATTTTTATGCCCGCATTAAATATATATATATATATATATATACAGTATACTATATATAATATTCCATGTACTAAAAAAATTGTAGGAGATAAACAACATGGCGATACACCATTCCCGCCATGCATTGGTTTCGTTACTTTTTGTAAAACGCCGCGATTAATGGCGGAATCTGATTCGAAATTTAAAATTCTTCAATCAATTCATGACAAAAATTTAATTTTACTTAGTGTATTTATCAATAAACTATCTAAACACATAAAATGATAAAACTTCAACGTTATATATATAGTATCTAATAGTCAACTGAATGTCTCCAAGTTTTTCGTAAAAAGTTACAAACTACAAAGGTATATAGGTAAATGATAAACAAAATCAAAAATACAAGTGTACAAAAAGACTTGTATTAAAAGTGATTTCATCTGTAACGTGTAAAATACACGTGTAGTTTTAATAAACGCGTTTTTGTGAAAAAACGCTAATTTACAATTTGTAATACAAGACTTGTAACGTTTGATAAACAAGGCAAAGGTGTTAGATATGTAAAATGTAGTGAATAAAATATTATTTAACACTTTTGAGTTGTTTTTTTTTTAACAATAATTGCAGGATCATATCATCATACGATCATACGTCTAAATTTTATGAAGCACTAAACATACTGACAGTGGTTCGCTATCAAGAATTTAGTTTTACATACTGTAATACTGCACAGTTTTGACATGACCAGGCTTGACATGACGTTTTGACATGACCTGCACGAAGGAAGGTATGGGCATAATTACTACGCCAGCCCACGACGTATTGGCGATTTCAAACTTCGGGAAATTGGCAGTTATATGTATATTTTCCCACATACAATGGTACTAAACGAACATTTCTCAGATTTAGGTTTCCTCAAGATGTTTTCCGACACCGTCAGCCGATATTACTACCAATTTAAATTATTAAATGTACGCGGAATCTGAAAAATTCGTTAGTACATGCCGGGGTTCGAAGCTGCAGATATCACATTCAGATTAAACAATTAATTGGTAATAATGGCGTAACTTACCACACCCAATTTAAAATCAGTATAACATAACATTAATGTATGATCACGGATAGCAATCATCATCATCTTACCCTTATCCCACTTAAATAGGTTCGGCACAACATGTTTTCCTTTTCCACTGTTCTCTGTCAAATGTCATCTCAGTATTCACACCTTTTATACACCTATCATTTTTCACACAATCCATCCACACTTTGTTCGGTCTTATATGAAATATGAAATGGAATTATCTTATCTTAGCAATATGAAATGGAAATATATATGGTGATTACAGTGTTATTGATTTGTTATTTTATAAATGCCACTGTTCGCTAATATCATTCTTGAAGTACTCAAACATCCAGAAATAATTTATTTTTAAAATGTATTTGATCTCCCCTCCCCCTCCCCTCCTTGATGACTAAGTAGTTCATTAGTTTTATAGTATAAAAATACTTATCATATGTACCCCCGTTTCCCGGTAGCCTGGGAGGGTTAAGTAGAAGGCATACTCATATAAACTCCATGGTAGGTTCAACCGAGTTTAATGGGGGACTTTAGGGTTAATCGTCAAGTTACAGCAAAGTCATCACTACTGGCAGGCACTTCGGGGATGAAAAGGAAGGGCATTGAAAAGTCTTATCAACTTCGGACAGTGATTTTAAAGTGTCATGATGTCATTAACAATGTAAAGCATGTTAGATAAACACTATTACTCACCAATTTCATGTAGGTAGTACAGGAAACTTGGAGAGCACCACAGACTCACAGTTTTAGATTTTATTGCAATTTCGTTGGCGGCAAAAGTGTGGGTGCGCGTGCGAGAATGATAGATAAGGCGGGTATCCAACTAAAATTGTCCATTTGTGATACTCACGCTCTTACGTTTCTTTATACGCATAGTTTTACGTAACAAAGTACATAGAGATAAACAACATTTAATCCAAACGACAAGAGGGTTTCAATAGTCAAATATGTCCAGCAGACGAGTGCAAGATACTACTCCTGTATTCGCTTTAATGACTAAAAATAGAGCAATCTTATTTGTGGTAGATATATGAAGATTTGAATTATTTCGCTTATTTTGGAATAAAGAGAGTTTTACTTTTCAATATCTATAATATCAGAAGCACCAAAAAAATTACAGAAACACAAATATTTACATATGAAATTATAAGCACAGAGAAAGCTTATAGCACAGGGTATTTTATAAACATAATCATAGCTTTATATTATTATTAAAACGTGTGTATTATTCTCCAACATTGATGAGACTGTGGTATTCTTTGATGTGAAAGCTAGATAAGCAACTTAAATAGTCAAATTTAGAAACGTTGTTCATTTAAAACTCCTTGAAGTATCTCTTCCTGTTATTTCGATAACAAATCTAAACCTATCTTCAGCAGTATTCTTAAGACACTTAAATTTATATGGCTTGCCTAAAATCATTTCAGTAGAAACTGCACCGTGCCTTCTTTAGTTGGTTGGTTTATTCAATTTCTATGTTGGGAAAACGAAGATCCGTGTCCTGGAGGTTGTCTGCGATCCACCTATTCGCTTGCTCTGTCATCTCTTCATCGAAGTAGTCACGCCAACCGCCAGCCTTTCCTGTAGCAGATATTTAACAATATTTAAAAATTGCAAGTATATACTCTTATGGCATCTAAAACCATATTATTAAAGAATAAAGTTTATTGCGCTTTACTTAAGCACAATTTTCAATTAGAAGTCTTCATTACGCAAGCCTTTTAGCCTAAAGTTTAAGACATTTTGATGAATGGATTTGACTGCAGGTTAAGTTCTGTTTTTAATCAGATAGTAGTTAAAGTAATCATATTTAAGTAAAAGCTTCAGTGATGTGCTAAAGCGTCACATGAAAAAGTGTGACATAGAGAGCTCATGTGACAACTTGAGTCCATAGTTATCAAGAGCATCGACGTGCTGTACTCGCTATTAGACGCAATAAATTGAAAGCCCGACCACCAGCGGCAATCAATTATACCTACGAGAATGGTGTGACAACTTGCTCACAATGTGCGCACACCATAGAGTAACAAAGCTGCGAGCGTTGAAGTGTAAGCCGTTTCATAATTCTATGTCATGCACCCTTCGCGAAAAAATTGGCTATATTAGCCATATGGAAACACATGAGCATCGGAGTTGAAAAGACGCTGTGGCCGAAAACGGCCAGAAGCATACTTACGTACATACTGCAATAATAACAAGAATAAATATTGATTTACTAAATAATAATAGCGTAGTCTTACCTTTCCTTATGAAAGAATCGGTCTTTGATAACCTTTTTCTAAACTCTTCAGTCAAACTAATATTGACAGATTTATTTAATTTCATATTATGAAAACTGAGATGTTCGCATAGTCCAATTAATTGCTCATCATTGTATTCTTTGTTGAAAAATTTTGAAACACGTTGAACGGTACTCTTCAAATCCTGTAACATACAAATATTAGTTATTATATGAACACTAAAAACAAATACATCGTATAACACAGACTCACCATCAAAAGATCTTCATAGAATAAAAATAGTACATTAGGGTGATGTCTTAACTGCCACGCTTCTTTTATATGTTCAAAATGTGGTCCCCATGGTACTGTAAGTAATGACATATATATATATATAATTATTATTTAGACAGAATCATACTGTACACATAAATATGAAGATTGGTAGCTCAATCCTATTCCTATGAGATAAGAATGACACGAGAGCTTAGACATCACCTTTTGCAATATGGTGACTACCTATCATAAGATTACGTTTCAAATAATCTAAAATAGGTAAAAGTTAATTAATTGAATCTCAAAAATCGTATTTTGAAATGTATTTATGCGTAGAATGTACTTATGCGAGAATTGTGCGTTTGTTGTCGACAGCCCAACAAACCTTTCTTTGTCTTTTAATTGGTATTTTTTCTCCTTTTACTTGTTGAAGAAAGGCAACAATGGTTCCACATAGTTTCTGTACAACAGCAAATATAAATTGACTTCCATACTCTACAACGCTTAAGGTTTTTAAATTTGATGGAAAAATGCTGGTACAAATATTACGCGATCTTAGGGTCCGATTACAAAATCAACTTAAAAATTAAAATTCGTTCTAAAATCAAATAAATAATTGATAGTACGTTTTTTATCAAACATGAATTGAGAGTCCTACAAAATTATTACCAGATACATCGGTTTGGACCTTCCCCTCCAGATCGGGTACTAAGTAAAAGGAAACTGGCATGTAACGCTATTCTGAGCAAAATAACTAATGTGATTCTGAGTCCTTATAATATTTGATATATTAAATTCTAAAAAAAATATATTGATGCGTAATGTTGCTCATGAATTAGTCCACGAGAATTATTGTCATTACTACCGCTTAGATCCCATAAATGTATAATGAACCCAGGTCCTTCCTGCAACTCAGTTGCATTTACAGCAATGTTGTTGCAATTGCAGCAGTTCATCTAAAAATAACATTCAGATTGGTTCAGTATATTTGAAGTGAAGCGTGTTCTAACACTGAAAATTTGCTTTTTTTTTTCGATCTGACTACACTATTGACCTGGCAAGGTCCTCTACAGTTTCACCGGACTACATATTCTGAAATTTTGCCGATTAGTTACATACATACATACTAACAGTATCCGTGATTCGGCTTCTGTTTCGTATTGATCATTCTTATAACCTCAGTAGTAATAATATACTTTACGTAGATTTCAAAACAAAGTAATATAAATATAAAATAAGCTGTTCACCCAAATTTTGACAGAAACAACGCCAGAATTGTTTGAAGTCTCGGTCTTCACCAATAAAATTTAGAGACTTAGCTATGTAATATGTAGAAACAGCGACGTCTTTCGGGTTTCGTGCTATATACACAACCTTGTTAGTGTCGACCAAAGAGAAAGGCAGTAGGGAGAACGGTAAGTGGGTTTTAAAGAAACGAGGGTCAGCAACATTATCTAATGGAACTTGAGATGTATTCGCGTTCTTTAAAATCTCAGTAAACACCGTTTTTCTGAAAAAAGAGTAAACGTAAACATTAATATTAATAAAAAAACATACGCGCTGTTCACACGCGGTATAAGTGGTACCTTCAAGATAATAAAGTATCTGCTTATTACTTACTACCACAAGTACAATGCTTGGAATAAAGCAAATAGAATCAACAGACATTTACTCAATGTAAGGCTCAGAATACACATGCCCGTAAATAGCCCACCTGGTCCTTGTTACTGGCATTCCGTGAAGCCGCGACATACATGCCTGTGGGTGGCATACCAATTTCTAAAATCAAGCTTCTTTATGCCAGTAACGTGCTCCCCGTGTCCGCGCGAGAAGCAAAAAATCAAACGAGTTGCAATCTCCTGGTATGCTTTGTACTGGTACGCGTGCTACGGGCAGAATCTCAGTACACATGCCAGTATCTTGTTCTTACGAGTAACTGGCATGCTTTTATGCGAGTAACAAGCACGTGTATTCTGGGCTTTATATCGAGTAAAGATTTCAGATGTTGTACCGTATTCTCAGTAAATTTAAAAGTTTCGCAAATTTCTCTTATGTGAATTTGTAATTTATGAAATTCATTTACCCTATATTACTGTATCTATAAAACATAGGAATTCTCCGAGCAGTTTCATAATCCAAATCGTTCGCTACCAACCACACTAACTCTTGAGTCCATGTTGTACCTGAAATAATAATTAGCATATTATATCACATACATACTGTTGGTTCGTATTTCACTTTTCAATTCTGTGGATCATAATGCTCACTCCTATGTATTTTAAATGAGAAACATATTTCACATTCGGTATGCTTCTTCGGACTTATTAACGCAAATTAAACGAAGGTTCCAAGTACTGAAAATTTGAATGCTCCCAAACGTGAGTTATAAATAGAAATTATAATATCTTACAATGTACACAACGCAAATAATATCAGTAACATTTTTCGATTAAGTATATATTTTGACATTATTTAGTGATATTAAAGCTGCCAGTGAAATGTGCAAAAAATGGCGAATCGTGCTGCTATTTCGTATTTTTATATAGTGAATTCTGTAGCACTATTTCATGTAATTCAATATATACAGCAATAACACCTATATATCAATACACAATTACGCTGTTGTGTCATTTTACCATAATTGTTATCAATATTTGGTTCTAGCGTTGTTATTTGCTATTTTGTATAGTATTGCAATTTATTGTAATTCAATACACGGTAAAGGAATCAATATTTGTTGTTCGTATCATGATTTTGAGTGCAAATTACCGGCCAACATTTACACCAGATTGATTAAAAAGGTGGGCATATCGCCACCTCCTTCCACAGGCCCTCCTTTGGCGGAGAGGGCCGCTGAGAGGGTCCACCTCTCGGGCCCTCCCCGCTGCCTCCTTCTGCGAGATGACCTCCTCACAGAAGGAGGCCATCGCCGTCCAGGTGTCTTTGCTGCCGAGACAGACAGAGTGTGCTGTGCGGTATCCTCCTCAGTGCCGCACTCATGGCATGCGACGGCTGGCTCCCTGAGTGCGATCCGGTGCAGGTACAACCCGAAACAACCATGTCCGGTGAGCACCTGCACCAAACGGAACGTCAGGGAGCCCCAGCGTGTCCCAATCCATTCCGACAGGACCGGGCGGACGGTGTCCAGAGTATAACGCCCATACCGCGCGCCTGCCAGGTCCTGCCACCACCTCTCCATTACCGCATCCCGGCTCTCCCTCCTTCTGGCTTCAACTTCCCTGGGAGCCGGAGGCTCCCCTAAAGCTTAGCTTAGATTAGCTTAGTCAGATCGGGAAACTCGGCGACAATTCAAGCCAAGGTGCACCGTGTGCCCTTGCTCTGATCGCCTAAACAAATCGGGTGAGTGCCTTAAGCGCTTCTCTGAGTAGTCCGGTGAAACTGTAGCGGCCTTAACCAACATTGAAGTCAGTTCGAAAAAAAAAACAAAATAATAAGATGACTAATATTTCATTTACCTGATCTCGGTCGGCTTGCAACCACTACATCTGTTGGTCTCATTGTCATATTATAAATAGTAGATGCTTCATCTTTGTAGTTTGCTGAAAGGAAATAGTTTTTGGGGCCTACTTTTACGAATTTTGTTTTTTCATCTGTAAATAACATTTAGTGCATAAATTTATTATAACTCATTATTATTTCATAATTATTTTTGTCGAAGTCTATATAAAACTTCCGGAATATAAGTTTTACTATCATTTTATTCAAATAATTGCTTTGTCTACCAGAGGGGCTTACTTTACGTATACAACATAGAGAGTTTTGATGGAGATTAACATTATAAATATATATAATTATGCATTGCAAATAAATTATCTATACATATAATGAAAATGAAGTGTCTGTATGTAATATCAAAATAACGACTTTTTACTCATTGGATATGAACGAGACTGATAACAAAAACACATTTTTTTACATTTTTGTCTGTCTGTCTGTTTGTTCCGGGTAATCTCCGAAAGGGCGCGACCTATTTTGATAAAAAATTTACTGACGGATATTTAAAATTACAGCGGGTGACATAGGCTACTTTATTTTAGACTAGCTGTCATCCGTGGTTTCGACTGTAGTACTATCTCCAAAGGATTGGACCTATTTTCATGGGACTTTCACTGCCAGATAGTTAACGTTATAAGAGGTAATTAAAGTTAAAATAGGAAATCAAAATCAAAAGGATATTTTCAATAGGTTAATAACTAGATGTACGTCGGCCACCTTAAATCTAAATTAAATATTCCAATGTTTATATTTTGTCTTACCAAAGCCGGAGAAACAGTCAAAGAAGCCTTTACATGATTTCTCTATCTCGGCGTGACTTATATCCTTTATTTCGAAGGGAATTTTGACATGACTCATATTTACCGTTGCGTATATATTTCTTTTTGAGATATAATTCTAGAATTAACAAATTGAAGTGAATATTGTGAATATTTGTAAAGTGTAACAAAGTGTATAAATCAAACAACCAACTTTCTACCATTTTTAAAAATTTCATATCATATCTTTTTTTTCATTTTCTATACTTTAGCATTTGATCACCATTACACCTGATATTAAATGACGATGTGATTTAAACTCTACGCTAAGCCAAGACGGGGTCCGGCTCTCAAGTGCAGCTATCTGAGCACTTCTATAGTTGTTTGGCGACATATTTTCAACTTAAGGGAGATAGCTTACTTAAAAACGAACTTAAAAAAAACCTTATCACCCATTCTATGTTTTCTTCAAACAATCTGTTTACTCTACACTCACTTACTATCATTACACATGACCTGCGTCACGCTACCTAAACACTCTTTCAACAACACCAGTTAACATACATAAAATTACATGTTTTACAAATCGCACACGGTATAGTTTCATAATACGGCTTAGGCCTGAATTACGTTTGACAGTATAGCTCTAAGTTTCATTATGTACCTATGGGGATGCATCGGTTAATTCGGCTGTAAGTCAACATCTAAAGCTTTTCGTCCCGTCAGTATACATTGCCATATTCATTATCATAACAATCTGTCCTTTACACATTTGGAAACATTACACACCATCTATATTTCGCAACCCAAACTCCTCGTAATACACGTTAACATACGCAAAATTCAAAAAACCTTCGCATCAGATGTTGTTTTCTACGAATTCGCCGTCGCTCGACCCGCATTGTTGCCGAGTGAGTCATCGCCAGGCGCTATTGTCTTAGATATTTCGGTTCGATCGTTCGTTAATCTCGATTGAGCTTACCGAATATTTCGCGTATGTACGAGCAACAGTGCACCGCACCTAGTACACACTAAGTAAACCTCACTTTTTGGTCCGCACCGAGTACATTGTGTGCAGTGCGTCGAGTCGCCGTGTTGCACGTCGTGAGTCGTGCAGCGCGTCGCTTTTTCGTGTTGCGCCATGTGCAGAGCGTTGCATCAAAGAGAAGAAAAGAAGAGAGAAGAAACCGAAGTGCTAGGGACCTCCCTCTAGGCTACGTAGACTCTCTGTGAGGCATTGCACTTCGCCCACAGCTACCGTTGGCCCAAACAAGGATTGTCCGTTAGATTCTAAACAAGCGCACCCCCTGCCCTTCAGACCTATATTTCCCCGAAAATCCGTTTGAACCGCTTTCGAACCGCGACTCCAACGACGACGCCTCCGATGGGTCCAATATGGACCTCGGCGCCAAATCCGCGCCCGCGGCCGCGTCCTCTCCCGCTAAAAACGACGGCCTTCAAACCGTCACGCGCCGTGCTAAACGACCACGCGTCATGACCGTGAACCCGTCCGATAGCGACTCCGCAGTGGAAATTTTCGTGCTGAAACAGTCGAACGTAGGTGGCGCTCGGGTGCCTAGATTCTCGCCCGCGCCTTCTGTCCCATCCCCAGCTGAAGCTCTGGCTGCGGGTTTCGCAGTCTCAGCTAAGAAGTCACGTACCCCGACCCCCGTCACGATTCGTGACAAGGCCCGCTGGGTGCAAATCTCAACGGACTTACGGTCTCGTAGGATCCACTAAACGTCTGCCGTTAATACCGTTGCCGGTATTTTCGTTAAAGTCTCCGCATCCGACGAGCATCGTCAGCTCACAAAATACGTCCGGGAGTAAAAACTCCCCTTTTTCATCCACGCACTCGAGGAGGAACGACTCCTCCGTGTCGTCATTCGTGGTGTTCCTTCTGAACTCCCTACCGACGATATCTCCGATTGCCTGAACACTCAGGACTTCCCAGTCCAGAGTGAATATCGCATGTACCACCCCCGTACGAAGGCCCCCTTCAACTTGGTACTGGTCACACTGGACCGTACTATGGAAGGTATGGCCATTTTCAATCTCACCTCTGTTTGCGGTCTCTATTGTATCTTCGTAGAGCCTCCCCGCAAGACCTATATACCCTCGCAGTATCACAACTGCCAGGTGTATGGCCACTCCGTCCGGCACTGCCACCTGCGTCCCAGGTGTGGCAAGTGTCTCAGGATCACTCCACTAGGGAGTGCCTCCGCACTCCCAGGGTCCACCGAGCCTCCTAGCTGAGTCCTCTGCGAGCTACCGAATCATATCGCGGATGTCCTCGCGCGCCCCACTCGACCCGTCCCCAGCCGCGGCAGAAATGCGACCCCGTCCCGGACGCAACCGCCTCCACCTCCGCCCATACAAAGCCAGAAGGCTCTCCCTGACCTGCCGGGTACCTCCAGTGCACCGGCAGCACCCGCACCCACGCCGAGCGCGCTCTTCTGGCGCGCAAGGCCGCTCCCGCCAGCTCCCTCAGCTCCTAAAGCCAAGCCCCAACCTCAGAAGGCTCCGTCCACTCCTGCGCCGCCTACCGCGTCTTCCGTATTGACCACCGCTATAGACTGGATTTCTTTTTTTTTTAATGTGGGAAGAAATCCTTCATTGGACACCCACAGCCCTGGGGAGCTGTAGGGTGTCAGACTCTTACTGACTAAAAAAACAGACAAGATACCGTCTGCCACGCTATGGAGTGGCACGGGATCGAACAAGCAAGCACCATGCCACCCCGGCGACAAGGCCCAGTGCGAACGCCCTGACCGCGACGACAGCCCGGTCAAGCTGCCTACCCGTCTACCGAACCAATGTGCAATGGAAAGTCAGGTCCCCAGCCCCTTCCCTCCTTGGTCCGGTTTGGCAGTCAAGGGGTCACCTCCAATCACCACCACCTGTAACTTTTTTACGTGGTTTTCTACCACGGTGACTTTTTAACGAGGTTTTCTCCCTCTCCCTCCTCCTGAAGGCCACCTCTCTGTCACTTTTTAATGTGGTTTCCTCCCACAGGAACTTTTTAATGAGATTTTTCTCCCTCTTCCTCCGCCCGAAGGCCTCCCCTCTGTTACTTTTTAACGTGGTTTCCTCCCACGGTAACTTTTTAACGAGGTTTTCTACCTCCCTCCGCCCGGAGGCCTTTTTTTTTTTTTATACCCACCCCGTCGGGCAGCGGGGGGTGGGTTATGTCCGATTCCCACGGACTAAAAACCCCACGGTGCCTCTCACACCTATTGGGCCGGGGAGCAGGAACTGCCAATGGCATTACTTCTGCTCCCCGACAGGTGTCGGCCCCTCATCAGGGGCCCCTTCTGCGGTCTGAGAGGTCAAGGTGGTAGACCCCTCAGGAGGGGGCGGGTGTTAGACCCCCTCCGACGAACTGTGGGAGTCGCTCGGCACAAGCGCCTCCACCACGCGGGCCTGTACAGTTAAATCCGCCCGGAGGCCTCCCGTCTGTTTTTTAACGAGGTTGTCTCCTCAACACCCGTAACTTTTTAACGTGGTTTGTGGATAGCTCAACTCTTGTTAGTACACGATGTTCAAGAAATACTCGCGTTCAACGCGCTCGTTAATAGTACGTCTGAGCTCGGGCTCTTAAACGCGATCTCAGCTTTCCCGACCGTTGTGACTTCGTTACAGCGTGTAACCCGTGCCGCGCATAAATAAATTCGCGATAATCATAATTAGTTTAAACCTGCGTGATCATGTACATTAGACCGAAACATTAGCAACTCGTACGTAATAGTAGAGTTAAGTCGACACCGCGCCCATTGTTCTTTATTTTTTCGCTTGATGCCCTCTTAAAATATGCGTGTTTGCGCCCACGCCCGCGACTCTCTCTGCTCACGCCGCCGTTAAGGAGGGGTGATGATACGATCCCGCACACACGTCGCGTTGTCTCTGGTAGCAGCTCGAGCCTAGGTTGGTCCCTCGGTGTGGAGCCCTCGAGTATGTTACTTGCGCGAATACAGTGACTCACACTAGTTTTACATATACACAAATCACCCCACACACATGCACACATAGGTATACATAGTGGTGAGCTGTTTTTTTGCACTTTTCGGACTGACATAGGTCACACAACTTAGTAGTCAGATGCAAAATACACGTGTGCATTCGTGAAACATGTATGGTCATACATGCATTTTTCATGAATTCATATGTGTTTGAAATGGATACATTTTTTTTTATTTGTGGGGAAATCCGTTATGGATACCCACTCTCCCATGGGAGAGAGTGGGTTATGTCCGATTCGCACGGACTAAAACCCCACGGTGTACCGGCCACCGCTTTAAGTCGGGGCGGCATGGGACCGTGCTGTGGCTATCACCATGCCACCCCAGCGGTCAGCCCGGTGGAATGTGGCCGCCGGGCTCCGTCCTTATAGGGAGGTAGACTGAGTACACAGCCAGCTACCTCCCCTCATCAGCCGGACCTGCGCAATGAGGTGATGGGCCCATTCATAAAAACAAATGTGAATTACGTCTCTTAATTTGACTTAGATAATAAATATACCATATTGTACGCAAGTACACATTACAATATTGACAATTATGTTTACAAAAACAGATCTCAAATGCATCAGATCGCATTTACTCAAATAGGCAATACACTCTCAAATAAGGCTACTTGGAATACGAACAGGCTATGTACGAGGAAAACGAATCACATTTCTCGCATTCACCGTTAGCGTGCTCAATTTGCAGGACAGATAAAAAGACGCGAGACCGATTAATCCGCAGTCACACACCGTGAAAGGCATCAGACGGAGGCAGCATGTATCTCGTATTCGCTTGTTTACTTGCATCAGTGATGGCCGTACCGGCGTACTACAATGAACAACAACAAAGCGATAGTAACATCCGAACGAGTTTGGAAAATTTGGCAATCGTCGCTGCTTATCCGAAAGGTTTCTTGTCCGATTGGTGGTTCCGGGAAAATAAAAGCAGCGCTAGGGACAATACACAGCAAATTGTCAAGTGATTCCTAACGAATTTTGAAACAAGAAAAATTGTGTGACACAAATGAATGGGTTATTATTATAAGTTAAAGATGTGATAAGTATTGGACAGTTGTATGTTTTTATATATTAAACGCCAATGTGTGTGTGTATATGTTCGGTTTAACGGCCATAACAGATTTTAATGTTTTTTTGTACCTATAGGGTCACCTTTTTCTTTTTAAATACATAACATATATTTATTTACTTTACTGACATCTGTCATCGTTACAAGGTATAAAATAAGTATTATAACCGCAAAAAGCGTTATGGAACATGCCTAGTTGAATTTACATTATGTATCTTTTAGTAGATTTTGTTACGACGTTATTTAATTAATACAAGATTACAATTACAATTAATGAAGATAAATTTACACGTGTATGACTATTCATTGCTAATTATTCCTTAGTATACATCCTTCCATCCTTCCAGTAACGTTCTCTACCTGTGTAAAAAGATCTTTTTAAGGAGCCACTGACATATTTATAATTAATACTATAAATAAGATATAATTGTCTACAATAATCCCTAATATGTTTGAACCAAATCAGACTAAATTTTTACTATCTAATAGAGGACTTTTATTTCATATCATTACGCTATACCATGGAGGTAAAGCAGTAATTATAAAATTACAATGAATATAGCCACTCTGATATCAGATAAAATACGTAGTTCTAATGAAACGACAAACGAGAACGATCTGTCATTAGCAAGTATAAGCATTTTAATATATATACGGTAGAAAATACATAGCATAAATTATGGTAATAGTACACATATATATGTAATTAATTTAGATAGTGAAAATTAACATATATAGTAAGAAAGAGGGGCGCAACGAATTAAAACACATACAGGAGAAAAGTTGAAAAACCAATAGCTTACAGCTATGAGGAAGTACTACTATTTTGTTTTTAGATTAAGTCTCATTTCAGAATATAAACTCATAGATAAACAATTTAAAAATATTTTTTGTCTCTTTTTTTCCTTATTCCGAATCTATGTACAACACATTATACATTTATTATAAAAGACTTAATATGCGCCCCTCTTTCTTTAGACGGTAACATAGCTGGGTTACCAATTCTTTTATTAAACCTTTTTATTAGATCTCTTTTCAATCATAGTACCTTATTAGGAAAATAGTTATTACATCAATCTCTAAAATGAACACAGTGAGTGAGCAGGCGCAATGCATAAATAGGTTTTCATATAAACATAATCTATTATATGAAAAATAATGGGTTTTAAATAATGGCAGATATAATTTTAATTTTTTTATTTTCAATGATTTTCAGTCACAAAATTATATTTATAGCGATGTGATTATATAAGTTCAGCCATTTTCGGAGAACCGTATGCATTTTTGCAACAAATCAGCAAAGAGTCTCCTCAACGTTCTACACAGATCACAATAACCGACAAGACCGGCTATTCGTATTCCAAATGACGCCTACATTAATAAGTTCATCAGAAAACTTAAGCCGAAGGTGTTATTTCATCAACGAACGAGTTCTATCATCTATATCATAGTGAATGCTCTTCTCCCTTCCGTAAAAGATCCACTGTCGAGTATCGGAGTCAAATTTTTACTCTACACGAACTGACTCGTCCTTGCCGCACAGTAAAAATTCGAAACCTGTCCCGGCAAATGTAATCCCTTCTACCTATAGCAATAGGTCCTTGAAGCATAACGTGTAGAGATCATTTATTCAAATTGACATGACAGCGGCTATTAACGACGGATTACTTGATTAGGCATAGTGCTGCTACTACTTCGCTTTTTATCCGTAACAGTAATTTAATAGTATAACGGTCGTGTTTATCGCACAAAATCTTGTTATATAGGCGAAAATATTCTGGCTGCACGGTGAGGTATATTTCTCGATGCCAGGATGCTATGTAAATGACATTTTAATACCACGTCAAAAACAATGCGTTACAGGATTATTGATGTAACAGAATGTAGATTTAGGCGACCGCTCTAGTTTCTCCTGGACAAATATTCTTTCTTATAATGTTGTAATGTGTATATGTACGATGTGTGCTAATCTACATAATTAAGTATTTGTACTTACCACAATTATCCCTTGTTTTGTACAACAACCAGTCGCCTTTTACACTTAGCACAAAACAACTGTGCTCACTTGAACACTTAATACATATGAATGACTAATATAATGAGACATATATAACTGTAATATTTATTCGCATTTCAACTGCCAATAAGATATAAACATATGTCCATTTACATATTTACTATCCAATTCTGAATAAATTATTATTCACAATGGCTGAAAAGTGCAAAATGTTTACGTTTCCAAAGTGTCTCATAAATTTTAAATAATTTAAATATGATGTATATAAATGAAAATGAACTGCGAAATGTATATACGCGACTCAGTTCAGAACGGCTATACTTATTTGACTATTTTTACCATGTGGAATTATCAAGAAAAGGTTTGTATAAAAAAAGATATTTGGAAAAACGTATGGAAAAGTGAAAAGGAAAAATATTAAGATAATTAACTGAATGATATTTAGTTTTTCAGTACCTATTTCATTACATGATCGTGTTTTACAAGGAATGGTAGGTCTTATCTATAAAAGAATATCTAACTTATATATGTATAAAAATGAATTGTTGTTCGCTTGTCTCGCTAAAACTCGAGGATGGGTAAACCGTTTTGTCTAATTTTGATCTTGAAATATTTGTGGAAGTTCAGGTGAAAGTGGGAAACATAAATGATAAGTAAAGGGAAATACTAATAACGACAAATAAATTTTCAAATACAAAATATTCCTAGCTATATAAACATTTGATGTCTTTTCTTATTTTAGAAATAAAAAATTACCATTTTTTTGTCAAATATTAATAGCTGCGTTCAGAAATTTAGCTGTAGTATGCGGTCCGATCTCTTTAGTCTGTGTTGTTGGAATACAAAACAGTTCTGTTTCAGAAATAAAAATAGTACATGAGATTGATTATACATTAAATTGATTAAGTGCATAACTGTGTTGCAATTTATAATGTAAATAAAAAATTGTATTAAGTATTGACCACATTTTACACAGATATAAGTAAGTGATACGAAGTTCACCGGGTCATCTAAAATTATAATAAAACTTACTCGTATCTGATAAAAGTATGTAAAAGTATGTACACAATAATTAAAAAGAAATTTACTGGGAATTCAAACAATCATACTAGTGACACTCTAACCATTTGTCAAAGGTTGTAACATACTAATATAAATACTATACAAACCGCAATTGTCAAAATGCAGTGTGCCCCATAATTATACTCTTCCCGAATGAAGGTATGAGCATAATCACCATGATGTATTGGCGATTTCAAACTCTGAGAAATCCACAGTTCTACTCGTATATGTTTCCCACATACGGTGGCATTAAATAAACATTTCTCAGGTTCAGGTTTTCTCAAAATGTTTTCCTTCACCGTCAGCCGATCGTATTACCAATTTAAATGAGTTCGTTGGTACATGCCGTAGTTCGAACCCGCGGACATCGGATTGATATTCCAACGGTCAAACGACTAGACCACAACGACTTGGACGACGATCAATAATATAAATAATTTCTTTTAAAATGGCAATTCTTGCTCAAATAAATGATGATACTAAATGTATTTCCACGTCTCAGTATTACCAATATAAATATATTATCTAGGGTCAAATACCATCGGCATCAACTTGTGAGCTTTGAAAACCTTCTTTCTATATTATAAACTGTTTAATCCTAACATACAACCAATCTCTTGCAATTGTTGCTTAATATAGATCTCCCACTTGCACAAATACTACAAAATTCTTAGTAGTTTGCATGACACACTCAATTCGTTAGGTAAATAATAAACAGTTGTTATTATAGGCGACATTAGTATTAACATAGCACATCAAAACTGTGACGTAACTAGTGGTGACTACCTAAATATTACAGATATTCTTGCTTTGCGCCCAGCTCACTTTTCTCTACACATGGGTCCAACTCTCTTGAACACGTTATATTAAAAACAATCTTTAAAAAATTGTGTGGTCTTTCGAAGCCACGATGCAAGTGAAGGTTTTTTTTTAGGATCGTAAACATTTCACTGAAAATTTTAGGCGCATTTAAAAACTGACCACAATATTAATTTCATCATTGAATCATTTTGAATTGAGCCATGGGCGCCGCCATATTGCTTTTGGCTGCTGTGCTAAGCACCTTTCGCTTTATCCCTACTCCGCGGCCGGCTGTAATGCGACATGTGATAGGTGGAAGAAAAAATTTTCGCTATAAACTATTAAAATAAAATCAAAATGAACACGAGGGCTCCTGTTTACCTTCCTATACCAGCGAGTGATGTGAGACTAACTATTTTGGAAATCAATTACATACCTACTATTATACGACATCAATCAATATATCAATGTAGTAATAACCAAAGTCGTATTATAAAATTAATTTTCGCATTTCTTTTTATTCGCATTGATTATATTTCTTTCTTTTTATTAATTCAATAATTTATTCTCCAAAAAGTTTACATGAGTAATATCTACAAAATTAAAATGTCACTGACGGCGCTAATTTAAGCTGACGAGGCACGTTGACGCCTGTACTAGTCGTGAGAGTGTATCACAATCGTCAGCGCAAACTGTACTTATTTTATGAAAAGGTTTAATACATTTAATATGCATATTAAATAATCTAAATATATAAAAAATATTCTATGAATGTATATTATAATAATAATATTGTAAGGTAATTAACTTAAATTCTGCTTAAGGAATTTTGATGATTTCTTTTAAAGTATTCGTTATGACATACACTCTAATTTTTTATTTTACAATCCAGCGAAACGAACGGGCATTGGTATTTAATAAAATAGTAAATTCTCGGGGTTTGAATGTGCGCTGCCTGATAATATTAATTTAGTTTTAAGATTTATATATGTAATTGAGTACAATAATTCTCAATATAACTTTTCGAATAGTATAAAAAAAATTACAATCTAAACAATTTTAATAGAATTTTGTGCACAGAATTGGAGCCAGCCATAAGAAAAATAACGAAAGCTAAATATTTTCAGAAATGTTTATTTCATCCCAACCGTTTTTATGGCATTTTATACACTTTTTAAACGACATGCAGAATGTGATAAAACATAAGAGTTATCAATAAGATTCTTATTAATTGTAAAAATAAACGAAAATATCAGTAACATTGTACGTTTAGAAAACATGATGTTTTCTATCATTATTTTTCTTTATTGTCATCATTTTACTTTTATTATTGTTATCATTATATTCAATAAATTAAAACAATAAGTCGAAAATAATGACTATATTAAAAAGTGAGTCCAGCGAGCACGTTTATATTTGAATAAAGTGTTGTACACGTGGGAAATGTATTGCATTAAAAATAATTATTTCATAAAAGACACTCGCGGAGCTGCTGGCAGTTGCTATACGTCGTATATGCTATAGTCGAATTATATAATTTTAAGGTGAAAAAAAGTTCCTTTTAGGAATGTTTTAATGCATTATTAGGTTTTATTTGACAATAATGAAATAAAACGTCTTGTATCTCTACTTAAATGTACAATTTATAAATAACTGATTTTGCAGACATAACGATGAATTAATTAGTAGGTATAAAAATGAAAAACAGTGCTACGCCTAATTTTCAAATATAACTAAACCACCGAAATAATTTCACAGTATAATTATATGTATAAATAAATACAGCTCCACGTAAATACACATATTCTGTAAAGAAAAGAAGTACTAGTGAAGATAAGAATGAAAATGTGTTTTTCATATTAATTAACAAAAGCATTTATATGTTAATTCGTGTATGACATAGAAACAAAAGTCATATATCTTATTTTTTATTAAAACAATAATTTACATTTATAACTTATAATAAATTAAAAACAATGGCATAGTTTATAAATAATTTGAAACTTATCTATTAATAAAATCATTAGGCATTACAAAGGGATAACTTCAGGGTTGGGTTGGGATTTGGTTTTGCCATCTTCCTTGGTCGAATCGTTCCCTGAACTTGAGGCTGGTTGTGAACGTAGTCGACATACAAGAGTGACGGGGTCCCGTTCCCCTTCTGGACCGCATTGCTCAGTCGCTCCGAGTAATTTTATCTCGTCCGATTCACCTTGCGCCTCCGGGTCGGTGCTTTTTCGGCTGGGTATGACAACCTCAGTCGTACGTCCATCATCTTCCACGGACCGGTCACTCGTACCGATCTCAACTTTATACGGGGTGCTAGGCTCCACGAACGCTTTCATCACTTGTACATCGGCTCTGTCTTGTATTTCGGGCTGGTTGTTTTGTTTATCCGTTCTAAATTGATCCAGTATGTCTAGAGGTATTTGCAACTTTTGCGGGACAGCGACAAGGATAACAATGTTTTCGATGTCAGCGCGAAAGTTGTCTTCTCCATCTTGTCGCTGGTCGTAGGTGGCGGGTGCGGCAGCCGCTGACGCGATCAACAATGCGAATATTAAGAGCATGATGCGTCCGACTGAGAGATCTCCTGGACGGTGACTGCGGTCGAGGTACTCCGGCGCCGCTTTTACCGGCAATCCGTGAACCAGTCCGGCTATCGAAACGAGCACACTGTAACGGTTAACACGACACGAATTATTATGTGTGTCTACTATTATAACTTGATACGGAGACTGCACATAGATGTGCAACTCAATCGATTATAGCATAAGTAAAAAAAATTCGTTTCCTAATAAATGGAATCCCTTGAGATGTAAAATCATTGGCGATTTTTGGTAGTAACCAATACGTACTATTGTTATGGTTGGTAATAGTAAAAGTTGCAAATACAATGTAAATAGTTCAGGGGCCGAGCGTGCGAAAACTTGAAAGTCGCTCTAAGAAATTATACAAATGCGAGTAATTTCTCTTCGTTTTGCAAATTGACTACATTATTCCGTATTCACTTGTAGCAACAGCTTTTTCTCAATTAGTTAGTTATTTTTATAAACATGTTTATATTTAATTTATTAATTTATATTTCGTATGTTAAGCCCTACTATTGAGCACAAAAGTCGTGGGATCAATCACCGAGCATGTATTTTGTAGGATGAGCATAAGTTTAAAGCATGTATTTATTATAATACAAACTATGCTTAGTTTGGAATTAAATGACATATTGTGAAATTGTACCGTCATGAAAATTGAAGAAGTATCTGTGTTTCGGTTTTGTTTTATAATAGAGAAAATAAACAGCTAATGAAAATCTGGTACAATATCATAATGATGTAAATCTAATACTGAATGTATGTAAAAGGTTTGTGTGAAAGAAGAGATAATAAAACATAAAAAATATATAATAATTGCAAGAAATAAATGTAAGAACTACTGATCCGATTCTAAAAATGATTTCTCTAATACAAAAATACATTCTCTCTGACTCATACAGGTTAATATTATTGTTATGATATTGTATTGTACTAGTAGCGTTCCGTGGTTCCATTCGCTTTTCCTTTTTTTCGCCGTCGGTCCCGGAAAGTCCTTTTATTTCTCTCTTAGTATACTTAAAGACTTGCGCTTCGGTATGTTAGTTGCTCGGTTTCTAGGTGTCATATAGTGCTGTTATAAAGACAGCCTTACTCAATAAATATACTACAGATGCAAATAAAAAACAATGAATGCCTCAAGTTTTAAAATATATGTAAACATTAGAACAAAGTTATAGCCAGTCGCCAGTTATTTTAAAATAGGCAGATTAAATGTAAGTATATAAATTGCCGTAAAGATAACAATAGTGGAACTTTGATCCGATGTCCGAAGATTTGTTATACGTGCCGGCGTACTTTTCAGACTTCGCGCATATTATACTTATTATTCCGCTTTGTCTAATAAAAATGAACACTATCATATAGGTCAAAAAGCATAATTTCTCAAAACTATTCATTTAAAATAGTCGATACTTTGTAGGTCATCGAGGTAAAGAAGTCCTTTGGAAACCATTTTTAACCAGCAGTGGGAGATTACAAGCCCATATTATTTAAAAAAAATGTTATTATATGTTAATATTTTATTACAATCTCATCCTGATAATGAGAGATGGCGCGTCTCAAGTCTCAAGAGACGACAATCTTAACTTTGAAGGTAGACGGGGTTCTGTAATTGGACCTGCCAGATAGTTATCGTTATTGTAGCCAGAAAAATATCACCGAATACCCTGATACCTTAGTCATGATTTCATAAAGATGTTTTCTTTCACGAAAAGCCCAACTTCGACTTAAATCGACGTACTCGGTACTTCGATACAATCTTCAAGAGTATGCAAGCAACTATTGTATCATAACTTCAAGATAATTTAACATATTTTTCTCAAAACATCCGCAAGGCCTATGAAAGAAAATTGGACAAAATATAGCTATATTTTTTAAGTGATAACCTCTTATGGAAGGGTAAACCGTAGCGTTACGTAACGCGTTACGGTGCTAGTCTGTCTGGCTTCCCTTTCTCTCACACATAGGCAGGCTCCTTCTCTCTCACTCTAATCCATAGCGCTAGCCGTATTTCGGATAGACGAATATATATATACTATTCAAATAGTTCAGCTTAGATTAGTTTATTTATTATAATGTTATAATAAGTTATCACTTCTGCCGTGCGTCCCGAGATGCACACGTTTTTTTCTAGAATCGTGTTGTCTAAACGAACCATAAGTTTCACCGGCATCAGACAGTGCCAACGCGGGTCACTGAGACGATAACCGAGCTACTCCTCAATATCCCATCTTTGTATTGTGTGTGTCATCGTTCATACGTTCACACGGTTTGATAACATGAGCAACACACGAATAATCAAAGAAGCTACAATGTATAGTCGATCTTCTCGTATATGAAAGTTAATTTTTTTTCAAAATATATTATAAAATCATTACATCAATAATGGGGACGTTTATACCATTTTATTAGACATACTGTCTACTTAATGTTAAGTGATTACCGCAACGTATAGCTTTTTATAACTATTTTAAGGTAAGCCCTGAGGACAGTAAATAATAGGTCATCTATCCTGGGGAAATAGTTGTAGCCCGACCAATCATTCGCTTTTTTCTCTAACACGCTAGTTTCAGAACAGTTAGACCTATTATAAATTCGACAACTCATAAGAACTCCCAAGTTCATCTTTTTTTACTATTTTAGCAAATAAGTTTCATATTTTCTAACGCATGCCTGGCTAATTATCGTTCTAAGTAAAAATCACCAAGCGTCTTAAGTTTGTTTAGACAGCAGCACTAAAAAAATAAACCCTATAACCTTAGCATTCTCGCAGCTTCACTCACCTCGTTGTTTAACGTAAGCTGAGATTGGTCTAAAATCCTACAATACATTAAAAAAAATACACATTTCAGTTTGTATAATAAATATCAAACGAAAGATACCGAAGCAATAGAATATTCTGGAATTCACACTACGTTTTTTATTTATTACAATTAATTCAGTAAGTAGCAATCTACTACACCGGTAATGTATTGAAATATTTTCTACGACCGTCTTTTTATCGTTAAGAGAAATGTAAATATACAAGAAGATGAAACATAATTATTCAAGAAGAGAATTGACTGATGAAGAGAAAGTAATATTGATACCAAATGATTGTGTTTCCAAGTCCATTCACCTAGGTCCTAGACATGTAAAAATGATACGTTTCCGTTATAAATTACTTGGTAAAATTCGTAACCAGGAGTAGCGAAGTACTGAAGTGTAGTTAAGACACTCCAAGTGAGAAAGCATAATCACTATTTGCTATCTAAATATTGACTTACCCAGAATATTGTGACATAGAAAGTTATCAAGTTAGAAAACCAAACAAACTAGTTACCTGTGAACGTTGTCTTCGAGGTCAATAGAGTGGTATAGAAACTAAAGGTACTTAATTTTAGTGTTTTGATGCGAGTTCATTCAACTCATTCAAAAACGATGAACGAACCGCATTATTGATAGTGAAAGGAATGGAAGTTTTATGTTTTATTTACTTTTAGGATTCGTTTTTCCCGTTTTGGTACATATTTATTTTAACCTCAATTTGTGCATTTCTAAGTAACCCAAGCTATTAATCGTCAAGTGACCTACTGCTGTGTTTACCATTGAAATTTAAATCATCTCTGTATAGGACTAAGGTATCTAGGGTGAATGTAGGATAAATAAAAGGAATATTTAGGGATTTTTCAATAAGAATCAAAGTTTTATATTCAACAAAACAATACAAAATTAACTTAAATCTTAATGTACTAATATAAATGCATCAGTTTCATTGACATGGCTTTAAACTGCTAGATTACATATGAAATGTAATAAACAGTAAAAATATGATTCCAATAAAGTTATCCTTTACTTTGTTTAAACTGCATTTTTTTTCCTACAAAAATTGCTTAATATGCTATATATTGCAAAGCGTAATAGTAATGTAAAGCGAACGACAATATCGTTATTAAATAACTAATTAAATGTTGTGAGATTAATAAAATAAAGTATCAAAAAAGTTAGATAGATAATTAAAAAAGAATTTTACAAGGTCCATGAACCTATACAATTTCAATGAAAACTAAAATAAGATTACTGTGGCAAGAGAACAAACTTCTAGTTTCAGAATGTTTCTAATGCCGATGATCTTTCTTTATAACTTTAATGGAATCATTCTTAAACACATATATAATTTTAATTACTCTTACAATATATTCAAATGAAGTAGCTTAGACGATACTTTTCCTTAATTGTATTACATTTAGGTAGTTATCTTTTACTGTCTTCATTTGGAATTAAATAGACGTTTAATGATGACGATTGAGCCGCACAAGTGGCGCCAACAGGCTACCAAAGATTTTCTTCAGTCTGTAAACAAAAGCAAAACAATATATATTATTCCATATTAATAAAAAAATACAGAACATTCTATATTGAAGATCAATCGATTAGATATTACAACTATTTAACTGAAGAACAAGTCTTACAAATTTGCACACAAATCAAACATTATTTAAACAATTAAAATCCATCATAATCTCTTTGAAATGTGGAAATCATAATAATAATACATGAATGCAATAATAGATAGATGATAATCACCGCAATAGAAATATAGATGAGTTCATTTGTACAGTAGATTATAAAAAATAATATAAGTCTCTCAGTATTTATACATAAGTTAATGAAAAAAAGTAAGTTTGTTTTAGTATGTTAATACCTTAAAGCTTTCTTCTGCTCATTCGTTAAAGGCTTCTTTTCTTTTACCATTTCAGAATTCAAGCTAACATCGCTAATCGGCGTTTCAGTAGACCTTGTGGATGAAGATTCAATAACTGCCGGCTTATCAGCTTCAAGCTGCGGTTTGTCTACTTCCGACTGCGGCTTTTGTGGTACATCCTCAGGTTTTTCTTCGGGCTTCGGCAGTGGTAGTGGAATTGGTTTAGCAGGCTCCTGAGGCTTTTCCTCTGGTTTCGAGGGTGAAATTGGTTTAATTGGAGTCGGTGAAGCCGGAGGTTTTGGCTTTTGTAAATTTTCAAAGTCAAAGTCATCTATATCTAAAAGATCATTTATATTAGGTACAGCTGCTAAAAGTGTATCTGCGATCGTCTCAGCCGGGAACACTGCTAGGAAAATGCCGTCGACGTGCACCCTTACGTTTTCTGTACCATTTTGACGTTGGTCGTAATGGTTGTCGCTATAATCGACTGCCGGTGCTGAGGCAGCGAAGGCTAAGATCGCGCAGAGTGCGGTCACTTCCCACAGAACCCGTCTATAGTTTACCATCGCGAATGATGTCTAAAGGCGTACTGACCGCACTCAGCTGTCGGACCCGCTATGTAACCGGTGACTCCGCCGCATCTTTTATTTATTTGCCCACATAGCGGTACAGCCACCGAGGTCCGGAGTGACTGCAAGACCCGTACTAACTAAACTGGAATTAACGCGACAGAAATATATTATGCGTACGTACTTATAACTCAACTTTACGGTATCTTAATTATTTTAAGTTCAGAACTTCGTGCACCATAATCGCAAAATACCATATAAGATACAATTACTAGTAGTAAATATACTTCATATTTTTGTGTTCTGTAGCACAAAACGTTTACATATATAACTAAAAATAATAAATATTGTTTATATGAATAGATAAGTTACTTTGAGTGATGGAGATAATCTGTGAAACTATTGACCCAATTACAAAATTTTCATGGTGAATTATTGCATTCTCTCTGAATGATATAGGCTATATTTTATTAATATTAGTAATGATAATAATAGCATCTGTCGCTGTAAAAGTTATAGTAAAAAACTAAAACTAGTACTTTTATAGTATTATTTTATCATCGGCAACCTCTTCGACATGTCTAACAAAATAGGCCTTCTCTAGGTAATTCCACAAACTCCTACCTTTTACAACAGTCATCCAGGTTCCCTCTGCTAACTTCTTCATATCGTCTGCTATTCATTTTGTAGTCTTACCCTTTTATCTTTGGTCATCTCTTAAATACCACTGTGCAATAGCTTTTGTCAAATGTTCTATGTTTTGTCGAAGCATATGTCTTATCTAAAGCCATTTTGTTATTTTATTGTAACTGAATATTATATTGTGATTAACTGCATATGAAGTAGCGCGCGGTTGTTAATTATTAATACTTAATGCTTTTGTTTAGAATTACTTCTAATTTTGAAATAGCACCGTAAAATAATTAAAAGGTAAGAGCAAAAATATTGATATTTATTAAATAACAACTGATTTAATTTTAACACTATATTTCTTTCGTACATATATGTAGTTAAAAAAATATTATGTACTTTTTATTTATTTAAAATGCTGTAAATTCTAGACTATGAATACACGTACATATGAATATATGTTATCGAAATCCAGCGGCCGTGATTGTATTTTTAGTACGAGTGTACAGATAAAAGATAGTCGGAGGCCACGACTGATTACACAGTGACCCCTTAACCTGTGCCATTCGCTAAGCTAGATAATCAAAAGTTTATTTTGATATATATCTATTAAATACATTGTATTGTATAGTAATAAATGAATGGTCGTTCTTTAAATGCTGGTAACTTATACATAATATACTAGAAATGAAAAACTAAAAATCTACTTACGAAAACACAAAAACTTTGTTTATCTTATAGAATTTATTGTTTAGTTGGTTGAATATTGGTACGAATAAACTCAATTTAACCCCTCCTCTCATTGTTTTATTTGTTTCTTTTTTAAACTTTTTACACAGAGTCGTCATACTTAATGTCTGTCAATTAAGAAGAATCTAATGTCCTCCACATGATTTTTAATTCATCAAGCCTAAAAGAAGCTACAACGTGTGTTAAATAAATTTACTTCGTCAGTAAATGCATAATTTATTTTTAGCTTTTTGAATTAATTAATGTCACTACTTTAAACGTTATAATGATACCTAGTATTACTTATGTAAAACTTCGCGTTATTTTTTAAGCTATAATTACTAAAAGTACAGATAACGAATATTGGGAATTCCTAAAATAATAGTTAAGATTTTTTTCTATTTGATCAAAACCTTACTTCATTTTAAGTGATGATGTAGCTAAGCCTAGAGGGGTGGTTGTAGTGTATAGCTACCGGAACAAATTTATTGGAGACAGATTTCCATATTGAAATCGAGTACCCATTATCTTGCTATGGTTTCATCACGATATTTTCCTTCACTGAAAAGACAGACACACTATAAAGTATGAATTTATGTAGATCGACGCGATGTTCGACTACTTTACCACTGAGTCATAATAAATGAATGTTGATAGCCTTTTTCGAAGCCTGTCTGCGGAACTATACTATTCTTACGTTGAAAATCTTTCAGCAAATATGGGTACGTCCCGGCATCTGAACTTGAAAGCCAATCCCCCTCTAGGTTTAAAGTGTTTACCATTTTAAATCCCATTGGCATATAACATCAGGTGAGCATTAAAAAGAATTCCTTCAAAAGACTTTATGTAAAAGAATCAATTGATTGTAATTAAATTTATTTGTAAATAAAGCAATAAAAAACTATTTCCATTTTTTTTTAATAAATAGCACTAAAGCTCGTTAATAGTGACTAAACAACAAAAAATAAAATAAAGTAAATCCCTTGAAAAACAGAGGAGGTAGATATGCTTTACATGTTTTGTCTGTCTGTTTATACATATAAGATTTTTTACAGCAAATGTTGCTTATGCAAATAATTTATCTATATATTCATAGTATTGAAAGGGGAATTTCCAGTCGACCATAGTATTATACGCTCTCAATTACGATATTCAACAAAAAAAACTCGTTTGTAGCAAATGAATAAATTCTCTTTGGTTATAATTAAAATCATCCGATACTATTATACTATTTATAATTCGACAGCATATTTTTAAATATTTATATTAACTAAAAAAGCCACACTTAATTGTCGCACCTCTGAGCTTTAGGGCAAAGTCGATATAAAGCGAGCCCATGACGACAAGTCGCCGCGACCCACGATGTGCCTGCGCGACTTTCGTCTAACTGTACCGTGCGCCTAACCAACCATCGGTAAACGGTATAGGCATTTATTTGCCCCTATTTGCTACTATGGCATTGATTTCTTGATCTTAGGGCAAGTTTAGTATCTGTTCTTTGTGAACGATACATATTCTATTATCGGAGTTGCGAATTATTCTCATCTTAGCTTTTTTTTATTATTTATATGTTAGTGTTTGACCACAATCTCATCTCATGTTAAATGACGATGTGGTCTAAGATGTTAAGCACGATGGGGCTGGCTCTCAAATGCAGCTGCCGGAACACACCAACAGGTGCTTGGGGACAGATTTTCAACTTGAAGTTGGTAGTTAGCCAGGCGGGCTTATAAAAAGCCCTACCACCATGGTATGGTTTCATCGCGATGTTTTTTACATCACCGAAAGTTCCGACTTAGTTGCAAGGATTCGAACCTACGACCTTTGACGCTGTGTCCGAACGCGCTATTAACTCAGCCATCATCACAATAAGCATTCCAGTGTCGGACTTTATATTGTATACGTTTCTAAAAAGAAAAGTAATGTAATAGTAATGAGTATTCATGTCATGAAAATCAATAAAAAAAATTAAAACTTACTCAGTTGCTTATAATATTTATGCTAATTAATATTATAAAGACGAATGTGAGTTTGTTCGTTTGTTTGTTTGTCACGCTTCCACGCCTTAACTACCAAAAAAACCTCATGAAATCTTACATACATATTATCAGAGTTCCAGAAAAGTACTTAGGGTGCCAGAACAAAAGTACTGTTCCCGGGGGATAGGTCAAATTTACATTAAAACGTGCGAAGTTGCGATCAAAAACTAGCACAGCACAAATGTAATTACACTACTCGTCAAACTTTTTGACCGCTTAGAATATAGCTGCGCAGAACAGACATTTATTTATAAATATATATTATATGTATAACATAGAGATAACTTAAGGGTAAATAAATGTTATTTTAGTTTCCTATCATAATATTTAAACTTTGTTTCGAATTAAACTCTTGATAATATTGCGCACAAGCACGAACTTATAGATATTTCAGAGCGACCAAAAAGAATGACAAGGGCTTGAAATAATCGACTTTGTAAATTAAATTGTCAATGAAATATTTTACCAATCTGAACGCTACGTTGCTTGATAACTAATAAATAAGTTGTACAGCAATACGACAACGTTGCTTGAATAACGGTGTAAGTGACTTCTTGTTTTTCTTCCTACACAGTAGCTACTGCACAGAGTCCCTTGCTGCAAATAGTATATTAGTTTGTACATCTGTTAGCCGCCCGTGTGCCTTCCCATAGGTAGAATATCAGAAATCACTCTATTCTGTCTTAGCGCTTATTTACATTATATGAGAGACTCCAATGAAAAATTTCATATTTCTAGACACAGTTATGTGCCTTAATTAATGTGAGGGATTTAAATTAAGTACATTATTAAATTATTAAAAAATAAGATTGTAAAATCACTTAAGAATGAAAGATGCGTTTTATTGCTTTGTGACCTTTTTTAAATGACATGTCATTTTATTTGCATTTATTTTTCTATTATATTTTTTATATTATTGTAATAGTTTATTGTATCAAATTTTGATTTATTCGACCATAAATACTTCGAAAGATACCAACTTTACATGTTGTGCCGACCATACTTAGGTGAGATAAGGGTAAGGAGATGATGATGATGTTTTGTGACCTATTCTAATGTTAATCATAATCCAACACCGAAAACTTGCAAGAGTGACGGTTATTTTTAACGAATTTTTTCTTAAACACGTCCACTTCAACGTTTTTCATTGCGTCTCGTAAATACGACTTCTGCCAATGTCAAGCCAGTCATGAGGCAGTTACTTTATGGATGGTAATAAAAACTTATGTAACTTTGTGTTCCAGATTAAGCTCCCATACACATAAACACAAAACACAACACTTACAGGTACCATGCTTTAGATAAATTTACATAATCGTTAGTGTTAAATATTATGTTATATTTAACTGTAATTTTGTTCATACCTATAAAATTAACTAGGGTATTGACATAAGGGAAAAACACATACAAGATGGGCTAGATATATTAATAGGTAAAAAGTCATACAAGGAATACAACAAATTAAGGACATTATAAAAAAATGTGTTCTAGAGTACCTTCAGTCAGCCCATATTCACAGAGGCCTTTGTAGCTAAGGGACCTCTTACCATTCACACAGGTTATACGATAGTAGCAACGCCACTACATATCTTTTATAGTTTTATAGTCAAATTTACCAAATATACGTTTATAAATTTATCAAATATAATTTATTTCTTGGTAAAAACAAACTTTATTTTATCGAATAATTTTTTAAAGCTTAAAACCATTAATATATTCAGCATAACAGTAAAATTTCCTTTCCATATCTTTTCCTTGCTTTCAATTTATACTAAACTAACAACGATCAGATGAATATTAAAGACAACGCGACAAAATACTAAGCTTTCTAAAATGAACAAGATTTTTTTACAAGCTCGTTGACTGTGTAAGCTTAATACAATATAGAATCGCAAACGGACCACTTTCTTATATCACCTACTTTTTTTTTATTTCAACAGTTTCATTATGTTTGAAGAAATTGACATACTAAAATTGAATGAGTTTCGAATAAAAACTTAACCCAATTACATTTGATAGTTGAATAGTTCGCTTAACTTGTAGCAATATATCAAAACAAGGAAACTGCACTCAACTTTCTCAGACTTTTTAATTGTCATTAATCAATATTGCTAATGAAGCCATCGGAGAAAGTCCTTTTTTGAATAGGTTAATTTCATGCGGGGATAAATGTAAACAAAAACAGAGAAAGTTGTCCTTTTCATAGTCAATAAGGGTCTAAAATCTTAATTACTCTTTAAAATTCAATTATTACTTTTTGTTTATAACTATTAACGACTTTCAGGGAAAAGTTGGTAAGGAAGAATAATAATTAAAAAAACATTCCCGTACCGGGAATCGAACCCGAGCCTCCTGGGTGAAAGCCAGGTATCCTAGCCACTAGACCATACGGGATTACATGTTTTGTATATTTTTATAGATTTAGATCCGTCGAGTAATATTTATTGTAATATCTGGAAAATAATCTAAGGGAAAAGAGGATATGACGATCACTTGAGTTTTTGAAAATTGGTATTTTACTCAAACGACAGGAAAACAATACTAGGGGAAAATTTAAGCGAAAACGTTAATATAATCATATGGTAGTTCTATGTGAAAAGTTTCGGAATGTTTTGAAATGATTCGTATTTTTATAGATTTTGATGTGCTATTCCGAATTTCTACTTGGTCACATTGTATCTATGCAAGTTTCGTCGCCATATTCAATAAATTAAAACACGCGCTTAAAACAGTTGTTTCACAATATGACCGTTCCGACTCATTTTACGATAAAAACAAATATAAAAAATAAACAAAACAATTTTTTTATAGCAAAATCTAGAAAAATTACAGTTTCTCTAGTCGAACTGAGGACCAAAATTGAAGGTGACTACCGTTCACGCATAAAAACAATGAGAGCACAACTCAACAAATATGGTGATGATATTTTAATTATCGTCATTGCCAATAAGGCTCCTAAGATTTATTCCGAAACACGTGCTTTAAGTTAATGGCGGAAGCCTAGTACAACAGAAAAAATGACAAGAAAACAAAAGAACGTCACCGTATTGCAGAATGGATTTTACTGCGCTTGAAAGCTTTAACTATTGATTTTACGAAAAAAAATTTTAAAATTATTCTAGTTTAATTTATTATAGTATTATTGTATAATAAATCAGAATACAATATATCCTTATTGTAATAAAAACTGCTTTAAAAGAGCTGGGGGTTCGACTTGTCACAGTACTAGGTTTTAGTGACAGATAGATATAAGTGTAACCTCCGATACCGACACTTCTGACATGGATGTAAGTGGATGTGCTTACATGGATAATGTAACTATCTATATTCATAAGAATATGTATGACGAAAAGATAAACCAGATCCAGTTTCTTGCCGATTCTTTTCAATGGCTGGGTTGTTTTTCCGAACCGGTGCAGTGGCAGTTTTAATAACCACTGGAAGTTTTAACGTTCATAAACACCTTCTCAGGAACTAAATTGAATAAAGCATTTTTGATTTTGATTTTGATGAAATATCCTTAGTTGGATTTAGAATAATACAGTAGATTTAGTATAGTTTATTATAAAAATGCAATGAATGCCTGATTTGATTATTCATAAACAATATATTTACATAAGTGGATATTTGTTTTGAAATTTATTATGTTGATTTTAATTTCTGATTATTTTACTTCGCATCTCGAGGACCCCAGCATGTTGGAGATAACTATATATAATATAGAACATGTTTGTAATTCTCCTTGTCTATGCTTACACAGATCAACAGTTCTGTGCCATCTTATTATTATAATAGTTCAACTAGTAAACATCTTTCATTAAATATAAAATACAGTACACTGGAAACTAAGTCCATAACTAAGTCCATAAAATAATTACTATTTACTTCAACGTGTTAAATATAATGTCATTATAAAAAATACAATCCGATCAATATATTTTTTACATAAATATCTCTATGGTATGAAAAATTATACTTTAAAAAAGTCGTACATTGGTAATTGTACATCAAAAGCAGGAGAAAACAATTAACACATATCCATCTCTTTCGCACGTATTGCATTAACTGAGCGAATGCTAGTGTATGAGCGAAACGTTACTATGTTGCATAGACTTAAAGCTTCTTTAATGGGAACATGATACTATATTAATACTGGTTTCATACTGGATTCTATTGATCCGATAACAGGGTAACAGGAAACTACAACGGGACTGTCTGGCCGACTCGCCTCTCGCTTCCACAGCCTCAGGGCATTCCAATACATCAGAAGTAACGATTCAGATGGTTATTACCGATATTGCAATGAGCTCGTAAAATATATACCTCTGTGTGTATTACAATCCTTACTAATATTAAAAAAGTAATTTTGTTCGTTTGCTACGCGTTCACGCCTTAACTATAAATCCAATCATCATGAAATACACGTTTTCAGAGGTACAGAAAGGAGCATATTATGGTAACTTTGACCCCATAAAAATTTACTATTCTCGAGGGATAAATCAAATCTACATTACCTTGAGCAAAGCCGCAGACGATGCTAGTCTTCTATCAATTTTTGAAGTTATACTTCTTTTGGCGCGTTAAGGAAAAATTATGAGAGTAAATATTAATGATGCGCGCGCACACCGTCACGAAAAACCGACACCCTGAAGTTAGCTATAGTCAACATTTTATTAAAAAAAGTATGTATGTATTGAATACCTTTTTTCTATTGTTAGTGTTGGTTTTTCTACAAATGTAGAATAAGGCGAAAGATAACTTTTTTGAAAAGATTTTTATCTTGTTACGCTAAAGAAGTATAACTTCTAACGCGTGTACAGAAGTACACACACACACTTTTTTTAATATCTTATATGCATAAATAAAATGATAGACTTCTGCGGCTGTGCGCGCATCACGCAAAAACTGCTGGATACATTTCGATCAAATTTCAGTTGTTTTTTTTAACTTCATAGACATATATTACTTATTAAAAAATATATCACAATACCTTTGTTTAATATAAATCATTAAGGTTTTAAAAACTACGATTTTTATAATTACTTTACGTTCAGCCCCGGGCGAAGAGACAAAGCGGTGTTGTACGCGTGCGCAGAACAGGAAAAGTAAACGCATAATATTGTTTACAAAGAAATTTTATAAGAATAGTATATTTTTGGCATTCAATATTTTAGGTATTTCTCTGTACATAAAATATATTATTAAGATAATAAGCAACGCAGACAAAGTTACAGGTGTGAGCTAGTAGATAATACAGCGTTTAATAAGAATTTCGCATATTATTGTGTGATTATGTTACCGGAGATAATACACTAATAATCCTGAGAAAGGACTTGGCTCTCATGTGCTTTCCAGAACGAATCAATACGTGCTTAGCGACAGGTTTTCAATATGAAGATGGTATCAAGTCAACTAATCGGGCCATGCACCAAAATTTCTTAGCGGGCCTTTTTACTCTACGTACATACATAGTTGTTGATGTACTCTCCACGTGTTACACACAACCCACTCTTCCTAACGTAAAGAACATTTGTATAACCTAACCAAACAATGTCACAATATCTTCAGAAAAGTAAAGCAAACTTTGGACAATTTTGATTAAATTCTCCTTTATTATATTTATTATTATGATTATAGACTAAATCTATTGATCATTTTCATATAATCAATATTAATTAATTATTAGTTTCTTACTAACAAGAATTTGAGGTTTTGTATAAATTTTACAAATATTTGCTCATGCACAAAAATTGAGGCTGTTGTATTTAGAGGACTTCATATGGTTGTTCATGCGGTGGTAACTATATCTCTGGATGCATTGCACTCTGCGCGGGTCTTTCAGATAGTCCATCAAGATTAGCCAGGATACCTAGAGCATGAAGTAACATCGTAAGCTCGGGGTGGTGGCCGAACTTGGTGAAGTTTGACTATGATTGCGAAAACGCTTCGGTAATAAAAATAAAAATTTCATGTAATAAAAATGGTACCTAACTTGACAGGCAAATATAACCAAGATGTATTCTAATTGTTGTAAGTTATTAAGTGTTGTAATTGTCGGGTTAATCGAATGATTTGGCCCATGACAAGCCAGACCAAGCTGATTTAGGAATTTGGTTCTAAATTTATCGAAATTAACAGATATTTTTTTCACAATTCATGAAGATAAATTATTATATAACAATTTAATTCGTATTATCATGTGACGGTTAAAGAAAACATATTGGACACTCAGAATTGTTGTTGTCTCCTTTATCGCCATCTAGTACGAAAATATAAAAACGCCTAGTATCACAGATCACTTTATACAATAGTATGTAGTGTAGGTAAATTAATATTTAATATTAATATCAAATGATATTTAATATTAAATTAATAAATATTTATGAAAATGTGTACGTCAAAATGTGCCTAATTTATGATGGCGCTACAGTAGTAACAGGGTTCATTATTGTTCGATTATTTAAAAAAAATTATAACAGTATACATTCTAAAATCACTAAACGTATTATATAATATTCACAAAAATTATATCACTCTCCAAGTTTTCACACAGCAATTATTTTAAGTTATATGTACAAAATTACTTCGGTCTAACCAACACTTTACCAATGCTAGCGCCTTTATGGATAGTTTTTAAAATGTCATTTAGGACTTGGAGATGGTCACTTTTTCAACATGTCCCCCATATGAGATGGTTCTCCTTACCTCTATACTCAATACTTTACTATACATTAGTAATTAGTACATAACAGTAACTTTTATTTCATGGTTCTTTCTGGTTAAAGATGGCAGTGTTTTGAATAATGAAAATAAAATCGTGAATCATTCTTGCAAATACATATAGTATTTTTATACAAACGTTTCATACTGAATATAACTATATTGAAATAAAGCTTTTGCTCCCCGCTTCATTTGCTGTAATGTAGATTTCCCTCGGAAACAGTGCATACCACTGCGAGGTGCACTATGCCCTTTTCTATATTACTGGCTACGAGTGTGCAAAATGTCATGATGAGTGGTCGAGTAGTTAAGGCGTGAAAGCGTAACAAATAAACAATCAAAGAAACACACAAACAACTAGACAGACAAAGAAACTTATTTTCGCATTTATAATATTAGTTGGGGAGTTTCAACGTACTCACGTCGAGAGAGTTAAGAGAATAAGAGTAAACATATTGCGGAATAAGCAACACGTCTTCCGAGTTGAGAAAAGAAAACATCTGTTGTAATTTCATCTCTGCTATTAATGCCATAAATATATATGTGAATGTTCAGTTCAAATAAAAACATATTCATTTTCAAATCAAATTTATTAACGAATCAGAAATATTTCTATGAACTTACATCTAATTTACTAATTCAATTTTAACAAAAGCATAAACTCTCAGGGAATTTATATAACAACAGTATTATACTATCCATATAATCACCTGCAAAAAAGAAAAAAATATGCATATACACAGAAAAAAATTACCTAAGTCTTAAAAAGGAGTCCGATAATCGTTCATACAATCTTGGGTCTGGATATTAAAAAAAATGACAATGGTACCAAAACATTGGTTAATCATCATTCATTAATATTTCATACATCATTAAATTATCACTATAGTTTTTGTAGATTTTATGTGTGAATATATTTAAGGATCCGCTCTTTTTTTTTAATACCCGTGAATCATCCGCGTTAATCAGTCACCAATAAATAATCTTACTAACTTCTCCATGTCTTTGGATGTGAACTGTTTTGAATACATAAATATCACACCATACTTCAACGAATTATAACCAGACCCAAATGTATCTGTCTCCTTTAATTTTAAACGCAATTGTTATGTTTAATTTACCATCAGAAACAAAAAGTTAATATTCTAGAAATATAAGGTAATCTCCCATCCTATGAAATCCGGATGGGAACTAATTACAAACAAATGCACAAAGAAAATATAATAATCAGAACTTAACTAATGAATTCGTTATTCCAAACGAGACAACTGTCGAATAGTACATTAGTAATTATTGTCAGCTTGAATTTTAAACAAAAAAAAAACCATTCTTATACTTAACGTTAAATTTTATATTAATAATAACAATGAAAATAATATCAAAAAATCTCATAACTATAAGGCACATGGGAAGACAATTATACATAAATTAAGGAACCTAATTAATAATACTAAAGAAATATTCAAAAACTAAAATAATATAAATATTCAAAGAGAACATACTCGTACTACTTCAAAACAAAAACCAATTACTATTTCCCTCGAATGGTAATTTTAACATATATACTTTTGATTTAATTCAAGGCATAAATACGGGGTTTGCTAATTAAAGTAGCAACCATTGGAAACAGTATCCACCAAAGACGTGACAAATGGCGACATGAAACTTTCCGTACTGAACAAATAATTAATTAAACCAATTTTAGTAGTTCATATGTGGTTCATCACATATCTATCGTAATATATATAAACTATGTGTCACGTTGTTTGTCCGCAATGGACTCCTAAACTACTGAACCGATTTTAATACAATTTTGCTCACTGTGTGCAGTTTCATCCAAATTGAAAGATAGGATAGTTCATATATCTATTTATAATCGCAATATTATTTTATTGCGAATTATTTGTTTATAAACAAAGAGTCATGATTATCTCTATTAGTTTGACAAGATTCTAACAGATGGCGATATAAGGTAATTAATTGACTGGATTCACGCCCGTGCAAAGCCGGACCGGGCAACTAGTAATATTGTATAGCTATCTTCAGAAAGCAATTTCGCTATATGAACCACAAATCGATGTTAGAAGTGAATCATGTAATAATAAAATATTGTCAAAGCAATGCAATTAGATGTAATATATGAGTCGCATAAAAACAAAACAGGGAAAATAGGGCTGACCTAGAATTTGATAATCGAAAAAAAAAATGAGCCATAGATAATTATGTCGAATATTTTATTATCATTTTTGGGTATAATTGATCGGGAATCAATCAAAATGACAAACATATTTCAGTATTGTTTAGTACGAAATATCCATTACATTTTAGCACCATGTTTGTCGCCTTTTGTTTTATAAGACTCGTATGCTGAATCAAAAAAGACACCCGTGCCTCCAATAATTATAAGAATAAATATTAAATATTATAATTGCGAGGGAAAAATTTCACTTATGTATCTATACATAGGAAATATCACACAAAAATAGCAACATACGTCAAATAATACAATACTATCGTATGTGCTATAAATATAATAATATCACATCTGAATTATACGTTTTCCATTGTCCTCGAGGCACAATGAAATCACAAGTCAAAAAGATTTTCCATTAAATTAGCAAATTAATTTAGAACTTATTAATATTGAAGTGACATCCCCATAAACAAGATAATTATCTAAGTTTGTCAAAAGAAAGGTATTTGATCACAAATACATGTTTAGTGCTGCGAGAAGTAATGTTGTTTGAATATATTTAGAATTGAGTCATATAGAAAGAAGCAAAGGAGACAATATCCTATTGTATTTTTTTATATTGAAATTCCTCTATTTTTACGAATATCACAAATTTATTTAATAATTCAAAATATATCACGAGTAATTGATAAACGCATTTTGAAAAATAAACGATCATACTATTTCAATGAAAGTGGGCGTTGCCAGAGTTGCTTCTACATACATGGCGCAATTAGTTGGCCACAACACCTCCATCAGTGAAGTCAGTGGCGATTATTTTCAGGATATGTTCAAAGAAACCATCACCATAGCGCAATCGGCAAAGGGAGGCGCTCAGATAGCGCTGCACCGCGTTTGCGCACACAGACGACGGACTAGATTCGGTAACGCATATGTCACGTGACGCAGCACATAACGACACAGCCTGGGACCATATTCCCGATGTTACTGGAGATTTCAATTAAAAAAAAAACACAATTTCGTTTAGCGTAAACAATTGAGTCAAATAAAAACAAAATCAATAATGTCCCATTTTTAGTAATGTATGAGATTTTTTTAGTAATGCCTAGGACATATTTAATAACATATAGGACACTTTTAGTAAGGTCCCATTTTTTCATTATGGACTTTCATTATTAAAATTACTACTATTTTTTATGAATTCCAGAGATTTACTCAAAAACTATAATCTATAGTATATGACAATAATAATATCAATCAATTATATTTGTAACTTATTTATAACTAATAATTGTTGCATACATTATGAATAAAAATAACATTTTGACACTTTCTTCATCAAATTGGGACATTGCGGATTTTACTTCTATACGACTCAATTATTAGAGGTATAATTATGTCCATGTAATTTGAACCAATCCTGATTCAGCATCGATCATAAAAATTCATTCATCATACAGTTCGAATCATACATGAAGCCGGAATTTCCGGTGACGGAAAACTTCATGGTATAACCATAGCAAGATGGTAGGGAAATTTCAAATATCTTAGTGTACATCTATGTTACTAGAAGAAAGTTCTATAGAAAAAATCCAAGTTTCTAGGCCTGAATATAGTAGTCAATCTTAGCTTTAATTAAATAGACAGGTTTACTATTTGATCCACAATCACACTTTATATAACTCTGCCTAGGATATCACGTTCGAAATGGAAAAATATCCTATATGAATTTGTTTTTAATGGTCAATTGCGTTAAAGATTTTAAGATTAAACTTTAAAAAAAATCCAAACCCAAAAATTATTTTTATGCGCCCTTTGACGTAAATCCCTATCCAACTGTTGTGATATACCCTTTTTGTATTTCGCACGCGATATACACTAAGCCTAGAACTACTAACGATTAGTTCTCAACTACAGCTATAAGAAATCACCTATAGTAAACTGCTAGCAGATATTCAACTTGAAAATAGCTAGAAACTTTATTCTTTTGACTGCACTGTACAATCCTCGGCCATCCTATTGACCGCTCTGAATATAGATGTACTGACGTTTGACCACAATCTCAGCTGATGTTAAATGACGATGTGGTCTGAGATGGTAAACATGCCCGACAATGACGATGTGGTCTGAGATGGTAAACATGCCCGACAGGGCCTGACTTTCAAGTGCAGCTTCCATAACACGACAACAGATGCTTGACAACAGAATTCAACTTGCGAGTGGTAGCTACCCAGGTGGACTTAGAAAAAAGCGCTACCACCATGTTATGGGTTCATCACGATGTTATCCTTCAAAGACAGCTCCGACTTCGAACCTACGTCGATCGACATAATGTCCGAACACGTTATCAAATGAACCACAAAATTTGTAACTTATAAAAAAAAACAAGGATAATAAGGAAAACTGAATTCCACTCACAGAAACGTTGCATATCCATATTACATAACGGTAAAATATCTTGAATAGATTTCGTTTCTTCGATACCGGACAAACTGTTTCCTACTACCGTTGCTGAGTTTGGTAGAGTAGCATTTGATATAATCTTTGCCACTTCTGACTTCAATGTCTGGAACACAAATGAGGTGTGCTTATAATTTCTACAGCAAAAAGTTCTTTTAGTGTATTAGGAGGATTCGCTTAGACTAAATTTTTAGCTTCAAGCGGATGTTATGCGTACTCGTGTAACACAACATGAAGTAAATTATGGCTTAAAACGGAAGTTGCACGCGCCGATGTAAGACACCGTACAGTTACTTTTTAGCTTTAAAGCGGAAGTTTCACGCGCTGGAGTAACACATGTACAGTTACTTTTAGCTTTTAACGGAAGTTCCAAGCGCCGATGTAACACACGATAAAGTTAGTTGATAAGCAGTTTCTTTTAAAACACGATATAAACAATTTATTTTTTAACATATAAATATTTTTATTTAATTTGTTTTATCTGTGTTATTTATTCAAACTTTCATTGACAATATTTAATTATGACTCTCGAACTTTTGATTAGGTTCAAAACTGTATACATTTTTTTTTATAAATATAAAATTTTTACACTTGACACGTTTTTACCGTTTGCCTAGATCATAAACTCGCTAAATCCTAGAGGAACAGGCATGTCTAAGCATCTGTAGGAACACACCTACAGATTCTTGGTAGCAGATTTTCAACCTGACAATGGTAGTATACCAGGAAGATATAAGAAAAGGCCCTACCGCCACCTGTATGTATGTATATGCGTGTGTGTTTACATGGTTTAATAGCATTTCATTGAAAAAATGTAGTGGTGGCAGAGTCGTTTGATTTGTGGAATGGCAAATCGATGTCCGCAAGTTCGAACCCGTACCAAAGATTTTTCCAGAAATAACGTACAACTAATTTAAGATGGTAACATCATCGGCTGACGGTCAAGGAAAACATAGTGAGGATATCTGAACCTGAGTAATGTTCTTGTAGTACCATCGTATGATATGATACGTTTATATAGAACTGTGGACTTCTCGGATTTTGAAATCGCCAATACGTCATGGGCCGGTGTGACAATTACGTCCGTACTTACCTTCGTAAAGAGACCTATGACCCTGCATTGGGTCTCTTACGGTCTGATGTAAAAATCATAGCGAAATATGAATTGCTTGTCATTTTTTTTAATATATATATGGCGACTGTAATTATTGATGTACTGAATAATTGTAACGCTATATATAATAAAAAAAAACATTAAAAAGCTTTGAACTTACTTGATTATCCGTTTGATTTTCCTTCTTAGAGTCTTTAATAACTGTCAATCGATAATGCCTAGGTATTTGCTGTAAAAAAATACTTATTAATGTTTAAGCTTGTATATGATTGTTCAATAGTAGTGTGTTTAGGCCACTGCAACCTGATATAGGTTTGAATCCTTGTAATAAACAGCAACTTCACGATGAAACTCTAATATACTGATAGGGCTTTATCTAATTCTAATCTGATTAGCTGCTAATATCGACTTCATCCATCAACAAACATCTGTAGGTGATCTAGCAGCGGACTTGAGAGCTAGTTCTCGCCAAGTTTAACGTGCCTCTAGGCCACATCATCATTTAGCATCAGTTAGACTTCTTGAAAAATACTAAAATATATAATCTTCATCACATCAGCCTGCATGACAACCACTGCAAGGTCATAAGCCTCTCCTAGGAGGCAAGGTTTGTACATAATCACCACATCAGCCGTCGACGTATTTGCAATATCAAATTCCAAAAAATCAATAGTTTATATATTTTCCCACATATGGTCATACTAATAGTCTATATCTCAGGCTCATATTTCCTCACAACATTTTCCTTCAACGGCAGTCGATAATGTTACCGATTTAAATTAGTAAATGTACGCGAATTCCGAATAATTCGTTGGGACATGCCGGGGTTCGAACCAGCAGGACATTTAATTGACATTCCACTGGTCAAACCACTTGATAAGGTAAAAAAAAGTTTTTTCTTAAACAAATTTTCTAAAGCATAATTTTAGTATATCATTTCAGTGACTGAATACCAGTAAAACAGAATTTGTATGCCACTGGATTGGAATTCAATCACACTATATGCAGTAAAATAATAATGTTTATTTTTTTGAACTGCATCTTATAACTTCTTTAATATGCATCAGTAGTAATTGTAAGTTAAAAGCAATATGTCATCGTAAAATACTAACTTGAGTATCCGTTATCATCAGTATTCTATGGATATGTGGTTGGTGTGTTGTATCCGGGGAGTGCCTATTAACACAATCTGGATACATTTCTGCCAACACCACAGTGTCATCACCGCCAAATAAATCTTTATTATACTCCTTTATAGCTAGATCATCTAATCTATCGTATATTAGTGTTGCTATGTTAACCTTTACACCTAAAAAAATATATGAAAAATGGCAGTTCTGAGATAAGATACATCGAATATTATTCATTCATAAAAATTAAACTCTTCAATGATACCAAGATGATTATAGATTAAAAATATGAATATTATTATTATTTTTATATACACATAAGGGTATTGAATAAAAATATAATACTAGCTTTTTACAACACAATTAAAGTAGAAGAAGAAAAAGTGTTTTATTGTTGGATCACATCAGATTACAAAATAAATGAAAAACATAGATATGCTTTATTAAAAATGACCAAGAACAACACCCTAATTTATCGGCGTACTGCAGTACAACTGAGTGATACTACAGTGCTGATTTTCAACAGGGTCATATAGCAGGACGTATAGTCAGCGGTCCTAACAAAATTATTATAATATAACATCAAAATAACTTTCATTCATGAATTTTCAACAATTATTGGAAAAAAATATATGTCATAGTAAAAAAAAGAACAAACTACTATTATTAAATGAGACACAATATCTAACGAAAAAGAAATACAATTCGGGTTGATGGTTTCAAAGATAAACCATAAGTTCTCCAGAATCGTAATATTAGTGAGCAACGATTAACTTATAAAGTGATACCTTGTTAACAAGAATTATTTTTGAGTAAAAGATAGTTTTCGAATGTCAAGAATATTAGACAAAGTGAAATATTTTTTTTATTCAGATATTCATTTTCCTATGAATGATCCAGATGATATCATAATTGTTTTAATTTGTTAATGACTACTATGAAATAACAAGAAAATAAAGTAAATAATGTACAAAATTATGTAAACTAAAAAACTTTGGCTGCACACAATTTAGTTATATGTAATATGTAAGAATTGATATAAACCTACATAACTTCAATATTTTAAGTATTCAATTTATACTTACATCACCATTTTTCAAATGTCAGCATGAAAATATAATACATATTATTTCATTTATTACATTAAATCATTTAATATTTTCCCAAAAAATACAGCAATTGGTTTATGAGAATTTCTAGTTAAATTAGTTCTGCTTTGCAAAAGAAATATGAACAAAGTACAATGACCGAATATTTCCAATTGGTTAACTGTCGACCCACAATCATTACACTCAGAGTGTTTCCTTTATTTTTAAATTTATCATTTTAGCTTTATACAAGTTGATTCATTCATCCATTATTATAAAAATAAAAAATGCATTTTTTTATTTGTGTAGAATACATTGAAACACACACATTTTTAAGTTTTCTATTATTAGTATGAAATTGTATAGAGATATACCAAAATATTCAGCTATAACCGCCAGATCCGCATCCTCACACCAAGATAATATGACTTGCAGTGCCTGAAGTATAGAACATTGCAATCTAAAGAAGAAGGAGCCTGTTCTTATTGGTTGCCTCTTACCACATCCATCACACACCCACTGAACTCTGTGAAAGATATAGAAGTAGCTGTTTTTACATTTTTTTGAGACTTAACTTTATTAATACTATTTAATAGAGGTAAATGACAAGCTACATTTTTATTAACATTTAAAATATCAATAATAAGATGAATTTACATTGATTTCACAATAATATATTTTATATATTATTATTTTATTTCAAAGATTTTATAAAATTCTTATGCTTCCTATTTATTAACATTATATTTATTTGGAACTTAGATAGCATTAACTTCAATAATTGTGCAAATGCTTTATAAATGACTTATTAATTTTTAATGTCACAGAGTATCTTTAGATTTACAATGATTTTTCTTTAAATTTAATTGGTTTGTGTCAGAAGGTGTCATAATATTTTAAAAATTGGTATGAAGGTAGAATGTATTGTATGTCAATTGGTGGTCAGCTTTTTAAGTATTGCACTGACCTTACCATGCAATAAAACTCTCCAGATATCTTGAAAAAAAAAAACTAAACTTACCTGTCAATTACTCTAGCCGTTTTTTTTACTACAACACATGCTGGTGTATTACTAGGGCAAGTAATAGTCTCTGGGATCAAACCATATTCCTGTAGGTTTTCTATTATTTGGATTTTGATGTTCTTATCGCCATTATTTTCTATTAATTTATTGTAGAGTGTAAAATTTCTGAAAAATAAATACCATTTGTTAAGCTATATATTTTAAAATTAGGTATAATCATGGCATATAAAATATGAATATATAGTAGTTCAATATTGTATTCTTTAAAAAATAAATCAGCAATAGTAATTAAAATTGTAGTCATAGAGCCACATCATTTATTTACTCCAAAATAATATTTATGGACTGAAAGGTATAAGCTTCCAAATTTATTTATTTTGAAGAAAGGGTTTTGACATTAGATTATATGCTTTTGATTTGGATAGTATGAAATGAAGAGGATGGAATGGGGAGAGGACTGTGAAATAAGAAACAGAAATAGTAATTTTTATTAGAAAACATTTTTTTTATATTTACTAAGACAGTACTTTATCATTAAATATTAGGGTGGTTATTTGTCTTTGCTTTTGTAAATTGCAATTTATTAACCACTACCAGGTCTTACTGCACCAGAAAACATTGTGATGCAACAAAAAGTAATAGTGTTGTTGGGTTCTTGGTAGCCTATTTATAAAGTGAAAAGCAATGAAATAATATGGAGTCTCAATTTGATGATATGTAATCTAACGTTGAACCAAAGGAAGCACACTTCAAATCAACTTGAAATTTTTTGTTACAACATTTGATAAAAAATGGAATTATGATGGGTACCATTAATAGTTATCTAATGTATAAACCCAATAAAACAGTCCATTCTGAGGTCTGTACTATGGTAACTGATGCCATTTAGCTTGAGTAACTTCTATATTCGCCACAAAATAGACTGAAGTTGTACAGAACCGTCTGTACAACAACTACATTTAATTAGGAAAAAACAACGACTAGATACCGCATAACAGGAAAATAAATTACCCTGGGCCAGGATTGAAAGGCAAACACGGTTCATTGGGTAGATTTCTGCTATTATTATCATACGTCGTTGAATCTGCTTCCATTTCTGTTAAACTAAACAGAAAATGCCAATATCCGATATACGATATTATCCCATTTAGTAATCTAATAAAATACAAGTTATTCTTCAATGTATATCAAACTTATATCAACGTCTGCAACACTCCGCTAGGAGTAATATTATTCTGTCCTACAACAACAGAACAGGCGAAGGAGTTAATCCATACTGCCAATTCTGAAGTTGTCAATATAGATAAATTATTAAGTATTCTTTAGCTAGTTTTTTTGTGTCTAATTTAATATGAAGGCATAAGCGCCAATCTTTTATTCTAATTTTCCTATTTGTTACAATCGATTTTTAATTAATACTTCAAGTATAAAACAAGTAGCTTTAAAAATCAAAGGTCGTTTTATAATTTCTGTTTATTGTTTTATTTTATTTTCATTGCAGTGTTTTGTTAAATGCTACTTAATATTTTAAGCAATAATTCTACTTTTTTTCTCATTGTTCAAACTAATACTATACATTTGTATGTTTTTTACTTTTGACACTAGAAGTATGTCGTATTGTTTTCATATCATTTTATTTCATTTTTATTCTGATAAGTTATTACTATTCATTTCTCAAGATAAGCGTATATTTATTCGAATAATTAAAAATAGACAAAACAAAAAAAATTGCACACTAAACAATTATTTTAGAAATTTTGAGTAGGTATCTACAAAGTGAGGAAATAGCACTCACTAAACTTTTTTAGAAATTATATCATTTTAATATTTTATAGGTTTTATTTAAAACATGTTTTTTTTATCAATATAAATTTATTGCGATCTATTTTTTTCTGCTATTATAAACTAGGATAAAATTGATAAAAGAAACTTGGTTTTAAAACAGAAAGTAAAAAAATGCACGAAACTAAGTTTAAATCGTCACAATTCTTTTTATTCCTGCAATTATAATAAGACTAATTTGTAGATATGAATGAAAGTAGTGGCAACAGAAACCAGTCTTATAATAGCCACATAAATTAGTTGAGATCCTTGATTATAATGCTATGTATTACAAAAGGTTGAGACTTGCATATTATGTTTATCACTTCTATTATTTCTGTATTGTCTACACTGTGGACGTAGAGATTTATTGTCTCTGAATCAAACTGATCAAAGAGAATGTAAATTGTAATGTTTATATGGGACGTTCGTGATTAAATTGATTTATTTTGTTTGCAAGAAATTTTATTTCATTTTTTTATTGTTTCATACATTTTACTTGTTTAGAGTTAAATCACAGTGAAAACTTCTGCAACTCCAACATGTAAGTGATGTGGTTTCAATTTATTTTTTGTAGTTATGAAACGGTTACACGTTTAAATTGTTTTATTTCATTCATGTATATACTATTTTATTAATTAAAACATATTTTTCATTTGTAAATATACCTTGACATACTTATTTCAGTATGCATAAAATTGTAAACATTTGTAATAAAAACTTGGAAATGTGTTTATGTTCCGGGCATAATATTTACCATGCAGGGGATTCAAATTATCACGTGCATGATATAAGAATTTATAGGTAATTAAAATGATATTCTTCTGAAATATTCTTATATAATGTGTAACCACTATTCTAGAAGCTCATGCTGTATATTTTGTAATATCCTTAATTTTTGGAATTTATTAGTAATTTAGTCAACAAAAACTTTATCTTACACAGCGCCTTGAGCAAAATTTTTATAACACCCTCTATTTTTTTTTTCTCTTTATTTTTTTGAGGGTTTGTTCAAAAAGAACATGCCACACTTATCCATACAATAAACAAAACATTACAAACAAAAAGAATAGCAATAAACAAATTACAAAAATAAAAACAGAAACTTGCAATGAGGTGTGGCTCTATCAGATATTTTGGCCAGGATCAAAGGTGAATTAAGCAAGATATAAAATTAAAAAAAACTCACATGCTTGGCAAAAAATTACAGTAATCATCCAAATCACATCCTGTCATATATATTTCAAAGTTATAAAAAAAGTTCATGTAATATTGAAATAATGTAAAAATATTTAATTTTCATGTTTACTATATTTTATTTTTATATTCATTTTATTTTCCTTAATGTTTATGCTGTTTGGGTATTCCGAATACCTGATATTTCCCATATTTTAATAGTTTCAGAGGTAGACTTTATAAACTGTCAGGGTCTTATGATATGATTAAAAATTAAAGATGAATTCTTAATATTTATTACTTATATTATTTATTTATTAGTTTGTACATGGTAAAGGAAAAATTTCCAATTTCTGTAGAATTAAATTTCTTTTCTATGATATACATATATATAATATTTAGTGTATAACTTGATAAAAATAATAAATGTCATGATTTTAAGTTGCTCTAAGGTTGTTTAAATTTGTGGGTTAGTCTGGTCTAGTATAACTTAGTAAATTTGTGTTCACGCTTGTAAAGCAAAAATTAAAGAAGGCCATAGAAAAGAAGTGCATACTTTCAAAATTGGATTTCAATCCATTTGAAGTATCATTAAAGTCTACCCAATCCATTTAGCCAGGAGATATCTACTATTTAAAGACGTCACCCAAAGGCTGTCATATTGACTAATCCTTTGCTGATAGCATCCAGCATGCAATAAAGTGACTGGTATCTAATCGAAATTTACTATTTTGAAACTCATGTATATCCCATTTGTGCTGTGTCTTTGCTATTGCAAAATATATAATTAGGGTGCAGATTAGTAGTTCTGGAGATTACCTTATACAAACATATTCACAAATACATCTTTATTTGTATAGGTATTTTATGTTAAGTTATCAAACCATTTGTATCAATTTACATTTTATTTCAATATTCACTTGTATCATTAATCAATTTCATTGTTTGTTTATAAGAAGTTCCAGGTAATGTAAAGAATACGGAAATCATTTAATATAATTGTAAATACTCTAATATATCAGGCATATAAATAAATAAAGCAGAAAAGGTAACTTTTCTGTTAAGATCGATTATGTTTATGATGACTTCTTCATGTTGAATAGCTGAAACAATGTTACTAGTCAACTATGCAAATTAATCTTTAGCATAAATACGTAATTTTACGTGTCGTATTCTGTATACCTTCGTAGCGTGCGTTATTGAGCGTAATAGTTTGAACGTTACGCAGTGACGCAACGAGCCTTATTTTCGGAGTTCGCGAGTCAGCGGAACGCATTTCATCCATAACAGTGTCACCAAAACATTACACAAATCGGTGACAGTACGTTAAGCTTTGTAAAAACCTTTCTCATAGTTGTTGTTATATCGCTTTGTGGTGTGATGGATTATATTATACATACTATTCAATTTTATATCATTGATGTATGTACTCGTATAATACTGTTGTATAATTATTAATCTAGGCCAATAAATAAAACTGAAGTTTCAGTTGTTTCTTTGAGATGATGTAACGATTTTGATGGCAATTTTACAACTTAACAGAAGATTTTTCACAGTATTATGTAAGCTCCGTGCCATTACATTTTTCCATAGGAGATGAGAAGTGATGATAAAATTTGTAAGTGCTAAATATAATGTCGGTAGTGTTGCAGTAGTTACAGTCACTGACACAACTATAATATTGTTATATAAATAACTATCGGGCCCAGCATACCTTATCTGCTCTGAAAATAATAAAAAATCCTGGAATTAGATCGCAGCGCCACCTACAGGGTCAAATTGTGAATCTAAACCAGTCTTGATTCGACCGGAACACACCATTTATTTTAATCGGTCCAGCCATTTAGGAGGAATTCAGTCACATACACACGTACAAAAGAATGATATATGCTATAAAGAAATTATAGAAATCTACCGTTGCGTGCGCATCACCCAAAGACCACTGTATAGATTTCGATCAAATGTTTATTTAAGTTAAAGACACTTGGTCCTTATTTAAAAAATAATGCCACGGTATCTTCATTTAATATAAAGTTCTATAAAACTATGATTTTTCTAAGCACTACAAAAGAGTAAAGAATTTTTTATAAGAAAAGTATACTTTTACTTTCAATTTTCTTTTAAGATTTTTCTTCTGTACATAAAATATGTTGTTCAGTATCAGCTAATTAAAATTAAACTAAAATTCTAAAATTAATCTAGATATAAAAATACCCAGGAAATATTAAAACCATATTTTTACTAGACCAAAATCACGGACATTAGTTAGTTCTGCAACAAATATTAACTGTTTCATTTTAATAAATTACTTGGAAACGATAATTATTTTTGATACATACGTAACTTTTTGATGCTGTAATAAGTCTGCAGACTTTTGCATGTATACTATACGATAAGGGCAACCGGAGCGTCTCCAGTATGGCCATGAAGTTATAATATTATAGTAGAATGACGTTAAGTCGAAACTAGTTTCGTTGATAACTTCCATTATTCGAAATTTCAACCCTCTATATGTCGACTATTTTTTTTCGAACTGACTATTCTATTGACCTGGCAAAGCCTCTACAGTTTCACCGGAATACTAAGGGGAGCGCTTAAGGCACTCACCCAATTTATATATGTCGACTAATATTCAGTGAATCCCTGCAAACTATTTCCGTACATATTTACCTACAATAATTCGATAGAATAAATTGGACCTCTGTAGCTCTAACACAGCAATGTTTGATTGTACTACCTGCTAACTCGATCATTTAAAACTAATTACCTTCATAAATCTAAGTTTACCCAGTTAAAGAATTCGATAGAAATGTTAACTCAAAATTTGTAAGAATAGATCTTACCATCTAGAAGTTGATTATTTCCAAACAAAATCCGCCTAATATTTGCATCGAATTTTTTGTTGTCTCTCATGAAGTTTGAATTATGGAAGTTCTACTTTATATCAATAATGGTTCAATAGTTATTATAATAATAAACGTTGATTTCATGAAAATAATAATTATTAATCCACCAACCATAATTAAAAAATCACACAGCAGGATATAATTTAATAATAACTATTGCTGCAAAAAGCTAAAAGTTGTTGATTTCCCAAAGCCAATGACCGTTGCCACCTAAACTAGGCAACCATGTGTCTCGGGTGTTATGCAAATTTTGTCACTATTCATTTTTCAAACGCACATATTCGAACGACCCAATTATTCGGAACGATTGGACGATTAGTTTAAAGATTGAGCCATTCACGTTTCTCATAAATGCGGTAGTAATAGGATTGAAGATCATGTTTGCTTATAAAAATAGATTGCATAATTAAGAAGGAAAGGTGTTTAGTATGAAATCTGCATTGGACTTGTCTTTTGTATCGTATTTGTTCATAATTACTTTTTCATTAAACTCTCAAGGTAATGTTTACTGTATTTCCTAGAGTGATGTTTAAATTTAGGTGGAACGTTTGAGAAAGTTACGTGGCTGTAACATGTCAGTTCCTGCTCACTAGTACACGTTGTTAAACAAGTTCGGGCAGTTAAACTCGAATACTAACAAAGTGCCCGTATTCATTCAACATTTGATCTGGGAATAGGAAGTTTTGTAGTTAGAGAGATATTTACTTGATACGTAACTTTATATCTATAAGGCATTTAAATTCATTGTTACCGCACTAATTATAAAAATTAACGTTTCTCCTTTGTCTCTCAGTGTGTTTATATTTCGAGAACCATGGAATCGATTTACATGATTCTCATTCTTTGTTATTGGTCTATTTCTCTAGCCAGGTGTTAGTGTCTAGTTTTGTGACATTAGGTAACATATCGTGTACCAGATGCAAAAAGGACGTATCAGAGTCGTTAGATAGGGTCGTATGTCAAAAGGGCAGCATTTATTTTCAAGCCCCATTATGATTAGAAACTCGACGTTACGGAAATGAACGATAAATATTAAAAGCGACATTATAAATCATTTTTCGAAGGTTTCACTTGTACCGCGTGTGTACAACTACATATGACTCTTTTTAACTTTGGATTTTTTATTATTTTAAACAAAGAAAATATGAACAAGGCAGTTGACCTATGTGGTGGTAAAAGTTGTAGTGTTCTAATGATTTGACCGGTGGATTATCAATCGATGTCCGCAAGTTCTCGAACCCCGGCATGTGCCAATATTTTTTTCGCAATTCGCGTACATTTACTGATTTCAATTATAACACTATCGGCAAACGATGAAGGAAAACATCGTGAGGAAACCTGAACTACGAAATGTTCTTCTGGGGCCACCGTATGTGGGAAAATATAGTACTGTGGGATTTTTCAGAATTAAATTTGTCAATATATCGTGGGCTGGCGTGGTGATTATGCACATACCTTCCTTGGGGAAGAGGCCTATGCATCCTGCAGACACACAATAGAAGTGAAACTTTTATTTTACAAGGAAATATTTTAATTTATAAAATACAACAAAAAATGTTCAGCCCCACCACTTTTTATCACAAAAAAAGTGCAGATCAGAATGTCGTAGCCCATAAAAAGTTTCACTTCAATAAAGATAGTGTTAACCAATACCAAAACGAATAGTAAATAATTATTTCGCACCTAATAAATTTTATTTATAATTTAACCTTGTCAACTAAGCGTTCCCAAGTATTTAAAGAACCTCAAGTTCCTTCCTGGCACTGATGTTAGTCATTGGCTCGCGACCTGCACATAACTACCATGTAATTAGAACACTTCAAGTGTCATTTCCTATCTCTTTATGGTCATAGTATGAGTGTTATTAATAAACGACCGTTTTTGTAAGTCTTCATAATTGATAGACCGTAATTTCTCTAGAATACTAAGTAATTGGAATTTATAATTATTGTAAATAAGTTAGATTTGCATTATTGAATATTTAAGGTACATATATTAGCTGATTCTCGTCCACTTCAGCTGGGCATTAAAAGAATGACCAAGAGTTAATCCAAACCAACAAATGAGTAGCTTAGAATCATCTACGATAAATTTCGTTTCGAGTGGTTATAGACGGGACGACGATTCTTCCCAAAAAAAAATCGATTTTTAAATCGGTTCGAATCGTGTTCTGTGGAATCGATTCATAAAAAAAATCGTGGTCTAGAAAATCAATTATTTAAAAATCTATCTCTTGTTGCTTTTTGGGTTTTTATTTGTATAAAAAATATAACATAATTTAACATTAGTGAGGTCATAAAAGTTTATAAATTCAAAAAACCAACGTCCCGTTTTCATTAATCACTGTGTTTTGTATTCCGTTCCACGCGGACGAAGTCGAGGGCACAGCTATTACAAATATACAGATATAAATTCAGATTGTTTCATTAATCACTGTGTTTTGTATTCCGTTCCACGCGGACGAAGTCGTGGGCACAGCTAGTGTTTAATAAATTCTAAAGCTTAATGAAACCGACAATTATGTTACGCGTCGCAAGACAACGCTCTCTTAAGTGTGGCTGCAGGAAATTAACAAATTGTAATTAGCGACGGATTTCTAACTGAAACCTATAAATATCGCGGTTTTTGTATTTTGAAACAAAAATTTACAACCACATACAGCGTTTGACCTTTAACAACTTATGTGTACTATGTGTACTATTATATACGAGACAGTTTTATCCAATCCATTGTTCCTAATTCGACTTGATTGCTCTTAGACAGCTGGTTGTGTAGCTGCGTGGGTGCAATCTAACTGTTTGCAAAGCAGCTGCGCGTTGTAAATGCGAGGGAGTCGCACCGTTCTCAGTCGACGCACTTTCTTTACAAACATGACTTTAAATCACGAACTTGATTATATCGGAACTCCTTTTAAGAAAGACTCCTTTGTAGTATAAACGCATTTTATATCTTCACGTGACGTATAAGAATGAAAGTGTGACAGAAGACATTACGGAGATATATAAAATTTTCAGTTCATTTGTTCAGTTGCCATTTTATCTATTAGTATATCGCTATGTAGCAAGGACGGCAAGCTAGTTTTTGTTAAAAAGACTTTAGATGAGGCATTTGGTTAATCGTTATTATTACAATACTTTTTAAATCTACTTACAAACGATACTAAATTTGAAACAACACGCAATCAAGAACAGCGTCGCCATAATGAATCCGTTTTCTCAAAAGAAAGAAGTTTCGTGTCTTTGAGTCATCAGCGTCGCTTCTGATGGACTGATTTCATTTTCGATTTAAACAACCTTGGCATTAATGTATAATAATCACATTATTTTGTAAACTTTAACTTTAATAAAAACTAAATAAACCGTGAGTTTGTTACAATCTGTAGTTTTAATCACTGAGATTTCGGTTTCGAATGCTCAATTTACGGTCGGTTTTATTAGGCCTAGAGACTTAAATCTCTTCTATATGCCTGAAAAAGTCCACTCACATAAATAATATGGTGGATTATTGGATGCCCTATTCTCGTTATAATAATTATAAGCATGTCCAGTATTGGCTTACAAGACCAGAGTAAGAATTATCGTATATACTATACCAGCCCATACAGCGCTAAGTTGGAGACTAACAATAAAAAAAAAATGAAATTATAATCAAACTAGCTTGAGCTCGCAACTTCGTTCGCGTTAGTGTTAGATTTAATCTATCCCTAAGAAAGAATATTTTTTTTTTTCTGGATGAATAGGACATGCTACTGTACTCCCTATAACGTGTTTGCAAAATGTCTTTTGCTCGACCGAGTAATTAAGGTGTAACGAACAAACACATTCACATTCTCATTCATAATATTAGTTACGATGGAAACGCATAAAATATACAGTCAAATAAAGGTTCTATTAAAGTGTAAAATTATAACTGAGATATTAGGATATTACTGTCGTTTTATTTCTTTCTTTATATTTTGATCGGTTTTTTTTTTATTTGTACTTTTCCTTTTCAACCGTCCATATATCAATATATGATATATCATATATCATATAATCATTATTCGTTCATCACGATGGCTAACTACTAGTGTATGTTTGCACACAGCTTCGATATACGTAGTTGTAATTCTGCAGTGAACCTGAGCTTTCGCTGAAGGAATACATCGTGATGAAGCGATAGTATGGTAGTAAGGCTTTTTGTAATGTCCGGCTGACTAAGTATCAGTCTCAAGTCGCCAAGTACATGTAGGTGTGTTCCATTTACTCTCTAAGCTTTGCGTGTGACCCTTTTGGGCCATAATATCAAATGCATGTGATGAAATGCTAAACCTATAAATATTATCATATCATTTCGCAGTCTAGTTGACTTTCGGTCTCTCATTCAACATTATATGTTTACTAGCTGCCCATTCCGCATTAATGTAGTAACGAAGAAAAGGAGACCACATCTTCCCTTTATAGTATGACCATGTAATTAAATAAAATGGCAATTAAACAACTGAACATCGAATCTGTTAATATTTTTGAAGTTCTCCGAACTGTCTTCTGTCTCACTCACTCAGTCACTTTTCTATATATAGATTTATTCTAACCCAAATTTTTCACTTCTCCGTTACGATTCCTCAAATATTTTCTTTTATAGGAATCTCGCTCTGACAACTACAAATATAATAAACAAAGAATTAGCCAATACCTGCAACCGTGCTGAGGTAATGCGCTTACTTTTTTATTTATATATAGACAATAGATGTAGTGAGTATTACGAGGAGTTGTTTGGACTGATACCCTTCGCTAAATTCCACTATTGTACAACCCGCCTGAAACTGAAATTCTTCTACGGTGAAGTTCTCAAGATCATTTCTGCCTCGAACTTTGACCTTATGGAGTCGACTTCCAGCGGCGGTGTTTCTAAACCATTACGAGTTACAAACCTTTAAGAAACGAGCGTACACTTATTTAAAAGGCCTGACAACGCATTTGTGCCTTCCCTGGTGTTGCTAGTGTCTATGGACGGCGGTGATCACATATCATCAGATGACCCACCTCTTCGTTTGCCCCCTATAATATATTAAAAAAAATACTATGACATATATCCGGCAATATATATATTAACGAACTCTGATTGTAAAATGCATATTAAACTTTGCCATTGTGAGTTCTCCCCAACGAATGCAGAGACTTGCAGGTTATGGTTCTGTTATAACATTGTTGCCGTCGATTTATGTCGTATTGTTAGAAACTAAACTTTAAACGTATTGTTGTACTGGAATACATTCATAGAACATACACATATGTTTCTGAGCAGAAATAGTAGAAAATAGTAGCACAATCGTTTACGAACATTGCGTGCGTTTAAACAATAACTAACCTATTTAACATGCCACATAGTGTTTATCTGAATCTAACTCTACCGGCGGATTCGCTCGCATTGAATTAACCTTTAAACTGTTTAAACATTATATTATACTAGCGGCCCGCTCCGGCTTCGCACGGGTATAAAATATGTAGCCTATGTCATTCACTGAAAAAATGATTAAAATCGATCCAGTAGTTTTGATTTATTCATTACTGCCCGTGGCCGGCACGTGTTAAATTTGGAGTAACCTCAAAAATAACAGTATTTCTCCACTATTTAATTTATGTTATTATACATATAAACCTTCCTCTTCAATCACTCTATCTATTAAAAAACCGCAACAAAATCCGTAGCGTTGTTTTAAAGATTTAAGCATACATAGGGATATAGGGACAGAGAAAGCGACTTTGTTTTATACTATGTAGTGAAGAGAACTACACTGATAACACTTCCCGGTATTATTTTTTCATTGATTCATGAACTACAATATGTCGTCATAAGTAACAACGTAACTAAGACCGTGGCTAAATCTAGAAAGTGAACCACCTCTTAAGTGCGACTGCCGAAAGATATGTAAAAGATACTGTATGCCATGCTTTCGTCATCTTCATCAACCTTCATCACAAATTCAGGCTTATAGTAGGTATGGCACGAAACAAGTATATGTTTATTGAGTTTTTTTTTTACAATTAATACGCTGCTCTTTTTTACCTGTTACGATGTGTTCGGAATCTACCTACAGAAGAGTCGAAGTTATATTTTTGTTCACATAGAAAACTAGTTTGCAATTGGTAAACGCACTCAAAGGTCAGATTAGAACTAGCTTTTTAAACATTTAAAATTAACTTTCATCGTAAATTCAGACTCGTAGTAGGTTTAGACCAAAACATATACAAGTGAATTGTATAACTTTTTCTATGAATACACCGTCCTTTTTTATGTGTGTGTGAGTAAGGTGTATGGGCGTCAAGAAGGATTCAGTTCTTATATTGAATCCAATATTATATAGTAGGTTTGGGCCAAAACAGACTCTCGTTAATTGTATAACTTTTTCAATAAATACACCATCCTTTTTTATGCTGTGTGTGGGTAAGGTGTATACGCGTCAAGAGGAATTCAGTTCCTATATTGAATCCAATATAATAGTTTACATAAAACTAGGTCGTAAGTGGTATACGCACTAACGGACAGATAGAGACGTCGTTTCACTTATATGCAGGGATTAAATCTCTGAATAATTGATACGGCCTTATTCGTCAATTAATCCTACACTAAAAACAAAATTTCGTTTCTGCGTTTAATATCATTGAAACGTATAAATCACGCACGCGTAAATAACTGTATGCGTTGGCATAAATACAATAAATCCGGCTGTCGATCGGATCGGATCACGCCACGAAGTGTTTTATTATGGTATTACTTGAACACATTAATCTCGTTTCGGATACACAAACCCGTGCACGATTTAACCGCAGTAACATACACAATGTCACCTGTTATTGACATTTATTATAAATATTAGCTACGTCTCAACATTTGTGCAAACGACTCTTTATTTGTTTTGTTTCAGTACGACACATGAAATAAAAAAATATTATTAACTTTAAGTGAGACCAATTGAATACACAAAGATCACAAAACCGAGCCGCCAGTGCCACACGTAGGTCAAGTTTATGGAAACATTAAGGCTGAGTTGTACCAAAATCGTGGTTATTGTAATTGTTAAAGATAACTTTAACAATGACAAGAGTTGCTAACAGTTACATTTGCTAAAACGAGTTGCACCATCAAACATTTTGTAATTGTTAAAGTTATTAGGGTTGCCACTTCAATAAACCAATTAGTCCCTAAAATCGAAAAGGTTAACATTTTTTACTTAGCAGGACTTAGTTATAACTGTCACTATTGCTATTCTGTGACTGTCACCAGCACGCAAATGTCAACTTGTTACAATTATTTTGCTCTGTTATTTACTTTGTCTTTTTCTGTGGAGTTGTATATGGATTTTTTTTATCAATATATTATTATCAATGGCTAATTCCGAGAAAATTAATAACACATTGGTTACCACATTCGAGAATAGTATAAAGTAAGAAGTATTCAATTTATTAAAATCTACAATAATATTTCAAAATTTCATATAAAATGTTTTTGTATGCACTATATAATAAAAGTGTTATACAAGCATTCGATCCTGTACCGACAAAACGTTAGCTTCTGTCGTCCTGTGGGAATTTTCTAATTCTGTGTTTGTTATTTAGAGAAAGAAGCATTATCTTCAGCTAAAATGAAGTGAACTAGTGAACTTAACAACCGATTCAAACATTGACATTAACAATAACGTTAACCGGCCATCATGGAGCAGTAATAGTTAGCGTTAAATCGTGACGTCATTTTAACCATTGTCATTTTGTGCAACCTATTTTTTGCCTAACAATAACTTTAACCGAATTTTACTTAACATTAACTGGTGCAACTCAGCCTAAAAGTCGCTGTAACGCCAATTGTGACACTTGTTTTACACCGCGTTTTCCTATAAATTTGTTTAGTTATATGAATATCATTCATACTTTCTACGGCTAAGGTAATGTTAGAATTTAAATTTAGGATAATACTCGGAGGAATCAGGACACAATAGGTAGTCATACTACCTAATTGCTGTTCATTGGGAATTAAGAAAATGGCAAAGAGCCAATAGAATCCAAAAAATAAGTAGCCTAGAATCATTTACGAAAAATTGCTCATCGAATGGTCATAGTATTTTGTTTTTCTCGCATGGGATTCTTCTTAAATCACCAGCTCGCCGGGCTGCATAGGTGGGAATGCCAGATTTGTACTGACTATACCTGTGTTCTCGCACCCTTTAGCCAAGTGTGGAAGGAACTGCCTCTGCAATACTTCTACCCGATCCGGCAGGTGTTGGTTCCTCAGCAGGGCCTCGACTTAACATGAAAGAACTAATATTAGACCCTCCCCTCAGGAATTGCTGGTAGGCGTAACGAACACTAATGCATCTTAACCACATGGGCAATTGGGCATGTACAAGAATTTCCAGAATTTTTGACGTGATTTAGCCTCAAACTTACTATATTTTCAATATAAGGATAGATGACATTTCTGTGTTTATGCTACTACGACAAGACTCTAACAGGTTCTCAAAAGTGATATGTCTCGTCTTTTGTAGAACCCTAGATTATTTTGCAACACTCTTGATAAACATTTGCTAAACAATATTAAAAAAGAAATATTAAGTAACAATTTGCGTGACTACCAGTTAAAGAACGTCTATAAAAAGTGTACTATGACTTAAAGTTAAATATATGTAGGGACGTTTCGTTAATTATGTCATGCATACCTACTGCCTAGAGTGGAGGAAGCGCGGGAATGCTCGGCATGCAAAGTCGTCACTCGGCGCTATAATTAGCGAAAACTCCTTTGTCACTCCGAGAGCTCTCCGCGACCGCCTTCCTGGTACACAAGCTCTTGTTTGATTCACTACTTGTCAAATTAAAAGAAAAAATACGTATTCTTATAGCTTCTGAATGCCTCACTCATGTGAGTGACGCATTAAGTGTAACTTGTCAAGCATTATTGTGTTATTAAACTGTTAAACAGCTTTAGATACTTGACTGTATTGTTGTCTTTTTGTGTAAGTTATTATCGAAAATAGACTTTAAAAGAAAACGTTTTTTTATATAACGAGCGTCCGCCCGCGACTTTGTCTACGTTCGTGTCTTTAGAAATGACGACATCATCATTATCTTCGTGGTGTAACTTTAATGATTTATCCGACACACGACGAAATAGCTCGTTGTGGCTTCATACTAGCCTTTGACTGTGGCTTCGCTCACGCTAACGTGGGTCTGACCTATCCCTCGGGAACAATACTATATTTTTGGATGCAAAGTGCTCTTTGTTCTTTTCAATACCCTTAATAAGGTGTATGGAAAATTTCGTGATGATCGGTTCTAGTTAGGCGTGAGAGCGTAACAAATAAACAAAGTGCCACATTCACGTTTATAATATTAGTTAAGGTTTTAATTCTGATGTATAAGCTATATTACTGTAATATTTCACGGAATCCGTTCAATTATTCTGGATGAAAGAATAGTAAAGATCCATCCATCCTCACAAACTTTTACGTTTTAAATATGAATGGATATATAAAAATGCATATTGGCATATCTATGATCTATATACTCCAACCATGTTTGTCTGATCACCGTGGAAAATGTCATAATTGAATGTAAAAAAAACATTGACTGGTGAGGTAGGTACTAACACTGGTACTGGTACTAACTAATTTAAAACGTCATTGCCTTGAAAATTTACTCTTTCTGTGAGATACACCTTTTAGAACTACTTGTAATGAGCCCTTCTATTGTAAAAACTAAAATACCTAAAAAGTCGATATGTCCCCTAACTTTATTAAGGGTGCGACATGAGTATCGGCTCTGATTAAGTCTGCAGAGAGACGATATGATATTAGCAATAATATATTGTTGCTAACTGAACGGTATGTTTTTCGCTTACGAAACGAAATAGTCTGCCAAGATTTTCATTCGTAAGTTAAAAATTCAGTATTCAACTGCATACAATTTTTTTATTGTTGATTATAAAGTAATGTTCTTTTGTGTTATTATTGATTTTGCAAGTTAAACATTTGTTCCCTATTTAGTGTCTAGTAGAAATAATGCAATACGAGTATATCAAATCAGGGATTGGTAAATATAATTAAAATACAATTACTACGTGATATTAGCGTTCATTATCGATGCCAATATACGAGGTATGTAGGTGTACATTTGTGAGTTGAATGGACTCCGTCAACATTATGATATTCACGAGTACGTAGCAAACATTAATCGAGCTTTTAATTACCTACTCTTTGAATGAATCAGGATATTTTTGAAATACATATCCGAACGCCGGGAATATAAAATGTAAACCGTTATTAGTTTTTATGAAACATGAAATAGTGACAATCATATTTTTTGCTAGCTAAGACCCACGACTTTTTCTTCGTCGTTTATGATCGTAACAATGTATTTTATGTACAGACGAAGAAAACATAAGGGCCGACCAGCTTGTCCCCCTTCTCCACGATAAGAAACACAACGACGCTGGACGCGTAGTGGATATAAAATGGTAGTTTATTTTAATAACTTTAAATTAATAAATAAGTACCGAGTAACTAAGAAGTGTGTGGGTGATGTGTGTGCGATGATGCGCGCACAGCGGCAGATCTCTACCATTTTACTTATACAAGAATAAGATGAAACACAGTATATGTATGTAATAGTAACGACCACGAGTGAATTCTAAATATATATTTTTTTTAAACTTGGAGGTTTAAGCGATTGACTACAAATCTCACCTGAAGTTAAATTGGTTAGGCGAATGGTGAAAAATGATGTCGAAACAAACCTGTAGGTGGTTGGCAACAGGTTCACAACATGATTTTCAATATGCTCTACATCGGCCGTAATGTGACATGATATTGTTTTAAATTGACCGTTTAATACAATTTCCTTAAGCTTATTTTATTAGGGAAAGCGTGAGAAGAGATTATATAGTAACCGATATCCCTTTCGTTATTACTATCCAATAATTGTTATTCGAGTTGAGCGAACAGTGAATAATTGAATAAAAATTGACTTTATTATTTTATGAAGCTCTTTATATTTGATACTTTTGCTTTTTTGAAGGTTGCATGAGATTATTCGTTCATTCGCCTAAAATACTATTTGTTATTTTAATATTTTAATAACAGATGTAATGCGTCTTCATTCTGTTAAATAAAACCTTTTTTTTACAGTTGTATTTTGTGTTATCTGTTTGGTGTTCCTATAATCTTTTCGTATCTATAAAGTTAATGTTGTTTATCGGGGGTAATATTGGAAAAAGTAAAACCGATTTTTACATGACGTTCATATGCAGATAGAAAGCTTTCAGAGTATTAATTAAGTCCATTTCATTACGTTTTTCCATGAGAGATAAACAATAATGACAAAATTGTAGTAATAGAAAAGAAAGACTTAATTAATTACCTCAGATAAAATAGGTAGTTATTGTGAAATGACAAAACGATTTTTACGAGACCGAATTCGATGGCACCAACTAGTGGTTAATCTTAACTAATATTATACATGCGAAAGTGAGTTTGTTTGTATTTTCGTTATATTTTCACGTCTCTACATTAACACTAGCGAAGCCACTAGCAAAATCTAGTAAATAATAATAATAATATGCACGATGTCCAAAATATGTAATAACGCGATTGCAATACTTACACCAATACAAAATTTAAACACGCCGACACGCATCAAACATTAATATCTAACAAATGTAAGAGTAAATTATTATGCTTGCACAAAAGCCGGTTGTTAAATAACCGTTACAAAAATGGTTTTCACAAGAGTATTTTTTTTATAGTAGGACAACCACCGAAACACGGACAACAATTCATATTGTCGTAATTGAATATTTTTACAAAATATGTACCTGTTCTTATAACTGATTTCAGTTTTTCTTTTTGTTCTCGTTGACGCAATTATTTGTGATCTGTGGTGCTGTTTCTAGAATTTTTACTTCTCGACCTCCCGCTATTGCATATTTCGCAAATGCAAAAAACGATAACCGGAATTAATAAGTTGTAAAATGGTAAATTTAGATTAAATTATAACAATATACGAGCCGCAATTTAAACTAAAATGTTCACACCTTCATAAATTTAGATGAAGGCAGATTAATTTTGATAGTATTTATACAGTACACAATACAGTGTATACAGTTGGCAGCATTGTCGTTTCATTACTAACACTTCGTCACGAATGGTACATCCAAACTGATATTACAAATACGAATGTCAGTTTGTATGATTGTTACGCTTTCACGCCTTAAATACACAAGTGATCATGATGTAATTTTGTACACACGTCAGGGATACACAAATGAACATCGGGTAACTTTCATAGTGATAGAAAAGTATCAAAGACTATCGTCCTGTATAACCATTCGGCCTACTAACATTAATAAATTGCAGCACAGAAAATTACACAAATTACTAAAACTCTATATTAAATGAAGTTATCATGATAATCTTTTTCTAGATAAGGGCCAAGCGTCTAAGAAGTAATACAAAAAATTATCGAAATATAGCCAGTAGTTTTGAGTGATGCGCCCAAAATCACAGGCCTCGTGTCATTTCATTTATATAAAAGATTCACGCTGCAGAAGTATATAACTTCTGATGTATGTATTTTACGTAAAGTTTATTCATCTCGCTTCCTTTGTCAGGAATATTAAGAATGCAATAGACCCCCATTCTTTTAGTATTTCATGCCTGCTTAATTTACGTACGTTTGGCTCTTAAACAAAAATTATACTAGTCTCCTAAGTTTATACCCATAAATTGTATAAAATTTATGTTACACGTTACACATTGTATACACGTTTTGTAATATTTCAATTCAATAACAGATTATAACTGACTAATATACTACTACTATATATATATATTAATAAAGTGTCTTAACCTTTTGTAGGTGGTAGAGCTACGATGAAGCTATTACTTGTTTCAGCATGAATTGGTCTGCTCGCCCGGGTTGTACCACCCTCTCACAGAAAACCGACGTGAAGTAACAGTGCTTGCACTGTTGCGTTTCGTTCGGTCAGTAAGAGCGCCCGGAGGCCCACATATTTAAAAGGCCGGCAACGCCCTTGCGACTCCCCTGGTGTTGCTAGTGTCTATGGACGGCGGTGATCACTTACCATCAGTAATGTTCGTTTGCCCCCTATAATATAAAAAAAAAAAAAAACATCTTATAGGTCTGTATAGACCGGGATAACGTTAACGACAATGGACAGTACACTTACAGTAATTTTGCTATGTTAGTATAGAAAATTAATTTCTAACGTGTAAATTCAGAATTTGGGTTCTTTTAACAGCGTAACTTAATTTTCTAACTTAAACCATGAAATATGCTAGTAAATAAGATATAGATGACATATACATCCATATTAAAATTGCTAGCTTAAATTCGAATATTCTTAATATTTAAATCCTGTAAAAAGGTTTACTGATTATGGTTTACATATGTTAAATTGTTTCGTTATTGCTTAGCCTCCGTGGAAAAGCGTAATCGTATCTAAATAATACTTTGAAAAATTCTCTATCAGTAATAGATAAAAAGGTCTTCCAAGTACCACGCTTGGTTGTTCGGAAAGGGGGAAGACTTAGGTTTGTGTCACATAGTCAATATCCTTTAAAAGAAATCCCGCGCTTTTTCGAACCATATTCAAATATGGCACGCAGCGTTTAACGCCTTTTAAAATTCATACGTGGCAACACAATGCGCATATACACCGGGACGTCAGTTGATCGTAAAGTAACAGTTTATAGTCAGTGCAGTTGCCAAGTAAATCGACGAGAGTTTGTGAAAATATAATGCGTTCATTACATTTTACAAGAATTTACAAGAAAGTACAAATGAATCAAATAGGACAAAATCCGTATTTATGAATTACTACGTGAAAACTAGGCCTTCTCATATACGAGTACTACGGATGATTACCAAGGAGAGGAGATTAAAAAAATGGTGCGTTCCCTAATAAACGTTTTCGAATTATTTCTATGGTTATAAATATTTTGTTTTTATATACAAATATAAACAAAAATACAAGTTGAAAAGAAACAACGGTTCCAGACGTTATCATTTGTTTGATTAATTGCCGTCAATTTAGTGTGCACCAGTTACGGGCCAAGTGATTGCTTAGAAGTTATAAAGAATATTTTTATAATACCCGTCCGTCATGAGTTTTGACAAATGGGTATAACGTAATAAATTTCTTTTGTATTATAATTTATCACATCATACAGTTACAATAAAATGTTTTATATAAGCTCCACTGATCTTTGTAATAAATTTTAATTATTGTATGAGAATAGCTGTGCTCGAAGGTTTCGCTTGTGTTTATTTTTTCAAATTGAATAAATAAATTACTCTGTAAATAAAAAACCGAGTCTTAATTTCAAATCGTTTATTAATTTGCGTTCAACAATACGCGACCGCTTATACACTGGAGTGAACCGTAATAATTATATTACAATGTAACAAGTAATTACTTTTAGCTTTGTAGACAATTTCCTAGTTGTTTCCGTCTATATATGTGTATATCTTCGTGAAACAGTCTATTTCCCTAACGACAGGAAGATGTTCATTCTCCGGTCGTAATATACATATATCCGCACGGTTTTATTGTTCCGCGAGCCGTGGTGATCACAGACAAGATCGTCCGGTGAAAGTGTGTTTCAATACAATATTTAGCAATGACTTGCGTTTAAAAGTATCATCGTCATACGAACGACAATAGACGCAGGCGAATATATATTTGTATGTTAATTACAATCGTTTATAGATACACTATTAACGGTAAATAAATTTGATCATCGGTATACCGTAAGATTGAACTTTTCTCGAACTATACTAATCTTTGAGGGCTCTTTGTCTATATATTATATAAATAGTATAATAAATAAGACAAGACAGTTCAGTACAACTTCCTTCGGAGTTTCTAAACTAATTTTCTTTATTTATTTTTTTGTTTAGAAGACACCAACGAGCTTTAGAAAAATTCCTTTTTTTTCCTTAATAGTGAGAAACTTCAAAATGTATTAAATTATGGTCGAATTTCTTTTTTTTTCTAACTGACTACACTATTAACCTGGCAAGGCCTCTATAGCTTCACCGGACTACTACTGATCGAATTTCGACCATGTGGCGACCACTACTATATACAAATAAAATTACAGATGTCCGTGATTATGCGCACGTCACTCAAATACTACGCGATAGATTTATTTTACTTCTTCTGAGATATTTAATCCTTATCTAAAAAAAGTAATAATTTCGATAGCTTTGTTTAATATAAGGTTATTCAAGTTTTAATGAACTATTATTTTTATAAGCACTTTGCTTGCAGGATGTGGGTTTTTTTAGCGTATAAAAATGGAATTAACGGTGTATTTCTTATGTTTTTTTACTCTGTACATGTCAATAGACATGTACAGATGATATCGGGGGTATTAGCTAGTAGTACTTCATAGAATTTTAGTGCTTAGTCACAATTTTGTCGTCTAAAGAAAGAGGAGCGCATCTACCCTATTTTTTTATAAAATTGAGTTTTTTGTAATATATTTGGAATCTGGAAATATGATGTTACTGTTTTGAAATCATGTTTTATCAAAAAATTTGTTAGTCGTACTTAGTTAAAGGCGCAGGCTACAAGGCTTTTCGACATTTTTCGGATTCGTGTTTTACTTAGATGTATCTTTTCTCCTTACGTTGGCAGAATTACACTCGATATTGATTGATTATGGGGTCTATTAGTGACACGGGGAACCTAGAAAACACACTTGACTCTTGTCGAAACAGTCTTATAGTATAAGGGCTTAGCGACATACTTCTAAACTTAAGAGTGGTGTCTCACTAGGCGGATATTATCAATAAAGGCAACAGCGCAAGCTGAGGTTGGGTAGACCACTTAGACGCCCTTGATCGTGTAGCTATAAGGCTGAGTGCCTTAAGCGCTCGCCCAATATGTCCGGTGAGACTGTAAAGGGTCGTCAGGCAGGCTAACAGTGTTAGTCAGTTCGAAAAAAAATGCGGATTTTAGATAAAATCATATCACCATTCTGTGGTTTCATTACGTTTTTTTTTGTTTACTGTCCATGACAGAGTTCAAACCTAAGTCAATCGATGCGATGTCCGAATACGCTACTTTAATAGACCCATCATCGTTGGTTTTTGTATGAAGAATTGTTGTTACATGCATATAAAACATTGCGCCTGTCTGTTCGAAGTAATTTAATAATTTAAGCGATCATGTTCAGGTATTGGAAACTCACAAGTAATTATTTACAACCATAGAAAAAAACTACATTCCCCATCCTACCTAAGCGGTATGTAGAGTAATCGAAGTAATTACAATCTTGTTACGTTACGAAAGCCCGTACACACTGCATTACAATGCTATTTAATTCTAACGCGGAACAAATCAGGACGAGTTTTTATTTTGAATCTCAACTTTCACCCGTACAATGGGAATCGTGTAACAATGTGCTTAATATTGATTATGCACCACACGACGTGAGAAATATCGACGGTGTCGTTTGAGTTAGATCACGTAATCGCGAAATCAGATCGATGGAACTTCTTGTTTATGTCACGAATGTTTCTCATGTACAGGGTGGAGTAACGTGTGTATACATGACAAATGTATATATTAATAGTCTAACATAAATTCAATATAACGTTCTCCTCTGTTTGTCAACGGTTTTTTTTTGTTTAGTAGTTATTAGCGAGCTTTCGCGTTATCGGTAAATAAAAATGGGAGAATTCGCTTTGGTCGATTATGGTCGAATTTTCACCACTAAACGGTCATTAGTCTATACCAGGGATTCCCAAAGTGGCCGATATTGGAATCCCCGGGGGTCAACATAAACTAAAATTGATTTGGGGGTCGGCGAGGTCTAAAAATCGACCGCATATTAATGAACACAAGTTCTTATTTAAAACTTTCAAGATGCTGTGTAAATTGTGTTACATTTTTTTTTTTTTTACGTGGGGAAATCCATTATGGATACCCACCCTCCCGGGGGAGAGAATGGGTTATGTCCGACTCGCACAGACTAAAACCCCACGGTGTACCGACAGACCGTGTTGTTGGGGCGGCAAGGGATCGTTCTCGCTAATCACCTTGAATAGCCGTCCCAACAGTCCGCCCGGCGGAAGGTGACCGCCGGGCTCCTACCTATAGAGAGGCAGACTGGGTACACACCAGCTGCCTCCCCTCGTCTGCCGGACCTGTCCAATGAGAGGATGAGTCCCCCGACTACATCCCCTCAGGTCCGGCTACGGTGGCGGAAGGAGTTGGGCAAAGCGCCGCTTCCTCCCGCCTGTCCTCCTTTGGCGGAGACGGCCACTTAGAGGATCTACCTCTCGGGCCCTCTCCGTCGCCTCCTTTTGCGAGATGACCTCCTCGCAAAAGGAGGCCACAGCTCGCCACGCCTGTTCGCTGCCGAGCATGGACAGAACCACGCTCGGCAGCGACAAATCTGCTCCCACCACCGCCGTAAGAGTGCGGCGCTCTCCCTCCCACGCAGCACACTCAGACAGAGTGTGCTGCGCGGTGTCTACGTCAGCGCCGCACTCATGACAGGCGGCGGTCGGCTCCCTGCGAGCGATCTGGTGCAGGTACCACCCAAAACAGTCATGGCCGGTGAGTACCTGCACCAGTCGGAACGTCAGGGAGCCCCAACTCCTCCCCAACCACTCCCGCAGGACCGGGCGGACGGCGTCGACGGTGAACGTCCCGAAACGCGCGTCCGCCAGGTCCTGCATCCACCTTCCCGTCGCCTCCTCCCTCATTTCCCTCCGTTTCGCCTCGATCTCCCTGGGAGGCGCAAGCTCCCCACTACGCTTCCTCGCCGCCGTGAATTCATACACGGCGGCGAGAACTCCCGCCTCCAGCTCCCAAGGCAGGGAGCCGGCGAGAATACATGTACCAACTAGTTATATGAAGGACTAATATTTAATCAGGAAGTATCATTGTTGTATTTTAAAAAAACTCAACAAGTCGATAAGCGTGCCCAACTTAGTATTAAATGAAAAACTCGGCAAATCAACATGTACAAGTTCGTGCATGATAATGTATTCAAACGTACAAGTCTTTCAGGTAAATTATGACTTGTTGTGTTTTTTTTTTCGCTATAAGCTATTGGTCTCATGAGCGTTTACAACTTTACCGTACTAAAAACTTGCTCTATTTTTGACGCATGTACGCGTTTTAAAAGTAATTTGGCTATGGGAGTCTGAGGTATAAATTCATTTTGGAAAAGAGGTCTCTTGCCCAAAATAGTTTGGGAATCCCTGGTCTATATGTAAATAAGTAGAGACAAAGCAGTCAAGTACATATTCCACCTCTATTTTTCAACCGATTGTTTCTTTTGTTTAGGAGCTATTGACGAATTTTAGTGTTATCATTAAAATGTTTTTTTTTTTTAATTTAATATGGAAACATGACAAACTTAATGAATTATACTCAAATAAGTCGTGGTGGCTTACTGTTTTGACCGGTGGAATATCAATCCGATATCCGCAGGGTCGAATCCTGGCATGTACCTACGAATTTTTCGGACTTCGTGTACATTTACTAACTTAAATTGGTAAAGGTAAAAAAAAAGTTTAGGATCATGTCCGGGGGGCTAACAGTGAGTATAAACATAAAATTGGTAACATTATCAGCTCACGGTGAAGGAAAACATCGTGAGGAAACCTAAACCTGAGAAATGTTCTTGTAGTACCACCGTATGTGACAAAAATATAGAGCTGTGTATAATATAATTGCTCATAGTTTGAAATCATCAATACATCGTGGACTGGCGTGGTGATTATGCCTATACCTCCCTTCGAAAAGAGACCTATGGACCTGCAGTGGGTCTTTTACAGGCTAATGATGACTCGAATGTCACAATTAGGCGATCGCAAGTATCAGTAATTTTCTCGAATAGTCAACCGAAATACGAAAATAGATTTTTACATCCGTTGTTGTTACAGTGGATTTATTTGTTTTATATGCATATATGCAAGTGTTATTTCGATATGGTTACGAATTACACGTTGTTTCTATGTCACGGATACCGCGTGCCGTTGCGCTGACCTCTCGAGCCGGGTGTACGCAGACTCCGCCGTGAACGATATCTGGGTCATTTGACCGACACGGCGCCGCCAGAAAACGACACTCGAATGTAATCCAATTTCATGGTAACAGACACGCCGAGCTATCCCGGATTTCACGTGGACGTGGAAATGTTGTCACGATTTTGGTTGACAAAATTACGTATGCGTTTCCTAATAAGATTATCACAGAATCCATATTAATCCTAACTAATATATATATATAATCAATCATCAATTATCAAGAGTACTGAAAAGGATACCTTTAATATAGAAAGAAAGTAGTGTTCCCGAGGGATTAGTCAAATATACATTAACGTGAGCGAAGCCGCGTGCAAAAGTTAGTATTTATAAATTCAAAAGTAACTAACTGTCTGTTTACTTGTTACCTTTTTTCGGCTAGTCCTTCGTATCCGCAGAAATAGCCGCGGGCCTGGAGAAGAACATAGGCCTGTTTCTGAGTGCAGGCGGTTTGCAGGGGCTTGCTAGGTGTTTTTTTTTTCGAACTGACGTACACTGTTAGCCTGGCAGGCTCTACAGTTTTACCGGACTACAGACTGAATTCTAGAGGCGTCTACGTACATTTGCATTACACGCACTCGCGCAAACAACTGCCACATGCCTGTGAAATCTAGCAGCATGGCGTCTACGTACATTTGAAATTTTGAACTACACGCACCCGCGCAGGGTCCGCCATCCACCTACACTCTGAAACAGGCCACAGACTTACTCTTCACACTAAATGTACCGAAAACCAATCAGACGGAGTCGCAGGAGAACACTAGTATTACAGTAAAAACAATACTTTCATAAAACGGTAGTTTTTAAGAATAATCATATATCATTATGAATTGATAGATAAGTAATATTCCTTCTATTTTTATTAAAGAAATTCAATTTCCGTATAACAATGGAAACTCCGCCTAATCCGTGTTCCAGATTAAATTTTTATATTTTCTTTATTTTACTTTAATTATATAATATGTACGATTTCTAAATGTTACATACTCCTATTATGTATCTTCTATAGATATTTAAAGAATTCTGTTATCAATGGTTATAGTCGCATATTATCCACTCTCTTTCCCCGTGGGAATCTAAATTCTCTCAGTGTATGCGTTACCACTCCACCACACCATACTCATAATGATATTTTAATGGAGACGCTTAGGTCTATTATGGTAGCACAAATAGAAGAGAGAGAAAAAATATATATTCTGTATGAAATATGTGGCGAGGTGTTGCGCTACGCATGGCTAACATGTTATGCGTTTTTTCATATTGAACCAATTACACAATAAACTACGGTTAATTATCAGATTCATTTATAAAACAGTGGTTTAGTTCTAGTTCTCGGGAGCAACGGAAACATACGTAATTATTAAAAGAATTTACGAATCCGTGTCAGTACATGGAATTTATTTATTTTGAAGAATAAAACTTTCGAATTAATATATTTTCGTTGAACAACATTTAAAGGCGTGCGGATGTTATGCTAAATAACTGTTAAATTTGCGGCGAATATACATTCTGCTAATAAACGCCTGTAGTTTCCTGTCGCCCGCCACGTGTTGGTCGGCGTCTCATCGCGACGCGGCGATGCGTCGCGTCAGTTACTCATTATGCTTATTCATTAGTAACAACCGCTCGTGACCTAACTTTAATTAAATATAAATTAATATAACATTTTATTTTAAACTAGCTAGCTACTCACCCCAGCTTCTCACGGCTGTACTATCAAAGAAAATGAGATATAATCTTCCTTTTACAAAACCTCCATGTAATAAAATAAAATTCCAACTGAACGTTGAATCTGTCAATTCTGTCATTATTTTTTAAGATTTCCTTTCCTTGTCTTCTATCTCACTCACTGAATTATTTTTTTATATTGAGATTCAAAATAAAACTTAAAAGACGGATGACAAAAAGTTACATGTGACAGAGATGCGAATATTAAAATAGATATTTGGTGTAACCAGAATGAATAAAATTAAGAATGAGTATATCAGAGGGAGTTTGAAAATAACACCAGTGACAGAGAAGTTGAAGAGTAATAGGTTAGCATGGTACGTGCATATTATGAGAAGAGACGGAAGTCATGTAATAAGAAAAGTTTCGAGTTTGACAGTGGATGTATATAGGAGTAGAGGAAGACCGAGAAAGGTGTGAATGCATTGTGTGAAAAATGATATATGTATAAAAGGTGAAAATACTGAGATGACATCTGACAGGGGAGATTGGAAAAGGAAAACATGTTGTTTCGACCCTACTTAGTTGGGATGAGGGTAAAATGATGATTATAATGCAGATTTTTTTATTTAAATCAAAATTTTCACTTTTCCATACAATTTTCAAACTTTCTTTTTCCATACGAACCTTGTTTTGAACAAGAAGAATAATTGGCTAAATTGTTGCAGCCGTTCTGAATCTGAAGTGATGCACTTACATATACTCACCAAATGATTTTTATATATAGATATATCCTATAGCACTCGGAAATAATGTAACTTCCTATTACTGATAGAATTTTTACAGTCAGATCAATAGTTCCAGAAAATTCCTGCCACGTTCTACCTCACAAACGTTTATTATTATATGTTTAACAATTAAACGAAGACAGAGATATTTTGTGCACATTTTAGGACTTTCAGATTGTAAAAAAATCTACATTTTTCTGTAGTTTTTTCGTGAAAGAATAATAAATCATCCATCCTATTAAATATTCTCGTTTACAATATTAATAGCATATATAGTGTGTTATAATTACGATCGAGCGTCTGCTTTGAATATTTAATACGAACTTGATTAATAAACAGTTTTTATACATAATCTAGGCTTTACGGTGTTGCAATAATAATTGATTTTTCAACAAAACGAGTTCTGATGTTCAAAGTAAGAACCTTATTTCAAACTTTCTAATATAGATTTTATATTCAAAATAAATCACATTCCAATATAGAATGTAATGAAAGGAACAAATCTGACTATATAAATTGACCTTCATGTACGTACGAGTATGTACGGATTATGCTTAGTGCTATATGAAAGAAATTATATGGCTAACTGGTGCCTGCGACTTCCATCTTCTGAATATAGGAGCTACGTGTTTTATTTGAATTAATTTCGGGTTGTTTTTTTATTATAATTCTGTCATTACTAGCTAATTTCTTTTACCTTTTTACTCTCCCTAAATAACTTCTGCTACATTTTTTTATTACTGCTTATTCCATATGTAGTCTGGATAATGCTATAAAAATTCCGTATCTGCGAGTTAAAATCTTTTTGAAGTCATTTCAACTGTTTCGAAGATTATAACGGATAAACAATAAATCCTTTGATTTTGTTTATATGCATGCTAACTTTTGCCCGCGGATTCCTCGCGTTAATGTAGACTTCACCTATACTTCGGGAACAGTACTTTTTTGGGTATAAAATCCTATGTCCTTTTCTGTAACCTTAACGACGAGTATAAAAATTTCATAATGATCAGTTGAGTAATTAAAACATGAAATCGTAACAAACAAACGGAAATTCACATTTATAATACTATTTAGGATAAGGACTTGGAGAATTAAATTGAGACAAGGGCAAAGAAATAAATCATAACAGCGCGTAATATATGAAAATGATTTATCGTTCGTATTTACCGTATTATATCCTACTTGCGAAATCGAAATATATTGACGATGGTTTATCGACTGACGTACGATTCAAAGCAGCGAACAATCTCGATTCGATTTATCAAAAGTCAGGGAATAAAATTAGCCTGGAGTTTATGCTTTTTGTTCTATCTCTATAGCGTTCTGTGGATAAATTTGCCAAGTTTTCTAATTTGTTTCAACGTTATAAGCGTTATCTAGTAAACAACCGGAGTTATTTAATATATATTTTTTTCTCATCTGATATTAACTCCTGGATTGTCTAAGACCATAAAGGTTTAAGTTCCATACAAACGAATGTAGACCTCACGAGGCATAGGTCAACACACTGTTGGCAGCATAAACTTAAAAAAATATCTAATTTATTAAAAAACTGAACAATAACAACTTATTTATTGTAAAACATATTTTTTTATTTGTACAAACTTTTTTAATACATCATATATTTTACAATCTATGATATCATGAAAGAAGAATAAAAAAACATTAGACCCCATTTTGAGAACTGGGTCTAAAAAAAATCAGCCTAGGTGTTAAATGGTGATCTACGATGGTAAAGACATTATACCTATATCGAGAGTTGTTCTCAAGTGCAACTGCCGGAACACACCTACAGATGCTTGGCGATAAATTTTCAAATTGAGGATGATAGCTATGCAAAGCAGGCTTAGAAAAACCTTAACACCGCTTGCTATGGTTTCATCACAATGCTTTTCCATGACCGATAGCTTCGATTCATTCGCAAGGATTCGAACATACATACGTTGCGTTAATCGATGCACTGTCCGAACAGAGAACCATCATCGTTTTAAGGTTATTATTCTATCGATGTGTTATTTTTTCATTTTACTAACTAAATAATTCTCTTAAAGTATGATTTATAGTCACTAAGCAGATAAAAATTCTTCCTTCTTAATGCTTAGATACATTTTTTCAGACACTTAAGCTTCAAACTTAGCAGTTTTATTCATTAAAGTATCTAAATTTTGAATTTCGTATATAAATGGAGAAGAGCTATTATATCTGTAATATGTTCGAATATTTATCTAGACCTACTCCCTCTGATGATTTTGAACTACGTCCATCAAAAATTCATATAATTTACATTACATTCTCAACGTGAATCGAAAGCATTGTGAATTTGATATGGTCTCGTGTATCTGAATCATTGTGTTTCGGAATAGTGTGTACAACAGGAGTGCTATTTCGTATTCGTATGAGTTAGCATGTCATATACTCGGTGTTAGTGTTACAGTCTAACACATTTTGGTTGCTTTGCCGGTTCAGCAGTCATACAGTCACGTTCACCCCCGCGTCAGTGTTGGACGCGTGTGCTGTGTTCAGTTTGATTATTTATTGTAACAATTTGTGCACTATTATATTATTTTGTAACTGTTTACCAACACAGTGAAGTTGTCGTACGCGGATTTTGCTTGGAGTTAAATTGTATACCTTCTCTTCGTCAGTGTGTGAGTAAAATTTAGCTCGTAAATATTTAAAAAAATGGGATGCAATAACACATCGTATGTATGTTTATTAGCTCGATGGTCAAAATAATTCGCAATAGTTATTACTTGGTGTACATGGCATGCGCCGCATGGTTCAAGACCGGTTCGAAAGTGAGGTTCTTGTTGGTGAAACCGGATCGGCAAATAATTATAGACATAATGGAGACCTACATCTGCCTCATCGTATTTCAGGCTTTCAGTGTCTGCGTAAATGTTTGTACGTGTTTCAGTATACCTTGTTAGGAGATAAATAAAGGTTTTGGTTAATGATCATTGCCATGTGACTAGATATGCTTTTTTTTATTATTCGATATTCTATATATGTATATATATAATGATAATACAGTTCCTTTGAAGTTCAGGACTGACTATTCTCTGTGGAATTATTCGTAGATAGTTCTAGGACTACTTATTTATAACTTTAGTTTGACCCTTTACCATTTTTTAAATACTCAACGACGCGAGCGAGAATCGGCTACTATACTAATAAAGATAAGAAGGAATATAGGTTTTCTTTATAATAGGCATAAGATATAAATTTAGAAGAAAAAGAGAACAAATTGATGAATGATACATTAAACTTTTAAATATTTTAAGCATAATATACATTCCATATGAAGTGCATCGGAAGTCGTTCTCGGTTGTATTTTTATAGTTGTTTCTTTTTATAGTAGCGTAAATAAGTTTGTAAAGAACACCGGCCACTCGCAACGCAACCCTGGTCATCGGGCATCGAACCCGTTACATTATTTTTAGAACGATGACCTTGCAGAATGTCTATGTATTAAATATCGATCTACTAATATACTACTTATATGGTATCTATCATATATAGTTTTAATTACGCTTTTCCGATTATTATCAATTTTTCACGTTTCACGATATATTATTTTATATAATAGGTTTTAATGTCTGTAAATATTATTTATAGTAATGTTATTTTACAAAAAAAAACTTGGTACATTATAATTACCGTCACCAGTAAAATCTTTAGAACAAACCAATTAATTTAATAGTATTATAGAAAAACTTGTAAATCTATGTTGCTCTTATGAAGAGAAAAGATTTGATTATTCGTTCGTTAGTGATAGACTCAAAAATACTTAACCGATTTAAAAAATATTGTTACCTATGAGAAGCTACGCATCAACGAGTAAATTGTTATTTTCGAAATCTACATGAATGTTAGCGAAACCGCGAACCAAAGATAGGTATTTGTAACTAAGTCATTTTTAGGCAGATAAAGAATAATATGAAAAATAGAGAACCAATACACCATATTCTAATTATGATCTTTCTTATTTTGCTTCCAATCGCATAAAAAACAAACTTAAGAACGGATGCGTAATTCTATGGTATTTAAATTGTGGTTCGATTTCGATATTATTTAACGTAGGTAAATAATTCAATTTCAAACCAACAAGATGCTGTTAATCATATCTAAAACTGTGTAATTATAAATTATTAAACAATAGACAATTAAAAAAAAAATAACCACTAAGCCTACAACAAAAAACTTGAATTAGCCGTTTTAGGAATCCTTATAAGTTTATTAGATTTGGTTAGATACACAATGGATATTGAATAAAGTCAATAGAGAAGCTTTTTATTTAATGAATAAAACATGTCGTATAAATAATACCTTTCAAAGCGACGCTGATTAATATTCCGTCAGCACATTTTCTCTACAATTTCCTCGAGCGAAATGTTTTCCTCTCGAACAGCGTTGGCCTATTTTCTATTGTAGTGAAATCGTAGCCTACAGGCATTGTCGTTAAAATATCCACGGTTTGTTCAACGTTTCTTGAAACAACGAAACGTGCGAAATAAGAAATAAGTCTATATTTACATTTGTAAGTTTCGTAATTTGATGTCTTTATTATAGAATTTATTTAGAAGATATTTATTATTGCAACTAATTTCCCGCTCCGGCTTCGCTCGGGTACACAAACCAAGATAAGGAAATACAGTATAAGGCCTGTAATGAAATAAAATGGCAACTCAACAAATTAACATTATTCTGTCAATTCCATCAATATTATTGAAGACCACATCCCTATTGTTTTCTGTCTCACTCTGTCACTCACGTCTTATATACGGAAGTTTGTTAAACTATATTTTTCTTAAAATAAACACAACAAAAAGTAGTTACTTAAATAGGTTCATCACTTCCGAGTGGTGCGTAAATTTTGCTTTGTTACTATTCTCCCAGCAAAATTTAATTCCGTGAACAAGAATTGTTGATGGCCCATCAGCAAGGGAAGCACCTTGGTTTGAGACTATTTTATAAAGTAACTAGTGTCCAATTCCTGCTACACACGGGTATATTTTACTTACAAATTATGGTGACTGTCTGGAAATGACTACTCTATCTGTGCATCCATCAAAAGCGAATATAATTATCTATGTCTATGTCTATGACTATAAAAATATTTTTAAACATATGTGTTATATTATGCTCAATGAAAAGATAAACGAGATCAAGTTTCTTGCCGGTTCTTCTCGATGATTGGGTTTGTTTTCCGAACCGGTGGTAACTTTGACGTTTATAAGCGCCTTCTCAGGGCCAAAACTGAATAAAGTATTTTTGATTTAGATTGTTGAAATATGGTGCCAGAAATATGCAAGAGATTTATAGATTTGACTCACGTACTCCCCGATTTTTACATTTTAACATTTACAGTTTATGACAATCAAAGAGGTTTTCTTAAGTATCAACGCATAAAAATAAGACCTTCTTATGTTGGGCATAATTTTAACACAGTAATAACTCCTAAGATGTTCATTGAAGTGATATGCTGCAATGGGTAATTATGATCTACATTCAATTCTCCATTTAACTAGTGATACTAATTGTATGGGGATAACACTATGTTGGTCAAAATAGCTTAGTAAGTAACCCATTATTTTTCTAAAATTAAAAACGGTTTGCATAACATTTACTATCGCGAAACTGTTCTGTACTTACATGGCGATTTTCTTTTTTTTTCTATTTACTGATGTTAATAAGTAAAGTTTCAAATATAAGTTTGAAACAATAATAATATTAGGAATTCAGTAGCGTTATGTTTTCGTAATGAGTCCAGATTGGGCCATATTTATCAATAATTTCTAACTTTCGTTATAAACACAATGACCCATTGGCCTATGTGCGTTTCAAACGTAAAACCATTCTCTTCGGCTTGGGTGCCGTTACTTTTATGATAATTTATTTGACGAGCGCGCTACGCGTAAAATATACTATTATTTAACTACGAAAGCTTATTAAAACTATAATTTAAAACAATCAGGTATGAAGTATCTGAGTGGAAACGTAATGTTAACAAATACTTGATTTAAATCTATATAATTTTTGTAATGGAGACGGATATTGGTGTTGAATGTCTGCCAATATACTAATTATCCGATTGAACCTCGAACGAATTTAAAGTCAGTTTTCAAAGTTTTGTTTCTTTGTCGGTGGGTATTTCGGGGCACGTCATGATTTCCAGACGTACGGACATATTTATCGCCAAGCAATCGTAAAACGATAGCGGTTCACTGTTGGATCTGCAGCATGTTCTATTTCAATCTGGGCTACAGTTTGTATGTATTTTAATAATTTATTAGTTAAAGCTGGATTGCAATTGGAAGTTTGGTGTTGAATAAAATTTTTGGATTATATCTAACTGTTCTGATATTAAAGTTTTTTTTAAATTGTATGTACAATGCTAGAATTTTATTTTATTTGTTTTATCTCCCTATTCAACATATTGCTTGTAACGCCGCGATGGTAGCTTTGAGGTAAGTATGAAAATATATAAATAAATATTTTTTATATTTTGTTTGTTTATTTACACGTTATTTATTTAAGCCTTATTTATTTTCTGTAACTTTTATTTTTTTTACTTTTACATTTTTAATGTCAGAAATCCTCTTCGGTGAAGGCCAAGAAATTCTACATTGGACACCCACAGCCCTGAGGAGCTGTGGGGTGTCAGACTCTTACTGACTAAAAAAACTCACGACATACCGTCTGCCATGCTGTGGAGCCTCCTCCAAAGCTTGCCATCTTTCTCTATCCTGAGCTATTTGGATCCATTGTGGACGCGCGATTTGTTTTTACACATATGCATGCTTATATAGCCACGATATACACGGAAATGAATTTCATCTACATTACTGTTATAAAACAGTCAAGTTTATTTGTAGGCGGTAATACCCGAGTCTACTGATCCAACTGTAAAGATATCGGCTATCTAATAGTTTTGCTCTAATAGTTATGTTTTATGTATAGTTATGTTTTGTTATTATTTGTTTTTATTGTATACAAAGTCGCGAGGCTTTGCTGGTATATATATATATTTATTCTCCGCGAGACTGTCAAGTCGACGCGATGTAGCGTGACAACGCGACGCAGCGCCTGGCCACGGTCTTACTCGTACGTTGTGAAATTTGCCCTATCTCGATACAGGTTATTGTTTCGTGACCTTTTACGTTAAATCTCTCGGGGGCTATTACTTCGGGTAACTCATGTCCCTGAACAAAGGCACAAAGGTCTATTATTAAGCTATGAAATTTATGAGCCTCCATTTTTGTTTGTTCGCTTTAACATTTAGTATTACACTATCATGTTTTCGTATCAAAATATATATGTAGGTAGACTTACGCTGTGTTCAGTTCAAAATTATTCTAAAATGCTACCGGTATATTACGTCTATTATAGGGTATTGCAGTTTGACATTTCGGCAATTGTCTAAAATTCTACCCACTTTCTTATTTCGATAGATGTTATGTGTATTTCATAAATACTCCAATTTGGGACTGGCAATGATCAAATTATCGATCGTTGCTGCTGCGTTTATATTGTTAAGAACAATTATCTACAATTGTTCTCTATCTAACCGATATAAAGTGACCAATAGAGACGCTCGTCGCGTTAGTCCGATTATACCATTTCCTCGTACTTTCGCGGATGTACTCGGTCATTTCGCGCCAACAGCGTTTCCATTATAAACACTCCATAAGCACCACTGAGTATGATAGTCGATGACGTAAGATCTAACGAGCTCAGGTGACTGGCCGGTAATTTAGATTACACTAAATCGACAGTTTTAGGTTTCAATTTTTACTTTTGAACAAACAACGACAAATGTACCACGTTTCTGATTTATATTTTACAGGCAGGACAACACAACGACAAATGTTCCACGTTTCTGATTTATATTTTACAGGACAGGCCCGGTAGACGTTGTCCTGCCTTGATAATAAATAATATATACTTATATGCATCAAGTGCTTAAGCTAACTATTATATTTCGTTTGACAAGGATTAATACTGTATCCGTCTAAATAGCCTTCCAATCACCTCATTTGATGTGACCACTTTTTAGAAGATATATGAGTATACTAAGTAAGCTATATGCCATCACTGACTTTTTTGTAGATCTATAAGAGAGAAATAACTTACTATGCATTGTTTGGATATATCTCGAAAGAATTAGGCAGCGTTTTCTATGAAAACTCACAGGCGGCTTGCTTTTTTCCAATACTTACAACAATTATCGTTATGTTTCAACCAATTTACACAAAACCTTGAGAAATTATATACCTAAACCTTCCTCATGTATTACTCTATCCATTAGTGAAGACGCATTAGACTCCGTTCAGTAGTTTTTGAGTTTATTGCGAACAGACAGACAGACACGCAACGGAGCAACTTTGTTTTATAATATGTTGCGATTGTATATTTACTCATATGAGGTATAATATTATATTCTACGTTAATTAATCCAGATAATATTCGCTTTGTTGTGATACTAAAATGGTAATAGAGACAATTGTTTATTTGTACGTTTATACAAAATGGTGGTAGAAATACAGTGGATTTGTGTGTGTGTATGATTCAATAGATTCAATCTCATTCATATAAATTAAGTATACCTAGTATATTATGTGCAGATATAGTAACTCATTATGTATGTTTGTCGCAATTGTTAATATTATTCTGCAACTCGACACAAAACACTTTTCAAATATTTATATAGTCCGATATAAAATAAAGTAATTGAATTAGGAGAAATGAAAGAACAGACGTTGATCAGTATGCAGACATTGCGATACGAGCGATACAATGCAAAACAACGAACGGGCAACGAACTTGGAGGAAGAGACCTTGCCATATCTGTTTCTCTAGGACCGTATTCATATATGAAATGTCGCCAAATGATTCACGTATAGATACTTCTTTTGTCTCAGGTTATTCTCAAAAATAAAACTTATAACAACAATATTTCTATAATTTCCCTAAAATAGATATATGCTATAATGTATTCCAATTGATACATGTATCTATATATAAATAGACAAAGATAGGCAGTTCAGCAATTTTTTCTCTACTCTATGTTATCGTGTCCAAACCTATTTTTGTATTTATCTATTCGTTAAACTTCACGCTCCTTACGTCTACAATATTCACTATTTATACACGTTTTAGTAATAAAAACATTAATACTAAGACTTTACAAATAAATGTCTTATGATCGAATTTCAACCACTAGTTTGAATACTCATCATTGTTTTTTTTATCCTTGAACTCCTTTGACCAAAAATCTCACTTGTTGTTAAATGATGATGTGGTAAAAACACAATGCACGATTACTACACGTTGGCTGGTCTTTCGTCGAACATAGCAAAGACTGTCTAAGCTAAACAAATACAAAACTCAGTTTTATGCTCAAAAACGTACATTAGTTTTAGTTAACCCAAAAAATGTTTTGAATGTGGATGAATGACTTAGTGTGTTTCTAATTAGAAAAGCGGCAAGTAGAAAATATGCAATTATGTTTATATATAATTATTTTATCGTGTATACTTGACATTCAAATAACATTATTACATCTATTATAGCTCCAGGAAACATATAAACCACGGCAAATTTTATGATAACAGTACCACCGACAAACAGGAAAATTTGAATTCAAGTTTTAAAATGAAGCACTGAATAGGTAATCCAAAATTAATATCGTGCTTATTACATTTAGTAACGACGTATTTTTAATGTTTTAAACGCAAAAACTACCTTGGATATTCTTATCTTCTTCATCCAGATATATTAATCTACTATGTACAGTTATGGTGGAATGTTAAAGACAAAATAGTAATTCACGTCCTTTTGACAATTGTCAACTGTTCCTACAATCTACTAAATATGTGAAGACGGAAACGTATCTTTGTTCTATAGTAATCCTCCGACAGAGGAAAAGGTTAAAGAAAGAGTCTTTCTAGTTTTTTATAGTCAACATTTCGTATTTATTTACTTGTTACAATAAACAGACTCGAGTGAACATTCTGGACTTGAGTAACTTGAAAGTTGTTTGACACTAACTACCTAAGAAGTACACGACTTTTACTACGATTCAATTTTATAAGAATTAAATCCAGATTTATTATTTCACAATTATCAGTTTACAAGTAAATCCAAGAAAACATATTTTTGCTAAGGAAGTGCTATTATGGTTATCCTTAATAAACACAACTACTGTGATTCTACCATTACTAAATACAACTTTCTTATCTTCGATTAATGCTGTAAAAAATCATTATTATTAAATAAAAATTATAACTTACATAAAACTATTATTTTAAAATACTTAACAACTGATAGTAAAAAAAATGCCATTCAATGCAATCTGTCTTTAAGTTCATTTCGTTTGGAGAAAGTAATAAATCTTGGTGGAGATATGCGTGATAATCTGTGATATTGTATACGTTCAACGTTTTATTTAGGCTTAGCCACGTGTATACCGGTGCACGGTTCACGGTATTTTGTATACAAAAACTCACACATGTGCTCTTGGCACAGCTGGCATTCGTCTTTCTTAGTAGATATCAACAACCAAAATCTTCCTTTTAAGCATGAACACTGAATACGCACCAAAAATATATTTGTTCCCCTTCTATTAACATGTATTTGATAAAATAAATAATGCTTAGAGTGATAAGAACGGTGTAAAGTTTAATTGAGGAAGCGTGAAAAAGCAACAGTGCTTACGCTTTCTTTATAATTGTCCGATGCTTGTGGTTAGCGTAACGTTGTGTACGAGACATATAAATTAAATCCCCAGGAGTAACAAACGTATTATGGTTAAAGTCGCCAATTTTCTGAACATTGAATACAGGACATTTGGTAAATGAAAGGGATTGAGTGCAAAGTATGAAGTTTGTTCGATATACAAAAATTGACTTTACTGAAAATTTGACCTACAATTATTTATTATTAAAATTATATTTATCAGTAAACTTACATTTTTAAGTAGTTTAGGGATTTTGTTTGAAATGGCCATAGGAGTTTTCGCAACTGCCCATACTAAATTGCATCATAAGCATAGCACGTAAAGTTTCAGTGAGGTTTTTTTGGACGTTAATAGTGCATTCACCAACGCAAATACGTTTTTAACCTTTGATCATAGCATAGTAATAGGCCTATGAGTCAGCACAACTATGCATGCGGGACGCATCCAACGTTTTACGGGACTATTTTACTAATTATTGCAGAACGGGATTATATATGGCCTAACGGGACAGTCCCGCAGGATTTGGGACGGTTGGTTGCCTTAATTATGGTGTTATGATTGTATCATTGTTGTTGATCCTATTTGAAGTTGATTATTAATACCATAGGCTATATTGGCCACTTATAATAGGGTGATTTGTTTCAGATCACTTAAAAAAATGTCATTTATAAATTAGACAGTAGTACTTGTTTGGATTCTGTGCTATGAACTACAAAAGTACTGACATAAACTATTATTGACCGTTAGTGAGTATATCGTAAATTCACTTCAACTCGTGTTATTCCGGGAAGAAAGTAAGCCACTATTGTATTCAGTATATAATTAAAATGTTGCCTTCTACTGGAAATCCGCTTATCGACTTTCTCCGATTAGCTCCGAAGGTATTTTTTTTTATAAATAAGCGCGTCTTACTAGCCCAAATGGTAACACAAAGTAAGTCTACAAAGAAGAGTGCAGCTTCGCTTACTTTGTAGTTCGTAAATAAACTGAACTGTAAAGCTGATATTTAACGATTTCTACTACTTATCGCTTTGCTCTTACGAAATACGTAATTACAGGGCCAGCAGGTACTGGTGTTCAAAAATACATTGCTTTAATGGCGCTTAAAGCGCCTTACGAAATTAAGCTACATTGGTAGTCGTTTCGATCGGTATTATTTCACACTTTCACAGTTCCAATGTTTAATGGCATCGCATTGAAACATGAAGTGCCTATTTGTCAATATACGTCAGTCAGTTCGCACTCGATTTAATTAACGGTTATGACCAACATTTTATCAATAACTATAATTATTTTAATAACACGAGTTTCCTGCTGATTTTTTTTTCTGTTATTCATAACAGTCGCAATGCACGCGTTGCTACTTATGAATGTTGATTATAATTTGAATTTTATTTCGATGTCAAGTCCGACAGGGACATTTAATTTATTATATACCTATTAATGTATGTGAATTACTCTCGAGTTTTTCAATGTATTAATGGGTTTAGCCTATGAATAACTATCAGCTGCGACTTTAAATAATGTATTAAGGTTTACAGTTAACAAATGAAATCCTAATTTATAAATGCGACCGTGAGCGTTTGTTTGTTTCTTATGCTTTCATGTCTTAACTCCTCAATCGATTAACACGATTTTTACATACACGTTGTCAGACGTGCAGAAAAGGACATAGCGTATTTCTTCAGGAAAAATAAACATTATTTACGAGGTATAGTAAAATATATTTTAGACAGTCGTCCGGCATAACCGCTCATCCTACTTACACTGGTAAATCGCATCATGATGCAGTACTGGAGTATAGAAAAAGGTGACTTAAAGATACCACCGCCAACATACGAATCCTTGTTCCGGTCAAGTCATTTAGAGTATTAATGTTATTATTATTTGCATCTCGTCTAATCTTTTAACTCAACGTACAATTTGGAGTGAATAGAAAATACATGGAAGGTGATAACGAGTCCCCCAGTTAACGCGAATCAGACGCCGCGCCGGCGGCGTGGTGCTAGTCGCGTCAACGGAAGTTTGTTATTTAGTGAGCCCATACATTATATACGTTTTTATGTGTGGCTACTTGTTTGATCCGGGAGTATGACCTTCACTCGACCGTCGCAGTCTGTCGATTATTCTATTAGAATCATAGACAATATTCTGACTCTACATGTTCACTTCCGTGGTTAAAAAATTGATGGGGTTTTTTTAAAATTACACAATCGTATTATGTTTAGTGTAGTGGTCAATAGATTTTTATATAGTGGGTAATTATATGAATGATAGTGACATCTGAAAATCACTCTCTCTCAGTACATCGCCCAAGGATTATAATCTTTTTATATAAATAAAGTGATAGCTTTAACCGTTGTAAATCGTCCGGTGAAGCTACGCGTCAGTTCGAAAAAAAACCCATTGTGTTCGTGTCACTCAAACACTACTGGATAAATTACGAATCATTTTTTTTTTTTTTTTACTTTTTACCAAAAAGAATGATTATTACGATAGCTTCATTTAATATACAGTTATTAAAGTTTTCAAAAAGTATGATTTTTATAAGCACTGCGCGTTCAATTATGTGTGTTTTCTTGCCGTAGAGAAGTGAGGCAAGCAATGATGTGTGTTTTCTTGCCCCGGAGAAGTGAGGCAAGCAGTGATAGTACTTATGTTTTTTCCTCTCTATATAAAGTATATTGTTATTATAATAAACAACAACGCATACGAAGTCGCGAGTAACGACTAGTAATACTTATAAAATTGTACTTATAAACTTATACTTATAAAAACAATATTAATGTTTTTAATAAACCCGACTGAAGTTTCTTACCGATCCTTCTTGATGATTGTGATATTTTTTTGAATCGATAGTAGTGTCTAACGTTCAGAAATACCTTCTAAGGGCTTAAATTGAAAGAATATATTTTAACTTTGGAAAATAACAAATTATAATAAACATTTTCACGGATCATCACGAAATTTTGTATAAACATTTCCAGGAGTACAGGAAAGTATGTAGGGTACTTTATATCTAGAAAACAGTACTATTCCCGAGGTATAGATCAAATCTACAATTAGACGAGCAAGAACTAGTATTCTAATAGTTTTATCATAAAAAGACCGAGTATGTGTGTATGTGTATATTCTAATATTTTCAAATTCGCATATCTCCTACTGTCTCCTGTAAAAAATAAGCACTATATCATGTGTATAAAAATATCACTTCAAGTCAACATTAAAAAATCAGTGTCAGGTGTGTTATAGTCGGACCAATTTTAACTTCGCTTTCTCGGTCTGTTAGTGACTACTCTAAAGTTAAATAACGTACGTCAACGCGAATTATAAATCTGTAGAGCCACGTCTTCATAGTATACCGCAATGCGGAAATGCAGCGGCGAGTCCGAAATACTGTTTGAACATCGCCTTTTATAAGTCCAGTCCAAACATGCCGAAATGAAATATCGTAGGGTTTTCCATATCTTTAATGTATCCGGCGGCTTACATATAATGTTCATAGCATATGGCTTGCATGGTAATCTGTAAAATTATGATTCCATTATTGTGGTACCCCTAATAATATTAATTTAGGTCATAAAAAACACTTACGTACAGTTGTCGCCAAACTTTTTGACCATTTTCAATTTAGTTGCGCAGTATAAATATGTTTTATATTATATGGATAATATCGAAACAACTGAAGTATAAACAAATGATAATTTTAGATCCCTATAAAGTAATATTTGAACTATGTCTTGTATTAAATTCTTGATACTATTATGCGCAAACCCGAACTTACGCGTATATTCAGAGCGATCAAAAAGATTAACGAGGACTGTACATGAACTGACGTATTAAATTGTGATTTAATGAAACTCAAAGAATTAAAGGAAATATTTACCGCTTTTAATAATACATTAAATGGAGAAATAAATCGAGAAAAGTCGGGAAGAAATCTGATCGAGTTTATCGACGTTGTTATTTTTTTAATGTTCTCTTTTTGAACAATACCAATTTTGTTTACAGACGTTCATTATATTTTAAGGTGGATGTACATCGTATATTATATATTACCAGATAGATATGCCATTGACCTTTCAACATCACTGAACGGAGTGGTTTAAATGTATGTGATGACGCGATTATCCAAAGTCTAATCATTTTTATTGTTTAAGTATGTATACGCAAGTCGTGATGAGCCGTTTTTCATTTGTTTTTTAACCATGTCGAAATAATAGTCGTTTGCGTAAATCAAGGTTACGATACTTTTGTATAAATTTAAACTTTATACGCAAATTAATTGAATTCATGTTAACCTCTTTTAAGGATTACTAGTTAAAAGACTCTTAATCTATATATATATATAAATTAATGCATGTAAGCACATTACTCCAGAACTGCTGCAGCTATTTTATGAATTATTGATTATGTTATTGTATTATGTATTATGTGTCTAATTGTCAGGGCAAGGTTTGTATTACAAAAAAAAAGTTTGAAAAATCGTACGGAAATGTGAAAATTATAGGTTAAAAAAAACCATACAAAAAGTTGATGACGGAGTCAGAAAAAAGACAGGAGATCTTCAAAAATAATGACGTTCAGTAGTTTCGTTGCTATTTTATTTTATTATGAGGTCGTACTGTAAAGAGAAAATGTAATCCATATTTCTTCGTTTAATACATCCGTGCGAAACCGGGACGGGCAACTAGTCAATTAAACAAATTCTACGAAGGAAATGATCTAAAATTAACGTTCTCCGTAAATAGATTTATTTCAGCCAAACCAAAACATGTACATAAATATGCGAAATGTTTCAAGATATCATTTCCATGCAAGCCCATCTCCGTGTCTGGAACGTTAGGTATGCGAATGGGGACGACTTATAATTAGACATCACCAGCTCTGTTAAGTTCCTCTCTCGCCCTTTAGATTAGATTGCTGTCTGACAGTCTGAATATGTTTATTGGAATGTATTATATTTGTGTCGCGCTATATTGAAATATAAAAAAAAATGCGTTTTTCTCTTCCTACATTTTTGTCTTTTCATTTTCTATTCGGTAGCCCTTTTTAGCACTCGTCTGTTTACGTTTGATAAGATTTATAATATAATAAGATGAAAAAGTAACATGTGTTGTACTAAATTCGATGTCATATTTCTTTAAAACTAGCTTTGCTCGCAGGCCAATCGTTTTTTGTTGTTGTATTTTACTATTATTAGTACTTATTGTAATTAGTATCTGTTTTGATATATAGTATAAAAACAGTCTCTACGATAAGGTATCATACAACCGAATATCAACAAACGCATACCAGTTTTCATAATGATTGGTTAACAGTACAGAAATCGATGTCTTGCAACGCCACCTAGTAGGCGACATATAATCAAATGGGCAGTATAAAAATCTACTTCATAAACCACATAGTATATTTCATAGTAATCGGTTAAACGGTTTTGCGAGTTCCTCGATCTCAGACATACCAGTGCCTATTGAAAACTAGCCGAATCCCGCCTACGTCGTTGGGTATTATAAAAATGGCAAATACAATAGAATACAAAAATTCCGCTTTTAATGGTGTGTTTTTTTTTTCGTACTGACCTACACACACTAGACTGTTGGCTTCATCAATCCTCTACAGTTCCACCGGACTACTTCTTTTAATGGTCATAGTTCTATGCCGATTCTTTCATTGATGTGATTGAACCGCAAAGGAACTGTATTTTTATTATATATATATATATATATATATATGTATATAAATGAAGACAAAATTTTGTTCAGAATATTTACAGACAATGGAAACATTAATTGACAACTCTCAAAGAATTATACACCTTGATGTGTATTGTTATACAAGACTTATAACTTACCGGTTTACCTTGCTTCTTTACACTTATATAATATACTTAATAGAAGATGTAGACTCCAGTTTCCATTATACAAGTACAACGTTTTTATTAAATCATTCTTCTACTTTACCCAACCACTTTGAAACCCTCTTTTCTAATTTTAATATACAAGCAAATTATTATTGAAGTAACTGGTACTAGCGACTTCCGTTCTGTTAAAATAAAATATGATATTAAAAATATTGTGGATTAACTACCTGCTAATTAAAATGTTTTCAACATCGGTCTGAGCATTCCGGAGACTAGACCCAACAAAAAACAGACAGTTCTATTTTATTTATATCTGTATACGACTAAGATATTAATTTTATTAAACCTATGTATTGTACATAGGTTCTCTAAAATGATACATTGATTATTTCATATCATCTCTCTTGTTCACTATATATACCGTGAATAATTCTCATGTGACACTCATGCACTCTTAATCTATTGTATTGATGATTTTATAGTTTTAAATCTGATATCCGTGGCTGAACGTCGTTGGTTCCGCTACTGTGAACCGAGGATCTTATTGCAGCCAGGTCACTAGACGAAGCGATACGGATACAGGCTCACAATAACTAGATTAAAATCGTCTACATATCACATACGATATGTATAACGTGACAGCGAATCCACGCACCGGTCATGCTTGCATGGACAACGTGACTCATTGTAATGCTCAACTTGTTAAGCTAAGCGTAGACACAAAACAGACCGAATCGGACATCAAAGACTGGATAAGGCAATTAATTTCTTTAATATAGTGTAAGCACTATATAACATCCTTTCTTACTACATAAAACTCTCTATAACGTAGAAATTAGATCAACATGATTAGTTTTTCTTATAATCCATACATTGATGCATTCCTTATAGCTATTAAGATACCATTCTCTATTAAGAGGAAATAAGTTCACGATTTAGACGTCAGTAAATGTTTACAGTAAATACAATTGTCTATGTTAACAATTACCAAGGGCTGCAAGTTAAACTTAAGTGCCGAAATTTCTCAGAAATAACAATCTGAGTGACCATGCTTTTGTTACTGTTAATGGTCTACGACACTTGGATAACAATGTCTCTAGATAATTTTGGTCTCAGGTACTAAAAACACCAGGCACACATATCTTATCAGCCTTATATCAACTATAAAACTATTAACATAACCAGTGAAAGAAAAATACTTTATTTGTTAACGAAAAAGTTACTTTTATAAATGGAATAGAGTAGAGAAAGAATAAATGTAATCCAAACCTTCTATAACGTAAGAAAATATCGGGTCACTTGGAATCGTTATGAAGACCTTACACGTATTTGTTTACGCCTATATATATATCTAATATCAAGTTTGGCGCCAGTGATCTGTAACAAACAAAGTCGCAACTACCATGCACATCGTGATAAATAATTTATTTAGTTCGTTGCATTTCGGTATAATCCGGCATACCTATTATTATTTATCAACTAGCAGGCCCGGCGGACGTTGTCCTGTCCTGATAATTAAAAATATATACTTATGTACATCAAATGCTTAAGGTAACTAATGTATTTAATTAGATAAGGATTAATTACATACTTTAACCGCCTAAATAGCATTCCAATTACCTCATTTTGTGTAACCATATTTTCGAAGATAGATATGTACATCTTTAAAAAATAAATATATGCCATCGCAGACTTTTTGTAGATCTATAAAAGAGGAATATCTCACTATGCATTGTTTTTTATATCTCAAAAGAATTAGGCAGCGTTGTCGATGAAAGCTCCCAAGCAGCTTGACTTTTTCAAACACTTCCAACAATTATCGTTATGTTTCAACCAATTTACATAAAACCTTGCCAAATTATATACCCAAACCTTCCTCATGTATTACGCTATTGACCTACCTACACTGTTGGCTTCGTCTGGCCTCTACAGTTCTACCGGACTACATAAATAATAACCAATAGTGAAGGACAGCATTACAATCCGTTCAGTAGTTTATCGCAAATAGACGGACCCACCGGACGACTTTGTGTTATAATATGTAGTGATAATGATAGTCGCAATGACAGCTACTACCGGCGATGAATTGCCAACATAAGTTGGTATCTTGAATTGTCACCGTTGTTTTAGGAATTGTAATGTGCTTACGATATTGCACAGTGACATCATTTTACTGTGCCATTATAAAAAACATGGGTTAGTATCAAACGAAATCGTGACGATTTTTGTAGACTCGGTACTGGATGCAATGTCTACACCTCCCTTTATAATTATTCATACATGGCTCATGTGAGATTATTATATGCATGGAATAGTTTTTAGAATTCTATATTCTTTAGAATTCTATTGTTACTTTTAATTATGCCTATATCTATCTATACATTAAAATAAGCGGAAACAAAATCATTATGTACATCTTCCTCCTCTGTTCTTCTCAGTCAATTTTCTTTAGTATTTCGTTTAGTGATGTCGTTTGGTGATGAGCTTTACTGTTATCTAAGAAAAAAATTGGAAATAGTTTTTTTTGCATTATTTCTCTATTAAAATTACAACCACCTACCTAACCATAAACAAAAAGTTTGTACAAATTGTATTTGTTTTAAGTAGAAAAGTGGGGCAAGCGGTGTAGTAGTTATGTTTTTTCCTCTGTATGTAAAATATATTCTTAATAAATGATACAGACAACATCGCGAGTACCAGTTAGTAAATAGAAGTGTCTGCCGTTTGTGTGGTCTAATCTCCGAAATGGCTGGACCGATTTACACAATACTTTTTCTTTCACATAGTCTTAGACTACTTATTTCTACATTTATTAGGTACTAAACAGTTATAATAGTTTTTAATAGTTCTAATAAAATCGCTAAAAGTGTTTTGGTTACAAGTAATAGTGGCTAACAAAAAATATAGTCAACATTAATCAACAAAAAAGATTCGTAGTTTCCATGTAACAGCAAAACCATTTCTATGAGAACAAAGTCGCGGGCGTTATCTAATGAAACAAACTTGTGATAATTGTGTTGAGAAAGGATTATAATATTCTTTTGTGATTTATGTTCGAACAACGACTTCTCGATAAAAGAAAATTAATCCAATGATATTTCAAGATGGTTCACAGTGAATCATACTCAGCACTCCCGCAAAGAATGTTTATTTAATTCTCAAAATACTACAGATTTACACTAAGTACTATGTTATAAATTAGTATGAAGAGAAGTATATTGAATACTATAAGCCAGTGCTTTCCAACCTTTTTTTCGTTCCTGTACCTCTCATAAAAATATTTGTTTATGAGTGAGTACTCCACTCCAGATAACTCTATACCTATTCCTAAAAATGTGTCTCGTTTCTCTTAAGGTCTATCTTTTATCAATCTTAACTTTAAAATATACCTAGTATTGTCTCTGGAGATTTGTGATCTATAAAGTGTTACTGCAGGAGACATGTACATTAACAATTTTTCATTTAGGTATTACGTTACTATAATATAATAATAATGTTTATATAAGTAAACTTTTTTGACTTATCAGTATTTCCGCTGTTACCAATATAATTTTTACGTACCCTCTATGGGATACGCGTACCCCCGAGAATACGCGTACCACAGGTTGAGAATCACTGCCATAAACTATTGATAGAGTATAGTTTGAGTTTATTTATTATTATTTAATGCAGAAACATCGTAGGCGGTAGTTTTTGTGAACACAACGATTGCGGTTTAAATAAGCGTGAGTTTTCGTATTAAGATACATAATGTTCCATTAACACAGATGTTCAGTGTTATGTAAGTGGAGGTGGATAATTAAATTTTGTAATAACTATTATCAAACACTGTACACTCTTGCGTCATTATTGAGAGCGTTTCTAGAAGCAAAACCACTTCATCTATTATTTCTCTATGTTGGATATGCACGTGGCCGAAGCATAACATCCGCCATTTGTTGTAGATTATTTGAGAGCTCGATTCCTTACTATTTAATTTCCTACCGTCACATAACATCACATGTGATAGATTGATCACACATTAGCTTCTAACACTATATTAAAGAATACGCTCCAAATAAATTTTAATGGCGTGTTTTCGACCGGGTCTACCGTTTGACCTTAAATGATGCTCTAACCGCACGCTCTCCGCCTTCTATCTCGAATCCCATTCAACATATAAAAAAATGTTTAAAAAAAATTGTAGGGAATTTAATCTTCTATAATATTTGTGATGAATACAAATAGCGAAAAACCCATAGGAAACGAGATATTTGCAAAAATGTGCAAAAAGAAGATTTTTGTGACCTTTGAGCTTAGATTTTAATAGACACGGACACCCTACCATAAGTAGGTTTTGAGATGACTTTTAGAATATCAAAATACAAGTTTATAACTGGATATCTCAAATTCCGAGGTGAACTTACTAAGATGACTGGACTATATCTCCCGGCCAGTGCGCATAATCCGCGGGCATTTGTTATCCGTAATACACTTGAACTTTTCAGACTGTCGCTTTTAATTTCTCACGTAAATTGTTGTAGTAACACATATCAAAATAAGTGTAGGTGTATATGTCACTACAATACTAATGTCTTTATAATACCTTTTTGAGAACAAACCGCCACTTTATGTATCGTTACTTCACTACATAGTATAAAACAAAGTCGCTTTCTCTGTCCCTATATCCCTATGTATCCTTAAATCTTTAAAACTGCGCAACGGATTTTGATGCGGTTTTTTGTAATAGATAGAGTAATTGAAGAGGAAGGCTTATATGTATAATAACATAAATTAAATAGTGGAGTAATACTGTTATTTTTGAGGTTACACAAATTTAACGCGTGCGGGCCACGAGCAGTAATGAATAAATCAAAACGACTGGATCGATTTTAATCATTTTTTCAGTGAATGACATAGGCTATATATTTTATACCCATGCGAAGCCGGAGCGGGCCTCTAGTATAATATAAATGCGAATAAAAGTTAGTTTATTACGCTTTCACGCTTTATCTAACCAACTGATCGCAATGAAATTTTGCATACAAGTTGTGAGGTATACAGAAAAGGACATAGCGTATGTTTCATGCAGAATATACCGGTTTCGAGGGATAGATGAGACCTACATTAATTCGAGCAAAGTCGCAGCAAAAGATACATTACCGCGACAATACATTTTTTCTGGAAAATAAATATTTTTTACCAGTGGTTCTATAACTTTTGTCTTTAATAATATTCATGATGCGTTCCATCCTTCCTAAAACTCCGGATCGTTAAATATAATGTAAAGACCTCTTGGTAATCGTTATTGTTTTCAGCTTATACTACGCACCATCAGGTATAGTGTCTTCAATTTGTGGAGTCACAATAAAATAACAAAGTGTTTTAGTTGACCTCACTTTTGGTCCGTTTTCAAAGGTTCCGTGAAAGGCCGTACCGGACTGTCACGACTGCAATCCATATAGGGCACTTGCTTCACAATTCAAAATCCAAAACCCGTATACAACGATAGCTTGGGTACATTGTTCAAGGCCGTGTACCAATCGGTCGACACTTGAGAAGTTCAAAGGAAAATTATCTCCTTGACGTAAATGCTGTGTGGCCTACATTTTCAATGTAAGCGCCATTGAAACCGAGTTTAATGAATTACGCTACAATACCATTTTACGTCTTATATTGTGTTTAGATTATTTTGTTTTGATTTGTCCATATAAATTTACTACCGACATAAACTAAAAAGTATGAGACGAAGAAAAAGGTTCATTATAGCCGTGTAGTACCGGTTAAAGTTGTCCAACAATGAGTAAAGGTGGTTAAGTGGTAATGAACTAGTTTTCTTACCGATACAGTGTCAGTGCATTAAATCTAATTGCAGACACATCTATCATGTTGTTTACAAGTACGTAATATTGTCTAAGTACAAGTTAAACTCGTTTTTAATACGCGCACATATGTTGAAAGAAAATCCAAAAAGTTAACAGGAAGTTAATATGCCTTGGGAAAGTAATTTCGTTCTTTGCTTATCGTTTTAGGAATCGGCAGCTAACTTCTATATATAATTAGCTGGTGCTAGTCTTCTTCGCTCAACATTTTTTTTTGTCTATAAAAAGTATCCTATATTGTCCTCCAAGTATCCTATATTCATACTTATGTTTATGAACAGATGACAATATTCACGCTGTTGGGTGATCTCTTTTTATGTATAATATTGCAAATGGTAACAAAGACACGCAAAAGCAAAGAATAATTTTTCTTCGTATCGTGACTTGGAGGATGAGCTCTGTGAGCACCTTTCCCTTTCACACATATTGGTTATTGCATAAATGTAGCTTCTACGCAAGTTACGACACATAGATCTACCATAGTCATTGTCAGTCAACATAATGGACAACGGATAGTCGACAGCAGAATAATAATGTGTTTAATAATTTGTTATTCATTTTATGTAGGAATAATACATTACATTATCAGCTGTTGTACTAATAACTATTTCTACTTCTATGCCAAGTTTTGCAGCGATTGTTTCCTAGGTTTGTTTATGAAAAGGTAGCAAATAAATAGACAGATTTATTTTAATATTAACAATATTATAGCGAATAATGTCATTTGATCAAGTAACTAACCTTTAATTCTGTTTTGAAATGATACAAGAAAATTAAATTATAAACTTCAATCTCGGGGGGTCGAATGGACAGGATATTACTGTCTGCGATTTAATAGTCTAGTTTTCGATCGGTTCCTATCAAAAAATGTAGTAAAATACTGCGACTTTTTGGTAATCATATTTGATTCAAGGTAATGAATATAACAAAATGGTAAATAGTATGTCACGCATTAACGAAACGATCTCGGTGACTTTCTAAACAACTTGTCCTATGTTAAATATCGAATCTATTTATATTTAAACAATGAAACTTGAGCGACTTCACATTTGTATTGCCTCCCGTTCTCACGGTCATGCGTCTCTATATAATAATTTCGTTTTAATAGTCTTGACAACAAACAGCTTGTTACTCTGAAGATATTAATGTTCAGATCGCCTTCTATACAGTATTCCACTCGATTTCATACGTCTCTCATCATAATTTCTTTAATGATTGTGTTAAATGAACTAAGAAATTATACAGTGATAGTACACGTAAATGAGAAATCTAGCGGCAAATCTATCGTTTTGCTTACTTGAACGCAAACGCGAACTGATCTGCGCATCCGATCAATCTTCTTGTTGCACGCAATTGATTCGATCAAGCGTAACGTATTGCCAATTTGTGATCATTATTGTCCGAATACAATTATTGCCTTTACACAATAACATGTAATGGACAAGGTTAAATAAATACCGTGCTTCAAAAATTTTCAATAATATTTCGTTATAGTTATATTGGATTATAATCGACTAACTTTTACTCGCGGTTTCGCTCGTATAAATGTATATTTGATCGGGAACAGTATATTTTATCAGGATAAAGTGATCCAGTGTCCTTTGTTGTATCTTTGACAAAATGTATGCAAAATTTCATAGCGATTGAATTGAGTACCTACTTAAATCGGGAGAGCGTACCAAACTAATAAACAAGCATACTTTTGCATTTATAATATTAGTTAGGATAAATTCAGTCTAAGAATTTAGGTAACTAAATAAAATATAAAATAAATAATACTTATATGCGAAGTAACGTCCACCCTAATTTTTATACTTATATTGTTTTTGTGCCAGAATTGCATACATCGATGTGGTAAGAAGATTCTTGGATTAACTAGTCTTCAGTATTTTCCTGATCCATAGCCGTGTTAAAGACCAAACATATCGTTTGTACCCATGTATTTATAACCTAACTATGTCGGTGCTACCGTATTACAAGTTTGGAAATTGGAATCTGGGTAAGATATAGTGAGCATCAATTGTAGAGTTGTTAAGCAGTTAGCGTCTACATTGAACATACACATGGTGCACATTGCATGGTGACGCTCTGTCGCGCCCCTCCGGACCTCGCCAATGGGCGTTTTATTTGGTAGTACCATCCGCGCCCGTCTCGGGTAATGACGTGTTGACGATAAGAGAGAAAAATTATACAAATTTAAAGTTGTTGGCAATTTTTTTTTCTAATCTTGGACTTCAGTGACATACTAGTGATCTTTATCGACTTTCTATAACTTCGTCGAATGATTTGCTTATGTTCTATAAACTTTCAGGTAAAGTTTCTTTAATATTTTCTTTCAAGTTGCATGTAGGTTTTTGACGTATATTGATGGGCCCTACTTGTTTATTTATGTAATACAGAGAAATCGTTTCAATTTTAATAAATTTTATGAAAGAAAAAACGTAATTAAACATTTATAGCTAAATATTGTAAAAGGATAGAGTAATTATGAAATGATTTATGTGCATAAAAACCTGTCTATATTTTTATCTGATATCATTTTATCAATATTTCGTTCGTTATAAATAATCGTTTTGCAAACCCGATAGAAGACCTATCAGTATATTCAAGTTTATTAATTTACAGATGTAATTAAATAGTTTCATTTCTAACCTCATCTACATTATTATACTGAACTATAAATCCTCCCCGGTTTCGCGTGGGTGGAATAACGAATATATTGAAACTAAATCAGTACGAACATGTAATTTAATAAAATGGCAACTGAACAATGAAACGTAAAATTATATCAATTCTGTTAATATTTTGAAAGACTTTTATATAGAGATTTTTTAACTCTAATTTTTCACTTTTCCTTAAGATATTTGAAATATTTTCTTTCATGCAAACCTTGTCCTGATAATTACAATCACAATAAAAAAAAGAATTAGTTAAATATATGCAGCCGTTCTGCAGTAATGCGCGTACAAACATTCGGTAATGGATTGTTTAATATAAATATATAACAAAGAAGTATATGAAAGGTTTTCACCTTTTATCTATTTATATGTTATAATAACTGCAGTTTCATTTCATTTAAAGATATTGTATTTATCAATATTTGTATTGATACCGAACACGAGATAACATACAAGTGTTTCGTACAATGTAAAAAACTTATAATCTGCGCCAATATAGAGAGAATACAAGGATCATTTAAGTACGTACGAAACCGGTATATTCGAGGAATTATTTCTACGATTCTCGCGTACAATCGAATACGGTGTTACCGAAAAATCAATGACGGTCCCGTAATTTAACATTCCAATCTCGCAGTGCAACGAAACAAGGAGGGGTGCGTACGTCGAGGGAGACAAATGTTTATTAAAGTAATAATAATATTTACACTGACAACAACATTGGTTCGTTTATTATCGAATAGTTGACCGTACGTACCTACGGCTTTAGAGGACACCGTTATCTCTGTCCTAAACCCAATAGAAAATTGTTATCGATTCTTTCCGACTATGAGGATATTTATTACGATTCACTAATAGTTTTAAGGCAACAAGTGTCTCCTCGTAGTGTAAAGTAAATAAAATTTATATTTAATTTCATTATCGTGACCTTTCCGTATCATGCGATGGTAATGGTAACGATATAACAAAAAATAAAACCTACTCTAATAAATTGCACTAGATTCTCCTTGGTCTTAGATACCTAGTCTAGGGTTATCGGTAAACCTACCACAATCTCAGTCACTATACGTTTCATATTTGATTTTAAAGGGTTCCGTGGTACATTTTCGAACTCTAAGGTGCAATGCTAATGAAATTAAAATGGGACCACCTTGAAATATACTCTCTACAGTAAAAAAGAAGAATTCGTTTGTAAATGATGAAGTTCCGAGATAAAACATTTAAAAAGTTACAACCGAATATAGAACTTCCTACCTATTGAAGTCGATTAAATTCACTGAGACGTCGAAATTACTTAGCTTTGATTTGTTTTACCTTAAAATAATATTGATTTTTCTTTACTCCATGTAACAACAACCCTCAATAACGCGAAATAAAATGCGTAGTCCATCAAGTGCCGCTATATAGAATTTACACTATATATATATACTAGCGATTGCCCTCAGCTCCGCATGCGTTTTTTTGTGTAATTGTATTAAAGGTATATAACATTTCAACATTGTAGCACTACAAATAAGTCACGGATAATTGCTAGTCTAAAATAAAAAGCTTAAATTACTTCTTATAACATCAGCTATCTGTTAGTGAAAGTTCCGTGAAAGATGGTTCAAACGTTTTGGAGATAGTACTGCAAACGAAGTCACGGTTAAAAGGTAGTCCAAAATAAAAAAAAACTTTAATTACTTCTTATAACGTTAGCTATCTGGCAGTGAAAAGTCACGTGAAAATAGGTCCAATCGTTTTGGAGATAGTACTATAGGCGAAGCCACGAATGACAGCTAGTCTAAAATAAAGTAGCCTATGTCATCCGCTGTAATTTTAACTATCCATCAGTGAAATTTCTGTCAAAATCGGTCCTGCCGTTTCGGAGATTACCCGAACAAACAAACAGACAGACAGACAAAAATTGTAAAAATTGTGTTTTTGTTATCAGTATCGTGTATACGTTCATATCCAATCAGTAAAAAGTTGTTATTTTGATATTACGTACAGACACTTCAATTTTAATTTATGTATAGATATATGTAGACTTGAAGTGCAAACCTTGACATAAACTGTATCTTATCGTACGTTTGTATATTAAATGAACGTAGAGAATATAGAAAAAAATAATTGGAACAGATTTAAATATAGCTGAAACTGCTGGCGATGTTATTGATCAGAGCTCGATGCTAATTGGCTTATTTATGGTAATCAATATTTTAACACCGTTTAGGTTACATTTTATCTCGCACTTCAATTAAGTTGAGGTTTATCTCGCCGCTGATTAAAACCCAAACGTTCTATTTTCAATATTACGGGATCACGACCACGGAACGTACGAAAGGTTCCAGAAAATATTATTATATGCCAATATAATTATATCTTCTGGAATCTTCCATACGTTCCGGAATACTTGATGAAATAAATTACATAATTTATTGTTTCTCCATGATAATCTCTGCAACGATAAACCTACTTTGATGATAATTTTACATAGACGACTGACTGTTCAGCCTATTATCTGTATATAATTAAACTTTTCCGTATGGGCTAAGCATTAATGATAAAAATGTAATTAAAAATATATTAGACAGTCCACAAAGAATTCAAATAAAAAACATATTTCTAAGATAAATAACACAAAATCATGTACATAAAAGGTATAGAAATTTAATCAATATCACATATACCTACACATTCATATCCTCTATACATTTATGACAAAAGTTGTAGATTATTTTATCACCGTTAGTTTATTGAACTCTATTAAGGTCAAACATATCGTTAAAATAGCATGAATCGTATTTTGTGCAAGGGCGCGCCACCTGGATGGCGGATGATACCTAGGATTATTCTAATTATGTGCGTATATTTTATTGTAAAACTATAAATAGTATTGTCATCGTCTATATATAAATAGACAGAAAGAAAGCAGTTAAGTACGTCTTCTTACTCTGTTTCTCAACTCACTTTTTAATTATTTTTTTTAGTAAGCTATTGATGAGCTTTAGGGTTATAAATAAGAAAATTGGAAATATTTTGTTTATTTGATATTAAAACATTGAAAAATTCATGAATTCTTAGTCGAAATTTCGACCACTAGTAGTAAGAAACACATTGTAATGTTATCACGTATAAAATCCTACATTTACACAAAAATGTCCCTTTACGAATTCAGACATCCAATTAATAACAGTTCTATTTCTTTACTATAACTAGTAAATGGTAATAAACATTCTATGAACACACACACACACATACTCTTATCTATAATTAGCGTGGTACTTATCCTTTACTACATCAAAAGTCAATATCTGATGAGATTGTTATCAATCGCCAAACTTTAATTATAATGTATAAAAAAAAATTATCGTATTCCCATTACATAATACTTAATATTATATATACCAGGGCTGCTCAAACTTGAACTTCTGGTGATCCACCTCAATATTATTAGAATACGATCGATCGTTTCTGAAAGGCTGCAAGTATGTGTGATGCAGGATTGTCGTTTAGGTGTTTTAGGTGTAGGTCTAGTCTAGTCGTCTAGGTTTTAGGTGTAGGTAACTCCCGATAAAATAGATAAAATAAAGTGATGAGGTGGTCATTCTTGCCTAATTGAGGATCCTATAAATTTTAGTTGTATATTCATTACAGTATTTATTTTGCCGACCCTACTTAGGTGGGACAAAGGTAAGATGATGATGATGATTCATTACAGTATTTACCCACGTACTAAAACAAAATCAGTAAATGGTTATATACCGGCAAATTTTTCACAAGATTGACTCAAAAAACACTCACAATCGACCTGTCGATCGCGAACCACCGTTTGAGAACCCCCCTCAATGTGGCAACCCCAAAACATAGAATATATAGTGATTATCTATAGTTTATAGTGTACGTAGCACTTATGTGTAAAGTATATTGTAGCAATGATTAAAGTCTTTGTAAATATTGATTAGCTGCATATTATTTCTAAGAGATAATTACAAAATGGCTCAAATTACCTGATTCATTACACTATTTCTTTTAACATGGCAAATTACATTCGTGCCTGTCATAGACACGTCGATTTGTTTACATATAAAAATTACCCTTTTCAACATAGGAGCAATCATTTTTAGCCTATGAGAATTTAACACCATGAGTAATGAAATTTTTATTTTCACGCCAAATACGAAAACAAAATCTTTGTTCATTACCCATCATTTTCGTAAATTTTAGTGTATTTGTTTTTGGAAACGAAAGTCGCGTAAACTATAACTTGAGATTATATAATTAATTTTAATTCGAATCAAAATGTTAATAAAAAACGTGGTAATGCGACATCTACACAATAATTTCTGTAAGACAAGGGATAGAATAAGCGATCACACTAAAGACACTTGAATTTTACCTACAAAACTTCTATTTTTCATAACAATACCGCTGGTTAGTTGGAAGAAATTACCGTATGCCATTAAGCTCGCCAGTGTACAAATTGAAAAGTGCAATAAAGTATCCATTCATTCAATTTTCGAATGGTAATGCTTTAAATTACATAATAATTGATAAATTATTTCGAACAGTAACATATCATTAAGCTGTTACTTATGGTTAAAATTAACCAATTTAGGTATATTATATATGTTCTAGTATAGTATAGGTTGGAGAATATTCATGGCCATTATTGATCTGATCCCAAGTGAGATAGGTTAAATTTATAAAATGGCTCAAAATACATCACAAAAGACATATCGCAGGAACTAACAGCTGTAAAGGCTGATACATATTCTGATTTGTAACAATTGAGAAACAGTTGATCTAAACAATGTCCACTGCATAATTTTATTCATAACCTCATTGTTCGTGTTTTAATTCATGTATTACCTAGCCGGTCGTTACTTCGAATTACCAAGCCCTCTACATCCGGTCCCGCCCATGTCTGTTCCGCTAATGGCAAAGTGAGAGGGTTAACGACAATCAGCCTTATTGTTATAGTTACTCATACCCTTATAGATACAACAATACCCTTAAAACCTTTTATAGCGTACAGCACACTTGTTTGCACAGCAGATTAAGATAATAATTGAATATTGTCAAGTTCTTTTCTTTCGAATATAAAAGAAAATGCCGATGGAGCTCAATTTTGAACCCGTGAGATATAAATTAAAACAGTTAACAAGTCATGAATCCTTACTCAGATCAAATTGACAAAAGGGTATCTTTACTAGGAGCTTACTAATATATTCGATTGGGCTACTCATTTCTTTAATGAACAAATTTTCTGTAACTTGCTTATTAAGGGTTAGACCCACTGCAAGGAAAATAATTGTCAAATAACAAGGTCGCTGATTATCAATGAAATGATCCCATTATTGAACGTGAGCTTTAAATACAAGCTGGAAATATTTGTGTTGCCTTTTTTATTTGATTAAAATATTAATTTTGTAAATAAAAAAAAAAACAATGAATTATATCTCTACAGTCATGTCGCATGATTAACATTTAAAACTCGTAATTGCCAATAATTCAAGGCTTTAGATAAATGCATGTCTGCGTACAGCAAATTATCAGAAATAAAAACTTTGGATTAGTTTTATGATGTCATCGACTATTTATATAGCGTCATCGCAAAAAGTATTGTCTATTTATTTGAGGTGCCTTCTAGTATGTCTTTATATTCGGTTAAAAATAAATTTATAGTTTTGCAGCAGCTAGCTTGCCTAAAATATAAGATTTTATCGTGTTCCTATTTCGCTTGAAACATTAATTACGGCACTAAATTTAAGCATTTATTCTTACGGAAAATTTACATAAACTAATAAGAATTTCAAAATTTTATTGTGTCTACATTAAAAATCTGTAAGAATATTCATTTGCATGTTTCACAATGACATCATAAATGTTGATCTTATTTATAAAATGTTCGACATAGTTGCTCTAAAATGGGGGCATACAAATCGCCGGATGGAATGTTAAATTTTTAAACGTAATGCAGCACAAATTAAGTTAATAAGTGTGAATATGTTTATAGAACTCGTATTTCATTTATAAATATAAAATGTTTTAGTACATAATATTGAAGCACTAATTTTACCTTAAACTCGGTATGGGGAAAGTTGGCACATAGCTAGTTCTACATATTTTAGAAATAGTTACTACGCTTAGATGTGCTTAAAAGAAAAAAAAAAGTTATTGTAACATTAACAGTTAGGCAATGTTATTTGCTCCACGCCCTGAGGGACACACAATAATTTATGTCTAACAACCGTTGACCGTTAACATAATCATTATATAACCTTTAAGCTCTATTAAAGTCGCTGACATCTGATCAATACTCTTGTTCACCTTGCTAATTGTATCGAATACAATATAAAAACTCTTTGTGTTTTGCGATTACAATAGGAATGTTAACAGATCGTTACACAATGCACGTCGCACGCAATCATTATTTTCAAATTATCTATGTATACCATTTACCATTAGTCTTTCTACTTCAGATTACTTTCTATATAATACTTGCAGCCACCCTCAATTTCGTACGCGTTAGTTATAATACAAAACTTAATAATAATAAAATATAATCTATGTCATCCACAAATAATGTAACTTTCAATTAGCGGAAGAATGTTCAAAATCGAATCAATAAGTTCCGGAGATTGCGTCTTACAAAAAAATAGGCTTTACCTCTTTAGAATAATATAGAATTATGGACTATGGTATTAAGTTCATCTGTTGATGCTCTTGCTATATACAGCATGTCATATTTTCATTTCATTATAACACATTAAGGCTCAGTTGCACCAGTTAATGTTAAAGTAAAAAAATCGGTTAAAGTTATTGTTAGGCAAAAAATAGGTTGCACCAATTGACAATGGTTAAAATTACGTCACGATTTAACGTTAACTATAACCGCTCCATGTTGGCCGGTTAGTGTTATTGTTAATGTCAATTTGTGAATCGGTTGTCAAGGTCACAAAAAAAACTGTATAATATGATGTCGTTACTAAGAGAAATCCTGTGGGAAACTGAAAATAGTTCTTCCGATAACGAAATCAGTATATTTAAAATAATTTGCGTCTTAGAAAAAAAACATTTTTTCTAAGAACATACACACTAACAACACACAAAGAAAAAGAAAATAAAAACAATTTATATGAAATTTTCAAATATTATTATAGATTTGAATAAATTCAATACTACTTACTTTATACTGTTCTCGAATGTGGTAACCAATATGGTATTAATTTTCTCGGTATTAGCCATTGATAAAAATATGTTGATATCAAAAATTACAATATACAACTTCACAGAAATAGATATAAAGTAAATAACAGAAGAAAATAATTGTACCAATTTGATATTTGCGCGCAATGAACATCTGTTGACAGTCACAGAATAACAATAGTGACAGTTATAACTAAGTCCTGCCAAGTAAAAAATGTTAACCTTTTCGATTTTAGGGACTAATTGGCTTATTGAAGTGGCCACCCTAATACCTTTAACAATTACAAAATGTTTGATGGTGCAACTCGATTTGGCAAATGTAACTGTTAGCAACTCTTGTCATTGTTAAAGTTAACTTTAACAATTACAATAACCACGATTTTGGTGCAACTCAGCCTAAGTTTAGTTCTGCTCTAACAACGTCTGTCAAGATAGGACTATTTCATTTCTTCTTTATTATAATTACTTTGATCTTATATGTACATAAAAATCAATTGTCGAATGTTTGTAAGTGTATCACTTGAAAGCCGTTGTGCCTATTTGGATAATTCTTTTTTGCTGCGTTTACAATTATCGGGGCAAGGATTATATGAAAGAAAATGTATGAAAAATCGTAAGGAAAGTGAAAAAAAAAATTGAATTAATAAATTTCCCTATAAAAAGTGAGTAAGTGAGTGGAACAGAAGACAGTAGATAGAGACAGAGAGAGAAAATTTTTGACATAACTGTTCAATTACCAATTTCTTTTATTACATCGTCTCACTATAAAGGGAATCGTTTTGTGTTATTTTCTTAATCAGTACACTCGTACGAGGCCGGAGTGGGCAGCTAGCATGTAAATACTTTTTATTTTTAATTAATATATAAAACATAAACGCGAGTACAAAATGTATCGGTACCGCCTTAATTTTGTATCGTAATCGTAACATTCCTATTACTGTATTCTTGTCAAGGTATTATTTTAGTATTGTAATAATTAACATCATGTTTTCCTTAGTAGCTTAGGTAGTGTTAAAACGTGTATAAATTTAAAATGAACTCATAATTAAAATAACACAGGGTTTCTCAAACTTTTTGGCTCCACGAATCCCTGTAAAAGTTTCCAGATGACAGCGAACCCCTTAACTAACTAATGAAATCCCCCCAAAACAAAATAATAAAATTGGTTGTTAAAGAAAATTAGGTTTTTATTTAAATAAAACGGAGCAAATACATTTCCAAAAGAAATATCTTGTTAATATTAATGTGATGGCTATGCTTGTTTTTTTTTGTTGCAAATTGAGTCAATTTTAAGAGTATTTTGGACAATTTGTATGGTTTGTGCCCGCTAGTCATCAAGCCACCTTTACGTAAATCTTGCCGCGACCCCCTATCGTCGAATGGCGAACCCCTACTTTGAGAAACCCTGCAATAAAACATTTAGCATATCTAATGTGGTCGAGAGTTAGCGGTACAGAAGTTTAACGACCATATGACTCGAGATTTGCCGTCAAATTTCACAGACCCCATAATTATACCGTTGTGATTCCACATGTTTGCGAAATCGTTCGTCCGTCACTCTATCCGGGTCAACGATCTTTAACCACATGGCATCTGGTGAGGTCTTAACGAATTCAATACTTGCATGTTTAACTATAAGTTTAACACTGTCAAGTATCTCTTTACTTAAGTCACATATGTTTTTTTTAATATTTAATAATGCCTCGCAATGACATTCGCCTCTTAGAAGCGTATCACTTTATTTTTACTACGATTTCTTTATTTCCACTAACACGCTCACGTACAATTAATTATATTGTAACCGTAATAGTAGGTTTGAGGTTTCTAGTTCTCGATTGGTAGATTACAAATAATTACTAAATTAGGAAATTGTTTAAATTGTAGTTTCATAACTTTGATGTACAGTCAAATATAGTCCTTTATAATTCTATATAGTTTTTTTTTGTTTTGGCTTGTAACAGTCAAAAGTACACAATTTGCAGTTCAGGATATATCAATACGTAAAACTGTTGTAATACAAATGAATAAAATAATATTCGAGTACACCTTCACGTTTCTTTATACTATGTCGTACAAAAATAGATACAAATCACACAATGGTAAGTATTACCCATTCCAGGAATAACAAATTATAATACTACAGAAGAACTGTGATCTGAGATCTTTTGAACAAAAATGTTTTGTATGCATTCTGAGAACAACAATTCAATTATGAGCAAAGCAGTTATTTTAAGACGTATTTCTATTTATTTATTTTTTTGCTTTTTATATAACAAAACGGATCGTTCAAAGTAATATGTTAACAATCTATATAGAATTAGATTTAACAGAGACCGCTGTAGGTATGGCAGTATGTTTATCTGAGTGTCAGTCAATGGAAAAATGTTTTCAAGTTCGTGTTTTGGGTTATAGCACAAGTTGTCAATATGCGAGCGACAGCTTTCTTTATTATTCACCTAGGTATTATATTATACCAGATTCAGTCTCTTTAAATAAGACATATTTTAAAGAATTAACTAATCAAGAAAATCACGTGTTCTACTTTTATGATATACTTATAGATACACTATATATTACGTTTTTTGTTTGACTTACCTCCTTATTCCGCATTTTGCAGGAACAATGATAGCAGAAATTACTAATAATGGGCTTCAATAACAAATTCAGATCGTTCACCAGTCATATCCAAGTTTTAAGAAAGCAACGATAATGCTGCCCTCTGTATACGCATTACCAAATGTAGACTTATTCCTTGAAATAAGTCTATGGAAAGTAGATATATCAGTTTTTGCTGTCGCTTTGCTCTACCGAAAAATGTGATAAGAGAGTTGGTTAGGAATTAGTAAACGAAGGTTTAGTACCCGTTTTAATAGTTTTCTAATTCGATCCTTGATCTCTACTGCAAATTGCAGTTTCTCATCGTTTCCGTTAAGGATGCTGCTAGCAAATGCAACCTAGGATATCTTTTTATGCACTTAACAAAATAGAGATAACCCTGCAGTGTTTAATAATATGTATTTTTGAATGGAAAAAGAATATCCACGAAATTATAATGGTTCAAGGCATATATTAATGCAACACAAAAACAATATTTATCTGGGCAAAATGTTGTTACCTTTAGAAATCGGGTTGTCAGTTAGATTCGCATCAATGTTAATAAAATTAAAATCTTCGACTATTGTATATTTCTACATCTTTGTTGATAACAAAAATCAACAAAGAAATATAAAATAAATAATTGAGTATTTTTATTTATATTGAAATTATTTTCACATGAAGTTCATAAAAAGTAAAATATTCATAAATATGCAAAATTTTCTTTTATTCCACATTTTACTAAAGTACCATGAAGCTACTACTATTCAAAAATGTTTGTTGAAATATTTTAAAGTTTTAAGAAACAAATGAGATATTTAATTGCGTCGACGATGCGGCTCGGATAGATGGAGACTTGCCAGATATGTGTAATGCATCGTCTGGAAGCTGTGGGATTCTGGAACGCGAAGCCTATTCTAACTTTTGGACGTATATATGCATAACATATAATTATTATTGGTGCAACTTGTACGCTTCATAAATTACAAATATGAATTTGAAGTCTTATTAAAATCATAAAATATTTATTCATTTACATATCTTTGATAACTTTGTGTCGAATTTACATTGTCGTTTAGAGAAAATCAGACAGAGATAATATTACGCGCTTGGTCGTGGCAGTAATAACCTAGAAGATTGGTTTCCAAAAATTAAAAAAGGAATCAAATTAAAAATGGTTGTTTTGATGTAATTGACATAACCAGTTTTTCATTATGACGCTTCATATTATCCAGTTTCTCAAAAGAAAAAAAAATGAAAAGAAAGTGCTGACTTAAACAGTCGAGTAATAGAAAATTTTAGCAGTTACATTGCACTAAAGTTGTTTTATGGCTCGCACATAAACAACATTTCACATCTTATCTAAATTTATCCTTCCCGATATTTCGCTTACATCAAAGGCATTATAAATGTATTGATCAAATAAATTTTATTATGTTTGCATAGAATGTATCATAAAACGGCGATGTTTATTTTTATGTTTTTATTTTTGAACTCGTGAAAACTGTTTTACTATTAAATGACATGTACGTATTTCGTATAGATGAAATATACGCAGTCGTTTTGGAACAAATTTCCTTAATACAGCTTTCTGTAGAAATTGACTGGTAGAAATCGTCACGTAAGGAGAAAACGTTATGTCCTCTCCACGCGACCTTCTCTCTCTTTCTCTACTGTATACAAGTGTGTATGAGTGTGCTAGTAACACATAGCTGCATTTCAGTTAAACTTATTTGATTGAAACCATACGCGGTTGCTGCATTGTTGCAATAAATGTAGCCTAGATAATATTATCAAGAGTCAACTATCTGTCAGTAGAAATCTCGGTGAAAATCGATTTAGCCTTTTCGGAGATTAGTCTTGACAAACAGGCACTTCAGGTTTACTCATATGTATAGTTAAAAGGATTTTTTAATGTATACAATGACGTACATTTATATGTGTATAAGCTTTTCTAACAACCGTTCGAATAGCTTGTTTGTGTTTACAATGCCACTGTTTATTTACGCAAGTTTGACATTCACGTGTGTGATGCTTGTTACCGATACGAGGTATCGTATAAAGTTTTTGCCGTTCTATCAAACTGCGACACTTACAATTTTATTCATAAAACTTCTGGAAATTTCTGTTCCGTAGATACTTGTATATAATTCTTTTTAATTAAGTTTGATTAACATCGACTGTAACACAAAATGTATCGATAAAACTACTAATTATTATAAGGGAAAAATGTATAATGGCCAATTATTAGTATACATACGTTTTTGTTTACGCTAAAAAAAATCGGTACAACAGGCTTTAAATTTTAAACATAGATACTAGTGTGTTCCAGTATTTTTCGTTTACACAGTCTTATTACTGATTATTTAGCATTTATATAACAGTAATGTTAAACATCGGAATATAAGACCTTAGCCGTGGCCTTTCCGACTCGTTCAATTAACTCCTCAAACCCCACACGTCTGCTCTGCTCTTTGTATCGTGGTTAAAAATAAGCCATGTGTTTATTAGAGGCAGTTGAAGCAGACAGCAGCGTCTCGAGTTTTGTTTTAACAACCGTGACAAATTAAATAGGTAATTCTTATAGTGAAGTACTCTTCGGTTGGAGTATTACGGAAATAGTTCGCATATCGTGGCCCCCAACGTATCGCAGTATGTACAACGACCCCACATCAAGGTTTCCTGCTGAGTTTGTATAAATCAATGTATTAATAAAAGTACGTTGGTAATAGGTATAGATTGAGACCAATGTTTATCATGATATTAAGTCCTAGTCGATAATCCAAGTGTTAGTGTTATCGGTCGTCGTATTTGTTATTTCTATACAACGTACTTAGTCGATCATTATATGCAAGTAGGAAAAAATATTATCATTAGTTCTTTTTTTAATATAAAATGTACGCAAGTAAACGTATAATGGTTGTTTGTGACGTGAATAGCCGATGCGAGGTCGTTACGGGCGGTCGTGACCTCCTACCCATGAGAACTCTTTTATCATTCTGCTACCAACGGAGAAACGTTGCTTTAAGCGTGGATAGGTTTTGCTGGTGACTCGTTTCACTACTTAACATTCTAATGCCATCTTTTTTCATAGAGTACCTCTTTTACCTGCAACTATTGTGGTGGAACCACAAGGAATTCATTTATATGTTGCGCTATCGCGGATATATGTTTTAAAGTACTAAGATTAATTTATATATCTTCATGAAATACGCAGATTTGTATGTTTGAATAAATATTTATTGAATAGCGTTTCGTTTACCATAAATTGTCACAAGCATTTATGGCTTTTCCAGCCGCGTTGATGTCGCGTTGAATAGGCAAGACTCGGAACAATAGCAGTGTGCTCCCCAGAGATTGCAACATTTGTGTGCGGATGGCAGGGCCCGAGGGTCATCCGCACAATGAACGTTACGATCACCGTAATATTGCACCTAGCTTATTGCCTCATACAGAATCACCGGCTTTATTAAACCATTGTTTTATAACGCCTCTCGTTTCTTTTGTTACAGAACATGTAACTTACACTTGCCATGGAAGAAGAAGGTGCTAGTTGTGTAAGCGGTGCTAATCCGCCGTCGACTGATTCCCAAACCAACGATATTGCTCTAACCAATGATACACCAATTACAAAGCTGGAAAATGAAGAACACGCTTCCTGTGATAACCTAATTTCAGTTAAAGACGACGGTGAAACAGTGCATGACATTGGAAACAATACTGACGAAAGCATTCCTAATGTTATTGTTGAAAATCAGAGCCCACCGGTCATTTATAAAGAATCATTAGTGGAGCACTGAGGCTTGTGAAGTGTTCGATGATGCAAGGTCGCTCGGAGATATGGATAGTTTACCAGCAGGTGACTGAACTCGTGCTAGGTGCTGCAGGCAGCGATAGTGGAGTTGAAGGGTGCGGTCGCGCGCTCAGCAGCGGTGGCGGTTCTAGATCGTGCGCTTCCAGTGTAGTATCTTGTGGCTCAGGTTGCGGATCAGAGAGTTCATCATTAGCCGGTGCTCCGCCAAGACCGAGACGGCGCGTTAACGTAAACGTCAATGAACCAAAACGCTGTTCACCAGTAGGGTCATCCACGCCTCGTCCGGTCACCGCGCCACGAGGTCCAAACCTAGCAACGCGAGAACGAGCACGAAGTCGAGAGAAACCGACCCCGCCAGAGAAGCCGCGGCCGCTAACACCCAAGCCACGTATTCGTCCTACTGCTGACTTACCTAATCTAGTTCGCGAGAGCCCAGCACTGCGCGCAAAACCGACGAAGACTTCAACAGTAAGATGTCGTACACCGAACTCTCCAAACGAAGAGAAAAGGTGGCCGACGAACGGGCCGAGGGTCACTCCATCCTCAGACGCAAGCGCGACGCGCGTTGCCGCCGACAAGTATGGTACACTGCCGCGTAGACGCCGCGAGGTGGATGCAGAGAGCTCGCCTAAACATGAAGGTACGCCGCCATCCTCAAGGAGACCTACCGTTTCGAGGTCATCATCCTCACGATCAACTATCAAGACACGGGTGCGGATATACGCTGAGAAGACCTCGCAAACGGTACTCCTTGGCACCGATATCGAAGAAGCTTTCGCTGGAAATATACCGAATGTCGAAAGGTAATACAAACAGTTCTTTATCAAATAATAATTTTATCTAACAGGATAACAAAAGTAAAATTAATATGCAAGAAAATATGTGAAACTGACTGAATATCTCATTGTGTTTTGTGAATAAATTAATTCGTGTAATCTAAATATGATATAAATCTATACTATTGTTATGAAGATGTATAGTTCCTTTACTAGCAAGTAATTTTCGGAATTATCTTATTTGTTTTTTTTTTGCACTAATAGTCAGGCGTAAGTGTTTTATTACTTATTTTTATAATGTAACTACCAACCGCCGGCGACTTAGTCCGTAAATTACAGTATTAAATAAAATACAGTCTAGCGTCGCGTAGTTACAGTGAAGTGGATAGCATATAAATCTTTTCCGTGAAAAAACACTTAGTTAAAGCTGGTACTATAATGATTATAGGTCAAACGACGTTGGAGTTTATCGATGTCATTCACTGCTGTGAAAAGTTATATGTGGTAAATGGACTGGTGACAGGCGGGAGGTGTCCCAGTGCAGTCGCGGCGTCCAGGCGAGCGCTCGCGACGTCGAGACCGCACGACTGACGGCGGCGCTGGCGGTGGCGGAAGCGGCGGTTGAGGAGGAGCGTTCCCGGCGCGCACATGCCGATACACAACTCCAGGCCGAGCGAGCTGCGCGCCTCGCCGCCATCGCAGAGCTCGACCGCAATTCCCGGCGCCTGCTCGATCTCGCCGGTGCAGGTGTGTCATCAACTTTTGGATATAAAACCTCCTTTTACGATTCCCAATATTAAATTTCACTCTCAACAATTTTAACGTAACAGAGACAGAATTAGGTACTTGGTTATAGTGTGAAAAGAAAAAATATACAATTAACGTCGAGTGCGATAAAAAGTCCTGGGCTAAAGCGAACGTTGTCGTCCATTGCTGTTTTTCTTTCTGTTTTTTCGGCTACATTATAAAAGACGGATACATGATTATAGCTTTATTTACAGAAGTTTTTTTTACACTCGTTCTACTCAATGCCATCTTGGCTGGACGGTAACACAAATGGAAGCCATGCCCAAATTTTCGTTGAAGGCCAATTCAGTAAACATGAACAGACAAAATTATTAGGCTTCAGAACTTTCTTTTTTTGATATCATGATTTCAGATATAACTAAATAGAAAGTAACCTGGAACAACAATTATTCATCGACGAAGTATAAACTGTTTATAGAATAATATATAAATATATATATATGTTGACTGCTATAGCATTTCATATTTCACACCCACTTATCGTTCATTTTGACAGACCTACATAACGAATACAGACTTAATGACATAACAATACAAAAAAAACTTTATTTTTTATCTTATACGATTGTTTTCCAGACATAATAAATCAAATTTTATATGCAAAAAGACACTAATTCGAATATTGTTTAAGTTCTACTTATAATATTTAAAAAATTGCGATAAAATTATGAACACTGAGCTATGCTATTGCATAGTTGCATCAAAATCCTGTTCAATAGTTAGTTAGTTAGTGCGACAAAAGCGCGAAAGAGTAATGAACATCCATCCGTCCTCACAAACTTTCTCGTTTATAATATAATGAAGTACCCAAGCGATTCAACTACGCTCGGTTGGTTAACACAATATTTGCATTGTTGCTATTGGCTGTGAGCTAAACGTATTCTCATTACGATTATATAGCGCCATCTCACAAAAATTTGCTTCATCATCCATTGACAATAATGCAAGTACCACGATAATGTACGAGATGGCGTTATATGTCATAGGATCTGATAATTTATTGTACTTTTTTTGCGTGTAAAATATCTTTTTTTTTCAAGAAAAATACCGATATAGATGACCTTAAAAACAAACAGTGCTTTATTAACTACAAAATTAGATCCAAATCGTTAGAGCCACTTCCGAGATACATTAAATAAAATTATATATACAAGAAATTGCGCGTTTAAAGTTCTGAGTAAGGGGGCATCCATAAATTACGTGAGGTGTTTTTTTAAATTTTCTGCCTCTCCCTCCCCCCCTGGCGAGATGTCGTGAGATTTTATTCAACCCCCTCGCCCATCCCCCAATCTCACGTGAGATTTTTCAAAATGTGAGTTTCTTACGTAAACGCGTTGGATTGTTATTGTAAAAAGAAAAAAACAAATTTACTTCGTGCTTTTATTTACGACTAGTTAAGACTAGTAATCAATATTGCTGAGAGTTTAATTATAAGTGTAATAAAAATTTATCAATAGAAAACTTAAATCGTAACTACTGTAATTAAAAAAAGAATACCTACTCTAATTCAGTCCATGGAGAATCATGCACGGTCTCAAGAGAAACTATTGGAACCAACATGTCCATATGATTTTCAGTAAAATCATCTGCTCCTTCAACTTCGTTCTGATCTAGCCACTCTAAGCCATTGGATACTTAAGTACAATCTGGATTAAATAGACCAAAATAGTTTTTAACCAAAATATTTTTTTTTTTGTTTCAATCACAAAAAAAATTGCGTGATATTTGCCGAGACCCCCCTCTCTCCAACGTAAGATTAGATGAGATTTGACTCGACCCCCTCCCCCCCTTAAACACCTCACGTAATTTATGGACGCCCCTAAGTTACTAATATGCGCTAATGTGCGATTGTTTGCTTTTTATGCTTTCACGCCTTAACTACTAGAACGGTCATCATATAATATTGCATATACATTGTCAGGGAATCAAAAATGGGTAGGATACTTTCATTCCAAAAAAAGGTACTGCTGCTGAGGGATAGGTCAAACCTATAATAACCCGAGCGAAGTCACGGGTAAAGGCTAGTAAAATATGATAATGTAAAGGTATCCAGTGAATGATTTGAAGTATGTTTGGTATGGAAACGTCGCAGGCGCTGGTGCTGGGGCGGAGGGATGTTTGCGTGCGTTAGAGGAGCAGTTGCGGTCCGCCAGCGAACTCGCCGCCCGCCAACGCAACGAGATCGACTCGCTCAGGGAACACTGCACTAAACTGCACACCGTAAGTTCTATCCCACCTAGAAACTACAATATAATTAGATAATTTTAGTACATTTCAAAGGTTAATATAAAATAATATAATTTTTTTAGAAAAAAATAGAAATATAAGAACATGTCTCTGATAGCTATAAATACTATAGGATAAAAATCTTTGATCTAGTTACACTATCCAGCCATAAAAATTAGATTATGCTAAAGATATGTGACGGTACGTACCATCAAAGACTTTGTAATAGGTTGAATAATGATCGGAATGAAGAAATACGGTGTAAACTCTTTATGTAATGAAACTTAGAGAACCCAACATTTGTTCCTTCTACAGAGTTTGCATCATCACTTTACTCTCCTTTCTATTTCAAGTATTACCTAAATAACTTTTTCTTTTATTGGTCATATGTAAAAACTTCAAATTCGGTTTGAAGATAGACATATCTGGTGTAACTGAGAGGAGTAATAGCGCACGTGTTCTTTGCAATTAACTATATTAAAAACAACCCTTGATAACGTAAAATGTCTTGCTTAAGAATTTTGGCACTTCAAAGTTTTAATCATAATATTTGGTGTAAATATTTACTGACGTCTTAAATATGAATGTATTGCTTCGTAATGCTATTCGTATACCTGCGATATCGTCACGTACTTTTCTTTGTGATCGCAATAAATACAGATATGCAAACATATTATAGCCATGCATTACGAACTAAGTAACAACAGACACAACAGGTTAACTGGGCCCGCGGTCATTACACACATCAAAGGAATTTAGAAATGCTTGCTAATTCTGAATTACGCAAACGATAAAGGTGTACGGGCTTTCCTTCCAACTTTATCGGAATTAATTTTGAGGTTAGTTTTCAGCGCGATGGTTATTTTCCCCCGATGTTTTAACGCGACACTATGGAGTAGGTAAGGACAACCATTTAGGTGTATGATAATATGTCCATCAAAATGGCAAAATTATGGTGACGCTGCAGTAGCGACATGGGTTCATTATTGTTCGATTATTTTAAAAAGTTTTATAACAATACACATTCTGAAATCACTAAGCGTATTATATAACTTTACAAAAATTCTGTCACTCTTCAAATTTTCTCACAACAATTATTTAAAGTTATATTTACAAAATTACTTCGAATTAACCATACCTTTTGCCTATGCTACCGACATTTTCGAAAGATTTGGAAGTGTCGTTTAATGGTTAGGAATGGACACATTTTCAATGTGTTCCCCATGTGCTTCGTCATTTATGGGAGTCACTGTCGGCTTTAGGATAATAAGATGAACTGACCAAATGGAAGTACATAATCTACGTACTCAGGATGCGTGCGCGGCGCGGGAGAGCGCGCGCGTAGCGGAGGCGCGACTGGCGGAGGCGGAACGCGAGGCGGCGGAGATGCACGACTTCCTCGCGGCGGAGACTGGCGCACTCACCGACTCCTTGCGAGAAGCCGATGCGGAAATGACCAGGCTTAACTCGGACTTGGACAAAAGGTTATTTTTAACTGTAATTACAAAAATGCTTACAAAACTAACGTATGCTTGCTTGTACTCTAATGATGTACACGATGTTTCATAATTCAGAAATGTTATAACCGTGGATAAATAAACGATTTATTATAGACTAGCCTTTAGCTAGCGTTAATATAGATTTGTTCTATCCCTCAGGAACAGTACATTTTTTCTTAATAAAAAGTATCTCGTTTTGCTACACCTCTCACAACGTGTATATAAAATTGTATAATGATCTTTCGAACAATTAAGGAGCGAAAGTGTAATAAATAAACAAATTCATATTCGCACTTATAACATTAGTGTTATGATTAGTTTGGATACCAATTTCGTACACCGAAGATTACTAATTTAACGTTTCTATTTAGAAACGTGACGCCAAAGACTAAAAAGACACTAAAGGATGGCATTCTAAATGTATTTGTATAAACTAATTATGGTTTTATGTTTATGATATTTCAACGAATAATAATTGGCCATTTTTGGTTCAATGTTTTATAATATTGGTGGGGTTTTACATAATTTTGTTTGATTATTGTGCACAAATTAAATAGTTCAGTAATAACAACATGGACAATGAATTTTAGGATTCACAAAACCATGGGATGATTATAAGAAAAGGGCCCATCGTTTTGTTAGAACACTAAAATCGTTTTGTAAGAATTATCCATTTAGTAATGGGAGTAATAATCTTCAACAAGGTAATTTGGTTGAAAAAAAGAAAGAATAAAAGACACCAACTGTCATGCATGAAAGGTTGATGATGTGCATCAGTTGATGATGGAGCGTACTAATAACAGCATTGAAAGGTTGATGAATAGTATGAGTGTTAGTTGCGAAAACATAGGTATTTGTTACAGCGTTTGGCAGAATCCTGTTCGGATGAAGGTACGATGTTGTATGACTTGGTAATTATATCTTACCAGCGACTCTCTTAATGAAACTAGAAATAGTGGGGAATAATGCCGGCTGATATCTTCAATGGAATAAAAGACTAATAATAAAATAAAAAATAAACAATGTTGCGTGTGTACGTACAGGCGCGCGGAATGCCGGCAGTTGGTGCGCATGTGCGAGCAGCGTCGCCAGGAGGCGCTCGGGTGGGCAGCGCGCGCACGTGGAGGTGCGGGTGCGGCGCACGCGCTCGACGCACTCGGTCGTCGCCTGCGCCGCCTGACGCGCGCCGTAACGCACGCGTACAGCTTACCGCGCGACGCGCTCGAACCAACGGTCTATCACAACGACATCTACAGGTACTTACTTTCATTTCCACAAACAAACATTATTGACGCACTATTTATAGTCTACTAAGTTTTATACACATTTGGATAAGAATACATCATTGTTCAGAGATCGCACATAACCCTCCCCTCGATCCGATTAGTATTATAGATGGTATCCGGTTGTCGGTTCTTATTAGTCTCGATTAGAACTGAGCTACGTATACCCGGTCAGTTTAAACGAAAGACCAATGAGATGTCTACCTGCTTTATTTCTTTAATGTCAAGAGCATTTATTAGTTTCTTTGCTTCAATCCACATGATCATTTTATTATATTGAAGATGAATGGTGTTAGAGATTTTTGTTAAGTCCGTCTGGCTATCTACTAACCTCAAGTTGATAATGTGTCGTCGAATCCCTGTTGGTATGTTCCGGCAGCTGCATTTAAGGGCCCGTTCCCTCTGGCTATATCGCGTTTACTATCTCAGACCACATCACAATTTAACATCAAATGAGATTGCAGTCAAACGCTAAAACCTATAACATATAAAAAATGTAAAAGCCAGGTAACTATTACCAATATGGAAGACAATATTATGGTTAATCTTTTCAATTTGATATTGCTTCCAGTCGTAGTGACAGCGGCGAAGCACTATCGCCAGAAGAGGAGCCTCGCGGGGGACTGCTCGTCGCATTATCGCGGGCCTTGCGGTCCGGCGGCGCCGCGACCGTACTGCCGCCCACACCCGCAGCCCTTGTGCCGGACGACGAACGTTCCAGAATGTCCGATGACAATGACAACTCAGCAGAACTGCTCGACTCTGAAACCGAACCCTGTCTCGTCACTGACCCAGGTTAATGTTATACACTAGTTGTGCCCGCAACTCGGCCTCTTTTACGATTTTTCCAAATCCGATATTTCTAAAAAAAGATCTATTTGAAATTTAAACTCGATATGTGTTTAGAATATGCTGAGGAATGGTGGTCCGGGGCGGAAGGCGCTGGCGCTTGGAGCGGGGATGAACTGTCACCCGAGAGAGATTCCGCCGGGGATATCGATAAAGGTACGGATACTCGATATACATCGATATTTCAGAACTATTAGATTTTACAATTTTGTACATTGAAAATTATCGATTTTTTGTGACAAAAAAGAATTATTTGACTTATCGAAGTTTTTTATTTCGATATGTCGAAATAATATGTTTACCTATCACGTGTATTACTCTATTTTAAGTGCATATTATTATACGAAAACTGAAAGCCTTCCATAAAAATTGACGTAATTTTGAAGTAAAAACTTCTTCAGCTCTGTTGTGATTTTAAACTCTATTCAACGAAAAAGGCATTAAAAAGAGAGAAACATATATATTTATAGGATTTAACGTGCGAGAGAATGATATAGAATACATTATATTGCGTTTCTTAATGATATAGAATACATTATATTGCGTTTCTTATTACGTGTATCAGTACGTGCTTGCGTGATTTGCCTGAATGCATAATTACAAAGCCTTAAGAAAAGACATCATAATAAGTATGGTGTAGTCACGTGTATCATTTATATGAAGACTAGGTATTGCTTGCGTCTTTGCTCGTATTAATGCAGATTTGATCTATCTTTCGGGAACAGTTCATTTTTATGAGACGAAAGCTATGGTACTTACTCATATGTCCTTTTCTGTATTTTCGATAACGTGTATGTAAAATTTCACGTTGGTCGATTGAGTAGTATTATTTTATTGGTTTTTGAAGGTTTCACTTCTGAGTGTGAACTGCACACGTATTTTTTACGTAATAACATCTTATAAATCGATGAACGCCGGCTGCGTGCATAAAAAAGTATGACTAATTGTCACGTTCCGCCTGAGCCGAGCGTGTAAGCGAGAACGCGGGACAAGCGATAGAGAGGCGTAATCGGGCTAAGCGTTCGACTTGTGACGCATCCATCTCTCTTCTACTCCATCGGCCGATGCGTACCGAGTAGAAGAGAGACAGCGGCAGGAGGTAAACCTACACGTGAACTGTTTTGTCAACTGTTCATAAAGTGAAGTTAAAAGTTAATATGGTTTCCATTGTTTAAACCTACACGTGAACTGTTTTGTCAACTGTTTATAAAGTGAAGTTAATGTGGTATTCATTGTTTATTACAACAAATATTGCGGCAAAAAGTACGCAATTTTTCATCAATGTTTTCTTATGACATTATCACATAAAATTATCGTCCGTAAACCGGAGTTTACAGACAACCAATTTTTTTTTATATTATAGGGGGCAAACGAACAGGTGGGTCACCTGATGGTAAGTGATCACCGCCGTCCATAGACACTAGCAACACCAGGGGAGTCGCAAATGCGTTGCCGGCCTTTTAATATATGTGGGCTTCCGGCGCTCTCACTGACCGAACGAAACGCAACAGTGCAAGCACTGTTACTTCACGTCGGTTTTCTGTGAGAGGGTGGTACTACCCGGGCGAGCCGACCCGTTCATGCTGAAACCAGTAATAGCTTCAGCATAGCTCTACCACCTACAAACGATTATTTTGTATTAATAGGTCTATACAGAGCGGTAAATGTAAAGATAATTAAATGAAATTGTTTTTGTTGTTGTTTGTCTAGGGTCGGGTGAGTCATGCAGCGCGTCGGAGCGCGAGTCGCTGCGCAACCTGTCGGCGGCGATCGCGCTGCGGCACCGCTCCGAGGCGGAGGACGTAGAACGCGGGTCGCTTGTGCAGCGCGCGCTCGCCCTCGACGCGCGCCTCTCCGAGCTCGTGCACGCGCTGCGGGCGGCCGCTGCGCACCAACACCCCGACGCGGACGCCGCACGACTCCTCGACGCGCTCAGGTTGCAGCTTTTAACCCCTCCACTGTCCAAACCCATAAAGGTTCAAATTCCATACGAACGAATGTAGACCTCATGTGGTACAGGTCAACAGACCGTTGGCAGCATAAGCTTAAAAAATTACGTGACTTATTACAAAACTTTGAAAAATAACAAATTATGTTAAATTTATTTTTAAATTATTTTTTTATTTGCACGAACTTTTTTTTACTAAAACATACAAATTACAATGCACGATGCATCGAAAGTATGAAAAAACATAATGCATCATTCTGAGATCTGAGTCTTAAAAAAACAGTCGAGAAGTTAACTAACTAACGCTCGAGACTTTACAACCAATGATAACTGAGTAGTTAAACGTAATCGATCGATTCGACGTAAATTCGAAACCTTCGCAAAGGAACACATCCTGATGGACCATTACATGATGGACTGTTCAAATATTACGTAAGCAGAATTTTTGTAATTTCTGACCGGCCTCTCTCGCTGATTAGCAAAAGTGGGCAATGCTTTTGAGGCCGTGAGCCTCACTATCATACCAACACATCCAGATAACCCCATCTCTTATATCATCAAAAATAAGCAACTCATAGCCCCCCGCCTCCCTCTTCAGTGCTTACGTAATACTTCAATGACCCCTAATATTAGGGTTTTATCTAAACACGGCTAACTGATTACTACCATAAAGTTGAAAATCTTTCGTCAAGCACGTACAGCTGCATTCCAGCAGCTTGACTTGATAACCAGTATATTTAGGTTTAACGTGTTTAGCCCTTTGGATCACATTTTTATTTAATACCAGATGAAATTTTGATGAAACACTAAAACGTATGATTTATGAAAAAAAATTTATATAATAAACAAAACAGCTTAATACAGTGTTATTATAATTATTTTTTAAAACAAAAATCAAAGTGCTAGGACCATTAATTGGACGAGTTGGAATGTAACGCTACTACGTGTCGTAAACCAGGCCTTTAAAAATACAACATTATTTCAAATACACTGCTACTTTTTAAATTAAGCAGTCTCATAGCACAACGATGATTATCGTCAAGACATAAAGTCGTAATAGTTCTCAAAACAAGAGGTTCAATATTCCACTGCTGGGCACACATATTTATTTTTTTCATACTAAATATAATGCTGGCCGTTATTAGCCACACAAGTCAACGACATTGCATATGTTTTTGTCAAGCATTTGCCGTAGTTTAATAGTATCTCGTAAATAATCGCAACTGTTTCCATAATTTCAGAGACAGAATAGACGTAACGGAGAAGAATGTGGCCGATGTTGTGGTGAAAAAGTTTGCGGAACTGGACGCCAGCAAAAACATGATGGAGCAATACAGACAGTCAGTAGAAGTGAGTTTTTATCTCATATTTGTATCACACGAATATGGTTTTTTAGTTAAATGACTTGAAATGATCGAGTATAAGACAGTAAGGATATTCCAAAGGGCTTTCGTTACCCGCTATTAAAATGAACTGACCAAATTATAAGCGCTAGTTTAAATTTTATATATGTTACCGCTAAAGTACGGAAATTAGTTATGCTACAAATTGTCTAAGTAATGTTCAAGATCACTAGTGATCTGTTTAACTGGCTAAAATTGTTCTCATTTCGATAGTGTGTTCATAGCGACTTGTTTGTTAAGACTTGTAATAAAAATACGAAAAACTCGACTCAGTACATAAATTGTGCAAATTATTTAATGGGTAATTAATATATTTGCACATTGAAGAATTTCGATCTTTAGCGATAACATATACATTAACTTTTAATTTTCTTTAAAATAATCTTACTAAAATATGGTATTATTCATCGGTAAGCCTATTACTTTGTACTTTTAACCCTTAAATGTATGATTTTTCATTTGATTTGTGAAACTAATTTTAAAACAACAAGAAAAAAAATACAATTTACCCGCCAAAAGCAATACCATTTTTTTCACGTGTAAGGTTTATCCTAAGCTTTTAACATGCCTTCGGAAACGTATACACTCAGTTTGGCAACAATAATAAGCATTTAAGGGTTAATTTCATACGAAAATCAATATAGCTTATAGCTGTAATATAAATAATAATATTGAAAATAAAAGACTTGAATGAAGCGTCAAGTAGAAAGCCGACGTTTATTTGTTAAGACAATATAAGCAGATAAACTTTATCAGACTATTACACCGCAAAGTATTTCCAATGTTGTAACTTGTTATATCGTGACTTTATGCCTAGATGTAGTAGTTCCGGTTAACTCATTTAATAGGACACAGGTATTTACACCATTCAGGCCCTGTTTCGTGATCTCGAGTCAAGAATAAAACGAAAAGGTTAATAACATATATATGCATATATATAACGCACTGACACAAAGTATATAAACGCTTTTAGACGCAACAAAAGTCTACATGTTCTCTATTATACACAGGGCCGGATTCAAGGGTTGCGAAGTTATAGGGGTAAGAAATAAAAGTGGAGCCTATTCAAAGCGTTTCATTTGTGTGGTTTTGATTTGTTAATACGGGTAATATAATGTAATAAATATAATCCTCTTGTGTAGGGCCCCAGACGACTAAAGCCTGTTGCCTAAATCTGGCTCTGATCACATTATCAAGTTTTATTCCAAAAATGACTAACACAATATTTTTATTTATTTTATGAATTGGATATAATAAATATTTAGATAAAGGTTCAAAATGAAATTTTTATTCGTAAAATATGAATAAGGGATAAATTGTAATAAAAAAATATTCTATAGTTTGTGAAATTGAAAAAAAGTAACCAGCAAGGGTAATATTGATTCAGTATATTCAATAATATAGTGTTAATTGTAAGTCTTTATCTCAGTCAAAATGTAAATTATCATGACGTGTGAAATGTTCATATTCTTTTCATATATATTTTTTTAATATTGTATTTTATTTATAAATATAGACACTTGTATAGAATTTCGACCATAATCTACTGTTAATCTATTTTAATCTACGATAAAAAAAGGCTATATCAATATTTATATATAGCTTTATTTATAACCTGCTGATATCTGCTGCCTTTGCTGTGCATTCGATAAAGTTTTAATTTAAAAATATGGTGTAGGGTCAATGGATTTTTTTTTGTATGTGTTCAGGTGGATTCAATAATGGTTTTGATTCACAATCGGGCCTGGTAGGCGGCGCTGCGGTCTGATTCTAGGATTTTTTTATTATCAAGGCAAGACTACATCCGCCGGGCCCGTCAGTACATAATTTAGGGTGTGCCAAAAAATGACAATTTTTTTTTCATCAATACATATTCAAACAAAAATTCTGTCTAAAGGGCCGCTCTTAATTTCAATTTTAAGAGGTCCTCCTTCGAACTGTACATTATCCCATATAAATAACATAGGAAACATTTTTTTTAACATTATTGTCACCTGTGAACTGTGAAGAAATTTTATTTTGTTGAAATGAATGGATTAAGGTCTCATTCAGCGATAAATTTTCAACAAAAAATTTCATTGAGTCAAATTTTTATCGTTAGTATTTAAGTTTCTATGGATCTTTGAAATTTGAGTTTTTTAATAATTTTACTTTTTTTATATTTTACGGCTAAACTATCAAAGATACAATAAAAACTGATATGACAATTTTGTAGTTCTTTTGACGCTCTATAGAAAAGTCATTAACGAATTTTCCATATCATTAATAGCAACAAAGTTACGAACTTGCATATATAATATAACATGACATAGATAACTATATCAAAATAGTTGAATTTTATTATGTTTTTTAACATAAATGTTTACATAATAAGAGAACATGACAGGACTTCACTGTGACCGCTTCTGCATTGACTCGCGACGTTCGAGCACCATCTGTAAATAAGTCACATGGAACACTCTATATATATTGAAATCCAACACTTTGTATTGTATATAATAATAACTTTATAACTTTCAATATTCACACGAATTAAATTCTTATTCAAAGGACCATACGGGGCACGGGCATAGTAAATCGGCCCTAGAAATATATTTAAACGATACTTAGGGTATATGTAGACACTGATAAGATAATAAGACCTTGGAAGTTACAGAACTCTAATGTAATTGGTTAACTAATTTAAAATCATGTTTGATATATCTTATATTATGTGCATTTTATATAAATCACGTAAGTTTAGAATTTTGTAGTTTAAAATGTAACACTAAACTTATTTGATTAAGTCATGGTAGTATGAAAAAATATTGCTTCTTATTAAAAAGAAAGTCGATTTTTATTTATTTTTCATAACTCGTTAAAATAGCCAGAAAAAAGGATTGTTGTTGTTTTAAATAGGAAATAGTATTCTAAATAGATATAATTTATATAAATTTGTGTTAAAATAAAAACTAAACTTAAAGCAAATTGATAAATTACATAAAAATGTGGTTGATGGGGTTAATGTTTTAAACACTAGCTTACCCATTTATCATATCATAATTAAAATTAGAATATATATTTTTTTAACTTAGACTTATAAAAATATTTTCTAGAAACTACTAATATCCCCCAGAAGATGTTATAAATTTAGATCAACGTGTTCAGTTAGTTCTAAGAAAAATTGTTTTATTTACATATTTTGCTTTTTCTCGAAAATCAATTAATTATATTTCTGAGGCCGATTCACAATGCCCTGCTATGGCCTTTATGCCCAGAGTATCGTTTTTTTATCTGCAATAAAAACGTTATAAGTCTATAGTATTTTTTTTAATTATAATACGGGTGACAACTCTAATTGTGAAACAATTCTAGATCAAAAATATTTCCTTACGAATACGACTACTAACAGTGTCTATTGGCAATTGTTATCCTTTAATGGCGGCCTGCTAAAATGCTTCCTCGCGTGTGTTTTACAGTATACTAGAGGAAAGTGATTCTTCATCTTTGTGGCACTGCAAATATAGGAGCCTGCGAACTTCTTACCACGCAGCTCTATGGCTTCGTAGACCAGCTCGCGTTGTCGAATCGTTAATGTTTTATCAGAATGTTCAATAACCACAGACTTTTGTATGTTTTCAGATGCTGAAAAAGCAGCTGGCCCAGTGTAGTGAGGATGACAATTTAGAATTCCTTGAAGAGGTGAGTTTTGATACTATCTCGGCATCTATTAATATTCATAAGCCATTTTACCCTAGTAGAGTATTTATTTTATGATCACTTTGAATCATTTACTATCTATAAAATGTCATGTAACAGAAGTGAATTATCTTTGGTATTTCCATTTATTATTATAGAATTATACTCACAGTAAATTAACTCTAAGATGTTAACATATACGATAATTAAATGATCTAATGTTGTCCTTCCGTTCTTTCTTTTCTCTACCTCTAATTATATTATATTTGACTCTCATAATGTTAAAGAAATGACACTATAAAAGAAAGGCGCATTTATATGATACAGGAGTAAAGAGATAAATATTTTGTGTGTATCAGGAGGCGGGTGCCTGCAGCGAGCGCGAGCTCCGGGTGCAATACGAGGGCGGAGGCGTGGCCCCGAACTCCCACCACTCCCCCGCCGCTCCCCAGCTCCCCCGCCACGCCCCACTCCCCCCTCGCGCTCCCCTCCACCGCGTAACCGCCGCCTCGATAAAGTTCGTTTCGTATTACGAAACTCGTTAAGTAGAACACCGTTTTATATCGATAATATTTATATTCATAAAAACATTGATTTATATGTTACTACGAACGTTCTTGTTGTTCGTTTCTAACGCGCGTGAACTTGTATCTATCTTTTCTTTTTCGTCTTCACTTGTGAGCCCTGTCATTTAAACTTTTTATGACGGTTTCTATACACATGTTGTTCTAAAAAAATATTTTATACAAATATATTTATTTCTCTATACATATTTGAATCATCTATATGAGTTACATATAATATGTAATATATAAGTACAACAAAAAATGTCACTTGCGTAGTGCCAAAGTTTCAACTTCTCCAAACTGCTTAAAACTGAGATTTGTCTGCCGAAATGTTATCAGTAATAAAAAAAAATTAAATGCAATTTTTAGGAAGCGTACAAATAAAAGAAATATTTACGTAGAAAAAGATGAAATTGCAGCCAGCAATTGAAATTAAACTTATTTTAAATTACAAATAAATTCTTTATAGAATTCAGAGGCAAATAATTATGTAGGTATAGTATAATTTAGTAGTAATAAGTCATACCTATAAATATATTTAGAATTTATAATAACAAAAGTTGCCACAGATATATATTTATATATTATAACATGATAAGAGTTATCTGGACCTTGCCCGACGAAAAACTTCACTCGTCCGTCCTGAGCTTGTACTCCATGATGTTTATAATTAAATGCCATAAATTAATATAATTAGAACGAAACAATCGAAGTCTTAAATATTAATTACAAAACGATCGTAATTAAAGAACGAAAATGATTATTACAATTAATATTGGAAAGATTAAAATGTGAATAGTTAAAACATTGATATTTACTGTGAAAATATTCTGAAGATTTTGAAATGTTAATATAAATCTAGAATGTTAAATATTGATATTTGCCGTCAGTTGTTATTTAATACGAATAAGACCTCGTCCTGTGTTAGATAATAGGGTATTTAGTTTAACAAAAATTGATAAAGAACATATATAAAAATAAATTTATGTCATTGTAAAACTACAGGTTTCATATAAAGGCGAATAATTTTATAAAATTCAAAACGTAGTATTCCTAAGAGTGACGTCATTAATCGTGTGACGCCATTGCCTCTTAATTATCATGGATATTACTTTTTATTTTGCATAGTATCTGTTGTGGAATATTGACTGAGCAGAAATTACAGATTTAGCAAGAATAGCCGCTTCGATCAATTTTTCACGCACATTTAAAGAGAAAAAACGAAATTGTACAGATTATAACTCGTACAAATACTTCGAATTTAAACGCAAACACAACATGAAATAGATATTTTCATACAATTACGTTCTATCATTTCTTGTCTCTATTCATAACAATATTTATGACGTCATAAAACATGAGGTTAACGTTTTCGTCGGTAAAAAAAGTAGATTATTACACATCTTTAAGCTAAATTACCTTGTTCTTTGCTTTGTGATTCAACTATAATTTGAATTTATTCATTCCTAAAAGCATTTACTATTATTATCCAATATTCATAATATGTATTACTTTCGATCTGCTTCACAGAGATAACTATATCGAAAAATCTTGACATCTATACTATGAATTCGTATAAGATATCTGGTATTTGTGATGACTTTTAATAACTTTTCATAATAATTATTAATTTAATAAATTCATGGTTGTCATAAATGTCACTACGATTAATGGGTTTATTGCAAAATAAATGAATAATGTAATATTAAAATTCCTTGTAAATTAAGATAATAATATGTAAGTTATATTTATATTAGTGCCAGTGTCAATTTAACATGTAAGTTGTAATCGATTGTTCTGGATAATTCTGGATAACGAGAAACAATTTATTAGAAGTATGATAAGTGCCATTAGCGCTAGAGCTGTCACACATTACACGTGTTTATAATTGCTTAAGTTATTCAATAGATGATAACGGAAAATACATATTTTTATATGTATGTATATATATTTTTGTCAAATTTAATATCGAACATTTTTGAGATCTAGTCAAAAATTTAAGTACCCTCGATAAAATGAACAAAAATCCAGAAATGAAACTATCATGTTAATTTTTTTTTCACTTGATAATACTATTAATATTGTATTCTGATAATGTCATATTCACCGTCCATAAATCCAAAAAGTATTTCACGACATTACGGTTAGTCGTATAACACCAAAGAGAGCAATGTGGGGAGGTGACAATAAATAAGGAAAGTTATGGCAACACAGGTATTATTTGTTAATTTAGTCGGCTTTTCAAGTGAACACTTCACTGGCTCTGTTGTGATTTCGAACTTGATTAAACGAAAAAGCGATATTAAAAAAGACAAACATATACATCTATAGGATTTTACTTGGGAAAGAATGAGATAGAATACATTCTACAGTGTTTTTCTTATATACGAGGTCTTCGCATTGTATATTGCACTACGTGTGTTAGTACGTGTGTGTGCGCTCCTGCGTATTACAAAGCATTGGGAAAAGACGTCGTAACCAACACGGTGTATTGTTCATGTATATCGTGTATATGAATATTTTATCATTTTTTGAAGGATTCATCTCCGTCGTGTGGTTATAAGGACACGCACCCACTTTTTTATTTTAAATTCGAAATTATAGCTCATACCTACTTTGCGCCTTTTTGATGTTATACCACTCGTATATTCCATGGCGTGCCATGAGTTTTCTATTAGTAGGTTTTTGGTTGGATTTAATTGAAAGTTATCTAATTTAAGTGAAATGTAATGTCGCAAATTTAGGCAAGATTTTTATATGAGACTGATCTTTGCTGTTGATAATGTTGATGGTCGTGAATTTTGGCATATTAACTATTTGCAGATACTAAAACCACATACGCGATTTATGCTTCAGCAATTTATATTTTTTCTATACAGTACAAAATCAGTCGCATCCATCCTTATCCGCAAGCTTGTGGTACTAAAGTTGGAATAGTATTTATACTATATGAGATTTCAGATATGAAGTTATAAGGTACGTCGGATTTCAGTGGATTATATTTTGTCAGTGTACCGTTTATGTTAGATCGATATGAAATCATGTTATGTAAATACGTAGAATGTATGTAAATAAAAAAGTATTGAGAACGAATTTTGTTTTATTATTTGCATAATTGTTTTATATTTCCACGGATCACGTTGTATATCGTAGGTTCAATCAAACTTAAAGTCCTATGTTGGTAATTATAAGGCTAATCGAACTTTTTTTTTTAATATTTTATAGGTAAGCGTTTGACCACAATCTCATCTGATGTTAAATGATGTTGTGGTCTAAGATGAAGTTACGGTTAACCTAGAGGGAGACTGGCCTTCAAGTGCAGCTGCCGGAACATACCAACAGGTGCTTGGCGACAGATTTTCAACTTGAGGGTGGTAGCTAGCCAGACGAACTTAGAAAAAGCCCTACCACCATGCTATGCCATGAGTAATGGGGATGAGCGTTTATGTCGCTCAGCTGCTTACCAATAAGCTCAAGGGTGCCATAGTTGCCTAACCTCGGCTTGGACTGTTGTCTTCGATGCAACAACGCGAACCTTACAAAGCTAATTATACGAATTATTAAGCATACATGCTGGTGCACATGTGTGCCTCACGAACTCAAACATGAATTTTGTATCTATCAACTCAACTAAACTAACGAAGGTTAGAAAAACAAGGTTCATGAGTGTAGTAGATCCTTTAAGGCGAAAGTCGCAAAAAGTATTATTAACCATACTTCAAAGACAAATTCCGAAATCGTACGCACATTCGTTCTTACATATACACATACACTTATTATATGCTATCATTTGTTTTTAGTGCGACAGTAACTTACAGTATTTTTAATTAAAGTTAAATACATAATTTGGATTAGCCATTTAATAAAAAACCCATAAATGTATATTACACTGAATCAATTATTGGCGAAACTAACATTTTATTTGTATTTTTTTAAAGAATGCAGATAGAATGTAAATTTCTTTGAAATTAATATGTAAAATATGTATAACTGCTTGGGAGTGTGCGTGTAGATGTACGCATATGTAGGGGTATCTATATTGTGTATGTTAAACTAGTGAGTGTGACATTATCAGAGTCACTGTATCGCGCTAGCAGCGTGCTAAGAGCTCTACTCTGGGTGATCGAACCTAGGCTTGAGCCGCTGCTGAGGGGGTCGTGACGAGGGCGTGGGAACGAAATTCACCGCCAGACTATGCACATGCTCTGTTTGAAGAGTCGGAATTTAAAAGTCCATTATTTAATCGGGAGGATCAGCGACTAAATTTTTATATAGTATTTTATGTTTATAGTAGCGAGAGACAATTTAATAAAGTTGAAATTTCGAACAAAAATTATAAATTTGAACGCATAGTATGTAGTATTCTTAACGCTATTAGCGTATGTTTATTTCTTTTTCTATGTTTTGGCTGCATATGAACTTCAGAAACTGTTATGGAACTCCTTAACAGGTAGAATTAGATATATCGTGTTTGTAACGAGAGCACACGACTGAATAAAATGACCTCAGAAACTGCTGTAGATCTCTTGGACGGGTAGAAATAGGCCGTATTCGTGCTCTTTTATTACGCAAAAATGATATTATAAATGATTCCTACTTCCTAGTCACATTTTAGGAGACTACTCTAAATGTCAGTCTTATTTATGTGCTGACGGATGAGTTTACGAAGTTTTATTTGTACACGACTTCACGTTATGTTGGGGCTTTCTAGGTCAGGAGTCCTGTGATATTGATATGAATGACAGGATGTTGACTATGTCCGCGTTTGTAAGCTTATATAAAAAATGTATTATATTAGATATATAACAATTTTAAGGCATCTCTCTCTTTGGAAATCGTAAAAAATAAAATGAAACACTAACTATCAATATATTAATAAAAATGATACTTCACAAATTTTCATTTCTACACTGATATCAAAACATATTATAAACAAAGTCGTCCGCCGCGTTTGTCTGTCTAGATGTTCGCGATAAACTCAAAAACTACTGAGCGGATTGTAATGCGGTCTTAACCAATATATAGAGTAATTCACGGGGAAGGTTTACGTATATAATTTGTCAAGGATCTTTTTGTAAATTGGTTGAAATATAATGAATTGTTAAAAGAATACGGAAAAAGTCAAGCCTTAAGCGTTTCATGCACATAAGTATATATTTTTTATTATCAGGGCAGGACAAGATCCGCCGGTCCTGCTAGTTTAATGTATGTAATACTATGTGCCAGTAACGCGCATGTGATATATTCGGTGTTGTTGGTGTCTATATGCTGCAGTGACGTAGTATTAGCCGTCCCGCATGCTTGTTTTCCACCGTCGTGGTATAAAAAAACCTGATTTAGATTATACTTCTCTATACCACAGTTTCACGGCCTGTTTATCAAGCATGGTTAAATCACTCGAACGCCCTCCGTTTCAAATTTCAATAACTTGATCAACATTATATATATGTAAATCTATAAAATATAGACCACCATACAATATCGCACGAGATAACCCGGAATTCGTTCAGATAAACACGGAAATGTCCTGGAATGAACAAAATCCTTTCCATAAGAACGGGTTACTAGTTTGAAATAAAACAAAATTTTATTTGAGACATTTATTCGACATACTCCATGCAAAATATTTAATTCGATAATTTCCACTGTATTTTATGTGATTTTATAATGTTATTTATGAAGCTTAATAATATATACAGTTCTGTCAATTGTTTTCTATTAACGTCACATGTTATTCAGTATCCTGATATGTACCAAATGAGAGACCAAACGGAATTACTACAAACAGTACGTTTTAGTCTACTTGTAGGTAATTAATTTTCTAATACGTAACAATATATGGAGAAGTACATTTTATGCCTACCGATGGTAAGTTACATTAATATACAGCACTTAACAAAGAACACTAGTAGAAATATTTAATATATAAATAACCAACTAAATACTGTCAAATAAATTGTTCCCCTGATCTTTACACCGGACAATTAAGCTAATTTATCTACCCCAATTGAAAATCTTAAGCGACATGGCTATAGTATAAACACCGAAAAATTGACACTACACTACTAACGGTGTGGAGATTGATCGTGAATGACGAATGAAAATGTGATTTATTTTCGTTTATAAATAACTATATTATTCCATGATTAATAAAAATAGTCAGTAAAACGTTATTATTCCGAGAAATTTACACATCGACACGCGAGAAACCACATCCGTAGTGAAAATAAGTATATTCACTTTCACTATTACCGAAATTTATAATTCAATGTAACACTTTTTTTAACACAAATGTTTCTAAAGTGTTTTAAATAAATACTTAGTCCAGTTTATTCTCATAAAGTTCATTACCCATTGCATACACAGAAATACAAACCAATGTTTTTTTTAACCTATTTTATATATATATATATAAATACATCAGTCAGTGGGCCGTGTGTGCGTCTAAACACTATTACACCGTACGGAGACAATTTTTCATAATATAGTCTCTCAATTTAAACGACTACTTCGTCGTCTTACTTAAACAACTTCAAATTTAAGGTTTGCAGATATTCGAAATTATAAATTACTTCGTCGGCGAATCAAATCGAATCTATATAGTTCGAACTATTCGAGTAATTGAAGTCGTTTAAATAATAAGAATAGTTTGATTATTTAAATAACAAAATCAATTAATTGCTAACTATTTTGGAATAATTCAATGAATTCGGAATATCGAATTAATCGACTACCATTAATCGATTCGAATACTTTAATGCACACCGCTACTTTAAATTTAAAAATGTTTTTATTAATAAATACTATTTTGAAACAGTTACGTAAAACTATTCATAAAATGGTTAATATTATACATTCTTATTGTAACCACAGATCATTCTCGATTGAAAAAGGAAGACGACGTTTTTTCCCCCACTTCGACCATACTTTGAAGAATGAATACGAATTCAAATAGTTATTGTTAATATAACTGCCAGAAATTTGTAACGTTATTAGATCACATATATTGCTGGGACTGTTACAAAGACGCGACATATCGCATTTTGAATATAGACTGTCCGTTATATAACTATCAAGTTTTAGCAAAACAAAGACAGTACTATCTCTGAATAGGTAATAACAAAATGTTCCAATAACTAAGTATTTGCTATTTTAGCGTTTGTAAAATACGTTACTAGAAAGCGGAACATCTATCAGTTAAAATGTCGATACAAAAACCATATCTATTATTAAAAATGTCAATGTTAGTCCGTTTGTTTGTTACACTTTCACTAGTCAATCAATCACCATAAATTTCTACATACAGGTTGGGGGCCATTCAAATATTACTTCAGCAATAAAGGGGAAATTGGGGTCCTTAATTTGCTTATTTCTGATGACATAAGGGAGAGGGATCTGGATGTATAAGGTCACTAATTTTAATTCAAGGTCTAAGGTTAATTCCTCCATAGACTATAAATCTTTTATTTGTAGACTTTTAACTATTCCCATGGATCAATAAGGAAACTAGAACAGATTAAGTAGTAATGTGTAATTATGTACACGCATTAGAAGTTAGATTTCTTGGGCGTAACAAGATAAAAATCTTATGTTATCTTTCGCCTTATTCTACAGTTGTAGAAAAAACGACACTAACAATAGAAAAAAGGTATTTAATACATACATAGTTTTTTTGAATAAATTGTTGACTATAGCTAATTCAGTGTGTTGGTTTTTCGTGACGGTGTGCACGCGTATTGTAAAAATTTATTCTCATCATTTTTCCCTAATGCGCCAAAAGGAGTATGGCTTCAAAAGTTTACGTAAGCAAGAAAGGGGGGAAAGCATTGCTTACTTTTGCTGACTATGGGGAAGGGTGGGGCGGTCAGAAATTGCAAAAATTCTGCTCACATAATATTGGAACGGCCCCTTGTCATAGGAAAAAGACATAGGGTACCACTTTTCATCTAGGAAAAGGTACTGTCAAATTACATTCACCGCGAGCGGAGCAAAAGCTAGTTCCAAATAAAGTAGTGCGTTCGAAGTGAGAGGTGAATTACTCTCAACACAACCGACACGTGCCCATTCACATTTCATCATTTATTGTTCTCTTAATATACTAAAATACACATGAGTTAAGACAACTTGTTCGATTCCATGATATTAATTAAAGATTATCAACTTCGTTAATAAAATATTATCTATTATATACACGAGGTATGAGAAAAAAAATGAATTTCTATTTAAATAGTAACGCGTGTGCTTAGTTTTTATTCGTTTCACACTTTTATAATTGAAATTGTAAAATTTTGTAATTAAAAATCCACACACAAAGGAATTCTTAGAGCTAATAAATATATATCATTGGCTAACTTTTAAAGGATTTTACTAAACACAATGAACTGTTTCTCGAAAGAGCCACGTAAAATATTCCAAAAGGATGTTTTTGACAAATAGTGACTCGCCCCGGCTTTCCTCAAGTATAACGTATTACGTGGGGTCATAAATGCTTAAACAGTTTATTTTCATTTTTTTGCGAAGATTTTTTTGTTGCACATTTTTTTTTATCCGAGATATATTTTACAATAGGTGGGCAACGTAACTAAAATATTTAATTAAAAATATAATAATTAAATGAGCTTCACAAATAACTCGCTATTTATTTATATATAGAAAAAAAATGATAAACCTTTGTCGTTCTACTGCGTATCATGCCAAAACGACTTGATAGACTTCTATCATTTCTTTTTTTAATTTTACTTGGTCTTTCCCTAAAAGAAAAATTATCACGATATCTTTATACAATACAGAGTTATTAAAGTTTTGAGAAACTACGATTTTTATAAACACTACGCGTTTTGCGATGTGTGAAGTGTGGTAACTGGTGTGGTGGGCGTGCGCAGGAAAGGGCAAATAATTTGATAACATTAAATAAAATAATTTTGTAAGCAAAGTATATTTTTACTTTGAATTTATTTGTTTTTCTCTGTATATAAGATATATTGTTAAAATAATAAACAACGCAGACGAAGTCGCGGTTATTAATTAGTTTTTTTTTTAATAATATTATAAAAGATAACTGCGGGTTATCTTTAGATGATATATAGGCATATATAATTATTAAGTTTTCTGTAGGCATTTCTATACTATATTTTCATAACAATGAATTATAAAAACCATAACGTGTGTTGAAACATCCGATAAAATGTATGATACAGTTTGTATAAAAATTTAATTATTCATTCCTAAACAGTTTAATATCGATATGGTTGTAAGCTGTTACCTGAACATTATTCAAATATAATAATAGTATTTAAAAATATGTATAAATGTATGTAAGAAACAGTTTAAGTAAACTATGTAGCTTTTAATATTTCGCTGAGAGTTGTATTTGCACTCTTTACTACAGCCATTCCTAAGCTTGTATAGATATGGAACATTCCAGAAATTTATTGATTTCATGAAGTCCTTATTCAAAAATGAATGAAAAAGCCATTATTACATTTTCCGATATTCTTAAATAACTATTACGAAGAAAACTTTCAAAATATAATATATATTAGTGAATGAATTTATATATTTATTCATGGTATTTCAATTAACAAAATTCATACACTTATTTGCTTAAAATCTTAAAATATTTCCTGCGTTCTGTAAACGCCTATTAAATTGTAGTAGATAACCTTTGTGGAATATTTTACTGACTCTATAGATGAAAACGGTAAAAGGCAGCGACGACTGGCCATTTCAAAATTAATGAACGAATAAACCCTTCCTTCCTTCCTTTAAAAACACAAAACCTAATTATATACAAGAATTAAAAAAATACGACGTTCTATACTATTCATTGTGTGAATTCAAAATATACATTATCACCGCAACAACTGAAACCATTATACAGTCCCCGTCACGAGTCGTAAGTATGGACTGATGATACTCTTCGTTTATTATGTACTCATAATAATTATTACGGTTTTTTTTTTAATATGATAAAATCCATCAGGAATATCTAATTAATTATTTAAAAAAAACATAGATAAGCGTTTCACTCTTGATACAGATGTGATGTCACTTTATATACAACCGGTAGGAATGGACTCGTAGAAACGGACTCCGTACGACGTACGTTTACGTCGAAAATAAAATGCGCACAGCGCGTACATTTTTATTTATTCTTTTGCTTATATATTTATTTTTCTCTTGCTGAAATTTTATGAACAAAATCAAATAAAAATAAAAACTGCATTGTCATAGACCAATCATACGGAGGTATGAGAATCCTGCATCCCCACTACTACCCTCTCCCTCTCCACACACAACCATTAAAAAACGAATGTATGTAGTTTATACGACTCGTGACGGTAATTATAAATCAAAAAGTACATTAAAACATTGGAAATTTTATTTGATTTGTTAATAAGCTCCGACGAGCCAACAGAGATCCTTCGTAACATCGCCGTTGCTTCAGTACCATCGAAAATGTAATATGTATTTTCGGCGACTTATGTGTATTTATTTCGATATTTCCAAACATGTATAAAATTATTTCTGCATCTTAAAACATACTATTACAGTTCTGGTATTCTTGTATGTTTGCACGAAAACCATTAAACCTATATCGATATTTCTTTTTGGGACATATCGATTACAAATTTCGATGTTTATAATAAAAAGTATCGATAAATACACAGATATATTATTTGATGTCCGTACCGTAAACCCATAAGTATGGGGGTAGGATAAGTTCGGTTTAAGTGGAGAGGTAGAGACGGTGGTAATCGTTGGCTCCGAAGGCCGCGTTGCACTTGGGACACTTCCTCTGGCGCGTCTCGTAGCGCGTTCGGAGGCAGTCCCAGCAGAACACGTGGAAACACTTCGTCAGTACAGCGTCTTTACGTTTCACCTAAAACAAGTAAAAAAACCTTCAAAAAATGATAAAACATTCAGAGAAACGATACCCATGAACAATACACCGCACTGGTAATGACACCTTTTACCAAGGCTTCGTAATATGCAGGTGCACATATATACACACAAACAACGCTCGGACTAGGGAAAACATTAAGTAGTGCAATATACAGAAGACCGCGTATGTAAGAAACACTCTGTAATGTATTCTGTCTCATTCTCTCACACGTAACATCCAAGATGTTTATGTTTGTCATTCCATTCGTTCCATCGAGTTTCAAAACAAACGGGACTAAAGAAATATCACTTTAAAAATGTTTATTTATACCTCTACAAAACCATGCTATTGATCACACGAGCATACTAATGACTTAGTGTTTATTACTAACGACGTACTAATGACTCACTGTTACTGACTCGTACTAAATTACTTTGGCTCAGTTGTGGATTTCAAGACATTGAACTGTCATCAACTAAAGTTAAACCCTTAAATGGATATTATCTCAAAACGCTGTCTCTAAGTTATAAAATATTAAACCGTAGTGAATTTTTTACTTTTGAATGTATGCCATAGTGGCACGAGACAATTCAACGAAAGTGAGTCCGGTTAATTAGTTACACTTTCAGGCCTTAACTACTCAACCGACCATCATGTCATTTTGTGTATACATTGTCAGATGTACAAGAAAGGACATAGGGTACAACTAACTTTCATCCTGTTCTCGTTAGTCTACATTAACGCGAACTATACGGGAATTAGACGAACTCTTTGTACTGCATGGCAGTATCGTATTAGAAAACTTCTTTTAAAAAATTTTATAAATCTACGAACATGCTATATTTTCTTATTTTTTTATAAACCTGTTTAATATAATTCCACATACAATATACTTTTTGGGTAAAAACTAAGAATAAGAATGAACTAACATGGATTTAATAAAGGTTAAAATCCAAACTGACAAACAGAAAACATAAGTAGTGTTCATGATTTTAGTATCTATTGTCTAAATGCTCGGCTTTGTTATTATGGTTGTCGTCACATTTTTATGCTGTCTCGTCGTTGTTACTCCAATGTGTTATTAAAGAATATAAGAGTAGGTTATCTAACATCATGTTACGGTGCTTAGGAGCGCAGCAATTACCTAGAAAGTGTTGTTCAGAAAGTATGTTGAGCGGGAAAGAAGAGTCGAGAATGGAGCATTATCGCGGAGGGCCGAACTGTAAATGCCTAAGTCATCGAGGTACCGAACACATAGCCGAGTCGCAACTTTCGTACTTACGATGTCGTGAAGTAAAAAAATAATTAAAAACATAATCCGCCATTTTGAAATCTGGATCTTAAAAAATCAGCCGAAGGGTTAAATTAACCTAACGGCGTTGGCAATAATACAACATTTTAAAAGTTATATATCATTTGATTAAATACATAAGGTTAAAATTATATTAATAAGGTTACCTTGCACGAAGGACAAGTGAGGGTTTCCTTGTATTCTCTGATTTCCTCGAGCAGCACCTCGTCCATGCTGCTTCCGGCTTGCTCCATCTTCTTCATACGTTCGGCTTTACGTCGCAAGATAGCCAGCTCCTCCTATGTGACGAAAAAGAATTAATGTTTTGTTATATTTACTCGGTACAATTTAATTGGTCACTTTTAACCATTTGACTCTATGAGAATACTTTATTCAGTTTAGGCTCTGAGAAAATGCATGTGGACATCAAAACACTACCATCAGCTCAAAGAAACTAGCTCGATTTGGATTATCTTTTCGTTAGTATAGTTTATTATACAAATCACAGTTGTGTTCAGTGACGGTGACAGAAATTGACCCAACTTTTATTTGGTTTATGTTCGAAAATAAAGAAATCCACATACGTGAAGTCTTTTCGTCTTGTAAGCCTCCGCTTCGAGTGCACTCGTCTTCTCGGCGACAACTTGTTGCGCCTCTTTCATTTGCGCGTGATATTTCTCTGTAACGGTAACAATATTAAGCGTTTCAAATAACGATATAACTGTCAAATAGCCATCATGACTCGTATTTCGAATCCAACAAATCAGGACAAAAAAAGAGTGGGTGCATGCTTAAGACCACACGACAGAAGTCAAAACTTCTTTATAAAAAGAACAAAAGCCAATGTCACGCGGTGTTCCCAGGCGGTCACCCATCCGAGTATTGATCGCGTCCGACGTTGCTTACTTTGGTGATTCGAACGATAACCAGTGTAAATACTGTATGCCACGTGACCAGTCACCAATTTATAAAATACATTGATTTATATTTATATTAATAATAATTACTTGAAAGTGGCACACTACGATATAATTGATAGAAAATAGCAGCACTATGAACATGGACGAGTTTTCATAACATTAATCTAAAACAAAGTAATTAAATTCTAAGCAAAAAGAACAAACTCGTAGCAACAAACAAAGCAGTATGGCGACTCATTGATGCGTAGGAAAATACACACATAGCTAAACCTTATACACTCTAATTACTACAAACGAGATGTAGAAATAAGAATACACTATCACTTCTGCATTGTAAAGAGTAATCGGCAGTTATTATCCATGGGATTATTACCCCACCAACTACTTCCCCGCCGGCGCATTATTTTTATTAGGTATATAAGAACGTCACAATAAGACGGAGGAGAGCTCCCATCTAGATAGCGAAACGGATACAAGGAGAACACAAAAAAGTAAGAAATCTTCCGAGAGAACTACAACAATAGTGTAGTATAAACTGAAGTACTACCACAGACTATTGTGAGTTTGTTTTACTTTTGTCTATGTGTACGAATATGTCTGGTGTACGAATACGTTTTTTTCGACTCAAAACAGCATTTTATTAGCAGCAGATATGAAAACATGTTCAAACAGCATACACATGTAGAATACGAGCTTACTCGGAGATGCAGTTGAATTAACTTGTAGGTACTATCATAAACGAATTTTGAGTTCATACCCTTCTTACTTTTACGTGTATAAATAACCTTATTTCGACTCAAACCTGCATTTTATTACCTTCGGATGTGACATTACATTCAAAGAGCATATAGTGTTTACTTGTGTAGAATTGTAGTATTACCAAGATGCAGTTTGAGATCGGCAGCAGACTGAGCAGACTCTATGGCCTTTCGTTTGTGCATCTCCATGGCCTGCTGGCGGAGCAGCAGCTCCTTCTCGACGGCGGAGAGCGTCGCCTGCAAGCAGCCGCTCCTTCTCCTCCAGCCTCCGCGCCACTCCACCCATCGACTCTATCTGCTGGTCGCGGGTCACGACCTGGAGAGATAACAACCAATTTCTTCAACCATTCAAAAACCATAAGCCATTGTAGAACACCTCATTCTATGTGATTTGTTCTTAGAAAACATAGTTTGTCATTTCATGCAATTTGAAGTGATAGCTCAGTTGAGAACAAATTCAGGCATGGCATTGATCGACTTAGGTTCGAAACCTTGCGAATGAGCCGAACCGCTCAATGAAAGAAAAAATCATAATCAAAGCATAGAATGGTAGTGGGGCTTTTCTAAGTCCGTCTAGCTAGTTACCACCACCATCTGCACTTGAGTGCCAGACCCTGTAGACTTAGAGTGTTTACATTCTTAGACCACAAAAAAATATTTCAATCGTTTATTACTTCTATAAATCCATAGAAACAATTACCTGCTCCTGTAACAGTTGCTTTTCTTCCCGTAGCAGCTTGTGTAGGGAGTTGGCTTTGATCCGCTCGGACATTAGTTTGAAATTAGCATCGTCCTTCTCTCGGAGCTGTTGAATCAACCTCGAGTTCTGCTCTTGCATGTCCTCGAACGCTTGTCCTGTCACTTCCATCTCATTTAGAAGCGCTTCCTCTTCCTAAATATTGCATACATAATATTCTTTAAAATTCACCAACTCGTACCAATGTTTGTTCTCATAAAAATGGGTTTGTTTCTTGAATAACACAGTTGCACTCACAAACGAAATCTAACCACAAAGACTAATGCAATCTTAGAAAAAGCCACCTTATCGTTACTTAATCATTTTTAACAGGCTTCAAAAATGAAGAGGTGCTCTATGCGATTGTAATGAAATAAACCTATTTTGAAAAATGTTTTGTTATAGGAAAATGGCAATTTCCATATTAGAGAACTCCTCAAAATCGAATATAAATTGTGATTGAGATATTCGCAAGTTTATGACAATCCAAGAATAGATAGGTACCTAACTATGGTCAAAGGTGCTGTTATTTTAGAGTGATTTATATACTCTTGCTCTTGTCCCATTCTAGTACTCTTGTCATAATACATGGCTTTTCTTCTTATTATGATCTGATATGGTTTATTTTTTTAACATAGATCAAGTGTCTAAAGTCAACCAACTTTTTGTTTAAGTCTAGCTGATGATAGTTAAGTAGTTACTATCACGACTTCTAATTTATCCTTACAAGTATATGAATATAGAAACTCATGTATTCTAAATTTTGAAGACCAGGAACCTATTTTACTTTGCTATCTATTTATTATAACGAAGGTATTGGATATATAAATGATATAGGCGATGTATTGTTACAACATGTATAAGAACTCGATATTACAAATAAACAACAGATGAGTCATCAAGCATGGGAACAAGGTACACAAACATTAACACCTTATCACTTTGACTATTGTAAACAGAAATAGTGTTCTAAAAATAGTAAGTCTCTCATCTTTCGAATAATACGTAAACTTTGCTTTGCTCTGTATGATTTGTATACAATATTAAAAGTCATTTTAAGACATCACTCCTATAAAGCAATCAAGACCATTACAGACATTTTCACTTGTCATTTTTTTTGTTTTCATTTGTCATTTTTTTTTTCAAATAAAGTACCGGTGATCCGGCGAAAGGTCTGGAGAAAGCGTGCAGCGGGTCCGCATTGGGTCTCGCGCAGGACAACTGCTTCTGGAGCTCGTATTTCTGCTCCTCCAACTGCTTGATTTTCCGCAAAGCATCTTCATCAGCCAACCGCCGTTCACGTTTGCTCTCCTGTTAAAATAAATTTCTATATGACAATTTAATTGGGAAGACATTATCGTCTCATGCGTTATGCCAGGATCTGAACATTTTTACACAAATGAGAGGATTTTGGTGAATGCTAATTTCATATTATTGGAATGATATTAGTACGTTTAAGATATACTTTTATTGTAATACATTTTGACGTATTAGTGCTAAAAATACTCGAAGCTTCGTTATGCAAATATGGAACCAGCATAAGAAAAATAGATGTTGTGGAAAAGGATATTTGTTTTTATATGTGAAACTAACGACCCATCTCGATTTCGCACAGAAGCAAAGTATATAAAGCATTTAGATTATTTTTTACCAAGTACGGTGAAAGAGTAGAGGCCTTGCCAGGTCAACAGTGTAGTCAGTCTAAAAAAAATTTTTTTGCCACTCTAATACTATTTACAGTTCATCAAAATGAAAGAATCATATTTTTGCAATGCCCATAATTTTATAAGCTAACTAGTTAAGGGTTATATCATATTGATCAAAATAACAATGCACATAGCACACAAATTTTTAACAATATGAAAAATAAAGAAATGGTTCATCATCATCAGGCTGTAAATTACCCAGTGCAGGGCCATAGGCCTCATCCCGAAGGAATGTATGGTCATAATCACCACGCCAGCGCACGACGTATTCGCGATTTCATGCTCTGAGAAATCCACAGTTCTATATTTTTCCCACATACAGTGGTACTATAAAAACATATTCAAGTTTACTCACGAAGTTTTCCTTCAGCCGATAGTGTTACCAATTTAAATTAGTAAACGTACGCGATTTCCGAAATATTCGTTGGTACATGCCGGGATTCGAAATTCGATTGATATTCCACTGGTCAAACCATTAAACGGCCACGATTATGGTTACTGTAGTTACTGTGAGTTATTCTCAGGACATAAATAATGAAACCTGACAACAATTTCAACAAACCTGAGCCATCTTAGCTTTCTGGCGATGATCCTCTAGTTCCTGTCTCGCTTTCCTCTCGGCCGCCATCAGCTGCACCTTGTCGCGTTGTTCTTTACTAACACCCTTGTACATGTCCAACAACAACTTCAACTCTTTCTGCTCATTTACCGCCTTCCTGTGGTAATATGTATATTTCTTCCATATTATTTTAAGTATTACAACATATTGTTATCTGTGACCTAATTTCATTTCCTACTACCTATGAAAAATATACCATGCTAAAAATGTTTAATTTTTTAGCTAAACCTTAACTATTCAAGACAGTGCGATGAATGATCTTTTCAAATGAATAACCAAGGTTCTGTTTCTAACAAATCATTGTTCTGTTTACCTTACAAAATGTAAAACACAGTAAGGTTTTTTAATTTAAACAAAATCGTCGAAACAATAAAAATTTGAAGACTAATAACAAACTTGTCCTGATTTGGAGTTGTATAGCGAATAGCTATTCTACACATCAGGCTTTGTAAGAAGAAATCCATTATTTTTATATCAAATGGATGGCTTGATTTAGCATAGTTAGAATTACCCCATTTATGTCAAATGTGTGCTAGTTTGCTCGCACTTAACACATTCCGTTCTAAACCAATTTTACCTGATATGTCGTTCAGGACAAATGATGTTTAAGACTAAAAATTGATATATTATCATACGATGTGACATTACAATATTATTACATCAGTAATTCTTTCGTTTTCAGTAGTTATTACATAGTGTAAATGTAAATAAGTAATATAAGAAATTTAAGTATGACGTCACAAGTGTGTGGTACACGTGGCCAAAAATCAAGCTTAACCTGTACCACCGCTGCTATAGGTGACACGGAACGTGTTAAATACAATTCTATAACTATGAGATACAGATTACTAAAGCTGTCTATTGGAAAAATAACTATATATAATATATATCCTGTGTAAGGTCACATATACTAACTTGAGTTGCTGCTTAAGATCCTTGATGATCTGGTCTTGCTCCTGTATCTTGGCGCGTGTATGTTGGTTTGGCTGTGCTCCCTTCACGTCGGCACCGCTGCCGCCTTCCTCACACTGAAAAATTAAATAAAACGTCAGACAGAACCACAGTTTATTTCAATACAGTTATATTATAAAATATAATAAAATTATAATTATAAACAGCCTACTAACCTCAGGGTCAGGTTCTTCTTTCTTAACTGCTAGTGGTTTCTCATCGGTTTGTTCATTCGTGGTGGCACCACCGGACCGTGCGTTTGCATCTTCTAGCTCCTTCCTTACCTATTGTATAGATAATACAGTTAAGAACATAAACATTAACTTCTACTATTATAATGACATTATTATCAGATTGGCTCAGTGGGTACCCCTTTGATCAATGTATGTTCCAATACTTGTTAACGAGCCAGAGAAAGTGAGGAAAACATAGTGGAAAAAACAATAGTATGGTGGAAGCCTTTTTCTAAGCCCGCCTAGCTGTCTACCACCCTCTACTTGAAAATCTGTCACCACATACCAATAGGGGTGTTCTGGCAGCTGCACTTGAGACCAAGTCCCTCTGGGCTTATTGTGTTTACCATATTAGACTACATCATCATTTAATATTAGGTGAGTTTGTGGACAAAGGTTAAAACCTATAGAGAATTAAACAAAATAGCACTTGCCTTATTCAATTCTTGACTAGAATCTTTATATTTCCTTTTGTATCTGTGTACTTCACCTTTGAGCTGTTGGTTGTGATTCTGAAGGGACGTAATAAGATGCCTCATCTCTCTGTTAATGGGTCCGGTCTGTTCGTTTGCTGCCAGATTCTGTTCGAACTCGATTCGCAGCATTTCATACTCCTTCCGGAGCTGACCTAAGACGTCTTCCAATTGGATCATTTCCGCTCGAAGTGCTTTCTGTCTCGCAAGTTCTTCGCTCTATAAAAAAATTGAAACAGACTTAATAAAAATCTACACTAAAAAAATACATTACAACATCCGTTACCATAGTCAGTCTTGTATTGTCATAAACGAAAGAAATGAGATCCCCCTGAACATACCCCCTTTCCAATAAAAAAAATATATTCCAAATCGTTATAAACGAGAAAGTCAAAGGTGTCAAATATTAAAACAAAAATACAAACAAATTGAGAACCACCTTTTTGAAATCTTTTCCACAGAAGCCATAGACTAAAAGAAATACAAAAAAAAAGGTTTTTATGGTTTTTTATCGAACTGTCTACACTGTTGTCCTGACAAGGTCTCTACAGTTTCACCGGACTACTAAGGGGAGCGCTTAAGGCACTCACTCGATTTTATATAGGCAACCGCACAAGGGCGCACGCCGCGCTTCGGCTTGGACTGTCACCGAATATGCCGAGTCTAACTAAGTTAAGTTAAACTAAGCTAACTATTATTTCATACATGTATCTTGAATCTGACTACTAAGTTATTCTAAGCGATTTTTAAGGCAGTTTCACTATCAGATAGCTGATTTTATAAGAAGTAACTTAGGCTTCTTTTATACAAAAAAAAAATTGGGTTTTGTATAATATAACAAAGTAAAGAAGCTGTGTCCAGAACCACTTTTACGGAACAAAATCTATTTTGCCATACCACGCTAGTCAAGCAATAAAAAAAATGCTCACCTCCATCATTTCTATTTGGCGCATGTGCAAATTCTTAGCGTTCTGGAGTTGGAGCCTTGTTTCATCGAGAGCTGTTTTCATTTGCATAGACTCATTGTACAGTACAGAGAACTGACTCTGCAAGCACTTGTACTCTGTTGTTTCTACTATCACCGACTCCGGCAGCTGACGTATCTGATTTCATAATTAATATTATTATAATAATAGGATACCAGTACTTGTAAAAGAGTTCTAATGCTGGGCCATAGGCCTCTTACTAAGGAAACGTATGGGCATTATTACCATGCCATTCTACGAAATAATAGCAATTTGAAACGCAGTATAATAACTATATTTTTTATTTTTCTTATATTTCTTAGATTCAATTTTCCTTGTGATGGTTTTCTTCAGTCCTATTGGTATAGTATCATAATGAAATCAAATAATATTACAAAAGTAATCAGTATCCTCTTAATACCATAACATTTTTTTTAACTGTAGTCTAACAAAACAACACCATGGTAAATAATGGACTGACCTACCACTAAACCTTTCTACCATTAAATTTACACTAGCTGATTCCGAAACATAACAAACCAAAAGAGAGTCACTGTGACAGATTTATTATACATGATATATCTACTAGGATACAGACACCCTACCGTCACGTTTGATTAGCATGTTTACTGATTAATGCGTTAGCGACTGATCATGGAATGGGACACGGACCGTGATTTCCTGTTGCTGAATTACTTTTAACGATAGTTTATGTGTTCAATAGTGCTCTTGGTTCAATATCTTGTCAAATTGTGTTTCTAAACACACCATGGCATGATAAACACAAATTCAACTAAACTAGCTAATATGTGGCGGTTATCTATTCCATATGTTTTGTTTTACGTTTCAACTGTCAACACTTACATAAAACTTGCCTGTGCAGATTATTTTCTCAGTCACTATTAGGTTGATCCATATTTTTCTTCAAGTGTATAAATATATTTTGACTCAACATTGCTTTTAAATGAACCAGCAGTGTAAAAATATTATTACTACTCACATCCATTTTGAGTTTCTCGACTTCCTTGAGCGTGTCTCGGTGCTGTCTGTGTAACCGGTCCAGCTCGGCGAGGCGGTTGTTAGCGAGTTCGCGTTGCTCCTCTAGCTCGGCCGCGACATCCTCGAGCTTCGCGTTCCCAGCGCTGGTGGGCGCCGCCGCACCACCGCCCCCGCCACCCGACGTGGACGACCCGGGGTTCGCACCCGACTGATGGTAGCTCTTCAGCTTCTCTATCGCCTCTGCAAGGTGATTCTCCAGCTTGTCATTCCGCGAACGCACCTTGAACGCATAAATTGAATAACTTCACTTACACTTATTATGGGGTTGGCGAATTTCACGGTTTCACCAGTGTTGAATAATTATAATTAGTGATCGTCTAGTAGTCGACATTATTATTTTGTTTTTCAAGTTTTAATACAAAGAAATGGAAACACAAAATAAGCTCAGCTGAGAAACATAGAAGGAAGGTGTACTAATTGTGTTGACTCAGCCTATTTATATATAGATATTATGAATGAACGAGATTCATCATCAGATCACTTCTACCGAAATTGACCATTACAATTTTGCATATTTACCAAGTCAATGAAAATAAAATACAACAACCAATATACAGTAATATAATAAAAAAGACAAACACTAAATTAATATGTAATAGATTGGTATTTAAATATAATAATACCTTTGATGAATTTCCATGAATTGAAAGCTATTCGGTGGTGGAAATCTGTGATCAAACCTACCCAAGTAAGCCAATGTAGTTTTGCTAATTTAATCTGAATTAACTAGAGCACATGAGACAACAACACAACCAACATACTAATTAATTTTAATTAAATGAAATAAAAATGTTATAAAGGGAGAACTAGCATATTGAAAACGTCATGTTTTCACAAGAGATAGTTAAAACAGATGTTGTCTATATGGTAACAATGCGAGTGAACCCTAATAGCATAGTGAACCAATAACATTGCCATAACTACTAAAATACTTTACGACAGATAACACAAGGTCGCCAAGAAATTGCTCCAAATTTCACCAAATACTTTACTTCCAAAAACCGTAACTACCCTGAACATTTAAACCACAAATAAAAATGAAGGTAGAAGAAGTTACATGAAATTATATATTGCCATAACTCTTTTAAAAAATCAATTTGCCTCTAGTTAATTTCAATATCAACATAAAAACTGTAAAGGTTTTACTTATAAATAAACAATACTTTTGCTCTGTTTTCCTTTAATAATATAGTTAGACAAAGAAATAAATACTTTAATGACTAATTATTTTTTTTATAAGTATTGTCATGATTGAATATTGTTAATATTAGTAAGGTATTAATTTACATCCTGCAAAAAAATCCATACAGAATTATATCAGGTAAAGTAAATGCCTAACATATTAATTATCCATCTAAAATATTAACTGTAATACTTTAAAAAACCAATTGTATCAGTAACAGAATTTAACAACTCACCTTCTCTTGCCATCATTAACTTAAGTTTTTCCAAATTGGATCTAAAATTAAGTTTTTCCAGCTATTTGTTTATCCCTTTTTATAATCTTTTATCACTTTGATTATCATATTCACCACATGACACTGGCGGAAATTCCAAAAAAAGAGAAACTCACCTTCATCAGTTCATACTGTAAATCAGTCAATTTGGTTTTTCAGCTCCGCATTCTCAGTATCTCTGCTATTGACGGCATCCTGCAGTCTTGCTACCCGCAACGTCATAGCATGGTGACTCTCATGCAAAGTAGTGCATAAAGCCTGAAGCCGACGATTCTCAACTGTGACTTCCTCATTTGTGGCACGGATTACTTCGTCCAAAGAAGGAGCCTGCGCACCCTCTGTAGCATTTTTTAAAGCAGACATGCAAGTCTGCATTTATTCACATAGTAGTATAAATTCTGTTACAGAATAACAAAAGGGAAATTCTTGTAAAACTATCAAGATTATTATTTATTTAACCTTAATTATCAGGACACTTATTTGGTCAAATTTATGTATACTATATTAAGAACTGTAAAGGAATGTTCTAGGTCAGAATTTTGAATTTGAAGTTGTCTGTCCCTCTATCTAAATTTGCTACAGACCTGTATAAAATTCATTTGAACAATTGTTCATTTTGTATCTTAGTAAAATGTGTTATATGTTCCTTAGGCCATATAGTCACACAGGTGACTAAACCTTCAATAAATAAATAATTGAAAAACATCATTGCATGTACAAACATTTATGGATAATTCTAGAATATTACAGATTCTAAATTATATCATCACATTGACAATTATTAAATGGATACTTTGAAATACTGGAATAGTTATGACAGCATTTATCATGGTAGATATATAATATATAACAGTTTACTAAAAATTAAAATTAAAAACATTCAATAGTTAGTTATTGCAAGATTCAAAAGATTTTGTAAAAGATCATGGTCCTAATAACCTTATTAAGTAGATACAAAAATATTAGTATCATAAGTTAGTAAGTTAACTAAAAAGTGTAAGAAAACCATACATTTTCATAGAAAAAGATTTATGTAAATTTCCAATCAAACATAAATTATACTTTAGTCAATCTAGACGTGTGTATCTAGGACTTATGTCAAGTGAATTGTATATATTGGGTATGGAGATATGATTGTAAGCTTACCTTCTCCTTCACCTTTTATAGCACGCCATATTTTGTCATTCCTTTGTTGGAGTCTGTCAAATGCTTGTAATACCTTTGCCACTGCCCTTTTGCTTACTTGCACACGGTTTGCAAGCTGTGCATCTAGTTCTTCTTTATCCCATGTTGATAATTGCATTAAGAAAGAAGTTGTTGCTTCATTCTCATCTAAAATAACAATAACAACCAATTTGCTCAATATTTGGTAAGAAAATTGTAAATAACTGTAAAGAATCATTAGTGCAACTGACATTATACAGCTCGCCATAGGCTCTATGGCAATGTTGTAGTTTACCTGTATATCTTAACTGTGCAAATATCCATACCTGTACAGGTAACCTAAAAATAATCGCATTTTTATTTTTATTACATGTATCTGTAACTGTACAGATAAATCTAATTGCGGCGGGAGAAAAGTGCACAGCATGCCATTCCACAACCATAAGACTTTTTTATATATTTTTTTTCATCTTCAATAACTGTGCTATACACCATTTTTAAAGGTTTCTCTTTTTTTTAAATATTACTAACAATAAAGTTATTAGCACTAAGGTTCCAATCAAGTATCAATGCAGATAACATGCTTTGAAAATAGTGACTTTCACAGGTTTATCATGGCATCATGTATGTATGTAAACTCAGCACGAGTTTACCTTATAAGTGGTACGTATGGGTATAAGTTTACCCATTAAAAGTGGGTAATACAAGTATTACAGAGTATCGAATAAAATCCACATACTAATACCCAAAAATTGTTTATCGAAACTATGTATTGACAAATGGGCATAAGATTTTTGACTGATTGTAAACTAGTACTTGCCAAGTTAAATTTGACTTTAACAAGTTGAATATAGAAAATATCTTCAATAACTTTAAAACATGAGATTCATGGTTTATAACATGAAAATTAAACATGGATATTTTTATAGGACCATATATCTCATCATACAAACATAACATATTTTGTCTTTCATTTTTACAGATAAAATAAAACTCTAAATTTAGAGTTAGAATACAGAAAAGAAATGTCATTGTGTACTTTTGTTTTCTGATTCATCTGCAGTCTCAGCATCAAAACGTTGCAGCAACACTCGAATATCTTCATTCAAAAGATTCCAATAGCGATTTACTACACACAATACAGCATCATCCTGGGTCTGTCTTTTTTCTAGTTGTTCAATCCTAGCACGTAATTCCGCTTCACATCGATGACGTTGTTCAATTCTCTGTAAAAATAATTATTTGTTATTACAATTACCATAACAAAGAACCCTGGGGTAGTTCCAACCTGACAATAGATGTGTAATTATGAAAACTATGTTATAATAAAATATCTTTGAAACATTTCCAATCTTGAAGTAATACAAATGTTCACTTCATATATGCACATTATATTATTGTTAAAAATGACTTAATTTTGTTATGAAAGGCAATAACATCGCATTATTGTGACATCTAACCCAATTATGCTTAAATTATGTAAAACTGTTGTATGGAAAATCATAAAACATAAGAAAAAACTTTTTTGATCATTTTCAAAAATCAACTCTTGAGGTAGGAAAAATAAGGATTTCATCTGTAAGAGAGTTCTACTACCATGACCCAATAGATGTGTACTTAAGCTATGAATTCATTACAATGATATAGTTTTTATAAAATTAATTTTCAGAAATCTACCCTTGAAGGACTGTGAAATAAGGATTTAATTTGTAAGTTCTAATAATATGAAGAAATAAATGTGTACTTAAACTTGTCTCATAATTAAGAAACATGAATTTATTACTATAATACAGTTTTCATAAAAATCCATTTTCAGAAATCAACCCTCCAGGGAGGTCAAATATGGATTGAGTTTATATGAAAGTTCTTATAATTTGATACTGGCATGCCTAGGCTTATCTTACAATAAAGACATATTTGTTAATTATTGTAATATAGTTTTTATAAACATTTACAAAAGGCTAAATATAACTAATAATATATGACATAACTCATGATGTGTAGTCAAGGACCACATAAAGTTTTATTCAAAATATAAATGATTAATTTTATATGTTCATTACAAAGAATTCTTAAAGTAATAAATTTTAATTTACCTGTTGAAGTTGAATCTGTTATATACCAAATATTTTACTGTAATGTAATTTTTTTTTATAATCTAAACCATTATTTGCATATTAAATAGACCACAATATAAAAATTGCCGCAACTACCTCATGTGCTAGAATAATAATGATCATTGCTTGTCTAAGAAACAGCTGATGAGAGTTGGTAAAAGAAAATTATAGAAATAATTCAACTTGATATTAACAACAATTTGCAAATACCTGAGCCAATTTTTTGTTTTGAAACTGTAAGACTTTTATATCCATTTCTTCAAGAGTGGAAACTGGGCCTATAAGATGAGGTTCAAAGTGGACTTTCTTAATTGGGGGCTGGCTGCTTCCATTGCTACCATCTTCAGCTGTACGTTTCGACATCTTGACCTACAAAACGGGAAACAAAGAATAAAAAAACATCTATGTAACTCAATAATAACTGTGAAACCCTAATTATCCTCAATAATGTTGAGGAAACTTTCGATACTACCTAGCATTATCGAGAAAGTAATTCTAACAAATAAAAAAATACTATATTACATTATTTGATCAATAAAATCATATCCTTTTATTTTGGCCGTATTATGCACGTACCTTACTCGATTGTCAATATTGACAACCTGGAATTTATTGTTTTACTACAATAATTTAATTTATAAAATAGAGCTCTATTATTATAATGCTTAGGAAATTCATTTTGGTCAACAACTTAATATCTCGTTCTGTAAAATATTACGAAATTTTTCTGATGCTTAGCTACTCCACCCCAAAATCTACACATTTACCAGCGTAAGGGTTGCCAGTGCTAACATATTCAATTACCCAATTGATAAAGTAACATCATAACATTGGACGAAAAATAAGTAATTTAAAACTTCATTATATTTTTAAGTAACAATAAATTTTAATTTATTTTTATATGATAAAACTTAAAACGTGCTACCAAATAGGTTTCAAGGCTGCACGATAAATCGATAGTAATCTGCTATCGTAAACCGACGTCGAGGTTGAGATAAAAAAATAGAGAACACATTTTTCAATCTTTGTTTTAATGATAAATAAATGTTGTATATATTATGCTCACAAAGATAAGTAAAAAAATATTAAATATTCGAAAAATATTTTAAAAATAATTTGGGAAGATTAATGTTTTATTAATATATTTATTCGTTTACAATGAGCCCGAACAGCTTTTTCCAATCCAACCCAAGTATATTTGACATTAATTTATTAATTTACGATTGCAATTTGATCTGTAGGTACGCGGACTTCTGGTAGGTATACACAAATTTTTATTATATGATGTTTTTTTATCATGTTTGGCTTCTAAAGAATAGTCGTATTTGAAGTATTGGGATCCCGAAGTACATTTTCGAATTGAACAAGCTTAGAATAAAATACGAATCATAGTGATTTGAGAAAATAGTTCGCTTAATGTAATGTACCGTAAAACTGAATTTGCTGTTTTTCATACGGTAGATGCATATTATATCATAGATAGAACTGCTAAAATATATTAGAATACTGATTGAAGTAGTTAAAAAGGACCTTGATCTCAGTTTTTCTTTTCTTTTAAATTTTGATTTTTTTCATTTATCGGATGAGAAATAGTGATGCTACAAAATATTTCACTGCTACATACCGGTATTATACCATTATATCTATAATGTTCCGCTTCTTCTCAAAAAACCTTCAAAACCAATTACTGCAACAGGTCAGTAATAATGAATATAGTCCAATGATAATGCGAGTGCTATTGTATGAAAATACGCACAAGATTTTCTTTTAATAAGAGAAAATCATGATTTATTTAATCCCTATTTACATTTACAATTACTGCCAAATTTAAGCTTAATCTGGTGAGTCATCTATCGTAAATTTGCTGAATAAGAATCAATGAACCTATAAAAGGGTTCTTCACTAATTCTATAAAATTAACTTGTTTGACTTGCAAAACGATATTTGGGCTCCGAATGGGAGTATTGGCTTGCAACTACTGTAGTATATAATTCATTGCCATGTAACAGCAATACAGAAGTTCACCAGTACCATTTATATAATTGCCAGGTTCTCTAATACTATTGTTAATTTTTCACTATACATAACTGCCCTTACTGTCGTGTCCGGTTTGAAGAAGCTGTAGTGAAACAGTATTAGCATTAATTTCTCATATATCCGTAATGTTAAATAACTAATATTTTGCTTTGGTTTGGATACTAGATTTAGCCACAGTAACGAAAGCTTGTTCAATTATTTATATGGATCAGTGAAATACTCCATACATGATTAATTAATTAAAATACACAAGAAAAACTAAGCACGTTAGCCTTCAAAGCAGCGGTTAGGATTGTCATTTAAGGTTCACTTATCACCATGAGTAACATTTTTGACCAAATCTTCTGTTTCTGTATCTATCTAGTAATATCATGATGGGGTCAAAACATTATTTATAGAATGGATTTGTTTGTCTCATTACTTAATGGGTAGGTATAACTTGAATACTTTTTAAATAATATGGCAATACTAATAATATGTATGAGTAACTTATATATAATTTAACTTGTATATGTTTAATCTAAGCCCATACAAAATAAAGGAAAAAGTTGCTGTATCTAGTAGTCACATGACACACTTTAGTTCGAAATCATGCACAGATCATATGTATCACATTGTGTATGATGTGAAAATTAGTGTGTGTGTACCGAGTATTCATAATACGCATCTTGAGAATTTTTGTAACTGAAACAACAAAACTAGAAAATGCAGTTCTTTATTCAGCAGCAAAGAAACGCTTCAGTTTAAATTTATCACAGTTTATAGCATACTAGACCTAAGATTAAGTATTAAAATTGAATTGGTTTGTCTGGAAACCATTGTCTTTCTATACAAAGATTTGTACTACAAACATTGTTGTAAACACATTGCAGGATATCAAATTGTTTAGCATTATTTCTTATACTACTGATAAAATTTTACACGAAATGTTATAATTTGAAATTAAGAAATCTATATATCATACATTACAGATTTACGTATTCAGCTATTATACTATGTAGGTACTCTTAGTATAAAACTTATCTCTTTTCTATATTGGCTCCTTATACAATATAAATGTAATAAAAACAATAATATATACTACTTATATACTACTTGCTCGAATGACGCACCTAATAGCAAACCCAATAATGAGGCACCAATATATCATTTTAAATTATATACTACTCAAAAAAGTACAAAGGTCACCTGTGCGATTTTTAATAAGCATTAGTGACAACTTTAATTGTAACAATATCTGCACTTCATTTGTCTAGGGTCCATAATCAAGCAATCGTAATCAAAGTACAACAGTAAAATTAATATTAAATATTAATTAAGTAACCTTAACTCAATAAAAACTATTTAAGATTTTAAACATCTTTGTAATAACTGTAGGCCTTACTTTTTTTGAGTAGTATCATCAGTGTGTATATATTCTCTATAATTTAGTGGAATTCATTATAGACTTGTATTTTAGTTGATCTTGAAACATGTTCAAGAATATTTTGTATTTTTTATCATGAAATATTTTAGTATTTCCGTTTGGTTGTATAACATCTGCTGTTCCACCCATATGTTGAATAGCTTCCTGTACATCATTAAAGTGTTGTGACGCACAGGCTCCTAATATAGCGGATCCGACTAACACAGAGTCTTTTTCATGAGGCATTAGAACCGGTAAATTTACTGCGTCTGCTTGTGTTTGTACAAATAGGGTATCCTTTGAAATTCCACCGCATATTAACAATGATTTAAAATTGTTATACCCTGCTTCTACAAGGGCATCTATTATGTGCCGTGTGCCATACTGAAAAAAAAACAAGGGCAAAACTTACTGTATTAGATTCTTTTACTTGCGGCTTCGCCAGCTTTATAGTACATTTGATAAATCCCTCCGGAACAGTAATTTTTTTCTGGATAAACGGTACCCTATATACTATCCTGTAGGCCTGACAAAGTGTATGGAGATTTCATGATAATCAGTCGAATAATTAAAGTGTGAAAGCATAACAAACAAAGAAACTCACTTTAGTTTTCATATATGTATGGATGGTCGTTTTATACGGAAGTCTTAACAAATTTTCCTCTGTACACAAAATGTATTTTTTAAGCACTAATAGGTTTCATTGAAACGACATTTATAATTTATTTTATACTAGATATGTTACAATCATTATATATTTAAGTTCCATTCGTCATCATTTCCCACAGTTGAATATTTCAAATTATGTCATAAGCAAAAATGATGGTTTAATTGATGGCAGGAATCTCTTCCAGGCAACTTTTGGATAGATACATCTCATGAGAAAATCATAGGTAATATAATACAGATGCTATAAATACAAAATAACATAACTAAATACAGCATAATGTTTATGACTAATTATATAGTGTACTATAAACTAAATACTATGGTATGAGATACATATAAATATAGTCGACTAAAAAGTATCATATATAGAGATAAATAAAGATATCTTCAACATCCAAATAACTTTTTATTAACTCAATATTTCAAACAAATTGAATGGCTATTGACAATAAATAATAATAGGTTAAAATCTAAAAGCTAATAAATAGATTAGATTTAATAATCAAATTGAATTCTTTATATATTTTATTTTTTACTGATGTAATTAATTTTTAAGTGACATTTCCCAGAAAGATATGTGTTTATAATTTGTTTTTTCCTGTGTATTTTCAGTATCATGGTGATCTGTTTATTTACTAAGAACAATGAGCCATTCCAAAGTGAAAACTAGGGTTTTAATATTTATGTATTATATAGAAACTCCACTGAGTCTACTTTTTCACGAAGCAAGTATTGCTAGATTTTACATTTGAGGTTGTAAACACTGGATCTCTTTAATCAACTGTATATATAATCATAAGCTTTTTATTCTTATTAAAATTGTTATTACATTAATATTTTCAAGAAATTGCAGGTTTTTTCAAATTTCAGAGGTAAAATCCTGGCATTTTCTGTACACACATTGTATCATTCACCATATTATGGCACTGTACTTAATTACCTAGCCACTTATTTATTTTTCCCTATATTCTTTGTTGATTAAGTGAAGACATTGTGAACACAATCTCACATTAAACTTAGAAATGGGTCATTTTTAAATGTAACTGTGGGAACACTATTAGTGTTTGAAGACAGGTTTGAAGATTGAAAGTTGTGGGTGCAAGCAAATGTAACAAAATGTCTTTGATACCATCACACTTTGGTTTGATCAAAATGTGAGCTTCACGTATAGCTTTTCGTTCCCGAAGTAATACCTGTCACATCCAAGCTACTCTGTGGTATATGTTAGGTATTATCAAATAAACTTACAGATAGAGCTTGTAAGTGTTGCAAGATACATCAATGCTAAATTGTCTTCACTGTTATTTAAAGATAATCCTGAGATCATGCCTCTCATCATGGGATCAGCCAACGGTGATCTGTTTCCATGGAAATCTGGCCAAATGTGAATATCCTTTGTTAAAAGACTGACATTAGGCAGACCTTCCCTTGTTGCAATCTGTGATAACAATTTTTGTAGATAATTCCTGACTCTGAAACATATTTGTAAAATAAGCAAGCATGCTTTCTCAAATAATGTAGGTTGAAAATTCTTTAACTCAGGATAGAAAGTTACAAATTTTATCATTTTAATAAAATGTCCACAAAATTACCTCCCAAATATTTGCACGTAATCAAACATTCCATACTATGTGAACAATACGGCCTATTTATAGAAATAGAAAACAAAGTACAGCCTTTTTATATCAGAATATTCATGTTCGATCACATCCAAATAGTTAGGTTTCTGTTAGGTGTGTACGAATATAAAGATGCCTATACGAGTACACGCGGTTTCATTCATTTCTAAACAAACTCAAGCGTACTGCATAAAATACTAAAGTAGGTTCATATTTCTTATTACTTACTCTCCAGTAGTCTTTGTTTTTAAAAGATCTGCACCGGCTGGATGACTACATATAATGTGATCTAGTAGCATTCCTGACGCACTTTGACCGGCCTCATTTAACCACATTTTTGGAACCATTGCACTAAAATATGGACCCCATACTCCTTCAACTAAAATAGCTTTTTCATTAACAGCCATATGACATGTAGAAGTTCCACATATTAGACTTAGGCGAGTTGTCATATCTTGGTCAATGTGTTGGCCCTTTGTACCAATCATGCCTAGACCTCCAGCATGAGCATCGATTATTGAAGTGGCAACCGGAGTGTTAGCTTTAAGACCAAGTATATTTGCAACGTCACTTGTAAGACCTCCACAGTATTCTCCAGGCATTAAAATATTACTACCAATTTTTTTGAAATTATTCTCCGCTAAGTCCTCAAGCCCAATATCCTTTAGAAAGTTGACATTCCAGCCTCTTTTATCATCTATGGTGCATTCATAATTCCATTTACATACTAAGGAGCACAATGAACGACTCATTGAATTTGTTGCTTTCCATGTTAAAAAGTCTGGAAGGTCAAAAAAATAACCAAAATCTGACCATTTTGAGACTAGGTTTTTTTTCAACCAAAGCAGCTTTGGCATTTCCATTTCTAAGCTAACCTTCCCACCCACATATTTGAGTATCTCATGTTTTTTTTATTAATTATATCGGCTTCAATTTGTGCTCTATGATCCATCCACATTATGATGTTTCGTTCATTGTCATCTGAAAGATTCACAGCCATTGGATTGCCATTTTTGTCTAGAGCCACTAAAGAACATGTTGCATCAAAACCAATTCCTTTAATAGTAGATGGATCCATGTCTTCAACTACTTCCTATGGAGAAAAGTAATTTAAAAAATATAGATTGTCATTATTCATAAATATTTCTAACAAGATTTAACTATATCACCAGTTCTAAATGGTAAAATGGAATTATTGACTGACTGATTGTATAAATATGATGAATGCTATTTATTGTAATCTTACCCTTTAAAAATTTTCATCTACCTACTTTGTTGTAATGTGCTAAAACAAATCTGCTTACAATTTAAATAACCATGTAGGCTTGTGGTTTACTTTAACAATAATGTTTTTTTATCAGAGTGTCTTCCAGATTATATTGTCACAATATGTCAATACTGACATCCTTTCAATATACAAATTGGTTGCTAGTTATTGAAGTTAAATTCTGTGATGAGATTGAAGCCCACTAAACACTAAAGGTAAGAGGCCAAATTTTGAAGGACAATATAAAATATTTAATAAACAAAATATATGAGTCTTGTACAATCTAAATACATACAGGACAAGAGGACACATATCAAACCAAGTCTATACAAATGCGTTTTAAAGTGGGTCTTTGGCATGAAAATTTATACAACATAGTCTTGGTAAAGCAATGCTAAGTTTAGGTGTATGTGTTCTCACTTTAGATAGTATTCCGGTAACAATTTGATGAGTGGCCAATAAAAACTTTTATAATGCTACTTTCAAAACCTTTCTTAAGTAGTCAAAGGCTAACTAATGATGATAATTTGTTATAATAATATAATGTTAAAAATTATGTATATGAAACACACAATGATTTAGTTAAATTTGAGAAGAATCATGAGAAATATAAAATACAGTGCACAACCAGGTTCATGGTGCAGTGGTAGAAACCCTACTACAGACCTGAGAGATTACAGGTTCAATCCCCATACATGACCTATATCTGTGGGGTGAGCATACTTGTCAACTCTTTCTGGATGTTAAAACATCTATATATGTGAATATATCAGCTGTTTTGTTACCATATTACAAGTTATTCTTAGTTCGTAATTCAATGGTCTTGTTATATTAATTTTCTTATATTTACTATAAACAGGTTCCTTATTAAAAGGTTTGTGGACATATTGGACACCATATACACTTGTACCTTAATAACTGTTAAACAACTGTTCCATATATCATTTGATGACTGCTCATAAAAGCCATCTTTCGATTTCCATACTTGAATGTCTTTTACTGAAGTCTTCAAAATGTGACCATTGCTATCCACTAAGGCTGCTCGAACACTTCCCGAACCGACGTCAACTCCAATAAAATACACATTGTTATTCATGTTTGTTTATCCTACAAAAAAAAGGGAGATATAAAAAATGTTAACGTTGGATAAAATTATAATTAGTGCTTTTTTGTAAAGAAACTTACTAAGACGTACTAACTACACAATAGCAGATAACTAAATAAAAAATATATATTTTTAGGTAGATACATATAGAGTAGATATTATGGCAATCAAAATAATCTTACATAAATAATATGCGATAAGCTGACCTTGGTTTGTAAATATATAATAGATAACATGTAGCTTAGAGCTATATCTTTGAAGTAGAAAATACATCTTTTGAACTTGATTTGTTTACTAATACACCACATTATTTATGTAGAGTCCGCGGTAATTTTTTTTTTTTTCGGACTAACTACACTGTTGACTTGTTAAGGCCGCTTAAAGAGTATAATAAGTATTGAGGCCGCGACACTTTCACCGGACTACTAAGGGGAGCGCTTAAGGCACTCACCCGATTTGTTAGGCGATCAACGCAAGGGCACACGATGCGCCTCGGCTTGAACTGTCGCCGAGTTTCGCGATCTGACTAAGCTAATCTAAGCTATCCATTTCTTACACATATGAATTCGTGAAAAATGCATGTATGACCATGCATGTTTCACGAATGTATATGTGTATTTGCATCTGACTACTATGTTGTGTGACCTATTTCAGTCCGATAAGGGCAAAAACACAGCCCACCACTATGTGTACTTAGGTGTGCACGTGTGTGGGGTGATCTGTGTAAATAAAAAACAAGCGTGAGTCATTGTATTCGCGCGAGTAACATACTCGAGGACTCCACACCGAAGGACAAATCTAGGCTCGAGTTGTTACAAGAAAAAAACGCGACGAGTGTACGGGATCGTATCTTCACCCCCCACTCACGGCGGGTGGGTACATGTATCGATGTATTATTTTCATCCTTACGTGTGACTTAGGAAGCTCGTGGGTTGTGAATACAAAATAGATGGCGCTACATATGACAAAACATCATTTATCTAAAGCGATACGTATATCGTTTGCATACCTAGATCTAATCTATGACCTAGATCCCTCCGTTATATTAAGACGGCAGACAATACATACAATTTCTCAAGCCTTTTTATTATATGATTTAATGATTAATAACACTTCCAAACAGATTTTATAAAACCGTCTAAATGATGCCCTCAAATAAATAACTTATTTGATTCATTTTTGTTAGCGTGGCGCTCTCTCTAAGGTTAATAACTCTGCTCGCAAATTTATCTGGGCGTCAAGATTCAGGGATGACATGTTAGCTGTCAAAATATGAAAGGTTATATATGTCTATAACTTGTCTCTAATTACATATTACATAACAATACTAAATCAATGTTATGTTCCATGCTTCTTTCTAAATATATTAAAAGCTACAGGTAATAATTTAAATTTATTGAGAATATTGACATCACGCTAAAATTTAAAATATATATTATGAGGTGGCTATTATAGCACTGATTATCATTGTTTGTTTTCCTTGCTCAAACAACTTGTGTTCATCGGTCCAAAGATCAAAGTTCGCATGAAAAACCTAATTATAATTAATGCTGAACATAATATTTTAACCATAGTTTACAATTTTCTCAACTCTGATTGACTCCTTTGTTTCTGCAAATAAAAATCAAGTCTAGTCTGTATAGTCTGTGACATCGTTGAGTAAACCGTTGATATTCTAAATAATGAATAAAATAAATCGATAACTATAAAATGTTGAATAATCTAAAATATCGGTTAAGTTCGGTACATTGAAGCTAATCATCGAAATTTATGAAACACCTCTAGTCTGAAATATCGGTTAAGTTCGGTATAAACCTTTGATATTCAAAATAATGAATAAAATAAGTCGGTAACTATACAAATATTGAATAATCTGAAATATCGGTTAAGTTCGGTACATCGAAGCCAATCATCGATATAACACCCCTAGCCCATATGTAATTTTCGAATATTTTTAGATTGTTTACAGATTATAAAGTCGTAAACATGGTGTTAACAGCTAGAAGAGCAAAGCTAATATATAATATGACCAAATTAAATTGACAATCATTTTGATGTTGTTTCTAATGTTTGTTGAGATATTAAATTAAGTCGCATTATAAATCAAGAGTCGCTTGTACAGAGCGATAGATGACGTTTTGCTCAGTTTATGATCACCAATGTAGATGTCAACATTTAAACAAAGTTGCCAAGACTCCCAATTTTACGGGAGATCTTCAAAATTTTAGGGCGTCCCGTTTTTCTGATTTTTATATTAGTTAAAAAAAATAATATAGTAGAATGTTCTCTAATATGCACATAAAATTGATAATTCAATACTGTAATTTCTACAGTTAAATGTAAATATAACCGAATAGAACAAAATATTCGATTTCGACTTTGATATAAAATAGATTCGATTTAATTTATATCTGTATTTATCTAACTATATTTATATCTTCTAATTCTGATTTCAAGAGTAATATTTTGAAGTTTATTTTTAATTCTAATTTGATGGCATCAAAATTCAGCAAACTGATTTGTACTACCGATTACGATATCAAACTAAAGTATAAGAATTACAATTATTTATAAAAACGTTTATATGAAATATTTTAAAATGAGTAATATTAATTTCATTTAGGTACAGAGGCTACAGTTATAGATGGGTTAGGTTTTACCATATAAATGGCAGACATTTTACAGTCGCCCATTGAAGCACTATTCTCATCTCTCATCACCATACTGTACCTACATCTTCTGTAAATGTGAGACGGGAGGACTAAGAAATAATTTTATATATATTTTTTTGTATATTTTGTAGCATACCAACATAAGATTACATATAGGTTATCTATCAACCACTACTATCACAGGCATGCATGACACTTATAAAAAAGATAATAATTTTGTAATTTAAGTACAATGGAAGAAAACAATCTAATTTTAATTATATGTATTGTAATCAAAAGTAATGTATCGTGAACAAACACACGGTTATATTTCATTTTCAATAGGACTATTATATACATTGTTAAGTGTCAAAGTCGGGATGGCAAAAACTTGTGAATTACGCAACGCTTTACAATTAGTCTTAAAGTAAAAGTGGCGACAAGAAATGTATATATGGAACCATTCACAATTTTGTTGAGAATTAATAAATCAGATTCACATCATTTCAATTTTAGCCTATTGATATTAAAATACTTCAGTCTACTATTGTAATCAATGATACATTTATCAATGCCATTTGTTATACTTAAATGTGGCTGATATGGCTGTTACTAGGTTGTATCCAGTCATTGCCAGTCGTAATGTACTACAACATTAAAATGGTGTCATGCAAATGACCATAGTATAAATAGATTAATTAGTCCGTTATATAGATTCGCTTCGGTGCATCACAATTTGGAACCGACCGTGTAGATTCAGCAAGTACGGGGTGATAAGTCTATTTTACCCGTCTGGATCTCCAACAGAAAACAGTTGTCAAAAACTCGTCGTAGTAATATGTTTTCAAGCAAGTGTTTATCTCAAAACACCCCCATACAGACTTTTGCCGAGGTAGATTTATGTTGGCATGAGAAAGGCAACTGTCGATTTATCTTAATCTATAGGCACTATGGACTGTACTTTACTTACCATTTGGAGTACAAAAAAAAGCCAACCTACAATTTTTAATCATAACAGCCAACCTAAGGAAAGCAGGTATTGTTTATTTTCTTACGAGTGAAGAAATATTAAGTTAGCCGGGATTATTTATAAGCTGTACAAATATTATTAAAATATACCAGTAAAATTTCGTATTTATTTAGTTACACATTTTGCTAGTATGTTCAACCAATATAAGTTCCTACAATACTTTTGTCTATTTTTTTTCCTTAGTATCTTCCACTTTTTTCATCTTGCATTTTGAAAAATTAATCTGGCAACTCTACATTTAAATCACGTGAATCGTTTTTTCTCTTGTGCGAATGGATATGTTGTTCTTGTTTTTTGTTTTCTTAACGACGACCTGGCTTGTGTTTTGGATTTCAATGATTCTCCATATTTCAACTACTCAGGCAACGCACTGGACTCCGACTATTTTGCACTATTTGACTACCCAAGCATCGCATTGGATTTTGACGATCCTGTTTTACTCGACTCCTTTGGCATTCTGTTGGAATTCACCGACTACTCTTATAATGTCTACAAGAATATGCTGCGTTCGAAGCTGTAATAAAACTCGTAAGTATAGTTATTGTAAAAACTACAAAGCATCAGAAAGTATCGTCCTGTTATTTGAATTTTGCACGTTCCTTATTCCCTTATTATATCTGTCTTATGAAATGTGAGCGTGAAATAAGTTATGCCATTAAGTCTGCGATTGCATGCATGAAGTGTACATAAATAAATAAAACTTTTGTGGCAGATCATTTTATTGAATTAATATTTTTTTGATTTGTCAGGTGGTGATAAATGCATATTGCATAAGTTTCCCAATCCGTACAATGATATTGAAAGGTTTAAGGCATGGGTCAGTTCTATTGGCGGTGACTTATTGTTTTTGGACAGTGATATTATATATAAAAAAATATAGACTGTGTGAATCCCATTTTGAACCCAAATTTAAATCAACCAGTGGAAGAGTGACTCGAAATGCTGTGCCCACATTGTTGTTGTCAGGTAACATTACCATTATTTACTAGAGGTCTAATTGCATTGTGCTATGAACTTCACATCTTTTCGAGTTTGTGGTCTTAGTTGTCTAACACAGCCGGAAACTGTTTTATACTTACTGTTTGGCTAGCATGTAACATGTTTTACATTAAAAATAGAAATTTCCCAAATTATGATAACGTCCTATTGAAAAAAAAATTACATAAAAACTATTTTCTGAAAATATGCATTCTAGTTCACTATTTAATATATTGTTTTATCCTAATGCAACTTTTTAAATAAATATATTTTAGTGTTGGAACAAAATTTGCTTGAACTGAATATATTAACTTTACTTTTAATGATTCCAGGTATCCAGTCATTAGGAAGAAGATCTCTTCAAAACGTCACTAACCATACATATTCACGTGATTCTACCAACCTTGGACCTCTTGTTGATATTTCCTCCACCTCTAGACACTCATGCTTATCTTGTCATCAACCAATTTTATCGTTCTTGCAACCTCGGCAAGGTTCTGCATTAAAAGGTTAGGTTTAACTTTATATCATACTAACTTTTACCTACAGACTTACTCGCCTGGTATCTTTTTAGTAATTAGTTGTTTTTAGTCAGAAATAGTGTAGCTTTTTAATTTATTGATACCTATGATAGTAAAATTAAAAGAAACGAAAAAAAACACTAAAAAAATTATTCTTAACATTCTTACTATCTATGAGAACATTATTACAATATATGAGAACCGTATATTGGATTGTATTAGACTACAGCTTTTTAAAATGCAATGAGCACAAAGTAGACATTATTAAAAGTCTGGAAGAAATAAGTACCAGTTTATTTATTTATACTTGGTGCAAAGACAACAATAAAATCTTAACTGGGACCAGAGTTGACTACAACAAAGAATGCAAAATTCAGTCGCTTTGTTACGAATACTGTAAAAAACGTATTAAAAATAAATTTTCTTGTAAAATATTTGTTTTATTTTTTTACAACTATATAGTTACTCCTTGTAATACATACGTAAGAGAAACCAGGGGTATAAGTACCCCTGATTTTCTCTTATGTATGTACTAATGAACATAATTTATTTAGGTTGGTCACCTATAGATATATATATGTAGAAAGTTTCTTCAACCGAACGCCAGGTACCGCTAATGTCGCCAATACCTTGAGTGACATCTCTATTCTCCTATATACAAATGCACTCTGTGGTCGTATAGCTGTTTTAGGTTGTGTATGAAAATATGTTCATTATATTATTCTTTTTTTAAGTACAATTTAGCGGTAAGAATTATACCAAAAATTAATATTTAATATTTGTTGAAAGAATACAAATAATGGTTCGATTCAAAAACAGGCAAGAATATAAATTTGTATTATTTACATTTTACAGTCATTCAATTTACATTCTTTATAAGAGATTCATTTGAAATTATGATTTAATTTTTGTCAAACTGATAAATGTTGGTCTTCGTAGTTCTTGGAGTTACTAAATAAATATTAATTACATTTTCAGGTACATAACACTTGAGATTGCTTGTCCTGCAGTTCCTAATAGCAAACCTCTACTATTGAAATCAAAATATTTCAGTGATACAGTTTTCAGTAGAGTACAGCAGTTACATGGGGACTATGGAGTAGCTGCTATAAAGAGTGGTTTCATCACAAAGTACTGTAATGAATATACACGAATAGCCATTCTAAGAGTGAGGCACGGTCCACATAGATTTGTTACCAGTTCACTACCATTCATTACTAAAATTGGTAAATTAGAGGCGAAGTTAAATACTCTGCATGTTGGTGCAACTTTAAAACACAGTTTCAAATTCATACAGAAACACCAGCGGGCATACTTGGATAATATATGGTCAACATTAAAAACTGATGAAGAAAGAAAACAACTGGAATTAGCTGTAATGGATTTCACCAAATCTGATGTAACAAAAAATATAGAAAGTATCTTATGAAATAAAATTTTATTTATTTGTAATATTGCTACAACATTACCACAATATACACTATACATTTGTGCCAAGTAAGAAACTAATAATAAATTTTCCTTACATTTGTTTTCTTAAGATAGATGTTTTAAAATCTAAATTATATATTTATACACTATACATATGAAATAATGATAAACAGAAAAAAAGAGTACTTAAAAAGAACATATATATATGCTACTGTACCTACACAATTTTAGATTTTAAGATATTAGATAAATTATGAAAATATATTTGTTTACACAATTAATAGTAGGTAGGTAATAAAAAATAATTTCATGTTTATTCCGGAATTTGTAAGTATAATTTTTTTCTTAAAGTACTCTCAAATAATGGTACTTGTGCACGCTGTAATTTTGTACAGAGACTTGTGACTGCACTTGTTACTTTTGTAAAAATATCATACAAATCTGTTTTTTTTGCGTATTGTTTAATAATCTTGCAAAGCAGTCTTATAAACAATGATCCATATTTTTCATGTCTGTATGCTTCATATTCTGGGGCTGTAGCCCAGTACACAAGAAAATCAGTCTTCCGTAAATGATAATCTGAGATCCCATCAGCAACTAGTGCACATTTAGATTTATCATCAACTTGACATGCTTGTATTACCAAGACTTTGGGCATACCTCGTAAGTGCTTAGCACTGTCAGAATCTAATAAATGTTGTATGTCTTCAACTCTGATTTTCACTGAATCAGCAGCATACACATGACCTCGGACTCCATGTGAGAGAATACATAAAATAAAAACACTATCATTCCTATGAACGTTTTTAATTGCTTTTTTAATACACTGTATCATTTCTTCATGATCTAAATCAGAATAACTGTCAACTACAAATTTTAAATCTCTCATGGTTCTTTCTAAAACTAGTTTATCAACAGTAGAACCAAGACGCTGATCCAAGGAGTCCTTTTGATTATAATTTTCAATGCTATACTTAGATGGAAAGAAATTTTCTTGATTTATTATCAAGCAATAACCAACTCTACTGATATTTTTGATATTGTACTCATCTTTACTGAGTTTTGTAGTATCAGATTTAAAATCTTCATCAGACAAATGCTGCAAGTCTAAATTAGCAATTTTTGCTAACATATCTTCAAAACATGTATTATCATATTTGTCATCATTATTATCAATACCTATCTCATCACAAAACACAGATGAATCCTCAACTACATGAGAGGTGCTTGGAACATCCACAACTTCATTATCTGTTGTATCCTGCAGATCTCGGAGATCCATAGCAATATTTCTCAGACCTGGAAGATTTAACATAATCCTTGCTAATTTCTCAATGTTAACCCTAGATTTAAACTTCTTATTATCACTTGAACCATAATTTGCATTAATAAACTTTTGACACATCAGCTCCAAGAATATCAGTTCACAGACATCATGTTCTATATCAATATCATAAGACTTAAGAGATCGTTTTAATTTTACTTGATTATCTGATGTCATATTTTCACAGGCTTTATACAACAATTTCCTTAAAGGATTTAAATACATGCTAAAGCTTGCCACGTCTGATTGATAATATCTTTTCAAAGTGGGTACATGTAATCCAAGTCTTCTGATTATATTGTTGAGCTGGCAAGTTACAAGTGCTTCTATGAACTCTTGTTTCCACGTTGATCTAGTTTTCGCATGTTGGTACCATTCATGTAGCAAGTTTAAGTTAGTGCCCGCTTTATCCTTAGATACTCGTTGGTAGACTATTAACTTTTGTAAAGCTGTGTCTGGTACCTCGTACAAAAGGAACACTAGAGATGTCATATCGTAAACGTTGTCTTGCAATTCTCTATCTATTGTAGAAATTGCTTCCACATTTATGATGTCACTATTATTTATTAACTGTTCTGTTGGTAAAGAGCGATGAAACATAGCATCCGTCTGCCACATGTTTTAATTTGATTTGCACTGGCCTTTCTACTTATTAGAACTGTTACAGACCAGAACTGAAGAGAATTTATGAACACAATAAAATCTTGATATGAATTTATTTAGTCATAGACTGTTTACTGAAGGCTAATACATAGCGTTGCCAATGCTATTTGTCCGAATTCTCCAAAAATCTGGGTCATATTCCCCAAATTTTGGGAGATATATATCCTTATAACTACATATTATCTTAAGCATAAAACGACTTTCGTTTAAAAAATCAGTAGTATTCGTAAAAATTAAATATGTTTTCCGGTTATGTTAACGGCTATCTGGATGCAGTAGGTGACTTTAGAGTAATAAAAATATAACAATTACTACACAACTTTCAAAACAGGACTTCTTTGTAAAACATTATAACAAATACTTGTCAGAACCGACATTGAGTTATTGAGCAGTTATAAAATAATTATATCCTTTATGTAGACATCATCTTTCGTAGCCGATACAATAATCCAGTACTGTATATAGTTATGAATATTTGCATAGATGTGAACGGTCTGATGATTCGCGTGAGAATGATCGTCGCTCTATTTTTTGTTTTGAATTTATTACGCTATTGACCTTACAGCTTTACCTGAATACGATACCCACTTTATTTTTGTTACATCTTTTATAGGCTTGCCTCGTTTTAAAGGGTATAATGTAACATTTATATTAGTATAAATACTTATGATAGTACTCGGGACCTTTGCGCCGACCTACTTATTAATATCTTATTTGCCATACTATAATGCGTTATATGTTGGTTAATGCATTATAAGCAAGTCGTTAATCTAATAAAAGTATATGTAGTCATGGTGACACCGGAGAAAGCAAGGAGAAAAAGCAGTGAGTACTGGTTTGTTTAGTATATCAAACTCAGAGTTTTTACTTTATAGCACGAGAGACAAAAAGCACCTTCCCTCTTACCTCACCTCTGCATCGCTCTGCGCGGGCGCGTCGTGCTCCAGACCGTTATATTAGTGTTTGTTAGAATGTCCTTGGACGAGCGCGCTTACGCAATAGTTTTTTTTTGTGGATAGTAGACGGGATGCGTCAGTCTATTTGCGTGTACACTTATTTTGTTTAATTTTATTGTTATCTTTGATAACGTGGTTATATGATTATAAAACATAGTTTCATTCGATCGCTATAAGTTACAGTATCTGTATGCAAGTAATCTCGGTGCTCTATTTTTATTTTCTAGATTTAGATTTTAGTTTTTTTAGTTCTCGTCCGATCACCAAAGTTTAGCAGGATGACAGCCTGGGGAAACCGCGTGAAGTTGATTTTTTGAATTATGTAATTAAGCCGGTTCCCTGTAATATACAATTTTCTCTACTGTAGTGTTTTTACGACCTTACATCCTGTTTTTATTTCTACGTATTTCACACTACCCTTGAAACTATAAAAATCAATATGTTGTAGCGAAAACAAATATAAGTCGATTACTCTACATACCTATTTTTTATTATGAAAATTTTGTAAATGTTGTTTTAATAAAAAAAATCTAATATCCTAAGCAGTTGTGAATATTAATAAATATTAATATGGAGTTGTTGTTGAACAGTTTTTGTTGTTTCCACGAGATGACGTATTCGGTTACCATGGTAACAAGTTATTAGAAAAAAGATTTTGTGAAAATTGAAATAAAATAATTAGCTCCTGTAACATTTTCGAGTATTTTTATTTAAACGACAAAAGTATCGCCGATAGATTGATTTGGAGTCGTACAGTTGTTGCATGACTGCTTAGACAATCTGGTTAAGAAACTGAGTATTGTAGGAAATAATGTTTGACGAATTATAATTTTACGTATCGTTATTTAGAATAAAAACTAGGTATATGTGGTATTTCAAGAAGTATCGGTGGTAAAAATTGTAAAAGCGGTGTCAATGATTCTTTTAACTATTTTCGTACTGAGTATTGAAATATGCGATAAATGGAAAACGTTAAAATCCGCGCAGTTTTACTAATTCTTGTCAATCTCTAATATCGTAAAAATTCCTTTCAATTTGGGGAATTCCTCACAAGTTGCCATACCTTATGTTACGACAAATGATCTTTTGACATTGACATTATTTTTTAGTTTTTTTGGTAACTAAAAGGGGAATACCCACTGATGATATCATAGTATAGTTAATTATTTTATGTAAAACTTCAATAAATTGGAATAGAATAAAGACAAACAAAAATTTGCATAGGTTTCAAACATAAATCATACTATACTGAGTTAATACGGTGTACTAACACGTTTTGATATCTGTTGTAAGAAAATACTAAACAAAACGATTTTTTTTTATTTCGGTTTTAATGAAAATTTTAGGGGAGCTTTTAAACGGCGGGATATTTTTCTAGAATAATGACGCAAGTATGAACCGATTTCAATAAAATGATGATGCTTGGTAATATGAACGGTACAAATATCCGGCAGCCTTAGAAAGAAAAAAATAGTACCACATGTAGTGATTGTTGAATTTGTTTCCTAGAGGATTTCAACTGTATGATTTATGGCCTTAACTACTTTAGTGTTCATTCTTTGTGATGACAACAGATTCGACATTAAGCAGAGATAGCCCTATATAACTTTGTTTTTCTGTTAATTGATTTGATAATGACCACGTAATTGAATTTGAGCCGTATCACTTAGTTGGATTCATTAAAAATTCTTTGTTTCATGGTATCATCGAAATATGACTTGAACGGAGTAGAAACTGGACAAGATATTAAGGTTTGTAAGTCTCAACAATAGTATTTTTAATCATTTCTAACATTTATGAAGGTCTATCGTATTTGTAAGATGTTATAATATGCAATTAAGCGTTTTTCTTAGTGCAAATGATAGATTTCCGTGTAATTATAGGGTCCTTCGAATAGTCAGTGGATGATGAATACACATCACCCTCTTACTAAATAAGCAAGTACATGTATTTCGATATTTAAGTATTAGTGATATAATTGTCAATAAGTAACATTCATCATTAACGTATATAATATATACCTTATAATGTCTTCGTATATAATTTAAATATTAATTTTTTGCTGTTACTCAATTCTCATTTATTAGTGTACACGAATCATTTAATGAGCCTAATAAGAGTCTCGAGTTAAATAGATCTAAATAACTAAGGATGTTTTGCAAAGATTGAATCCAATACCCAAATGTTTCTGTGATACTTACCAAATCAGTCATGATCAGTTTAAAACCCTTCTTCTTTTCTTGTTTTGGTACCGCAGAAGCATTTGCCAGTGTCAATGTTTTGTTTCCAAGACGGATTATAACAGAATGTTTACAATAATATAAGTTTAAGTTTAAAACCCTACTTATTTAAATCGTCAAATAAAAAAAATTGTTGTAATCGAATTTAAATTTGTTTTATCGGTTTTAGTAAAAATCGACTTTGTAAGTTATTTCCAGCTAAGTACATTACTAGTTATCAATTTGTGATGATATTTTTTTGATTAAAAAAAAAGGTTTTTCATGGGTACACTTTCTGCTTGTATTATAAGATATACATCTAAGTCTCTGAATATAATTCAGCCAGTGTGTGATTATTATCGCTGACGATTATGCATATTACGAGAACAGATATTTTGAGGTTATATAAGAATTTAATGCTGTATTCGAAATCTCTAAAACACACAGACCCTGTGTACTTTCGGCGGAAAATCGGAACTGAATTTAGAAATAATAAGAATTGTACAAAATCTGAAGATATAGAATTTCTTTATCAGGTATGATTCTCAAACAGTCTATTTTATTTTTCCTTTTATATCAATATGTATTATTCATATTAATTCTCTAAATGTTAGTGAAAAACTGTTAAATTATATTGTATAATTTTGAAGTTATAATTGAACACACATCCACACAGAGCGCTGAAGATTTTATTATGTATTATTTGTTATTCATATATTTTTTAACCCTTAAATGGATAATGTTGTTTTTAAACTACATACTAAACATCACAGATAAAATTGACCTTCTTTTAATTTTTTGTTAATTTTGACAACTAGTTCTTATTTAATTTTGTACTTTTTTTAATGTTGGCAAAAAGTATAGTAAATTCATGTCTAGAGTTTTTTACTCATTTTTCCTAGACAGTAATACATGTCTATTACACAAATATATTTTTTTAAAATGTGAAACAAAAATCGTCCGTTTAAGGGTTAAATAGTAATTTTAAGTTACCATGGTAGAAAATATAAATATACATTTTTATTCTGACTGAGTTTAAATCAATATTAATTTGTAATCTAAATTAATGCGTACACATTATTTTATGTAAAAATCTTATATTCTCCATTTACAGAAAGGGGAGGCTCTATTGCGTCGTGGAGCTGTGGTATAACATGCTTCGACTTTCATTTACACAGAAAGTTTTTCATCCGAATGTTCTTAGTGCACTTAAACACACAATAGATTATTCTAAGATTCCTAAAATTAATGAATGTGATTTATCTGAACAGTTTGTAAGAGGCAGTGGACCAGGAGGCTCAGCTGTAAATAAAAATGCTAATTGTGTAGTTATTACTCATATACCAACAGGTAAGTTCACATGTAAATTAAATTTTTCAACTCATAATGATGCCTGAAACAAACAATTGAAATTTTTTTTTACTAATGTTACCAGGTTATTCAACTGAATCACAGTTTTAGTTTTAATAAAAAGATAAAAGATTTTTATCTAGAAAAATAGTACTATTCCCTTAATGTGAACGAAGTAATGAGCAAAATTTATGTTACATATTACATATACAATATTACATATTGTATGCCATTCCATATCCAAAGCCATTCCTAACTATTATTTTGTTATTTGTTTATTGTTTATAATTAGAGATAATAATTACCCCTGACAATAAATATGTACAATTTAATGATGATTATTGATTAGGTACTTAAAGTGTAACAAAGAAACGATAATTCACATTTATATAAAACTGGCTAGAATTATTTAATGTAAATAATATACATGTCACATATGAGTATGGAATGTCAACAACACACAAACGTCAAAGTGCTGAATACTGTGCCTAGATTGGAATTTCTTTAGGTCATTCTTGTACACCAGTGCATATATCTAAATTAAGGATTAGAAATCATTCCCTCTATGAATGCGGCATAGAGGATGGTTCTGCTGAACATGTATTACTTCAATTATTCAAGAAACAAGATTCAGCTTTAAGTTACCTCCCTGCTAATTTTCCCTGTCCTACTAACCTTATGTGTCTTTTAGCTTTAATGATAATAACCCTTTAATTTTACAGGCCTTTTGCTTATTTATTAAAATTAACAAAATCAAACTTTAATCTGATTATCTGTCTTAATCATTATTTATCTAATTTTGGCTGTATTTATTTTTTTGCGAAATATACAATAACTCCGTCTGAATACAAATCACACTAAGTAATTTTTTTTTTAAATGATTACATTTTTTAATTGCTGTCCTTCGTTTATGACCCTATCTGCCTCAGACAGTGCTCACTCTGTATCTACATGACATTGGCGGAATTGTCTATATTACCTACAGACGGTGCCATAAATTAAAGAAGTAGATTGGGAGGGATGACATTTATATAAAAGTGTGTTTTCTTAATCAGGCTCCCATATCATTGTGTTCAGTCTAGTGATACTTTTTGCCAAGGAATTGTACTGTGTATTAGAGATACCTACTAAGTAAATAGTAACGTAAAGTAAAAAACGCTAAGTAAAGTAAAGTAAATAGTACCTACCTATTGTGATTCATGTTAATAGCTTATTTTAACCCTGCAAAATTATTTTTTCTTGTCCGAATCCCTGCTATCCACATGTGGGGGCATCCACATGGGTGTTGAGAGGATGCATTCTTTAGTTGGTGGTTCTGAGAGACTCTGTTAATCATACATGTCTACCTACATACTGTCTGTAATATATAATCGTTTACATAATTCATATCTAATCCGTGATACAAATTCATTCTATTCTACTATCCACCAACACCCATGGTTATAAATATAGACAATGAGTAATAATCGCAATAGAGAAGGCTCATCTTCCGACATATAAAACATTAAATATGCTAGAAAAAATTAGGAATGTATGAATTTTGTGTTTGTTTTTTCTATTCTTATTTACTGTACATTATTCACTACCTTCTTTTTGAGGTTTATTAAAAAACATTCTGGTAACACTAATAAATATTACTATTTCATTTGGGTTTTGGGTAAATAAGCATTCACACTCAAAATTATAGTGGTTTCTATAGATTTTGTGATTGTACTGTAGGAGAATATATATTTTATCACTAATTAAGTTTTGTATAGTGAATATTAAAAATTCAAATCATAGAGCATGCAATAATTATTATATTCTAATACATTAATTCCTTTGTAGGTACAGTAATAAAATGTCATACAAGTAGATGCCAGGAAGATAACAGAAAGAAAGCTCGAGAATTATTAATTGCAAAATTAGATGAAATAATTAATGGAGATGAGAGTGTGACTGAACAGAAAAAACGTTTGGATGAGAAGAAGTTCAAACGAGCAGAATACAAGAAAAAGAAAATGGCCAAGTTGAAAAGTGAATGGAAAAAGCGTGAAGGATTCGAATAATTTAAAATTACAGGCTGACTCAGGAGAATCCAGTAAATAGGCAACTGTGAATATCTTAATTCCTTAATATCCAAAATTTCACCTAGACATGATAATAGATATTGTTGTATAGCTATATATAAAATAATAATAAAAAAAATTTATTTGTTTTTTCATTTTATATAAAAGAAATTCCACTTTTGATGATATATATGTATATATATATGTGTCATATAAGCCTTTCTTTTATTATTATTTTGTCACTAGATGGTGCTGCAACGTATCAAACACTTAAAATATTTACACAATATGCATTATGCATTACAAGAATCAGTAATAATTAACATTAAGTAATTGCAAAAAATAATAACAAAGTCGCGAACACCACTAGTAGAATATTATACATTGTGATCAGCATTGAATTTACGCTCTAGGCCTAGGACAGCAGATTTTGTAGGGTGACAAAGTTTGGAGGAATACAAAAATATAAGCTCTAGTGTTTTCCAAAAAATAGACGTAGTCCGGTGAAACTGTAGCGCCATTGCCAGGCCAACAGTGTAGGTCAACTCGAAAAAGAAAAAAAAAAAAGATAATCACAATATTTAACTAGCATATTTTTGCATTTTTCAATTCCAATTAAATGAATGAACTTTTTTAAAATTCAAAAATTTAAGATTGTAATTGGATTCTCTATTGGATAAAACCATCTTCCCAACGGATGTTAGATATCAATTTGATACATATTGCTACGACAACCTTTTTAAACTCCTAGTAATAGTTCTGAATTTCGTCACTAGTCGGTGTTACTTGGAGAACATTACTTTCATGTACCTCTAAATTATTTGGCAATTTAAAATTGCCGTTTATTAATTCTTAAGTTGTCTCGATATTATGCGTATCAACAATATAATACGTTTTAATTAATTATGACTTAAGTAGATATTTGCTTATTATATTAAGTAATAGGGATGTGACAGTATGACTACCACGTTGTGGAATTGTGTATTACCTACACACGGCGCCACAAATTAAAGAAGAACTTTTACAAGAATTTGTGTTTGAAATGAAGATATGACTTCGGTTGTGTATTAGTGTATTGTGTTATGTTTAGTAAATGCTTTGGCAACTAATTTACGTAAACATGTTCATTTTAATAGAGCGGACATATACATACATACATACGAGATATAAATACATATAGAATACTTGTAAAGAATTAGAGATGAAAATAAAAACTAGAAATGAACAATAGTAGTTGAGCAATAAAGTAATAGACAAAGATAGAATAGTAACAATTCACCATTTTATGTATTTGTCAGTTATAATTACCTCCAGATAACATTTGATCACTACCTGATGAATGATTTACCCTATAGGTACAGTATTTGTTTCTGACTGTAGGCTATATCGTCTAGCATATATTACGTATATTACGTGTGTCGCTACAATAGTGACATTATAAATAAAATACATTCGTAGTACAGAAATAATTCATAGTAAATATTTATTTATAGCCTACGCCTTCTGCAGAAACATAATTTTTCGAAGTGGATGGGTCTTCTAATAATATAAAATGTCAACAAGTAGGATAAACAGACAAAATAACAAAAATATCCACGAGAAAAAGAATAGAATGAAAAAAGTTATTACTTTTTGTAAGTGACAGTGAAATTATTCTAAATGCGACTGTACTGCAACAAGCATTCACGATGGCTTAGGTGTCGGCGTAGGTGCAATAGAAACAAGGAAAACAGGCGGGTGAGCCTGATCCTGTTTCACCTCTTCCGAGTCTCTTTGATTCCTATATTCAGTCAGGGCGATCAAAAACTTTGATGCGGACTGTGCATAAAGTGTACAGTACCATGCCAAGATATAAATGGTATGAAATGTTAACTAATTCTTATTTTAGGTTATAAATAATAACTCCACTAGATGTACCTTCAACTTCACACGCTTTTTAAATTTTTCATATGTACATGTTATATTGTACATGAGTTATAGTAAAACGGATACTGAATATCTTTACGTTTCAATAACAACACATCTGTTTTGACGAAGGTTGCTTTACAATAATTACAGTACATAAAACCTTGTCCATGAGAAAGAACTTCTTACGTGTGTTAATGTTGCTGGTGATTGTTCAAACTGTGTTCTAGTTTTATAGGTATAGAACAACAGTAAATATATGACTCAGACGCTAAATGAGACGGGTTACAAAGTTGATGATGAAAACAAACTTATTTTTTTAAGGGAAAATTATGCAAAATGTTTGTTATTTTAGATTATTTAGTGAAAAATAATCGTGTTGGATATAAACCATGTATCGCGCGTCTACCATAAAAAAAAAAGAAAATTGAGATAGGAAGGTGTCAGTCCACATATGATTGATCTACGGCAACCGTATATACTTATTAAGCAATCACATGTTGTTACTGGAAATCGTGTTTTATAGTATATGAGGTGATATTTTTTTTCCAACTGACTACATTGTTGACCTGGCAAGGTCTTTACAGTTTACCGGACTACTAAGGAGAGCGCTTAAGGCACTCAGCCGATTTTATATAGGCAACCGGCACAAGGGCGCACGGCGCGCCTTGTCCTGTTGGCGAATATCCAGAGTCTAACTAAGCTAACTATTATTTCATGAATATATGAATTCGTGAAACATACATGTGTACCAAGCATGTATGTTTTACGAACTTATACATGTATCTTGAATCTGACTTATTTTTTTTATGTGGGAAGAAATCCTAGATTGGACACCCACAGCCCTGGGGAGCTGTGGGGTATCAGACTAAAAAACCCACGAGATACCATCTGCCGTGTTATGGACTGGCACAGGATCGAACAAGCAAGCACCATGTCACCCCGACGACAAGGCCCAGCACGAACGCCCTTGCCCTGACAACAGCCCGGTCAAGCTGCCTACCCGTTTACCGAACCAATGTGCAATGGAAGGTCATATCCCCAGCCCATTCCCTCCTTGGTCCGGCTTGGCAGTCACGGGGTCACCGCCTTCAACCACTACTACCTGTAACTTTTTAACGTGGTTTTCTCCCACGGTTTGAATCTGACTACTAAGTTAATCTAAGCTAACTCCATTAATGAGGTGATGAGTTTCCATGATGTAAGTACATTTATAAAGCATTATATCTACAGAGCTTATAATGAACACACTTTTGCAGGACGGTAGGGATTATAATGTAGCTCTGATTAGACACTACCCGGAAGTCGAAATACTATGCTAATATTAAATTTATTTCTTAAAATCATGATTATTATTATGTCCAGTCTGTATAACAACATCGAAAAATGTTATGTCACCGTAAGTCTAAGAATAGAAATAATGTGTAGGTGGCAACTGATTCGCGCGACCAAGCGTATTCAACATTTCAAAATCTTACAATAAGAGGATTTCTCGAGAGGCATTGAAAGCTATTCTTCACAAAAATAGCCTTTCTTTAAATTTTATTTTAAAACGTATTATTTAGGATGTTACTTTGATATCATAAGTTTCTTATTTTCTTTGTTTCGTAGGTATACTTTATTACAATGGATACAGTTTTAAATATAATCGTCATTTATATTAGGCAGTTAGAGTAGCAATTACTCAAAATATTAATGAAAAAAGAAAATTTTAACTTAAAATAAAACGGCAGCAGAACGTCTTTGACCATAGTTATGTAGATTTGTACATAGTCTTGTCAAAAAACTAACAATATTTTTATTATTATAAATCCGAGGTGTCCAGTGCTCCCTTTAGCTGGTTGCCGAAAAATCGGATGAGTGCCTTAAGCACATGCCTTAGTAGTACGGTGAAGCTCAAAAGGCCTGTCAGGCCAATAGCGTAGTGTGAACCGTGTTAGTTCAACAACCATTACCAGGGACTTTAAATGAAAAAACACTTTAGGTAGTACCGTTTTATTTAAACAACCTAAGGACGACATATCACATGTGCTTGTACTCGATCTTGAATAACAAATGCTTGACATGCCACTGAATACCTGCTGTTTTGATTTTATCCCCACCAATTGACTTGCTTTTTTTTTCGTATTGACTACACTGTTGACCTGGCAAGGCCTCTACAGTTTCACCGGACTAATCAGGCAGATACCCATTTTAAGTGTACCAATGTAGCGGATTTACAAATAAAAATTATTATTGTATTACAATAGTTTTTTTGTAACTGTTACCAATTATTTATTAGACTTTGCTGTTCTGTATCGTTGTATAACCTGTAACTTTGACACGATAATTAAATGTATATATTCATTGTTCGTATTCATAAATTTGATGTAAACAACTTTAAGTGCTCACCCTGTCACACTTATTGATTATTACATAACTCTTGCTTGCTCGTACGTTGTGATAATATTTGTAGAATATGCTTATTTATTTCAATAATTTGTTATATAGGAATAATGCACAATATTATAACTTGTTTTAATAAATATCACCTATAGATTCACGATTGTGCACATATTAGTCGCAGCCAACTGCAAAGTCGATTTATTAAAATCAGTTGGTTGAAATTATCCCGATGTTTGTCGTTAGTAAGTAGTATTTTTATTGCAGAATAAAATTGGAAGATACAGAAAAATTCAGTGAATTCTAATTACAAGATGCGAATTTTATGTTTTTAAACTTAACTAACTTATCGTGTGAGATCTGTGATACGTTTACGGTATGATTTTCGTGATAAAAATATATATTTTTTTAAATAAAATAGATATGTAGGATTTATTTAAATACAATTAGTATAATTTATCGTCTTGTAACTGGTGTATATTTTACTTTATTCAATCTTTAAGTACTGTTTAACGAGAGCTGATTGTTATTGTTTGTGAAACAAGTTCACTGATTTCCAGTTGTTTTGGATTGAACTGTTTATTTTATATTTCCTCTAACCTTTCAAAAATAAGCTCTATTTTGTAATTAAAGCAATAATCGCATTGTTATTTTCCAATGATATCTGAATGAGGACATTACATTTATATTTATGTCTTTAGATTTCAATGAGCATTCCCTGGGTCTATGTGTTTAAGGCTAAATTTAATAAGTTTTATATATATATAAATTATAATATTTATAAATCTTATAATACGAAAAAAAGCACTTGTTTCCTTGTCTTAGAGCGATTGAATACCTTTCGAAAAGTTGAAATTATCAGTATTTATTTACAAGGTATTACAATACATTCTTCTAATTAGAAAGCGAAAAATGACCTTGCTCCAGTTTGATGACATATACTTAACTAGGGACTAGACTGATTTGGACTGGACTCGTTTTTCACCTACCTTCATTGAATAATATATCGGAGCAAATACGAAGAAAAACAAAGGAAGATATCAATAAATGGAGTGCGATTACAGCATTATAAGGTGTAAGTGTGGTTGTAGTGTAAATGATGACAGTGACTTGATTTTTGTTTGTAAGAACACAAAATAAATTTACTTTGGGGCAAACGGTATTTATCCACAGTAGTAAAAATATTGTAATTTAACCGGGACAAAGTTGTAAACCGGCGATACTGTATGTAATAGATCGCCAAAAGTAGGTAATTATTTTTATTTCACATTAAAAAAATATCCATTTTAAAGTGAATAATGATAAACTAAGTGGATCTAGTTCTCTTTACGATAATAAAACAATGTGAACATAAAAAGGCTTTTCGCTTTTAACTTTTTACAGCTCGGCTGAATGACACGCCTCGTATACTGCCATTAAAGGGGGAAGTATCTTGTGTACAAAATGGTATATTCTTTTTTATCGTATCTCGACAGGATTATTGCTACGTATATAATGGTATAGTTAAAACGGTACGGTGTACGGTTAGTACGGTGTAATTAAAAACAACGGTGATCGTTGAGATTTAGTTTTTATCAACAGTTGTTGATATGACGCTCATTTGTTTAAATACCGTGCACATTTTCACACGTAGTTTATAAAAAGAAGAGAAGAAAACAATTGCCAACAGCCTATACTAAAGCTTTTTTTTTCGAACTGATTACACTGTTAGTCACCAGGCCGTTACAGTTTCACCGGACTACTAAGGGGAGCGCTAAAGGCACTCACTCGATTTTGTAGGTAACCAGCAAATGGGCGCATGGCGCGCCTCGGCTTGAACTGTCTCCGAATATCCCGATCTAACTAAGCTAAGATAAACTATCTCATACATAAATGAATTCGAAATTCTCTATACTAAACCATGAATTCATATTGTGCAATCTTTAAATGTACGGTCTTTTTATCCAAATAATTCAAATAATTGATCTAAATTGTGTTTATCGTAAATTAACGGTAAAACATATACCCGATCAATCGCAGTCTTCAATATATATTTATATATGAGGTTCCGGTTTCATATGCACATAGTTTAATAGAAATAAGAAATAGTACGAGTACAAAACTCGTAATTTTAGCGACGTGTAAAATAGAATATATTTGTGGCCATTCCAATGGGATAACCCAGTTTAGTGTTTTCTGTTAGCAAACGTTACGGACTGATATCAATCTATAATACTATTATAATAAAAATGTTAAATTTGTGAATATGTTTGTGGGAGGTAATCTTTGGAACTAATGAATGTACGTAGAAGAAAGCTGGATAACACGTGCAAAACAAACAGAATAGCGCGTTTCAGTTGCGATATATTCGCATAATTCTAAGGATAACCTGTGCGGACAAGATCACAAATGAGAAATTTTTGGAGATTGCTTAAAAACTAAGCTAATCAAAGCGGCTGTTGAAAGTTTTATGTGGTTATATAATTACGATTTTCTATAGAGAAAAGCGCTTAGAAACAGTGAGCAGTTGGGTTTGTATTGAAACGATATGCATCATAAAATATTATTACTGCTACATACGGCACAAATGCAGAGCCTAATGGGTAAATACTATTTACATGGAAAGCGTAGCCTATTTATACATAGATATATTGAGCGTCGGCATCCTATGTAATTAATTGTATTGTTTAGTGATATGTGTAATGAAAATCTATGGACATTTAGCCTTTAATAATTCACAAACAGTCAGATAAGATTGCAAGCAATCTCAAGTAATTCGTTTCAATATAAATTATGTTAACATTTCAAGTATTTTTATGTTAATTTTCATTTTATCTCAAAGTACTATTTCTAATAAAATATAATGTTTTATATAAACACCTAGCAAGATATTCTTGGAATTAATTATATTCTCGTATATCACTAAAGAAGAATCTACTTGAATGACATTATAGAATACAAATCTGTCTGAGAAATTACAAAGTATGTAATTCGTTTTATTTCACTTCAATTAACTTTACTAGGGTTGTTTACTTTTTCTATTTAAATAATTACTTTTGACTTTTTATTAAAAATCCAAACTGTATGAACTTGTTTAATCTGGTCGTAAAAATCTATAAAAACAAATTCCATATGTTAGAATCTTATAATTCTATAAGCGTACGATGTGGAAGTGTAAGTCTCGTGTGATTTAAACACATTTGTATGATAAAACTTATTATCTAATTTAAAATTGTTCTCGGAGAAATACATAAATAACGATGAATGACCTGACGACTTGACTCAGTCTTGTAGCGTTACCATTGCTCCCGTTGTATCTGTTACCTTGCCCCTACAGTTACCAACCATACTTTAATATAACGTAATCTATTTTATTTTTCATAAATATACTTTATATTTTTCTATACAAAAAAAATACCTTTACAAAATATTTGGGATCTTTAGAAAATATTTCTTATTTGCTCTGTATGCCCGCAACCTCCATTTTCACAGAGTGTTTTCCGATATCATTACTAATGTTATAAATGCGAATGTAAGTGTGTTTGTTCGTTTGATTCACTTTCACGCTTTAATTATTCAATTGATTATCACGAAATTTTTCCATGCCATGTCAGGAGTATAGAAAAGCACATGGGGTATCTTTCAACCATAAAACACGTCCTGTTCCCGTAGAATAGGTCCGATATACGTAATAACATGAGCGAAGTCGCGAGCATAAGTTGTATTTAATAAAACAATAATTATTACTTTATGTGAACCAAAACTTGTAAACTATTATTTTAAAGGTAGTTATGAAACTATCAAAGACAACCGAATTGGTAGCGTGTTTGTGAAAGTACAAAAAATGTAGCTCAACGAAATAAACATTGAAATAAAGAAATGCCTTTTTTACAGATATATTTTCTTATTAGAAGGATTAGATTTTTTTTAAGTTGTTACCCCGAACCAAAAGATAAATTATCGACCCTTAATATACAAGTAACGTCATATGAAAATGCCGACACGTACATAAGTCCGCATTGTAATACTGAGCGTAAGCATAAGTGGTTAAAACACTCTTAAAACCAGTTCACCAAGCTTCAGCTATTTTCCCAAAATTATTTCAAAGGACAGATTATTGTTATATTACTTCTTTCTAAATTGTACGTTGAAAGTATTTCGATTTGAATAAACAATGATAAAACTAGAAATAACTATAATCAAGAGTCGAATGAGAGTATGTAAACTCGGCTCTTACTCTTGGAACTCGTAAAAACTGTGAACGGAGTACACAAGTCTTATTATGTTTAAACAGTTTGTCGGCGGACGAAATTGAACCGCTGAATTAGATCACTAAGTAGATGCGTTGTTATTCCTCTGACATCATAAAGGATTACACAATGTTCTTCCGTATCCAAAATAAGAATAACGGAAATTGGTGAACGTATAAAAATGAAGCTAAACATTCATTCGAATGTTTGAGGTACTTAACGTAATATGTGATTGACCTTCGGACTGCGGGCCTCCTTTAGGTTGGTTCAAAGTTGATAGTCTACTGTCATATAACTTTAAAAGTTATATACAATACCTGAACTTTTGAAGCTTATTAAATAAAATATTGCTAATATTTGCTTTCATCAATAATCTTCTAATTTTCTGCTCAACTAAATTTTATTGTCACCAAAATGTTTCATGTTCTCCACAAATATAGTAAAATTGGAAGTAGAGGTCCTTATAAAGAAGTCTGATTTATTATTGTTACACTTAACGAATGATAAAGAAGATAAAATCTATACTTATGTTAATAATCTTTAGATATGTTTGAAAAAGCTCTTAAAGCATAGAGGATGGGCTTTTTTGTAATGTTTAATATCTATCTATAATTAATATTATATAGCCTATCTGTTGTATATTATTCTATGATATATTTTACATGTATGTTACAGTGTATGTGCTGCTTATTTATTTGGTATTTTCTAGCTTTGTTTTACTTGTACACTCTAAATACCCCCCGCTCTACTCCATGGGAAATATCCATCCAAAGGTTGCCGGAAGAAATTTGTATTAGCAATAAGGCCACCCTTTGTACTAATCACATAACTTGTAATATTTTATAGTGTCTGTTTAGAATGGTATACAATAAGACATTATAGAGATCTACAAAAATTTTGTCAGAATAAAAAAAAAAATTATATAATAATAAATTATATTATATTATATAATAATAAATTATATTATATTATATAATAATAAATTATAGTAACGTGTTCAGTCGTTCCGACGCCATTTTGTGTAAAGGTAACAAACACACAGACCAGAGTTATTATCTACTATATAACAGTAATGATGTGTGGATTATAAAGTATTATGTAAATTGTTCTATATTGAATAATAGGTGGTGCTTGTAACTTTGTGTTAACGCTTTTAAAAGACTGGGTTAAAGTGGAATGCCATTATTTTTTTAATCATATTTTTTAAAGTGAAATCATACATAGTGACATTGTTCCTCGGATTCTTTCCGATATACATTAACTGAAAAGTATATTTAATTATCTACAATAGTTTTCATGAAATGTATGTTCTAACAAAATGTTTAATAGTATTATATTTTTGGTTATTTAGTCAATAATTATTTTGATTAAAAATTTTTTAAGACAAAGGTAAGCTAATAAGTTAATTTTAATTTAATTAAACAGAAAACATGCATACATATTTTTGGAAAAGTGGTGCAGATGAAAAAAAAAATGTTTGCTTATACAAGTATAATACTAAAGTTACATGAATCTGAACAACATCGTTTAATAAGAAACTCGAGTTTGAAGTTGAGAAGCAAGATAATCAATGATGTTATCAGTTCTAATACTAAACAAACACAAAGACTTCTTGGTTTGATAATTTGATTTATTATTATTCCATCATAGACAATATCTATTAAAATAACAATGTATATTGTTACTTTGTGTGTGAATTACATTTACATTACTTATAAACAACGATAGCTCATCAATAGCGCGGATTGGATTTTTTTTCGAATTGTTCGAATAATGACGTCCACCTACCAGAGTTTTCCACCCTTTTTTTATTAACGAGGGGAAATCCCTTAGGTTACCCACCCTTTCGGGGGAGAGAGTGGGTTATGTATGACTCGCACGGACTAAAACCACACGGTGTACCGGCCGCCGCTTTTGGTTGGGGCGACATGGGACCGTGCTGAGGCTATCACCATGTCGCCCCAGCGATCAGCCCGGCGGAAGGTGGCCGCCGGGCTCCGTCCTTATAGAGAGGTAGACTGGGTACACAATCAGCTACTTTCCCTCGCCAGCCGGGAGGTTGTGCAATGAGGAGATGGGTCCCCCGGCCCACCTCCTCAGCTCTCAGACTCTCTCCGCCGCCTCCTACTGCGAGATGATTTCCTCGCAGAAGGAGGCCATCGCCATCCATGCCTCTTCGCTGCCGAGCATGACCACTACCACGCTCGACAGCGACAAATCACCACCTACCGCCGCAATCAGTGTGCGGCGCTGTTCCCCCCACGCAATAAAAGAGAGTTTTCACCCTCCTTTATGGTATATGAGCGAGTCACGAAGCGTCCGAGTGAAGTTCTCTTCTGGATATCGGAACGTATACGAAGAAAAATAAAAGGAAGAAATCTTCAAGCGAATTATGACTACAGCATTATACATTGTTTGATCTTTGTCTGTACGAGTACAAAATAGATTTCTTGTGACGTAAATGGCATTTAATTTACTCATAAGCGTAACAATACTATAGATCACTTTTTTCGGATAAAATTTTACATCAATTCACGGGCTGGATCAAAATCCTTCGTGATACTCTTTTGTTTCCTTAACGTAATCGCGTCGGTTCCGAATGGACCTTGCTTACCCTACGGCCAGTAATTTTTCTGCTTGATCTAGATATGTCAGACCCGGACGGCCCCGTTTTCTACTTTTGTATCGTCTATCTCTTTTATCGTTCTTTCATTACGTTCAACGCGTTCGGACCAACGAATGTACCCATTATAATGATTAAATATTATTGCTATCTTATTGAATAAATCTGTAATGTACTAGAAGTGATGTAATAATGCTTACAATAATTAAGTGCCTTGAGCATAAATAGCATATACGGCATTATACTTTAAGAGAAATATTTCATTCATAATTTTGTGTTATTTGACTCTATATTTTGTAATATTGGTGGTGTTTTACTTATTATAATTCGATTATTGTGAAGTAGATGGGAAATAATACCACGGAGCATGTATTCTGAGATGCCACAAAAACTCCATGGAAAGTTCTAACAAGAGAGCCACCATCTTGTTAGAACATTCTAATTATCACAAGACACTTCAGAAATAGCAAACACGATCAGTGAATATTAAAAGCTTGAAATATATTTCGTCATCATAAGGAGAAAATCGCATAAAGCTAAAGAGACTAATTTAGTACGTGAAAATGGCAGTAATAATCTTTGAAGAGGACTGGGTTGTAGAGTACTGGGTTGATTGCGATTTAAAAAGAAAGAAAGTAAACATTTTATTATTCATATATCGTATATTTAAAACTACTTTAGCTGAAAACTATTTTACCCAAAAACTACTTTTAGAATGGTTCAGTAATTTAAAGAGATGTGTATTCGGTTACGGAAAATTTCTTATTTTTTTATATACTAACTTTTGTTCGTGGCTTCGCTCTCGTTGACGTAGATTTAACCTGTAATTTTTTCTCAAAGAAAGGTACCCCATGTTCTTTTCTGTATTCTTAACAACGTGTATACAAAATTTCATAATAATCGTTTGACTAGTTCATGCATGAAAGCGCAATAAACAAAGAAACAGACTCGCATTTGCATATGTAATTTTAGTTATGCTACTCCCATATTTGTGTGTATTACCATGAAGTTTTGTCTACGGACGCATTAAATGCAGATGTGGGAAGGTATTATTGGTATGCGGTATGGACTATCGGCTTGCGTGACGCCAGACGACAGTCGCCGTTGTTTTTGGACTGTACCGTACTTACCATCAGGTATTGTACAGTCATTTTGCCGAACATATAAAAAAAAAGACGAAACACCATAACTAGGTCGGCGGTTTTTACTCACATCAGAGGACTTTAGCTGACGCTAATTTCGAGTTATTGTAATGTGACACATTTTTGACATAAATTATAGCGCGACAAAGTAATTGAACCTTCGTCATGGGACTAGCATAAGTACTCGATGGTACACGTGCTTCTTTCACGCAAAAATCGATTTGTTGTTGCGTGGAAACGAAATGTCTTGTTTCGATTATGGCCTATCGTCCAATCGTCAAAACTCAACCACAATGCAATAATTTTGTAAGTTTCAATATTACTGAGGTACTTGTTTTTGGCAAAGAGTAAATAAATTTTGTAGATTAGTACCCGTAAGAATCGTGATGTGTGTCAGGAATATATATTTATAATTTAAGATTTCGAAGTTAAGAGAAAAAAACTGATTGTATTTTTCTTTAATTATTTTTTGGTTGTTATATACTTTATAAATTTAATAATTTTTGGAAATAAAAAATATTGAGAAAAACCAGTTGACTAACAGAAGTGGAAAGGTACTGTACTATTTTGTCTTTGCTAATTTATAAAAATTTGAGTTATTTAGTAATTGTGAGTAACTAGCAGGCCCGGCGGACATTGTCCTGCCCTGATGATAAAAAAATATATACTTATACGCATGAAACGCTTAAGGCAGCTTGACTTTTCCGATTCTTTCAACAATTATCATTATATTTTAACCAATTTACAAAAAAAACTTGACAAATTATATACCAAAACCTTCTCCGTGAATTACTCTATCTATTGGTGAATACGCCATTACAATCTGTTCAGTAGTTTTTGAGTTTATCGCGAACATCCAGACAGACAGACGCCGCGGACAACTTTGTTTTATAATATGTATATAAAGTATTAACTTATTTATTACTTAATTGTATTTTTTTTGTAATCTTTTCATCGGTTTAAGTTTGATTAGTGCTTAATTATTGCGTAAAAACTTCAGGATGATATTCTAAAAAATCTGCATTCTGCCCGTAATATAGTCAGAATAATTAGAATAGTTTCAGCAGTTTCGGAGAATAGTTAGGACAGATAAAAGATACTTCAATTTTATTTAATGTACAGATAGACAAGTAACTAATTTACATTAGTAATTAATAATTTCTATACAATACCTTGAATTTTCACCACAATACTAGCACACCTCTTTACAGCTTATTGTGATGCAAAGTTCGAAATATTCAAATTGTACAATTTCATAATAGGTTTCACAGTAGCTACATTTGTATTCTGTGTACAAAACTTAGTAGACCGTGTTATAAGATAGCTTTTGTGTTTCTCTTTGTAACTGATAGGGAATTTTGCATACTAAATACAGATACGATTATCCTTTATTACATTTTACAAAAGGTTTTATTACATTGTTACAAATAACAATATATAAGTAACATATCTACTTGATCAAGTTATGACTAAGAGTCATGAATGCCTGGGAAAGATTGCTGTCAGCAATAGGTCGTCCTTTGTACTAATCAAATAATATAAATGTTGAAATCGATTTATTATTAGTACAATAAATGTTAAAAAAGAATTACCCAGATGGCTTTGTTTAATGTAAAATAATTAAGAGTTGTACAAAAACTAAGATTTGCGGTGTGATGCTGAAATTTTTCCTCTGCACTTAAAATACATTATTAAGATAATTTTCGACGTAGAAGATCTCGGCAATCAGTATTTAATAAAGTGTCTCATAAATATAAAAGTCTATTTTACTTACAGATAATAATCTATATTTTATGTTAAAACATGTGTGCATAATAACTTCACACTTAACTTAATAAAAATGCTGAATTATTTAAATTTATCGTGACCTGAAACGTTTCAAGCATTTTTTCTACTACATTAAACACCCTCAGAGGTACGTCATTATGCTGATCTCAGAGTGACAGTTTCATTTTTGGGATAAAAACATTCGTAGATGCCTCCGTAGACTTGATTCGACGTTTTTAATACAGTACTAGCTCTTGGACTCTTGGAATGTGAAAAACCAAAAAGGTTTAAGTTCCATACAAACGAATGAAGACCGCATGAGGCACAGGTGAACAGACTGTTAAAATAATAATAATAATAATAGCATAAGCTTTAAAAAATACCCGAGTTATTACAAAACTTTGAAAAACCACAAATGATTTATAGCAATATTATAATTTTTAGGTAAAATGTAGGTATTTTTAAATATTTTTTTCATTTGTATGAACTTTTTTTGCTAAACCATAAAATTTACAATGTGCGATGTCGTGAAATATAAATAAAAACATAATCCCGCCATTTTGAGGACTGGGTCTTCAAAAACAGCCGAGAGGTTAATGTAGATTTGACTTATCCCTCGACAATAATGATGTCGTTTCTTGTACCATTCACAATATGTATGCAAAATATCAGGATGATTGGTTAAGTAGTTAAGTCGTGAAAGCGTAACAAACTCATTTTCGCATTTATAATATTAGATACGATTGCTGTCGAGTATATAAAAAACACATTTCTTATTTATCATCAACATCAGCCTGTAAGAGACCCATCGCAGGGCCATAGGCTCTCTCCCGAAGGAATGTATGGGCATAATCACCACGCCAGCCCACGACGTATCGGCGGCGATTTCAAACTCTGGCAAATCCACAGTTCTATATTTTTCCCACATACGTTGATACTGCAAGAACATTTCTCAGGTTTAAGTTTCCTTACGATGTTTTCCTTCACTGTCGGCCGATAGTGTCACCAATTTAAATTAGTAAAAGTACGCGAATTCTAATAAAAATTCAATGGTCCATGCCGGGGTTCGGACCTGCGGACATCGGATTGATATTTCACCGCTTATACCACTAGACAATCACGACTGTTTGTATTTTTATTGTTATCTATACCACTTGTAAACACTATATATAGACAGAATGCACCATTGATGTGAGCATGTGAATAATTATCTTTCCTGTTGGTTCATTTTCTACTAATTTATCTTTTAGAGTTATTTTAAACGGTTGCCTTTTCTCTAATTACTTTTGTCTTAATACATTCTAATGTTTCTCTTCGTAGTTGGCTTCTTTTTTGCTGTTTCTCTTTCTGAAGACTTATTATTGATGTTCGTTCTCAATTTACTATATTATTGCTTCTAGCTGTAATTTTTAAAATATAATAACATACAACACAAGGTCATGATGAAATTGAAACGCCTAGGCCATGGAACCAAACTCATGGGTAAAACATAATTTAAGAACACCGAAATGTAGGCCCAATTTCATAGTGAACCTTTAAAACGTCTTTGTCTTATTAATATATAAGTAACAAATTGTAGATACGTTATAAGTGATACGATAATGGCACATTTAATGCTTTTCTAGTTAGAAAATCTGACCTCAGTATCTTATCAGCATTTTGTATACACGTTGTCAAGGACACAGAAAACGACATAGTATACCCTTCATCCTGAAAAACGTACTGTTTCTGAAGGATAGGTCAAATATACTTTAACGCGAGCGAAGTCGCGGCCAAAAGCTAATCTTAATATAAAGTCTGCGGGAAAAATATAATACAGAAATGCTTTGACAACAAGTACATAATATAGACGACGGAAAGGATAATTAAATAACGTGCAAAGATTGTCAAATGTACGTTTTTCGTTTAATTCCTCCACCTCTCTCAATAAGAAAGGAAATAGTACACTGAGTAAAACGATGAAAAATTACAAATCATATTCAAATTTAGATACATGTTTCGTTTAAGAAACGGTAAAATGTAGAATGGAAAATTCTTTATGCCAGTTAGACCTTAACGCGGCTCTTTATAAACGTCAAATTTTATTGCCAAAACCGGTATTAAGATAACTTAGTGCACATTTAAGTATCTTTTTAAATAGCCCAATTTGTCTGCTTGAATAATCTATTAACTAAATACATAAAGTACTGAATTGCGTAAAAAGAGTAAGTAATAAAATCGCATTTAATAAAATAAAATCGCAGAACTTGGTACTAAAGAATGAAGAGAAAATATTTAGTTTTGTTATACTTAGTGTATATATATATATGCCATCACATTTTAACGATTTTATAGTGTTAATTAATAATTATATAAAGGTTTACGAGGAAACTTAGTGAAATAACTTGTATTACGGCCATTTTCCTAATGATCGATAGTAATTGTTTCGAAATATACGAAAGTCCACGAGAATTTTAAGCATAGTTCATAAATAATATTATTGTCATATACATATAGTGGCGAGGGGTCGTAATAACTGACTACATTTGTAGAAATCTATATAAGGTGTAGGAAAAATAATTTAGTACCTTTTTCCCTTCTGTTTATTAATCGATTTTCTTTTTTTTGTTTAGTATCTATTTTTGAGCCTATTAGTACCTTAGTAGTGTTGCCAATAAATAAAAATTTCGGAAACAATTCGTTTTTTTCGGTACCATCGTCGAGTCGAACATGTATCTATTCGACACGATTCATAATCGTTCTGTTTACTAATCTACAATATTACTATGCTCTTTTGGCAAAAGAAAGCTAAAAAATATGATACTTAAAAAAAATTATTTATTGTCGTACTTCGACCATTACACGAACGAGTACATTAAAATGGACATTTTAGTAACATTATTTGGAATCATTTAGTTAATGGCCTTCTTCTGCTTCTATTCCCATTTTAGTAACAAATCCTTCTTATTCAAGATTGTTAAATGTATTATGAATTTGGAAAATATTTTTTATTTTAGAGCTAACGACTTTGAATGATTTTAATTTTCAGTTTACTAACAAAATGGTGGCGCCCATGTAAGAATTTTCCACTGTGTTTTGCTTACGTGCACATTAAAAATACCACCGATATTTCGTAATATCGCATTAAAATAAGTCATGTTTATGAATTAAAAATAAACGAAACCCACTTATAACTTTATAATTTACCAAGTTGTAATACGCTATGTCAATCATTTGCATTCTCTGTCAGTCGCTAAACTTTTTAAATGGCTTTAATTTTGAGTCTTCAGCATATCACTACAGATTTATGTAATAAATAAAACTTTTATCTTTAATAATTGCCGGAATAGATAGGTATTAGTGAACATAAGTGAATCGTCATACTCGGATCAGTGCATTTAACCTATAAACTTTACCATAAACTTCCACGTATAAATAAGGAGTCTACTTTAAATATCTACATTAAACTAACAAAGTTAGTTATCAGCAACCTGTAAAGCTATAACAAACTTTAGGTAATTAGTACAAACACTTTGCGGAAATCCATCATTAACAATTAGGGTGGACGTTACTTCGCACTTCCGTTTGGAATTATTTGGCCGCTGTCATGTCTTACTGCAACAGAAAACGGTTTTGAAACAACTAAAAGTAATTAAAAGGCGTCGTTGGTCGGCGGTTGATTTTGACGTTGACGGATGGTTGACCCTGTAGTCGATTAACACTGTTGATATCTATCTGTAAAATATAAAAAATATGTATAAATAAAATGATAAAAAAGAAAGACAAGATGTAAAAATTGCAAAAGATGTTTATAATAATTAAAAATATGTTGTAGATTGACGTGTAACGACTACAATCGATTACACGTGCTTCTTTCTTTCACGGAGCTTTTTCCAGTTGATAATCACTCGCCCGCTCGTATAGGAAAAGGTTCAACCATCCGCTGACGTCAAGTTCAACCGCCGATCAACGACGCCTTTTAATTATTTTAGTTATTTTACAGCTATTTGCTGTTGCATGAAGACATGACAGCGGCCAAACAATTCCAAGCGGAAATGCGAAGTAATGTCAACCCTAATTTTCAACGATGGATTTCCCCGCAAAGTAACGCCTTCATCAATCAAAGATATATCAGATATGTTTCGGTAGTTTTGGTTTGAAAGAGTAACAAACATCCATTCATTATCACAATTTTTCTCGCTTACGTTATTAAAAGGATTTAAGTTAATTTACTTTGAAATAAAGATGAGTAGATATATTCGTGACGGCTTTCAAGAAAAGTACCTTGTCAAGATAAATTTATAGAAACAAATGGCTCTATACTATCAAGAAATTAAACACTGTTGTATTATTTTTACTAGTCATCGTTTATTGATTGAAATTCAAGTATAATTCATGACTAATAAAAGCATTAATCAAGGAATAATTTACTATTTCCAATTTTTTTCTTGATAACACTAAAGCACCACCAAGCAAAAAAAAAAATGAAAATCGCTTGAGAAACAGAGAAAGAAAATATACTTAATTATATTGTCTCTGCCTATTTATATATAGATTCAGTTCATCATCATCTACCTGTAAGAGACCAACTGCAGGGTCATAGGGCTCTTCCCGAAGGAAGGTATTGGCACAATAGCCACGCCAGCCCATGATGCATTGGCGATTTCAAAATCCAAGAAATCTACAGTTCTGTTTTCCACATGCGGTGGTACTACAATAAAATTTCTGAGGTTTAGGTTTCTTCACGATACTTGCCTTTATCGGTCAGCCTATAGCGTTACCAATTTCAATTAGTGAATGTACGCGAACTCTGAAAATTTGTTGGTACATGCCGAGGCTCGAACCCGTGGACATGAGATTAATATTCCACCGCTCAAACGTCTCGACCACCAGGACTTCAACTTATTGCCAACCATTTCAATGGAAAGCGCATGGTGTATATCGTACGTGTTGCTAACCACAATTTTTGCAGTGGGACACAACGTTATTACTTTGTGTTAGTGATAGTGTCGGAGATAGTACTTCAGTAGTTGAACCTTGCACAAATTTTACCACTCTACATAGTTTTAAACTACCAAAGTTCAATGTATACAACTTTCTATACGAAACATAAAAACCCAGTTAGCTATTTTTATACCTCGCTTTCAATTGTATTATTTTCTATTGAAGATTGATTTCACTCGATATATTTTGTTCCTGTCGGTGTTTTTCCTTGTTCCGCTTGTCCTTGTATTTGTCGTAAAGGTTGTTTTTACTTCTATTATTCTTACTTACGGCAGGGGCGTCAAATAAAACGCAATATCGAGCTGTTTGTAAACAAATACAATATGGTACGTATTATATAAAACAAGCTACATAAGAATTCAATAAAGTAATGGGATATATTTATCCTTAATAATACTATAAATACGAATGTGACTCTGTTTGTAACGCTTTTACGACTTAACGACTCAACCGATTATCATGGGATTTTGCATACAGGTTGTCAAGGGCGCAGAAAATTATATCAGATAATATTCATACAGAAAACTGTAACGTTCCTGAAGCAAAGGTCTAAACTCTATACAAAAGCGAACGAAGCCGTGGACAAATGCTAATAGTTAATATTACTATTCGATCGCTGATTAATGTTTTAAAACACTTTAGTAGGTATTTAATGAAATTTACCACAGGTCGATTAGTAAAGAACAAAATAATAAATTGATAGAAATCTTGAGCATCACGACTAATAAAAGTAAAAGTATAATTTTAATACCTAATTGTTCCAATTACTTGATTTCTTCAGTGACGATATTGAGAATGTCGTGCAACTACGCGATTGATTTAAAAACTGTCCCTTCTGTTATGTCTTTTGTATTGGTCACGGTTAAAAAAGGACAAATTATCCTTGCAAATTGCTTTGGCCGAGGAAACAATCAATAATTACTTATATAATATAATATTTTAAAGAGTCAAGCTAAAATAAATTATTATATTACTTATATATAATTTAGTGGCGGTGTTTCTCAAGCCTTTGTTCACAAACATTGAACCCCAGCCGTTAATAGAAAATGTAATTAAGTTTCGTATCATTTAACTGATCTCACAAGAAATATGGTTAACAATTTCTTTTGACCGGGCAATTTTCTATCGTGGTAATACAACTGAATAGAAGGGTATTTCAGAGCTGTTGAACATTAAATTGTAAGTGATGTTATTAACATTTGTAGCGTTTGTTACGTATTATTTACCTGTCAACATTCTATTATTGAAAAATAGCCTTTCCTTGGGACATTGCTGATTGTTGTTACCTAATCTAATTAAATTTTATACGTCAAAGTTGAGAAATCTTTTTGAAAAATTTTCTTGCGTGCATGGATGCTCCGATTTTCTGATCTTAATATCGTAAGTATATGTGTTATTCTGTATACCATTTTATAAAAAAAAATGTTCAAATGGAATGGGTAAATTCAGTAAGATGCAAATGTCATAGTTAGTCGTAATAACCTTATCGATATGTTTTGGTGATATCCATTGTCCTTTCTTTGCAATACGACTTACCATCCGATAAGGGGACGAGATTTTATCGAACCTGAATTAAAATTAAGCAATGATAATAATAGATAAGTACTATTTATTCGATATACGAGTATATATATATATATATATTTTCTACTTGAGGGTGGTAGCTATCCAGAAAGGCTTAGAAAAAGTTCTAACATGCTTTCCTTCACCGAAAGCTGTGGTTCATTTGCAAGGGTTCCAAACTATGCCACTGCATCAACCGAAACATATCTATAGGTGCTTGGCAAAAGATTTATTTGAGGCTGGTAGTTAGCCAGGAGGGCTTCGAAAAAGCTCTAACATCATGCCATGGTTTCATCACTATGTTTTCCTTTACCGAAAGTTCCGGTTCATTCGCAAGGATTCCAACCTAATTCTATATATGCAATATTCTAACACGTTAATCACTGAGACATCATCACATCATAGACATCAGTGTTTAGATCTTATCATAACTCAATGTAGAATTAATTAAAATACTTAATTATCTGTAATCTATAGATTTTAAGGTACAAATAAAAATAATTACTTAAATATTATTGTAAAAAGATGGGAAAATAATAGGTGGTAGAGCTACGTTGAAGCTATTACTGGTTTCAGCGTGAATGGGTCGGCTCGCCCGGGGTAGTACCACCCTCTCACAGAAAACCGACGTGAAGTAGCAGTGCTTGCACTGTTGCGTTTCGTTCGGTCAGTGAGAGCACCGGAGGCCCACATATATTAAAAGGCCGGCAACGCATTTGCGACTTCCCTGGTGTTGCTAGTGTCTATGGACGGTGGTGATCACTTATCAACAGGTGACCCACCTGTTCGTTTGCCCCCTATAATACAAAAAAAAAAAATCATATTATTCCATAAAATCAAAATCAAAATCAAAAATACTTTATTCAGTTTAGGCCCTGAGAAGGCGCTTATGAACGTCAAAGTTACCATTATATACCAAAAAAATATTTTCAATGAAGTGTATCACTGACTTCAAAAGATCAAAACATAAAAGAGAAATGAAAGGATATTTCAATAATGTTCCTCGTTACAAGACTTAATGCATGATCAGTTATATGTTACGCCAAGAGGTAGGTATTTGATCTTTAATGGCCTGATATTTCATATTTCCGAACATAACCTATAAGACACTTTGGTGTAGTAAAATATTTACGAAAAATGTCGTTTATACCGAAGATTTGACTATACAAATTTGAACTTCAACGTTTTGCTATATTACTCTATTGTTTGGTATTGTTTTAGTATAGTTGCTAACTTTTAAGGACTCTTATTTGCTGCCTTTATACGATACGGTCTTTCACGCGTGATTGGAATGTGCAGGATTGAACACGGGAAAGCGAATTCACAAGTGATTGTTATTATTTGGTTTTACATGCGCATTCTTTCCCTCGCGAAAGCGTTTTCACGCTGGAATGAGCGTGTCGTTTAAAGGCAGCTAATATGTTTATTAATGATTGTCATCAATTTCCTGGTGTCATTTTACCATTACTCTTTTTGTAATAGCTTTAAGGTAAGAATCGAGAATCTGCATGTAAATACATTCCCCTTAATTATGTGAAATTTAAGAATTTTTAAAGTAAAACTTTTTTACATAGCCTCAAATTTTGTCGTCCATCTATCGCATGTCGCATTACAGCTGATCGCAGAGTAGGGGTAAGTTGCTCTTGACAGAGCAGCCAAGGCCAATGTGGCAGCGCCCATGGCTTAATTCAAAATGATTCAAAGACTTGAAATAAATATTGTGCTCAGTTTTTAAAAAGATAAATAACGCGATTTTAATTCCCTAAATCGAATAGTTGTCCGAAAGTTTTCAGTTAAATGCCTACGATTCGAAATGAAAGTTTCACTTGCATCATTGTTTCATTTTTTTCCATAAATAACTGGTCGAAAATTATCTGTAAACGATAAATTACTAGCTCCTACCAGCGGCTTCGTTCATGCTAGTGAAGATTTAAGCTATGCCTTGGGAACTGTCCTTTTTTCTGGATGAAAGGTATCCTATATCCTTCTCTGTAACCTAGACAACGTGCATGCAAAATTTGACAATGATCGGTTAGTTGTTAAGGCGTCAATGGGTAACAAACACACGAATAAAGAAACAAACTGACATTCGCATTTATTATATTAGTTAGGATTGTGTAGATATATGACATTCTGAGTTTTTCTCGGGATCTTGGAATGTCTTGTAGTGGATTTTATATTTTATTCATAATCGTGTGTTATTGGGCTCTATATTTTGCAATATTAGTGATGTTATTGTGCACAAGTGAAGTGGATGGGTAATAACGCCACGGAGCATGGATTTCTGACTTGCCACAATATCTCCCTGGAAAGTTTTAACAAGACGGCCACCATCCTGTTAGTTCATTGAAATGCTCGCAAGAAACTTGTAATATCATTCATTACCTTCCGACAATGACAATAATAATCTACTAGAAGATTAGTTCCCAAAAATATAATAAATACGGCATTATAAAGAGAAGTCATATTCTTTGTGACATATTGTTTTTTGCAAAGCTCAGCACTGTATATTTTTTAGTCTGTCGAGAGTTTTTGTGCAGCGAATTCTCTTTGTCAGACAGTCATGTATTTTTTACTAACCGCTACGTAAGCTTCGCAAACCGTAGCGTACAATACGACTGCTACGAATTATAAATAATTACGAATTTATTTTCTAAGTAGTGAAGCCATATTAAAAACAGAATCTGTAAATTAGTTCATGCCAAACGTTTTCATCTGAAATCTTCTTTGTTATGCCATTTTTTAATATATACGGCCGTCTGGTTTCCATTTCGATATTATAAGAGAAATACATAAGAAACAATCTCGGCTCAATACTGGCGTTACAAATCGATTGTTTTTCCAGTACTGTTCATTGTTTATGCAGCATTTGTTTGTAATTAAAACTCCTATCTTATTATTCTTATGATAGCTATATTTCACCAACAATTTAATCAAACCTTAGAACATTGACCTTAGAACGAAATTGGATGTTCATAAGTCTCAATTATCAAAGTTAAATTGGGAGTAATCAAGTTATTTATCAGAAGAATGTAAATATAATTGATTACAATTTCTGAATTTTCTAAAGAAAATTATTGCAAGTAACTAAGAATAAGTGATTAAATATATTTCAATAATTGTTAGAAATGTTTATCTGTTTGTTTGTATGCGCATAACTGCTCAAGTACTAGGTTTATGACAAAACATAACAAAGAATATCATATAGCTTATGCTCCAGCAACATTAAGGTTTTGTTTCATTAAAAGCGGTTCAGTCTATCAAAAGTTACTGTTATTTGAATGACGATGCGAGCTAAGTACGAGAGATGAGTAGGTAAGTAAATGAATATCAATCTCACCCAAAAGTCCGGTTATCTTATAGTATTTCCATACAAAAAAATCATAATAATAAATATCTAATAATAATGCGGTCTTCGCCAATAGATAGAGTAATACATGAGGAATGCTTAGTATATAATTTGTCAAGGTTTTGTGTAAATTGATTGAAATATAACGATAATTGTTGGATGTGTTAGAAAAAGTCAAGCCGCCTGGAAGCTTTCATCGAAAATGCTGCCTAGTTATTTTTAGATATAATAATACAATACATATTGACATATTCCTCTTTTATAGATCTATAAAAAGTCTGCGATGGTATATACCTATCTTTTAAGGATAGCTTACTATATCCATTTATCTATTTAAAATGGTCACATATAATGAGGTAATTGGAAGGCTATTTAGACGGATACGGTATTAATCCTTATCAAATTAAATACATTAGTTAGTTTAAACATTTCATGCACATAAGTATATATTTTTTATTATCAGGGCAGGACAACGTCCGCCGAGCCTGCTAGTATTAAATATATTGTTAATTTTCGTTTTTCATTATAACATTTTTATTCCAAGCGATATCTTACTGAAATTGATATGATTATAACTTTTGATCGCAGTTTCTGCCCCGTAATGTAGATTTGTTTTATCCCTCGGGAACAGCACTTTTACGGGATGTAAGGTATCCCATGTCCTTTTCTGTACCCGTGTCAAAATTTCATGATGATCATTTATGTAGTTAGCTTGTGACAACGTAATAAATAAACTCACAACGTACACACAAACTCACTTTAATATTGATGTATTGTTAATATTGTTATAAGTGAACATCTTGAAAGGACCTTTTTCAGTACCAAAATACGGTAATCCAAGTTATCGAAGACTATGTCGTTATCTCCGTTTTTCTCTGTTCAGCCGGAGACCGTTTCAATCTATTTTTTGCTTTCCTAATCCTAGCCACCCCTTTCATGTCTTTGTCTTTATAATACTCTTGGCCGTAAGAGCATATTAAAGCAATAGTTCATATTTACATTTTCATTACTCTGACCGGACCGTTATGATCTCATACGATCTAATATAATAAAACAAAGTCATCCGCCACGTCTGTCTGTCTGTCTGGATGTTCGCGACTAAACTCAAAAACTTCTGAACGGATTGTAATGCGGTCTATACCAATAGATAGAGTAATTCTCGGTAAAGGTTTAAGTACATAATTTGTCAAGATATTTCTGTAAATTCGTTGAAATGTAATGATAATTGTTGAAAGAATCTGAAAAAGTTAAGCCGCCTTTAGCGTTTCATGCACATAAGTATATATTTTTTATTATCAGGGCAGGACAACGTCCACCAGGCCTTCTAGTATTGAATAAATAGTACATAATATACGTTATGATTATATTTCTGACGGTAAAATATGCATGGTATTTTTGAGATAAAACCTCATTTTAGTAACCTATACAAATGATAAACGTTAAACGAATTAAAAAAGTATGCTATATCATAATAAGGAATCAAACAAAAGTAATTATTACTCTTATATATTCGTTGTTGGCAATGGGTAGGACATATCGCCAGAATGAGTGACGATTGATGGACGAAATACGTATAAACTTGAGGAGGTCCAAAAGGTACTAGAAAGAGAGGAGGACCCAAACACAATGGGAAGACGACATAAAATACGTTGCAGGGAAGAAATTGCTACCGGAAACGAAAAATAAAAAGTATTGAAGTAGTTTAGAGGAGACCTTGACCCTGGCATGAGTGGTTCGTGCTTTAATTTAATTTTGCACAATTATTCTTAAATTATTTTAAAGTACATAAACTAAAAAATACATATAATATATAAACTATGTAATGCATGAAAAGAGTTTTTTTTTTAATTTCATTTATCATTTATTTATAAGAAAAACTAACAGCCGCTCGCAACTCAGGATGCGTTTGTAATTTTGTACGATGAGAACATACATATAACATACATACATTCATGTAACTTAAATAATTTATACAGAATATACCGAGAAAGCCTTCAGATAGCAGGATTTTTTCAAACTTACTTGACGGTTATCGTTATATTTTGATTAATTTAATGATTGGTGGTTTTTATTTATCATGTGTTATTTTGATGTATAAGCTATATTACTGTGAAGTTTCATCAAAATTCGTTCATTATAAGTAAATATTTTCCTTTTCAAAGTTTTGCTAACGGTATTTAAATGTTTCGGGCAGACTTAAAATATCTTCGTACAATTTCTTCAATGTTTATTTATATCTCGTCAAAATAACATTGTTAATTAGTACTGTTCTGTTTTGGATGGAGCGAAGCGAGCTTAGAAGGTAGCCGCACTGCGATGATGTCGGCCCGTTGATTACATTATAAGATATCTTACTTAGATTTAAGTTAATCTAACTTATGTAGTTTAAGTTAATAGAAGTTTGTGCAAAGATGAGAGTAGACTAAAAGTTTATCCAGAATCCTGTTTTAATCTATCGTTTTTTTTAATATTCTTATGTTATTTTATTTGAAGTGAAATATTTAAGACAGAAGTATATATTTAGATTCAAATAGCTGAGTTATTAAAAATAAACGATATGTTTAATTTTTCCTCCTTGACCTTTGATACTCGTCGCGATACGCGTCGCACCAATCAGCCTACCCACAACATTACTCCGTTCTTGCTTAATGTAATTTTGATGTAGCCTTTTTATGGAAATTGATCTGTCAATAACAACTAAGTTTCAGGAATTCAGTGTCCTAACTCTGCCCTCGGAATACATTCTTGATAACAAAAACGTAGAAATTCTAGATCAAGTAAAAGACCGGCATGATTTTCATACACAAATTGGCAGTTTTATGTTTCATACTTAGTAAGACCAGTTAGTATTGGGAACTCAAATCACATTATTCATTTGTCGCGTAGTGGAGTCAAACATAATGCCAAGAGGGTTTTAACATCAAAAGGGTTTTGAAGTGAAAGCCCCGCTTTGAAGTTCTGATCAATAATCTTTTTTGTGACCAAAAGTGGTGGTGGTAAAGTGGCAAAGCAACGTCGGACGCAGTCAGTACGACATTGGTTTTTTGTTGTACTTTTTAAGTTTTCACTTCTTTCCTAAGAACCCAATTTTTTCGAACCGAATAACGCTGACGAGCCATCACAGCTTCGTCGGACTACAAGCAAAAGGATATTATAGGGCAAATCAATATGTGAACAATAGCGATGAACAGTTCTCTGTGTGCATCCGCTAAATACGATTGTAACTATAACGTATATTTATATAAATATATACGATAAAAGAACAAACCAGATCAAATTTCTTGCTCGTTCTTTTCGAAGACTGGGTTGTTTTCCGAACCGATTTTGACGTTCATAAGCGCGCTCTCATGGTCTGAACTGAATAGGGTATTTTTCATTTTGGTTGCCTAAAACAATAGCTTATTATATATTATTAATTAGTTATTATTATCAGTAATATAACGTTTTTAAAGTTTTCAGAAAATTCGACTTTATAAGCAATACGCAACGTATGTTTTCTTGCCGTGGAAAAGTGAAGAAAAATGTTGGCAGTACTTATATTTTTCCTTTATATATATAATGGCTAAGGTAAGGTAACCCAGTCGAAATAGTGTGTATCAGACATTAGTATACTATATAATACAATAGGAAACTTTCTATTCTGACTGAAAATTCCAAAAATTATTACATTAATACTAGTAAAATAAAAAGAAAAAAACTATGTCGTGAAGTCATTTAATTATGAATCATTTAAACAATTTACTAACAACGATTGTACTGAAATGCCCGAACGAGACTCAGCCGTTCGTTCACCTTGTAATTATCATTGAAATAAAATGGAATTTACTGATATCTCTAAGACAATATTGGTTTATTCGATGTGAGACTGAAAAACAAATGAACCTGAAATAAAATCACGTTGCTTTTACATTAGTTCGTTTTCAGAGATAAAATAACCTTAAATCTGTTAGTTCAAATGGCCTGTTACGAGTAACATGTTTAGTACCAATAATGGTGGGCTCTAGAGGTTCTACGTTTAATTTAATTTTATAAAAAAAAAACTATCTTTTGATCGCGGCTTCTCTCGCATTTTGTAGGCTTAATATATTAGGCTGTAAATAATAATATAGTAAAATTGATTCAAACTACTTCGCCATTATGAAATAATTGTGCTATATTTTGTGCGAGTATAGCTAATAATATTGTTTGTTTAAAATAGGCATTGTTGAAGTTTTTCCCTATTAAGTTCGTATTAGAAAAGGAATATAAATTATGATAGGAATATTTTTATCACAGTGTCACGGGATGAAGCAGATCCGCGCCTACGCTTACTCATTGCTATTCGTTACATTCGATTTTCTAAAGGGCTTTCAATGTTAAACATTTATGTCTTATATATGAATAATAAAGACGCACCCCGGTTTTGGTATGGGTGTAATGGCCTATTGCGGCGTAGGCGTGTAAACAATTTCTATCCATTTTATGGCACTTTTATATTTGTTTGTTTAAAATAGGCATTTTTGAAGTTTTTCCCTATTAAGTTCGTATTGGAAAAAGAATATAAATTATGATAGAAACATTTTTATCACAGGGTCACGGGATGAAGGAGATCCGCGCCTACGCTTACTCTACTTACTACTTAAATTACTTTATGCATAATATGTGTCGATAAGTTAGAAAAATTTCTGCTTTCTTAGAGATATCTTGGCATTCGCTGTATAAACCTCTAAAGAGATAATTGTCATAGTGATAAACATACAAACCGCAGACAAAGTCGCGGGCGACTGCTAATAATTTGTATAACTTGTATAAGTTACATAAGATAAATGGTAGCAGTTTGTACAAATGACTTAAAGTTTGTTATAGCGTTAAAAGCTGTTGATAAATGAGTTTGTTGGCTTAATGTAGGAATTTAAACTAGACTTCATATTCATGAGGTATTTTAGGCTGTAGGGTTATATCTTGAGGTTCCTACAAAAGGTGTCACGATTCGAGCGAATTATATTAAAACGTGGGAAACCCTGTAGAAGTGTGCTTCCTATTATAGGAACTTTTATCGATTTCGATTATTTTAATTTATTTAATGTATTTTTAGTTGCATACTTTATAATATATATTAGGTAAATATAAAATTAATTTCAATCATTAAGGTAAACGGTACCCGCTTTTATAGAGGCTTATATTCTTCGAAATATAGTGATGTGTATTTTTGAGAGAATAAAAGTGGATGTAGTCCTTTTAATAAAAAAATAATAATATTTAGTTTGAAATAATTAAAATGAATATTAATTAATACCACAAAGTTCACGAAAACGTTTTTTGTTTCTTAGAACACGCTAGTCTCTGGAGGTATCACTCACGCTTGTAATATTATTTTTTCGTTGTATAGTATACTAGCAGACGCTTGCGACTCCGTCTGCGTTAGTTTGTCACTCGGTGGTTGCCGTAGTTTTTGTATTGTACTGTCATTGCATTCATTTTGCCGAGCTTGAAAAAAAACTATTACTGTTACATCAAAATACCGTTCAGTAGTTTTTGCATGAAAAAAATTAGAAATATCCACCCCTCCTAACAATTTCCAAAAAACACGGAAAGTAGCTAAGTTATAACGATGTGCGGCTTGCGGCGTAGGTTGGCATATGGAAGGCCGAGAGTGGAATAACTTAAACGCAGGTGAAACCGCGGAGAATAGTTAGTGTAGCATACTACACTAAAAGCATTGTTAGTGTTTGATTTCTTTAAAAATGGAGTAACGATTACAATAACTGATTTTAATATTATAATGAAATATCGAAAATATTCAGTTTAGAAAGTGTCTTGGGGGAAGAAATTTACCTCAAACAGTATAATAATATATAATCAGTATTCAACCTACGACTGATTAGTGATTGTTCGTTAAATTACTAAGTTCTTTGGATGTCAGATGTTAGAAAACTTCGGGATACACTGACGTGGATTTATACAATTGCGATTTTCCCTGTGTAAATTGAACCTTCAGGATAAATTGTGTACTCCGGTAAGTTCGTGACAAGATTTAATTACTACGGGCGTGGTTATTTACTTTCTAAAAATGATCGTTCTGGTTACATTATATACGTATTACTTTCCGTATTTTTATATGAACAATTATTTTATGTAAAGTATATATAATTTTTTGTTTCTTATTAGGATTAAGTTTCCGATATAATTTATGTACAGGGGAAAAAACATAAATAAAATTAAGGCTAAAATATACTTTGCTTAGTACATTTTTTTGTAAACAACCGTTTAATTCCCCTCTCCCGAACATACGCACAACACCGCTTGCCCCATTTCTCTACGACAAGAGACCACGTATTGCTGAAAGCGCGGAGCTTATAAAAATAATTTTAATAACATTGCATTAGACGAGAATATCGTGATAATTTTTTAGACAAGGACCAAGTATCTAAGATGTTAAACTGGAATAAATTGATTGATTGAATTGATGTGTTTAATAGTTTCTGCGTGATGTGCGCACAACGACACATCTCTATCATTTTATTTACATAGATTGTGATCAAACAGACAGAATAAAAAATAGTTAATATTTAATGTAGTTATGTTTTTTTTATAATACCACGACAAAATAATATCACTGTGCCTGCTTACCACAGAATAATCCAAGAACAACGACGTTAATCGAGAGATCGGCAATCGGCTTCCTTGTTATAAAACTGCTTACAAACAGAGTCACTATGACGGGTATGATGATATAAATGGTGTTTGCGATCCAGCTGTACAAATATTCCTATCACTCTGTTTGGTAATTGCGGCCGATCACAAAACGTGACGATCTTTATTGACCTCCGATTAAATAATGGCAGCGAACGATTCGTGCACCTTCGATTTTTCAAATAGAGCGTGCTCGCGGTCACTCCCGTGTAACCATAGATCACGTCACCGTGGTGTGGCAGTGAATTTCGCTACCGCATACTCGCCGGGGCTCCCTTGGCAGGGTTTCAAGTTTAGGGTTCGACCCCCGGAGTACAGACTTCGAGCATTCTGCTTAGAGCGATATAGCCTACAGAAGGACAGGTACACATATAGAGGAAAGGATTTAATTGCCTTTTCCGCTTTTTTTTAGATTTTGGTTAGTTAATTTTAAACAAATAGCCAGATTTGAAATACACATACGTGTTACTGCGGTACACAAGCTGGTACACATATATGTGTCACTAATGCATACATGTATAATTAGTTTAGATAATTTGGTTCATTTAGATACACTAGCAATATTGCATACAAGGCAACAGCCCAAGCCGACGTTCGGCCACTTAGGCACCCTTCAGCTAGTTGCCATTTGGTCGAATGCCTCAAGCTCTCGTCGAAAAAGACCAGTGAAGGCCCTTCCAGCTAACAGCGATTAGTAAGTTCGCAAAAAAAAAAAAACGCTAATAGGCTAACCTAATCAAGGCACTATAGCAACTGCGATCTAGTCTAACACGATTGTCCTAATACTCACAATGTATAAAATAAAATGATATAAATAAATCGAGGTTACAAAGAAGCTTTTAATAACAACCATGATGAACACCTCATCTGTATTCAATTAACGTTACGGAAACTGTGTTACTTTGTTCGAAACATTCAGGCATAAATTAATACATAATACCCTAATGGCGCGCGTATCAATTAAAATTTAATGAAAAACGAGCAAATAAGTATGTCTACATCAAAGTTTAAAGTTACGTTGAAGAGTTTTTTTTAATATCCATACATATATTACTGTATATTTCAAATTGAACGTGATCATGTTTCGGTATGGATACTATATCGCGCACCCTTAATAAAGTAAGGGCACATATCGATTTCTTTGGTATTTAATTTTTTTGCATTAGAACGGCTCACTGTAAATAGTTCTACAAGGTGTATCTCACAGAAAGAGTAAATTTTCATTGCAATGACGTTGTAAATCAGGGAGATAGGGGTAATTTTGTAAAAAAATTATGAGCGTCGATTTGTTTTTTCGTTTCGTTCGTTTCCCAAAAAACTACTTTTCTAAGTTACGCCTTTACTTTACTAAGGGTGCGATATGTAGTAACTTGATTTTTGAAAAAGTTGGCTGACTAAAGACCACTTAAAGTGGAGTGGAAAACAATATGTAATATTTAAAAATCAATGTTTGTTTGTCTTAGTCTTTTACGCGCTGCTATACCATTCATCTCATTGCAATAAAACCTTGTATACACGTTGTCAAGAGTACAGAAAAGGATATAGAGTAACTTTCATTAAAAAAAATACTGTTATCGAGGGTTAGGTTGACTCTACACTAACGCGAGTAAAGCTGCGGCCAAAAGCTAGTTTATTAATAAAATTCAAGCCCGCATTTGTTCGTAATATTTCTTTTACTAAAGGTCTTGGCCAATTTTGATGATATATTTTTAACTATAGTTGGACCCTGTAGGTGGTGATGTTGACAAGATCAAGTTTTTAAGACAATTTTCACGAATATGCATTTTTTTGTTTCTCATATACCTAATAAAAAACAATATGGTGCGAAATTTTCATTTTCCCTAGATTGAGGCAGGAAAAAATCCCGAAAAAAAAAATTGTTCAGTTAATTTTTTCTTCTAACGGATAGACGTGTTTGGGTGTATCATGAATAATAAAATAGTGTATGTAGGCGAGAGACTTATTTATAGAAATTAAAGAAATATGTATTGAAGGTGTTCTTAGAATTCAAGACATACAAGTAGGATGGAAAAATATTTTCAATAACATATTTGTAAAATACTTTGATAATTGATATATATATATTTATGTAATATACCGTCATAGCTAATAAAGGATGTATCACTCGTCCAGGCGGCCCTCGGTCGCGGCTCAAGCCGAGGTCCGATCCTCCGGAATGGAGCCCTCGAGCACGTTGCTCGCGCGAATACAGTGACACTGAATAAATTTTCAAACACTAGTTATTACAACACAACACTGGTCAACCCACACACGTGCACATGTAGGTGCACATAGTGGTTGGGTTTGGTTTTTTAATCCCTTTTTCGAACGGAGTTAGCTTATATTAACTTCCGCCGGGCGGACCGTTGGGGCGGCTACATAAGGTGATTAGCATTGAACGATCCCTTGCCGCCCCCAACAAGTACGGTCGGTCGGTACACCGTGGGGTTTTAGTCCGTGCGAGTCGAACATAACCCATTCTCTCCCCCAGGAGGATGGGTATCCATAAAGGATTTCCCGACGTTAAAAAAAAAAAAAGTAGATAGATTCAAGATACATGTACACGTTCGTGAAACACACATGCTTGGTAGATGTGTATGGTTCAGGAATTTATATATGTATGAAATAATAGTTAGCTTAGCTTAATTAGACTCGGGATATTTGGTGACAGTCCAAGCCGAGGCGTGATGCAGGACCTGGCGGACGCACGTTACGGGAGGTTCACCGTCGACGCCGTCCGCCCGGTCCTGCGGGAGTGGTTGGGGAGGAGTTGGGGCTCCCTGACGTTCCGACTGGTGCAGGTACTCACCGGCCATGGCTGTTTTGGGTGGTACCTGCACCAGATTGCTCGCAGGGAGCCGACCGCCGCCTGTCATGAGTGCGGCGCTGACGTAGACACCGCGCAGCACACTCTGTCCGAGTGTGCTGCGTGGGAGGGAGAGCGCCGCACTCTGACGGCGGTGGTGGGAGTAGATTTGTCGCTGCCGAGCGTGGTTCTGTCCATGCTCGGCAGCGAACAGGCGTGGCGAGCTGTGGCCTCCTTTTGCGAGGAGGTCATCTCGCAAAAGGAGGCAGCGGAGAGGGCCCGAGAGGTAGATCCTCTAAGTGGCCCTCTCCGCCAAAGGAGGACAGGCGGGAGGAGGCGGCGCTTTGCCCACCTCCTCCTACCACCTTAGCCGGACCTGAGGGGATGTAGTCGGGGGACTCATCCTCTCATTGCACAGGTCCGGCGGACGAGGGGAGGCAGCTGGTGTGTACCCAGTCTGCCTCTCTATAGGTAGGAGCCCGGTGGCCACCTTCCGCCGGGCGGACCGTTGGGGCGGCTATTCAAGGTGATTAGCGAGAACGATTCCTTGCCGCCCCAACAACACGGTCTGTCGGTACACCGTGGGGTTTTAGTCCGTGCGAGTCGGACATAACCCATCCTCTCCCCCGGGAGCGTGCGTGCGTCCCGTGCGTCCTTGTGCTTGTTGCCTATATAAAATCGGGTGAGTGCCTTAAGCGCTCTGCGTAGTAGTCCGTTGAAACTGTAAAGGCCTTCGCAGGTCAACAGTGTAGTCAGTTCGAAAAAGAAATAAAAGTATATATAAATTCAAATTAGTAATAATTCTTAAAGTCTTGGAAATCGAATGGCTTGAACTGCAAAAAAAGGGAAGGATGCACAAATTCAAATTAGTAATAATTCTTAAAGTCCTGGAAATCGAATTGTTGAACTGCAAAACGTCTATATGATGCCCCTAGTTTCAAGCACTGACGTATACCAATGAATTTTTAGGAATTAATTTACATATCCTCTTTGGTAACAGGATTACCTAGCGATGAATGAAAACATCATGAGCTAATCTGATCTTTATAAAATGTGTATATACCTATGTATGTATAATTATATGTTGAGAAAAATATAGAAATGTGGATTTCTCTATTTAGAATAAGTAATACGTTGTAGGATGCCGCAGGGTTACAGCTGTAACTTCTTTCAGTACGGGTTCTTTGGCTTAACGGTGGCGCTTTTACAAGCCGGCATTACTGACAGAGTACCTTATATAAATAGAGGTATCACTCGCTTCTAGCCTCTAGAGTAGACAAGCCAGAACTAATACCTGCGAGCTACAGGCGTATATATATATATATTTATGTATACAGCGGTACTGCGTAGGTTGTATACAAGCTTTTAATCATTTATGTTTATGATGGAAATATTGTCATCTTGGTTCTACAATTAACTGTCTGTATTATAGAAATAAAAAAAACATTTACTTCAAAAGAAAAAGGAATATAGAAATATAATAAACAGATTATGTAACCTTTAAAACAAGATGTATATTTATTATATATTTATTTTAATGATATAATACTAGAGTACACTGTTACGTCTAGTTACCAAAATATTATTAGTCAAGAGGAAGTGACAAAAACCCAAAATTACATAACAGCACTATCTAGCGATGTGTGTCATAACCTAAAATCATAATAAATTTCTTCGGAATACATACCAAAGAAATGAAAATATCGTGGCATTACTTTTATTATTAATATTATCCTTAGAATTGAACATTTCACGCGGCACTGGTATTTTCATATAAAGTTTGAACGAATTTGAAACACCATTATATTTCACATGGTATGAATGAATTTGTTTCATTGCTATTTATCATATTGTAAATATGGAATGTGTTACATCAGATTGAAGAACCAAAAAATATTCCTCGGGTAAGAATCCTGATAAATCATTTTTGTACATAGCACGTTTATCACCAATTCAAAAGGAGTTTTTGGCGGGATCTTAGTCTGTCATGTAGTGGTTTTATATTTTATTCATAATCTTGTGTTATTAGACTCTATATTTTGTAATATTGGTGGTGTTTTACGCAATATAGTTCGGTTATTATGCACAAGTGAAGTGGATGGGAAATAATACCACGGAGCATGCATTCTGAGATGCCACCAAAACTCCATGGAAAGTTCTAACAAGGAAGCCACCATCTTGTTAGAACATTATAATTATCAGAAGACATTTATTTGAAACAACGGTGCCAAAACAAGGAGAAGAAGAAGACACCAATTCAAAAGTAGTTATAAAAATCACTGCTATACAATTATAATTTTTTTTTAATTTTATCTTTTTCGCATAAATATGTCTTATTTTTTTCAGTTTTGTTTTACTACATATTATAAAACAAAGTCGTCCGCCGTGTCTGTCTGTCTGTTCGCGAAAAACTCAAAAACTAGTGAACCGATTGTATGCTTCACCAACAGACAGAGTAATACATGAGGAAGGTTTAAGTATATAATTTGTCAAGGTTTTGAGTAAATTGGTTGAAATATAATGATAATTGTTGAAAGAGTCGGAAAAAGTCAAGCTGCCTGGGAGTTCTCGTCTAAAACGTTGCCTAATCCCTTTGAGATATAACAAAACAATGAATAGTGAAGTATTCCTCTTTTATAGATCTACAAAAAACTGTACGATGGCATATACCTATATTTTAAGAGTAACTTACTATACCCATCTATCTTTTAAAAACTTGGTCACAAATAATGAGGTAATTGGAAGGCTATTTACACGGATACAATATTAATCCTTATCAAATTAAATACATTAGTTACCTTAAACATTTGATACACATAAGTATATATTTTTTATTATCAGGACAGGACAACGTCCGCCGGGCATGATAGTAGAATATTTGTAATAAAACATAAGTATTACAAAGTAAATAATAATTAAGACAACAAATATTATAATTATGAAATATTCGAAAGTTAACGATACCGTACAAACGACGGCATTGCGCAAGTTCTTCGAAAAGTTGTTGAGGATGTAATAAATGTTTATATTGTAGGCATACTTCTTGTCGTGTTTATTTGATATACAAACAACAAGGATTTTGAAATACAGAAATATATTGATTTACGTAACTTTATCCCACAGTAATTTTGTCGGGGGAATAAATTAATTGATTTTATTTTGTTACTTTAATATTTGAAATAAATGAGAACCGTGACCAATATTATGAATGCGAGTGTGAATTTTATGTTTGTCACGCTTTCAGGTCTTAACCACTCAACTGATTCATTATGAAATTTTGCATACACGTTTTCAGATGAATAAAAGAGGACATTAACTTGACAGAAGCTCCGAGAAAATTCATCATCGATCTATAAGAAAACCACTACAGGGACATAGTCCTCTTCCCGAAGGAAGATGTGGGCATTATCACTACAGCCAGCCGACGGCGTATGTGCGATTTTAGAATGTAAGAAATCCAACAGTTTTTTTTATTTATTTAGGGGCTTTTGTGGTTATATCAGCCCCATAGTACCCTTAACTTAATTTACTAAACTAAACTAAACTATAATTAATACAAATGATAATGAACAAAAGTGTGACTAATGACGACTCAACAATTTAAAAAGACTTAGTGCTTCAATACTGTTCCGTTTAGATAGCACCCCGTGAAACATTCCGATATCTTGCTTATTTAAATTGAGAGCCGACATCAGCAACTGCCTATCCGCTTGGAACCGAATACATTCCGTTAATATATGATGTATATCCTCTGTTATTCCACAATCTTCACAATTTGGTGTAAGAGTTTTTTTTATTAAATATTTGTATTTATTGAGAGGAATGTGTCCGGATCTAACCCTAAAGGCGTTCACAATATTCTCTATAGAATAGTCGTTATTTATAAACCAAGGATAACGACAAGGTTCATTTTGGATTGATTTGAACCAAATTCCTTTCATCTGAGACGAACATTGAAACGATGAATTCCACATTTGGAAAGCATTTAACTTTATATTTACTGATTAATTCAGAAAAATTTGGAGCTATATTGACTTCTCTTCCGCTAATTACACTTAATTTTGCCTAACTCATCAGCCCTTTCATTGCCCTCTATACCACAATGTGACGGAACCCATTGCAATTTTAATTCTATTTTGCTATTGTGAAAATTCATGATTTGTTGCAATATAGTATATGCTATCGATACACCTCTGAAATCAGAGGCGCAACGAGCAATATGTTGCAAAGCACATTTACTGTCAGTGCATATAACTGACTTTTTGTATTGCATACTTTCGATATAAGCTAATGCTTGTGAAATTTCAAAGAGTTCCACCGACATAACACAATCCAAGAGTTTGTATTATGTTTTCCCACATTTAATGATACTACAAGAATATTTTTCAGGAGTCAGGTTTCCTCGCGGCGTTTTCCTTCACCGTCAGCTGGTAGTGTTACCAATTTAAATTAGTAAAATGTACGTGAATTCCGATAAATTCGTTGGTACATGCCAGGGTTCGAATCTGCTGACATCCGATTTATATTCCAACAATCAAACCAATCGTCCATCATGATTTATTTTCATTTTGACTTAAATTGATATAAATGATGACGATAAACGGTTTATGTGTTGTCCAGTTTATTATGGCACGCTAGTAGGTGGCGTTGTAACACTTTTCTTCGCGTTCCCCATGTTGTATTATGGTGCTACAGTGATCACAATAAATACGGATGCGTTCGAATCCGCAGACACTATTAGTATATTGTATAAATCATAAAGGAATAAGAGCTGTGAGAAAACTTATTAACTTACTCTATAGGTAACTACACAATGAAAATATTAAAACGCGGTCTTATTATGGCGCTATAAAGTCTAGTATGATATTTTTGGCGAATTAAATATATCTAAATTGATAGCCATAAACATTATAACTTTCAAAAGGTTGGAATAGATATATAAATACCTAATTCAATTGCGAGTTGTGTTAAAATATAAAATAATAAAGATTTATTGATACGTAAGGTATTAATTCCATTTAATCTAATGACTTTTATGAAATTAATTTTGTTTTACCAAGTAGGCGGCGGACTCTTTACCTGGGATTTTCATTTTTCTCGTCTTGTTATCGATACGTTAACCATAAATGTTGGAGTTAATATTTTATTATTATGTACAAAGATTGTGTATCTCGAAGCCTCGGGGTTGCGACAAAACTTAATACTCGATATATGCATTCCTCACGCACGTGGATAATTTAATGGAAGATCTGGAGTTGGTTTTGATAAATGTTATTTTTTTGGGTTAGTTTTTGGTTAATTAGGTTTTAAGTTAGTTATTTTTTTATTCTAAATTAATTTTTCAGACTTCAGTCGATATTTATTCTTTTTATTTCATGTAAATAAAGTATAATGATATTAGTACACCCCTGGGTAATATAAATCATTGTTGCAGCAACGTAATTTACTCGCATTATATCGCGTTTGATAGTGCTGTCAGTAATGGCTCTGGTTCGTTGGTATACATAATTATGTATGTGGTAAAAACGAGAGGTCGAAATTTCTAAAGTGTAATAAAAAATTCATTACTGCGTTTTCTTTACGCTAAATGTGTGTTGAGTGTGTTTCGCAATAGTCGCCTCATGGACCCGCCTTATCCCATTTTACAAGTGTTCCACGATATTTATAAGAATTCTATATTTTTAAGATATCTTCAAATGTGATAAATTAACTACCAAAAAATATTTTTAAAAAGAAGCTTATATACAAATTACCTTGTGAAGGGGCTGATGGGACCGTGTAAATAGGTCCCACCAGGAAGGGATGCGGTGAAAATAAAAAGGTATAAAAATGCGTGAAATGAAGAGAGAGAGCGTAGAGCGGTAGGTGGTCTTGCCTATAAATAAATACAATAACAAAGACCCCAAATAAAAAGCGTGCACTAACCTGCAAACTCAGCACCTCGTACGGAGCAGCGGCGTCTCAGGATCTCACTCGTAGAAGCGATGCAATAATAATAGAGGTTTTTCTTATGAAAGCGTTTCGACATCCACTGCGTATTACGCACTGATGTTGCAGTTCTTGCAATGTACAGCGAAGAATATATATGAGCGGTGTCAATAATTTTTAGTAATTCCAATATTAATGCGGTTATGTGGTTGCGGTGACAAGAAATTATATTCTAATAGTAGAGCGGAAACATATATATCTGCGGTGACATTGATTTTTTGTTCTAATAGTTGACATATTCCAAAATTTCTTCTTTTATGCGTCGAAATGAAAGCGTTACTAAAGCGTCTGCATGCTCCGTATTTGATCAATGAGATGCAGGCCAGAAACACATCTCATTATCTGGAGCGCAGTCATTATATTTATTTAAGGGCGATCCACCTTGATTTTTTTCAATGAATATGGCGGCCATTTTGAAGCGGGTCAGTTTGTTTTTATTTCACTTTCGTATATTGTTATCAGGACTAAACAAACATGCAACATTGCGACGTCGTATATTTAAAAAGGAATTGGTTCTAATTTAGCTCGTAAAATTTGACCTTAACGAACTATAATGGCGGCACGCTGTGATGGCTGTTTTGATGTTTGTCCGTTCAAGAAGTTTCGTATAAATTAATAACTACGTTCGAAGGAGCAAATTACTGTTCTTTATTTTCATTAGTCACCTGCAGTTAGTCTTTAAATTTATCAAATGTTTAATACGACATAAAATTAATGTTGTATAAATTTCTAAATGATATATAAATGTTTTAATTATATACCTATATATGCATAACTATGTACTATATATCTATCTAATTACTACTGTATCTGACTATACAATATGGTCCGATGAACAAATCTTTTCACATTTTTATTAAAAAAAAAGAACAGTTACGTTTGACGGAATCCCTAATGGACTACATTCATTACTACTATAGTACATTTAATTATTATACTATACAATTCGTCATTTATATTTTTCACAATTCGAAATAATATAATATACATATATTTATAATCCTGTTTTTCATTATATATATAAAACTTCTAACATATATTACTCTGTAAGAACTCGATATGATAGTGTATTTTGTAATATTGTTTAAATATATGTATTGCTATTAGCAAATCCCAGCTAAATCGTTGTTAACGTTTACGCAATAACGTAGCTCCGAGCTTAATTGGACTTATATTTGGATTAAGCGTAATTTCGCTACCCTTTATTTATACTATATTAAGTTCGTGTGAATTATTTAACAATAGACAAGGATATAATATCGAACATTAAATTTAGTAACTATTTAAAAGATCTTTTGGTAATATATTAGTAGCTAAACACTTTTGCAGGTTTTGCAGGTGGCGTGATGACGACGATTGCCGTAGGGACTTAACACCGATAGTTGCCTTTGTTTTTGGACTGTACCGTACTTCCCATCAGATACAGTTTTCGTTATTCTCTTCGGCCGCTCTGAATATAGCCGTAAAAGGTCGTGCTTGCGCATAATATAGTAAATTACTTCTTATAACGTTAGCTATCTGGTAGTGAAAGTCCCGTGAAAATAGGTCCAATCGTTTTGAAGATAGTACTGTAGGCGAAGCCACTGATGACAGCTAGTCTAAAATAAAGTAGCCTATGTCACCCGATGTAATTTTAACTATCCGTCAGTGAAATTTCTGTCAAAATCGGTCCAGCCGTTTCGGAAATTACCCGGAACAAATAGACAGACAGAGAGAATAAATTTAAAAAATTGTATTTTTGCTAACAGTAGTCGTGTATACGTTGATATCCAATCAGTAAAAAGTCCTTATTTTGATATTACATAGCAGACACTTCATTTTTATTATATGTATAGATAGATAGATAAAACAAAGTTAAAATATTATTATAAGAATCTACAATAGGTATTTGTTTATCATTAAGTTGTCTCGATGTTATACATACGTATACAATATATTTATACCAAAATTTGTGTTCTGTGTAACTATATTCGTAACAGTCAAAAAGTTTGGCAAAGACTGTATTGCGCTGTCATTTTGTCCAGCCAGTGTAAGAAAAAAACACGTCTAGAATCGAAATAAACTTAATCATTGACATGATAAATCAGAATATAAATCAGAATCGAAACTCTCCCTTAACGCGTTAATGGAATGCCGTAAAATTATATCCAAATTTTCCATCATTAACACCAGCATTCTGGAACTGATAATACGTGTGAATATTACAAAGAGAGTATTGAATAAAGCTATGCAGAATTAGCATATTGTACAGTCTATTTTCAAACGGTGAGTATAGTGTTGATTGTGAAGGAATAGTATAGAAAATGATACACCATATACCTTTATCATTTATGTAGTAGGTATGGAAGTTTTCAAATATCATTTGTTATGCAACAACATACACGTAACAAATCACGTGTCACACTTGTTGCTTGTAATAAAAACGCCTGCTATATATCACGTGAACCATATCATAGCAAAACTGAGAATGGGAAAGATTTATATATACAGGTAACAGACATCTTATAAAAAGTTTATTTGGAAACCATGTCTTATAGATGCCACTTATTACATTATTATCTTATTTTCTCTCATGAGTAAGAATATAATATGTCTCTGATATTATATTTAAAAAATAATAATACATTTTAATTTTTTATAAACGACAACAGAGATAAAACAATTATATTGCAGCGACACATGACACCAGTTGAAAAGGAAAAGGAGTAGCCGACGAGTAAAATTGAATGTTATTTACCAAATCAGAAATAACTTTGCGAGATTGATAAATTCTTTCACTTCACAGACTACTGAGGTACTATGTTTCACGTACATACGATATATTTATAGCCTCCACGGCAGGGTATTATTGTTAATTGTCATGTGTAATATAAAACTTATTTTAGTATATCATCTGTGATACACGTGACAGAAAAAACATCGTGACGTTTTTATTATAGTAAAGTAGCTATAGTTCAATGCCTAACATTTAATACGTGTTTTGTTTATTTTAAGACAGAAATGTTTATGTTCATATTTTGTCATTAACTTCTTTAAATAGTACATGAGTATTTATTTGATTTTAGTATCTTAGTAAATTGTATAAGTTGTGGTCTTATTTAAGCTTTTGTTTTCAGTTAATGAATGGTAACAAACAATATACTTTTCTTGCACTTCACTTTCTTCGCTTGTGTTAATATAGGTTTAACAGTACTATTCGGGTTCGCCCCTGGCAGTGAAGGAAAGAGGGACGGGATTCCTGACAGCCGCCTGGGGAGGGTACGCCATTGTGGGGGCGTACTTCTCCCCCAACAGGCCCCTGTTGGAGTTCGAGCAGTTTCTGGACTCCTTGCAGGGAGCAGTCAGGCGGCTGTCGCCGCTCCCTGTGGTCCTCATGGGAGATTTGAATGCTAAATCGAGGACCTGGGGAGCGGCAACTTCAGATCTCCGGGGCATGGCCGTTGAGGAGTGGGCAGCCGAGTTGGGGCTGTCCCTCCTCAACCAGGGGAGCGCCCACACATGCGTGCGATGGAACGGGGGGTCTGTGGTTGATATTTCCTTTGCCACCCCGTCTGTCGCACGCCGTGTCCAGGGGTGGAGGGTGATTGAGGAGGTGGAGACCTTATCGGACCACCGCTACATTAGGTTCAAGGTCTCCACCTCCCAAGCCAGCAGAGCTACCCTCCCCCGGAGGGGCGCGACGTTCCCCTGTTGGGCGATGAGCCGCCTCGACCGCGAAATGGCCGAAGAGGCGGCCATCGTCCAGGCCTGGGCCATGCCCCCCCCGACCGGGCAGGACGTCGACGCGTCTGCTGCCCGCTTCCGTGATGCTCTCACGGAAGTATGCGACGCGTCGATGCCGCGGAGCGTACACCGCCTGAACAGAAGGGTGGTGTACTGGTGGTCGTCGGAGATCGCCGATCTCCGGGCGGCCTGCTCCGCGGCCCGGCGGCTGTTCGGGCGCAGCCGCCGGAGGAGTCACCGGGGCTTGGAGGAGGAGGCCCGCCTGTATGGTGACTACAGGGCCAAGAAGAAGGTCCTGCAAGCCGCCATCAGCCGGGCGAAGGAGGAGGCATGGGAGGAGATGCTCCAGTCGCTGGAGAGGGACCCGTGGGGGCGCCCGTACTGCATGATGCGGGCGAAGCTACGCGGACGGGCGCCTCCCACTACGGAAACTCTTCAGCGGGAAGTGGTAGAGAGGGTCGTGGGAACATTATTCCCCGACCCTCCGAGTATAGTATCTCCTCCCATGCCTCCACTTCAGGGGGCAGTTGCGGAGGAGCTTGTCGGCCCTCCCCCTCCAGTCACGGAGGAGAAGATGGGGTGGGCAACTGAGCGCCTCCGCAGCAAACGGAGAGCGCCTGGCCCTGATGGGGTCCCAGGCCGGGTGCTCACCCTTTCGTTGGGCCATTTGGGAGGGTGGCTTCGGGAGCTGCTCAGTCAGTGCTTGTTGGCTGGGCAGTTCCCGAAGCCCTGGAAGCGTGGGCGGCTATGCTTGTTGCAGAAAGAAGGCCGCTCCCCGGACTGCGCGTCCGCATATCGGCCCCTCGTGCTGCTGGACGACACCGGGAAGGTGTTTGAGAGGATTATTTCCTCCCGGGTCGTCCAGCACCTGGAGGGGGCGGGGCCGAATTTGGCGGACGCGCAGTACGGCTTCCGGGCAGGGCGTTCTACGATAGACGCCCTGACCCTCCTGAAGTCGCTGTCCACAGAGGCGACCTCCCAGGGAGAGAGGTTTCTGGCGGTGTCCCTGGACATACGGCCGAAATACGTGTTGTACTTTTTAAAATTTGAACTGACTCTGCTTAAAGTGCTTACTTATACTGAGCTTAGTGCCGCGAGCGGGATGCACTTGACCAAAATCACAACTAGCACAAGAGCGCCAAATTAACCGCTTCTCCGAATACTTCAGTGTATAATTTTCAGATGTTATAATAGGTTTAAAAAACTTTGCGTTTATCTCAATTGCCTGTGAAGACTTATATTAATAATTGCTTAGATAGAAAAATAGAGTGTAACTATGACTATTCTCATTCACATATAATTTGGTATACTTACTGTAATATAATACTGTAATAAGTGATGTTTAGTAAAATGTAGTTTTAGTATTTTCTTCTTTTTTTTAATGGAAACACATATTTATGAGTAAAAAATGCTTAAATATAATGTAGACCAGTGGTTAGCTTGTTCGGACACCACGTCAATCGGCGTAGTTTAAAATCCTTCTGAATCAGCTTGAGTTTTCGGTGAAGGAAAAACATCGTCATGAAACCATAGCATGGTGGCAGAAGAGCTTTTTAAGTCCGCTTGGTTAGCCACAACCCTCAAGCTTAAAATCTGTCACGAACTACTTATGGGTATGTACCGGCAGCTGCACTTGAGAGCCATTAAATTTAGCGTGCTTACTATCTTGGAAGATATTGACATTTAACATCTGGTTAGTTTGTGGTCAAACACTAAAACCCAACCTATAATATTATCATTTCTCGAACCTAGAAGTACATAAAAAATTACAAAGCAATTATGTCTTTAAATGAACAGAATATATAATTCCGGATCCGGGTATGAGTGATAAAGGTAAGGGTATTACGGGGATCAGCGCTACGAAACCCATTTATCAGTGTCACGTATTCTCGGAATATTTGAAATATTTGATATCTCAAAAAGAACCTAAAGATTCATGCATAAATAGAATTAGTCAAAATAAATTATTATTACTATTATTTATTAAAACCAGCATTGTTAAACAGGAGATATTTGGCGAATATTCAATTCATTGTTTATAACAAACTAACTTTCCTTGCAGCTTCGCCTGCGTTAATGTAGGCTTGGCCTATCCCTCCGTGGGAGAAAACCACGTTAAAAAGTTACGGGTGTTGAGGAGACAACCTCGTTAAAAAACAGACGGGAGGCCTTCGGGCGGAGGGAGGTAGAAAACCTCATTAAAAAGTTCCTGTGGGAGGAAACCACATTAAAAAGTGACAGAGGGGTGGCCTTCGGGTGGAGGGAGAGGGAGAAAACCTCGTTAAAAAGTCACCGTGGTAGAAAACCACGTAAAAAAGTTACAGGTGGTGGTGATTGGAGGGGGTGACCCCTTGACTGCCAAACCGGACCAAGGAGGGAAGGTGGTGGGGACCTGACTTTTCATTGCACATTGGTTCGGTAGACGGGTAGGCAGCTTGACCGGGCTGTCGTCGCGGTTAGGGCGTTAGCGCTGGGCCTTGTCGCCGGGGTGGCATGGTGCTTGCTTGTTCGATCCCGTGCCACTCCATAGCGCGGCAGACGGTATCTTGTAGGTTTTTTTAGTCAGTAAGAGTCTGACACCCCACAGCTCCCCAGGGCTGTGGGTGTCCAATGAAGGATTTCTTCCCACATAAAAAAAAAAAAAAGGCTTGGCCTATCTCGCCGATATACGGTTGACGCCGTCCGCCCGGTCCTACCACAGTGGTTTGAGAGGGAGTGGGGCTCCCTGACGTTTCGATTGGTGCAGGTACTAACCGGTCATGGCTGTTTTGGCTGGTACCTGCACCAGATCGCTCGTAGGGAGCCGACCGGCGCATGTCACGAGTGTGGCGCTGAGGAGGACACTGCGTGGGAGGTGCAGCGCCGCACTCTGGCTGCGGCGGTAGGAGGAAATTTTCGCTGCCGATCGTGGTTGCGGCCATGCGATTTATCCGCCTCCTTCCATCTCCATAGCCGGACCTGAGGGGTTGGACCGGGGTACCCATCAACTCATTGCATAGGTTCGGCTAACGAGAGGAGATAGCTGGTTGTGTAACGGAGCTCTGCGGCCACCTTCCGCCGGGCTGACCGCTGAGATGACATGGTGATAGCGTCAGCACAGTCCCATGTCGCCCCAACCAAAAGCGGCGGTCGCTACAACAGGGTGGATATCCATAAGGGATTTCCCCACGATAATAAAAAAAAAGTTGTAAATACAGTATTAAACCTTTATGATTTTTGACAGTCCAGAGGTTACACAAAATATGAAAACAAATGACCATTCGTCTTTATTATCCTTGATTTATTTTCATCGTAAATAAAAAAACAAATTTTTACGTATACATGGGTCGCGTCGATAGATTACTTCATACATAATAGGTACATTAATGGAGATAGATCCATTGACTTTACCAGATATTTCTGTTTTTATTGCCTTTAGTGAATACCTATTCAATTAATCGTTCGCATTAAGCGATTAATTCATTTATTTACTTCGCTTAGTTTTGTCCCCAGGGTATTTACTGAGCGAAGAGTAGTGTAGCCGATCTAATTTAATTATATATACCGTTAGAATAGGGATTAAATACACAAGTATTATGAGATTAACCGATTAAATTTACTTTGAAATCTAGTCCATTTATTTTTGATAAAATTAATGTATATTTACTTTATCACAACATATTATAAAACAAAGTCGTCCGTCACGACTGTCTGTCTGTATGTTCGCGATAAACTTAAAAACTACTGAACAGATTGTAATGCGGTTTTCACCAATAGATAGAGTAATATATGAGGTTAGGTATATAATTTGTCAAGGTTTTGTGTAAATTGGTTGAAATATAACGATAATTGTTGGAGTCTCGGAAAAAGACAAGCCGCTTGAGAGCATTTATCGAAAACGCTGCTTAATTCTTTTGATACTCGTATAGCAAAAAAATAAATATTCATCTTTTATAGATCTACAAAAAACTCTACGATGGCATATACCTATATTTTAAGAGTAACTTACTATACCCATCTATCTTCTAAAAACTTGGTTATAAATGATGAGGTAATTGGAAGGCTACTTACACGGATACAATATTAATCCTTATCAAATTAAATACATTAGTTACCTTAAGCATTTCATGTACATAAGTATATATTTTTTATTATCAGGGCAGGACAACGTCCGCCGGGCCTGCTAGTTCAATATAAAATATACCTAATATATTTTACTCAGCAAGAATGCCGCTTTAAAGCGATCAGCAGTTTCAGAGATTTCCAGTTTGCTACTAACATATTTTTCTTCTTCATAAAGACAGTATGAAAGTATTGTACCACAATTGGTTTTTGTTAGATAAAATTAACATAGGCAATTATTAAACTTATTGCAATTCGTTTCTATGAAGTACCCAATAAATCCGAAGTGTTAATTATCTTTCATCATTGCCTTTTAAACATAAAAGTTTAGTATAATTCATCATTATAGTATTTTTACACGTCGGTGCAAAACGTTATGAAACGAGCAAAGGGCATTTATTTATACCTATCCTTCTTCCCGTGTGAACGGAAGGATACAAAAGGCGAAGTGCATGTTGGAGTCTAGTTCGGAGAGTACAATAGTGAAACTCAGAGTGTGTGAAATGGACTGTATTCATTCTGACGCCATATATGGATATATAGTGTAAAAAGATATTTCAATTGGTCGAATGACATATTCCATTTATAATAATTAAAATGGTTTCAGGCAGTCTGCATTAGGATGACATTCTAGTCATAGAGTTACATGCACAAAAATCGGAGACCATTCTTGCTTAGATCATCGGACCATGTAAATCTATATGGAACTGCCGTGTGGTGTGCGAACTTAATGATGATGATGTAACCCTGTAGCCCTCGAAAGCGATATGGACTTAAAGAAGAGATCTTCACTGATTAAGTTTGTGAACGACATTTTCCAGCCTTTTCCAGCAGAAAATAATTCAAGTAGCTAGCTCATTTTTATTCTCATTATAGCTAAAACGCAAATCTATACATATAATAAATCTCTAACTAGCCTAAATCTGTATATTACTTATTTTTTTTTTAATTATAATTGAGGTTGACTTTTTTATCGATATAGAAGCCAAAAATATGTTATTTCAAAATTTTGTCTGTCTGTCTGTCTGTCCCTGTGTACGCGTATCACTCTGAAAGTACTGAACTAATTTTGACGCTTATTAGTTCAATTTCTAATACCACCAGGATGCCCCCAGCTAAATAGTTCGGAGACTACTCGGCCTCATTTTTCTATGTGAGATATATTTTGGGAAAGTGACTCTTTGTAGGACATGTTCAATCCCATTTATAGCTTAAATAACGATGTCTCCACGGACAACATCAACATTGATGATCTCACAATTTCAAGCGCTTAGTTATATAGCGCTACAACTTGTATTAATCTTCCATCATCTAAATTCGACCACTACATCGTCATATATAACCTTCTTTCTATATTTTTTATTAGCTTATTATTGTAGTGTCGTGTTCTTGTTTCTATTAGGATTTGCTAACGAAGACAAAATCTTGTGAGTGTAAGTACGACAATGTAATTAAAAAAATTACAACTAAACGATTGTACAGCAATCTGTCAATATTTTTCAAAAACTTCCTACTGTGTTCTGTATCACTCACTCATGCACTTTTTTATAAAACATTTTTCTCTTTTTCATACGATTTTAGTATTAAAAATTGAAAAAAGTATTAGTCCAATAGATGCAGCCGTTCTCATGTGATTGGCGTGCATACAGTCGGTAATAGATTTTTGTTCATGTAGATACCTCATACTTGAATAGTATTCAGACGCTAAAGGAAAATGTCAAACTTACGCCATAATTGATTACATTTTGTGTTACTTAACTTAAAAGCTAATCACTAGGCACGAAGCAATTTACACTTTGATAATTCAATCTCGTTCGTTCCCATGTTTTGAGTTCGCAACACTAACGCTGATGAATTTAATGTACTCAGCTTTGTGAAAACGGGGCACCTTCGCTAATAAATGTGTTTAACTCTAAGTGATTTGATTGAACGTGTAGAAAATGTATATGTTATTAATTGACGCCTGCGAGTTCGTTCACATATATATGTTTGTATCGTCTCAGTAGGTACTCAATATCATTACATATTAAAATAGACAATGTCACTCCGTCTGTCTTTTCCTTTGTGTGCTTATAAATCGAAAACACAGAACTGGTTTACATGATTCTTTTTTAAATGATATCACTTATATAATCACTACATAGTATAAAACAAAGTCGCTTTCTCCGTCCCTATATCCCTATGTATGCTTAAATCTTCAAAACTACGCAACGGACTTTGATGCGGTTTTTTTAATAGATAGAGTGATTAAAGAGGAAGGTTTATATGTATAATAAACTAAATAGTGGAGAAGTACTGGTTTTTTTGAGGTTTCTAATGTGATGTCGTAAATAATTACATTTTTTCCGCTTACATTGCAACAAATGCAGGCTGAACCCTACGAGATTTATCAAAATAATGTGTGCGGGCCACGGGCAATAATGAATAAATCAAAACTACTGGATCGATTTTAATCATTTTTTCAGTGAATGATATAGGCTATGTATTTTATGCCCGTGCGAAGCCGGAGCGGGCCGCTAGTATATCTATATTTTGTTACAATAATTAAAGTCAAGAAAAAATTACTACCCTACAACATTCTGTTACAATATTCCACTTTTTTATACTTTATACGATAGCATTTGATCACAATCGCATCTGATGTTAAATTATGATGTGGTCTTAGATGGTAAACACGCCAAATCTAGGGCAGATTGACTCTCAAATGCAGCTCCCGAAACACACCAAAAGGTATTTGGTGACAGATTTTCGGCTTAAGAATGGTAGCTAGCCAGGCAGACTTAGACAAAGCCCTAACAATATGCTATGGTTTTATCATCATGTTTTCCTTCGTCGAAAGCTCCGATTCAGTTGCAAGGATCCAAACTTACGTCACTGGACGCTGTGGCCGAACACGCTATAAATTAAGCCATTATCGCTTCTTTCAAATATAGGATGAAGGGCGCCAGTGTATATATTAAACTATAGTCCACGGTGATTAAGCCACAGATGCAATACTCGTATATAATCGCAAAATAAGAAATCGACGAAAAAAATATATAGTTCACACGAGCGCTACTGTTAGCAAAGGTTTTTTAACTAAAGTAGATTCTCTTATGATTTTTTAAATTGTTACTTTTCTAGTTCCTATAGACAATCATGAAGTTATGTAACCTGGATAAGGATCCAAGGATCTCAAGGAACGCCTTGAGTCCGGTTTCTTTTTTCAAGTTTTTCAATATTTCACATTTCACACATTTCCACATTTCAAAAAACTTCGAGACTCTGTGATTGATAATTACTTGACTCAGGTAACGCATGATATATATATATACACTATAGCATCATAAATAAAGGCTTTAGGGAATATAGTAAAATTAATTGGTCCAATTAATGTTATAATGATTAATGCAGAAGAATTTGACAGCCAGTGATTACAACATTACACATGAATTCTCGTATAAAAAAATCGTAGGCGATGCCACGGGCGCCTTTCAGAACGATTATTTTTTCCTTTGTGAAACAATTTCCTTAATATCGCATAAGAGGTTTAAGGTATAATAAAGTATAATATCTCACTTTATAGATAAAAATAAAGAAAGAAACATCAGTTCTTTTTGAAATTTAGAAAGTAAACGTTATAAAATTATACAGAAATAATAAATATTGAATGTAGTGTTTATCCAATAAAAGTATATTAAATTGTTGTTTCTCTTTTTGTTTGCTTTGTTAATTTATTGTGTAATTCCATTACTGAAATGGATAAATTGATGAACACAATTCACGTTTGGTAGTTTTAGCTTTAAATGAATGTCATTAAAATTCTAAATCTATAATATATGTGTATATACAATATGTATATGCGGGCACCTGTGCCGTCATGTGGACCTAGCAATTAATCTGTAAACAACACGCGCACCTCCCACCTTACAGAACGCGTCATTCGATTACCCCCATTCACCCTACTACTTCTCGTTTCGGTATAAAAGGAGCGGAGTGACCGCCGCTAGGGTAGAAAAGAGGCGACGCCTCGACACAGCAACCCCGCCAATCCCCTAGGGGGTAGGCAGGGAGGACTCTATAGTATGCTAGGGTAGTCTTGGCTCTGGCGTGGCACGGTACACGTGTTGTATTTGGTACACGTGTTGTATTTGACTAGTAGCTTATCCTAGGCTCTGAAAATTAATTTGTCATGTTTAATTTACAGTTACCCACAGTCCTAAATAGATGAAATAATATTAAAGATACGTCGAGATAATAAGATCAAACTGTACATCTACCTCCTTAGGATAACTCGCACTAATAATTTTAATCTCTTACATATTATAAAAAGTACTTGCCAATTGCGACGTCAATCTGATTAATATAGTTGTCGCTGACAGCGAGCCACGTAATAAGTGACAGTTATAGGTCTATATCACAATTATAGAAATTACAATGTATTGCATATATTTAGTTGTAGGTATAGGTATAAGTTTTGTTTCCAAAAGTATTGGCGCCGGCTAGAAAGGACCCGGCAAATATAACATACGGTTCGCGAGACACCGTTGCTTCGAAGGGTCTCGGTTTGGCCGATGCAGCTCACGTATGGTGTATTAATACTATCCCAAAAATAACAGATTTATTGTTATCATTGCTATTTAGCTTGAAGTTATAACAAAATGCATAGCATAAAAACAATTACGTTTACCAATTTTCTTACTGATCGGTCAGTGTTTGAGTAGCGATGTCAGATATATCAACATCCATTTTTTTATATATATATATATAGCGATGTTTTTCGACAATATATATTGTATTAATATAAATTTATCGGTTCACAAATTACTCGAATTCTAGGCGGCGCGGCGTTGCTACAAAACAGTAGAAACATTGATAACTTTATATCTAGATAAATTATAATCTGTTTCAACGGTAAAAGGTTTAAATTACTTTGTCGGTATAAAGCATTGATTTCCTGCGAAACCGAACCGCGTTCCAATCTGTACCAATATATTTAACGCCGAAAGGAATTTCCATAAAATATGTGGATTTGAAAATTGTCACACCGCCGTACCAAATTTTATTCGTTTTATTATATTGGTAGCTGGTGTTTTTTTTTGTATGGGTTTTATCGCATCGGGAAGATCCCGATAAAAACGTCAAAGACTTACCAAATTCCTGAGTACAATTAAATTTCAAATCATAACAATTAATCTTGTGATTCTTTATAATGTTTTGATATTATGGGATAGACAGTATAAACGCATCGAATTGCAAATACCAACCTTCATGGAACGATTCATCTTGAACAAATGAACCAATGTCATCAAGCGCACCACATATCATCTATTTTGTCGATGGTCTTTATCTTATTAAATGTAAAACCTTATTTGAAGGAATGTGTCCTGAAAGCAATTAACGCTATCACACAGTCGTATCTTCAGAAAGTAGACATATTATAGGCTATATTTAGCAGGTACTATGGAAATCGCTAATCACAAACCTTCTTTATATAAGGAGTGGGAAAAACTGACAAGGTTCGAGTTTTGCACCCACGCTCGCGTATCCACCGTCCGCTCCGTAGCGGCCGGAGGGATAACCCGCTCCAAGCACACATTCGCGGCCCCCGTGGTAGCTAATTGAGCCTAGATTCGTTCCCCGTACTGGAGTCCTCAAGCATACTGCGTACGCGATACAATAACTCACCGTTACATTTGACACGGTACACTAGAGACACCCACACGCACACTCACACACACACACGGTTGAAGGTTTGTTATTTCTTTCCGTCACGTAGTTTGGTTAGTGTTAGTATTAGCCAAATTGACAGAATTGAAATACATGTATGAGTTGGTGAGACATGCATGAAAATTTTTAGTTTAGATCGATGCGTGTATGTTGCAATGTATAGCAACAGCCCAAGCCGAGGTCCCACTGGCTCTTGTGATCGATGCCCAATCGGATAAGTGCCTTTAGCGCTCCCCTTAGTAGTTTGGTGAAGCTGTGAAACCATCAAACCAATGAACCTACTCCGTTAGAAAAAAATGATAAGGTTCGATGCTTTATCATCAACACCATACTCATTAATGTCTCAATTAATAGTATTTACACTACTGTGCATGGATTCGAAGTGTACCACTACGATACTGGCCTCATGGCTATGGTCCTGTTAAGGGTGGTTATACATACCTATAAGCTGTAAGTGATCTTTTAACAACAACTGAAATGCGTACTTATTAACTAACATATAAAAAACTTATGTATGTGATCACATTACATCAGCCTTTTAACAGACCCACTGCAGGTCCATAGGCCTCTTCCCGTAGCTAAATATAGGCATAATGAATAGTCATTTAAATGGAATGAATCATCATCATTATCTGCCTGTAAGAGACCCACTTCAGGGCCATGGGCCTCTTTCCGAAGGAGGATATGGGCATAATCACCGCATCAATCCACGACATATTGGTGATTTCAAATTCTGAGAAACTACAGTTCTATACTTTCCCACATACGGACCACCGTACCGTACCGTTGTAGTATCAACTACAAGGAAATTTTTCACGTTCAGGTTTACTCACGATGTTTTCCTTCATCGTCAGCCGATACTGTTACCAATTTAAATTAGTAACTGTACGCGAATTCCAATAATCCCGCAACGTATTGGTGGTTTCCAAGTCGTAGAAATCCATAGTTCTATGTTTGCCCACATACGATGGTCCTATAAGAACATTTCAGGTTTCCTAATGTTTACTGAAGTGACTGTGTATACTGAAGACGCGGTAGGTGACGCAGGAGTGGACTGAGCCTTCTGAGGCTGGGGCTTGGCTTTAGGAGCCGAGGGAGCTGGCGGGGAATGCCTTACGCGCCAACAGAGCGGCAGGTCGGGAAAAGCCTTCTGGCTTTGTATGGGCGGAGGCGGAGGCTGTTGCATCCGGGACGAGGGGCCGTGCGCCCTGGACCGGGTCGCACGTCCACCGCGGCGGGGACGGGTCGGGCGAGGCGCGCTGGGAGATCCGCGATAGTTCGCGGTATGACCCGTTTGCTCGCAGAGAACGCAGCTCGGAGGCTCGGTGGACTCAGGAGTGCACTCCCTAGTGGAGTGATCCCCGAGACACTTAACACACCTGGGACGCAAGTGGCAGAGCCGGGCGGAATGACCGTACACCTGGCAGTTGTGACACTGCGAGGGTACATGGGACTTACGAGGAGGCTCTACGTAGACATGGGACAGGCCGCACACAGAGGTGAGGCTGAAAATGGCCTTGCAGTGTGACGAGCACCAAGTTGAAGGGGGCCTTCGTACGGAATTGGTACACGCGCTGTACGGACTGGGAAGTCCTAACCGTTCAGGCAATCGGAGATGTCGTATTCAGAGGGTTCTGAAGGAACTCCACGAATGACGGCACTGAGGAGGCGCTCTTCCTCGACAGTGTGAGTGAAGAAAGGGAGTTTTCGCTCCCGGAAATACCTAGTGAGCTTGCGATGCTCATCAGGGGTCGATACTCTGATAGAGATGCCGGCAACAGTGTTGACGGCGGACTTGTAGAGAATCTCTTTCGACTTAAGGTCGTCCGAGATCTCCACCCAACGGGCTTTGTCACGGAAGGTGACGGGAGGCGGTGGGAGTGGCTTCTTAGCCACGACCGCGGGTTCCGCAGCCGGAGCTTTAGCCGAATTCGCGGCAGAGGGCGCGGGACAGGCTTGGGGCACCCGAGCGCCACCTACATTGGACTGCTTTGGGACGGAAAGTCCCGCAGCCGAGTCACTGTCGGACGAATTCGCGGCGCGTGGGCGTGCACCGTCGCTCTGAAAAAGCCGTACGAACACACTATAAGTGCGGCTTCGATGATGTCTTCTATCTTCGAATTTCAAACGCTCGAACACAAAAGCACCGGCCTATGAATCACTCAGCAACAATGCGGGTCGGGCAGCGGCGAAGTCGTTGGAATGCCAACATCTGGTGCGCAGGTAGGCGAGCGCGGCGAACCGAACGGACCGTCAGAGCTGCGAGCGGGCGCACGTGTGCACTCGACCGCTGCTCGAACGAGACTCCGAATAAATTTAGAAATATATTATTTAACTACTTTATTTTTGTCGTTTTTATTTCTGTGAACGATATTTTAGAATAAAGCTTTCTTAGCACTTCTCTCGTCGAGAAAAATGAAGGTCGTAATTCAACATGCAACGGACCAATGCGTGGTTGTTATAAAGTTTTTTTTATTATGGTTGCACTTATTTTCTTTTAAAACTATATGTTGATTGGTAGGACGTTATCATGGCTTTTTTATCTTATCGTGTTTCGAGATCAGAATGTGAATATGCGAATTGCCAAAATAAACGAAGCAACAAAATAAATGTCACCAACGCATACGAACGTATTTTACCCCGCTCCGTAATAATCATTGAGTTTTGGGTGATAAAAGTTTTTAGCTGTGTCAAGTGCTTGCTTAGAACGTTGGCTCATAAGTGTAATATTACTGATTTTCATATTTTTGTGGTATATCCTCGATAAATCTCATTTGAAATATCTTCTACGGAGATTATAAAACGTATCTTAATCAACATTACCCGCACTTCATCTTTCTTCACTCTTTCGCAAAACTCATGATTAGTTATTATTTTCTTATAAGGAGTTTGTTCGCCTTAGTTTTGCTATTAAATTATAAAGGCGTAACAGAAATAATGATATGAGATGTAGAGCTTGTAAAGAATACTGAATCGTAGTCCTGCAACGACTGTTCAGGTGGTTAACATTATCAATATGTGGGAATAACCGTTGATAACTACGGGAAGAAATCCAAACACGCAAAGTCGACCTGAAAGTGTCCAGACTGTAAATCCCTAAAGAAAAGGGGAGGGAAAGTTTAAAGAGTACCTTGGATTTATGTGCGTTTAGGTTAGGGTGCCTTTCCAATTTTACTATGAAAATTTGTGTGTGTGTTTTAAATAAGGTTTGTGTTAACAATTGAGTCGAAGTGACTCTATTGACCAAAAGCCAATAATTCCACGTGTAAAATTAAGACATGTTAGATTCTCTTCACAGTTTTATTATTTTTTTATTAATATATTTCAATTTTTGTCACACTCTCAACTCTCTTAACTAAATTTTCAATTTTAAGTACTAAAATTTAGGTGTCCCTTTAAATAATTAAATAAATTTAGGAGTTTCACGTAATACTCTGTTGATAAACATAAATAAAACAACTTCCAAATTAAAAAGGCAGTCGCAAACCTTGGTGTCCCAACACACATTCATATTATACAGTGTCCGAAATCACGTCACAAAGGAATCGAGAGGCCCGTAATTTCATTTAATTATTTGGCGTTGTATAAATTACTCGAGAACGGAGCCATAAAACTTAGTTTACTGGCCATTTTCAGCAGACTTATTAATTAAAATCTGTCTCGTGTTCACGAGAATACTCTTGGTCCTTATAACATTTTTTTTTCATTGAATTTTCTTTTATACTTTGTGGGTTTTAGCGCACAACCAGAATTGTATCTAATGTTAATAAATGACGATGTGATCTAAGGTTGTACACCCATTAAATTAAAAAGGGTCTGGCTCCCAAATACATCTGGTAGAACACGCTTGTAGGCTGGCTAGTCACGTGATCATTACAAAAATATTTACTACCATTATAGTAGTAGAACACACTTATAGGCTGGACTTATAAACTACTAAACAGATTGTAATGCGGTTTCCACCAATAGATAGAGTAATACATGAGGAAGGTTTAAGTATATAATTTGTCAAGGTTTCTGTAAATTGGTTGAAATATAACGATAATTGTTGGATGTGTTGGAATAAGTCAAGCCGCCTGGAAGATTTCATCGAAAATGCTGCCTAATTATTTTTAGATATAACAATACAATGCATACTGACATTTTCCTCTTTTATAGATCTATAAAAAGTCTGCGATGGCAGATACTTATCTTTTAAGGGATAGCTTACTATACCCATTTATCTACTTAAAATGGTCACATATAATGAGGTAATTGGAAGGCTATTTAGACGGATACGGTATTAACCCTTATCAAATTAAATACATTAGTTAGTTTAAGCATTTTATGCAAATAAGTATATATTTTTTATTATCAGAGCAGGACAACGTCCACCGGGCCTAATAGTTTTAATTCTACTCAATTTCGCTTTAAATTAGTCCAAAATAGTATTACATGTAAATGTAATAATACTCTCCATAATATAGAATACATCTGATTCTGAACATGATTATATCATTTATGTTATAACTAGCTGTTGCCCGCAGCTCTGCATGCGTTTTTTTATAATTGTAAATTACTTCTTATAAGATCAGCAATCTGTTTGTGAAAGTTTCGTGAAAAATGGTTGAAACGTTTTGGAGATAGTACTGCAAACGAAGACATGGGTAAAAGGTACTCCAAAATTAAAAAAAACTTTAATTACTTCTTATAATGTTAGCTATCTGGCAGTGAAAGTCCCGTGAAAATAGGTCCAAACGTTTTGGAGATAATAATACTACAGACGAAGCCATGGATGATAGCTAGTCTAAAATAAAGTAGCCTATGTCACCCGCTGTATATGTAACTATCCGTCAGTGAAATTTCTGTTAAAATCGATCCAGCCGTTTCGGAGATTACCCGGAACAAACAGACAGACAGAAATTTTAATTTTAAAAAATTGTATTTTTGTTATCAGTATCGTGTATACGTTCATATACAATCAGTAAAAAGTCGTTATTTTGATATTACGTACAGACACTTAATTTTATTATATGTATGATGTATAGATTATTTTGTTTGTAAGAAGTACTGTCCAAGCTGAATGTTATAGGCTATATTTTATTGTTATTGATTTTTATATGGCAATTCACGCGAATGAAGTCGCGGACAAGTTATAGTTGTTAATAATTAAGTTTTGTACAATTTCAGCTGCAGGAGATAATTCACTTAATCTATTTCTACTATAGAGATTAGGGTTTAGGAATAAGCAAAATTTTTATCTGAACAAACTCTATGTATTCATGGTTCACTAAAATATTAAAGTACGTAATTTGTTACATACGCACACGTACGTTTTGTTCATGGTAGTTACGTGAGGGCGTGTTGTTCGCGGTAATATTTCAAGTCTGTGAGCTTGTGGGGTTAACGTGTGCAGAAAATTACGTGCCGTATCGTTTATAGCCCATCTTAGGTTAACCACTTATTAAATCAAAGTTGTTTACTTGTGATAAATAAACTTTTGTGTACCAAAGAGTAATAGAATGTTTAGTGTAAAAGTTTTTAAAAAATAATCTCAACTGAGTTACGAAGTATTATAATCTCTGAATGTATAATAAGGTTATTAAACCTGAGGTAGTTGTTAATGTGCATCATTTTCTTCAATCTCACTAGACAGTCGCTTTTCATTTTACATAGTAATTTGCGATTTTAAGTGACAATGTAATGAAGAGTAGGTAATAAGGTTAGACTTAATTAATTTGAAGAAGGAACTGGTTGAAAGGTTCTGCGACCATAACGATAAAAATCTAGTAACTAGACAAAATAGAGTATATAGATATGTATAGGTTGTGTCAAAATAAGTCGATTTTTGTTTGTTCCATTCCGCTCTAAATATCGTAAAAAATCTCGCTAGATGTCGAGCTCAAAATTTAAATTTTAAGAGGTTCGTCATCGAACTTGAATATTTCCCATTTAAGTAATACGATAGTTTTTTTTATAAATAACCTGCGCAAGCTATGAGGGTTAGTTTCTTAATAAATTAAATGTATAATCATTATACGCCATTAAATCTCGAACAATAAAATAGAATATAGTCGAATATAATCAATATTGAAATTTTTATAGAGCCTTGAAATTTGAATTTTCTCTGATTTTTTTATTTTTCAGCTAAAAGTTTTTCTCCAAAATGTTTCAAGCATTCAGCGGGTACCTATCTATCACTCTACCTTCCCTAAATATTATTGACAATTTCACGTAGGTCTGCGAAAATTATAAAAAGTTAGATTTAGTAAAATAAAGGATATGATTTTAATACTAGAAACAATCGAAAGTTGCTCATCTATGTTTCTGGCTTAATGATACCATGAATTGATATAATATGACAACTATGTTTAACGAGTAATGTTAGGTTGTACAATAAAATCGCAAAGCACCTTGCCGGTTCGTCTAAAAGTAAGTAGAAGCTCCATGTCAAGCGGGTTTTGGGGTCGAAAAGCGTTGTACAGTTGAGCAATTTGTGAACGATGGTGGTGTTTGGAAATAATACCACTCCCTGTGCAATCCTGAAAGACGATAGTAACTTTAACAGATCGTATAAATATATATATAAAGATATATATTTCGAATACGAATATATATATGAATTTCTTGCCGGTCCTTCTCGATGATTGGATTTTCCGATGGTAGTTGTTTCCGTAGTTTTCAGATTCATAGCAGCCTTCTTAGAGCCTAAATTTATCAAAGTATGTAGCGATGTGGTCATCGTCTAGCGTTATTATATTATATAATAATAACTTTATAACAAATATTTATTAATAACAATATTAATCAATTGTTACACCTGTACAAAAACTTGTTACAAATAACTAATAGATGAGTCATTGATGTTTGAAAAAAGTAACACACACATTGACACTCTTTTCATCCTCCGTTTTATGAAGAATATAAGAGCCCCACAGAGCATCGTAGGACACTTGTCAGAGCCGAAATTCATGTACGCGTTCATTATATGAAGGCACGCATGTGTGTCTTCCCAATGTTAGTTCGCGTAGATAGTTTAGCTCGATTTGCGATTTTGCTTACAATGCAACAGCCAAAGCTGAAGTTTGACCACTTTCGTACCATTAAACTGGTTGCTATTCAGCTGTGTTAAGCGCTCGCCTTAAAGGCCCATCAGAACAACACCGGATAGTCAGTTCGAATAAAAAGTTGGGCTCTTTACCGAATGTAGGAGTAGATATGAAGTGAAACAAAAGGAAAATTGCGACTAACAGGTTACGAGTATAGCATTATAAAGTATAAATACGCGACCATAGTGTAGCAGTGTGACAGTGAATATGTCTAAACTTTTTCTTCACGAGTAAGTACACATTCATTTTTCCAACGCAAACAGTGGAATAATATAATAAAATTTGTTTTAAATAAAAACCAATCGTGTTTTATAAATATTAGGCTTACAATCAATTCCTAAAACAGTTCAATATTGAAATACTTTTTTTAAAAGCACTATCGAATTATTTCTTATTTGCATTATCTGATACTTACTCAATTCGTAAGGTTATATTTGAAATGAAATGTTTCAGAGAATATTCGAATCAGAATTTTTTTTGGTGAAATTCCAACAATTTAGGACAACGTAAGTAAAGAATTAAAAATAACTAGATATGTAAAGAAAAAATAATCAATGGGAAGTGTACTTGTCTAAAGTTTATTATTCTATTTTATTGTGTTATGTTTAACAAACGCGTCTGTAAGATATCGTAGTCTACGACCGTAGTAGTCGACGTAGCGTCGTAGCCTCTACACACAGATTACGCTAGTATTGGAAATGCTATTCGAGCGTGAAACCGCATATTATGCCAAGATATTGAAATATGCATTCAACCTTTAAAACACGTGATTTACAATAACTGTATCTAGATGAAAACTAATATTTACAATTGCTATAAATGCGAATTTCAGTCTGTTTGTTTACTACGTTTTCACGCTTTAACTACTCAACTGGGCAACATGAAATTTTGCATAGATATTGTCAGAGGTACAAAAAAAGACATGGGTAACTTTAATAAAAAATACTAATCAAATCAAATCTATATTAACGCGAGTGAATCCAAGGCCAAAAGTTAGCAATTCAATAAAATTTAACAATACACAGACATCGCTTAAACATATAATTTAAAAGTGTGTGTACTTTTATAATGTTTTTGTTCTTTGATTAATGTTCTGAATACTTAACAGATTAAGTAAATTGTGGATGTATCGATGTGGGGAGGGAGCCAATGTGAGGTTCGATTGCTAAAGCACTATCGCGGCACCTATTGTTGCAACAAAGTAGCAATACTTTGTGCTGTTGGGATCTAGTTCAAAATCTATGATTGGTAACATATATTGGCATTCGTGTTAACTACGTTCTTACAAATATTAACCTACTAAAGCTAGTTTTAAAAGTTTAGTTCTGTTAATATTTATTATACAGAACTATAAGCAGCAGTGAAGTAATGTCAGATGGATAGACCACGTTATAAAATAAAAGATACATAGAAAATAAAGTCTGTATTAGAAATCTAAAAATAAGCATGTCTGTATCGTTTAAAATGTCACAGTTATACACAAGGAGAGTGTTAAGTGGTTTGCAGTGGAGACAGCTTAATGGATTATAATGTTTAATACAATACCGCGAGAAATCTTTTGTATGGTTCATTTAATCTACCATTATCGTCATTCCCTTACCCCACCTAAGTAGGGTCGACGCAACATGTTTTTCTTTTCCAGTCTCTCCTCTTAGACGTCAACTCCGTATTCACATTTTATGTACACTCTTTTTTCCAACGATCTATCGAGCGAACCATACATTTTTTGGTCTTCCTCTACTCCTATATCCGTCCTCCTTCATACTTTAAACTTGTCTAATTACATGACTTTCATTTCCCCTCGGACTGGCGCCGCGTACATGCCAACGTACTGCCTTACCTCAACTTTTTTATCACTGGTGCTGTTTTGAAAAATTCACTGATATACTTAATCTTATCCATTCTAGTTACACCATATATCCATCTATATATATATAAATAAAGGACATGTGTCTTTCAATTCCTGGCCTAATGTCCGTAACGGTTAAACCGATTTGAATTTGATTGTTATCAATGGTTTAAATTCTACCATAATAACGGGTACAGACATTTTTCTTCACTTATTTTTAACATATAAATTTTGTTATCTGTATTCAGTATTGTACACTTATTGTGGATTGTAGACGTAAATAGCGTGAAGTATAACGAATAAAGTCTTATACATGTAAAAGCTTCGACTAATCGATGCATTATCACATCAGCTTGTAAGAGACCCACAACAGGGCCATAGGCTTTTTCCTAAAGCAAGGTATGGGTACAATCACCACTCCAGCCCTCAACGTATTGACGATTTCAAACTTAGAGAAATTCAAAGTTCCATATTTCTATATTAATACTAAGTTCACTTACTGTGGTACTACATGAACATTTCTCAGATTTAGGATTCTTTACGATGTTTTTGTTCACCGTCAGACGATGGTGTTACCAATTTAAATTGGTATATGCAAGCAAATTAAGAAAAAAATCGTTGGTACATGCTGAGGTTCAAATCTGCGGATATTGAATTAAGATCCCACCAGTCCAACCACTCGACCACCACGATTTTCTTTAAATATATATCGGATATTATTTCGATAACATAAGTATTATAACCTCTGTGCCCCAACCCTGTACTTTCGACAAGGCATTTTGATAACTTGCTATTTAAAATAATATTCGTATTAATATATAGAATAAATCTAGAAATATTATTTAAGTACTTCATTTTTGTTATTTTTAAATACAAATCCGGCATTGAATTGACATACACCGGTCAAACCAGTCAACCATAGAGACTGATACGAACTACTTCCAACATTTTTTTGCTCATCAGTATGTACTAAACAAAAATGTGTGGTTTTAAAAATCCATGATGCAAGTGAAACATTTTTTTGATCGCGCCGCTTTATTAGCCTTGGTTGCTCTGTCTAGCGCATTTCAATTTACCCCTACTCCACGGCCGGCTGTAATTCGACACGCAATAGTTGAACAAAAAAATTAAACACGATGTATAAAAGTTTCATTTTAAAAATAATCATGAAAATCGGTTGAGAAACAGTACTTAACTGTTTTGTCTTTGCCTATATAGACAACCTATGGTTATACATCTATGCAATAATGATTTGAATGTAATGTACACAGTTTAAAATCTTAAACAACAAACAATTAAAAAATAAATAACAGCTTATAAATCATTCACAGAACAAAAAGCACGTTGTCTTGGTAAAACTACAAAACAATGACTCGGGCACAAGTAAATATTTCATCAGAAAATGAAGAAATAGTGATATTTCGATAAACCACCGTTACGTTGGATTCTAAGGGAAATTGCTATTAAAAAGCTGTTATGCTTTGTGACCGGAATATACTATAAGATTTTATCGGATGAAACTTGCAACACGCTTACGTAAGCGACTTTATAACGTGATGGGAAGTGAAATTTGCTTCGACTTCGAATAAGTATTTCAGAATGATTAAACAAAACCTTAGAAGTTAACGTTGAACGTGAATTGATAATATATGTAAAGAAAATGTATCATTTCTATAATTTTAATTTAGTTATCTGTGGCAAAAGGAGTCTATGATGTAGTGTTGTGTAATCTGTGATGTTTTATGTTGTGAAAAGTCGTTTGCAGAAAACAGTTTGAATTCGTTATTTTAAATTAAATATTTGTAAAAAAGGGAACGATATTTATGGAAACTAAACTTTAATGTCGTTTCAAATTGTTTTTCAGAAACTTAGCACTGTTTGTTTTTATAGTATCTTTTCCTGCAACAACATTTAAAAGTCTTATATATGTATAATGATTAAGTAACAGGGTGTTACGCTCTCACCATGAAATTACCCCTTCTAATTCCCTCATTAATCTTGTGATTTGAAGACCCAAGTTCATCTTGTCGGAATGACTTATATAATTTAGACGTCATTCGCATACATTTGGCACTTACAATACAGTAAACAGCAAGTAATCTGAAGCTCTCTGAAGAATCCTCATAGTTACTGATTGGAGAGACGAAATAGTCGAAGCGTTATCTTTTGTTGTATTTCAACGTATTGCGAGCGACTGGTTAGATAGCTATGAAATCATCTGATCGTATCATGTTACAATCCATAACAATGGAACTTATATAATAATAAATTAACATTGATAGTATCAAACGTTCACGAGTAGTCAAACGAGATAAGAAAAGTCCCGTCACGCCGATACCGTCACTCTAGTGCCTCCCTCACAACGTCTATCAGGCAGTGGTAGTATCACACTCTTGTCTGAAATCGGACTTCCAGATTTACAGATCCGGTAAAATATTATTAGTTTGTTTATATACTTACAGTTTATCTTTAGATATACCACCCGTTCCAGTATTTTAGACAAGCACGGAAAGGAACTTATAGGACGAAATTCTTTGCAGTTTTTGGGGCTATGGAAACAGTTTAAGTAGAAGATTCTTACGAAGTTTCTATGATTTAGATTGACTGTGAATATCATTGGACCCATAAAATGGATCTGAACCGTTTAAATACTTATAGCGCCACACTAGTACATTGCATCCGTGAGGAGTCGGGACAAGTTACTAGTATAGTATATACAGTGTATATATAGATATATAACACTTATTTACAGAATCGACAATTATGCTCATAACATAAAGGTCAGTAATGTCTAAGGATCGACCTTGTGACCTCTCAGTTTCTTTATTGATGTCGAGACATCTAGAATATGTATTATTTACTAACTGTTACTCTTGACTTCGACTGCATAGAACTTAGCAAAACAATTTCTTACGAATAACCGTGCGCGTAGTGCGCACGCGGATAGTGCTTCTTTTGTTTAATATATTTGCGCACAACCCAGTATTTTGGTTAAAATAAAAATAGCCTAAACTACTCCTTATAAAATCACCTACATGCCAGTGAAAGGCCCGTCAAAATCGATCTTACCGTTTCGGATATTAGCCGAAACAAACAGACAGGCATGCAAATATTTTAAAAATTGCTTTTTTGTTATATGCCCTTTACATACTTAAATTACAAACAGACACATCAATTTTATTCATTTGTATAGGTTATTAGGCAAGAAAAATCAACATATTTCGATGAACATACTTCAATAAAAAGGATATGACGGTGTTTCAGCAGTCTGTAAACGAAAAAACATGATATAGTACTACATTTTTGTTTACAAAAGTATGTAATAACTTTTAAAGCATAATAAGAAGGTCATTAATATCTATACATATAAATAAAATTGGAGTGTCTGTTTGTAATATCAAAATAACAATACTGATAACAAAAAAGGAATTTTTAAAATTTTTGTCTGTCTGTTTGTTCCGGGTAATCTCAGAAACTACTGGACCGATTTTGACAGAAATTTTACTGACGGATAGTTAAAATTACAGCGGGTGACATAGGCTACTTTATTTTAGACTAGCTGTCATCCATCGCTATGTCTGTAGTAGTATCCCCAAAATGTTTGAACCATTTTTCACGGAACTTTCACTAACAGATAGCTGATCTTATAAGAAGTAATTTACAATTATAAAAAAACGCATGCAGAGCTGCGGGCAACATCTAGTATATCTATATAATACTATAAGGCTTTATTTATAAACGTCAAAGCACTTTCTAATATGTAAAATGTCTATCATTTTAGTGGTAGTAAAGGTACACAGATCAATTTTCTAAATGTACTGCGACCATCAAACAGTGTATACCTGCGTCTAGAAGCCCTTTTTTATTATTAATGCTATAAGATGGATATATGACTAGATATCTTCTTATATAAATAATATGATAGTGGTCTGCCTACTTAGATGAGTGATCGTTTGGGAATACCACATGACGTTGGCTTTTTCTCGCACTTTTTATAAAGATGTTTTCACTTCTTTCGTGTGGTCATAACGCATCACTTTTTTTAGGTATTCTAGTGACGTTTCTGAAAGTATTTTTCAGATGTATATAGTTCTATAATAGTTTATTTTTATGCATCTCATAAGATTTACTATGTATTACCAACGTGAGCTCCCGAAAACACCTTCTTCCGACTTCCTTAGAATACGTCGACTTTTCTAAATTTATTCTAATTATAATTTGCATGTGTTACACCTATAAACCTTCTGGAAGAAATTCTGTAAATGATCGTGAAAACCGTATTAAAATCCGTTGCATGGTTTGGAAGAATTGAGATAACACATAACAGATGCGTAAAACGACTTTATTTAGTAATGTTTATAGAAGTAGTTAAATCAAATACCTCCTTTTTTTATTGTCTGTCCAGTAAAGGACGAAATCTGCAGGGCCATAGGTCTCTTTTCAAAGGAGAGTATGGCCATAACCTCCATGCCAGCTCAAGAAGTATTGGCAATTTCAAATTCTGAGAAATCCAGAGCTCAACGTTTTTCCCACATACAGAGGTACTACAAGAACATTTCTCAGGTTTAGGTTTCCTCACGATGTTTTCCTTCACCGTGAAGCCGATAGTGTTACCTAATTAAATTAGTAAATGTACGCAAATTCCGAAAAATTTGTTCGAATCTGCGGACATCAGATTTATATTCCACTGATCAAACCATTCGACCACCACGACCTTACTTTTTCTATTGTGTCCATACCAAGGACTATTGAAGTTAAAACAATGTCGTGATACTAGTTTAATATTGAATTAATTGCGAAGACTACGTAATCATCGAAGTCTGACGTAGGCGTTTGTTTTGTTACCCCAAAGTTTAACCCGAGAGGGTCGTCTAAATGACCAAATTATCCATTTAAATTCAGGCGACTCTTAAACGTTTCTTAATGGCAAAACTTGTACAGAGATATTTTCCGGAAACTTTATTGTTACTTATTTGTTTAAAACCGAGCACAATCTTGCTTGAAGGAAAGTTATTTTCTTTTACCCTTTTATATAGCGAGAGCGGGCATGAGATTTTCTTGTTATAAAAATGTTATTTTAAAAGCATAAAATGAACACTTTTCACGAGATTAACTGCGAAAACCGCTTAACTAAAGGCAAGGATTTACTCTTATTTTCCATTTTAAAACGCTTTGTAGCAACAAGACGAAATAAAGTCAACCAACACATATACATTATATATTTATTTAAATTTAAAATATATTTCACTAGCGACTGACCGCGGTTTAGCATGTATGCATTGTACCAATATAGCCTTATTGCTATAACAATATAGATCCCATTTTGACGATCTACAATTTCCGACTACAAAAAGGAGGTTCCAAATTCGGCTGTACTTCTTTTTAATGTTTGTTACCGAACTTCGTCGTCTATAAACCGAGTTGAAAATGTATGCTTTTTATTGGAAAATCTTTACTTTCAAGGAGGTCCTATTTTAATGTCATTAGCATTCGACCTTGGGCTTCGAATATGTACCAGGAAACTCATCAAAATTAGATAGAAAATGTATATTGATTACAGATATTGGTAGAATTTGATAATCCAAAACTAGAGGTAGGTAAACTAATTTCAAGGACGTTTTGCTCTATTTTATAGAAGAGATTTTGTTTCCAGTCTGTTTTATATTTTGTCGAAATTTATATTATTATTTACACTGCATCCGGGGTTAGAAGTTACATAAGAATCTTCACATAAACAATTCCAGTTCAGTTGTGGATCATATTAAATCTGTGGCATCTTCTAAGATATTTATGAAGTGATACGCCGGCATGGCCAGTTTAGATTTACCTTAACAGTCCAGTATAAATAAAATTTATAATTGAATAAGCATTAATACTGTATTAATTAAAATAGCATCGCAAATAAGAAATTATTTTTATAATATTTAAAGGTAAACGTGATTACTTTAAGTTATGCATAGGAGATAGCTATTCATACCATCGCGATGTTTTTTGGAAGCATTTTGGAGATGTACAATTTCATATTACATTGTTTCGATGTAGCTCATACAGTTTACCCAACGTTACTAAACGCCCGAAAATACCTTTTTTATGACTTTATTGCAATATATCGTCTTTTTTTCTACTTTTTATAAATTATATAAATTCGTATTCGTAAAAGTAGTGGTTCTACCGGTGCAATATCAATTCGATGTCCGCAGAATCGAACCCTGGTATGTATCAATGAATATTTTCGAAATTCACGTACATTTATTAATTTAAACTGATAACACTTGCGGCTGACGGTGAAGGAAAACATTGCAAGGAAACCTGAACTTGAAAAATATGACGTTATATGTGGGAAAATATAGAACTGTGGATTTCTCAGTTTGAAATTGCAAAATACGTCGTGGTCCTGACGTGGTCCATACTTTCCTTCGGGAAGAAGCCTTAGGCCTTGCAGTGGGTCTCTTATTGGCTGATGATGATCATTATATACCTTACAGAAGCGATTGTCTAAACGATAGTGAAAACCTTATCAAAATCCTTTGCGTAGTTTAGAAAAACTAAGGAAACATGGTCAATCACGAACATAAACTTTATCTATACACATAAATAAAATTGTAGTATCTGTAATGTCAAAATAACAGCTTATTAATAAATGAATATGAAAGTATATACATGTACTTATCTAACAATTTTTTGTCTTTCTGTCTGTTAGTTCCGTAATATAGCTAAGAGTTTAATACAAAACAAAGGTAAAATGTTATTATAGGAGTCTATAATTGACATTTATTTATCCTCAAGTTGTCTCGATGTTATGCATACTATATACGAGATACACAAATTTGTGTTCCGCGTAACTAATTTCAGAGCGGTCAAAAAGTTTAGCGAGTAGTGTATATAAGCGTGATCTATTCGGTTATTCGTAGTAATAGTCCGGTGAAGCTGTAAATAACCCGTGTTAACGCTGGATTTTAAAGATCTTTATTTGTACAAGAAAGAGCCTATCAAGCCTTTATTTCCCTCGCGCCATATATTTACACGGCGACTCGTAGTGGATAGGATAAAATGACTAGAGATGGGACAAAAGAGTGCGAATATATTATGGGACAAGGATAGGTTGTCGTCGTGCAAATCTGGCCTAAACAACCCGTCACGTCAACAGCGGATAGTCAGGTCGACAAAAATGCTAAACTTCATACCGATATGTGTGTGAGCTTCTCGGCTGCTGATACCGAAATGTGGCAAACGGGATGTCTCTATGACGGGTTTAAAGTAATATAGATAGCGGTTGCCACCCAGTCGAGTAAATTTCTAGCATCCGCAAATTTTATTATAATTTAATTAAGTTGTTCTTACAAGCTAATCTTATCTTTTCTTTCTTTATTTCTTATTTTTAAAATTGTCCCAAGATTAAGAAACGATGAAACAATTAAAAATAATTTCTAGAGTCTTTATTAAAACCTATCTATGTATATGACGAAATGATATTATGAAAAACATATTTATAATTCTAATCAAGCGCAATTTCCAAACGGACAAGTATTGATGAGAAAGAAACAATCTTATAAGGGTAGTAAGCTGTAATTCGCTCCTGAGAAATATTGATAGGAATTGATTAAATCGTCCGAGACGTTGATTAATGAATTGGAAAGGAAATAATATTTTCTTGGATTTCTACAACCCGTGTAATGTATGTAGACTGTATTTATACGCAACATAGGAATATTTAAAAATATCATACAAAAATATGAATTTTAAACAGCTATATATATTTTGTAATGTTATTGTAATTTTGAATGTTTTATAATTAAATCTGGTTGAACTGTGGCAGATAATTGTAATTACTAATTGATATCTATCTTGTTATTTGTACAAATAACACTGAACTACTCGAAAAACTAACGGATAGATTTCGATATTTTTTTTAAGTTTTATTTTTTACTCATATTTGGTTCTGATCTAAAGAAAAAAATATCACAATAGCTTCATATAGTTCATATTATTAAAGTTTTAAATAACGACAACTTTAATACGCACTACGCGTTTAATGTTGGTGTTTCTTTTTGCCGTGGAGAAATGTTGCAAGCGGTGTGACGTTTATGTTTTTTCCTGTGTACATAAAATGTATTGTTAAGGTAAAAAAAGGCCAATGATAGATAAACTACACCGGGGCTGGTAGCAGGTATCAGTTAGTTTCGAAATGATGTCCGTAGTCCGGCCGAATCCCAAAGTAATGAGCAGGTTGAAAATAAGTTCTTCTTTTTAATAGCATAATTACGTTGGAATGTTTCAACAGTTCAGCTTGATTAGTGTTGGAATTGAAACTTTTTATTAATCACGTGCTATGTATCTAAATTCTTATAATATCGGAAATGGCAAAGAAGATTTAATCTTTGGAAATTTAATAAAATCAGATAAATTTTAATTGTATCCAAAAAACAATCATGGTGCTTTTTTTCATAAACTTTAGATGAACATAACCTATTTAACGCCTGGACTGTCCACGAATGTAGACCTCACGAGGCACAGGTCGTCAGAGTGCTGGCGGCATGAGCTTTAAAAATAACTGATTTATTATATAACTTTGAAAAATAACAAATTATGTACAGTAAAATTACAATTTGTATATAAAACGCATTATTAAATTTTAATTGTACAATTTTTTTTTTACTATACTATGAAATTAACAATGTATAGTAAGTATATCATGAAATAAAACCATAAATTAAAAACATAATCCGCTATTTTGAGACCTGGGTCTTAAAAAATCATCCGAGGGAACGTCGACGAAATTAACTAAAATTTAGGATTAAGGTACTACTCATCTGTTTAGTCGAAGTACTATATATTTTTGTTCTATTACACACAGTGTTCTTTCTCATTATGATTTTTTTTGCATTGAACAATATCTTTTTCTTATTGACATACAGTCGACAGCATTTTTACTAACCACAAAAATAAAACTGACTAATGAATTACTATAAACTTGCAAAATTCCCTAGACGCAGACGGACATATAATTAAATGTATAACATCAAAATTGGCAACAATGTAGGTAATTACTTTGATAATCTGTTACGTGTGGATGTTATATTGACAGTTTGATAAATGAATGCCACCGACGCTGATAGAAAATATCAAAAGTTAGGTTCGGTGCTGAATATAAATTTCAATTTAGACTCAAACGCGTGTATAGCTCAGTTTCACCGAGTTATGTTTAATTATTTGATCGGAAAAGTTATATGAATTCTGAATATAGGCAGATATAAAATTGGAACTTTCGATTTTAGTTGCTCTAATCTATCTTCTATCTTATCTTATATATATATAAGCGAAATACCACTGACTGACTCATCACGATTTCTCTGAAACTGTATGTCCGATTGACTTAAAATTCACCATAGTTATTCCTTTTGCAACATAGACGCTCACTAAGAACGGATTTTGCTTAAAACCTATCCGAAATACATTTTTCAGTTAAAATTAAATATTCTCCTACAGACATCGATAGTTCCTGACATTAGACAACCGTTGTTATAGTAACCAATAATATTATAACCGTTGCCATGGTAACACGTTTATTTTTAGGGATGTGCACATAATCCTTGAACCGAAACGAATCGTATTTTATTCTATCCGAATTTGGAATGGAAAATTCAAACTTTTCCTATTTTTTTTAAATAAGGTAGAATTATAAAACTAATAGTTATAGGGAAAGTTACAACATTTTACACTGTTTTAATACTTTAAATTTGAAAAAACATTAACGTCAAAAATTTTTTTACCTAAACATCAAGACTAAAATGCCTTTCAAAAACAATTTACTATGTAATTCAATTCTACAATAATAAATTCATATTAGTGAAAATATTTATTAAAGATACACTTTCTCAGTGAAATCTAAATAATTTTATAGCATTTCAATGTTGACAATTTTTTAACAGAAATAGCTGAATTATTTTGTTTCAAAGAAGTTTCAATATTTTTGTATAAAATTCGTTACCAACTAATAAGATACAAACGTATAGCTTTTACTATATTGGAATATTTTGTATGGTTATTTATAAATAAAGAAATCGATTATAGTTCATAAAGAAAATTGTCAGTGCCGTTGAAAAAAAAACATATTCAAATAAGAATGAATGACATTTAATTTTTTAAATTTGTAATATTCTCTTCTTCCCGCCACTTTTTGGCTAAAAATAGAAATACAGTATTTTTCAATGCTCTTAATGGCTGGTGTCGACTGTGATGGCATTACTGGTTAGTTCGTAGCATTTTGTAGTTAATGCTTATTTGACGCATAAATTAAATTATTTGACTAATCCGAATAGTTCAAATTATTCGTATGTTAAAATGCGCATTTCGAATCGATTCGTTATAAATTAAATCGAACAGTCGCACGTCACTAATTATTGTATGTTCATTGAATTAGTAAGTTTTCATTCAAAAATGTCATTTTAGGTCAGTATTATTTCGAATTTTTGACTTGCAATCTATAGATATAATAAAAATGAAGTGTCTATATATATTATCAAAATACCTACTTTTTACTGACTGGGTGTGAAAGTGTATAAGCTACTTATAATAAAAATCAAATTTTAAAATTTTTGTCTGTCAGTCTGTACGTTCCGGGTGATCTTCGAAATGGCTGGACCGACTTTAACAGAAATTTTGCTGGCTGAGAGCTGAATTTACAGGCTATATTATTTTAGACTAGCTGTTATTCGCAACTTTGCCCGTAGCGGAATATCCGAAATGGCAAAACCGATTTTTACGGGACTTTCACTGGCAGATAGCTGACCCCATAAGAAGTAATTTAAGCTATTTTTTTTAAAGTACCTGTTACTTGCGTCTTCGTTCGCAGTGACATTTCCAAAACGATTCGATTGATTTTCACGGGACTTTTACTGGCATATAACTGACTTAATAGGTACTGGCTTAGGTTAATTTATTTTAAACTACCTGTTATCTGTAGCTGTGCCCACAATGTATTTTCCAAAACAGATAAAACTATGTCCACATGAATTTTACAGGCACGTAGCTGATCTTATGAAGAGTAATTTAGGCTATAAAATAGCTTAGACTAGCTGTTACCCGCGACTTATTCCTATCCAATAAGGAATCTCTAAAACGATACACCAAATTTTAACGAGACTTTCACTGGCATATAACTAAAGTAATGAGAAATAACTTGAACTATTTTATTATTTACTAGCTGTTACTCGCGATCAGTGTCGAATATATGAAACGATTGGACCAATTTTCACATGACTTTCACTAGCAGATAACTGAAGTTATAAGGACTGACTTAGGTTATTTTATTTTAGACTAGCTGTCACCAACGACTTTTTCAACGTCAAATTTAGCAAAAGTATGTTCTCCAGTGTAAGCATGTGCTTGGGGTGTGTATTGGACTCCAAGAATTAATATAATTGTAATGAATATATTAATATATGTAATTTGATTAATTTGTATTTTGGTAAAATTGGCACCCATTTTGTTTTTATTTACCGTGATCGCGTCTACATAACTCATTAACCATAGCTTCGGGAAGTTGGCCGCGCATTTTTTGCGTAACGATTTGAAAATGCGTAGAGGGTTTGCCCATCGATTTCCCGTTTATGCTCACCATTTCATTTTTTTTGTCCACCTTTACAAAAAAAGTTATACAAATATAATTTGAATTGCGTGGGCCAGCGTCCGAAAAAAACTTTCAAAAATTGAAAATGTCAAGGTGGATTTTTGAAGTATGTCATCTGCCCACGTTTGCCCATTTTCTATTTTTTTGTATAATTAATAGGTATTTTGAAAATAGAAGACGTTTTTTTGTTTCAATATTAGACCAGACACGTATTACCTTAACATTTCCATTATAGATTTTTTTGCGGAATAGAGAAGTGATTACTTTTTGTATGATCGCAAAAACTGAATTATGTTAATAATATCTAAATAAAACATTTTTAAGAGAAATTGTATATCTTGAAATTCTCATTACTTTGTTATACTGTGTAAGTGAGCACTGAAGGGATTTTATAGCAAATTAAAGTTCCAAATATGTTGTTGTTGCTAAATCCCATCCAGCACACTGTTAGTATTTACATATTTAATGTACATGTTATATATAACAGTAGGTGGCATGCGTGTCATACCTACAAATGTTTTAAAAGAGAATTTCTGTAATTCTACCGCTTCTCACCATTACTTTAATAAAATTAAAAAAAAACGGGTGCGAAGCCGCGGGTATCAGCTAGTTAGTATCATATAAGTATTGATAACTTTAATATAAATATTAATAGAATTTCTATATGTACGAACTTTAAAATCTGTATATTTAAATTTAATTATTTTTTATTGTAAAAATATGTGTAAAAATTCACCTTTCAAATACAACCTATTATTAGATTAGTTTATATGTAATGGAATATTTTAAATTAAGCCTCAGTCAATTCCAGACTCCAAAATCATTAGAAATGACCGATGACAATAGGTACTATAATTTCAGTACTTTGACATAACGTCTAGACCGAGATCCTCAGGATAAAAAAGTGCTTAATTTTACAGGTTATAATTCTGCTCTTAACTTCAGTCTGCATTGAGGATGAGGCAAATGATGTAACGCATTCGTTCAGTAAATTATTCATTCTTATTTTGAACAGTGTTAAATTGTATGCATTGGGAAATCATACTCAGATAGCGCGCATAATGAATAGCGATGCAAAGCGCTTCCTACGGATAAATGTAACGTCGACTGCGAATTGATGGAGGCATCTAGTAGCTCTGAGCTAGAATGGAGGCGGTGGAATTACCCGGTGCAAATTGTTGAACATTGTGAACATTCCTCAAAATGCAGGACAGAACTCTACAGGGCGTGCGACTTTACGCCGGTGTTCTAGGTTTTCTTTTTAATTATTTTACTATTTATTTACCTGACATTGGTTTCAGATACCTTATATTGGTGAGACTTTAATGTCATTTATTTTGTAATGTTTCTTTTTATTTCTTGTGGTTTTATAAGGTTCGTACATTTCAAGGGTACAAAAATTAAAAGGAGCAAGCGCCTAATCTGAAATTTTACACGGCGACGAAAAAATGTCCGCATTTCTCTTGTATACTCTTTTTGAATTTCATTCCTTTGTATTAGTCCTGATATTTGCTATAATTTTCTAAAGTCCGGGACGGTCGTAACTCCACTGTAGTGGAAAACCTAAAAGCAGAAACTCCACCCGCTCTTGCTATTCCCCTGTACATCACTGTCGCACATTGCAAAATTTTGCTTTCTTCTTGTTATTTATTTTAGTTATGGTATTGTTTAATCTGTCAGAGAATGCAATGAACTTTGTTGGTTTATTTATGATTATTTATAAATACGTTTCTTTGCCAATATCAATAAATTTGAAATAAAAAAAAAATTGTAATGTAAAATTTTAATTGAAAATTACAATCGAGTATACAATTACACCATAGGCTATAACAAAAAAAGACAACGAAACACATTTGATGGCAAGCTCTTTGCCGGAACTTTTATTCATGAATGAGTAATGTATTTGTTGAGTATGCGGGGTAATGTGTATAGGTACCTAACTAAGGTGACTCAATTAATACACCTGATGTTTTGAAAGTAATATGTATTGCACGTCCGTACTGTCACACTTCACAACGCATACTGTTTGACTTAAGCTACTTCATTCGGCGTTCGGGCCGCTCTGTTCATTTATTGCCCATATTTTAACCAATAACATACAAAATATTATGTACTATACATCGATTTATTCGTTACAGGATAGGGAATATTGCGTTGCTTGCAGAAAATTCCTAAATCCAAGTAGAGGAAAGTACTTACCGAAATTGTAAAGCAGCGTCTGACTTTTGCCAACGTTTTATAAACAATAACGCTATAAAAAAAAGAAAGTCGACGAAAACTCGTCGCCACGAGTCTCTGCGGACAATTAGGTTTAATAACCATTAGATGGCACTACACTTCTATAAATTTTGTGTGTAGCCCCTCGATGCATCGCAAAACGCGGTTCTTCCATAGGCCGTCCCACACGTATTTGCTCCATATAGTACTTCCAGAACCGTGGAGTTAAGCGAAACCCCATATTCAAAAATAAATATTAAAAAGCTGTTCACGTTTTCGTAATTCTGTAAACGGCATAATGATGGCCTTTGGCCAGACTATTCGAAACTTCTAAAAAGTTAATTTAAAAAAAAATGTCGCTTACAGCCATTACTTCTTCCAGCTTTTATTTGTTAACGTCAGCGATATATCACCAATGAGCTTAAACTTTTTTTCAATCCTCTTGGGTTTAGTTTATTTCGAAATGAAAAAAAAAACATTAAGCTGTTAAAAAACACTTTTTTATGACGGCATTAAGTAAAATATTTTTTTTTAATATAAAGGTTTTATTTAAAAGGGATAAAGAATTCTAACTCGATAATATTTGTTATTAGTATGAGATTAATGTCACGAACAAAAATAATTTAATGTAAAAAAACGTAGGGTGTTGTTCAATTGTCCCTTATTTTTCGCCACTATTGGGTAGAATTCCAAATACAATAAAAATGTTGTCTAGGAGCCAAATAATGCATAGGAACATTATCGGTATTAGAACATTAGTTTATTACTAAGTCCTCAATAAAAAAAAAAAGTTAAAAGAGTATCAATATACAAATTTATATTTACAAACGTCGGTGCTCCTGTGCTCGGGGATCTCGAATCATTGGTACGTCGGTAGCTACGCCCCTGATTGTGAATCAAACTTTTGTAAATATTTGTTTGATTGAATAGTAAATACAAAGTTGATAGCTCCGTTTTTCACACAAGTGATCGATTGGCAGAATGTTTCATTTCACATCGTTTCAGTTCATTTCAAAACGTTTCGCAGTTTTATCATTGCAAATATTTTTTATTTCTTTCAATGCAAACGTCACAAGATTATTTCACAAAACAAAAGACGAACGTCACTGAAGGATAACAGGGCAAATAGGTCACTTTAAATTTCAAAGGTTATTGGATAACACTTTTTTAATAGAATGGAATAAATCAATTCTGATACGACACGACCACTGTCTCCTACCCCGCGGCCCCCAGACACCAGGAATAACGCTGATCATAGTGGTATATTTAGGAATGTTGCGTTCCGGGATCTGTCGATATATACTTAAGTTCAGGCGGGCGATAAGAAATTCTACCAATCTGGGTCGCGATAACCTTACACGTAGTGATAAACCCACCACACTTTTCGATTGTCACCTTTCAGGATCAACTAGTGTATATCCAGCTATCGACGAGGCGTGCAGGCTGGCAGGACAGTAGTGACTGACGATCATTTGTAATCTCTCGACGACGGCCGTTATTTTGCAGTGGTACAATACAGTCAGTCAGTGTCGTAGGTACTTGAAATAACAATAACTTAATAGAAGTTTTTATCACGACTGATTTATTTTAACAGCCATTTTACGGCAGTTAGTGCAATTTCCCTAATAAATCACATAAAATTAATTCAGATTCCGGGCGGGTAATGGACGGCCATTATTATATAAATTAAACGAAGTACCAACATCTTTTGAATAGATTTATTTTCATAATATTCAACTGTTGACAGATAACAAATGATCTTACAATATCCAATTTGTACATAATGACTTAAGAAAATATGGCAACACTCATCATATTTTAACAATATACGAGTACTTTTGATGGTACAGGTGTGCTTGCGTTTTAGTATACTCGAGTTAGTTAATATTCACCATAAACAGACAAACTAGCTAGATAAGAATATCTCGGGTCGGATACAAATATATTTAGGCCCGAAATTTCAACCATTGTTTAAATGTCATACGAAAAAACACGTAGAGCTTATAACCTCTCTGATGTGTTAACTATTCAATCATCCGTGAACAAATGTCAATTATTTAATTTAGTCTCAATTTTACTTAAACTTTGGATGAAATCACGGCTACCAGCGTTTAAAAAGGAGTCATTGAGAACTCATCTAGCAGTATTTTCTTAATTGCGTGTGTTTTTTCTCCATCATACATTTATAACGAACCATTGGATACCATCATTGGATATTATTAATCGCGTTATCGTGTAGGTACATTATTACAAAGCGTCTATAATGCTTTCACCGTTTTGACAAGATGGCGACCCCGTGGCTAAAACTTTCTAGAGAGTTTTTGTGACAACATAGAATTCTTGTTCCACTTTATTATTTCCCATCCACTTCACTTGTATACAATGCCCAGGCTATATTACGCAATATGTCACAAAATACAGGATCAAAAACAACAACAACCCTCGGCAAACTTTTTAACCGCTCTGAACATAGGTGCGCGAACACAAATTTAGGTATGAGTATGTTTTATATTATACATATAACATCCAAACAACTTAAGGATATATAAATGACGATTTTAAATTCTTACAATACTATTAGAACTTTGTTTTGTGTTAAACTCTTGACTATATTACGCTCAAGCCTGAACTGACGGTTACTTTCAGAGCGGCCAAAAAGTTTGACAAGGATACGTGATAAACGTAACATCCCGCCAAAACTCGTTTTCTATGACTCCTTTTAAATCTAACGACACAGTAACAATATTTTAACAAGATTCACTTTGGTGATAAGAAATATGTAATTTTTTTTTCTTTTAATAGTCGAAATAAATAAAAGTATTTTGTCTTTTTATTAAGTAGTAGTGATATTATTACATACATAATAATAATAATAATATTGAAATTACATTTTAAGCAATGAAAATTTTATTACTTATCATATTTAAGAAATTAAATGTACATTATTATTATTTTATTTATACCCAATAAGAAGAAACATTATTCGATGGTAATATAATATAAAATTGAATTTTTAATTTAATAATTTATATTATATTGTAAAACTGCAGTTAGACTGATTCAAGAGGCGGTAACTTTAGTGACCCCTATTACGTGTTTATTAAGCAAAGTGATGAGGCGATAACAGATTAATCATGATTAAATGTCTAATTCAAAATATGAACTCCTACTATATACGTATAGAGTAGCATGCCTGCTAAAATGATAGAAAGAAGAATGCATATTTTAGTTTAATAGTTAAAATCTTTAATTTGGCCTGTTGAAGCCGATATTTAGCTGATTCTGAAAATATTTTTTCCTCGGAATAGACATAATTCGGAGGTTGATTTAGGTAAACTCTATTATTTTATTTTTCTCTACCGTGAGCTTATTTGTAAGAAATAATTGACTGACAATAATATAAAAATGGAGGAGAACTATTTTCTAAAAATTGTATTAATATCGTGTGCATAAATATGCTTCCATGAAACATTCTTTACAACTTACCTTCAATGGAATACTTGGCCCGATAGCGTCTGACAGTGAAGATTATGATTACGATGGAATACATTCAGCTAATATAATAATAAGCAAACATAACGCACACGTTTTATTTAAGCTTAGGTATAACTGCAGCCTTAGAATAATATATTAAATGATGAGCATAAATACAATTATCTTATACAATAGATATTTTAAGAAGTTCTCACAAATGCGAAAATCGAATTTCGCATAAAATTATTTAAATAATACAATTAGCAATTTTTTAATTGAAATACGAACATCTCTATCATCTAAAACTGCTCCCCCCTAAATACTTCTCAACAAACAACTTTATTCAATTACAGAAATATAGGAATCGTACCCACTCGCAACTATCGCGAATGTGGGTACATGTCCCTAACAACATTTCATAGACAATATGAGTAACAACAGGTATGAGCACGCGTGCCCGCTCGTTCTTCACGCCCCATACGAAGCCCATTGGAAAACTTGGCGACACAGGTCGAATAAAAAATAATTGTGTGGTTTTATGAAACCACGATGCAAGTGAAACTTTTTTTTTGATAGTAGACATTTCATTGAATATTTTCCGAAAATTATACGATTTAGGGTATTAAAATCGCGTTTTTAATTTTAACTTAATAATTGGATAATGGGAAATCAATAGTAGATAAGATATCCAACTATACTTTTGATTTACATCTGCGTATTAGAATACAAAATACATAATAACTATAATCATTCATATGATAAACGCATTTTAAAAACTGAGCACGATATTTATTTAAATCATTGAATCGTTTTGAATAGAGACATGGGCGCCGTTATATTGGCTTTGGTTGCTCTGACGAGCGCTTTCCACTTTACTCTCACTCCACGGCAGGCTGTAATGCGGCCTGTTGACAGATGGACGAAAAAATTTGAGACAATGTAAAAAAAAGTTTCACTTTAAAAAATATTTTAAAATCTATAAAACGTGTCATTAAACATTTGATATGAAGCATTATCAACTATACTAATAATGTATTGTGCGCTAAATATGCGAATACAAGGAAGACGATAATCTCACAATTAGACAAAAGGAAATTTTTATTATATCCAAGTTTTCCGACGGACGTGTCCGACGCGCGTATATATATACATATATTATTAAATAAACGGATATACATAATTATTAGTAAATCACATCAGAATTAATTAATAGAGTGCTTTAAATTATTGCTCAGTGACACTTCAAAATACATTAAATCGAAATGTAAAAAATATTTACACCCTCTGACGCGCATTAACACCGTTATCATATTTAACATTGTTTAACGAAAGTTCTACAGAGTGTTCTACGCGTTTTTCAATTACGGAGAACACTCTAGTGTTAATTTCATTTTTATAGCATCATCGCTCCTATTTACACGAGCGGCAATATATATCTCTCCCGTCTTCCCACTCCATTACATCTCTGTCACCGCGTCATGTTAAGTATATTCCATAAAAATACCCCTAACGTTTGGTATTCACATAACCATTTATTCATCTGTTGGTATCTCGATGTGAACACGCTCCTTCGATGCGAGATCTCTATTGAATAGAATATTCGAGAAACTCGACTCGTAATACGGCGAACTTCATACCGTATTTTTTTTTTTAAACATCAACCAACACTTAGAACATTCTCATATAAGAAACTGTACGACGTCTAGGTAATTAATTGTTTAACGTTTATAAATTTCAGAAATGACCTATCTATGACTTCTATATTTTCTACGATTTAATACAATATAATATTTTTTTTTTAGAATACCATAATTAATAATCCAGAAATAAAAGTTACATAACAAAGTAATGTGACATAAAAATGTAATGAAAAATTCCCAGGCAAATATATATCTAACTAATTTGTGGCAGACTTTTTCTTTTGACGACACTTTCAGTTTGATATTAACTATTATTCCGAACATTTATTGTTTATAGAATTTCAATGGATTATCAAAACGTCGAAAAAAGTAAAAGCAACTACCAAACAGATTTATTTTTTATTATTCATATACAATTGTCATTGTTATGCATACATTAGCGCATCATCAGTATATTATAAAAGAAATTCTTTTATTAAAATATTTACTTTATAGCATGAGACAAAAATCGTGGGATCGTAAACGTCAACGTCCGAACAAACTAAAACTATGTACTATGTATGTATCTTACGTTTAACCTCAAAATTCCTTACCAACCTTGGATTGGAACAAAGGTAATGCGGAACTCCACAAAATCTTAAAGTATAATTTAAATCAAAACATACTACGGAGCTGGATCTCCGTACACTTAATGAATACAACATGATGGTTAACTAAATTAGCTTTGGTTAACCGACTAACATGTACTGAACAGGATGACCATTCGAAAGCCATCAACATTAATTGATTACACCTACATAATTTTGCGTGACGGTAATTTTACGGGAGTTTAACACTTTTCTGTTCTGGAAACATAATTATCTGGTTATAATCGCGAAACAACTGAATGGATTAGATAAGAATTGATAAGCGAACTTAAGAATGCGTTATCATTTCTATCTGATAGTTTACAATAATGGAAACTTGTACACGCAAAACGAATCTTACCCCGCTATGCTGACACTCCCGTGTGGGGAGTGGAGGCAAGGTAGGTCTTAAGGTAATCGGCTCTCCGCATCGTCTAGATCTCCTCGTTTTGCTGTTTGTAAAGTAAAGTCTCTTCGAATATGTACTTCTTAAGGGTCTCCTTCGGCAAGTCATCGAGTTCCATAGCGAACCGGAACGGCTCCTCGGCGACCGGCTGTAGAAAATAATTAGAATTTAAATAAATCCCCCGGGAGCTTAATTACTGTCTTTTAATTTTTCCCTTACCCTAAGAAAATAGGTCCATAAATATTTACGTAGATCCTCTTTTAAGGACCACTCGCAACGTCATAAATAAGAGCTGAATTTAAATTAGACAATGTTTATGAATATAAAAAAGAAGTTAATTATCACGAGGAGTCCTCTATCAAAAGGCTATGTAAGATTTTATGCAAACTGAAATTGCTTTTAAGACTACTGTAGAAATTGTTAAATGAGATAATAAGGACGAGGTTAAAATTTTATAATTGATATTTTTCTTATAAATTATTAATCACCATTAAAAATGTACAACGCTAATAATATAATATAGAATCTAAATTACTAGGAAAATATTGGATCTACTAAGATATTATAGACATCCATGGGATCTTAACAAATTCACAATAATGCAATATAAAATCTAAATTACTCGCAAAATATTCGATCCACAAAATATTCTAGAAATGACTCGCAATATATTCGATCTACCAAGATATTGTAGAAATCATGTGACCTTAACAAAGTTTAACGATATTTTATCGAAATAAATAATCATATTACTAAATAATGAAAGCAATTTCTGCGAACATCATTAATTAACCTAAACGTAATAAACAGCGACTTACTGTAAATGACGTAAACGTAAGTAGAATTTCAATATAATAGAAATAATTTATTGTTCAAAACCCTCAAACACTTCCATGGAATAACAAACTGCTTTCCTTCCACCCAAATAATATCTTCCTTTCTAACAGGCAAACATCGTATATAGATGAACAGATATTTAAAACTAAATTTCCATGATCAAGGTTTGCTTTATATTCGAATGTTAAACCAACTAATTGGTTTTGTTTATTTAGGTCTTGGGACAACTTTACGTATTTCTTGTTACAGAGCAGTCGAAAGCGAACTATTCGAAGGAAAATTTGTAAGTTCACCAATATCACTATTACTTAGGTTCATATTTTTGATATAACAAAGTTTTTTTTTTTTTCGAACTGACCTACACTGCTAGCCAATAAGGCCTTTACAGTTCCACCGGACTACTAAGAGGAGCGCTTAGGACACTGACCCGATTTGTTTTAGGCGATCACCTCAAGGGCACTCGGTGCACCTCGGCTTGAGCTGTCGCCGACTTTCCCGATCTGACTAAGCTAGCTAAGCTATCTATCCATTTCATACACATATATGAATTCGTGAAAAATGCATGTGTGATCCATGCATGTTTCACGAATGTATATGTGTATTTTACATCTGACTACTATGTTGTGTGACCTATTTCAGTCCGACAAGGGCAAAAAAATAGCCCACCACTGTGTGCCTAAGATATAATAAAGCTAAAACACCCGTGCAGTACATTAAAAAAAATGTGTATTTTATTTATCGTCAGCAATCAAGTAATATAATTTTATTATCAATCAATTTTCATAATTAAAATCACACTGTATAATATTGCTTTATTGAACTATATACGTTACACCACAGTAAATATTAAACTAGTGGCAACCTGAGGCAAAGCGTACTATTCAGCTTTAATTACAAGCCTGCTCATAAGACGTGGTTAGGTCTTAATTACATCCTTACAGTCCCCAGGAGCGCGCTTCTAAAAAGAGGTATGCACAGTTTCACGTAGTCTTTTATTCAAGAAAGTAATGTTTTCAAGCAACATAGTAAAATTTTATTACTACATTTTAAGTACAATATTTATGTCATGCAAAATATAACGCATAAGAGAGTATTTTGAAAGAAAGAAAGAAAAATATTTATTGTCACAGAAAAAGTTTACAAAGAAAAACCTTAAACTTAAAAAGTAAATCTATGACAAAAGACCTGGCGTCAGCGTATTGCCGTTAGTAAAAACCGCGCTGCTTTTCCACCAGGCTTTAAATTTTCCCGGCAAAACTGTGTGCATCACTTATTATTTCACGCTCAAAATTCATAAGCACAAAAATTAAACTAAACTAAATGTATATATAAATATGTCAATTACTTAATTTTTAATACATAAACGAAATCCAACTAAAAAAGAGAAAAAAAAAATTAAAAAGTTTTTATATTCTGTCTACTGACTGACAATGATGATGTAAATCTGGTGCGTGTTAAAGTAATACGTATGTGACGTATCTAATCACTACATATTATAAAACAAAGTCGTCCCTAACGTCTTTATGTTTGCGATAAACACGAAAACTATTGAACGGATTGTAATCGTAACGGTCTTCACCAATAGATAGAGTAACACACGAGGAAGGTTTAGGTATATAATTTATCAAGGTTTTGTGTAAATTGGTTGAAATATGACGATCATTGTTGGAAGTGTTGGAAAAATTCAAACCACTTGGGAGCTTTCATCGGAAACGCTGCTTAATTCTTTTGAGGTATAACAAAACAATGCATAGTGAGATATTCCTCTTTTATATAGATCTACAAAAAAGTCTTCAATGGCATATACCTATCTTTTAAGGATAGCTTACTACACCTATCTATCTTCTAAAAACATGGTCTCATACAATGAGGTAATTGGAAAGCTATTTAGTATACGGATACAGTATTTATCCTTGTCAAATTCAATACATTAGTTACCTTAAGTATTTCATGCACATAAGTATATAGTTTTTATTATCAGGGCAGGACAACGTCGGCCGGACCTGCTAGACTTTAATTATAAATGCAAAAATGAGTATGTCCATTTGTTTGTTAACGTTTTTACGCGTTAACTACTCAACCAATTATTATGAAATTTTGCATATCGTTGTCACTGATACAGAAATGTACATAGGATACCTTTTTATCCAGTAATAATGTACTGTTCACTAGGATTAGTGAAATCTAGTCTAACGCGAGCAAAACTAGTACATTATAAATGCAATATTATTATTATTATTTTTTTTTGTTATAGGGGGCAAACGAACAGGTGGGTCACCTGATGGTAAGTGATCACCGCCGTCCATAGACACTAGCAACACCAGGGGAGTCGCAAGTGCGTTGCCGGCCTTTTAAATATGTGGGCCTCCGGCGCTCTCACTGACCGAACGAAACGCAACAGTGCAACCACTGTTACTTCACGTCGGTTTTCTGTGAGAGGGTGGTACTACCCCGGGCGAGCCGACCCATTCATGCTGAAACCAGTAATAGCTTCAGCGTAGCTCTACCACCTACGAAATTAAATTTGTTCGAATGGTTGTTCGTCAATCACGCTCAAACATTTGTATAAGGTAATGAGAAGTTTACCACGGAAATCGATTATGTCGTGAAATAAAACATAGGTTGTTTTGAACGATACAAAAAATGTATCGAGCAAGGCGGACAGGCACTATTTATTACATAATGTAAATACTACCACGTATTATATTCACTGTTCCGAATTTATTTCACAGTAAAAACACTCCTCTACATAAGAGGAGATATTGTTTTAGTATGTACGCTTGCAAAGTTGTCTTTTAATTTAATTATAAGACACGTCTATTTCAAACATTAACATTATTATCCATTTTATACATTCAAATTAAATATACGCGAATAAATCTTTGAGAAAAATAAACTTGTACATAGTAAGATCGGCATCAGGGAACTTTCTCAAAACAACTAGTTCTGTCTATAATTATTTCCAAACAATAATAACTCTTTTGTAATGTATTATTTAATTTGATCACATTTACAATTAACAGTATTAATTATTTTTTTTTTACTTTATATTACCTTCACAAAATTAAAGTACAGTATACGTCTGATGGTGTTAGTTGGAATATAGTGATCAGATGAGGAAAGTCTCTCGATTTATCAACAGTTGTACAGAGAGAGACCACACTGCACTGTGCATGACATTTCACATTTCATGGACCAGAATTCCAAATATTGTTTAAGTTTGGATTATCGCGTGATGAATAAAGTATTTCCAATCACCTAAAGACTTATATTGTGGTCTCTCTCTGTACAACTGTTGATAAATCGAAAGACAATTCTTTTCTTGTCACTACTTTCGAACTAATACCATCAGACGTATACTGTACCTAATTTTAACGAGGTAATATAAAGTAAAAACAATAAATGAATAAAAAAAAATTATGTATATAATAAATTACAAAAGAATTATTATTGTTTGGAAATAATTAATTATTCTTAATGAGAATGGGATGGTTTCGTTTACTGCCGTACCGTATACGAGGAATGCTAATATATGTATGAATAGGCTGTGAAAACGTTCGTCCTTTATTACTTGCCTTTATGTTGCCTGACCTAGTTCCCTATAAAAATGTAATGGCTCCCTGATGAAAATTCATAAATAAAATACTTATTTCGCACAAAAATAATACGAATCGAGAAAACTAAACAATACACTCTTCAACGACAGATAAAACGAGAAACTAGCTAGAATACATGTCCTTTGCTTGTCTATATACGATTCTTTTTATAACTCAATATCCTTTATTGAAAAATTTATGTCTTCACCGTAAACAGAACGATAAAGAATAACTGTTTTAGTTTAGACTAATATGATCGATATTGGTGCATGAATAGATTGTAAAATGTAATTTCACTGTTTATTATATTTATGAACAGGAATCAGATATTTTTACGCTGAAAAAATTGAGACCGCCACTGCAAATATTTGATCATATGCAATGAATGCATATTATATAAATACTTCGTAAAATGTTAATTCACTGTTTATTCTATTTATGAACAGGTTTCAGTCTTTTTTACGTTGAGAAAATTGAGATCACCACTGCAAATATATAAATGGCAATAAATGCATATATCTAGATGGGAAACCGAATTTAAGTGTATTTGTTCATATTCTACAATTTGTCAGACTTGTGAAACATCAATTCTGCGTAAATCTAATCAAATTATGATGATAATGATTAAATAGGCATCACAGTCTTATGACGAAATATGTGCTAAATTAAACTCACCTCGTCATTGGGGTCGTAATACTGCTCGAGGTAAGGATGCGCCAGCGCCTCCTCGACGGTGATACGCTTGTGTGGGTTGAAGGTAAGCATGCGATGCAACAGATCAAGGGCGCGAGTATCTGCACCGGGGAAAAGATCAGCCCACGGGACACGAGGCTTAAACGGCAGCGATTCCAGATATCCGCGAGCCTACGAATAGACAATTGCAATGTATTGCACCGAAGTTTGGAGCTGTTCAAATATAACCATAGAAGCACCGATTAGAAACGTTTCAACTTATCCACAACATCGGGAGTAACTTATCAATGATTGGCGTTCATTTTGGCATTTGTTTCGATAAATCTGTTTATAACGCGAGAGGAAGACTATACATATATATTTGGTATTTTATCTATAAAAACACATACATATATATATTGTGGCAAAGGTAATCGTCACTATTTTATTCATTTTTAGCTTACGTTTTGTGCTTTAACTCACCAATGATAGATAGAATTACACATGTTATCTACATTTGAGATTATTTATTTGTCGTATAATGACTTAGTGACACTGCTCATTGTAACGAGTCAAAACCATTCAAACTTACCCTATTTTTAATGAACAATAACTATTACATCACTAACGAATGTAAATAAAAGTTGTAATACAGATGACGCGAGAGAGATAAGCGATTTTAGTTGTCAGCCATAAAGCAATCACAACGAGATATTCGTTCGAGATAGTCTTCTTCATATTGCTTTTTACTTGTAGTTACAGTTCACTAATCATAAAGCGTATTACACAAGACTGACAAAATCGCGAAATCACCTCAGTACATTTACCAATACTTTGTATACAGGCTTAGCATAATTGAATAGTAAGCCAATTATAGTCTAATGATTAACGGGGTACGTTGAGAAATCGACGTAACTCACATCATGCCCTGCTTAAAATATCATGGTCAAACCCACCAGGTTCATACAGTTATTACTAGGTAGTTAGTATTATTACTTACCACGAAACCGATCCGTCTCTCCTGAATTGAATATTCGCTCTATGACCCCCCACAAAAAACAATATATAGAACTAGCAATGGAGAAACATTAGCAATGTAAATTGCTTTGAATATGCATCTGATTTCGAATACACGATGGTTTGTCATTTTTGCATAATTGAATATAAGATAATCGAGTTAAAATTGATATGCAATGAATTTAATGTCATTACAATATTTGTTACTGGTTAACTTGTTTTTTACACGTTAAAAAAAAAAAAACTTTTATAGTATAATTTTTAATGGTGTATTCTGCCGCATATAATACCCCATAAATTGTCGAAAAGTAACAATTTAAAAATGAGACAGATATGTGCAAAACTAAGTTTTTGATATATAATAAATAAATAAAAAAGTATCGACATTATGTAGAAGTCTTATACATATTTATGCTTATACATATTATACTAGTCTGGTCGCTCGTACCCGTAGCATTGTTAACAGATAACAGTAAAATTATATTTTCTATTCCAAACGTCCCGCAAAATTCAGGATTTCCCACTTCAAGTGCTTGTCATCCCAGACCATGGGTAAATACGAGTGTAATACTTTTATAATATCGATAATATATATATAATTTTAAATTTGGATCCTTATGGCGTCTCTCCGATAAAGATCTAGGGTTTGGTTACGAAATTTTTTTATTGTATAATTACAGTTTCACATTTTTTTCAAAATCACCAAAAAATATTTATTGTTTAAAGTAATTCTCGTTAGCAGCTATTAGTAACATTGTTTTTACGTAAATTCCTAAACTTAGAACGTTTACTTATGGTAAAAGAAATTGTTTCCAAACTAAATATTGTTTCCTATATATATATATACCTTTTTAATTTTTTCGATACATTTTTACACTGCTGTAGATTACAAAAAACATTAGCTATAAAACACCGTATATAAATACTGAATATCAATTTTAGACACAAAGCATAAAGTGTTTGATACTCATTAAATAGTCATTTGTGGTTTATGTTATTTACTTATACACAATGTAACTGTTGTTATAAAAGCGAAACAATGTAACAATAGTCTCGGATACAAAAGCATATTTACAAACTTTCCCATTAAGCTACTCGAAGAAACTTCGCAAAGAGGAAACTTCAAGAAATTATTTAAAAAAAAAAATGAACGAATTTCATACACAGACAGCTCTCGAGTTACGTCATTTAATATTTTGATAGCGCTACTTAAACAAACGTCATTTTTTCGGATTTACGTCATATACGAGTTCATTTGTTTCGCGGTCGGCCGACAGACCGAACTTGAATCGATATATTCTCTACGGTTTAATCTATTTCGTTTTTCATTGTGATATAATCATAAAATTGAATACAATAGGCCAGTAATTACTAATTCGATGTATAAGTATTTTAAGAACTTTCTGACATTTTTTAGAACGTAACCCTTGGGTTTTCGTTAGTAATCTTTACTAAAATAATTAAGCTCATGAAATAGTTTGTTTGAGCCTCTGCAACTAACAGTCAGATTGGAATATTTTATAGCCTTATATATCGAGGAAAATATAGGCTATTTAACATGAAGCTAGGACCTATAAGAGAGAAGCAATATCATACAAAATATAGCTAAAAAAGTACGTTAAGCAAGAACGTAGTAAGAGTGATTAATATGTTATATAGTAATTATTATAAGTGAATTTTAGAACTAACTTATTTGTTATAATTGTATAAACAACGAATTTGCTATAATTATAACGCATTAAAAACTAAATACTAAGAATATCGGATTTAGATAAAATGGGAACAAATGAGGTACTGTGATTGGTCGAAAATAATCATGAGTAAATTTCGTAACCGAAAACGAACTACATTCAAATTTATTGAATTGGTTAAATACTTGATTTTTATATCTTGATTCGTTGATTTCAGCGATTATAACGAATATGCGATTTTTGCTATAACAACGATTAGTCGTAGTTTTTCTATTAACGTCCTAATATGATAAATCACGTTTATTTACTACACTGCGTTTCTTAAAATAAATAAAATTAGCATTTTGCACTTAACATGCTGAGTAATAACCGTAATAATTCTCATCTGTAGTAGTAAGTAACGTAGTGCGCCCAAGGCGTAACAAGGGAATATATGAGTGCCGCCTGTAATCCAAATTTAATGTGGTCAAAACTACAGGCCATAACTATTGTAAAAATAAAAGACACTCGATTTATTTGATTCAATTTACGTCGCGTATTTCGAAAATTTATCATAGTATAAGTAGCGAGAACAATCTCCATTATTCTTAGAAATAAAATGTACTAATTATCTGTTTTATTACGTAACCCTTATTTAGAGAATATCTGCAATTTTCAGCGAAGATATAAAATAAACAATCTAAAAAGAGCTTTCAAAACGCTTCGACGTCTATACATATGACTCGATAGTATATTGAATGTGAAGGCCTACAGAACGGCACAAGAAAACTTTTAATTACAAATCCCACTACATAGATCCATTTACACACACAGCATTGTAGCACAAACTAAGTTCGACAAATTTGCACGTGGAAGAGGTATTCATATACATATAAACTTTGAGTTTATTACTTGTCCAGAAACTTCGAATGTTGAGAACCCTTTATCACTGACAAGTCCTAGATAGTAGTACAAGTTATGATACACTATATTATAATATTATTTTGCCTACCTGTTAGGCTAAATTGAATTCAAAACTACGCAACATTCAAAAACGCCATCCTATGTCGAAAATTACTGATATAATATAAATGTGATAGTTTGTTTACTTGATTTTTTTTTCGAATTGACAACGCTATTGGCTCGACAGGCAGAAGCTTTCTACGGTCTTGTTTACTTGAATAGTTGTGTACCTTAATATAATTATTACACTCTAGTGGCTGGACGGCTTCTAATAAAATGTAGCATAGGGGTCGATAATCTCACAAAAAAATTCAGTCTAGTGAAGTGAATGGACATATTTAGTTTATTATAAATTATGGCATATATAGATTTAGTGTAATTTAATATCCGCCTTACATTAGCACGTTTTGTTAGCTGAACAAAGTGAAAACCGAATCACAATTCACAACGTCTGTCGAGTAAATTACAAAATAACAATTCATATAGCAATTAAATAAAAATTGACTTACAACAACGGGCATAAAATACCATAATTTTGAAGCCCTGTTACATTTTCGCACCGGACCCAAATAATTCGCTGAGATGCTCAATTTGGATTACTGGGATAGTAAAATCATAGAGTGCATTGACGAACCATACGATGCGAGAATGAATAATAGTTTACTTTTATTTGATATTCTTATACACTAATAAATTAAAAACTAAATATGCTGTCATTATCATTATAATTTTACATCTGACAGGGGAGCGCGGAGAAGGAAACATGTTGTGCCGACCTTACTTAGGTAGGATAAGGGAGAGATGATGATGATGTTCCTATTACATGATTTCTAAATGTAACTTTGATAATGATTATAGGCACTCAACTCTAAAGTGTCTATTATTTCCTGAATAATTATTATGTGTGCATTTTTGGAAAGCTGCTGCTTTGATAAGTTGACTATCGGCAACGGCGGCAGAGAAGACTTATCAGGTAAATGATCCTTTATCCCAGTTGTAACGAAATACTTTCGACATATATTTTAAGGGGGTATTTATCTCCAACCAATTTAATCTATACAGTCTACTTGCATAGGTTACGTACCCTGGACTGTATGGGTGTGGTGGTATTCACCCCAAATTGTTCTATTAAAATGTGTTGATTATTAAACATATATATAAATAAAGGCCAGCAGCGCATCTGTGATGCCCTCGTGACGCAGGTGTCCATGGGCGACGGTGATTACTTACCATCAGGTAACCCGTCTGTTCGTTTGTCTCCAATCACATTAAAAAATATATATTTCTCGATAAATTTTGAAGTGACAACTTCTTATGGGAGGGTAAGCCGCTTCATTACGTAACGCGTTACAGCGCCAGTCTGTCTGGCTTCCCTTTCTCCCACGAATACGGCAGCGGTAGGTGTACATATTCAAGAATTGTAACTAAGAATAAAATATATTTTATAATCAATATTTAATTTTTTTTATTTTTCATAAGTTTATCACATCTATCGGGCGTCCCTAGACGAACATTTTTTTATAGCTTATCAGATACGAACCGGTAAACTCTCAACATAATATGTTAATGACATTGAGTACATAAGCACGTATGCTTTCCAAAATTAATACCCATGTGAAATATCGGTTATGTTTTACAAATCATAAAATAATATTTCTATAGAATAACGAGTGGAAAATGATTAATACCAAAAAAGGAATCATACGGAGCCGCGGCCATTTGCTACTATCTTGTAAATATTGCTTAAGTAATGTATGCAAACAAACAAAAACTAACACTCACCTTTTCATTAATAATGCAATCGAGATCCTCCTGGCTAGGCGAACCGAGAACTCCCAGAATATGATTTAATTGGTCGAGGTAATGCTTGCCGGGGAATATTGGCCGATTCGACAACATCTCTGCGAGGATGCAACCGACCGACCAAATGTCTATTGATTTGGTGTAGCCCTATGGGGAAAACAAAATAATATTATTTTACACAAATATTAAATATATATATATAGATTAGCTCCCCATGCCGGTTTTGCTCGGGTGTACTATACTAACGGAGAAAATGAGAACAATTCTTCCCTCTACAGCAATTTAATCTCTAGGCCGATTTTTCAAAATGGAGGATTATATTTGTTTTACTAGCTTTTACCCGCGACTTCGTCCGCATAAGTTTTTTTGTTTTCTCCCGGCTATAAGTCCCCCTGCAACAATGTTCCACTATCGTGTTCCAGTCCTCAACTTCACATCAAAATTTGTTCAAAAGCAACCTAAGCTACATAATGGATAGCTCCGAATGTTTCCTTAGTAAATATAAAAAGTAAACAATGTAAATCGGTTTAAAATAGTACTAACTACCTACCTGCCAACCCCCGATGTTAGACAGTGTGACATCCGTAACATCGTCTGCGTAGGAAGTACTAACTTAATGTAAGTAGTATAATAATGTAGGAAGCTAAAAATAAGAGGCCTTATTACTGTAGTACATTTTTGTAAACTATGTTCTTTGTTTTTCCCTCTCTGGCCAACACATGGAGATTCTGTGGATTTGAAACACGTGAGCAAGCCACGTATAATTGTCCGTGAGAAAAACAACTCTTTTCTAAATTAATGCCGGCTACTTTTAATGTTTGCCCCTGAGCTTTATTTATCGTCATAGCGAATGCGATTTTCAGCGGAAACTGTAATCTCTTAAACTGAGTTAGGTAACCATCTATTACCTTACTAAATTTCATCAAGATCTGTTCAGCCTTTTATACGTGAAAGAGCAAAAGTCCCAACAAAAACGACTAAAAATCACTAACTCAATTTAGTTATCTGCCTACTGCCTACCCCCTAAGAACGATGGCGTGATTATTTATAGCCTATGACCATTTCTAGATTATCATCTATCACCATACCAAATTTCATCAAAATCCGTTTAGCCGTTTAGGCGTGAAAGAGGAACAGACAGACAGACAGACAGAGTTACTTTCGCATTTATAATATTAGTATGGATTATTTTTAATTTATTTTTTTATTTCACGACATAGTAGGTACATTGTAAATGTCATGGTTTAATATAAAAAAGTTCGTACATATGAAAAATACATTTTATTTTACAATACATAATTTATTTTTCAAAGTTTTGTAATAAATCAGGTATTTTTTTAAGTTTATGCTGCCAACAGTCTTTTGACCTGTGCCTCATGAGCTCTACATTCGTTTGTATAGAACTTAAATCTTTATGGTTTTGGACAGTACAGGGGTTCATATTGTTTTTACAGCTGTTAAATTACAATAATAATGTCATATTACTTCTATATCTGCGTGTATCTTCACGAAGTTTTGTCCCTGTTCGCAATAAATTTAGGTGTAGGTAGGTTTAATTTAGGTATAATTAGGTATAATTTAGGTAGGGCACACATTACCGTCGTGTGTTATGAACTATCTGACTGTCAAAATTTTTGAAGATCTTATTATCTTCTGTCTCACTCACTCACTTTTTAACTACATTCTTTTTCGTCTCTATAAGATTTTTCGAATAATCTATACATATAATAAAAATGAAGTGTCTGTATATAATATCAAAATAACGACTTTTTAGTGATAGGATATGAACGTATACACGACGCTGGTAACAAAAATACAATTTTTAAAATTTTTGTCTGTCTGTCTGTATGTTACGGGTAATCTCCGAAACGGCTGGACCGATTTTCACAGAAATTTCACTGACAGATAGTTAAAATTACAGTGGGTGACATAGGCTACTTTATTTTAGTCTAGCTGTCATCCGTGGCTTTGTTTACAGTACTATCTCCTAAACGTTTTAACCTTTTTTCACGGAACTTTCACTAACAGATAGCTGATCTTATAAAAAGTAATTTACAATTATAAAAAATGCATGCGGAGCTGCGAGCAACAGCTTGTTACTTAATAAAACTTGTCCTGACAATTACAAACACAATAGAAAAATAATTAATCAAATAGGTGCCGCCACTTTAAAGAGACGCGTTTACATACAATCCGCAATGAACTCTTATCAACAGTATATTACCTTCGTAACATTCCTCTGATACAATATTTATGAGACTTATACACATAAATCTCTATAAATAATTACTTGTAATATGAATCTCAATTAGCACGTTCCGTACCACGTGCTGGCCCGCGGCCTGAAGTTCAAGTTTAACGTGTACCACCGGTGGTATACGTGGCATGGAACATGATAATTATGTCCTGAAATTTTCTAAGACGAAAAGGAAGCTTCGAGAAACAATGAAACTCCACGTTTAACACAATACAGAGGGGCATTTGAAAGTCAACAATGGAACCGTATTTGTTTATTACTATGATAAGCTTCGTCTGTAGCTAAGCTACAGAAATGATATATATCTACTATTGTCACTCGAGAGGCGAATTGTATTAGAATGTTGTCAACAACAAAGCGGATAATGCAAAATAATTTCTGATACTTTATAAATGCTGTGATGTTTGCACAAACTACTATGTTTGTACCTTCATTAACCCCTCGACTGTCCAAAAGCAGAAAGGTTTAATTTTCTTACAAACGAATGTAGACTTCATGAGGCACACAGGTCAACAGATTGTTGGAAATATAAGCTTAAAAAATATCTGGTTTATATACAAAAACTTTGAAAAATAACAAATTATTTATTGTAAATTTATAATTTTTATGTAAAATATATTTTTTCATTTGTACCAACTTTTTTTACTAAACCATGAGACTTACAATGTACAATGTCGTGAAAAAAAAAAAAAAAAACAAAATATAATCCTCCATTTTAAGACCTGGGTTTTAAAAAACCAGCCGAAGGAGTTAAGGTACCAAACAATCTATATAAGTTGATAGAGATCTGCCGTTGTTCGCGTATCACTCAAAAACCGATTGAAGATATTTCGATCAACGTATAATTTTACTTCTAAGACACGACGGTCCTTGTACAGATAAATAATTATTGTGGTAGTCTTATTTAATACAAAGTTGTTAAAGTGTTAGGAAACTACGATTCTTATAAACACTACGCGTTCAACGGTATGTGCTTTATTACCGTAGAGAAGTGAGACTAGCAGTGTCTCCTTTGTACATAAAGTATATAGAAGTATAGTACACGACGCAGACGATATCGCGAGTATCAGCATTCCCTTTATAGGTTTTAGCGTTTCACCATAATCTCACCTGATGTTAAATGACGATGTGGTCAGAGATGGTAAACACGCTAATGCTAGAGGGACTGGGTCTCAAGTGCGGCTGCCAGAGCACACCGATTGGTGCGTGCTTGGCGATAGATTTTCAATTTGAGCGTGGTAGCTAGTAGCGAGTTTAGAAAATGTCCTACTACGTTTTTTTCATCACATTTTCCTTCACATAAGTTTCGGTTTATTTGCAAGGATTCGAACTTACGTGCACCAGCGTTAACCAGTTGTAATCGCTTTAAACTAGTTGTAACATAAAAATAGGATAAACAAATACATAAAGATGTTGATAGGATGTTCGCTACAATTGCGACCACTATTACACCTGCCATAGTGACAGGCGTAGGTGTGTTGCGTTCCGGGATCAGTCGAAGTATATTCAGCTATTAAAAGTGTTGGTAGGTCTCTGTACATGGACATAATCCGTCACAATGACACATTTTCGGTGTCACGTTTCGCGATCAGCCAGTGTTTATCCAGATACTGCCCCGGCCGGCATGACAGCGGCGAACGACGATAAATTTCAAATCGATCGTAGTCCATTGAAAAGTTACATTTGGGGTTACGTTTTTTAGAGGACGCAATTTTATTTTTTTAATGTGTAGGGGGTGTCAGTGTAAAGCTAAAATCAAGTTTGTGGGGTCGCCACTCTTGCCCCACGGCCGCCATCTTGAAAATAGGGGTTGAAATGGTTATCACGATTTATCTCTTAAACTATTTATCTGATAAAAAAAAATTGTCAACATTTTTCGTTGCAAATTTAATTCTCTACAACTTTGGTCCAGTATCTTTTTGTCGTAGAATTATAAATAAAAAAGTTATAAACGAAAATGTTCCAAAATTCGAGAAAAAAATTTATATTTTTCGATATAACTTTTTTTTTATCATTTTACGAAAAAATGATATCGGACCATTTTTGTAGATCGTTTTTTAAGGAATAACTTTTATAAGTAACATTTTTTAATTAAGTCAATAGCTAAGGTTTTACAGCGCTCCGAAATGAGTATTATTTTTCAGTACTCTTAACTATACATATATTATACGTGTGTACTAATAATGTGTCATCAGTTATTTTCTTTTTTTTTATTTTGTTATTATAATTTTCTTAATTTTCTTATTTTCTCATGATGGAATAATAGAAAAAGCACGCTTAAAAATTCTAAATGCTAATAAAAAAAAAATAGTTTTCATTGAAGTTAAAATCGTGTCTAAAATCATTCGAAATTGTCTTCACAATTAAAAACAGAATAAAATACATCCGCACGTAGAGAAATATGTAGCACAACTGAAAGATATAAGTTGAACGACAACTTCAACACAATATCATCAGCTATTCTTACAATAAGAGAGGTTAGAAATAATAATAATAATAATAATAGCAGGCAGATGTTCTTTTGTTCCCTCATGGTCACTTGAGTATTTTCTACCTGGACAGTATTCTCAGTAACTGCCATCAAATTTTAAATTATGTTAAAAATCAATAATTGTAAAATTCTGTAATGGAGTGGAAAAGAGTCAATAATTAATTATTAATAAAATTGCAAAATTAATAATTAAAAAAATTATAATAAAATAAAAAAAAAGAAAATAACTGATGACACATTATTAGTACACATGTATAATATATGTATAGTTAAGAGTACTGAAAAATAATACTCACTTCGGAGCGCTGTAAAACCTTAGCTATTGACTTAATTAAAAAATGATGCTTATAAAAGTTATTCCTTAAAAAACGATCTACAAAAATGGTCTGATATAATTTTTTCGTAAAATGATAAAAAAAAAGTTATATCGAAAAATATATTTTTTTTCTCGAATTTCTGAACATTATCGCTTATAACTTTTTTATTTATAATTCTACGATAAAAAGATACCGGACCAAAGTTGTAGAGAATTAAATTTGCAACAAAAAATGTTCACAATTTTTTTTTATCAGATAAATAGTTTAAGAGATAAATCGTGATAACCATTTCAACCCCTATTTTCAAGATGGCGGGCGTGGGGCAAGGGTGGCGACCCGACAAACTTGATTTTAGCTTTAAACTGACCCCCCCTACACATCAAAAAAATAAAATTGCGTCCTCTAAAAAACGCAAGGTAAGGCCTAAAAAATGTAACATTTCAATGGACTATCGGTGGTCGCGGTTTTTCTGCATTACGCTATTGACCAACATGTACAGAACCGCCATTCCGCTACGATACAATGAAATAAAATTAAGTGATAAAATGTGGCCTAATAAGGTATGAACAGAAATATATGATCAAAATTATATATCTTTACAGCAATGTACAGAAAAGACAGAGGCCAGATTAAACGAGTAGAGGAAAATGAAGAAAGTACGTTTGGATTGTATGAAAAATTGGGTATAAAATATTTGAAAAAAAGAGCTGACAGTAGATAGAGGTGAGTGAAAGAGGAAACCATATTGTGACGACACTACTTAAGCGGTATAAGGATAAAGTGGTGATAAGTAATCCACGTACATTATCACTTTAAATTTTAACATCGTTCTAGAGGAAAAAAGTGGATATTATTGCAAAATAACCACGATGCAAATTTTAAGGATAAAGAGAAAATAAATAAACTTCTTAAGTGCAGTCAGACAGTCATTTTCGACGTAGAAAAGTAGACATTACATACAACGCGAAAGTTCAAACGTAGACATCCTTCACGATAAAATAAACTTCGGAGACCAATGTGAATTACACCTGTTCGTAAATAAGACATGTAATTCACTTTAAGAGTTTCAAAACTATAGAAAAAAAATAGCATAACGTAGAAATGGTTTCTCTTGAGACATTCTTCATAAATCATGGACACATTACGGCGAAAGCTTTCACTTTTATGAAACCCTTATATGATTTTTAAAGTAATTGCTTTAATATAATATTTATTCGTTAGTTTATTTTTCATTCAATTAGTAGACAATTATGTTGGTAACGATGACGATCATATTTTTAGTGTTTGTTGGATTTATTTATGGACTGATAGTTAATTGTAATGTGAAAAGGTAAGTGCATCAACACAAAACGGCTACATCTATGACTAATTATTTTTTGTTGCGTTTGTAAATTATCAGGACAAGGTTTGTATGAAATAATGTGTTTGAAAAGTCATAGGAAAAACTGAAACATCTGGGTTAGAAATCTGTATATAAAAAGTGAGCCATTGAGTGAAAGAGATGGAGATGTTCAAGTTATTCATTCGCAATTTTATTTAATTATATGGTCGTATTGTAAAGAGAAAGATTTTAGTCCCATTTTCTTCGAAAGTACACCCTTGCAAAGCCGGGGCGAACACCTAGTATATTATAATATTGTCACGAAGTTAGTTTTAGCGAAAATGGAACGCAACCAATTTTAGTTCAGTTTATTTCTAACGGCGCTGTGTGTACTACTGTCACTTCCTTCCTTGTACAACTTGTGTCGTAATAAACGTGTGCTCAGTTATTCTGTATTTATTATTATATACCAAAATCTTACACATTTGCCATTTTATTTCATTATATGGTCGTATTTTAAACGTAAAAAATGACCTTGCCGTACGAAGCCGTATCGCAGAACTAGTATATAATCATATTATCAAGATATCTCAGATTAGGTACTATTCAGTATGGATAATCAATTTAAGACAGATTTTTCGATAAGTTTCCAATCAGTGATAACATTTAAATATTAATTGGCAGTTTCAATAAATGGAATATTTAACTAATTACTCTCAACTAAATCTTTACGATAGAATATTATTATAAAAGAAAACGTATCGAATAGAATTTGTATTTGTGCCTGCAAAATCTCCTATTTTTACAATTTTACTTTTCAGGAAAATTATAAATGTAATTTAATAAGTAATCATGAAATTAAATGTATATAGTAAAATCAATTGAACAATACGATTTAACCCAATCTTCAGAGAGATGACAGAATGATTGACGGTCTACAGTTCCAGCTGTGATTTCCTTTGAAGGTAAATATATATAGGTTGCGGTAACCGCTTAAAATCAAGATTGTAAGCTTGCCTGTTTAATATTTCGTACCACATTAATGTCTACCTTTAAGGTAAGATTTCATATAGTTGATTCCGTGTATTTCATATAACAATTATACTATATACTCGTATAATTTAAAATAATGTCCGTGTATCCGATATCACACTTGTGCGTTTTTACATGGAAAAAGTTTTTATGCTATCAATTTACTAAAACTTGCCACGAAGATGTCCTTTTTTTCTATTCTTATAAGATTCTATCGTTTGACCACAACCTTACTTGATGTTAAATAATGATATAGTTTAAGATGGTAAACATGCGACACCTGAACACACTTATAGGTGCTTGGCGACAGATTTGCAAACTTGCGGTTGATAGTTAACCAGGCGGGTCTAAAAAAAGCCCAATCATGCTGCTATGGTTTTATCACGATGTTATCCTTCATCGAAATCTCCGGCTCATTCACAAGGATTTAAAACGTACGTCGATTGACGCGGTGTCCAAACACGTTAACCACAGAGCCAATTAGCTTACTAAGTTTAATATTGTAATAAAAAGCAAACCACGGGTGGTTGCTAATACTGTTATAAGCTCGAAGATATTATTAATGTCGGCATGTTAGGTAAAACGAAACGTAAGGTATGAGCGCATGCAGGCGGCACTCTGTGGCAAGACGTTTTACGATATGGCGAATTGACAATATATTAACAATAAAACAAAGCGCGTTTTGAAAATTTATAATAAGTGGTGTACGACCAGACACACGCAGTTATTTGCACCAAAGCCAGTTAAACATAATAACTCTGTTTGACAGAGATGTTTAAATGTGTATGACACGAAGTTCCATTAACTTGATTTATTCTAGAATAACAGGAACATTTTAATCGAGAAACTGAACTCCAAAACAAATTAATATTGGTAGAGTCGATTGGAGTAACGAACAGGATCATAATATCAGATACATTTACGCAAACATTCAAAGATCCATAACAACAAACATACACAGTCAAACCTAGAAAGTGCTAACTTGAATGTAAAATAATATTCCTTGAATATGCTACATATATAAAAGATAATAATTATTACTTTGTAAGTGTATAATATGTTTAAAATATTACATTTTATTATGTGTTAGATGTGCTGTAAAGTAATATATAACAAATAGATATATCTGTTTGTGCTTAAAATAAAGTGCGTAAATACTTGTCAGGGTTTTATTGGATCTCACATTATATTCTCTGTAAGTGCGTTTATTAAATAAACGAAAATGTAAATTGAGCATGTACGAACGTACTCATAACCAACTTAGTGTCGCCGTACAGTGTGCTATCATAATTAAACAAGCTTTCACACAGAGGCGATAAATAACATAAGCCTACTAATAAAGTTTTTCATACAAAATGTAAAACCAATAACATCGAGTGTTTCTTCCAGATCTGTAGCATTTATTTTTTTATTCCTTATAATCAATACATTTTAGTGAATAATCTAGTGATAGATTTTAACCTTGGTTAAAACCTACGAGTAGGTTAAAACCCAGTTTTCATACGATCTATTTTACCCGCCGGTTGGGGTTAGCTGTGTGAACATTAATTCTACTATACTTAATTGTATTTAAATATTTACTAACAAACTAACAGTCAAAAATTTTTACTTTGAAACAATGAGTATACTGTACGAACAACTGATAACTAACTCTGACTGGCAAGTATGTCTTTACACCAGCCACCTTAAGTCTCTTCTTCTAATCGTGTTTGCGTTGACTGTCACTTGTCGAACTTTCAGTAGCTTGTTTCGTATATTCGTTCGTAGATCTGTCGTCCCTCTCTGTTGTTAATCTTTTGCGACCTTGTCTTTTTACGTTTTGTATATTCTCCAGTCTGCCGGTGTCGTTTAACATTGCGAAAAATCAGAGACTTGTTGACACTCGATATGTTTCAGCCACTTCATTGTAAGTGGTGATAAATCATTTTCAATTAAAGTTACAGCTTTAGACACCTGAGCGACGTTGATATTCAGCATTATCACTCAAATATATCAAATGAAGTTCCGTTCACTCAATAATATTTTTTTTTGACAAAATTTGTTTTTTATTTTGCACTACCTACAAAACTTTTATGTTTCATAACAATACCGCTGATTAGCTGGAAGAATATGCCGTGTGGCATTAAACTCGCTAGTGTAAAAATTAAAAAGGACAATAAAGTATTCATTCAATTATTCCTTAAAAAAAAACAGAAATAATATTGATTATTCAAAAAAAAGAATCAGCACATCTTCATACAATACGTGAATTGAGTATAAAGTTACCCTAGAACTGAGCATAAAGTTACCTTAGAATTGAGCATAATTTCAGGTGCGCGATACCAGCGTGTTGCCACGTACTCCGTGAGGAAGCCTGTGTGGTCGTGATCTGGGTCAGCGACTCGCGCCAAACCGAAATCACAAATCTGAACATAAAAATGTACTATAATTATTACATCTTATTAATTGACATAATTTGATTCATGAATTTTGTGTTTAATTTTAAATGAATATGTCGTATTCCAAATATATGTATCAACAATGAAATGAAATGATAATTGAATTAATAAAGTAAAACGGGATCTGATAAATTACGTTGCAACAAAACATAAACTCGACGCAGTTTTAACAAAAAAAAAACTACCCATCTACCTATTTATGATATTATGTAAATGAAATGAGTGTTGATTGTAATATAATGAGACGTATATTTATCAAAATATCAATAAATTAGAATCAACACTGAACTCATAGAAGTCACCATTTGAAACAACATCGCTACAAACTCTTAATTGAAATCAATTAGGTAACAATAGATGTTTTTTAATAATATAATGTTTCTGTAAAGATGCCTGTTCCAACTGCACAAATAGGCTAAATCACCCGCTTTGTTAATCTTTAGGATGTAATGTAAAACCTTGACGTCAGCATTGAAAATATAACTGTAACCGCCTATCGGAGACAAAGAATACTGATCAGAAATGCATCCTTATCTGCATTGACGCAGATTCTAAGTGTGTTTCGTTTACAAATTCTACAGATGGACGTTAATAATATTTTATATTCTGACACACTTAAGATACGGTCTCACGGCCGATGTGCGGTTATTAGTGGACCTCGTTAGAATAACAGCATGGTCTCTTATTACATACTATCAATACGATTAATGAAGTTCCTTTATTTACAAAGTTACTCTAATGTTAGGTTTCAAAAGTAGAAAATAATGCCGGTTTAACGAACTCGTCGACCGACGAACGTCGAATCGTAGAATTAATTGAGTTTTACGTGAAGCAGAAGGTCGTGAAATTACCATAGCTTAAAAACTCGCCAGGCTGACCTGAATTTATTGTGTTAGCATCTTTAGGTGCCGTTTTTATTATCCTTTTTCGAACTGACTACACTGTTGACCTGGCAAGGTCTCTAGAGTTCCAACGGGACTACCTCTGGTCACACCATCACTTAATGTTATATAAACCTACAAGGTAGTAAAAAAAACCACGGCTTCAGGTTCGGAAAACGCGATATGCAAAGAAAAGAAAGCTATGAATAAAAAAATATATTTATTCCTAATACCTACTAATAAATACACTTTAAATCTTAAAGTAATTGCCAATACAATTAGATCAATATTAATAGATCATTGTTGTTATATTTATTATAAGAAGAAAAAGTGTGGACAACACTATTCCACAAGGGCTGATAATAACCATAAAGTATAGAAATCGCATTTTTAAATTACAAAACGTATATGAAAAATTTGTTGTAAAATGTCCCGAAATTAAAATTTAAAATTAACCTCTGTTACTCGTTTCTTGGGAACATATTAAGTGAGTTCTGCTTAACTAACTTAGAACGAATTGCACCGAAACCTCGATTTGATTTAAATTTTTAAACCACATTTAAGACTGAGAGTTGCATATATTTTTAAACAACCAGGCTTAAGGATAAAAGTGATGTAGGCTGCCTTAGCGCGACGTCTCACTCTCCGTACCGAAGTACCAAATCAAATGCCGGGTACAGTATACAATGTGTACTGAATACTCTATATCAGATCAGTACACAGTAATATTGAAGACATTAAATTCAATAACAACTTAACAACTTAAATTTGATATCAAGCGTAAGTATAAAGTACTTGAGAATCTATATAGGATAATAAATAATTATGATATTAAGCGATATTTCAAGTCACATACCTTCAAATCACAGGTGGTGTTGAGTAGCAAGTTAGAAGGCTTGAGGTCTCTATGCAAAACATTTGCCGAGTGTATGTACTTAAGTCCTCGGAGGATTTGATACAGGAAATAACAGATGTGATCGTTGCTTAGTTTCTGAAACAATTTTTTTAATATAATTGTCTTCTTAATCGACAACCGTGAACTGGAGATTAAAGACTTATTTATCTAGTGGTCTGACTAAATTAGATTAAAGTTTTAGATCTACTTTCATTGACAAAAAAAAAAAACAATGTAGTTAATCAGTATAAGTTGCATTAATAAAAATTACATCTAACTAACTACAAAATTTCAAATCCTTGTAGTACGCCGCAGTCGATAGAGCAACAACTGAAAATAAACGTGTACTTCTTTAAATATAAATACTTCATATATTTTCTCGAAATTGCGCAATGCGATGTGCACAATTAGGCAAATTAAAAAATATTGAAAAGAAAAGCGATTACACAAAATATTGGAAAAAAGCCTTTAAAAATAATAATAAAATATTACCAATTTAATTTAAATAAATGAACTCTATCTAAGGCTCGGTCAGCTAAAATGTTTACTTAACTAGTAAGCCCGAGGAGATAACCTTAATCAACAAAATGGAGTAATTAAATTTGAAAGTTTATTTTGTTAATTAAAGTAAGATTACGATATTCTGAAACTTACCTGTGTTTTCAAGAGCTTGTAGAGGTCCGTTTCCATTAAACACTGAACGATATAAACATCTTTCATCTGATCAATACTATCAGCTCTTAAAATATCTCTTATGTCGATTATCTGGAAAGAAAGAAATCTCCTTAACAAATAGCAAAAACACGAAATATTTATGTATGACCATGTCATAGTCCTAACACTCTCTAGACATAAAGGATAGGACATCAATCATTTCTTACTTTAAAGCTCTTTCACTTCTCAGTAAACTAATGACCTTAATTTGATGTCACATACAGATCGTATTTATACCGTGTAATGTTTATGTTTAAGGGTACATGCACGAGTATACTGGGTCCATGTATCCGTCGGTCCCAGTTGCTTTTTGTTTTCCCTACGGTCAGGCGGTTTTTCTATAGGATCTGTAACTTGTATATATTTATTTTTTATACTTTATAGGTTAGCGTTTGACCACAATCTCATCTGATGTTAAATGATGATGTACTTTAAGACGGTAGTCACGCTATACCTAGAGGGAGACTGTCTCTAAAGCGCAGCTGCCGGAACACACCTACAGAAGCTTGGCGACACATTTTCAACTTGAGAGTGATAGCTAGGCAGGTAGAATTAGAATAAGCCCTACCACCATGCAAATACAATATATCTATATATATATATATATATAGTCTGTTACTACACATATTCGCAATGTACACCTTCTCGTTGTTCTCTCATCACGCATACTTATCAATTGATCGAACGAATAAAAGGCATACCTTTTAACTAGAAATATTACGAAAATAAAATAAATACTCACATTTTCATGCTTAAACCGCGTTAGAATTTTGATTTCACGTAGAGTTCTCTGGCAATACGTTTGATATTCAAATGGGGATATTTTCTTAATGGCAACTTTTGTTTTCTTCACGTTGTCGAAGGCAGACCTGTCGGAATAACGTAACTCGTAAATCATTCTCTTTGACGCACATTTCCTTAGCGTCCCTAAACTTACTTATGGGTGTATGAACATAATAGCTATACATTATATGAAAGCAACTTCTTTCTTTACGATATATTATATAATCTACATTCGATTTATCTATATCCCAGATGGGACCACTCACTGCCACTCGTATGGAAATTCCATGTTTGTGTTCAGACGCACTTTTGCTTTAAGAGCAAAAGCAGGTTTTATTACCTACTATATATCAACGTATTTGTATTCTTTGATATATAAAAAACTTATAACATTTTACTAAGTAGACGCCATACCTATCTATACCTTAGATAATGTTTGTCTCATTTCTAAGAATATTGCCGACTTTAGGCGACTCAATATTTTACGGTCGTCAAATATTTATAATACCATTCTCGACTAGAATTCTTAAGGAAAAAATGTTAAGGTATTTCACTAGAGCAAATATTTTTCTCCGTCATTCAGGGCAATGATATGCCGCTTTGAATTTAAAGACTACATAATGTAACTTTAAAAGTATTTTAATTTTTTTTAATACCTGCTGTTTATCTTAGATGATATAAATTATAATATTTTTCTACGAAAACAAAATAAAACCTAAAAGAGAAACGAAGGCAATAATAATGATTTGATTTTTGAATAAAATCAATCGTAAATAATCCTGTTGAAGATGTTTTTAAATATACCCACCGACTTCCTGATACGTGAAAGCTTTTCGTCGTATTATTAACGCAATATCAAAAGGCTGCTTCAGGCAACGTTTCAATACAAAATCTAACTTATAACTTTATGGTGAGATTATAACGCGAAATATTCTTTTTTTTTAATATACTTTATAGGTTAGCATTTGACCACAATCTCGTCTGATGTTAAATGATGATGTGGTCTAAGATGGTAGTCACGCTAAACGTAGAGGGAGAGACTGGTTTTCAAATGCGCTGCCGGAACACACTAACATGTGCTTGTGGCGACAGATTTTCAACTTAAGGGTGTGGTAGCTAGCTACGCGGGATTAGAAAAAGCCCTACCACCATGCTATTGGTTTCATCACGATGTTTTCCTTCACCGAAAACTCTGACTCGACTAGAACCTACGTCATACGACGCTCTGTCCGATTTTTTCGAACTGACCTACACTGTTAGCCTGACAAGGCCTTTACAGTTCCACCGGACTATGCTGTGTCCGAACAAACTACCAACTGAGCCATTATCACTATAAAATTTTAACACAGTCATCCTTTACACAAGTTACCTATTTAGTGGGTAACATAACAAATAATACAATTACAAAATTACTGCAATTAGAAACCCTAGACCGTAGTTAATAAAAACTTATTTTCGACAGGTTTTGTCACATTCATTTAAAATGTAATTAAGTTTACTTTACTTCATATCGTAGAAAGTAGTAACCACTCTATTTAAATATATGTCATTAATTTAATAACAAAAAAAAAAAGAATACGAATTACATTTGAATCATAAATTGTCGAGCTATGTCAAAGTTCGTACCGTAAACAAGAGGTTCAGTGAGTTTTTAGCATAAAGATTAATAATAATAGACTCGAAATGATGTTTGCAGTATACACTATTATTTTTAAGATCAAGACAGGTATAATAACTTAAATACCGACATACATAAGCGACAATATTGTTAATATCCTAATTAATATAATAAATCCGAATACGAGTTTCTTTGTTATGTGCATGCATATATTTCATTCAGAATAAATGTACTGCTCACGAGGAAAGGAAAAAAGGAAACCAACATAAACGTGAGTGAAGCCGTGATAAAAGTAGTAGTATATAATTAAAACGTAAAGTGAAAAAGTATAAATAGATTTTAAATCCGGCTCAATACTTCAATGAATTGTATAGACTCTAGACTCTATAACAGTGGTTCTTAGACTTTTAAAGACTTAACGATCACTTCAGTTAGTGGAACTCATTATTAAGAGATACACACCTTGGCGTTCGGAAAAATAGATCTATAAATATATATTTGTATATATATATAATATAGTAATTAAATATAATAAAATTTATCTATTTTCCAAAAACATACACATTTTTATGAACAATTTGGTAGTAAAATTAAAAAAAAAAAATAGCAGATATATGAATTAACATGTAGAGGTCTGTTTTAAAGAACGTTTTTTTTTTAAACGATAGCTGTTTGAAAAATAAAAACTTATTTCCTTAAATTTATGACTTTTGAACATCAAAATCTAATGAAAAGTAGTAGAGTAGATCTGGAAACTTTGTATACATTATTCGAAAAAGTAATTTCGGAAAACCACAAAAGAAAATACCACCGAGTTTCAAGCCAACTCTTAACGCGCCGAGTGTTAATTGCTATAACTTCACTAATATTGAAAAATTTTAAATCAATTTATTAAGCCGAAAAAAAAAAAGATTTTTTTGAGATTTTCAGGGTGACGGTATCCCTTTAAATTATGAGAAATAAAAGCTAATACAAGTAGAAATATAAATAAGTGTACAAAAAAATTTCATTACATTTAGGCCCAAAAACATACACGCGTCTATAAAATTAACGTAACCAAATACTCTTTAAACTAGAAGAGATTCTACACCATACATATATTAGCGGCATCCTTAGGATTGCTTACGGTTCCAAAGATTTAAAAAGTCTTTGAAATACAAGTGTTTATATTAGGAAAAAACTTTTTCGTGACAGTTTTGTCATAACATTTAGATAAACGAAGAAAATTTTTTCCTGTCAATTATTTAAACAAAGAAATGCTGCAATTAAACTATATAACCTAACATTTAAACCAAAATAAATAAATAACAAAAACCAGCCGTCATTCATTTACAGTAATTTACAAAATACCATGACTATCACTTTTTATCAAGACCGCGATTAGGAAGATGACGTCCTTTCAGCGAAATTTCCCCTTTAATACGAGTATTACGAATAATACAGAATATTTTTAAGCATACTTGGGTCACGTTACGATACAAAAAATAGCGCACATTTTGCAGTAATACGAGCAGAATATTTCATAGGAAACTGATAAATATATTTCACAAAATTGCTGTCTTCTACGCCCAATAGATATTACATCGACGTAAATTTATAAGACATAATAAAGAGGGTTTTAACTAATTCTATTTGTTTTAGCGAGAGCTTGTTGTTAAATATTACATATTTGTAACATTTTGAGAGTTGCCTTAGTAAAGTTTAATTCTAAGTAAATTCGACCCTAAACCATTTTTGTAAGCTTGAATTTAATTAGGGTTATTTCTCAAAGAGTACATGTACCACTGTATAGTGCACACGGCATATATATTTTTTTAATTTTCTTCTGTTACAACATCAACGAACGTGTAGAAATACGTAATTAAGCATCATTTTAGATTTATTAAAATACATATTTTGTGAAAATCCCAATGATCCCGTTTGACCACAGATTTATATACGTTTGACTTTTATATGTTTATCATTAGTTATGAACGATCAATGTTTTCTTCTAAAAAGTGGTACCAAGTTTTATTTTCATGTATTAACATATACACATTTTTATAGTGTACAAGTTATTGTTGTATCCTATATAACTAGTTTTCCGCCTGCGTGTTCTGTAGTAATGTAGGTTATAAAAATTAAATATTTTTACTTAATTTAAATGTTGTTAAGTCTATATTGTACATATACAAATAACCAAATTATAAAGTGTACTACTAAGTACACTATTATGCGAAACAAATTTTATGATAACGTCAAAATTCAATAAAGCATATTTCTTTGTGGACCACATTGGTGCTTGTAATTTCTGATGCTTAAATCACTATGTTATAATTAGAAGTGACTTCCTAAACAGGCCACATAGAATAAATCTGAACAAAAAATATTATTTTCCAAACAAATTTGCAATTCTAATGTTATTATTACCATTATTATGAGAATAATCAAAAATACTCAACGAATTTTGATGAAATTTTACAGTAATATAGTAAAAAATTTATGATATGTAAAATTTTCCATAATATAACGATAAAGGTTAAATAAATTTGAAAAATACTGGCATCTGAGAGTTATCTCTGCGTGCCAAGCACAAAGCGTTTCAGATTTACACGAAGATAACGTATGGTATAAATATTGAAAAGATATAAAATCACGGGCTGCTGTTCGTATTAAATAAACGCCGAACAACATGTCTCATATTTGCAACAATATCAAAGATCAACTGAACAGACACCTTTTACTAAATAAAATTTGTTACACCGTTTCGCATCCCTATGAGTTAATTTTAAAACCGGTGAATTATGTGTACGAAGAAATACCAAGTGTCGGATAAATCTGACTCAAAGAATATTAACTCCTATATAAAATTTGCTACCTCTCTAATCCCCTTAGGGAAATCTTTTCTGAAACGATGCCGTCAATATAAAGTTATAATCGTTTTGAAATTTCTTCAAATTTCTGGGCTGAGCGATGCCGTGGTTATCAGTTGGTGTATGAATTTTTCAGTGCGTCTGATGTTTTCAATATTCGACCATAGCTAAACAGTGCTAAATAGTTGGGCATATACAGTAGGATGGGCAAAATCTTACAAATATCTACAAAAAACGCTCACGATGGTATGTGGTGAGGCAGGCGTATAAATAGCCGTGCTCACTCAGCGGTTTGAGAACCTATTATGACTGAACACGGGCGGAGATGCATGTCAGCCTAACTGTGTCTATATTTTGTGAAATGTGAACGATAGGAGGTATATAAGAAGCACTTATTCGCTTACCGAGTCGCCCCTGGTGTGTCGATGTTGGCGGCCACTGAATCGTTCACCCATATAAAGTTTGTTTTGCGGCGAGAGACGCAGTGATGGTTTCAGAATGAATCCAAAGCGGTTTTTTTTTATAATATATATCGCGAAGATGTTGAATTACGAAAAAAGTGCACATCAGTTGAAACTTACAAACGTCACTCTGGTATCGACAGATGAATTTTGATATTCAAACTATATGGCGCGGCATCCGCTATAACTCACAGTATTTTTTTAGATTTATGTGAAGCCGGGGCTGTTCGCTGGTCTATTGTATATGACACATGCGTAATTTCCAAAGTAATAACAAAGTTAAATTATTAAGCGTATGTGGGACACCTCGCACGTAGCTTTGATTATAGTCAACAGAACCACAAATTCGTAATTACTTTCATGGAAACGCGAAAACACATTAATGCGAGAACATTAAAATTATAACGCTGTCTCACCCGCAAATCACTACCGTACCGCCAGTGTTATTATTACGCAGAATTATTCTAAGAACATCAAAAGGTTGAAACTTTCATTATATTGAATTTATATTCGCTTAAGCCACGTCAAATTTTCTATAGAATGTCAGATGTCTCTAAATCAGAGTTAATTTATCCCCCCGATAAAAAAACGGTTCTACTTAATCAAAATGAAAAGGCACAAAGTAACTTCGTTTCTAATAAATAAATATATATTAGAATTGAGAAAACCGATGACTGGAAGGCACATAGTACAAGTAAGAATATAAAAAAAAAAAACAAAAACACTAGGATTGTACTTAATATCTATTAAATCGAGCATATGATTCATAGTTAGAAAGTCTTAGAAATCAATTATCGATAACTGTGATTGACCTTTATTGAGAAAAAAAGCCAGGAAATACGTAAATAGACTTATCTTATTTCCTGTTAAATTTGTATGGTAAAACTGTTAATCTTTGTGTACTTCAGAGAATGCTATTAGTTATAATTATTCATTATAATTGCCACTTAGATATCATATAGAAATATACTAAAAGTAATAAGCAGTCTAGACATGTACATAGAGGAATAAGGAGCAAAACTAAAGAAATGCTCTGAAATATATTTTTTTTCCTAATCCATTTAAATGACATACATACGTACAGTTATTAAAGTTTTAACAAATTAATGCTTTTATAAGCACTACACGTTCAGCGTTCAGTTATTTTCTTGCCGTGGAGAATTGGGGCAAGCGATGTGGTGCTTGTTTTTTTTCTCTGGGCATAAAATTATTAAGATAATAAACGATGCGGACCAAGTTGCGGGTATCAGTTAGTATAGAATAAATGCTTTGTAACGTGTAATTTGTTTGAAATATGCATCTATTTTGTTAAAAGATAAACCCGATCGAGTTCGGTGCTTCTCGATAACTGGGTTGTTTTCCGTACCGGTGGTAATTTTGACATTGGCAAGCGCCTTCTTAGAGCCAAAATGAAATAAAGTATATTTTGATTTATTAATAGGTGAGCTGATCGTGTTTATTACGCAATAATTATTTTCGTCCCGTAATTTTCTATTTACTCGTATTTTATGATTTTTGAAACTATTATTAATCATTCTTATAACCTATCAATTATAGAATAGTATACAAAGATGCATAAATTGCATAAAAAAGTGTTGACAGTAAATAAAACAAAAAATTTATAAATTATATATATTCATGGTCCCTATTGTTTATCTATAATATAAAAATGAATCGCTAAATGTGTTGCTAAGCGCAAAACTCGAGAACAGCTGAACCGATTTCGCTAATTCTTTTTTTAGAATATTCCTTGAAGTACGTGGAGGGATCTTACGGAGAGAAAAATTAAAAAAATTGCCTGATAAAGTTTAAAAACAACACTTTTCTATACTCCCATACAAACGATTCGTAATAATACTTAAAAGTCAATTTGAACTTTAATACCATATCATAAAGTTTAAGTGTTAGTGGAGAGGTTCCGGGAAGGCAAAACAATTGAGGGACGTTAGTGTCGTATAAATATTAATGTCAATATTTATACGATGGTTCCGAATAGCAGAATAAGTATTAAAAAAAGTATTTAAAGAATCTACTGTTAGGCGGTACGAAGTTCGCCGGGGTCAGCTAGTAATACAATATATCTGTCACAACACATAAAAGACAGGATTACAAATGTATTAATATAGATGTATAGTATTGTTTTTTTGTCGATAATAATTCTGTAAATTAATCAGCGATCCTTTCCCGCCTACGCGTATGTCCATGTTACTTACAAAATATTTTTTCCAAATAATATTATTTACCTTTCTCGATTCCAATCAAACAAACAATTTTTGTTTTATACTTTATAGGTTAGCGTTTGACCACAATCTTATCTGATGTTAGATGATGACGTAGTCTAAGATGATAGTCACTCTAAACCTAGAGAGAGACTAGTTCTGAAGTGCAGCTGCCGGAACACACCAACAGGTGCTTGGTGACAGATTTTCAACTTGAGGATGGTATCTAACCAAGCGGACTTACAAAGAGTCCTACCACCATGCTATGGTTTCATCACGGTGTTTTCCTTCACCGAAAGCTCCGACTCAATTGCTAGGATTCGAACCTTCTACCTTCGACGCTGTGGCCGAACACACTACTAACTGAGCCATCATGGTTTCAAATATACTCGTGACTGAGTAGATTTTTTGTACAAATATTAGATTCTAAACAGTTTCTAAATTTAGATGGGTCAGCGCTGGGACCTTTTCAATGAGTAAGTAAAAATCCAATTACGAAAACATATTTTGACGTACATAAGTCCTACGCTTTTCCAATCATTTTTTCTTCCTCACAATAACAAAAAATCTAGGCAATCTCGTATCAGAAGATAGCCTCGGTATAATTCAATACAATGTTTAAAAGGATATTAGGTACTTTTGAAAGGATATTGTTGAGCCATATGTCTAGCAAAATACGTGTTATTTTATAACAAATCTTTTAAGAACATTACGTAACTAATACTAGCTTTTTTTCTCTAGCAGTTCTCAAAATCGCGGATTGTTTTAATTTTTTTTTTCAATTCACGACATCGTACATTACAAATTTCACAGTGTAGTAAAAAAAAAGTTCGTTCAGCTGAATACAAATATTTTAAAAATACATTTTACATCATAATTACAATTTTACAATGCATTATCTGTTAATTTTCAAAGTTTTGTAATAAATCAAGTATTTTTTATGCTTCCAACAGTCTGTTGACGTGCGACTCATGAGATCTAAATTCGTCTGTATGGAACTTAAGTCTTTATGATTTTGGACAGTCCAGGGGTTAAGCCGTGAGAATATAACAAACCAGTAAACCCTTACACGCATTTATGACACTAGATACGATCATGACACATAAGTTCTATCTGATTAATTAAAGTATAATAATAATGAATTAAAACCACACACCCAATATTTTTAGTAAACTTAACCTATGTTAATAAAAACAGAAGACATTAATTACCCAAACAAATTTACCATCTATACCTATAAATGCAAAATGAATAGCTTGCACAAGTGCACATACTTTTTAGTAATTCCGTCCGACGGTGAATGAACAAACTATATGGTCTCTTCAATAATGTCATCAGAATATCATTAGAGATACCAAAAAGTTGAAGGATCAGTAAATTAGATTTTAAAAACCGTCAGCGCGAGCTTCAGCAAACATACCCCGAGCGCTACAATGGTAAAGCAAAGACGTGAATGCCCTGCACATTGTTGAACTCCAAAGGCAGTGCGTAAGTACAAGCCAAGTATACTATCCTATTATATATATTAACATTATAAACAAGAGAGTGTGCACAGAGTACATTATATAATAGAGATATCACTCATTTTCGAAATCAGCGCCTCTAACGTTATATATCAGAACTATTACCTACGGGCAATAGACATATATATATATCTATTTATATAGATGTATATGTATATAGGTATGTATAGAGCGGTACTGCGTACATCGTATACAAGCTTTTAATCATTTATGTTTATAATGAAAATATGTTCATCTAGTTCTAAAATTAACTGTGTTTATTATAGAAATACATATGAACATTTATGCAAAAAGAAAGAGAACTATAAAACTTTACAAACTATCTAATCTGTAGGACAAGATATATATTTATATTAATAATATAATACTAGATTACACGTTTTACGTCTAGTTGCGAAAATGTTGTTAGCCAATAAAAAATAAGAAAGGATCTAAAATTACATAATAGCGCCGTCTAATTGTATATGTCATAACTAAAAATTCATAATAAATAACTTCGAAACAGATATCAAAGAAGTGAAAAGACCATGGATCTATATATATGTCGATATCTATGTACGTATATATAGAGTGGTACTGCGTAGGTTGTATACAAGCTTTTGATCATTTATAATGAAAAAAACGTTCATTTAGTTCTAAGATGAACCATGCTTAAACCCAAAATACCATAACAGCGCCATCTAGTAATATATGCCATAATAAAAAAGGGGTGATAAAATTCCTTCAAAATAGATATCAAAGAAGTGAAAGACTGTGATAGCTGTGAGGATGGATGGATGTTTGTTACTTTGTCACGGAAAAACTACTAAACGGATTCTATTAAAATTTTAAAGAAATATAGCGTATACATTAGAATAACACATAACCATAATTTATAAAAATTTGTTTAAATTGGCTAAAATATAGCGGAGTATCCAGTTGGCTGGAAAAAATCCTGCCATCAGAGAACTATCCTCGTGTACGCTATATAAACGGTTAGATTTACATGAAAATAATGAACGATCCCGACATTTATAAAAATAGAAATTCGGTGAAGCTGTGAAGCCACATAAGGTGCCAGAGTAGGTCTGTTAGAAAAAGATAAAAAAATAGAAAATGTATACGAAATCGCGGACGTAAGCTAGTTCTAACTAATATAAACGCGAATATGAGAATTTTTTGTTTGTTGTGGTTTTCACATCTTAACCACAGATTGTCAGGGGTACAGAAAAACCAAAGGGCACCTTTAATAGAAAAAGTACTCTTCCCGAGGGATAGATCAAATATACAGAAACGCGAGCGAAACCGAGAGCAAATGCTAATGTATTGTAATCTATGTGTATGTAGACAGGATGAGTTAGTGGAACTCGTGACGTCCGCTCTCAGGTTAGTATTTCTGCTACAGTAATTGAATTGACACACTAATAAACTACGCGATATGCGCTGAAATTTAAAATGAACTTTCAACTAAATTCATTTCGTTTCTGTTGTAATTAACAGCGATTAACTACTAATGTGAGTCAACGCAATTCTGGATATTTATTAGTATTACAAATTACAATATCCATATTATTATATAATCCTTACTTTTTGAAATCCTATCACGAAGGAAAGATCGAAATTACTAATGATTGATCAATTAAAAAATAAACATAACCGAATAAAACTGGGTTCATAATGGCAGTTACATTAGTGCTATTTATCGCTTTGGAGGATCGTCGTACAGTGAATAGCGTTTGCTATACGACCATTTGTTTGCCGGAAATTCTTGACAAACTCGGTAAAATGTGCATTGCACTATGAGAATGGCCATCTCTGGCACGGTCAAGCTAGACAAACGATTTAAAAAAAGAGATAACGTAGATATTATGAGTCATACTACATACAGAGTCTCACCCTGGCACCATGTTACTTATACCTCTTTTCTAAAATAAAAATTATTTACACTGTCAACGATATTCAACACCAGAAGAGTATGTTTATGAGTATAAATAGCATGTTTCCGAGGTCACCGCGGTGGAGGGGAAATAAATATTTTCAAAATTGATTTATTTGTATGAAAAAGTGCATTGAACAAAGCTAAAGGAGAATATTTTGGGTAATAATAGATTCATTTTTGACCAATCATAGTGTTTCTGTCTTGTTAATTCCGCAAATGTTCATTGAATTTTCATAGAAATTTAAAGATACGATACAAGTATTTTAATTTTTTGTACTAAAATAAAGAAGTAATAATAATCTTGAAACGCTTTCAGTGTACCATAAGCCGACTACAATGTCGCTGCGAGATTAAGGATTACTTTAGGAATACTCTCGAACAAGTATCCGAAGAGACCTTGCCCGCCTTGAGAAACGTTTCTAATTAAATGTAGCCTGTATTCTCTTTGTCTAAGGTTGTTACTTCTCTTTGCTTAATGTTCAATTATTCAACCTAGTAAGTACGTACTGCTCGACGCAACAACGGCAGGCTATCGTTCACCGAGCCTGCGGCAATTTAGCTAGTTTTACTATGCAAATGAAATACACGAATGAACCTTCACTTCGATTAATAAGAATACTTAAATTTTATATGACATATTTAAAACAAATACGTGGCATATTTTTTATACATAAAAAATGTAGTCGTTCAATAAAGAAATATACTTAACAATACGATCACACAAGGTCGAACGAAGGTTCGAGTTGAATAAAAAAAAAATAGATGTACGACGAAAATTCAGTTAACAGCGTAAAAACAACAAAGTAGAAAATTCCTTTGTACGTTCTTTTATTAAATTATCTAATGCCTGCGGATAACTTTCGCGGTTTCGTTTGTTCTAGATGAAAGTACTGTTGAACAACTGTTTCACGTATTATTATAACTTGACAACATTTTAAAATAACTCTCCATTCGAAGTGGTTAATACAATTTGTAGCGTACAGTAAAAAAATCGTCAAACCGTAACTTCAGTTTTCATTGCAGTCGACATACTGCATACTGGTGTGCGGTATGTCAGATTTTCGATTTCTAAGTTAAAATTTTGAAACGGGTTCAATTCAATAACCATATTTTTCGTTTCCACTGATATAGAATATCTCAATGAGGCCTCGTGGTGTAGTTGTAGTAATCCTACTAAAGAACTCAGAAATCGTAGGTATGATCTCAGCACATAGTGGAATTTTAGCATATTCGTAAAAGGCCGGTATGATCTTAAACACTTAAAACTGTGACAAACTGGTCGTTCCATGTTTCCGACTCAATAAAACCTGTAACAGTTTTGTATGTAATATAGTGTTAGGTTTTATAACCAAGTCCCAAAGCATATTACCGATTTGCTGGATTGTAAATTTAAACGCCATGTCAAGCGGATTTTGGTGTCAAAGAGCCATTATAGAGAAGATCAATATGTGAACAATGATGATGTCTGGAATTGACTCGTCTCTGTGCATTAACTAAAATGATTGCAACGTGAAATGTATTTTAAATAGATATTATGTATATATATATATATTAAAAAGATAAACCCGATCGAGTTTCTTGTCGGTTCTTCTCGATAACTGGGTTATTTTCCGAACCGGTGGTAAATTTGACGTTCTTAAGCGCCTTCTTAGGGTCTAATTTAATAAAGCATTTTTTTTATTTTGATTTTAGCATTTAGTTAAAATACAAACTAATATCTGCTTGGATTTAAACTATCGTGTATAAAATTGTGTCCTTATATAATTTACTATGTTTTACCTGTAGCTTCGCTCCTGTTAGATTTTATTTGTCACTCGAGAAGTGCTTTTTTTCTGGATGACAGGAAACCTATGTTCTTTTTTGTACCTTTGACAATGTGTAGGCAAAATGTCATAATGATCGGTTGAGTAATTAAGGCGTGAAATCGTAACAAACAAACAAATTCATATTTATAACATTGATATGCGACTCTAAAACACCAATGATCGTTCATTATTATATAAACTGTACTCGAAGATAATATTAATGTTTCAGCCGTTGACTATATTCGGTAATCTATTTTAATATTCGTATGCTTTTATTATAAACTTTTTTTTCATGTTAAGATAGTACCAAAGGAGTTATTTTAAAAATACGAACCTTTCTAGATATCATAAATTTCATCCTGATTAACAAGTACCTGCGTACTGTATAAGACAATCAGCTAATTTCGAGGGTTAGTAGTCAGTCTATTATAATTAAAATATCATTCATCATAAAATCTCGCTTCAGTTTAAAGGTCACAGGGGATGCGAATTAATTTTATTATATAATTTTCAATGTCTTTTAAACCTTTTTATAATTTATCAAGCTTAGATTACCTAGATATGCATGTCATTAAATTTGTAATCTATTAATCTTTGTTTTAAAAAAAGAAATGAGTTCATTCTTTTAATTCCTACCGACCAATCTTCAATACCAACTGGCCACCACGTTCTACCGAAGAACAGAGTATCAAGCTTCAAGTATAGGTTCGCTACCATAGTAGCTAGCATACCAAGGTATCATATCACGGTACGGTGAGTAAAATTTGGTGTTTAAAAAATGCATATAACGCTAGATCCTGAATGGTTACATAATTATCTTTTAGTGTATGATACCATCTTTCTTTAAATTAGTTGTTCTACATAGTAATGACGTCATCAGTACAAATAAACAAAATTGGATACAACAGTTGATAAACAAATAAATAACATTATATTTTAGTCTCCACTTGCCTCTAATATGGTTTTATAGTAGTGGCTATAATTCTATTTATATATAACTGGCTTTTCCCGCGACATCGTCTATATTTTTTAACATTGATAGTCTATTTTCATTCTCCAGGTCACAGGTTACATCTATATAAACAAAATGATAGATGTCTGTCGTTGTGTGCGGCGTATCACACAAAAACTACTAGATATATTTCGATCCGTTTTTTTTAGTTATATTTCATAAAGACTTGTTTCTTACCAAAAAAATATAACATGCTATCTTCCTTTAATATACTTTATATTAAATGATTACAGTTTTAAGAAACTATAAAATTATAGGCACTACGCATTCAGCTATCAGTGTTTTCTTGCCGTAGAAAAGTGAGACAAGCTATGTGGTGTTTATATTTTATCCTTGATACATAAAACCTATTGTTAAGATAATAGTAGACGTAGACGTAGACGAAGTCGCCGGTGTCAGCTAGTTTACACTAAATTTCATTATTACCGGTGCAAAGCTTTAGTCGTAAAAAAATATTTTCCCATTGATTAGTTAGGATGATGTAGCTTAATGTATTTTCTACATATAAAAAACACTCACGGAAACTACATACTCACAAGTCTATTAAATTCCTTAGTAATTCAATGATGCATAATCATACCTATTGCAGTGAACGTTTAGTGATATTCATGTTTCTGTGACTTTAAATAGCATTTACGTCATCACCTGTTGACCGTCTCAGTTTGTATACTGATATTATTGTTAACGAAATGGAAATGCCTTTACCTCATTGTGTTTCGAGGTCACCTTGTACTTATCAAAATTCATAACCGCATTATCTGCTACATCTGATTAACACGATAACAGCAATTCGGCTAAAACTGCCTGTTACATAAGTCGAATTCTCTTCGACATTAAAACCACATTTGTATATATCTTAGCCGTAGTCACAATTAAAACATAACCTAAATGATCCTCAAAAATGAGATAATATTTTGTTACGCGTGTAAAATTGTATTCCTGTAAATAGTTTAGTTTCTCTTAACTAACATTAAATACAAATAATGTGAATGTGCGTTCGTTTGTAACGCTTTCATACTTTAAATACACAATCGATTATCATAAAATTTTGCAATACCTTTTTCCAATGGCTACAAAAAAGGACATAGGGTAACTTTTACACATAACAACATGCTATTCCCCAGGGAAAGGTAAAATCTATAGTAACGCGTGCGAAACACTGTTTGCAAAAGTTACATATATTTTTATGTCTTTTTACACGTCCCATTATCGGGGATAACATCTTTCGTTTTTCTGCAGTTTATAAATCTTCGCCACTATACCTCATTGGTGTGTTTCATGCTAACCTTGTTAATACTTTCCCGAAAAGATTAGTTGACTTATCTCATTATCGGTGTTCTTACATTCCTTTTACCTTCCCATAGCCGCCATTTCGTTAGAAATATATCCCAGCTGCTGTCATTATATTTGGCCAAGTGTCCTATCCAACGCCATTCGAGTTGACTTACACAGACACCAATATTCTCTTTTATGTTCTTTTGGATATCCGTATACTGAATTATATCGCTCAATAGTCATGGTCACACTATAGAACTCGTAGTGCGACTATAATTTTGGGTATAGTTTCCATAGCGAGTGTTAATGTTTCGGCACCATACGTTATTGTGGGTAGGATATATTACATCATCTTTTGAATTCGGAAAACGTCACACAATTTACCGACTACAATCCACTCATATAGACTGTACATACATACGTACAGGGTGTCCGGTAATTAACGTATAACCATGAAATAGCTTACAGCAGAACTTAAAGTCGTTCAGAAAAAAATGGAAACAAAATATATGCTAGCTAGTTTCTAAGATATGATTTTTTAACTACACATTTTACCTTATTTTACATTCTTATACACTGAGACAACAAATGACTGATTTCTACCGGTTATTTGGTGTTTTAACACTGTTCTAACGCTAACTATATTGATACTATAGACAACTATATTAATATACTCGTTTACTACATTAAACAAAAGAACGAAGCCGCGGGTAAAAATAAGTTTAATCATAACTTGCCAATAAGTGCCTTAATTCTACATCATTCAAATTTACATCTTCATGAAAATTGGTACGTGTAGTTATTTCAAAAACAATTTATTACAACAATTAAGAATAACAACAAATAACTAAAAACGCTTGTCGAGGTGCAGTCACAGATAGCATCAATTTTATAATCCTGTAAAAATAAACAGTAAAACGCACGATCTGCATGACAGGGTTCTATACTATCTATACGTTAATACATTAATATCTCTTTATTTACCACAAAAAAAACCCTTTGAGCTGAGCTAAATTTAATCGTTGATAACAGAAATCTATTGGAAGTCGTCGTTTATTTAGCAGATAAAATATACGGTATAAAACATTTTTATGACGTCATAAAAATACCGGTCGTCATTTGGGCTCCTAATGGGCCGTTATTTTCGTCAGCCACACCTCAGACCGCCTGTTATTCGATAACGCGATACCAACATTTATTAATCACAAAGCCTTATTACGTCATCGATACCTTATCAGCAGACCGCTTCTACGAACAAGACGAGGTCGTCCGGTAAACTGAATACATCATAGGGAATTGTACCAACCTAATAAATGTGTTAAACAGTGCGTAAATATACGTAACAGAATAAAGAATATTATATTAATTAGAGTTAATAGCCCGTGCGAGAAAACGATTTCCATTTTCCTTTACGCACGAAGAATATAGTTGCTTAATTGATTGTTCCGAATTCTTCCCTTACATTTTTTTTTTATACTTTATAGATAAGCGTTTGACCACAATCTCATCTGATGTTAAATGCTGATGTGGTCTAAGAAGGTAAGTCACGCTTAACCTAGAGGGAGACTGGCTCTCAAGTGCAGCTTCCGGAACACACTAACAGGTGTTTGGTGACATATTTTCAACTTGAGGATGGTAGCTAGTCAGACGGACTTAGAAAAAGCCCTACCACAATGGTAAGGTTTCATCACGATGTTTTCCTTCACCGAAAGCTCCAACTCAGTTGCTTAGATTTGAACCTACGTCGTTTGATGCTGTGTCTGACTGTTTATTTAGACCGTTTCATTATAGACAATATTATTGAAAACGAAAAAACATTTCCCTTCCAGAAGTTATGTTTATAACGTTATAGTTTTTCAAATAAGTGTATATACATAAATTAAATGATAGAGGTCTGTCGTTGTGCGCGCGTCATGCAAAACTATTCCATATATTTCGAACAATTTTATTTAATGTTACTTTATGACACACGGTTCTAATCTAACAATAATTATCATAATATATTTAGTTAATATAAAGTCATAAAAAACTACGATTTTTATAATCACTACGCGTTAAGTGATGAGTTTTCTTGCCATGGCGAAATGGGGTAAGCGGTGTGGGGCTTGTTATTTCCTTTATACATAAATTATATTGTTAAGATAATAAACGACGCAGACGAAGTCGCGGGTATCAGCTCGTTATAGTTATATATTAATTAAAGTTAATAGGCCGTGAGAGAAAACCATTTCCCTTTTTGCTTTACGCACGAATATAATTTATTATCAGATTGTTCAGAATTCTTCCGTTACATTTATTAAACTGTTTTATAGTAGGCTACTAGCTGATATCGCGACTTCGTCTGCGTTATTTATTATCTTAACAGTATATTTGATATGCAGAGGAAAAATTCATATCGCTGAACGCGTAGTGCTTATAAGTTATACGAGTTTTTTAAAACTATAATGACTTGTAGTTTAATTTAAACAATCGTGATAATTTTTGTTTGATAAAGAGCAAATACCTAAGCAAGAAAAAAAATGTGATCGAAATCTCTCTAGCAGCCTTTGAGTGATGCGCGCTCCACAGACTTCTTTTATTTTATTATGTAGCAGCGCCGTCGTGCAAACGTTATCCTGCCCTGGAAATAAAAAAGCTCCTCGAATCTAATCACAGCGTCACCTACCGGTTCCAGTTATTTATCTAAACGACTCTTGAAAGTACTTGCACACATACAAAAAAATTCACCAAAATCTGCCCCGTCGTATAGAAGGAATTCAATCACGTATATTTATTACACGTACAAAAGAATTATATATTTATATAAGTGAATAAATATTTCCTCTTTAGAAATTATAGTTAACAACGTTATAGTTTTCCAAATACACGAACAAATTTTTCAATCCAAATAACTTTTCAGGTTAAAGGTTTTATTTAAAACAACGTTATATCGTTGTATAACTTTCGGAAAATGTGTTATTTAGAGATGACGTGCGTGAGAAATTTATGTGTTCCCCTGATTTTAAAATACTGTTCACCGAGCTCGTATTTACCCCCGGCGTGGAGAATATATCTTGTCGGCGCCGTAATTCCCTACAAAATTGTGATAGACGTATATTTTACATCAGATCGTATATTGCGTGTACTTATTCAGTTGCCTTGAGAGTTATGTTATGTTGTTTTCTTAGATTTACTTTTTCTTTTTAAACAGCTCTTGCACTATTGGTCGATCTCTGTGTCGCGGGGATTTTCCACACAATTAACGGCCACACAGTATACTCAGACTCGAATCATACATTTTTGAATCACACAAATAAATAATTGTTCTGTGTGAGATTTAATTTATAATCGTAATTTTCAAAAATCTACAAATAAATAAAATTGATGTGCCTATTTGTAATATTCAAATAACAGCTTTCTACTAAATAGATATGACAGTACATACGATACATATAACAAAAAAAAAAACAATTTTAAAATTCTCTGTCGGTTATTCCATTTAATGTCCGAAACGCTTGGACCGATTTTGACGAGACTTTCACTGACAAATAGCGAATATTACAAGAAGTCATTTAGCCTACTTTTAATTTAGAAAAATAAATGTTTCCTCGAATATAATAAACTAAAGAAGCAGTACACAACAAAGTGCGTGCGTCACGCGCACATTGAACAATTTTTTTTTGCTAAATTCCACACACACGATGACGCGGGTAACAGCTAGTTAGTTAATTAATAATTAGATTTTGCGTACAAAATCTAAAAAGTTTCGCTTCTGTCTGGTATACAACGACACCTCACATTAAACATATAATCAACCAAAAGTAAAGTACCTATAATAATTAAAAAATATATATATCTATAATTTTAAATAATTATCTTTATTCGCTTTAACATATTTCTTTTATTTGTAAATGTACTCTGAAAATAAAGAACTTTCAGCACCAAATGATAACACGTTTGACCTTAATGTATTTGTATCCGCTCATAAACGATTCAATGGAAATATTAATATCAATTAACATTAGACATCGTATCATTAGACTAATGGCGGGCATGTATTCCTCGGCTCACTGCGGTAACGTTCACCCGGACCCGCGTCAAACCCCTGTCGCACAACAGATGGGGTGGCTCGTGTAATATTACACGATGTTCGGTGGACAAGATTTATTAAGTGTAATGTACGCAAACGATCTGAAGCTCAAGTGTTATTATTAAATATATCACAAAGCATAATAATATTACCCAATATATTAAACGTTATTTTAAACTAGATAACCGCTCCTGTTTAATACATAACGATTATAGACCCTACAAAGGATATATTCATGTTAAAATTCAACGAAGGATTTTACAAATATCCACGAATAAACTTCTGTAAAAAGAATCAATGTGAAAGATGGATTTCTTTGTTGGACTCGACGATTTTATTCAGTTATGAAGTTAACTAGCAAAAAATACATTGGTTGTCTTGATATACTGAAATACGGTAAATACAATAACGCTATGACATTGGTAAATTCGGTAAACAAGGAAAATACCACAGGCGGTGTTTCGGATAACTAACGCAGTAATTCGTTTTAGTTAAGAAAAGTTTGTGCTACCTACGTTTAATTATATCCTCATATACTATGTATACTTTATATATATTTATATATACTATATGCAGCACAAATTACTGATGCTAACGGCTGTGAAAATTTGTATACGGGATCCTTTTACACTGTACGTGAACACTAAGGAAGGGTTTTTCGAAAGTCAACCCCTAAAGTGGTGAAAAAGGTGATGGAAGTTTGTATGTAAATCAGTCATATATCTGACAAACAGTTATTATTTTATATGCGTCGATATAACACGAAGAGTTAAAAATACCTACTGCACAGAAAACGCATGCGAAGCCGCGGGAAATTGCCATTTATTTATAAAGCGCGAAGACGATCAAATATATATGTATATATATATATTTATTTATACATTTAATATTAGTGATTAACATTATAGCAAGTCGAAATGTATTACCTCTTCACGAAATTCGTGCAACATCGAAAAATATTTACCGAATATATTTATAAACATGATAGGTACCAAACAAAACGCCATGTTTGTATTGAATAATAATAGTCATGTAACTAGGCAATAAGTAGCTATTGTTCGTAAACAATACTAACACAAGTCACAGTAAGTACGAAGCACGTAGTTTAACATCCGCAGATTTCGAGCAGGAAAAATCAAACAACTGGCGAGGACCCGCGACACTACGACATTACGTCACACCATGTAAATTCCATGTGAGTCATTGCGTCTTATGTCAAATGAGTTTCCGTAAATAGAACGACCGTTCCTAACGCCATTTAATAATAATAATAATAATATGTAGTCTACTAGATGCGTAGTTCCGTACTGAAAAAGTAGCGAACAAGTGACAGAAAATTGCCTCTACTTCAAACACTCACCCGGCACGCCCGCGACACAAGAAACGTTGACCTTTTTATGAAGATGTGAAAGTCGCAATCAAGAGAATACTCCATCTTTCGTTTAATCCGACATGATAAATAAAATAAATAGTTTGTTTATATATGTATATATATACATTGTATTTATTACATATAATGGAAAGCTAAGGTTTTTCTTACTTCATTCAATACTGAAAAAATTCAACTACTTCAAAACTAATGACAATTATTTTAAACCCTAACTAATCTTCTAAATAAGAAATTGAGTTTGTTTGTTTGTTACACTTTCAGGCGTTAACTATTCCATCGAATATTATGTAATATTACATACAACTTTATCACAGGTACAGAAAAGGATATAAGGGTGTCTTGTATCCAGATAAAAAATTACTACATTAACACGAACGAAGCTGCAACCAAAAGCTAGAGTTAGCTAGTTTTAGTACTTTAATTAATTCTAAGTTTTTATATGATAAATTGAATTTTGTTCTATATTTTTCGACTTAAAGTATAATACAAGCACAAAGCCTTGCTTTTTGTTACTTTTATGTAACTAAATAATTTAAATCGTATTTTAGAAAAAAAAATCTAATCACTCATAAAAAATACTGATATTCTTCTCAACGTGATTGTTCAATTTTGAAGGAGTTATATATCTCATTTTCATGACGAAAATACAAACTGCATAAACTATCATATTTTTAAATTGTCCTCTCATATTATTCTCATTTAATGTCAGTTGATTATATCTCGTATAAATTGTACAACGAAAATCAATTAAATTCAGAGACAATTCGTCTGTCATCACTGTATAATACCTACTGTCTGTATGTATATACCAATTTATATAAGGCCTCGTTATTGTCTCGTTATCATAAAACGTTGTCAGGGATGGCAATTAATTAAATGTCAGTTGTGGAGGCTTGCTGGAGGCCAGGCGTCAATTTCATCGGGAACAAAAGGCTAGGCTCCCCGGCGACGAGGCAAACCTTTCACGGGACTTTAATACCAGGCCATCATAGTTTCTATGGCGGCAGCGTGACGTCACAGCGAGGTGAAGGCACCGACGACAATCACTTTCATTTGGCTCAATTATAACTATCATAACAGGTCTCTTGCATATCTACTGTGGTTCTGTATATGCAATAATATGTAAACAAATTACTTAAATGTACCAAAATTACATACAATATTATTTTGTTGCATCTTTTGTTTGAACGCCTTATACTCGGAAACCACTGCACAGGTCAGATTTGAATAATTATTTTTGCTTTATACGACTTTATTTAAACTATAATAAATATTATAAACTATCTAAAATCACTGATCACATCATAGGAACTGGCCAATTAGCGTACAGAATAGATCACGATATCGGCGAGTACGAAGTTGCGTACCGAGCGGACTGCGTGGCGTAGCGTAGGGTGGGTAGGAAAAGGTTGGCTGCCTGACGAGAACCTAGCAAGACCGAGAAGGGTCGAATTGTGAATGCCTAGGTCGGGTATCTATGCTAAAATCGATCTTCATAGGGAATTTATTTATATTTTCGCTATTTGCTTCTAAATATTGTCATACCTATAACAGTTGGTATAATAATTTGCCTTTTTTGTAAATTAGATAGCTTAAGTAGAAAGTAAATAAAAAAAAATAGGTATATAATTCGAATGGTTTTTTGTAAATATCTAACTACTCTGACTTTTTTTATTAAACGCGATTAAAACCCCGAGTCTTAGTTAGTAACTTATAATAGTTGAATAAATAACCTATAATTATCTTTGTGAAGAATATAGCGAAATAGTTTATTAATAACACTATAACATAGCGTATTTCTTACAAAATAAATACATTTAGAATGTTCAAAACTTCGCTACAGTACTGTGGTTCTTTTCAAGTAACTTTCCTTAGCTATCTTTGGAGAAAAAAAGTTTCACAAAATTAAAAAGAAAAATTGGATTGCGGTGGAACAGATAAAACTGTATTTTTATCTTTTATATTACAGACTTCTTGAATTTGTATCGAAAAAATTAAAGTGCCACTCGTCGTATAACGTACTGTATAAAGAATACTAAAAAAGACATCAGAATTTGAATGCTGAAGTATTAATAGATGAGAACTGATTTGTTTTGACATAGATTATATTTAAACTTACTAACTTTTACCCGCGGCTTTGCTCGCATTAGAATATAAGATATATAAGAATATAATATAGAATAGAAGATTTGACCTACCCCACAGGAACAGCATTTTTCTGGATGAAAATTACCCTATGTCCCTTTCTGTGATCACTGATCAGTGAGTAGTTGAGGCGTGAAAGCGTAACAAGCAAGCAATCAAATAAACAAACTCACTTTTGCCCTTTATAATATAATATGAGTAAGGATAATACTGTAGAATAAAAACAACAAATGTAGATTATTATTATGAATCATAACATTAATCTATCCTATCTTCCTACTCTGTATCTCAACTGATTTTCTTTATTTTTTTCTTTAATACATGTGACCGAGCGATGTGTCGTTAATTTTTTTAAATAAAATTCGTTTTTTTTTCTTTTCATTGAATTTTGGTCTAATTTTGACCACTGAACGAGCACACGTTTTATTAATTTCGTAGCATATTTGTTGATATAATAAACAGTCAAAAACACGTTCAATTCTAGTTTCATTTTAAACAGATGACTGTGCATCTCTTAACGGTCACGTTTATTCCGCGAGAGTGATCTCCCCATCGAATAGGCAGCTCTAGAGGTTCGAGAAATGCTAAGCGGACCATAAACTAATATAAATAATTTACTACTTCGTTAGCTCGCAATTCTGCAACGGCATGTGGCCGACGGTAACTGGATTATAGAGCGCTTTAAGAACTCGTCAAACTCAGTTTGCATACTTGATTCTGGTGCAATAAGATTAAAGCTTAAAGCTTTGAAGTGATCATGGCTTAGCTCACATCGCGTCGGATACTGCGTCGTAGGACGTAGGTTCGAATGCTTGCAACTGAGTAGAAACTTTGGAAAACATCGTGATTAATTATTTTTATTATATACAAAAATTTAAAATTGATATATATTGACAGGTCAATACTTGTTGCCGCACCGTACGTACTACTACAGATAGACTGTATATGTGGCGACGTGTCGCCACGGCATGCGTTACTATGCCAGCAATCGGTTTTACATGCGGCTATAAATGTATCACATCAAAATGATGTTGCGCCTCTCCTGATATAAAAGAACTTAATTTAAAATTAAGCCGATACAGAATGACTAGCAATATATTTATATATATAAAAAATCAATTGCCGCATGTACGGAAGTGTATCACTTCAGAACGGCTGCACCTATTTGGCCAATTCTTTGTTTTGTTGTGTTTGTAATTGCCAGGACAGGGTTTCCATGAAAGAAAACACTTGAAAAATGTGCATATAAAAAAGAGTGAGTGCTCGTTAGGTTATCGATTTGTAGTTAACAAAGGTATAAATCACAGCGAATCGATATTTACAACGTTAAAGGCGTAAAACCGGCACACACAACGTTATTATATAATTTGCACTTAAATAATGCACAACTTGCAGCTCGATTTGCAGCTAATAAAGGTACAACTCACAGCAAACAAAGATATTTACAATGTAAAAGGCGTAAAATAAGTTCTCAGCGGTTATCACTATTCTTAGATTGTAATTTATTCATCATTAGGTCTAATGTAATTAAAAAATAACTTAATAAAACTAAACTGGGTTCATCTTGTAATCATTTCACAATTATATATAAGAAAATCTTTCTACTATATATATATCTCAATTATGTTAATATAATAATTGTAATTACTGATATATGATTATATTATGCCCTTAAAATAAGTCAATATTACACATAGCAGCATAGAGATTAAAATAATATTATAGCATTATAATTATTTCAATGAAAATGTTATTTCATTTGATAAAACTTTTAAATACGAGAAACTGTAGTTACTATTAAAAAAATTCAAAGACATAACTGGTATTTATATACTATTCAGAACAGACAACCCCCAAGAACTACTGCTCAAATTCCAACTCAATTTTAATGGTATGTGGCATAAAAAATTTATATGCCAACACGTAATCTGGGTTCTAATAAATAACCGATTATCTAGATACATATACCAAAGAAGGACAATTGTTTTCATCTTTAATTTTTTATTAACACAAATTCATATGCCCACTTTCATAAAGCGCTTAATTCACGGATGTAACTTAAGCAATCAAATTACTTCAAAGCGGAATGAAACCTATAGAGACCTGTGTTCCGTAAAAGATATTTCGTTTTTCCATTTCATAATAAAATGGTTAATAAAGTCTTCGGAGTTTACATTTAAGTACCTACCTACGTCGAGTAATAATACATCACTAAATCCCTGGAGGTATATTGTCTGACATGAAACTCGTACAGGGTTTGTTTATTGAAAATCGCGTACTATGTTAGGTGTATATACATGTCGAAGGTAAGAATTAGAAATGTTCTGTAGTTTCTTTTGTAATATGATAAAATAACGTCAGATTTATTCATAGATTGAACAACTGTTCTCGTGTAAAAACTTTATTGCCGAAAAACAAGAACAAAATTGAACTAGGACTAAACCGAAAGGAAATCATCGACGCAACAAAACGTAATAAATTACATTGTCCTTAGACATTATGCACGCAAGTCAAATTACAGTATCACAAAGGGTCGAAGTTTTGAAGGAAAGTAATGAAACTTTATGCGTTTACTTAGTAAATAAAAGCGTATTAAACTTGAAGACAAGCGAAATACGCCATAATCTTATTATATTATTAAGTATTTTATTAATAGAATATTCTAAATGTCCTTCGTTTTCTCTAACTGTGCCTTTTTATCATAACTGCGTGGCATAACGAGCACTTTAGTGCTTACGACAATGTTGGATTATTTAACTGTTAACATATGATGTCGTATTTATGTTGGTTTTAGATCGCAAAAATTGTATTACTAATCAAGAAGATAAAGAAGAAAACAAAAAGAGACAGTAGAATATCCGTTGTATCGGCTGTCGAAAACAGTAACCAATTATTTTATAAAAGCAGACAACTGTTACAAATATATATATTTTTTATGTTATAATGGGCAAACGAACAGGTGGGTCACCTGATGGTAAGTAATCACCGCCGTCCATAAACACTAGCAACACCAGGGGACTCGCAAGTGCGTTGCCGGCCATTTAAATATGTGGGCCTTCGGCGCTCTCACTTTTTTTTTTTTTTTTTTTTTATTTACGTGGGGAAATCCATCATGGACACGCCACCCTCTCGGGGGAGAGAGTGGGTAGTGTGAGACTCTTACTCACTAAAACCCCACGGTGTACCGGCCGCCGCTTTGGTTGGGGTGACATGGGATCGTACAGTGCTATCACCATGTCACCCCAGCGGCTAGCCCAGCGGAAGGTGTCCGCCGGGCGTCGTCCACATAATGGGAGGCAAGCTGGGTACACACCAGCCACCCCCTACTCGTCAGCCAAACCTGTGCAATGGGGAGATGGGCCCCCCGACCCATCCCCCCAGGTTTGGCTACGGAGGTGGGAGAAGACGGATAAAACGCCGCCCCCTCCCACCGACTCTGCGTTGGCGGAGAGGGTCACTCAGAGGATTCTCCTCGCGAACCCTCTCCGCCGCCTCCTTCTGCGAGATGACCTCCTCGCAGAAGGAGGCCACTGCATTCCATCTTGTTTCGCTGCCGAGCATGGCCGTGACCACGCTCGGCAGCGACAAATCATTCCCCACCGCCGCAGCCAGAGTACGACGCTGAGACTCCCACGCAGCACACTCAGAAAGAGTATGCTGCGCAGTGTCTATATCAGCGCCACACTCATGGCATGCGGCGGTCGGCTCCCTGCGTGCTATCCGGTGCAGGTACCAACCAAAGCACCCGTGCCCGGTCAGCACCTGCACCAGTCTGAACGTCAGGGAGCCCCACTCCCTGTTGCACCATTCCGGCAGGACCGGGCGGACGGCGTCGATAGTATATCTACCGTAACGCGCGTCCGCCAGGTCCTGCTGCCACCTCTCCATCATGTCCCTCCGGACCCTTCCTCTCATTTTCTCAATTTCCCTGGGAGCCGGAGGCTCCCCGCGGCGTTTCTTAGCCGCCGTATAAAAGTATACGGCGGAAAGAACCTCCGCCTCCAGCTCCCAGGGAAGGGAGCCGGCGAGCACGAAGGCCGCCGCCGAAGACACCGTCCTGTACCCTCGTATCGCCCTCTGCGCCACAATACGCTGCGCACCCCGCAACGCTCGAACATTTGCGGCGCAGAGGGCGTCCGCCCACAACGGTGCCCCGTAGGCGGCCATCGACCGCACGACTCCCATATATAGACGGCGGCAGCCAGCACCCGGCCCCCCTTTGTTGGGAAGCAGACGGCTGAGTGCCGCTGCCGCCCCAACTATGCGCGGTCCGAGCCCCTTAAAGTGGGGCTCGAACCGCCAGCGTCCGTCCAGGGTGAGGCCCAGATATTTCATCTGGACCCCAACCCTGATCCGGACGCCCTCCACTAATATGTGTGCCCCAGGAGGTGGCCCTTGCCGAGGCCCATGAAAAAGTAGGGCCTCGGTTTTTTCAAGGGCCACCCTGAGGCCTAACCGTCGGATACGTCTGACCACGAGGGTTACAGCCTCCGTGGCCAGGCGCATCAATTTTCCCCATTCCCCCCCCTGGGCTACGACTAAAGTGTCATCCGCAAAGCAGATGAGACGCACTCCTGATGGGAGTACGCCGCGGAGCACCCAGTCGTAGCCCAGGTTCCACAAAAGTGGCCCTAAGGCTGAACCTTGTGGGACTCCACAGGGAGTCCTACGACTAACCAGCCGTCCTCTACAGTCCACGAAGACGACCTCCCTCCCCTCCAGGTACGCCTCCAACAGCCGCCGCAGGTACGGGGGCACTCCGAAGAAACGGAGTGCCTCCCGTATAACTCCATGCGGCAGGCACGGCGCTCTCACTGGCCGAACGAAACGCGACAGTGCAAGAAGCACTGTTACTTCACGTCGGTTTTCTGTGAGAGGGTGGTACTATCCCGGGCGAGCCGACCCATTCATGCTGAAACCAGTAATAGCTTCAGCGTCTTCAAGTCTTCAAGTTGAGTAACATACGGTCTCTAATGCTTAATGTTTGGAAATATTATATCGTCTAGAATCAAAGACTTCTTTAGTGATTTTAGAAAATCAATTGTTACTACAAATAAACAAGCTTTCGATAAAAAAAAAACTACACATCAAAACATGAGTTTCTTTATTTCCAGTAAACATAATAATCTTCTCTTTTAATAATTTGTTTATCCTAGCAATAATGTAAATGCAGTTAAAATCGTACAATATACTCGTCAATCAGGGTTATAACAAAAAAGAAAAAAAATTTAACATATAACTATTAAGAAAGAGGGGTTAAAAGCTACGTCTTTACCCTTTTAACAAGTTACAACATTGCTATATTATATACGTTTTCTTTGCAGATCAATTATGCACAGGTGACATGTAAAACTATTTACATTTTAAAATACAATAGTCGATTTTGTACCGACTTCAACAACGTAAAGGATATCTTGAGATAAGAATCCAGTTTGTATAGCGTTCTAATTTTTTTTATATATAATAGCTACTGATGAATATATAATATTTAGCTCGGTAACAGATCTGCGTGGGATGGGTAGCCTAGCACTCTGGCTGTGGCGGTTGGAACGAACTTGTCACTTCCAGGAGTGGTGCGAGCCATGTTCAGCAGCGAAGCCGCTTTGGAAGCGATAGCCTGTTCCTGAAAGGATGGTATCTTGCAGGAGGCGGCGGAGAGGGCCTGCGAGAAAAACCCTCTATGCGGCCCCCCTCTCCGTCAAAGGAGGGCTTGCAGAAGGAGGGGTCGCGCCTTGCCCACATCCTTCCACCATGGTACCCGGCGGCTACCTTGCGCCTACGGCTGGGGAGGCATTGTGATATAATTGCACGATTCCATGCCGTCCCAACTAAAAGCACAGTTTGGTTCACCGAGGGGTTTTAGTATCACGTTACCAACACTCTTCACCGGGATGGTAGCGTATTCATGAAGATTTGCCTACGTTAATAAAACAAAAAATGCCGGTACGGAATGTCAAGAATATTCTTTACTTGCGAAATTCTCTAATAAGCTCTAATGAACTCTATCCCAATTCCAAATAATATCACAAATTCGTAAGTGAGTTTGTTCCTTTGTGACGCTTTCACTACTAAACCGATCATTACTAAATTTTGCATTCCCGATGTTAGGGGCATAGAAAAGGGCATTTGTACCCTTCATACAGAAAAAAATACTGTTAGCGAGGGATAGGGCAAATTTACATTAACGCGAACGCAGCTGCGAGCAAAACTAGTGTTTATTATCAGAAATTACTAACCAAATACATTAACATACACACCAGAAGTCAACAGTTTTCAGCTCTCTTTAAGAGTCTTTCAATAGACCGGATACACTAAAGAAAGAAAGAAATCGTTTATTCATAATGCATTATACCATACAAGTATACAAAAATAAGCACACCTCGGCATTATGAAAGGATGGCCATTTAGCATAATATGCTAAAGTGTCAAAAAAACATTCAGCTCTGATTTTCAGCTGGCCACAGTGCAAGTCACGATACTTAACCAATAAAATATCTATAAATACTATTAAATATATATTAGGGAAAATAAACAAGGTAAAATAGTAGAGTACATAAAACATCATTCTAATATATAAAAAGTAGTAATGCAGGCATATTAAAAATGTATGAAGGTACGTTAAATATCGGAAGCCGCAAGTATTGATACCAATGAACTAAATGACAATTTTAGTATTACAGAAATAAGCTAGAGTAATTATAAAAAAACATTTGCAAATTTAGACCATTAAAATAAATTAAAATGCCACCTATACAGGTCGGTAAATTTTGAATAAACTATTTATAGCGTATACAGCTAAATAACTGAATTCAAGCGACGACGGACAGATATTAATGACAAGGGTTAGAATCTGGGGGGCTCTGCATCATTATCAACCAGCGGTTACCTAAAACGATCATTCAACCGAATACCTAAACCGTGAAAGAGATTCTATTGATTTTATACTGAATAAAAGAGCAATATCGAAGAAATTATCATTTCATAACGCTAGAGTAAGTAGACCGTTTCACGATATTTTGAATAGAATATTTAACGAGAATGAAAAAACATTGAATGGAATAATTTTCCGCGCAAATAAATATGATTTATCAGGCGTTAGATTTTTTCTGTATTATTTAAATACTGTCGTCGGATTCTACGGTCATGTTATTCATAATTATTTAGAACAAAATTCTGAATTTTATTGTATTGTCAAGTTATACAATTACGTACAAGAGACAAACCATTCATTTTTATTCATCTAATAAGTCAATTCTAGTTGATTAAATATATATATAGATAGACTTGTCAAATCCATATAATATTATAAAAAAAAGACAAAAATATTTTTATCATATCTTGGATTTAAATTAAAAACCGCTTGACGACTTTCATGTAATTTCATACACAGGAAACACTTTATTCTTAAATTAATAGGCTATCAGAATTTGAAAAAATACTTTTAGAGACCGTAAGAAAATTACTTCATATATTTGAACTTTCAAGTTAATGTCAACCAATTTAAATGTATATCGCATACATAAAGTATGTTTCCGCTCGAAAATTTTATACTTTTGGAAAATATTAAAATATGCGTTAAAAGTAATATTAAGATACAAACATAATTAATACAATAATAAACGAGAAGAAATTTAGAGCGATGATGGCTCAGTTGGTAGTGTGTTCGGACACAGCGTCGAAGGATGTAGGTTTGAATCCTAGCAACTGACTCGGAGCTTTCGGTGAAAGAAAACATCGTGGTGAAACCATAGCATGGTGGTAGTGCTTTTTCTGTGTCTTTCTTAGTTGTGTTTTTCTTAGTCTGGTTAGCTACCACCCTCAAGTTGAAAATCTGTCGCCAAGCACCTGTTGGTGTATTCCGGCAGCTGCACTTGAGAGCCAGTCGCTACCTCTAGGTTTAGCGTGACTACCATCTTAGACCACATCATCATTTAACGTCAGATGAGATTGTGGTCAAACGTTAACCTATAAAGTATAAAAAAATGCATGCAAATCACAGGCAAAGCTGGTATTAATATAAAAAAAGGTTAAATTTGCGCTAAGATTACAATATATAGCTATAATGTAAATGAGTCCTTTGTGAAATAGCAAATGTCACTACACGAGACTTTCGCTTTGTAGTCGGCATAGTGAAACTAGTACACAAAGCTTTCACACCCCATACACGAGGAACGGCTTAAAAGGGTTTAAGTGGAGTATGATTAAGTTACGAATTTCTTGGAAATTAGTAAGAAAATTGAACAGACATTACATAAGGCTATGTTATTTACGTAGAATAATATGGTTAAAGAAAATTTAGAATATTTATGAACTATGACGGTTTGATAGGTAACTTTTTATAGATGGTCCTAGGCTGTTTCTATTTTGGATTCGATTGACCCTTTGCCATTTTTAATACGCAACTAAACGGGCGATGATTAGTTAGTTTAGCTATACTATCCAACATATTTTATACAATCTACTCTTATAGTTACGAATATCAATAAGCAAAAATTGGCTACATTCAAATTTTTCAGTTTTAATAAATAAAATGAAAAGCCTGACAATAGTCGCACTAACGCCATCATAATCTAAGTATACCAAAAGTAATTCCTCTATATTTATTTCTAGTATATTATAATTTAACTACAATATATTATTTAATACGAAGACTCAAGTTGTATTTTTTACTATCATTGGTTATATTGAGGAATCCATATTTTATGTAAATACATAGAGGTCACGTTACACCTGTATGAGAAAGTCACTACCACGAAAACCTAATTATTGCTGGGCCCTTCAATAAATACAATTCGGAATCGTGTGACCAACCCTAGTGAAAACTGTGATACACAGCACACTTCAATACATTTCATTGCATCAAAATTCACTTACTTCATAGCGTCGCGTCGGTGTTCTTGTTGTTTCCAGTGGGGACTGTGTTTAGTATAATATGTGTAGAAATGAGTATATAATTGGAAACCTTAAAGGCTGGAACTGTCGTCACCCGTTCCACTCACAATACTATCAATACTATAAAAATCAATTGTTATGTCTGTTAGAATTAGTAATGCAGAACGGCTGCACGTGTTGGCTAAAAATGTTTTTGGTCTATGTTAAATATTTGAAAAATCGCAGGTTAAAATGAAAAATTTGGGATTAAAAATCTCCATATAAAAAGTGAGTGAATGATTGAGACAGAGAACACAGTGGTCTCCATATAAAAAGTGAGTGAATGAGTGAGACAGAACACAGAAGTCCAGAACACATTAGTCTCCATATAAAAAGTGAGTGAATGAGTGTGACAGAACACAGAAGTCCAGAACACATTAGTCTCCATATAAAAAGTGAGTGAATGAGTGTGACAGAACAAAGTAGCCTCCATATAAACAGTGAGTGAATGAGTGAGAAAGAAAACAGTCACTCTACTGAGAGAGATCTTTAAAAATATTGACAGAATGCAGTTTCTATTTTATCACATGGTCCCACTCTGAAGGGAAGATTTGCTGTGTTAGTATCTACACCCATGCGAAGCCGGTGCGGGGAGTTATTTTAGATATAAAATAAACCATAATATGTAAAAGTTTGAATACAAAAACAAAAAACAATAAAGTTAGACTACGCGAGCGGAGCCGCGTGCATAGCTTTCAGATAAAAACTGCCTATATGTCAGTACTTTAGGAAAACTTAAGTATAGAGATCCGCAAAATATCGCCTAATTTTGTCAATTAAACGCCATTCTTATGACGAAAGAGATTCGATAATTAAATACAAGTACATTCTATAACTAAGGTATCATAAACAGAATTAAAAAAAAACTAGATTATAATATATATTACATGTAGAAGTAAAACAGACATGAATGGAGACATACGTAACACGGTTGCTTGATTAATATTCTTCGTTCGACTTTGTCATAGAAAGAGCAAACAATGGAATTCGTTATTTAAAAGATGATTGCTGTGGAGGGATGAACGAGACGTTTTCGGACGTGACCTGGGAACCTAAGATGTAAGCTCGGCGTAGACTATAAAATATAATAATATCCACTATATGCGCCTGAATCAAAATAATTATTTATAGATGTACTATATACCTGATGGGCATTAAAAATAATGGCAAAGGGTCAATTGAATCAAAAAAATAAGTGGCCTAGAACCATCCCCGAAAAGTTTTTTATATAATTGTTATAGTATTAGTTAGTAGTAGTAGGTGGTAGAGCTACGCTGAAGCTATTACTGGTTTCAGCATGAATGGGTCAGCTCGCCCGAGGTAGTACCACCCTCTCACAGAAAACCGACGTGAAGTAACAGTGGTTGAACTGTTGCGTTTCGTTCGGTCAGTGAGAGCGCCGGAGGCCCACATATTTAAAAGGCCGGCAACGCACTTGCGACTCCCCTGGTGTTGCTAGTGTCTATGGACGGTGGTGATCACTTACCATCAGGTGACCCACCTGTTCGTTTGCCCCCTATAATATAAAAAAAAAAAAAAAAAAAAAAGTATTAAGCCTATACGTTCAGTAGTTATTGACGTGATTCAGTATCAAAAGTTCTGTATTTTATTACATATTTTATAGACGTATAACATTTTTACATCAACATCACCTTCTTACCCTTATCCCACCTAAGTATCCACTCCACACCTATTCCACTCTCTCCTGTCAGATGTTAACTCAATATTCACACCTTTTATACACATATCATTTTTCACATAATCCATCCACACATTTTCCCGTCTTCCTCTACTCCCATATTCGTTATTTATACTCATTTTTTTTTTAGTTACATAACTTTCATTTCTTCTCGTAATATGCCCGTACTATGCTAACCTATTACTCTTCAACCTTTCTGCCACTGGTGCTATTTTTAAACTTCCTGTGACATACTTATTCATAATTTATCGATTCTGGTTACACCACACATTCGCATCTCTGTCACAAGTAATCTTTTCTAATCCCTCTCTTTTGTAGCCTAGTACTCGGGTCCATATAACACGACTGGTCTCATTATAGTTTTATACACTTCCCCTTGAATTTCAAAGGTCGTGGGTCATAAACTACCCAGACACTGTTCGAAATTAATTCACCCTGCATTTATCTTATTCTTCACAACATAACATTAATTTATTTATTTGACATTTAGACATCAACATCAGCGAATAATAAAATGTAACTTTATCCAGACTTAGTTTTAATATGAATCTTATCATTATTGTCAAATGTACTCGTTAAGTTTTATCAACTAAAGAACAGTTCGTTAAAGATTCAACGACCCTTAATCCTTTCTCATAGAAACATAATCTCTACGAAATATATAATTAATATCAAGAAACTGTACACAAAAGCAACCTCTACAAACGACTTTGTAATTACGAGTTGATTGTACATTACGCATTGTGAATATTCGACGACCGTTGATATAAAAACAATAATAATAACATAACGTCATTTAAACAACGACCTACATTAGGCTGGAGGCAAGTGACAACAAATTTTTGACATCATAACGCCCAAATTGTTCGTTCTATTTTATTCTGTCTCTTTTTAACGTGGTCATTATCACGAGTACTCTTTCGCTCGGAGGCAACAAGAGAGTAATGTAAAACTTCTACTCACTAAAGCCCCACAATGTACTACCTGCCACGATTGATGGAGGATACAGGATCACGCGATCGTTCATCGCTAGACCCGCCTAGACGGGGCCTCCTCAAAGGTACACTTAAAGGCCGGCTACACATTTGTGATGTCTCTCGTGTCGCAGGTGTCTATGGGCGGCGGTGATTACTTACCATCAGGTAATCCGTCTGTTCGTTTGCCTCCAAATCGCATAAAAAAAAAATCCTATGTTATCATCAAAAAGTCATGTTGACGTAATCTAAATGTAAGGAAAATCAAGTTTTTCTTCGAGGCTGAATCAAGTCAAAAAGAATGAATACCATTAAATGTGAAATTTATCCAAGATGATTCTAGGATTTTTATTTTTTGGAATCCGCTGACCTATAGCAATCTTTTTCTCAACGAAACGGACGGAAATCAGCTAGTTTATGATACAATATTAATATATTTTTTTACAATCACTGTTGTAAATTAATAAATTGAAGTAAAATACGATTAGCAAGATAAACCTTAAGTCTAAAGATAAAATTAATTATTTGAAACTTCAGTACTAAATTTAAATGAATTTTAATTAGATATATAACATTTAATTAATAACGGTCATGTTTTGTTTACATTTTTCCCACAATCTTGACCCGGCATTATGTTTACGAAGTAGGGTTGACCCAATTTTATATCCTTATATAAGAGCACAATTAGCTTTACTTTTATGTGACAATTTATTTTATGGAATGAAATAACATGATTAAATGTTGGATATTATCAGTACATTATGATTTTTGTGTCACATTTATACCAATAAGTTAAACTTAGCGTTAACCTTAAGTACGGTTAATTTTGTCAAAATATATGGAACTGAAGATTTTAATGTTATAAAAGATATAAAAAAGTAAATTGTTGAATGTGTTTATTTTTTATACTTTATAGGTTAGCGTTTGACCACAATCTCGTCTGATATTAAATGATGATGTTGTGGTCTAAGGTGGTAGTAACGCTAAACCTAGAGGGAGAATAGCTCCCTAGTGCAGCTGCCGGAACACACCGACAGGTGCTTGGCGACATATTTTCAACTTGAGGGTCTCAGCTAGCCAGGCGGACTAACAAAAAGCCCTACCAGCATGTTATGGTTTCATCACGATATTTCCCGTCACCGAAAGCTTCGACTCAGTTACTAGGATTCGAACCTACGTCCATTCGACGCTATGTCAGAACAGGCTATCAACTAAGCCATCGTCACTTCAATTGTATGCAAGTGTATTACTTCAGAACGGCTGCACCCATTTGGCTAATGATTTTTTTTTGTTATGTACTGTCAGAATAAGGTTTGTTTTTGCTATGAAAAAAAATGTTTGAAAAATCGTACGGAAAAGTGGTACGTTTTGGTTAAAAAACCTCTTTATAAAAGTGAATTACTGAATGAGACAGAAGGACAGTGGGAAGAACTTCAAAAATATTGTCAGAATTAACAGATTAACGTTCATTTGTTTGGTTGCCATAAAGGGAATATTTGTTCTAATTCATTTTCGCCCTGTATAGTTTAAATAAAAGTTACTTTCAATCGTGTTTTATTATACACGTGCTACATGTTTCGTATAACTCTATAAGCACCGAGAATCCAGCTAAAGTACCTACAAAAAAGCAACGCACACAGATGCGGATTAAATACCCACGACCTAATTTTTTCTTCAACAGCTGCAATGCAAGCCTTTAATGTAGAATAGCCGAGTTGTGTGACATTTTACGATGGATAAAATTGTGCTGTCAGCGTTTAATATTTTGTGCCGTTTGTGTATAGACATAACATTTCCTTATTATAAAAAACGACTATACTTGAAATAATATTACAAGAGTGTAAATTTGATTTTATAGTTTTACCAATATTTGTTACCAAATACCAAAATTATGCTAAACCTAGAAGCGGTATTGTAAAACGCAGTTACCGAAACAGGCCTGGAAGTGCTCGGTAGGTAACAGATTTTCAACTTGACAACGGCAACTAGTCAAACGAGCATATTAAAAAACCTATCACCACGCTATCTTATAATTATTTATTGTATGCAAGAAATAAAACTACATATGTTACTGATATTATTTGGAATAAATAACATGAAGAAGGAGGAGATGGGAAACATTGTATTAGAAATAATTTATTTTATATTAATTGATACAAATTTAAATTAGTTAATAATGTTCCACGTTGCTTGTTTACGATGTACTCTAAAAATTGGTAATAAACAGTCAACTTGCAACTACACGATTATCGATCCAAAACCATCCAGTTATGACTAAGACACAGCTTTTTAAATCTCGGTCATCTGATGAGGCGTTTTATTGTTACATTAGTAAACAATACTTTCTATTATAATACTAGAACACGCGGCCCGATAATAAAAAATATATACTTATATGCACGAAATGCTTAAGGTAACTAATGTATTTTATTTAATAAGGATTAATACTGTATCCGTCTAAATAGCCTTCCAATTACCTCATTATATGTGGCTATTTTTAGAAACAGATGGAGCTAGTAAGCTATCTTAAAAAGATAGGTACATGACATCGTAGACATTTTTGTAGATCTATAAAAGAGGAATATCTCAGTATGCATTGTTTTGTTATATTTCAAAGAAATTAGGCAGCGTTTTCGACGAAAGCTCCAAAGCGGCTTGACTTTTCCCGATTCTTTCAACAACTATCATTATATGGCAACCAATTCTATTGGTGCAGACCGCATTACAATCCGTTCAGTAGTTTTTGAGTTTATCACGAACATCCAGACAGACAGACAGACGCGACGGACGACTTTTTTTTTATATGTAGTGATATGTATAGAAATGGTAATATACATAATGTTCAGTTCACTGTTGTCTTATTTATTATTCACAATATTGTAATCTATAAATATTACGGCATTTAGATAGAGTTCTAAAATTATATGCTAAATAATGAAGTAAAATGTCATCTTGATGATTGTAAAACAAATGCGTATATATTTTTCATTTCAGTTTTTTCTATATCAAAGAAGTCAAACAAAGAAGACATTAAGCCAGGACAATAAAAGAACTTTCTACTCGTCTGTTCTTTGTAATAGGAACTAGAGTGGCATTTTTCGGTCCGGCAATATTACTCCGCTGTCCTACTTTTACAAACTAGAATTTTGCGATCGTTAACCGAACACTCGGACCCAAAGTGGTATGTACTGAGCTAGTATAGACCCGAATAATATATTTTATTAAGTTTGTAATATAAAAAACACCTTCATCTATTGATTTTATATCAGTTATGAAGAGTACATGTTTGAGGATAACGTATATGGTGATTATTTTAACCTGTAATGTATGTTTATTTTATTACTAGTTGATACTAGTGACTTCGTCTACCTTGTTTTATTATCTTTACATACAATATTTTATGTATACAACAAAAAAAAATCGAAAGAAAAAATATACTTTGTTTGAAAATTTCTTTAGTCTTTTATAGTGCTTATAAAAATCGTAATTTCTTAAAACTTTAATAGCTTTGTATTAAATTAAGCTATCGTTATAATTTTTACTTTAAGATAAGAAGTAAAATAAAATAAAATATCGAATTTATCCAGCAATTTTTGCATGATATCTGCAAAACGGCCAATTTTTTTTTTTTCGAACAGAATACACTCTTGGTCGGACAGGCCTCTAGAGCTTTCACCGGACTAATACGACAGACTTCTCATTTAAAAAGAGATAGATATAAGAAGATAATACCTCTTTCAATTTCTTCCATTGAAACTATAATTTTGACATCAAAATCATCCACACATTATTCGAAATCAATTTATTTGTGATAGGTACGATGATAATATGTTACATTAATTTTGAAAAGAAGATGGCAACACGATGATCCATTGAGACTCAGTTGTTCGTGAAGGAAACATCGTGATGAAACCATAACGTTGTGATAGGTACATTCTTTAATACCCCCACCTGATTAGCTACCACTCTCAACTTGTAAAACTGACGCCAAAAACCTGTGCATTCGAGAGCCAGTTATCTCTATGTTTAGCTTTTTACCATCTATCTTAACATCCAGATGATTTTGTAGGTCAAACACTAAACAGTAAAAAAAATATGGAGGTAGAGCAAGTTCTAAGATTTCTGAATTCGCAATACAATGCAACTTACACGTCATAATCACTTTAATATACTTTATTTTCCCTTTAAACAAATAATACATTCGCCCAGTTCCTCGAAAATTGTAACTAACAGAACGATATGATTTTTTTATGCGAGCTCGATTATGGATAACAACTGGTCCAGATAAGATAGTAGCCAGAGTTCGTGGAGTGGCTCGACAAATACATGTTTATTTATACAACTAATTTATCAGCTGTTGTTACATTTGTTACCTAGTTGTGGATTGTTTATTGCCGACCTTGTTTCTCACTTACCTGTTAAACGGTAAGATATTAACTATTATAGAGAGATATCTGCTGCATACATTCCTTCTGACAAAATTTAATCGATTTTAATATTACCACATCACTTTGACGCATCTAATATTGATTAAGTCCTCTCCTTCACTTTTAGTATTTATTTAAATTATACCCACAGTAGCATATAAAAAACGTTGAAGCTTATTATAGTATTAACGAATCAAAAATAATAATAATATTACTGAAATAATTAGTAGTCGACAATCATATTAACAATTAGTTAGAAACGACAGAAAATAAATGGACTTTTTTCTCTATTACAACATTTAATATCTGAAATAAGGTTGTCACCTACCGGAAACATTATATGTCTAGTTTTTAACAACCGTGTGTTTAATAAGAGTCCTCATCGGAAACACTTCAAAAACGAAACCTAAGACTCTTGGAAGCAGAATTTACACAAAATCCTGTCTTGGTTAGTGCTTCACATTTCTAACCTAACGGTTTAGCTTTGCATGATCTGTAAATGAACCTTATACATTCTATTAGTTAGATAATCTAAATGGTCAATTAAGTAATGTGGATACCAAGATCTATTCAACGTATATAATATTCATAATATACAGAAAAAATATGAGTTGTTAAATTTTATGTTTCTTTACTGAAACCATTATAACGCAGGCTCGGATCAAACGGGTCTACTTGTATTCATACAAAACATCAGCTGAACACGCACTCATCAAATTAAACATGTAAGTCGTGGTAGTTTAGTGGTTTGACTGATGGAATATCAATCCAATGCTCGCAGGTTCGAACCCCGGCATGTGTTAACGAATTTTACGGAATTCGCGTACATTTACTAATTTAAATTGGTAACACTATCGGCTGACGGTGAAGGGAAACATCGTGAGGAAACCCGAACCTGATAAACGTTCTTGTAGTACCACCGTATGGGGGAAAAACATAAAACTGTGAATTTCTTCAGAGTTTGAAACCGCCAATACGTCGTGGGCTGGCATGGTGATTATACCCATACCTTCCTTCGGGAAGCAACTAAGTAACTGAAAGTAAACGAAACGCGAGAAGCCGTCCATGCTGCCTTAGATACAAGTTCATGTAACTTGACAATCTGGAACAGGGCTAGGAAAAGCAGACGTTAGCACGAGCGAAACCATGAGTAAAAGCTAGTATGAAATAAAAATGAATATACTTAATTCAATTAAACTTAAATAAAGTTCAAAACAAGTAAATACAACCAGTCTAAGTAACTGAAAATACAAAAAACGCGAAAAAGCCGTTCATTATTCCTTGGATACAAGGTCATTACCGTATCATTAAAATGGTCTAGGGTATTAATCACAAAGGATGGCAAAAAAGACGGAAGCCGACCACTGACTTCCTGAACGCAAATCATCCCTAATTATATACTGGTGAGGCTTTAAGACCAGAAATCACACAAAACCGCTGAGAGAGGTGTAATAGTGTTGAGGGAGCAATTTCAAACAGGTAACAATCTAGGAAATTCGTTTGTTACTTTATATCTATATTGAAGCAAGACAGTACAAATAATGCGAAAGATTAATGGTAAAAAGGTTTAAACACTGTGAAACTTACGTTCATTTGAATTTGAAAATAATTTTTCTCAAATGTGAGCCTGAATTATTAACAACTTTGTTTCATCAACATCAAATATTTGAGACTTTAATTATTCACTAGTTATTAACAAGTTTATGGCATAAAAAGCAAAGAAAAATAGACAGGCTGTATTATTAATTAAAATATAAAATACATTTTGAATCCACATTTAATCATATCTGTAATAATAGTTACTTTCAACTATATTTGATAAGCTAATCAAACCTATTGTAATCTGGGAACACCTTTGTGATGGACAAATACCTAAAATAGTATTACAATGAACACTCATAAATTCTGACTCATAGCATATTTATTACAACGTAAAATACATTTTTAATCTACATTTAATAATATCTGCAGTAATAGTTACTTTCAACTATATTTGATAATCTAATCAAACCTATTGTAATCTGGGAACACCTTTGTGATAGACAAATACCTAAAATAGTATTACAATTGAACACTCATAAACTTTAACTATCACTAGCTTATTGGGTTTCTGGCAATACCCACCTATAACTATTATGTTTAATGAGTAATGATAAATTGTGATGCCTGATTTTTTAAATATATTCACAGAATAATATATTTTAGTTTGCATGATTTTGTTAAGATTGTGCATAGGAATTTCGTTATTTTTGAAGCCTATTATAAACAAGGTTTCATTACCAGTTTCATTAGTTGTCCAAATTAATCTCTAATTACTGTGGTAGTCACTGACACTGTTTTTATATCATTTTGATTAATCCTTTTCTTTAATTTTATGGCACAGTAGTAATAAATAATTCTGCCATTATCACAGAGATAGAAAATGTACATTACCTTTGGTAGGTAGATTTATAAACTACAATTAATGTTACAAGTCTTTGGTTTTTCTTATACACTAGACTTCCTAAGGCAATATTTATCCATATCTCAAACATAGAATTGGTAACAATTTGGATAGTAGACTTTATAAGATTATCTTACATATGAAATAGAGCAATCAAACTCGAGTTTATAACTCATAAAACTTTGTCATGATTTTATTTATTACCTTCAAGGGGCAGTAAATAGACAAATATTAGATATAAAAAGAATATATAATTTTTTTTTTATATATTATAGGGGTGGGTGACGAACAAACGAACGGGTGGGTCACCTAATGGTAAGTGATCACCGCCATCCATAGACACTAGCAACACCAGGGGAGTAGCAAGTGTGTCGCCGGCCTTTTAATTTTTAATTTAATATATGTGGGCCTCCGGTGCTCTCACTGACCGAACGACATGCAACAGTGCAAGCACTATTACTTCACGTCGGTTTTCTGTGAGAGGGTGGTACTACCCTGGGCGAGCCGACCCATTCATGCTGAAACCAGTAATAGCTTCAGCGTATGTTATATATATATATATAAACTAGCTGACCTGGCGAACTTCGTACCGCCTAACAGTCAGTTCTTTAATTTTTTTTTAATACTTATACTACTATTGGGGATCATCGTATAAATATTGACATTCATATTTATAGGATACTACTAAACATGTCACTCAATTGTTTTGCCTTCCCGGAACATCTTCATTAATACTTCAACTTTATGATATGGTATTAAAGTTCAGATTGACTTTTAAGTATTATTACGAATCGTTTGTATGGGAGTATAGAAAAGTGTTGTTTTTAGACTTTTTCAGGCATTTTTTTTAATTTTTCTCTCCGTAAGATACATCCTTGTACTTCAAGGAATATTCTATAAAAAGAATTAGCGAAATCGGTTCAGTTGTTCTCGAGATTTGCGCTTAGCAACACATTTAGCGATTCATTTTTATATTATAGATAAAGAAGACAAATATAACTGTATCTTTACTGGAAAATATTTGAAAATAGTTGTCATTTCATTTATTCCAACAATTGAATTTATTGTATCATACATAAATCAAAATAGTTAAATTATATTTTCCAGTTTCATTAAATTTTATTACGCAAATGAGTAGGAAATTATATAGATATTTTTTTTATTTAAATCCAATAGAAATTAGAGTATATGGTCCCCTCAACATTATTATATAACAACATATATAATATCCAACTGATTGCAAAAAATAAAGGTTTTTTCTCGCAGATGACTGACTTTTATGTAAAGAGTGTAATTATCAGATCTTTGTATGAATATTGTATATCTATATATTAGAACATACATCAGCTATTTAATTACCAAAATCATAGCTATACTTAGGTTGGAATTAAAAGTCTGTATCTCCTAAAATTTCTTAATATAAATGTTTTCTTGTTTTAAATTATGATCGAGGGGCAACTTAGCAATAAGCAAACAACAAACACTATGTTTGTAAATGAAAAAGATGTACTAAAGTACTTTTGAACATATATAAAATAGTTATTCCGATTTCATAACAATAACAATCAAGGAGGTAGGACATATGATTAAAGTTTACACAATTTAAAGTCGTACAAACAGGATAATGGAAAAATAATTAATTTTATCCAATTATACACACTGTAGATAGTAGTTCTGTGTATATTTACCGCATGATCTTAGATTTTTTGTTACTGTGAGTTCATTTTAATTAGTTTTAAGACCCAGTATAGTAAAAAGTTGTATAATGCAGTCAGAATCCTAATACTTACACAACCATGCCGTATGCACCTTCCCCGATGTACTGCAGGTTAGTGTATCGTGGGCCCACCTCGAAAACTTGCGCGCGAATGACCTCCGCGTTGGGGTTGGTGCTAGCGGCACCTGCAGCCTCAGCCATCGCAAACCACTTCAATTACTTTTAACCACACAAATTGTTAATGCCACCGGCACTAATAGCATAAATTCCTTACAGTGGAAACTTGTACACAGATCCTTCAGTTATTCACGTCAATTAACAAAACAAACTACTGTCCGACCTATATTATCTACAGAACAATCGTCCACTTGTCACTCGTAGCTCGCTTATCATTCTCGCTACTTGTCCGACTTTTGACGGCACTCCCGTGCAAACACAGTACGGTACCGTTATAAAGTGAACTCGTTTTTACTTTTTTCTTTGCGACTACACGACAAGTTACAACACTACGCAAGTAACAGTGTTGTCATAATGAATAATTAGCACAGATAAAAAGTATAAATCTTGTTACCTGATTTTCTAACATACCATAAGGTCTACACGTTTGTGGACATATTACCAAATCTAGTGCCATTCGGACAAAAAATTTACTATTAAATAATATTAAAATATGTAGTTAATGTAATAAGAAAAGAGAAATTTGCGGTACCTATTGATCATTACATAAAAATTTCAAAATGCTACGTGCCTTTAGATATTTTACAATTGCGTTTCTTTAGAAAATAATTTTAATTGACTTCAAAACATAATATCAACAACACCTATTCATTAATTTTAATATTTGGAGAAAATGGAAGCGATGCTTCTTATGCGTTTTATACGGTAAATATATTTGTACAAATTAAATGTGCTACTTAGATGCAAGGCCAAATGTCAGAAGTTTAATTAATGAAAATGACTAAAGCATTATTATTTTTAAAATTCAATAATTTCGTTTATGATGTTAGTTTTTTTTCGTCTTTAACACTATTAAAGTTATAATTAACGATTCAAATCATTTAAAATGAGTGTTTTGATTAGTATTTTTACGTTTAAATGTACTAATATCTTTTGTTATTATTATTGCAGGCATATTTATTATTGTTGTTGTAACAGTTTAATAAATTTTATAGTTCATTTTAAATTTAGATGCTAATACTGGCAATATTAATGTAATTTCACGCTAGTGATTACTATGACATTGGGCCTGCTTTGACCACACAAAGCCAAACATCATAAGAAAATACAGCCAATATAATAAGAATAATTAATAAATATTCCGACGAAACCATGGTTTTTTAAATTCAAAAATGCCCACAAGTGGGTTATATCTACTATTTTTCGCCTGAGTCTTGGCCATGTATGCTCTCCGGTTTCTCTTGCGAAAACACATATCCGTGACCATTTTCTATGTGAGTATGGGATTGAAGAGGGTTCAGTGGAACATATAATTTTTAATTGCCGCAATTTATCATCTTCTTTGTATGATATCCTTCCTGCTAATATCCCCCGTTCTACTAATATTAATATATTACTTACATATGTTTATTCTGCTTTTATTGAAACATTTACTGCTTTCATTTATCGTAGTTATATAAATCTATAATGTCATTTATATTTGTATATACTATATATATAACTATGATATATTTTTATATCTATACTTCCGACATATCTTTACATATTATTTCTGTGGTACCCATATTACAAAATTACTCTTCTGTGATTATTCTGTGTCGTGCCATTTTAGATTATTCTATATAATACTGAATATTTGGCAATTAAGTTTAAAGCGTATATTTGTCACACTTGACACTGGCGAAATTGCCTACACAGGCAGATGCCATGCTGGGGGAAAAAAATACTATCACATTTTGTAGTTCCCTTTTTATATAAAATATATAGGTATTTCTATTTATGTTGCTTGCAATTAATAGTTTAATCTACAAAAGTTTGTTGAAGTAAAATAATAATCTTTGATGATTATTGAAGTGAAACTTCTTTAGAATCGTTGTGATTTCAAACCGGATGCAACGGAAAAACGACAGGTAAGAGACACAAATACAAAAATGTGTAGGATGAAGCCGGCAAAGAATAAGACAGAAATATACATACCATTTTATATTATCGGTCTCTCCTCTTTGTGCCACGCTTCGTAGCATCCCCACTCTCGTCTTCTAAGCATAGTCACCTGTAATTAATGAGCCAGAGCGATTGAGCAAATGTCGGTGTGTATGTATATCATGGTGTGTGGTGTGTGTGTTGATATATATCAATCATGATGTCAATGGATCCATGGAGTTATCCATATGGATATCCGCAATTTGCTGTGATAAAAATAAGTTTTGCTGAGTTTAATACCCTTCCACTAAACGGTCTACCTCCAAACCTTTAGTTTGCCATTTTAAAAGTAACAATTCGCTTTCTACGTAAATATATCTTGAACTTGTATATTTTCCGTTGATATATTTATTTAGCATATCTAATTTACGTATAGGACATTAGTATTGTAGATGTCGTCCAAAAGGTCGGTGTGTATATAATTGTTAAATTAGCAGAAATCTGAACCCAGACACTTGTATTTTATATTTAATTGTTATCAACAATATTAGTAATCGACATACCCCGCTCTAATTGAGTAATTAAAAATATTACTTAAACAATGAGGAACTGCAAAAATATATTTTATTAATATTAATTCAAAGTTTTTTTGTTGATGTCGAAGTTTCATATCTGCATTACATTTTTTAAAGTATGGTTTATTGTAAATAAATAAATAGATGATACACCCCGATGGTATGTTACACATTAATTTGGCATATTTTTATTTCTACTATCATTTAACATTCCATAACTGCATAATAAGCAATTATAACATAACTTATACCGAACACGCAAAATAAACATATACAATCACCCTGTCGTGATGTTAAAACATGATTAAGTGCCAATTGAGCCAAGTATTTGGTCTTGCAGTTATCCATAGGCGACGGTAACCATTTAGCATCAGATGCCATCTGCCTACTTGCTGCTCTTTGGCAGAAAAACAACTACGCAAGAGTATGGTTGAAGCGCCAAGTCTTTTTTTTTTTTATATTACAGGGGCACACGAACAGGTGGGTCACCTGATGGTAAGTGATCACCGTCGTCCATAGACACTAGCAACACCAGGGGAGTCGCAAGTGCGTTGCCGACCTTTTAATATATGTGGGCCTCCGGCGCTCTCATTGACCGAACGAAACGCAACAGTGCAAGCACTGTTACTTCACGTCGGTTTTCTGTGTGAGAGTGGTACTACCCCGGGCGAGCCGACCCATTCATGCTGAAACCAGTAATAGCTTCAGCGTAGCTCTACCACCTAATCTACTCTACTTATTTCTTTCGCTTTTTTCTTTCTTCCGTGGATTGAGGTGATACTGGCCCGTACGTTGATATGCCATATACCACTCTCACTCATTCCTTTATTCTATGGTTTGCATCAATGTTATTTGAGTAGCATTTTTCTAAATTTGTGGGTCATAAAAATACGTACAAAATTCAGTTTTGTTATTAATCAAAAGTTGTTTATAAATTATCTTCGTTGGTAGGTTAGTTTCTCAGAAATAATGTAATCCAATAAGTATGTTTTGTTAAGTATTTGTGTGTACTGTAACCATCATAAATTTCAAAAATGACAACAAAAAGGAATAAGAATAGGTAACTGCATGGTTCATCACAGTAGTACTCACTTTTTAAAATCAGTTTCTAAGCTTACCGACTTGCTATTAGTCATCTCTAGTAAGTTAATACCCACGGATTCTCTTTCTTCCGTGTTAATACCTATCTACCAGAAACAAGTAATAAATAGTTACGTTTTTTTTTTTTTTTTTTTTTTTTTTTTTATATAAATTCGGCAAAATGACTGTACGATACCTGATGGTAAGTACGGTACAGTCCAAAAACAACGGCGACTGTCGGTGTTAAATACCAACGGCAGTCGTCGTCATCATGCCGACCTGCAAAAGTGCCTCTTCACGCCTCGTTTGAAGGACCCCATATCATAAGAGGGAGGGAACACACTAGTCGGGAGGCGATTCCACATCTTCACAGCACGACAAAGATAAGAATTTTCGAACTTCTTCGTTCTTGCCGAGAAGGTTTCTACTGTGAATCTGTGGAGCCGCGTACCCGCCCGTGTGGTTCTGAAGTGGAAAGGAGAAGATGGGATGAGGTTGAATAATTCTTCAGAACACTCGCCATGATACAGCCGATAAAACACGCTCAATGAGGCGATGTCTCTTCGTAACTGTAGCGGTTCAAGGTTGTTAGTGATGTCTGTATCATTCACAATGCGGACAGCCCGCCGCTGTAACCTATCTAGGGCATCGAGGAGGTATTGGGCGGAACCATCCCAGAGATGCGAACAGTATTCCATACACGGCCTAACTTGTGCCTTGTAAAGAAGGTTTAGCTGGCCGGGCGTGAAAAACCGTCGCACTCTGTTCAGGATGCCCAATCTCTTAGATGTTGCGGAGATAACACTCACAACATGGTCCCTGAGGTTAAGGTCACAGCAGATATCGATCCCTAAGATACTTAAGCTGTCACTCTTTGCAAGCGAGTCATTCTGAAGAGTGAGGGGAGGAGAAAAAGGGGATTTTTTGCATGAGAACACGCAGACCTGTGTTTTCTTGGCATTGAACTCAACCAAGTTGCTTGCTCCCCATAGAGATAAGAGTTCCAAGGACTGATTGAGTTCAGTGACAAGATCAGCCCGCATTTTCTCAGTCTCGCCACGACCACTCGAGGGCTTACTGCTATACCCACCATGAATTGTGCTGTCATCAGCATAACAATGAATGCAACCGGAGGCTAACATATCGTTAATATGCATTAGAAACAGGGTTGGTGAAAGCACAGATCCCTGTGGAACTCCTGCATTAACTGACATGAACTGCGAACTGTGTCCATCGACAAGAACACGTATTCTGCGTGCATGCAGAAAGCTGGAGATCCATCTACACAGGTTGTCATGGAGACCGTATGCCTCCAGTTTGGATAGAAGACCTCGATGCCAAACCCTATCAAAAGCCTTTGCTATATCGAGGCTAATTGCCACGGCTTCGCCATGTTTATCAATCGTTTCCCCCCAGCGATGCAGTACGTACGCTAGAAGATCACCCGTTGATCGTTTCGGACGAAATCCATATTGTCGATCATTAATTAAGGAGTGCTCTTCTAGGTATCGAATAAGTTGTATATTTATTATCCGTTCCATGACTTTGCATAACACTGAGGTTACGGCGATTGGGCGATAGTTGTTGGGGTCTGAACGGTCCCCTTTTTTGGGGATCGGTTGCACATTAGTCTCCTTCCAAACCTGGGGCACAATACCAGAAAAATAGGATAAGCGGTATAAGCGTGTTAGAATTGGGGACAACTCGGCTGCACATTTCTTAAGGACCACAGGAGGGATACCATCAGGTCCACTGGCTTTTCGAACGTCAAGCGAAAGCAGCTCTTTCCGAACGTCACTTTGCTTTATACGGATTTCTGGCATTGCGACATCGCTTCTCGGTATCACTGGAGGTAGAGTGCTGCGATCATCGATTCTAGAATTAGCCGCGAAGATGTTGGCCAATAAAGTAGCTTTCTCACGCGGGTCGTGGGCAAGTGATCCATCTTTATACCTCAGTGGTGGCAGTGATGTTTGGCAGAAATTAGCTTGTATCGATTTGGCCAAACTCCAGTAGGCTCGACTGTTAGTCGGATGATCTACTAATTTCTGACCAATACGAGTAACTCGCTGGGCATCAGCTCTGACATAAGCTCTCTTACAGGACTTGGTGGCACGGTTGTAAGCTGCTTTGAGGTTTTTGATATTGGGATCCTTCTTTGCGCGACCCTTGATCCAAGCACGATATGTGGTCTGCTTGTGATTAACGGCATCAGCACATTCGTGGTTGAACCAGGGGCGTCCATACCGACTACTGCCGATTTCAGACGATGGAATGTAGTACTCCATTCCAACTCGTATTTCGTCAGCAATCCCTTCGGCAATCGCCGAAGGATCCTTACCATCAAAGTAGCGCTGTTGCCATGGGATTGATGCAAAATAATCGCGCATGCCGTTCCAATCTGCAGACGAGTAGTGCCAGACTTTGCGCTTAATTCCAACATTAGATGGCGGCAAAGTGCGTGGCACAGATGTCACAACCAGGCAGTGGTCCGATGTGCCCAAAGGGGAAGCAACTGACACAGTATATCCTGTTGGATGGCTCGTTAACATAAGGTCCAATAGGGTGGGTGTATGACCTATAATGTCAGGGATCCGGGTGGGTTCGATTACTAATTGTTTTAGGTCATGACAAAGAGCGAATGCATGGGCAGTTCGTCCTGCATGGTCAGTCTTAGAGGAGCCCAACCACAGTTCGTGGTGTGCATTAAAGTCCCCCAAGACTACCATTTCTGCAGTCGGAAATTGCGCCTGGACATCATCTATTGCCCTGCTAAGATAGTCAAACAACCGAGTAGTATCATCATCCCCATTATGGGATCTGTATAGGCATACGTAGATGCGGCTTTGATTACCAAGGTCCACGTGTACCCAAAGGACGGAGAAGGAAGGGTCCTCCATACAGCGCAGACGGCGACAACACACATCCGCCCGAAGAAAAGCACATACTCCTGCTTTAGCCTGAAAATTTTCTTCAAGTAGATATCCAGGGTAATGCAAATAAGAAGTATCGGCTGGACGGCGGATCTGTGTCTCCGTTAGGAAAACAATGGCAGGCCGGATGGTCTCGAGGTGTTGGTGGACGGCGTTAAGATTAGCGTGAAGTCCACGGATGTTAGTGAACTCCACTAAAAAGGCGGTGGTGGGGTTATGCACCGCTGTTGTACTTGCAATTGTTTTGTGTACTGACATGTAGGTTATATATTAGGAAGTAAGGAGAAAAGACGTGAAGATGAAGGAGCTTTCATTGCTGTAGGAAGTAGGTTGGATTGAATTTTCGGTAAATGTTAAAGGGGGATCGGACTGATCAGCCGGACGGAAGGGCTCCCGTACCCCCCCGAGGTAGGCCGCCGGGACCCCAAAATCCGGTCACCAACCGGCACGACGGTCCTACTCAAGATTATGCGCGGCATGGTGGGGCAGCCTCTTATGGTGGTTAGTCATAATTGGGCCCCTGTACTATACCGCGGGCGGCCAGCGGAAAAACCGTTTCTACAGGTCTCCCTGGCCGGCCGATCAATGTATCCCCCCAAACAATGAACCCTAAGGAATCCTCCCAACCGGCTCTACCACCACGAAAGCCCCTCAGCAGCTGGATATACACAGGCTGACCCCGGAACGCGACACGCCTAAGCGTGCCACTATGGCGGGTGTTACACCAAGTGTATGGTAATCTGTTAGCGATATGTCTGAAGCAGATCTTTTATTCTCTGTACTAATTTTTATTACCTATAGTCTACGCCACAGACTATCATTTATAAATCACAGAGTACCTTATATAAATTGTAAATGACGTTGACGTTTATATACATTTTTGTAAATTTGTAGTGAAACATTAACACATATTACATTTTTTTTTAAATATTACGTATATAATTTTTGGGAATAACACAATACTCTGATGGAGTAGAAAAAAGCATCAGTGGTTGAACTCGGCGCCTCGAAATTTGACTGTCGTGCCATTTATTTTAGGTATGTCGGTTTGGTCAGCCAGTTCTTGTGGAAATAATTACCACAGCGTATTACCAGGTGGCCGGTATCCCGATAATAACTGGTGTCCAAAATTCAGTAAGGTATGACATTAATTATACCGAACTTGTTTGTGTTACCATCACCATAACTGCTATTGTCAATTAAAAGTTCTCAGTTGGCATTGTGTTGGCGTATCCGTTGTGCATATTACAGTATCAATTTTATAGTGAAAATTATAAAGTTTGTATTTATTTTGCATATCAAGAATTTTTACTTTATTTCAATACTATACTTGTTTAAAACTGGTGGTGAGCACATCAGAATATTAATTTTTACTTTTATTGGTATTGCTTCTTCTTTCTAAATCTATTATATTTTGAATAATTTCTGGACTCGACATTTATTTAAAATATCACAAAACAATCTCTCGAAATACATTTCATTTATGTTAAATTATAAATATGATTGGCAATTGTGAGTTTAATATATAATTAAAAAAAAAACATTTTTTTGGATAATTTGGTTTATATAGTTGATAGGTATCTTGTTTATATTGATGAGTTTGTTGTGGCAGGTAATTATTTGAAAAATGAAATTGTTTATCATTCATCTGCAGTCAAAATCACAATTACTTTGATAATTATTTTATAGTTGTTTATTAAAAGGATTTGTATTATTAACATTAAAGATAAAAATATTCCAAAAATTAATCACAATGAAATAATTACAAAATATTTGTACAAAACATGTTTCAAATTCATATAGATAATTATTCTGCACCATTTGTCTTTGAATAAAACATTTGAAATCTTTTATTTTACTATTCCTTGTAAATAAGTATCTAAAAAACGTTTCTAATGTAGAAGTGCCATTTTCCTATTCCAATTTTAAAGTGTAAGATGCAACATGTCAATTTGTACAACTTATAATTAAAAGAATGTGCTATAAATATTTAAAAATATTACTGGTAATACAACAATTCATTATACTTTAGTAAAGCTGTGTGAAGGTTTGTTTGATTTAATTTGTTTTTTTTTTATTTCTTCCTGTAAAGGAATCTGCTGTGTAGCGAAGCCTTTGTTTTGTTGTGAGTGAGGCGGAGGATTTAACCAGTCCTTTCTAACAAGAGTGAGTTACAAACTATAACTTAGGGTGGATGGGCTTCATAACATGCTGTTTATAACTATTTCAAATATTAATAATTGGTGTTTGTATGTTGGATGTCTGCTTACTTGATTCATGTATAAGTAGCTGTTAACTTGCAATCTTTTCATATATAAATTGTGTTTATAGTATTATGAATTTTAGACAATATTACAAAATTAATTAATGGTGGGAAATTTGGATTTTAGAATTGACAATTATATCAAATTTATTTAAAAAACAAAAATAAACTTTTGATACTATTATTTACAGCATATGTAGTTATTATCAAAATAATTATTACCTAAAAACCAGTACCGCAATTTTATGAATATTGACCAAATTTGAAAATAATTGAACACAAGGTAAACTTTGGAAAGACTAACAGGCAATATTTTCGTTTCGTTTGATAAGGTCATTTAATATACATTGGTAATGAGCATTCTATAATGAATTACATGTATGATAATATTAATTATGTTATGAATAAGATATAATTAAAACTGTAGATAGGAATTAATTAAATGTTTAAAAGAATGGTCAATATGTCTAAAAGGTATAGGAATTTACTAGGTTTAATTTACTGACCAGAAGTCAAAGTTTGATCAATTAATATTTTTTTTGGAATCAACTTAATTGTGATACAAATTTATGATCAACACATCACAACAGCATTATGTTAACTTTATTTTAATATTTGCCTAACTGTGGATTTTTTTTTTATTGATATAAATTTAATATGAATTTGATTATATAGTGCTTATATTAATTGATAATGATTGGAACCAACAGAATGAGACCTGGACAGGTGTTCCTGTAGAAATCAAATCCAAAAAAAGTACTATATTATAGTCTTGTTGGTATATAAAGCCTGCTTAGTTGTAGGCAAGTTTTAAAATTTTATCTCTGAATTTACAGGCAACCACAATTAAACCTGTTACCAAAGAAATATGATTGCAAAGATATAATTAATATAAAACAGAGTAATGTATATAGAAGTGGGAGGAATAAATAAATCAAGATAAAACGAATTAGGATTTAACAGAGCTATGTAATGATGGGACAGTTGTTAGCGTGTTCAAACACTGAATCTATCAACATAGATTTTAATCCTTAAGAATCAGTATGAAATTTCAGAGAAAGGAAGCATCATGAGAAAACATAGTAGTAGGGCTATTACTAAGTTACAATTCTTAAGTTGAAAATGTATCACCAAGCACCTATGTGTATGTGTTCTAACTACTGCACTTAAGAGCCAGTCTGTGTTTACCAAATCAGACATCATTTAGCGTCAGGTGAGATTCTTGTAAACGTTAAATACTTGTAAAATATAAAAAAGGACAAAGAAATTGTTATGTGACAAAAAAAGTCCTATGTAATTGTCATTTATGGAATTCAAGGCTAGACAATTAATTGATAGCAAAATCACGCTATAAAACGTGAGGGCATTAATGAATTCCAGCTTCCCACGGCGTGTCAATACTGAAGGCTAACAATGTCCTAGATGAAAATGTATATGCTTAGTTTTTATTTCCCTAATAATTGTTTTGCCGAGGTACACGCAATTTTGTAATTTATTCAGACATTATTTTTCGTTTGGATGAAATGTTTATTCATGTTCTCTACTTCTGAAGTGAAGAAGTGTTTGATTCAGAAAATAATTTTGTGATAAAAATTTTGCATTTTAAAGTTGAAATTGGTTTGTGATTTTTATTTTTATTTGATGGATATTTGTAAATTTATTAAAAATTATCAATTAAATGTTCTTTGGTAGGTAAAATTTAGACCGGATAATATAGCTTATACTGATTTCATTTAGTTTGTATTTGTCATAGAGTAACAAAGCTGCAGGCAGTCTGAATAAGCTGTTTCATAATTCTATGGTATTTGTCATAGGCCTTCCTTTTCATTGTGCTATAAGTATTTCAGTTCCAGGCCTTGCTATGCCTAATATTTATTCGCTTCACTTTATTATCTCGTTTGTATGAAATGCCCTTGACATGCTTGCCTTATGTTAAAACATTAATTATATTAGTGAAAAAATATACGCTATTACTTACTGTTTCTTGGTATAATTAATATCCTATTTTTTCGAAGATCATATAAAAAATTTCTTAGGCTTCTAAAAACTCATAATAATCATTTGATTTTTTTGCTTTTCTGGTTGTTTGTCCTCGAATTCATTGATTCATATAGAAATTTAAAGTCGGGGCTAATATATGTGTGGATAAGCTATGATTTTTGAGTTTGTGTACGTCTGCTATTATTTGTTGTATCTCTAGCAACTAAATGTCTTGTAGCAAATCTTTTCGTTAGAATTAAAAAGAGATCTTATGTAGCTGACAATAAAGTTAAAAGATTAACAATGTATTGAAACCCTACGACTTATCTGAAGATATTTGTTTTTTCTATTATCGTTTTTTTATTTGTCCGTTACATTTGCAATCAAGACACCATATATTATCTTCTTGTAACTCGAACGGTTTATAGCTCGTACGCTATGATAGCTCTCAGATGATGGGATTTTATTCAGAGTACTTGACAATTATCGTTATATGTTTGACACTTTGAACAATACCTTAGTAAATGATATCCTATGTGTTATTCTGATCTATAAACTACATTAAACTTTTATCGAAATCCGCTGAAAGAGTGACAAACTTTCTCGCTTATAATAAAGACTTTGTAATACATAACTATGTAGGTTGTTATATATGTTTACAAAAAGCAAAATTTCGTGTCGAAAATAACCCGGTTATTATTTACTATAAAGTTTTCATAGGCGTTCACAATTTATATATTACGTCTCGATAATTATAGATAGTAAGCCTATGTCATCTGATGCCCGTGGTAAATTCATTGGATGAGAAGTAAATATCCCAGTAAATATCGTCAGAGTAATTTAATTTTAGTGAATACAACTTACGTTGTCTATCTTATCCCATAGAGTTAAATCAAAGGTACCAGAAGTTTCGGGGGCTCCGTCAGGTCGGGAAGCCGTTTTATTTCACCAGCTCTGCCTCTCTATATTTTCACCACTGATTATAGATATATGTACCTATTGTTTTGCCGCATTTACGAGTTAATTTGTTACTTAATATGAACTGTGAATGTTCACTGTTGTTTGTGCTTGTATAGTGTTGAGGACTAGTTTGTTAAGTGTCAAGAATTCGGTGCTGGATTAATTAAATTTGCAGTCCATCGTATATGAATTAATTATAAACTTTTTGAATTAGAGATGCAGAAGTGAATATTGTTTGTTTAAATCAGCACAAGTGCCTGATGTCTGGCGAGACACCGATCCAGTCGGCCGACGGGCTGCACACGCCCGCATACTTATCATGGAGGAAATTACAACTTAGTAGAGCGAAGCTTAAGGCTTCGAGTAAAACTTCAGCGCTGCTGTCCGGTTTCGCTATGGTAAATATGCGTTCTTCCCATATTATTTGTCAGTACAAACCATTACCGTATTTAAAAACTTTATGACAATATAGTCAGTACATCTTGTAAAGATTGAAGCATTATCATTGTAGCGAGGCAATTATACAGAGCGGAGCTATAGACGCATCTGCTCCCCTAAGAACTAATTTGTTAAACAAAACTTTTCGCATTTTTTATTTAGAACGAATTTTCTAGAAGATTTGTAGAATATACTGAAATTAATTCATTATATATTTCACAAAAGAAAAGTGTTAGCATAAATAGCTGAATAACGCTTTCAAAATAGCATATTCAGATAATATCCTCATCATTAACAATCCTTTGAATAGCAACGATAACGCTATCTCTGTAAGGTCACGGACGCATCTGTGATGCCCCTCGTGTCGCAGGTGTCCACGGGCGGCAGTGATTACTTACCATCAAGTAACCCGTCTATTCGTTTGCCTTTAATAACTTACAAAAATAAGAAAGTCTATAAAGAAAAATGAACGTTTGAATCAATCAAGAAGTCATGAATCTACGTTTGCTAGTAACAGAATGGACTTTAAACAAATGGGGTGTAAGTAACTAAATAAATTGTCCATAGGTCGCCATGGTAGAAGTTCAGTTGAATCCGCCAGATACTACTAAAGTTCCGAACGAGATGCTTATAGCGTTCACAGTGTGCACGACGCTTCTCGTGGCCGTTCACATGCTCGCTCTCATGATCAGCACTTGCATACTACCAAACATAGAAGCAGTCGGTAATCTCCACAGTATAGCCTTAGTGCACGAATCACCGCACGAAAGGCTACACTGGTACATCGAAATAGCGTGGGCTTTCTCTACCTTATTAGGATTAATACTCTTCCTGATAGAGATAGCTATACTTTGCTGGGTGAAGTTTTACGACTTGAGCCCAACCGCCGCGTGGTCGGCCTGCGTTCTTCTCATACCAATAATGATAGTTTTCCTCGCATTCGCGATACATTTCTATATGTCTTTAGCAACTCATAAATACGAAGTGACTGTAACCGGTATAAAAGAACTGGAAATGCTCAAAGAGCAAATCGAAATGGGAGATCACGATGCGAGGATGAATAATCTAACCTTATTGGATCAAAGTCGTATCGTTTGATTATAATACATTTTTTATTCACTTATCCTAATGTTTATTGTACGGTGTACGGTTTTTAATAAAAATGTACTTAGTTAAGGTTGTACTTAAAGTGCCAATTTGAGTTGCACTTCATTGAAAGTTTGGCAGCACGTGTGTTCTACTGGTAGATAGATGTTACGTTGGTTTTCTTCTCACGCTAGCAATTGACACGTTGATATTTAGCGTCGACCAATCAGCTCGAGTCGCTTTATTATCGCGCTGACTACCATGACGTACCGTTAAATTATGTTTAACCCCTGGACTGTCCATAAAGGTTTACGTTTATGCAAACGAATGTAGACCTCATGAGGCACAGGTCAACAGACTGTTGGCAGCATAACCTTAAAAAATACCGGATTTATTACAAAATTTTCAAAAACAACAAAGTATGTATTGTAAAATTATACTTATTTTTTTAAATATATTTTTAAATTATTTTTTCATTTGTACTAATTTTTTTTCTATACCATGAAATTTATAATGTACGATGTCGTGAAATAAAAACATCAGCCATTTTGAAATCTAGGTCTTAAAAAATCAGCCGAGGGGATAATGCTCGTTGCTCATCCATCGATAGTATAGCGGTATATCGCGATTGTATCACGTCATACAGTCTATCTAGAGATGATGGATATGAGTTCTCTAATGCTGGGCGGAGCTCAACACTATTCAGAAACGCTTTACAGCAATACATACATATTGACCTATCAAGGCCAGCAGCCAGTGTGATAAGAAAACTAGCCTTAATAAATCTAAGGTCCACTTGCATAGTTGTGAAATATTTTCTTTATTGAATAAAAAGGAAAATAATACCAAGTAATTTCTTTTGTGTAGAATTTCATTATGTTTAAATTCACGATTATCGTATGTTACACTAGTATTTATTGTATTTTGATGTTATTATATAAAATAAATAAACTGTTCTAAAAGTTGGAAAATATTTTTACTCAAAAATGCTAAGTGTGTAATTATAAGGTTTATAAACATGAGTATGTGCGTAATCTAGCGATGATAACAATACAGTACGTTGACATTTATCTACGGTTCTCTTTTGTTGGTTAACAAATTTTTCTCTACCGGCTAGTATAGTCATAGATTTATTATATATAGATTACACAAATGTACCCAACAAAATCCTATATTAAAATTGATTGTAATTCTCAAATTACTAACATCAGATATAACGTGTATGATTCATGTCATAATAATTAAGAAAGATGAAATGCTGCAAGTGGACCTTAATTTGTATGTATTTTATAGGTTCGTTAAAGATTCTGATATATCTCGACCGTTTGTAGAGAGAGTCACTATAAATATTTTGAAATCTCATCGTATAGGTCATTAAAAAAATGTAGTTACTGATGTTGTAGCACGAATTCGAAACGAATCTCCACAGATAATGAATTTTGTCACATTAAATCGTAACCTAAGAATTCGACGGCTACATTTTTCATGTATTTAGTGACATTAAGGTACATTCATTTTCACGTTGATATTTGTTAGAAGAATTTCTAAATAATTTTAAACGTAATAAGAAACACTACGCGTATATTAAAAGGTCATGTGTTTATTGAAAAAGATATACTTATACAAATATTAAAGATGTGTTCAAGCTAGGCCGAATACTTAACACTATCTATAAATTGAAAATGATTTAGAATTGTATATATTAGGGACGAAGTGCAGAGGAAATGTGGTGGTTTCATAGATTGCATATGCATAGCGTCAGTCGAGAATATTCGTATGGATCGGTGTTTAATATAGTAATGTCTTATTAACAGCATTGGTAATTATATTATTGCTCAAGTATCGAACTCGAATCGTATTTAATATAGAACTGGTATTTGAATGGGTGAAAAGTTATAAAAAATAATTTGCCTTATTCCTTGTATCGTTTTTTTTTTCCGCACTGACTACAATGTTGACATGCCAGGCCGCTACAGTTTTACCGAACTACTAAGAGGAGCGCTTAAGGCACTCACCCGATTTTATAGGCAACCAGCACAAGGGCACACGGTGCGCCTCGGCGTGGACCGATTAACAGCGCTTAATTTCCTTCTATCGTTTCTCTATTGCATCATACTTAATTAGTTCAAAACTACAATCATGTTTACTATTACTTCATGTTAATTTATAATCAACAAATAGTTAACCTAATTACAAAAAAAAAGTAATTATGCTTGACACACATCGAATGCATACATGCAAAAGACAGAAATCATATCGGATAATACCCAATCGATATGTTGTCGTACCATCAAACATTATCAAAATAGACTTTTTAAAAGACTGCAAAAAAGAAAAGGTTACATGATCGGCTGTTTTTTTTAATGTAGTCATCTTTTTGTCTATTGATACCTTCGTCAACTGTGAAACGATTTAAATGATTCTTTTTTTTAATTGGTTATACTCAAGGATGGTCTCATATGTGAAGAAAATATTGTACCCCTAAGGAGAGAAACTACCGGTTATCTGATTTTCACCCATTTATCCTCAACGTATGTTCGCCGATATCTTCGTCGACTCTATCTATACCTCTTTCAATGATTTTTATTTTATTGCACATACAATAATAACGTCTCATGGAATTAAGAAAGAATCCATTACAATCGTAATATGTCAATTATTTGTTTAACGCTTATTTTAATATATCTTTATACATCTTATCGGACATAGAATAAAATAAACGGTTTGTTTTACAATTATTGTAATTGTAAGTTGTAGTAATAATATTATGATTACACAGTAATGGCGGCCATTTAAAAAAAACTGTTGCAAGAAATAATAACGAACAGGCAGAACAATACCTTCATAATAATGTATGTAATTACCTAATCCCATAAATGAGTTAGCTGTGATATAATAATGACATTGTTTAAGTAATTTAGAATAAGAAATTGTACGGAAAATTGTAAATTTTTATTGAAACAATATACAATATTACACAGTTGATTTGTTGTTGTTATTATTATAGCATTTGATCGATACAGTATTTTAAGTTTTTATCAATATCACCTAATTTTTGATTGAGCCATAATTCGCTATCTTCCAAAATCTTTCTTGAATCCTGTAGACTTACCTGGAATTATCAAAAATGTAGTATGCAATTAATAATAGTCTAATGACAGTGATGAATTGGACACTATATAGTACCAACGGTTGTAGTATAACTGTCGTAGAATTATACATAATAAACACTCGATATAGACGCGAAATTATATCAATTCGAATGAATACAAGCCGAAGATAGTGACGTCACTTTTTTGCACTGGCTCCACGCCGTGCTTTTAACCTGAAAACCGTTTACAGGTTCACCGACCTTTCGGCAGCGAGTGCGAATGGCACTCAGCCTAAATGGTAAGCAACACAAAAGGCCAAACCTCGACTTACACGAATGAGATCTAAATATCCAAGCGAGCTAAAGCCATGCCTATATGCAACCTATGTTTATATATATTTAGAATCGGTAAACTTTAGCTAAGACTACGCAAAAATAAATTGTGTAAACCACGATGGAAGTGAACCCTTTTTTCGGATCGTAACATTTAAAAAACTGAGCATAATATATCTTTAAATCATTTTGAATTGAGCCATGGGCACCGCCATATTAGCCCTGGCAGCTCTGCCGAGCGCTTTTTCGGTTTACCCCGCTCTGCGGGCGGCTGTAATGAGACATGTAAGAATAAATTTGAGGATATATAAAAAAAGGCTCTCGTACAAAACCTATGTCTACAATGTATGGACAGTTGCAAAGTACAGTGTCGTGCGTGTTAGCTAGCGAATGCGACGTCACTGTATCCTGCGAGCAGCGTGCTCGAGGGCACCGTTTCGGAAAGTTGGACCTTATAATGAAACAGCTTTATCGATCTAGGATGCATTCACTTGAAAAAACGACTAGCGTAAGATGTCAAAGTGCGACCTGCACGTCGGCTTGGGCCGGTAATGACTTCACCTGAGTTGTCAACGTATAGTAACTTCATCCTGCCTCGTCCCTTTATTACGAAAAATAAGTGCATCACGTGATATTCGACAGTGGCGTACCACCGAGCAGAGTCAACGGAGCGTCTTATATAATGTACTTCTTTTAACATGGCTATGGGCATTAGTAGGTTTGTGCTCCCACCTCTCGATTTTTTTCAGAAGAGACTAAGTAGATAAAATAAATATGAATAAACGAAAACCCTAGTTACATCCCTGGAATTAATTGGTTTGGCTGATTACTATATAAGTCAATAGAACAATCAACTCTTATATACACATAATATGTGGTAAACAATTGGATGAGTGCAGTCGAAGATCCGATGCAATAATGCGTTCGATACGCGAGCTTCTCAATGTATTAAGTACCAACAGGAAAAAGAAAAATAGCACTCATTTGTGAAGATTTGTTATCGGCTTACTGTGAAGTAAATCATTTTGATCAAGTATGTCTACGTTATGCTTGTGCCTTGGCTTAATATTAGAGAGTTCGTTGTGCTATTGTAGAAACTTATAAGTTATTATTAAAAATTAATCTATACTATGAGAATTGCTGAATACATTTCAAATTATTTTTCAGATTAATACACCACAGAATCCGATATTTTTTTACATATAATTACGTTTTGCTGTTGACTCTAATGAGTGATCACAAAATTATAATTAAAAAAACAGCCTCCTAATAATCTAGATTAGACACGTAGTTCCCGTGTAATTCCCTAGTTTACTAGTACATCATCTCTACGTAAACTAAGTCTTAGATGTTAGACTAAAAAATATTGCGAATAATGAATAAAGATAAAATAAACTAGACATGACACCTTGATGTAAAACGACCTGCTATTTGTCACGTCTCAAGATATACTGTTTTATTATAACATTTTATAATTCAATGTTATATTTCCCTTCGTCAAAGGTTAGGTATAAAATCAGTACAAGTAATCAATCCATTATATACAGTGTGTACATATCAAGTACCTATACGCTGTCAGTTAATAGTAGTAGGTCGGATCGGTACCGCGTTCGCCTAACGACGATACTCATTAATAGCAGTTTACGATTATACAATGTTGTTACGTCATCTATTGTCGTTTAAGGTTGGCCATCAATTATGAGAACTTCTTACATTATAAAAAAGGTTACTTTAAGGTAGTTTAGATTTCGTTTGAGAGAATATGAAAATTGGTATGTCACTCTTATATATAAATAAAATGACAAAGATTTGCCGTTGCGCATCACGCAAACACAGTTGGACAGATTTTTCGAAATATGTTCTTTTTAATTATATTTTTAAACACTTAACCAAACAAAAAAATATCATGATATCTACATTTAATACAAAATATTATGTTTTCAAAAACTATAATAAGTAATGTATTAAGCGCTACAAAAGACTTAAAGAAATGTTGTAAATTGTAAGCAAGTATTTTACTCTCTACATAAAATATATTGTTACGAGAATAAATAATAGGTATCAACAAGTTCAAGATGATACAGGTATAAAAAATAAGTTTTTCTAGAGACATGATGTCATCTGGCACAGATTATATCTAATTTTATAAGATCAGTGAGTTTAACATTAAACTATTTCAATGTGAACCAATCAAAAAGAAGTATTGACTTAGAAATCTATCAAATACATAAAGTAATAAAAAAAAATCATTAAAATCCGAGTGATAACTGTGCCTTACTTTATTTTTATTTCTTGTATGCCTTAAAAAATATGCAAGGATTGTTTAAGGACTCGAAAGAAATGTCAATGTTCTTGATGGTAAATAGTGCAATCCAATAACAACGACATCCACTGAGGGTTCTATGATCCATTGACAATCCTGTCATGTTGGCTTACATGCTTTTCGTCTGTTGGATACATACTGACTGATCCCGAAAGATCTAAACCAAAAATAATTCACTGCGACGGATTTGCAATCACAGATATGTATCTGATGTCTGATGTCCCGCTTAATTACTCGATTTATGCTAGTTGCTTCTGGAACGCAACACCGTCTAAGCATTCCACTGTAGCCGGCTTTACACCAGATGTAAAGTAGTCACGATCAGGTCGCACATGTATTGTTTTGCACATTTTTTAAAATTATGATCAAAGAATTTTTCGAAATTCGAATTTATTTACTAATATTAATTATCAACTGAAGGAAAACATGGTGAGGAAATAAGAACCTACGAAATGTTCTTGAACTGTGGTTTTCTCGTAGTTTGAAATCACCAGTGCGTTATACATTCCTTCTTTCGGGAAGAGAACTATTATAGCTCTGCAGTGTGTCTATTACAAGATTACTGATTTAATGTAATAACAATAAAGCAAATGTAAAATGTGCCTCAAGACTAATCACACTTACCTATTATCTTTAACCAAAAGTAATATGAAGTAAAATATTTAATGATCGTCTAATTTGTTCCAGCGTGTTTGGGCTTTTGTTATTCCAATAAGTAATTATGAAGGAAACATGATTGGTAATTAATAATCAAAATTGCTTAATATAACCTGTTGTAACGCTTAAAGGTAAAATTATCTTAATTAGTGAAGAATACGAAAAAAAAACCGCTATTTATGTGCATAAAAAACAAACTACAAATGAGGTCATGATGTGTTTACTAATGTAACTTTATGCAAATTGGACATTGTTATCTGCTGTTATGTATGTACTTATGGTTTCGCGTGGGTTTAAACTTAGCTATATACTAGCTGTGTAATCCGCGCCTTAGTCCTCGTAAAATTAAAAAAAAATGGTTTAATGTCATATTTTATCATCTAAAATATTAGTTGCCTAAGTTACTCCTTACAACATCAGTCATCTGCCAGCTAATATCCCGTAAAATCAGACCAGCCTTTTCAGAGATTAGCCGGAACAAACAAAAACGAAAAAAAATGGGTTTTTGTCATAACTTGTATTTTCCATATTATTTAATAAATAGGTATAACTTTGACATTACAAACAAACACATCAATTTTATTTATATATATATATATATATATATATATATATATATATATATATATATATATATATATATAATAAGTTGAAAGGGAAAATATTGTATTAATTTTCCACGAGTACCTACCAAGATAATAATTACGTTTCACACAGTTAGTACAGTTCGTTGTATCTTTTGTTTTTGAAGTAATCCTATTACAAGCATTTTAACTTCGATTTATTCGATGTGTGTGCTAATAGTAATGTAGTATTAAATATGTAATAGATAAGTAAGTAAATAACACGTTCTAGCTTATCGCTAGAACAATAATTCATAATGCTAACAATGCTTTGTTCTAAATCTAACCATAGCAAATGTCAAATATATGAAAAATGTATCTCTCTCTTAACGAAATTTCATTATGTCAAGGATGAATTGTAATTAGCAATGCAATAATTAAATATCTATGTAATCGTTACTTACGTATTCCTTTAGTTATATCGTAAAATAATTTCATTTATAACTTTTATAATTACACTAAATTTCTGAACTAATTTTGTACTACAATTGCTCTGCTCCAAATAATTGTGAATCTATTAGATAACAACTATAAAAATATATATCTGTTATAGTAGTTCCGTTCTGTGCATCACATAAGCTATCTAATGAATAAAATCATCTTCTTAATATTTTCCCACCTTTTTTTTTACCCACCTAAGTAGAGTCAGCACACCATATGTTTTAAATAAGATATAAAAGGTTTTTTTTTAATTTGACGAGTAGCTTCAGACATTACCCTGTTCAAACTAAAAATCTCTTAAGACCTATATTACTACTATTTATAAATTTATGTTTCTACATCTATGTAAATGAAAATTTTACTTGAGCTAAAGTAATAAGCGTTAGGAATGCTCTGCTGTCGTTAAGTATTACATAAACCGTACAATATGTTAGCGGTAATCGATAATCTCCATAACAAAAAGTGAAGCCAAGATAGTTCTAGGATAAATAGCGGAAAACTTAAAAACAATGAGAGTTAATAATTCAAAATAAACGTCGTTGTCTTCATTTTTTAGCTACATTGTTTATCAAAACTGATAAAATGATGTTTTCAACACCAATGGCGAAGAGTGAATACTTTCAAGAGATAAAGTAAATTAGTATAATCCTAATCGTTACTGATAGTTATAAATACGAATATAAGAGTTTGTTTATTTGTTCCGCTTTCACGCCTTAACTACTCAACCGATCATCAAGAAATTTTTCATACACGATGTGTGCAGAACAGGATATAGGGTATCTTTTATCCAAAAACAGTACTGTTTCCGAGGGATCAGACAAATCTGTATTTACGCGAGCGAAACTGCGGGCCTAATTTAGTGTCAGTATTTATTCACTGTTATGAAAAGTGAAAGAATAACTTTGTCTGTGTCGATAACATACAATCTAAGGAACGTTGGTACTATCGAACTCAATATAGGTACCTTCATAGATACATTCAAGTTTAATGAAGAACTAATATACCGGCGGTATGGCATAAGGCGTTGGCACGTCGCAAAACTGCCTTATAATAATATCCGACATCTTAGACCTCACGCAGATATCGTTGATCCAACAACCTTCCTGCAGTTGCCCGGTGTGCATATGGTAGAACCGTCCCAGGCCATTTTTTACGTTTTTCTCCCAGTTGCCTTCATATCGGTTACCATTTTCTGTACGAGAAATATTGTAGAATTTTTAGACGTTTATAATTTAATGATAATATAATGTATCTGGACTACTATTTACATTACTTTAAGGAACCTGTATTTTCAATTTAGTCAAAAGATCTTGATGTACCAGAGAGCTACCACACCCTAATTAAAACGTGTTGCCAATACATCTATGTTTGTTCTAGTAGTTGTACTTTACAACCAATCATATTTAAATTTTGCATGTTTCTATCTTAAGCCACATCGACACTTAAAATCAACCGTGATTGTGGACAAACACTACTCCATAAAATCTATATATATATAAATGAATTGCTGTTTGTTTGTCTCGCTAAAACTCGAGAATGGCTGGAGCAATTTGGCTAATTTTAATCTTAAATATTTGTGGGAGTTCAGGGAATGTTTAAACGATGAGAAACATAAATAATAAGTATAGGAAAATATTAAAAAAGACAATTTAATTTTCAAATACAATTCAATTGTAATGCTCCTAGCTGTGAAACATTTGATGTCTTTTGTCATTTTTATACATAAAATATTGTCACTCGTTTGACAAATATTTATAGGTGCGTTCAGAAATATGTCTGTTTCATAGCTGTAGTAAGAGGTCCGATCTATTTGGTCTGTTTTGTTGGAATACAAAACAGTTCTGTCTCAAAAAAAAAATATATCTGAGAAAAATATAAAAGATTAAGTGTTTAGGTTATAAAAAGAGTAACTGTGTTGCACTTAGAATGTAAATTAAAATTTTGTATTAAGGTGTGACCACATTTTGCACAAACATATGTAATTGATACGAAGTTCACCGGGTCATCTAGTATAATCTAAAATCGTATCTCATTATTGGAAACCGGCGTTTTCATAAGTACCTGGCACATATGGTCTATGGTATGCAATATCTCTTTTGTTCATTGGTATAACTAGTTTTCCATAGGACAAATCAAGGAGGGGACGCAACTCTCTTTAGACCGGAAAGCTCTTGAAATAGGTGTCGTTCTGCTTACAGATTAGAGAATCGTGGTAGTGGTTTTATACGATAGCGAATAGTACCAAATATTAAAATAAATACTTGTTATAGTATTTCGGTTCTATGCATCACGTCAGCTATCTAATTAATAACATCATCTTTGTACTCTTATCCCAGCCAAAGTAGGTTCGGCATAACATTCTGGTTACATAACTTTCATCTATCCTCATGACATGCCTTAATGTCATGACTTTTATTTTTGGTAATTGATTTTAATGATATAATATTGCCTTTATAATGTTTTTATTAACTAAAATGATATTCAAATGATTTAAACGGATTTCTATGAGCTTCCTGTTGTCACGTTTAGTATTTGTTTAGTTTTTCAATTTACCGGTCACCGGAATATCTCGGTATTTTAATATCGTCAGCGACAAAGGTGGTTAGTTCTTGTTCAACCATCAGATGAAAAGGTCTATAAGAAATACGTAGTAGTGCTAAGTTTTGAAGTGTATTAAGTTAATAAAAGATGTTTAGTAAAGGAATTCTAAAGGAAAAAGGTATTTTCTATAATGAACCGGTCATTTTCATTTCATAATACTTATCATGCTAACTTAGTACTCCTTAAGTCCTTAAGGATTTAATTAAGTTACTTAATTTCTCTTAGTGAAGGTAGATAAATAGTACCTATATAGTTAACATTGATAGCCTTTAACAACATGTAACGCCATTTATTCATAGTTGACCATCTTGAAAACTGACTTGGGATAGTATTTATCGTCAGGTTAAGTGTAATAATTTTACTAAGCTCAGAAAGATATACATTTTGTTAGAGATCTAACTATTTGGTACGATTCGAAACTTAAAAAAAAAACTGGACGGCTGTGACTACTTATTTAAAATAATTTAAAATTATAAAATTTCAATAATAACTAGTTCAATCGAAGTATCAATTTATAAGAATAAATAGTACGAATTACCTTGTACAAACATTCCCAAACCCTTCCTGTTGTTCATATTCCAATAGCCTACATAATATGTTCCATCGGCGTACCACAACTTGCCGTAACCATGGTGTTTACCTCTCTTCCAAAAACCAAAATATATGTTCCCGTTTTCGTGATATCGCCAACCGATTCCCTCAGGCTTTCCCCGAACCCACTCACCGCGATATTCAAGGTAAAAAGTGTCGTTCTCATTTCGGTGACTCAGTGTTCCAAAGCCGTGTCTGAGAATTTAATAATGCCAACGTGTAAAAAACCCATTGCTGCACAAAAGGCCTATTCCCAAAAGAATGTATGGACATAATTAGAACACCAGTCCCCGACGTACTGGAGCTATCCGGAGGTTTATACCTTTCTCCATATATTTTGGTAATATAAGAACATTTTTCAGGTTCAAGTATCTTCGATGTGTTTTATTTTACCGTCAACCCATAGTGTTACCAATGTAAACTAGTAAATGTATGCTTATTCTGAAAAATTTGTTGATACACGTCGACCATCAAACCTGCGGACATCTACCGGATAAACTACTCGACCGCCATTGACTAATACAACCAAATTAGAAATACATTTATATCTCAATAATAATAAACGTGATTTCAATTCACAAGAGTCTCCACTTTGAAACTAATAGCTACTGAGGTAGCACATATACTGCCATCCGCCGTTGCGAAAATATTAAATATAGAACTATAGACCTTATTAATTGCCTGTGGAAAACTCGGTATTGATAGATCTTGAAGTCTTTTTTGTAGTAGTACGGTACAGTGACTGTTGATGTACAATCTATTACTACACATATATATCTTCACGTCCAGAAAGAAGAACCCGACGTTATAAGAAAGAGGAAACACGCTGGCTGGTAATATTGCGAACTTTAGAGTTCGTATCAAGGTCAAGGTTATTCGTATCAAGATCAAGGTTATCATAAAAGTGTGTCTCTGAAACGCACACCGAGTGGATCTCTTATTAAAGGAAGAGTGGGAAATTAGGTTGAACAACTCGTCATAACTATAATCATGAAAAAGATTGTCGAACACATCCAACAAAATCTTTCAAGATGGATTATTTTGCTTAGGAGGATTCTGATGTGAAGGACTTGATATTTATCGATCGAGGAACGAAATGTTGGGTTCAAATACTAATAAATACTTTGACTAATGTAAAATATAGGTTTATTATACCTGTACCCCTTATACCAATCTCCTTCGTAAAGTTTTCCTTTGATTGTCATATACAAGCCTTTTCCTGTGAATTTTATAATATTTTACACAAACAATAATATGACAACACAAATGTGTACATATATATATAAGAAAACAATAATACTTTTATTTGACCATTTGCCAAAATTATTGGATTTGCATTTGTTTTTACATTTTACGTTATCGTTGGATTATAATTATGTTATTTCTGTTCTTTATATACTTATTGTTATTAATCTCAATTGTATTTGAAATTGCATTCGTTATATTAATATACTTTTGTTTCTTTTACGAGCGTGTCTGAAGAGATGTCTGCTCTTAATACTAACACACACTTTGAATACAAAAGTGGTAACAATATTTTTTAAGAATGTATGATATGTATTGTTTTTGAAGTATCAAATAAATTAAATAACATTATGATGGACTGCAAATTTTATAAGTAATAATTTTATCAAGAGTAAGTGACAATTTCGTGTCCATTTAATTATTAAGTACTTGAATACATAGTGCAAACGTAACTTTTGTGCACTCATTTAAAATTCGTTATTAATAGTTTTGCTGTACTTACCTATATAGTAATTTACTTAGTGAGACATACGCAGCAGGGACACCACTCTATCGATAGTATTCGTAGACTAATAATGATTCCAAGAATACATATGGTTTGAGGTTAGTAAAAATATTCTTATTATCATTAGCAATTATTTCCTACATGTTAGGTTTAGACTGCCTGTACACTAGACCGAAACAAGGAAGCAAAATGAGATATACAGCAAATTAGTGTCTAGTTGCTTCCAGTCCCTGCCTATTCGAATAGGGAGGAACAGCAGAACAATGGAGTAAACTCAAGTTGAACAGAACCTATTGAAGTACGTCATCTGAGCGTGTCGCTATTCAGTACACAGCCGTTAGGTGTCAACAGTCGCTAAATTACCTATTCGTCATATTAATTTAAAAATGAGAGTTTTGCTAGATGGCGCTATAGATCATCTACTTTTATACTGTACAACCAATAGTAATGAAAATTAGTATACGTATACGCTTGATCACTGAGAATACAACAAAATGCATGCGGAGCAACGGATACTGCTTTTTACTATATTTTTCATATTTAATTTCACTTACATGACAGATTCTTACCTTCCTTTAAATCACTTTTCCAGTCACCGACGTACTTATCACATCTGGACGTGAATATTGCGTGATGTAAACCGTTTTTAATAGATTTTCTCTCAACCGTTACCGATAGAGGCATAAAGGTCCGTGGTTTATGGTAAAAGGGCATAATTTATAAAATGTATTTACTTTTGTTCCACAATAATCATTGTCAATCAAAAGGATGACAAATGCCAATGTTTTGATCGATTACAAACATAGATTCCAACGACAATATAGATTAATTATATCGTACATTGGGATGGATATTAGTTTATATTGATGTTAGTCGTAGTAAGACAAGCTAAGTCTATTTAGCCTATCCATTTGATTTTGTGTTATGAATTTTAAAACAATAAATACTGCTAATTCGTTCTGTAATGAACAATCGTCAAGATTCAAAAATAAGTCATTATCTAAGTGACATTCCTGAATTTTAATGAATGATTATTGAATTCGGCGCACATTTACTAATTTAAATTGGAGACACTATCGACTGACTGTGAAGGAAAGCATTGTGAGGAAACCTGAATCTGAATAATGTTCTTTAGTACCGTCCGTATTTATTTATTTATTTAGGACAACTAGTGACCAAATACACCAAACATCAATTACTATCATATACAAACAATTTATAGGCATATCGGCCTTTAAAAGTTGCCACAGCATGCACTATTTGGTAGACAATTTTAAATTAATTATTTATAAAAGAATAATAAACTAAATATATACCAACATAAGCCAAAAATATTAAAAAGAACCGTATATAAAGAATTATCATAAAATATCAAGAACAAGAAACACAAAAATACAAAATCATAATTATAAATCTATAATAACGTTAAAATTTATGAGTTGTTATGATGGATGTAGTATGTGGGATATAAAACTGTGAATTTCTCAGTGTTTGAAATAGCCAATGGCGTAGTGAGTATATACATAGTTTCCCTCGGGAAGAGGCCTATGACAGAGAAAATTAAAAAAAATACCAATACTAATACAATATATTTAATAAATTCCCTAAGCTAATTTAAAATTGTCCGTGAGCTTTCTTGAGCCCTCTACTTAGGTCTATAAGTTGTTGATAGTCCTCCCTAAAGCCTTGTAAAGCTAGTTCATGCTGGCTCTTCATAGCGGAGTTACTTGCAATGTACTTTTCCACACACTGTACGCATTTATTATCGAGCTGGATATCTTCCTCGGTGACTCTTTCAGGTCTTGTTAACTGGACCGGAGTAGGTAAAATCTGAAAGAAAAACATCGTATTAGTGGATTTTTTTTTAATTTCTAAAATTTTTCTCGCGTTTTCTTAGGATAAACTAAAATAAACTCGTTATCAAATTATCTTTTACTTGCTCATAAAAATAGTTTGGTTATCCTTATCAACCGTCGAATATGAAACAGTTAGTACCTTTTTCGCATTTATCTGTCAATCGATTTTCTTTATTATTTGTTTGTGTAGTAGCTATTGATGAGCTATATTGTTCTCATAAAAAAAAAATTAAAGTTAGTCATTTTTCACGGCATCGACGAGTCGAAACCTTTGTTTATAATTCTCTATTTGTCATACTTCACCCTTGTTAGACATAAAATCTAGAATATTTGTACAACACTTTATATAGATAATAATATATACATTAACAAATGAAGATAAAAGTTTTTAACCACTGGACGAACTTTAGACCAATGAATTATCTTAATTACCTTCTGGGTTTAATATATACCGATCAAAAATTGCTCTTTACAGCATACCATTTCAACAACTATCTTGGATGATAGCACAGATTAAAAAAAGCGTAACAATTAGTCGACTGAGTGACGAAATTCATAGACCCGAGAAATATGCAAATTATCTGTGAATTTGTGAATCTCATAATCTAAAGCACAAAAAAAGCGCCCTTTTGGTAAATAACGCTATCCACCTAACTATTGTTGATACGCCATTTATGAATTTGATAGGCGATATTTATCTACTTGGAGACTAATGATGACACATTATATCCGTGCGAAGCAGAGGTCAGTTGCTAGTAAAATATGAATTTTGCATTATTCCATACTTAACAGGTTTAGCGTTTGACTACAATCTCGTCTAAATTTATGTGACGATAGCATCCTAAGGATTGACTCTTAAATATAATTAAGGGAGTACATCATAAGAGCCTGAAGGTACCAGTTGTTTTCCTTCATCGAAAGCTCTGGCTCTTCATGGGAATCGAACCTATGTTGATCAACGCGGTGGCTACCACTACAGTGTAAGTTATATAAAGTACCCGGCATTGAATAGACACGTAGGGGAAAAGACCGAGATAGGCGGCTAAGTTAGGTCTCGTATAGTGTTGTCTTTGTCTTTCGCAGCAAATGCGCTGTGCGATGGAGAGAACGCTTTACATATCCCAAAAAATCCGCTTTTAACCAGACAGACGTCTCACTCTCCTCCCCGACGTACCAAACCAGATACCGGGCACTGAACACTGTTTATAGAATTATTACCCTTTTTAAATCACCGCCTTTAACTATACATACTAGGATGAATACCTGAAATCTATAGATACATATATATTTGTACATATGTATAGAGGAGTACTATTATGAAGGACGTATACAAACTTGAAATATATATTTTGTACTGAAAATATGTTCATTTACTCCTAAAATTAACTAAACTCTTTTATTCTAGAAACAGATGAACAAGTATTAAAAAAATTAAGAGTATAGAAACAATACAATCAAGTTGGTTAACTTTTAGAACCAATTGTATTTTTATTTTGATACAATAACACTAAGCACAATCTTGACGATTACTCGCCAATATGTTGCCAATTGAAAAAAAAAATGCAATCAAAATTAAATAATAATGGCATCTAGTGAAATATTATATAACCAAGATTTCACTATAAAATTCTTTCCAAATACATAGCTATCTATCAAAAATCGTTGCTAACACTGAATCATTATCGTAATTATAATAATAGGAATTAATTTATTACTTGTTGTGCCAATTCATGAGCAGCTTCACCATCAGCCACGTCGTCGAGGATCGCATGACGTAACGAAGTCAGCAATACCGCTTCCCTTATTATACTGCTTTGGAGTATGTCCAGCATCAAACCGTCCATGTTCTGATGCCAGGTTAAGTAGAAAGCTAGAGGTCCGAAGTGTCGAGTGGATCTGGTAAAAGATACAACATGAGTGTAATTTAATCTATATATATATATATATATATATAAATCCTTACATTTAAATCTTCATCAGAGTTTATTGAATGACTAAATCTAGTGTTGGGATTTGTATAGAAGGTTCTTCTATAGGCTTATAATTATATCTAGTATTAAGAATGCGAATGTTACTTTGTTTTTTATACTTTCACGCCTTAACTACTCAACTGATTGTCGTGAAATTTTGTATACACGTTATCAGAGGTATAAAAAATAGCACGGGAACCTTTCATCCAGCATAAAACTATAGTGCCCCAGGGATGCACTATGACGCGAGTGAAGCCGTGGGCAAAACCGGTCGTCCTGTACAATTAAATGAAACAAAAATACAGGTTGTGTCGTAAAGCCACACGACAGTTACAGGGAAACATTTTAATTAAAAAATTACAACAAAAAAGACGGATATTAGCCGGTGTTTTCAACACTACTCTACACAATGTTTACCTTCACCACTTTTCCTCAAACAAAAAGGTTACCGATTAGAATTTCAAAGCCCTCCCATAAGAAGTTTCACTTCAAAAACCTTACCTTGCAACACATCTTGCAACCCATAGCTATCTATAATCATCTGTAATTTTTTAATATAAAACTGAATATATGCTATTCCCTATATACTCCCTCCTTTGTTTACCAACGATTTTCTTTATTTGTATTTTTTTTTTTGTATTGTTGACGTCCATAACTGGACCCAGACTGGAAACAGTTACTACTTTTTTCCATACAAGTAAATCATGTTACATATTTTTCAACAAATCGTAAATTAATTGCATATAATAATTTGAAAACTAAAACATTAATGAATTATGGTCGAATATCAACCACCGGACGACCACTAGTTATCATAAATGTAATATAATTTCAACAATTATAACAAGATTTAAATGAAAGAATTAATCCAAACAAATAATTATATATTATCTTTTACGTGTCAGTTAGCGATCGTGCGAAAGATTTAATCAATAGTGGTCAAACAAATATATTTGTAATAAATGATTTCTAGTTACGCCGCATTCGCATAGATGGTGTTGTAGTAGTTCTTTACAAATTTTATATTTGTGGACTAAAACGTCTCGTATTTACAATAGGTGATTGATTAGTGACTGAAAAATTATAAAAATATATGATCTAAAAATATGGCACTGTGGATGAGTTATTAAGTACTGAAAAAGGAAGAACAACATTTGATATATATATATATATATATTTGGTTTACATATTAATTTGTGTACACTTCTCTTTCCGTTATCCTTAGTTCTATATTATACGAGTTAATGTGGATTACAAGCTAAGATTTTTTCAGTTAAATACTGTTCAGAATTTTATAAATACTTATCTCCATTCGTTACATACTACTGGTTGAATTATGGAATTACTAAATATTTTACAATATAATATACCTCAGCAGATTGTAGTTCCTCCTGATGTCAATATGCTGGTATGTGATGCTGGTAATTTTCTGATATGAGACTTCATCAGGTTCATATTGAACACATGCCCTGTCAAGTATGAATTCATATTTCTCATTCTCTAGTAATGCATTGAATCGCTCTTCATTAGTAAACATAATGGGTTCTTTTAATTTACGTCCATTCGTTGGAAAGTACACCTGAAATGAATTATTTTGTAACCAATATGAAGACATTAACAAACAGTGCAGTATTAAAATAAAACTGAATTGTATTTATAACATAGAAAGGCACTCTCTACTTTTATATAATCACCAAATGTACGTAAACTCATCACTTCAGAACAGTTGCAATTATTTAGCTAATTCTTTTTTAATTATATTTGTAAGTGTCAGGACAAGGTGAGTATAACGAAAACCATGGGTTCAAAAATCTCCATACAAAAAAGTGAATGAGGAAGTGAGACAGAAGACAGTATGGAGATCTTGAAATATATTGGCAAAATTGACAGGTTACCATTCAGTTGACATTTTATTTAATTACATCCTTGTACTGTAAAGAGAAGTTTTGGTCTCACTTTTCTTTGTTATTACACCCATGTAAAGTTGTGACGGACAGTTAGTTTATTTACAATTGACAATACAATGTTCATTACCTGATTCAACCTTTTCCTGACATCATGATCACAGCTACGCAGAGTGCCATCAGGGTCCCTAGAATATAGTATCATTTTACAAAGATTAAAGTTTTTTTAATTGAATATAATTATTTATATGTATTATTTGTGTTTATTTATTTAAAACTACCACAAGTGACAGAGTAGTTGAGGAGTAATATGTTAGCATGGTACGGGCAGATTATGAGAAGAGGTGAATATCATGTAACTAGATCAGTTTTGAGTTTGAAAGTGGAGTGATATAGGAGTAGAGCAAGCAATAGGTATGGATGGTTTATGTGAAAATGATATGTGTATAAAAGGTGTGAATAGTTCTTAATATGACATCTGACATCTGACAGGGGAGAGTGGAAAAGGAAAACATGTTGTTCCTACCCTACTTAGATGGGATAAGATAATGATGATGATGATGTACTGTTAACATATTTATTACTAGAGACTACATTATAGGATATTGACACCAGTTATTGCATATCTAGTAATGAACAGAATACAATAGAAATTACACCTACAATGTCTTTTTTAACTTACTTCAGTGATAAATTATATCTTATAATGTGTCCAGGCAAAACTGTTATAGAATGTATTTAGTAACTTTGTGACTGTTTCAGTTGTGTAATGAAATTATAGGACCACAAAATATACACTCAAATGAAATAAGTATAAATTATTCATTTAGAATGTTGAAGAATATATTTACCAGAATTACTAGTTTCACATAAGTAATAAAACATATTAATTATTGTTTATTGAAATTATTTCTATATAAATACTAATTTTATGTTAATTTAGAAATAAAAATGATTTTGTGTCTATTTATTTCAAATCAATTTAGTTTATAATATTAAAGTCTAGAGTTGTGCCAAAATTGAAATTAGTAGTTTCTATAGACAGACCTATTTGACTAGACGCATTTGACTATATAGAAAACAAAAAATGTAAGAAAGTATATATAAAAGCTATCTTGGTGGTCTAGTAGTTTGACCGGTGGAATATCAATTCCATGTCCACAGGTTCGAACCCCGGCATGTACTAACGAATTTTTCGGAATTCGTGTACATTTACAATTTAAATCGGAAACACCATTGGCTGACGGTGAAGGAAAACATTGTAAGGAAGTACCATTGTGTGTAGGAAAATATAGAACTGTGGATTTCTCACAGTTTGAAATCATCAATACTTCGTGATCTAGCATGGTGATTATGCTCGTACCTTCTTTCGGGAAGAGACTTATGACCCTACAATGGATCTCGTGATATATTATTTACAGGGGCTTGTGTCTTTAATATGAAACTAATCAGAGCTCAAGAACTTTGTTTACAACATATTTAAATGGTTCTTTTTATTTAGGGAACTTTTTTTTATATTTATGATTAGACTAATAAATTATACAATATAAATAAACATAATCTTTCTGAGTTATATAATTTTTGAATACCTTTCAACAATAATCCTGTTTTCATTTGCAACACCAAATGTTATATCTGTAAATAAATATTTTGCTGTATCATATCCAACAAGTGCTGGGTCTTTTGATAACACATCATTCATATGTTCTTGTATCTGGAAATTAAATAAATTATAGATAATAATCAATCATGGTAATGAAATCAAATAATAAAATCAAATTATAGATAATGGTAACAAAATTTCTTAGATTTTTTTCTCTTGTAATCTACTTTTAGTTTTTCTCCTGATTATTATATCATAACCCTGCATGTAAAAAAAATACAGATAACTAAAAAGATGTTACTACTAATTGTATATGACTTAAAATATGTACTTCTATTTACAAGTTATTAAATGTGAAAAGTTACATTAAAATATATTCACAGCTGAAACATTTTTTCCATTTGCTCCGTATATTTAGACTGATATCCAAATTTAATTAATCTTTATACACCCAAACTGAATGAAATTTACATAATTTATTATAGTTTATGGTAAATATGTATTTGGGCAAATTATAGAATGTACAAATTTATTATGAAACAAAATAATTAACATACCTTAACAATTGGAGGCATTTGTAACAATTTATTTGCTTTTTCATTTGTTTTAATAACCTCAGCATTAAGCTCTTCATTGGTTAAAAACTTATATGTAGGTGTTCTGAGCATTTGCAGGCCTTGGTTGGTTCTTTTACGGAATACCTTTGAAAAGTCTGCTCGCGTTAACCTCTTCAACAGAGCTTGAACATTTGATGAAAAGAATTTTGGTGCAGGATCTCGATTACCATCTAAGGAGTAATTCAACATAGTATTGATTATACAAATAAATAGTATTCAAATAACGAATATAGTCTTGAAAATGAATAAAGTGTTGGCGAAACCAGATTTATATGTTAATAATATGAACCTATATATATTAGGAAAATCTCTTCATCTTTTACACTTTTTATGTTACAGTGAGGTTACAAATAATAAAATATATTGTACGGTATACACGACACACAAATACATGGTAAGCACATACACCTAATATGTAAAACAAAAAAAAAAATACACTTCTTGAATTTACAATGTTTGTTTATAAATTCTTACCGTATACCGTTGGCACAATACTTAATTTTCTAAGAGAAATAATAACAACTTGAGACTGATTATGTCTTGTTAGAATATTCCAAGTAACGTTACGAGCTAATTTCCGATATAATAAGGACATTATTAAAAAAATCTAGTTCAATTTCTAACCTAAACAATTGACATTACTACTTGACACTCAATAATAGTGAAAACCATAGAGTACGTAGCGTATATGTACACAGAACAAATAATAATACTCCTAACAGTATAGTAATAGTATAGTATTGTTTATCTTTGTGTACTTACTCCATATTTATAAGGAACTTAATAACCGCTTCATTTTTAAGGTATAATTTTTTTTGCAGAATTTGAATTACTATTTTGCTGTCTAAATGTATATTATAATTACGATGTAAAACTCATTTTTAGGTGAGTCTTAGTCGGTTTAGTTTTAGGTCGTGCTTAGGTGACATAAAATGAATTGCCCATAGAGTATTTTTTTCAGCAGTGGGTCAATTTAGGTTCTTTGCTCTGTAGGTATAAATATATCTTTTTGCCAAATTGTACGTGGAATAAAAGTAAATTCGGTTTACGTCATGTATTTATTTTGTATGACAGTATCTTACATTTTTTTTTTCTTTGTCTATTGTGATGTATTTATGTGTCATATATTAATTAATTTTCTTTTATTATTATTGAGGTTAATTTATTATAGGAAGAATTATTCTTCTATAAAATAGTAAACGTAACACTCGGTCTATTAATTTGCCATTGAAGTAATTTCATGAATGTCAGTTAAAAATGTATTATTTGATTTTTTTACAATTTCAAAAAGTATTTGTTAAAAAACACAAATACCAATTATATCTTGGCTTTATTCAGTATGAATTTAGGATAGTTCTAATTTATAAATCATGATAATGAAAGACAGGTGTTGTCAATGACAATTGACGATAGTACATAACAGTATTTTTGACATTTCTAGTAAAACTATCGGTTGAGAATATAGAACTTGCTGTCCGTCTTTGATTGTATATAATCAAACTTCTTGTGTATGAAATTGTATAGTAGTCGACTGAGCCATGCTTACGTTAAATGTGAACATACAGACAGATACGTAGACAATTTTTTTTTCATCAGCGGCCTTATAATAGAGATTTGTCAAGAATTTTGGAAATAAATTCAATTCAAATTCAAAACTACATATTTATTAATGTACATTGCTCAAGACTTTGAAATCTGAATTAATTATATGAAAGTTTTACAGTAACTGTAAAACTCAACAACTTTTATTACATAAAAACTATCTTATTCAATAATTAAATAAGTCGCTCAAAATAAAAATCAAAAATATTCCATTTAGGTCCTAGGCAGGAGTTTTGGTATGTCAAAACTATCAACGGTTCGGAAAACAACTTTGTCAAATAACTCAATCGAGTTTCGCTATTTAACTTATATTTTACAAGTATACATAATAGTTACAATAGTTTTTAGCGAACAGACAGAGAGGGCTGTTAATTCTAGACATCGTCGTCGTTCACATATTGTCAAGACATATCAATCAATTAATGAGTATGCTATCACGATGAGTTGCGAATCTTTGCATTAGAAGTATTAAAGTAAGCCGGCCATTGATGATATTGACGTTAAAGATCGGAAGTACAATTTTTGCCAACCAGATGTTAATTGACTACGCTTTTTCTAGAGATTGATTCGATGAAATTTATAGTGAATTCACCATCATCTATATACCTATCTAATATTATTAATATGAAAGTGAGTTTGTTTCCCTTAATTTTACAACCGATCGTGATAAAATTTTAAATGCAGGTTCTCAGGGATACAGAAAAAGACATAATGTACCTCTCATTTACAAAAACTATACTGTTTCCGAGAGATAGGTCAAATCTACATTTAGGTGAGTGAAGCCGCGAGCAAAAGCTAGTACATCTCGTAATTAATTCGAATCCCTTTCCACTAAAAGGCTTACCTTCAAACCTTTACTATGACTTTTAGGAGTCATAGTTTATTTTCTACACAAATAAATCTTGAACTTGATCTTGTCGATAGATTTTTATTTTGATTTATTTGGCATACCTATATAATTTCCGTATATAATATATGTTTAAGGACGGAATTGTGGACGTAGTTCAAAATATCGGTGTCTTGATAACACACCAATTCGCTGAAATCTGATTCTTATATCTGAAGCTTCTATACAGCGAAATACGGAGTTTGATGATCGGAATGAAGTGTTCCTATTTTTGAAGTTTTAGATTTAATAGTAGTAATCGATTTATCTTGTTCTTATTGAGTAGCGAATAAATCATTAGTTGGAAAACGAGTAATTTTCAATTTAAAATATACTTTATTACTGTACGTTAAGACTCTTTATTGATAAAGTTCCATTTCTTTATTTCATTCTCTTATGTTTCATTTTAAATAATTCAATGGACACCTGTACTTAGCATATTGTTATTTCTATTGTTATTTAACCTTCCTTAACTGGAAAATAGACTATTATAACACGATTTGTAGGAATCACGTAAAATAAGTATATACAACCTCTCTGCCGTGATGTAGACACGATTAAGTACAAATTGAGTATAAATATGGGAAGCTACCCATGACCATGGCTCACGTGACACGCTGACTTATCACTTCCACTTGTCTGTCCCTTTCTTCCGTGATAGAACATTATAATACTTCTAGCGCATTTGTATTCTTATAATACGACGTTTAAAATTCGATTAATTGTAAAATTAAAATTTACTTATTAGTGTAAAATCGAGAAGGCCATTGTCTTCAAAAAACAGTTAGCGATTAGTTAGCGTTGGATTCATAAATAACAGGCTGTCATTAGGTCATCACCCTGTCAAGTTGTTCGGTTTGTCGTTTGATAGGTACTTTGTCATAACAAGTTTGTATTGCTTTAAAATATTTTGAATTTATCTTTGGGAAATGTGTATAAAATAATTGTAATAATTTATAAAGTTTTCATGACTTATATTGCTTATCATGGCTAAAAGGAAGGCGGGCGTTAACGATATAATTTATGAATTAGACAATGAAGACATTGAGATCAGTAGTGATGACGAGGTTAAGGAATCTAAAATACCTCGTTTAGAGTCGGATGTTACTCCTGGTTCGCCTCAAAGCGATGTGATAATTGAAGAAAGCTGTACAGATGTAATAAACGTTGATAGTTCTTTCGAAGAAATCAATCGGACCGAACCAAAAGCAAAATTACAGAATGGAGGGAAAATAGTTGAAAGTATATCGGATATCGACGAGCCTACAAACACTAAGAGCGCATTTCAGAGTGAATTGGATACTAAAAAGTACGCTGATTATGCAAAAACGACAATTTTAAATGAGGACATAGTGGTGGATTCGCCCTCATCCAACTATGTAAATGATTTCTCTAATAGGACTCCGTTACTGACAGTGCGTTTTAGGGATAATAAATTGGCGAGAAATTACAAAGAAAAGATTAAAGCATTTATGTTGAATTTAATAAAACTTCATGAAGCAGAAAGTATTGCAGACTCTGAAAATGAGACTGACTTGGAGCTCGACATTTGGCCTGAAGATTTTCAGCAACATTATGAAGAAACAGTCAATCCAAGTAAAGAGATGACTGATGATAATCTATTTTTTGTTGACACTGATCCAAATATTGACACATATGATGACATACCTAGTTATAGTCAGGTTAGGATGTATTATTTAATTTTTAACTAGTCTCTACATTCAGTTACTGTACCTAAACTGATCTGTCACATGTATTTATGTTTATTGAGGCTGCCAAAATTCCCATTTTTACCTTAAATGTAGATTTATCAAACTGAAAAAAATAAAAATTGAATCTTAATTGTAATATTTTATGTCAATGAATAACGCTTTATTTTTACCAAAATATAGAGTCCTAAGTAGCACCTAAGTTATGCTTTTGTTAAATAAAATAGCTTTGTACACTTTATGATTTGGAAAGGTTAACGAATTAATTTCATTGAAGATTCCAACATCAGGAGCGTTATAATGTTTGAGTTTCTCTTGAAATTGCTGTCAACATTTTGATATTATTTGCTCGATTTTGATAATTTTGCCCTAATGTTAACCTGTACTTAACGGTCCTATAATTGTTTTGTTTAAATGTTATTACAATATAGATGTTACTTGTTTTCAGGCTTCAACATTAATATCAAATTTACCAGTGAGAAAATCAACACCACCTCCTGCTAAATGGAAACCAATGTGTTTTAATTGTAATGGTAATCATGCACTCAGAGAATGTCAGTTACCTAGAAACAATGCTAGGATAGCAGAAAATAGAAAGATGATGCAAAAAGTGGGGTAGGTATTTTTTAAATTACATTTTAGCATTGAATTCTTTACAAGAGCATGAAAGGATGACACCTTTTTGTACAGATTTAAACATTTTTTTTTAATTAAGCATTGAATTCTTTACAAGAGCATGAAAGGATGACACCTTTTTGTACAGATTTAAACATTTTTTTTTAATTAAATTTTATCATTAGAATTTTTAGAAGAGCATGAAATGATGACACCTTTATTGTTCAGATTGAAACATTTTTTTTCATGGACCTACACTGGTGACACCTTAGGTGGCTTCACCGAACTACTAAGGGGAGTACATAGGGTACTCACTCGATTGAGTAACAAGCACAAGGGCCAGTATTCGTTCATGACACATATATTTTCTTGCATGTATTACGAACTCATATGTGTATTTTGAATATGATAATTGGCTAATACTGACACTAACCAAGCTATTTGAGAGGAAAAAAAAAACAACCATCCATGTGTATGTGTGTGTGTCTGTACATCTGAAAAGTGTCCTGTCAAATGTAACACGGTAGATCCAGGGCTCCTCTACGGGGAACGAACCTAGGCCCAAGCTGCTGCCACGGATGTCTCGACGTTGGTGCTTGGAGCGGGATATCTCTCCGGCCGCTAGGAAGAGGGTTTTCTTCAGGAATTGACAATGTGTATGCAATATCTCATGATAGTCAGTCGAGTAGTCAAATTGTTAAAGCGTAACAAAGGAACAAAATCACATTCCTATTTATAATATTAGTAATGATAAAAATGATCAGTAATGTAGCTGCTAATGTGAAATACAACAGGATGTGCAATAAAATCTGTTACCTTATTAAATACTTCAGAGAATAACAGAAACATGCAGTAATCCTTTACTCCCATACAAATTACAACTTATTTCCTTTTACCCACTGAAATTGATATCCTTGCAGACGATACCACATTGAGGATGAACAAAAGTATGGTCATTTGATACCGGGAAGGATATCTGGACATTTGCGACATGCGCTCGGGTTGAAGAGGCATGAAATTCCATTGCATATTTATCGCATGCGAATACTAGGATATCCTCATGGGTGGCTGGAGGAAGCCAGGATATCACATTCTGGAATAACAATGTTTGATTCCACAGTGAGTTTATAATTAGTAAAAAATCTGATTTTATGGATTGAAAGTAATTGGTTTTAAAAAGTAAGAAAACATTAATATTGTGGATACATTGCACATTATTAATGTATTCTTTATTACCTAAGGTAAGCTTATGATCTTTGGTTAATATTGGGCTAAAAATCAACTATAAAATTAGCTTCTTTTGTCATGAAGTGTCCTTTTACTAAAGACATTTAAAATACTGAATCACATGGAAGAAGCAGTTTACCCATATGTTATAAGAGGGTCAATGGAGAGTATATATATTGGACAAAATTTTGTGATGATATTCAGCGTAAATGGAAAATAACAAGTTAAGGATTAATTTAATTCTAGGTGGTAGAGCTACGCTGAAACTGTTACTGGTTTCAGAATGAATGGGTCGGCTCGCCCGGGGTAATACCACCCTATCACAGAAAGCCGTCGTGAAGTAACAGTGCTTGCACTGTTGCGTTTCGTTCGGTCAGTGAGAGCACCGGAGGCCCATATATATTAAAAGGCCGGCAACGTTCTTGTGACTCCCCTGGTGTTGCTAGTGTCTATGGACGGCGGTGATCACTTACCATCAGTTGACCCACCTGTTCGTTTGCCCCCTATACTATAAAAATAAAAATTCATATAGTATGACATAAATTGATTGATGTTCGGATTTTGGATGTAAAAGGTATAGAAAAGTTATTTTCAGGGTAAGGCTATACTTGATCCAGAAGAGGAAGAAGGAGAAGTTTGCGAGCCGGGTTCTAAAGATAAATTTGATATCAAGAAGATATTGGATTACCCTGGATTCAATGTGCCAGTCAGTTCTCGGTATAAAGAGGTGTGGTGGTTTAAAATAAATCATTTGTATTAAAATATGTTACTATTTCCTATTAAAAGTATATAAAAATGAATTAATTTATTTTGTGAGCAAATATATTATGGTCATTAGTTATATTGAGGTTACTGAGATTATTTTTTTAAATAAAGCTTTGTGTATGTTAGGAAGCTCATCTGTTTGGTCTACCACCAATGTCAGATCAGGATAGCAAGCTGACGATGTTGCAAAGTTTAGCACCAAACGCAATGAAAGCCTATAAACGCAAAAAATTAGCTTTCTTTCCATCATCGGAGTATAAAGAATCACCAGAAAACCAAGCAGAGATGGAGTTGGATAGTGGAGACGGTTAGTTTTCTTCAAATAATAATTACCTGAATTACGTATACATGTTTTAATTTGAACTTCTAAATGAATTAGTTTTGTCTAATATCTTTAAATTTCATCATGCTTAAAAATACTTTATCTGATTTTAGAAGAAGCAGCGTTTCCAACAGTACCACCTTTGCCTGATGAAGCTCCTCCTCCGTTACCACCACCACCAGTAGGGCCACCGCCGCCTCCGGATACTTCACCGCCTGTTACACCACCATTCCCACCAGATAGTCCATCAGGCCTTGTAGATAATGTGAATCATATAAAACCCCTAATTTCTAAACCAAGTGCGCTTCTGGAAGAAGAACCGTTAAATATTGAGGGACAAACGACTGAAGATGATGATCTAGAGGTAATTGATATCATGCAAGTGAAGGACATACCGATGCCTGTAGACAATCATATTAACATCAATGTTGATCATGTAAGTACCAGTTTTATTTGAAATATAAGAATTTACAGCAACAAAACATTTGCATTTGAACTTGAAGAAATACATCTATGAAATTTGTCAGTTTTGGCAATTATTTTTTTAGTTATAAATGCTACGTATGTTATACATTTTAATTATACGTTTAATAATTATAATAGGAAACATATAGTGGTTGAGAGGTTTGACCTGTGGAATATCAATCTAATGTCCGCAGGTTCGAACCCCGGCATGTACTAACGAATTTTTCAGAATAGATAACAATGTCGAGCTGACTGTGAAGGAAAATATTGTGAGGAAGGCTGAACCTGCGAAATGTTCTTGTAGTACCACTGTATGTGGAAAAATATAGAACTGTGGGTTTCTCACAGTTTGAAATCGCTAATAAACCGTGGGCTGGTGTGGTGATTATGCTCATTCTTTCAATCGGGAAGAGGTCTATGGTCCTGCACTGGCTCTGTTGATGATGATGCTAAACTAGTATAAAAAAAATATTTTCAGGGAATATTGCAAGTAACAAGTCGCTCAGACAGCCCGAGTTTAGATGATCTAGAATCCAAAAAACGATTGTTACTAGATGCGCTACAAAATGAAAACAAAAGTGGTTCTCTTGTTGAATCTGATGAAGAAAACAGTGACAAGGATGCAATGAATAATGTAAATGATAATCAAAATTCAGATATATTAAATGAAAAAAGTGATATAGATAGAGAGTTAGAACAAGTAAAATTTGACGAAAATAAAGAAAAAGATGTTAGTATTGACGAAATTAAAATAGATGATGTTTTAGAAGTAAATAATAAAACACCAGGACAAGTAAAAGGCACAGAATACGGTACACCGGTTTTCAATGTGGCATCTGAGTATGTTACATTACCGAATGACGAGAAATTTTCTAAAGACATTAGCGATATAATTAACTTTGAGAATTTACCGAATTCAATCGGTACGTACAAACGGATGAGTACACTATTGAAAAAAGTGAAGAATGAGGTTGATAGAATTCAAGAATCATGATTGTTACTCCCCACCTCACGTTCGAGGTGGTGATACTCTAATATTACCAATAAACGTACATTAATCATCGGAATTGAGTACTGAACTAAGTCAAGACGAGCAATAACTATTTTTTCTATTGTCGAATACAAATAATATTTAATGTTAAACGTATAAAATAGATGTATTTGTTTCAAAATACAATCATTTCAGTTTGGACAAAAATTTTGACATACTATTTTCAGAATGCTCAAAATAAATTTAGTTAATTATTCCCAAAAGGCTGTTTGTAAAATTGCTGATGTTATAATCATCAATAATCACGAGTATTAATATTCACGAACTTTGCTTTCCTAATGGAAAATAATTTGTTGAACTTTATTTTTGAAAAAACATCGTATGGGAGAGTTGATATGCCACCTTTTTGTGTGACGAAAATTGTGACGTAAACACTGTCGGGTAGAGGCGCACCGAATTTACGCATCGTCAGACGCGGTCGATACTTGTATAGGTGACCACCTGACGTTAGCTTTTGTTGTACTATTTATAAAGAAGTTTTCACTTATTTCGTGTGGTCATAAGCACACATGCACCCTATTTATCTACTAATGCCATTGAAATATCCAATTGCTCACATCAACCAATGCAATATTATTCCAGGGTCTAGCTTTTCACATAATTTTTGAATCCCTTTTACGAATAATAAGAAAATAAACACGAGTGGTCATTCTTAATGCAAACACATTTATTTTCTATTCGAGACATGGTTATATTATATGGTTTATTAGAAATTTAATACATTGTGCTTATTAGATACATTCGATGGAGACCTCTACATGTACATTAATTTCTTTGTACTTTAAGGAAATTGGGTGTAATATACTATAGAATATATATTCTTTATTAATAGGTCAAATGATATCTGAAGCTGACAACAACTTGGGTTATTTCTACCTAACTATAAGTTCAAATCATTCCATTCACGAGCGACTTTAATTTACGTTTAATTTGTCTGTTCTGTTTTTGTCATGCAAACTTTCTGAATTATTGGTACAGAAATGTTTAACGTGATATAAATCGATAAACGCCGGCTGCACGCATGAAAAAGCATGACTCTTTGTCACGTTCCGCCTGAGCCGAGCGTGCAAGCGAGAGCGCGAAACAATCGATAGAGAGGCACGATCGGCTTGTGACGCATTTATCTCTCTTCTACTCCATCGGTAATTCAGCGATAATTGTTCAATTCAATTCATAAAAGTATGCAATTTTTCATCAATATTTTTTAAGACATTATCACGTTAAGTTATCGCCCGTAAAACGACTACACAGACAACCAATTTTTTGATTAAAAATAGCGACATAGAGAAAAGAAACTCGGGTTAAATAAAACAATGTAATTATCGTAGTACTAACTTATTTATTTGCATATTGGTAAATAAATCTCGGTAAGTAAATTAATATAAGAATTATATAAACGATCGACGAATCAACCCGACATATTAAACTAAACGTAGTAACAAAAATGGTCATGATCATAAAATAAAAAGAAATTATTTTCCTACTATGTATGAGACAAAATATAATTTCAACGTGCGAGCAAATAAAAAAAGACGTGTGAAAGAACACTTTTATTAGTTAAATAATTAAAATATAATCTAGAAGCCGTAGGTCTCCTGTTCAGGGACCTGGGAAGTTACCTCAATGTGGCGTTAGCTCCTGCAGACTCGTGCGTATTCCAATTATATATTACTTTGAGAAAGTTGCAATCTTTCAAGCACGATTAACAATTGTAACTAAAGATATATGTGAAAAATAAGATCAAAATAAATCCTAAAATTCAAGTCAAAATACATTGCTTTGAAGATATCCTTCATTAAAATTCGAATGAGAGATCATATCTCTCAAATATTCGCAGTGATATTTTTTATATTCTTAAGATTAACTAACGAATCACAAATAAATCCAACACTATCGAACTTATCACTTGACCCACAAATTCGAACAGATCCACTCTCTTTAAAATTAAAGATATTCGAGGCGTATTGCACTGTTATGATTAAGTTTAAATTAAAAATAGGGTTTGAATTTTTAATAAGCACCCGTGGAACGGGAGTATAAGAATTGTTTTAACGGTCTAGTAAAATTAAAACCAGTTGACGCAAAAGACAAAGGTCATGATGTCTACAAAACATAGTTATTTAAAAAAAAAATCCGTTTCATGTCATAGGACCCTGAGATACAGAAGCTTCTCTTTAGCCCAATTGAATCAATAATATAATTTTTTATCGATGCTCTGATAAATTATTATGCGGATACCTTTAGCATCAAAACACTTGTGAAACTAGCACTTCTGATCGTAACATTTCACTTTATCAGCGTTAAGTATTGATCACAAATGTGTATAAAAAAATTTTACTTTAACTCCCATTATTGTACCTTGTCTATATAGAATTATCATTTTGTTGAATCGCTTAGATATTAATACATTAACAATTGTTTTTTTCTTAGGAATATAGTTTATAGTTGTACATTGAAGAAAAGGCTTACAAGATGTGCGCATATCAAACGACTATATAAATTTACCTATAAGATCTGTTAGGTAGTTAAGAAAGGTTCTGGTTTTAATATTGCAATCATAATAATTTCTTGCTCAATAAATGTATTGTTGTTCTATAATGATTATGCTAGTTGAAAAAAATTCTGAGTATGTCTATTAAGCTACCTATTGCGGGCCTTCAAAGAACAAATTTAACTTTCAAATTAGTATTTGCAATATATGAGTGGAAAAAACAATCAAATGATATTTTAAAATTTAATGCGAGTTAATATAATTCAATTTACTGAGATAATAAAATCGTTTGGCACTGAGGCCAAAACGACTACAAATATATTTCTTAAAAAGAACTGATCCAACTGTCATCAATATCTTTTCTAATGCATTATGTGTGTGTTTTGTTATAAATCGTCTGAATATAATTTTAAGATAAATGATATTTCAATTATTTTCATTATATAAATAAAATGCCTTACGCTTAATGGCAATATCTCGAATGACCTACACACACACACACTTAATCGGACAGTGTCTGGACGTCCACGACGGCTACTGCCGTGTATTCGAGGATATTTTGTGTTACACTTTTTATAATACAATTATTGGAATTCAAATCAGCATGATCCCTTGAGGATAAGCTCACGGTCTTTGTGTGTGGTAGGGATTAAATTCTTGGAGGTGTAGGGGGTGCACCGTCACGGTCCTAGGAATAAAAAAAATATTATTATTATTATAACTGGAAACATAACTGAAAAAGTAGCGCAACTAGTCAACAGAGAAATATCTTTATCGTCCAGTTTGTGATAAGACTAATAAATCAAGTGGTACGAAGTTTAAAAATTGAAGTGAAGACTAAACATGTGTATTTATATATATATATATCGTCTATAATAAAAAATAAACTTTTTTTTTTCGAACTGACTACACTGTTGACCTGGCAAGACCTCTACAGTCTTACAGGGCTACTAAGGGGAGCGCGCTTAAGGCACTCAACCGATTGAAAAAAAAAACATTGTGTAGAATGCATTAGATAATCATGTTTGTAAATTCACAGAACCATATACTTAGGTCAAGAGTGGTGTTGATAGCTTGACCCTCTTGATTAAAAACTTGTATTCATAATAATGAGCGTATTATAATTGTTTTGGATACTGTCATTAAAATTTAAATTTTATTACCTTACGATACCCACAAACTTTTTTTAATATTAGTAATATACTGTGATATGGATCTGAGTTCTGGGCTATGAAAAAGACTAATGAATTAAGATTGCATGTGGCAGAGATGTGAATGTTATGAAAGTGTGGTTTAATATACATATATAATAAGAACGAGTATATCAAAGGAAGTTTGAAAATGTCACCAGTGATAGAGAAGTTTATGAGACGAGATGAAAGTCATATATCTAGAAAAGTTTTAAGTATGAGTATGAGCGAATATACGAGTAGAGGAAAACCAAACTGGATGGATTGTGTGAATACTGAGATGACATTTGACAGGTAAGATTGGAAAAGGAAACCATGGTGTGCTGGCCCTACTTAGGTGAGATAATGTGCGATGATGACGTGGGATGATTTGTACATGATGTGAATTTAAAAGGTCACCTGTTTTTGCTTAGATATGATCTCACTTAAACCTTGTTTTAAAGGTAGAATATTGGGTATCCTAGGTACGAAATTCTCGAAAGATAATTTAATAACGAACGTAAATAAAGTACAGTAATATATCGACAGCTTCATAATTATAACAGATGATAGTACAGACAATCATGCAGTCATTGTATCAACGGCTAATACTGCGTTTAAAATTATGCTTATGCATTTCGTAAATATCGAAAAGACTGTGTCGATTTACTCACGTGTCGGTCAGGTGCGGGTTTCGCAACGTCTTGTATCTGGTTACGCCTCGGCCGCATAATGTACATGGCGACCGCTAGCGCCATCATAGCGAACATCACCAAGAAACTGTTGCCGGCGGACTCTGCCCGCGGTAATCCCGGCAGCTGCTCTAGACATTCGCTGTCCGTACAGATTGACTGGCCTTGCCGAAGCTACGGGTCGAAACATTATTATACGTTTTTAATTCTTGTGCGAATATTCAACACACATGACCTTTTTTATTACTTTAATTCTTAAAATGCTGTATATCGTAATGTTTTCATACAAATGACCTTTTTCGTAGAAAATTAAATTTCTTTTACGATTATTCTCTTCGATTTTTCTGTGACTTTGAGTTCCACAGGTAAATGCAAAAAACAATATAATTTCGTAGAAATGTGATTTTGATGTCGTGTATATACCGAGATATCAGTCATATTGTCAATTGACGTCAATCAACTATAAATAATTTTAAAAAGTCTCTTATTGTCTACAAATTGCTCCGTGGATCATTACAGTACCATTATATGGCAATATATTGTAGGAAATTAAAGCAAAATTCTAAATTTCCTAAGTATTTTAAATGAAAAAAAAAGAATTAAAATGAAAGGCTCAAATTTTCAGTATGTAGAACAACAATATGCTAGATAAGCCAAAAAAATTGTCGTTTAAAACGAATTTGCTGGTAAGGGTATGAGGGTAAAAAAAACCGTCAACCACAAAAGTTTCCTGCAAATCTTATTCGCAAATTTGTGGGTTCAAAGGAAGTAAGAATGTTACATACTATACTAGACAACCCTATAGCAGATTATAAGTTAAAAAAGTTATTTTAACTCGGAAACTTTTCGGGTAGGATATTACAAATTTAGCAGACTGAAACATGACTACCATACACCAGGGGTATTAATAGTAATTATATGTATTATTTTATGGTATATGTCTGTTTTTGGATACCACCGTAATAAATAAACAAATATCAGTGATTCTTTTTCTGTTGTCGTATTTCGGGTCCAGGGAGTATATATATCCAGCTTGAGAAAATCATAACAGCGAATACTAGCGATTATAGATATCTCGGTGATCGCTTTTGGTTTTAGATTCTACTGTACTTATCATCAGATACAGTGTTGCCACTTTGTCGTACTACAATAAAGAGAAAAATGTAAATAATATATGGTTTTTCCAATTACGGATTTGCACGACAAACTTTGTGACTCTTCTAAATATATCTGCTGTGCAGAACACAAATTTAGGTATAAATACATAATATATGTATAACATCGAGATAACTTAAGGATAAATAAATGCCAATTTTAGATTCTTATAATAATATTATTGTTAACTGTTTTCTATTAAAGGATATAATAACAAACTTGTACTGAACTCGAATTTGTATCATTTAATATGTAGAATATTTTGTAGTATAGTACTTTATGCGATACGTATCGACTATAGTTGAAACGGAAATCAAACGTCCTGCCACATTTATTTACTATCGAATTATTCAAGCATTTTATGAGTTAAGTACTTATATCTATCTATTATTAAACAGCATTCATTGGATATAATCAAAATGTTGCATAAGTATTTTTGTTTACTCTAATTACAATTTACGTCTAAAGTTATATTAATTTGCAAGGTTCGACAACAAGAGTGCTATTACGACACCGGTTTTTGCCGCGAAATAGCGGTAGTACACGCTTGTAGCAGGACGCGTCCCAACTGGGCCGAACATTGCGGACGTGCAGTTTGGCTTTCAGACAGGGCGTTCCACCGTGGCTACCTCCAGGGGCCCATTTAGTGGTGGAAGGCGTTCGTATCAGGGTGGGGACCCGGATGAAGTATCTGGGCCTCACCCTGGACGGGCGTTGGCGGTTCGAGCCCCATTTCGCGGGGCTTGGACCGCGGATAACAGGGGTGGCGGCGGCGCTCGGCCGGTTGCTCCCCAACATTGGGGGGCCGAGTGCTGGGTGCCGCCGACTCTATATAGGAGTAGTACGAGCGATGGCCGTCTACGGGGCTCCGATGTGGGCCGATGCCCTCGGTGCCAATAATGTGCGGGCTGCGCAGCGAATTGTGGCACTGAGGGCAATCAGAGGATACCGCACCGTGGCCTCGGCGGCGGCTTTTGCGCTGGGAGCTAGAGGCAGAGATGATGGCCGTCGTGTATGAGATCACGGCGGCTAAAAAGCGAATAGGGGAACCTCTAGCTCCCAGGGAGGTGGAAGGCAAGAGAAGGAGTGCGAGGGAGGTGATAATGTAGAGGTGGCGGCAGGACCTGGCGGACACGCGGTATGGTTCATATACCGTAAACGCTGTCCGCCCGGTCCTGCTAGAGTGGTTTAACAGAGATTGGGGCTCCCTGACGTTCCGTCTGGTGCAGGTGCTCACCGGCCATGGCTGTTTTGGAATGCGGTGGCCGAGAGGTAGACCCTCGCAGCGGCCGTCTCCGCCAAAGGAGGGCCGGTGGAAGGAGGCGGCGCTTTGTCCGCCTCCTGCCACCTCCGTAGCTGAACCTGAGGGGATGGGGCGGGGGGCCCATCTCCTCATTGCACAGGTCCGGCTGACGAGGGGAGGTAGCTGGTTGTGTACCCAGTCTACTTCCCTATAAGGACGGAGCCCGGCGGCTACATTCCGCCGGGCTGACCGCTGGGGCGGCATGGTGATAGCCACAGAACGGTCCCATGCCGCCCCAATCGAAAGCGGCGGCCGATACACCGTGGGGTTTTAGTCCGTGCGAATCGGACATAACCCACTCTCTCCCCTCCGGGAGAGTGGGTATCCGTAAGGGATCCCCCCACGTTAATAAAAAAAAAAAAAAAATAGGTCGCGTCCTAACTCCGTCCTTCAGAGTATCAATCTACTGTACATACTTTGTAGTAACGACTTATCATTTCTGATAGCTACTGCCTAACATTAAGAAAAACTGATTTTATTCAATAAATAACTATATTTTAATTTATATTAGTTAAGCATACAATACTTCGTATATGAGTTATTTCTGAAAAACATTTCAATGTGAACAAATAATGCTGGTTTAATTTAAACGGATAAGATAATGTGCGTCCTATGTGCAGGATGTTAATTCGCTACTCCGATGAAGTATACACGACTGTTGCGTTTTCTCGGTAAATCAGGAAAGTATAGAACCATTATTGGCTTTAGTTTGTGGGGTGTATTTATCTATAACCCAAATACAGTTCCTTTGACGTTCATTCACGTCAGAAGTACTGAATGTATCGGCATAGGACTGTGACCATTCGATGTGCAATTTTTCGTAGATTGTTCTAGACTAGTTATTTTTTCGATTTGTTTGTTCTTTTGCCATTTTTTTTAATTACAAGTTTATGTACTACACATCAAAGCGGGAGGTTATTAGCTGGTTATAAATAAAGCTATATATAAATATTGATATAGCCTTCTTTTATCGTAGATTAAAATAGATTAACATTAGACTACGGTTTTATTCTTTCCAAATGGCTCTAATTACAAATGCTACATTTTTTAAACAACAAAAAAGAAAAGGAAAAATTACATGAACATTTCACACATAATGATAATTTAGATTTTGACTGAGATGAAGCCTTACAATTAACACTATATTATTGAAAATATTGGATCAATATTACCTCTTGTTTGGGAAGGTAAAATTTAAATACAAATATGTATGAACACAATCTTGGACGATGAGATCATAATACACTTATGAGTTATGTTTCAATTATAAGCAGCAAACTTGTCGCATGATAGTAGGGCTTTTTCTAATGACTTAAAGTTAGAAATTTTCACCCAAACACGTATAGGTGTGTTACGGAAGAGTTATTCGTATAGGTATAGTGTGTTACCGTTTAGACCACATTGTTATTTAATATCAGATGAGATTGTGATCAAATGCTATAATGTATATCACCATAACAGTTGGCACATCTGTTGTTTTATGAAGGTTTTTATGCCAACCAATTTAAAATAACTCATCAATAGGTGACGCTAGGCTTATATTTTATTGCCATTATATTGTAACTAGCTGAAACCCTCGACCTCGTCTGCATCGTCTATTATCTTTACAATATGTTATAAGTACACAGGCATAAAAACATAAGCACCACACCCTATGCTCCATTTAACCATGACAAGAAATCACACGTCGCTGAAAGAAATATCAAGAAGTAAATCAAAAACGTAATTGATTAAAATCTATCGTGTAGTTTTTATGTAATGGGCGCACGAGAACAGACTTTTATCATTTTATTTATATAATACGAATAAGATTTAAAGCAGAAGAAGTCGCGGGTGCTAATTAGTAAAGTATTAAAAAGACTTCGTATGCGTTCTTTACGATTATTCCGGTGAAACTGTAGCGGCCCTAACAAGCCAACAGTGTAGTCAGTTCGGACAAAAAAGAAAAAAGCGTAGTTTACAATATAAATATAGAAACATATTCTTTATTATTTAATCAATCTTTATTTATTTATTAAAAGAAAAAACTGTTTTTTAAGTTTACTAATTAAAATCTACAACTTCTACCTAACAGATTTTGCAGGCATAGCTTTGATACATAACATACCATCTCACTAGTTTGTTACACCTAAGAATAAAATAATATTGAGATCTGTGAGTTTATAGTGCTTTATCAACAAAACTATAATTATTAAAACTTCAAATTTATGTATATACATAAAATTACAATGAATATAGGTCACAGTGACTAAGCTAGTGTCAACTGTTGATTGATTATATTATGATAAAAACAAATGTGATACATATTGAAATTGTAAGTATAAAATATACTGTTGGGTTATGAGCATCATAGTTGGTACAAACTATTAAAAAAAAAACACAAATAATAAAAATCAACCAATTGTGCTTCTGGCTCCTGCTAACTCCTGCGTTTTTTTTAATTATAAGAACTTCAGCGTTAACTGAGACAATGTAATGTATCTGGAATTACAGCATATAATTTATTAAAAAAATTTATTAACATTCTCAAACCAATTTACAAGAACTATAAACAATATCGACACCAATTACCATTGCAGAATAATTGGAAAAAAAAGGAAACCTGATAAGAGTTTATTTGTTTCATGCTTGTTAAATATGGATTGAATATTTAATTAAAAGAAATTGCAGCACCACTTTATGCCTTGAGATATAAACTTTATAATATAATTATGTTAAGGAAAATGGATTTTCATTTCTTGAACTCTTTATCTTTACATGTATATTGTTTTGATCAGCAACACCAATAGTATTATGTAGGGCCTATTCAGAAGCAACTGGTAATACATTGATAAGAACTGTAATTATCAGCTAGTATAGTGTATAGTGTAAACAATGTACTGTAGTATAGTCATAAACAAGGTCTTTATTGTATTGCTTATGCTTTTAGATTTTCCTTATCTATATTAGAATTTGTAACTATGTACATAAACCAAAATGTTGTGATATAAACACTCAAAAAATAATAAAAAAAAACAATGCTGTTAGGTTCACAGATTTGTTAACTAAAAGTTACAAATTTATGTTCCAATAAAGAGATTCAAACATTTTTTTTAATTTAAAAACTGGATACCTACTGATGAAGATTTTGTCTAAATATTCTCTAACAATATTACTCATGTTATCAAGATAAAATAATAAAAAAAAATTCTCAGAGCAATAAATCACTATAGCTGTTTGAATTTTTTGATAATAGTTACCTGTATTTTTCCTTATGTAAGGTAGACTGTTACCTTGTGTATCAATCGAGGTATAGGTCACAGTTATGTAATATCTAAAAATATGCAGTGTGGCTTCAGCCAATTTGACTAACAACCTTCATGGGATAAAAGTATGTAAACTTTATAATATAAGAAACAGAATGTGATACTTTGAAAGAGTTTATTTACATAACAATATTGTGTATATTAAAAGTTCATGACTCAGTAGGTATTTATCATGATTTCCAAATTATATTGAAGTTGGAAAGGTTAATTGACTAAAAAGTCACTGACAGTTGTTGCATGTTACTCTATAACCCTTTCAATGTCTACATTTAATCTTGGCTGTATTAATTTTTATTTAGAAAAAATAAATATAGAAAGTTTATTGAATTAATTGTATATTAATAACTTTAGAGTCACTCAAAATGGTATAAAACTAGAATAAATCTTTTATGGGAATTGCAAAAGAATATATTATAAATTCTGTTTTTAGTATTAACTATGACTAAATATTATAAAGAACAAATATTAAGCATTTATTGATAGAAAAATAAATAAGTTAATCAACAAACAAGTTTTAAACAATAGTAATAATAGACTTACACCCACTTGATCAAATATGATCAAGGTCATTAGATAATAACTTACCATTGAGATGAGGCGGCGCATCATCATTTCATGGTTCCACAGGCACTCGCACGGATCCATTTCGTCGGCCATGATATCTACACAGCAATTGCAAAACCTTTGTCTCAATTCTCTAATAAAAAAAACTTTCCAACTTGTTGACATAGATTTACAAAACTATAAAACCGCAGTACAGGAACCTACATTGAAAAGTATTACGTCAACAAAATATTTTTTTATGCTAACGTAGACATGTCTATCAAATATAGTAATGTTTTTATTTACAAATATAATAAACATTAGCAAATATCATCTGTCAGAAGAAGAGAAAGTAATACTTTATATAGGAATACATATTACAACAACTTACCTGGTGTTCTAATTTGTATGAAAACAAAATACAACAACACAGAACACAGGTGACGTTGAAGATAGAGCACCCGCGATTAATTAGCTAAAACAAAATGAAAATTATAAACAATCCACTACAACTGCGACGACATTTTTACACTGTACGCCTGGAGTTTTGCGATTGGTAGTCCCAGTGAAATATTGGCAAAATTCAACCAATTAATAGGCTGGGTGGTCAGCATACAAAATATATTCTTACTAGTTGACCTAGTAGTTAAATTTTGAAGAAGGTTCTAGTAGAATACAAAAAATATTATATACTAAAAAATTATACCTAAATCGAAAAAAGAAAATTAGGTGTTGAATTATTGGCATTTAATAACATCTGCTAATAATGTCAATCTGAAATAATTTAATGATGTAGTACAATAAAGTTAATAAACAATAGGTACTTAAAAACTTATTAGAAGGCAATTGTTATTAATTAAATACAATCTCCAAAATCAGTAAAATTTAATATATTTTATTAACCCATTAGCAAAAGTGGTAGCGTGTGTACCACTTGCTACTTTCAGAAGGCTTGCGGAGGAAAATGAAAAATCAGACTCCGTCTGTGCAGACTAGAAACCGCTTTCCTCCTTCGGAAAACAGTCCCTTACAAAATCAGTATACGTACCGTGTGAATGTGCACGTGTGTGGAGGTGCAGTGTCGTGTGTGCAAGGAGCTAGTGAATGCTGTGTCACTGTATCGCGCTAGCAGCATGCTCGAGGGCTTCTGTCCAAGGTATCGAACCTAGGGTTAAGTTGCTGCCGAGGGAGGACGTGGCGGGTGTGCGGGAGCGAAGTTGACCGCCCGACCGCGGCGGCGTGATCGGTGGTTTCGAGGGCGTGGGCGCGAGCACGCTCTATTTAAAGAGTCGTCGGTATGCATATCATTCGCAGCCGTTATATTATCCAGGGGATCGCTGAAAATGTGTCGCGTACGTCTTTTAGGATACTTTGCGGCGGGTTTGGGGGTGTAGTTTGCAGCGGATACCACTAACGGGTCGGGATGATTTTTGGACCTTCTCGAAATAATTAGCTCTGACGGACTTGATGTACGCTTGAATCGAAGTAATTTTCAAATCCTTATGAAGATCGTCGTTCCGAACATCTACTATGGGGCGCCGACACATTTTCGTAAGAAGCGATTTTGTATAACCTGCAACTTTTCAAAATTATCTTTCGATGTATTTGCAAACACGGGGCGGGGCAACTATACGTAAGGATAGGGCGGACACACGTCTTATAAAGAGTGAGCTTATGTCTGAGTGACATTTAGTTCTGTGAGCATAGTAGCATATGTAATCGGCTCAAGACCATAGCATAGCAGCCTTGTTCCACACTCTTTGGATGTGAGTTTTAAAGGGAAGTTTGTTGTCTAATGTGACACCGAGATATTTAACCTCGGTAGCCCAAGGGATATCAATATTGAATTGCCTGAGAGGTTTTAATGTATTCTGTTTATTAGAGGAATCAAAAAGTATTGCGGAACTCTTATCTGGATTAACTTCTATACGCCATCTTCGATACCATTCGCCGAGATTACAAACAGCACGTTGGATGTGTGCTCTGAGATGCACTCTCTGCCTGCCTGAAGCAAATATCAGTGTATCATCGACATAACAACCTACTTCGACTCCCGGAGATCGTGTAGGTCGCTAATGTACAAGTTAAACAGGGATGGTGCAAGAATAGATGCTTGAGGAACACCTGAGTATATTTGGTGTGGTCGGGAGAGTTCATCTTCCACTCTGAAGCGGAAAGTTCTGTTCGAGAGGTAGTCGCAAATGATATGAACTAATCTATCGGGGATGCGAAACTGAAGAAGCTTATAAACGAGTCCGGCGTACCACACCTTATCGAAAGCTTTAGCTACATCGAAAAAGATCGCGTACGATCGTCGTCGCGTCGCGAGAGTACGATATGATATTCTAGGTTCAGTAAAGTTGTACAGGATGTGCTCCGTGAGGCGGTGCACTTGTTGTGTACAAGAGTGTCCAGCTCGAAAGCCGAACTGTTCAGGTGGTAGCAGATCTAAATCGGACATGGTGGTTTGGCGACGGTTCAGAAGGAGCCGTTCATAGAGTTTGTCGCAGTTTGTGCCGAGTGTGTCGAGAAGACTAATCGGGCGGTAACTATCGGGAATAGTAGCTTTTTTGCCAGATTTGTGAATACCTATCACTGTAGCCTTTTTCCAGACGGCTGGAAAATAACCCTGGGCCATGGCCGCATTGAAGATGCAGACCAAGAGGGCTATAAGATGATCAGGAAGTAGTTTGAGAACTTCATTATTGATACCATCAGGACCAGGAGATTTCCTGGGCTTCAGAAGTTTTATAGCAGCACAGACCTCATCCCGGGTTACCGAGGTTAGAGTATTCGTGGGGGGGAACGGGATTGCATTCTCCACCGATGATTCAATCGATCGGCTATGGACTGGTTCAGTGTTCGCTGTATTTGAAGAACATTGTTTTTCTAAACTTTCTGCTAGGCATTCCTTTTTGTCTATACTATCGAATGCAGGTGACATACCTGGACATCTATCGAGGGGAGGCATCGAAGTGGTGTTGTCCACTTTAGGGATCGTGCTAGCTTCCAGTACGCTAGATGAGACGGTTTGATGTCTTCTAAGAGCCTATTCCATCTTTCGCCACGGATCTCGGAAATGCTCGTTTTTACCGCTTTCCGCAACGTGCGTAATCGGGCACGATTTTCTTCGGATGGATAGGTGTCGTGAGCTGGCGTCGCGGCGTTCTTTTCCGTGATCAAAGCTCTCACGTCATCAGGGACTATAAAACAGCGGTCGTTCGCCGTTTGTGTCTCTCTTGAGGTCGCCCTGATGGCTGAAGATGGTCGACCACGGAATCGATAGCCAAGTCGGCATCAGCTTTGGACACTAGCATGTCCGGGATCTTATCAAGACTGGGCGAGGAGGGGTTATCATTAAGGTACCTATTGAGCTTCGCGTAGTCAGCCACTCTGACGAAAGGAGGGCTGGTGCCATCCAAATGACCTAACTGTATTATAACTGGACGATGGTCGGAGTCAAGCTCCTGTATAACTTGAACGTGTCGTATCGAAAGCGAGACATTCTTTAGTAGAACTACGTTTAACACTGTCGGTCGACAGTGATCCTGATAATGAGTAGGTTCAAGAGAAGCTACGACGTCAAATTCAAGTTCGTCAACAAGATCCTCAAGCAACTCTCCATTGCGAGAGGTACTCGAACTGTTCCAGGTGACGTTCCCGCAGTTGAGATCGCCCGCTATTATAACGGAATAGCCGAGCGAAAATAGAGCCTCGAGGTCAGATCTAAGTATTCTTTTGCTCGGACGGAGGTACGCGGAAACTATTGTGACAGGCGGATGACCCGTCATATCTATTCTACATACTGACACTTCCATATGTAAGAGATCAATAGGTGGGTCCATTGGCATGCCATATAGAGATCGTTTATAGTAAATGAGGGTGTCACCGCCTCGAGTTATGAGATCGTTCCTAACTATATTGTAATTCACAATCACGGGATTACGATTACCGGGCTTTAGAAGTGTTTCTTGAACTAGAAGCACATCTATTTATTGTTCACGTAGAAAGACAGCTACTTGATCGCGCTGGGGTCTAAGGCAGTCTAAGCATTACAGACAAAGACTACGTGGTTTTATTCTATCCATTGTAAAAGGAACTTACTTGTGGGAAGCACGGGCGAGGCGTTGGATGGTAGTCGCAACGTCAGGAAACTGCCAGATTGCATTTAGGTCCTTATTACTGTGTATCGTCGCATTGAAAGCAATGATCTCCTGTACGTCATGCACGAGGAGAAGCGGGCTCACCCACTCGATACCGGTGATGGAGAACGAAGAGACCGGGGTTGTCTGTGTGGGCTTAGCCTTCGGTGGCTGGGACATGAGAGCCCAAGGGACCGAGGGAGCCGTCACAGACTGTGGTGGGGCTTTTGATGCGGATGCGGGTGTTGCCGAAGTCCTGAGATTAATTGGTAAAGCGGGAAAAGACATTAAAGGTGAGAGTTGAGGATGAGTGGTAGTAGCAGGCACCCTAACCTGGTTAGTCTGTCTCGGCTGTCGTGGCCGCTTTGTGCTAGGCGCACGAGAACACCCGCGATAATTCGCAGGGTGGTCCGCTTGACCACACAGCACGCAGCTGGGAGGTTCAGCAGAAGCTGAGGTACGTGTGCACTCCTAGGTAGAGTGGTCCTCAAGGCGCTTACACGCACCTAGGACGGAGATGGCAACTTCTTGCCGAGTGACCATTCGCCTGGCAGTTGTGATACTGCGAGGGTGCGTAGGTTTTGTTCGGGGCCTCGACGGTCACACCTGTAAGGCCGCATACGGAAGAATGATTAAAAATGGCATTCCCTTTTTTAGTTCGGTCAAGGATAACCAAAACCAGACTAAAGGGGACTTTGGTGCGGTGATGGTACATGCGGCGAACCTCCCGGACCGGGAAGTCTTGTGACTTCAAAGACATCGCCACGTCGTCGGTTGAAATTTCGGCCAGGACGCGGCGAAGAACTACGCTGGAGAAGTCGTTCCTCCTCTAGTGCGTAGGATGAAGTAAGCATACTTGTGCTGCCCGAGGAAAGAGGTAAGTTTCCGGTGATCATCGGTGGAGGGAACCTTAACTTGGATACCCGCGGGGGTATTCAGTGCCGAAGTGTATCTGATCCCCTTCTGATTTAGTTGACAGGAGATAGAGACCCAAGATGATTTGTCTTGGATTGTGACAGGTGGTAGGGTGCGGGACTTCTTAGCCGTCACCTCGGAGTCTACGACTTGGGCTTGGGCTGAGGCGGAAGTAGAGGCGGAGTCCACAACAGAGGAACGTGACGTTGCACGGGTTCCTCTACAGTTTCGGTGTCGGAAGAGGAAGAGGTGGTGTGTTTTTTCCGTTTTGGAACGCGGGTGACAGTTTTGTAGCCGTCATGGTTCGAGGAGGCAGCGGCGATGTCAAGCTCCATGTCCGAGCCAGAGTCGGAGCTCGAGCTAAGAATTATTGGAGCTGGGGTGCGGGCGAAATCGGGCATTAGTGCTTCTACGGCGTTACACGGTGCGGTTTCCGTGTCTAGTATCGCGAATTAATTCGACGTGTGAACTGCAACGGCGGTTGAGTTGGCGTCAGGCGATTGTTTTGAAGGTGAGCGCACGTTCTCTGTGCGTATTTTTGAGCGGAAGCACTAGCAAGTTGCAGAATTTTCGGTCAAATGAGAGCGAGAGGTCATGGCGTCATTCCTCTCAGCTGGGCGCACGCGAGATGTTGCAGCATTTTCATTGGTAGCACTCAGTGATGGTTGAGATGACAATTTGTCGCTTGAGCATTCGTTTTGGGAAACGTATATCCAATACGCTTTTAATAGCTGCGGGTCTCGATTTCCGACAAAACGTCGCAACCTAGCGAGCTCATGCTCGGGAGATATTTTCAGAGCGGCCATTCTGGTGGTATTTTGATTTTGGAGCCTCCCTACCTGAGAGGCAGGGGGGTGCGCCAAAGTGATTGTAACGGGCTATCCGAGCTCGGTAGATAAAAGAGACACACACAGAAATGATTAACACCACACATTCAACACACGAAAGAATCTAATCTAACACATGATTGATTTTACCACATTTACACTCTTCGCACTGACAAGTACGGTTTGAATAGTCGTACTGAAAAGTACGGTTTGCGAAAAATCGTATTCTAACTAATATCACTCGAAGTACAATGAACACAAGTATTCACGACACTACAAGCAACCATAGTAGGAAAATCGGTCCGGGCATCACCGACACCGCGATCGGGCACGTCCACTCACAACCGTGGTTGAGATCGAACTCCGAATCTCCTTTATTGAGCCGAGCAAGTATATTTAAAAGATACAAAAACAGAACATGTGCAAAGGATTACAGACGGTCAAAATGTAAACGTAAAGATACAAACAGTATTGCGGTCATAAAGCAAAGCTAAAACTAGGAATGGATAACATTATTTGGGTAATAAAATAATATAGACAATGAGCTAGGATAATAACAAAATACTCGTAGAATAAAACATAAACGAGTTCGCCAAATTCTGTGAGGTGTTTGTCGGCACGGTCATAATTAAACTAGATTATATTTGGTCGGCATTTGATCGATGCGCTTGACTGATCCCACATGTTTACCAAATGATCCTGCCCCTCATAAAGTATTTGTAAGTATTACAATTATTGTAGTACCAATGCGCGTGGTTTATCGCTGTGCCCGTTTTCAAAATGCTTTGTAGGCTATTTGTGAAATACGGCGACGATGCTGCTCCTTGATCAATCACGTTATCTTGTAGCACACGCAGTAACGTTTTCGGTTATTATGTGTGTCACTACAACCCTGAACCCTTTCAGTAGTATTTTTATAGATTTGTTATACATTTATGTAATGTGACAGCTATGATAATGTTTATTAAATAAATTTGAATTAACAGAAAATATCCAATTGTAGTGCAAAAATTACTGTCGCCGAAGCTGGCAACGTTTTATGACAAATTATAAATATTCAAGTTTATTAAGGTTGATTAGCCACATAGGAAATGACAAGGGCCTCACGTCTAGACCATGAAAATAACGTTGTGTGAAGTTTATGTGTTTTCTCTTTTTTAGTGCTTGCTCTACATTAGCTTACTTATTTTTTTATCATATAACATTTAACATTTGCTACTGATTCTGTGTTGACATAATTCGCCTCTAAATTTGTGCTTATTAAGTTATATATTATAATTTAAATAAGTATATCTATAGCTACCATTTATCCATCCATTTATCGCTGAATAAAAAATAAAACTTTAGTACCTAATATGTATGTACCTCATATACTGATTTTTATGGCATTATAAGAGGTATCCTGTGCCTTGAATTGAATGCAATAATTAAATATTAAATATCATTAGTATTCGTTTAGCTGAATACGTTGTTCCAATAAATATATATGCTTTCGCCTTCATAACATGTTACCAATTATCTGCGAATTTGAATGCGTTAATAACAAAATAAGCTTAAGAAATAAATATAGGCTTTACAAAACCTGTCACAAATAATTAAACATATTGAACGCCAAAGTTCTGACACTTTATTTCGTTTATAACGCTTTACAAAACCGAAGCAAGCCGATCTTAGGTCCACGTCTCCTCTTCTCTCTGATGTGCCAAATCAGATGTCGGATACTTTTTTTATTAACGTGGGGAAATCCGTTATGGACACGCCACCCTCTCGGGGGAGAGATTGTGTAGTGTGCGACTCCTACTCACTAAAACCCTATGGTGGCTGCCGTTTTTGGTTGGGGCGAAATGCGACTGTAGCGACACACATACCTACATCAAACGTGGCATGTGTGTACTACAACAATGCAGGCGAAAAACCAGCGGCACTACGAAGTCCGAAATTAGTTGGCTTTACAACGCGACTAATTATGACTTGCCGCCCAGGTGGCGACCACATGTTGTTACCTGGGTGTAATTATAATCTCGCCGACAAATCCCATTCACAATGCAGCTCACAATTATTGTTTAGAATTATTTTATTATTTAAATTATCCGTGCTGTATTGTTCCATTGTTAATTCCTTGTTTCACTTTTATTTTACGACTGTAATATTATTTGTGGTAATGCCTGTGTATTTTTATCTATAAGTCTTTACACGTGTTCTGTTTTTGTACCATTTAAATACATTTGCTCGGTTCAATAAAAGGGATTCGTAATCCAGCTGCCAAAGCGATTACTAGTCTGCACAAACGGAGTCAGTTATTTTATTTAAACCTTCTGATATTAGCAAGTGGTATCCATACTACCACTTCCGCTAAAGTGGTGACCCCGACGTGATCCTCTAGCGGGTCGAACTATTCAAACCGTCAACCGACGTAATCTTCATACAAGACCGACGTGATTTCCTACCCGGACGCAGCCGTAAACCGACGTGATCTCCTACCCGGGTGCAGCCGCCAACCGACGTGATCTTCTACCCGGGCGCAGCCGCCAACCGACGTGATCTTCTCACAAGCCCGACGTGATCTCCTACCCGGCCGAAGGCGTCACCTGACGTGATCTCCTGCCTGATCGAAGCATCTACCCGTCAGCCGACGTAACAATCTATCCGGCCGACATCACTGCTCTGTCCGAAAACGACGTGAGTACCTTCCCGGCCGACATCACTTTACTCTCCAAAGCCAACGTAATCACTTACCGGGTCACGCGTCCTACAAGTGGTGACCCCAGAAGCAACACGCTTAAGAAACCTCAATTACGGCAACGCAATTAAGTTCTACACAAACACGTAGAGACGCTGAAATTCACCCAGAAGAAACCATCTCAAGCAAACATTGAAGTTTTACCTGCAAACATCAAGTAAGTCAAGAAGAGTTCCTTAGCTACACAAGCAACGAAGCTCTACTTGCAAAGAAACGCTGCGCACCGAAGCCACATGTCGTCAACATGACGATCGAAACAGCCCACATCACAGAACATGTATACAAATCCTTTTATGAAGAAGCCACCAGAGTTCTCACCAAGCGCATTCCGCCACTCTGGCGCGATAAACCACGACTTTGGTTTATTTATTTTGAAGCTGTAACTAGCATACTTCACAAAAATCAAGAGCAACTAGCACAATTGGTGATTAAATATCTCGATAAAGAAGACATCGATCAGATCGCCGACCTAATGAGTAACCCAGCAAAAACATACCTATACACTGCTGTAAAAGAACGCCTGATCACCGCTTACGAAGTAAACACAAGTCCGCCTACGACAGACTACAAAGCTGTACCTCAAACTCAAGAACAAGAAAACAGCATTTATCAGTTGGATCAACAAGAGAATCTTCTGTTAAAGAAGATTACCTTGCCTTACGCCGATCCACCGCCTCTATTGCTTCAAGACCCGATACCCGAAACAGTTGCTTCCTGTAGCTGTCCAAAAGAAAGCGCAATCGCAGACACACTCAACCGAGTTGAAGCAATCTCTTCTCCGCCTGCGCTAGATTACACAGCCGTGACAAAACCACAACAGCCACAAGAACAAGATTGTACTGTCCAACAGCTACCTCAACAAAACAATCTTCAGGCAAAGAAGATTATTATTTCTTCGGATACATCACTCCTAATCTGCAAAACCTCAAGACTAAACTTGGCCGAAAAAATGCCGCATGATACATTCGACACTACTCGCGATTTAAGTCACACTGGCATCGAAACAACTCGCAAGCCGCTATTACAAAAATTCTACCGGACATCTATAAACACCGACGTTTTCACTAGGGCGAGGCCATGCACACGTTATCGACGGTGCATAATACAATGTCGCATACCAACGAAGTCTGATAAACGAGACTTAAAACCACCACCAAACAAGTACAAGTTCAAGCCGTATGTAAATATATCATTTCCTAGAAGCATTCGACCTGCGTTCACATATAAGGAATCCCGCAACTTTGTTCCTATAAGCAATGCGATAAAACCTCGGCGACCACCAGAAGAACATTTCAACATTAGTAAGCAATACGACAAGTCCGACGCCATCCAGTTACGCGACCGCTAAGATGACCGCCTCGTAGCAACGACTCAAGCCTCTCTACCGGATCAACGATAGCACCGAGTACCTACACGCCGAGCATTTACACCTAATTCAGCCACACGTGTCAAGACATAACCACCGTAACATCAACCAACAATTCCTGCATATCGCCAAACGCCGCTCGCACCGATCAGCCGATCGAGATATATCATTCGTCCACCAGTACGCTTCGCTTAAGGGGGAGCACTGTAGCGACACACATACCTACATCAAACGTGGCATGTGTGTACTACAACAATGCAGGCGAAAAACCAGCGGCACTACGAAGTCCGAAATTAGTTGGCTTTACAACGCGACTAATTATGACTTGCCGCCCAGGTGGCGACCACATGTTGTTACCTGGGTGTAATTATAATCTCGCCGACAAATCCCATTCACAATGCAGCTCACAATTATTGTTTAGAATTATTTTATTATTTAAATTATCCGTGCTGTATTGTTCCATTGTTAATTCCTTGTTTCACTTTTATTTTACGACTGTAATATTATTTGTGGTAATGCCTGTGTATTTTTATCTATAAGTCTTTACACGTGTTCTGTTTTTGTACCATTTAAATACATTTGCTCGGTTCAATAAAAGGGATTCGTAATCCAGCTGCCAAAGCGATTACTAGTCTGCACAAACGGAGTCAGTTATTTTATTTAAACCTTCTGATATTAGCAAGTGGTATCCATACTACCACTTCCGCTAAACGACCGAGCAATGCGGAAGATGGCCGCCGGGCTCCTTCCTTATAGGGACATAGACTGGGTATACAACTAGCTGCCTCCCCTCGTCAGTCGAATCTGTGCAATCAGGAAATGGCCTCCCTGGCCTATCCTTTCAGGTCCAGCTACGGTGGTGGGAGGAGGCGCGCAGATCACCCTCTCCTCCTTCCAGTCTTCCTCTGACGGAGATGGCCGCTGAGAGGGTCCACCTCTCAGGCACTCTCCACCGCCTCCTTCTGCGAGATGACCTCTTCATAGAAGGTTTGCTTCGCACTCCATACTTGTTGACTGCCGATCATGGCTGCAACCATACTCGGCAGCGACACATCTCTTCCCACCGATACTAAAACCGGAGAAAATGATTCTTTGTAAAGATATTCTGATTTCTGTGTAAAATATTTGGCCACTAAACACGCTCTAGACCGTCTAAGTTTGGCACTATCGATCTTTCACTTGTAATACCCGAGTTTTACCTTGCACTACTTTATCTATAATGTACCAGGAATAATTTTGTGTAAATGCCTGCCTGTCCTTCTTCATAATTTTGATCTATTTCTCTTTATTTGGACTATCTAAAGCTTCTTAAATATGTAATATCACTGTCTGTGATTATAGTGAATTGTGCTGAACTTGAAAATTAAAATGATGTAGTGGCGGTCTTTACAGTTTCAGGCTTTATAGATTTTCTCACTTTGTAAAATATTCCGCATAGGTCTGGCTTTCCGTAAGATCAGCACCACCCATCAACAATTATTGGTTACATTTGGCATGCTACTTTATCCACTTTTCTTTTCGTATCAGCTGGCTACTAAATATTATATAATACCAAATATTCGAACTAAATATATCCGTATCTAGGTAACCGAGTTTGATGTTTTTCGAAAAAAAAAAAGCTCAGGTATGACACCGATAAACCATAAATAAACAATACGAAGTAAACAATTACCTACAAAAATTCATATAAATCACTAGAGGCATTTCCGAGAAACCAATTATGTAGATATACGAGTATACTAGAGTTATTCAATGAATAGTAGTATTATATCCTAACTCATATTGCATATGTAATTGCGAATAAAGTTTGTTTGTTTCTTGATTTCCTTGTTTGTTACGCTTTCACGCTTAAACTAGGTACTCAACAGATTATCCTATTTAGTATAGCGTTCTTCGGGGTATAATAAAGGATATAGGGTATCTTTAATGTAAAAAAAATTCTATGCCTGAGGAGTAGATCAATTCTACATTAAAACGAACGAAGCCCCAAGCATAATGTACTGAGATTATATTGCAATAACTAGCTGTGCCCGTGACTTCGTCCACATGGAACGGAATACAAAACACAGTGATTAATGATACAATTTGAATTTATATCTTGTATATTTGTAATGTAATGTGTCAGGCTAAAAACTAATAATGGTCGTACCCTTTTATCACTTCAATAATAACTCAATAAAAATTAGGGCTTCCAAGTTCCTTTGATGTGTGTAAAAACTGTGGGCCTAGCTATAGTGCTGTATCTATCGTCATACAGTCAGATAGTTCGTAGCACACAATGGTAATGTGTGCCCACATCCAAGTTTATTGCGAACATGGACAAAACTTCGTGACGATGCACGCAAGTATAGGAGTAACATAACACTAATACTCTAAATTTCTAATTCAACAAGTGTAAAAACAATATTAACCCTTGGACTGTCCAAAACCATAAATATTTAACTTCTATACAAACGAATGTAGACCTCATGAAGCATAGGTCAATAGACTGTTGGCAGCATACGCTTAAAAAAATACCTGATTACCCTTTTGTCACTTCAATAATAACTCAATAAAAATTAGGGCTTCCAAGTTCCTCTGATGTGTGTAAAAACCGTGGGTCTAGCTATAGTGCTGCATCTATCGTTATACAGTCAGATAGTTCGTAGCACACGATGGTAATGTATGTCCATATCTAAATTTATTGCGAACGTGGACAAAACGTCGTGACGATACACACAGGTATAGGAGTAACATAACACTAATATTCTAATTTAACAACTATAAAAACAATATTAACCCCTGGACTGTCCAAAACTATAAATATTTATGTTCTATACATACGAATGTAGACTTGAGGCATAGGTCAATAGAGTGTTCGCAGCATACGCTTAAAAATACCTGATTTATTACAAAACTTTGAAAAATAACAAATGATGAATTGTAATATAATAATTTTAAAATGTATTTTTAAATTATTTTTTCATTTGTACGACCTTTTTTACTAAACCATGAAATTTACAATGTACGATGTAGTGAAATTAAAAAATAATTGAAAACATAATCTGCCATTTTGAGATCCGAGTCTTAAAACATCAGCCGAGGGCTTATAATATTCATTCATATATACTTCACATAGCTCATTCTTATTATGATTTTTATGTTATCCTTTTGTTTTATTTGCACTGCCTGCAGTCTTTTTACTCCACGCTACTTAATTATAATTCGAAGTAAATCTAAAAAACACAAAAATTATCTCATTGTTATCTATACTCTTCCTTGCAATAATGTTCTTACGACAGTAAACCAATAAAATTATAAGTTTAGCGCCATCTGTTGTCGTCATTAATGTAGTCTGTTATTGCTTCTAAAGACGATTTTTTGTTACATCTATGTTCAATGAACAATTTTAGACTCTTTATTTTTTTATTATAATAAAAAAATGTCATAAAAACTGATAAGGTTCAATAACTTGTAATATTTACAACACAAAACTAATTAGAAATTTACAAATGTACTCATAAACCTTTTGCGATCGAAAAATAAAAATCAAATTTTACTTATACACAGTACAAAGTAAGTTATTCAATTTATAATATAAGTAATATACGTAATTGGTCAATTTTTAGAATGTATATTATAGTAGTAATAGATTTAGAAAAGAGCGGTTGAGCGCCATCTATTTGCAATAATACATATTAATTAATTATTGAACTTCTTAGGTTATTAATATTTATTTATGTGAAAATAAAATATTAACCATTTTTCTTTCGTTCTATGTCTTAGTAATGTAATACTGTGGTAATGTTTATTTATGTTATAAAGAACCCGGGATTTTGGATGAGGATAAAGTCCATTTACTTATCTATTTTTCTCTCGTACTTAACTCCCGTCGTCATTAAAATTACAATAACTTTTGATAGAGTTAACCGATTTTAATGAAACAAAAAAATTATGTTGCTCCGGAATATCCTTGATTATTTTCTTGCTGGAGTTTTATCAGAAACCTAGTACTTTACCAGTGATGCCTGTTCAAACAAACAGACAGATAGACATTTCAAAATATGATAGAAATGGATTCTATTACTTATTTCTAGACAGCTGCAAATGTTTTTTTCTCAAAAATAAAAAAGTACAGACACGTTGGATTTACATTCTTATTATATGTATAGATATTACTAGTACTGCGGTAGTGGCGCCTCTGAATTTTATGACATTTTCTATTTAGTGTATTCTTTATACGTCAGATATACCAATATGTACATATATATGTAACATACATACAACATATATTATATATATATATATATATATATATATATATATATATAACATAGATAATCAAAAAAACTAATACGTATAAAGTCTTAAAATAAGTATATTTTGAAATATTATTATATCGACTTACGACAATAATTATACTCAGACTATGTGTAATATTGTGAGAAGTTTTCTATCCACCTGTGTAAGTCTCGTCAACATATAGATTTAGTCTGTTCAGACTTGAGAGATTAGTTCGAACAAACAAGAAACGCTTTAATTTTAATTTCATGCATAGATATGTATTTATTCGGATGCGTGAACAAAGGGTGAATGTTAACGTGTTTGCATGGATTATGCAACGGATGAAGATTGCGATTCACGGATAAATAACTCGTCAGTGTACTGATGTCCTTATTTCTCTACTCGTGTCTTATGTATATAGTAACGGTTTTGTACATTTTTTTATTTTATACTTATTATTTTATCCTTATTATTTCCGAATTACTCATGGTATGTCTAATACTTTATTTACCGTTTATATCAAACGCAAATTCGTCCATACCAAATCTGTAGTTCAAAGGCCTTTTATGTAACTGATAGAACGGCACTGTATATACTGTATTTACTACATATAATTATAGTGCCTATAAAGGAATAAACCGCAATAAATCATATACATATTAGGTAGCTTTTTTTTTAAACGACTACGTTTTTTGGTACCGAAGCAAAATTTTGTTTCAAATATTTAATAAAATCGCCTGAAATTTTGATCCATTAATATTAATTCTAAGTACTCTCCCAGAATGTGCGAAGATTTCCTATATAAAATAACCATAAACTTTGATTATTTTTTTATAAATCGGTAGCACTTTGTGCTGTCATATCATTCGAACTCGGAAATTACTCAGAACTGAGCGTTCTACAACAGTACCTATTGCGACTTAATTGTAACTCACACCTATGAGGCAGTACAAGGTTCTTCTGCTTAAAATTTGCTTTAATTTTTTTTTGTCATACCGAAGGTAATAAAATTATATATTAACAAAATTTAAAAAACTCATAGCGTAGAGGCAACGTCGTGTGGGGGAGATGGAGTCCAAGTTGCGTTGTCTTAAATCTAACCCTGTATATGTTGGTCAGTTCCAACTATTATAATCTTGAATTTACATTAATTTCGTCTTTGTATTAAATTACTTCTATAACAAAAAATATTTATTCGAGACGAAAAGATCTTTGCAATCGGTCTCATTCGTCAATCAAAATTTATTTTCATATTAATGAACCATATATACAGAAATGAATATACAGAATTTAATTAAGGTGAAGTGATAGGCTACTAATTGTATTACAATACTCCGAACTTCTTAGAAAAAAATAAAAGCATTGCAAATACAATTATATTATTCATTTCACTATTAGAGCTAGTTCTTCGCAAACATCGATCCGGTGATTACTCCTAGGATCGGGGTCACAAGGCGTGGCTTCACGCCGCCCACCTCAGCTGGGCGGACCGCCCGCCCTCATTTAATTGATTACTTAACACAACGCCCGCGTTCTAAATATAGGATTTTTTTTATTTATAAGTAAAGTAAAAAATACTCACATGTTATTAGTATTTAGCTATTAAGTTTGACATTAATTCTGGAAAGGTTTTAATTGTAAAAATTAACTAAAACAAGTTAAATGCTTGACAACAATTCCAGGTATTTTAAATAAGGTAAATTCTATTTTAAACTAAAATTAATTAAATATTATTAATAGTCACATACAATATGTTGAATTAAAGTTAGTGTGTACGTTTACTAATCCATTATAGATTAATACCACAGACCTAAACCCCTTGGCTGATTTTTTTGGCGGATTGGAATGGCGGATTATGTTTTTACATTCACGACATCGTGCATTGTAAATTTCATGGCTCAATAAAAAAAGAACCTACAAATGAACAAAATATTTAAAAATACATTTTACATATAAATGACAATTTACAATAAACGATTTCTTATTTTTCAAAGTGTTGTAATAAATCAAGTATTTTTTTTAGGTTATGCTGCCATCAGTCTGTTGACGTGTGCTACATGAGGTATACATTCGATTTTATGGAAATTAAACATTTATGGGTTTGGACAGTCTAGTCCAGTCCATAAATATATAGAACATTAGCAGGCTTGGCGGACGTTGTCCTGCCCTGATAATAAAAAAATATATACTTATGTGCATGAAACACTTAAGGCGGCTTGACTTTTTCTGATTCTTTCAACAATTATCATTAAGACCCTTGACAAATTATATACCCAAACCTTCCCCGTGAATTACTTTAACTATTGGTGCCGGACCGCATTACAATCCGTTCAGTAGTCTTTGAGCTTATCGCGAACATCCAGACAGACAGACAGACGCGGCGGACGACTTTGTTTTATAATATATATTGATAATATAAAAATAATTGTAAAGAAATTTAAAAGAAATTTACATCTCGACAACAGCGTCATCTACCGAACCATTTAAGTGATCCCACATATATTATTTAAAAAGATCATCAATATCGATCAAGCCATTAGGGTGAAGAAGAATTGTGATTCTATGAATATACAGACACCGGAATTTTATATATAAAGATATTGTTACTATCATTGATTTTAAATACGTCGTTAGAATAATTATGCTAGCCTGTTTGTATATGTGAATATAAATAAAAAATGTCTTGGCCAATCAAAAAATAAATAAGATCATATTACAAACAACAGAATATGAGTACACATAATATTATTGGCCTAAAATAACTACTGCGAAATAAACGTGTGTGGACTCGCAATCACAACAACTAGTTATACTAATTTGGTTTACAGGAAATGACAACAAAATAAATAAAAATTATATACTCGTATGTCTTAGCGTCGTATTAGACTCTTCAGAAAAACATATAGCAGAGTTTTTATATATCATAATACAATATAGGTTTAACGTTTAACTAAAAGCATATCTTATGTTAATTCTGGTGTTAAGTCTGGAGGTGATGACAGGCGCTGCAACAAGTCGATAAATGTTAGACAATAGATTTTCAATTTGAGAGTGGTAGTTAATCAAACGAATTTTAGAGATGGTATAATTCAACGTAAGTCCAAACTAATTATAGAATGCGAACCGACGTTAAGCGCCAACGAGCTTAAATAAAAATTTAAAAATAATTTAGGTATTCAGTTTAGGTTCTGGGAAGGCACTTATGAACGTCAAATCTGTACCGTGGGTTTCGAAAAATAACTCAATCATTAAGTAGAACCGGTAACAAACTAGATCTGGTTTATCATTTTATTTATATACGTTCTTATAAAAAAGTATTATACTTAGTTACAATTGTTTCTGCGACTATACAGAGAGGGCTGTTATTACCAGACATCACAATCGTTCTCATATTGATCCATCCTATAATAGCCTTTTGATATTAAAACCTACTTGACACGGTGCTTGGACTTGATATCCAGCAAATCAATGATATGCTTTGAAGCTTTATTATATAACCTAACACTAATACCTACATACCTTACTGGTCTTACTAAAATATGGAACGGGATTCGAACAAGCTATGACATAAAATAATACAACCAAATAGCAGGTTGCAACTGACTTGCAGCTAAATTATGACTGACGAATCTTTATAACCTTATTATATAATGCTCATGCAACTCGTCAAGGGAAAAGAAACTGACCCGTATCGTATCGCAACCACCTCTGTCTCTCTCCCAAATCCAAATATATTGTTAATTCTAAATATACTAATGCCAAAGCAAAATATCGATGAAAAAAAGAAACAAATATAAGGTGACGGGATTTTATTATAAATTAATTTATCAAGTATAAGCAGGCTTATCGATCATATGTACAGTCAAAGAATGAGGATAAGCACAGAGATCTGATGATGTCTTGATAATTATTTAATTCCAGTTGACGCTGGAGTGTTTGACTGTGTTTGTTGCCGCCATTTAAAAGATGGTTACAAGGATCCAATAACTTTTTTGTACTCCCATACATTTCTTAATTTAAAATAATCTGAATACGACACTATCAATCTTTTCGTTTAAAAGCTTTTATCTATGTATAGGTCAGTAATAAATTGTATAGTTATACAATTACAATTTACTTCGAGATTCCCCGGCAGGCCCAAAAAACGCTGGATGGACGTTGTGAAAGTGGATATGAAGGAGAACAAACACGTACAAAAGGATGCCGAATACCGGGCAAAGTGGAAGAAGCTAAGTCGCAAAACGGACCCTTGCATCAAGCCGGGAAAGTGCTAGGAAGAAGAAGAATGTTGTTATTTTTTATCAAAGCTTATTAAATATTCAAAGTTTTGTGTTATATTTATTACGAAAACAATTGGACAATACTAAACGTTGTAAAGGACTAATATGTGTAATTGTGGTGTGAAAATTATTTAATTCAAATAACCGTCTTTGTCACATTTAACATTGGCGAAATTGCCTACATAGGTAGAGGCCACACCATAAAAAATAAAAAAAGGGTTAGTTTTACATGTTGTGTCTAACATTTTTACTATTATTTTATCACGCAATCACTGTGATTCACTCTGATATAAATATAGAATTTAGATTCATGTAATTGTTGTTTGTTTAGAATATTTACTATTCTAAACAATTGTGGACTCCATAATAATATTAAATAATTAATGGTTTAGATAACATATTGCAAGAGAATGTACAGGTAGCTATTTTGTTTAGACTTAATTTAATTTTAACCTCATAACTTATTACTCGTATTACCCAATGTAAATGAATATAATGATATAAAACCAGGGTCCGAGTATATATCTATATAAAAAAAATAACCTTGTAAATTATTTGTACCGCCACAAAGATAGATAAATATAGAGTTGTGTTTTATAATATGTATCTATTACACAGATTATGTAATGTAGTAACACTTTATTAAATTTTCTATTAGACGTACCTGCCAGTAACAGGTGTTTTAATTTATGTAGGCTTATTGTTTTTGCTCCTATACATAAAAAAAGTTTATTAGTAAAAACGTTTATTGCAAAGGTTCATTTTGTTTTTATATAAATACATTTGATAATATTTGCTACAGATAGCACTTGCTTAATCCGTCATAAAAAGAAAATGAAATGAAAACATAATTTATTCTTAGGATATACCCATAAAAATGATATAAATGTACTATATGTTTTCGTTTTATGTAGTTGAGGCGGTTAATTTGGTCATATTTGTATAGTTGGTGTCTTCAGAGAAGTTCCTAAATGAAAAAAAAATACTTTACTCTAAGTAATATTGGTAGCCGTCAGGGATTTAAATATATTGGAAGCTATATAATGAGATTCTAGAGCTTTTCTTTAGAGAGATGAGCGCGCATTTTGCTGCAGTCTGCGCATTGGGAGTGGCGTGAACTTTCGGCCCGCCTCTCGACTCTGAACTCAACTTGCCATTCCTGCCAGGGCGCCGCGCCGCACGGTCATGGCGCGATATCTTCGCCCGCCGAACCGCACGTAAGTAACATACTATCATCCTCTTTGTTTTTTTTTTTAGGTTATGTGTAAAAATATTTGCAATGTAGTTAGTAAAGAATCGGTAACAAATTGTATGCAGAAAAAAATATATTTATTTCATAATTACATTAAATTGATTTTTTTTAATTAGCCCAAAAAATATTAACAATACAATCTGATAATAATAATATTCCAAGAAATGGAATTCTTACTATTTTGTCCTATTATGGATAATTACTGATTGTGGTAGTGATGATTTAGTGGTAGCATTATTTGATTATACTTCTACAAAACTGAGGTCTAAACCTATAATTAATAAGTGTAAGTTTTCAGTCCATGTAAATATCATGTCCAAGGTAGGGCGTTTCTCAATGATCGCCTTGCTAACTATAAACATTCGTTACAAAGTATTTATTGGTGCGTCTCGGTAATTTGTACTCGTGTACTCGTTGTAACTCCATAAAAAAGTTAATTGCTATTTATATGAATGTATTTAAAAAGATCGAAGGTATTTAGTAAATCATCCTCAAACAATATCAATGCAGAAATAAATACATTATTTCGTATGAAATGAAGCCGTATTTCAGTTCAGTAGATTTTTTAAAATAGCATTTAGGTAAAGAACAGAGTGATTAATGTTGAGGAGCTGAAGCACACCGCGTATGGTGTGGTCGGTAGCGGCAAGGATTTTTTTTACATCTCCTCCAACTTTTTCGTCAATCTATCGCATGTTGCATTATAGCCGGCTGCGGCATAATGTGAAAGGTACTCGATAGAGTAGCCAAGGCTAATATGGCGGCGCCCATGGCTTAATTCTTAATAATTTACAAAACATTGTGCTCAGTTATTAAAAAGATTATAAATGCAATTTTAATAGCCTAAATCGAATAATTTTCTGGAGAACTCAGTTAAGTGCCTACGATCCGAAAAAAAAGTTTCTCAGTGCATCGTGGTTTCATAAAACCACGCAATATTTATACTTTATAGGTTTTACGAGTTTGACCACAATTTCACTTAAAATGACGATGCAATTTAAGATGGTAAAAACGATATATACAGACGGGAACTGATGACAGTTTTACAATGTAAGTGTGCTAGCTAGTCTATTCGACCTGTAAGAAGCCACGACGTTTTTATTCATCTAAAACTTCGGCTCATTCGTTAGAATTGACTAACAATTGACGTGTAGCAATCTATGATGACTGTCCTTAAAATTACAGCTCTATTGAGTTCTTTTATAGATAACTATAGGTTGCAGTGTTTACTTAATATCGGATGAACTGCACCCCCTTGCTTGTAACATCATAACTTAAAAAAAATATCGACGTTTGGTAAAAGCCACTACATCATAGTTAAAGCAATTCCTAAGTTGTTTCACTCGTCGATTTCACTGTAAAAGCCAAAAAATTAAATAATAATTGTTGGTCTTTGAAAGAAAATATATCGGTCCGTCAAATAAGATAACTATTAAGGTATGTTAATAGTACCATATTATTATTCATTTATTTTAAATGAATTTAATTTAATTTAACAAATAATTAATAACACGATCATATAGAATATAATAATTTTAATAAAAGAAAAAAAATATTAAAAAAAGAAAAAAACCGTTCATCTAAATGAATTTTAAAGAATAATCAACATCAACATTTGTAATAGTAATTTAGTCAACTCCTTTATTTATATACATAGCGTATTATATTCTTTATCACTTTCAGTATGTTATTAAAATTAAAACACGGCAAATTACCGTGTGGTTAGCACATTGCGAGCTAAATCGGTAGTGACTGAGAGATTTACGACCCTTCAGCAATCACCGTTCTTACGTGAACCATAGTTGATTATGAAATGCGATAAAGGAAAAGAAAGTCATTTTATTATCGTGTGTGTGGTGGTCGTGATAGAGTTTATCCTACCGTGCTACATCTGCTAGTACCCCTCCGCTAATTACTAGATATACGCTGATCCCGTAACGAGACACGCCTAAGCGTACCATAATTGGAGATGTAACATCTAATGTATGATATCTCAATCATGTTACACATAAATATCTTAGCCAAGTGTGTGTTGTACTCAAACACTAAATCTATAAATTAAATAAATGCAAAGAAAATCAAATTTCCGTTATTAGTTTTGGACCCTAAGAATGATAAACATTGATTACATGCTAGTAGTCAACTGCGACTTTATCTGCATTAGTATCTTTATACTTATATCGTTAATATATTATGTTCCTGTAACCAACGGTTTATACCTCGAACACCGAGCAACAACCTCGGACAACAGCTCTCAGATGGCAGGATTTTTTCAGACTTACTTGACACTTATTTTTATATTTCGGTCAATTACAATTACTATAAATTGCTGAATATATGTTAAGTGCATGACTTCAGTACGTCTGCACCAATTTAGTTCGTTTTTGTTGTTTGTAATTGTTAGGACAAGGCTTGTATGAAAGAATATCTTTGAAAAATTGTTGGGAGATCTCCATAAAAAAAGTGAGAGAGACAGAAGACAATAGGGGCACCGTCAAATATATTTATAGAATTGACAAATTAACGATCAGTTACTATTGTATTTTATTACATATTTGTACTGTACAGTACAGATTTGATTTCATTTTCTTGTTTCTTGTTGAAGCTTTGTTGGTTAATTTAGGTTTGAATTTTGCTTCTCGAAAGTTGATATTAAATAATTTCTCCTATCGCTTTGCTCTAGTGCAATACGTAATCAGAGGCATGTAGCTGATTACACATACGGCACTCAAGGCGTTTCAACTTGAAGTATTAATCTATTATTGACCCCAATTGGGACTCCGGTCTTGGTCAAGGTTCTTTATATATAGATATAAACTATTTGCCTATTACATTCTTTTCACTAAAAAACCTTAATTTTAATAGTAGAAGTTGTGGTATTATAATTTACGGGTTTAAATTAGTTAAATAATGTATTCTAACAACATATTGTTTCGTTTCTTTTTATTCGATTTCAAAAAGAAGGAGTCTCTAAATTCGAACTGCAATTTTTTCTCTTTGTTACCTCAGAAGTTTGTCATTTTTTATCCGATTAGGAAAATTATTATTTTTTACTGGAAAGGGGATATTTTCAAGGAGGTTACATTTTAATATTATTAGTAATGTACCTCTTGGATTTTGAAGATACACCAGGGAACTCATAAAATAGAATAGAAATTGTATATTGATTGAGTATTATACCTATGGTCAAAGACGTTCTGGTGCATTTTGGTAGAGTAGATCCTTTTGAACTCGGTTTTTTTTTTTAATTTCATGCTAGTATTGAAATTTTGATTTCGTTGGCGAGAGTCGTTATAAAGGTGACAAAGAGCTTTTTCGCGGCGAAATCACTGGACCGCTGGCCGTGACAGGCACTTCGTCGTGTTGAGCTCAAATCGAAAATCCTAGTATAGGGTTGTCTCCGCAAATATATATATAATTTTTTACAAATATTTTATTTACATATTTCTTAATGAATACTGTTAAATATTGACTTTAGAATGGTCATAGTTGATTCTGTAATATACTGTAAATATCAATAGTTGCTGTGCATCGATTTTCTTAAATGACTAAAAGAGGTATTATGATAGTGGTAAACAGATTTATAGTGTGCCCTATGATAATTGATTACTGTTGTTTAAAGCTATAAATAACCAACCTCAAATATAAGTATAGCATATCCAGTCAATATTACGCCATTGCTTTCTCACGCAAGAAATACTGAAGTCTGTTATGTCTACGCATACAAACCTTACACAGCCTTTATCAATCTTCACTCAAACTTAAAAAAGTAAAATAAAATGTCGTTTTTTCATTAAAATATACATGCGAAATTAATGGTGCCGTAAATCTGAATAAGGGAATTATTGTGTATCTAAAATGTATATCAAAATGCTGTTGCTGTTAATACATTATTTAAGTCATATTTTTGTATTTATATATGTGTTGAAAAAGTATAATTCAACATCAAAATATAAAAACCAATTTTAATTCAAAATCACGGAAATCTATTACAAATTAATTAATACAACACCGTTTTTAAATCGATTTAATACTACGTGAACCATCTTTAATTTCCTCAAACGTTGAGCAACATACAAAAAAAAAGGACACATAGAATATAGTACAATATGAGACTCTAAAATGAATATTGTAATCATATTAGAACCAGTCGCCGTATTGAAGATATAAATGATTGAGGTATTTTTTATTTGTAGATATTTTGTGTTTTATGTGGCAACCCTAAGTTGAAAATCGTCGGCGAGCGTGTCCGTTCAAGAGTAGGCCCTCCATCATATCGGCGCGAGCGTTATAACATTTGTCACTTCATTATATGAACGTACGGCTTCGTAATGGAGAGGGCACTACAGGCCAGCGATTATTTCTCTCCGGTTAATTAACCCTCACCGGATTAAAGGTCAACGCATCTCTTTAGCCAGCGTACAAGTGTTTACTCAAATATGTTTTACGTTGTTAATTAGGCATCTGGTTTTAAAATTATTACGAGTGAATGAATTTATAAAAGTATTAACTTTCCTTCTACGAATTCGCTTGCATACAGTAAGTATAGATATATGTTAGATTAATAAAAAAGTATTGGCTAATGTATATGTACGCGAATTATTTCAAAACGAGTAAATCTATTTTACTAATATTTTTTTTATTATGTTTGTAATTGTCAGGATAAAGTTAAAAAACCTTCATATAAAAAAGTTTGTGAGTAAGACAGACAGGCAGTGATAGACACAATCAGTGGTAGAATTGGCGTTCAATTATTTAGATTTCATTTTATTTCATAGCAAGGTCGTATTGTATAGAGAAATTTTGGTCCCAATAATAAAATAAAGCAAATATTATATAAATTATAAGTATAAACGTTTGATTTTAATTAAAATTATACTATTCTAGACGAATATAATTAATTAATAAAACAAAATCAATTAATTACCATTCATTTCCGGATCTAATAGGCAAATCAGGGTACTTAGCAGAGTACCAATTGTTTATTCGATATTAAATCAAACTCAAGTCAGTTGTCTTTGCCGGGAGAATTCTCGTCGTGTCTGGAAAGGTCTGTTGCAGTATAAGATTTTTACCGATTTGGGAATAAGATAAGTTGTGGTGGGCACTCCGGAATATTTTTGAAAAAGATCTCTCGTTTTGGACGTAGCGAGCAATGTGACGCGGGGACACTTTACAAACATATTATTAACAGATATGAAGTATATCCCTTAACCATTTAAACCGCTTAAACAGTACGGTATCCGTGCAGCAAAGAGTTAAGAGTTACTTAGTTATAAGTTATATTTTGAAAATCTTTGAAGTAATATTGTTCCGTAATGAGATTATGTTGTATACAGGGTGTGGCGGCTCCACGTGTATTGTGTGTAGGATGGCGCTGAAGACCCCAACGCCGAGGGTCGTCGGCGAGCGCGAGACATGGGGCAAGAAGGTCGATTTCCTCTTGTCCGTGATCGGGTTCGCTGTCGACCTCGCCAACGTGTGGCGGTTCCCATATCTCTGCTACAAGAACGGTGGAGGTCAGTACACTCTCTTAGTATATCTAACATGTTGACAACAGTTTGAAAACAAAGAATTTTAAACGCACTTTATTTTTTTTAAACCAGAACCAGATTTTAGAGAAACCAAGGTAATTTTATGTTTTTATTTCTAATTATTTTAATATATACACGTTGAAACGAAATACGTGAATAGGTGTTCGTAATAAATATATTGAACGATACGTAGTAGTTTTTTCTGACTCAAATATAATAAATAGAGCCATTTGCATTATATTTAATCTAGTAGTTTACTTTAGTTGTACCAAAATGCATTATATGTCAGTCTTAAATCAAGTTTAAAAATGTAATTCTGATTTAAGCTTATTATGTAAGCCACTGTTAGTGTTATTCTTCGAAATACCCTCCTGTTGTTGGTACTGGCTATAGTTATATCGATGTTTTATAGTTACGTGTACAACACTTATATAGTTATGTAGTGCAGTGCATGCGGAAAGTGTCGTGTGACGGTGTAAATCTGAGAAGCACTAAGTGGCACTTGCCACGTTAATTGTCGCCTCGTTTCGAAGTTGCGGTGATGTGATGTCATCCAGCTCCTTAACTAATAAAAAACATAGCCCATACAGTAAAACTTAACTCATATATCACTGTTTCCTCCTAGCATATACCTAGCTACATAGATAACATAAGACATAACTATTAACAATGAAGATCTATGAGATTTTAAAGGCTAAAAAACGTCTGAACGATTTTTGTATCTAATTGTAGGAAAAATATTACTACTGGTTCTTTTTGACGTCACGGTAGAATGCAGGCATATAGGTGGCGTTTCAATTGGCTTTAGATATATATTTATTAATTTTAGATTAGCGTTTGACTACAATATCTCCTGAATTTAATCGAAGGTGTCGCCTAATTTTCGTATGATGTTATATCTAAAGGTGGACTAACTCTCATGTGGAGCTTTCGGGACACACGTATAGATAGATGCTTGACAATACATCTTCATCTTGACGGTAATAGCTAGTCAGGAGGGTATTATAAACTCCCGAACATCAGTTTACGGTATCGTCACGACATTTTCTCCGTCGAAATTTTCGGTTTAATGCAGGATTCGGAACTATGTCAATCGAAGCGGAGTCCGAAAACGCGACCTACCACTGACACACAATCGCTTCTAAATTTTAAACCACTAACATCTCGATATAAATTATCTAATTATTAGCTTAAAACAGACTGACAAATACATAAATATTGAATATAATAAATAAATAATTGGTAGATATATGACGTAATATACTGGTCGATAGCCGTCCGCTTTGTTGTGCATTAAATATAATCCAAAAAAAAAACAAAGGGTTAATGGCATTCAAAAAATACCGCATCGAATGGTTCTATTCCTACGCCCATACGTTACAAAAAAACGCGTTACCATGATATTTTTTATTTATTCCTGGCATTATATACGAATTTCTCACTATAAGCATAGAAGGTTGATTGCGCGCTAACTCCACGTGTAGGACCCTCGAGATATAATAGGCGGTTAACAATCCCACTGCGCCTTGTGCTTAAGCCTCGTACACTACCAAGAGTGTCTCTACTGCACTTGCGATTCACTAATTAAAGCCTTACTACAGATTGCAATGGTCGGTGACGTGTTTGAACTGAAATGAATACAATATATTTAAGTAAATTTTAAATACGTTTTAAGTTTTAACGTTATAGATTAACTATATAATCAATACATACTATAAAACAAAGTCGTCCACCGCGTCTGTCTGTCTATTTGGATGTTCGCGATAAACTGAAAAGCTACGGTTTTGAGACGTTGAGTGTGTATTTTGGGTTTTTAATAAAGCTACGGTTTTGAGACGTTGAGTGTGTATTTTGGGTTTTTAAGTATATCAATGCTTCCAACACTATTAAAGTCGCCTTTTACTGGTATGAAATAAAGTAAGAAATATCAAATTCGTTATTTTTAAAAACAATAAAACGCAAGTATCTAACATGCTTCTAAAAATTTGTCCTATAATGAAAAATACTTCGCAAAAAATTTTACGAATTTAATTACCGTACCGCAGAGTTCATAGTATTATGAAAAAGCATTATTTTTTTTCATAATAATTTTACTATCTTATTAATATTACCTATAAATAAGAAAGCTTGTGAGATTATTATTCTTTCACGCAAAAAGTATTTCATGGATTTTGATAAAACGCTACAGATTTTTGATAAAAATATTAAGAATAACTAATATATATCACTTGGTATTTACTATTTAGCAATCCCTTCGCTCGTTCTTGTTTAAAGATAACAATACTTACACATAATCGATATCACCCAGACGCCGCCAAAAAAAAATGTATCATACCATATTTTGGCAATTGGCAATACTTGCTCGCTGACTGAAGTACTGTCCAGTCTTCTATAATAGTATCGACACGCGCCGACCAATTGAATGTTGAATGAAATATATAATTTTTTATATTATTATTATTGACACTACATTTTCTGTCGAACCCATAGAAAGTTTATTGATTTTATTACCTATTAAGATGCGTTACTACATTAAAATAATAAAATAAAAGTAATCTAAAAAATGTTCATTTCAAGAACCATTTTTATTATCGTGTTTCAATTTCATTAGTCGGCTGTTCGCTTAAATGATATTTTTCTAGTTTTTAAAGGGAAGAGTTCAGTTTTCGAAAACCCTTTGTTGTTACCCGTCGTTTAAAAAAAATGTTATTCCAGATTAAAACATATATTTTAAATTGAAATATGTGCTTAATTTTTTTGTATTTGCATGATGAAATTGTTGCAATTTGATAGTAGTCTATATTTTGATAGTTCATATTTTGTTGATAACGGTTTTAACTTAAAATTAGCAGAGTGAACAATTAGTAAAAATAATATCAATATTTTCCACAGCAGATCGTATTAACTATGACACAAATGTATGAAAGATTAATCGGATTATAGCTTCCAAGTTGCCTTTGTATTATGAAGTACCATAAAATGTTTATACGTAGAACTATAATTATACAAGACAACTTGCAAGTCCAGATATCGCTGCGGAAATGAGATGGCCCGAGGAGAGGCGAGTCGTTGATTCCCGTCATAGAAACTAGCGGATATGACTTAAATGAGATTTGTTTGAAGCTGCTATTTAAATCTTTTGTCTCTGAAATACTCCTCCTCCTACATATATTGTTATGGAATTATAAACGTCTATTTACATAAGGGGTTCTTATCAGTATTTTTTACGATGTACACGTCTATAGTCAAAAGTGAAAAACTAAAAAATAAAGTACTGTGAAATAGATACATGTTTGAATAAAGATACGTTTCATCTAATATTTAAAACCAGTGTTTTATGTTATTTAGGATATTTTATTTAACGAACTATCCGTCTCGCTTACGCACAGATGAACTAAAGAAGAAAATAAGAGCATAGCTTTCCTTTAGTATACCTCTTTGTAATGAAATAATGTCAACTAAACAACTGCATGTCAAATTGTGTCAACATTTTTTAACGATCTTGAGCCTTCTGTGTCACTCTCTCAGTCACTTTTTTATATGGAGATTGTTTTATCTCCAAATTTTTCATTTTCTGTACGATTTTTCAAATATTTTTTTATACAAATCATATCCTGATAATATCAAACACGACAAAAAAGAATACGGCAAATAGGTGCAGCCAAATGATACATAAATTCGGAAATAGATTTTTGGTCATATAGAAAAATAGAGTATAAGAATCATAATATACAAAAATATTTATATCAAATAGTTACAATATTAATAGAAATAATGAAATAATAAAAATATTATAAATAAATGAAATGGGAATAACAAAGTAAATATCTTATAAATAAAGATATCTAAAATATAAAGATTCAAAAACATTTTTCCAAAAAGTATATGAATATCATTTTTTGGGTTTGCCTATTATCGGCGATTTTGGAATTGAAGGAGGCAAAATTTCCGGTTCTGATTCAGGCGGTGGAGTTGGGGGTAGTTTCGTATTTGGCCATATGCGTTTAATATACTCGCATAGCTTTTGTAGATTAACAGAATTCTCCTTCGCAGATTTGGGTCCCGGGAATATTACGGCCAATTCTGATACATAACCTTCATCTAACGGAATTCGTTCAGATTTAATACGATCCAATAGAACCTTAATAGGTACTGGCTTTGGGAACTGTTTATTTACTTGCAAGAAAAATAAACCTATGTCGACTCTTTGTCTTTTATTAGCATACCCTAGGTAGTTTGCTCTCTGTAATATAATTTCTCTGGGATCGGGTCCATGTATTTTCCAGTTTTTGAGTACATAACCGTATTTAATTGTAAACTTTTCACGAGATTTCATCATCATCACTTTGTTTAGAGTTAGAACGAAGTCTTTCTTAACACTAACATTTTCCAGAAGCAAGTTTTCTAATTTAACTTTTGGGATTAACATCTGATCAATAACTAATTTCGCATCTTCTGGAGATAAAGGGTTGAATGATAAATTCAACGTGACAATTTTTTCAGCTTTATACAAATTGCTTACGATTAACGGGATCGCCTCATTTTGAAACCTGTTATTACTTAAATCTAATATCGTTAGTGTTGGAATAAGCATTACGTTACTTATAGCCGCTGCCACACGTTCACCTTCAAGTGCATTCCATGCTAGGTTCAATTCTTCCAGTAGTGAATTTTGCGAAAGGACTTCAAGTAGCTTCACAATAGCAGGAGTATGAAATAAATTATTCCAAGATAAATCTAAATGGGTAACTTTGTTATTAAATTCGAGCCCCTCCGCTAGTGCCAAAGCAGCTAGTTTTCCTAATTGGTTATGACTTAAGTTAATTTGTTTGACTTTAGCTGTGTTAGAAATCTGTTTGGCGAGGTGTACCGCACCTTCATCTCCAATATTATTTCTGCTAAGGTCGAGAAAAATTAATGTGGGGTTATTAGATAATGCATCAACCAAGCGAAGGGTTCCTGAGGCTCCTAGGCGACAACCATTTAGAATTAATTCCCTTAACGTCACATTATAATTTAACATATGTCCTAAGTGATAGCAAGCGTCATCATCAACGAAGTTGTCTGTTAAATCAAGACGTTTAACTGATCGGTTGTATTGCAACGCTATGGCCATTGGTCGAATACTTGCCGGATTCACACCATAATAGTTCAAAGAAATTTCTTCCGTGAGTAAATTTTTATAAAAACGTCTAACGGGACATATATTAATTTCATCACACAATGCCTAAATAAAGTTCTTGGCCATCATCAGCATATATTTTAGGCTTTTGTGGTCGCAGTAATGCTTCTTTTATGCCAGGATCTTTTACGGCGGGGTAGTTGTAATACGGATGTCTAAACACGGCGCTGTCTGAAAGGGTGATGTATTTCGCGCATATTTCTCCACTACCCGGAGCATAGAGTCCCTTTGAGTAAAGTAGTCTCTGTTGATTTACTTCAGATATTTTAATTTCTAGTGACGACCATTCACTCATCGGTGGTTCATCGCCTGAACTTTGTTCTTCAGCAACAAAAATGATTTCGGTGTTTTCTGTATCCTCCGTGTTGTGTTCGTCCGACATATTTGGTAAAACGTTTAAGAAGAGAAGGGTTGTAGATTTTGTTTGAAAAATCATATAAAACACAACAAAATAGGTGTATAAAAGAAATGTTTTAAGGATGTGATTGATTCAACCGTCAATTTGACGGTAGAATATGTACGATTTTTTTTTAATTTACATTTGTATTGAAATTAATATATGATACTATTTGGTAAAACGCTGAGCCCGTTTTTATAATTAAGGAGTTCGTCGTTCCTAAGTGGTGTACTTGCTTCGTAACTATGGTCGTACAACTTATGCTCGTAGCTCAAAGTTTCACCCACACGCTAATTGCATCCTGGTCTTTGCTTTGAACATTCCCGGCACCCTTTGCCGTCCAAGAGGCAGTAATTGACAATCAAAACGCGCCTTTTGCGTCATGAGAAACTTCGTTAGCTTCTCGATGTGCAGGAAAATTAGTAACGCAATAATAGGAGGGGTAATAAGGTAATGGAGAGGGGGGTGGAGGTCATTCCGGACGAGAAGCCGATCGTGTCTGCCTTTGATACAATTAAATGGCAATTCTCGTATCCTGTTCTTATCATGTTGCTGGAATGTTTTTCGTATGATAATATTGTTTTACATTTTTTTATGTTGTAGGCAATAATTGAATACTTACAATTCTTTTTAAGCGCAACGATATTTATATATGTAATTATCATAGATCATAAAACGCAATATTACTTAAGTTGTTTATAACTCGAAAAGTTTTTCTTTATTTATAACTAGGTTCTCTGCCCAATTTATAGTATTACTTGACAAATGGAACTAAGCAAGGATAATAGTAAATCGAAAAATCAAATAATTCTTGTGCATTACGCAGCCTTTACAGATTGATATGCAGTAGTTAAATTACATCGTAAAGTATTTTATCGAACAAAGACAGATTTCATATTACAAAATTGTGTTCACTTGAAATTACAAATTGTAATACATTAATTATTATCAAAATAAAAATGTCTTTGTCAAAACCAACATGACAAAAAATTTAACAATTTGTCTACCGTTTGAAGAAAAATAATTAATAATTTGCTTTGTTCTATGATCGTAGACTTTAATTGGAGCTGCTATGTTGGATCAGGAAAAAACAATTCAGTAACAAAAAAGAATGGTAGGAAGTGTAAGGTTAGATGGCGGAAATATAACCACCACTTCTGCCACAAAGCGCTCGGCACTGCTGTATTTCGGTCAGAAGAGTGTCGACAGGTTTCCTTGCGTACAAGGCATTCCAACTTACTTTTCAAAAGTAGAAACTTATTATGATCAATCTTAAGACTGTGGTCATTTAAATAGATGCACATGTTTCTTTGCCACCTTCATAATATAAAAATGACTATTAATAACTTATACTATTTTTTGTCAATGAAAAATAATTTTGTAACTAATGAGTCGTATGCACAGGTAGTATTCAATTACATTATAGTTACGCTCGTTTGTAAATTATATATGTTGTGGAAATTATATGCCGTTTGCGTCAGGAGAAATTAAATTTAAAAATTAAAAATCAAATATGTTCATTAGCACTTAATTGCACTACTACCAACTGTTTTTGGTTCCCGCAGTCCGATGAGTCCATACGATTATTTATTTGTAATTACGAGTTCGCATACAGGCTGTAATAACATTATAGAACGTGTTTTCGACTGGAAGTAGTCGATTGATAATAAAAACTTCTCAGGATAATTGATTGAAGTCGTAGTTCATTTCGGCTCTTACATGATCCATCACTTCCAACTAATGTTGAGTGTTTGCAGCATACGTATGGAACCGTAGCGCTACGTCGTGTAGTAAAATAACTGAAGACTGTACGTGAAATATAAATAAACAATTAATATTTTCGAATAAGTATTTTTTCATAATAAAGATACGAATTTTCCATCACATGATATTATTATCTGTTATTTGAAATAATAGGTTTTTGGTACATTCTAATAATGAGAATCGTCCGGGATTTCGTTCGACCCAAAATGGTTTACTGTTTCATTGTAATTACGTAATTTGTCTGTATTATTTGTGGGGGGTGTCTTTTATAATTGTTATTTTGTCATTCCGCATTACCACTTTTACCGATTTTAAATCACCTCTTTTAATTTTTATGACTATTGTTTAAGCCATATGAAATGCGTAAGGATAATGCCTAGTATGATAGGGATATATAGAAATAGATAATACTCTAAGTTTTTTTTATATTATTTACAAAACGAACACTCGGTGAGATGTGTTGGAGATTAATAAATATAATACTATCATATATTTGTAATATTGTATGCAAAACGTATTAAGTTTGTAATCTATGGCAAGAAAGATATATGATATACTCTGTTGTAACAAGAGTTTTTAGCGGACTTTTGGAATGTCATCTAGTGGATATAATATTTTATTCATAATCTTGTGTTATTTGGCTCTATATTTTGTATAGTTTGATTATTGTGCACAAGTGAAGTGGATGGGAAATAATGCCACGGAGCATGGATTCTGACTTGCCACAAAAACTCCTAGGAAAGTTCTAATAAGACGGCCACCATCTTGATAGTTCATTGAAATAATCACAATACTTCAGAACTGGCAGTATGGATTAACTCCTTCGCCTGTCCTATTTGGACGAATATTATTACTACTACTCTGTAGTATAACATACGCTACATGCGCCTACATCTACTACAGTTTTGATACCATTTCTGTCTTATTGTTATGTTCGCAACAACAGGCATCATTAATTATTGAATGCCAGAAATATAACCTACCAGGAATCGTTCAACAAAATGAAAATTGTAATAAAAGTCCCGGTATTACCTTCACGTGTTCAAATAAATATAGCTTATATACAATATCATATAAGATATTGATCAAATAATCTATTAACTACAAGCAATCGTGGACACCAATATTTCACAGAATTTCCTACGTTTGAACGAAACAATTCTGCTTATAATGGACCTTGTTTCGATGATTTAATGCGAACCTCTCCTGTAATCTCGTAATACCCAATCATCCGGGAGGTCCGCCGGGACGCGGAACGTATCGTATCGGAAGCCGAGACGATTCGATTACGCTTTCAATATTGAAAGGGCACTATTACAGAGGAGTTATTTTAAGTTTAAAGTCAATTGCAATGTCGATTAATATTAACTTTGTAGTTTCTACTCCGGCATATGTTCCTAAATCATCATAAGGGCATACCATTTATGCAACATCTGTAACCTGTAACTCGACATTACCCAATTTCATATTCTCTACATGAAATTTCGCTTTAACACTTACAATTAGTAAAAACAAAAGTATTACAAAAAACAATATATTTCATATACACAAACGCTCACGACTTCGTTCACGTGAAGATTATTTTGATGTTCCGTGAAATTACGTACCGTAACTAAATAAAACTAGACTGTCTTTTTTTATTGCAATTTTATCGTTATTGTACATTCCGCATAGAAAAGCGTAATGATATGTAGGATATATTATTTCTCAGATTAACTTATAATTTCGTTCATTTCGGTTCCAGTAGCATTTATGTGCGCCGCGTTAAAACAATATTCGAATTTATTATCTATGAGCAGATATAGCTCACTGCGCGCCGTTACCCGTGTCTAATATTCTATAAAACATAGATTATTGTCTATAGCACTTCCGTCATCATGAAGAATATTTGAAAAGTTCTGTTAAATAAATTGTATATGTAAGACTTGTAAGTGAATTCTTGTTGTCTTGATTCTTCAAATCGTTATTTTCCTTATCACTTTCATTTCAATTAAGTGACCGAATAATGATTTTCAACAAACTACAATATAGTATTAAATTAAAGTAACTTGATAATAATTAATTTTCATTGAATGTGTAATGACATAACATAATTATCCACATAAGTAAGTATATAATAAATGACTTAATCTCCAGAAGTCAGCAATATCGTCCAACATAAAATGCTAGTTTTCTTCGCATATTAAACGAGGAAAACTGCAACTGGAGATATAGTGTATATCATGATATAACAATAAAGACAGAGTTCAGATGTCTTTTATAAACACCTACTTAATGTCACTAAGTCACTTTTCCCATTTGAGTGAAGCTAAAGGAACTTTGGCGTGGAACGGGCACCCCCTTTCATCCGCGACCTGTTGCATCGGGCAATAAAATAAATCTCAGCCATCTTCGTTGCTTCCCCACAGATCACTTCACGCTTAATACTCCGAGATTTTCTTGAAAACGTCGGGAATTTTTTATTGCAATGATTTGATACTTGATCATATTGTCAAGCTGTTACCTACACGGCATAATAAATTACTTTATAAATATGTATTCATTGGTTTACACTAGTCCTTTACTTGGTTTTAAACTTCTAGTTTATAAGAGAAATTATTCGAAAGTTAATAAATAAGTATTAATTTGTATTTTAAAATGAATTCTTTTCATTTGTTACTAGATATAAGGTAGTACTTTGTACGAATGTTTTAAATATTATTTCCTTGATAAATGTTATTATGTCGTAGTCCTTTTGTGTTATTTCTACGTACAGAATTAGGCGTTTTAAACGGAAGGCAGGCGATTTACCAATTGGACTGGACTCATTACGTTACCAGTTTACTTGGAATTCCCGGCTTGTGAGACTAATAATAGGGGTATACAAGTATAAAAATAAAAGTCAGAATATTGGATTTGTAAGATTTTAAGTTTAATTTTGTTATGATAATGGATCTGTAAAATATCTTCTGGTCGTTTATTGAGTCCAGCTTCAGTTGGAATATTGCCCGTCTGAGCGTGTTCTACTGTCTGTATCATTGCGAGTGTTCTGGAGAGCTATTCAACTTAATTCCTTTCTCTACCTTTTATAATCACTGTCTTGGAGACACAGTTTTGCCGTAAATTCCATTTGGGCACGACTTAAAATATTTGTGGTGTTTTATCTTTACTCTGCCGTGAAGCAGTGAAAAGGGCTTCCCGGGTTGTATGTTCCCTCACACGAGACAGAAAACACGTTCACGCAGACAGGCATGATATCGACAACGAGCGACGGATATTTTGGCTCTCGGTGATCTTCATTGTTTTTGGATTATGTTGTGCTTACAACCAGGGACAGTACAGTCACTCCTTATTCATTACGCATTATAAAAAGCAACGTCTCTCTGTCTATATGTATGTGTTTATAGCTCGGAAATCACTTAACCTATTGACATTTGTCTTTAAGTCACAGATGTATTCTCTAACCAGGTTTTAGTATGTATTTATACGAGATAATATATGGAACAAGTTATAGGGTTTAAAGTAAATTAAGCCAACAAGAAAACGACCTATATATTCTGTTACTATATTTTACACAAGGCATTAAATGTTAATCAATACAATGCAGTAGATATTGATTAATATAGAAATTACACAAAAATAGTAGTACAACAATCCTGACCTCATTATTGAAATCAAATTGACGATGATTTTAACATGTCAAACAAAGCACTCTAAAATTTTTTAAAGGGGCATATTAAATTTAAACTAATTTTCCAAAGTTCATCATCATATTTATCCGATTGATCAACAAATTGTTTTTAGAACAACAAATTAGAAAATAGATCTCGAGTACAAAAAATCCTTGCAATAGGTATTTACGACGAAATTGAATTATGGATTTTTTACAAAACCTTAATAATAATTCTGTATTTCGCGCGAGTGGAGCCGCGGAGCTCAGCTAGTACTAAAATAAAACTGCGTTGAATTGTCTCAACTTTCATAAAAGCGTATTCGAAGTAAATGCGAGAGTCTTAAAAGGCCAATTACTGTACAATTTGCGTCGCGTCCCCTTCCACGGCTTTCTCCAGGGACTATGAAATTATTGCTTTAGTACTGTGAGTTAATAATCTCAATTTGTAAAAGAATTTTTACAGGAAAGTGAATGAAAAAGAAGTCCGTATAGGTACATGATTAATTCCCTTACTGTAAAGAAAGTTGGCATTAGGTTCATTTCTTCATCTTTGACTTAGTTTACACACAACTTGCGTTTTTATTTTTCTAGGTGGAGGATGCGGGATTCGAAAATACTAATAATAATATTGTGTCGACTGTTCATTTTTATATTGAATGGGTATAGGTTAATACAGCTAGTAAATAAACCTATATATTCAAAATGTGATACTTCCAGTACAATGGTACTACAAATCACTGCGGGATTGAACTTCATACATATAAATAAAATTGAAATATCTATATTTTCTCTGGATTAATCTACGGAAAGGATGAGTTATGTGAATAATTGTATATAATAATTACTGAAATTTGATGGATAGAATCAAAGTTAAACAATTCGTTTCTATGAAATAAGAAAACCAATTTCACGGTAATTCAAAGTCCTAGGTAATAGTAGTAAATGAATCACATTACTTAAATTTAAAAGTCGAAAAAGAAAAGCTTTAGACTTGGGCCAATAAAACAAAATTAAAATGTTAATGAAATAGGTAAAAAATATTTTAATACATTGTAGATTATCTACCTACCTACTTATCTAGATTTATGCTGTAAATATGTTTCGAAGTGAATATAAAATCATTCATGCAGGTGCATTCCTGGTTCCGTACTGTATCATGTTGGTGGTGGGCGGAATACCACTGTTCTATATGGAGTTGGCGCTTGGGCAGTTCCATCGGAAAGGTGCCATCACTTGCTGGGGACGACTGGTACCGTTGTTTAAAGGTATGCACGATGTATTCGTATCATTAAAGATAAGGGCGTTGTTTGCAAGAAAATATTTACAATAAAATGTATAACCTGACGTGATTATTACTAGCGGACCCGGTAGTAACACGTTGTCCTGCTACAAATCTTAATAAATAGAAGAAAATATTGAAACAAACAATATTAACGAGTACTTTGAGGCTGACAATTTAACATTACATCTTTTCTTAAATCTCAAATAAATTAAATAGACTTAAGTATTCTAGATATCGACAAGAGGATCACCTAATAGGTCCAACTTTTTTTGAAGCGATGATGGCTCAGTTAGTAGTGTGTTCGGACACAGCGTTGAAGGACGTAGGTTCGAATCCAAGCAACTGAGTCGGAGCTTTCAGTGATGGAAAACATCGTGATGAAACCATAGCATGGTGGTAGGTCTTTTTCTAAGTCCGTCTGGCTAGCTACCACCTTCCAGTTGAAAATCTGTCGCTAAGCACCTGTTGGTGTGTTCCGGCCGCTGTACTTGAGAGCCAGTCTCCCTCTACGTTAAACGTCCATATTAGACCACATCATCATTTAATATCAAATGAGATTGTGGTTAAAACGTTTACTTATAAAGTATAAAAAAAAACTATAATTAAGAACCATCTAAATCACCCCACAATTCAAAAAATGAACTAAGAATAGGATATGAGGATAAAAATAAAAAAATATATCAAAATAGTTCAAGCTGCTTAGTATTAAGTTATGGTACATTTATATTCTGGCAACACTCTGTTTGTCGATGTATCCTATTGTAAACTATGTAACATGGTGTAATTTCCTCATAATAAAATGTTAATACGTTATTCTTTTTGTCTTGCATCCTAACACTTAGAAGGAAAAGAATTACGAACACACTCACATCGAAATTTAAACAGATTATATAATATATGAATGTTTTTTTTTTACTTTTCTAAAGTACTTTCGACTGTAACATTATGTGTAACTTATGTATGTTGTAAATTTATGGGTTTCAACGAGTCACGTACTGGTCGGCTAATACCGCTGGGTCGGAGACGGCTCGGTGCGGAGTGCTTCTTGTCCTTGCGATCTTGAATTATTGCTTCAATGCACTTAGTTTTTGTCACAATGAAATAGTTATGGCTGTGGTGGTCTTTCAATGACTTAGATTGTAATTGTCAATTACAACATTCTGGAAAATCATATCATGGATCAACTATACAGGCTTTGGGTAAACTTAATTTGTCAGGAAAACAATAATCATTTCAGTAATATTTACTCTACATTCGTATCAATATGAAGTTCGATTTCTTTTTTGAAAATATCTGAAAGTTACCCTTCAATTGTTTTGAATTTTCGACACAACGTTCCATTCGAAGACGCGCGTATTTTTATGTTTCTACTTTATATTATATATTTTTATAACACAGTACCATCTGTAATAGCTAATAGTAAATTAATGTATTATTTAATTTACATAATAAATTAATTTTAATTACGTTCTTAAAATCTACTGATAATGATATACAGAAAGGAGACTAAATAATCCAATACATAACCTGCGTAGTATTCTGTAATGGAATGATTGATTTGTTATTTTACCGAGCTAATAAATATGAAACTTACTTGTCAATAATTGTCAACTCAAATAACTATTAATTTTACTATTTTAATGAACCATTTAAGCCTTTCTTTCATATTATTTTTATGTAAATATAAAGACACCGTCTGGTGTTTCCACTCCCCCTCACTTAACGTCCATAATTGACACCATTCCGGAGCTCCCCTTAAGTGCTTCGCCCTATACGCCGCGGACGTTCTCAAAAGGCTCCGCTAGATTTGTGGGGCTTATGCCCGTTGATTTCATTTCACTCGATTGTCACGTCGCCTCTCTCTGAGTGCCGGTGATTTTCTGAACAGAATAAAATTGGTAATGGAGTGGAAAGGTGCCGAGAATACTTTGAAAGAAAGCGTCTACATATCCTAAGGGATGGAGTATTGTTTCTAAGATATTGTGAACGGTAACCTTTTTAGTTTTGAAATGGAATTTATGTTAACTATTTTTATTAATATATAAAACATTGTCTCATTTCGGTAAAGTATTTGACAAAATTTTTATTTTGTAATTTATTTGTAATAATTTATAGTCATCTTGATTTATTGTCATATATATTTCGATCATTGATGTAATAAACATATGTCTTAGTGCAGATGGCACGCGAGTGTTGATTGGGGAGTTTCAGATTTCATAGATCAATAAATCAGATGGAACATATTATTTAATTTGATTTGCAAATTATTTGTTACAGAAACTGTATTACCAATAACAAATGCACTAGTCTAGTACATACATATTTATTTACTCCGTGACTTAGAACGAAAAAGAAGGAAACATATGAGAAGAAAAAATGTTATGTAATAAGATACTTGCAGAAATGCATATACATTTATGTATTTATATTAAAATATTTTTTATAACAGGTATTGGATACGCCGTGGTACTGATAGCTTTTTACGTTGACTTCTACTATAATGTGATAATCGCAGTGGGCACTCCGTTTCTTTTTCGCTTCTTTCACCACTATGCTACCTTGGACAAACTGCGACAATGAATGGAATACGCCTGCTTGCCGACCTGTAAGTAGTTTTATATTATTTACTTTTTTATATTAATTATTTTCCAATACTATTATATAGTTCCATAAATACGTAGATTTACAATTTTTTCTTATAAGACCACCTTATCTTTAAAGGCTAATCATCGATTACTTAAGATCTGTGGTGATGTTTAATATTGTTCGGTATTTCGATCAATTTATGTTCTTGCTATATGAACTGGAAGCTTTTGGAAAAAATTATTCGACTGGTTTGACTGGTGGAATATCAATCAATCCGAGTCCGCAAGTTCTAACCCCGGCATGTATCAACATTTTTTTCGGAATTTGTGAACATTTACTAATTTAAATTAGTAATAATATCGATTGACGGTGAAGGAGAATATCGTGTGGAAACCAGAATCTGGGAAATGTTCTTGTCGTAACACCGTACGTGCTAAAACATAAAGCTGTGGATTTCTCAGATTTTTAAATCGCCAATACGTCATGGGCTGATGTGGTGATTATGCCCATACCTTCATTCGGGAAGAGGCCTCTGGCCCTGCAGTGGGTCTCTTACATGTTGATGATGATGTTGGTGATACGAATTTAAATGCTTGCATGAACAGTGTTTTTAATATACAAATTGATAAAGTATCTCAAGAGAGTTTGGTCACCTGCGAATATTATAGAGTTACTTTATATGACTATAGGTAATTATAAATAATCATTATAATATTGCCTCCACTTTATAGGCGTATACAGTATTTTTAAATAATTTACGTTTCGTAGTTTGAAGCTGTGTGGGATTCAAATACTACAAACCGTTTACGTACACGAAACAGCTCTTCGACCGGATTAGGGCTGCCGCCAACAACACCGTTTACTTCTGCAGCTTCCGAATACTTCAAGTAATGCTGTATTTTTATATAATTAAAACGTTATATATTTACCTAACGAATAAGTAGAATAAATTAGAATTTAAAAATATTTTTAAAAACAAGCTTTTATACGAATGCATTAAAATGCTTAATCGAGTTTTTATTACGGCCATTTCAGTAGTCCGGTGAAACTGGGAAGGCCTTACCAGGCTAACAGTGTAGGTCAGTTCGAAAAAAAAGGCGGTCCATTTTGAAATTCGTTATTTTGTTTTTATATTATTTTTGTGTATTTGTCATTAGGACTGAACAACAATGCACAATTTTTATTTTCTTTATTTGTACTTGGAGTTTGGCCATATATTGTATACCATTCACAATCAACAATAAAGCGGTTTTTAATACTAGATATAACCATTTTGTAAAGCATTTCTGCTTCCCCGGATGTCGGTAAAAGCAAGGATGGAAATAATTAAGTTAATGCTTATTTTTGTTCAGTCGTGCTATCTTAGAACTTCAAGGGAGCGAGGGTCTTCACGATTTGGGAACAATTAAATGGGACATGGCGTTGTGCCTGCTCGCTGTCTATATCATCTGCTATTTTTCGCTATGGAAAGGCATCAGCACTTCTGGAAAAGTATGATTATTATTTTTACTAGAGTTTCACAATAGTTTTGCTTGCTATTAAGTGACGATGCGTTGGACAATTGTAACGCTAACATATGAATACTGATTGACTCTCAAACGCTATATTCGGTATATACGAAGAAGCTTTGCAATCTACTTTCCATTTAAGATAGCTAGGCGTATTTTCATATATTAGGTACTCTCCAAAAATTTAATTTGGTTTTGTTCATGTGCGCTTTTTGTATGTGCAAATCAGTTACAATTGGATATGTTATATATACATTTGCACGCTAAGCACCACAAGCAAACACTGAATACTCCAGGTATGGTTATTGTAGCTGAAATCGGCTAAGAGAATTATGTTTTATATAAAGTATAAAATATCTTCCTACTACTTCACGATATTTCCCATCTTCAAAAATACCGCCTCATTCTTATCTCCTCCCAAATTCCTAGGTGGTTCGTAGTAAGATAATTATCGCTTTTAACCATTTCATAACACTTAGTACTATTAAAATTACTACCATTATAGACAATTTTATCAACTTTATCAACGACTAGTTTAGGAGCTAGGAATTCTCCCATGTTACCTAATTCTGACGTCGTTTACTTTTTATAAGCTTCAACACATTGGTTTAAGTTTTTTGTCTAAATTTAATAAACTATACAAATTTAATATTACAATTGTGTTAATAATCAAGCATACTGTATTTATTTATTATTAGTATACACATGAATCACAAACAATTAAATCAAATATATTGGTGTATTTCAGGTTGTATGGTTCACGGCTTTATTCCCATATGCTGTTCTATTAATCCTGTTAGGTTCGCGGGATAACTCTCCCAGGGTCTGCCACCGGTATTGAATACTACCTAAGTCCTAACTTTGAGGCTATAACTCAACCTCAGGTATGTTATAATATTCACCCATTTTATAATATCCACTACTTGTATATTCATACTTCCATACTTAATCTTATAAATGCGAAGGTGAGTTGTTTGTTTGTCACGCTTTCTCGTCTCAACTAATCATCATGGAATTTTGCATACACGTTATCAGAGGTACAAACAAGGACATAACGCGTAGTAACCTTTTGTCTCTAAAAATATACTGTTCTCAAGGATCAGGTCAAATCTACGTGAACATGAGCGAAACCGCTAACTATTAGTTCGTTATCGCCGTAGAACTCAAAAGCACCTTTAAATTGTAACGTTTGTAAAGATAATAAGCTATTTCAATAATTTACTTCAGTTAAGTTTAAAAAACAGTTATAATTTAGATTAAACTTTTCTATTATTTGAATTTAACATACTTTACACGAGTTAAGTTAACGAAACGACTATAAGGGAAAATGATTTTGAAGTCTTTAAATTGAGCGTTTACTATAATTGGATGATGTTATGTAAAATCGAATTTTAGTACCTACTATGTAGCTTGCCCAAGTTAAAAGTTTATTAATTGTGCGCAAACCAGAAACTATTCGAAAGGTAATTTATAATACCTACGAATAATTTTCATCCATTAACAGTATTTGTTAAATTGTGAGTCCCTTTTTATCCAGTTTTCGAATATCGTTCATCGACGCTAATATTATAAATGTAAAGAAAAACTCGTATTTGTATGTGTATTTATTACCTTTCCACCATCAAACCTCTAAATCGGTCATAATCAAATTCTGCATTTATTAGAGCTAAGGCATAAAGAATAACGTAAGTCACTTCGAATATACCAAAAACACTGCAGACAAAGTGGCGTGAGAAGCTTAGTTAGGTTCCCTTTAGGTTTAGCGTGACTACCATCGCAGATCACATCGTGATTTAACATCAAATGAGATTGTGGTCAAACGATAAAATGTAAAGTATAAATAAAAACATTAGAACAGGCCAATGCTCCTGCACTGGGTCTCTTACGGGCTGACGGTGATGGTAATGATTACTACCTTATTATACCCGCGCATAAGCATTTATAATATTAGCGTGCATGAATAATATTAATAAACTTTTTAAGTTAGACAATAGTTTTTGTGTAATGCGCGCACAACGTCACACCTTTATCGTTTTATTTAATCAGTGTAACGCAGATGATATAAATGCTTAGAATATAAATTACCAAATAAATCAGTGGTATCATATAGCTAACTTTGATATGTAAATTTACTAAAAAAAATTGAACCATAATAATAATTTTGTGGGTAGTTACTTTATTAAGTTCTATTTCTTTAACATATTTCTGCCCTTTAAGAACAAAGGAATATAAATTTGAATAACGCTATTGTAACTAACATCCTTGTCCTTAAGATAGAGGATATAATGTTAACGGAACAACCTTTTATTTGTATTTCTTATTTATAATCTTTTTTTAAATATTTATGCATTAAATAATTTCAGGTGTGGGTAGACGCGGCAACTCAAGTTTTCTTCTCACTTGGTCCTGGTTTTGGAGTGCTCTTGGCTTATGCATCGTACAATAAATACCACAACAACGTTTATAAGTTAGTTATATATGTTCGAATTTATTATTGTAATAATAGCAGTCTATAAAAGATTCACTGCTTGGCCAAAAGCCTCTACCCGAAGAGTGAACTGGGTGTAATCATCCCGCTGGTCCACGGCGTATTGCCGCTTTCAAACACCTAGAAATGTAATTCTATTTTTTTCCCACTTATATAAGTTGCTGTTATTACAAGGACATTTTTTTCAATTCTTTACAGGTTTTAGCGTTTAACTATAATCTCATCCGGAACACACTGATAGGTGCTTGGCAACATATTCTCAAATTGAGGGTGGTAGCTAGTCAGGAGGACTTAGAAAAAACCATACCACCATGCTATGGTTTCACCACGATGTTTTCCTTCACTGAAAGCTTCGACTCAGTCACAAGGATTCGATCAAGCGAATCAACGTTGATTGACGCGGTGTCCGAATACGCTATCAATTAAGCCATTATCGCTTCAAGACTTCTTAAGTTTAGGTTTCCTCACGGTGTTTTCCTTCATCGTCAGCTGATACAACAGATATCGTCAGATACAAAAAAAATCCATTATTATTTATTGATGAAGTCCCAAAAATTCGTTCGTACACGTCATCGCGCGAAATCGCGGACGTCGATGAGATATTCTACCGATCAAACCAGTTGAATGTTAAGATGATTAATTAATTTAAACTCGCCGAGTTATTTATTTTATTATTTTTAATTAATTAACGACAAATATAATTATTATCTTTATACCTATTTAAAGTGACGGCTCAATGGTAGCGCTTTTTGTCAGAGTATTTATCAAGTTGCAACCTCTATAATAAATCAACCTTTTTGGTAAAGAAAAGATCGATACGTTTTCCAATGCCTGCCCGATTGGCTCTAGCTGCCATCATTAAGTTGAAAATATGTGTCGAAGCATTGATATGTTCTGGTAACTGCGTTAGACATCCTGTTTAGACTAACCATCCTAAGCCACATCGTCAAAATGGTGTTAGGACTCTTTCTCGTGGTGGTAGGGATCTTTCTATACCTGCCTAACTAACTATCACCCTCAAGTTGAAAATCTGTCGCCATGCGTCTGTTGGTGTGTTCCAGCAGCTGCCCTTACGTTAGTCCTCCATTTAAAGTTATCGTATTTACCATCTTAGAACACATCGTTATTCAATACTTGATAAAAAAGTTGTCAAACGTTAAAACTTATAAAATATTAAAAAATAGGAGGTGTCGTAAAGACACGACAGAAGTGAAACTGTTGTATTACAGGGAAACTTTTTGATTACAAAATTACGACAAAAAGCCAACGTCACGTGGTGTTCCAGGCGGTCACCCATCCAAATACTGACCGCGCCCGACGTTACTTACCTTTGCTTATTCGGTGATTCGATAGTCTACTCGATACAGTGTTGACCCTCACCACTCTTCGGCACAAGAAAAAGGTTGCCGATTAAAATTTCAAAGTCCATGCTTAAGAAGTTTCACGTAAAAAAAATAGATAAGATTTTTTCAAACACTAAGCCTACAAAGCTTTAGTAGTCCTACCCTCCTTGTTTTGCGTGACGTCATTGTGGGTGTCTAAATACGTGCTTAAATCAATTACTTTCAACCCAGGGACGCTATCCTGACCAGTGTGATAAACTCTGCAACGTCATTCGTCGCCGGCTTTGTTATATTCAGCGTGCTCGGGTACATGGCTCACGCGTCCGGCAGAGACGTCCAGGACGTCGCTACTGAGGGTCCTGGGTTGGTTTTCGTGGTGTACCCGGCTGCTATAGCGACGATGCCAGGTTCTACGTTCTGGGCTCTGATATTCTTTATGATGTTACTGACACTCGGATTGGACAGCTCGGTACGTATAGTTATATCAATAAAAATGGTAATTCAATAGCATTTCTTACTTCAGGGGTGGACAATTCGTATGTAAGTAAATTTTACTTACTAAAATGACTTTATTTTCCAGTTCGGTGGATCGGAAGCGATTATAACAGCGCTGAGTGATGAGTTCCCACCGATCGGTCGTCACCGTGAAATATTCGTCGCTTGTCTCTTCACATTGTATTTCTTCGTTGGGTTAGCGTCCTGTACTAAGGGCGGGTTCTACTTCTTTCAACTTCTCGATCGCTACGCCGCCGGATATTCAATACTTGTCGCTGTTTTCTTTGAGGCTATCGCTGTATCTTGGATCTATGGTAAGCTGATATTAATATTTGGGAGCGTTTTGTGCTGTCTCATGATTTTTTAAGGTACGGAAATGCGCTCAAAAACTCGGTTCCCACTGTCTTCCACTTAATTGCCGGTTTATTTTTTTTATATTATAGGGCAAACGAACAGGTGGGGATCACCTGATGGTAAGTGATCACCGCCGTCCATAGACACTAGCAACACCAGGGGAGTCGCAAGTGCGTTGTCGGCCTTTTAATATATGTGGCCCTCCGGCGCTCTCACTGACAGAACGAAACGCAACAGTGCAAGCACTGTTACTTCACGTCGGTTTTCTGTGAGAAGGGTGGTACTACCCCGGGCGAGCCGACCCGTTCATGCTGAAACCAGTAATAGCTTCAGCGTAGCTCTACCACCTACAGACTGACTTTCTCATCTTCATCTGACTTTAAGCTGTCGCCACGTAACAGTCGCAAGGAATTGCTACCAAATAGGTGGTACCAATTACAAAGCATTTACGAGTATATGTGTTCCGGCAGCTGCATTTGAGAGCTAGTATCCTCTAGGTTTGGCGTGTTTACCGTCTTGAACCACATAGTCATTTAACATCACATCAGATTGAGGTCAAACGTTATCTGTAATGTATAAAAAAACACTTCAGTAACATTCGTATATTTATAGATGTATATAATGTTATAATTTTTTTTTTTTATATATTTCTCTACATTACAATACATTCTTCAAGTGTTTGATTATTGCATTAGTTTTTATTCTCGTCACGAAATACACAAACATATTCAATTTAACGTTAGTACGTTTACTGTTCAATATTTGGTGTCAATTTCCCCTCCATTTGTGACAGACTATACCTATACGTCTTAGCTTCCGCTTAGTGGCATCTTTTGAAGCTCCGAGCTCTACATTGAAAATGGTGAGAAATATTTGTACAGCAAAATTATGGTGATTGTGATTGTTAATAATGAAGAATGAGGGATTAATATGAGTTATTATGGGGTCTTAACTCCATTTATGATGATCCAGCCAAGGATTTAATAACTGACTGGTTTTTTTTTCCAACGTTACCTTTTTAACGGCAAAGGGAAATAATTTAGCTGGACTATTATTTTGACGGGCTATTAATTTTATCTTCTTATGTAGTATTTAATTTTTATCTAGTTCTTGTCTTATTAACTTCTGTAGTTGAGTTGCAGATTTATCGTCAAGCATTAGACATATTCCATTTCCAAGTTAACTTCTTGCGACAACATTCTATGCTAACCAGAATAACGTAAACATTAACAGCGCATACTAGTTCATTGTTGGACGTTATCGGTTTTATTACAAAAACAAAATGGACACTAGTTTTACTAAACAGTGTCTAAAATTATAATCCTTGTTGAACACACGTTTAAAATACTTTATTACAAAAGCCCTAGGTAAACATCTGGTTTAAGTTTTTTTTGCAAGCAACTCTGAAAAGCATTCATTCGATTCGGACTCATCATTCAAAAATGTTCCCTTACATATAGGTATTTTGCAAATTGAATTTATGAATAATATTTTTGTTCAGTCCATCATAAAAAAAAGTATTGATTTTAACTAAAATTGGTTATTATTATTATGAAATTTTGGTTAAAAGAAAATAACGTAAAGATTAAAATAAGCAATATAGGAGTTTAATATATTACCTCAAAGTGCGTAAAGTGGAACAACAATCAAATTTCAAATTAAATGCACTCTCAAATGTCAATAATGCCTTATAGTAGAAGTTATAAGTTACTTGTGAATCTCTAAAATTGTTTAATTTATCTACATCTTCCAAATTTATTATGCTCACGAAATCCATAAATTTCCATGAAACGTTTTTACCGGCGAATAGAAATATAATAAATCACAACAATAAAGTAAGAACTGTCAACTTAGATAAAGTTTAACTTTAAATATTACCTATCTCTAAACAAGGTAAGGCATTCTTTTGAAATCAAACTACTTTTAAACGAATGTTCAACGCATATAATTTTTTTGTAATAAGACGTCGATTTTCTCAATAATATAAAATTACACCTCTATATAGGCACTGAAAGGTTTTGTGAAGATATCCGCGACATGATCGGCTTTCGTCCCGGTTTGTACTGGCGAGTCTGTTGGCGTTTCGCTGCACCGGCTTTTCTTCTGTTCATAATTGCGTACGGCTTGCTGGACTATGAGCCGTTGCAGTATGAGAGCTACGTGTACCCGGGATGGGCCAACGCGCTCGGATGGGGCATAGCTGGGTCCAGTGTCATGTGTATACCGGTGGTGGCTATCTATAAACTGATTACTGCAAAAGGAACTTTCTTTGAAGTAAGTTATGCACTCTTATATTTTACACCCTTTTTATTTAAAAAATGTAAGAGTAAGCATCTGCGCAAGACCGTGTTCCTAATTTAAAATCATGTTTAAAATATTAAAATTAAATATGAAATAAAAAATAAAATTTTGACAGTTGCCTATGTCAAAAATTAAAGAAAAATACATCATTTATAGGGAGATTTTGGCGGGATCTTAGTCTGTCATGTAGTAGCTTTTATATTTTATGCATAATCTTGTGTTATTCGACTCTATATTTTGTAATACTGATAATTAATGATAAATTTTGTAATAATGTTTCTGAATTACTCAACATATTTTGACATTTGCTTGGTATTTATTACATTAAAATTGATATGGTTTATTGGGTTCTCCAAATATCTCCAGTAGATTTACTAGATTTTGGCTACGATCATTAGGTCCCGAGAACGCGGCTTAATTTGTTTTAAAGTGATTAATTTTTTTACGAAATTAGCGGCTAACCCTGCTGACGACACCGTACGCAGACAGCGAAGGGAATGGAACGGTACATAACGGGATGGTGGTGTCTGAGAGCGGAGGAGTCAGGCTAGCATCAGCAGCGCAGACACCGACGAGCTGCCAGCTGCCTCCCGTCGCGGTGACATCATCAGCTCCGACCCTCGCATCAGCTCCAGCACTCGTGTGAGCACAACTCTCCTTCGACGTCTACTACGTTTAAATAGACCACCACCCTTCATTCTGTTCGTTTAAGTCTCAACTGTTAATTTACAGCCGTATCCCCAATGTTGTCGAAGAGTAAAAGTCATCGTAAATATACGATTTAGTTTTAATTAAATATATAATAACCAATAGGTGTTGCAATAAGTAGAATGAAGTAGACAAAATTATTCAGAAAATATTATACATGTTATTCGAATAGATAGTAGTTATTGTATCAAATATTTATTGCTTAACTTAATCATTTATTTTGCTGTTCTTAGTAAGTTAAAAACGTAATCTTGAGAAATTTAATTAGAACTCATTTCTTAATAGCTATATAGTTGTTATAATAATACTGGATAAGACATTTCGATGTACTATTGATGTCGTGAATTTATGTATAGATAGTACAAATAAAAATAAAAAAAAAACTCAAAAAAAAATCCTTCTACTCATTTACCTAGTACTAGATATCATAATATTATCTCGTATATTACTAATAAAAAAAATAGATATAAGGATTATTCAGTGAACCGTCGACGTTTCTAGATGTAGTTTTAGGTATATAACTGTAATATTCAATGAACATTAAGGTTGAAACAGGAACAATTTAGTATCCACATTTGCAAGCAAAACGCTATGTGATTTATTGATTTAATATTTAATTTGCATGATCCATTATATTTAAACGGATAGTAAGCTCAAATTTTAATTTGATCCTGTAGTGTATAAGTTATACAGTATTATTTATATTACAGTATACTTGAAATAATGATGTATTTACATAATATTGTATGTATGTTGATAGCAGAGCTTTTAAAGTCATTATTGTTTTCATAATTATATTCATGTAGTTATTAAATGTAATAGAAAACATATATTTAGAATTCAAAACGTGTATGATAGCATTAATAATATTAATCGTTAATATACAACGCTTTTTTGTAGGTATATATATATACACATATATATTTAAAAATATTTTCATCTTAGCTTAAAGTATTTAATCCATTAAAATTATAAGCTATAATACATAGAACATAATCTAATGATATTATATTATGCAAATAGTGCTAATTAGTGACATCTGTTGTAAGTATTAAGCATATTAACATTATTAACATATTTCAATATTAGACAACATACCTTAAGTTCGTTCTATGTTACACTTTTAATTATTAAAATTGAAACATAATTTTATCTATATAAGGCACAGAAAACAAATAATTATACGAGATTTTTAGTTAACGGTAACTTATATTTATAGTATGATGGTATCGATTTCTTAGATTTAAGAGAAAAAAAATGAATGCTGTGTAGATAATAGAAACATTAGAGATTAAAAACCGTAATATTATACATTACATTATATTTATCGGCGTAGTTATTAGGAACTCAAAGTTCATATATCCACATTCATATATAATCGAAAATAATGTAGGCACATATATAACGAATCTTTAATTAATAAACATTAGAAACATGCTTTCTGTGTCTATTTAAAATTATATAATTAAAAAATAACCTCTCAATGTTGTGACGCATTATTTACGGTGCTCTATTTTTTATGAAAACGTGTACGAATGTTTTCAACTTTAATAAATGTTTTATTTAAGTTAATTTGAAATGAATAGTGCTATTCATCACTCCGTCCTGGGCAATGCGGACTGATGAATTGTACAAATTACATTTTATATAAATACCACGCTCCACATTTGCCACACTCTTATACACTTGTAATTTTTATAGATGCTTAATGTCAATGTTGCGCTTTTAAGCTTCAAATCATGTTATTTATATCATATATACTTGATGTATACTCAATTTAATAAATTGTTACGCTTACGTAGATCAAATTAGTGATTACAGAAGAATCTTAATGTTAGACGTGTGTATTGATGTGCAAAATATTATCTCGTGTTTATTAGATGTAATCGACAGTCGTATCAGCCATTATGACTGTTGATTTTAGAATAAATTTGTACTCGGTGTAAATTCGTTTTTTATTTACAATTCCTAAATTAGATGCATCGCTCAGTTCCAAATTCCTTTAATTCCTACTCTGTCCTCTAGAATCTTGTGTAAAGTAAAGTTAAAATAATAAATCGACAACAACAAATTTATTGTTCGAAACGCCTTTAATAATTTGTTCATAAGTTACACGATCAATAACTTATACACTAACGATTTTAATATAGTAACAGCCGCCCGCGACTCTTTCTGCGTTTGTATAAATGACTATATCAATTATATATTTTATATTTTATACACTACTAGATGAACTTCGTATCACTTACACATATTTCTGTAAAATGTGGTAAAAACTTAGTAAAAAAAAAAATACATTATAAATGCCACACATGCAATTAATCAATTTAAAGATTTTTCATGTACTATCTATTTTTCTGAAAGAGAAATGTTTTGTATTCCAACAAAACATACCAAAGAGACCAAACCTCATACTACAGATATGAAACAGACAAATTTCTCAACGCACCTATAAATATTTGACAAACGAATGACAATTTTTTTATTGCTAAAATGGCAAAACACATCAAATGTTTCATAGCTGTGATTGTTTTATATTTGAAAATTAAATTGACTTTTTTAGTATTTTCCTTTACTTATGATTTATGTTTCTTAAACCACCCCTGAACTTCCACACATATTTCAAGATCAAAATTAGCCAAATCGGTCCAGCCATTCTTGAGTTTTAGCGAGACAAACAATCAGCAATTAATTTTTATATATATAGACTAGCAGGCCCGGCGGACGTTGCCCTGCCCTGATAATAAAAGATATATAGTTATGTGTATGAAATATTTAAGGTAACTAATGTCTTCAACTTAATAAATATGAATACTGTACCCGTCTAAATAGTCTTCCAATTACCCCATTGTATGTGACCATGTTTTTAGAAGATAGATGTGTATAGTAAACTATTCTTAAAATATGAGTATATTACATCATATACTTTTTTGTAGATCTATAAAAGAGGAATATTTCACTATGCATAGTTTTGTTATATCTCAAAAGAATTAGGCAGCGTCTTCGATGAAAGCTCCCAAGCAGCTTGACATTTTCCAACACTTCCAACAATAATCGCTATATTTCAACCAATTTACACAAAACGTAGACAAATTATATACCTAAACCTTCCTCATGTATTACTCTATCTATTGGTAAAGACCGCATTACAATCCGTTCAGTAGTTTTCGAGTTTATCACGAACATACACACAGAGAGACAGACGCGGCGGTCGACTTTGTTTTATAATATGTATTGATTAATAATTATAATAATTACATTTTTCATTAGTATATAACAGATTACAAATAATAAAAATTAATTTCAGGAATGTGTAAATAAAATTAATTTTATCAAAGTGAATTGGTGTCTATGCCAAAATGGGGCATAAGTTTTTTGACCATATTACATAATTTAGTTTATCCAAATCATCAAACAAAAGTTGTACTACAGATCACAGATTAATAAATAATAAAAGCGCAGCGTGGCATGTTACTAAGGGAATGTTAACAAAGCTAAGCGTATACTATAGGTCTATGGTTTTGGCTCTCATACACTAAGCAATTACATGTGATACATTATTTTCCTTTTTTAATTTGTTGTTTTTGTATCAAAACACATTACAATTATATAGGAGACACGATAAGATTTCTAGGAGTTATACATAATATTATTCAATCCACCTCTTAATGAGGCAATACTACAGAGCAAAGAGTTCATTCCTTTTCACCTAAATGGGATAAATTGAAGTTGTCTAGCTATTACAAAAGTGAATAAATAAGTAGTAAAGGTTTTATAGACTGCAATATGGTTTACATGTATTGCCTAGTTATTTATGATCTCATATCAAGCAATAATGATAGGTGAATCTATTTGTTTGATTTTGCTTTAGATTTTATATTAAAATTTGGTGGTGCTATGAAAAGCCAAAATAATTATAATAAACGTATCTCAAATATACTATATACATAGTTATATAACGTCATTTATAAAAACGTACATTTTCCGTCACTGTACGTTAAGCATATTAGACTCAATTTATATAGTCTTAAAGAGTTAGTTATAGTATAAATATGTATGTACATTAAAATAATTTCTATTATTCTCATCTATTTATCAAAAGAAAACTACTGAACCAATGTGAATGTCAATTTTTTAGTGTTAATGTATAAACGATAGAAAAAGCTGTCTTGAAGCTATTCTGTGTAACCCTTTTCGGTCTAAAGATAAACACCCAGTAATACTTACAATTAGGAAAGCATTGTATGAGTGTCACAATTTAGATATTAGTACGGTCCTTGCCTGGATCCGGGGCACTGTGGTATCTCGGGCAATGAGACTGTGGACTCCTGCGCAAAATGTACTATTCAGTCTGGGTCCTTGGACCACTACAGGATCTACGCGAGGAACTTATGCTTATTGTGTAAACCGGGGTTGTTTAATGCATGGCAAAAGAGTTGGAATATGTCTCAAAAATTAAAGGTCAAGCATTATGGTTCTTTGCAAATTGATATTCCACAAAAACCATGGTTTTTTAAATTTAGAAATGTTAGCAAAAATGTTACCTCTATCATTGGTCGTCTCCGCCTTGGTCACGCCTGCACACCAATACATTTGGCTAAACTAAGGATTAGGGATCACTCTATTTGTGAGTGTGGCTTAGAGGATGGATCACTTGATCACATATTTTTGAATTGTTCTAGAAACCGTTTCTCTCTATATGATTATCTACCTCCTTCTATTCCTCGTCCTATTAACATTATGTGTCTCTTAACTCTTGTTGCGATTAACTACCTAATTGTAGAATGCTAGTCAAAAATTATTAAAACTAGCTAAATTAAACTTCAGGTTTTAGAGTCTTTCTCTTTTTATTTTTCTGGTGTGTATTTGTAATCTAACAATATGTTTTAATTGTAGCTTACATGGTTTTTTTTTGTGGTTTCTGTTTGTAGGTAATCCGGTCTGGAGATGTAAAAAAAAAAAAAAAATGTTAGGTACAATCTCTATCGTTTTTGGTTCTATTCACTTGACATTGGCGAAATTGTGTGCGCACACATGTTGCTATTTTAAAAGAAGAAGAAGAAAACCTGAAAATTCATTAAAACTACACATTATTATATTAAAGATTACTAGACTAACAATTTACCACCATTTTAAACAAATGAAACACCTGTTTTATGAAGAGCAGAAAATATCTTTTTATAAAAAAGACTCAGGCGTGGCATGCAGCTAATACAAAATATAATTATTTATTGCAGTTACTAAATATTTTACCAATGAAAAAAAGTTTTTATAGTAGTTGGCTGTACCGTGTTATCTCCTTGCCTAAAATACTATAAAAGTTTTATAGTGGCATTAGTGACAAATAAGCATGGCGTGGAATCTTCAAAATGTACGAAAGGAATGAAATTGCAGTCATAGACAAATTGAGGGCCAATAGATTATGACGTTTTTCCCATCCTGTCTCAATCCAAACCGCTCACTCATTTAAAATTTGACGGTTGTTTTTAGCAAGTTTGTCGCCATTATAGTTTTGGTAGTATCGAGTGTAGTTACGTCAATCACATATTCAAAATTGTAAAGTTTGGTTGTACTAAACAGCTAAACAATGAGAAATTATTGCTGTGTTCCTAACTGCACAAGTACGCGAAGGAGTGTTAAGTTGTACCGTTTCGCAAAGAATGAGATAGGACTCAAGTGGTTGGAGTATATCAATTGTGAAAAACTCAAAAATCTTAGTTTACGCGAGCTTCACAAAATGTTTGTGTGTAACAAACATTTTGAAAAAAGATTTATAAATAATAGTTTACGTCTGAAAATATCGGCATATCATACCTAATTTACGGATGCCGAAATAAATACTGGAATACCTACTCAAGCTTACGAAAGTTATGGTAAGTCATTTAACACGTGTTCTTTTATATATTATCATACAAAGGTAACTACCAATCAAAATATGTTACCGTTATGGTTTCTATTTATGTTATTTTCTTAGAAAGTTTCGTTTATTTTAGAAAATCAGAACCCTCATCATGATTACACAAGAAAAAGGAAACATGTGGATCATTCGTACTGCAAACTGGAACTTCAAAGAGAATATGTTAAGATTTACATATTTAGTCGTACTCATTTATGAAACTTAGTAAAATTAGTAACAACTCAGTTAGTTACAACATCACAATCTAAATATATTGTTATCACTCTTTTTTGATTTCATCGACTATTTTGTTTACAAGTAGTTGTTAACATGTAGTAGAGAATTGATTATTAATTGTATAATTACAGATCAATCACATATGCCTAAACCCAAAATGCCCAAAAACCAGGATTTATCAGGTAAATATAAATTCTATTGGAATAAATATATAGTAATCTAAATGGTTGTATAACATTTAAGTAATAATTTCCAACACCTCTGAGAAATGTAAGTAATAAAGTAAGCAGATATAAAGTATTTTAAAACATTGTTCGTAATCAATTTTTCATATGATACCTGTAACAAAATTTGGAAAAAAGTTATATAGATATATCTACAATTAATGTTATATTAAAAATACTAACGATGACTATTTTTTTTAATATTGGTATTATATTAAATTTATTATTTTATTGTATTCAGATAATAGTATGGCATCTACATCCAAATCTCTAAGGCATACATTTAGTGACAAAACAAATCAGCAACTTATTATAGGTAAGTCTCCTTGATAGAAAAGTACTAATTATGATTACTTTTTTATGTTTTGATATTTTGTTAACATTACTCTTTTGTTATACGTAGATAACAGCATGCCAGATAGTGAAAAAGCAAATCAAGAACTTCTCTGGTAAGTCTCCATGATATTTTAATATATAATTATTTTTTCTTACAAGTACAAAGTATAAAGGGGCTACCAATGTCTTAAACCTAGTATAAGTTGATATCTCTTTGAAAATAACATTTTTCATCTATGTATAGTCTAAAAATAATTGTGAAAGAATTCCAATATTTTATGTAGTTAAAGATGGCTCCCTTAACAATAGCTATTAGACAAAATTGGTGAAAATGATGTAAATCTCAAGGATATTTTAATAGCTGTTCCGGAGATAGAACAAAAAATTAGAATTTTTGAGTGAATTTGATTTAGATATCTGAAAATTCTAAATGAGTTTAAAATGTCAAAAAAAAATAACATGTTACTAAAAGAGCCAGAAATGCATTGAAGTTTAAAGAGAGAGAATTTCGAAAATTTAACTGTTAAAATGAATCCACTTGCAAAAAAAATCTTGTGGTTACAAGTGAAACATTGTGGAGAACAATGAAGGGCAGAAGATTTAGTGACGAAGAGAAATAAATTGCTCTGTTAAATTATTATTTAAACTTAAAATGGGAAACAGGGATAAATTCACAGATTTTTGATGAAACAAAATTGGAGGCATGAGTCTTTATTTTATATCCTCCCTGTATTCTTTAATTGGTGTTATATTATTCATTAGTAGTTTTTTAAATATATTAGAATTATTTTTTATTTTGATACAAGATATTATTGAATTACTTACCCTAAGTCATACAAAGTATCAGAAGTATAAATATCAGCTAAAACCGAATAAAATATTGTAGCCTTTATGACCTAAGCATAGTTTCATTACAAAATGTAAATAGATAGATTTTATAAAGCCATATTTTATTGTTTTTTTTCAGGTATCAAAGTGGCCACGTGCAAAGAAATATTGCTCAGTAATATTTGATGAGATTGCTCTTGAAGCACGCCTAACCTATGATAAAAATAAAGATAACCTATATGGCTTAGTAGAATTTGATAATAAGAGTAAATCATTTGCTAGCCGTGCTATAGTCTTCATGATAAGAGGTCCAGTATACAAATGGCAACAGCCAATTGCATTTTACTTTTGTGAGGTATCTACATCTGGGCATATACTAAAAGGGATTTTAAAGGAACTTATTACAGGAGTTATTAAAACTGGATTACATCCTGTAGCTCTGATTTGTGATCAGGGCACATAATTTCAAGTTGCCTTAAATTATTTTAAGCAGGAAACTAGAAGAACACAAATTTTGACAGCTGAAAGTACTGGTATGATCATATCCTTATTTAACACATTGGTTCATTTTACATAGGTCAGTCATAGCCATTAAATAAAATTTAATGTTCAATAAACATGTTTCTGATTATGACATACTAAATTTAGAAATGGGATTACATTCATACCCATAGTTGAATTCAAATCAAAATCAATTAATGCAGCATTTGAGTCATGTCATAGTCACGAATCATTGATAATTTTCATTGAAATTGGTAGTATTAGTAAGAAAATGTGTAAGCTAAAGAGTGTGAAACACATTACACCTAGTCTAGATAATATAGTTTTTTTTCTTGTTTTGTTTCATCAATAAAGCTTAAAAATATATATACTTTTATTCCAGATGATACAGTTAACGTAAGTGACCATAGTCTTCAGGTGGCTTATGATCCACCGCACCTCATTAAGAGTCTACGTAATAATTTTATTACTAAAAACATAGAATTTGAAGGAAAATGTTCAAAATGGTCAGATATTGTTTATGCACATTTAACAGACTGCAAGCATGCTGAAATGCGGCCGCTTCACAAGTTAAATGACGAATATGTGTTACCAAATAAAAAGGTTAGCTATATGTTAAGTAAATATATATAATACCATTAATTATTTTGTAATAAGGTATTTCTAGGATATCAGTGAAATCATATTTTAAGTAAAGTTCTTTTTTTTGTTTTAATTTCCAAAAGTAGCTAAAATTCAAATCAATTTGGTCTTCAAATCAGTTCAAGAATATACATTCTATAAAAAAGAATAACATGTATGCTTTATTTTAAGTATTAGGGGATAAGAAAAAATAGTTTATTTAGTCCAGACATAATGTGAAATATTTCTAACACAGTTCATAATCATTTCAAATATAATTTATTTGAATAAAATTCATGGCTCGAAGAAATAAAATATAATTTTGAAAATATGTTCATATCATTTGATATTATTATTATATGTGTATAATATGCACCGATTGATATGAATATTGTATATATGAAATATTTTCTATATACTTTCTATAATATAAGCAATATGGAATTTTTATATAATTAAGTAACAAACAAGCACGCAGTCTACCTTATGTTACGTATTCATTATGGACTTTAGAGCAGTTTATACCTAATATTAGACAAGCTAACATACTAAATGGCGCCAATAATTCATATATTGCTAATCCTGAGAAATAATGCCACACGTGCAGCAGTATGTAGTGCCTATATTTTTATTAGTTATATAGTTTTGTCACAGTTGCAAGTGCTTTATCATATACATCACTATTTTGTAAGTTCATTGCATATTAAATATGATAATTACGTAATTTATTTATTTCATTATTGTTTTGTGCTACTCTTCATTATAAATGTAGCTTGGTTACAAAAATGTAATAAAATATAATTGGAATGTCTTTATTATTTATTGATTTAGAACTTGCATCCTATGAGAAAGATTAATGTTTAATACTATATTGGATTTTTTTACAGCTCATTATGCGGATGGAAGGCAAGTAAGTACAACTTTGAAAAATACAATAGACACAGTTTCCTTTTTTGATAGTGTTTTGACTCCTGTAACGGATCGACAATCTTAATTAGAGACAAGGGCAAACCTTTACGACCAATCGTTACACGTTCCTCAAATCACAAAATGTTTTGGAGAAATGGTATAAAAATATTGGAAAATATACGATTCCTAAATACAGAAGGTAAAAAATAATATTACCATCACAAAAAAAAAATTACAAGCAATCTCAAGAGTATGTTAAATTTAAGGAAAATTTTCAAAGAAACAGGATTTAATATAATGAGCCTTCTTTATTTTAATTCAGACTTCATAGAAAACATTTTTGGACAAATTCGTGCATATAGTTTTAGCAATAATAATCCAAATTGCCAAGCATTTAAAAATATATTCCGTTCTCTCTTAATAACAAGGTTTATGCACTTCCACTGAGATAGCTATAAATGCGAGGATAGTACGAGTCAACAAATATTTAAATTGAAAATTTATTTGAACAGAATCAGGAAACAAGGAAGAGGACCGTTGTATCCTCCTGTGATATTGATCTGACAACTACAGACTCTGATAATATTCAAGCAGAAGCTCGTAAAGAGAGACTGGATATTCATTCACATGCATACTCTGCAGGATGAATTGTAAGAAAATGTATAATAGAATTTAATTGTTCAGATTGTAAGAAATCTCTAACACAAAATAATGAGTCCACTGTACACAAGTGGATCACATGTAGAGCCCATTTAAAACAAGTAAAATTTAACTCATCCCTTGGAGTATGCCGTGAGATATTTCTCATATATTGTAAAGGAACCAAACGAATATTTGGAATCAAAGCTAAATACGAACTTTATATCTCAAGTAATAAAAAATATTATAAAATCCAAATATTTGCTTGACTTCCTAACATGTGAGATTCATAAAAAAGCTCTTCTTGAATATTTTATTATCATGACGGCAAAATTATCAATTTACAACTGGTATAACATAATAAAAAAATTTAAGGGGTGTTGATGTTGTCAGAATGAATAAATAATTACCTTGTATGCAGGCAAAGGCATTAAAGATATTTCAGAAAAAATTAAAGAATAAAAATATTAATAAGTAAAATTATTATTCTTTTCTTTCTACATACGAACTCTTCTAATCTCAAACTATATACAAGGTAATTGCATATAATATGTCATTTACAATTGAAATCATCAAATTAGAAAAGCCGATTCCTTAGGACTATAGCATTTCTTCTCACATGAGCCACTTCCCGATAAACATAACAAAGAAAGTAATATATCTTATTCTCATATTCTACATCTGTAGTTATAAAATATATTTTATTTAAGATATTTTCTCGTCCACGGTGGCTTGTTACAGCTGAAAGATAAGATGAGATAAGAAACATCACCTTAAAAAGCATTAAACCATGTAAAATATATTTAATAGATTTATTAGGATTTTTAAATAACCTTTATGTCTGCGCTGTTGAATGTAGAAATTTAATGTTTCTTAGATTAGAAGCGCATAAGGGCTAGAGTGAAAAGTGACTTGTTCATTAAAATATTTATTAAAAATATGTTTGCATTTTCATCTTACCTATTGAACACTGAAACAATATTGTAAAATGTATATGTCTTTAACCGTTCAAATTTTACGAATTTGAGAAAACTTTTAGAATTAAAGACTTACGTCTACGAACACAGCACTTATAAGTTATACAATTTTGTTTCATGTCCATAATGTAAAGTGAAAATACAAATCATAAAAATTTAGATAACATTTTTCATAAAGAAATGAACAAATCATTTTTCGCTCCAGCCATAATGTGCTTTGAATCTCAGAAACATTATCTTTCTGCATTCAATAGCGCAGACATAAAGATCATTTAAAACCTATAAGAAATCTGTTAAAGATATTTTACGTTGTCTAATGTTATTCAAGGTTATAATTTATGTTTCTTATTGTCATAAACTAATCGATCTTTCAACTGTAAAAGGCTACCGTGGTCGAGTATATATATCAAATAGAATATATTATACAACTACGAACGTTGAGTTCAAAATTAATTATTATTACTTTCTATCTTCTGTTTGCCGGGAAGTGACTCATGTGACAAGAAACGCTCTGATTCTAAATAAGAACCTATAGGTTTTAATAAAAATTCAGATTTTTGCAGTGTAGCATAATTTTTCAATTCCTGATAATTTTACTTGAACTGAAATGTTAAACCTTTTGTTTCAATAGAACTCATTTTCTGTCATCAGTCTTTTCTTTGGGGTCCAATATAATAAATATGTAATTAATGAATGTAATAAGAACTGAATAATAAATGTCGAATTAACAACAATTTTGTTTTGTTTCATTTTCAAAATATGCCCAATATTTATTAATCGTGTGGAATTTTATCAGTGAACAACACTTTTAGTGCAAATCTACATAAAAAAGAGCACACAACTGTCACAATATGTTTCTGTTAATCCAGTGATAAATTTAAATTGATAGTAGGAACATTTTGTTATGGCTTTGGTCAAAATTAAGAATACAATAATAAAAAGCCTATAAGTAGCCTATGGTAAATTTTGTAACGCCTTTGCCAAAAGTGAAGAGACGAAATTAAAAAAAAAACAAACGTCAAAATCTAAACTACTCGTTCCTTATTGGTTGTATGAAGTTTCCCGTCTGATACGTAGTATCTTCTTAGTAGTTTGTGCAAATAAGCGACTGACAGTGTCAATTTACTTTAGAGGTTGTTTTACGGAAGGATTAATTTTCGTAAATCTTAGCTTTCATCGCAAAAATAGCGTTTCATAAAAAATAAATATCAATATGGAAACGAAAGCAGAAGAAAAAACACTGGAGGCCGCTCCGGAAAGGACAATTTTTGACGCTATTGGCCAAGAAGATTTGGAAGAATTCATGAGGATTTTGTCTCAGCATAAAGGTGGTGTTAATTTTTTTGACGAAAATGGTATGACGGCTCTTCAGCACGCTGCATATAAAGGGAACAAGGATATGGTGCAATTGCTACTGGATAGAGTAAGTACTGTTGTTGTACTTTGCTTACATGAAATCATTATGGTAATTTATTGTTACAACTAAACGTTTTTATATTATTCAATATATTCCTACATTTTTAACAAGTATAACATCTAAGAGTCACGTCAATTTTCAGCTTAAATTGTTATTGGGTAATAAAAGTGGGTATAACTGTGTAGAAAATCTATCCTTGAAACTTTTTTTTTCGTTAGAGTTATTGTGTTATAGATAATGTTTCAAGTACAGATTAATAGTGGTTCAGTAAATTATTACATGATGATGATGAGGGAATTATAACCCTACATAATTAAAAGATGCTTAATTTTGTATACTATACAGCACGATTACCCATTATTTGTTACTGTATCCAGTAATGTCTTGTTTTCCTGTGTTTTTTCTGTATTATTTGCATGTGATATTTTACAGTCCATTGACACTTGAAATCTTATTTTAACATCTTTCATTTATCTAACAATGTATATATACCAAAATGGATGAACATGGTATCGTGTTGCAGTAGCACTGACATTTATTTGAACATTTACTTATCTCTTATTAATTGATATTGTTTATAGGTTTTAAGTTTTGAGTACAATCTCACCTGATGTTAAGTGAAGGTGTGGTCCATAATGATGATTTGCCAAGCCAAATGAGAAATTCATTATTGTTAGTAAAAGGAGTCATTTTATTTAAGTTTATACAGTACTAATTTTACATTTCTTATACATAATAATCTATAATGAAAATTGTTCTTGATATATTATATTTTATTAATTTTAGGGAGCTGATGTGAAGGCTGGAAAGCATGAGTATAATTATACGGCTTTGCATTTTGGTGCACTATCAGGGAGTTCTGAAGTCTGCAAGTTACTGCTAGACGCAGGAGCTGAACCTATAGCAACAAACTCAGTTGGTCGTACTGCATCTCAAATGGCAGCTTTTGTTGGCAATCATCATACCGTTGCAACTATCAACAACTACATACCAAGAGATGAAATCTCTTACTATTCAATGATTCAGGGTCAGCAAAAAGAACCCTATCTCCCGCCAGTCCTTGTTGACACCCTACACAAGTTTGTACTGGGTGTAAATATTCACCCAGTCAGGTTAGCTCTTAATCTGCAACAATTGTCTGGTCTTCTACATAATGCTGATAAAGTAAGTAAAGTATTGGAGATGTTATCTAAAAAGGAGATGACAAGAGGCAGTGAAACAAATGAAGTCATGGCATTTAAATACCACTATTTGTCTTACATCCTTAGGGAAATACATAATATCAAAAATAAACAGAAACCTGCTGATAAAGATGAAAAAAAATATGATGTAGTGGAAATATTTTCTAAAAAATTGTTGAAGCCAGGGAAGGACGGTATATCTTTGGATCTGATGGATACTTTTCTAAAAGACTGTATCAGAGAGTTTCCTTATAGAGAATGTACGACTTTTCATCAAATGGTGACATCTTTGACCAGTAAGGACCCTCCTTCGGCACTGTCTGTAATAAATTGTACGATAAATGGACAGAGAGGTTTTGTTGATGCTATTCCATACTGTAGTACGTGTGGAGAGGAGAAACCAGCAAAGAAATGTTCAAAATGTAAATCAGTGCAGTATTGTGACAGAGAGTGTCAGCGTTTGCATTGGTTTGTGCATAAGAAAGCTTGTAACAGGGAGTCCAGTGCACCGGCACCTGTTACAAACTCTAAAGTAAACATTGACACCAACGAGTTGAGTTCTCAACTCCAGAACCTTATATCTGGATGAGATTAACAATGATTTAATTAAATCTGATACAGTAACATCTGCTATTTGTTTTCAATTACATGTGAATTGCTTTAATGTAGGATAAAATGTGATTTATTTATGATTCATTTTGATGTTTACTAAACTGAATTATATTATGGACCAATATATGAGTGTAAATGTAATAATTTTAAACAAATCTGTTATTAAGAGTTTTATACGGGTTTTATGTATTTTCTGTTCGCATTATGCTTCTTGAATTTAACGCTAACAATAATTGTTTTACCGAATTGTGTGAGTCTATGATTATGTGTATTTTTATTAATCTATATTCACAAGTGTCACCAGAATTGGCCTTTAATGTAGATGAAATTTTAATTGGTGTTCTTTGTAGCCTATATGTTAGTGTATTTATGTACGTATGTATGTTTACTTCCAAATATAATAAAATGTAAAGTGTATTTGTGTCTTATTTGTTAACATTGCACATGCAATCATTCTAGTTAAAAAAAAATGGTCTTATAGGAAATGAGTTTCATATGGATTAATTATGTTATTTTTCTATTTGTCATTATTACCTAATTAGTCTTTTACCGATTTTAAGCACCTTATATTTTACTTACACTGTTTAGATCCTACGGAAGTAAGTAATGTTCTTATCTCAGATAAACATTTGACGGAGTTTTCGAAACGTAATAAAATATGTAAATTATAAATGTTTCAATATGTAAACTTGATAAATATCACCACCTAGTGGCAAGTAATGGTAAGACGGATCACATAAAAAGAATTACTAACATTTTTATATACCATTCATTTAGGATTGATATATATTTGTTGTGTATGAAATTTTGTCAAATTCGTATGAAATTAAAAAATATGGCAACTATTTGATTTTTTCATGAAATATTTTCTTGATAATTTGATTAGCCTAACAACTTCCTTTACTTATACGTAGTTATGTTACGTATTTCCACAATACTTTTCGTGTACAAAATTCTACTAACATGGACTGACAATTTTAATATTTGTTTTACGTTACTAAATACTTATAGCACTAAATGTAAAAATGTCATTGGCAAATTGTGTGCCCTATTAATTGAGAAATGATATTAACTTTCTGTATACAACTTTATCTAAAAATCGGTAAAACCATTTTTAGAAATCGATAGTTTGACCGATAGATATGCGAACAGGTAAATAGACTAAACTAAAAACTTAGTCATATTCTAGATCAGTGACCTTTACAATATGTAAAATAAAATCAATCTCAAAATGTGTAATATCCTAGCTAAGTAAATTTAACATTAGTTTTTATTCGTAAATATAATTCGTAATATTCGTAAATAGGCGGCGCCTATCATGGACGTATATTCGTATATTTTTGCCAGATAAATAAATAACAGCGCCATCTATCTGTGCTATCATACATTACGCCGTGATTATTCTGTACCTGAGATAAACAAGCACAATTTTCTTATTGGTGTTTTTTCAAAAATGAAGTAATTAAACGCTATCTTTTGATTTTTTTTCGAACACTATTATAACTTTATAAATGTTTTGTACCGGAAAGTAAACTGTGCAGAGAAGTCTAAATTTGTCTATATACGTTTCTTTCCCGTAAACCGTTTTTGATTAAGTAAAGCCTATAATATATCTATATGTTTGCCTAAGAGCTATGCTTAACTTACGAGTGAAATCTCCATGAATCTTTATCTAGTAGTTTTGATTATGAGTGTTTTCAAACAGGAAAAGTTACAGTAGAGTAAAACTTCCTAAATCACCTACAATCAATTTTGCAGAGATGTTTTTAAATTTACCGGACGGTGCACCAATTTTATTGTGTTACTAAAAATGTACTGTACTGTAGAATAAAAAACATATTTTATCAGTTAAGGTCTCTTTAAAATCAGTTCTCCATTTCTAATATTAGCCCGAATAAACATTACACACTATAGTATAATTTATACCTATGTACTGTTTGAAAATAAAAATTAGGCTTCAATTATGTCCTTTATATACAAACCCTGTTTAGTTGACGTTTTAAAATAAGAGGAGCCGATAAAAAAAACATGTTATAAATAATAATATTACTAATTTATTATAATTCGATCAATTTAATAAAAAAAAATATTTAAATTTAATGACTTATGTACATTATTTACAAAGTTTTGCCGCATGCAATAACTAAATAGATATATAGAAAAGAAGGAATAATTATCTATCAAATAATAAGCATGCTTAAAAATGCAAAATAAAAGTATCAGATCATAGATAATGAAAAATTTACGAAAATACAAACAACTTTATTATCTATTCTAAAATCTAAGGCACTGCTATCACAAAATATTATTTTCCTTACATAAATAACGAGGTAGCTTGTCTTAAAAATTAGTAATTTTTAAATCTTATTCAGAATATTCACAAAATAAACACAATATTGCGATATTATCCCGGGAACATTAAGCAAGCTGTTTTCGAACAATATAAGTAATTAAGTAGAATTATGTATAGGTAAGTACATACGGAGTAAACATGATATATACATGTTCTAGCGGATATGTGTGAATGTGTATTTCACATTTATTTATGTTACTAACTTGATGTATTCAGAATTAAATATTAAATTATTACAATTTAGTAAATACATTTATGTTCTCAACCTTCTCCAAGTAGAGCACTTATTGTAAAACTTTTAAGACGACGACAAGGAGCGGGCTCTGGGACTTGAGGTGACGGTATGTTCGCGGGAGGTGCCGGTATAGCTGGACCCCAAGCAAAGCCACTGTGCAATGGACTACCAGGCCAGATGCCTAGTGGCATTGGCATATGCAAAGGCCCTAAGTACGGTATATCCGCAGGATAAAAGGCAGGGGGTGGTGGCGTAATGTTTTCAGAAGTTACAACAAGCGGTGCTGGAGATTCGACTAGCGGAGGTGATCTCGGTGATGACGATCGCAAACTTCCTTCTTCAGAGCACGATGACGCTGCATCTGAGCATGGGCGTTTAGCTTCGCTACTTTCACCGCTAGATGTCTCTGTATTGGGTTCGCTATCCGTATTCTTCCGCTTACATTTTGATTGGCCGCAAGCGCGGAATCCCTTTGCAAAAGGGTTGTTATCAATCTTCAATTTTGTAATTCGATCGTTCTGTAAATAACGAAAATCTTGATTATTGTTATTATTAAGAATCAAACAAGAAAATCGTTCATGAAATATAAAATTATTTTCTGCACATAAGTTGAATTATGTAATAATTTGTGTGAGGTTATATATTTAAATAAATCCAAAAAGGGTTAAGAAAAAAGAGAGGCGGAATAAGAATTTACTTTAACACATATTATATTTTTGATTAATATTTGCCATTCTAAAACTATAGTGATTACTTATTTTTCTACCTATTACCCACAACGAACAATAATAATATACGCGACCACAATCAAATCGTATATATCGATATATTTCGTATTCCTATTCTTTCACACTAATGTTATACATATTTAATATTAAACTAATTATATATGCACTCTCAATATACAGCCAAAAACTATTCTGTGTCTGTGTAAAAGGGAAAATTTTCTTATCGTGTTTCGAGAATCCAATTTAAACATCCGCTTCCGTATGCATCTCCGAACTAACTAATAGTTTTAAGGGCTAATTGTCGCACATGTGGCATAGTACGACTTGGCGACAGGCCAATTAGCATGGCAAGCGTGTCGCCGACGAAGTCGCCCGCCCGTCGCTAAACCGTGGTGCGGCGCCAACCCTAGCCAGAGTAATGCAAATGCACGCACCCTAACGTGATATTTGATACCGCAAGAGTGTTATTCAATTTGCGTAAATGACTAAGACATTTTCAAGCGTAGAGTTAAGAAATAGCTAACGTTAGAGAAAGAATACTACGATTTTTTAAGCGTCTGCTTTTATGATTCCAATGGTGACATTATCGAAGCTCCACGTTATCTAGCGAAATTTTAACGCAAATAATACAACTGTTGTGATACGTGAAGTCACTTGTAAAATGATTGTTTAGATAAGGCGGCGCCGGCGAGTGCCGTTTGCTTACCGCACCACCAGATAACGGATTACTCGCTACGATAACGAAGAGTGCTAAAAGCCTGTTATTAGGCTTGCGAAGTGCGCTTTTTAAGTCGGACGGGTAGTTTGAGTGTCGCGCTCGATTTGTGGCAGGCGCCGTTCCGCGCCGCCCCTGATCCGCCCTGTCATGTCGCCCATGACGTCATCATAGAAACTCGTCATTCTTTCTTTTTTCGTGATTATTTCATAAATTGGCGACTGTCTCTAGTTTTTTTCAATTGTGTAATAAGGATCCCAGAACATTTCTTTTATTGATTTAGGGGCAAAATAATATTATATGGAGACTTATAAACACGGCATGACAAGATAAACGGCCTCTAATTGAATATTCGTGATATGCTTTTGTGTCGTTGTAATTGAACCATCGTGCCACCTAGTTACGCTCTCGAATAAATACTTTGTAAGGATTTAACAATAGATTTTGTAATTCGTTAGTGAATCATAACAATGGTTTGGTCGCCGATCCGTCGCCTATCCGGGGATAATGCGCAATGATACGCCGCCAACCATTGTCCAGGCACTAGTCCCGTTATTCGGACAATATTCAGATTATCCCCCAAAGCTTCCGATGTAATGGATGCGAGAAAAGTTTCGCGCCTCGTTGCAGTCAACATGAAATAGGGCCGACGGAGCAAAAGAACCGCTGAGTCCTAATTATGGATGGATGGATTATGCAAGTAGCGTGTACGCTTTGCTGGCCGCCAAAGGAAAATTTTAGTTTAGAAAACAAACTGCAGGAGGTCTTTAATCATAGAAAGAATAACGCTATGTATTTTTTATAACTTTAATACTGTCACGGTTTTACTCGTTAAAATGCCTCTTGTGTATTGTATTTTAGCTTCGTAACTTTCAAACATATTATAATTAATTATGATTTCAGGTAATTGTAAAAAACACAAAAACCTAGCTTTTCCCGCGGTTTCCCTCGCGTTAATGTAAATTTGACTTATACCTTGGAAACAGCAGGTAGGTATATGTATACTGGATGAATGGTATCCTAAGTCGTTTTTTGTATTCTTGTCAACTTGTATGCATAATTTAATAATGATTGGCTCAGCGGTTAACGCGTAAGAAAAAAACATACTCATATTCGCATTTATGATACTATTTAGGTTAAACAATGAAAGTATGTTAATCAGAAGATTTCATTAAGAAATATTGTATCGAGTTTGTTAAAAGAATATATACTTATGTGCATGAAATGCTTAAGGTAACTAATGTATTTAATTTCATAAGGATTAATACTGTATCCGTGTAAATCGCCTTCCAATTACCTAATGAAGTAATTGGACCTACCTAATTAGGTATATAATGATATATAACCATTTTTAAACAGATAAATGGGTATAGTAAGCTATTCTTAAAATATAGGTACATGTCATCGCAGTCTTTTTGTAGACCTATAAAAGAGGAATATCTCGCTATGCACTGTTTTGATATATCTCAAACCATTATGATATAGATATTACCTTTTTCCAGCACTTCCAACAATTATCGTTATATTTCAACCAATTTACACAAAACCTTGATTAATTATATTTCTAAACCTTCCTCATATGTTACTCTATCTATTAATGAAGACATTACAATCCGTTCAGTAGTTTTGAGTTTTTCGCGAACAGACAGACAGACGCGGACGGATGACTTTGTCTTATAAAATGTAGTTATGATAGATACTAGCCAGGTGAACGGAAGAAAATGGTCCTGTCGACATCACCTACGCAAATTACAGGAGCTAAGGCAATAAATATAACCTTAAAATACATAGAAATGTTATGAACTCGTAACTAATACGAAATATACGAAAGTTTGTTTGTTTATTTCGTTCTTACGTTTTCAATTACTCAATCAAATATCATGTAATTTTAGGTATACGTCGTCAAAGACCACCAAACATCGTGGAAATATTTAACGTCCCCAATAGATAGATCAAGTCTACATTAAAGCGAGCGATTGTAAAATATTGAGGAATTTATAGCGTTAGGATGATATTTATATAATGAAAGAAATATTTTCTTTAAGACGTTATGTATCATCTTTTAACAAGTAACATTGGACGTTCAGAAAATTAACCGTAATTTCACAGTTTCTTACACGTATAAGGAGCGCGGGATACTTCTAAACAACGGGAATAAACAGGCCGGCTGACAAAAACAATAATGTTAAGCCATTGTTTTGTAAAGCGTCTTACACAATGACCATTCGTGTCGTCGCCGCGCCGCGTCGTGTGTCGCAATCTCTAATTTTTTTTCCTTACGGGGTCCGTTACGCATACGTTAGTAAAAGCTTTGGCGCCTCGTTCGTCTGCATGCGAAAAAAAATAGGGATGCCATAAGTGCGAATCATAGTCCGTTCCAGAAAATGTGTCACGTTTTCTAGTGAAATCGTTGGATGTGTTTCGTACAGGATATCCTTACTTCATTGTAATGAATTAAAATATATTCGCGATTGTTCGTGAATTAGTACGTTTTAAGCACGGTATGACACTCCAGGAATATTGTAGCTTTTTGTTTGTAATAGAAAGAATTTTAGTAATGGATCGACAGATCCGGAAATTAATTCCGAGAAGCGCATAATCAAAATTTTATTTATGACATTTGTATAGAATCTATATTATAGATATAGTATATACATTTACACTATAGATAATATATAAATTTTATAATACATCACAAGTTTGACAATGATGCTCAATGAGAAAAAATCAATGACTTCAGTTTACTACGTTTTAATCATTTGTGTTAATTTCAGTATAAATTACAATTTCTTAAATTGTTACGTTGTATCGTTTGACTTTTTATATTCTAACGTACTGAATATGTAGGTACGAACCTGATAGGCGGTAACAGCAATAAATTCAGTCTCTGGAAAGGAGAAGGATGCGTGCGGCGCGCCCCAAGCTAGCGCCGCGGCGTCGCGAGCTCGCACTACCAAAACTCGAGGTCTGTACTTGTGCATCGATGTCAACACCATCTAAATGAAAATAATATGTTTATTAATGTCATTAGTCCGAAATATATATAAAATGATAATAATATCATTTAGAAATAAATTCTTAAATTTTTTTAAAGAATCAATTAATAAATTTTAAAAGAACTAATTCTTAGCTTTTTAGATTTCAGATGTATAATAGGTATACTGAAATTAATATAAACGTCCATCTAAAATTAGTAGATGTAAAGAGAAATTTGTCATTTGAAAAGATTTGTCACGAAACAGTAAATCAATGCATATAAATAATATTGCAGTGTATCTTTATTTTTCACGCCGTTTAAACAACAAAGCCTTCCCTTTCACGAAAAGGAAAAAGGAAAACGTCGGCGTCATCTACTTATCTTATAAAGTTACGACTACTTTTATTTACCCAAGTCCATTACATACTAACAACGGGATAGTATTATGGGAAAATTTTCTCATTATTGTCGACCTACTCATTTCGACTTGATCAAAGAAAACTCGGCACTCATTAACGAGGTAGGTACTTAATTGTACAAATGTTGAAATAAAATCTCCTGTTCCAATTAATTGTAACTTGTCAACAACGGTGCAAAACCAAAGAATATGTACAAGTTATTTCATAAACAGCGTTTTATAAACATCGTACAGTTATTTACAAATATGATTTTCTTAAAAAATCAAAGTTTCTTATATTTATGAGGCATAAATTATAAACAAAATGAATATATTAAAAAATTTAAGACTATTTGTAAAATGAGTATTAAAAAACTGTTATTTTGGCGACGAGCCTATCGCGTTGTGTCGCGTCGGGCGGCAGGGTTTTTTCGGCATCTGTTTTGTGTGAGAGGTCTTTTATCTGGTATACTTGATGTGCGAAAACATCGTTACCTGCGGTCCGGCGGGCGCCGTCGCAAGTGCAGCCACTTGAACTCTGAAGGGGTTTGCTACTATTGTTTTATAGGTTTTTGTACGATCCTTTTATATATATTAATTCTTTTAATAACGGCTATTCACGTTACAATTCTACTGTGTTGTATAATCTCAGCATATTCTTAGAACACCTTCTAATACTTAGAGTACAAGTACTTAAAATACTTTTATCACTGATTTTTTTTTTACTTCCTGGTATATTTATTAATATATCTGGCCAACACTATCGGTGTTTTAGAAAATTAAAATACTATTTGTAATATTCTAAACAGAATTTTGTTATACCTACATTAATCTGAATAACTACAATTTAAATCAGTGCCTACAAGAATACTATCGTATAATCTCATATAATAAAATCATCCCAAATTATACGTATATGTGTATCTTTAAAAAAAACTCTTTTTTAAAGGACAGATAAAACATTTTCCCCTTTTTAAATTGGACTTTTCACGAATTTCAGTCAAAAAACATATATAAATCAGAATTAAATCCTACACCAGACAAGAAATTTAAAAGTGAAAATGTAAAAAAAAATCGAGACATTTCGCACCGCTTTGCACCTCTGATAAAATAAATATATACCAATCCTATCGCTTTAGATAAAAATGTCTAGACATCAGCTAATACTTCTTTTAAAGTTTATCGTAGCACATCCCTGCAATAGCGCCAATGACTCTCGATAGACTACGAAGTTTTTTGTCACCACAAGTATGTTACTATGTCAGTTTCGAACAAATTAAAGGTTTGATACCCGCGACCCACGCGTGTGAAAACTGTCGTGTACGTATAAATGTATGTTGATTTAATTAAAGTGTCGACTATAATTTTACTAGTGATAGGTAAACAAAGATTTAGTCGTTCTATGATTTCTTAAATTATTGACGACTACCTGATACTCGCGACTATGTCTACGTCATTTATTATCGTATATATTTTATGTACAGAAGAAAAAACCACACCATTTGCGCCACTTAACCATGGTAAAAACACATCGTTGAATGCGTATTGCTTATGAAAATCGTAGATTTTAAAAACTTGAATTTAAATTGTATCAGGCGAACTTGTAGTAATAATTGGTTTCTAAATAAGGACCAAGTGTCTCTGAAGTAAAACTAAAAAGAATTAATCGAAATCTATCCAGTAGTTTTTGAGCGATACGCACACAATGACAGACTTTTATCATTCAATTTATGTAGTTGTCTATATTTCTTTATTCTTGATGTGCGTCATATTAACGCCACATTGTATATATGTTTATGTAAATATGTGCAAAGTGTAATTCTCTAAATATATGTTACAACCTAAGTTTGTACAAGCGCTAGCTGTGTCCGCGGCCTCCGTGCGCGTTTATAACGCTGGCCATTACTTTGTCTCATAATTTTATTATGATTTCTAGAAGTATTCATTGTAATTCTTACAGGTTATCGATTTTGAAATGAAATATATAATAAAATTCATAAAGAACAATTGTGAATAAATAAAACATTCAATTTTGTAATGTTTAGAACTGAATTTTGTTTTATAGTACGATTAACATTTTAATTGCTTGAAATAAATATAATATTTTATTATAAAGTATGTATGCAAGTGTAGGCTATTTATTAATTATAACTTCATAAAAATAACTTTATAAACGATATATAAAAGGAAACATGTGTTAAAATACAATAAATCATTAACAAAATAATTGAAATATCAAGGCCGAATGACTTTTAAGTTCTGATAGAACATCCGCATGGTGTTAGATTCGGTGTGTGACTCGGGGCCGCGCGGCGGACAATTTGACAGTTAGACAAGCTCGAAGTATCGTTACGTTCGGAAGCTCGTCGATCAAACCGACGTGTATTCGATCAAATCCAGATTGAAAGTAAGATTGTTTTTTACGTTTGATCTATTATTTTTTGCAGTCGTGATATTTTGGTAGAGTTTCGTGTGATTTATCCTCAATACATATACTAGTAGCAATTTTAAATCGAAAATAATAAAGGGTTAGGATTACTTTGCAGGATATTCCCGTAAATTAATAATAGTTTTATGTAATATGCTAACTAATATTATAAATAATATATATAATTATAATAATTAAAAATATAAATTGAATGTTTTACCGATCACTATGAAATTTTGCAAACGCGTTGTCAGACAGTACAAAATAAACATAAAAGTACTGTTTCCGAGATATAGGTCAAATATATATATACATGTGAGCGAAGACGCGCGCAAAGTTTAGTTAGTTAATTAAGCAAATATACCTTTGGTTATACATTTCGAACAACACGAGTTATCATATTTGTTGCATATTAATCGATTTATGTAGTACAATTATGAATGAGAATCATATGAAATATGTGTTTTAGATAGTAAACAATTATTGTGTTCTATTATCTACCAGTGATACTGTGCGAACTGCTAAAGTAAAAAAAGAGTGCTGTAAAAATAATAGGTTTTCTGAGTGAAATGCAAAAATACGATACATAGTCAATTATGTAAAGTCACGTTTAAAAATTATGATTTTATATATTCTGATGAAATTGTTACATATAAAATAGTAAACATTTACAAACTACGATTTTACGTTTATTTATTTATTCATTCAAAACACCAACAATATTTACACTAAGACAGTATAGTACATACGTTTATAAAGAATTACTCTATATAATTGCAATCTTAATTATAGGTATTTACTACTTATTACATGGAAGAGCAAATAACTTAAGTAAGAGGTTAAAAGCAAAATCTAAATCAGCACCACGTACGAATCTATTCTTCTATTTTTTTTTATCTTAGCTTAGTTACATATTCACTTTGTATTTGCTGAGGACTGTTTGTGTGGAATTAGCATTATATTGCAATAACATTAAATAATTACGTTAAATAACATTATGTGTATTAGCAGACTCCTTTAACATAAAGTACAGTATGAATTAAGCATTTACGGGAATAAGACAAGTATATTTTAAAATCGTAATTTAATACATGAAGAATTACAAAATTCTTTATCTCGTATCGCCAGTGTATTATTATCTCGTTTCCATTGACACAGTAATCAGGGGCTGTGTAAATATAAAACGTTGTATTTTAAATTTAAACAACGCCTACTTACAAACTTCAACGGGTTCTTGTTTTCCGACCGGTTGATATTTTGTGATATACTCATATTGTTCTGTTATTTACGATATTGGTAAATTTTTATTTAGAGTTGTAATAATTTAAATTTAAATTAATTTCTTGAAGGCAATACCTACTCTCTAGTTATTCTTCAAATATCGAATCGAATTGTTTACGTTATAAATATTTCATGTTTTTAGATACTTATTAGATATAATTACAAGTGTTTCTGCATATACATAGTATAATGATGGACAGCGAATTATTTTATTCTAATGCTGTACTGTGATCGAAATTCGACCCTATATAGAGGGGGACAAAGTTTTTCCTTCACGTATTAGTAATGTTAAAATTAATAAAAGTGTATTGCAAATATTGTGGGTTTTAAGCGTAAGGCTTGCGAAATATGACTGATAAAAATTAATAGAGATATAAGGGCTTGGAACGATTACAGCTATGGATAAAAAAAACTACTACAAAAGTAAGAAAGAAAATTGGTTGAAAAATAGTTGTACGAAGATGTACCTACATAACCGTTCTGTTTCTGTCTGTTTGTATATAGATGATTATTTTAGTAGGTACTCGGTTGTTCATGTAATAAAAGAAAGTGAAATATGGTGTTTAAGTACGAAGTACCAACTTACTACTTTATTAACGATTTTAATTCAAATCTTGTTTGAACCCCATTTCCGGATAAAGGTTTTTTTAACACTGTATATAATATAGTATGAAAGCATTTTCCAAGTAAATTAACTACATGTATGCATCGGTTTCGCTAACGTTATTTTTTTCAGCTATCGACTTCCTACGTGACTACGTCATACGGCCCGCTCAGCACTAATTTTTCATTCTCGCTTAGAGTATTCATCTCCAAAGGGCCTTCGCCTGATGACCGATAACTGTAACCTTCCTTAATTTATAGAATCTCACTGGTAATTGTAGAGATTCGAGTGTTTAGACAAATAGAAAAACAAACAATATGTAGGTTGATTTCATATTACGGGCCAATTCGCCAAGCCCTATAGAATTAGAGCAGATCAACCACTAAAACCTCTGAAAGGTCATCAGGCCAACAGCGTATAGTCAGTTCGATAAAAAAACTATTAAAATATAATTATAAATAAAGATGTAGATTTTAGATTTAGACAAGACGTGGTGGTCTTGTGATTTAACCGGTGGAATATCGATCCAATGTCCGTAGGTTCGAACCTCGGCATGTACCAACGAATTTTACGAAATTCACGTACATTTATTAATTTAAATTGGTAACACTATCAGCTGATGGTGAAGGAAATATTGCGAGGAAACCTGAACCCGTGAAACGTACTTGGGAACCGAATGTGGGAAAAAATATAGAACTGTAGATTTCTCGGTGATTGAAATCGGCAATACGTCGTGGGCTGGCGTGGTGATTATTCCTATACCTTCCTTCTGGAAGAAGCCTATGGCTTGCAGTGGGTCTCTTACAGGCTGATGATGATAAAGATTTAGAATTTAATTACGTTTACATGTTTGATATATTTATAGCCTTGTCGTATAATAAGTGCATACGTTAATGTTTTGCGGTGTAGTTATCTATGTGTAAAATCTAAAAGGTCCCGAATGTTTAGTTTACACATGTTCTTATCCTTTAATTAATAGTAAAAACAAGCACAGCGGCGTGACAAGATGTGTAAGATAAAACGGGGTTGGATCTATAACATGCGCTCTGTTCGCCATGTCCTTCCATGCCCGTCCTTCCGCGCCGCCGCACCGCACCGCAGACGCGATCACAATTGGAGATAATTTTTAATGTGTCGTAAAATCTTTCTATACAATAACATGTTATTCATTTAAATAATTATAAGTTTCCATATGGTAGAAGCAGGTATGAGAAGGTTTGTAGGGTGATTAAAGAAATACAATCAAAAAATTAATTATTCCAGGAGACATTTTACATTAAACGTTCCCGGGCACCGTAGGTTTGTTAGAATAAAAATCAAAAGACACCGTAATGGCGCCTTCAAAACTTGACTGACGCTCTTCGGATATACAGATTACTCTGCTTTGAACCGGCACAATTAGAAAGTATACATTTCGCACTGACATTACAGGAACTACTACGTATCTCAAACATATTACTTAACACATAACTGTAGCGGCACGGCAATCAACAATGACTAGTTTTAATACAAATACAAAGTTGATTTACATAGCACCGTTTCTAAATAATCCAAAAATTTCTCGAAGGTCTAATCTAGAACAATTCTAGGATCGAGAATACTCGGTAATTGCGTGTTTTATTCATAAGCCCTCTTACTTGTTTTACTTAATCGCTTCTCAGTTTTACAAATCGTCAAAGATATTCTAATCCCTTCATTGTAATTGCCTTTCACTTAACGCTTATCCGTTTCGTAATTAGGCAGCCTTTTCACAGAGGGAAAATCTTAAGATATCTATTCTTTGATGTTGGCTTTAAAAAATAAAAAAGAAGTATTGAGAATGAGCCTTTTTATTTATAGGTGGTAAGCCCTCAAGTGTACAACAAGTGATCATTTTCCGTGCGAATTGCCCCGCTCCTGTATGTCGGTAGCTTGGTCTATTGTTAAGGTGGATGCACAAAGGCGCCGCCCGCTGCGCTTGCTTTGAGCCTCGATACCTCGAGACATATATGACACGCACTGAAGCGTACGTACCCACCGATAGTTTTTGCCGGCCCTACCTATCATAATGATAAGTGTTATGACGTTTTGTAATGTGCCCGATAACCGTGAACTAATGATGTATGATGTATGAAACATGTGAATCTGTTCTTAGTTGTGTATATAATGTACAAGCTGTTACCTGTGACTTCGTCCGTGTGTAGTCCGCTAAAACTGTAAAGGCCTTGCCAGGTCAACAGTGTAATCAGTTCGAAAAAAAAACTTCGTCCGTGTGGAGCTTAGCGAAAATAATTTGTTCCGTGTTCGGTCTGAACCGTTTTGGAGATTAACAGACGGAAAGACAGGCAGAGAACAAAATTAAAAAATTGGTACCAATTTTTACTAGTGGATTGCAGATGTTATAAGAAGTAACTTATTTTAATTTTAGATAAAACCTTTAGGCTTCCGTGTAAATATAATAAACTAAAACAGTGACCAGCACCGTGCGTGTTCCACGCGGTCCTTTACAATGAATAAATATTGTTTGCCAAATTGCTCGTAGACGAAACCGTGGGTAACAGCTGTATTATTATTTTATTATTAGATTATATAATTATTTAGATATAAGAAAAAGAAGTCAAGGTTGGGAAATTAAAAAATAGCAGGATTATTTGAAATAATCGATAGTCTGATCTATGAAAATATGTAAAACCCTTTGAATTTCAATAAAATAGTAACATTATTTTCTATGATTTTTTTTTGGGGTTTTATTTCGAAGTTTTGCTTCACCGAAAGATCAGGTTTATTGATTTGAATGCACGCCAAAGGCCACAATATTTGAGGATAGTATTAGTGAGACAATACTTGTATGCAATATAGTTATATTTGAATTTGATTTGTATTACATTTTACCTACATACTCTTATTTATACTGGAGTAATATTTGTACAAAATATATAAAATACAAAGAATGCAATGAGATCCATCTACTTTGTGACAGGAATAATCACAAACAATATTTTTTCAGTAATTGATCATGAAATAAAAAACATTCGTAACTGTATGAATTTCGTTCACATAAATTAATTAACGGTTATTCATGAATCCGAATATACACGAATCATAAACGCTCATAAAGTAAAAACCCGAAAGGCAGTTTCTACAAACACACACTGTCAACAAGATAATTCTCTGATAGACGCGTTTCTAGGGACATCATTAATCGAGGCGTCAACCGCTCTGTCTAAACACACCGTTTGAATAAATAAAACAGTTATGTCGGTACAAAGCTTTCTTACGACACTTTCTGCGTATATATTGTATATTAGCAATGAAATGTCTATAGAACAGGAAAATAGAAGTCTTTGTGCAGCGCAACTCCCGTGGCGAGAAGTATTAAACCGCTTCACCGATTGCAAAAAAGACCTTTATTAGAACTGGTTACGTATGAGAATCCCATTTGCATTATTCACAATTATAACGTTGGATATGTTGTTTAAACTTATGTCTTTTGCTAGTACATATAAGGTTTAAAATGATAAAGTCAATTGTGTCGTTGCATTAATATACTTTTTGTAACAAGTTCTGCAAGTAGGCGTTCCCGTCTGAGATTACACAGTTCATAGTCACGATACAAACTTATCTGCGATCGAAAAACCGAAATCTATTCGGAATATAACTGTAAAATATCATCGATATTTCTATAACGTTCGTCGTTCATGTATATAGTAGCATAAATATTTAAACTTATTTCAAACGTACCTATACCTTATTATATATTTCACAAAAAAAAACCATGTTATGTATAAGTAAATATGAATACGTAACTGTGTAATAAAATATATAAATATTTGGCCCTCAATCAATGCCATTAGCAATCGGTGGAACGTTACCCAAACCGGATAAAATCAATTTGTGTCTACTTATTCGATGAGAATGTAAATTCAGATAAACTCTTTATTTGTCAGATAAATTACATGAATATCTACGGAATTTATAAAAACGTAAACATTTAATTAAAGGTTTCTTCGTATGAATTCGTTGGCTTTTAATTACTCACAATCATTGCATTAGTAAAATATTTAATAAACTTATACCAAAAACCAATATTATCAAACAGAAAATACACGATTTATAGGTTTTGTTACGTTAAAATTATTCTGATAACATTATTATTAGACAATATTTATTGAACAATAAAAGGAATAAAGAATAGTCAAAGAAATACGTTACGAGACTATTAAGGTACTTTTACAATAGACATTATGAGGAGTAGATACATCAATTTTATAATGGTTTAGCATAAACAGTAACTATTAGTTCACCAACTGATAAGAGATATGCATTAATACATAATGATGAGAAATATAACAGAATTAAAATTTACCTACATGACCGCTATGAATATAGTTGCGTATAACACATATATAGGTATAAACTTCAAAAATGTTACACTTATAGATTTATGACTGCATAATTTTTTACACTGACAAAATACGTCTTCCCGAAAGAATACATGAACTGACACAACATAGCGATTTCAAAAACCGAGATATAAATAATTCTATGTTTTCTTAGATGGCTATACTTCTTCAGCATCCAAATCTTACTAACCGGTGGCTTAAAAAAATTCAAAATCAACATCAAAAATACTTTATTCAGCTTCGGCCCTGAGAAGGCGCTTATGAACGTCAAAGTTACCACCGATTCGGAAAACAACCCAGTCATCGAGAAGAACCAGCAAGAAATTCGATCTGGTTTATCTTTTCATCAAACGTATTATAACTTATATTTATAATACATAGTTATAAACATAAATAGTTACATTCGGTTTTGCTAGATGCACAGAGAGGGGCGTCATTTCCAGACGTCACCATCGTTCACATATTGAGCCTTTTCTCTATTACTTTGTATACCTACGATAACACAAAACAATGAATTGGTATGAGCCAACGATGTAATCGACAATTGCTCTAATTATTTAACAAACACATCTGATTTCTAATTGCTAAAGATTGAGCATTATAGCACGCTCTGGTAGAGGAAAGTATTCATTCGTGGAAGGCTATTATTATACATATAAAATTACTTACATGCCCCTGAGCGTCCATAGTGTTATTGGTGAGCTTCAGTTTACTGAATGAAACAGGGTTTGCTGTCCAGTGGTGTCCCGGTGCAGGGGAGTCTGGGTGTAGCATTAGACGTCTAGGTGACTGTGGTTCCGCTCCGCCTGCAGGCCGCCCATGCACCTCCCGCCCATCGCCAGCGTCGTCGCCCCACTAACGATAGCTCTAACAAGACGCAGTACTCTTCGCGAGGATCCAGACCCGCGAGTGAAATTCGCAGCGACGGGAACATGCGCCTACAATTGAAAAAAAAATGTTATCCGTGACTTTACAGAACATCTTTAAGGTAATTACAGTATCTCCCTAGAATAATAATTCTGCTTTCGGAATTAGTGTATATACACTTGCTACCAAGGGTACTATTTACATGCTGTTGTTACCATTAAAATTCCAGCTAATCTTCGAAAGTAGAACGATTCTGACGTAACTTTCACTGACAGATAGCTCTGAAGATGTTATAGGTAGTCTTTTAGAGCATTTCTGTTCTTAAAGAATATAGGGTTAGGCATAAACTAAAATTCTTTGTAAAGATTCAAACGTAGCCGAAGTCCCGGGCGATTGCTTGTCTTAAATATGAAACAGTAATGAATGTAATTCTGCGTATCCATACGGTTATTATTTATGACTATACTTCACAGTATAAGGTGTACGAGTAATAATTAACGCAAAAACAAGTAGGTACCTACATAAATTTAATATATCGATTCATACTGACAGACGCTCGGAGAATTTGTCGCGGTATTGAAATATGAAACAAAAGAAAAACGATAATTATCTTTGAACTTCAATTAATTAATATCAACTGCATTCAAGGAAATATGATATCGGAGAATAGCGCATCGCGTATGGTGAACAGAAATGTCTAAAAGTTTATTACTTAGATACATCGAATGCATTTAATTATTTCTGCTTAATTATATTCAATACTAGCCGCCGGTCCCGGCTTGGCACGGTATCAACTAACGCAGAAAATGAGATCAAATCGTTTTCTTTACAGTAAGACCATATAGTAAAATAAAATAGCAACTGCACAGTTAAACGTCAATCTATCAATTCTGTCATTGTTTTTAAAAACCTCTACTGTCTTCTATCTCAATCACTTTTCAAACTTTTTTTTTGTACAAACTTTGTTTCGACTATTACTAACAAAACAGGGTTTGGCAAATAGGTGCAAGCCGTTTTGAAGTCATGCGCTTTTGAATAAAATTAATTATACATAGTTAAAAATAATATTCTAATGTACCATCCAATTCCAACCTCCATTTTTATTTATCAATATTAAAGAATCGTGTTATATTTTTTTTTTCTATGAGGTAAACAACATACGTGCAATCCATCTCGTGCTAAGTAACCACTACAACATTAAAAGTGACACTGATCCGCATTGAAACTGCACAGATTACACTAGTCTTAATTATGTTACCTGTTGAATACTGGTTAAATTATTAAATTTCGAAATAATGTTTAACCATTGGGTAAAATAAAAACACATCCTAAACTATGTTTGTTATGTAACTATGTTATAACCGTGGTTCCGCTCGCAAATAATAAAAATAATTGCTGAAGTAGTTTCTTTAATATACAAATTTAAACATTACATTTTATATCTAATTACTTATTACAGTATATATTTTAATACAATGTTTATTGCATAAAAGATACAATTAAAATAAAATATTTATTAGATACCATTTAATAGCGATAACTGTCATGTAAACATAAACGTTGACTTATATTATTGTCGATTTCTTTTTCTAATTTCTATTCTAAGCAAACGTGTATTGGTTAATATTTGATAGTTAGGTAAAATGCTAGTAATAAAATATATTGGTAGTCAATTCGCGTGAAGTTTATTTATTTATAACCACAAAATTTCTCGTACTCGTATATCTAATTATAAACTAAAATTTGGCTAGAGAACCATCTATTATTAAAAAAGAATCATGTGCAACCCTCGTCAGTCTTTTTGACCGCTCAGAATATAGCCATAAGTTCGGGCTAGCGCGTAACATAGGCAAGATTCTAAAATTGGCATTTATTGATCCTCAAATTGTCTCGAATTCGATGCATATAATATAATATGTATTTATATCTATATTTGTATTCAGAGTACCTACATTCAGATCGGTCAAAAAGGTAGTCGAGGTCTGTTAGTCGGTCCTGTCGTTTTCGAATTATAAGCATACTAATAGACAAACATACAGACATTGCCATTTGTGATACCTACACTTATATTTATAGATATACTTACACTTAAACAATAATACTCGTTCATTAAAGTTCACAAGAAACTTATTTATGAGATAGTAATTACTGACATTAGACGAATTACTTTAATATTCAAGGTATAGCTGCCCACCCGCACCGATAACAAGAAACGATACAAGCCAATTTCCTCATAACGCGATGCATCACAATGCCGATGAACATGCATTCGACGAATACCGACATTCGTTCGCGTTCCGCTCCTCTCCATGTACGGTGGAGCTACACCCGAACTATCTCGTCGACGAAAAAAAAAACGTATATTGAAACAAAGAAGGTGATAATAAAATTACATACAATAGGTTTGGATACTTTTAAACTTTTATCGTGATTATAAAAGGATGTGATAGTAGTAATGTGTTGAGCAACGAGGAGCTTTTGGCACCCGGGTTCGCTGCCGTCGTAAATTGAAGATACATCTGGCGCCGACACGCAGCGGTTATCGCCTACCGCCGCGCCGCGCCGCCTCGCGGTCCCTCTTCGACAATTTACAACGATTAATACAATTAGGACTTGGGTTTTACACAGGATTCCATTGTGTTACTTGACGCGTTGCATTTGTCAGCGGTTTGTAAATTGTCCTTTGATTGTTGGGTGGTGACTACACACTCATTTTATTCTCTCTCTATTAACAGACTCAGTGACTATTAATACATATAAATGCGAATGGCAGTTTGTTTATATGTTTAACGCTTTTAAATTTTAGCTACTCAACCGATGATCCCATATACAGAAAAGGGTATAGGGTACTTTAATCCAGATAAAAGTACTGTTTCCAAAGGATAGCTGAAATCTACATCAAGTGAGTAAAGCTGCGGGCAAGAATTAATTACGAATAAAACTGTTTTTTTTTTAATATCATTCCGATGAGTAAAGACTATAAAAATAAATTTTATATTATATTAGTCCGCTTCATCACAGGCTTTATTATTATAATGCCTTCAACGCCATCTGAAGGCAAGTTATAATAGAAAAGGTTCCATTAAAAAAAATTCACGAAAAAAATCTTAACCTTACGACACGATGTTTAAAACTCAAGTCAAGTACGAGCCATAAGTATTGAACGGTAGACAGAGTTATCATGAATAGGGGATTAGGCGATCAGTCATAATAGGTATATCTGTTATCAGCGGCGGTGCGAGGCGAAGGCTCCGGCCGCCGGGAGGGCGCGCTAATGCAGCCTCCAGATAACGAACCCGCCGACCGACGTTCAATTAACAACCAACTAAATTAGCCCCATTTAAACTTTACGATTCTTGCTACCGCCTTACGTGGATACCGAATGAGGTACCGACAGAATCTCGCGGTTTATCGGTATAAATTTGTAGATAATCTTCCTAATAAATTATAAAATAGATTTTTAGGATAATCCAAAGATTTCATTTAGTCAATCGAACAGTTTCAATCTAGAACCGCCTTAGTGATTACTTGAAGCCAAAATAATAACAATAAAAAAGTAGATATAAAAACGGAATATTGGTGTTCATGAGAATAGCTTTTGCCCGTGGAATAGTAGTTTTTCTGTACCCCTGACAACGCGTATGCAAAATTATCTGAGAGAAACAAGAAACAAACCCACATTCGTATATGTAATATTACTATAAACAATTATTTATCGGTAAGGGATTCGCTGACCATACAAGTTATGTCAAAGTCGTGTCCGCTCGGCTACTGTTCCGACGAGACGGTCCTTATCACATCACAGACCACTTATCGACCCTTTCAAAGCAGCCGCGCCGACAAACAGGTGACGACCGACGCGCAAAACTTATTATAATTCAACATATTTCGCTAAATCGCCAATCTCGCTATCTAAATTACACCAAACTGCTAAATAATGATTATAGATTTTGTATTTTTGTATCGGTATATTAAATAAGGTAAAATAAATCAGGTCAAATCCTTTTACTCCTCATTTTCTTTATTTTTGTTTATTTAGGGGGTATAGACGAGCTTTAATGTTATCATTGAAAAAAAATGAAAAAGTTTTTGAATAATGCTTTATTTATAAGTCGTTATTCGTAATAATTCACGCTCCTGACGTCTACAATGTACAATATTTGTACAATTCTCAACACAAATAATAATATCTATATATTAAGGGGCCATTCAAGTATTATGTAAGCACTAGAGGGGGGGGGCAGATGGGGGAGGGGTATGTGTGTTTGATTTGCTTATTTTTGATGACATGAGGGATAGGGAAATCTGGATGTGTAGGTCTGATATGTGAAGCGCGCGGTCTTATCCACTGGGCTACCATCGCCTTAGTAGCAAACCAACGTTAATTCCTCTATAAACAATTAACTCCTTTTTTCTAGACTTGGTCACTGCTGCCCATGAATTAATAAAAAAACTAGAACAGGTTCAAAAATAAATATATAAATGTTTACGTTAGCTATAAATCATTGCTTACTTTTGCTAACGAGGGGGAGAGAGCGGTCAGAAATTTCAAAAAATCTTCAATTATAATACTTGAATTGCCCTAACACGTGAAGATAAAAGTTTGTACCCCCTTCTTATGATCGCATTTCGGTCGCTAGATGACCCCACTAGTTTATAAAAAATAATATTGATATATCTGAGACCTATAAACTTTAACAATGTTTGACCGAGCATGGTTAAAGCTGGCATAAGTACTAAGCATTTGTTCTTAAGGAACGTTTTTTGCTATACCTTTTACTATAACGCATCAACTTCTGTAACCGTTCAATCGAATACCACAAAAATTTGTAAGTATAGATAATTTATACAAATTATATTTATAAAATATGTATATTTTTAATATATCAGCTATTAAATAAAATAAGTAGTAATTAAAATAAATCATTACGAGCGTCTTTGAAACCGCATTTATAGTACCCGGCTTTTGATTTGTCACCTCGAGGAGAAGACTGAGATCGTCGGTTAAGTTTGATTTCGTATGTGCTAGTAACTAATGTCTGTCGCGGTATTACGCTGTGCGTCAGAGAGAACCCTTTACAAAACCGCAACAAGCTGAACGTCTCACTCTTCGCCCCGACGTGACAAGCCAAATGCCGGGTACTGCTAGAGCTTGTACCTAATCAACTATATTTTGAACGAAAATTCGTCTCAAAATATTAATTCGAGCGCTTCATGTTGACACCTTGGAATTCTGTTTACGATATCGTTTAAACGAGAATGCAAATGAAATAAAGATACTATAAAAAGGGACCGCCATAAAAACCCTCTTGAGAGAGTTCTAAGCCGCAGAGTAGATGAATACGCGGCTCGACACTGCGGTGGGAAGGGACTTAGCGAACACAATGGGACCACCAATATCGTGTTGAATAAACTTTAGAGTGGGCCATAAATTGGTAACAACTCGCCAATTGCCCCACGGAGGCGTTAACTGCGAGCAAAGAAACTGTCACATCCGCTCTGGCATCCGCGGTCGAAATGTTAAAACGGACCGATTTGATGCACAAACGAATTCGTACATCCGTGTGCATATATAAATGTTTCGCATCCTGTGAACTGCGAACAATTGATTAAAAACTAATGTAAATATTTAATGTTAGGCTGTAAGAGCTATCGTACAACGTAATATACATATATAAAGAAAACTAAAGTGTCTTTTTTTGTCCGGGCTAATCTTCGAAACGACACTTTAATAAGCGGACACAGAATTTTATAAAGTACTGGCTTTTGTTCCCAAATTCGCTCACATTATTCTAGGTTTAACCTATCCTTCGGGAATTAAACTTTTTTGTCTGTAAGGTATCCTACATCATTTTCTAAACATTAATTACAAATTATAATTATTCTGTGTCATAGATAATGTATGAAATATACATACATATATTTAAACTAAAGAATAAAGCTACTTCAACAAACTGATTATCATAAACATTAATGAGATATTATAATTATTGTACGCCTCAGTACCGGGTAACTGCCGTACCATAACCTATCTCAATAGAGGGACAGTTATCTTTACTGCTAATTTCATTGCTTTTTAATCTTCAAGTTCAAGGGAGAGAGTAATAAACAGTACAAGCCCCGGCCTTGTCCCGCGACATCTGCTTACACAAGTGCATTGGTACTGATGTATAAACAAATCAATTCTGAAAAATACGAGAGCATCCCCCGCACTACTAGGGCCTAACCCTCGCTCATTAGCGCACATACGAGAGGTCCGGCCGGTTTTTTCGTCCGCCCAGATGTGGGCCAGTGTAAACATCTCGACCATTGTCTGGTCCCATAAAAAATCGTACACCTGTATGTGTCAAATTGTTCGCTCGCACTGTGAGAGCGACCCGTGAGAATCGCGCTCCTTCAACTTTGTGTATACATACAAAATATACAAATATTTGTACGAGTATAGTGTTAAAAAAGCTGTATCATGAATTGAGGCTTATAAAAAGATTTGGCTATGTATCAATTAAACTTTTCCTCGGAGCTTATTTAGATTATCAAAGCGAGGAAAGGATTTCACGTAGATTGTATCTAAATAGTCAGTGATTGATATTTATTATAAAACTAGGTGATACCCGCCACTATGCCTGAGTCACTTATTATATTAACAATAATATACTTTATGTACACAGGAAAAACATAAGCACCACACCGCTTGCCCCACTCTTCCATGGTAAGAAAACAAACATCGCTGAACGCGCAGCGCTTATAAAAACCGTACTTTTTTAAAACTTAAAATAGTCTAAATCTATCTAGTAGCTTTTGGGTAATATGCGCACAACCGCAGACCCTTATTATTTATTTATGCAGATATCACTGTACTTAATATAATAGGTAGGTTAGTTTAATGTAGAAATAACGGCGGCCATTGATAGATTTAAATACGTTTCATTGTCAGATGGATACACACTGCATGATTACGCAACAAAACAAAAGAGGATTTTTTCTTTCGAACTGACTTTACTGTTGGCTTGTCAACTGCCGCTACAGTGTCATCGGACTCCAGGCCACTAAGGGGAGCACTTAAGGCACTCACCCTGATTTTATAGGTAACCAGCACAAGGGCGCACGGTACGCCTCGGCTTGAACTGTCGCCGAATATCCGATCCGATGTAACTAAGCTAAGCTATTAATCTCATACACATATGAATTCGTGAAATGTATATGTGTAAAGAAAAGGGAGTCACTATGATGGGTTTTTGATCATGTGTATGGGTGCTAGTGATCCCGGAATGCGACATACCTAAGTGCGACAAAATTGTCATTAGCTTTGGCACTATTTTTAACAGATCTTAAAAAGGAGGAGGTTGTCAGTTTGGTTGTATTAAATGTTTGTTACCTCAGAACTTCGTCATTTGTAAACTAGTTTCGAAAACAATTTTATTTTAAAGTAGTTTTCACCATAATTTAATGTGCATTGGACCTTGGATATCAGTGATACAGCAGGGAACTGCTCAAAATCGAATAAGAAATGTATAAGGATTGAGATAGAGTTAGGCTTATAACAATACCAAGACCAAGTAGGTATCTAACTATGGACAAAGCAGATGCATTTTTAGAGTAGATTTTGTTTTATATTAAGATTCTATGTAATTTATTATATTGAATACGTATTCCAAATTGAATATCTTTAAAGTTTCCGTTAGACTTTTGTGTAGTAATCAATGACGAGCTTTAGTGATATCAATAAAAAAAGGTCATAGTTTTTTTTTTCTTTTCCGTCGACTGGTCGAAGCCTTTATTTTAAAGTCTTTATTCGTCATGCTTGACGATTCTTACGTCTACTACTAATCTACAATATTTGCACTCTGTTTGCAAAAAATATTTTCAATAATTTTGAAACTTACAAAAATAATTAATCATATTCGTTGTTAATGATTAGACGACCTCTACTATATCGAAATATATAAAGCCAATAAATATATTTATGCAATAAATATTTACAACATCAATGGCATAAAATCCAATTAAGAAGTAAATTTGTTGTTGTCAGATATAAATTTAGAAAAATATGTATGTATTTTACGTAAATTTTTGTTTAGTAATAATTACATACAATAAAATACTAATTGTTGATTGAGACTCGACTAATTTAGAACAACTATTATCTTTGACCTCGACTGTATTCTAAATTACTATGAACGCAATGCACGTATTACGCAATTTAAAATCTTTTATATTTTTACATACGTAATATTTGTATTATAGTCATATATATCTATATCATTTCTTATTATTTATTTTATATTATTTATTATTTTATACAAGCCAACGGACGCGGCTTAGTTCTCACTTCTCTTGAATATGGTTCGCTGTTTCATGAGAATTACATTTTTATCTACATTGCTACTAAATCTCTATATACAATCTAATGCCTTTACGAATTTAAGAAGCCCTCTGGTAAAATTTATTATTACTGTTCAGGAGCCATTCCAGTATTTTGTAAGCACTAAAGGGAGGTAGGTGGTAGAGCTACGCTGAAGCTATCACTGGTTTCAGCATGAATGGGTCGGCTCGCCCGGGGTAGTACCACCCTCTCACAGAAAACTGACGTGAAGTAACAGTGGTTGCACTGTTGCATTTCGTTCGGTCAGTGAGAGCGCCGGAGGCCCACATATATTAAAAGGCCGGCAACGCACTTGCGACTCCCCTGGTGTTGCTAGTGTCTATGGACGGTGGTGATCACTTACCACCAGGTGACCCATCTGTTCGTTTGCCCCCTATAATATAAAAAAAAAAAAATAATAAAGGCGGGGGAGTCTTTGATTTGCTTATTTGTGATGATATAAGGGAGGGGAATATCTAGATGTGCAGATCTGATATGTAAAGCGCGCGTTCTTATCCACTGGACTACAATCGCCGTAATAGCAAACTATTACTATAAGTTAAATCCTCTGTAGACTATACATTCCTTATTTCTAGACTTTTAACTGCTGTCCATGAATCATTGCTGATCAGGGGGAGGGGGCGATCAAATTGCGAAAAAACTGTTTACGTAATACTTTTACCTATGCGTAGCTTCAATAGTATAGTAAAGTCTTTTGGCTGCCAATAAGTCGTCAAAATCGGTTCAACAATTTCGGATCACAACCTATTCCAAATAATTTTCATCCACCCTGCAATCTGCATGTACCCTATTCCTAACGTCCTTGTCTATGTCACCGTCGTCTTGATCAGTATAGTATGTTTATACTGCACAAAACCATTTGTGGACTATTCGATCAAGTTTCGTTTCAACTTTTCCAAACCAGAGCGTAATATTTTAATCTGAATGTTATAATGTACAATTTATAAATTTAATCAGCTGACATTGCTGCTGTTAAAGTTTTACGTGTGTTCCCTATTACAACGTTTTATAGCACTTTACGCTTTGGAGTTATCTTTTAAATTTTAACTATAAAAAATTTATCATAATATGTCATTGATATTGTCTTTGAATTTGTGGTTTATATTTTTTCAAATTATACAGTCCATAGACAAGATAATAAAACTCTGCAGGCTGCAGTAAATAGTTTTTAATTTATACAAAAGAATATAATAATTATAAATACTTGTAGAAAAATTAAATTTTTTTCAAATGTTTTACAACAACTATAGTTCATTTATCAATCACTTGTGTACAGTGTTTATTTTTCGATTTAACATATTTAATGTAAACAAAATGATCAAAAATAACATATAAGATAAAGTTAAATAAATTCCCTTTTATTATTTCCTTAATCTTTTAAAATGGTATTAGTACGAACATAAAATTATCTTAGGCATTCTTTTATGCTTCGATAACAAATATTTTAGTTAAAAAAAAGTCGTAAACTCCTAAACCATATGCCTCTCATACTTTCCTCCGCAAAGCAAACAAATGATATAAGTTCGTAACTAAACAAATAAACCAATTTAGTGATTCGGGCACGGGCACAAAAAACATTAAGAATCGTCTCGAGAGATGTACCGTCGTCGTATTAGCATATTGATGGGCACCCACTATCTGTCGTTCTTTGTTTAAAATCAGCGACAATACCTTCAATCATAACGTTGGTAACAAAAAGCATTTTTATTTTATTGATCACTTTTTGCCGAACGGACAGGTGGCGGCAAAAAATCCAACCCACGCAGCGACGGGTGTCATACGAAAAAATCATGCAAAAGTAGCCCGTTATTGGAAAATACTACAATTTTCTTTAAAAGAAGCAACGAATTTAAAATTAACCGCATTTTATTTTTTTATTAATATTCATGTATTTTTTTTGTATGATTGGTTTAATATATTAGGCGTTGATTAAATTAATTGACATGAAACATCGTGATTGATAATATACTGAGCTTTCCAAACTTTGTTAGTGAAAAAACGTTGCATTAAAATATTGAATATCTATATAATATAGCTTTCTTCGGCGACTTCGTTGGCTTATTATATAAAATGAAAAGTAGCCGATATGAATCTGCATGTCCTAGTTAATAGATATGATTCTGCATGTCCTAGTTAATCTTTATACTAAATTTTATCAGGATCTGTACAGAGTTTTGAACGTGAAAAGACAACGAACAGGCGGACACACTTTTGCATTTACAATATTACTGTATGCATGCGAGTCCGTACGCGTTTTTTTTTATTATTTATTACTATTATAATTAACTTACTGTTTATTACAATAAACAGTTTAGTTATAGCAAATAGGATAGTGTATTCCGCAATGTATTTATCCACGTTATTCGTGTAGAATATAATTGCTACATAGGTATATTAATTTACCTAAGGATAATTTGAACGGTACAAAAGTTGATGTGCTGTCGCACCACCTACTGGTGAATGATAATGAAATGGGAAGCATAATAATCGTCTCCAAGAAAAAAAAAATGAACCAATTGTCATCGTATTTTCGAACGGAGTTTATCGAACTCAAATTTATCAATGTTCATACTTCTGACAATAGTCAAATCGAATTAAGAATCGTAATAATATCAATTATGAGATAGTGAATGAAATTCGACTGTAGTAATAGTGGAGTGAACGGTTTTGTTGACAAAGATCGCCCGCAGTGCATGCGCACCTGCACGACATGTTTATGCCCACCGGATCGCCAAATTTACAACCGTCCTAAACAGCGCGGCAAAGCTCGTTCTTGTGGAAATTGAAATTTTTTAATTACCGTATCGGCGCCCTTTTACGCAGTAAAGGTATCGCTTGCATTTCAATTGCACGGCTATAGACATTTTAATAAACATCGTATTTTGCAAAAAGTCAATTTTTATTCTTTGTAGGTCTCTTAGTTGGTTAGGACGGGTCTTAGTACCAGGCTATGGATTCATGAATGAAGAAGTTTTCTTGTAACGAAGATCCGGCTTATTGTAAGATTCAAATCTATATTGATCGCCGCACTGTTCGAACACGGTAGGTACCTACCCACTAAGCAGTTTATATATATCTACATATATGTTTTTAACTTATTAACTTCTGTTACTTAATACTTAGGGTCATTTTAATTTATTTAATTAATATCATTTGTTCTGTTCTAAGCACTGTGTCTTATATGTTCGAGAGTGATGAAAATTTCGCATCAGAAGAATATATTTATGGAAGGATAAACTTTCAACGCCCATTCAGTGCGTCTATTCGCTGATTTCTAGCAAACATTAAATTAATATGTCATAATAAAATCATACTAATTGATTTTCAGTGTTAGTCCAAGCATATGCACATATCAATCGTAATGCGTTTAATGGAAACTTGAACTTATATCATTGTCGAGGCTTGTTCACACAATAAATTAGTCCTGTTGCTAATCGACAGTTTATCAACATTAACTGTAACACGCATTAAACATGGACGGGTTAAAGGCTCGTTCGCGGATTGTAACGTCTTATAAAGGCAGCCGCCTCAATTAATTTTTGTTCTTATGAACCACATCGCAAGTTGAATGTATATTACTGATACTCGTTAGCTTTTACATTTTATGCAATTTTGTTGTAACTTGTAGCATAGTAACAAAAAAGAATTATTTAGCATAAAAGTATCAATAATTAATAGGTCATAAGTGAGCTTTATGACTATTATTTATGGGCTAGGTACCTATTTATATTGACGGGGAATTGTGACATTTTCAATCTTTAATTAAACGTAGTTTTTGGAGTTGTTACTTTAAATATAAAAATGACAAGATAATTGAAAGTGTATGTATTAATCGGACTGCTTTTAATAAAGTTAGCCTTGTCCTATCTAGATATTTCCTTGCAAATACATTTAGTGACATTTGTTTATTTTCCCTTAAGTATGCTAAAATGATCTGAGTTAACTATAAAGGTTTTCTTATGAGTCACAAAAATGCTTACCATCAGTTAATCTTAATAATGCCTTTGGATTAATAGGTTAAATAAGCCAGAGTTATAAAAAACATACCTTTCTGTGTTCATTGTTTTTAATTGGGTGTACAACAGTTTCCATCACTCTGTATATTGAGAAAACATCTTTAAAGAGCTTGTAGAAATGGGTTTTGATGGACCTAATTTTTTTTTTGTTTTAGGACCACGGTATTATTAATGTAAATAACTAACAATAAAACTGGAGTATAACTGCTCAAATAGGAGTTAGCTGACACAGCTCACACATTAACGTACTTTATATGATTATTATATACCCTATATATTTAACTATCCGTATCTCTGTAAAGAATGCCTAGTGTACACATTTACCTGTTCCGATGTGACGTAATACGTTCCAGAGATTTTGTCTTTAACAAATAATTTGCGAATATTAACGGCGGTGAAACGGTGTTTTTATGCATATCTTTTATCTTGAACCATTTTGAAATATAATAAGTAGGTATTAAAAATCGTTTCACTCCTTATTAATTCCTAAAAGATAATATCTACCGATGAATTTAAATTTGTTTTTTTTTTTTAAACTTAGTCCAATTTAGACGAGAGACAGGTTGAAGACAAATTTGTGTAGGTCTTAGTGTTTGTGCCTCATCTGATATCAGTTGACGATGCGGAGCTAAATTGTGATATGCTAAGCCTAGAGAGAACTGTCTCTCAAGTGTAGATAGTTGCCGTAACACAGAAACAGGCGTCAGATATTCAACATGAGGAAGGTAACTAGCCAAACGGACTATAGAAAATACCCTAATACCATTTTGGTAAGAAACGTATGACATTAAAAATTATCATTAAATGTTTTATTAACTTTAAAGATTTCGTTACTGAACAAATAATCGTTACACCTCATAAGCGAAACATGTAAAAGGAGAAAGTGCGAAATTAAATCGATACCTTTTTAGGCGCCGGCGCCGCGGCACAGCGCGTGGCACAAAGCCCCTTGATCGTAAATCGCAAATGGAAGGGCCGACAAACGCGAGGTAATTTAGTTGACAGACGCTGCTCAGGGACGAACCGACCGCCATGCAGCGAGTGCGCTCCACAAAGCTTATCTACCGCCACATCTAGACATTATTACGAATTTGACGCCGGTCGAGAACATTCATTAGCTTCGTCCACTCAAATGATTACGAAATTTGATGCAAGTAAATAGAAAATTATTTAAGATTTGATACCTAATTAAATTTTATTACGTTACGTTGTGACTTTGTCGGAATATTGATGATATCGCATTTATGCGATGTTGCAGCTTTTTAAACGGAAATAAATTACTTAATTGCTAAATCACAGACATTGACATCGGATCTTCGCAGAAATAAAAATAACAACACTCCTATTTTATCTAGTCTTATTTTAAGTATAAAATAGTGTTTGTTGACTTATCATAATAATCGCTTTATACTTTTGTTATTGTTTTAGTAGTAACTGTAAATCAAGTATACATGTTTAATTCGAATATGCCCCGTTATCCTGCTGAATATTTTAGACTCCTTTTTGAACAAAAGAATGCACACAAATACAAAAAAAAGCTGTCTACATTTTTAATGCATTAATTTAAGCTTTAGATAACTTTAATACAACTTTAACGTTTCCTAAAAAATCTAAAAATTTTAACAAACACCATGACACGATTCGAGTAATCTCTACGCAAAAATTTAAACCCAACGATTTCTTAGTTATGTATGGGTTAAGACAACGGTTATTTTATTCTAGAATAATATACCTATAGAAAATTGAAATCGATAAATGTTTTAGCCGAATACGATTACCGTCCGAGCCTGGCCGGCCATGCGGCACACCCGTCCAGTGGCTATCGCTCGTTAGCTCCCGACCCGGTATAAATCACACCGTTTTATGGGAACTCCCAATTTTTTAACATTCGAGTTAATGAAATGCGAGCGCAGTATGGGACTGGGACCCGCTAGCGACATTAAAAACGACAACCCATAAGATCGGACAGTTTCTAATTATAATCCTGTCAAAGCTGCGATATAAGTAAAGAATTGATGATCGCCTGAAAATCGTTGATTTTTACCTAAGATAACAGATAAGGTTCATAGTGGCGGCTCGTTTTTAATATGTCATATTGTTGTCTTTTCAATTGCAATTCAATCCAACTTACTGTGTACCTCGATTTGGTCTATTTTTTTTTTTGCTTGTTTTGTATAAGTAACTGAAATAAATAAACTTTTCATTCCTATGCTTTGACATACATAAAATATAAGGGTACTGAGTATTTTATGTCATAATTTATTATTGTTCTACTAAGTTTAAATGAACACCATATATAATGTGAAAACCAGTAGTAGCGACTTATATTATATTATCTGTTACCTTTCGGAACCAACTGACACGATGAGGACGTTGGCTCTAATCACAAGACAACATTTCATGTTTATTATTTTTTTCTGATTAAAAGTTGCAAAATTGTTGCGTCGATACAGTAACAACCGAACATAAGAATCATTATTAATAAGTCAAATAATCACTCAAGTACAGGATCTTCGCTAACCGTGCAGCACCGTGATGCCGGGATCTCTAAAACTGACTATTCGCTCCCGTGCATATGTAATTGCGAACATACTTCCCAGAGTTATAGTTGAGTATCGTACAACGGTTATAGAAATGAATAGCGCTTGTATTTTAGGAAGCTTTTCGAAGAAGGGTTAAGACGCTGCTGCGAATTAAAGCCGCGCACACGATGGAGGTTCTGTAGTACCGACAAAGGAGCCGCCGCACGCGAACCGAGCCCGATTCACAATTAAGCCCGCGTGTGTTAATTGATATTAATTCTATGCGCATGGTGTAAGTGAGCAACCGACAGCGAATGTTTAGCCAGCATTACAAACTTACTATTCTCTTTAAAAATAAAATTAATTTACACAATTTTACTTTTTAGAAAATTAATTTACTATTGTATATATTTATGTAATCCTCATTTTAGAAGTTATAAAAATGTTTTGATTATAAATATTTCATTTTACTTCTAGCTTTAATGGGAAAATATTATACAATAATTTTAAATGATGTCGATAATGATCACGAATTTTTTGGACAGCTTTATTAGAATGCCCGCTGTAAACAGTCGTGGGGACCACGGCGCGGTAGTGTCCTCGCGTACGAGGAATCGCGTCAAGGCTGGCGTAATGTGTGCAGTTCAAACGCGCCGCGCACCCCGGTCGCGTCACGTCATCAACGCTATCGCCGCAATTAGTGGGCGTTTCGACATCCCACACCAATTGACATTGAACCCCTGTTACATATTTCACAGAAATGTGTTTTGATGTCGTCTCGTTACACGGACGCGTCTCAACTTATTTGTGTGAACTTTAATTACTATAGCGTGATTGTGATTGCCTAATGATTTTACTTTTCCATGTTTCAATGTATTCATTGCGAGCTCTTTTATATTCTACAACCAGGGATGAGACTTTGTTTCATACCTATAACAATGTGAATATAACATAATATTGGGAAATACCGGCTATAACTGGATAATTCAGTCTGTGTTGGGAATGCGAGAAAATTATTCGCCAATCATAAAGTCATAAATTTATTCGTGCCTATAAAGCTATATTGTACGCTGGAATTTATTTTACGAGCATAATAATTACATGATTTTATAATACGGCTTAAATTAAATGTCCTCTTATACTAGTCGCATACCTGTGTGTATCGCCACGAAGTTTTGTCTATGGTCGCTAGAAATGCAGGAACACATTATCGTTATGCGTTACGAACTATCAGGCTGTGTGACGATAGACGCAGCACGATAACTAAGCCCGATACATTTTATACACATCAAATGAGCTTGATAACGCTAATTTTGAGTCACTTTTGGTGTGATAAAAGTGTATGACACTTTTTCTTTTTAGCTACGATTTGCCGCAGCTTCGTCACGCAGGTATGAGAGTAGCATCAAGTGTTGGGCGAATTAGCATAGGAATTGTTCAAACCGCTACATTGTGTATAATTATTTGCAGTACAGAGACATTGCCTACGGTGCAGTAGGGTGTGGCGTGGCGGTAACTTTTGAAAGTTTTTATAAACATCTATACATTTAAATTATATATTTTAAGCGATTTAATATATACAATTAGTAACAATAACATAAATATTTATATAACATAGTTACAATGACAATATTGAAAGCAGGTGTATTATTTGTAGATAGGTATTTTACATTTTATACATTACAGGTGATTTTTAGGTAACGTATAAATACTATGCTTTTCGTAACCGATAAAAGTAACCATTTCGAATGCAACCGCTTTCTATCCATATCGAGACCGTCTTTTCTCATAAGCTCGGGCAAGAACAATGGTATCTCGGCGCTTTTATGAGAGAATCGTGCGTCGGTGCACCCAGGGCTCCAGTGCTTATCACAGTTTCAGTAGCGTGCACAGATACAATCGGCGCGTGATGTCGCGATGCGTCCGGGCGCGATAGTATCCGAGGGAACGCGGGTGGCGCGCGCCCACGCCATAAGCTCGAAACTCCACCGTCTCACACGTCATTTACGCATTCATACTAGTTGGTCTTCAAGAGGAGAGTGAACGGGTTTTAAAGGATCGATAACACGCGTGAGATGCTTAAAATTTTGTATGCAGGTTTATTTATCGTCAAAGCGGCGGAAAGAAGAATGATTTACCAACTCAGGACTGGCGGTCAAAGCTGTTATTGTGCTAAAAGTATGCATTCATCGCATATATAAGTGTTAACTGTGTACTATTATTTTTATTTTATTCCTTGTCTCTATCTAATTACAATGACAATTAAATAAATTACCGATTTATTTTTTATATGCTATAGCATAATTTAATGCATATACGTTATTTTTCCACATGTAAAATTAAGATATAGATATCAATGTACAGTAAGAATTTATTTTTCTTAATAAGAGTTCCAGGGATTGAGCAAATGCCCTCGATTTATATATATTTTTATTTACTTATAAAATAGTTTTTGACCACAAACTCACCTTCAATTTATATATTCAATTTACATTATATATATCGCGTTTATTATTTGCGATGTCATTATTATATGTTCTAATAAATAGTGGAATTACGGCAAAATTGATTTTATGTAAATATTCTTAATTTTCGAATGTCTACACGTATTCATTTTCATGGTATGGGTTCATGGGTTGAACGATAAAGAAGTTGACCTGCTACAGTGCTACTTAGTGGAGCGTTGTAATAAAATGGATAGCAGTATTATGAAAACTTTTTCACAAAAAATAGCAGTGGCTATTTAAAAAAAAAAACAATTTTCGAAAACAAATAAAAATAATGGTCGGTCAAACGGTACCTACTGGACTTCATCAATATGAAATAGATGCACCAAGATGTATATATTATTATAGAATTACTCATAGTTAAACCTGTGGATACTCAAAAAGAGTTTTTTTTTTCGAACTGACCTACACTGCCAGCCAAATAAGGCCTTCACAGTTCCACCTGGACTACCGCAAAAAGAGTAGCGAATAATGTGTTAGTAATCTATGTTAATCAAAGAAATTGTCACGGTAAAGGTTTATTTAAAAAATCACAGCTTTACGCCTCATTAACATTGAATCTTGCGTGAAATGTAACAAATTCAACAAACAATTTTTTTTCTCAACTAAGTTATCACGCGCGTTCAGTTTTACGAGCGTTATGATTGACGACGCACCATGGGATTTCGTCTGACGTGATGGCCGCTGGTTCCCGGAGACGTTATGAACACGCACCGACGAATATAAGCACGTACGTCGTGAACGTTCCACCGTCTGGTTCTTTGAGACTGCGATCCATATCTGGTACCTACTTATAGCTTCTTAATGATTGATACCAAACACGAAGCACTCGTTTGACTAGATTACAAAATTTAAGTCGATAATTTTTTATACAAACGTTTGTCGCGTCGTATTGCAGTTCTCATTATGAACGAATTAAATGATATAATTTCTTATTTGTTATAAAAAAATGTGACCTGTCTCCCTCGCTCACATTATAATTTGTTAGGTAGCGCAGCCAGCAAGAGGGAGCCCGTGAGAATAATTCCTCAGTTCCGAGTAACATGGGTTAAACGGTTGTATCGGTAGATACCGATCTAACCCGAGCTGCTTGTTGGCGCCATAAAAACAAAACATCTTCAACACGACCACTTTCTTTACTAAATTATTCGTGGAATTTACGACGTCTCAACCGACAAAAATGTTATAACCTAATGAGAAATTATCATCAGTTTACTGTTGGGAGACAAAAAATAAAAAACAAACGCATCGGTCGATCAGGTCCTGATGCGTATTTTTTACATTTTAAATTGGAATTATCGTTGTCATGTTTGTTTTTTCCTTCATCGTCGATTGTTTTAGATTGGGGCGGTACAAAAAGGCGCGGGAGCCGGCGATGACTGTGCGATTCCGTTGATCGTTCAACTTTGTCATCGCACGGAGAACAATGAAATCTGTAACTTTAATATACATTGCGGATAACCTGACGGACTAGTGAAGTGAATTTAAGTCAGCATGGCGATGGAAAGCGTTCAATACGTTAAGGATCAACTTGTATTCGACATATTCCCAGGAGATATTGCGATATGATCGCCGGATTGTAAGGCGGCGACTATTCGGCGCGTGCTTCAGATTCCGGGCCCTCCTGTCCGGTATTACCCATTTATATTGATGACATTACGGTTTTAAAGTCGTGACGTTAAACATTTCATAGCTCTCATTACACCAAACGTTTTATATCAAGCTTAAACTAAGCAAACAAGTTTATTTGATGATAACTGCCTGTAGTAATTTTTGCCTCATTAAAAAGTGTAGGAAATAACCGGCGGTTATGTTGAATATATATATTTCATGTTTTAAAGTACAAATTATCACATTTTTTCTACCAAGAACACCCATAGTAGAAAACATAGGTATAGAAGCATAAATATTGTAAAGTACAAACGGAAAAATACGTCCCTTAAAGCTAGATTCTTATATAAGTACCTACTTAATACCACACAGTTATTAATCTTTCATAAATATCCACATTATGTTGTCCAGTTCCATATCCAATAAGTATATATATTCTTTAATTAGGCATCAACTCTAATTAATTATACTCCCAGTAACAACTGTCAGACACCTGTTCCTATCAGTTGTACAAAGAAGCATTATGTCAGTTCATTTTCATATGGTAAACCAAAATAAAATGTAACGATAGCCGATATCTAAAAGATCTGATTGACTGAGAATATTCAATGTCAAGTTTCACCGTGACACTGAGGAGTGACGAGATGGCCTAGTAGACTAGGTTGGAAGATGTCCGGCTGTCATAATCTGATTATTAGTGCTATGTGTGCTGGGCGGGGCGCGCGGCGGGCGGCCGGCGCGCTGCAGGAGGTCGGCGCCCGCGTATCTCCTTCTCTCACTCGCACGTCACACCGTACGAGGGAAAGGAATAGAAATGTAAGCACGGAGTAAGCAGGCGACAATCGACCCGTGGTAAAACAAAAGGAATGTTGCCGGCGACGCTTTGAGGCGCCGGCGCCGATCCCCGCGCTCTAATCACCCATTTTAATTACTACACAGATCGAATCAATTAATCGGTATTTCTGTTAAAACAAGCCCCGGAATGGGCTTGTACTCGTTTGTGAGCTCTATGCTCGCGTGATTCGAGATGTGATTACGCTTATGACGCATGAAAGGTAGTAGCCTTTCATGTCAGAATTGTTTCCGTACACGTTTTTTTTTCCTTCAAGGAAGCCGTCTAAGTCGTTCGGGTTGTTCCGTCAGAAACGGGGGGACCTTTTTAATTATAACTTATGATTTTTTCAAGCAAAATCGGACGCGCCGTTCCAATCGAATAACACGAAAATAAATAACGTGTTTTTGTGGTATGTGTTTGTTTTTAAAATGGCGGGAGGTCCTGGCGACGACACGCGAGCGATGCGATCCGCCGCCGCCGCCGGGCCGACCGCGCCGGCCCGCGCCTCACCCATTTGTCATATTTCGGTTTTGAGAAAAAATAAATAAACTACTCTATTCAGACGAATGTTTGTTTGTATGACGATTATTGAGGGTTAAGTATTATCTACGAACATGGACTGGAACAGATGGAACGTGTCACAGTTTTGTTAATGTTTATGTTTATCTCCGTGCAGAGTAATGCCGTTTAAGGCGACGGGAGGTCGACCCTGTTCCTCTCACGCACTGTTGCGACAAATCAAACCGAGCGAATACGCTCTCCGGAAACTGTCAAATTAACACGAGTGCACGTTTAAAGTAAAACACCACAAATTACACGTTAAAATTGTTTGAAATCACCGTTGGTATGTATTCGTTGAAAAGTATTCTATCTTATTTGGCAGGCAGTGTGAGAAAAACCTTTTACCACGCCTATTGTATACCTATATCAATTAAAATATGTACTTAAAAAACTTGTTACTGTCTTCACATCTTCATGTAAACAAAGAGAACCTGTTAAAGTTTGGTATGCAACAGAACACATGTCTATGTGTAACTTTCTTATATACGCAGCAATTTACACAGCCCCGCACAGGTGGGAAAATTGGGAAGACTGTTACCACAAATCCCCAGTCTAACACATAAAGCAAGCGCATGGCCGCCGAGCGCGCAGGTGTTAACTCCGACTAGCCGAGTCGCCCGACCCTGCTTTCACAAACGAACCGCCCAAATCTAGTGTTTGCGTATTCAATACACTCGACAAACGTCAGCCCCACTCCCAGACGCCGGGATAAGGAACACAGTCAAGAATGGCTTTTAACACTGTTTAGACAACAACTAAAAGCATTCAGTTACACTCACCAATTTGATTTATTTTACGCAGGAGGAATAACTCAATTACAGCAAGCACGCGCACATACATACCGTTCAATACACGAAATGGATGAAATATTTTTGACCCATTTCGATTCGTATGGCGCCACAACCGGCGCCGGCGCGCCCCCGGCCTCTCACGCGGCATCATTAATACAAAACAAACAAAATTGACCTCTAGACGGGCGCTGGCTAACCTAACGAGATTCACCAAACGCTGGATAAAGCGGTAAATTATCGGAATGCAAGTCGGTCGCGAGGTGGTCTGCTCCGCGCCGCCGGCTCTGAGAAAAAAAACGTGTAGGAGATGACAGAAGCACAGATGAACCGGACTAATTATCGGCGGGCGCAAAAACGTGAACAGCGCGCAGGCGCGTCCTTACAATGATCGCGTACGGCAAAGATTCGTTTGCGACAAGCGGCGATTTTTTTGCGTATCGTTTTAACAAGAGAGTACACCCGATGCGGTCTCGTTCGATAATTAAACACAGTTAATTACGGAATATTTTCATTTTAAATACCTTCTGAATTCGAACGAACGTGATGTACATTTTTGATTGGATTTTCTTTGAAAGTAGCGCTTCATGTTCACTTTGATATGAGAAAGAAGCAAAGAGAATGTTAAGAGTAATGTTTACTCCTCTAGACATTAATTCAAGTTTCCCACTTAAGAGAATTTATGTTTTGGTAAGTATATATTGTTGATGAATTATTTAAGTAGGTCAGTCCAATATCAAATAAGTCGGTCAGTGAAGTCGCCCGCGAAGTTAACATCTGCTTACAGCGTTATGAAACAGTTAATAACAGAGGCCGTTGCTGTCGGAAAGGCGTCGCGCGGTGGGTCGCAGGTCCCGCTTCGCTCGCAGGCAGGGCAGAGGCGCCGTGCTCGCGACGACTGTGTAATTTCTTCACTGCTCGCCCCACATTACCAATCACGAGAAAAAAAATAATTGAGGGGGTCCCATCGTAAAGCAAACAAGCTTATAATAAGATATAATTTGTGCTCGGCCATTTAGAGAAATGCACAAATTGCCTTGAAGGCAGCTGTTTGTTTTGTCTATGACGGAGGTCCGGCCCGTCTTCGAAATTATCCGTTAACAAGACCCGCGTCAGATTCAGCAGCCCTAATGGGTTTTCGTTAAGTTTTTGTTATTATTTTATAATTTATTACGATGTATTGGTTTTTGTAAAATCGATTCTTGGATTCCGGCAGCTGCATAGTTTAATAATGAAACTTATCGAAGGTATTTCAACTGTTTGCAGTTTTCAAGTTTTAAGGTTGTACTTTGTTGCTTGCGTCAAGGCGGGCGGTAAGCATTAACTATGTACTTCTATGTAACAGACAATAAAAAATAACGCAGGTGCTAATTATTATGAAATTCTCTCTAGTTATAAAAAGTTCCCTTTATCATTTTCTGTGAAACTCCTCCTCGTATGTGAACTAGTTAATAAAGTAGGGCGAATGAGGTTTCAAAGTAAATAGTTACTTTATTGGAATTTTAATTTGAATCGACACTAATAAGTTCATGGTAACTGTGCCCTTTTTTAATATATGTACTATTACTTATGTATACATACAGACAAACTGAAATGCCATATAGCGTTTAAATGTTGTTAAGAAATATATATATAATATATGATGAGGTTATCATTACAGTTGTCGTTTAGATTCGGTTCCATTCCATTCCAATGAAACTATTGTGTACTACTATACACCTGTTAAAATATAAGTAAATAGTTAGAAATAAAAGTTACAACATAATAATACTTTAAGACATTAAAATAAAATAATATATTTAATAGACATAATTATCATTAATTAATTTCCATTTCCGAAAGTATTGATAGAACCAATATTTTGAAGTAATAATATTGCTCAGGTGACTCAATACTGGCGTTTTCGGTAGCCGAGAATAGATTTTTTTAATAAGCCCGAGCCTTCAGTGAACCATAAAAAACTGTAGAGCATTTTCCACTATCTATTTGGCTAACTACCATCCCTTAAGGTGAAAATCTTTTGGACAAGTAACGGCATATATTTCCTTGTAGCTGCAGCCTGCAGCCGAGAGCTTAGACTCTTTAGCCTTAAACTTCAGATTAGGATGTGGTGAAAAGTAAAACATATAATGTATAAAATATATATATATTTAAAAAACATATAAATTGGCGTAGGATTTAGTACGAATAATAACAATATATTAATACGAGAACACCATTTTACACGCGACCATTTCATTCGAAATTATGTATAGCTTGCTTTAGTGTCTAAACAGTTCATGTACATGCACATATTGGTTATTAAGGTTTAAGGTTAAGGGCTTACTACGATTTAAATAAATTCTGAAGAGGCGTTATAATTTTGGAACTATTAAGCCACTGTATTCCATCACAGATCGGATCGTTCTGTGGTTAGTAAGATCATTTCATTGATGACACTTGTGTGATTCACGGTTAAGGTGGTATGGTGATATTTTTTGCTAAATATGACCTTGCATGCTAAATTATGGTAGAAGAAAAAAAATACGACTTACCTCCCTCCTTTGGTGATTATCATCTCGGTACCGATATCATGGAAACTCTGCCAGAGGTCGCCATTGAGCAGCCTAGCTTCGCAAGCCGGTGGATCCGCATCGGCGCCTATGCGATGTTCTGAGAGAACGAAAAAAATATTTTTAAATAATCAAAATGAAATGTAAAATCTAAAAATCATTATTTTTGTTAATAATTTATAACAATGTTTTTAATAAACTCGTACGCATCAGGTTTTATTATAAATCTGCTATTCATTTATTAGTTAGTGAAAGCCAGGTGAAAGGCAAAGTCTATAATTACTAATTTATATAGCAATAAATTAGAAGGTATTCACTAAATGTATATCAACACAATCCTTAATAATAAGGCAGGTTATTTTACGATCGTATTTAGAGATGAAAATTTAAACGTAATACCGATGGCTTTAACGATATTTGTAATATTCTGTAATAACCAAAATATTATTGTAAAATTAGTAAATTAATATGAGAATCATAAGTATATAACATCGATTGACCATAAAATACATTAATAAACCCAACATACATTGTATATACAACTTAAAAACAACAATTTGTATTCCAATTTAGAGTCACTCCGGCTTTTACAAAAGACGTCCAAATAGCACTAATGTAGCGACGATAGATGTCTAAGCTCTGTTTTCTATAAGTCTGATTAAGAATCTTGCTTAATAAGAGAATGTAACCGAAATTGAATATAAGGAATAATTTTAAGAGTCAGTCGTTATTCGAAATTTAGTAATTTTCTATATCGATATAATCGCATCATCAGTTTTATCTATCATATCGATAAAGTTTTAACGATGTTATCGATTTTTCAATACATCGTTACAAGCCTAGTGACAGTACAAAATAATCAAAGAAATAACGTCCAAACGCTTACAATGTTCAAATTCGAAAGGGACGTGGTCGTCATATTCAGTACTTAATTACTTAGCAATTATATTTACGGCAGACTACGACCTTCTAGTACAGTTAAAATTATACAATTTATTATATGACAGGTCAAAATATAATCAAAATACGCGTGGTATTGTTACTCCGTTATAGTTAAAAGAAATGAGTTAAGTTTTTTATGTGCAAATAGACGCTACGAAAACAATATACAGGTTCTGAGTCATTATTAAAATCATGAGTGCCATTTTAATTATATATTACCGCTACCCCATTCAAATGTAATCTAGACGAACATGGTACTTCGAGATACTAGTATATTGTATGTACATAATATCTATACGGACGAGTTGAATATCCATACCTCCCTACACATTCAAAAGACAAAATCTCTGTCTATCTATAAGGCTTTCCGTTAATATAATTATAAATCAAAAATTGCTTAATCGATTCGCGTAATTCTTTTTTATATCATAGGTGTATTGTCCGGTCAAGTTTAAGAATATGTTTTGATACATTGTGTAATATATGAAACAATCTATGAGGTTAAAACTAAATTTAGTCTACACAAAATTACTACCAGCATAGTCTGTTTCAGTTAATTTATTTAATTCAGATGAAAATTGTTTCCAATAAAAATTACTGTTAAGAAATCGTCAGTTTATTAAATATTACTTTATATTGAAATCACAGTGACCACTTTTATGTAACAAAGCAAACCAAAAATGTTCAAAGTGTTATGCAATACATTAATCCGATTTAATCGAATGAAATCATAATCATTAATACTAACTTTATTTTCACAATTAAATATATTATAGTTAGTCTTTAATGTCAATTAATTTAGTCGGATTATTTAGTTAAAAGTTATTGTCTAGAATGCGTAATATATAATAGACCAAGTATTGTTTTAAAAGATTTATTAAAAAGTCACCTTCTAGTTCAGGCGAGCTAAACCGCGAGCACAGCTAGTTTTATGTACGATATTCACTTGTTTTATAAACTAATTTATTACAACAAATTTAAATAAATAATCAGCTCTACTAGGAGTTGACGGTTTAATTCATTTTTCCAACATTAGTTCAAACATATCTCGTTAAATATATTTGCCCGTAACCGGCCACCTTCGCAGGTGTAATAGAAAGTGTACTTTTGGGTGTATCTAATAGTTTTAATAGTAATCGACCGAGTTTGAAAATAATTGGCGTCCGTGGCTAATCACACACAGCACGATGATCGGACGGAGTGTTGTGCGTTGCATCACATTCGAATTAAATATTCAAATTTTAGAACTAGTTCTTCGGAAGTGGGGCGCCGGTGCAAAACCAATTTTGTGGTACGACTGATGTTGACCGATGTTTTCCAGTGGTAAAATACCATATCTTTAGAAAAATTACAGAGACCTTAGATTTTTATCTGAATACAAATTTGCACCAAACTGTTAAACGTATCTAACAATAAACCAGTTTTAAAATAATGTTTACATTTCGCGTAGGTACATACTTCCGAAAATTATAAGAGTTACAGTTAAAGATTGATAATAATTAAAATAATACTTGATTACCGCTAAATATTATAGGCATGGAGTGCATACCGGGGCTAGGACTGTGAAAATGTCCACCGGGTTCCTTTTACAATGTAGTTGAGTACTAATAAAGTCGTTTTGAAAATTCTAACCTTGGGATGATGAAAAAGGAGATGAAAGTTCGTCCTTTTATGACTTAGATCTATGAAAATTAGTATTAAATCATACATTAGTATGTATTTATTATTGGCATATCGTTTTAAAACAGTCTATTAAACATACGTAGGGTAGTGTTACTGTTAGGTGCCATAACATATTAGCAGCTACCTACTCATATATGAATAATATAGAATGAAGAGGAGAAATTAATTAAAGGCGTGTGAATAATTGCAGAGTAACATGTAAAAATTGTATAATTCATTTAACTTCTGCTCGCCGCTTAGATCACGCTGTAGATTTGAATTATTCCATGGGAACAGTGCATGTTTAATGAATGACAGGTACCCTATGTCCTTACCACTGAAAACGTGCATACAAAATTTCATGATGATTGGTTGAGTAGTTAGGGCGTCAAACCCTAATAAAACATTCGAATTTATAAAATAAGTAAGGATAGTCAGCTCGTATGGTAGATTACTTGGATTAATTGGATAGTTACATTAATAAAATACGAATGTCAAATAAAATTGTATGAATTATAAATGAATGTATCGCATTATGTTAGTATGTACGCTAACGTTTAAAAAAAAGTGATTTTGAATGTTTTCCAAACGTTTGTTTACTGAGATTACTTTTATATATTATTTTAAGGTCTAGCCAGTATAAAATATTTTGATTCTATTGTACTGCACTGCACTAAAAGCATTGGTTCAATTATATACTACTCGTAAAGAGATTCCAGCACAATTTCGTCGATAAATACCAAGTTATTTCACTGAAACAGTGGTTCATTGTAGATTCGAATCTTTCCATCTATCTGTCATAAACTGTATTACTCCAAAATGCATGTAACAAAATAAAAAAAGTAAACCAACATACGACAGCGCCATCTCAGCTAATTCGGAAGTAGATGTTCAAAAAAATATCTAAACAAAACTCATTCTCTTGTAAATGTAAAAATCTTACTATCAATTTATACTCGACTTACATAAACATTAGGTAAAAGTATAGCAGTTAACAGTAAAATTATTTTTCGAAACTGTTATTTCACAGGTGATAAATGAAACTTGACACATGTTATGAACATTATTGCAACGTACATGGCATAAAGTAATTATATACGCAAAATAAATCCCACCCAAACAGTTTCTCAGCCAAATATATGAAACAGAGTTTGTGGCGAGTGGCGAGTTCACAAGATTAAGAAAGGAAAAAAAATGACATAAATCTAAACAAAACTACCATTCTCTGTGGTTCTAGAATGTTATTTAGAGGGAGACTGGCTCTCAAGTGCAGCTTCCGGAACACAGCAACATCGACAGGTTTTCAACTTGAGGGTGGTAGCTCTTAGAAAAAGCCCTACCATCATGCTTCACGATGTTTTCCTTCATCGAAAGCTCCGATTAAGTTGCTAGGATTGGAACCTACATCCTTCGAGGTTGTGTCCGAACACACTACCAACTGAGCCACCATCGCTTATAATAATTAAGTGTCGTATGAAGCTAAACGGGTCTTTATATCAGCATAAGGCTGTAGGCTCGCAAGTGCAATTTGACTTACATAAACATACAGTTATATTAAAATAATCAAATTGATTACGCTAATTTGTATAGTGCGTATAGTTTCTAAACTTATTTTCAGTACCACGGTTCATTGATCCAAAGCGACGACATCATAGAGAAGGATATGAGGAATAAGATAAGTGCAGGGTGAATGAAATAGCGAAAGGAGTCTGGGGTAGTTTGTGACCCACGAATGCCGTTGAAACTCAAGGGGAAGGCGTATAAAACTATAATAAGATCAGTCGTGTTATATGGATCCGAGTGATGGGCTACGAAAGAGTTGAATGAGAACACATTACATTTGGCAGATATGCGAATGTTAAGATGGATGTAGGTTAGTATGGTACGGGCATATTATGAGGAGAGATGAAAGTCATGTAACAGATAAAGTTTTGAGTTTGAAATTCGACGCATATAGGGGTAAAGGAAGACCGAAATTAACTTTGAAATTCTACGTTTATTATATACAAGAGGTTGTTAAATTTTACTATGAACGTTCTAATTTGTAGAAATCACGTTTACAAATTGCTACATGCTTTTTACTAACCATAAAACTCACCGCATATTATTGTTAATTGTTTACGGTTAAGTTGCTTGATTTTATGCGCACATTTTACGTAAACGAGAACGTAGTGTTTATGTATGAAGGCGGCTTAATGTTTGTAAGTTTTTACTCCATCGTTTGATACGCGAATACTGGCCGGTGATAATAAATATTAATGTAATTTATTTAATTATTGATAATGCAATTATAACAAGCAAGAAATTACATAATTTATAGATGGATCAATGTATAATTTACATTTAGTTTCAACATTACTTCAAAGGCGGACATTCATTAGACGGCTGTGTAATTTTCCGCAACGAAAAAATCATCTTTGTATTGTACGTATACAACAATTAGAAAATACAACCGTCAGTAAAATACACAATCAATTCTCTCGAATAATTCAATTGAATTTAACAATCGCATCGTAATATAAAAATAATATGAGAGTATTATGCGTAAAAATATCTATATTAATAATTGCACTATAGCTAAGCAGTGGGCTAGTCACGTTGCCAAAGAACCCATAACCGTTGTATAGATAGTATTTTGAGTGGAGATTACATCTTAGTATACATAATGTAGGACACTAAGGAAAGATATAATGACAATAACTAGTGATCGAAATGCGGCCTGATTCATTAATTTTATGACTTTCAATATTAAGGAAACAGATGAACTATTTTTAATGCTGTAGTAGATAGATCACACAGTCCCGTACTGGGACATTGGGTACGCGTACATTACCACTGTGGCGTTACAAAAGTAATTAGTTGTTCTTCCTAGTAGATGTAAGCGCTAACACTAGTTTCTAAGTTATGTGTTTACTAAACAAATGGACTTTTATGTGAATAAAAAGATTTTATTTGTTACAATTTTTCTTTTGTAAACCATGTAGTTGTATGTCTCTAGAATGTCATCTATTATGCAGACTGGCTAAATCGTGTTAATTTATTTTGTATCACACTAGCCAATTAAGCAAATAAAAAATCATTTGAGGCTATAAAAGGCATATATTTGTTTAAATACAATTCAATCTTTACCACACGCTGCTGGTTTTAAAATTACATTCTTTGAACCAATCTAGGCTCCTACAACACTAAAATCTTATCAATATTTACTAATGAAAAGAAGAAAACAAAGAAAATCGGTTGGGAAACAGACGGATAGGATAATGTACCTAATTAACCGTTTTCTCTCTGTCTATTTATATATAGATAATATGTAACAATAAATGTAATGATACATTATAAAACAGTGCTGAGAATGACTGAATACTGAAGATCGAATATAGTAGTGAACCGTGGGAAAGGAGTATACACAAATGTATAATGAAAATGATATGTCATTGACACATTTCATTTTATGTAGTTTGTCGAACCTGCGTTAGTTTTAACTTAAATAAACACCATCAACCCTAACTTTCTTATGTTAAACACCTCTATGTTATACATAATATGTGTATTTGTTAACAGAAACCGACATACGAGGTATTTTAACTTAATTCTCAGAAGCAGTAACTTGGCTCTGTGACTCAATACAGATATGTGTATAACCCCCGTTTTGTTATACTAACCCGGCAAAATAACTGTAAAGTACATTATGGAACGAACAATGCAGTTCAGAAGCATCAGCGAATATTGTTGACAAATTCATCTGCAGTCTTCGCCCTTAATAGATGTTTCTTAATGTCTCGTTTGAGGGATTCGAAATACGTATGGTTTTTTTTTTTATTGTAGCACGCTAAAGTTACTGCACTATGCCTTATGTTAAGCACAGTATAATCCAAAAAACAACGGCGACCACCGATAGATAAATTATCCGTCGCCAGACGCCGCTGTCATGCCGGCCTGTGTAAATGTCTTTTCACGGTACGCTTGAAGTACATCATGTCGTAGGAAGGAGGGATGAAACTGGCCGGGAGATTGTTCCACAGCTTCACGTTACGGGAAAGATAAGACGTTGCAAACTCTTTGTGTTGTTTATTGTGAAATACTTAAGTACTTAAATGAATTTCTTAACCCACTCAATGCTATCTAGATATGATGCCTTTTTACTACTTCTATCGTATAAAAACGGACATTGAAGGCATAGTGATATTGAACGCATAGTCTTTTGTTATCTTATTACCTTCGATTACCTTCCTATTTACCTTAATTATTTAGTTTTCTCTCAAGCACGACTTCAAACCGAAGGTGGTTTTCAATTCCAGTATATTTTTTGTTATGTTTGTTACCTCAGAATTTAATTTATAAACCGATTTGGAAAATTCATTTTTTATCAGAAAAAGGGATATTTTAGAGGGAGTTTTGTTTTAATACCTTGAACTATGGATTTCCAAGATATAACAGAGAACTTTTCATAATCGAGTGGGAAATGTATATTGATTAAAATATTCGTAGGCTTATTATAATTCAAGACTCGGTAGGCCCTTAATTATGGCCTAAGAAATTGTAAGGCATTTTCTTGAAGTCGGGTTTTTTTTATCAAATATTTCATTTTTTGCTATGACTGTACATAGCATCCTATGTTTTTGTCTTTTACAAAAAAAGTGCATTATTACAAATACAAATATACTACTCGTACACGTGTAATTCATACCCACTCGATAATTGTCATCCCATTGAGATGTAAAGAAGGTAAGTATACTTAGATATATAATATACACATTCAATGAACATTGAATGAAGCTACTGAATTGTATTTCAATATTGTTATGTAATATCTAAACAAGTCTAATATTCTTTGAGAGATTTTTCTAAGCCTACCTGGCTAGCTACCACCCTCAACTTGAAAATGTTTCATCAAGCATGTATAGCCATGGTCCGTAAGCTACGTTTGGAAGCCAGTCCTTCCCTCGAGGCTTAGCATGTTTAGATTCTTAGATCACATTCTTGAATTTGCGATATTGGATTGATATACTACCGGTCAAACATTAAGCCAATACAACTTTAGATAATATAGTGTTACAATACAATACGGACTATAGTGTTGAATAACACCTCAAGGGCAAATTGTTTTATAAACTTGCTTTATCCAAATTATCAGCTTTATTTTAATAAGTTCTGTTATTGTTATATTAACATCTGTGTTTAGCAGAATCATTGAGAAACAAATGACAGTAAGCCGTATGCTACTATGCAAATCCCCATTAATAAAACCATTATAAATAATAATTAATTATTTCATATATCTACATACGTAATTATTTTAAAATTAGTAGGCCCGGCGGACCTTGTCCTGCCCTGATATTAAAAAAAAAAAATATATATCTACTTATGTGCATGAAATGCTTAAGGTGACTAATGTATTTAATTTAATAAGGATTAATACTGTATCCGTTTAAATTGCCTTCCAATTACCTCCTTATATGTGACCATTTTTAAGTAGATAAATGGGTATAGTTACTTATCCTTAAAAGATAGGTATATGTCTTCTGAGACCTTTTTGTAGATCTATAAAAGAGGAATATCTCGCTACACATTATGTTGTTATATCTCAAAAGAATTAGGCAGCATTTTTGATATACATTTTATTAACGATAATACCCTAATATGTACAATATTTATACATGTACAGTTATATGTTCTCAAAATGCTCAATATGGTAGTCCATAAAGAGAGATGATTACCGCTAAATGAGTCCATGCACAAACTCAACATAATTAAAACATACACGTGTTATAAAAGATTAAATTATTATAAAACGGAGAACCGTCATCAGTATTCATAATTAAAATCGGCCCATCGGTTCCGCTTTTAAATACACTCTCATGTAACGTACACCACATTCACGGTTCACACATAAATAGTAATAGTAATACAATAATGTGCCCATAATTTTAATACCATCGTTAAATGTCACAGTAATTAAATTTATTTACACCCAATTAGTAACTATATAGATAGGCTTTGTAAAACAATTATGGTAATGGAAATTGGAAACAAAATTTCATTTATCGTGCTTAAAATTATTTAAACGAGCAATGACAGTATACAATATATGCATATATAAATATAAAAAATATTTCATTAGTGTCGGAAACGGCTCTATCGATTTGGATCAATTTTTTGGATCTAAATTTACCTATATAGGTATCTTCTCTGTAAAATAACACAATTGTGAACACAAAAAATTGTAACCAATTATTAGAGCCTATGTGATACAGCGCCATCTCGTATTCTTTTTTGGAACTTTAATTGTTGACAATGGATAAATTTTAATGCTACCTTAAAATTTTGTGAGATGGTGCTATATAACATTATCCGATTACGAATACGTTCGGTTTACATCGAATAGCAAAAATGCAATTATTGTGTTAAACAGTCGAACGACGCGAAGGATCTAAAGGTAAGGAATGTAAACTTAGTCATACTGTAGATTACACTATATATTTATCTTTAATTATCTAAACAGTTTTTTATAGTATTATACATAGTGACTCCAGTGTGCCTGATGCTAAGTACAATATAATCCAAATACGACAAATAAAAAGAGTCACTGTGACGGCTTTACCGCTCAGTGACTTTATTACCAGTTGGCTGAAGATCCCCGCCCCTCCTATGAATGGCTGGGTATATATCGACAGATCTGGCAACTCCGCTAGCTACTATAGCTAGTGTATGATTGTAGCGATCACTTTGAACAAAACTATCGTGTACTAGCTTTTGCTTCCGGCTTCAGTCGGGATAATGTAGATTTGACTTCTCGTTTAGGATCAGTACATTTTTTAAGCAAAGTAGCTTATGTCCTATCCTGTATCCTGGACAACGTGTATGCAAAATTTCATTATGAACGGTTAACTGGTTAAGGCGTAAAAGCTTACCTAAGAAACAAACTCACTTTCATATTGAGTAATGATAGCAGAGTCTAATGGATATATATAAAAGTCGTGGTGGCCTAGTAGTTCAGTCGGCATGTACCCACGAATTTTTTGGATTTCGCATACATTTTAACAGATTTAAATTGGTAACACTATCGACCGACTGTGAAGGAAAATATTGCGAGGAAACTTAAACCAGAGAAATGTTCTTTTAGTGCCCCCGTATGTGGGAAAACATAGAACTGTGGATTTCTCCGAGTTTTAAAGCGCCAATAGGTCGTAGGCTGGGGTGGTAATTATGCCCGTGTTTTCCTTCGGGAAGAAGCCTAGGGCCCTGCAGTGGGTCTCTTACAGGCTGATAATGATATTTGGGCGATACCCTAGTCGGTCTGAAATAACTTTTTCGCCCTATGAACCATTTACATTGACACAGCTATAGATTGTCGTACATGCATATACACATACGTCTATATATAACACAAGCGTACATCGCAACTATAAATACCGGACGGACGGACTATATACAACGGAATAATACCATAAGGTAATGTTTCCGAATAAATTAACGTTCCTTATATACAATCATCATAAAATATAAATAGCATTAAAGTGTAATTAATTACCTAGAATAATTACAAAAGCCATGTTCTTTTTTAATTGGTGTCATATAAATTTGATTTTTTATTGTAAACCTAATATAGTACAGGTTATGCTTGAAAATAATGTGCAAGTACTGCGATCACATTTTATACAAAATTTAAAACCTTCGCATAATAATGTTATTGCGCAAAAAGTAACGGCTAAATTTAATAGGATTTTACAGTTTTTAGCATTGAACGTGATGAACGAGAAATTGAATGAATATATTAATACTGAATATCTGGCATTTGTTACAAACTTATATACAAATGAATATTGCAATGTTAAATACTTATCTTAATACAGAGCAAATAAAAAAAAACTTCTACGTTGTTTTAAAGTGAAAAGTTCAATAAAATGAATGGAGGTAAATTTTTTATCAAAATTTACTCAACTAATTTAACTTATATATATTAAAAGATAATGACAATAACTAATTAGTATAAGAAATAAATAATTAATATGGCAAATAATAGATAATAAATTATTATGAATCTTACAAATAATGAATGGTATATTTATTTAACATGAATAAATTTATGGTTATTTTGATAGTAATTTCATACGCATATATTACACACATATATGATCTCTATATCACAATATTTGACAAAACTACTGATTAAATATTAGCATTTTTATAGTTGTTTGACTATCAAGATATCGACGTTCAAAAGATTTCAACGCGCGATATCTATAACAACTCACTTTCTTTATGTTACTTTCAAGTAATTGAGTTGAATGTTACACAATTTTTTTAAGGAAATTATTTAAGTTACGTTAAGTATACATGTTGTTACATGTGAATCATAAAAATTGCTAGAAAAAATTAACAATTTATTACATACCATTTCAATTTTCAATCACAAGTAGTTTTTATATACACAATTATCTCTCTATATGCAATTAGTTTACTAGAAATGGTTCTAATGATTACTTTGAAATTACTATATATGTTAATTTTGTATACTGTTACTTGCCAAGTTTTTCTAGATAAGTGTTGTTAATGAGCATAATCCGCTTTCACACAAATAATATGTTTTACCACCTACGCAGTATACGTGTATTATGACGTTTCGATGGTACGAAACACAAATAACGCTGAGTGAAGTTCGGTCGTCTGTACGTACAGTGGTATAAAGGTGCCGAATAGGTGAAAAAATTGTACTATATTGAATACATTAAGTTTAAATCATTGTTAACTTACGGAATCCACTTAAAGAAGCAGCATGCAACATTTGCTGCCGCAGCAAGTATTCACCAAAATGTGCCTGATCCATCATCATCATATACTTCTTAAACAATAAACACCAATCAAATCAACAGTCCCAGTTTTATTCACTACACAACATAATTTTACTGCAGTTTCAATAATAAAACTAAAAGTTAAAAGGAAAATGTTTAAAGTTGTTTAACACAATATTGTAAGGGTACGAAGATCACAAAAAGTTCATAATCAAAAGTAAACGTAAGAAAAAGTATGGAGTTTACGTGACAACCGAGCGACAGCTGCGTTTACACTGAGCCGGATTGGGCTCACAGGCGGCGCATGCGCATAGCCACGCCCACACGTTGAATCTTAGTTTTCATTGGTGGAATATTAACTAATGGCGATAAGCGACGAAGCCTTGTCGGCCTGGACAGGTATCCGAGTACCTTCGTGCACTTTCCCCGAGCTTTCCGTCCGCCTTCGTTTTGACGAGCCCGATTGTTCACTTGACATCCGAATTGGGTGCGTAGGCGCAGCAATCGATAAACGCCTATTGTTAGTTCGAAAGGAGACGACTCTTTATTATAAGCATGAAATTTTAAGATACGTTCAATATTTATCTTAAAAGAATGAAACAAATGTATAGATAGTGGATTTGGAAGAATGATTTCATACACATATCTGTAATGAATTATGAAATGTAAATTAATTATTAAGTAGCACATTTCTTAGTCAATAACGCTCAATGAAGTTCATTGTGTATACTTAGAGTAACTTAAAATGTGTATAAAATGAGAACATATATTCTTCATCTTGAAGATAAAAAAGTATTGGACTGCTCCAGACCGAATGGAAGTTGTGAGACAATCTTAGATTATGATGTTATTCTCTCTTAACATGGTTCGAGCGTTTGGAGTCTATCAAAATATATTCATTTGATCATTATCATAGCATCTTTGCATATAATAAAAATGGTTATTCGAAGCCGTTTAAACGAGTCTTGAACATTACTTATGTTTCTTTATATGTAGGTAGCGTTGTTGAACAGTTTTATAATGTTAATGCTATAACATAATTCCAGTGTTATCTAACTAATGGTTACGATTGTTCGTTAGATAAATATTTAACGTCAATTATTAAATAGGTATATTGTTTATTTTAATTTATAAAAATATAAACCATATTCTTATCATGGTTCTCATAAATTTTGTATATAATAGCCAGATATTTAGTAAAATTTCATACACATATATAATATTTATGTAGACAGACAGAGAGAGATAAATCTACATATCTATAAATAGGTGAGACAAAATAAGTAAGTAGTACCTTTTTTCGTTTGTTTGTCAACCGACTTTCCTTTATATTTGTTTAATACATAGGTATTGACGAACTTAAAAGGTATCTATCAACATAAAGAAATTGGAAATAATTTTTTTTTTCCATACCATCAACGAGCTCGGCCTTTACTTATAAATCTGTATTTGTTATAACTTCATGTTCCCTATGTCTACAATTTATAAAAGTATAATTCTCAATACAGCCTTACCGTTTAGAAAAAAATGCAAAATAAAAAATATATACATCCATAGGCATATATAAAGAAAAAAACCCCTTACTATAGTCGAATCATAATTACTGGACTATCTCTAACGAATATAAATCTGCATAGTTAAAATTCTGATTGCCTCCTAGTAATAAGTGGTAGAGGCCGATTAAAACCAATGTCTGTAGTAGTACTCTCGTTAGCTATAAATACACATTATTCGGTCCCCTGAAATTATTGCCCTAGCAATTGGTTGTACAATACTATTTACATTTTAATGATATTTTTAATTTTTATGTTGTATGTATTAAATTTTATGTTGTGCTTTTTATAAGACTAAGATAAATTACAAATCGGTTTACTTGGTGGTATTAATGGCATATAAATTTTCTTCCAGCTAACCAACAACCAGCCATACATACCTATTGCGAAAACAATATTGTAGGTAGTAGAAATTAAAAAAAAACAAATGAATAAAATTATAACAATACAATAATTTGTGCCATGTAAATACATACATAGGATAATGAAATGCATAAAATTGAATGCATTTATAACATCCGTCCTGATTAGAAAATGCTGAAAATCGATGAGATGGTTATTAAATAAAAGCCCAAAAAAGTGAAAGAACTTGCGCAAGGTGCTACTGTAAGAGTATTGCCACCAAACTATTAATATCGCAGTAACTTACACTGGCACACGAGACGTTTCGCTTTAAACCTCAGGAGTAGCAGTTTATTATGACTAGCGCCAGATCTGCGGTCATCTTGGGATCGTTTATATGTAGGTAGCTAAGGGCCAATTAAAATAAAGTAGGCTATACTGCCACCGTAAGAAAAAGGGGCGCATCTAAATAAAATACAAATCAGAATAAAGTCGAAAAATGTATCCTGTACTATTAGCGACTACGTACGTCTAACCTATTTTTTGATTAAGTGTAATTTAAGAATAGAAGTTCACAAGTGAACAAAAAACTACCATGAGATGTATTTTTTTCTTCACTGCGAAATCCGATTATTATAAGAATAATTATATTAAACTTAATATTCCAAAAAATGATAGGTTAGGCAGCCTTTCACAGGACGGTAGTTTTTTTGGATTTTGCTACTTTATAATATGTTTTATAAATACATTTTTAACTATTTCTATCTATCCACTGTGCAGTATTGTGTGAGTATTGTGCACAGAGAAGAGTCAATTTCAATACATCATTGGGCTGGCGTGATGATTATGGATGACCATACCTTTCTTCGGGAAGAGGTCTATAATTCTGCAATGAGTTTCTTAGGTAGGCTGATGATATTTTTTAATTTGCACTCCTATCTTGAGTTCAATATTGTTCACTATGTGAATATCTATATTACTATTATGTATAAATGATTAGTTTATATAATGAATAATATAATTTCAACTTTAACTTTTTTAATAATGCATATCGTAAATACGAATTCTGCCAGTGTCAAGTTAGTCATGAGAGAGTCACTTTATATGTAGTATTCAAATGTTGTATATTATTTATACATAAATAATATAATTAGGCATAAACAATATTTCAGAAAACAGAACTGTCAACAAAAATTAAAAAAATTGTACCTACCGTATCTTCGCATGAGCAATAATTTATCGCCACGGGTTATCACTGAAAATGCGTAAGCGCTCATTGTCACACGTTATCATTAGGGTGAAATCGAGGTTGGTATGTGTTGAACAATAGCAGGTGTAAAGTTCCGTATAGTTTTTTTATTCATATTTTTTTATTAATCTTAAGAAATAATGTGATTATTACTCATGACAAAGAAACGTGTAAACTATGTAATAATAAAGCAGCTTGAATCGTATTTTCTCTATCAAAGTATCTAATATTTAATTAATACGATGTGCAATGTACATTGAACAAATATCGACATATAGTTATCTCTTTCATGGCATTACTATTAATTAATGTACAAATGAAATATGAAAAGCGCCACTATTCACAAACAAGGTCATATCTTATACTTTAGCACTAGAAGCCATGAACATCGGAAAGGAAGAAGTGTTGAAGAATCAAAGTGTTAGATTTACGCGACAACAATACACTTCGTGAATCTGTTATAGTGACTCACAATGGTGTGTCGAGTCTTAGGATAAGCCTACAAATATTCAGCTATAGACAGACAGTTACCGTTCAATTTAGTACCAGCTGATACCCGCGACTTCGCCTACATTACTCATTATCTAAACGATATATCGTATGTATATCGGAAAAAATATAAGCGTTACACCGGTTGCCCCTCTTCTACATGGTAAGAAAACACATTGCTAAACGCGTAATGCTTATAAAAATAATATTTTCTTAAAAGTTTAATTACTTTATAGTAAATGGTCATGTCGCGATTATCTTTTTTTAGAGTAAAAAAAATTAGCGAAATCTATCCCGTAGTTTTTGTGTGTTGCGCGCACCACAGGCCTCATTTCACTGGCATCATTTTAATTATATAGTAACTAAATATGTTCTATCAACACGTATATTGTAGATGTGAAAGTAACTCTATTTGTTTCTTGCCTTTATACAAGTAAACTTTTAAACCGGACGAAATAAATATTTAGTATATTGATAGACTGAAGAAAGAAATTAGATCTGGCTGTGTTGAAAAAATTACGCAGACGAAGTCGCGAAAAAATGTTAGTTTACCATAACATATAGCTAATGTTGTTATTGCATTGCATATCTTCTTTCAATATAAAGTTTTAAGAAACTAAGATTTTTATAAGTACCTACTACTGCGATGTGTGTTTACTTAAATACCGTGGAAAAGGGGGTAAACGCTGTGGTGCGCATGCGTAGGACAACGCAGACGAGTAACATAAGTAATCAATAAATATCAATTATATTTCAAATAACTCCTTTGATTTATAATATTTAACATGTAATAAATGTAATTTATATTTTACTAAATCGTTACGCAAATAAGTATGGTTTAATATATCTACAAACGGAACCCTGAAAAGGTCATAACATTATCACTACCCCGTGCATAATGGTTGGTATTCGCTTACTCACGTCACCTTAATCACCGGAAGGTAATGAGTTGCAAGCCCACAATGCAACGCTCACATAATGACTTACGAGGAATTTCAATCGATTAGTATTTGTTCAACTTTTTCTAAATAAGTCACCGGTACGCTTATAGCCTTCTAATCAATGATTCAGCGAATCATTATCTAGGCACTGGCATATTTTAATATTGTGAGAAATATTTATTCAGATTGCAGTACATCTATAGAAATAAAACCAATTCGTTAAAATTCGCTTTTAGTTTCTGTCTGTGTGTTACCTTATTTCTTCTATACTACATAACGGATTTTGATAAGGTTTTCTCTATAATTTAGAGAATCTATTCCGGAAGGGCTATACATATAATACGTGCATATTAAATTTGTATCATCATCATCAGTCTGTTAAGAGACCCACTGCTACATCATAGGCCTCTTCCAGAAGGAAGGTATGAGCATAATCACCACGCCAACCCACGACGTAGTGGTGATTTTAAACTCTGAGAAATAGTACTATATTTTTATTTCTCCCTAATACAGTGGTACTACAAGAACATTTCTCAGGTTCAGGTTTCCTCACGATATTTTCCTTCACCGTCAGCCGATAGTGTTACTAATTTTAATTAATAAATATATGCGTACCAAAAAATTCGTTGGTACGTGCCGGGATTCGAACCTGCGGACATCGGATCGATATTCGACTGTTCAAAACACTAGCGCTCCACGAAAATTTAAATTAATAAAAAAAATATTTAATAAGAGAAAATTAAATTTGTATATCTAGAGAAAATTGATGTATTCTAATGAATTCGTACGAATTAATTGTCGGGCGCTTACATTGAAAACGCTTTCTAAACCTTATGAAGTGCATATACATAATGTACTTACTATGTTATTATACACCTTAAAAAGTCCTTAATAGTATATATCTATCTTCTAAACAAAACTAAAAGTAATCACTTTTATCTTTTGAATATTAGTCTAAACAATTTGTTGTTATTTGCCATGTTATTTTGACCAACGTAGTATTCAGGTTTAGCCAATTAAATATATTAGTTGTGTTTGACATTTAAAGTAAATTAAGACTGTCATTTACAGCATATCATGACAATACATTTAACGTAGATTAAAACTGCCGTTTACAGCATGCCTTGGCAATGAATATAAGATATTACAGATTTAAAATTATACTTAACAAAAAAAACATATATGGAAAGATTATTACGTAATTTTGATGACTCGTAAATATCGAAGTGCCAAAAATGGATCAAATTTCTTTAGACACGTATGTCGTAGCATTAATGCATTACAAAGCATAGGACGCCGGGACGGAATGCTAGTAATATGTAAATTTATAGAGTAGAAAAAAATCGGCAAGGTTACAATACCGTGGGAACATAAATCTAGGCGTTACATTTAATTGTACAATACCGCCTATCGGCTTCAATCTCATTGCATCGAGCCACATAAATTATCAACGAAGTATAATTTACGATGTAATGTAAGCACATTTTTTATTTATACAACCAACTAGCTATTGTCTGCGACTACATTCTCCTGAAAATGATGTTTTTTTCCTAAAAAATACGTATTTGAACTGTGTTTATAGTGGTTTTCTTTTATTTTTTAAATTTCAATAGTTATCGTCACTGCCTGCTTAACGACAATAAAACTTTGAACTATTCTAAATTACCTCTATTGAATTTTATTAATACTTCTCGCCTGTTTGAGAGAGCTTAATCCTACCTAATATTATTAATGCGAGAATATGAGTTTGTTTGTTTTTTTGTTCCGCTTTAACGCTTTAACCAACTACTCAATGGATAATGAAATGTTGCCTTCACCTTGCTTGGAATATATAAAAGGATAAAGGGTACCTTTCATCCAGGCAAAAAGTACAAGTTTCGAAGAATGCATCTTATTTACATTAGCCGCGGGAAAAGGCTAGTGTGATCTAAATTTACCTTTTAAATCTTTCAGAATTATTAATTCTCCGGATCACTCCGACATTCCTCACATCAGCTGAAGGAAGTACTACTTTACATGAAAAACCAAATAACATAACCGGTTATTTAATTTTTGTTTTTTTTTTTCTCATATTTATATTGGCCTACTCTATTTGTCTACAAAATTAATCTGTCAAGTTTTTTTATTAGATGCTACATAAAGCATATCTATTTATAATGGAACTCTATACTGTAAATCATAACTTACTAAAGACATTCTAAAAAAAATCTATAATTATTTCAGCTTTATTAAAATAACATTCTTTATTCTTGCCGAAAATATATTAACATAAAATCATTGACATATTTATGGAACCTAGCTAGGATAAGACTTTTTCTCCTTACCCTTTTCCCACCTAAGTAACCCTACTTAGCCGACTTCGGCATAACTTGTTTGTAATATATGATTTGGTTTAATTTTTAGGATCGGCCGCCTGCCTGACATCAACCTTTCTTGGGATTAAGCCGGGATAAAACTATCTGTGTATATTATAAATGTAATTACTGTTTAAATAATATTAAGTTGCCAACAAGTACATACTTTGTTAAAGCTTTATCTTTTGAGGATAGCTTACTATACCCATCTATCTTCTAAAAACATTGTCACATACATTGAGGTAATTGGAAGTCTATTTAGACGGATACAGTATTAATCCTTATCAAATTGAATACATTAGTTACCTTAAGAATTTCATGCACATAAGTATATATTTTTTATTGTCAAGGCAGAACAACGTCCGTCGGGCCTGCTACTTATAGATATACTCGTATAACGGCTTTAAGCATGTGTATGTAGTTTGTTAAATTTAAGTACTGTTGTATTTTCGTGCTTTATCTAGATTGGTGTTTTCCGTGGATCTTTTTGCGTCGAGCTACGTTCGCGGACGAAGGTAAGTACTAATAATATCTAGTATAAATAAGTTAATCACTTTGAAATTGTACAAGTTATAATTAGCTATATTTCTCAAGTCCTGCAGATCGTTTGCATTGCGGGTAAACATTGTTTTGGTATAGGATAATTTTGTCGATTTCTATTTATACAAAGCGTGGGAACTAAAATTAGTAACGAAATAGGTGATGTGTGAAAATTCACGAATCCTCGATTGTGGGCCGAATTCATCGTTTCACATAAGTGCGACTAAAAAAAATGTGTTTAAACTAACTACACTCAACCCTTACAGTAATCTACTTCGTCGATTTATAAAGAAGTAATGCATATTACAAGTTACTATAGTAAATCTCTCGATGTCATTTATATAATTTTAGTGAATTTATGTTAGCTATATTATTAACAAAAATGCATCATAGAAAATGGCAAAAATTTGTCTACCGATGATCACGAATCAAATTAAAATATATATTTTTAAATTTTGTATCTAGTAATACACAGCCATAATAATAAAAATATATTAACCTGTTTTAACTTTTCAGATTTTTGCGAAAAAAAAATATATTGCAAGGAATTAGAAATAAGTAATGGAACAAATTTCAATAATTTTTAGAAATATTTGTCTGTTTGTTTGTGCACGCATCACTGCTAAAGTATGACGTTAAAAACAACGGTTGACTCTGTAAGAAGTTATTGTAATTTGATTACGGTGCGAGTTAAGTACAAGAGAAAAGTAGGTAGAGAAATGCATTTCAGTCTCATGCCAAAACCAGGATGTTTTGTAGTACTATATCTATATAAATAAAATTACAGAAGTCTGTCGTTATCTGGAAAAGTACTGAGTAGATATCGTTTTTTTTTTAAATACTTTGTTATACAAAGAAAATTTTCACGATATCTTAAACCACGCAGACGAAGCCTTGGGTATCAGCTAGGCTAGTGAGATTTCTTGTTACCGTAAGGCCATATACTAAATAACATTCTTATAAATAACCCGTAAAATGGCCAATTAAAAGGAAAGCTTATTTCATAAGACTATTGTTTTTGAACTTACTGTAGGTATGTGTGCTCACGATTACGAAAGAAGAAATGTAAATCTAAATATTTTTGAATAAACAACTCTTAAAGAGGTGAAAAGGGAAATGACAAAAGTGTTCATACACTAATCGAAATTTTAAGAAGGTGAAACCTTCGATACTTAGTAACTACTTAATTTGTTATAACGTGTAAAAATATTAATAGATTGAATTGTCGGCAGTAATTAGGTCATAAATTATCGCATTTTGATGTACAGGGTTATTGGTGATTTGAGGTATTTCTATTAGGATGTGATAGGGGTGACTATTTGTGATAATTTTAACCACCATACACATTATGCAAAAGTGAATTATATATATTCGAGTTTTTATGTTTTTTAGCTTTTTTCAAAATAAGTAAAAATGTAACATCAAAAATGTATTTAAAAAAAATATCATTTTAAATGCAATTTTTTCTTCTGATTTATAAAAACGATTAAACACTAATTATTCATCAGTATTAAAACAACAATTATTGGTTCAAATTTTAAAATGCGCGGCGAAAAACGATATTATTTCTATATTTCTTTGAGGTTTTTTTCATTATAATGCCTTAAAAACAAAAAAAACGTAGCTAAATTTTGCTTGCAAATTATTTTAAAAACAACTGTTTTCTTAGCTCTCCAAGAACGCATAACAACTAGGAAATTATTTCGAAGAAACTGAAAAAAAAATTATCACAAAGGAAGCAAGCAAAAATTGGTATTCGAACTAAAAACTTAAGGTCGTTCTTTAAAATTTCATAAAATTAATTAAAAACAATACCCAATGTAAATAAAGCACAAAATACAAATTTAAAATTAAATTATAAGATTAAATTTTTTATTAAATTAAAGATAATTAGCAAAAACCAGTAACAGCTTAGTAAGAACAATGAATAACAAGTAACAATTAAGATATCTTGTAATTTAGCCTAATTAAAGTTCTTGCTCGAAGAGACTTCCCCTATTACGTGCGCACAGTCGCATTCTTATTTTGAGTTGTCACTTAACTACCGAAGTAGTAAAGTTTTTCCGCATCGCATTTGCTGCGTTTATGTTGTTTTTACTGATGCGACAGGCGAGATGACGTATACTAGGGATTTCATCTGACCCCAGGCATAGAAATCAACTGGTGTTAAGTCCGGACTCCTCGCAGGCGACGGAATGGGTCCACCTCGCCCTATCCAACGATTAGGAAAATGACTACAGAGCCATCGCCTAACATTGATATCAAAATGTGCAGGATATATGTCTTGCTGATATATCATGTTTTATTTTGTAGCTAAAGGCACCTCTTCGAGAAGGTCAAACATTTCATTTGTCAAAAAATTATCGTAAGTTGCAGCATTTAGATTGTTTGGTATAAAATGTCGTCCGATTACATTATCGTTAAGTATTCCCATCTACACATTGACCGAAAAGCGGCGTTGCGACAATTTTGGTCTCTTTTTATTTGGATTTTTATGCTATTTCTCACTCCAATAATGTTCATTACGGTAGTTAGTAATCCTATGTTGATCGAATTTGAATTCGTCGTGAACATGAATCTACAGAAATCAACCCTCCATTCAGGGTCCTCTTCGAGATTAACTTGCTCATGAGTATAATGGTAAGGATAGAATCCTGCATTATGCACTGTAGGCCACGCTTTCCATTGTGTTGCACAGAGTCGTCTGGCGACTGTGTTTGTCGATATTGTTGGTTCATCGATACATTTTTGTAGAATATACTCTTTATAATTAACAACATGTACTGAGGGTCTTCCGGCATTATTTTGTCGTCTCTGAACACTGCCAGCTTCTCGAATTCGCCTATACACTCCATTAACTAAAATATGTCGTCATAACAAAAAAGGTTGCATACAGCATTGAGTATGCAAAGATTTAACTATATGCTTATTAAATTTAATTTCTGTTTAAGTTAGGACGCAGATTGGAACAGGTTTTTTTTCCAGTCCATGTCACATTATTACATATTGGAGGACGAAATATAATCTTTTGTGTATTAGGTTTTTTTATTTTAATCATGATCTTGCATTATTTGACCGTACATTTTGTAATATTTATGTCATCATTCTGTGCATAGCTTTGTGGCGTTCGGCCTTTTTTATGTACTCTCTGGTCGAACGCACATTGACACAAAAAAATGAATATCGTTATTCTAAAAATGAGACAAGACGTCTCACATATAACACAGGACGACTGAATAATAACGACGAAACCCTCGAGGCTACCAAATCGCCAAAGTGGTGACCCTCGACTTACGACACCTAAGTCAACGCATCGGAGACGGAATCGTGGCCTGCATTTCATCCGGATTTTTCTTTTCCGGCAACGACGCAGTGTGTATTGGGTGCATATCACTCATCTCCAATTGCTGCATCGGTATCTGGCGGCCGATAGTTTCCTCGAGATCAGCGTACTTATTCGACCGGCATTATAACTTTAAAAACCGTGTTGTGTTCTAAGTGCATTTCGTTTTATCTGTGTGTGTGTGTTTTATAGCTAAGTCGTTAATAATCATGCTGAACATTTTTCATTGTTGTGCATCATCGAACTTTTAATTTAAGTTTTGTTTTCTTCCGAAAACCGGCGGTCATCGATCGACCACCAGCTTAAAAAATCTTGGATGATCATTCTGTAACGGAGACGTCATTTTTCTTTTGTTTCTTTCTTTTTTGGATCAGACTTTTACAGAAACGTCATTCAAAAAGGTCACACACATGACATCAGAGTTCCTGAATCAAAATAAAACCTTTTTTTGTATAGGAGTTTTAGACAATTACTTTTATAATATTTCGTGATTTGTGATGTGCTTATTGTAATTGTTTTTTCTTTCTCCTCACCTAAACAAAACTTTATACATATTTTTATGTTATTCAAAATAGCAGTTAACTATTTCTTAATTTTTTTTTTCACAAACATTTGTATATTATTTAATTACTTTTAACTAGTGGATGTATGTGGTTCAGACTAACTATTTTCTGTTTTTCATTGTTTGGTTGTGTGCGTTTAACTCTTAATTGCTATCCTTTTCTGCCTTTGTTTTTGTATCTGATTATTCTTATAATTGTGTAATTTGTTGTGTTAAATTTTGTTTACATTTATGTATAATTATTAATTATGCGATTATTTCCAATTCACGGGGAAGGATAATTCTAGTAACGTCTAACGCGCACATAATTTTGGTATTTCCCAGTTTGCCTACCAATCACAATGGATGAAGACCTGCGTGCAGAGCTCGAAAGCCTGCGGGCACAGAACGCTGCACTGGAGGCACGCCTTCATACACAGCCAGCACAACACCAGGAGAAATCATCTCCAGTTCATGCAATATCCGTGAAGCTGGCCCCGTTTTGGGCAGATAGACCTGCAGTGTGGTTTGCTCAGGCTGAAGCCCAATTTCATCTGGCAGGAATCAAAAGCGATATGACTATGTTCAGCCATGTCATCAGCACAATAGACCAGCGACTAATTGGCGAAATTGAGGACATCGTCATGGATCCTCCGCCTGAAAATAAGTACCAGATCTTGAAAAAAGAACTTATTTGCAGGCTGTCTACTTCTGAACAACAACGTGTTGAACGCCTAGTCAGTGACGAGGAACTGGGAGGCCGGAAACCAACGGCCTTTCTACGACGCCTTCAATCTCTCGCTGGGAAATCAAAGGATGACAGCATCATTAGACAACTTTGGATGCGTCGATTGCCCACCCAGGTTCAAGCAATACTGGCTGCGCAAGAGGACCTCAGCTTGCAAAAACTAGCTGAGCTAGCAGACAAGATTATTGAGGTAACACCAGGTCCATCGCAGGTATACGCCGTAAACAGCGGACCTAATGAAGACCCCTCGATCAAAGACCTCCTAATACAATTTAATAAAAAATTTATGGATTATATGGTTTTGCAGTCACGTGGCAGATCTAAAAATCGAACTGCCTCACGGGTCAACAGCCGAAGTGGCACGCCGGTAGCCAAACGTTGCTGGTATCATAAAAAATATGGCACCAAGGCTACCAAGTGCACAAACCCCTGTGATTGGAAACAGGAAAAACTCAACCAGCAATCAGTAAGGGCGGGACCTGATTGCTGTTCAGTGGATCATAGCCACCGTCTATATGTCACAGATAAGGTGACCAAACACCAGTTCCTAATTGATACCGGGTCTGACCTATGCTGTTACCCTCGCCGCTGGATTCGAGATCAGAGGTATCCTTCTGACTGGGAACTTAGTGCGGCTAACGGCAGCACTATCAAAACTTTTGGGACTATAAACCTTAAACTTAACCTTGGACTACGCCGTAGTTTTGTTTGGCAGTTTGTGGTTGCTGACGTCAGCACTGCGATTTTAGGATCAGATTTCTTAGCACACTACCACCTCCTGCCAGACTGCCACACAAAAAGATTAGTTGATGGCACTACCGGTTTAAGCATCACTGCTTCTGATGCCTCCAGTGAACAGCCCAGCGTCAAGGTTATCAATGTTCAGGACTCTGTTTTTGCACAAGTGCTAGCCGAGTTTCCTGATGTTATTAAACCTCCCGGACTACCACGGGAAATAAAGCACAATACTGTGCATCATATTCGGACCACAGAAGGACCTCCAACTTCTTGCCGTCCTCGACGTTTGGCGCCTCACAAATTGACCGCCGCTAGAAACGAATTCGAGAATATGGTACAGAACGGCACAGCGCGACCGTCGCAAAGTGCTTGGTCTTCTCCGTTACACATGGCTCTCAAAAAAGACCAGTCATGGCGTCCATGTGGCGATTTTCGCGCCCTGAACGCCAGGACCATACCGGACCGTTACCCAGTCCGACACATTAATGACTTTGCTCATAATCTTTCTGGGGCTACGATTTTCAGCACTATTGACCTTGTCAAGGCTTATCATCAGATACCTGTTGCTGAAGAGGATATCCCTAAGACCGCCATTACTACCCCATTTGGCCTTTTCGAATTTCCTTACATGACTTTTGGCTTACGAAATGCAGGTCAAACTTTTCAACGGTTCATCGATGAGGTCACACGGGGTCTTGATTTTGTTTTTCCTTATGTAGATGACATCCTCATTTATTCAGCAAATGAGGCTCTTCACAAGGAACATCTGAAAATCCTTCTTAAGCGATTGCAAGATTACGGTGTTGTAGTCAACCCCTCTAAATGTGTTTTTGGTGCAAGAGAGGTTTTATTTCTAGGCTTTAATATCAGCCCGGAGGGCACGCGTCCTCCTCAAGACCGTATTCAAGCCCTTCTGAATTTTCCCCCTCCTAAGACTGTACAAGGCGTGCGACGTTTTCTCGGTATGTTTAACTACTACCGCCGTTTCATACCCCACGCCGCTCAGTTTCAGGCTCCCTTAATCGAAGCTGTTGTCGCTACCAATGGAAAAGGTAATAAGCCATTTGTATGGTCACCTGAGCTCTTGGTCCAGTTCGAAGCTTGCAAATCGAGCCTTTCGAACGCTACTCTGTTGCAGCATCCAGTCAACGGTGTACCTCTTGGTTTGTATACGGACGCATCAAGTATCCATATTGGATCCTGCCTTCAGCAGCAAGTGAACGGCCAATGGTGTCCGCTGGCCTTTTTCAGCAAAAAGCTAACTGCTCAGCAGACACAATGGCCAGCCTATTATAGAGAATTATTGGCAGTGTACGAAAGCGTGCAACATTTTCGCCATATTCTCGAAGTACAGCACGTTTCGATCTATACAGATCATAAACCGCTGCTGTATGCGTTCATACAGCGACGAGAAAAACTGCCGCCTTCCCAATTGAACCAATTATCGTTCATAAGCCAGTTTACGACGGACATACGATACATCAAGGGTGAGGATAACGTTGTGGCCGATGCAATGTCGCGGATAGAGGTAATTTCGTTAGAAGAAGATTACGAGACTCTCGCAAAATCACAGGAGGAGGACCAAGAACTCGCGAGCCTACGTCAAGGGAAATCTGGCCTCACATTTAAGCAGGTTATCATTCCAGGGACTAACATTTCCGTGCTATGTGATGTGTCTACTGGCAAGCCTCGTCCTTACTTGACTTCTTCATTTCGCCGTGCGGTGTTTAACAAGATTCACAACTTGAGTCACCCCGGCGTACGAACAACCACTCGCCTTCTGGTTGAACGCTATGTTTGGCCCTCGATCAGGAAGGATAGTCGACAGTGGACTCAGTCTTGTACGGCCTGTCAACGCGCGAAAGTAGCCAGACACATCTCAGCTCCCCTCGGTACCATCGACCAACCATCTGGTCGGTTTATGCATATCCATATCGACATTGTGGGACCTCTGCCCGTCTGCAATGAACATCGATACTGTTTAACTGCTGTTGACAGAGTTTCACGATGGCCTGAGGCGTGGGCCATGCGATCTATTACCGCCGAAGAAGTAGCCGACACCCTCATTCAAGGGTGGATATCGCGTTTTGGTGTGCCTTCGGTTATTACGACAGACCAAGGCACTCAATTTGAGTCTGATCTGTTTCGCCGACTCATGGAAACATTCGCCACAAAACGCATTAGGACGACCGCCTATCACCCCTGCGCTAATGGGTTGGTTGAGCGAGTGCATCGCCAAATGAAGGCAGCCCTCATGTGCCATACAGAATCATGGGTACGGGCTCTTCCCCTCGTCCTGCTCGGAATGCGAACAGCATTTAAAGAAGACTTAAAGTCCACAGCGGCAGAGATGCTGTATGGAGAAACGCTGCGTTTGCCAGGAGAAATGTTGACATCTGCCTCTGGCACTGACGGTCCCGACGACCCGGCTGATTATGTAGTTCGGTTACGACGTAAGATGTCCGACCTACGACCTATACCAGCCTCATGTCACGCAAATCCAGCTGTTTTCATATTTAAAACATTGTCTTCAGCTTCTCACGTTTTCCTACGGGACGATACGGTACGGCGCCCACTACAACCTCCTTACACCGGTCCGTTCGCTATACTAGAGCGTTCTACCGATGGGAAGACCCTGACTTTAGATATTAAGGGCAGACAGATTGTGGTGAGCGTGAACCGCGTAAAACCAGCTTTTTCAGAGTCTGACTCCTGGAAACGTCCTGCAACCGAAGACTCAGCTGACTTATCTCCTCCAGACCCACCTCAGGAGTCGAAGCTTTCAACTACAGATATCATCTCCCCTAACTCACGACCTAATGCAACACGATCCGGTCGTCGTGTAAAATTCCGGAAAACCGAGGATTACCTATATTTTTAGATACTTATCCTTCTCCGTGGGGGGGTGATGTGGCGTTCGGCCTTTTTTATGTACTCTCTGGTCGAACGCACATTGACACAAAAAAATGAATATCGTTATTCTAAAAATGAGACAAGACGTCTCACATATAACACAGGACGACTGAATAATAACGACGAAACCCTCGAGGCTACCAAATCGCCAAAGCTTAGATGTTCTTTTGCATAAGAAATAAAAACACGGAACATTAATTGTAAAATGTGTTAGAAAGACTTAATAAGGGTATATTTTATTACCTTATTACAATACTGAAATAATTACTTATCACTTTGTAATAATTATATTTCTAATAATAGTAGAAATAATAATTTGTGTAAGTAAAGAGGATTGTTTATACAAGTGGAAAGTAGAAAAAATTTGCATGTAATAGATAAATTTGAATATACATGTTATATTCATTTCCATTGATTTTCTGAACGCGTCTCGTTACATAAATTTGTATATTATTTGTGTTTTTGGAATGACAAAATGAGTGTTTTTATCGCTTTAACAAATGTTGGTTTATTAATATAACCTTTGCTATTATCAACATAGTGGTAACTTTTGATTTATCACAAAATATTTTGATATATAAATGATATAAATTTATATACTTAATTACTAGCTAAGGACCATAATAGTGTTTTGTAGATAAGTAATTTTTTTACTAGGTAAATACCGTGGCTCATTTCAATATTTATTATTATGTGTTTTACATCTGTTCATCCCTATCGAAAATATTAATTTGACAAGAGAAGAAATAAAATCGTAATATAATACTATTAATGGGTAAGATTGTACTATCAATTGAATATACACCTATCATGTCTTTTTTCAAAATATTTGTGGTACAAATACAAAGACATCTCAGGTTTAATTTATGTTGGCAGCACTTATACCAAAATGTCAAAATAATTCGTTCGTATGAGTGCTTCAAAGTTCAATAAAATTATTGAAAATTAGATTACAGTGTGCCATTAATTGGCCTTCTTGGCTTAATTACAGCAATGATTATGTAAAATAAAAATGTTTGCTGATCATAATATTGGTTATACGGTCTCTTAAATTAGGTATATAATGTAACTGGGCCCTTGACAGCTAACGAAAACAAAGCGATATCAATTTGTCCATCCAAGTAGTAGATAAAAATGTTTCCCAAGTATAGAAAAAGCAAAGACGACTTTTTGGAGCTGACCAAAGCTGCTCGAGAAGAGCGAGCACAAGAAAAGAAGCGAGAGCATTCTGCTACAAAAATTCAAGCTCTCGTTAAGGGATGGCTGACGAGAAAAAGGTTCATCAAGTTAATATTGTGAGTGCTATTTTGAAGATAATTTTGGTATATTTTTTGTGGTACTATTATTTGTTTATTATATTTCCTAACTAATTAATAAATCTAACTGCTTGACAGCTGAGGCTATATATATTACACAAGATTGAAGACGACATGGTAGGAAACTTGTAAATGTCGTGTACATACAGATTCAACAATTACATGGGCGGTACGACTTTCCATTAGCGTCCGTCGAATTGACGGTGGGGAGGGGGATGGGAGGGAAGGGGATGATCAGTACTAACACCCCTTAAAAGGAAAAGTTGCGGAGCCCCCAACTTTTCGAGTTTTTAAACTTTTAATTCCGAGGAAAAATTCCGAATTTCTGTATCTATTTTGACTCTGCAACGTCTCCAGCGCTGCGGGAAGAGCAGCCTCGACGCCCTTGCGTAACATATCCCAGGCATCGATCCTCGCCTCAGCAGCCTCGGCTTGTTGGTCGCCTTCGGTGACCAGCCTCGGCCGCTCCGGCTCGTCCAATGCCTACGATTTGTTACAGCGGGCGGAGGCTGCTCTCCCTACGCGCCTCCGGCTTTTTAAAAACACTCTAGGGGTAGGACAAACTCGTCCCAGGTGGAGTCGGGGTCATTCAAACAGGTTCTTTAACATAAGTCGAACCTAACCTATTTTATTTGTTATCTCAATAACAACAAAAATGGCGTCAGTTTTACGTTTCGTTTCACAAGCCGGTTAAACGTCTTTACGAGTCATAAACTCTACACATTTTAATTGTAATAGTTCGTAATGAAAATATTGCTATAATTTAATATACATAAACTGTAAAATATATGTGTGTATGTAAACTATTGAAACAAGTATAAAAAATAAATATTTATGAAAATTTATAAAAAAATAAATTTCACGTAACTTATGACAACATAACCGTAAGTAAAACGAAACGTTCAATGGCGATATTTCGCTATAATCTGTGGTGAAAATTACGTAAACATTGCAAAAATAATTGATTTTCAATATTTTTTTTCTCAAAAACTACGCGTCTCCGCATGGTGAAACTTTGTGTGTGTTCTTATATTAATGTAATCTATCTATAAAAAAAATATCAACTGCCAACTCGACGGACGCTAATGGAAAACTGAGCCACATGGGCTTTTCTTGTACAGTTACTAACATTTAGAATAAAAAAATATTTTGCCACAGAGGTGGGTAACCAGTTAGGCGTTAAATTTGCAATAGATGAATTAGAACACTACCCCAGATATAAACAATTATATTATTTCTGGTAATTTTAAATAATATCACTAAACACTACACATGAAACCTATGTATGTTTTTGTTTGTTACTATTTTATTGACATACTGTTGAATATAGCTCCGAAGAAAGAAAAATGTATTGAAATAATGCACATTTCTTATTTAATTTTGGTAATTGAACAATCATCATAGTGTTTGTTTCAAATATTAATTGTCGTTAAATTAAATTGATCATAGAGTTCATTTCTTTTTATGCGACAAGATCAATCTGAATGCTTATGTGATTTATGATTCATGTAGTCTCTTTGCCTTTTTAAACATAATCTCTACAGATTTACCTAATTTTAGTTATTAAATTCAATAACAACCAACGAACATAATATGTTACTAGAAACTTATAGTAAATCTCTTAATAATTAGCTTTGCGGTTGAGACTGTTATTCAAAGGTGGGACAGTAATATTTTCTTTTTCCAAAATATTGCTGGTTGGCTAGAACAAAACGGGTTGTAGCATTAACCTTGCAGGTTTTGCTAAGTAAAAAGTGTAACAAAGTATTAATATATTAATAAAAAATATTCAAGTGAAAGACACTTTTGAAGTATATACTGATAATATCTGTAATTTTTAAGGAATTTAATGTACATGATTATTGTCCTTTAAACATCTGAAAATATCTAATTTTTGATAATATTGTCTATGCCTAGAATAAAAATCGATCTATAGATATTGGTATATCTGAGATAGATTATTTCAAATATCAAAATTACTAATATCACAAATAAAAGATCACTCTAAATGTTGGCTATAACTCACCGATAGATGGCACTACAACACATAGACTTTTATTCCATTCAACTGATATAAAGGGAAATTACATGTATAGATATTTCAATACAGAGAATACAACAAACAATATTAACAAATATGACATTTATATTACTTTTATGTATAAAATAAGCGCAAAAATCATATATAGACTTTATATAAATTTGAGCCCTTAAAAAATGAGTGTAAAACTAAAGTCTATACAAATATAATTTATAAAGAATTATGTAAAGTAAAATTGATCAAGAAGATCTATTTCAAAGTTAGTTTTGTGGTCTTTTCTGTATTTAATAGAATTTGACTATATTGCCCAAAATTTCATCTGATGTTAAATGCTAAAGTGGTCCAACATAGTAAACAACCTAAAGTTGGTAGGACTGCCCCTCAAATGCAAATGCAGAAATACACCCATAGATGCTTAACAACATTTTTTATTTAAGTGTGATACATAACCATGTGTGGTTAGAAAAAACTGTACCACTATGGTATAGTATCAGAATGATGTTTTCCTTAACCATAAGCTCCAGTTCATTCACAAGAATTTGAACCACTGAACCATCATTTTTTCACTGAAATACTTCGATAAACAAACTTTTATAATACTTATACAAAAATAAACGCTATCAAGGTCATAACACTGATATATATTATATAGCAGGTCACTTTGTAAACAAACTACAAATAAGGGAAGCTTAATATAAAGGAAACTGTTAGTAGTATATTGATATAAACATATATAATACTAATTAGTGAGAAAAAATAGTCATAACCATTAATCAGCAGGACTGTGAAATGACTGCACATAATACAATGTTTGTTTATACAGCGATAAACTTTATGCTTTTATATAACTGTAGCATTACAAGGAACAATTGTATAATACTGTGGTTATAGTTTATGATGTGAATTAAGATGTTTGTGTGTTAAGGGATATGGCGGAGTCATGTCATCATCTTATGATTGGAAAAAGCTATGAGCTATATAATGAATCTGCAATAGAATTTGATTCAATGATAATTAGTCTCATATGTTCTTAAATGACCTTTTAACATTCAATTTCAGAGCTGATTCCAAATCTATAGTTATTTTTATCTGTAATGCTTTCTATGAAGTAGTAATGAAATTTATTAAACAGTAATTCTGCACTCAAACAAATCAACAATTTGACATATATCATTTACTGTTATATTATTACAAACAAGGGAAAGAATTTTGTAGAAGAGACATTGCACAGTGACGTAGTGGTGATATAAAACGTAACGATTATTTGTTCACACAAATTGCAAATTTAATGTTTTGTAATTTTTCAGAGATGAATTCGACCAGACTCTTCCTGAAATTTCAACACCAGGTTCTCAAGATGAGCATCCACAGCCATTAGAGCTAATCCCTGCTTTAGATGTCTATCGGGTGGCTTGTAGACTGTTACTGGTGTTCCAACAGCAAAGGGATAAAAGAAGATTTGAAATTCTTTGTAAATATATAGTTCAGAGCTTACACTCGGAGTCTGTTAAACTTTCATATGTTGGGGTCTTCTTAAATAAGGAACACAGGTGGGGTACATCTAATATTTACTTAATAACAAAAGCTATAAAAAACCCCTGCTGAGGTTCCTATTTGAGGCAAGTTATAGGCATAATCATCATCTCATAGCCATTTGGAACACACCCAAAATCCTATATGTTTTTTATATACAATGTTTATACAAGAATATTTCTCAAGTTTAGGTTTTCTTACAATTTTTTTTTGTAAATGTACACCGATTCAAAAAAATTCGACAGTAGATTCATGGTTATAATCTGCAAACATTGATTTGGTCAAATTGATGATCCCTCACATCTACGTATTTTTACTAATAATAATATAATCTTTTCAGTCTCAGATGGATAGCTCACATAAAGGAAGTTTTATATAAATGCTGTCTTTATTTAGAAGAATTGAAACCGGAGTCTCCAACAGACATGCAAAGAATTCTCATTCATCTACACACTCTCCTAGCATTCACAGCGACCGAATACTTGGGCATTAACTAGACTGAAGAACTTTGAAAAGCTGAGGGGTGGCATGATGCAACTTTGTGCCAATGTAATGGGGTCTCTTTTCCATAAGGGATACTATTTGACTTTGAAAGTGAGTTCGGATTTTCGAGCAATTTAAACTGTTTCTTATAGTCTTTAATAGTTTGTTGATGTTATTATTATTAATGTGTTTCTGAATTTATGTGCTATATAAATCGAAAATGTTTGTTATGGTTTACATTACATATCAATTACATATTATGGTATATTTTGAGCACAGTATATATCGAAGGCCTACTGCAGAATGACGCTAAATAACATTCAAATGACACTCTTCTATAAGAACAGCACCATACTTAATCCACATATGCCTGTCATTGCATATGCATAACTCTAATTCCTGTTAGAACATGGTATGAGTAACAAATATATTATATACTATTTAATAGTAATTTACTTAGATAGTGTCAATAGTGAAAAAGGTTTATTTAAATTTATTCAAAGTACAGTATACACATCTGGACGTAAGTGGGTTAATATTGTGTAAGTTAATGATAGACGAGTTATATTTTAATTGTCGAATATCTTCATATAATTAATATATTTGTTTCAGTCACTCCTACTCCGTGGTATCTGTCGTGAGAAAGTGTTCCTTAAAAATATATCTCTGACTGCGGTGGTGACACTGTCCATGCGACCACTCATCTCTTCACAGTTCTCTGAGAAACTTTTGACAATGTACATCATACAAATAATGTCAGTGCCTACTCTAATCTATCACATGCAGCAGATATCACCAGAAGTTAGTAGTGCTGTAAAAGTGTTTTTAATTTTTATTAATATCTTATATATGTTTTATGAGGGCTCGGTGGAGGAATTGGTGGATACGCACTATTGGTATTGTACGATAAATACCATCCCCTTAACCTTTGAAAGATTACTTTGAGAGAGTCAGTGACATTCCAAAGAGTGGAGATGCTGTTAGCCATGGCTGAGTAATAAACTGTCTTTTATTTACACATGAGTGTTAAGTTAATATGAAAGTGAACAGAGATAGCTTTTGATCATTCATTCCTTCTGGGGAAATTCTAACTAATATTATGAAGGCGAAGATATGTACAGTTCCCGAGTGAACGAAGCCGTAAGCAAAAGTTAATATCAAATAACAAAACCCTTTATTGGAAATTTCTACCATTCTTTATAACAATTTTACAAAAGTATTTTTTTTGTGTATAAAGAAAAAAAAATACTGTGAGCCGTCACAGAATGCCTGGCAAATGTGAAACATCGAAATTATTTTGGACAAGTAATATCCATAAAAGAAAGTTTACGACAGGAATGTAATAAAATATTAGGAATGTTTTCTAGAAAATGTCTATTTATATAATAAACATTTATTGTTTTCATTAAGTACAAAAATTCAAATATTTATTCCAAATTGTGACAACTAAATTCATGTCTCCACACCGAATACACTACTACATATAGACTGTATACGTGGTGACACGTCGCCACTGCATGCGTCGCCACGCCATTAATCGGTTTTACGTGCGGTTATAGATGCTTCACATTAAAAGAAATTGTTACTTTCATTTAAAATGTTATTAATTATACCATTGTTAACAAATTTTCTAGTCAATATCAGCATTCCGTACATACTCGATGTTCGACAAGTGCCTCGAGTTCCTAAGCACTGATCAGAACATGCGCATTGTGTTTAACACACTGGAGGGAAACTACGCGCTCTGTGTCCTCGGGAACCTCGTGCAAATGGCGCATCTCGAAAGGGATCATGCTATGAATGAGACTTTCTATCCTAGTTTTGTGGTGAGTTCCATCAATTCAACATATTGTGTTTACTTCTTATATAATAGGTAATAATCTCATTTGAAATTATCAGTAGTTGGTGGTAGTTTCATAACTATTTAATCTTTTTTTACTTCTGTAAATCAAATAATCAAATGCCGTTTGAGTCAGAAAAAAGAGTATTCATAGAGCAAAAAAAAAACTAGATAATCATAAAAGTACACTGCGCATTTAATTAATAATAATAATAATGCGCAAATAAATTGCGCATCCAGAATATAATTCCACTCGGGTGCACCATAGCGCATGCAATAATCGCAAAAACATATAAAATATTGTTAATACTTATCGGAATGTCTTCGATATTAAAAGAAAATAATACAGTGTTTCAAAATGTAATGCGGGTGCCATTGTATATATAGAACTACTTTAATATTGATAATGTCGTTTTTTAACGTCTCTTTCAATCAAGTAGGTTAGAGAACTAGAAGGCTGACGTCATTATCCTAATGGTTTGACAAAAACTTACATAATTCTTCTGTGGATATTGGTGATGTGGAAATAAAATATGAGCTTGAGAAAAAGCCGTAATATTAAAGCCACAGATATACGCTTCAATGATGGCGCAGTCGCAGCTTTCATAGCAACAGTATAGCGTGGTGGTATAGTTTTCAATATCCCCTTCTGGCTAGCTACCACCCTTAAGTTGAAAATCTGTTACCAAATACCCATAAGGGTGTTCTGGTAGATGCCACTCGATAGCCAGTCATGATTTAGACTATTACCATCTTGGGCCACATCAGTATTTAACGTTATGTGAAATTGTGGTCTAATGCTAAAACTTATAGAATATAATAAATAAATATATAATTGGTCCTGGATAATTAATCTGTAATCTACATACAAGCATTTTTTTAATTACAGCTAGTCGTAACCCGCTTCCTGGATTCGTGTCAGCAGTATGTAGTCTGCAAAAAATCTAACTTGAGCAATTGGCACCCTGTTCTTGGATGGTTCTCCCAAGGCTTTGATTCTTACCTACCTCCAGCTATGGGAAACTTACGTATCCAGCTATCGTTGTTGTGGGGAGCTCCTTTATTGAACAAGGTTTTGGCACAACCTCTAAAAGAGATAGTAGAGGGAGGTATATCTGGGGAGGAAGGTGCGGGACCCTCTCAACCCTCGACACCGGTGCAGAGCAATAATCCAGCTGCTATCATTAGAAGAGCTATAGAGGCCAGGACAAATAGGTAAGTGTAGTAGAGGATTTGTAAATAGGCTTTCAGTGTCGGACTGGATAGTAACTAAGCATCCTGAGGCAAGTTAGGTTCCAGCATCAATCTGTGAATATTACAATTACAATTTCGCTTAATATTAATTGGTGATGTAGTCCAAGATGTTATACATGCTGAACCTCGAGGGATTGGCTAGAGGCTAGAGGCAAGAGGGATAGAGAGTAACACATATATAAGTGCTTGTAACAGTGTAGATTTTTGACTTGATCGTGTTAGCTAGGCAGACATGCTTAGAAAAAGCCCTACATAGTGTATACTATGCGGATAATTGGCAACGATTCGAACCCGATTGACGCGGTATTCGAACACACTAAAAACTGAGCTATCATGGGTCAGCTGTCCAATATTAAAGCCGAAAAAAGTCAAAAACATCATAGTGATCTATTTGTTGTGTTTTAGCATGACCAAGTGTATATTTCAACTTCTCAGACAGAAGTTTTTTTTTGGTGAAAAATTTGTTGAAAGGTATTTTATATCGTATCCATTAAGAATGAAAAATTTTCCTTCTTAAATATTTAAATTTGAATATTTTATTTCTGTAGTAAAAAGTTCATTCCAAATGAATATACAAATATATTGCATATTTTTTAAACTGTAAGAAATCGTATAGTATAACTGATGCTTTGGTTTATCCTATAAACCTAGCCAATTGAATTCAATAAAAAAAAATTGAAGAGACGTGACTGTCACAAGTAGAATGAAATCTGCCATAGCATATGGCAAAGGTCAAAGTTTTGTTAAAAACCATTTAAATTAATTGGCAATTTAAATTTTTTAAATCATATGATTATTGAGTGGTAATAGACTACTAATTTATATGGTACAGATTTATTTCAATAAAAAAAATTGTTAGGCACTTAATTTAACTTATATATTAAAATTACAAAAAAAAAATAATTGATATCTCTTTGTCTATACTACTTTTAAGAAATATGACCTCAACATTCCAGATACAATTCAAATAAAAACTTCAGGAAACTAGGATCTCCAGACTGTACTAAGGTGGCACTTATATGTTCCATGTATCACACTGCTTTGCAAACTATGACGCAAGTTAAACTGGACATTTTAACGGGTAAGAAAAATGACGAGCTTAATATTAATATAACAAACTGTTTGTATAATCCTGTCAAAAAATAAAGTGAACATATGTTTACTATAAAATCCAAAAAAGCAAGCAAAAGATTCAAATAAATTTTGCTGATGGGCACACCATATTCCCTTATATTAGGGATTGTGTCCCCATTAGACATGAAACGTTTTATGCATTACCATTGTTTTTATATGAAATGGATAGCAATTTATCATATATTGTTATGTGTTACTGCTGCTATTTTTCATGTCAAATGAAAAACAATATTTCAATGGGACGATTAAGTCTTAACACTGTTACTTTTCAAATGTAATTAATAATAACTTATTTTTAACTGGTATCACTGCTACTTTTTATTTGATGTGACAATTAATATATTACATAAAGTTATGTAATTATATCACTGCTATTTTATATATCATAACAGAATTCTCAGAATGTATACTCCTGCTATGTATTGTATTAAAATAATTGCTAATTACAGTACTAGCATTAGGAAATATAAAAGTCTGTTTGCATGATAATCATGTCTGTATTTTATATCTATTTTTTTAATAACTTGTTATATCCAAACTCATAAATAATATTAGTGTTAATGTATTTAGGGCATTAATTTAAAACACTTGTCTCAAATGCTTCTCATGTAGTTCTATTTTCCAGAAGTCTTTCAGAAATTATTTGTATAAATAAAGAATTATTTTTACTATGTTAACAGGATTAAGCAACCAAGAGAACATATTATATTCGCTATGGCAATTCCTTTGCACGTTGGGACCAAACTGCGGATTGAAATCCTTTCTTGATCTCATAGCCATAAATACAAAAACGTCAGCTCCTGAGTTTCAGATGTTGATTTTGTTCGCTGATTGTATGACACATTATGTTACGTAAGCTATATTATTATTATTTAACTATATAAATTAAAAGTTAAATGTCTGATGTGGTCAAAGACCATAACAAAGTAATCTAGTTTAAAGGTCCCCGAGTGCTATGTGTATGACATTTTTTTTTTATTTGGTTCATACCCTAAATAAATGTAATATTAAAATTTTGAGCAAACTGTACTTCGTAATACGAGTTTGACTTTTGAGTAGGCAAGGTACGACTGTAGAAATTTTATGGAATTATTATGTCAAGAAACAATCATATTGCCCAACATTTGTTCTATACTGAGATATTATAAAAGTGTTGTCATTTGTATCTATTTGTTGCGTAATATATTTTCAACAAAAAGTTGTAGTTACCCAAAGAAGCACTTGAAGATTATCAAGGATTTACTTATTCAAGGATAAGGACAAGGGTCGATTACTATGTAATGTTAATAAGCTAAAAGAAATTTGTTTAGGGATGCAAATATTCTATTAAGTGTTATTAATTTACTTACTATTGTGTAAAACATAACAGGCATCGATTAAAATGTAACCAAAATGTAAGGATTTGAACAAAAAAAAAAATGATATTGTGGAACACTTGATTGGAATGAAGTTCCTTTCGTAGTATATTTTTTCTAGCATGTTGCCTATGAAATGGCTATAAATATAGAGAGTTGTACTATAATAATTTTAAGTTAATAACAAGTTATTCACATATTTTTGCACTTTAACTCTGACACTAACTGGGCGTCATTGTTATTATTTTCTAAGCCACTAACACAATGCATTATTGATGTATATTGACCAATAATAAGAATGATTATTAACCAACAAAAGTGTTTACAAACAATTAGTAAAGAGGTTAGCACATGTTATGTTAAAAATAAATATTAGTATAGGTACACAAGACGGTACGACACAGCGGACGCGTATGCCGTGTACCAACTATACCTGCGCTGCCGGTGCGAACTTATCCGCTGCCTTGAACCAATAAGCGCCCACCTATCACTGGGTACAGCCAATAGCATACGTGCTATACTATAGAAAGGGTTTTTTTCGCCTAGCCCCCATCCGCCTAGTCCGTACCGTGCTATAAGCAACTTTGTTCCAATAACTAACACTATTAGAGTAGTTACAGACAAAACCATGTAAATTTCCTTTGATTATCGTTTGTAAATTCTAATTACACTCTGATCAAGTTTTCAAATCCTTCATATATTGATTTATTTTAATTTCAGTATATTAGACGATATGGAAATGTACGAGAAACAATCGCCATTCAAATTAAGCGACTTCGTCAATATGTCACAGTTTCTTAACATGTTTGTGTACAAGACAATAATGGGCCAGTTATTTGGTAAGTTATAAAAATATGTTGTTAAATCTTGCTTTAACTAATGAATCTTTATGGCGATGGATATAAAAAGTTCAAATATATATTATTTGAGATTAAGCCTCGATATTACAATTAATTTAAAGAAATTGAAAAAACTACTACACCCGAGTTATAAACTATTTTCTTAATAATTCCAAATTATTAAAAATACTTTAATTAATTTGGTTCTTTGTTCTGATAATCTGATTATTGCTTAGTTAATAGTTACAGTGTATTAGATCCAAATAAATAAATAAATAAGTGTCGCAGTATCAAACGCCATTCTTGTGGTTATATACACAATGAAATTCATAGAATATATAATAAAGTAATAATATACATTAAGGCCAGTTTATATTTTTATTGTATTAACTGAAATGTAAATTAAGGCATAACTGTGCTGTTTTTAGTATAATCTTTTTTTAAGAGATTTAGCTTTTAGTACAATCTCATTAAATATATTTTTTAATACTTTATAGATTAGCGTTTGGCCACAATCTGATGCTAAGTGATGTTGTGGTCTAAGATCGTTATCACACTAAACCTAGAGGGAGACTGGCTCTTAAGTGCAGCTGCCGGAATACACCAACAGGTGCTTGACGACAGATTTTCAACTTGAGGGTAGGTAGTTAACCATGCGAAATCAGTCAATGAATCAATCAATTAAATCAATGGATGTGGCTTAAGATGATAACTTGTTAAACCTAGAGAGGGACTTGTTCTAAACTGACGCTTTCAGAACACACATATAGGTGCTTGGAGGTAGATTTTTAATTTGAGACGGCTAGATAGACTAGCTGAGGAAAAGCGATACCATTATTTTTAATACTGAGGGAGATTAGTCAGACTATATATGTAGGTATAAATACGTATTGTATATATAATGTTTATAACATCAGGACAGTTGAAGGATAAATAAATACCAATATTAGATTCGTATGACAATATTTTTTTATTTGTATTAAACTCTTATTATGAGTAATCCCGAACTTTAGATTACATTCAGTGCGCCTAAAAATATTGACGGGTCCTGTATTTCTGTTTTATTCAGATCTGAAAACTATACAGAGCAATGAGCTTTTCAACTCTTTGCACACGTTACTGCTGGTTCTGTATAGACGCGATTGTCGTCGCTCGTACACGCCCGCCAACCACTGGCTCGTCAAGGAAATCCGAGAGGTACACTTTATGAACGACCTGGAAAAGGGAAAGAAACCACAACAGGTATGCCATTAATTAATATAATAAATATTTATAGATGATAAAATTGTCTGGATGTATTCGGAAATTTACAGTTTAAGGCCTGAAATGTTCAGGAGTCGTCGCAGTTTTAAGTGTGATAAGCATATTTATTATGTTGTGGGATATGTAATTTATATTAAACGCCATCTATCCGCTATTTGCTGTACTACACTGCTGTAAATGTTTTATATTTTTTATGTCTTGGGTAAATTTGTTTTTATTACCATTTACGTGTTAATTTATTGTATATTATATGTTTTTGTCAGCACCTGTGCCGTCATATTCACCTAGCAATGAATCTGTAATCAACACGTGCACCTCCAACCCCCACAGATCGCGTTATTCAAATACCCTCACTCTTCCTACTACTCGTCGTTTCGGTATAAAAGGAACGGAGCGACCGCAATTCGGGCAATCGGGTGAGTGCCTTAAGCGCTCCCCTTAGTAGTCCGGTGAAACTGTGAAGGCATTTTTAGCTGGCAGTGTAGGTCAGTTCGGAAAAGGAAAAAAGAAAAAAGTAATTCGGGCAGTCTTGGCTCTAGCGTTGTACGGTACACTTGTAGTATTGTGCCAGTAGCTTATCCTAGACTCGTTGATAATTAATTTGTATTGTCACGATTAATTAATTAGCGACCCACAGTCTTAAATAGACGGAATTAATAATAATTGATTATTATTCAGTTTTGGTTAGATTACTTGAAGTATAAAGAACCGTTATTTCGCGATAATAGTATTTCTTTAATTCACTACATCGACACCTCCACCTTCTTATTCTACATACTTGTACATTACAATATAAGTTTTGTACTATCGCTACTGATATTTTATGATAATTTAATAATCATATTATTATTTATAAATAAAAATTGCCGAATGTATGTAAGCCTATCGTCATTTTAAAATACTTCACCGATTTGGCTAATTTTTTTTTTTGTTGTTTGTATTTGTTAGGACAAGGTTTCTATGAAAAATGTTCTAAAATCTTACAAAAAAAGTGAAAAATTGAGTTAATAAAACGGCGCATATAAAAATATATTTTATGATAATTTAATAATCATATTATTATTTTTTACAAATAAAAATTTATTGCCGAATGTATTTAAGCCTATCATCATTTTAAAATACTGGACCGATTTGGGTAATTCCATTTTTGTTGTGATTGTATTTGTTAGGACAAGGTTTCTATGAAAACAATGTTCTAAAAATCTTATAATAAAAATTGAGTTAATAAAACTGCACATATAAAAAGAGTGACTGAGTGAGACTGAAGAAAGGAGGGTGATCTTCAAAATTATGACATACTTGACGGATTGGCGAAAAGTTTTTCAGTTACCATTTTATTTCATTATACGATGGTAATATGAAGGGAAGATTTGGTCAAATTTTTTTTTAACATATTCCGTACCAAACCATTTTTGCCTGACATGTTGCTCGGGTCATTTAAAATTTTGATTAAAAATTTATGTTTTATCATATAATATTAATTGCTGTATATACGACAATTATATAAACTTGTGTTTTGTTATATACTGCATTTTGTATAATGCCTCATTATTTTGGGAGTAATGTATATAACAGAATTACATTTGTTGTAAAATGTTTTTGACGCATTAAATAAATTTGACTGCGTGTACCACAGGTGGTATGTATGCCACCGAACATGTCAATCAGTACACCCGTTGTCGGTTAGTTATTAATAAATTATCACTTTTATAAATTACTGACATTTAAATCTAATTGACCACTATTGAAAATCAAGACTGAGGGCAGTCAGCTTATAGTGTATTGTGCGCCTTAGTAGCAGTACTGAGGCATTATGATGTTTTTTAAACATAGATGTACTTCTACGACTCCAATTTGGGAGAAATAGTCTGTATTGTCTATCCCCGTCGGCTTGTTACAATAAAAAAGTATGTGTGTGTGTGCACTTATGATCACACGAAAGAAATTAAAACTTCTTTATAAAAAGTACAACAAAAAGCAAACGTCACGAGTGTTCCTAGGAAGCGGTCACCCATCCAAGTATTGACCGAGCTCGACATTGCTTAACTTCGGTGATCGGACGAGACCCGATGCTATTAACACTACCCAACATAGTGATGATTAACTTCTTTTAGGTACTAGTACAGAAGACTCCACACATGATTGCGCACGATGATCGTGTCCGACTCTTCAGGCGAGCTGTGGCAGATGAAAAGGTGATCCGAAATTTAATACTTTATTTTAATTTTGTAACGTATTCTTTAATGTAGAATTTTAGGGTACACAAAATTAGCATTGATTATTGGCTTTTATCTTTTTACTTGACATACAGAACGACAATCATAAGGGCACTGACCGTCCATGAATATGTTCTGGACCAGCCTGATTATCTTTCACTGATAACCTGATAATTAACCCTTTCAGACCAGGTGTACACAATTGTACACATATAATATAAAAATAAATTTAAGTCTTAATTTCACATTATTTGCAACTAAAAACGGTTGTGTTCATTAGTTCACATAATAAACTACCGAAAACGTTATTCCCAATGCCATCTCTTAGCGTTTAATGAGAGTTTTTGGCAAGTTATGACCAGTAGCCGACCGAAGCTTGCATTGTGCAGGTAAGTTCATTATTTTATTTCTAAAAAGTAGAAAATATCAAAGTATATGTAATGAAATATTTATAGGTCGATGTGTTATATTGTTGTCGTCATATTTTACATACGTGTTGTTGGTTTTAGTTTATTTTTGTACAAATTTTCGTGATTTTTATATTTGTACACAAATGTACACATCAGGCGCATACGATGTATTTCTCATTTGTTGTTGTACATCGTAGGTATTACTAAAATAAATTATAATTGTTATTGAAGGGTGTAATTTTGTTGTTTTTGATGTTACAAATTGTGTTAATACTATTTTCAGATAAGAAATTACCAATATGTTTTCGCGCGACGCTATTATAGCACTAGAAGAAAGTTGCCTTTCTGATTTAGAATTATCTTCTGATGACGAAGGACCAGTTGGACCTGCGTCTGAACGGGAGCTACGATGTGTCCGAGTGGGAGCAGATATCATCAGCCGGAACCAACGAGAAATATTTCCCCCAGCTTTGGATGATGATGATGAAGACGCTGGCTCATTATGCGTTGAAATGAGTGATGACTTTTTACCAGAAGTGCCTTCCACCTCTGAAGATACGCCTTTACAGAATATTACGCCGAAGCATAGTATTAGGTGAGACACAAGGAAATAGTAAACACAATTTCACCAGCTTGGTTTCCACCCATTGCTATTGATCCCAGAGTTGAAAGCCCACTAGATTATTATAACAGATACGTGCCTAAACAATTATTTGAGATGTAGCTGTGGTCAAATGGTTGGATAATAAGATTACCCATTTAGCATCTAATTTTGTTGGAATTGGTGAAAAAGATTTAGTGAAGAGGTGGTGTAAAAAAGATAAGCACTTTATTGAAGTGGAACGTCCCGAAGTTGTAAGGAAGTACAATCATGCGATGGGAGGAGTAGATTTGCTAGATCAACTCATGAGTTACTATAGGACGTTTATAAAATCAAAAAAATGGACCTTACGCATGATATTCCATGCATCAGATTTAGCAGTAGTTCAAACATACCAAGAATACCAAGTCGACAATGAGGCGCTTAGCATACCTAAAAACAAACAACTGTCATTGCTTCACTTTCGGCGTCGGTTGGCTGAAAGTCTGGTGTTGCAAAATAAAATTTCCCGTAAAAGAGGTCGTCCAAATGGCAGTAGCCCAACTCTTCAAATTGTACCTAGGAGACCAGGAGAGACACGCCCAGAAGCTGAAATAACTCGAGACGGTTTTGGGCATTTTCCTACACACGATGAGGGGCTTGGGACACGGGGTAAAATGATGGGATGCTCGGGTAGAACCCGAATCAAATGCATAAAATGCAAGGTTCACTTATGCCTAACTAAGGATAAGAATTGCTTCTTAGCATTTCATACATAGGATGCTATATTGATGCCTTTGATTTTAATTTTAATTTAGACTGTGATTTAAGTGCAATTTGTTAAATCTACCCAAAGAAAAAGCCATTTTTGTTAATTTTTATAAAGAGAATACTATTATTAATATTTGTTATTTCACATTGCTTCGTATTTCCTAGTAAAAAGTTGTAAAATAAATGTTTTTATCATTATAGATAAACAACCCTTAACACTAATATTTTCATTATGTTGGACGGATGTGTACACTTGTACACAAAAAGAAAAAGCTGTTTTTCTTGAAAAGCTTGTAATCAGGATTTATTAATTTATTTTTCCTTAGATCTGTTTACAATAGCCTAGTTGCAGGCATTTTTATCAGATCGATTAGCGAAAATAAAAAAAATCAGGTCTGAAAGGGTTAAAATCAAAGGTCAATTCTGCCAAGTTCATGTCGGAATTGTGCTCATGCGTGTCATATCTAGCACTTTTTTTTATTATTGTAGCACGGCAAAGTGACTGCCCTATACCTGATTGTAAGCACAGTACAATCCAAAAACAAAGGCAACCATTGCGAGACATATCATTCATCGCTGATCGCTGTCCTGTCGGCTTTCATAAATGTCGCTTCACGTTACGTTTGAAGGACTTGCATGTTAGGTTATTGTACATGCCATGTATTTAATTTTTTTTATTCTGCTCAATCGGGTACGGCCTGTCGTTATTCAATCAGTCGACTAATACTAGGCGTATTATTATAATTATTAAGTAAAATGCGAATGCAACAATATCGATGATCAAAAACTATCGATAATTTTTCTATGCTTTTACTGGTATATCTGAAATAGTCATTTTGAAGGTGCTATTAATCGATTTCTGAGGAAGTGCGTAATTGGGAGGTGATTGGGTGTGTGTCTGTGGGGGTCGTTCGTAGCTGGTGACGACGCAGTTCGTTCGGCTCGTGGAGTAGGTGTGTGATCGGACTAGGGTTGTGAAGGTCTGTCTTTGGCGCTCGGCCTGACAAAACGCGTGTGCGGAGGTCGCTTTTCGCTAGTGACGGTGCGGCTCATTCGTTTCGTAGAGGAAGTGTGTAATGGGCAGACGGTTGCGTGATGTATAGGTGGTACTCGGGCTGACGGAGCGCGCGTGCGGGGGTCGCTCGTCGCTTGTGACGGTGCGACGCGCTCGGCTGGTGGAGGACGGGTACCGGCAGCTCGCCGCGATGCCGAGCCGCGCTCTAAAGGGCTGCGTGCGCGTGCGTTTTATAAACGAGCAGGGACTCGATGAGGCAGGCATCGACCAGGATGGTGTTTTCAAAGGTCTGTACCTCAAGCGATATTGTCTTGTATTAATATCGCGTCGATCTACAAAGTTCGCATCCCTGCAATGAGACAGAGTTAACTACTATTCATAAGTTGGAAACTATGGCCAACAATCGACGGATGTGTTCTGGCAGCTGCAAAACATACAAAACCATAAAGTTATACCACTTCTGTAACATATATCTTCTATAGCGTATTATCATCATAGGCCATATCGGTCACTAAATATCAAATGAGACTGTTGTCAAACTCTAAAATCTAGAAAGTATAATAAACGATCCTATATTTCTTGAAAAATTAAATCATATTACAATAATAGATATACTTAATGCAGACCTAGTGTAATATAAGTGTCTAATTTTAAAGGTGGTTTGTGCTAAATACCATATTAACATAAATGTACACATGTCTATAATACTCAAGATAATTGAAAATATAATATAAATAGAACAAAAGTGTGTCTGTGCTTATGACCACATGAAATAAGTGTAAACTTCTTTATAAAAATTGTAACAAAAAGCCCACGTCACACGGTGTCCTAGGCGGTCCTCCACCAAGTACCTAACCACGCTCAACATTGCATAACAAACATTGCGTAACACAGTGTGTACCTCCACCACTTTTCGTCACAACAAGGTTGCAAGATCAGAATATCAAAGACAACCCATAAGACGTTTCACTTCAATAAAAAAAAATTAACGATGTTGAGGTATACCCCAGTCCGCTTCAAAGAATTTCTAATGTGTATGTAACATCATTTACTTTTTTTGATAGAGTTTCTAGAAGAAACCATCAAGCGGGTATTCGACCCCTCGCTGAACTTGTTTAGAGTGACGAGTGAAGAGCGGCTCTACCCATCACCAACTTCTTGTTTACAAGAGAATCATTTACAACTATTTGAATTCATCGGCAGGATGCTAGGGAAAGCTGTCTATGAAGTAAGTGCCATCTCATGTGAACAATAGAAATAGCTCAATCAGCAGACTTATTTATCTACATAAATAGGAAAGGTCCTGTATTTAATAACACCATGACAACGAAGTATACAATACAAGGCTACATAATCATTTATTTAATAATTAAATAAATACGAAGAATAAAATTGTAGCTAGAAATATTTGAAAAAAAAAAAACATTATTTTACAGCTCAAGTAAGAACATAATTTAATAGTTCTATAATAATTACTATACTAAAAAAATTAAACCCAGGCCTAACACGTCTATTACTTTGTGTTTTGACGAGCAATGTAATTTATATCATCTACAAAAAAATATTTTTATATTTCCATAAAAAAATATAATTTACATTTTTATTTTTAAATTTTCCTTCTGAAACGCTAGTTACGAAGGTCAGAGCCGGAGAATCCAAAAAAATAAACAAATTACTTTAATTTATTTTAAAGTACAAAATAAAACTAAAACTAATAATGTACGAGTGCCACCGATGTTAGGTTAAGTGACAAATTACAATTTAGTTTAATAATTTATACCAAGGCAATGTGGGAACGGAGGAACCAGGTTGCCGAACGTTTCCACTGAAATTGTTGACTCGATTAAAACGCTGTGGGGAACTGAGGAATTGGGGTGCCGAACGTTTCCACTGAAATTGCTGATTCGATGCCTTGTGCACCTGGCGTACCATGGGACTTCACTCTAGGTCAGCACTTATGGTGTGTTGCGATGGCGTAACACGCTTTTTTGTGTTGACGTCACACCATTATAAACAACACGATGTTGTCATGATGTCACGCGCTACGATTAGTGTTTCTCTTCACGTCACACCACAAACGAATTGATGATTTTATTATTAAAATATATATATTGAACATGGAATTGTAAATAATGTTCAGTAATTCTATATAATATCACTACATAGTATAAAACAAAGTCGCTTTCTCTGTCCCTATATCCCTATGTATGCTTAAATCTTTAAAACTACGCAACGGATTTTGATGCGGTTTTTTTTAATACATAGAGTGATTGAAGAGGAACGTTTATATGTATAATAACATCAATACAGCATAAATCCTTATCCAATTAAATACCTTAAATACATTGTTGATTTAATATAGATCTATATGGCCCTTTACATCATATGATTTAAATGAATATTTTCGAAGATATTACAGATTTAAAAATTGCGGGACTTAGCATTTATTATCAGAGCTCTCTAGCGAGGAAAATTACAATACTTAATAAAAACGTGCTTAGAAAAAAGATAGAAGGAAATCTTCATGGTATAGGGAAAGGGGAATTGTTTTACTCCAAATTTAACGCGTGCGGGCCACGGACAGTAATGAATAAATCAAAATTACTGGATCGAATTTAATCTTTTTTAGTGAATGACATAGGCTATATATTTTATAGCCGTGCGAAGCCGGAGCGGGCTGCTAGTATACTATAAAAAAGTGTCATTATTTTCGTTTAGAATCTTATCGTTTCACATATACTGGGTGTTATTTTAAAATACATAATGCAATTAATATCCTTACAGGGCATCGTAGTAGATGTCCCCTTCGCGTCGTTCTTCTTGAGCCAAGTTTTAGGCCAAACGAATCAGGCCCTTTACAGTTGGATCGATGAGCTGCCATCGCTCGACCGCGATCTCTATCGGAGTCTTACCTATATAAAACATTTTCAGGTATGCAATTTGGCAAATCGATAACTATAATCTATTTTATGTAATGTATGCATTAATCAATTGTATTTATTGTTTTTTTTTCTAGGGAGACATATCATCATTAGAACTAACGTTTTCTGTAGACGAGGAGAGACTTGGGGAAATTGTCACACACGAATTAGTGCCGGGGGGCAAAGCTCTACCTGTAACCAATGAAAATAGGTAAGTTAACATAGTCTACTTTATACCATTCTACGTCAATTTGTATTACCAGTAATAGAATATTACATTTTGCGGACAAAATTGTATTTCTGTCAAATGTATTCATAGCGTTCTTCTGCATGTATGACATTAAATAAAATCACCTACTTACGCGCAAATATTTGTTTTATATATTATTATTTTATAATTTGTAAAAAACATAACGGTATAAGTGGCCGTCATGCCGTCGGACGTGACGGCATATGGGTCGCTTTTACTGTCAAAGCGCCCCAATAGTTGTTCCACATCAAACAGCGCCATATACCGCGTTCAAATATAATTTAGAACGTTATACATTGCTTTAAATTTATGTTGTATTGTTACAGAATTAACTATATACACCTAATGGCGCATTTCCGTATGCATATGCAAATCAAAGATCAGACGAACGCGTTTATAAAAGGGTTCAGGACTATTATAAATCCCGAATGGCTTTCTTTGTTTTCCACACCGGAGGTTGGTATTGTGGTCCTAACTAATATTAAATGTAAAATATTAATAAAAACACCAAAGTGTAATTAATGTATTATATGCCATGTATATAAATTAAAAGTAAGATTGTATTCTTAGCCAATATTTTTTGCTCATATACTTGAACTATTTAGTTACGTATATTTTGTAGTATTGATGATATATTACTATTATTGTGGACGCGTGGAGTAAGTTTAAATTTGAGTTTGCAATAAAAAATCTCTGGAAAGTTCCATCAATATTGACTGACACTATGTATTGGAGCTTTGTTTATACGATTTTTGAACTTGTATAAAGTTTTAGTATTGTTTAAACTTTCAAATAGCAAAACGCACATTTTAATTAAATAAGAAGGGGAAATGGAATCGTTGATGAAGGAAGGTTTTTCTTTCTGTAATTAGCTACAAAGGTTGATAAGCGGTGACAACGTGCCGCTGGACCTGCGCGACCTGCGTCGCCACACGCAGTACTACGGCGGGTTCCACGACTCGCACCGCGTCGTGTGCTGGCTCTGGGACGTGCTGCACCGCGACTTCACTGAGAACGAGCGGGCCATGTTCCTCAAGGTTACATTTATATCATAATATTCATATCTTGTCCTGCCATAGCCCCACAACCTTTAATATGACGTCATTATAAAAAAATAATTAATTAGAGGTGCTGTAAGACTAAACAATTTGGGTTATATATAATTTGAAAATTTTTAATGAATTCGTAATCTCGTCAATATAAGTATAAGTATAAGCCAAGTATAAGTCCAAGTATACCTAAGAATTTTCAAACATAATATGGAACTGTGAAGTCCGTGTATAATTAAAATTCCGTTGTACATCGAAGGGAATTATCTACACTCACAAAGGCGAAAGCGAAACAAATTCACTACTTCACGTTACGTTATGGTTGTAGAGCCCCGTTGTATATTTATTTTCTTACTCTTCCTCCTACCTATGTGCATAATGTAAAGGACAGTGGAAATCTCTTGATAGCTGTCAAATTTGATTCATGACACGGCTATCGCATTTTAAGTGTGGTGAAAATCGAGACACGCTGTTTTTAAAACCCTATTGTTTGCTTATAACAGTCGGAGGAATAATGTAACAATGTATTCGTTTTTTCCCACGCATCAATGACTCATGTGATTTGTAACAAGGAGTTTGTTCGGAAAATAATTCTAGAATGGTCGACATGTCTCTTAAGTAGTCAAATTTAGTGATTTATTTGCACGCGTCGTAAAATAACTATAAAATCTTACAATTGTACTTCCAGTTCGTGACATCGTGCTCCAAGCCACCGGTTTTGGGGTTCGCGCATTTGAAGCCGCCATTTTCTATACGTTGCGTTGAAGTCGGCGATGATGAGGACACGGGAGATACTATTGGTATTTTTTATAACACATGCATTAACTGTTACTCGGTCCTCAGAAAAATGTAAAAAAAAAGAGATGCGATAAGAAAACTAATTTCTACGTTAACCGATTATAGAAGGCTTCTTGTTTTGCGCGGATACGGATGATGAATAATAACTTTGTATAAGTATACATGACTTACTCTAATTTTGTAAAGCTTCAACGCGTAAAAAAATAAATCTGATATAAATTATTTAGCATATATACCATTATCGACCCTATAACGACGATCGCCAGACCTTCCAGTTTGGTTTTCCTCTGCCAGTGTCTTTAGTGGCGCCTTTGTAATATCAATGTAAACGGACTTCTCGGGCCATAAATTAATTAAAAATATTTGATTTATTTCTAGGTAGTGTAATTCGTGGATTTTTCACGATTCGGAAGAAAGATCCGCTGAACCGTCTCCCCACATCATCGACGTGCTTCAACTTACTGAAAACTGCCCAATTATCAGAAAAGGAGCACCCTTCGTGATAAACTACGATACGCGATCAACAGCAATACCGGTTTTGAACTATCCTAAGTCAAATGCAAAGGATATGGTTAGACATTGTCGAATTTAATGCAAATTTTTTGTTATGCACGAAGTAGTAATGGAAGAATTCGCTTATCACAGGTGATATATTACGATAAAATAAATCACGTGTCACTCCAGTTAATACCTCGACGATGTTCGTGACATATAGTGCAAGCATGACGCAATACATTATAATTCACAAAATTTTATTGTGTTGAGCACAAAGTTACGTGTGGGAAAGAGATAACAATAACCACGAGCTAGAAGATTCTAATGAAATGATTTTTTTTTATACTCAACATTATTAGGCGTTGATTTAGTCACTGAAGTTATATGTGACTGTGATATATGATTTCACTTGCCATCTATTTTCCTTTACCGCCTACTGTAGCGACTAGAGTGTTAATTATTACAACGCGTAAATTATAACTGGTAGTGATTTATCACTCGTGATAAAATATTAAAATAAAATAATAACTTCAAAATACTCTATTTATAGTGAAGCAACTGTAATCTCCATGCTTAGCACACTGCAATTGATGTCTGAATATTGGTCACTGGTCACAATTGTATTCATATTTCGATGTTTATTGAGCACTGTTTATATTATAGAGATTAAAAAAGAATTGTGTCTCGTGTAGTTTGTAATTATTGGTCTCAATTTATGCCATTAATGTAATATTTACATAAGAAAATCGTTTGACTGACGATTCGAGTTTACTTGTAAATCCAACATTTATAATTATGAGGTCTACATTGAAGAGTTGGGATGTACTGTAAAGCTTTAATTTTCTTGTGTTTCTGATCTTTTAAGTATTAAATGGATACATAGTCCATTTTGAATATAAATAAGAAATTGCTACCGTAAAAGAAAAGTACACATATGCATAGAACATACACGTTTTTTATATCGAGAGAGGTATGACATGATGAGTCTTTATAACGTGTATGAGGTACATAAATTTAAACACTTTCAAACATGCTACTGTGTCATACCGTGACGTCAATTGTCGTAAATGTTTCTGTTTATATATTATAGTTGCGTGTCTTGGATCTTGTCGTAGTAGTCGTGGTATGAAGCGTCGTCATACAACACAAACAACAAGGAAAACAGTGTGTATTTAAAAAATCGCATTGGTATAACTTATTCGCAAGTTCGAGTCTTGTTATTTAGCCGGAGTGTTCGGTGAAAGAGAACATAGTGATGATAATTTTTTATCTAAGCCTGCCTAGCTAGCTACCACCCTCAACTTGAATATCCAACACTAAGCATCTGGAAGTGTGTTCCGACAGCTGCACTTAAGAGTTGGTTCTCCTCTTGGTTTAGCATTGTTTACCATCTTAGACCACATCGTCATTTAACATCAGATGAAATTGTGATCAACGCTAAAGCCTATTAGTATAAAAACTATGAATACACACAATGTTCCAAAAGATGGTAATTATACATAAATTCAATATTTTTTACTGACCGCAAAAGAAGAAAATTCTCTACTTCCCATATATATTTTTAAATGTGAGTAATATTTTCAGAAACTATACGACCAATTTTTATTAATTTTCTATTAGAATGTAGAAGATACGCTCACGGGAAGGTTTATTTAGTGTGTGCAATAATAAGGTACCATTCTTATGTACAGTTTTATATCATAATTGCGTTTATTGTTGATCTTTATCGAAGTACTTTTGTTTTTTTTTCTTTTCAATTTTAACACGTTCCGTGCCAAAGCAATTTTGCGTGACATGTCGCTCACGCTATTTGATGTTTTGACTAAAAATTTATATACTCTCATACAATGTTACATTACAATATTAATATATAAGTAATTCTTTCGTTTTCAGTAGTTATCACATCGTGTAAATGTAAGTATGTAAATAGTGTATCACATCACAAGTGTGTGGTATACGTGGTCGAAAAATCAAGCTTAACGTGTACCACCGGTGGCACACGTGGCACGGAACGTGATATATATAAATTCACTCATGGTAATTTCAATCTCTGGATAATTTTATACAATAATTATTCAAGTACCTCTGAGTAATATTTATATTATTCTATAAATATTACTCTTTGGCCAGTAATTCATGTAATTAATTTATTAATGTTATATGTAGTCAGTCATATCTGTTAAATGTTGGATGTGTCTTAGCGTACGAGTCTATATTTATGAACGGAATGTGAATTGTACACAGTCATGGTAATACGCCTATATTATGATACGAATTATTTATCATGTATGTACGTTTGTGTATTGGTGTATGTTAGTTGAATAGAGATCTCGAAACTTCTCATTTCTGGCATATCGTAAGAACACGGTGGGAATTTTTCATCTTTGTAATAGTTTTCTAAAGAATTACTTTGATGTACTTTTCATAGTTCACTGGTAGATGGATTTTCTTTTTCTACAGTATAAATTGTGGAGTTACATGTCAAAATCATCTTTTTCTAGAGTATAAATTGTGGCGTTACATGTCAAAATCATCTAAGTCCTATTTTAATCGTTCTTATAAGGTATTTGATTATTTTTTTAAGTTTTTCTGTTTTTATACACCGCGGCCGAAGTCCAAATTTTACTGTTCGTAAGATTTTTAGTTACTTTTTACGTTCTTCTAATGTTACAGGTATGAAGATTTTGAAGAACTTAATAAAATTTAAAAACTGATGAACGATTAAAGTTAGATTAAACTCTGATTTTGAAATGTAACGACACAATTGTCTGATTTGATAAGACATTAATTTAATACTAGAAAACTATCGAGGATAATATTGAATGTTAAGTCGTTAGTCCGGTGAAACTGTAAGAGCCCTTGCCAGGTCAACAGTGTAGTCAGTTCGAAAAAAAAAATTTGTAAAGTCGTTTATTGGTTATCGATATCTACTTACGGTATGCCCATTGTATGTATACTATCGTTGTAATAACGTAAATTTAATCAATGAATTTTATTGTATATAAATAAATCCAGTCCAATTTTTTAAATATATTAATGTATATAGACCGTAAGGTTAGGTCTGCTCAGGGCCGAATTGAAATGAGGGCAACACGGTCCTAACCCCCTAGGCCATGTTAATGCCACACTCTTAAGAAGAGCCCGCAATATGTTTTTTTTAAATAAAAATAATGTTTAAAAATCTCATAGTGGCAGAAAACTTTTTTAACTGAATTTTTTTCTTGACTTCCTCTTTTGCACATTACATTTTAAAAATTGAACGAAAAACGAAAATACATCGTTTTATGTACAGTCAATGAGGTTTGTTATCGCCATTTCCGAACAAGCGCTATCTACTATTAATGAAAATTTCCATAAAATTCAATAAAACGATATTAATTATACACTTTTTCTCGCTCGGGAAATAAACATTTAATTTCTTAAAATTCTGCCGGTCTGTTAGTTATTGTTCTGAAAAAAAAAATGCGCTCATTCGTTAAGGGCTACTACTAAGTTTATCATTACCCTCAAAACATCCCGACCTTTAAATTCGGCTCGGAGGTTACCTATACAAATAAAACTGTTTACGTTTGTGCGTGGCAAAATCTACTATTTTCATTTCAGTGACTTTTAAGCTGTTTATTGTAGGCCCAAGATTTTTTTTTTTTGCAAGAAAAGGTAAAAGTTATTACTGTTTTAAAAAAATACTAATACCTTTAAAAGCTGAGTATTTATAATACACAATCGATAAACCATAGTTTAAGATTAGGGATGTAACGATTTATATTTTTGCCGATATGATACCGATTATTGTAGGGAATAAGCGGCTATACCGACCTCAATATCGGTAACTTAGTCATAACTAAAATAAGTAAGTTGTGGTGGACGAGCGATTCGACCTGGTGGATTATCAAGCAGATTCGAACCCCTGGCATGTACCAACGAATTTTTCAGAATTCGCTTACATTTACTAATTTAAATAGGTAACACTATCGGCTGACGATGAAGGAAAACATCGTGAGGAAATCTGAAACAGATATGTTATTGCAGTACCACTATATGGGAGGAAAATATAGAACTGTGGATTTCTTAAGAGCTTGGAATCGCCAATGCTGACATGGTGATTATGTCCATACCTTCCTACGGGAAAAAAGCCTATGGCCCTACAGCCCTATGGTCTCTTACAGGCTGATGATGATGATGATGAATGAAGTGTGTGTCTATCATTTATATTCAAATGGTGGAGGGATAATGGTTACACTAAATTACAGGCCGTACTAGTTTAAGCAGAATAAAATTTGTATTCAGCATCAAATAACATGCTAGCTATCCGGTTGATTAATATTGGTCAATCCCGAGTTATCGCCTGTTTAATTACTGTAGATATCATTACATCCCTAATTGTAACTAAAAACAAAGAAAATAGTTTTTATATTTTTATTTTCTAGATCACTTCTCTAAACATAGACTTAGCAGTCTAAGAAAAATTTATTCACTATACAATTAATATGGATCAATAATGGAAATCCCTTAAATACCTGGATATTATACTGTCACTACCGAAATTATTTTTAATTTAAGTATTGTCTAAATCAAATTGCTGGTATATCAAAAGTCAAAAGAAAATCAATTTCACAATTAATGAATTAATTATGGCCTAAGTAAAAATATTTTTTGTAGGTAACTGACATGAGACTTTTGTGAGCAATGCAATTTCATAATATAATCACTCAAGATGAATTAATTTTTAAAAATAATTTTATAATGAATGAAACCACCAGTAAAATACTATAAAGATTTTGCCATAAAAAAAAAGCTTTTCGGAATTTGAATATTTTTATAAGCAAATATTTAGGTTTTTGTCCTACTGATAATTTTATTTTCTGTTTTTTCTTGTAGAACAATTATTTTATTATTATAGTTATTTGTTACATTATGTGCAATTATTTTCATGCCAATTTTATTTATTTTACACAAATGTGAAATCTATTTGTTATTACAGAACAAATAATGTTAACAGTAGTGTTTCCGTTGTAACTTAAAGTAATGAGTATAATATATATACCTACATGTAAACGGATGATTGTAAGAAATACTTGTACTAGCCACGTAAATATGTTGTATAACACAATGTGATTCTCTGTGATAATATAATTGATATTATTATTCATAATGATTTTTATTTATACCGTCCATTATTTTTTTGGAATTAATTTAAACTATAACAGTCAAAATATGTTAGCAGTAATCTATATAACCCCTTCACCTTATAGCTACTAGAACACAGTAACAAATAATAACAAAACTTAAAAACTTGCAAAATGCTTAACAAACCGGGTATAGGTTTGTTCTGTTTTTAATACTAAATTTTATTTTAGTTATGTAATAACGCTATCTTGATTTAACTTTATTTATTAGATCTTTTTAATATACAGTGTTGCTTATTCTTGCCTCTATAATAAAAAAATCAAAAAGTTGCAAAACAGCTTAACAGACAGGGTATAATAGGTTTGTTTTGATTTTAATGCAAAATTTTATTTTCGTTATGTATTAACGCCATCTTGATTTAACTTTATTTATTAGACCCTTTCCATACACGGTGTTGCTTATCCTTGCCTCTATTCTACATGGGAGTAGGTTTTGCATGTTAGGCCTTAGGATTCAACTATATCATATAATTAATTGCCGATTAAAAATGAGACATGCCCCTGGTCAATGCTTTTGCAAGATCAAAGAGAAAGGAAATAGATATATTAGGTTCGACAATAATTCTTCACTGTTTTTTTGTTCATTTGAAAATATTTCTTCTCTAAATCACTAGATGGCGGTAACAAATCTTTAATTTATTCTGAATCTAATATTAAAAGTTATAGTGTAAATATATAAGTTTATCATTTATACTACAAGAGAGTGAGTTTACCAAACTTTATATTTTTGGTCAGCGTTTATTAAATTCGTTACTCGAAAATGTTATGTTCTTGAGACTTCATTAAATCGAGTATTATACACAGCTGTTCAAGACGGCGACGCCATTGTTATTTGCCATCTCGTTTTCGTATCGCGTCCTCCGGCTTTCCTTCCCCCGCTCCGTTGCTGCCAGTTTCGTTCGATTTCCGTAGTGTGTGGACGGGTAGTCGTGTATCTCGGGGGTCAATACATTTCACGGTCTCATCCTTTGTTCAGGAAGAATTTAAAACTGATAAATAACCTCGCAACTTAAAACCGCTGTCTACAAAGTTTATATATTCAACGAATACTGCAGGTGTAACGCCGCGTTCTTGTGTTGTTCAAGTGGTTCCCGTATAATCGTTTGAGTATGAATAATAAAGAAATTAGCAGTGATATTGCTGTGTATCTACGAAGAGGCGAGGTCTGGTGATCGGGCGCTGTGTCGTAGTTAGAGTATTTGTTCACCGTGTGATGAGTCTGCGGTGACAGGTCGCCGCTGAGCGGTTGGATGGCGGCAGTAAGCGGCCCCGCGCGGCACTCTCGCGTTTCCATGAGTGTGTCAATGTCGCTGATGCAGGGCGGTACGCAGAGCGCCCCACAGGGTGCCATCCTGGCGGCAGCGGCGCCCTATTACCAGACGCCGGCTATCCCTACAGACGTGCAACCTGACCGCCCCATCGGGTACGGCGCTTTCGGTGTTGTTTGGTAAGTTGTTATTTACATATTTTAAATTAATAAACAACAGGGGAAAACCTATATAAAAATTTAGAAGAGCTTAAGTTAATTAAGCTTAATTAAAGAACAATGCTCTTAGAACACCTTTAATTTGTTTTATTCGGTTTCAATACAATATTATAAAAATGTTAAAAACATTTTTTAAATATAAAAGGGTATAAAACGTATTTTTTAACTATAAAACATGTTTTAAAGTTTAATTCATAAATTATTTAGTAAATGTAGTTTTATAATATCTAAATGATAAATCGTAATTTTCAGCTTTTGATCAAAAATATTTCAAAATGGCTTAATCTGGCTAGTAATGTGATCCTATGGTACTGATAATTGTATCAACGAGCAATAATATTTATGTGCAGGTCAATAAAGCACTGATTAATGAGGGGCTTATTTTTCTTTTTAATGGGAGACATCTGTTTCACTTATATTATTTGTATACACTTACTTTCCATTATAGATTTAAAAAAAGACTTTTATAAATTGTTAATATTATGCAACTAATTGTTACCTGCGACTTCGTCTCCATGGAATTTAGATAAATATAGTTTGTTCAGTGTAAACGTACATGCGTACATACTTGGATTATGCATTTTATGTTTATTTTATTTGTACGGAACTCAATTTCTTTTTCTAAAATAAAAGTAGCTTTAGTTATACCTTATACCAACAATTATCTGCCAGTGAACGTGCCGCCAACATCGATTCTACCATTTCGGTGATTAGGCGGAACGAACATACAGATAGACAAACAAAAATGGAAAAATTGTTTATTGTTATAATAAATTTTATATCTATAGATGGTTGGTTGGTAAATATGCCTAATGTCACAGATGTGATTAATACAATACGTCATTACTATAGTATTTTTGTGGTCGATTTATTAATTATAAAAAAAAGAATCGGTGTTTAGTGGCGACAATTTCGGATTGGAGTCTTTTGACGTAGGATCGAATGCTACAATGAACCTGCTTATATGTGTGTAAGAAAAAACATTGACAAAATGGTAGCATGTTAGTAAGGCGTTTTCTAAGCAAACGGCTTACTTAACTGCCGGATATGAGTGCTGCCTCTTTCTACTACGTCACTTATCAGGCGAGCTCCCTTCTATCAGCCGCAATGATATTATAAGATCAGCCCTTGGAAATGGCCAAATAGGGACACGCAATTGAAAATATATTTTATCCTGAAAATTTTTTGTATAAGAAAGTATAAGGTCATTGTCAGTATTTTTTTATGAAAATTGTCACAATCGTAAAAATTAATGCTTTTTGTGTTTTACATTGCAACAATCGTATAGTTGTTTAAGTTTGACTTGTTTTTTTGTTTTTAAACGCACTTTCTACTATATATGTTGTAGTTGCGAACGCACTTAAACCAGTGTATAAGGATTTTAATGTAGCGACGCGCGTTTTTTTTATTAAAAAATAACATATTAAAATTAATGTTTAGGTTAGGTTATTTAGGTTTTATATATAAGGGCTATTAAGAACCACTCCGACTCAAAAAATAATCCTGTTTTGCAATATTTAAAACACATTGTTCCTTATCACGAGTTCGGTACAATTACGATGTATGCAAAGTTTTATTACAGCGTTGAAATATCGTACATCATACACCGTATTGTACAGCGAAAAAAAAATATGTTTAGTGTATAAATAGCCTTATATAAAGTACATTAAAATATTTAAACAATTTTCAATTATTTTCCTTGTTTACTTATATTTCCAACCATAATTTTTAAATTTTATTATATAAAAATAATGAGGACTAATTTATGTCATGCTTACTATTATACAAAAATGAATGACCGTTTTGTGACTTTTTAAAAACCTGGTCAACAACTAACGTGTATAGAAATAGTATATAAAAAATACACTACACATTATCTATTTCTTCTTTCTTTCTTTTCTTTCTTTTCTTTCTTCCATCTGTCTATTTCTTTACATTATATTTTTAAAATATTTCAGTTTAAAGTGTATATTATAAGAATAATGGTTTTATTATTATCTGAGGTGGACGTGTGGAATTATACAGACCGTTGATAAATACCGTTATTTTTTCGACTGTAAAACGAGTTGTAAAGGTAAAATTACTGGGTTGCCGTGAAATCTCGCCATTTTTGTTGATTCAATAATTTTAGTCGTTACTTTTAAATTATATTTACGTTTTCGAGAAGTAATTATATATTCATTTACCCATTTGTTTAGAATTAATCTTGAAGAAATGAATTTTGTTCATTTAATTATTAAATAAAATATGGACCAAGCGTACTTATAGAACAGGTCCAAATACGACCATTATATTCAATTATTTATTGTATTTCTTTTACAATATTTATAATTGAATATTTTTTTAATAATTGAATTACACCGTAACGTCTATTATTATTGGGCTCTCGGTACCTTTAGAAAAGTTTGCAATGACTTTAACACGTCAACCATTTTTCCACTACGATTATTTATAACGAACAGTTGTGTTAAAAATAATATTATTTATTGAAAAAAATCAAATAAGTCTCTAGACAAGTTCGAAAAGTTCACATGTGGTCCGAAGTTAGCCAGTCGCCGGTCTAATCTGCACCAGTTGCCTTCTGTAAACACGTGGTGCTTGCAGTCTGCGACATTCCGTATTCGATCTACTGTGAAATGCATAAGATCGTTTTTCAATATTCACTATTGCGGTCATCCAGTGCACATTGCGGTCGCAGCGCGCGCGATAAGACCTCGAACGACTCTGTGCTTTATTGCCTCGGGTGTAACTAGTTTTTGATATGCCACAGGTGTTGGCTATTAAAATGTATGCGACGAGACCGCGTCGATCCTTGGTCGAGAGCCCTAAAAGCCGTAGCCTGCCTCGCTCCAGCACTCTTTCCTTGTGGACTCCTTCGTTGAATGCAAATAGGACTTATTAATATAATTTTTAATTTTATTTTTGTATTTTACACGTAATCTGTCTCAATTTATTTCGGTTTCTGCTTTTTAGTGTATATAACATTGCTTCACAATAAGGGCTTGCTTCACAAAAAGGGCTCTCTTCTCCTTCGGTTCATCCAGCGTGAAACGACTTTACTTCATCATAATGTATCGGTGACACGCTTAAAACAATTACGATGACGTGTTTCCATAATTAGTAACGAGAAATTAAGACGCGTAAATACATTCCATGATTATTGATTTGAAATCGAATGAATCTTATATCTTATCATGCCACAGTCGGTTAACTGTTTCGAGTAATTTTAGAATTCGTATTTTATAAAAGACACATGAATTGACATGTAAAAGACACCTTTATCCGAAGTAATCGTCTTGTATCGATTATTCCAAATTGCTATCTGTATGATTGTGAAGATGTACGTTGTATAGCGACTGATATACATAGGTAGATAAATATAACTAAAAATTATTAAACAACATAATTTTTAACATTAAAATAAGATAACCTTCGATTTTACTTGTATGTCTGATTCACACCACCTAAATGTGTACACTAGTCAATGCTACATATTTTTTAAATTACTTTAATTTAATTACCTCTATCGATTAATATATTTCTCTTAGGAAAACTAAACAAAGAGGTACTGTACGATATTTTAAATGAAAATAAAAACGAATATACACATATATAACGCGGGTAGAGGCGTCGGCACAAGTTAATCTAACTTAACTATATTATAAGAGATATAGTCGATATTTATAAAACTGTTGGCTAAGGATCTAAAATCTCACCGATAGAAGAACAGAAAGTCGTGTTATTAAAAATATATATTTATATAATTAACGCGTACGAAACCGCTGACAATGGTCAGTTCTTTATGTTGTTTTGTAGCAATATGATTTCCATTGAGAATACATAACCAAACTATAAATACGATAAATATATATACCTAACGTCTATACGAAAATAATAATTCTGTGTCGTTGATAAACTGTGCGCCAGATTGTTACCGCGTGCCCATTGAAGGTAATCGATCACACCAGGGTTTCGACCTTCGTATTGGTTTTCACAGCTGCCTCCAGATAGTCCTATAGCAAATTAATTACCCCAGGGTGCGGGCTGATTGATCGGGCTGCGCGAAGCGGGCACCGCGCCTAGTCCCCACCCAGCTTAACGTGGTTAATTGTCCTGAGCAATGCTGAAAAACCTGATCCATTTGCCTTTATTGCAAAACCTGTATTTCGGCTTCGTTTTTAATACTTAAATACCTTTTGAACAAATATATATATATTATAATTGATCATCATAGACTTATATTAATTTTGTTGTACATTTGGAAGGACAAAGTCAGTCTTCTTTTTACTTACTATTTAATTATATATATATTTTTGTAACTTTTTAAATTCAATCGCATTGTATGAAGATTACATTACGGTATATACCTCCAATTTGTTAACCAATAGCGTTATCTATATGTTTGTAAAGTGTTGCTATACCTATACCGTTTTAAAATTATATGACGTAGTTTGTTCTTCGAGACATTGACGTAAATTGTTACAGATACTTATCTGTCGTTGAGTAGCCACTTAGGTTATGAAAGCGTGACTTGAGTCTGTGGCCACTGTGTCAAGTCTATGATTTACTATGGCGATCGTTTTTGTTCTCGTCTGTTTTTGTACAGATGTTAACTTGTTCTTTATAAAAGATTGTTTTGACGTAAAAAGTGAACGAATGAGAATTGAAAATATAAAATTGTTAAGCCATATTAACCTAAAAGTTATTTAGTTTTCGAAGTTGTTATTTAGGTATAACATTTTATCTATGTAGAAAAATTTTCAGTTGGTGCGTATACTTCAAAATCTGTTTTCGAAGTTATATCATATACGAATGCAATCTAAATTGCGGGTAACTTCTTAAATGCTTTGTAAGTATTCGTATGGCTTAATCACGGCGTTATCATGAGTTTCATTATAGAAGGTTCCGTGATAAGATTGTAATGAGAAGGGAGTAAATCTACTGATTATTAGCGGATTTTATCGAATTACTACCTAATTTATAGACATCGGTTAAAGTATGTGCGGTCTACGAGTGTAGTAGATGTGCGAAGTGGTCGAGATAACGGCGGCTCTCAACTTGACGACACGGTGCCGGCTGAGCTGGCCCGGTTACACTAAACCGGGTCACGGGTGACTAATGAATCGTTAACTCAACGTATATAGTTATTTAATTGAATATAGATTATGAATGTATTGGATTATTTATGCAATTGCAATGTTTATATAGCACTTCCTGGTCACATATCACTTAATGTTCTGTTGATCACGTGGTTGTAGGCTGGCCTGACCTCGATAAAAATCATGCAAATTATTTATTAAAAACGGGCATTTTTAAATAACTATCTATCAGTTTGTGTAATGAATTTGTTTCTTTTTTAGATTTTTTTCAATATTTAGTTAAATTAATGAAATGTTTTTTTTTTTAGATTTTTTTCAATATTTATTTAAATTAGGATATTTTTTGTAGATCGCTTGAAATGTAAACAATATCTACGTGTTCCATACGTTTGAAGCGATGATAGCTCAGTTGGTAGTATGTTCGGACACAGCGTAGAAGGACGTAGATTTGAATCTTCCTAGCAACTGAGTCGGAGCTTTCGTTGAAGGAAAACATCGTGATGAAACCATAGCATGATGGTATGTATGGCTTTCTCTAAGTCCGCTTGGCTAGCTACTACACTCAAGTTGAAAATCTGTCGCCAAGCACCTGTTGTTGTGTTCTGGCAGCTGCACTTGAGAGCCAGTCTTCCTCTAGGTTTAGCGTGACTACCATTTTAGACCACATCATCATTTAACATTAGCCGAGATTGTGGTTAAACGCTAACCTATAAAAAAAAAAACGTATATTACTTGGCTTCAGTGTTAAGTCAAACGATCAAAATGTTCATGATTTTGTAGATACCCTAATGTGGAATACAATGTGCCTGCGAAAGTACTTGTATCGAAAAACATCCAACTTGGTTCAAATGTTTCATGATTTAATTATTCTGAGACAGTCGATTTATGAAATTTGTGGCTTACGTGCGACAATAATTTTATACTCAATAACATTGCGCCAAGTTCAAGTTCGGTAAAAGTTTAACGTATCTTTTGTGTTACATCGTACTGAATTGATACAAATATATTTTTAGCATTGGCAAACTTCGAAAGACATTCTACTAAGAACCCACTTAGTTGCAAGTCAGCCATTAGTCGCAGAGTGTTTTTGCTTCATCACCGCTGGGCTATAATAATAATTGGTGTCGTAAGAAAGAAGACGTATCGGATTGACTCTCTGATACGTAATTAAGGTTTAAAAACTACTTGTCGATATTGATACTCGTTAATATTCTATACAGAGTAAACCTTGCAAAAATTATTAGGCAATTTTATGTGTTGTTCTTATTTATTGTTTCTTGGATATTTAATTATACTATAAAATGTTACAGAAATAAATTATCTGTCTCCTTTTTTCATTAATTGGTATGCATTTGTCAATTATTTTTAATTCTGTACTTAAATTGTTTATTCACAGTTTTATCTCGTAAATGTAAATGTAGAGAAGTATGTTCTTATATTCCACTATAAAAACATTGATCGTAAAATTACTTTCACGTATGGGTTTATTTAGATATTCTTGGATGTCCCCTTTTACAGCTTTGTTGTTCTCATCGATTCATATCTACGAGTTGAGGAGTGATATTCATTTGATTTTTGTTTACCGGTTTCACATATCTTATAATAACATTCGTACTAGAACTCAGTGAAATTATGATGTATAGGAGTATTTTTTGATGTGATAACGTCTTATAAATCGATTAACGCCGGCTGCACCTACGAAAAAGCATGACTCATTGTCACGTTCCGACTGAGCCGGACGTGCAAGCAAAACCGCGGAACAAGCGATAGAGAGGCGCGATTGGGCTATGCGTTCGGCTTGGTATGCATCACAACCTACATGTGAATCGTTTTGTCAACTGTTATAAAGTGAAGTGAAAAGTTAATGTGCTTGCCATTGCTTATTACAACAACAGTTGCGGCAAAAGTATTTGTCTTTTCGTCAATGTTTTCTAATGACGTTATCACGTAAAATTATCGTCCGTAAACCGACTTTACAGAGAATCAATTTTTTTTTTCAAAATGTAGGATATTATTTTACAATATCATTCTGTTTACAATTGACTCCAGGTTCTACTTCTACTCGTTAAAATATATTGCCTGCAATTAATACTAATGTGTGTTAGGTCACTCGTTAGGCCTCATTCTCATGGAGTTATTTCTAGGCGCTCCATTTATCCCATAGCATGAATTCCCCCATCCTCCCGTTCTAATTCATACCGCAACGTGCTGCGAGGTAACGTGCACTGTGTTTGAATATCATTGGTTTCCAGGTTATCGTTCGCCACAACAGTATGGCGATCGGTTGTTCGAGCGATAACCGCATTAGTTTGTTTCAGTTGACCGATATTGCGTTTGTCACGAGATTGGATAGTCCAGTTAAGGGGATCGATATCGACTATTCTATAGTCATTTATACTACTAATATAACATTTGTGTTTGCTATCCCGATTCACGATTCGGGACCTGAACTTTTTCAACAAGGGTTTTAAAGTAACGTGGTTAAATAATCAGCTTAACCGTTTGATTTCATTGTAAGAGTATTATTTTAAACGGTTGATAATCCATACATATATTGTGATCGATTTTTAAATCTATTGTTATTATTTTAATTATCTAATTAATATTACAACCTAATTATTATAGTATTTGAATTTAATAATAACTTTAATGTATACGGAATAATAAGACAACTAAAATAAGTAACGGAAGTTCGTGATGTGTTATGGAATGTCTCTAGAGTAATATTTTCCATAAAACAGTGATATTAATTTGCCATATATTTATTGAAATTAGTTATATACACTAGCAGGCCCGGCGGACATTGTCCTGCCCTGATAAACAAAAAATATATACTATGTCCACGAAACGTTTAAAGCAGCTTGACTTTTTCCTATTCTTTCTACAATTATCATTATATTTACAAGAAAAAACCTTGACCAATTATATAATTAAACCTTCCCCGTGAATTACTCTATCTATTAGTGAGTAAAGACCACATTACAATCCGTTCAGTAGTTTTTGAGTATATCGCGAACATCCAGACAGACAGACAGACAGACGCGGCGGACGACTTTGTTTTGGAATATGTAGTGATATTAAGGACACCATTATAGTTGTAAATAATTATGTATTTTGGTATTTGTACTAACGGAAGTAATGTTCGTTGTTGTGAGCGGTGTGGTTAGGAGGGAGAACGGCGCTCCGCCACGCTTCGCAATGGCGGACACAACGTCAGTTAGTTTTAAGAAGCGGTCGTTCAAAGACAGTGTAACAAATAGGTTGCTTAGGTTGAATAAATCTTGTGTGAAATACTTGACTTTTATTATACTTATTATACACTAGAAGGTCCGACGGACGTTGTCCTGCCCTGATAAAAAAAATATATATAGTTATGTGCTTGAAATGATTAAGGTAACTAATGTATTTAATTTGATAAAGATTAATACTGTATCCGTCTTAATAGCCTTCCAATTACCTCATTATATGTGACCATATTTAAAAGATAGGTGGGTATAGTAAGGTATCCTAAAAAGATAGGTATATGCCATCGTAGACAGTTTGGTAGTCTATAAAAGAGGAATATCTCGGTGTGCATTGTCTTGTTATATCTCAAATGGGATTAGGCAGCGTTTTCGACGAAAGCTCCCAGACCGCTTGACTTTTTCCGAATCTTTGAACAATTATCATTATATTTCAACCAATTTACAAAAAAACTCTTTTACTTTTACTTATCTAGTGTTATCTCTATCTAGAATTATTCTATATAGTGGTGGAGACCGCATTACAATGCGTTCAATAGTTTTTGAGTTTATCGCGAACTTCCAGACTAATACACAGACGCGGCGGACGACGTTGTTTTGTAATATGTAGTGATAGGTAATAAAATTGAAATCTCTTTCGTTTGTATGTCTTAATCTTCCACACGGTTGATTGGATATGATGAGATATTCACAGGCAAATAAAAGAATCAATAAAATCTCAATGCATACATGAAAAGATGTAAACGTGTATGTATTGTATTTTTATTTTATTATAGGCAACCGATCTTCTATATTATCATTGAGTAGACAATAATATTGTGTCTTCTGATAATTACAATGTTCTAACAAGATGGTGGCCCTCTTGTTACAACTTTTCAAGGAATTTTAGTAACATCTCAGAATGTATGCTCCGGTTCCATCCACTTCAGTTATGCTGAATAGCCGAACTATATTACGTAAAATGCCACCAATATTACAATATACAGAGTCAAATAACACAAGATCGTGACTTAAAATATAAAAGTCATTCTTATTTTAATTAATTATAAGAGTTTTCATATGATAAAACTAACTATGATACCTCCTCGCTTGGGATTAAATTTAAAAATGCAACATTTAATTTAAAAAATAAAAGCCAAGGTGTCAATAGAATAAAAAAAGTAACTAAAAACTTCGCCGTCTTATGGCGATACGTTAGGTAATTTTGGTGTAATGTAGAAAGGAATTCTTTTTACATTATATATATACATAATAAAATATTTGTAAAGAAGCATATTCCTCATAAAACTGATTATAAAGTCAAAACAATGGTAGATGCGGAATAAAGGAGTAAGACACGTGTAACTTCACGACGCTTCGATGTCACGTTTTACACGAACGTTTATACTGTAGCCATTGTTGTCATAAGGCCATATTCCAAAAACGACTTTTCCTATAGCCGTTGTACGTGAACAACATTAATATTTATATATTGCAGCAATTAATCTTTGGTAAAACGAACAATACTTCAATTATTATTTGGGTAAAATGAACGAGACAAAATTATGTAAATGTTCAGGATTAAATCCAGTTGTTTTGGAATGAATTTAGGTATTCTTTTGGAAGAATATTAATGTTATTTACCTGCTAGACGCAATATAAAAGGTATATGGAATTAAAACTGAACTCGTTTTGACTGTAGTAGCTTTGCCACGGATGTAAAGAATGAACAGAAACATTTACATATTTAAAAAACACTGTTTCTTTGTCGATGAATGGTTCTAAATAGCATGCTGGTTGATTTTGAGTTCATTGTCCCTGATGTGAAAAGTATATTCTATCAGATGAAGTTATGATGGGCTCGGCGGTAGAGTCTGCGGACATTATGTATGTTCTAAACGTATAATGGGCCTGACCTTTCTTTTGATGAGAGAAAACATCACGGCGCAACTATTTTGTTAGCCATCACTCTCAGGGTAGCCTGTCAGCTGCCTATGAATGCGTTCTGACAGCTGATGCTTGAGAGCCTATTCTTCTATGTTCTATTCTTTACCATTTTGGATCACATCGTCGCTTGATTTTGGTTAAACGCTATAACTATAAAAATATATGTAGTAGTGCGTTTGAACTATTTTAGCTATTCTATGTTACCTCTACTACATTTTATCGTTATTGCTAATAGATAGTATAAGAATTAGCGTCTAGGTAAATTCCACTATATTTTTTTTCTTAAAACGTAGTACACTAATTTCGTAATTTAATCCAAGCAAGTAACAGACGCTTCAATTTAATTTACATCTATCAATATAATGCTTGCTGTGTGTTGTAAAACGCATACTTAAAAGTGAGTATACATACAACTATTGTGCGTAAACTGGTTGTTTTAAAAAAGTCGCCTATTAATACATCAACTATACAATATTTATGATTTAATAAACACGCAAGCTGTGGATAGTGTTATGCCGTTGTCAGAAATATATACACTCATTCAACTTTCGACGATTACCTTGTTCTAGTTAGAAAAAAATGTTTGAAGACAGAGTCAAGAATGACAAGCGTTTGAAAACGAAAACAATTCAAAATGTTCTTACATACGAAACTTGTGTAACGCGTTATTCGCGGGTTTAATTGGCAAACGTTTACCGGGTTCCCCGTGATACCTCGAGGCCCTGAGTTCAATCAACCTAACAATTTTGTTTATCGCCGTACGAGTGTTTGGCTGCGTGCGCGTATAAGCAGTAGTTTACGTGCCATTGACATTCGCATTCGCAACGCACTCAGAAATAGCGCGCTAATATAATTTCCAAGTTTTAATATTTTTTATTTCTGCCGAGACCACTAATAATTGCAATTTGTCGCTCAAATGCTACGTTCGCTTATAAGACTTCAGCGTTCGATAAAGGCACAGTATTTAATTAGTCCTGTTCTAGTTTTCTCCTTTATTATGTCAACAACATAAACCGAACATTATGGTCAGAACGAATTTTGTCTTTAAATTTTTTAATTTTTTTATCGTTCTCGTTTATCGGGAGCGCTATCAAATCAGATACTATTTTTAATGTCGGTAATAAATTCAGGTATATGACGGGAACACCGCAAATGTTCTACTCCCGATGTTTTTCAGATCATTTGATAAGTATTCTGTCAGGTTTGCATAAGTTTTTGTAAATTTCGCTTAAAAGTTCTTATAGCCGAATAATTTAATATTTTGTTATTGTTATTTTAGTTAGAAAATGTATAATAAGTTAATTATTTAATTTATTATCAGCAACAGCTCGCTTATATAACTAAATGAAAATAAACGTTATGCTATTTCATTGTGTTCCGTGAATTTCCTAAATTGCCCTCGCCGGGGAGCGCGGGTCGGGCGTCCACGAGGGGTATGGGGCACAGCAGACCATAATAATTTTTGTTTTCACACGGTAACCATAAAATATAATGTTTTGAGTTATTTTGTTGTATATTATTGGATAATGTAGGATTTTTAACATAAAGGAGAATTTATAACGATTCTTCTTAATCTGATGTTTTTTTAAACTTATTTGGCTATTTATTGAAAATATTTATATTAAACGAAAACTTATAAAATCAAGAGAGAAGTTAATCAATGGTCTGTTGACTAATTGTATTATTACGAAATTGACGCTGAATAATAAAATAATAGACAATTGTTTTAAAAGGAACTGTGTTTGCATTGTGTAAAACGGCTGTTTGTTATTGAGTTTGAATCTCCTTGGTGTTATGTATATCATAAGTTACCGTTATAGTTAATAATGCCTGAGAGAATAAAAGAAGCGCGTTAACTAAGCTGTTCAAGATTTTCTCGCCTTTGTTTTCTTGGTATCGATCACACGTTCCCGCACTTCGTCCGTCTCCCTGAGGTTATTGTGCGTCTATGACGCAGAGCAGGGGACCCCACATAAGTCCCCATTGCCCTGCGGTCCTTCGAGCTATCAATCACTTTCTAATCGAATTTATTAACGTTTATACATCGCACATCAGCTTATTGTAATTGTGTTGCACTGGTAATTTGTTACACACCTATTAAAGTTGAAACTTGAGAAGTTCGTACTAAAGATGTTTGAAACGATGTTTGATTATATCTGTATTACATTTATTTTTCCTGTCGAACACGCCTTTACCCTTGTAAGATCTTTATGGGATCACCGAGCTACTGATAACACGAGTTATGGTGAGTGCGTGGGTACAAATAGACCTTTAAAGTATACGATATATTCGTGTAATTGTAATATGTAAAAGCTTTCTTTTGTCTTTAGCTTGATATCAAAACCATAACAGTGACAATTCAACAAATTAACAATTTGGTTGTACCTATCAGTGACTGATTTAATTTTAATTTCATAATTATTTACGTTACGAACCATTTACTAACCAAAAATGTATTATGATTCTAAACAATTTTAAGAGATAATCTTTGTCCTTTATAGTGTACCTAAGTTCGAATTGTTAGTATTATCTGTCTTTTGCGTTTCCATGCTTCTCTTCTTAGATTACTAAATGTATCTTATTACTAAGTAGATATCACATACAGTATGTTGTAAATATTTTTATTTTATTTTTATGGTTTTTGGAATCGTTTCACATACATACAATAACTTCCAAACAGTTGTAATCACATCATAAGGAAATGCCAACTTTGAACAGAAATTGCATTCTTTTTATTATTCAATGCTAATGAAGATGACCTTAAGAGATATATAGTTGTGGGTTCGCTTGCGCACTGGCCATTTACTTTATCTCTGTGGATTTTTCGGCCGATGAGTATTCTTTTTATATTACGGAATCAAACTCTTTTTAAATAATGTAGGATAAAATTAACGTTGAACGAAACCACAGTAATGTTATTCTTTATGCAGTAACCGTTCACTAACATGTTTTTGTTTTGTATGCAAGGAGCGTGACCCAAGTTTCCGTTTTCGGTCCCCCATGTGAAACGTTACACAATGTTAAATTACCTACCTAGTTTGTTGCGAAATATGGCCTTCTTGCACCTGAACGTTTACAGGCGATTCTATACTCCTGAATAGAGTAGATTAAACTTACCCATTTTATATGACAATTTTGTGTTAATGTAGTTGTGAATATTATGAATGGCAAAATATAGACTTCGTTCATAGTGTACAAAAATTGGAAACATACAAAAAAATCGAAGATCTTATGTGAACGATTAAAATAGGAATTCGTTCATTTTGGAATGTAAAATGATAGACGATCTAATAATGCTAATGATCATTTTATATGTTAATGAATTGTTAAAAAAGTTCTATATGTATTATTGGAAATATAGGAAAAAGCTATTATCGTTGTGAAGTGACATTTCAATTACATCATCAATCATCATGTTTTTGTAAATATAAAATTATTGCTTTAAATCTCGATAGGTAGCGTCGTATCCCTGATAAATGTGAAGTCACGTCGAGAGAAATTATTTAGACTTTATACAGTCCTCGCCAAACCTTTTTTTTTTCTACCTCACCTACGTTCTTAGCGCTCAGGGCCTTGACAGATTCACAGAACTACGGCCTAACTTCTAGATCGCTCTCAGTATAGTTGCGATAATTAAGGTATAAATACGTATTATATTATATGTATAGCACAGAGATAAGCTATGGATAAATAAATGCCAATTTTAGATTCCTGTAATCATATTTTAACTTTGTCTTGTATTAAACTCTTGACTATATTACTCGCAAGCCTAAGCTTACCGCTATTTTCAGAGCAGCCAAAAAGATTGACTAGCATTTGTTGAATTTGAGTCATTATGTTCGTAACTGAGATAGTAAGATTATAAACTGCAACAATGTGTGTAAATAATGTTATATTCTTTCCAAAGATGTAAATAACTCGGAAAACTTTTACATTTTCTCTTTTCATATTATAACATAACTATTATAATATATGAAGTACTAGTAGGCCCGGCGAACATTGTCCAGCCCTGATAATAAAAAAATATATACTTATGTGCATGAAATGCTTAATACTGTATCCGTCTAAATAGCCTTCCAATTACCTCATTGTATCTGACCATGTTTTTAGCTAGTTAGCTTTTTTGTAGATCTATAAGAGAGAAATATCTCACTATGCATTGTTTTGTTCTATATCAAAAGAATGAGGCAGCGTTTTTGATGAAAGCTCCCAAGCGACTTGACTTTTTCCAACAATTGTCGTTATATTTCAACCAATTTACAAAAAACCTTGGCAAATTATATACCTAAACCTTCCTCGTGCACTACACTATCTATTGGGGAAGACCGCATTACAATCCGTTCAGAAATTTTCGAGTTTATCGTGAACATATAGACAGACAGACAGACAGACGCGGCGGATGACTTTGTTTTATATATAACATGTAGTGATAACGATTTTAACATTTAAATTTTTGCGTTTTTGTGTACATTATGTATATGGTTTGACGGGTCAATTACGCGTTAAGCACTTACTTTGAGTACTCGACGTTTCGGCCTGGCTACACAGGTTATGGTCACGAGCTTGACACCGTCTGTGTAACTAGGCTGCAATGTGTAAAGAGTTTACCCATATGTTTTATCCTCTGTATGCCCTGTCCTATATCGGTCTGTAGTATATTTAAATACCATGTATTTCTATTATTTTTCTCTGTGCTAGTTCATTTTGTTGAACTGAAATCTAATATACTTTTTATTTCCTGTATAAAGTAAGGAAAAGCAATGGTATATTATCAAACACTATTATATTAGATTTTACAGGGGTTATGATTTGCTAAATGTATCCCAGATTAGTACAACCTTAAATTTAGTTGCTTCTAGTAAGATTTAAACTCGAACCCGCAGTGTCCTAGTGACATCATATCCATAAAAGTCGTAGCAAATCAATATGGAACGTGCAATATTTTTGGTTTCTAGGGTAGAACATGGTTTCTCCATAACCGCTAGCACCGTTAGTGACCGGAACTTGGACATAGCTGTGTACAAATGGATAATGACATCATCAGCTCTCCTCATCGAATTATAGTGATTAGGGCGTTGACCCACATTTCGTTACCTCCCAGAGTTCCGGCGCTGAGCTAAATTAGTTGAATTAAACTTATCTCAGGTCGCTGATGCTCCGAAGTGAGCATTAGCACTAGAATTTAGCATATCTTATTGCTACTTAGTAGTTTAACTGTATTAATTTTTAATATAAAAGCTGGTTATTTTTTTTATTGTTTACATTAATTTATTAATTTCCACGTTTGCATTTATCTCCATTAATAATTTTATTGTCATAGTTCGTAATGTTAAATTAAATGTTATATTTGTATGTGACACAAAGATATATTCTAAAATGATATCGAGTAATTGATCCAATTTAAAGGCTCCATTTTCCCACGGGTTTTGTCGAAGCTTTTACTTTTATTTTTAATTACCTTAACCCCGATTCATGGATTTGTATACGTGCATGAGCGGATATCGTATAGATTTCTCGTACACCAATACGCATTTTAAATCGGACAGGGCGAGCTTCGTAGTCTATTGAATATTCAGCGAGCGACACCGTTCCCTTTTCTCCGGGAGTACTATAAAAGTAACTTTATTCCGCTTTTTATGTCCCATTTGCATGTTCCATTACTTACTACAATTAATATAATTCATGCCGTCTTTATTACATAATATTATGCGCCGCTATATCGTTTATAATTTAAGAAACATTTCTATAACGTTTTGTATGATCAGCGAAACCTGTAGGCTTACCAAATTTAAATAACTAAATATAGCTTAATTATTAATAATCACGTTAGATAACGTACTTATTGGTGCTAGTTCATTATGTTTTGACCTGGCTGTTAATAATCAAGCCATATAAATAACTTAATATACATTACTAATTAAAATAATTGATATTTATGAATTTGAGTTTGAAATATCAATACTATTTAAATAAAATTATACGTAAAGCTTATTGTGTGCTGGGAAATTTACAACAAACATCCTTCTCACACTATCTTCAATTTTAATATTTTAGTGATTTTCGCACAACGAAATTAAAAATATGTGCGTGTTTGATAAGTATGGGAAACAACTAACTGTTTGTAATTTTATTTTTGATAACGCTGATCACTAATAGCTTGTATTGTCTCTGCTCATTACCTAATATATAGATACTTAAAGAACCTCTTATGTCACTGCATCATTCGATTATTGAGAGTTAAATTCTATTGTTTCTAGATTTGATTAACAAAAGCGATATGATCGGTGTACATAGGTCGCAATAAAAATTTCCGAAACTGGCCACTTACATAAAAAAATGATTTTTATATTTTATGGCTTCATTTTAAATATTACGTGTTTACGTTACCATGGATTTAGTTCGTGAAAATTTTCCTAGTGTGATGATTTATTACGATATTAATTGTAGTTTGACGCTTCAGCAGAGTGTCGCTCGTCTTTCAAACTACTTTTTACAATGAAGCACCATGCAAGTCGACTGATTGCAGGTGGTATATAGCTGGTTTGCAGAATTACGAAGCAGTGGTGTTAATCTCAATGAAGAATTCCGTGATAGTCGACCGTCTACCGCTATGTACAACGAATAATGGTGTACGCGGTATTATCGAAATAGGCGAGCATGAGACCATGAGATTCGGTCATTCTTACGCATAGAACTAAGCCGGACACAATCAGTCCAAAAATATTTGGGTGTGAAAAAACTGTGTTTACGATGGATCCCTTACAACTTAAATGAGCCTCAACAACCTGACCGCGTTAGACCAAAGTGTAATGATATGGTTAACAGATTCAATGAAGAGACGTCCAATTTGGTGTGGAACATAGTGATAAGAGACGAAATATGAATGTACAGTTATGATTCCAAAACAAAGCAGCAATCGAATGTTTGGGTAAGTCCAGGTGAGCCGAAACCAACCAAAGTCGCGAAGTGTGCAATCGACCGCTAAGAAAATGATTACTACTTTTTAAAATAAAATTGAGCACCTGGCTTCTGTTTCTTTGGAGGATCATCGTATAGTGAACAGAGATTGGTGTACGAATATTTGTTTGCCGGAAGTTATTGGCGAACTCAGTAAAAATAACGTAAACTGCTATGTCATCTTGCACCATAACAATTCCAGCTCTCACACGTCCAGACAGATAAACGAATTTTTGAACAACGTAGATCCTGTAAACAGTCGCGAACTGACGCCATGGCGACATCTTCCTGTTTTCAAAAATTAAGAAATATTTACGCAGCCAACGATTTTCAACACTAAAAGAGGCTGTTGAAGACTACAAAAAGCACGTTTCCGAGGTCATCACAGAGGAGTGGCATAAATGTTTTCAAAATTGGTTTACTCATATAAAAAATGAATTGAAGGGTGAATATTTTGTGAAACAATACATTCATTTTTGAATAGTCATATAGTATATTTTTCTTATTTATTTTGGATTTTTTTTGTGCGTCCCACGTTTATGTTAATCCTGTCGATATATTACTTACTCACTTAAGTGATCACAACTTAGAAAACTTTAGATCGAAGGTAAAAGATATCGATGTCTGCTCAATTTTCGACGAAGTATATTATCAGTACGTTACGACACGTAGTAGAACACGTTCGGAATCCTTAATTTAACAGGCCCCGATGTACGGCGCTCCCGGAGATGCAGTCGGAATGGGCTTCCCGCCAGTGATTGCATTGCATCGTACGCGCTCCCCGGCTCCGAATTAATGTCACGTCTTACTTTCGCATTACTGATACATTACTAAGCTATATAGGATTTTGATTAACACTTAAGCAAAGGTCTCGAATATGTTTTTCTTTCGCTTGGTGTGACAGATTAATATAGATAGCATGGTGGTAGGGCTTTTTCTAAGTCAGCCTGGGTTAAAACTTATTGCGTAATCATTCTAGCGCACTCAGAGGATATACGAAATTACAATAGTCTATTTTTAACGGTACATACATTGTAGAGTAACTTCTAAAGTTTCTCTTGAAATTAGTTATAAGATGTGCGTAAAATAATATTGAGAAAAAATACACGACATTTAAACACATACTACACCATTATTGTCGTTATTACGTTCGGGGTCCTTAATTAACTGGTCCTCGATGCCCTCTCTCTTGGTGATGCAGTCGGAAATAATTTCTCAGCAGGCGATTACATTTACCAAGTCCGGTGCCTCTCAATTAAGTCCCATATTCGATGTACGTTTTATGTATTCATAAAAAAGATTTGCAAGCGTTAACGTAAAAGAAATGTTCTCGGTTTTATGTCTATTTCAGTCTTTATCGTACGTATATACTTCCGAGTTTATTATTACTGAAAAAATAAAGTAAAATTGTTTTTGTTAGATAAATGTAAATGCTTAAGACGATTAGAATTTTTTTACGCATTGTGTCGTTTAAATATTTAAAATATTGTAAACTATTACGACACTATTTCAGTTTAGTCCAGTTACATCGAGGTATGTCTTGTTCATTGTTTGAGTTTTTTTATTCTTTCTTATATTCCAATTTTCTGGTCGTTTCGTGAATAACCTTTTTGCTATTTTTTCTGGTAAGTTTCAAAGTTTGGTCAGTTACATTGTATCTAAGATAAAACTTGTTCATTGATTTTGTTCTTTTGAACTTCGTAGATATCTTTTGAATGAGTGTTTTTTCTATTTTTTTCAGGTAAGTCTCAACCGATTACAAATCACCGAGTAGATATTTGTAAGTGAAAAAGATTTTAATGAAACAGTATATCGGATGTAGTGTAGTTAGTGCCATTTGAATGTCCGTTTTAAGTTCTTTGTTAACCTTCATTTATATAGTTATTTTACTTTGTACTTTTTTAGTTTAAATAAGCTGTGAAGTTTCAAGGCAGCTACAAAAGGAATAACAGTTTATTGACAAATGTCTTATAAATACGTGTAATTAAACGAAAACCTTTAACGGCGTCACGCGTCACGTTTTCCGACATGAGCGTAAAATATTAATTAATTCAAATTGAATCCTTCCAAATCGTCACGCCCTGGGAACCCTATTACAAGCTCCGCGTTTTTATTTTGTTAACTTGAAAGAGTTGAACTCTTTTACTCTACTCCACTGAAATTTAATAGTTACCAGGCTTTGAATATCTACAAACACGTGTTCTTTAGTGTTCAGAAAGAAACGATCATACCAACGTTTTGGTATTTTTTAAAGAATGATATTTTTTATTTGCGCCGCAGAAGCATTTACCAGCATTAATGTTGTATTTACTCGGAAATAATAATTCCAGTTCAAAGTTGTTCTTATCTTTATAATGTTAGCTCATTTCCTACAAGTAGATATATTCAGCATAGGTTATGTAACGTTGTCTCGTAAAATGATGAACATCTTATTAAAACTTCCTAATGTTAATATTGAAGTGATGTCATAATAACTTATTAATCAAGGAAAATGTAATAAACCTGGTGTCATTAACAAGTTTTGTAAGTTTGAATCCATTGAAAATCTTAGGTTACAGATATAAAATAGATTCCACATTTTACTACAGATCATAAGCTTATTTAATTAGTTGTTCTCTTAAAAAAGTATTTAATATCACAAGATGTTATAGTATTAATAAATAATTTACATTATTACAGTGTTCGTTAATTAGCTACACCTCAGTATCAGGTCTGACGGGTCCGTATGGCTAACAGTGGAACCCGGTTAGTTCAATTCCGGATCTCTGTACCTGGCACCTAACAGTGCGGTTGCGCGGTGTAATGTTTCGGCGTCAGAACCCTAGCACAATGGAGACTGGTTGTACCACTTGTAATGTACACCGGGTTATGCAGTTCGGATCGAGGTTTAACAACGCATTTACCTAACAAAGGAACGTAGCGTATTATCTGTATTGTAGATTCGTAAACAAAAACATAAAGAAGAAAGATCTTTCGCTTCTTTTGTCCATTCTGTTTTTTTTTTTGTGTAATTCCGAACATCTCGGGATTTTTTATTACTTTGACTCGCTTGTCGTGCGCTTTCGTTGCAATCAGTGAAATCACACGCCATCATTCGAACTAATATAGGGTTACCAAACGTATTGTTTTTCCAAGACTAGGCTTACCTTTTGTAATATCGCCTTGGGTTTTTAAAGCGTCCTGGTTAGGTTTTATGTTTTAAAATTTGTTCGCCATTACTGTCTATATAACATTTTAGATGTATATATTAGTTAATTTTATTTACTCTAATTTCATATGGTATTAATTAATTAATTAATTACCTACTATTACTGTTATACTACGTTCTGTCTTGTCTTTCAATATCGTGATTTTACAATTTGAAGTTGGCAACATTGACCTGATATATTTTTGTTTAATAACTTTTTTTCTCTCTCATTATTTGTAATTAGGGCTTGGTCACAATGACCATGTTACCATAGTGATTACCACCAAAATGAAGTATGTACTGTTCAAATAAATACTAACAAATTATAACGGTTCTTCATACTAGATAAAACCAATTTGTAAAGCATTCTTGCTTCCTCGGTTGTAGGGAAACCAAGTATGGTATTACATAAACCGACGGATCTTAATTAGTCATTAGTTTTATTTTCGTGTTAATAACTTTTAAAACACCATACTAGAATTCGACGTGGACTTTGGCTATGATTATGCGATAGTTAATTATAACGTTTATAAATGACACGCTTGGGAAATGATCTTGAAAACTCGACTATGGTGAAACCGTATTATACCTCCGATAAAAGATTACATTTGGGTGTATTAACTCCTCGGCAGATTTTTTATGACCCAGATCTCAAAATGGCTGATATTTTTTTTTTTTTATTTCACGACATTGTACATTGCAAATTTCATGGTTTAGTAAAAATAAGCTCGTGTAAATGGAAATACAATTTTTAAATTCATTTGACATAAAAATTATAATTCTACTATGCATAATTTGTTACTTTTTAAATGTTTTGTAGTGAATCAGGTATTTTTTATGCATATGCAGCCAAAAGTCTGTTGACCTGTGCCTCATGAGGACTATTTTCGTTTGTATGGAATTTAAACCGTTATGGTTTTGGACAGTCCAGGGGTTAATTATTTCAAAATTTACTTTGAGCATACACAGAAGAGTACTACAATATATATCTATATAAACAAAACGATAGAGGTGTGTCGTTGTATTCGAATCACGTAAATACTACGGGATAGATTACAATACTTTTTTTAGAGGCTTTGCCAGGTCAACAGTGTAGACAGTTAGAAAAAATACTTTTTTTTGTTATCGTTCTTAGACGCTTAGTTCTAATCTAACAATGTTATCACATTAGCTTTACTTAATATAATTATTATTTCTACGACGATTTAAGCACTACCCTTTCAGTGATGTGCGTTTTTTCATGCCATAAAAAAGTGGTGGCAAGCAGTGTATTAGTTTTTATTAGTATTAGTGTACTATTAGCTATAATACTTTAATTATAGTACTTTAATATAATAAAATAGTGCTATCACCACTTACTGGCGAATTATTGCAAAACGGATAACATAAACATATTTCCATGAATAAACACTTTAAGTGTGCTAATTTTCATGATAATCGGTCAAACAGCGTTGGAGTTTATCGATCTCGGATATATCAATATCCACTTCTGTTTATATATAGATAAAGTATTATCATGACATTTTTGAAGGGTAATTAGAATGGTAAATTCACATGTACGTTGTACTTGTAACACTGGTTTTTTATGATTTTATTAAATTTATTTTATAGCTTTGACCACAATCTCATCTTAAGTTAAACGACGAGTAAACACATTGAACTTACGAGGGGAACTAGCAGTCAAATGTCGGAACATACTTATAGGTGTTTGGCGACACATTTTCAACTTGAGGCTGGTAGTAGAGAAGCCCTACTATCGTGCCATAGCTTCAACACGATGTTTTCCTTCACCAATAGCTCCGACTCATCCGCAAAGATTCGAACCGACGTGCAGATTGTGTCCGAACGAGCTAACCACGGAGATTTCATCGCCTCAAAGTAGTTTCAATGCTGAAGTAATAAACAAACCAGCAGCCCACTTGATGTTAAGCGGTCACTGTATCCTATAGATATCTGTAAGGTGCTTCAAACTGGGCACCATTTCTTTGTGGAGCCTTTTAGGAATCTATATGCAAACCTATATAAGTCGTGTAAACCTAAATAAATATATCAAAATGTTTTATGAAAAACAAACTACACGTAATATATAAATTGTTACATAAATAACTAAACTATATGGTATCGTATTAAATCTGACGTCATATTACAAATTGTTTATACAACATTTTTAAACTTAATTTAACCGCAACCCAGTCCGAGGCTATTAATGATTATAACTATAGAATATGAATCTTCTTCTACTGATACTATAATTAAATTGTAGAACTATGGTGTCTGTACATTGAATATATTTATTAAAAAGTAGCAGCGGTGATGTAGGGAGCCTTAACAGAAAATAATAAGCATGTTTTTTTTTTCTGTGTCTCTGTCTAGTTTGAACATGTTAACCTTCAAAGCTACTAGATGAACTTTATCGGGTATCCCCAGGTAATTTGAGTATTGCATATTGGGTAACATACCGATTTTAATTTATCTAATGTTATTTAATAAAAAGCAAAAGCATTACTTGATTTTCAGCCAATGAGTGTTGTGGATCTGGGCCTCAGTACTACTTACTTTTTACACTACGCGCAGCTCAGTCCTCTTAATGAAGTCATCAGGTTATCTGGAATGATTTCTTTTCCCAATGGTATTAATTCAAACCTCACACACAAAGTAGCTTTATAAACCAAGAATTAAATTCAAGTGTGCGATGCGAAAGTAAGAAATACAAATTCATAGATATATTTATCTTTCTATATATATATATCTTCTGCTATACGTGTGTGTGATAAAAGTTTGATAAACGGCTGGACAGCTTTTGATGAAAATGTATGTGTCAGATGGATTAAAGTATGGTTTAGATTCACAATTGGACTCTGTAGGTAGCGTTGCGGTCTAATTCTAAGATTTCTTTTTATTATCAGGGCAAGACAATGTCTGCCGATTTCGCTAGTATACATATAAACGTACACACAAAATGGCCTCTAAATTTCAGCTGGGTATTTCCTATAATTATTTATATTATCACGTATATCTAAAAGATTTGTTAATGTAACGGCTAATTAAAAATTATGAATTCACCAGTTTGTATCGAGTGTAGTAAGGTTCACGACATCCATCATTTTTGAAGTTATACTTATATAGAATAGATTTGTTGAACTTATAAAAATCATATTCAGAAGATGCGGTTTGTTAAGAAATATGATATCTAACAGAAACGACATCGGATTGTTCTAAAATGCTGTGTAGCATATTTAAATTTTCTAATTAGTCAGTTTGTTTTTTTTAATGTAATAGTTTTAATTGTATGTGGTTATAGATAGCGATGGGACTGACATATCAGAAATGATAGAAATCCCTTAATAAAATAAAGTAAAAAACAACTGTTGAATACTATTATAACTGTTGATAAATGACGATGGCACAGTGGATATGTTAGTTACTTTTAGTCATATATTTCTTTTTAAAGTCGAAGACTATTCATAAGTCACCTTTTACTTTGGTAGTAAGTAATATATACGCAAGCCGTTAAAGTGGATTACTGTCAATCATTATCGTTCATTTTCGAACGTTTCCATGTACGTTCGCATCATAGATGTTTTTTTTTACGATATTAGCAATGACCTGCTACTTCGTCCTCTTTAAATTCCAATATATAACTTTAATAACGATGTCATAGTAAAATGAAAGGCATAAAAATCTTCTCCATATAAAAAATTCAAAATGCTCAGTAAAATGTTAGTGGGGCGTATCAATTTCATATTTTCTACTAGTTAATTCTCGCCAGCTTCGTTGGTCGTTAAAAAATAACGAAGGATCAATAGAATCTAAAAATTAAATAGCCTAGGGCCATCTATGAAAAAATCCGCATTGAAACGGTATAGTCCTATGGCAACACATTTAATGACTGACATCTTTGAGCCTCAAAGTAACTGTATTTTCATTGGTATATATATCATTATCATCACTACATATTATAAAACTAATTCATCCGCCGCGTCTGTTTGTCTGTCTATTCGCAATAAACTTAAAAACTACTGAACGGATTGTAATGCAGTCAATAGATAGAGTAATACATGAGGTAGGCATAGGCATATAATTTGTCAAGGTTTTGCGTAAATTCGTTGAAACATAACGATAATTGTTGGAAATGTTGAAAAACGTCAAACCGCTTGAGAGCTTTCGTCGAAAACGCTGCCTAATTCTTTTGAGATATAATAAAACAATGCATAGTGACTTATTTTTCTTTTATAGATCTATAAGAAAGTCTGCGATGGCATATACCTATCTTTTAAGGATAGCTTACTATACCCATTTACCTACATAAAAATGGTCACATATAATGAGGTAATTGGAAGGCTATTTAGACGGATACAGTAGTAATCCTTATCAAATTAAATACATTAGTTACCTAAAGCATTTCATGGACATTAGTTGGATGGATATTGCTGTGTTTAAATATTAATTGAAATTAATTAAAATTAATTCATATTTACAATTAAAAGAAAGATGGCTCACATAATATTTTTAGCCAACTTAAATATCCAATGGTAAAGATGTTAATATATGTTATAAAGGAAATCGCCTTTTGAAAATTATTCGAAATGCTTCCTTTATAACTTTTAGAAAGTGCCTATTAAAAATTACGTTTCTCTGTAATCTCAAAATTTACCTCACGGATTTGAGTACTCGCAGAAATCAACTCTTAAGTTAAAAGTAATCAATAATGAAATGTCTTCTGTTAACGACAGTGAAATTATTAATGGTTTGTCATTGACATTCATATATTCATTGTTATTCATTTTTATGTATGTAGGTATTATAGATGAAGTTTGCATGTTATTTACTTAAAAATACTGACATAAAATGAATTTAAATAATTTGAATAACGTAGTCGGGGTAATATCTTATATTATTTTGGATATATCTCACTCGCGGTATGTATTAAATTTTTTTATATGAATGACTATCGTGGGAAAGGAGATCTGTGGGGCTTATCACGTAGTGCTAGGCCGCGCTGTACCGCCATCGCATACACTAATGGAATCTGACGATCCGATCATAAGGCTGTTTATTTGAAGACATGTCATTAATAAAAATTTTAAAACTAATAGGCAATACATAATATTAACTCGTTTGTGCGTGTGTGTCTAAAAGAGTTACTTACGTAACGTAGGCGAGCACTGAGAAATGATTTTTTTCATATGTAACTAGCTGATACCGGCAACTTCGTCTGCGTCGTTTATTATTTCTTAAATGTACATGTACAAAGGAAAAATATAAGCACCACACCGCTTGCCCGAATTCACCACGGTAGGAAAACGCACATCGTCGAACGGGTAGTAGTGTTTAAAAAATGTAGTTTCTCAAAACTTTAACAAGTTAATATTAAATTAGGCTATCGTGATTATCTTTTAATATACGTACTAAGTGCCAAAGAAGTAAAACAAAAAAAAAGTTCAATCGAAATGTATCCAGTATTTTTAGTGATGTGTGTTAAGAGATGAGTAGAGTTCAATGAAAGGTAACTTTTGTGTGTTTATTAATTTTTTGTTCTTAACAAAATAAGTACATTTTTTAGCGTTACTTTATTATTTGTTATATATCCTGATGAAACCTTCAAGTTGAAAATCTGTCGCCAAGCACCTCTTGGTATGTTCCGATAGCTGCACTTGAGAGCCAGTCCTCCTTCTAGGCTTAGCGTGACTACCATCTTGGACCAAATCATCATTTAACATCAGATGAGATTGTGGTCAAATGCTAACCTATAAAGTATATATAAAAAAGACATAACAATTGAGAACTTACACAATAGTTAATGAAAACCATTAAATTCTTTTACACATTATTCTAGGTTTCTTTGCCGCGTTCAGTTCCACTTTTGTAATAGAAAATGTAATCATGTTAATGCTTAAAACAAAGATACTCGCTAGTGGATTTGTGGTTGTTACGTGTGAAGTGAAGCCAGGCAGCGGCGGCGCGGCAGATGCGCCCGAGGTCACCGCACCCGGGACCAACGCAGCTGGTCTTTAAGAACGACACTCGCTTTTTGTATTAACCCTGATCCAGTCCAAGTACAATGCTATTAATTTTACTATATATTAAATTTGACTAGTTCACTATCAAAATATTTTTTTAATAACCCTACTACTTATTTAAAGTAGTTATCATTTTATTCGAAGCATGTTACTACTTAGCAGTTTATGAGTATAAACGGTATATCTACTGTATTTTATCTAATATTAAATGAAAACACCGTTATGTCCAGTGTATATGTACCTATCTATAGCGGTTTAAAACGAATAATAATATTTTAATGCCCATAGCGTAATTATACAGGGTACTTGGTAATTCGACGTATTCTCCGTTAGGAGGTGATAGGAGTGACTATTTGCGATAATTTTAACTTCCATATGGATTATACAAAAGTTAACCATTCTTGACTTATCATGTCTTTTAGGTTTTTTCAAAATAAGTCAAAAATGCTATGCCGAAAATGATTTAAAAAAAGTTTCATTTTAAATCTCATTTTTTCTTGTAACTCATAAAAACAATTAAACACTGGTTATTTCATCAATATTAAAACAATCGGTCCAAACTTAACAATACGAGACGAGAAACGATATTATATAATTTTTTTCTTTTTTCACTGAAATTCCTTAAAAACAAAACGTTATGAAACCTGACTTCCAGGTTATGTATAAAACAATCGTTTTCTTAGCTCTCCAACAATGAACGTTTATCAGAAATAAATATCTACTACGTTCTTAGTATTAATAATCAGAACTACAAACTTAACGGCTCGTATAGTGCAAATTTTAATTTTATATTTCTATATTGTAATGCATCGACAAGAAAATTAATAATGAATATACATTTTAATTGATATGTTTATATATATAATTCTTATGTACGTGTGTACGTGACTGAACTCCTCCTAAACGGCTGGACAGATTTTGATGACATTTTTTGTGCGTATTCAGGTGGATTCAAGAATGGTTTATTATCAGGGCAGGACAATGTCCACCGGGCCGGCTAGTTGAGTATATAAAATAGTTAGATAGAATTAGATTCATTAGTGGTCGAATAAGTAGAAATTGGACAATAATAGCGGGTACAACGTTTTTTGTAACATGTTAATATACCTATAGATAATATTGTCTGTATTTTTTTTTCTATGTAGTAAAAACTATATTGATCATTATATAAATATATTGTAGATTGAAGACATAAGGACCGTGAAGTGTAACGAATAGAGACTTATAAAAAAAAAAAACTATTTCCCAGTTTTTTATCCGTAACACTAAAGGTCGTAAATAGGCTACTAAACAAAAGAAATAATAAAGAAAAACGGTTGTCAAAAAAAGGAGAAAATTATACGGGACTATTTTCGCTATAGTAATGCAGTGGAAAAAAATATTTCAATGTATAGCATAGTATATAAACAACTAGCAGGTCCGGTGGACGTTGTCCTGCTTATGATAAAAAAATATATACTTATGTGCATGAAACGCTTAAGGCGGCATGGTTTTTTCCGATTCTTTCAATAATTATCATTATATTTCAACCAATTTACAAGAAAAACATTGACAAATTATATTATTGGTGATAATCGCATTACAATCCGTTCAGTAGTTTTTGAGCTTATCGCGAACATCCAGACAGAAAGACAGACGCGGCGGATAACTCTGTTTTATAATATGTATTGACATTTTTATTGGTAAAGAAGGTAAATAACTCACGAGGACAAGTTTTTGATTCGTTTAGCTGAGTCGGATTTTTGTAATAGCCCTCAATATAATACGCCCAACTTAATGTCGGAAGGAAAGTCTCACTGCGTTTAATTGGTGCAAAATTGTTTCTATTGTTTCCTAGAAAAATACCGACTTCTAACCAATCAAATCAGAGAACATAGTTAATACTTTTATAGAATAGAAATATTGTTGTAGCACAATCCACTAATGAGAGTTTTTTTTTCTGACGAAACTAAAATTAATTTGATAACATGTAATGAATCTCATATTTATATACAATATTATTATTTTTTGTTTATAATTAGCTGTCCATCATGGTAAAATGCGTTGATCGGTTTTCTTTATTAAATATATCAATTATTATGCAAACAGTTGCACGATATTTTGAATACTGTCGATATTATATTTGTTAGCGGCGATATGTCATAGGTAAATAAGTTTAAACCATGTGTAATACGTAAAACAATATTTATGTTAAACTGGTAGTAAAAAAGTCATACTTATTGTTTCTAATTATATGTCCACCACTGTATATGTAAGGTATTTCGTTTTAAGGCAACGTCACGCGTCACGAATTAAAAATGTTAAAAATGTTTCCTCCATAGGTTGTACACAGCCAGTTCGTGACTCAGTCGGACTGTGACGACTGCGCGTTGTAATTTTCTCGTTTTGAGTGGTCATTAGTTCCACAGGGACAGGGACTTTGTCTGTCGCACACCCATTAGTCGCACACGCACAACCAACTCGAAAAGTTTACGACTATGAGCGTCCCAGAACGTCTGAAATATTCACAGCGCACTGAAAAACTTTTAACCCAGCGTTATTTGTTTCCGAAAGAGATACACTTTATCATTTCGTGGAGAGGTTTTTTGTTGGGGTATATGCCCCAAAGTCTGTCGCCGGGTGCCGCGTTGCTCGGAGTTTGGGGTGCGTTCACCGCAGCCGTGCGATCGATGCCAGGCCCCAGGCCAAACGAGTGCAAAGACCCACCGACCAAGCTGTTTCCATTTGAATCGTTCAACGCTTAGGGGCTGATGTGAAATGCGAGTGCTCATTCATAGTGCACTTACTCTAACGCGATCATTATGGGAAAGTATTTCGGCGTCGATAACGCCCACGTAAAATAATCACCCGTAAATAAATTTATATTTCCGCCCCGGTTAAGTGATCGCTGTGAAACCGTTTCCACTCGTAGTTTCCCACACTCGGTACACGTTATACAGCATCACCATTATTCTCGATCGACTTGTGGTTTCGGTTTCTAGTATCTAACGCTCTAAGTGCGTTCCATCACGCCACCTTTACTTACTAAATTTCCTTTTCAACACTTCTCGCGTGCAACATAATTAAATGATTCCCGAAATTGCTTATTCATCGATCGACCGGTTCCGGACCGTTTCGAGGCGGAGGTGTAAACGTTAGCATGTGTTTTAATTTGATGCGATTAGTTAATCTCCGTAGTTTTCAATACGCGGTGTGAATAAAAATAATTGTCTAAAATACGAGATAAAAGAGTGACTACCGATCTCGTGTTTCTATGAAGGACTACCTTAAAACAGGTTTGGTACAGGTACCCGATTAAAAATTATACGTAGACAAAAACCGAAATGAAATTTCGACACCGCAGGATAGTCCTTCGACAAAGGCGCATTCCGATCCTAAGTCGCCATAACAAAGACCTATTGAAGCTTTGAGTGCTGCGGGGTAATAATAATGTCACAGTGCTGAGCTGGGCTTTGTGCGAAATATTCACCGCTCAGTATCGTATAAATAAACTGGCTTATTTTTACGGATTTTTGCCACCTTTTTCGTATGTCATTCTATATCAATTCCTTAGATAAAGATAAAAGTTGTATTTCTTTTTTACAATATCACTATTTATTATTTACTATACTATAGATAATAAATCATTTTTAGTAGTTTTCGCCTATTACCATTTTCAGCGTTGGTATATAAAATATTTGGTATTTATCATATCTTTTTATAACGATTTTATCGTTTCTTGACAGCGTAAAGTAATGGGAGCCATATTTGAATTATGTAAAAGTTGTGTAATGGTAAGAAGGTACTAAGTTTTTAAAACCGAGATAACGCTTAGCATTTTAAAGTAGGTACAAAGTTGTCCCGCAGATAAAATCCTCTCTCACCACGCGATATAATCTCTCTTTACCGAGTGTGTTTATGAAAGATATTTTCTAATTTTCGAACATCGTCTAGCTGATACCATAAATTCATCCATCCTTTCAAAGACTAGGTTTGTTTAATAACTTTCTTTCAAGCTCGCTCGCTCGTAAATTGCTTCTCGTGGCTCGGTCTGTCGATTTTACGGCCATTTCCTTGGTGAACTACGCACGACTATAAACATATCATGCATAAGACATTGAACTTGTCGGCCCATTAGAGTATGTAACCTGTTAGTTTTGATGTACCGAGTGAAAATAGTATATTCTTATAAATTACAGGAATACGGAACCGTCGATTTAATTAATAGAAAAACAAGTTTTACTCGTAAATGTGTCAATATTAAACAAATTATTGGTTTTTTATTATATAATATCTGATATCCGCCTGCTTCGTTATGCGTTAAATAAACTTTAAATTAAAATTGGCAAAGGGTCAATGGAATCTACAAAATAAGTAGCCTAGGACCATCTACGAAAAATTCCGCATCTAAGGGTCTTATGCTTACACGTTCAGTAGTTTTGATGCAATTGAGTCTCAAAGGAACTGTATTTTCATTGTATAACTATAGATAGATACGTTCTAGTTATAGCTGATGCCATTGCCAACTGGCTATTCTAAGTCGAGTTCGTTACCTGCAATATTCGGATCAGGCAACAGAGCGAAACTGGTTTAGTTGTACGGAATCGTTATTAAACAAATTTTTGGTTACCGCCTATTTTCGAGGACTAGTAAAGGCTAAGAGCGGTCGGTATGCCCGCCGGAAACCGCTGCAGGTAAGTACACGACTCGAATACAGTCGCATAAAGTGGTTGAGTCACGTTGCTTCGTAGAAAAAGGTACTGCGAAAGCAAAAATTGTGGATCTATAATAGGCTTAAATAAGACATGAAAGCAGGTTGTAGTCACTGATCGAAGAGTCTATTAATTGAGTCAAGATGGTATGTTTCTTTATTTGTTAAATAATATATTGAAGTTACAGAAATTTGCTGACTTTGATATTCAAATTTCGTATAACATCGTTGAATGAAATACCTAAAATCGAAATTAATTCGTTTTTAATTATCACTACATATTTTAAAACAAGTCGTTCGCCGCGTCTGTTTGTCTGCATGTTCGCGATAAACTCAAAAGCTACTAAACGGATTGTAATGCGGTTTGTAGAAAAATTTGATAATAGCTATAATTATATTTATTGTAGTTTCTATTAAATTACTTAATAATTAAAGAATATAATTAGAATACATCATGTATGCAATTCTCCATTAGTCCCAACTCCACAATCGTCGTCATTTTAAGATAGGCTTACTATCTGGTACGGTGTCGTCATATTGCTGCTTCAGGATAAAACAAATTAGCGTCCGGTAGCGGTCACCGGTCTAATTACTTCACGCGAGAAATAAATTCCATGTTTCAAGAACGGAAATGAGATTCATCGTCACGGCCGTGGTAAGGTTTTTATTCGCGGTGACACCTCGGAAGACTTTTTGCCAGTTCCGATAGACTCTTGTGACAATACGAGAATTATTGAAGGCTGTCTAAAATTACTATGTAGTAACATTCGAGATTTAGAACCAAATACCTTATGATTGTTACATAAATTAATAATAATTGTACTGAAATTAAGGTGAAGCATTTATTATCGATTTTTTAAATTATAATAACAGTATTCTTGCAGTATTAATGAAGTTGGAACAACCATAATTATTAAATCCGGTCAAGGAGTATTGATTATATATCGATTGGATATTCTATTCGATTTCGGACAGTGGAAGCGCTTCGCCTTTTAACTTGATTTTCTTTCTCTCAGCCACCATTTGCTAATTAAAATTTGTTCTCTTGCAAATCTCGTTCGGCGTCCGCTCAGCTTATCTTGATTAAGGTTTCGGGGTTGTTGATCTGCAAAGTGGGGTGTGAGTGTGCACCCTCCGCACTGCCCCGCTGTCCCCCGCCCGGGCTCCATGTACTCATTCATAGCTATCTGTGCCCTTCAGTTGCGACCTTTAACTAGAAACGATTGTAAAACATTCAACTACATAGAGATAAAGGTAAAGATGTACGAAGAAATCAAAACCTATGTAGTATTCGTTATAAATAATGTTTTTGTTTTTTTTTACAACTGATAGATGGTTATTATACTTTACTATAAATTAATTGACTGATTTTATTCTTAAAGTTTAATAAGTTCGTTTAATTTCAATAACAATGAAGTAACTGTATAAATAAGTTAACTGAACAGTTCGAGCTTAATGCGCTTTCAATGATTGGCGGTTACCTTCTTAATGTTATCATACAGTATATATCCTAGTAGGCAAGGAAGCTTACATAGAGCATTTTTACCATATGAGGGCAAATATCAGTTTGATTCAATTTTATAGTTTGTTTCAATATTGGATTTGATTATGTCAATGTAATAAATATATATTAAAAAATTTTCTGTTACGTATATAGATTTCTCAATTATTAAAAAGAACCACAAACAGTCGTCTCAAATGTGAAATTCAACATTGTAGTCGTACGTGTTTATCGTTTTGAACAAAATGAACACGACCTGATTAGTGAAACGCATTCGCTGATTTTACTTGTAAAAGTTTTTTATAAGACTTTAAATTTTTAATGTATATGGTATTCCGGCTTTTGTGTGTTTTATAACAATGCCTTTCACTTAGATTTTCAATAAAGTAACTCAAAGGTGTTCGTTGTTGTGAAATTATGACAACTCTTTCCTATGTGTATTTATTATTAACAAGTCGGCCTTGTGTGAATCTTTGTTCTATATTAATGAGGTCGTTTAAATTTTTGTATAATTAATCATTTATAATTGATGCGTTTACACTTTTAATGAATATTCGTAGAGGTGACGCATTTTGATGCGACTAGGTTTTTGCAAATCTCCTCTGGATTAAAAACTTGTTAGGGTTCCGTACTTGAGAAGCGTTGATGGCTTGCAGTAATTCGTTCATTCACTGCGTTGATCGACGTTACTTCAATTCTTGTAGTTAACTCATACTTGTTTCGATGAATGGAATGTCGTGATGAAATTGTAGTACTATGGTAGGACTGTCTAATTCCCAGTCCTGGCAGGCTTTCATCATTAAGTTGAAATCTGCTGACAATCTCCGAAATAGTAAGAAATTGAATAAAGTAAGTTTATGATACCGTTATAAAATCATTATGTTGACCGTTGTCTGTTTGTTAGTGCGTATGTCTAGGCCCTTTTGATTGAGTAAGGTTTGAGAAATACAGCTGAAATTGATATCAAATAGTAATGGTCATGGTCTATGTACTATTGCAAATGTTTCTGAGTTAACACAATACAGAAAATCCCCCCTCACTGATCGATTGCCAAAACTTATAGGGTATATATACACTATAAGGTATACCGGGGATGTACAGTATACTACTTTCATGAGAATCATGTCATTTATCCATCTTTGATATACAAATAACACTTTTTATATATTTATAGATTTTGCACCGAAATTGCTCTCTACTATTTTAAAACTCCATCGCCATCATTTCTTTAGTAATCTACTCACACAAAGTTTCAAAAAAATGTCTTCGTATATAGTTCTACTTATTTCAATTGTTATACGAGTATCGTTGATTACATATGAAAGACGTTGTTTTGTTTTATAAATATGTGGAACAAAAGATTATGTTTAACAATTATTATGAAAAAATGTAAACATAACATGTAAATGATGTCGGTTTTAATACCATTTTGCATATCCTCGTTAATTTTAAAGTGTATCAGATTAGAAAGTAGTATCGTAGACAATAGACTGTCTGGGGTATGTAGGTTATATTTTAGGATTGCCGAATTTTAAGCATCGATACGATTCGGCATAAAAGTTTTTCTCATAGTTTTTAGGTTACATTGACCGCATTTATCATTACCGAAAATACGGTTTCTCAGAGGCGCATATGTAAATATACAAACGTAGGTATTCGATCCAATTCCAAATATAGCATACAGTTTATTTTATATGTATACGGCGGGGCCGGTTTTAGATCAATTAAACTGTACGCACGATGAATCTCGCAGTGTTCACCGAATGGGTATAATAAGTTTAAAAAATGTACATTTCTGGCTTTCGGATAGTAGTAAAATTGTTTTAAGTTACGGCTTTGAAGCATTATTCATTCCCTATTATTGGTTTCAGAACCGGCCTCGTGATAGATAAGTGACAAACTTAATGTTAATTATGTTCTATTCTTACATGGAAATGCGTTTTGGTAAAATATTAATTTATTTCTACTTGCTTTATTTACAAATGACTATATATGTTTTTATGGTTATTACTAAGGTTACAAATAAATAATTTTCATTGTGTGAATTAAGATAATTTACATATTGAATTATTTGTTGCAATACATTTCTACAAACTGATATTTATTTATTCAATTTGCTTATACTGTATAATGTATTCGACTGAAATTCAAACATAATTAATTTGTTTTCCTAAGTTTCAATCTCATTCTGGCTTTTTTTTTATAAAGAGTGTACAAATATTGAGGATTAGTAGATGTAAGCATTGTGAAGTATACCGAATAGAGATTTCAAAATAAACTTTTCGACTTGTTCATTGGATAGAAAAAAATTAACGGTTTCCAATTTTTTTATTGATAAGCACTAAAGCTCGTCGATAACTACTAAACAAAACAAATAAAGAAAGTCGGTTGGGAAACAGAAGAAAATCTTCCACGAATAATAATTACCACGCGTAGTAACCTTTATAATGATCAGACAAACATTTGGAGCGTACCAGTCTTAAATATACCAAATTTGAAGTGTCACTCATTTTGCCTGTGCAAACTTCAGAATAGCTATATATGAACCGATTATTGCGAATATGTTTATTGCATTTGTTGAACTTCTTAGAATATTATATAGGCTATATATTATTATGCTTTAAAATATGTGATTTTGAATTGGTAACATACTTATAAGGGTAATTACAACGTTTAAAAAAACTGTGACTCGAGATAAAACACATAGTTACTTTTAAAAAAAACCTACACCATTCTGTCGAGAACAAAGTCACTGGTACCAACCAACCAGTAATCTCTATATAATCCGATATAGAGTTAATGGAGTTTTTGTTTATCACTTCAAATACATCATTGTTTTTGACAAAAGTTACCTTAGCAGTTGTATTTACTGAATTAAGGTAATGTTATTAGTGTGAATATTCAATAAAATCCGTCTGGGTTTACTTGAACCTTTTCTATAAAACTCGAGACATGTACTAAGAGCCAAATGGCAACGTCAATATTATCTTGTGTAGAAAATTATTTCCACGTCGCGTCGAACACCTCAGACTTTTGTCAGGTAGCAGAATTTTGGGTATCGGAGCAAAAAATTTCAAAAACTTGAGAGGGGCGTACACGGATCGTCGATGCCCCTCGTTTGATTCGTCATTTGCACATACCTGAGCTTTTGGTTGTGTGATGGCATTCGTTTAAAAGCGGTGTTACGAAAGATTTAGAAAAGATATTTTTCTCATAATACCTTAGACATGTTTAGTTTTTTTTTTGTATAATGTAAAATATCTATAAATTGTATGTATAGTAGTTTTCAGTGATGTATCCGTATGGTTAATTCAATATTTTTAAAGACGTATACATGGATTCCAGTAGGTTGAAGGTAAATAAATGCAAACGTAATGTTCATAGCGTGTGGAAAACAATATTCCTAGTTACATTTATTTATTTAGAGATACCACATACCACATTGAACACAAAACAGACGATAATATATACTGGAAACTGGATTGGTGTTCAACAACGTGGAACACATTTTTCATCTGTCATGACAAAGTGACCGTACTGTACTTGATGGTATGCGCATTGGTAACACCGAGAGATCTACTAGGCGTCGCCTGCAAACCCCTCGATAGAAAAATATACACTGGTTGACCACAAAACAAAAGAGAAACACTGAGATGGGTTTATTGCTACGTGCAAAGGATACAGGCGCTTCATTACTGAATATACACATAACAGGTTGATTATAAACTTCATAACGTGCCACTATGGTGATAACGGCACGTTTTTCAAAATAAAATAAAGTCCACGTTACTCGCTGATAATGTAGCTTTCTATATGTGAAAGAATATTTTAAATCGGTTAAGTTTTAATTTTTATCCATTACAAACGAAAAATCGAATAGTAGTGCCCCCGTTTTTTCCAAATTGGCCATGGAATTTTTAAATATAATTTAAAATTCATTATTTTGTGAAATAGTCACGACTAAGACTTGAAACAGTTTTTACAATTTTCATTCGTACAGTATATTATTAAAGATGTTTTTTAATTAAAGAAATGCATTAACCAAACCGTTAATATCCCAATTACATTTTCAGGATTTATTGTTTAGTTTCATATTTTGATACAATATTCAAAACTAAACAATATTTATGTCATATAAATATTGTTAAGTATAACTTCTGAGTTAATAAACGGACATCGAAATAACTTTTTCCCTGAAATTATGTTCATTTTTCTTTAATCACATGCAACAAACACTGAAATCTATATTTTTTAAGGAAAATTACACTGCTCGTTATTAGTTTAAACAATATACATTTATTTATCACCGAGTGTTGTCAGTACAGCATATTTTTATATAGTCCTCTCATAATATGATTAGAAATTTCAATACACTTATATTATGTATACACAACGCAGAGCCCCTATAGGAATTGCAGTTTTGATCATGAAGTAGGTCGTGCCGAGCGCGGCGGTGCCAAGTAGCCAAGTTGCGGCCGCCAAAAGCCGTCCGCTCTCAGCTGATCGCTGCGGTACTGTGCATAAAGGTCTCTGGGTTAATGGTGCATTATGTACTTGATTATACGCGCATGTTGAACACTATGTGTACCTAGCAGTTCGAATCCGTAGGTGATTATGAATGTAACGAGTTAAATGAGAATATTATATGCTTTTTGATAAAGGAAAAATAATAATAGTTTATGTTTGAAAAAGTTGTTTAGTAAATGCAATAATCATTATATACGATATAGAAATAAAATAAACAGGGCGTGTGTTGACACCTCGTCTCGTGTTCTAGAATGCGCTAAAAACTACGCACACTTTTTGGTCTGTTGCGTATTCCGGCTGTAGCGGTCGTCATGGGAAGGTATTGTCGAATGTATGGTACTGGTTTTAATACTTACACACTTATAGCACCATTTTTTATCATTAAATATGGTAAGAATCGCAAGCGTTTTTTATTTGGAACGGAGTTCCTTAACGCGGCTTCTGGTAGGATTTAACTGGTAGAAATTGTCATGTAAGGAAAAGGCGTTATGTCCTTCTATGCGAATTTCTTTTGTATGCGAGTATCGAAATTTGAGAATGTGTTATTCTCAAGGAGCAGAAATATGATGACTACATAATCGAAAAATTACAATAACACTTATGGGTTATAAGTTGTATTATGTTATGTTTATTGTACAAAGTAATTATTTATCATACCTTTATTAAAATTATATGAATCAAGCGCCACGTTCGCTGTGACCATCTTGAGACCACTGTCAGTTTAGACAGAGAAAGTGATTGAAAACGCGCCTTACCCGAAATATTGGCGAAACTACGCATATTAGTTGTAACTGATCGCATACGTGCGAATGTAGAGTTTAAAGTAATTAGAAAGTTTGTTTCCAATGAATATAAGCGATTTTAACTCATACTGTCATGACAAATAATGTGGTATTTCTATCAATTCATATGTAGCATAACCTACAAGCCGTGATTTTTGCACAAACTTCAAGATCTCGTTCCGGTTTTTAAAAACAAACATAAGGCATAAATAAACAAGAACATATTAATTATTGTTCAGTAAAGCAGTCGAATTATCTCGACAATTTAACATCCAAACTAAAGTAGGTAACATCTGCGCGGAGCTTAGCGAATATAACCGGACGCAATGGGGACTCGTAGGGATCTCGAATATCCAGGGATCGGTCGGAGAGAACTCCGGGCTGTGGGGCCACCATGATTGATAGCAGCGGGATCGAGACTTTGAAAAAAAAAAAACACCAGTATGTTATTTGCGAGTCGAGTGTGTAGCGACTTCGCCTCTATAATCCAGAGTTTCATTAAAGTAGTATCAAATGTTTATTTGAAACGGTATCTATGTAATTATAAGGAACTAACTTTTGTCCGCTTCTTCACTCACGGTAAAATAGATTTGGCCTATCAGTACTTTGTTCTGAATTAAAGGTACCCCATATGCTTTTCCATGCATGTGACAAACTGCCACGTATGCAAATTTTCATGATGATCGGTCGGGTAGTTAACGCGTGAAAGCGTAACCGACAAACAAACTCACTCTCGCACTTATAATAATAGTTAGGACTAGCTAAGACTTTTTTTCCGTCTTTATCTCTTTTAGATAACGTTGATGTATTAAGGAACATTAAGTTACATTTTACGCTTACAAAAAGGAAAATAAATATGTGCAAAACTCTTGCCAGTGATGTTTGTACGTAAATACTTCTTAACATTCTATCGCCAACTTCATGAATGTCGTGTTCAGGCAACGCCCGATACCTATCCATATGCATTAATACCTCGTTGGGAACGATTCTCTTTAATGGAAAGAGTAATAGCGATCTCTAGTTAGTAAATTGTTTCTGTAAATGTCTGCAAATGATATTTTATAATTGTAACCATCATATTATGTTTTTAAATTGACGTCACCTTTTGAAAATGAGTTTGTTCAAGATATAATTAATTATAACAGGATTATTGTGCTTTACGTCGTTTTCTATACTACGAAGGGACGAGAGAAAACATTAAACACTTGAAGGACGATTGTCAATTTTGATTAGTCTAGTGAGTTAGTTGCTTTTAAAGACATTTCATTTTTCTTTGTATAATTAAATATCACGTTAATTTTATTCCTACTGTACTTCTTCAAATAAATTTAAAAAGATTTTACAACAAAAGTAAATATTCATGTTTGAAGACATCATTGCTTGTGTATGCCATATTTGGGTGTAATTATTTTGAATATTAAATGAATAATGAATATCAACTTTTATGGTTTACTTCGTTATAGGTACGATATGACAAAATTAGTTTAACTCTGGTTTTATGTTGTGTACCAGGGTTGCATATTAGACAAACAGTTATACTATTGCAGGAAAGTTGTTAGTAAGCAACATATTTTACGATCAAGTACAACGGATTCTGGTTTATCTGCACAGTTTCGAGTATTAACATAGATATTGTTTTGATTTATAAAATACTTAACTTTGACACGATCTATCATGTACTTCTTTATAGTTTGAAGAAAATTTATATATAAGTCTGTTATTATTGTTGGTTTCTCATGTGATATTCAGTTTCATTTTACGTCTATAGGAATCTGTTATTTGCCTGTCTGCCATGAAAATATTTAAGTTTTACATATTGGTCAATTCTGAAACATTTTGCAATATGAAATATTGTTTTATGCGATAAGCGTACCGGTCTATATTGAGATTTACTGGCAAATCGTAAACCGCGCTCTTGGGTGAACAATAAAGCACCTTGAATAAAAGGTAAACTTCAACGAAATAAATTGCTTTTACAATATATATATAAATTTTACACATATAATTTTGAAATATTTGGAAAGATAAATCAACAACCACTAACATTAAAATAAATAGCTTTCGTTCGTTTGACAATGTGACTATAATTTTAAAGGGGAGCCCGTGTTTGTTCGATGTGGAGTGGAATACAATGTAACGCTCCCCGTGTCGTTCGCCCCCAACGCGTTTCCGTCGCGCAGGACCGACCGGGTGCGATGAACCCCGTGGACCCTCATCGCATCCGCGCGACTATTGTAGCTCCGTTCTCAATTATTTACCTTATTAACCAACGAATGTATAACAACAATACCTATAAAAATTGTTTTCCTATGTACCTATTTTTTTTTAATTTATAGTAGAAATTTTTGTAATTATTGTTGGTATCACGATGCTTATACTGTATTTGAGACATCTATCTCCACTGAATTGTATAATTTTTGCTGTGCTTTTTTTATCACGTATAAATTTTCCACTTTTAAGTAAATAGCAAAACTAGTAATAACATTTTGATTAGAAATGGAATATTTCTCCTCACTGGTACTTTTGTCATACTGAAAAATACATTATTATATGAAAACAATCATTTTGATACTTAAATGTACGCCAACCGAAAAGAAATCAGGCGTAAATAAATACAACCACTGATAATCGTCACATGTGAAATATAACAGGTTTCCCTTTATCGCCTGTGAAATAGCAGTGATGAATAAAGTGATTTCACTGTGATACAATTATATTAAAGTAACAATAATGTACACGTCTAATACTTAAAGGAACTGTATATGTATTTATATACGTGAATATTACAAATAATACTTTCATTGAGAACATATCACGTAATCTGATAATGTTATTTTTCATTGAAGTTCATAAACTAGTGTTAACAGGCGTTTGGTCATATATTTTATTTAATGAGACATTTGCAAACCTTATATATAAGTAACTCGATTTTATTTTCTTTAAATCGAAGCTGCATTTTCATTAATTCAATAATGTTACGTTAACGGTATTTTGTAAATTTATCAACTAAAGTGTACCATATTGTATCATATGCTGAAAGGAATTAATAAAGTATGAGTTAAAACTCTGTATAGTTATATCATAATTCATATGTTAAAAAATTGAACTGTGTGTCTTGTCTTGCTACGTGTTATTTATTACCTGTATAACCTTTATTTATCAATCATTTATATCACAATATTAATTTAAATCCATGACCGTCATGAAGGGCAGAGACAATTTATTTGAGGTCTTTGTATGTGCCATTACAAAAATGCTATTTAAAAACATGATTGTGTGTTTTCTGAACTACGCGAGTACAAATTATACGCTGAATTTTAAAAATACATGTTAATTATATAGAATTGTGAATTTATTTATCAGATACATATTGTCTTCATAAAAGACAATAATATTATAAAAAGAAAAGATTTGGTCTTTCGTTTGTAACGGCTGAACTCAAAAATTACTTAAGCGATTTTAAAAATTATTTCATAAAAATAGAACGCTGCATTATTAGCGAGTAATATGGGGAATAGTATTGTATATTCAATTTTACATTAACGCGAGCAAAACCGCGATCATAAGCTTTTAATAAATATTTATAAAAAGGAAGTATTAAGTAGTACATTTGTGATCTTATTGATTATTAACTTTTGCTTTTCATTTAGTTGTTATTATTTTCAAAATAAGGCGACCCGCGCACCATCTATTATAAAATTGTCGTAATGGTATAGAAATATTCGCGGGTTTGTAAATGAACAAAGTACTACGCAAACTTATGAATGGTATAGATAATTAGAAACGCATTATAATTAATTTTATTCTATAAATATTTTTCGTCTTGACAAGTAGTCATCATACCAATTTATCACTTCACAACTTGCGAATCCTGAGTGTAAGTCGTTGCAAACGTGGTTTTATTAAAGTGTACTTGGTATTTGTGGTAGCTCTATACTTATTAGCATGAAAATTGTGTTATATTATAATGAGATGTAATTCTGGTTTTTGTTTCAGGTACGTACGCTGTTTCGACGTCGACGTTTGTAAACACTTATTACCATATACCACAGTTATGAATCAAGCACTCAATTCGTAGGATTACTTATTACTATTATTTGTGATTACTCGTAGGCTATAATATTTATTGATGACGCAAAGACTTGAAGATAACTATTTTGTTCAATTTTCGAACTTCTTTGTTCTTGCCGAGATGGTTGCTACCGTGTAACCGTGGAGTCGCGTATCCGTAGTTCTATAGTGGAAAGGAGAGGATTCTGTTTTAACATGCAGAAAATCTTGCACGGCAACGTTGGACAACGGAGATGGGTATGTCAGATTCTTACTGACTAAAAATCCCATGGCTATTCTTCGTACACCTTTAGGCCGAGAAGGGAGTACTGCCTATGTAATACGTCCCCTCCATCCGGCTGGTAATCGACCTCTCATCAGGGGTAACTGTCTTTCGGCTCGAGGGTCGGGAGTGGTGACACTCTCTGAGGAACGGGTGAGAGGCGACACATCGAACGCGAGTCACCCTTCAAGGGTCTGTGCATTGATCCAAGGCGACGGACGCGCCCAGAAGATGGGATGAGCTTAATGAACTCTTATGAACACTAGCCCTGATGCAGACAACCGTATTATACATATTGAATATTATTTCTTTTTCAATATATTGTAGCTTTGAGTTTGGCCTCAACCTTAACTTGGCATTTACCGTCGATCTTACTCAAGGTACCATACTAAATCAAACGTATAGGGTCTTTATTGAAGCTGACTCAACACACCTAAAGATGCTTGGCGAGATATTTTCAAGTTAAGGTTGGTAGCTAGATAGACGTATAATAGAAAACGTTCTACAGCCATGCCAATTTGTGTGATTTATTATGTGAAAGAGATTAATGTAATATCCAACTGATAATATTGTATTGTCATCACAATATGCACCATATTAAACATCTATACAGTCGAATAGATAGATCTATACACTGATGGACATGGTCCTCCCAAATTGATCGCTATAATTGCAATAATGACCGATCTCGAGCTACTTGCATCTATCGGGTTACCTCGATCTTTACCAAGCAGTCGGTCCCCTTTGTGGCAGGTTTGCCCTCAATACTACGTCTTATATCTTATAAGAATACTAGATGATTTCCGTCCGCTTCGTTGGGCATTAAGAAACGGCAAAGTGTTAATAACCATTCGAATTCAAAAAATAAATAGCCTAGAACCATCTACGAAAAATTTCGCATTGAACGGTCATAATCCTATAGCGATACGTTATGTACCAGTTTGACGTATTTTGTGACGTATATTTAACGTTAAAGGGGGTTCGTATTTTCATTATATATATAGATTATTATATTGTATAAAAAAATAATGAATATAGTTTTCATTTTAAAGTAGTATATACATGCCTATACTACTGGATATTTTAGTGCGTAAATCTCTCCAACTGAGTAGAATCTTGTAAAGTTATAGTATGGTTAGTAATGAATTAGTAAACACTTGAAACCGAAAACGATTAATATTGTAAGCCGGTAGACGGTAACAGTGGCTTGTTAACATCGATCGCTCGTTAGCTCCGACCTAATTAAATTATGAAACGCGTTTTTAATTATAGATTTCATAAAGACATCGATGATTAGCGAAATTAAATATATCTATACCACGATAATAACGTAATTATATAGTTTTCGTATTCATTCGGAATTATCACGGGGAGTTGAGAATGACTAGTGTGAGTAGGCGTTCACGGATAATATTTCATGGTTTGAAAAATCCGTCGCCTAATAATACCAGATCCTTTTAATTTCTCCGTCGTATATCAATATAGAGGTTCAAATGTCTATGCCTCTTCTTGGTGTAATTTATAGATAACTGACCAAGACGCAAATTGTTCGTCGATAAGTTCAGGCAATTCCTATTTCAATAAAATATTTACGATTAAAAAATACGTGTTAATATTTTAATTTATATGTTCTACTTGTATTAATAATTAACAATTGTCCTCAATCGGCAATATTAATTTTAAATATAACATTAAAAAAAAAATCAAGAATAACGCACAATTTTCTGAATAGAATTAATAGTTTGAGATATTAACGCCCACGACATACAAAGTTTACCCATTTAGTAAAATAAAGTGAATCATGTATTTTATATATATAAATGTAAAATATACACATTTGTCCAGCCAGTATATGTAAAATAATCAATTAACATGAATAAAATGAAAGTAGTCATTAGAATATGACACAGGTGGTGGCGAGACAGGAATAACGTAGGCGACAGCAGCTGGAGTGCGGTGCGAACACCTGCACACCCGGCACCCTACAGACACAAAACAGATAGTTACAGAAACGCAACTCTGTACAACGAGCTAAAGCTGTATGCACGCATATAAACATGAATGTGCGCAGATCTATGCTCAAGTTTGACCAACGGCAGTCGCGTATGTCGATTTGTTATAGCCTTAATTATCGCTTTGTGTATGTCAGGTTTTTTATAATATTACTCTAAACTGAAAAGAATTCATGGTTTTTAATCGACGTTTTTTTGTAAACAGATTATACATTTTTGTTTATTAAAACATTTTTGTTTATTAAAACTATATATGTTTCAATATTATTTCATTAAACTTTTTAAGTTATATTCTCAAATACATATTTTCATAGAAGATTGTAAATGTTAATCTTGGTGTTAGTCGAGCGACGGTAACCAAATTCAAGGTTAGCCGAAGCGGCCTGTCTGTTTTTATTTATTCTGTGCTACAGACCTTAATTTATACTCTATATCGTCTTAACACCAACGACGTTGACTTAGTTACTATTTTTTTAGTCATATTTCTAAACTCATTTGTATTCAATGATCGAAAAGTTTAAAGTAACTATTCGCGAATAAAAAATTTGTTCCTAGGATAATTATAATAAAATGTAAATTCTTACCGGTCTCTGAAAATATGTAAAGTACACGTAACATTACCGTAGAGTACATCATACTTAGTACCTTTGAGGTAAACTGAGAACTTTCCTTCCATTTTCGTTTTAGCTCATAAAAATAGCTATAATATTCTAACAACGTTTCTAAGAGTTTCTACATTGTTTTGCACTCTCACAAAATTTTGTACGGTATCCGCAGTACATTCTCTTTGTGATTAATTTCAAAATAGATTTCTTAAAATTCGAATAAGGCTTTAGTGATATTTTGCAGTTATTTCATTTAATCGATTATGTTCACTGTCGTCACGTTGAATTGTTACATGTAGAGATGTTCTTAAAGATATACGATCTTTTCAATTGTATTATCGTATCTTAGCAACCGCCTGCGATTTCCTATACATTAATTATAATAGAAAATTTAATAAACATAAGATATTGTTTGTAACTAATTATCATCAAATCAGTACCTAGTTCCACGGATTACTTCATATAAATATATTGACAAACATGATCACTTATGCTGATGATAATTTGTAGTAGTGTAAATACATTTTACTAAAAACATTCGTGGACAAATATTTTAAAGAATTATTTTAAATTTTGTTAAACAAATAATAAACGAGTATGGATCTAAATTAATTTATTTCTACTTCAGTTATTTCTACATCTGGTTTGGAATTTTCCATGAACAATGCTGGAGGGTAATAGTCCACCGAGTATACCGCCTTTTGCAAAATTTGTAAATTACCATTATTTTATTAATCTAAATTGAACATATTTAATTATTGTTTACGAGGAACTGTATAATTCGCTACTCTGTCAAATTAACAGTTTCGATATCTAGATGGTCTACGTATTCTTATTGCATCGGATATTGAGCACTATACGACCACGTAAGCTCCCGTTTCATTTCAATATCAAAGTTAATAACCTATCTGAACATCAGTCACGGTATCTAGCGATCGGTCCTTTTGAATATTTCAAAACGGTTATTTCGCTAAGGCATCTAAAGTCGGCGGGATACGCCTTACTTGCGGTTCTCACGGCCGCTTACGACCACCCGCACGGCAATCGGGATTTGCGAATTTGCCTATATTGCTTGCGATACGTCTCGCTTGAGCCGTCACATGTATTCCCATTGTAAACTGTGACTTATCGTTGTTTAAATACAGTCACACCTATCACTTCGGTAACGGCCGATAAAAAAATCTTTATAGCGGTATCGAATACATTGCTTTGTTGAATAAGTGTTCCTTGATGATTTTATGTGAGAAAAATCATATTGATATTATTCATAATATAGCTAGCGGGTTTTTTTTTCCAAAATTGTCCATGGAGACTAAATTGTCTTTATAAAATATTTTCAATAAGTAGACGAAGTTGAAATACAATTCATTCAATGCCGTGTCGTTGAAAGCACGGACGACAAATTTAGCTGCGGTGAATCATTACTGCCAAAACTACACAATGTCCGTTAACGTTATTCACAAGGAAGCCTTTCTCGGCTCTCAAACGATAGCAATAATAATAGTCAATTTTGTTATTCAGACAATTTAACTTCTTATTCGTCACGAACTCTCTGTATGTTATCACAACTCTATTATACAAGAGTCGAGAAACGTTGTGCTTTAATCAATTTTTGGCATATTAATAAGTGTTTTATATGAATTAAATCATGAAATGCAAAAATACAACTATGTACGTATTTAACTCAAAATAGCAGTATACAACCACTGTCACTGTGTTGCTTAAATAATTTGTAATTATATATTTAAATATGTTTACGACGACACCATAATAGAGGTCTATGTTATGGAGGATGGGTACATAAAGTTAATAAACTAATGATATACGTATCCTATAATTACACTACGATGCAGTATTAACATCACTTTACCATGTCCATAGCATAACCGTTTAGTTCGTCCATCTATCGCATGCTTGCATTACGGCCTGCCGCGGAGTAGGGGTAAAATGAAATGAAAGAGCAGCCAAGGCCAATATGTCGGCGCCTATGACTCAATTCAAAATGATTAAATGATTTCAATAAATATTGTGCTCAGCTATTAAAATGCTACTATCCGAAAAAATGTTTCACTTTTATAGTGGTTTCAGAAAACACACGTTTTTTTGAATAAAAACTTGTTCTATATGGATGTGATTTTACTAACACATGAATGGAGTGAAACTATTTTTCATGTAATCTAATAGTGCGCAGATTATTAATATCGTTGACGCAAATGTGTATTCTATTTAATATGATTAAAAAAATGTCAACCGAGCTTTATTCGTTTCAAACTACCGTGCCTTCATGTCATTGGCATGCCAAATCCCTCGGCGCACGTAACAATCCCGTTACGTAAAGCTGTTTCATCCGCTTATGTACAACGTACGATCACATATGTCGGGTATCCTTAACATTGTGTAACTTGAGGCCAGAATTAAAATAATGTCCTAATATTCCTGAAACCATATAACAATACTCTTCGATATTCGAAAGTCGTTGGATTTTGATGTTCGTTCTGTTTAACCAGAAATACTCGAGAGTTTTTCCATTTTCCAGACGGAGGAGTTTCGATTTTCCACATTACTAGATATTTCGATATCGGTATTGAATATCGGTTATGTAGAAACGATTCGTTTCTGTGCTTAATGATTTCATGGTTCATTTTATTTGATGGCTTGATTTTTTGCTACGATATATGAGAATATTTTAGATGCAAAAAGAAGTTGTATTTGAATATTATTGTAATAAACTTCTATGATATTATTAATTTAAAATAATTACTTTTGACCCGTGTATTATTGTGATATACATTTTAGTTTAAATATAAAAACTAAAATTTAGAAAGAATAAGGCAGCCGTTTCACGTACTTTATTAACAAATATTTAATCTCTTCGAACTGCATTATGCTATTCCTTACGGTCAGAGGTATTTTTTTATCTGATTAGCATAAGTAAATTTCAGTCGGATCCTACTTGTACTACTACTTCTGCATTTTCAGTTGTAGTTGTACGTTTTTATCAATCTTTTTACTCGCAGGTTTTACGTATCCAATCCAATTATAATAACTGCGCGTTAAGATGGTAGTTCTGACACATTACAATAGTGACATGAAATGTCCATTTCTTTATGACAAAAATATAATCAAATGCTTTTGCATTAAACATTGACGCGAGTTTGTCGGAGGTTGATAGTTGTTCTGTACATAATCATTTGTGGGATCATATGTAGGGTATAAATATTTAATTTCGAATTTTGAAAAATATGAATGCTGAGTTGTATTGTAAATAAGTACACTAATAATTTTAATCTATTAAGGGTTCTGTTTAACGGTACTGTCTTTTTGTTAGTAAAAACATGAAAAGATTTAATCGTTGGACCATATGATGTAGTTACATAGATATATATTCATATAAATAATTTAGAAATTAGTGAGCTAATTTTGAGTCCTAAATTTATACATTCGATACATTTTATGATTTACTGGACGTCACTATTGACAATAAAGAACAGTAATTTGCTTGTTCAAACATGGTTATTAATTTATACGAAACTTCATGAGCAGATAAACGTCACAACATCCATCATAGCATGCCGCTGTTATAAGTACATGTTTTCACATTATGTTGGTTATAAAAATCAGCCAGTCTACATATAATGAAATCATTATGCTGTCCTACAAGTGTAAGGCTGTTATGAAAAGACACGAGCCTTATGGATGAGAGCGCTGACCAATTTGTCGGTCAATATATAGTAAGTATTTCCATTTCCATACAAGCTCGTAATGCGGCCTACCTGCTGGGAAAGTTTCCTTCTGGCTGCACATTGGATGGCGTCTATTGTCTATAATTTAATAAATTATTTGCTTATCGCACTCATAAATACATACTGACATAGAATCTATATATATATATAATTTATATAATTGAATAGTCTTTATGCCCTACGTTCATTTCACTTCCATAATTATTTTGACTATACGCACAGGGTGTTTACTGTTATACAAGTTTGTTTATAGAAACGTAATAAATTTTCAAATTAAACCAAAAAGTGCTAAAATGAAATAGTGTGTCTTTGCTCTGTATAGTTATAGAAAAAAAAATGTCGAAAAAATATCATGTTTAGGTAAAGAAATAAGTGAGCCAAAAATAGAATGATTTGACCTAGGAAGACGTGCAGATTGTGACAAGGTTCGGTCGGAATGGTTTTTTGACACGTAGCAATGGCGTCTAGCCGTTACTTCGTCTGCTTTTACGAAAAAACGGCACCTAATTAGTTCGCAAAGAAACATTTGTTAAAGCAATTGACAAATTAATCTCGACTGTAATTATATTTGTAAATGCTTCGTTGAAACAACTATCAGATGATCAATTGAGTCAAACCCTTCATATCTACATTAATTAAAGAGAAGTCAATTTTATAAGTACGATATTTAATGGAAAATTTTTCGTAGGTAAAAACACATTTTGAATACAAATACTCTACCTAATTTTCTAAATTTATAAATACTATAGTGGTCGTCGTGTGATTGAAATTCGACCATAATAATGGTGATAAAGTGTTTACTTTAATTGTTATTGTATAGATGTTATTATTTGCATTTCATTTGTTTATATTTCTAAATGGTAAAAAGTGTATTGAGTGTTGTGCAAATATTCTAAACTAGATGATGCCCGCAGCTTCGCACGCGTTTTTTAAATTGTATTAAAGTAATATAAATTAGCGAGAACTGGTACAGAAATGCTCTTTCAAAACATTTGTAGGTACGACACGCACGCTATCTATACTGATATGTAACGTTTACTTGAAATATATAAACATTGACAGTGTCCCGGATGAGATTTAGCATCAACAATATATTTAGAATTTCAACTTTCTACATAACCACCTCAGGGCTCACTTACAGTGTATAAGAAAGTAATAAACATTTCAAGTTATAAAATATATTTTAAACATGATATTATATAGATATTGTCAATATAATTCAGTTTTTGTGATCATATAAAAGTAATCGCTTCTCTGTCCTAAAAAGAATTCTACTATGGAACTCTTAAGGTAATACGTGTCTGATTAAAAATTATTAAAAATCTTCTATTTTCAAAATACCTATTAATTATAATGTTGAATTATAAATAATGAGTTGATAATTATTGCAGCGTTAGTAAAAAATAAGCAAGAATTGAAATCTTAAAATTTTGCATGAAAATAAATCAAGATATAAAACTCGTATATCTATCTGTAAGCAGTTTTTAATATCTACGAATTAAAATAATACTCATTGAACTCGACGCAATATGCTTTTATACGTTGCTATGGTTGATGAATTATGTAGACGCGAACGTGGTAAATAAACAAACTGGGAAATATATGAATTACAAATATGTTAATTCTTGCAGTCCAGTACAGCCTACGCTTTACGCACATTGTTACAGTGAACAACATATTTTTGCTAACTTTCACGCGGAAGAAGTCGTGACTGACAGATAGTCTAAAATAAAATAGCCCGAGTTAGTTTTTATAACATCAGTTATCTGCAAGTGAAAGTCATGCAAAAATCGGTCCAATCGTTTCGCATATTCCACACTGCTGAAAACGCGAGTAACAGCTAGTTGAAAATAGAGTAGCTCAATTTAATTCTCATTACTTTAGTTATATGTTAGTGAGAGTCTCGTCAAAATTAAGCTAGCTTAAAATAAAATAACCTAAGTTACTCCTTATAAGATCAGCTATGTGCCTGTAAAAGTCGCGTGAAGATCAGGCCAACAAACAAACCGTCAGATCGATCAACAAAATTAAACAAAAATGATTTTTACAATAAGTAACTTATACACTTTCATATTCAGTCACTAAAAAGTTTTTGTTTTGATATTACATGTACACACGTCATTTTTATTATATCTATAGATTACAAATAAAAATATCAAAATAATACTGACCTAAAATGACATTCGAATCATTCGGAGTGTTCAAATAATTTCAATTATGTGTCAAATAACCATTAATTATAGAATACTACGAACTAACCAGTAACAACATCACAGTCGACACCAAACATTGACTGCATTCAAAAATACTGTATGTCTATCTCTAGCTAAAAAGTGGCAGGAAAAAGTGAAAATTACAAATTCAAGAAATGTAATTTCATTTATTTTTAGTTGAAAAGGTTTTTTTCATCGGCACTAACAGTTTACTTTAAGAAACATAATCGCTTTTATAATTTATAAATGACCACATAAAATCTTTATATGGGCAACCAATATATCATCAAAGGTATGTTTCTAGCTAAAAATGGCAGAAATGAAATTACAAATTCAAGAAATGTAATTTCATTTATTTTTAGTTGAAAAGGTTTTTTTCATCGGCACTAACAGTTTACTTTAAGAAACATAATCGCTTTTATAATTTATAAATGACCACATAAAATATTCCAATATATAGAGAGACATAATTTTTTTGGAACTAAATAAAACTATATGACTAAAAAAAAACAAATCGGTTGACTAACAGAAGAGAATATGATACCGAACCGTTTTGTCTATTTATATATATATATAGATTACATTATCATTTGTATGATAACTTTTTTTTGTAGTACCAAGACATTATGACGTATGTTGATAATTACAGTTCTATCCAAAAATAATCGACAGATCGGTAATTCATCATTATTGGTCGCTATCATATCGGTCTTTAGGCCTTTTCGACGTTGGATTGTATATTATATAAGCTTCATATGAATTAAATTACGTGCGTTAATCCATTGACATTTTATTTTAATAATTATAGTCGTAATTTTTATCTTGACTGTACTACCTCGGCCTTATCGCCATAGGTCGTTCACGAGTCCACGGTCTCTTTATCGTCAAGGTAGTATGTATTTCCTGACATGTTGAAGCGATGATGGCTTAGTGGTTAGCGTGTTCGGACACCGCGTCTTTCGACCGATTGACGATCACGTAAAATATCATGAAGAAAGCGTGGTATGGTGGTATTTTTCTACACTTGTCTGTTTAGCTACTATTTTCAAGGTGACAATATGTTACGAAGCTTTTATGTCTATGAAATGTCTACCATTTTCGAACACATCGTTTTTTAACATTATGTGAGATTGTGATGAAACTATAAAACCTATAAAGATTAAAAAATATATATCAACATGTTAGTACATCAATCTTGCATTCGATGTTTGTAAATAATTGATAACAGTGTACTGAAATTAATATGACTTTGAAAGATATATTGCGAGGTTTAAGAGTATCTGCACTGGACTAGATCGTTACCATGTTCGTGATAACTTGCTTTTTGGCTTTGTTGCGTTTCAGGATCAATCACTGTAGTATGTCCTGTTATCATGACGCTGGCAGGCCAGCATGTTAGGCATGACTGTCGATGAATTGTAGGTCTCTCGGTTGCACGCCGTTATATTGCAATGACCTGTAGATACAGTGATCTCTCTTTCAAAATCTGTATTCGTTGTTCACTTTCATGAAATAAATAGAAATTGATTGTTGGTTAAGAAGTTCTAAGCAATAGCTTTTCTCATTCGTAGAAAGCGATGACACGCTACAAATGTAATAAAAATATTCCAAGCATCCGTATAAATGTTGATAACAAAACTACTATTAATTCTGTATTTTGTATAAATATGAATTAGAATAAAGAAGCCGAATGCTACAGCGACATCCGAAAGTAGATAAAGCGATCGGTTCTTTTGATGATACCCTTTCAATGCGACGCAACATTTTCAAAGTAAGTTATTATGAGACGGTCTCACGGTTTGATACCGCCGAGCTCACTCATCCATTTTGATATTAAGAATAGCTTATCGCCTATTCCGATTTAAATCGTCCATAAAAATGTATAAACCCGCTATGCTTGGTTGATTCTGAAAAATACAATCGAATTTATTTATATATATATATATATGCTTTGATAATGAATACTACTTGTTACGAAGTATTATTAACTCATAGACTTTTAAATTAAACCGTTACGATTTAGATAATTGAATTCGTTCATCCATTTCTCCGATTAGGTGTCGGCGGACGTAAAGTCGTTTAGCTTGGCGCCGATGTTGCAAATTTCACAGTGCCCCGGTCGTCTCGTTCCCCGTGGCTCGTTTGCGAAAATGTCACGAAGAGAGTGGATACGGCCCCCGCACCATACTTCTTTGATCCCCGCAATGATCCCCACCGGTCCCCTAGCTAGACGTGTTCTTCTGTAACTCGACACTACTTTGTGAGTCGAGACGCGGTTGAGTACGTGCCCCAGAAAATCTACGTGAATTTTAGTTTTGTTAGTGTTCTAATGTTTTCGATTCTTTAACAGTATCTTTATGGGCTTTATCCACTCTATGGGGGCAAACAGCAATGATAATCTTCTTCTATCTATCTATATATGTTTGTGTGTATAAATAAAATTGTAGAGGTGCGTCGTTGTGCGTGCATCACTCAACAACTACTGGATAGACTTCGATCACATTTTTGACGTGATAACGTCTTCTAAATCGATGAAAGCCGGCTACAAGCCCGAAGAAGCATGGTTCATTGTCGCGTTCCGCATGAGCCGAGCGAACAAGCGAGAGCACGGAACAAGCGATAGGCAGACGCGATCGGTCTAAGCGTTCGGCTTGTGACGCATCTATTTCTCTTCCACTCCATCGGCCGATGCGTCCGAGTAGAAGAGAGACAGCGGAAGCACAACCTACATGTGAACCGTTTTGTCAACTGTTTATAAAGTGAAGTGAAAAGTGAATGTGGTTTCCATTGTTTCTTACAACAGCAATTGCTGCAAAAAGTATGGAATTTTTCATCAATGTTTTCTTATGATGTTATCACATAAAATTATCGTTCTTAAACCGACTTTACAGACTACCAATGTTTTTAGTTTTATTTCTTAGACGTCGGGTACTTATCTAAAGAAAAAATATCACGATAGATTCATTTGATATAAACTTTATAAAGTACTACCCGTTTAGCGTGTGCCGTGGAGAAGTGAGGCAAGCGTCGAGGTGTTTATGTTCTTTTTCTCTGTGTATAAAATATATTGTCAACATAATAAACAACGCAGACGAAGACGCGGGTATCAACTAGTAATAGTATAATAAAATTAGTTTTTTTAGAAATTAAATACTAACTCATTCAAGAGTACCTTTTTCGTTTTATTCTATTAACAGTAATTTGGTTTCGAATGTCAAATACGTCAAACATGGTTAATGTAATTTGGATAAGCTGAGGTTTTGAGCAATTCTATCATTTAACATTAACTATATAAATATGTACTAGTTGCTGTTTTTGACATAATAATAAATTAATATTTAAGAACAAGCTTTTATAGAAAGTAATGCACTGAAAATCATAATCGGATTTTTTAGCGTTTATGGCTGCTGTTTTGAAATTCGCCATTTCTTTTTTATTTCATTATCGTGTTCTGTCATCAGGACTGAACAAAGATGCAAAATTGCGTAATCGTGCGTCTAAAGGTCTGGTTCTAATTCAGCTTGCATAATTTGATCTAAACGAACTAAAAATATTGCAAACTAAATAGAAGTATTTAATAAAAAAAGCATGCAAGAAATATTCACAGTAATCTAATGTGCTATATCTACCAGATTCTACTATATGATTGATACCAAATGGTATACAATTAAGTAAAGAGTTTTTATTCGACTTGGTAAGAATTACGAATATTACTGAACTAGAAGAAATGTATATAAATATTATAGTATATAGCTAGTATACAGAGAATTCCGTAAAAGCCGTCAAGGGAAGCAGCCATGTCACTCAAAGCCCAAAATTCCTCGTTCGCTCTTATATTTCCGAATGAGGGTTCGCCTTGAAAGACATCGTATTTTGCGGCGGATAATTTTAGCCGGAATTCACGCCCTTGGGGAATACAGTTGACTGGCCCCGTGATGTCGTACGCCTTTTTATTATTAATTTCACGAATGTAAAAATCTTTAATATCATATTTACATACGAATCGTTTTCCACTGCATAGCACGTTTTATATTAATCTGTATAGGTAGACGTGCGCGCTCGGATTTACATACAATGGCGGCGGCGTGAGCACATTTGCCTGTGTAAATTATAAAATATTAGTTAAGTAAATAAGTTAAGTTAAGTAAACATATCGAGCCAGTTTGGCGAGGTTTAACGAATGAACGAGGCGAACGAGTCGGTTTTTAATTTTATTTCTTTCGTCGAGACGGTCATTGCCATTCTTTAGACACTAGGTCTAAGCTCCCTTTGAGCCGTTGAATCGCAAAGAGTATCGGTCCGGGGAGGCCGACCCTCGTCGTCGAAAACTACCGTATCTCTGACGGGCAGCGGCTTGCGGATTATCAAACTTCAATCGAGTTTTCGCCCGCAGTACTCTGAAGGCATGGGAAGTTTTTATAAAACGTAATACCTACATGACTCATAGAACTTAATATACTTTTCTGCAGTTAAAGATTACCATCCATAACTTCACGTAAGCGTGTATCATGCAAATCATAATAATTAAAACAAAGTTATTAGTAATTTAATAAATTCTAATTGATTTACCTATCCTCTGTGAAAATTATTGTCATTATGATTACTCTTTATGTTGCGATTTAAAGTATAGAATTCATGAACGTTGGAACAGGTGGGTGTTCCTTTAAGTAACTGCTCGCTTATTATCTTGTAACGTCAAGGTGTTTTATTTAAATGTTAAATTTGTTGTGCTAATAAGTACCTACTACCATACAGCCGTGAGGTCGTGGATTCGATTCCCAGTCGTGAGTTCGTGCGTTGAGCATAATTGTCAGTTCTGTGTGTTCTGTGTCAATATTCAACAACCAGACGTTAAGTATTTATGTATGGGATATATGTCAATTATCATGATACAAATTAATTCGGAATTAAATACTCTTGCATGTAATTGTGTTCTCATATTCGCATAAATTAAACTGAATTTTTAGGAGTATATATTTTTTTACCCTTTTTTATATTAGATATGATACTAAATTGGGGTCTAACGATACGAGGTTTGTGAGATTATTGCAATGAAGCGGGCGGATGACGCCGAGGGGCGTTTATAAACGCGATACGCTCCGGTTCGTTATCTAGACGTGCAATTTCTTTGTTTGCTGTGTACGCAATTTCCCAAAGAGCGGCGCCGAGCGTCGGGCGGAGAGATAAACCGCACAAGGCTCTAGCCGGGTCTGAAGATGGCAGATATCTCGGTTGCGTAGTTCACCGTCTCACCGCCGAACTGGCAATATTTCTTGCGAGTGTGTCGCTTCGCCTTCCCCGGACGCCACTAACACACGCCTACGTTGAAATATGTTTTTGATTATGAAATATAGCACTGTCATTTATATAGTATAAGTTTTCTAAAATTTTCATAGTGTTCGTGAAATTTCACATTGTTATGTACATATACATATATTATTATATTTATAACGCGATTACTAAATTTAAACTCTGAAGCTGTTTATGCTATTCATTACATAATAACTCACTATTACTTGGACGCTACAACAAACCGATTTCTATATTATTCAAACGATCACCATGAGAATTCCTATTAGAACACAGAATATTTATACAATAACCATATTGCTTTAACACTATTATAATATCTCTACTATTACAACATTAGTTGAAGGCCGCAACTTCGTCTACATTGTCCAGCGTATGTGCACTACACTGTTCACCCTCAATTTTCCATGCCAAGAAAATACTCATCGCTAAACGCGTACGTAGTGCTCATAAAAATCGTAGTTTTTAAAGATTTTAATAACTTTAAATTGCGTACAGATATCATGATATTTTTTTAGCCAAGGACCAAGTGTGTAATAAGTGAAACTAAAAAAAAAATGTTCGAAATTTATCCAGTACCTAGTTTTTGCGTGATACGCGCACGACAGACCTCTATCATTTTATTTACGACGACTAACTAGTTTACTATAAATTTTCCTCCACTTACTCCACATTTTTCTTGTCTTTTATTAAAATGAACATGTATTAATAATGTTATAATAGGAGTCAGCGCAGGTGCGCGCTTTAAAGAGACTAGAATGACAGGTGTGATCAAATCGGCTTCCTCTACGACTCGTTCTGTTTATTTTCAATTCTTAGTTTTTGATCACAGGTAATATACATTTCTATCACTGTGTTATACCCCGCTTATCGTGCTCATTAACTGGTTGGTGCTGTGCTTCCAATAATCCATTTGGTCTACTATTATCTTGTTTTTCGTTTCGAAGAATGTTAGTTGCGTTCTTTAGATCCATTAAGATACATGTTTGTATTTTATTACTCATCTATCTATATTTCCTATAGTTACACACCTATTCTAGTGAGTGGACGCTTGACGATATATGACATCTTTAGGCAAAAACGTAATTCCTGAATATAATTGTATTTGTAACGCCGTGGGATTTACTGCGACGATGTGATTTCGGCTTTGTTGAAAACTGATAACAGTGCGTGGTTTTACGATTTCTATATGTATCGAATTAGAAATTGTATATAAGTCTACTATACTTGCGATGGTGAAGTTTTCAATGGCATAGCAGATTTTTTTTGTAATTCATGTTATAAACAATTGCCTCCTGCATTATATAAATAGATTGGATTCGAAGAGATATATCGAAGATTTATAAAGATGATGTAAACCGAAACACCTTTCGAGGTTTAAACAAATTCAATGCACACACGGAAAAATGTAAAAAAGTGAAGATTGTGTGTTTTCCGTGAAAACAACCGTTTACCTTTTCCTCCGATGAGTATTTTTTAGGTGTAGCAAAAATAAGCAGCCTATTCAGTCGGTCAATGTTTAATAATAATGCGTCGATTTTCGCTGTTTATAATATTTAGGATTGAATGAAATCCCAGAATGCAGTGTTGTGGTTTGAAAACGGATATCTATTAAATATTGATACTTAAAGTTGCTAAAACAGACATTAAAGATTTCTTTTATAATATTTTCGGTATATGCTTCCAATATGAAACCTAATAGTATTCCTAAATGTTTCCTATTTTCAAATCCCACATGTTAGTACAGTATTAGTGTACAGTTTTATCTATCTTATTAGGAACGGGTCAGTAACCTATTCTTTCGTTATAATGATTCTAGAATGTTCTATAAAACAATTGTTAAAATAGCACAATATTTTCTTAGATTACAAATCATACCTTGTAGTTGTGTTTAATATGATGGAAAACTGATTTGGTATATTATATACATATAGTAGCATCTTTATTCATAAAACTGCAGTTCTTAACTGTATCGATTTTTTTTTATATTTTCATAGTCATCCATTAGAAAGAACACCAATCATAGACATGAGACAAAACATATATCTGTTGTTTTTATGCTTGGAATGAACACCTAAATGGTTTAACCTATTTTAATGAAATTTTACACTGAAAGTGTATGCTAGCCTAAATTGATAAGCTCTAAAGACATTGATAATAGGATAAGAAATTGTAAAATGGGAATACATAAATATAACATACTCCATCAATTTTATTGAAACTTAATATAAGATCATAAAATATAAGTTAAGAATGGTTTTTTTTTTCGAACTGACTACACTGTTGGCTTATTAAGGCCGCTACAGTTTCACCGGACTACAGTTAAGAATGGAATTACGAGACAAAAATACTTACCTGCATAAAGACGCGTATGAAGACGCAAACGCTGCTAGTTTATTATACATTGTTTTTCTTTTACCGTGATATTTGATTAGTTGTTACAATAAAGAAACAGATATAATATAAGTATGTCGTTTTGAATGACTATTTTCACCACACATTACATAATACATTTAGTACAAATAAATTCGTGTATTTATTAGTAATGTTACTTTAGGGTTCTGTTTCATTACCATGCTACATTTGTGTCGGATTATGTAGAGAATAATTAAAAAGGAATAATTAAGTTACAGTTTTCATAATAGTGAATAATTATTATAGTTTTATTTTTTGCTCGCATTAATGTTGATTTGATGGATCCCTCGGAAACAATAGATTTTTTAATGAAAGGTACGTTGTGTCCTTTTCTGTTCTCCTCACAACGTTAGGGAATGTACTCATACTACGTAACCTATGTTTGACAATTTTTTAGCCTCCTCCCTCCTCTTGGTGGCCGTTCGTAGTATATGAGATGACCCTCCCCCCGCTAATTTTAATTTAGTATTTTATAAATACGTTTTACTCCTTTCTCTTTGTGACTAAGCGTGGTACTTTGAAGACCTCCCTCCCTCCTGACGGGTCACATAGTATGGGTACGTTCTCTTATGTAATATTTTATGATCATCGGTTGAGTTATTAAAGTGCGTAAGTGTAACAAATAAAATAAAAATACTTGATCGTTTCATTAAATGGTGTAAGCACACCAATATATATAGAAATGTTTATAGAAATATTTATAGTTCATATGTAATATATTTGATATTCGTAATATTAAGCTCTCATTTAGCTTGGGAGTTTTGACAGTCATTTTGTATTGCCATTAGCTGCCATATGTATTGCAGCTGTCTGATTTGAATTTATGTAAACGATATGGGGTCTATTTATATGAAGTTTTTCTAGTTGATTCGGTAGCTGAGCGACCGACCGCGCTTGACCCCGTTTTTAATGGCTGTGGTAATGTCGCCATTTTTGTGGAGAACTGGTAATTAAGGTGTCCGTGACCGGTTTTCTGGTTTACTACCTATCACTTTGTTATCACTAGTATAATGAATGCGCCGATGGATACTTCGACGGTTTGGAATTTACATTTTCGCTTACATACTCAAAAATAATTTAAGCATAGATTGCATGTACAACTTAACATTTAAACGATTTACCCTATTATAATAAAATTGTATAAACGGGAAATATATATTAGTTTCAGTTGCCATCTTATAGATTTGTCAATTTAGAAGTTAAAAAGAAAAGTAAAGATATTGTATTAAAAAAATGTTTATTCTTAATATAAAATTAAATGAATGGAATGAGAAATATATGTAATTTCTTATTTAGCAGGTTATAAAGATGTATTTATATATATTTTTATTTCAATACTTTTGAATAAATACAGAAACCTACATCGTGTATTTCTTTAGATTATTTGTTTACAATGAAAACTATATATGTAATTAATTATATTTATATACAAAATGACGGTCTACGTGTGTTCCTAAATTTTCGTTTATTAATTGGCTTGACTGATTTTAATATAAATTTATGGGGTCATCTCAATAGTCAGCATCTATAATTGGACCCGTTAGGTGGCCCTGTTGTCGAGAGTTACATTTTGTTTTCTGATCAATTTATTTTATTTGTCATATAATACCAAATTCCCCGCCGACCTTTAATTTTTAATTTTTTTGTGTATAGGCCTTATTAAGGTCTATGGCAGGACACCAATGCCTCTACTTAACGGGTCCACTAGTTTAATTATATAATTCCATTTTCATAATTATAATAATATTGGCTATACATTTAGACCTATTACTTTGCCAAAAATTTGTTTATTTGTTTTCGTTGACATCTAATATAATAAATGATGACTACATTTAAATTAAATAATTGAATTCGTTCACGTCTGTATAAGAATTGTATAGGTATTAATCTAGTGCTTTAGTAAGTTCTGAAAAGAGTAAAGGATTCTTTGTGATTATTTTAATGCACAAAGAGATCAATACTAGTATTCAATGAATTCAAAGTGATGAAGGTGTAAGATAAATCGACAATCGGAATAGTTTACAACGTCGTACACAACAGTAGACAAGTAATATTGGTGTCATAGCAAAGCGCTGCGATCTATAAGCGTGGGAGCGTTACTATGATTTGTTTACACACCGGTTGAGCGGCGCGCGCGATCAGCTGAGCGCGTGACGTGCTCGCCTCGACGCGAGGGGAAGGCAGAGCGCGCTCTGCGCGTCACGCGTGACGTGCTACGTCTCGCGTCGTATTTAACTAAACTATCAAGAAACGTAAAACATAAATGTCTGTTGTTTTCAACCAGATTTATCAATATTAATATATATTCGTGTGCGTTATTTATTATCCTAATAATATAGTTTATATATAAAGATCAAACATCAGAAAAAAAATTAAATCAAAAATATAAATATCTTTATAAATAATGTTATCTGTTTACTTTCCCTCTCCTGCGCATGTGCACCGCGCCACTTGCCCCAATTACTACACGGTAAGAAAACACATTGCCGAACGCGTGGTGTTGATAAAGTAATTTCATAAAATTTAAATAGATTTATATTAAATGAAGATATTGTGATACCTTTTAGATAATGACAAAAAGTATAATTGAAAAAAAAATATGACCGAAACCTATCCAATAGTTTTTGTGTGATTTGCATACAACGTCAGACCTTGTGTCATTTTATATATATAGAAGATTACCATCCGCCCGTAATTTCGTCTACGTTAAATTATAATATCAAATTTAATAATAACAAATTACACCGTAGGACCATCTAATGATAAGTTATAGTAAAATGGATAGCATAAACACTTCTCTACGAAAAAAAAAACACTTAGGTGTGTCAATTTCTGTGGTCATAGATCAAACGATGTTGGGTGAATTTAACGATCTCAAATGTAGGAATTTTAAATATATACTTACATGAAGTATTAATTTAATCAAAATTGGCTAGTCACTTTCAATTAAATAGGTACAAGAAATATCGTTCACTTAAATTTATCATCGGGCGTCACTATTTCAGCCGCAGTCGCTATTGCGGTTGTCAATCTCAATTTGCGTTTCTAAAAGGATGTTGAATGTTCTCCGCCGGCGTTGATGTCGGCTGACATTGAATTGAGGATATTTGCATTATAATATATATACTTGAGTATGCTGGGAAGAACAAAAGTGTCTTTTTTATTTTCCTTATTCAACAATTCCGTGACAGTTATGTTAGGTTTTTTTTAAAGTCTTTTAGATTTTTATATCGACTCGTCTATTAGTTTTGGGTACTGATAAGAAAGAAAATCCAAATACTTTTATTTATGAGTGTATGCACACTAACTAACACTAAATTTTTATTAACAATTTTTAAAACGACACTCGTTTAAAAATATGTACTTTTTATGTTTCTTTCAGTAATAACGATTTATGTAAAAATATACGGTCTCTTGTACAAAAGATTGTCTTCTCAATAGCTTTGAATACTATAACACTGCCGAGTGATAGAAATCAACCCATTGCGAGCTTTTACTTTTAGTATACTACCGCCGTCTAGTTGGAAATGTACATAAGTACAAAATCGAAATTAGTAGTCACGTATACAATTACGTTGTGGACTATCGTGGTATATGAAACCAGACATACATGATTCCAAAAAACGTTTTTGGGATGCTCTTAGGATATTTTTTATAGGTTATCATTATTTACAACTTGACTTCTATGATTTTAACTTAGTTCGACATACTGACTATTATTATTGTTATTTTAATACGGGCAAATCGTCTGGCATTTACCGTATTATATCTGTGTAGTTATAAAAGTTATACTATTGTTATAATATTGAGAAGGATGTAATTACAATTAATCACATACACATAATCATGGAAATATTCGCAAAAATTACTTGGTTAATTCGTGTGCTAATACATACTTTATGTCGTCGATCGTCTATTGTTCTCGGCTTATTGCTATTTCTGTATTGGTAGAGATGAATTTATTTCCGTTCCATGTATTCTTCATGTGGATGCCGGGTTGATTCTATTACCTATGACAGTGCTTGGGACATGCAACCCAAGCGTAATTTTACTAAAAACGCTTACTTCCATTGTCTACATCCTTCTCTGCCTTGTCCAATTTGTTGAGACCCTCTAAAGCCGCTTTAGATACTCTATCCAATGAGAAGTTTACGGTTCTTGAAAAGCCAAGGTAGGTCATAAAAGCGTTTTGCTGGTATAATCTTCGCTCCCATTTCTATTGTGTATAAATATATCCCGATTCGCTTAATGTAATTGAGTACACACACTTTACATAAGCTGAATACGATATTAGTTCTGAATGTCACTTCAAGTCAAGTTAAACATGTACACGTCTGCGACCTTTAGTTCTGCGTGACATTGAGGTATTTTGTGACATCATTATACATCACTGTACTTTGTGTTTCTTCAATGTAAATGGAAACAGTATTATTGCACGTTTTATCGCGTGACAATCGACTGCTTTAGGTCATTGCTTCACACACTTACTGTTTTATACTATCTTATGATAAGTATTGAGAAATCTGGCACTATATACCTGATGGTAGTTACAGAAAAATTCGGTACGGCACTACAACTGGTGTCATTAAGTAGAAATTCGGCAATATTTCTGGTGGTAATAACGAAGATATGTACAAACGATCAACTATATGATGTTTTTCCTTATTTAATTAGTCTTTATCATCAACTAATTTTTGAAATAATAAAAATACTTTAAAATAAATGCTATTTATGTCTGGATTTAACCCAAAAACGATTTACTACAGTTCTGTTGTACAAAATGATATCTAACTCTTTTTAGAATTAAAATAACATTTTTTTAAATTTATATTATACGATTTCTAAAAGAATTTTTTGAATATTCTATAACCTACTTAATAAAGTTCTTAATATTTATTGACGGTTAGCGCACAGTTTAAACCGGTAGGTCTAGATGCATGACCTTTTGCACAGGAATTAATAAAAATTTATAAAACTTTGGTAAGAAAATATATTTATACATTTATTTTCTGAGAAGATTAAATAAGATGTTCAAAGTTTATCTCTCAAGGTAATTAGGTTTTCTATTTTTTTTCATTTTATTATTACCCGATAGTGCAACTAATTCAATTGAAATTGCTAAACGTGCACGAATTATGAGTAATTCGAAGTTCGAACCTGTGAAGGCCGAGTGCCTGTACCACTGATTTATTCAATTGCATATACAAGTTTGAAATTAATTGGTAATAGTATCCACGGCTGATGATAAAGAAAAAACTTAAGATTCACAATGTTGTTTTAGTATTATTGCAAAATGTCCGAAAAGTAACCAAAAATAAGTATATGCTTTTGCACTTAATTTTTATGGTGTGGGCAATAAATATTTTCACATATTATATTATATACGCAGATATTTCTTATTTTGTGGAATCTCTTGCGTTCTTGAATATTATGGTTGACCACAATCTCATCTGCTGTTAAATGACGATGGTGGTCTACGATGGTAAAAACACGCTAAAACTAGAGGAAGTCTCTCTCGCTACCGTGCGAGTACAGTCTATCGACTCTACCTATCTATAATGTCCAGTTTGTGTGGAGGCAACTGTGACCGCACATTGGATATCATGTTTCCGGTCGGCCCTGGACCCTGAGGAATTATTGGACCGTTAACATGATATTCTTGTCATTATGGCTTTAAAACAGAAATCAGCATAGGCGTAAAAATATCCTATTTTGGTGAATTTCTATTAGAATCAATTATTACCACAATTAATGATGCAATGGGATTATTACTACAAAATGGATAGCAAATTATTGAAGACACCATTATTATTTCTATTGGTGATAATAATTGTTGGATAGTGTTATTGCAATTCGCAACGTACGAATAAGCGTATTATGCAACAACCAATAGTTGTGAAAGGGATAGGCGTTGCTCTCAATCAAAGACATGTACAACAAATATTTGATTAATATGCCATTGTTACAAATTGCAATACAACACGAAATAGCAAATTATCCAACAGTAGTATAATTGACAACAGTTTGTAACATCAATTGTTGTATTTATAATAATAGAGCAGCGTAATTAATTATTGATATAGCGTTTATTGCTGTCTATACTTGTAAAGGTAAACATTTATAATATTGGTTCGGCTGCATTTATTAATGAATTTTTGTAATGTTTTTAAATTATTATGCTTATTGATATGAGTAATGAATTTCTTTGTTAATTAATTTGAAGTCAATTGAGACGGGGGAAAAAATAAATTGTCTATCTCTATTTATTTTGTGATAATTTTTAAATTGCAGACGCAGTGGAAGGAAGTTAGTTGAATATGCGATAGTTAAATTTCATATTACCTAATTAAACCATTTTTGATTTTGTTCGCGGCTTTACTCACGTTAATGTAGATTTGAGCTATCTCTCTGGAAGAGTACTTTGTTTGTACTCTGTACGAAAAGTATTCTGTTGCATTTTCTGTATCCCTGACAACGTATATGCAAATTTTCATGATAAATGGTTTAGTAACAAACAGACTAACTCACTTTCGAATTTATAATATTTGTTATAACTATAAGTATATATTCTCTATTATTCTCTTTTTGTCGACCGATTTTCTTTTCTTTTTGTATTGTACTTATTGACAAGTTTTAGCGTTATTAATGAAATACAATGAAAATCGTTTGTTTCGTACCACGGAAGAATCGAAACCTTTACTCTCTATTCGTCATACTTACTCTTCACGCTTCTTATATTCACAATCTACAATATTAATACAATATTCAATACAGTTTTTACCATTTAGGAAAAGAATTACAATCTTTGGCAAAAACACCTCAATAATGGTGAAATTAATCGATTATGGTCTAATGTCAAGCACTGGACGAACACTCATCTTTATAAATTATAGACTATATATATATATATATATATATATATATATATATATATATATATTGTGAATGTAAGAAGCGTGAAGAGTATGACGAATAGAGAGTAAAGATTTCAATTCGTCCGTGGTATGGAAAAAACTATATCTTTTTAAATTAATTACGCTAAAACTCCTCAATAGCTATGATATAAAAAATAATTAATAAAATCGGTTGACAAAAAGAGGAGAAACAAGTAATGAATTGTGTTGCCTCAGCCTATTTAAATATGTATGTTATTTAAAGTGACGAAACATAACGATAAGCTGCAAGTAAGTTGGTAATTTTTTTTTCCAGCTGAGAGCTATTTCACCTTTCGCTGCATAAACCCCCTGAAATTACACGGATATATTTAATGATGTCAGTATTTATAAATATACAAAGGCAGACGAGGTTTTCGGTGGTCGCTAGGTATTATATAGTTGTCTTGGATGTGAATTTGATAACAGATTTATTTACCAGATAATAATGACAAACATGATTAATACGAAGTTATTCAACTCGTGGCATTTGTAAATTGTATGACATTTTAGTTTTTTTTTAAATTAACTAGTATTGAAATTTAATCACTTTAACGTTTAATATGTTTAAAAATACTCTTATTTTATATAAATAACAATGATATTTTGTATTTGATGGTAATATGAAGCCTAAAGAAAATACAAGAACAAAATTTTTCACTTTTTCGTCTGTTCAACTTTCTTTACAACTTAGAATAGCCGTTGGCGTTATTTGAAATTTACAGCCATGTGAAACCAGTGGTATAATAACCAAGTAAGTTTTGTTTGAATGAAAGAATTTTTCATATATTTATGCCATACATTTTTGATTATAGGAAGGTTTTTCTGAGTGTACAAATATTAAATAACTCTACTTGAGCATTCTGGATTTATTGGCGTTTATTCTAATTAAAATTCTTTGAAGAATAAAAAATCGTATTTATCATATAAGCTTACCTAGTACACAAGATATTATTTCTAACACATGGTTATTTCATACAAGACTGAGCACAGCGTGTACTGTGATAACTAATAAACGCTGATGTACTATACATATATAGATATTTAACACCTAGATATACATCAGTAAATTCGAACCTTCAACGTCTTTAATGTTTTGGTTAAGACAGCTGTGATTGATGGTTCGTGGTCGAAGAATTTTGTAGGTAACTTTGAGTGCGGCTATGAGATCTCACAAGTAACCGTAATAAATGTTTTCGTTCGGTTCGATATATATAGAAACTAAAATATTAGGAGAAGCCAACATTAAAAGCCCTGAATTATTATAGGGTTGTCATTTTACTTTCTAAATTGACTCAATGCAACAAAAGAGGCCGCTTACTACTACTGAAAAAAAATCCAATCATAAGGAAACAATATAACATGCAAATAAAAGGCTGCGTATTTGCATCAGTAACAATTAACTTTCTTTCTTATATTGACCAATGACAAATTTATTGGTCGGTTCACTGTTTTCCAGCTAATTAATTACAGAATAATAGGTCAAGCACTGTCGGTCTAACGACTTCCGGGCGGTGCCAGGTTTGACTTCCACGACGCCTGGTTAAATATAACGGTTGATAGCGCCAGACAATATAACTCATTGTAATTGGTTCTATTTTCATTAGCAGAATGCAGTTGCAACTGAAATTTTGAATGGATTTTTTTATATAGATATTACATATAAATAAATTTGGAGTGTTTGTTCTGGCTAATCTCCGTAATGAGGAAATAGATTTTGACGAGAATTTTAAATGCAAATGGAGAACTTTTCACTGTATTAACAAGGCCACATATAACTAATTTTTATCATAGAATAGAGGTAATTAATTACGTCAGGGACCAGGGGGATGAGGTCAAGCCGACACGTGGCACAGAGAGGAGATTTCGGCAAATACAACGTAATTTTTTTCGGGTAAAAAAGTGTATATAATATGAAAAAATCAGATTAATTTAAATTAAAACATTTGTCTAGACTAAAATAAACAGAAATCTGATAGAATTCTTCTACATAAAAGCCCATGAAAAAATGTAAAGTCATTTGGTATTGGTATATCGAAATGTAATGTAATAATGATTGAACTAAATGTAATAATAGTAAAAATAATAAAGCAATTTTTTTTTATTAAATCCAACACATTTGTACTAAAAATACAAATTTTGAAAGTACTCATGTGGTATTAGAGGAGGAGGGAGAGGGTCGAGACAAATCTCACGACATCTCATCAGGAAGGGAGGAGGGGTAAAAAAGCCTCACGTCATTACACTCCCCAAGAAGTAAAATGCTATATAGGTAACTTAAAATCGATAAGAGGAAAATATATCGCAAGTAGTAATTAAATTTTCAATAAAAAAATTGCCAACTACAAAATTCAATTATATCCTATAAATAATTCTAACAGAACACAGTCGTTATTACAGAAGTTGTCTATTACTAATTGTTACACGATAGATTGACATTTAAGACAATATACAACTCTTTGTTCAATTTACATGAGATGTAATTCTGAAATACATAAAATTGTAACTTCGTTACAAAACATTATCGAAATAACTTTTGAAATAGGCAGATAACTTTTCCTAAAATCGGCTCTGTTTTATTACTCCCTTATTTTGGTTACGGCAGTTTTACCATAAATCCTTCTTATTTACTCTGTTGTTTCATAAAGTTTTATTAGGAGATGATAATAATATTTATATAGCCATCGCTATGTAAGAGCTCCGCCCCCACATAATTAACAATGCTGTGTTTTCTCTTTTTTTTTTTATCAAATTTATTATTAGCTTATTTGTAAATATAATTAACATTTTCAATCTTTACAACATCACAAAAATATCAAAGATATAATAATGCATCTACTTTTGCCTATATAAAATCAGATGAGTGCCTGAAGCGTTCCCCTTAGTAGTCCGTTGAAACTGTAGTGGCCTTGCCACGCCAACAGTGTAGCCAGTTCGAAAAAAAAAACATGTTTTTTGACTTAATTGTATTTTAACTTTTTTATAACTAGATAAAGATTAAGATTTGTTACATAAAGATTTCTTATTATAATAACGAAAAAGCACAAGAAAAGGAAAATATAAAAGCCAGTGAACCTCCTGAATCAGATTTGCAGGAAGAAATGCTCACGGCTATGATAGACCTGAAACCGAACCCTGTGGATTTCCAATTCACGGATTCATCGTACACAAGCGCGCCATTTGAATCCTTACCACTTGTTATCGAAGAGTCAAATATCCACGTTTGACATCCATACGAAATTAGGAAGTTGAAGTTATAGTGGTACTGTAGGAGTCTAGGTAATGTCGTAGAGAGTAACAGTGAAACTCAAGAGTGTGTAATAATAGACTGTATTTGTTCTGAATTCCTGTTGGTATATTTATATATATATAGTGACAAAATATATTTTATTTGTTGCAAATGACATATTCGATACATAATAATTTAAAAAAGCTTGCAGCCGGTCTGCGTTGGGATGACATTCTAGTCATAGAGAGCTACAGTACTTACTATAAAATAATCCCAAGAAGGGATGATTTGAGGCGCGCGCGACCGATCGTAAAAATTAAGCCAAATCATACATCACATGACAAACATGTTGTGCCGACCCTACATAGGTGAAATAAGGGTAAGAAGATGATGATGAGTGTGTATTAAATAATCAACGGTATAAAACCTGTTATTTATAAGCATTAAAGAATATACATATGGCAAATAATCATAGAACTTTTTGAACAATGTGTATTTATCCTTCTACTGAAATAATCGAAATTATCTCAGTGACTTCTTTGTAAATACTTTGTAGATTTTAGCATTTGACCACAAATTGAACTGATGTTAAACGACGATGTGGTTCAAACACGCCATACCTAGAAGGACTGGCTCTCAAGTGCAGTTGCCGGAACATACTCACATGGCTGTTTGTTGATAGATTTTCAGCGTTAGTTAGTTAGATAAAGGCCTTTCACCATACTAACGGAACCTCACATCTCTGCAAGTGTCCACTACAATCCCTTATTCAAGGTTGATTTGGACGACTTTTAAATCAATACGTTGTCAAAGAAACACGGTCCGATACAATATTGACTAATAAACGTTTCTAAATGTTTTAAGAAAAAAAAAATCGTAATTTCAATGTGAAAAAAACGTTTCGTGTTTTCCCTCTAGTTATATTGGAACTTGGCCGAGTATTTCTTTTCATTAAGGTCACTCACTGTGCGTGAGTAGCCGGTTTTGTTACCTACATACCTGAAGTACTTCGTACCGGACATTTTCAGGGTGACAATAATGATTTATGGACACCAAAAGAAGACTGATATGCTGACATTGACACACATGCTGCGTGGGTTTACTCCACGTTCCCTCTCGAAACTCCATTTTAGTTTTATTATTTTTGGTTTCTCTCCCGCCGCACAACGGCGTCCTGTTCGCTTTTCAATAGCATTTTGCGGGATATTCGATTTGTATTTCGTTGGCGAGTGTGTTCGCCGATCTGCCGACATATTTGGATAGATGCAGTTTAAAAGCTCTTTTTTATTTGCTTTACCGTTAACGGTGGCAAATGTTAGTGCTTTTTACGTTTAGACTTTTTTATTTACATCGGTTTTTTGTAAAATGTTTTTAGAGATATCGATACTTTGTGTATCGTTTTCAGTTACATTTTTTTTCCATAGAAAGTGGATGAGTTTTATTTATTGGGATACTAGATTTTACTTCGCGGTTTCGCTCGTGTTAACGTAGGATTCATCTATCCCTCAGAAAAAAGTACTTTTTCTTTGTATAAAAGGTACCTTATGACCTTTTCTATACGCCTGGGAACTTATTGCTAAATTTCGTTACAATGAGTTGAGTAGTTATGGCGTGAGACAAATATACAAACTTACTTTTGCCTTTTGCACTATAAAAAATAACTATATATTTATACTGTTATAATACATCTCAAGGGCTTGTTTGTGTGAAAGCGTTTGTAACCTTCCTGTTGGGGAAGGCTATCTAACTTTATGCTACAAGCCATGAGAGCGGAGCTATTGCCATAATAGTGTAAGTCAGAACAAGAACGAAGTAATAATAAGTGCGGATAGGGACGTGTGGCGGGCGAGGCGCGGAGTGGCCACCCGACGAGAATCGATTAATACCGAGAAGAGCCGAATTGTAAATGCCTAGACGTGAGTTACTATAGCGTGCGGTTAAGTTACGTGGTCGAATCTGACGGCGATGACAGTAATTTAATAATGAAACGCGAGTGAAACCACAGCTCAAGTCTTGTGTTTACGTAAAGGTAAATACTTTCATTTGATTTTGGAAACTTCATATTTTTTTCTATGATGACAATTTCTCACGTGGTTATTTAATTCCAAATTAGACATAGCCTTGTATTATATACTAAATAGGATAATAAACATGAAGTAACGAAGAAAATATACGTAAATATGTTTTATTGTATTTTTGAATCAAAAAAGAAAAACACTTGTTTTAATTAATGGAATAGAAACACATTTTTTAAACTACTTCATAATGTCTTACTTTGGAGTCGACTATTGTGTTTTTTTATTGACTCGGTAGGATTACCAAATAAGTTTCGAGATAATCTGTCCTCGATTAAACTTGGGCTTTTGTTACGAAAAACGTTCCGTGAGATAAGGGTACGGGATCGCGTGTGTAATATGCCTGTATACTGTGTAGTGAGGCGGTGTTTCATGGCGGTCTGTATCGTCATAGCCGAAGCCATAAATATCGCAACTTGATCGTCACACCGCCCACGGGAAATTGGGTTCTCTCTGTTCCCAACATCATTATTTCCGTGTATTCTTCGGTTTCCACTTCATTATATTAGCAATACGCATTGGTAATGTTTTCTAGCATTTATTCTCAAACTGTTCATCATCGGTCCGTAATATATCATAATTGAATTTCACTAATGATTTAATTGGATTTGAGAAATAATATTGTATTTCTTGTTTGTTGTGAAGTCAAATGACTAAATAAGTTTATATAATACTAGCAGCCCCGGCGGACGTTGTTCTGCCCTGATAATAAAAATATAGACTTATGGGCATGAAATGCTTAAGGTAACTAATGTATTTAATTTGATAAGGATTAATACTGTGTCCGTCTAAATAGCCTTCCAATTACTTCACTCTATGTGACCATTTTTTAGAAGATAGATGGGTATAATAAGCTATCCCTAAAGGATAGGTGTATGCCATCGCAGACTTTCTTGTAGATCTATAAAAGAGGAATATCTTATTGTGCATTGTTTTGTTATATCTCAAAAGAATTAGGCAGCGTTTTTATGAAAGCTCCCAGGCGGCTTGGCTTTTTCCAAAACTTTCAACAATAATTTTTATATTTCAACCAATTTACACAAAACCTTGACAAATTATAAACCTAAACCTACCTTGCGTATTTACACTATCTATTTATGAAGACCGCATTAAAATCTTTTCTGTTGTGTTTGACTTTATCGCGAACAGATAGACAGACGCGGCGGACGACTTTGTTTTATAATATGTAGTGATGATAAATTAAGCAAGTAAGCAACGTAATATATATTAAAAGTAATTCTTCGTAAACAAGAAAGGAGTACAAGGGGTTTGCGTCGTGTTTTAGTTTTATAAATTTTCCTTAACCTTTGTAGAATGAGTGGCGTTCTGATAATTAGCGTTTGTTCTCATGAACATTATATGCTCAAGGGTAATAAGACGAATTATTTTTTACTCTACTACCTGATACCCGTAACTTCGTTTGCATTATTTATATTTTTAACAATGTATAATCTATGCATAGGGAGATTTATTCTTTGTATTGTGCCCCTTTAAATACACAGTCTAGTTTCCCTGAAAAAATCCTTAAATGTTCGTTAATCGTCAGTTAATATTTTTTTTAGTTAATAATTAAGAACTCCGCTATAATATAAGAAACTGAGTGTAATTCCACGATGTAATAAATATAACGATGTAAATTATCATTGTTATTAGTTCACGGTTGAACTAGTCGTATTGTAATATCGATTAAAGGTCGATTTTGTTGTTTGCTTGATTGGTGAGCGCGTTATTATGCCAATTATGCCAAAATCCTTCGTAAATTTTGTGCGATGTGGTTTGCTTTAGCTACTACGTTTTAAGCACTGATTGATAGTTTCTATAAGAGTGCTTTTGTTAGTGTTTGTGAATTGTTATTAGTTCACGGTTAAACTAGTCGTATTGTGTAATATCGGTTAAGGGTCGATTTTGTTATTTGCTTCATAGGTGAGCGCGTTATTATGCCTAAAATCCTTCGTAAATTTTGTGCGATGTGGTTTGTTTTAGTTACTACGCTTTAAGCACTGATTGATAGTTTTTATAAGAGTGCATTTGTTGGTGTTTGTGAATTGTTATCAATTTATGGAATATTAGAAAATTAGACCAACTCTATATTACTTTGGTTACTTGTTACTGGAAATAATCCGCCACGTGTAGGTATAATAAGTAAAAAAATGTAATAATTTTATTAATGCTATGTTTACATCATTTCCAGGTGTCCATTATGACTGTTTATTTAAGTGTAATGAATTAAATAAAAAATGTCATACTATTTACTTATTAATTTAGTGATGTTTTAAAAACCATCATCATCATCATCGTACCGTAACCCTACCTACCTACCCTACCTAAGTAGGATGATGTTTTAAAAACGATTTTCCGTATATACTTTTACTTTTTTTTATTTAGTTTTATTTAGATATTTTTGTACCATGATTGTAGAAAACCTTACCATAATTTATTTTACGAATGCAAAAAATAATATGAAAATAAAGTAAAATCATAAAGCAAAATTAAACAGAAACCAAGATTATATATGAGTAACATAAAATTACTAAATACAACAAGGAAATCACTGATGACGAATCATGAATGTGAAAAGATCATGGCCTTTGCACTCTACACAAAAAATTATTAAACATGTCAATATAAGAAATATTCGAAATAAGAGTCTACAATAATGACTGTCTATTCCTTTGAAATAAAACACATTCTATTATTCGACACTATACTTCCTGTAATTTCAGGTTCATATTTGTAGTCAGTAGTCTGGTTTCTACGCCTTTACTTTCATAGTCTTTTTTCGGATCATACTGACAAGTTATCTGTTAACATATAAAAACAATAAAATATAATTAGCATTTTAATACTTCTAGTGACTTACTGATATTGGACGATGAATTTGAGAAAATCTATAAAGAGTTATTTAAGTTCACAATAACGTTAACCCCTCGGCTGGTTTTTTAAAACCCAGATCTGAAAATGGCGGATTATGTTTTTAATATTACGACATTGTACATTGTATATTTGCAATTTTACAATACATTACTTTTTCAATTTTTCAATGTTTTGTTATAAGTTAGGTATATTGTTAAGCTTATAAGCTGCCAACAGTCTGTTGAACTGTGCCTTATGAGGACTGCATTCGTTTGTATGGAACTTAAACCTTTCTGGTTTTGGACAGTCCAGGGGTTAAGTAAAAATTAGGTGTTAGATTTCTAACTGTTATTGGCCTTTACCTATTCGCGGAATATTGTAAAATAATAATGTAACTCGCAAGGTCTTCGTGTAGTAAACTGTGAGAATATTACATTACATACATTACATACATTACATATAATATTACGCCACATTACGGACATTCTTCACGAGAATGGTAGGTAGAAATGAATGAATATATTCACCGAATAAGTCTAGCGTTGCCGGAGACTCTGTCTTCGCTAAGTAGTACTTGTTCCGTCGGACACGGTTGGGTTGTTTAAATTTAACTTTCGTGGGAAATTCTCGAGTGAAATAAACTTTTACTCTTAACCGTTCCGTGAACTATTATTTTATCGGTCTTCAATTTACACTTTAAATACGTATGGAATGTTACAGATTATTTATTGGGATACATTTGTCTGTTACAAATGTATTAAAAGCAGACTTTTTTTTACAACGCCTTAAAATTTTCGACGATCTGTCGCATAACAGCCGACCGCGGAGTAGGGGTAAAGTAAAATGTCCTCGGCAGAGCAACCAAGGTCAATATGGTGGCGCGCATGGTTCAGTTCAAAATGATTCAATTATTGAAATAAATATTAGGCTCAGTTTTTAAAATACTACCATCCGAAAAAAAGTCTCATATCGTGGTTTCACAAAACCACACATTTTTTTTTGTGTGTATTTTTCCTTCAGTAATAATTTTGTTTCTATTTATTATGAATAAATTCACCTATTCTGAAAGTATCTTTAAATTCAATTACTAAGGTCTAATGGATCATTTGCAGCAACGAAATGCAATTTACTAGGGCATTTTTGTGTGTAGTAAGTACCTACTAGTAGCCGATATACTATACTTATTTTGGTTAATTTAAATAAAATATCTATAATTACATTGTATGTGTTATTCTGATGTAGAAGTTAATTACAATATAATTTTATCAAAGTTCCTTCAGTAGTTTCAGTGTAAAAAGCAATAGAATCCATAGTGTGTGCGTTTCCTAGTATTATGCGCATTGAAAGATATAATAACAAAAATAATTATTAATATTCAAACAAAATCTCACTAATATGGAGTTTCAAAGGTTGTTTTCATTTATAAAATGTTAATTTAGACGTACTGCTGAGAATAAAGCAATATTTACCTTTGAGCATGAAATATACTATGAACCGTGAATTTGATTAGGCGCTAGCAAAAATATTGGTTGCATAATAACTTATTATAAAATGTATAGTTGGAATAACAGACTTTCCTGACCCGGTTTGAAACACATAATCTTGTTTTAATGTAAACTACACTCATCAAAAAAGTCTAAGCAACATGTACTAATTTAAATTTTAGGATGGTTCTTCACATTATAACGTTGTATTTTATTTTTAAAATAATATCTTTAGGGTTCTATGATGTAAAAATAACAGCTGTTGTCTTTATAATTTCTTTTAATAACAGAAATGAACAATATTAGAATATACTGTAGAAACTAAGATACATAAGAAACTAAACTTTATTTTTACAAAATGAAATTTCTAAAGAAAATGTATTTATTGTGAAAGAATAGAACAATTTAATACAAAGTATGGTCTCCTCTGCTATTCAGAACTTGTCGGCAACGATTATTCATTGAGTTAATGAGACTGTTTATGTCATCTTGCGGTATTCGCTCCCAATGGAATTGTAGCAAATCCTTCAGCTGTTGGGTTGTTGTCACTACGTCCAAGTCCTTCAAAACACGTCTCTGGAGCATGTCCCATGCGTGCTCGATGGGGTTGTGATCTGGCGATTGTGCAGGCCAGGGCAATACCCGGATGTTCTCCGTTGCAAAGTATTCACTGGTTCGCCGAGCTGTATGTGAACGCGCATTGTCATGCATTAACCTAAAATCGGAGCCATAGGTTTGTGCAAACGGATAGACATAAGGTCTGAGAATATCCTCAATGTAATTTTCAGCATTCATGTTTCCATTTACAAAAACGAGCTCAGTTCGCCTGTTCTTCATAATACCCGCCCATAACATAACTGTTGAGCCGCTGTATGGATGAACTTCCTGAACGCACCTGAGCCTTTCAGTATTTCCGGGCCGACGATACACTCGCACCCTTCTTGTATCAGGCTTAAACCCAAATCGCGACTCATCGGAAAACATAATTTTATCCCATTGTTCCTGGGTCCATGTTATGCGTTCTCTACACCATTCATATCGACGAGCGCGATTCCCGTGACGTATCGGTGGGCACCTGATTGGGTATCGAGCTCGTAGGCCGTACTCATGCAGTCGATTTCGCACAGTTTGAGGACTTACATCAACACCACTTGAAATTTGTAGCCTCAAACTTATCTTTCGAGCGGTTAACATCGGCTGGCGTCTTGCAGTCAGTTGTATGTACCGGTCTTGCCGAGTGGTTGTACTCCTTTTACGGCCTGGATTCTGTTCAGCGGGTTCTCCTGTATTATTGTAGCGCTGCCAAAGACGACAAATAACACTTCTATGAATGCCAAAATGTCGAGATACCTGAGATTGATTACTTCCCGCTTGCAACATCCCTACAGCTCTTTGCATTTCATCTGCCATCAAATGACGTCGCTTCATGGCGTAAAGAATATCTAACAATTCAATTTTGTCGCTAACTTTATTTAAATGGTTGGTAAAATTATGAAATCAAGACTAAACGTAACAATTAAAACGCACTTAAATTCAAACAAATTCGCAGTCATTTGAATTTTATGAAAAAACAAAACATAATCGAATTTTTTGTTTACAACCAGCCAGTATGTGTCATCAATAACAAAAAAGTTAACTTACCTACGCACTTTGTTTAAGTAAATACTTAGAAATTAATTAATATAAATGGTAAAATTTGTAATATCACGCATGTTGCTTAGACTTTTTTGATGTGTGTATGTTCCTACTAAAATAAAAAGTGATATTTTACATTAAGAGCTATTCATATAAACAGGCTGAAAATTCAAAGCAACATTTTTTTATCCATATTAAATTATATTATTTATATCTAACTTTTATTAAGAAATGTACAAGTAATAATATAAAAAAATAATTGATGAGATCAGTGACTTTAAATTACATTTTTTGCACTGTGATCATCAAATAATAGATTATTCATATATTAGTATTAACTTTAATTTGGTTTCCAAGTCAGAGTGAGGAGTATTTACTATGTAGTGGGAATCATATAGAAGCGGAGGAAGACCGAAAAATGTATGGATCGATTGTGTGAAGAATGATATATGTAGATATAAGGAATATACATACTGAGTTAACAATTCATAGAACAGAATAGCACAATAAAAACATGCAATACAAACTTTACTTCAATAGTTTCTAGTACTTACGCAACAAGGAATGTTTTTTTGTTTAATATTATTACATAGTCAGTGCCGAAATTTAAATTTAGAGATTCCAATTTCATTTAAGACCTCTCACTTATTTCATATTTTTTTACAGAATAATATTTATTATAAACACATCCAAATTCTACAAATTTGTGACAGTCTGAATAGTCAGTGAACATCGTAGATAATATATATTTATGGTTATGTCTTACTAACTAACATACTTATGAAAAAAAAAATGTATAATTCGCGTAAAATAACTAAAGTTGACTTGGATCGGATCGCATTTGTAAAAATATTTACACGGAAAGAAGTATACTAGAACAAAATGATCTAGCGATAAAAAAATTCCAGAAGGATCACAACAGATCGCAGTTACTTCAACGATGAGATCAAGGTCCAGAACATTAAGATTGAGACTTATATAATGGGCAGATATTCCTAGAAATTATTGTTTGAAAAGGTAGAGCATGAGGTACTTTAGTAATCCTCTCTATCTATAGTTCTCGTCAATATTTTTAGCCGCTCCTGAATATATTCGTAAGTTCAAGCTTGCGCGTAACACAATCAAGAGTTTAATACAAAGCAAAGTAGAAGTATTATTTATAGGAATCTAAAGTGGGCTTTTACTTATCCTTAAGTTATCTCGATTTTATATGAAATGAAAGTTTCTGTGATAAGAATGAAGGAAAACTGCTTCAAAATAAAATTTTAAGCTTTAAAGTCATTACATAGTATGGATACATTATGTAAAAAAATATTAAAAGAGTATTAGGTAACAGTTTTAGCAAAATTTTCTCTTAACGTTAAAATATAATTAATTTTTCGAATTTTGTTTTAATTTACACAATACACCAAAGGTGACAAAATGAATCCCGTCAAATAAAAACAAAGAACTCGACTATAAGGCATTATGTTATACATCGCTTAGAAAACGCGTAAAACAGAAAGAAAACCAGAAGGCTTCATATTTAACAAACGCGTAACAACACCTGCGACTAAACAAAACAGCAAGAATGACCTTTATCTGATAACGTAGCGTATGTATGTACACGGGGGAACGAAATTCAAGGCGCAATGAGAATAAATTAGCAGTATGGAGAGGGGAGTCGCGTTTTTAACGCCGTCGCGCCGCGCCACAGGCCGCGGGCGTACATTATCGTAGAGTAACACATTTTAGCTGTGTCAATAAACGACTTCCATGTGAAAAGAATCGGTACATTTAACGAAACAGAAGTACAAATTCAGTTTTTGACATATTTTTGTAATATTTTCCAACTTGGTTAATCCTAATACGTAATAATGTTTTACGGAGAAAGTGTATGGTATTAAAGTTTAGAAAAGTCGGTTACGCAAACTATACAATTTATAATAAGTTATTATGGAACCAATATTTTTGTTACTTCCTAAACAAAGTCACGATTCATATATATTTTATGGTTAAAGGCGATTATTGCTTAACAGAATTTCTAAATTAGCTTTTTATAAATGAAAACAATGTGTGAAATTCTACAACGACGAGGTCCTGTTTGAATGATAATAATTCATATTATATAATTTATTTTTATAATTATATCTCGTGGAATACATAATAGCACGCAAGTTTCTACGCGATTTTTACATTATATCAGAGATAAATTATTTTTTTGAATCGAATTTAAAACGAACTTTACTTCTTAGATACTTTTTTTAGTTACGTCATATTTATTAATTAATGATAATATTTAAACTGATTTATTAATTGCAGGAATTAGATATAAGTGCAATGAATATGTTATTAGAAATTTCTGAAAATAAAACCATTTGCATGTCGTACCTAGTATATCCTTTTAAAAACCAACCAATTAAGATATATGTATATTATTTCATCCTTTTAATATTATATTAGTCGTGCTGGTCGAGCAGTTTGACCGGCTGAAATGTCAATTCGATGTCCGCAAGTTCGAATCCCGGGATGTGCCAACGAATTTTTCGAAATTCGCGTACTTTTACTTATTTAAATTCGTAACAATATCGAGTGATGGTAAAGGAATACATCGTAAGGTACCTTGAATGAGAATTGTGCGTGTGTGTGTGTGTGTGAGAATGTGGGAAAATATAGACGTGTGTATATATCTCGGATTTGAAATTGCTAATACGTCGTGGGCTGTGGCGTAGTGATTATATCCATACCTTCCTTCGGGAAGAGGCCTGTGACCCTGCTGTGAGTTTCTTACAGGCTGATGTGATGATATGATTACCAAATAGAGATAATAATGTTTAAAAATTTAAACTAGGTTCATATGACACAATTGAAAAATCAAGGCACAAGCATATTTTTTTGAATGAAATATTTAAGAAAATTATAATTATCCCCGAAATTATTTTTCGTAGAAAACAATACCTCATTGTTTATTGTACTCATGTATAAAAATGTACCGTTTTAAATACTCTTTTCACACACTAAATAATTCTTTGATATATATCTGATGGTGTTTGTGCGCTGACTTTATTGTAATTAATTAAAATATCTTTAACTTGAATGTAAGTGATTTAAGATCTTAGTGTTTGTAAAATGTTATGATTTTAAACTACCAATGCCAACGGCTTCGCACGCATATATATATTTATTTTTTATCATAATACATAGTCGAGTTACAATAAAATGGATATAAAAAAAAAACCGAAAAGCCATTTAGGTGTCTCGGTTGTTATGGTGATTGTTCAAATTGTGTTGAAATTTTTCATTAATTCATGTAATTTTCATTCATCAACATTATTATTTTTATTTGAGGAATAAGTAAAACCTCTGACAGCAGACAGAAGCCTTTTCTAGGTTGATAATATTTACTGTAAAATGTGCTAGATTAATAAAAAAAATATTAAAATTATACCTAAAAAGATAAAGATGAAATTTATAAATTACAAGTATTAAAATGGAAAGTTATATCAAACAAGGAACTTAATTACACTTATTACTAATATAAGATAATTTAAAAATCAACATTCATTTATATATTGCTGGAATCGGGTGAGTTCCTTAAGCGCTCCCCTTAGTAGTCCGGTGAAACTGTAGAGGCCTTGCCAGGCCAACAGTGTAGTCAGTTCGAAAAATAATATATATATTGCTGGATATAGTTGTCACACAAGATGTCTTAGATAGTATTTTTAATTATCTGAAATATTTCATATTACAGATTTGGTACTGTAAATGAAGGAAACTTTACTTTCAAATTAATCTGAAGTTCTTCCTTTACAACTTTTAGAAAGCGCCTTAATGATCTAAAATTAACGTCACGGTATTGAATATTCGTAGAAATCAACTTTTAAGTGAAAAGTAATCAGTAACGCAATGTCTTCTGTAAACAGTGAAATTATTAATGTACTTGTTATTGGAAAAAATCAAGGAAATGAGAAGTTAGAAAGTTGAAAGTGACGACATTTTACAGCTTAGCGAAATGTATTGTCGTCGCAGGTTAAACAATAGTAATACCTATTCAACGATACAACTGGAGTTTACTTACTTACTATACCTTAATAATAATAAATAGTGAACGTTTAAACGGATAAGAGAAGTATAATTTTCTGGTAGAAATGAAAATAATAATTGAGTTATCGATTTTTTAAATCAAATCAAATCAAATCAAAAATACTTTATTCAGTTTAGGCCCTGAGAAGGCGCTTATGAACGTCAAAGTTACCACCGGTTCGGAAAACAACCCAGTCATCGAGAAGAACCGGCAAGAAACTCGATCTGGTTTATCTTTTCATTAACATATTATAACTCACATTTTTAAAACATAGTTATAAATAATTACATTCGGTTTTGGTGGATGCACAGAGAGGGCGTCATTTCCAGACGTCACCGTCGTTCACATATTGATCCACCCTGTAATAGCCTTTAGATATTAAAACCTGCTTGACATGGTGCTTGAAAATAGTATCCGGCAGATCGGTAACGTGCTTTGGAATTTTATTATAAAACCTAACACTATTACCTAAAAAACTGTAAACTGCAAACTGTAAAAGACATATTTGCTCTGTTGTGTTACATATCCGATTATGATTTCAGTGGTCTATGAGTTATTGTTGAACTCTTTTTTGGTGAAGTATGGTGGTACGGCATTTATTCTCACTAACCCAAACTCTTCATAATGGTTCATTTCGACGCAACTCCTTTTGAACTCGATAATATTTCGATATGCTTTGGTAGGTTTATGGCATCCATACTCAACTTTTTACCTTTGGTCTATTTCAACCGGACCACAGAATGGTTAAAAAGGTGCTGATATTTATTTATGAAAGATAAAATGTTTTTTTTTTTTAATTTGGGTTATCACATTCATATCATAAACATATTACTACTAATTAATTATTAATTTGAGCAAGCAGTCCAAGCTTTACATATTTTGCTCTTGAAATTTAAAATGAACTTTGAATAAAGTATGTTGCTATTTCTTATCTAACATTTATTGGTAGGTTAGGCATGTGGTCGAGACACTTACAAATGATGCGGTGTCTCCTGAACATGGATGAAATATAATTAATAAACAGATCGGAAGATTTCTTGTATGGCAACACTTGTGATGAGTAACGTTGACTAGGACTCGTGTTACATTTGCTTTTATATTACTATATATTTTTAGTTCTATATATATACATATATATCATAGTATATCTAATCGCATGAATACGGAGTAATTGATATGTTACACTGCAAATTACCTACCTTAATTTAGGTTCTAAGAAGACACGAAGCCATCAACAGACTACCGTTTGTTTAAAAAAGATTACAGAAAACCGCATATATATTGCAATATATATATATATATATATTGTTTACAGTTTTTTAACAGATAAAAAAAACGTAATTGCCTGACACCGTCTTAAGAGAAACCTTGTCGACGTAAATATAATGCTTATAAAGTGATCCAATATTGTCTCGTATCTAATTGAATAACAATTGTACATAATTTTATAAATTGCAATGAGACACAATGGAGTATAATGAAAATGCACAGTTGAGTTTATTATTCGGATAATTTCAATGGCGGCAAATGTAGTCTTTTGTGTTTCAACCGATTGTTATTATCTGTATTCAAAACGTGAGTGATAAATGTGCTTTGTATTAATTGCTCTGATTATGTATGGAGGAAGCAAAATAAAGCACTTTAAGATTGATCACTTGCTTTTATTATATTGAGCAATTATGTAATGAATTAATTTATTCTGAATGTTACACAACCGCTGTAAGACTTTTTCCCCTTTTATTATTGTATTTTCGAACGATTTGTTGGTTTTAATTATTTCATTTTGAAGGAAAATATTGTAATTACTATTATAAATGCGAAAGTGTTTGTTTGTTACATTTTCAAGCAGTCGTATGTAATTTTGCATACACGTTGTCAGGCATAAAGAAATGGGCATATGGTCGAACCTTTCATACAAAAAAATATGTACTGTTTCCCTAGGGATAGGTCAAATCTATTTTATCATGAGTGAAGCCGCGAACACAAGCAAGTAAAATATAAATTCAAAAATTTACAACTATTATTATTATTTTTTTGACTGTTTTATTAACAAAACTTATAGAAGCACGTCGCTATTTCGTAAAATTCTAACACACTTTAATATACGAGTATACTAACTTAAAATAAACATTATTATAATGACAACATTTATTCTTTGATTATGTGTCCAAAATGACATTAATTAAATTCAATGCTGTCTATATCGGTATTGGTACGCGACAGACGATATAATGTGTTATACTGTATGAGCGACACACTTTTGGTTACATGTCTCAAAATAAAATAAAAAACCCGATGAGAGCGAAATCGCGTTCGTAATTTTGATAAGAGTTAAACTCATAAAACCAACTAATGGCTCAGTTGGCAGTGTGTTCGGACATAGCGTCGACGGACGTAGGTCCGAATCCTAGCTACTGAGTCGGAGCTTTCGGTGAAGGAAAACATCGTGATGAAACTATAGCATGGTGGTAGGGTTTTTTCTAAGTCCGCCTGGCTAGCTACCATCCGCAAGTTGAACATCTGTCGCCAAGCACCTGTTGCTGTGTTCCGGCAGATGTACTTGAGAACTAGTCCCCTCTAGGTTTAGCGTGGCTATCATCTTAGACACGATCATCATTTAATCATTCAGATGAGATTGTGGTCAAACGCTAACCTATAAAGTATAAAAAATGACTAACTATAATGTTACATTGTAAACGTACGAGTGTCAAGTGAAATTATATTAATTTAATGACCCTTTGTATCGTGTAACAGTTACACAAAAAGCCTCGCCTCAAATGGTGATTAACGAATCATCAAGTTGTGACGGAACGTCTCTAATGTCACACCCGTCGCATTACGTTTCAGAGATAGTAGTACCAACGGTTTGAAATTAGTTATTGTAATTAGTTGTGAAATATTAATGACTAGCTGTGCCCGCGACTTCGTCCGCGTGGAACGAAATGCAAAACACAGTGATTAATGAAACAATCTGAATTTATATCTGTATATCTTGTATACTTGTTATGTAATGTGTGTCAGGCTTAAAACTAATAATGGTCGTACCTCTTTATCACTTCAAAAATAACTCAAAATTAGGGTTCTAAGATCCTTTGATGTGTGTAAAAACCGTGGGCCTAGCTATAGTGCTGCATCTATCGTCATACAGTCAGATAGTTCGTAGCCACACGATGGTAACGTGTGCCCACATCTAAATTTATTACAAACATGGACAAAACTTGTAAACAGGTATAAGAGTAACATAACACTAATATTCTAATTTAACAATTGTAAAAACAATATTAACCCTTGGACTGTCCAAAACCATAAAGATTTAACTTCTATACAAACGAATGTAGACCTCATGAAGCATAGGCCAATAGACTGTTGGCAGCATACGCTTAAAAAATAACTGATTTATTACAAAACTTTGAAAAAAGACAAATGATGAATTGTAAAATGATAATTTTCAAGTAAAATGTATTTTTAAATTATTTAATCTAAGATGGTAAGTCACGCTTAACCTAGAGAGAAACTGGCTCTCAAGTGCATCTACCGGAACACACCAATAGGTGCTTGGTGACAGATTTTCAACTTGAGGGTAGTAGCTAGTCAGATGGACTTAGAAAAAGCCCTACCACCATGCTATGGTTTCATCACGATGTTTTCCTTCACCGAAAGCTCCGACTCAGTTGCTTGGATTCCAACCTACGTCCTTCGATGCTGTGTCCGAACACATTACCAACTGAGCCATCATCGCTTCATAAACCCTAATGCATAAATCAAAAGGTATTCATTAATTCAAAGCGTAATTAAGACATTAGAGTCAAGGTAAATTTATGAAAATTATAATTCGAAGTAAACCTAAAAAACACAGAAATAATCTCATTGTTATCTGTACTCTTCCTTGCAATAATATTCTTATGACAGTAAACCAATAAAATTATAAGTTTAGCGCCATCTGTTGTCGTCAAAAATGTAGTCTGTTATTGCTTCTAAAGACGATTTTTTCTTACATTTATGTTCAATGAACAATTTTAGTCTCTTTATTTTTTTATTATAATAAAAAATTGTCCTAAAATGTGATAAGGTTCAATTACTTGTAATATTTACAGCACGAAACTAATTAGAGATTTACAAATTTAACATAAACCTTATGCGATCGAAAAATAAAAATCATATTTTACTTATATAAAGTTATTATTATTATTCAATTTATAGAAATATGTAATATATGTAATTGGCCAATTTTTGGAATGTATATTATAGTAGTAATAGACTTAGCAAATGGCGGTTGAGCGCCATCTATTTGCAACAATGCATATTAATTAATTACTGAATTTCTTAATTTATTCATATTTATTTATGTGAAAATAAAATATTAACCATTTTTCTTTCGTTTTATGTCTTAGTAATGTAATACTGTTGTAATGTTTATTTATGTTATAAAATACCATGGTTTTTAGATGAGGCTAAAGTCCATTTACTTATCTATTTTTCTTTCGTACTTAACTCCCGTCGTCATTAAAATTACAATAACTTTTGATAGAGTTAACCGATTTTAATGAAACAAAAAAATTATGTTGCTCCGGAATATGCTTGATTATTTTCTGGAGTTTTATCAGAAACCTAGTATTTTACCAGTGATGCCTGTTCAAACAAACAGACAGACAGACATTTTTAAAAATGATCGAAATGGATTCAGACACTTGCAACAATTTTTTTCTCAAAAATCAAAAAGTACAGACACGTTGGATTTACATTCTTATTATATATATAGATTGTAATGAATTACATTTATTAATGATAGTGATAAATATAAATGTATTTGACGTATTGATATCTTTGTTACAACTTTTACGTGTATTTTTTCAAACGGTTATTCACAGTATTATTATTTTTATTTTATAACGGACACGGTAGTGTACATCTTAACAAATAAATAAATCTTAAAAAGGCCTACAAAAATCCCCAGTTTATATATATATCTATTTTTTTCTTTTAAATATATATATATATATATATATATATATATATATTTAATTGGTAATTTGTGACGTCATTTTATCTTGTATAATGTTAATCTTTATTCAATTAAATACGTTATTTATATTGAGCATTTGATGTTGATTAAAATTGCCCGTTACAGTACCTACGATTTTTTAAAGAATTGAACAAAAATAAGTTTGTGTGTAGATTGTTACAGATTGGTAACTGTTAAATAATTAACTGTAAATATTAAAGCGCTAAAAAATGGATTTAAATTGTTTGTATACCTGTGACACCACATTTAAGCATATTGCACCCGTGCAAAGCCGGGCTTGGGTGTCTAGTTTTACATATAACACAAGCGGATTCGTGAACATAGATACTTGTTAATAAAATATTCACGAAAGTCTTAATTAAATCAATAAAACTTGTCTAAAACTTTCGATAATTTTAGCAATTGCTGATAAAATCAGGGGACACGTCTCTAGCGCCTTTGTTCAACTTACAAGAATGTCGGTTACTTGATTATATAAAGAATTTATTTACTTTTTATTGGCTAACTATATTTTAAATTCAAGGATGCTTCCTGCTATTGTCTTCGATGCTTATTCAGCTTGCTGAATCGAGGACAGCATTGTTAACACTTTAATATTATGCAGTTCTTTCTGTCAAAGAACTCTGTTTTAATGGGTTTATCAACAGGAAATAAAAACAAGAAAAGCTAATAAATTATTACAATGTTGATTTATACGCGATAGTATAAATTTATGTATCGAGTAACTATAATAATGATTTATTAAATATTAGAATGATAATGTGGTAATTCCACTTTAAACTTAATTATGAGAATAGAAAAGAACGAAATTGCATTTGTGATATCAAACGGAGCTTCGAACCTGACGTTTTGTGATAATAAATAATGATATGAGAAACTGTGAACGATTTAATATATTTGTCATATAGAAGCAAAAGCAGCAATATCCACTTTATACCGGCTGTAACCGTTATTTTTATTCACAAAGCAAATTGCTACTTATAAATTACCATGCAAGTATAGATGAGTAACAGAATTATGATCACATGCTATAGAACAGAAATCCGTAGTCCGGTGAAACTGTAGAGGCCTTGCCAGGACAACAGTGTAGTCAGTTCGAAAAAAAGAAAACAGAAATCCTGAATATATGTTAAATATGCATTAAAGCGAGAATAATTTCAATAATGATAAAATAGGCTTTGATGCTTCTGCTTCTGCATGAATCATATATATTTAAAACTGTCAAGTAAATTTCCAGTGACTCATTTTTATACCATACCAAAATAAACTATTTGTCCTATAGGTTTAATTACCTGTGACTATGATCAAAACCAATCCATATATGATATACATATTATATTAAAGTTTAAAAGTATATAATTATGTTCGTTTCAAAACTTCCAAAGATATTGCTTCGATTAACAGTACAACGAAGTTAACACTGGCTGCTTCGGTCGTTGCTCTCTTAGCGCTCGAACCCCGGTCGGCATCCCTATTTCCTTTTGTGACGGATATTATCACGGCCCTGAGCTCTTCAAGCGATAATAATCGCAAGGGCAGACCTAACGGTCCCTTTAATACTATGGTGCGCATGGAACCTCGTACAATAACAAATTACATTATCAAAATTGATGCTTTCACGTTTCGTACAAAAATGTTATTGATTTCGTTTCGAGTTTATAAATAAATTTATGAATTGAATTCCTATGTTATCTTCAAGAAATCGAACGTAAAATACACATATGGTTCTACGTTCGAGGCTATTAAATAATGATTCTATAGAAATGCTTGAAAGTTCGTGAACCAGAGATGTAAATATAAAGAACGAATATTTATTTATGTTATTACTATAGATCTGCTTGCGTTAATATTTATGTTGGATGTTAACAAACTCGCTAAAAATTATATGTTTATGCGTATGGGATAATTAATTATGATAACAATTTTGCCTGTTTTGCATATGTAAGTGTTAAAACTCGGCCATGGTTTGACTTGATCTATAATAACCAGTAGGTATCCAAGGTTAATGACGAATATGTTTATAGTTCCTCTGTAGAAAAATATTTTCAACATAGAACAGTTATAAATGTTAATTTGTTACGCGAAACGTGTGAATCGGATTAATTTTAATAACTGCCGGCACATAAAGGTTTCTTTCGTTAAATTTATTTCTTACCCTTAACCGCTCGACTGACTTTTAAGACCCAGATCACAAAATGACGAACTGTTTTTATTTTTGTTTAATTTCCCGTCATCATACATTGTACATTCTATGGTATAGGAAAAAAGTTCGAACATATGAAATAATAATTTAAATATAGATTTTACATTAAAATATTAATTTTATAATACATAATATATTGTTATTCAAAGTTTTGTAATATTAATCATGTAGTTTTTTAAACTTATACTGCCAACAGTTTGCTGATCTGTGTCTCAAGAAGTCTACATTCATTTTTATGCAACTTAAACCTTTATGGTCTTCCACAGTCCAGTGGTTAAGCAGTAACCTTAGAAACAGTTATTAGTTAGCAAACAGACATGAAGTTAAGCGGTCACTGCAACGAATGACTATGTACAATTAACCTCAAAAAGACCACAGTCTTGACACTTGTCATAATAGCTTATTATGCTTGAGGATTTGAGTTGGAATGCCTTATGTGACAGTATGTATGCCATTGGCAACCATATCCTTTGAATCCAAGCACAGAGGTGTGAGGTAAACATTACTGTTTTGTAGCTGAATTGGGTATAGCGTTTTTTCGAACTGACCTACACTGCTAGCCCTAGCCAATAAGGCCTTTACAGTTCCACCGGACTACTAAGGGGAGCGCTTAGGGCACTCACCCGATTTGTTTTAGGCGATCACCTCAAGGGCACTCGGTGCACCTCGGCTTGAAAGGTTATAGGTATATATATAGGTATAGCGTTGATGTTCCCGCGATCATACCTAAGAAAGTTTCTGTTACTCTTAAACTAACTAATTTAAAAAAGTAAACCATTTAATTTTAGTGTTTCTGTAAAGAGAGATTTCTATAATGTATTTTTAGATGATATACATATATCATTCTTACTGTATTCCATAAAATTACTATTGCTGTTATTTTCATCTATATAATTATAGTTTATATTTCATCCACTAAGTTCTTAAGTCACGAAATGAGTTTTGTATAAGACGATAATTTTGCCATGGTAATTTTAAACTTTGGATTCATATGGTTACGTCAATACATGTCACGAACCTCTGTGTAAACTCATATAGCATTGCGTAATCCCACAACATTGTAATGGTAATGAGACATTGTTGTAAAATGAACGACAATAGGAAGAGTAATTCAATTTGAGAATATTAACGGATTCAATCATTTCTAAATTGCAAGTAGGTAAAATAATTAAATATTGACATGGATATTCGTTTTATCTTAAAATATTTCCAAAACCATTCGTCAATGGTTACTTTTGAATGTTGACGACAGAATGGATTTAATTGCACTTTATATTACTTCAACTCTCAATTTCAATCGGTCATCACAGTATTATTTCGTTTTAGTTATATTTTGAATATTTCGTATTCTATGTATCAACTATATCGATGATTCTAATTTAGGAATATATTGATTACATTTTTTTTATATAAACCTGCATTCTTATCCCATTTGATCAAGTAATCAATTATTACCTAACATTATTTAATATTTGTTTAAATTTTTGTCAATGACAACTCTGACTAGTATCGCAATGTGATTAAAGTGGCAACACTGCGTTTTCTGAATAAAGTAATAATTTATAGTCGTTTCATTTCAATAGCCATCGATCGATTATACACAACCATTAAGAGTTTCAATTGCTTATTATGTTAACCCTTTTAAATAAATTTAACTATTTACCATTAACTATAGTTCTCGACAGATGATATCATTAGATATTGTCACTTGGTCTAGTCGACTTGTTTACAGTTTATTTCTCCACGAGAACTATTCTAGGTCAGCATCATATGGGTCTGTAAAAAAGGTTTGACGTATTTTTCCCTTTTTTTGTTAACAGGGCCGTAACTGACCCACGCGATGGCCGGCGTGTGGCGCTCAAGAAACTGCCGAACGTGTTTCAGTCACTTGTCTCCTCCAAGCGTGTCTTCCGTGAACTCAAAATGCTCTGCTTCTTCAAACACGAAAACGTAAGTACGATAATGTCAACCTACCATTAATAATATTACCAAAGTCCTCTTAAAGTTTAACTGAACGGAATGTAATTGATGCTTATTACTTTTAACAAAATTCCTTTTAAATAATACTTGGAAGATTTTCTTAGAACATCATTTACGGCGCCCTAAAAATGCTTTCAATTAATTTAGTCCGTTGTTCTCACGACCGAACCAAAGATAGGATCTTTTGGATTTAAGTAATTAGAATAATTAAAATTCCATAGCCAGTGATTACATTTAAAACATTAATTAGGAAAACTTATGTGAATGATATTGCAATTTTGTTTAAAACAATAACGTCGCGAACGTACAAACTTAGCTGAAACCTCTATATTATGATAATAAGGTTTGGGTTCGACATTATCACGAAATAATTATAATACAGCGTGCAACTCTGTTAATAATTTATTAGTTTTCACTGTATCGTATCGATCAACTTGTGCTGTTTGCGGTTTGTGCGCATTTGTAGCTCTGTATTCAAATAAATTTGCATTGGAACGAGAAAATTGGACCCGCAGTCACTGCGGTGATGATAATCACGTGTCAAACTGACATTCGGAGAGCTTAACGCTTATTGGCGGACGAGCGTCCGACGTCTACATAGTTTGTTTTATTCTTGTAGGTACTATCAGCGTTAGACATCCTGCAGCCGCCTAGCCTCGACTTCTTCCAGGAAATGTATCCTTTTTATCTTAGAACACGAATGTAATATGTATTCAGTAAATGGGAGGATCGTACGGTGGTTGTCTTAACGGTGCGCAAAGTGGGACCATTGACCTTAAACATAGTTCTTGAAGATTGTACTTCTACTTAGAGTGTACTTAATTTGTTTATGGGCTAAATGCACGCTTTGTTTTATCTACTCCACAGGATTATAAAGTTCCGCCCGTTTAACTGTCAACGTTCTAGACATTGCCTTGGAACTTGTATCTTCGTTGGATTTATATCTAGTTGAGATTTATTTAAATTAATGTACTCTAGGTTGTCTTATTTGATTTTGAATTGTATTTGTTGAGGTAGTGAATATATTGTTATTTATGTGTCATATATATTTTTCTATTTAGTTTAGTAAATATAAAACAATAATTAGCCGTCTGATAGATATAGAAATACTCCGATAGGACTGTAGTAATTCCTTAATATCGTAGTATTAACGAACTTGGATAATTGACTATTTGTTTTAATCAAAGCGTATATTAATTCATACATTATATTGCATTTTAAATACATTTAACAATTTAACTGAGATTTAGGAAAACTAATAGATAATTATGCATATAACCTAGAAGTCCTGGTGGTATTATAAATCATGTCATTTATATTTAGACTTTATCTAATTAATAAACTTTCATTTTAAACGTCCATAACAAAAATTATGCCACCCTATTTAGAATAATATAGTCCTTCAATTTCACGCCGTCAGTTCAAATGATGCCGAAGGTCGAAGTTGGTCAATATTCATCGGTTTTTGGGTCGAACTCAATTTCATCATACAGAGTATCCATTGGTACCTACAACTTTATACGACCATCTTATAAATAACCGTTCGGAATAACAACTTTATGTTTCAAATTTTATGCCGTGGTATCTGTTCGTATTGTGGATGCTACGGTCTTATATTTATGATGTTTACGGCTTTATACTTTTAAGCGCATATGTACATTTGTTCAAGATTTTTTTTTTTGTAATTTTACCTTTCTTTTAATCTGTCCACTTTTATTTGAACAAATGATTAAACTTAAGTTAAGATAAAGATTAAGTTTAAGCGTTACTGAATAGTAATGACACTTGTAAATCAAACTATCCAATTTTTATTAATTAAATCAGACACTTTAATTTAAAAATATTTGTGTTACTATCAAAAGTTTTATAATATATTGTATTAAAAAAATTGTTAATGCTCTCTTCATAAGACTAAGCAAATAATTATTCTCGTTTTACAGTATACCTGTGCAAAAAAAAAACTTCCGCAGTTTAAACTTTGCTGATGATTCATTGTTATTTACGGTAACTTGAAAGGTGCTGTTACTCCAATTATATTTACTGCACTCACAAGCGCATGAAGTTTATTGTCTTTTAAATTATTCAATTATAAAAGTCAGTGTTACAATTAATATAATCCTATTTATTACGCATTTTTATAGGTCTGTAATACGTATTGGATTTGATCGATGCTGTTTTTTTGTTTTGTATATTAATAGTAGTGTATATAAAAACTAGCAAGACTCATAGTAGAAACTGAGAACTGTCGGAACGTAGTCGACGAAACTTACGAACTGGTATGTTTTTATCAGCGTCCTCGCGGGACCAGGGAATGGGTTTTTTTTTCCAACAAACGACATAGCTACAGAGTCTTCTTTCCTTTTTTATTCTTATACGTGTGTTCTGTTCCTTTGTAAAATATTCTTTGCTAGTTCTATATTCAGATTTGCTTTTGTTTCTTTTGAATATTTTATGAAAGGTTCTTAAACTCGTGCAATATATTCATATATTTTCAGTACATGATACGGTAATTTATTTTATTCGATATAGCAATATTTATGTCATTATGTATCTATTGGGGTTCATTTATTGTTGCGATTGTTATACTACAATTCAAGTAGTCCTATAAAACTTTGTGTAAAACATAATATGGATATTTGTTAACTGAATTTACTCATTGGATCGTTATTAATAGTTTACTAGTTTTACTAGGTTAGAAATGTATGAATTGATTCCAGATATTGTTATAATAAATCATTTAATATATCAAGTTAAATGAAAAAGAAATGATCAAACTAACTTTACGATTTCCGAATGCCCATAACAATAGTAATATATGATAATAGATATTCCAATTCATTTTAGTTGAGAATTTATTGTGTGTACGTCAATTACGATTGTGTTTGTCAATTACCTCAACAACGGCGTTTGTTTTTTCTCTTCAATATTCGTGACGTGTGTAAGGTCTTTTACCTTACGGTATTCTTTTAATTTTATACGTGCTATATCAGTGTAATATTTTTAATTTCACCAAAATACAGTAGACCAGTAAATTGTACTGTCTCCTTAATGTGGTAGCGAGGACAATGATTTGAAAAAATAAATCTGTCATTGCAAACATGGCTAACATGATGATTCCATTTATATAAATTTTACAGTTTATAATTAAACTTTTCAATCGAGTTGTGAAGCACCTATATATGTCAAAGTGTTTATTAAAACCATGCTATTGTTCACGCGATCGTTCTATTGACGTAGTGTTAGAATTAATGACCTACTGTTCGCACTATGGTCTAGCTACTATTGACCAGCACTGAATTACTAGTGGGTCGTATTAAATAGCCGATACATAAACTATAAGCTATGTACTATTCACTGGATGTCTTACAAAGGTGACCGACGGTTAGGCATAACATATTATCACTTGGGCCATCGAATTGTTCACCAATCGGTAGACATTTCGTTCAGACTCTTATTGTTGTTTTTCATGTGGAGAATATTCAATTATAAGATGAATATTTGTTTGGTTGCGGTAGAAATTATAAAAATGGTGTCAACCATAATGGCGTCATGCTTTTATTACTGTCGCTTCTTTGTTTCTACCATAAATAGTTTTAAACTTTTTCGACCTCTAAAATCCTGCTAAAATAACTTTTACATGGCGTGGGTTTAATATGAAATTATTTATTAAGACAAATAAGTATATAGTAAAAATAAATTCAATATATCGTGGCGGAATATATGTAGCGTCGCATAGCCACGAAACAGGGGTAGGCAGCGTCATCTGGTAGGAACACAATATGCTCAACCAACGATTTATTCCCCTTCGAGTTTTATTGAAATCTCAATGGCTCTCGGTCGCGACCGCTACTCGCTTTGCGTACTAAAACGAAACCAATGGTAAAGGAAAAAAAAAACAATCGCTACGAGAACTCACCGATCCGTGTTCTCCGTTGTATAGGAATTCAAATTTAAAAAGAAATGCATTACATACGATTATAATAAATCATAGTTATTTTTAATGTAATTAAAACAAATTTTATTGCGTTAATATTGTACAAAATGTGTTTAAAAATTGTGTTTTTTTTTTAATGGAGTATAATATTTTGTACTAGTCCTATTTTTATAATTTTTTTTATGCATTACGCAAATAACTATTTCAATAATTTAACATCGGTATGTGTTAGACTCTTACATTTGTTCATATATGTATAATTAATGTATGTATTTCCACTCTTTTCTTGATTCCTTATGAAAATAATTAAAGAATGTATTAACTAAATAAGTGCGTAAATTTATTGATAATTTTTTGCAACAAATTATTATGCTATTTGTATGGTCTAGTGTCTGATAATACTTAAAACCGTGTGCTCAACATCAATAAACATAATAATTTTTATCCAGCAAATTAGTTATTTGGCTTCCTTTATTTTAAAACTATCTTTACAATGAAATTTATTTCACTTTTTTAAACTCGTAACTCTTGCTACTGATAAATATTCTTGAAAAATAATAATAAATTTATTAAACATATGTATATAACAAATTATTGTATCATAAATCCATAATTACCGACATATTGTGATGGTACAACATAATCAAGGTTTAGGCGTAATTAACCTCCGATTTCTTTTCTTGCTTAACAGAGTCATTTATCATTGCCTTAGCGATCACGCTAAATTCCAACCCGTGCTTAAACTTTTCCTTTCTTCGACGTCTGAAATATCCTGATATAGTTGTAATATGAAATTATATTCGAATGATTTATATTGATATTAAATGGTAGTCGGATGTTATGCGACCCAGGATGCGAGTGATGGGATAAGTAATATACCATAATTTTACAGCGAATTATTTATATAAATAGTATATTACGAGAATGAAGTCATACTATATAAGATGGAACTTATATTAAAATTTAAATTATCTTAGGCTAGTCTGAAGAAATGTAATATTTTAAATTTAAATAAATTATTGTTTAACACAAGTATTGTGAGTTATTCTCCATTAAAATAAAAGAGTAAGTGTTTAAATCGTCGGCTGAGTGCCTTCCGCGCTAGCTCCCAAGCTCGGTGAAGTTATAAAACCCCTTCAGGCTAACAGCGTGCAGTCTATTCCAAAAAAAAGTATTTAAAACAATTTGCTTATGAAGCGGGCGATATCGCGGGCAAGAACTAGTCGTTTAAATGCATCGGTGAGTTATTTGAATTCTACTCAACGTTGTTTCGAGCTTTCGTACTACCACGAGAACAACCGAAATAGAAATAAGTGCTTCCGCCAAATAAAATGATCTGTCACTCTTTGGTACTCGCGTCTCTTTGTTGCGTTTTACGTATTTGTACCCCAGTGATCGCTTTTATTTTGAAGATAAGGAAATTCATGTAATTTCTATGAATCCATATTTCTCATGGTTCATTGTTCATAGGTTTCTAGAATTAGAATAAGTTCGAAAACGTAATTCCATATAAGTCCATTTGATACCAAATTTAACATAGCTATAACTAAAGTATTGATACAAACATAAAAAGTCGGTTGTGTACTACCACTTTGCCACGAGGTCTATGGAATATATTGACACGCAAAATTTGATCTGTGGTCTCTATTTTTTTTTAATCCAACCACAAAAGTAACAATTTTTCTAGTTATATCAGTTCATTATCGTAATTCTATCAGATACATTTTCTCAGAATTTTGAGTAAATGCGTGATACATGTACACAATGTTTTCCGTAATCAAAGAGTAACGGGGACATGAACTTTAGACGTAGTATCTAACTTCAAACGATATTTAATAAAGAGTAATGACTTCATTACGTTGAGCAGCAATGTATAAAATGTATGTACCGAACAAAGAGAATCCTTGGCACTCGCTCTTCGCGATGTCCGTACACGTCACGGAAATAACAAAACAGTAATTCGCACAACACCCTTTGTGCCTTTATAACAATATTTTTTGTTACCGTGACCAATTCTTTTGTTCCAACGTTTTGTTTGTTTGTTGAAATACCTTATAGAGTTTCTCGAATGCTTTATGCGAATTTTCGAAATTCGAATGTCATCATTATTACTTTCATGAACGATAGCCTCTTTATGGGATCGCTATGGCTTGAAAGCATTTTTAAGTCTACTCATAACACATGAAATAACATTATTTCAGACGATTGTTAAAAACGGAATTTTCAGTTTCGGAGGACCAAATATTAATTAATATATACATCATTTGTATTTTTTCGCTAATGACAAGGAAAGTTAATTAATATAAGGGTGTAAAATGATACAGAAGTTGCATATTGAGTGACATAAGGCCTTTGTACGTTGACATTAGGACAGAATCCAAGTTATAACTGCTATATTGCTTTATTCTCGTGTTTATTTCTTTTGCCTCTACCTTTCAGATTCGATACAGGGAATTTTTAAGGACTTTGGAAATATATATATAATATTCACATTAATGCTTTTTTTGGACGTTAAGAGCAAAAATTGCTTATTCAAATAATTTTATAGGATATATTATAAATAGGTGGGTGCAAAATTGAAAGGATTTAGTTTGACGCTCTGCATTCAGTGCGTGCAGTGCGAGGTGCGACGCCCTTGCCGGATGCTTTTCCCAATTAGCGAATTCACGTGGGCCGCGTGTACATACTTTAACCTCGCCACATCGCGTCACACTGATCGTGCATTTGCATTGATTTCGCTGTTGTAAGGGGTAGGTCCTATGTTATGCAAACTTTGGACGAACTGATAATATTAAAATCAGATCTCTGAAACAACTGCTATATTCTTTTGTAATCCGTTAACCATTAAACCTTTCCATGCTGTTATATTTAACGACGGTTGAGCAATAATTTGTCATATTGAATAATACATTTCGCAGAATTTATATCCTTTATGTATTAGTCAGATATTGTAGTAGACGGAAATGAATGCAACCAGTGTGTGACAATTATATGCGTGTTGGGTTTCCATTTATCACTCGTGAAATAGCAGTAATGAAAAAAATGTAATTATACTGCTATACAAACATTTTAAAATAGTTACTGCTATATTATTTACATGCATACTAGTATAAGTAAGCCACGAGGTAACGGAATCATTAATCAAAATAGCTAATGTTATATAGGTTAATTGGTTCTAAAAATAGTTCTGAAATTACATCACGATGCCCCTTCCCTCGTTTTAGAGAGCTAGTAAATAAATGTATAAAATAAATCCAGTTTCTATGAAAATGCTACTAACTCTTTATTGTGACTTAAGTTGTTATTAGACTCGAGAGTTAATTTCCTTAAAAATTTCCATGTACTTAAGTAATTTACACAAAAAAAAAAAACAAAATATTATTTATGTCATGTAATTTAAATAAATCGATTTGGTCGCGATACGAAGAAGCATCTAATAATATTCGAATCGTATGGATGCCGTGACACGTAAATGTTTCAATGTATTCCACGAATTGTATGAAATGTATGAACATATTAAGGGATTTCGTTTGACGCGACGCGACACACGATGCGTGGGCGAGGAATTGATTGAAAGTCAATAGGTCGAGTCACGTCACGGCGCACGCCCACAAAACCTCCCAAGTGAAGCACATTTAATTTACTGATGACGTGTTATGAATTATGTTAATTAAATCGTTTCACTGTGGCTCACTTATGTATACTTATAATGAGTTTGAATTCGCTGTTTGTAGATTGTAAATGAAATCTACAACTTGAAGTTGTCGTTGTTTATACTGGCTATTCTGCGTGACGACTAAACTGATTTTGGTATGTATTATATTGGCATATACAGAACTTTCAGAATACTATGTATACCTCTTCCACAGGGACGTAATTTAACAGACGTAAATTAAGAACAACAATAGTGTTATAGGGGTTAAGTAGTAATGATAAAATTACGATAAAAAAAATTAAAGGCAGCTCGTAATTAATCCAGATATAACATATAGTTCTCATGAGACAATACGACGATATTCATGAGAACGAAGTCGTGGGCATTAGTTATTTTTTAAATTATAATGTAACTGAATGTGAAAGTACTGTTTATACGCCCAATAACTTTTGTTATTATTAAATAATTGATTGTATTTTAATATATCATTAATTTTTGCTCACGACTTTGCTCGCGTTAATGAAGGCTTGACCTATACATTGTGAACTGTCCTTTTATTCTGGATGAAAAGTATCCTATGAGCTATTCTACACCGTTGACAACATGTGAAAAATGTAACAAACAAACTCAGTTTTGCAGTTATAATGTTAGTAGATAAGGATTCAAGAACAACTGTTATTAGTATATCTTGTATACACCTATATATACGTTATAGTTTAGGTTAATTATACCTATAAAATACATTATAACATAACCTCAAGTTATCATCTCTATAGGGGTTAAAACGTTATTTTTACACGTCATCCGAATATACTCACGCATCAGTCCTCATGTCACATATGAATCACGCGTGTTAATGCCCCGAGAACGCTGTTAGACATGTGATATATCACGTGAACTACTGATTACTAACGTTACAATCTAGTCTACAAATGATTTATGATATTTTACTTTTGTGAAGTTATTAATTGCCTTTCTATTACAATTTATAGTATTTTGGCAATAGACATTTTTTTTTCGATACACACAATCGAATATAGTATTTACATTCATTAGTTAATAAGTAAATTTGTTTGAAACAAATGACGAACAAACAAATGAAATGACCGAATCACAGAATTTCCTATACATTTTATTATTGATTCGATCGTACGATATGAGTATTCCTGATTGAATTTGGAGCTTTTATTGGGACGTCAAATATTATCTACATCTCTTGTTCGTCTCTCATCTGTTGTCTTAAGTTGTAAAATTTAATATTCATCACTTAACGTCACATAACCTTTTCAAAAACTTGTGTTTCAAAGAGCGCTAATTTGGGAACTTGTACAATCCCGCTGGTGACTCATAATGGGGAGTGAAACGTGTAGTCTGACTCATTTAATTCATTGTTCTCATTTCGGTTATAGATAAAAAAAACTTCCATATTGGTAGAAGCTTAACGTTTTATAAAAAGTAAAGTCCCACTTTCCGCCTGTTTACTAGAAAACCACTGAACCGATTTACATGATTTAGTCAATTACAAGGTTTATTTTTTAAATAGGATGTAGAACATGCTTTGTATTGGATAATATATGGAACATTTTGTGGGGTTAAAAAGAAGTTTACTAGACATTGAATTACTTCCAGTTCATTCTGTTACTTTGTTTTATATACACTATTAAATGGCGTTTATAATCAAATGCCGCATTAGGTTTTAAAGTATATTCAACCTATAATTGTCCATTAAAATATGTAATCATGGTGGTTATTTTATTATTATATTTATGATTGAATTTAAACTAAGTCGTTAAGTTTAACTAAGTCGATGAGATAAATTAATACTTCTGTGTTGGCACATACGTAAGATTTTTTACTACATCCCAATTTCACTTACCTACCTACATGGCACCAGCGATAAATGTAATGGATGATTGTATAGAATTAAAAATAAAAACTAGCAGTATCATAAATCTATAACTTTTATATTAACGATCAAACTACAATGTTAAATGCACCATCTTAATTACATAATATATTAATCTTTCAAGGTGTCCAATCTGATTTCACTGTTTAATTAATGTGCATTGTATAAAAATGATCATGCAAAAATAACAATAAAAAGCGTTTAAAATATTATTATTTTTTATCAAAAACTGAGCAACAAATATTATAGGAAGTTTAATAACTTTCTTCATTGTAATTTTTTATATGCAGAAATTTTAAAGATGTTATGAATTATGCATCAATTTCCAGTCGTCTTGAAATCTAATTATGCTGCGGGCGTAATTTTAGCATGAAATATGTCAGCACGGATGATGGTAATATTATTTGGACAATTTAAATCAGCTCTTGGCAATTGGCAATGGCTCCGGTTCTATGTAGGTAGTTACTAGTAAGTCGTTCATTGGCTGCGACTACAGGCGTAAATAGTAAACGTTGACAAGGGTCTCTGAAATATGGACCTAGAACTTTTACGCCTTATGTTGGCTTTATTAGATATACTTTTTATTCCCTCTTGCCAACTTGCTTTTCCACTTTATGCGCTTATGAAATTACTGAATTGCACTGCACGTGTGAGATTTTCCGGTTCTTTGTCCACTAATGGATGTTACTTTTGTAACAATAATTTTAAGATAATGATTGTTCATAAATATTCTACGTATAAAACTATCTATTCTATACGGTGACCAATATACACTATACAACACTCAGTTTGTGTGCTTTAAAGTAGGCTTTCCAATCGTTCTGTTTTCTCAGAATTTATTCAGCATTTTCGGATCTCTTGTACTGTTCTGGAGAATTAAATACTCACCTTAGTATAAAGTCCTTAGTTTGTTACAGTGGCCTAGTAATTTTGAGTATTTTAAAGTAGGTGTTTCATTGTTACTTTTAACCTTCCGTTTAACGAATGGTGTCGGAGTTTTAAAAAGACACTGCTATTAAAATATCCAAATACAATTAGTTGTTCTTATACTGCAGCTTGGTTTTAAACCGGAGTGTAATACTAATGCCATTTTCAAATCTTGCTTTTTAAAATTTAGAGACATCAACTGTAAGCTGATTTAATTATTCCATATCACGTACGCGACAAGAAAAATTATGTCTTGACAATATTTACGTTACGATTAACCGAGAGCGACTCCTCTTGTAAGTTCGATATAATCATCGATTCTTATGCGGGCTACAGTTAAGCTCTTGGATATTATGACAACCTTTTTTGTCTAAGTTACAAGTCTAATAGTTTAGAGTCACTGTTTTACTGTAATTACCCGACTGCACAGAACGAGGATAATGTTTTTCGAGAATATTATTGACGTTATATCTTTATTTCTTTATCATGCTTTATAATCTAAAGGATTTCATTAATTTTAACATAATATGTACGGTTCGCCTTAATTGCGGGAGTGTTATAGAGTATATCATATTTTTTTAGTATGTCGTTTCAGAATAAAAACAAGAGAAAATATAACATTTAATTTTTTAACTTATCGATACTCAACAACGTATTTATTAATTTAAGAACAGTTTCAGTGTATTTGCACACGTGGTTTTTTAATACTTTCAGTTTTTTAAATTCCTTAAATTATTAACAAATTTGTAAAAAACGTTTTCAAAATTGTGTTTTTATGTGTGTCTCTGCTGGCATGCGCATTCCGTTTAAAGAATACACCGCGCTCCCGAGATAACCGCTTATGGCGTCTACCGCGGCCTGTGTTATGCTCGGTCAGACCGCTTTAATTATAACCGATCGATACTCGCCCCCTATCCGTTACTTATTGTCGTTTGATTAGCAATGATATATAAAAAAAGTTAATCATTTTTTATGAGTATTCGCAAGACGCTTTAATACGGAAACTCCGTCCGTCTTACACACTTTCTTGTATACTTCTATTGTTGTGTGAATTATAGAAAATTATTTCCAGTGATGCCACCGGTAATAATAATTTTCTAAAGCTAAATGCAATATATTCGTCTCACGATTGTTTGTTACCGCTGTGCTAATCATTATTGGCTCTAGCATATAATAGTAAAGATAAGGCAAATAAATTTAATTTCTCCTTTATATTTCTTACAACGTTGATAGAGATTAACAATGCAAATTTAATATACGTCTTACTATGTCCGTAAAATAATTATCTTCTTCTCGAGGTTTTTTTAAGACATAATTTAATTTATTTACTTCAAGGGCTTTCACTCTTAGCAAAGAAGGGAAGAAATAATTTATTATTAATTGCAAGACTATGCGATAAGTAATACAAATAAATCTAAAAGCTGCGCTCCATATAATCACATGTGTTTTTAGCCTGCATCTCATTGATCAAATATGGAGCATGCAGAACCTTTTCTATGGTAGCTATATGGTTGACATTTGGATAAAAAGTAGAACATTTTCAATTTTGACAGCATCACCTTAGTCTTTTTTACTGTCCATACTCTTGAGAAAATCGCTATACACATGATATTTGTTCCTCCCGCTTACATTGGTTTATGTACATTAGAACGCTAAGATAGTATAAGAAAACAAGCTTCATATAGTTTTCACCCGCATTGGGTAATATATCTCGACTTTCAAACAACTAACAAGAGGAAGAGATAATACTGCTTCTACTCCGTACGAGGTGCTGAGTTGCAGGTTAGTTCACGCTTTTTATTTGGGGTCTTTGTTATTTTGTTTATTTATAAACAAAGCCACATGCTCCATGCTTTCTTTCCATCTCACGTCCTTTTTTAGTCCTTATATTCAACGCATTCTCGTGGTGGGACCCATTTACACGGTTTCAATAGCACCTTCAACACAAAGAATAACAATGTATTTAACCCAACTGCACGTCTCGTCAAGTATATGTAAGAGCACTCAGCACTGATTTTCAGCTGGAAAACACCGTGAGGTGTGTCAGGAACACACACACAGGTGTGTGTTTTTCTAACTTAATTTAAATAAAAACAGGGTATTCATTACACCGTCCTAAAAGTGTCCTTAACCATTGTAGCCTTCTGAAATGAAGCCGTTCATAATATAATTCAGTTTCATCCATTAATACATACGAGTCACTGAGTATTATCAAAATTATTGTGCCTATTGAAAATAAAAACAACACTTTATTCAATTTAAGCCTCGAGAAATTGCTTAGGAACATCAAAACTACCACCCGGTTCGGAATAAAATCCGGTCGTCGAATAGAACCGGAAGTAAACTCAATCGGGTTTATATTTTTCCTGTAAATATTTTTATAATTGAAATAACATTGTAATATTTTTATTTATTTATTTAATAAACATTATTTATTTAATAACATATCTGTTCAATTAACCCAAGTTTAGAATCAAAAACTTTCTAAATATTTTCGTTACAAAATAAGGTTTAATTTTCAGTACAATTTATCTAAAACGTAAAAGTTTCTTCATGAAACGACCGAACACCTAATCAAATAAATGCTTCTGGAATGTTTACATTCCTACACTGCCGATATAAAAGGAAAGTTTAGTTCCACGAAAATGGTATTTGTGGTTCAAGTCGATGTACCCGACGGGTGCCAGGAGAACCGAAGCACGTTTTACATTTATGATCCCAGTTACGTGTACCCATAATGCTAGATATTTGTATTTATACCCATCAAAGAAAGTAGCTACATATGACGGCGTTATAAAGTTAAGAATGCCCTCGGATGGTTGTCGAAATGGAAGGCTAGTAAAGTATTAACTCTGAGCAAAAACCGTAAAAATATAACATAGCAATATAAGAATGGTTATAAAACTTGCGCAGTAAAACTTTTAGCAGTCACTGGGAGGGATAAGCCAAAAATAAAACGAAACAATAAATTAGGTTTTTTTAAAGCAAGTATTGTTGCTCTTTTCTTCCCTAAATACTAAGTAAAATATACGTTTGAAGTATTCTTATAGTCATATTTTGTGGTTAGTATAGAGGGAACTACACAAACTAGTAATGTAAAATGCGCAATGGAAAACAATGAATTAATGAATTATTATTGACAATGACAATATTCGGCTGGTTTTATCGCAATGTGTTCAAAACAGCAAATAACTCAATAGTATAATACTTAATAACAGTTCAGAACAATAGTTGTTCTAAAATAAAAGAACAGTGTGCTGCGGCCGGTGCTGCCATCTATATTTAGCTGTCTTACATTCGTGTGTGGCTTAGTGTTTTAATTTTTTTCGTAAGTAAAATTTCTGCGATTTTTACTGGACGTTAAACTCGCGCTATCCGTTTTTTTATTTGACTAATACACACATAGTATATTTGAAATATGTTGTAAGTACATATCAAAAAAATAATATATTTTTGCAACTATAAAATTTAAATATTTTGTTACACATTTTATGTAAATTTAAAGCCTGCGTATAACATTAAACCTCGACATTTATGTACTATCGCTCGTTTAAAGCAGAAAAATTCCATCGTAAACAAGCGCTTTATGATACTTCCACGACTTCATTAAATACTCCAATAATATATCTAACGATTACGATCTGCAACAATATCTCCTAGACATAAGCAGCACATAAAATAATAAGTGAATTACATTTGAAAGTTTGTATGGCTTTAGATATAAATTTTCTCATAATAAGCAAAGTTTATGTGAATTAATTATAATATAACTAAATTGTAAGACTACATAGTAAACATAATGTAACATTAGTTAGCGATTCAGAGAGAGGTTATACCGTAGCTTACTGAGCGCGTTGTTGAGATAGGGCGAGGGACTCTACCCTTCCTGAATTCCCGTTAATGTATTCTGGCAATTTCGGTAAGGTTCCGCGCCCGCCGCCTCCCGGAGACTTGAGCCCTGGCTAGGCTCTAGATTAAATTTGTACCCTTCCGTTTGTCATTACTTTTTGTTACTTATCTTGTCGACCCACCCGTTAGGTAATCATAGTTCGATTTGCCAAATCCCCATCCCTGGTTCACTTATCATTAAACCTTGAAATTTACTTAACCTTCGTGAAAAGATACAGGTAACCATACTAAATGTTACTTCTATCCTTGAATTTCTTATCCATAATCCATATTTGGTTAGTAATAGTATGAAATTATTTATAATCAGTTTTTTTCACTTACAATCATCCTATAGTTAGTATTAAGTCTTGTTTTTGTCTCTTATTACTTTACTAGTTATTTTTTATCCGCTTCATTGGACATCTTTATCCTTATTAACATTATAAGTGCAAAGGTGAGACTTTCCAGACTCGGTAAAACTAGTAACTGTTTTTAAGGTAATAGTGTTAGGTTTTATAACAAAGTCCTAAAACATATTACCGATTTGCCGGACTGGTAAATCCATGTCAAGCGGGTTTTGGTTTTAAAGGGCTATTATAGAGTGGATCAATATGTGAACGATGGTGATGTCTGATATTGACTCCTCTCTCTATGCACTCACTAAAAACGTCGTGACGTATTTGAAATATATACTACATGTTAGAAAGCTAAAATGACTGAGTAGTTTTCCAAACCGGTGGTAGTTTTGCCGTTCATAGGCGCCTTCCTAGGGTCTAAATTGAATAAAGTATTTTTGATTTTGAGTTTGTTTGTTATGCTTTCCCGACTTAACTACTCCATTGGTTAAATTCTTTTTTACATACATATTTTTACAAGTACAGAAAAGGATATGTGCTTTTTACTGTACTATTCCTGAAAATAAGTACTGTTCCCAAGGAAGGAGTCAAATTATAAAACTTAAAAAAGTATCCCAAGTCACATTCCACGACGTAATTGCATTTCCTTCCGTTACTTAATGAATTTAACAGGGGTAAAATAAAATTTGTAAAACCTTAGAAATTCAAGGCAGACTATAATTATTCCAAATAAAACACGTTCTCATGAAACAATACGACTGTTTTCACGAGAACGAAGTGACGGGCACCAACTAACATTTAATAGGCTGGTATGTATATAAATGCAATTGCTTCTTCATATTTGCATAAATTGCAGTGCAATTCTTAAAAGTTATTAAACCTTTCGAGTGTATTATTTAAAGTTCTGAAGAATATTGTATGAGATTAATTTAATTTTATAATTCTATAAAATATTGTTAATTACATTGAAATTACATTTTACCGTTTTTTAATAGCAACTTGTTTGACAAACCAACTTGCGACTATTCCGAGGTATAGAGGATTTTTTTTGACAAATGATATTTTAGAAAAGAATAGGATGGGTTGTGTCTAGATTATTTCAATAAGTTCAGTTAACTCAAAAATAAGTCATTATTTAGACAATGATTAATAATTCAGTTGTTAATAGAAGTTAATGCTCCAGACACGTGCTGTAAGTATACGTTTTTTTTGTTTAAGTGATAATGCTGTGGAACTAGTTTTCGTATATTGTTATCATACTTCGATAGCTAGAATTGATTTTACAGAATTTGTGTAATGTATTTATTAGAAGTAACATGTGATGTGTGCTACTATGTAGACATCTTAGTATATCTATCTCGCTTCCTATTTAGCAGAATTATGTTAATATAAATAGTACCGCCAAAACTCTTAAACTATGAAATCAGGCGCCGCGAAAAAATCATACTCTATCTGACTTCCTATTTAGTATAATTATGTTATTTTAAATGATATCGTCGAAGCTCCTAACATCCAGAGAACGTAATGACCCACTTTCCCGTCACTTCAAACCCACGAGCATGGCAGTCAACAATCAAACGACTTGATGACTTGATTTTATTTGAAGTTTAGTTTCGGATATATCTAAATTGAACAGAATACAGAACTCAGTAATGTACATAAATGAAATACATAGAATTGCATTAGAATGCTTAGTCATCTTTGTTGCCAATCTCTATAAATCTTGTACGACTATACTGCTATAAATAGTATTGTACTTCTGCCGGAACTGGCTATTTTCCCTCCAAACGTTGCCAACTTTACCATCTTTGTACATGCTACTGAGATTGTTTTGCATATTACGAAATAATTTCAAACGGAACTCTGTAAGCGTGGCTTAGGAGGCATTTGGCACGATCTGCCTCCTACGGGGCTTGGTGCGCTTGCCCGGAGTTTCTGTGACTGTGTATCCTCTCGTCCTTAACTTTAGCAGTTTCGATGACTTCTTGGAAGCATGCCCGAAATTCTTTAGATAAACGTTACCGTATTGCGGCTACCGGATAGGCCTATTTTGTAGAGTAAAACTTTTTCTTTATTAAGCTAATCATCAATACACATGAGTATAGTTCCATAGTCAATACATTTCGAAGCTATTTCATTTTGAACATATGTAGGGTATTTGGCCGAGTGAAAAAATGAGTGTCTCATTTTAAATGTAAATATTATTCGTGTTATCATAATGTTGAACACCCTGTCATGTTGAACCTTCATCTGCCACGATTCGTTAAAAAGTATTTTTTTGCACGGCTCAACTTTTGTAAGTCGTAGTTTGCTTAAGTTTTAATTTGAGGGGCTGGAAAAAATATTTTACTTCTTAGAATAAACCATTTTTTGGGTTCCGCAATTGGTGATTAAAAACTGGCACCTTTGTAGATCGCTTCGCTGTCAGTATGTCAGTATGTCAGTATATAAGTACGTGTGCCAGTGTCCTTTTTCGTGAAGTCTGTGGACTAAAACTGTAGTAAAAGATCAAGTTTCTAGTTTTTTTTTTTATATTATAGGAGGCAAACGAACAGGTGGGTCACCTGATGGTAAGTGATCACCGCCGTCCATAGACACTAGCAACACCAGGGGAGTCGCAAGTGCGTTGCTGGCCTTTAAATGTGTGTGCCTCCAGGCGCTCTCACTGACCGAACGAAACGCAAGAGTGCAACCACTGTTACTTCACGTCGGTTTTCTGTGAGAGGGTGGTACTACCCCGGGCGAGCCGACCCATTCATGCTGAAAGCAGTAATAGCTTCAGCGTAGCTCTACCACCTTTAATTATAAATAATACTTGCAGAACGGATTACTAAAATCTACAGATTACTTTTCGGAAACCTATAGTTTTGCAATGTAGCATAAAGATACATACTTCGTTTTGCCATGAATTATGGAATAAACCCGAAAATAATATTCTTCTAATTCTATTTGGAGATATTATTCTATATACAGTTATATTTGCTAATAATTTCCTTTTGTGTTCTATAGGAGCACCAGTAGGATAAGTTTGTCAGATAAACACGCGCCATTGCGCATCGGAAACGTTTGAGAATATTGTCATAATTAAGGAAAGATTACACAGAAGTGCAATCTGATGTTTTTATGCAAGTATTTCGAAAATTATCAACGTAGTATGAATATCTTTGACCCCATGTTAGGAAGTTACAAATTTATTAATACATTTTTAAAGATCGGCCGCCGTCGACGATCATTCTAGAATGTTTCGGCACGTTTGGAAAAATTGCCATGTTTACTCTTAAAAAGTCGTACTAACGTCTTTTAATGTCAAGCCTCTGCCAAGCTTTCTTATTACATTATGAAAGTTTTACAATATTTGTAAATGAAAATGTTATCCAAAATGTGAAGAGCTTTTCCTTTGCAGCTAATTTCCATTGTGTAGATTAACATTGCGCGCAAAGTCCTGTCGAGAGGAATAAAGAAAGACAAACGGAAATTTGCTGGGTAGGACGATCGGCGCCGCCTCTCGTTGGCTAATGGCGGTGCTTCATTGGGAATTCTATAAGAAACTTTGCTTATTACCAGTAAATGTAGATCGTTACGTATAATTCTTTCGACGACCTAATCACGCTTCTCAATGAAAATAGCTTATTTATTAATCTCTTTAAAAAGCAATTGCTTATATAGACTGTTACTTGAGAAAATATATTTCTAATAATACATTATAGTTACGACTATTTAATTACATATATAATTAGATTATAAATATATGCTTAGGAATTGTACATCTTAATAGTAGGATAACTATTTTTAATTCTCTCACGCTGTTTCTATGAAGATCTAAATTCAAAAATAAGTATTTCTTGATGAGTGTATTATATATTGCTGAAAAATAAAAATATAACGATTAATTACAATATGTATAATTTTTATAACATTAGCTTAGTTTATTGTGTCTAATCAGTTTACCGCATTCCGATATTTTTTAATGATCAGTGCGTGGCCAACTTTTCTATATATTATATGGTATGGCCGTTTCTCATCGTTTGTTCAGTCTAGCGCGGTGCGACACGGCGGGATGGGAAATCGGTTCTCATTCAATCTGAGCTGCCATTCATCAATGTCCGATCTTTGCACGCTCCTGCGTTTACCTGCCATGTTTACGCCCGAACTTTACTACGATTTAAAATTAGTCCGCGGCGGTAATTTTGTGTTGTTATGTTAGTGTTTGTAATAAATTTGATCTAACAAAAATAGGTATATGTTTTTAGATCGATCTCTCTTGTTATTCGATGTTATTATAATGTGAACCAAATTAAGAAAATTCCATTTCACTCAGCTAATACCAGTAGTGTTTATATAGTACTTCGCTCATATAGTTCGAGTTGCTTATTGGATCACTCGTCTAATTTACTTGTTTTTTTTTTTACCCAACATATCATCTTTATAGGCCCTAGTTTTTCAAATGTTGTATACATTTGTTATCATTTAAAGTAATTCCATAAAGTTATTCGTATAATACCAATCTGAATAATAAATCACGACAGGTCACCTTTTCCCTTTTGATTAAAATCACCATGCAACTTCTTTTTTTGTTTTTATTACTAGCTTTCACCCGCGTTTTTGTCGCGTTAATACAGATTAGGCCTATCCCTCGGGTACCTGCTGTACTTTTTTGGATGAACGAAACCCTATATCCCCTTTTGTACCTTCTGACATTGTGTATGTAAAATTTTATAATTATTGTTTGTTTTGTTAGAGCGTGAAAGCGTTACAAACAACCAAACAAACTCACTTTCCCATTTATATTATTGGTAGGTCGTATAACTTCTTTAGATATACGTGATTTGCTAAGCGAGTACAATGTGAACTACAGAGTACTATGGTTAACCGACGAAGATTGATGTATCATACACAGTGTAAAATCAGGTCACAGTGTACGTCAACAAATATAACACGTATGGGTTTCGGTTCACCTCCTCCTTATTTGCACAATAGATTCCAAAGTTTGTAATTCTGCAAAATGTTTGTAATAGTGCGAATAATATCAATGTCAAAATCTATATATATATGTATAAATGAATTATTAATTCGTTTGTCTCGCTAAAACTCGAGAATGGCTAGACCGATTTTGCTAATTTTGATCTTCAAATATTTGTGGAAGTTCAGGAAAGGTTTAAACGGTGACAAATATAAATAATAAGTATAGGAAAATACTAAAAAAGACAATTTAATTTTCAAATACAAAATGTTCCTAGCTATGAAATATTTGATGTCTTTTGTCATTATAGAAATAAAAAATTGTCATTCGTTTGTCAAATATTTATAGGTGCGTTCAGAAATTTAATCAGGTCTGATCTGTTTGATCGGTTTTGTTGGAATACAAAACAATTCTGTTTTAGAAATAAAAACAGTACATAAGAAAGCTTTCAATTAATTAAGTGCATAACTGTGTTGCATTTATAATGCAAATAATTTTTTTTATTAAGTTTTGACCAGATTTTACACAAATAGATATAAGTGATAAAAAGTTCACCGGGTCAATTTATAAAAATAGGCTTCACTTGACGAGAACAATTCATTAGTTTCACAGTTATATTTATACGCATTATATATAAAGAGTTTTGAATAAGTGCACTATCAGTATTTGCAATGTCGTCTATAAATAAATTTTATATTAATAGGATGTACCTTTCGTTTTATGTAATTTAGATAAATACAGTTTTATTTTAATATTGGAAAAATTACGTGAGAGATAAAACTTCGTCAATTAATAAGTTTTGTAATTTTAGCGAGAGAAGCGAAATATTCTATCGTTGTAAAATGTTATATTATATTGTATATGTATGTATATATTATCTGTTAAATTTATGATTGATAAATAACACCACTTAGCTATTATAGGTATTTCGCAGATGATGTGTTAAATGTACGTACCATCATAATGATTAATCATAGCTAGCACAGTTTGGGACTATGACGATTGCCACTTGTTTACTATCGTAGTTTCCAAACATTGCTTTAAAATAAATATAATACAAATTTCCTCGTTGGCATATAATATTCATATTATACTATCATGGATTTACGCCTATTTCCCTGTTTGTCCGCCAGGATAGTGGACAATATATCAACGTCATCCTTCCGCGTACCTTTCTCTTCAAAGTGCTCATTTGTACTGCCTTCGTAGAATGTCTTTTATCGCCTGATAAATATCCCTGATTTACCGCAAGACAGATTTGTCGGACTCTTCGACTATTTGTTGTGGCTACCTCGGTATATCCGTATAAATTGTATTTGTATCTTATAGTAGGTATGTAAACTGTAACATAGTTAGAATGGAATACTTTTGAAACGAATTATCGATTCTATTTTATGTCTTACCTGAGCTGTACAGCAAATTATTGGCCTTCTTAAGCTATTACGCATGTCATATTTTGGAACGAAGATCCTTGTCGCGCGTTACACCCTCTGAGCGGATGGGAGCTAGACCGAAAAAAGTGTAATAAGACTTTTTCTTGCTATAGTTACATACATCCCAGCATAATATATATATAACAGTTCTTAAAATTTTATCTGTTATTCATTTAATTATCCCAGATCATTCAATATTTAATTTATCATGATTTATTTTTTATGTAATTAATATATATTATCGTAGATTTTTCAATTTCACTCTATCAACTTAATATTTTATCGTTTAAAATATAATGAATGTATAGCAAACATCTACCAAATAGCGAGAGAAACTTAGTTCCGATCGGACGTCCATAGACTTTTTTTTTGTACTGACTACACTGTTGGTCTGGCAAGGCCTCTAGAGTTTCACTGGACTACTAAGAAGAGCGCTTAAGGCACTCACCCGGTTTTATATAAATGACTAACAAAAGGGTGCACGGCACGCCTCGGCTTGGGCTGTCGCCGAATATCACGAGTCTAACTAGCTAATCTAAACTATCCATTTCATACATACATGAATTCATAAAATATACATGTGTACCAAGCATATATGTTTCACGATCCCGTACATGTATTTTGTATCTGACTACTGTGTTATTCACGTCCATAGACCCCTCACGCCCTTCTTTTATTATATTTGATACTAGCTGACCCGGCGAACTTCGTACCGCGTAACAGTTAGTGAATTGTCTTGTCAATTTTTAGCTAAACTTAATATATGATTTAATTGATGTAATAAAACGATTACTAAAAGTTTATATATATATATATATATATATATATATAAAGTAAACAAAAATTTAATAAAACTACATAACCCAAGTATTTCAATAGTGTATCAGCAAGACTTCTCTGCTTTATTGATGCTGTGTATTTTGCTGCATGGGTCACTTTCTGGTTTATTATCTTGTGATATATGACATTTTCATAGTTATTATGCTATGATGGAACTAAACCGACCTTGTTTTATATGTATAGATATAGAAGATGATTTTTTTAATTTTTTTTTTGTGTTAATTTTTCCATAGTTATTCTGCTATTCGGGGTGAAGACAAATTCAAAAAGTTAATGATGATGAAAATCGGTACAGTCGTTCTTGAGTTGTAAGTGTTTAATCAAAACCGTCTTTGTTTTATTTATATAGATAACATTCAGGATTTTTGGTTCTTTCTCCGTGGGTTGTGTCACAAAACAGGAATTAAAAAAGATAACATTAATCAACACACGTTCCGAATGAAACGTCATTGTAATTCTCGTTTAATTAAACCATGAACATAGACACGTGCACGCCATTTTTTAAATACAAGTCACGCGGCCTCTTTTCCATATTTCATGTGCGTACTATGCAAATATGAGGGCCGGTGGCGACCAGATACGTATATTCAATGAACCTACGTCGATGATATATCAATGTCACCTTCCTGTTCTCGTTATTGGACCTAAAGAATGCTGTAAAGAAAATAATGACTTGGCAGGAAATTTGAAACGGTTTACCAGACTATGACAATTTATGCAATTGTGTCTTTTGTAATAGTAATGTTACGTGATGTTGGAAAATATATCTTGTAGCTTTTAGCATCTTTGCTGCAGTTGTTTTTCTTTTGTATTGTATGTGTCGTAGATTGCCATATTTAAAAATCGTAACACTATTCTGCGTCAATTAATTGTGTAACTGTAGGTTTAGTTAGGTAGAGTTCTAGTTTATAATATTAAAAAATAACCTAAGTAGAGTCGGCACAATTTTCGTTGTCTCTTGTATGCTCCTCTCATAGCTGTCAATTCAATTTTCACATCATTTATATTCCTCTAATACTTTATCCATTCATCTTTATGATTAACACTCTATTGGTTATATATTTTTCAATAGTTTCGTTATACCTCATGATATGTTCATATACCTTTATCCTATTACTCCTCAACTTATCTATCGTTGGTGCTATTTTTACATTTCCTCTTATATAGTCATACCTTATCTTATCCATTCTGGTTACATCGCACATTCATCTTAAGAAATCTTATATTATTCGTATTTCTGCCATATGTAATCTTCTTTCATCCGTGTCTTTCGTATCTCGGCACTACAATTCATATGTTACTACAGGTCTAGTATTCTAGTTTTGGGTACATAAAATCATTAAAAAATACAGTATGAAATTATGTAGCATTAAAAAACTGCATATTACAGCACCTGTTGTAATACTGAATTATGACAACAACATTTTCAAATTACACTTCTGTGATTGTTCTGTGTCGTGCCATTTTGGATTATTCTACTGTATACTGAATATTTGGCAATTAAGTTTAAACCGTGTATTTGCCACACTTGACACTGGCGAAATTGCCTACATATGCAGAGGCCATACGGAAAAAAAAAAAAGTTTAGAAAATATCTCCAAAGTTAGCCACGTCAAAAACTTGATTACTATTATTTATTTGATATTTTTGTGTAATTATATAAAAATTTGTGAATAAAACTTCTATCGTACTTAAGTCTGTGTAATAAGGAACGAAATAAGGACTGCCTACTGTTTAGTTTGAAATTTAAATTAATGTTTTTAAGAACAAGTCGTTTGGTATAATCTAGTTTGTAATAAATTTTCGATAAAGTCTGAAGCGGACGGCATTGGGACTAACGAGCTAATTAACGTCTTTAAAGTAATCCTTTAGTAGGTAATTTCTTGTAATATTCATATGCAAAACTAGAGAATGTTGATTATGAGCAAGCAGGCGGCGAGTGCGGTGACGCGGCCCTATTGTATTGTTTAGGGCTCCCGCTTGCAGTCGGTTGCGAAACAATGGGTAACAATGCTAATGTACAGTGCGGACTTGATGCGCTTTAAACTCGCCCATTTCGACTGTTTTGTGAGCTCAAGTAAATTCTAAAGCTACTTCTGTTGATTTACGATTGTAATTTGTAATGTTAGTTTTTTATTTTATTCATGACAACGCTACCAGCTTGTAAGTCGTTTCATAAATCTATGTTTAAACGATTGTTGTTGTAGAATTACATATGGTTGGAATAACAAATGTTTTAGGGCTCATTTATTTTTGTCATTTTGTTTTTTATTTCTATGTTTTACACAAAATGACTCGATGGTTCCAGACAGTTTGTATATTTTTTTTTTTTTTTTTTTTTTTTTTTTTTTATATTATAGGGGGCAAACGAACAGGTATATTTATCATAATCCGAATAGATTAATATATAATTGATTATATTAAAACGTTGACTGAGGCATCGTTCACGTATTACGTAAGCACCAAAGATCCTCCTTGTCTATGCTTTATTGTCTACGCTTTGCTTATTTTTGATGATATGGGGAACGGGGCGTTGGAACGGTGCGTTGGAACGGTGCGTCGCGGTTATTATGTCAACAATATTTAATTAGTAACTTATGTATTTTTCTCTTTTTTGAAACACTCATTAACCCCTGGAATATCCAAAACCATAAAGGTTTAAGTTCCATACAAACGAATGTAGACCTCATGCGGCACAAGTCAAAAGACTGGTGGCAGCAGAAGCTTAAAAATACCTGACTTATTACAAAACGTTGAAAAATAACAAATTATGTATTGTAAAATTATATTTTTTATGTAAAATGGTATTTAAATTATTTTTACGTTTGTATGTACTTCTTTTTACTAAACCATGAAGTTTACAATGTACGGTGTTGTGAAGCTTAAAAAAAATAAACATACGCCATTCTGAGATCTGGGTCTTAAAAAATCAGTCGAGGGGTTAAGAAAATTGGGAGATATATTCTAAAAAAATGTACCAACACTTACGTAAACATATTCCGCTTACACAGTACTTAGCTCTTAACTATTAGACTAAAATTTATGCATGAATTAAAAAAATAATATATATGGGGTAAAAGTATACCTCATTGAAAAGAGACAAAAAAATAGTACTGTGTATTAAAAAGGTATGTTGTGTCTCGTCCAACGAAGAAAATGATATTTCTTCTGTATTACGCACAGCCATAGTTAAAATATCGTGTAAAATTAATTATTCTTGCCAATATGTAATATTAAAAATGCAAATGTTTGTTTATGCCTTAATTAATGAACCGATCGTAATGAAATTTCGCATACAACTTATCAGGGGCACAGAAAAGGACATACGGTACCTTTCATCAAGAAAGCCTATTCCCGGGGCACAGACACTATTAAAGCGAACGAAGCTGCATGCAGAAGTTAGTTCTTTATATATTTACGATAGTTATTGTGGTATCTATATAGATCTACTACATATAAATAGGTTTCTGAACAAAGAGTTTATCGGTTGTGAACGAAAAAAAAAATTGATAACGTTAAACTAATCGACGTTTAGATAACTTGGGTGTTGCTCTACATTGTTTCTAAATTGGTAGCGACTTTACGGGCAGTAAGGATTTTTTATTAAACAAACCCACGGTGTGGCGTGACGGGTCGGTTTTAGGTGCACGCACAGCTGCATAACATCCGGCCCGTCGCGTCGCGTCGTGTTGCCGTTTGTACCTGTTTAGTATGAACCAGACTACGAAGTGATAAAGCCAGAAGAAGAATTTATTGAGTAACTTCAACGTACATTCGGTTTAAAGTAATCTGTTACTCAAAAGAACATAATTATGTCTAATGACAATTACACAAAAAAATGAAATACTCGTATACCGTTTTCAGCTGCAGCCAGTAATATAAAAATTTCTTGAGAAATATTGAGTAAAGGTAAATCATCAGCTTCGAGGCAACTTATAAAAAAATAATGTAATTATGTAAGGAATTTTTATTACCCTTTAAATGTATTTTATTTTTCAATCTTGCTTTAGAGAATTCAGTTCCCTCAGAGTTGTTATATAAACATAACCTAGGCATAAGCGATTTCAGATATTTATCATTCATATAAACAAGTTCGTTATCAAATAATCGACAGCAAATTACGAAGACATTATTATGGTGTTATTATTACTTATTTAGTTGTTATTTTTGGACCACGATGGGTGTCTAATGTTATCTTATCGTAGAAGCAAGCAAGTATTATACAACAACTAATTTAATAAAGGAGTGTATTTCACATTATTCTCACTTAATTATCGAGAAATGGATAATCATTACAATAACGTGTTTGAAGCATATAAAACAGCAAACTAACCAACAGCAGAATAATTGATAACCATTATAAAATTGTTGCAAGATAACACAACAGTATAACGTCATTATTGATGTATAAATGTTATTACCATCTGTATTCAAAATACCATATTTGTTTAAGTATAATGGTAAGTGTGTATTCTTATTCTAATTAAAAGTGGTAGTCCGTGTTTGTTTACTCAGATTTGAAATTTTATAGTTTCGTTGAATAAATATTTTTATACGCGTGTTAGTATAGATTTATGTTTCTTTTAAAAATATTTTGTCATAATATATAACATTTCAGACGCATTGTATATATACTTTGAAATATTATTTGTTTATAAAATAGCATTTAACCACACTTGTATATTAAAGCAATGTTTTTACGATTCCCTATTCTTCCGATAACAATACTTCCTGTTATTGTATTATCGTATTTACTAAAGGGTCCAAACAAAAACGGGTTTTCAACTACGTTCGAATGCCGGATGTTTATATACTTATTATTATAAAGAATAAAAAGAAAAATTATAAATAATAAAATAAAAGAAAATTAAGAAAAAGAATACAATTTTAAAGATACTATATATATATACTATGTATATAATAAGTAGTAATCTTATTATGAATCAAATGAATTTTTATGTCTTCACTGAGTATTACCCGCTCATTTTGTTGGGCGTAAATTTAACTTTAATCGTCTTATTCCACAACATAATCGCCTTCTGTTCTAATTTTCACATTCATAACACTAGTAACATTTTTACTATGTAATCGCATGCCAAATGCGAAAAGATCGTATAACAGCAGTTAGATAGAGTTTTATGCCAAAAAAAGAGTATAACTTTTGTTAACCTTACAAAATGTCTAAACCACGATTGACAATAAAACGCGCGCTTTTTTTTAGCTTCCATTGTCAAAAGAGCCTTTTGCCTTTGTTACGCATTAATGTTGAACTTGTCTGCACGTTTATAATTTGCTGTTCGATAACTCGGGAGAGTCGGGTAGAGTCATTCGGTCCAAACTGAGTCACATAAACTTATACGCATGGAAGAGAAATGTGTCATAAAAATATCGCATCGTAATCGCGCGGTTTCAGATCACGCTATATAGAATATCCAGCCATATCATTGTTATTAATTACAGAAGAAATTCTGTGGGCATTTCTCTAACGGTGTTCAGTGTTCTTGCTATTGTTGTAATGAATTTGCTATATAATTAATTTATTTCATTATTAACAAGGTAGCATATATATTTTAAATGTTGTCGTCATTATCCCCATCTGCACATACTATGCGAATTTTAAAATATTTTGATTTCCGTAATACGTGTGTGTCCTTGAGGTACTTGAAAATTGTTAAGTAAAGAATCAATAATTGTATCTTTTTGTTCTATTATCGATCTTTTATTTTCCCCGTTCCCCTTTTACCCTTTCTTCCAAGTATGAGTACCTCAAAATGATGATGTAGAATGACGCACTGTTTTGTTTTAGCGTTCATTTTTAAATATTGCACATTTTTTATCTTTATTATATAAATGTACTTAAAAATAGAAGCCTAACCGAAATCAATATTTTCTTATTCAGTTGTCATCAAAAGTGTATTCACGTATTTATGAAGCTATATAAAACGTCTAAAGCTGCCACTACTTTTATATATTAATGCTAGTCCATAAAGACACTATATCCGCTCTTCCAGTCCATATGTCATAACATCGAATCATATACGCAGTTTTATACTTTTGTCGGCACGGCGTGGCGCGGCGCGGTATAAAGCGGGGAGGGCCTCGCCCAGGGGACAGAATCTCAGCCCCTCAGTAAATAATTACCGCCTTGACAGTGGGGTGCAACCCTGAAGCGATCATAGTCCTTGCTACAATAATTTCTCGAATATTGCCGATTCATTTTTGTTCCGATAACTGGAATACTGAACTCCCGTAAGCTTGTTATACTGAACTTTTAACAGGGTTCAGGATTTGCATTTATATATTTAGATAATTTAAACTTAGTACGTTTAAAGTGCTTTATCGTTTTTTATTAACTGGTTTTTGCTCGTGACTTCGCTCTTATTAATGCATACTTGAACTATCTCTTGAGAACAATACATTTTCTTTGGATTAAAGGTACCCCATGCCATTTTCTGTTCTCCTAACAACGTATATGCGAAGTTGCATGATGATCACTTAAATCATTATGTCGTGAAAGTGTGCAAACCAAACTCACTTTGGCATTTATAATATTGATTCGAATATTGTTAATGTATATCGCGGTCTGGGCTGATGCCCTCGGTGCCGCCAATGTGCGCGTAATGTATTTTTACTATCTTTCTTGTCTGTTTGGTACAAATTATGCGGTCGATTTTAAACTGACGTCATATATATATTATTTTCACGTGTTTAAAACTAAAAATAAAAAAGTGGGTATGATCTTATGAACAGATAGAAGTGAAAACTTCTGATTCCAACGTTGCACTCATACATTGAACTTGATTGATGACGATTGAAGCCATTCTACACAGTTCAGTGCGACACCGACCCGAGTGGACCTTGATAACGATTTGAATCGAGTAAATCCGATTCAAGGTCACCGAGCCGAGAGTAACGGTTGACTTTCGTTCGCTGCTGGGAAAAACGCAAAAACGAGTAAAGAAATCTTTTCGCTTAAAACATATTTTTACTATATCACATTTTCGAAACAAAATAAAAGCGTATTTTATTACCCTTAACGTAAAAAACTATATTTTTTAAATACTCGAAAACGTGAGCCGTATGTAATCGAAAGAGTAATAGTAAAGACTGCATGGAAGTATAGTTCCTTGTCAGCCTTATTGGCCGCTCTGAATATAGCCTGTAAGTTCTGGTTAGGGCATAATACAATAAAGAGTGTAATACAACACTAAATTTAAAATATTTGTGTAGGAATCTAAAGTTGGCATTTATTTATCCTTATGTTGTCGCGAAGTTTTTTACCTAGTAATATTAAAAACCATGAACAGCGATAAAACATTTTTGAAAAGACTAAACCATTTTTAGCCAGACTATTACAGAGATATAGAGGACTTTCAGAGTAAAATAAATACAGCATATCATTACGATTTTTCGTAGATGTTAGGCAGTAATGATAAAGTCTAACAGTGCTAAAATCCTTTTATAGGTGTTATAAGTATTGAGTACTAAAGTAAAATGTAAAAATAGTAATAAGTTAGTTAATCGAAATTTGTATAGAATAACCGTTGGAAAAAGAAACTTAGAAATAACCTTTAATTGTCGCAGAATGTTTAGTTTTAAAAACGATATCTATATAGAACAGTGTAAAATTGGAGGTGAAACTTGATACTATCTTAAGTGGGTGGGGTCGTGCAGTTGTAAAACGTCCTTAATATTATGTAGCCATAGTAACTTGATCAGTGTCAATTTAGGATTACTCCTATTACATATCCAGCTATCACTATGCTTTACTATGGAATTCATGGCAACACGACAACGTCCTATGCGATTCTCATCTTCAGATAGATATGCTCTACAGCGACCGTGTGGCACTTACCATCCAGTAAATCAATAGAATACGTCGTTTTTACTGGAACATTCTGTAAGAGATTCCTTAAGCAATAGTGAAAACCGTATCAAAATTCGACGTGTAGAAAAGAACAACTAAAGAGAACTCAGAAACAAACGTCTCAAAACGACTATGTTTTATAATGTTTATAGACAGACTATGGATTGCTCGCAGCTTTGTTCCCGTGAACATATTTCTCGTGATTCATAGGAACTACGTATGTTTTATATTAATACCTTGAGGATTCATTTTAACTGTAATTATTTTTATCTTGATAAATCCATTTATCGATCGTTTTACTTCTATTAAATGTTATTATTGCTGCTTAGTACCTATAGTAAAAAGTTAATGCCTGTAAGTAGCCTAGGTAATACTCCTAAAGGTGCTCTGTTTGCCTGTAAAAGTTCCGTTAATTTCCGTTTAGCTGTTTATAATATTATGCTGGACAAAAGAATAAGCACTTCGATGTTATTTATATGTATTACTAGCTTTTGCTCGTGTCTTCGCTTGTGTTAATGCGGATTTAATTTATTACATTTACACTTTTTAGGTGAAATATATCCTATGTCCTTTTCTATATACCATGATAATATTAATTAGGATATATAGATTAGGTAATTTTATTGATGATGTAAAATGCAGTTATTTGTTGATATATTTTTTTGTCATATTTGTAATATCTAAATCGACTTACAGTGGCAAAGTTTGTATCTTACTATATAAAAAAAACCATTACGATAGGTCACATATACCTAGTATTAACGCCATAGTAGAATCTTTTATTCGAGGGACCGTGCGAATGTGTTTTAATTTTATAAATTACTTTTACTCACGGGACAACGGATACGCATTTGAAAACTTCATTTCCCTGGAATTCCACTCATTACGTAGGACTTGTAGTAATACATGTACTGAACGAGTGTGCGAAAACACCACTTGGCATCTTGTAATTTTGATAATGGCCATCAGGGGGCGTGCTGGAGCGAGCTGTAGATAAGCGAGATAACAGCTGAGACGTCCCGGCATGCGGACCCTTTAACCAAACGCCCGTCCCGGCGGAAAGGGGAAGAGGAGGCTGTAGCCACCCTATTCGTGCGTGGGCGTTTGAATTACGCTGTGTGACTGCCACATGCCCGTTGGACCCAATGGAATATTTTGGAAGTTTTCTATTTATATGACAATTGTACAGACCTAAGAATATAATCAATGCTTAGTAATATAAATGGCAATAACGAGTATATATCAGTAATGTATTACGTTGTGCTATGTTTCAATAAATTTTATTATAAACTGTTTCTGATATTGCTATTCTGTTATTGATTCATTTCCTTTTTTGCACTGTGTAACAATGACATAATAATGAAATTAATATTAATTATTCGTATTCCGAATTTGAGAGCTTTCTCTTTCCCACCTGTTGTTTTTTTAAATGCCTCGTACGTATGTTATGTTATCACGTACCAACTAATGTCGTTGTTAATAATAATATAACGGATAACTAACAATAAAATAATTATGTTATTGATAATCAGCTATTCATTGCGTAGGAATAATGTATTAAGTTGTTATAATAACTGCTTCTACTTATAATCTGCATTGTGTTGTGCTAAGTTATCAGATTTGTCATATAAAAATAATTATGTGACAATAACGTTTTTTTTTCATGAATATTTGTAACTTATCTATTTATAACCAGTAACAGTTGCGTGCATTATTACTATAGTCTACACGTTTCACAGTGAAAGTGGATGTTGCCGCTTTTGTTTCTACATAACTCGATTGTTATATTAAACTCGTAAATACTTAATATTTGTTAATAGGATGCAGATTACTTTTTTTTTTGTTAAATCCAAATGCATTTTTGAAATTCTTTTCCCGTGTAATGTACGATAAAATTTTAGAATGGTTTTTGACAATAATAAAGTAATGTGTATCGTACTTTTACTTAGATTCTCTATGTAAAATGTTTGTTGTATAGTATATATTTCCTTTTGTTAATTACTAGGTTGAGTGTTACAGTATAGTTCTTACTGTGATTAAACTTAGAGATAATTTAAATTTAATTGGTAAAATCCTTATATTTTTTCATATCATCAATAATATTTTTACTTTGCTGACACTCCTATTACATACAGTAGAAAATGAATACAGATTAAAAACCTTTTATTGCTTGTAATTTTACAATATTTCAGTAATTTTATAGATCGTCTAAAACGCAATTCTATCTGAGCAATACGATATAAATAGTTGTTATATCCTTGTCTTAATAAAAACGGTACGTCTAGTATTCCTATTGATGAAGTGTTATAAAATAGACATAAACATATTTAATAAATAGGTTAACTATCCCTCGGAAACAGTAATCGTTTTACCCTATATTCTTTTCTGTACCTCTGAAAATGTGTATGCAAATGCAAATTTCGTAATTTTCAATTGAATAGTAAAGTCTAATAAATAAGCTAATAAACTCACATTCTTGTTTATAATATTAAAATAAGCATTGTGAGCAGAATATCGTGTTTTGTAATATCCTTAACCAGGCCATATAACAGTTACGTGATCACTGAGCTACTACAGAGCGACCTTCACAAGATCATTGTGTCGCCGCAACATCTCTCCGCGGACCACATCAAAGTCTTCCTTTATCAGATACTCAGAGGTGAGTCCTATTTTGTTCCATTTCACTTTCCTAATAATATTCAATAATAAATACATGCGATTTGACAGTGGCATATATATGCTTCTGCACTACCAAGATCTAAAAATGACCGTGTGAATCTTTTCAATTATTTTAATTACTGAATTTGTTACTTTTTTTTGTACTGAAGTTAAATTTCCTCTCTATGAATAAATCTCGATTTTTTTTTATTGTATTTGTAATTTGTCAGCCCAAAGTTTGTAGGAAAGAAAACGATTGAATAAAAATTAATTAGTTACGGAAAAAATATATATAAAAAATGTGTGAGTGGTATGGAAAACGAAAGGAAGATCTTTAGGAAATATTGTCAAAATTGATAGATTGACGTTCAGTTGTTCAGTCGCTATTTTATTTAATTGCATACGCGTACTATAAATGGAAGTTTTGGTCTCATTTTCTTTGCTAGAACATCCGTGCGAAACCGGGGCGAGTAGCTAATTTCATATAAAATTACTCTGTCAAATGCTTTGCTATGAATTAACTATGTAACGATTTGTGTCATCTGTTTTTTTATTCCTGACTCTACTACAGCTTTATTTAGCAGATGACAGATGACCTTAGCTTTATTTAAAACTAAAAGTTTCCATTAGAATGTGGTCCCTTGCGTGACGTCACAATATGTCTTAGTAATTAACAATCGATCTGGTTCCTAGTCGGTATTTTCAAGTCACATTGGAGACAAAAAGTACAGCCTTTTTAGAATTTATGGTTTGTAACCTTAGTTTAAATCGTGATCTTACACTTTTCTGATATTGATTGAATAGAATATTGGTTACTGGGAAAGGGTTTACTTTTGGGTGCTTCCATTTAACTATGATTTCGTTTTAAACAATAGAAACAGGGTAAAATATGAAATCCAGCGATTTAAGAGTCAAATATAACACATTTAGTAAAACTCTTGTACAGCTAATTAGCAAATTTAACTAAATTATATATATTTAAAAATATAGATATCATGTAAAAAATACTAATAAAAAAATAGATTTAAAGGGCATGTATCCAGTGCCCTTAATAATAAAAGAAACTTAACACATTAGAAATGTTTTTTTTTTTATTTTATTTTAGGCAACTATTCTTCTAGATTATTACTGCCATTGAGGAGTAGGTAATAAGTGTCTTGTGGTAATTTCAATATTCTAACAAGATGGCGGCTGCTTTGTTAGAACTTTCCATGAGTGTTTGTGGTATCTGAGAATTCATGCTCCGAGATATTAACCGTCATCCACTTCACTTGTACAGAATAACCGAGCTATATTACGTAAAACACCACCAATATTACAAAAAATAGAGTCAACTACTACAAGATTATGAATAAAATATAAAATGCACTATATGACAGACTAAGATCCCGCCGAAAACTCCATTAGGGATATTATTCTACTAATTTGGCAAGTAATCTCTTAATTAAAAATAATTACGACAAGTCGGTAATTTTTAAAAGAGTCTTGTGGTGATTTCAGTGTACCAAAATATTATAGCGCTCTTGCTAGAACTTTTTATGGGGTTTTTGGAACATATCAGAATTAATGTTCCGTGTTATTATTTCCCCTCCACTTCACTCGTGGATAATAACAAAGTTATATCTTGAAAGATGCCACCGAAATTACACAATATAGGATCAAATAAAGTAAGATTATGACACATATCCCGCTAAAAAATCCACTTTAGAGATATTACATGTTGTGTGCATTTGGAGATGTAGTATTTTATTTAATGCAAATGTGTTTTTGATCCTGCGTATACAAAAAAATATTTTGCCATAGTTTTTTATGTAGCATCGTTTTTGAACGTCTGTTAGTATAACACTTAACCGTTACATGCATATTGTGGCCAATTGTCTACATTCCACTTCCATTTAATTTTCTTCACAAACCTGGGTGTATGCGTTTCCATATTAAAACGTAAAAAATAAGTATGCTTTACATGTTAAAACCTCACACCATACTTCACGTGGGAAAAGAAAAGTTGACATTACTTTTGGCGTTTAAGTTATATTTTTTTTGTTGTAGTTTTATAATTAATTATAAAATTCAAAACAAACATCATGCTATTAAGTGTTAATTGTATATAAAAATATCATTCAGCTAATGTATAGAGAACGGAGTGTGCATTTTTAAGCGATGGTTATACAAGAAACTCTCTAGAGTGTATAACAGTACCCACGACAACTGATACATTTCACGTGACCATAAAAGGAAAAGTTTTACCGTTTTCAGTGCGTCACGTGACTCGGACGAAACGAGCGGTTTACCTCACGTTACCTTCTACCACGGGGCGCACGTGATAAATTCTTTACTTAAATAAATGGCTCATATTATTTAGATAGCATTTGTTGATGCTCATACTTATTTAACTTTCTGTTCATTTGTTTCTAATCTAAATCTAGTATCTGAGTGTAAGTGGAATGTAATCAAAATCTATACATATACTAAGAATGTAAATCCAACGTGTCTGTACTTTTTTGATTTTTGAGAAAAAAATTGTTACAGGTGTCTAGGAATAAGTATAAGAATCCATTTCGATCATTTTTAGAAATGTCTGTCTGTCTGTTTGTTTGAACAGGCATCACTGGTAAAGTACTAAGTTTCTGATAAAACTCCACAGAAAATAATCAAGCATATTCCGGAGTAACATAATTTTTTTGTTTCATTAAAATCGGTTCACTCTATCAAAAGTTATTGTAATTTTAATGACGACGGGAGTTAAGTATGAGAGAAAAATAGATAAGTAAATGGGCTTTATCCTTATCCACAAACCAGGATATTTTATAACATAAATAAACATTACCACAGTATTACATTACTAAAACATAGAACGAAAGAAAAATGGTTAATATTTAATTTTCACATAAATAAATATGAATAACCTAAGAAGTTCAGTAATTAATTAATATGTATTAACGCTGTATCGCTGTATCGCTGTATCGCTGTATCGCTGTATCGCTGTAACGCTCAAGCGCCATTTTCTAAATCTATTACTACTATAATATACACTATAAAAATTGGACAATTACATATATTACATATTTCTATAAATTGAATAATTTACTTTGTATAAGTAAAGTATGATTTTTATTTTTCGATCATATAAGGTTTATGATTAAATTTGTAAATTTCTAATTAGTTTTGTGTTGTAAATATTACAAGTTATTGAACCTTATCACATTTTAGGGCATTTTTTGTTACAATAAGAGACTAAAATTGTTCATTGAACATAAATGTAAGAAAAAATCATCTTTAGAAGCAATAACAGACTACATTTTTGACGACAATAGATGGCGCAGAACTTATAACTTTAATTTTATTGGTTTACTATCGTAAGAATATTATTGCAAGGAGAGTATAGATAACAATGAGATAATTTCAGTGTTTTTTAGGTTTACTTCGAATTATAATTTTCATAAATTTACCTTGATTCTAATGTTTTAATTACGCTTTGAATTAATGAATACTTTTTGCTTTATACATTAGGCAGCTTGCATTTACTTCCAGCGGTACCGTGGAGAAAAAAGACTGCAGGCAGTGCAAATATAAGAAAGGATAACATAAAAATAATAATAAGAATGAGCTATGTGAAGTGCTATATAAATAAATATTATAAACCCTCTGCTGATTTTTTAAGACTCTGATATCAAAATGGCAGATTATTTTTCAATTATTTTTTAATTTCACTACATCGTACATTGTAAATTTCATGGTTTAGTAAAAAAAGTACGTACAAATGAAAAAATAATTTAATGATACATTTTACATGAAAATTATTATTTTACAATTCATCATTTGTTATTTTTCAAAGCTTTGTAATAAATTAGGTATTTTTTAGCGTATGCTGCCAACAGTCAATTGACCTATGCTACAGGTCTACATTCGTTTGTATAGAACTTAAATATTTATGGTTTTGTACAGTCCAGCGGTTAATATTGTTTTTACAGTTGTTAAATTAGAATATTAGTGTTATATTACTCCCATACCGACGTCTATCGTCACGAAGTTTTGTCCATGTTTGCAATAAATTTAGCTGTGGGCACACATTACCGTCGTGTGCTACGAACTATCTGACTGTATAACGATAGATGCAGCACTATAGCTAGACTCACAGGTTTTTACACACATCAAAGGAACTTGGAAAGCCCTAATTATGAGTTATTATTGAAGTGACAAAGGGGTGTGGCCATTATTAGTTTTTATCCTGACACTTTACATTACAAATAGACAAGATATACAGATATAAATTCAGATTGTTTTATTAATCACTGTGTTTTGTATTCCGTTCCACGCGGACGAAGTCGCGGGCACAGCTAGTTTGAAATAAGAATGTTCAGCGTAGAGGTCAAAAGTATACAAAAATTGTATTTCTTTTGTTGTTATTGTTTGTTTTTTATGTACATTGTCAGAAGAACAAAGGTCACCCACCATTCATCTAAAAATTTACTGTTCTTAAGGGATAGGTATAATGTATATGAATGCGAGCGAAGCCACGAGCAAAAGCTTGTTAATTTATAAAGCCACATAATAACGATATATAGCTGACCGCCATCTAGTGAAGAGTTCTAGTAAAACGTATATCTTAAAAAACCGTTTTCGGAAAAAACACTTATATCCGTCAATTTTCATAATTAATGGATGATGGATTTTATCGATAGCAGATATACCGACATCGATATTTTTTATGGTATTAATTAATCTATTATGCCAATTTGGACATTTTGATAATACTGTTATTCAATTATGAGCTACGTCGACGCGAACCATACGATATTCCATTTTTCTAACACACGAAATTAGATAGAAGTACTGTAAGTATATACGAAAATATTCTTACAAGTATATTTTTATTCAGAGTAATATATTGGTCTGATTGATATCAGTTAATATTCCTTCTGCTTTAAATTCGCATTAAGAGTTGAATTTGTAACCGGAATGGCAACAGAAATGTATAAAAAAAAAAACAATTTCATTTCAAATCGACTTGGTATACAATGTTACGCTGATTTAGTCGATTGCCAGAAATCTGAATGTCAATTAGATTTAAGGGCGTGCTGGGATGTTTTTCGCTCATTAAGTCGAGTCATCATCGCGATAGTATTAACGGAATATTAAACAGGACGGAATCCTTTGAAACGGTGCCTTATTTAATCCGTGTCGGAAATACCAAATTATCCTCTAAGCTTAATATCGATATTGTTTAAAAGGGTTTTATTATTTGTAAATCGAAAGAAAAATATCTGTTAACTAATCTTTTGTTTGCAACATTCTTATAGGTTACGTAAAATTATAATTATAGTATTAGGAAAAAAAGCAATTTTTAAAATTTCTCTCTGTTTACTTTTATCCCTTCCATCAATAATTTCAGGTCCACAGACGTCACATGTAATCTTTACAAATAAGTACAACTGAAGTATCTGTTTGCAATAACAGTTTTTTACTAAATGGATGTCAGAGAATGTACAGTACTTATAACAAGCAAACGGTTTTTAAATTTTGTATTTGTGCCGGTTAATCACCGAAACAGTTGGACCGATTTTCACGGGGCTTTTACTGGTAGATAGCTAATCTTATAACTTAGGCTACTTTTATTTTAGAAAACAAATAAGGATCCGTTATTTTTAAAAAAGGTTCCGCGTAAATATAATCCTTTGTAATGATAAACATTTTTTAAGGTACATTTTAAACATTTTTGAGGTATATTTTTAAGGTAATATTAATTTTAATCACACTTAAAACACGTGAGTCGTTTTTGGTAATGTCTGGACGTGATCTCCTTTGTTATTAAGATGACTGATGTGATTTATATATAAATTACTAGCTTTTGCTCGTGGCTTCACTCGCGGTACCGGATGAAAGGTAACGCTAGGTCATTTTCTGTCCCATAAGAACGCGAATGCACTCGCAAGGAAGCGTGTCTTTTCCAATTTTTGAAGTGATAACTTCTCATGGGAGGGTAAACCGCTTCGTTACGTAACGCGTTACGGCGCCAGTCTCTCTGTTCAAATTCAAGTAATAACCTATGTTTTTTTTCAAGTTAAACAAATTTAATATTAAATAGTTCTACTTAGATTAGTTTAAGTTATCACTTCTGTCAGGCGTCCCGTGACGCAGAAGTTTTTTTTAATTTAATATTATTATTTTAATAATGTTTGGAAATATGTTTTTTACATAAAATTATATAGGTACATCTTATTATTATATATATCAGCATGATGAGATATCAAGGACAACCAAAACTAAGAATAACGTTCTGTATGGATATTTAACGAATACATCATATGGAACTTGCAAGTTTTTGACTATATCGGAAAGTATACAATACATGCTTTTAGCTTCTTAAATTAATTTTAAATTTGGACACGATATAAGTTACCAAGTTTGTCAGTATATGCAAGTAAACTTAATAATATTATAAAAGCGAATGTGAGTTTGTCTGTTTATTACATTTTGCATACACGTTGTTATGGGTACAAAAATGGACATACCATTCATTTAGAAAAAAGTACTCAAATCTACATTAATGTGAGAGAAACCGCGAGTAACATATAGTAGTCCTATATATTTCGTGCTGAAAATGTTGAATTTATTCACCTAAATTACCTGTGAACCGAAATTTCAGTTCACTGAATATTACTTACCATTATCCTTCCCCGCTGGGGGTCGAACTAGTACCACCGTGTTATATCTACTCAGTAATATTATTACGAACGCTACCTGTTATACAGTTCTCTTTTACGACTCACGAACTGATATTATAAGAAGTAATAATTATTACTAGTCGTTGTCTAGTGCAGCGGTTCTCAAACACCGTGTAACTACACATTGTCGTGTCGCAAACACCTTACAAGTGAGTCGTGAGATTACCAAATTGTCACTTTGTACTATGAGAAAATTTACATGTATGTAAGGGCGTTGCGAATTTGTAAAGAGGATGTTAGTGTATCGCGTCGCTTAGTAAAAAAGGTTGAGAACAATTAGTCTGGTGGTTGAAGTTCGTACCGAAATTCATTCATTTTTCGAATATTAAGGAAATAAACTAACTTTTCCAAATTTTGATATTTTTCCAATGTTGATAGCACTAAAGCTCGTCTATATCTACTGAATAAAAAACTAGAAAATCGGTTGGGAAATAGAATAGAGAAGGAAATAGAAATAGAGGAGGACTGATATATTTTATCTCTGCTGCTTATTTATCTATAAATTTATATTGAAGAGGTAATTATATATTGTTTGCCTTTGTTACTGGTCGGTCTTTAATTTGCTTATTTTTGATGACATAAGGTATGGGGGGATCTGGATGTGTAAGTTTGATATGTTAGGCGTGCCGTCTTATCCACTGAGCTACCATAGCCCTAATAATAGTGAATCATTGTAATTTAAGTTCTCTATTGACTATAAATTCCTTATTACTAGACTTGTTAGCTGTTGTCCATGAATCAATGATGTAATCAGAACAGATAAAAATTGACATATGTATATACATGTTTAGGTAAGATTGGGAGGGAGGGAAAGCGTATGGCTTACTTTTACTGACCATGGGAAGGGGGCGGTTAAAAAAAAAAATCTATTTGCGTGATACTTGAAGGCTTCATAGAGCGGAAGTTTTACTCCAGTGAAACTTCCGGAATTATAGGTGCTTAGGAAAATATTTTCAACTCTAGAGTGGTAGTTAGCCAGGCGATGTTAGAATAAGCCCCACCACCATGCCATCTCTTATTACAATATGTCCATTCGCAAGGATTCGAACCTATGTCGATAGATGCAATACCAAAACATGCAAATTACGAAGCCATCATCGCTTCAAATGATCAAAATCGATGTAAAAATGAAAAAGCGAATAATCTTTTTGTTATCGAAACGAAGCACAAATTGTAGTTAACGTTGTCATCAAAATGATAAATGCAAATTAACATTAATGCACATCAAGGCCCGGCTTTAACAGTATTAAAATTTTAATTAATACTTGTCAGAGGTTCCCGTTTACTTCCCACACTGGCCCATTTATTCAGAGTTTTATGAACAAGGAAAGTTGACTGCGTCACGGGTGGATTTAAGTTTTAAATAAGCTAAGTCCGCTCAGTAGGTTTAAAGTCCGAGTAGATAGGATAGTAGTATCTTCCTAGATCCAGTAGCATAAAGTACTCTACGACTTCGACGGTAAATCAATTAAAACTCCCAAGTGGTTCAAACTTGCTAGTTTTAAACTACAAAACTATAGTATTACTTTTCTTAACTCACTCGTCGAATCAGTTTCAGAGAAAATTGTGAAAGCTTAAAAATTTGTGTCTCGTGTTGTGAATTTCGTGGTTGATATCTATCAACCAATCAATTTATAATTAACTTTAACCAAGGTTCCGTACGTGTATATTATTTGCAACATATTTTTGTCTTGTCATTTTATTTTCACTCATATTGGATTACTTGTAAATGCATTCATTATTGATTAGGTTTTGACCGCGACGTCGCTTGCGTCAAGGTACATTTAGCCTATCCCTCGGAAGCAGTACTTTTATCTGGATGAACCCTATGTTCTTTTCGGTGGTCGTAACAACCGGGATGCAAAATTTAATTAATGCTACTATCAACGGTCCGGGTTAAATAAGAATATAAAATTTAATACCAGTAAAATATATACAGCGCCATCTAATGTTGACCTACGGAACAATACATAAAAACCTTTTCCATGAATATTTTGGAGAACGTGCATAAGATCGGCATAAACTAATTCCACCGTCTCAGGACTACCAGGCGCCGTACGGTCTTTCACCCATTCGGAATCGATGTTCCGTTTATCCACAAGAACCGTTTTGCATCTTCATTTGTTATGAGAACAACAAAAAAATAGAAACCCGCTGCCTGCGTCTGGTTTACACGATTCATACAACATAACGGTCTTCAGAAGAAGAGTGAATAAGTATCTTCTTATTTAATGTCTAATATCCTCGATCCTTTTCTAACTTTTTATCAGGTGTGACCGAGGCCAAGTGTCGAGCGGTATATCCAAAGGATTCGACTTTTATTGTAATCAGTCACACGGAGGTTGAATATGTATACCAATATCCATTTTTGTATATGTAGACAACTTGAAATTTAATTAAAAAAATGTTTTATTTTGTACGGCTTCTAAAAGTTTGAATAAAGATTGTTATAGTCTGTGAATTGAAGAAGGTCATATACTTCCCGGGCAAAACGATAGATAAAAATGTTTAAACGTCATTTTCATTATTCTTTATAGTCATAACTAGCATTGGCTCGCGCCTTCGTTCAGTGTTAATAGGAGATTTGATCCTAACAGTACAATTTTTCTTGATGATAGGTACCCTATGTCTTTTTCTATATCCCTGACAAAGTGTATATAAAATTTCGTAATCATCTGTTGAGTAGTTAAAGCGTGAAAGTGCCTTAAAACCCGTGAAAACAAACAAACAAACAAATTCAGTTTCACTTTATAATATTAGTAATATTAAAGTAACAATATCTATCACAAACAGTACTACATATTTACTAATATGCAAATAGACGTTTGATCGTATAAGTGGCGAGTTTACCTCATTTCATAAAACAGATATATCTATTAATGCTACTGAATTTTCTTTAGTTATCAGTTATGTCGAATAAAGAGTGTGATTTTGAGTTCACTGTATAAATTTTGAGACTATTAGTGTAGAATATGAAATTACAAGTATTGAAATGTAATATTCATAATTGTATTATGTTACAAGGTTGTATCGGTGATCTGGTTTGTATACTTTAAAACGTTCAGTTAGTGACTGTTACTGAATTAAACAGCGAATGCATTATGACAGGTATTCTTATGTTTGATTCGATCGTGAGCATCATAAAAATTGTAGAAAACTTTGCTTAAGGTCTCGTTTTTCAGGTATCAGCCTGCACTTATCCATTTGCTGTCAAATTAGATAACGTATGTTATTAGACTTTAAGAGGCGACCCTTTTCTCTTATTTGATTCTTTCATGCTTTTTTTTTCGAACCGACTACACTGTTGACCTGCCAAGGCCTCTACAGTTTCACCGGACTACATTCTTCCATGCACCGTGATACGCTTTATGTATTACTAAAAATCCGAACCTGTATTTCTCATAATATTTCAGCGTATACTGAGCTGGACATATTTATGACCCGACGCGCAGTTGGACCAAATACGAGTATACATAATATCAACGGGGGAAATGCTAATTGATTAAGGGCTTAGGACAACTTCGACAGACTTTATTTACACTTTAAGCATTTTATTTTTCCGGTGTCAATGTTTATTCTTTATATTTCATTGAAGTGAAAATTATTATGGAAGGGTTTTGAAATTCTGATCCGCAAGTTGTTTGTGTGATGAAAAGTAGTGCCGAGTAGGGTAAATAACATTGGTTCTCGTCCGACCACCGAAGTTAAGCAACGTCGGGCGCGTTAAGTACTCGGACGGGCTTTTTTATATTATTCTAATTTTATTCTTTATATTATTTCTATGTATTTATGATATATCAGTGTATATTATTTGCGTAGATTTTGTTTTCTCTTCATGGTTAATCCGTATGTATTATGTAACATTATGTCTAGTTATTTTCATTAAGTGATTTCTATCTTAGTGTAGTTTCATATATACTGTGTAATTGATGTATTTAAAACGAGTTGTTATAAAGAAATGTATTAGGTAATATTAGGTAAATTGAATGACATTTAAGAGTTTATAACTTTTTTTTTATAATCATAGTGCCTCAGCCTCACTATGACAATGTTTTGAACGCGCCATCTAAAAAGTTGTTTCAACAGTTGATACCAAGAACTGGTAAACTGTTTCAGAACTTTTACAAGCTACTGTACGTTCCAACTCGAGGTAGACGATAGAAGAAGATGAAGTGATATTTTAACCCACTCAGACGGATCTTTCGTTAGAGCTTCACTATGCCGGGATGATAGAAGTGAATAATGTCCTCCAGGCAACGGCGTCGTCTTCCGGTTTCATGTTATTAATTTCAGCAATTATTTCGTTCAGTGCGAAGAGATTTCCCCGGGGGAGTGAGGGAGCCGTGAAGGGAGCGTAGAAAAATGCGCTCGTTAAGCTCCCATCGCTTCTTATGCCGCGATTAATTAAAAACTTTATAGTTTCAACGCTTTGATAGCCTCTCGAGTCTTCGCTCAAATCACATAGACAACTCCTAAATGGAAGTTTGTTGAACCTTTTAAGACAATTAATGCCTATATTTCAAAGCATTGTCATTATCTATTTTTAATCACTTTAGAGGGAGTTTACTGGTGTTTACAACTAAAACATATAACTACATAAGAGTAATTTAGACTGTATATGAAGGCAGAATTAGAAAATATATTTATGTAATCGGAATAGCGTCATTTTTGTAACTCTTGTATGTTATCCTAGTTTTTAAAAAATTGGGTGCCATTCAAGTATTTCATTCCTTTTCCACTATTAAAAAGTGAACGGAATTGAAATAAAATAATAAGTAATTTTTACATGCTACAAGTATTAAAAAAATAAATTATTATTGATAAATTTATTCTTGATTAAAATTTTATTTTAACCTAAAATGGAGTTATGAATACACTGGGAAGGAAATAAAGTAAGCAGTGATCGACAAAAAAGGCATGGATTGTGCAGAATGCAGCCAGCCACAACAAACTACATTTGTTACGTGTATTGAACGGAGATGTCCGTGTGTCGCTTAAGGTAGTCGGGCACGTGTGGTATGCTAATAATGCGAGCTGTATTCGCTCCTTCTCGTCCGCCTAGCTCGCTTCATATTAATAAAGTGTAGATTCCACATTATAGCCGCATTCATTGAGTCAATAACTTTATATGTACCGGTACAGTTACATGAATTTATAAAAGTAATCCATACAATATATACTATTTTAATAAGAACTCAATTTCTTACACATACAGCGATTCTATTTGAAACTGAGTGTAACTTGTGTTACGTTAAGTGCATATGTAGATACTTAACATTCAGACATTAACTGGACAAAAGAACGTATTCATTTTTTTGTAATGAACTGTTTGTTACTATTAAAGAACATGTACGGAACCCAGGAGCACAGCAAAATGTTGGATGTACAAGTAAAATATATGAAAACAAGTCTTCGGTTCGGTGTTGAAGGTGATTTCTCGTAGGAAAGTTATTGCCCGTACACAATATTACCAGTAAAGTCTGCGAGTTGGCTGATGCGTCGAATTTCCATAATTCTGCTCGTTACCGCCTCGACGCGAAGCTTACGCGATGTACAGACGTCTACTTTCGTAGTGAGCAAATAAATTAATTTAAAGTTTTCGATGGCTAATGTTTATGTTGAAACGGTATCCCCTCCATCGATGAATAGCGGCCGATTCAACTCAACAAGCGTGAAATGAAGTGTCAGTTTCTCAACCTTTTATAACAGCTAAAAACTGGATCGGTTGTTTTAAGTGCCTATAGGATTATGAAGTGCCGTTTACCACGCATTCCCGAGATAAATGAGTAAACGCTACTATTTAATATCGTAAAATTGTATTATTAAGGGGGCGTCCATTAAATACGTGAGGCCTACTTGAGGATTTTTTGACCCTCCCTCACTCGTGTGATGTCGTGAGTTTTGTCTCAACCACCTCCCACCTCCCTTAATCTCACGAGAGATCTTTCATAGTTTGTTTTTTGAGTATAAATGCGTGGGATTTAGTTAAGAAAACACAATTCGCTTCATTATTTTTATTAAAATTTAGTAAAGACTAGTATTTGAAATTGTTAGATCGTAACATAAAATCACAGTGATAATATTAAATAATACTTGAAAGGGGAACTACTAAAATATATAGAAGAGTTGTGTCAGATTTCATCATATATTATTCTAGAAACATGTTTTCATTTTAATTATTGTGATTTTCACACATTTGTACAATATTTTCAACCGAAAAAAATCATATGATATTTTCCGAAAGCCCCTTCTTCCCCACGTGAGATTTAGTGAAATTCGGTTTAACCCCCTTCCCCCTGATCTCCTTACGTAATTAATAGGACACTCCCTAACATTACAAGCGGACACTGATAATTTGTATAACTATTAGTTTCTTTAAATTTTACCATGTTTTTATCGCGCGGTTTCACTAACGAATGTAGACTCGATCTGTCCATCAGGAATAGTACGTTTTCTTGTCTGAAAGGTACCATATGTACCTTTGCCATACTCCTGATAACGTGTATACAAAATTTCACTGATGATCTGTTATGATGAGTAGTTATAACGTGAAAACGTAACAGACATATAAACAAATAGAGTCTCATTTACATTTCAAATATTATTTAAGATTATTGATAAACTGGTTTTGTACTCATTAGACAGATGAAATAAGTTACTTTTATTATTCTTCCAAACTAATGTTATAAATGCGCATATAGGTTTGTTTGTTTGATACTTTTTCACAGGCTTAACTACTCGACAAATCATCACGAAATTTTACATACGTCAGGGGTATATATAAGGATAAAGGTACATTTCAACTAGAAAAAAAAAGACTTTTCGCGAGGGCTAGATCAAATTTGCATTCATGCGACTGAAGCCGCACGGCAATGCCTAGTGTATCTAGTGTGTATATAAATGTCAGTATGTATTTACAATATTTTGTATACGGTGTCATGCCCGTTTTGGGGTTCACTCATCCTATGTTCACATATTGGGTAAGGTTACGACACGCGACGAGGTTGTGAGGTTGGGTAGCTTTTGTAATATTCGTCGGCTCTCGTACTACTGATCCCAGGACGTCACAGATTTGATCCGTTTAATATATCACGGCACAGCTGTGTTCTTGTCGTATTTGTCTGTTGAGTGTACTTAAATAGGTTTTGAACAAGAATTGTCATCCAATTTATAAACCACAAGTTATGGTTTATTACCAAAGCTAAAAGATGTGTTCTTTATTCAAAATGAAATATTTATTATAATAACTACGTATTTTGAGATTGGTAAAGTTTTTAATGACATAGTAAATAAATAAATATTATGTTAAATCTTACCTAAGCTCAGTTCATTTCAAACTAAGCATAGCCTTGTATCGATGTCTTTGTTATAAAGAATGGTCAGGAAGAAATTCGACCTGATTTGTTAAAAAAAATAGGATCGTTCTTAACATGATTTTATTATGAGATTAAAATTGTAATTCTGATGACTTTCTGATTATAATTCTAAATAAACTGACGAATTCTGCATCTTTCTGCATTCTTTACTATCAATGATCTATTCCGATAAAGAAATTACCTATATAGACGTTATCTAAGCGTGTAGTTTGTTTTAAGACTGGCTTTTAATGGTACTATAAGCCACCGATAAGTAAGTAGCATTATCGCCACAAGATTGGTCTGCAATCACATATTTACCCAGAGCAAATACATACGAACAAATGTTACGGTGTGAAACGTTACGCATTTGATATTATTGTATGATAAGCTCTCCTTTCTTTTAACTTTACGTGTGCTCGTGCGTGCGTTTTGTCGCAACACGTGCGTTTTGTGAGTTCTGCGTTTACACCAATCACGGGCCGCGTGTATACAAAAGTTACTGTTTGCTATAAAATTCTTTATATTCCTTGTTACATTTTCTCTCTTAGCATTCGTATCGTATCGACTGCTGGTAGGAGCTTCTTAAAATGCGAGCGCAGTGGTGATATTAATGCAGTTTTCAAGTATATTTTTACACGAATGAAAATACCACTTATTGGTTTAAATAAACTCGGCCCTTGGCTTGTTTTGTGGAAATATTTTTATATTAGTTGAAAACTTTATTATACGTTGTATTTTCTTAGGAATATTTTTTGTATACTAATTGATACCTGCGATTTTGTTCACGGTTTTATTCTTGGGTACTATCTATTTTATCTGGGATTAAGTAAGATAGTAAGCTTTTCATTTTTGTTATTTTGATTTTTTCAACACTAGTCTCAATTCCTAATTCTTTTATCGATTTTAAATTATGTTCGATAACTTGTGTCATTACTGGCTTAACACCTATGAAATGTATAGTTAGGCCTAATAATATATACTTTAGTTAATACTCTGAAGAGTCGTCCATCCGTAGAATCGCTTATCAGCCCGAACACATGGAAATCAATTTAATTATATTTTTAAATATAGCTGTTTCTCTCTTCTAATAATTGATTGTAGGTGTTTTATGGTTAATCAAATTTGCAGTTTTGGCTGCGACATTGTAGAAATATTATCAGGTTTGAGTACGGGTCGCCCGCGCAATAGAGCTTTTGTTTGTCCAACGTTGATGTACTCGAGCAAACGTTACGGTGTGAAGCTGTGTATTGTTACTATACATTATGAGTTACGGAATTTTTTGTGTAAGTACAGTTGTTTGAGGTTTTGATTCTATGATTATAACCGAAAGAAAATGTATATTGATTCTGCGTTACTGTTTACACAGTTCTCGAACAGCGGTATGCGCATGCGCATGCTTACAGTAAAAAATATTAGGTACTAGTTGAAATTATGAGGTATTGTTCAAATATGTTTTATACGCAATACTAATCTTTTCATCTGTAGCACAAATATCATTGAATCAATTGTGGGATCAATGACTCTGTTAAGGTTACAAGTTCTTTACACGTTTAATAAAGTTCGTACAAAATATGCTTAAATGAAGTATGCTTTAAAGATATTTTTTACATTGTGCTATGTATAAAATCGCCATAAAAAATGAAATATGTACCGTTAACAGATAGAAGAGTAATAAAAAACGTAAATATTTGACTGGGATTATGCAATATTTTCTTCATTGAGAGTTGCTATTTGCTACGTATCTAGTGTCAATTTGCAGTAAAAATTGTATGGTTGCCAAAATAAAAGAAAAATATATATTCTTGGTAATCCAAAATACAGTATTTATGCCGGTAATAAAAGCGAGCATTTGCTGACTGTTTCGGGCATCTGTCTTCCATTCAAAAGCGATGTCGGGAAATTTAGACGACAGTTGAATGTTGGTGGCAGGACAGGCGGGGACCGGTGCCGCTGACGCCAAAACAAATTAACGTCTCTGGGAAGCGCCGAGTTTAATTTCCCAACGGGTGTGCCGCAGTTCGCAGCCGCACGCAACCGGCCCTTAGTTTTATGATAAAACACCAGGCTCGGTTGTAGGTGAAACGCAAAACGAGCCAACTTTATAAAATGTCATTCCATTAATTATTTATTACACGGTATCAAACATTTAAATGTCTCGAGGGATGATAAAGTTGGTATGGGTAGACAGGTTTCTATAGTAAATTATACACCAACACTGTATTTACTGTTTCACTAGACATTATTTAGTGTTCAAAATTTAAAATTAAATACTATCTCGTTTGTAAATATTTACATATTTAATTTTTTATTTCTCGGTAAAATGTTTCGTTTCTCTAATCAGTAATGGCGGCTATGATATAATTTTATCGTATTTAGAATCCCTTAAATTATGTACTTATTCTTTCTGGTTATGGATTCTGAAAGCGTAGAGCCATAATAAGTTACTATGGAACCTTTTCAAGGTTTTTGAAATGTTGATTTATTCAGTCGTGGGATACGAAGTACGAATACTCTATCATTTAGCGAAATATAGACATAATTACAAATAAATATTAGAAATCATGTTAGAAATAATAAGGAAATTGTGAAAATAGTATCAAGCAATGACTACTTCCTTATGAAACTCATAATACAAGTTTCACTTTAGGATCATAAAAAGTAAAGCAAATTATATATCTTAATTAATTTTACAACACTTAATTTATTAGTAGACAACTGGCGACATCTCTGTCGCTCTGGGAGCACTAAGTAATGCCGGGAACGTTTTAAAACTCGAACTGGAAAAATAAAAAACAGTGACGTTTTTCTTTTGCAAAATAATTTCACGATATAGGAATTGATTTGAAATAAACATGAGATTTTTAAAATATTGACTTAATTTTAAAAATTGTCTTCATGTTAGCTTCACACTTCCTTTCTTTATATATGCTTCGTCATGTATTTGTAGCAAAAAAACATCATTTCTTATTGTAATTTCGTCGCAAAAGTATTTACTAAAGTTTCTTTAACAAATACGAATCTGTGTATTTGATATGTTCTTTAGTGTGACCTTATGCTATATATATCTATGTGAAATATATTCATAGATCGTATGTGCTTCGTCTTGTATTTGTAGCAAAAAAACATCATTTCTTATTGTAATTTCGTCGTAAAAGTATTTACTAAAGTTTCTTTAACAAATACGAATCTGTGTATTTGATATGTTCTTTAGTGGGACCTTATGCTATATATATCTATGTGAAATATATTCATAGATCGTATTTTCGTAGATTTTTGAATGATATAATGTGCACAAAGAATTTTGGTTCGTTATAATTATGGACGTAATTTCTTATGATATTATAAATTTTATAGGAAAAATACTTGCATAATTGAAAAGAAAAATGTAAAATGTATTGTATAATTAATTTATATCATTACATTTAATTTCAGAATATTCATCTTTTATATTCACTACATAATCATGTTTTTTTTTTCATTTCTGAATAATATATTCTATTAAAATCGTAGGTGAATATAGTTAATTAAATACTTAGCTATATTTGTTTTTATGATATAGTAGTACTAGTTATGTTCGCGGCTTCGCACATGTTTTATTGTGATTTTGTGCTATTATTATTTGGTCTATTGAATAGTTGAGGTGGTAGAGCTACGCTGAAACTATTACTGGTTTCAGAATGAATGGGTCGGCTCGCCCGATGTAGTACCACCCTCTCACAGAAAGCCGACGTGAAGTAACAGTGTTTGCACTGTTGCGTTTCGTTCGGTCAGTGAGAGCGCCGGAGGCCCACATATATTAAAAGACCGGCAACGTACTTGAGACTCCCCTGGTATTGCTAGTGTCTATGGGCGGTGGTGATCACTTACCATCAGGTGATCCACCTGTTCGTTTGCCCCCTATGATATATAAAAAAAATAAAAAAAGTTGAGTTATAGTAAAATGGTTATTGTTACATATCTACACAAATTAATTTTCATAACCATCGCTTGAGCGATACTAAAGTTAATATGCTGCAGCACCATCTAGTGCCGGGTCATAACAAAATGGATAGAATGAAAACCTGCTTCATGAAGAAACACTTACGTGTGCCTACTTAAATTGCTAACGTTCAAAATTTGTTGGAGGTTATTGATCTCAGATGCATGCACCATCGTACATTTTTATATATACAAATAGTTTTATTTATAAAACATTAAACAGTTATAAATTTAATCACTCGCCATTAAAATTAAGAATTTCATTCATATTTATAACATATCTAGTCACGACTTGAAATCGTACTATGAGTGATATTTTCAAGCCGAATAGAAGAATGACCGAGTTAGAAATTAATAGCAATACGGAAAAGCACGCAAAGTCAAGTGGACCTAATTCGTATTGCGTTACCTCAATTTTAATTGACCTCTATGTATGACATTGAAGCTGAAAATAGTCTGGATATAACTGAAGTCTAGTGAAAACTTAGCCGGTGTGGAATATACCGGATTTCAAACTGACAAAATTATACTAACCGATTTAAACCGGTGTGTACATGACTTCTGTTAGATTTTATTGATACTTTGATCGTCAATGCATAAGAATATTCCAGAGTCTATTGAAATTCGGATAATGTCTCATAATAATTTTACGATAATAAAAATGCGATAAATTATCTAAGACGTATCTTATAAAATCTCACAAATACTGTATTTATTATAGATTTTATACATGTCTAACTGTGCCCCGCGGTTTCATTCGTATTTAATTTTTCTCGTCCTCGGTCCCCGAAACCCAGTACACGCGGCACGTCCAAACTAGTACTTCGTATTCACTTAGTGTAATATTTGACTTAATCTTTGAATGTTAATTGCTCGCTCTTAAGGGTCATAGCGTGATGTTAGATAATCCTTTCTCCTTAATTTAACCTTTCATTATAAATATACTGTAAAATAAAAACAAATAAACCTGACCGGTAGTTGCAGACATTAATTAGCTCGATCAAACAAACATAGAAAATGAATCTCTTAATGGTGATCCTTACTAACGTTATAAATACGACCGTGAGTTTGTTTGCTTGTTACGGTTTCATCCTTTATCTAGTTAGCCTGATCATCTTGATATTTTGCATACACGTTGTCAGGGTACAGGAAAGGACATAGGGTACCTTATATCTATCCAAAAGAGTACCTATTGTTACGAGGGACAGATCATATCTATATAAACGCGAGTGAAGGCGTAGGCAAAAAAAACCTGGTATCAAATAGATGTAGGTTAAATAACTTCATTCAATCTTATGAATGTCAGATTAAATAAAACCCAGATTAAAGTTTTGTGAGTCTACGTCCAATAATAATCGACCTGCAGTGTGATAGGTTATTCAAACATCTAAAATATAACGCTTTTGCAGGTGCAGTTATATACGTATAAACTTAGTCTATTTCAATAATATAGATAAGTCATTAACAGAACAGAACTTGAAACTCTTGATTGATCCATTTTCAGGTCTAAAGTACCTGCATTCGGCGCGAATTCTTCACCGTGACATAAAGCCTGGCAACCTTCTCGTGAACAGCAATTGTGTGCTTAAGATATGTGACTTCGGTTTGGCGAGAGTCGAGGAACCTGACGCGAGCAAGAATATGACTCAGGAGGTTGTCACGCAGTATTACAGGTGAGTCATTTTTATTCACCACTTTGTTCACGTGAGTATGACGCACCACGGGAAACTGTGCATAATGTTTTATTTGAAAGTGGCTTCATTCCTACAGGGAAGTATAATAAAAAAAATCATAATAATATTTCTAATTCGCGTATATGTATTGATTTAAATTGTTAACACTATCGTCGGTCGACGATGGAGGAAAACATCGTGAGGAAAGCTGAATTTGAGAAATGTTTTTGTAATACCACTGTGTGTGAGAAAATATAGAACTGTAGATATCTTGGAGTTTGAAGTAGCCAATACGTCGTAAACTGGCACGATGATTATGCCCATACCTTCTTTAGGGAAGAGGTATATGACCCGGCAATTGGTAGGCTGATGGGATGTTTCGGTTTTGGTAAATTGCAAATTACCGTGAGTTTAAGAAAAACCTTCATTTCGAAATTATAGATAAACACACTTTATTTATTTGTATAGATTTTCAATTGAAGGTTTTATAATTTACTCTTTTTTACAGTGGAGCAGCAACATTTCTTACTAATGAGTTCTATTCAAATCGGTGCCATGTGATTGATGGACGATGTGTATCGTCACAAGAATTTAGGCCACATTATTACAATTAGCTTCAGTTAGGTCTATATTGATTGGGTCATTTCGAACAATTCGTTAACTCTATTACCCGTCTCCTAATTCTATCACTGCAAGAAATAAACTCTTATGAACTATGAAGATACTAAAAATAGTTAACAAGCCGTTACACCATCTAGCTTTATGAAGCAGCACATTCAAAGTGTTTATGAGTCGCAATATGTCCATTGAGCTTGACTACAAAGTGTAAAAGTTACTTCAAGAATGCTAAATTCTATTTTCACAAATAGTGCCGTTTGAAACCTGTTTAGCGTTTGCAAATCGTCCCGTTAACAATTTATTGGTTATGTTTAGAGAGGTAGTTATTATTACAACTAACAATGTAATGGATTATTCCTACGGATTGGATTCCTATGGATCAAAATCAAAATTAGTTTAATCAAATTAAAGTTCTAAGAAGGCGCTTATGACTAAAATGGCGTCACAAATAATCAATTATATTTTAATGATATGTAAAAGATAAATGTGATTAATGTTGGTTATCCTTAGGAAATAGGCATACCAACTGGTACTTTTCTATAGACATTTTTAAGAGGTATAATTTCGTGATACATTGGTTTGATATATCTCATAAGGTTTTGTCAACGTTTCTAATATTAGAGTTACATAGTTTCAAATAACTATGACAGTTCAGACAGACGTAAAAAACAACTTTTTAATATTCATAGATGATAGAGATCGGCCGGTGTTATCATAACATACGTGTCTTGCAGTATGCATTATGCAAAAATCAACGGGTGTGAAAGGGAGGACACTATACGTAGCCCCACTCAAATTCACCATACGAATAAGTAATATTCATTTCGTTATAGTGTTATTGTTATTGTAAAAAGACAATACAATATAAAATGGTAAATTACTCAACGGCAGAGAATTAACAAGAGTTTATGACAACAATTGTTGTAGTACAATACAACAGCATAATACGTCATTAATATATGTCTGTTTTTACCATCTATATTTATACTATTCATAACACTTTCAATTGTGACTACAACCTGCTAAAATTTCGACTTACTAATAACTCGTTCCGTTCCTAAAGTAAAAAAGTTACCTGTTTATATTCGATATTCATATTAGATGACGTCATATAACTGACATTAATTAATCTTCTCCTATTTGGCTAATCTTTTTTGTTGTTTTACAATTTTTAGGACAACAATAAAGCAAAATATTTGTACGGAAAAGTGACAAGTTAGGGTAAAAAATAAAATCTCCATATATAAAAGTGAATTAGTGGATGAGATAGAAGATAATAGGAAAATCTTCAGAAATATTGACAGAATCGACATACTGATGTTCTGCACTGACTGTACTGAAGCTGGGACGGGCATCTAGTTAAAAAGAAAAGTAAAATTTAGTTATTCGACCTTAAAACAAGATTGCGTATAGCGTATTGTTAATTATACACTCGTGTAGGTGTGAAGACCTCCAATGGTTTGCCTTACAACAAAAGCTACGAAATACAGTTTTGAACGAATCACTGTCGAGTGTTTCAACCTCGACCCTGTGCTGTTTGCAACGAGGACGCTCGCACTGCTACTGATTTATTATTAAAAATCTGTCGCGCTTATGTTTTAACTTACGTAACGGAGATATTAATTTGTGTCTTATGTCTATTTCATAAAAAATTTAGTAACTCATATTTGAGGAATAACTACATCTAATATATAAGTGACTTCAACCAGCATGTGAAGCTGGTTTTAATGTCTAAAGGCTTCAACATGTGAAGGATTGTAATGTCTGCAGATGACACCCTTCTTTGTGCCTTCCCCAAACGCGAATGTAACTGTCATGTATTTTTATAAAAAAAAATATGTAGAATGTTTATCTTGTATAAACCCGATCGAGTTTCTTTCTGGTTCTTCTCGTTAACTGGGTTGTTTTCCGAACCGATGATAGTTTTAGTCGTTCATAACCGCCTTCTCAGGGCGTAAATTGATAGACCATTTTTGATTTTTTGATTTAATAACGTAGCTTTTACTGTGGTGTTTTACGATGGTCAGTATCACACCGCAGATTTTGTCGCTGGCCATAAAAATACTTCTTTAGACGGTCGTCGTTCTTTTAAACTTTAATGTACTTTTAATTGTTACACAGATTATGTAAAAAGAACTATAAGGTACAAGTCATGTATAACTGACTGCGCCAACCAGTTGATAAAATAATAGTAGTGTATCTGAATTATAATAACATTTTATAGCCAGTGATCTGACAATGTAATACTTATATTTTCTCCTAGTAAAATCTGAACACTTATGACATGGTAAATACGAAATGGCTAACATTCACATTCAATAAATCTCGTCATTCATTACTCATGTAGTTTAGAATGACAAACAGTATACAGTATATATTATGTATTATAAAATCAAATTTCGATAATATTGTTATGAATAATGTTATGTTGTATGAATCCGCGCCCTATCAGCTCAGCAGTAGGGTTCAATACTCTTGCAACCCTGTCCTTATCGAGGCATTATGTTTAATTCGTAGGCTATATATTACATTGTTATTAAATTTTATATATAAGTCGCAGACATTTACAAGTACTTAGTGTATTTCACAAGTTATTTTATAGATGTAATGAATGAAAAGTGAGTGTAATAGGAAGTTCTTATAAACATTAAGAAAATTATGCGCCGTATAAATATGCTCTTTGATGTTTCATGGAAAAAAATATAGGAAATAACCTTTGTACTGTTGACCGGAGTTTTGAAAGTGGGCCACGAGGAGCTCGTCGCTCTTTGCGCTCAAAACATCACCCTCGAATGCGCTGTGTTCCGCTAAGAACCCGCAAAAACCAACATGCTATCAGAGACGTAGCTCATTTTTCATTCCCATTGTAGACGGGTAGCATTCGTGAATACTTTACGTACTTTTTGTTATTTTTTTTCCCTATACCGTACTGGTTTTTTTACCTTCCATTACGCTTCGTTTTAAGAATTTTGTTTTACAATTTAAAACACCAAATTCTAACGACATCAATCTATGTAAATGATAATAAATCCGTGACATTTCGCTCCGTGGCCGATTTGTTTATATTAGGTAAGGATTTGAAAAAATATATATTTCTTAATGCCTACCCTGCACAATGCTTATGTATTCTCGAACTATAAAACAGAATCGCGTCATTTATGTAGCAATATACTATACAATACAGTGCTCATAACCAGTTTATTATTCATTACAGTTGTCTTATAAAATGGCTTTTATAAATAATTTTCTTTGTTAATTTTCTTATTTTACACCTTTTGTAAATAATACCGGATTGTTATCCAACACTTTTTTTTTTTTTTTTTTTTTTTTTTTTTTTTATTTACGTGGGGAAATCCATTATGGATACCCATCCTCCCGGGAGAGAGAATGGGTTATGTCCGACTCGCACGGACTAAAACCCCACGGTGTACCGGCCACCGCTTTAAGTTGGGGCGGCATGGGACCGTGCTGAGCTATCACCATGCCGCCCCCAGCGGTCAGCCCGGCGAAAGATGGCCGCCGGGCTCCGTCCTTATAGGGAGGTACACTGGGTACACGACCAGCTACCTCCCCTCGTCCGCCGAACCTGTGCAATGAGGAGATGGGCCCCCCGGCCCATCCCCTCAGATCCGGCTACGGAGGTGGAAGAAGGTGGGCAAATCGCCGCCTTCTTCCACCGGCCCTTCTTTGGCGAAGACGGCCACTGAGAGGGTCCGCCTCTCGGGCCCTCTCCGCTGCCTCCTTCTGCGAGATAACCTCCTCGCAGAAGGAGGCCATTGCCGTCCAGGCGTCTTCGCTGCCGAGCATGGCCGCAACCACACTCGGCAGCGACAGATTTTCTCCCACCGCCGCAGCCAGAGTGCGGCGCTGCACCTCCCACGCAGCACACTCAGCCAGAGTATGCTGCGCGGTGTCTTCCTCAGCGCCGCACTCGTGACATGCGGCGGTCGGCTCCCTGCGAGCGATCTGGTGCAGGTACCAGCCGAAACAGCCATGGCCGGTCAGCACCTGCACCAGTCGGAACGTCAGGGAGCCCCACTCCCTATCAAGCCACTGCGGCAGGACCGGGCGGACGGCGTCCACCGTATATCGCCCATACCGCGCGTCCGCCAGATCCTGCCGCCACCGCTCTGTTGCAACTACCCTCCCTTCCTTACGCCTTACCTCTATCTCCCTGGGAGCCGGAGGCTCTCCCAAACGTTTTCTTACCGCCGTGAATTCGTACACGGCGGCAAGAACCTCTGCCTCCAGCTCCCAAGGCAGGGAGCCGGCGAGCGTAAAGGCCGCCGCCGAGGACACGGTGCGGTATCCTCTGATTGCCCTCAGTGCCATAATGCGCTGCGCAGCGCGCAGCGCCCGCACATTAGTGGCACCGAGGGCATCGGACCACACCGGAGCCCCGTAGACGGCCATCGCTCGCACGACTCCCATATAGAGTCGGCGGCACCCGGCAGTTGGCCCCCCGATATTGGGGAGCAACCGGCCGAGCGCTGCCGCCGCCCCTGCTATACGCGGTCCGAGCCCCTCGAAATGGGGCTCGAACCGCCAGCGCCCGTCTAGGGTGAGGCCCAGATACTTCATCCGGGTCCCCACCCTGATACGGGCGCCATCTACAATCAAATGGGCCCCAGGTGGTGGCCCCCGCCGAGGCCCGTGAAATAAGAGGGCCTCGGTTTTATCTAAGGCCACCCTGAGGCCCAACCTCCGGATACGCCCGACCACACCGGTTGTGGCCGCCGTGGCCAGGCGCACCAAACTCTCCCATTCCCCCCCACGGGCTACGACTAGGGTGTCATCCGCGTAACATATAATGCGCACTCCGAGTGGGAGCGCGCCGCGGAGCACCCAGTCGTAGCCCAGGTTCCACAGGAGTGGGCCCAAGGCCGACCCCTGTGGAACCCCACACCCCGTCCCCCGCCTGATCATTCGCCCGTCGCTGTCCACATAGGCGACCTCCCTGTCCACCAGGTATGCCTCCAACAGCCGCCGCAAGTAAGGGGGCACCCCGAAATATCGGAGTGCCTCCCTTATCACTACGTGCGGCAGGCTGTTGAAGGCATTGGCGATGTCCAGGGACACCGCCAGAAACCTCTCCCCCTGGGAGGTCGCCTCTGTGGACAGCGACTTCAGGAGGGTCAGGGCGTCTATCGTAGAAAAACACTCTGTTAAGTTAATTGAATGCCTTCGAATAATTTCGCAATGGTTAATATTTACATAACCTTCGAAAGGCAGTTATAAAATGACTTATTTAAAAATAAAGATGGTGTTTTCTTTTAAGTAGGTAGTAGTGAGACTTCAAGTCATACCTATTTCGAGGACAATATTTCAAGTGTGGACAAATAACAAAAAAGTTATTTCTATATTGGTAAAAATGTTTATTTGTTCCGATTAAAGCAACGCAGACTTATTGACTCACGACTTACTTGAAAACGTTGCCTGGTTGGTAACCGCAAATTATTGACATCGTGCTTGGGCATAAATATGATTTTGCTAATATCTTTTTGTTACACGGGTGTGAATTTAAGAGTTATATTGGGTTTTTGGTCAATCTCCTAATTCGTATTCATATGCTAATATTTCTAAATTAATTTTGTCCATACGTATGTGTTTATATGTCACGATTTAATGCCATGACTTTTTTGTATTTTTATATATTTTTTTATTGTTTTTAATTTAATTGTTAAAGGCTGCAGTTATATTATTTTGTATTTACAATATACAAGATTACTTTTTCGTATTTACTGGTATTTGCTTTAGTAAGTACCAAAAAAGTGCCGTAAAATCAACAAAAAAATGAATCATTGTAGAAACATTTACGCAGGGTCCGGCATGTCAGCGGCGACTAATGATATATAGTTTGTCTCTCGGTGGTCGCCGTTGTTTTTGGATTGTACTATACTTACCAACAGGCATAGCGCAATCACTAACCATGCTACAATGAAAAATAAATTTCAACAGAATCACTTATTTCTTTCTCGTTAAGGCCAGTAGTTTGTTTTTTGGAGACATGATCGGTTATATTTTAGCCTTCCTATCGATATCATTAGGAAGTCAAGTTCAATATATTTGGATTCATAATGTGCTTCATATACATTTGATTTAGTTTAGTTATATATAATCATGTGAAATTATAATTTCCAGAGCACCCGAGATTCTAATGGGCGCGAACCATTACACGGCTGCGGTAGATGTGTGGTCTGTTGGCTGCATTTTCGGTGAATTACTCGGAAGACGGATTCTGTTTCAAGCGCAGAGTCCAGTACAACAGGTAAACTTACGTTTTGGTGGTTCTATATTGGTAAAAAAACTGAAAAGATATACACGTGTACAATTTTATCGAACTGTAAGGCCTTACAAACCGTAGTAAATGGTTAGGTGGCACGGGAATCATTAAAAAAAATATATATAGCCGTCTTTTACAAACCGTATCTAGAATCATCCTATCTGTTATAATTAATTTTGATCGCGGCTTTATTTGATGTTTCCTGAACTACCCAATTGTTTATATCATTACGCGTTTTCGTATACATGGTAAGTAATTATGACAAATCTAAATAGTTTTTCATTAAGTCTAGTACAAGTTTAAAATTACCCTAGTATTAATATTTGGACCTAATACCCAGCGATGTTTTTCACGTTGGTTTATAGCTTAAGAATGTTTTCTAATATCTGGTTGTAAAGTTTCAACAACAAATAACGCAAAAGAAAGATAATTTTATGAACACAACAATTTGGCAAAATGATGCATTATATGATATTTCGTATTAATATGTGCGTATAATTATGAATTAAGCAGAAGCTATTTTTATATTTATTACTGACATTTTTATAATAACTTATCGTATAGGAGGAGGAGGTTTACATATTAATCTTTAAGGTTAATAATACCATTTTCGCCTGAAGACTTGCTTCAATGATTTTGTCCTTATGAATACAAGTTACTTCAGGCTTTACAGAATCTTTTCTCATGTGTACACGGAGATGAGTTGTAGACTTTAGATGGTAGTAATGAATGTTAGTTGATTAGCAAATGACATTATCAACAGTTGGAGTTGATTACGGAGCTACTAGGTACACCATCTCTGGAAGACATGAGACATGCGTGCGCTGGAGCACGTGCGCACATGCTGCGCCGCGCGCCCCGCCCGCCGGCGCTCGCAGCGCTGTACACGCTGTCGGTGCAGGCCACGCACGAGGCCGTTCACTTACTTGCACAGGTGAGTACAATGAATATATAAAGAAAAAAAATACGCTGTTAATTGTGAGTCTGCTGCGGTCGTTGTCCGCACATCACACAAAAACCACTTAGTCTATAGATTTTGATATTTTTTTTAGTTTTACTTCTTACACACTTGACCCTTATTAAAAAGGATTGATATCTCCATTCAATATAAAGTTATTTAAGAAACTACGATTTTTATAAGAACTCTGCGTTCAGTAATGTGGACAGGCGGTGTGGTGCGCATGTGCAGGAGAGGAAAAGTAAACGGATAACACTTTTTACAAAAAAAATGCTCTAAGCAAAGTATATTTTACCTTCAAAGTGGTTTTTTATTTGTATATGAAGTATATTGTTACGATAATAAACTACACACACGAAGTTGCGGGCATCAGCTAGTTTGTGCAATATATTTGCATGATAGTAACCAATTTTTTCTAAGGTCAGTCTATCTAAGGGCCATCTTTAAGTTCTGAATGTCATATACATGTGTTGCGGCAGTTACATTTGGAAGCCAGTCTCTCCGTTGTTTCCGTATATTAACACCATTTTAACTTACGTCGCGTCATTTAGTATAAGGTGAAATTGATGAACTCCTAAGCTTAGAAAATAATGACTTTGTTATAACTTTTTTTTCGTGTTTTTTAGTATTTGGTCATTTGTAAGTATTAAAAATAAAACAATTTGAATATATGTATGTCAATAACATTCAAACGGCTGGACGAATTCTATTAAATTGTAGCATGTAAGCTAATTGTATCGTAGAATAATACTATAATTTTTCTAATGATATAAAAACATAATAATAATAATGATATGTGTATAAAAGGTGTGAATACTGAGATGATACCTAACAGGATAGAGTGGAATAGGAAAACATGTTGTGCCGACTCTACTTAGGAGGGATAAGGGTAAGATGATGGTGATGTTAATAATGATGATAATAAAAGAAATAAAACGTTATTTATTATTAAAGTTTAATTTGAAAGTGATATAATTTTTTTTAATCACAATTGTTTAACATTAAGTTTGGCATCTATTATTTTGGTAAAACGTTATTATATATCTTTGTGTGTCATGGAAGAGAATATGTGTTGCTTGGTTTTGTCGTCCGTGAAGTGGGTAGCCATAAACTGCCCTACAACATATAAATAGGATTGAATTTGTTATCCTTGTCCTGGTTAATCTCCGAAACGGACAAACCGATTTCGCCCAAAATTTTACTCGAAGATTGAAACTTTTCGTGGTATTATCTAGGCTATATACATCATAATGTTTCTACATAAGAGCTAAGTAGTAATGGTAGATTTTAACAGGGGTACCCAATTACCGGTACTAAAAATCGGTAAATGTTGTTTTAACGATTAAATATTAATTACAGATTTGAAGTTAAAAAATGAAAGGTAGACTACAATTAATCCAGATAAAATGTATAGATCCACTCAAACAAAAAAAAAAACATTCTAATTAAAACAAATTTAGGGATTAATACGTCTTATGTTATACGTTTAACATCGAGATAAATGTCAATTTTAAATTTCTATAATAATATTTTAACTTTGTTTTATTTTAAACTCTTAACGATGTTGTACGCAAGTTCATACATACGGCTATATTCGGGGTTGCCAAAGAGGACTGTTATAATGATTCCAGATGTTAGTATTTGATCCGGCGAAGCGTATATCGGTGGTGGACGCGCTCGCGCACCCATACCTGGAGGAGGGCCGGCTGCGCTACCACTCGTGCATGTGCAAGTGCTGCTACAGCGCGCCGCCCGCCGCGCGACACTACTCGCCCGACCTCGAACCCGTCGCGCCGCACGCCTTCCACGACGCCTGGGAGAGGAAGCTCACCTCCGTGCACCAGGTCAAAGGTAACTAACTACCTCAGACAACTCTTCACTCATTACAGCCTCCCTAGTATTAGTCATCAAGCCAATATATATTTTTTTAATTGGGTAGGCGAAGGTACTACCTCATACAACTCTTTCACACAATTTATCATTACAGCCTTCTTACAATCTGTAATTGAGCCAATTTATTTTTATTAGTTTAGGCGAAGGTACTACCTCAGACAACTTTTCATTTGCCTTACTGTTTTTTTCTGCAGACTCTTGGTCCGCACCTTTTTTCACTATGATAATAATTAGAGAACATGAGAAAAAAATATTTGACTGACGACGTTTTGTTCCCTAAAACACTAACCCCATTATAGAATTAGATTCCATGACGTTTCAAGTAGCATTATAGCACTCATGGACTCATTAATAGTATTATAGTACCTACTCGTGGTTTCATAGTCTACAGGGTTAATAGTATGTTAGTGTAATTAAATCGTGACGTGACGTCCCCAGAGGAGATCCACAAGTTCATAGCGGAGCAGCTGCAAACGTCGCGCGTACCGTTGTGCATCAATCCCCAATCGGCCGCGTTCAAGAGCTTCGCAAGGTAAGGCGCCGACAACCAACCAACCGCAACCAACCGCAACCAAACGACACCAACCGCAACCAACCGACACTAGGTGATTTCTTTGCGATACGTATCCTAACGTTACCGTCGCGCTTTCGGCTGCACGTCGGAGGTCGTCTTCGCTTATATTCTGTCATACATCAACTTATCACGTGTTGATTTTGTACATTCGATTGTTCATATTTTTTAATTTAATTTTGGTTTTTAAAATTATAAATTAAGATTATTTTCAATTCTCTAGCAGATCGTTTATATACTGATTTTTTTGGTTAAGATTTTTATTTTTGTATCAGCAATTATTTTTGAACTTATATTTTTTGGAAAGATTGTTTTACGAATTACAAAATCTATGGCCACATTCAACTCGAGATACGTATGTCATGATTGTCTATGGTGCAATACGTCAGCCAGTCGTCAGTCAATAACGTGACGGTAAGAAGCTAACACGCTCCGCTGTAAAGCGCCCACCCGCACCCATCAGTTGGGCCACGCCGTTATATTTTCTCTCTCCCCTAGACGTGCAGACAACACTGCTTTTATTTATATATATTATTTATAAACGTGTAAAATGTCGCTATCACGAAATGCAGATTCGTTTTCAGCGACATTTTAACCTCACTGTAGTTAAAGGGTTCTTCTAACAACAATAGTATTTCTTAACACATACGTTTGTTCAATGCTTTTCTTTTTTAAACGCGACAACCGCCCACTTGAGCTTTTGTATTATATTGGTCTGTGGGTTGTATTTCCCACATTTGAGTGTTGTCTCCATGCCTTTTAAATTGAATGAAAAAGCAAACGGTCATCACAAGTAGGTGTGGCACGGTGCGATCTGTTAGTGTATGCACGTCGTGTCATTACCATATGTACATATAAATTATATTCAACTATCGGTATATGTCTCAAATATAATCGTGACAATGCAATATGAGCCGTCCGGTGGTCGCAGAAATGAGCCTATGTCGCCATCCCCTCATCCTCCCCTACCCTTCCCACCGTTTGTATCGTCGCATCGCTGTAGGCAACTTGCCTATTTACAGTTAAATGCGGGTCGATTTTGCGAGATACCAAATTGTGCATGGTGTTTTTTTTTGTATTCTTATTTCCGACGCTTTCGATACATTTGTCTCCCCTGTATATACACAAAACCAGAGTAACGAGTTTTCGAGCAAAATCAACCCTCTTGAAATGGTGGTGTCCTCAGTGCTTTAGTATATTTGCACCGCAGTTGATAAGTAGATTTGATTCGATCAGAGTCTGACCGAGTATATTAATTCATTTTTATACTTTAATAATTAGAAATTTATAATTGCAACAATTACAGGAAAAAATAATGTAAAAATAATCAGATAAGTTTTACAATTTTGTATCGTAAAGTCATTTTCGCAATTACAGCCTAACTAACAATGATGAATAATGTTGATAATTTTGAAAACATTCGGAAGTTTACATTGGAAATTTAACGATCATTTTTCATTTCGTGGTTAACTTTCGGTATAATTTCGTGTGTTCAGTTAAAGTTATTTTATATCGATGAATCTGTCTGACTCTAGTATTAATATTTAAGCATTTCTGTGTTTTTGCGACAGCTCTAGAGCGGGTTCGAAAGCAAAAGTTTGTTCCCCTTTCAAGACGGCAGCAAAAATACTTCTGCTATCGCCCGTGATATTTCTGTGCGCGGCGTAGCGTTCCCGAGTCTCTCTCTCTCTCAGTAAGAGTACAAACAAACCGCACGCTATGAATTGTCATGCCGTTTCTTAAATACTTTTATGTCTAAACGTTGCCTCAATTAATTTATAACATCTGATTGAATTAAGGAAATCGTTTGCACGGTCTTATGATGAACCTTCTTTATATCGTGAATTTAAAATATACGACCAAAAAAAAACAAACGAAAATGGCTAATTTAAATTATTGCTCTTTTGTTCTAAGTTCTATGAGATTAATTAAATATAATATATTATAATTGTAATAAATAATAACGTGTCAATTTAAATTAATTATTATAAAATTTTAAATTAACATTTTAAATTTAAAGTATGAATAATTTGCATTATCCTTGTACTTAATACAAAATTTTAAAATTATAATGATTATTGCTATAATAATCGTAGTATTCAACAACATTTGACCATAATAACAAAATAGGGGATTGTTATCCTCTGAACTGTCCAAAACCATAAAAGTTTATGTTCCATACAAACGAATGCAGACCTCATGAGACACAGGTCAACAGACTGTTGGCAGCATAAGCTCAAAAATACCAGATCTATTATAAAACTTTGAAAAATAACAAATCATGTATTGTAAATTTATATTTTGTATTGTAAAACGTATTTTTAAATTGTTATTAATTTGTACGAACTGTTTTTTTACTAAACTATGAAATTTACAATGTACGCGATCTGGTGAAATTAAAAACAAATTCCGCCATTTTGAGATCTGGGTCTTAAAAAAATCAGCCGGGGTAAATTGAAATGGACATATATAAGTAACAATCAATTGATATTTTAATTCTATTTCCATATATCAATCAAAGTCAACAATTATATACATATGGCGGTTAAATTGATAATGAGCCTGTGAAACGATTTCTTGTATATCCTAGCAACGTTTATATGTAATAGTTTTGATGTAATAATGTGCGGACGTCGTTCGACAAGTTTATTTAAAATAAATAAAAATTAACCGGTCGATCGCCGTTTCGTTATTTCAAAAGGGTTGATTGTTAGTATTACAGTTTTCATTCGGAATTCGATTAAAGTGCATGCGACTATCGACAACAAAATTTGAGTTTTTTTAATTTTATATTTAGATGGTAACTTTTTAATAAACAATTAAAACATCAGCCGTTTACAAATTATCAGGGTTACACGATGTAAATAAAATTTTCGGGAGTAAAAAAACTATATTTTGTAAAATGTAAATTAGGTTCTAGTTTCGAAATGAAGACATTTTTCTTATTTAGTTTTTACAGTAATTTTTGTATTATCTTTTGTGGGTTATTTAGCTATGCACTTCAGGGGTTTTTATTCTGTTATAAAAAACAAATTAGCTAACATTTTGCAAGTATGTTGATAATGAGCCACAACAAAAATATAACTTAATTATCAGAGCTTACATACAATTGTATGTAATGTTACATACAATTATTTGTATGTAAATTTTGGATTCTCTTGCAAATTGAGAGCTGTTTAAGAACGTTCTGTGATTTGTCCGTTGGTTTTGGAGATGGCTTCGTAGTGCATGCGTAGAGAGACACGATAGCACAGTGCCGTTCACTTGGTTGTGGTGATTTATGTTGTCGAATACAAAGTAGATGACGCGTAGAGTTTGATTTGTGATGCAGTTTTGCTTTTCCAGTTCTCTTTTATTCGAAATATTTACAACAAAAAAAAAATCCAAAATTGCATGATCAGTTTCTATGTTGGATCCATAAATATCATGAGGTAAACAAGAAGATGTGTTCTAAAGAAATGAAACCGACTTCAAAAACATCTACACTAAAAATCTACCAGAACGCCTTTGACCAAGGTTAGGTAATAGGTAGGTGCCAGACTTGTATCGTAATAAAACTATAATTATTGAGGAATTTCTTGGTAAATTTGCAAAATTCAACTTCAATGCTAATGAAATTAAAGCGGGATCCGCTTGAAAATGTTCTCTTTTCATTTAAAAAAATCAATTTTACAAATAAATTTATGAGTGACGCTGTTCTGAGGTAACAAACATTTAAAAAAAACTTACGTCCTCGAAATGAGAACCTTCACTATTTTGAAGTCGGTTTACTTTTTAAATGGTGCATCCAACAAAGAAAACGTGGCGTGGGTGTGGGTAACGCACACGTAATCGACTGGTAAACTAACCCCGTACGACACTTGGGAAACTTGCAGCTCGACAGTCGCGCACCCGTCCGAGCTGCCGCCCTCACCGCACCAGTGGGAATGACGCGAAACGAAGCGCGCCTTAGAAAAGAGACGCGCCGTCTACACGGACACTTAATGGACTTCTCTCCCCTCCGAGCGGTCACCTACGCGGCCACCCAACGAAACAACCTCGGAAACAAACTCTTCCCAAACGACAACACGAGGCGATAGTTATTTTTTTTCACTTGTGCAACAACGACACAGTGTTGCTACATGTTATTCGTAAAATTTAAAAATAATGGCTAATTTTCCTACAGCTTTATCAGTGGCTTCTAACAAATTCAAGCTAAAAGTATAATAGCTTTGTTGATAATTGTAACAAAAACGTGTTTCGGCATTGTAAAAAGGAATACCGCATTATACCTCAATTATCTAGAAATACGTGATAAATAATATGAATGATTAGAAATGGGCTTACGCCGTTAGAAATAGTTGTACGATTATTTCATGTTCTGTGACATCACATTTGTTTTGGGGTTTTCAGTCGTTCGTCTATACAAACATTTCGTGGAACACTTTCGTATTGCATTTATTTTCCAAAATATACTCCTTTTGTCGTCTCCAAAGACGATAAATCTATTAAAATGGTTTAGAGTGTAAAAAATGTGTAGTAAACTCGATACGAAGAACTAGAGTGTTTAGATAAATGTATTTTGGCTTAGGAAGCGTAAGAATGGTTTAGTGTTGCGAGAGCTACGGAGAGATGTATACAACGAATGATTGAAATGCGTCGATAAAAAAGACGAAAATAGAATAAAAATATGAGACGGAAATATAACAAATGTACATAAGAGAGAGTGAGCACGAGGTATGCTTACAAGAGCGCATCAACATGCTTTATGTACGTATTTATAGCTTATCACTCATTTATATTGACAATTCCATTGTTATCGTGTATGTCTTCGTGGTGTAGTTTCAATGTGTGCCTCGTTGTGTTATTTTAAAGCAATAAAATATATTATTGCGTATATATTAACGTTTTATTTCGGTTATATTATAGGTGATTAGTTAGTATTGTGTTTTTTTTATTATAGTTCTCATTAGGCCGCGTGCACACCTCTTTCGTACTTAATAGATAAAGGATATACATTCGAATCTCCCGAAGGTGCGTGTGCACGGGGCCTTATGTCACTCGTGTAACATATTTAGCTTAATCCTAAACACCATTGTATGTAACATCGACTGAACATTTCTACGTATTTAGCATAGTATATATAGTATTAGAGAATTAAAAAAAAAACGCATTAATTTACTCGAAATTATAAATATTAAATTAAATTAAAAACAGGAGTAATGTTTCAATGTATTTAGTGAACGTGGTAGTGAATTATAATAATGTATAGCGAAGTGGTTTGTATTGTAACGGTTGAATATTGTGTATTTAAAGCATTTAATAGTTTAATTAGACGTTTGATATTATCTTAACGTTCACGGAATACTTAATAATTAACTCGTTAGTGTTGCGTCGTTATTTTTCAACTACAATATTCATTAGCACCACTGTGATTAACCTTCATATACATTTTTTTACATTAAATTTTTCAAAATTAATGTATCTCATTATTCTTCAATTACATTTTAATTCAGTCACCCTTTTAACATATATAAATATATATATATTATACATATATAATTGAATAAAAAATTAGAATACGGGAACTTTGTGTGAGTGTCAAGAGACGTAGCCTTAAAACTAGTTCAAAACTATATAAAATAATAAATAAAAATAATAAATGTAAATAATACATAATGCATAGTATTAATATTAGGCTTTAGATCGATATGGGATGTAAAGTAAGTCAATATATCAAGTCCAATACAAGAAGTATGTACGTCTTATATTTATAACCTTTACGTGACTAAACGCTTAACATTTGAGCTCACAGATGAACCAACTCAGTTCTATTAGGACAATAGTACATAGTTATGTACTATATTGATCACTTATCGTCAGATAGACTGCAAGCCCACTTGCTATTTCATATGTAAACAAATTAAACAGACATGGGCTTTCGCCAGTACTTGGATTTTCATCGTACCGATATGAGTTATTATCTAGGGCTTAGTACCGTCTATACGGTTGTCGCAGTGCTAGCTCGATGTCTTGGTTTCTTCCACTTTCGGTAGGTTATATCTGATTCTTTTCAGCGGTAATGTATCGTACAGAGTTATAAAATATGCTCACCTGTAACGCTTAACGCTTCTTGTTTCTCTTATTAATTAAGTTTCATTAAATCTCCACGCTTGTAAGCCTGTATCACCGAATAATTAATAACACTTTACAATCATAGCTTCTTATTAATATTTTCTTTATTCGAAAAAAAATCTAGATTTTTATCACTACAAAGTTGAGGATATAACAAAAAGATAATAGAATACGGCGAATTTTGAAATTTTACAGTTCCTTAGTCACGCAAAGGTCAGAAATAAGGTTTCGATGGTACAAAGTAGGTGAACCCGTGTCGATTAAGTATTTAATTCTCACAATAAAGAATTGTATTGTTGGTAAAAATCGATAAATCCATACATTCATAGTCAAATGTGAGAATGGATATTTATGTTGACTACCGTTTGTAAACGTGTACAATGCTTACACATACATTGTAGATGGCGTTGTAAAGGGTTTGTAATCTGTGTAAAAAATATACGCGCTTACAACTTTTAGGGATAAAATATATCAACAATATCTATACTGAAATATCATGGATCAATAATTTAAATTTTCTGATTAGAAATGTCTAATCGCGCGATTGAAAGTATAATACATTGTATATGCCTTTACGTCAAATTTGCTTTAACGCCATCTGTCGCTAATTCTTCGTAGTGCATTTTTGGCTGTACATGTTCATATTGTAAAATTAAAAATATTTCATTTTACGGTTTTCAATAACAATCATTAATTCCGATGTTACGGCGCACTTTCTGTTGTTTTTCGTAGTTTTCTTAGAACGGTGGTAAACAAAACTTCCTATTTTTTTATTGTGTGATAAAGTTATATATTATTGACACGGGCCGCGACAGACCCACCTTGCCTTATCTCAGATAACTGTCACTGTGATTCGTTAGGCGTAATTAAACTAGACACAGTTCCGCAACCAGTCGTCACGTGTTTTACTCGCTGTACATAGATAACTCTATAATAGTCAAACATCTCTTCGTTTCAGGCTAAGTCTAGATTCGCGGCTATGACTTCAAAAGGTTTCAAGTATATTTTTAAATTAATAAACTAGGGTTCTTTCTGTTTATTATTTAAAAATAATAACTTGTAATTTGATGTACATGTCTTTACTACTCAAAGCAGTTCCAGTGTTATGGCACAGATAATCTAGGCTTAGTTTATAAATGTTCGCTTTTTTTATGTAAACATTGTAAGAGGGCGCTTGACTTTCAATAATACGAAAGGACGAGTCGATTGGGTGTATGTATATAATAAGTAGACAATAGTTATACTCTGTTGGTATATATATATATGGAAAATATTGATGCTCGGTTGTAGTGGACGTGATCACATTGGAGTAATTAGAATCAGAAGAAAATGGTACTACGCGAAGATAATTAATGTATATTTGAGATATCGCGTTATTCTTTGACATGATTAAATTGAAACTAAATTAAAATTAAAAAAGAATATTTTAACAATGAAATATTGTAAAATCCTCAGTGATTAAAATATTAAACAATATTGCGTGTTGCCAAAATATACAATATTTGTAAAATAATTATGAATATTAACATCTCATCCGCTACAACTGTTGTCATTCCTCTAAAGTTAATATCGAAGATCGCGGATGTAAAATGCACACAGTACCTAATGTCACAGAACAGATAAGTACAGAAAGGCTTCTCCATACAATGAGGGATAACTGTGTACGCACACGGAATTGTGAATATACGAGAGTCTAAATAAATATATCACGACATTTATACCAGTATCACAGTCGCATGTGACTGAAATCAATGTCCGCCTGAGCGGTCTTTCTGTATTTATCTTTTTTATGACGTCGCTATACGCCTAATAGAACATGCTTCTTATTTTATGTAAAAAAAAAATGTACGTATCGTATTTCCAGACTTTCAGAGATCTCGTATTATTTTTAAGTTTTAATTACGTACACAACTGTTTGTTTAACACACAAGTGATCTTTAGTTAATAATAACGTTTTAATTCGTTTCACTTTACGGCCAGTTATGGCCGAATTTAAGTTCAATTGAATCGCGCTACGCGGTAACGAAAGGTGTGGTTTAATTTTTTTTTTCTTGTAAATATTAGGTCAATTTTCACACGAGACGTATTTTAAGTTTCTTGTTAACGCGTGAGCTGTCTATATATATGTATTATTGTTTTAAATAATCCCACAATTTTGTATAATAATTAATTCAATTAAATATAATGCAAAAAGTAAAAAAAAAAAAATATTGTAATCTTGATGTTTACTATGACAATTATTTTTAATATTGCGGAGTTTTAATGAGAAATGTATATAGTTAGATACTTTGTGCACTGATAGAGGTTTTTTAAGTTACTCTTTATAGTTTAGATTATATTGTAAAATGGCTGTATAGATTACATTACGCCGAATACGACGTTTACTATAAGACTTATTAGAGACGATTGCTTTGAACACTACGACGATTCTGATTTGATTGCGTTTCTTTTGATTATTAGACACACGCAGTAGTCGTTTATAGTACTCGGCTTCTGATTAGGCACATCGTGGAGAATACCGAGGTAGTTGGATGAGTTCGGTTTCGTATAGCGTTCTCTTTATCTATGGCAGTCATTGCATTGTGCGATAGAGGAAACGCTTTATAAAACTGATGCAAACCGATGTTAACTGGACGTCGCCTTCTATTCCCTTACGTACGAAGTCAAATGCCGAGTACTGTAGTTCGTGTAAATGTTGTGAGAGTTTTACGATACAAAAACAACAATTGAATGTAAATATTAATTGTAGGTGTTTCTGTCGTGTGCGGTGTGGAGTTACTTGCATTTTACCATTGTTGCGAACTGCCAAAACTATTGTAATAATTTTGTAGCGTTGTACTCGGCGCGACCGCGTGCACCGGACTCCGTTAACTAATTTTCGTTTCTTTTTTTTTATTCACTTTTTTCAAAAGAGAATTCTTTCATCTGAAATAATGTCATATGTCACTTTATTAACATAGGATTATCGGGCACTAAATATTTGTCCTCTATGGGATTCAATAGCTTATACCGTGTAATTTCATGTTATAATTATTATTTTACAATTTCAATGAATACTTTCTACATTTTTAATTTTACAATTATTGAATGAATGAATATTTTATATTTTATTGCAATTTTTATTTTACAATTATTGAATGAATAAATTCTTTATTATAATTTTGCAATCGTTTAATAATTAATGAATGCTTTATTGCTATTTTACAAGATACACATTACAGAGTACACGGGCAAAATAAATGCCATAAGGAATTTTATTCCAGCTAACAACCGGAACGCCGGTGATTTGTTTTATCGAATTGTATTTTAATCATCATAGTTATTACCGATTACGTGAAAATTAAGTAATCCAAAATTTTTAATAAACATGACCGACATTCGATTATTGTATATTTAATGACATCACACTACATCGAGAATTATTTTATTGCTGATTAAATATGTAATTAATTTATAAATTTGAATTGTATAAAGTTAAACAATGATAATCAAGTTTATAGTGTAACATGGTATGAATACGTGTATGAGCACTCATGTTTACGTAGAATATTAAATATTAACATAATAATTTTGTGCGTTATTTATCAAAAACATCTTTCGTGTTAGTTTGCGTCCGCGTGGTGGCTCGAGTACACGTAGAAATGCGGCTCGGGCGTAGAACTCGAGACCGTGGTATTGTGTAACAATAAACTACTGCATAATTACAACAAATTGTCTTTTATTTTATTCGACATAATTTACCTATAATACCTTAAAAGCTTACATTCAATTTTCTATACATGTAATAATGAACATTCCATAAAGGACTTTTAGCACTTGTGTGTCAGTAATTTGGTAACGGATACCTTTGAAAATGTAATCAGCACATTTGACAAGTTATGGTCAAAAAATGTTATAACATCGTTTCTCTTTTTTATACATTACTAGCGGCCTGCTCCAGCTTCGCACGGATATAAAATATATAGCCTACGTCATTCACTGAAAAAATGATTAAAATCGATCCAGTAGTTTTGATTTATTCATTACTGCCCGTGGCCCGCACACATTATTTTGATAAATCTCGTAGGGTTCAGCCTGCGTTTGTTGCAATGTAAGCGGAAAAAATGTAATTATTTACGACATCACATTAGAAACCTTAAAACTAACAGTATTTCTCCACTATTTAATGTAGCATACATAGGGATATAGGGACAGAGAAAGCGACTTTGTTTTATACTATGTAGTGATATGTTTAAGCGTTTGAATAATACAATTTCATTTGATGTGAAATGACGATGTGGTCTAAGGTAGTAAACATGCTAAATCTAGAGGCTCTCAAATGCAGCTGCCGGTACACAAATTGGTGCTTGGCGACAGATTTTCAACTTAAGGTTTGGTGGCCAGCCAGGTTGGCTTAAAAAAAACCGTATGCTCAGATTTCATCAGAATATTTTTCTTCACTGAAAGCTCCGGCTAATAGTTATTTTAGTAATTAGTTTTCTAAACAGAAAAAATAACAATTTATTACGGAAGTCTGTTGTTGGCAATTCAATAGCAGAATTATGACTTTTAATGTATAATTTCATATAACTGAATTACTTCGATATTCTCATTTGAGCACTTGTTTCTTTTTTTTTAGTTTTTGGGTCATTTGGATCAATCGCTGGGCTGCTATTTAGCGATTTTCATTGTTATCCTTGACCTACATTACTATAGAGAAGATGAAATCCGAGTTTGAATAACTTCATTCGTTTGACTGATAACTATGTAAATTGGTAAAGGTCTCGCTAAAGTTCTAATTCGCTCTGAAGTTGCAACGCGAATAGCTTAGCGTAGGGTGGATATTAATTGCAGATCCGAAATAATTCGTACATTTCTTCAGAATCCGTGCGGTACTAATCTATACATATAATAAGAATGTAAATCCAACGTATCTGTACTTTTTTGATTTTTGAGAAAAAAATTGTTCCAGGTGTCTAAGAATAAGCAATAGAATCAATTTCGATCATTTTTAGAAATGCCTGTCTGTCTGTCTGTCTGTCTGTTTGTTTGAACAGACATCACTGGTAAAGTACTAGGTTTCTGATAAAACATCAGCAATAAAATAATCAAGCATATTCCGGAGCAATATAATTTTTTTGTTTCATTAAAATCGGTTAACTCTATCAAAAGTTATTGTTATTTTAATGACGACGGAAGTTAAGTACGAGAGAAAAATAGATAAATAAATGGATTTTAGCCTCATCTAAAAACCAGGGTATTTTATAACACAAATAAACATTGCCACAGTATTACATTACTAACACATAGAACGAAAGAAAAATGGTTAATATTTTATTTTCACATAAATAAATATTAATACCCTAAGATGTTCGTAATTAATTAATATGCATTATTGCTAATAGATGGCGTTCAATCGCCATTTTCTAAATCTATTGCTACTATAATATATAATCTAAAAATTGGCTATTTACTAATATTACATATTTCTATAAATTGAATAACTTACTTTGTACTTTGTATAAGTAAAATATGATTTTTATGTTTCAATCGCAAGAGGTTTATGATTAAATTTGTAAATTTCTAATTAATTTTTTGTTGAAAATATTACAAGTTATTGAACCTCATCACTTTTCAGGACAATTTTCTATTATATTAAAAAAATAAAGAGACTAAAATTGTTCATTGAAAATAGATGTAAGAAACAATCGTTTTTAGAAGCAATAACAGACTACATTTTTGACGACAACAGATGGCGCTAAACTTATAATTTTATTGGTTTACTGTCATAAGAATATTATTGCAAGGAAGAGTACAGATAACAATGAGATTATTTCTGTGTTTGTTAGGTTTATTTCGAATTACAATTTTCATAAATTTACCTTGATTCTAATTTCTTAATTACGCTTTGAATTAACGAATACCTTTCGGTTTATGCATTAGGGTTTATGAAGCGATGATGGCTCAGTTGGTAGTGTGTTCGGACACAGGGTCGAAGGACGTAGGTTCGAATCCAAGCAACTGAGTCGGAGCTTTCAGTGAAGGAAAACATCGTGACGAAACCATAGCATGGTGGTAGGGCTTTTTCCGTGTGGCTAGCTAAGTTGAAAATGAAAATCTGTCACCAAGCACCTGTTGGTGTGTTCCGGCAGCTGCACTTGAGAGCCAGTCTCCCTCTAGGTTAAGCGTGACTTACCATCTTAGACCAGATCATCATTTAATATCACATGAGATCGTGGTTAAAACGTTTACGTATAAAGTATAAAAAAAATTAGGGAGCTCGCATTTTCTTCTAGCGGTACCGCGGAGAAAAAAGACTGCAGGCAGTGCAAATAAAACAAAAGGATAACATTAAATTAATAATAAGAATGAGCTAGTATTTATGAATGAATATTATAAGCCCTAGACTGATTTTTTAAGACTCAGATCTCAAAATGGCAGATTATGTTTTCAATTCTTTTTTTAATTTCACTACATCGTACATTGTAAATTTCATGGTTTAGTAAAAAAAGTTCGTAATCATGAAAAAATAATTTAAAAATACATTTTACGTGAAAATTATTATTTTACAATTCATCGTTTGTTATTTTTCAAAGTTTTGTAATAAATCAGGTATTTTTTAAGCTTATGCTGCCTACAGTCTATTGACCTATGCCTCATGAGGTCTACATAATTCGTTTGTATAGAAGTTAAATCTTTGTGGATCTTTTGTTTGTTTGTTTTTGTTGTAATCTTAAGTGGTTTTGTACAGTGCAAGGGTTAATATTGTTTTTACAGTTGTTAAATTAGAATATTAGTGTTATGTTACTCCTATACCTGCGTGTATCGTCACGAAATGTTGTACATATTCGCAATATATTTAGATGTGGGCACACATTACCATCGTGTGCTACGAACTATTAGACTGTATGACGATAGATGCAGCACTATAACTAGGCCCATGGTATTTAATACACATCAAAGGAACTTAGAAGCCCTAATTTTTACTTATTATTGAAGTGATAAAGGAGTACGACCATTATTAGTTTCTAGCCTGACACATTACATTACAAATATACAGATATAAATTCAGATTGTTTCATTAATCACAATGTTTTGTATTTCGTTCTACGCGGACGAAGTCGCGGGCACAGCTAGTCTTAAAATAAAAATGTTGTTTAGTAGATACACCGTGCCTTATGCTTATGAATGTTTATGAAGTAAATACGACTAACGGGTAGTAATCATAACGTATACAGTATTCTAAGTAATCGTTCGATAAACATGTTTACGAGAATGTATCCAGTGTAGGCAGATATGGGTAAAACTGAACAATAAACTTATCAAACAACAAAATACTACTACGAGAGTCTGCAGACTTAGGGTTCCACGGTCCATTTGTGCAACCTTTTTTTTCTTATGCTCTATAATCTATTACAGTATAAGAACTGTTTTATACATTTTAGCACATGAGATGTCGTTAAATTCATGTTCACTATGAAAGTAACAATGGCTATATAATAATTAAATGTAATCGTATATATGAGAATAAAAAGTTTGATATTGCAAAAAGGAGTTTTTCAATAATTTCAGAGTTTTCGGTGAAGGAAAACATCGTGATGAAACCGTAGCATGGTGGTGGGGACTTTTTTCTAAATCCGTCTGACTAGCTACCACCTTTATGTTGAAAATCTGTCGATAAGCACCTGTTGGGATCTTCCGGTAGCAGTACTTGACAGTTAGTCCCCTCAAGGTTTAACATGTTTACCACCAAATGAGATTGTAGTCAAACGCTATCCTATAAAGTATATATAAAAAAGGTGTTCTAAAGGTCCATTCGTTGTTAAGTGATGGTTTTAAATGAAGATAATGCATTTGAAGAATGTAAACCAAACGGAACTTAGAAGCCTAGACTAATTGAAGTGTTTGAATTATGTTGCATCCTAATGCACGATGTTGAACTTTGATTTTATAATTGTAGCAGGATAAAGATACTGCTTTATAGTCGATTCTAAGCACATTTTAAACCAAAACAAAACGATCATCTATTTGCAGTCACATTGACTAAAACGGCAAACTAAAACCTAGTTGCGTGACGAAGATTCGGCTATTTTTCGCTATAAAAGTAACCTTAAAATTTATTTCGATAACGGCGCAGAATAGCGTTCGCACATCTTTACCAGTGCAGTAAGAAATTAGCGCTTCCGAGTTCTTTTTGTAACTGGGCCCGCTGTTTTTACACACATCAAAGAATTTTTGAAGTGAAACTTCTTTAGAATCGTTGTGATTTCAAACCGGATGCAACGGAAAAACGACAGGTAAGAGACATAAATACGGCAAAGAATATATACATACTATTTTATATTATAGGTCTTTCCTCTTTGTGCCATGCTTCGTAGCATCCCCACTCCCGTCTTCTAAGCATAGTTGCCTGTAATTAGTGAGCCAGACTAAGAGAGCAAATGTCGGTGTGTATGTATATTGCGCACTGTTTAATACTTGCTTATATTTGAGCATTTAACGTGTGTTAGTATATGTGAAAAGTACGTGTGTGTACACGTACATTGTATGCGGCTGCGTTTACAGCTTTTTAGTAAGAAGTCAGCGTGGTGTGTTATTATTTAACAGTGTTTGTGAGTATTTTTGTATCTTGTTTGTTGAAACTGAAAATATGGACCTTGAACAATAATTTATGTAACATATGTTAAATATAAAATAAAATATCTTTTAAAATTAATCAAAATACTTTCATTTTTAAACAAATAAACTTTGTAATTATCCTACCCTTGTTATATATATATTCATCACATTCTTTGTCGACTTACTGAAGTTTCACTTCTATCGTGTGTGAATCGCACACACACTTTTTTTCCTGCTGACCCTTGGTTCGCACCTTTTTTCTGAAATAGTGTTTAATTAAATTGTTTTAAAATCTAGTGCAGCTTCAATACATATTCAAGTGAGTAGGACAAGATATTATTTTTAAAACACATTTTTTCCTTTTCCCCTTCCCTTACCTTGTTTCCATTTTTTCCTTTGTTTTTAATCTACGTTAGTCTCTGAATTTTTACTGAGATTAAAGCCTTGGAATGACAAAATGTGTGGGAACGTTTTTCTTCCTCTTTATTGTAATCAATTTTGAGGTTACTTTTTAGCGCGACAATTAGTCGTAGTTTCGTCATGTTGATATAGAAGTAGGATTAGCCTATGCTAGGTGTTAGTGACCCAGTAAATTACCAATTTCTACCAGCCGTCCTGTTCATATATACCAGCCGATCCCAGAACATGACATGCCTAATCTACCACTGCCACCTGGCAAACTTCATTTTAATTTACTGTTCAAATCTACTTCTGCAACTTAGCGGACCCCCGAAAAGTCGCCGTCCGCGTGAACTAACTGGTCTCCTTCACGTATTATCTGTGTGACTGTAATAAAAAGTACATTATCACTGGTCATGGTCTAGTTTATTTTACTAATAATAATTGTCAGTGTGTATACGAAGTATTGTTGTGAGTGGACGTATTTCCCGCGAGTAAATGTTTTTATATATTGACGTAGGAATGGCTACATATATCCTGTATTTGTTTTTATTTACGTTATGTAAGTATCTTTATTCTTGCAAAATATTAAGTCTTATTTAATTAGATATACACAGACTTGTTTTCTGTCGTGGTTCTGGCAGATTCTTTTTGGTGGAATAAACCTCTGAGTAATTTATTTATTGCTTTTACTGCGATTTTTACAAATTTTAGTTTACAATATTAATAAAATGTAATGCAGTACTATGCAGTAGTAATGTAAAAAATTAAGGGTTTTCCTATTGTTAATGATTATGTTATAACCAATTTATATAGGAAAAATCTATCAATTTGTTAAAATCGAACTGTTACCTAAGTAATTCTCGTTGAATGCCCAATACAAAAGCCGAAGTCAAAACTGATCTTATTCTATGGTAAAAAAATCCATCACATATACCTTAAAAGCTTATAACAAAATTATTACTTATAATGCAGTTATTTTTAATTTCTCAAACAATTCATTCCTAATGCCTGTTGGTTGCGTAGTCATATCATACTACCATTATATTAAAATTCTAACATTGCAGGTCTTTATTACAGTTACACATTTGAAATATAACATATATAGTTGCTAACTAATAGAGATAGAAACTCTTTCTATCCCTTAAATATCTAATAGACAAAAAAGTGAGTGTATTCTTATGACCACACGATAGAAGTGAAAACTTCTGGTTTTCTTTAAACGCTACACTGATTATACACAAAATATTCATATTATTATTTCATTATTATAATACTTAATAGCAAAAACATAATTATTGAAACGATGTACTCCTTGTCAAACCATAAAAGTGGTTCATGACGACTGGAGCTGAGTACATACGATTCAGTGCGTCACCAATCTGAGCACGTTTGATGTCGAGTCAAGCCGAGTTAACACGATTCCTCGTCACCAACCCGAGCTGACAGTTCACTTTCTTTCCTTGTTCTATGCTCCCACAGAAGTTTTCACTTCAAAAATCATTTTGTAAATTTCATATATCGTGAATTAGGATATATGTAAGATGACTATGGTTTTTATAGTTTACTTGTCTGTGCTCGCGGCTTCACCCGGTTATTTGTCGTTTGACGTTATAAGTGGTGATGTCATATAAAAAGACGATCAGTTACACGTCACACATTGCAGCATATTGAATTGGCTCAGTGGGTAACAAGTTAGGACACTATTCGACAGACGTAGGTTCGAAACCTTGCAAATGAGCCGGAGCTTTCGGTGAAGGAAGACATCACGATGAAAACATAGCATGGTGTATGGCTTTTTCTAAACCCGCTTGGTAGTTAACCAGTTAACCACCCTCAAGTTGAAAATCTGTCGCCAAGTACCTATAGGTATGATCCAACAGCTGCTGCACTTGACAGCACATCTCGGACCATATCGTCATTTAACATGAAGTGAGATTGTGGTCAAACACTATAAAGTAAAAAAATATTTATTTACAAGCAAGTTATAGCAAATTTGATAGCATGAAAACTTTCTACAATAAACATTTATGTATGCAATGCAATGCGTAATGCTTGACTAACAAGTCGTGGAGCTTTTTAATCTAAGGTATCCCAATATCCATTGTAGTATCCATAGAAGATAGTATAACACAATCATCTTATACAATTTCAGCTCTTGTATCAGCACCAGCTCCGGCAAGAACAAAGATTTACCGTAGCGACTATGTATATAATAAAAAAACCGATGCTTTCTATAAATTACATATAGAAACAAGAAGCCTCAACATCGCAGATAAAGTTTGTTCTGTTGAAAACGCACAGCTGATGGTTCCTACGCCGCGCGATATTATACAATTGCATGGAATGTTGAAACGTTTCCCTGATATAGGGAATTATGTATGGGTCGCTACCGATGGTAAAGATCATGAATCTGCTGAGGTAACTCCAATTATTGATTGTAAGTGTATGAAATCGTATCTTAATATAAACGCGAATGTGTGTGTTAAGTAATTGCGAATACACGGTGTCAGGGGTACTGCGGTACAGGGGATTCCGCGGGAAAAAGCTTAAATAATTCATAATTATGTCGAAACTAGCAGAATGTTTTGGGAGATAGATTGTGATATCGACGGGTAAAAGTAACTGAGGCTTCTCTCCCGCAAGTTTGTACGAGATCGCTGTTTGTGTTCTTTAGATTGTATGTAAGTTATGTCTTAGTCATACTGATTGTTTATGGATTGACCTGTCAGATATGTGATAACTTTGGTTTTCCCGCCGATACACAATTAACATACATGAATGTTCGTGTGTGACTTTTTCCTTACAGAAGTGACTATCGAAAATACACACTTCGTAATATCAAAGGCATGAGGTTTTTTGTTAAAAAAAAAAAAACAAAATACATATATTTGTGTGTACATTTTTATATATTACAACCTTAAATTGTAACACTGCTTTAATACTTTAATAGAGATGTTTAACTTTTATTAATTCTCATGAAACATGTTAATAATGCGAACATAACTAATACATTTATTTTTGCCCAAAAATTAGTTGTCCTCGCTCTCTAGTTCGTCCGTTTGGTTAACTGTCATACTTGGAGCATTGTAGGAGGAAAATGATAGGCCAGATCGTTATCATCTCTTCCTACATGTGATTAAAAACGAATTACTTCTATCTATACAATGTTATAAAATTAAAGTGTGTGTTTGTAATGGTAATACCAGCTTTTAATTAAATAAATATGAAAGTATATACGGTGCTAATAACAAAAAAACAACCAATAAAATGTTACCGGCACGTAGTTGATGTTAAAGGGAATAACTTAGGTTAATTTTTTTTTAAGATTAGTGGTTCGCACAAATATAAACTGTCATATTGTCTACGATTGTGAGTTTGTACATTCGTTATGTTTTACATCTTATTACCAAACCGACCACAATAGATTTGACTACATTAAGATGAGCGAAGCCTCGAACAAAAATTAGTCCTTTATAAAGATACATACGTATACGAAGTCGCAAGCAACTGCTAGGATTCAATAGGTAAGAAATTTACTGCAATGTTTTGTTGTACAATTTAAGATGTCTTTGTCGTATTTTGTATTTATACCATCGTCTACACCGCTTTCTTATCGGTATATAGTTTTCTATGGGTATTAAAAATAATTATCGGAGAAATTGTGGCCATTGAGACTTCACAATACTACATAATTCAGACCTCGGGAATAACAAAGTACATGGTAAATTGTCTGTACATTGGCTATGATGTCCTTCGTTCTATGTTTGTGCATTATGTAAATCAATTAATGGTTCTACGGGTTATTGCTAATATTTATAGTTATTAGTAGTAATTAATTAAATTTCCTGTTTTATGCTTATCGATTCCAATCTGTATAAACAAAAACACACTACTATCTCTAAAGGGAGATATTTATATGACACTTGATTACAAAGGCCACGGGATGTAAATCGCTTGCTATATTACTACTTGCCAATTCCTTTAATTACTATTTTGAGTAGTACCATTTAAATATTCCAACTGCACTGTTTCAAGTATAGGTGTGGCCAGTTGTTAGTGGATCGCTTATGAGTTCTTATCACCCTTGCTCAAATGGAACGCGAACTTCTGTACCTGCAATTTTCACAGTAATGGTATTCAATTTAGTAGCTTGCGTATTGAAAAACAAGACTCGATTTTAATATAGAATGTCAGCGCTAAATAAAAACTTTTGCAATAGATTTGACCACGATATCATTCGACGATAGTAAGTGACATGCTAAGCCTAGAGAAACTGGCTCTACATTTGCATCGTCCAAAACACAATCGTAGGGACTTAACGAGAGATTTTCAAACTTATGGGTAGTAAATAGTTAGGCAGGTATTAGAATAAAGTCTATTTTCATTGTTATGGATTCATCACTATGTTTTCCTCATTCGACATTTTTAAATACAAGACACTTTTATAAAGATGTAGGTTACTCTGATTAATAATATTGTAGTCGCCATTATCCAAAATCATGCCGGGATTTTGTGAAAAAAATTGGAAATGTTTAAGTTAAAAATCGTTTTCTATACTGATGAACAATACAACTGTTTTCCGCGTTTGATGTGGGAAGACTGATTGCTCTTTCGGCAGAGCGCATAGAAAACTAGGCGAATCGTATTGATACGATTGTCCTAGTCTGGACCTCTTACTCCGTAACTCTTGTTACACTTTCCTAAATTATGGCAAGGATGCCTTGAATTCGAATAGTATGGCATAAAAGACCAACGATCTAGAATCGGATAGATCTTGCGAGATGAAATATACATTAAACAAAAATAGTGAAGTATCAGACAAAAGGTAAATATGAATGTAATATAAGCACATGCCTGTCGATATATATTATTTGCCTACACTAGAGCGGTCGTAGGTCATAATGATTATGCATTCAATGTAAATCAAAGTGGTATATTAGATTTTTTCGTAATAAATCTTATAGATAACACTGTTTTATTATATGCGATATCATTTTCTTGGAACCACCATAAGATACCAATATTATTTATTTCATATTTAATCGATTTACTCTCTTATTATTTGTAATGTATGTACGACTTTGTTTGTAATATGTACTTAGCACGGACAATATAGTAGTATATGTGTTTCGTGGACTTATTTTTGCAATAGTACCTACCTCATGAACTTTTGAACCACCCAATGAAATTTTGATATACGAACGAAATAAAATATTTTGGTTAATGTTGAGAACTGATTGACACTATTTAAGAGATTGACGTTCTAAAGTTTCTCGTATTGCACAGTATTATTTGAGTAATCGCAGGTGTACTTTTGCTAAGTTTCGATATAAATATATCAAAGTGTATTGAGAGGGGTTTTGCAGCATTGCAGCATTTTCTAATGCTTGTTGGCTATTATCTTCTCGTTGCAAAATGTGCCGTCAAACATCTGTTTCGGTAGCTGCACTTGAGAGCTTAGTGACTTACCATCTTCGCTTACTTAGTTACTTACTAACTTTTTTTCCTACTCCTGTCTTTGGCAAACGTTATGTGTTACAGTACATATTTTTTAATTCCATTCTATACTTTTTTCACAGTATCGCCAACAAACACAGATAGTCACATTGATCTTCCATGGTCACGACAATGTGATGTGGTAACGCGCCAGGGAGATATCGAGTTGTACCCATGCTATCGGCAACTACCGTTTATTTGCAAAGTGGAGGCCAAAGATGCTCCTTATGATGAACGTTGTCACGTTTATGGGACAGGTGAGCGTCATTAAGAAAACTGAATAAATAAATTAATTGCGAAATTCCATGACTAACTATGTGGGTTGTTGAAGATTAAAAGTTCAGAAGCTGTATCGAATAATTACGCTAGTGGAGAAACTTTCTTATATGTATGATACGTTGCGTTCCGAGAAATTCGTATATATGATGCTTGTGGTTTCAAATAAATTTCATTCCGGGTACGATCTAGGTATGGAATGAGCTCTCTGCTGAATTTTTTTCCGGGTGAATATAGCTTTGGATTCTTCAAGAGTGGAATTAATAGATTTTTTAAGCGGTTAGCAACTGGAATCTCGCATCATGCTTCAGTGTCTGACCGTACGCATCTTTATTAATATCTTGTTTTACGATGACTTTGTATGGGTGTTGATTTATTATTAAGGATTCGTTTATACAATTGTATTTGTGATTTTGTGTGAAATACAATGTTTATTGTTTCTTAAGACAGCAGAAAAGATGTGATACTAGTTACAGATATGCAGATTAGATTTTTACACATAAAATACATTATTATATACATTACATAAAAGGCATCCTTTAAACTTATTAATTACACAATATTTATATAGAACCATGTAATAAAAGCCTATAATGATATAATCATAGAGATGTTCAAGGTATATATGCCCATTGCCATTAAATTTGTGGGCACGCTATTGTCCATTTTGTGTAACTTGGTGCATTTTATCTAGTAGGCTGCCCTTTAGCCGACTTTTTTTTGTTTACCAGACGCAAATTTTTCCTATTACAGGCTATTATTACTTCCCCACCCTTGGAAGTTGTTATAAGATACCTCGGATTGTGTACTCGTGGAATGAAGCGTATGCTGAATGCCGAGCACAGAACGCTCATCTACTGGTCTTGAATTCGGAGGCCGAAATGTTGGCTATAAAAAATCTAACAAACAGTGAACCCCGGATTGAAGGCGCAAGGTTTTCCTGGTTCTTCTATGCTGGATTTCGAGCGGATAAACCTGTTGGAAATAGCACTAAAGTTTTTAAAACGATTTTCAGTAAGTTTTATCGTTTTCTTTTATTTTTACTATGAAGTGACAAAAAAGTCGTGGTGTTCTAATTGTTTGACTGGTGGAATGTGAATTGAATATCCAACAGTTCGAACCCTGATATGTACCAACAAATTTTATGGTATCCGCGTACATTCAGTAATTTAAGTTGGTAACACTATCGGCTGACGGTGACTAAAACATGATGAATTGCAAACTTAAGAAATGTTATTGTAGTACCTATTACCATAAAATCACCGTGAGAAAAAATATAAAACTATGATTTCTCGGAGTTTTAAGTCACCAATACGTCGCGGGTTGACGTGGTAATTAATCTTATACCTTCGTTTGAAAAGAGGCCTATAACCCTGCAGTGGATCTCGTACAGGTTGATGTGATGGAGTAACAAAAATGGGTGAAGTCTACCTGACCTTCAGTGATCACTACAGTTTATAGCTATGTATAACCGGCTTTAGTAGCATCGCGGTCTTGAGACCTACCGTTGCTACTCTTAAAGGCCACAAACTTTTCATGTGCTGCTACCTAGCATAGAACACACTTAATATCTGGTAAATCAAGTATTTAATGTAATGTCTAGAAATATAACACTCTGTGCATCTGTCAAAAACGATATACAAATAATTATGTACGTCGAAGAGCTACACCAGATCAAGTTTCTCGCCGGTTTTTCTTGATGATTAGCATGTTTTAACGTTCATAAGTTCCATAAGCCGTAACTGAATAAAGTAATTTTGATTTTAAATTAGTACACATAATTAAATGATTGTCAACAGATCAAACGCTAGAGGAAGCTGGCTACAGCGAGTGGTCGCCTAACGAACCGAACAATGCGCTGTCGAACGAAGACTGCGGCACTGTTTTCAAAAACGATGGAAAACTAAATGATGTTGACTGCTCTCACGAATATGCATTTATATGTGAAAAAGAGATAAACATGTGATTTTAAATTATAAATATAGTTTTTAATGTTTTTTTTTAGTATTTACCATATATCAATTTCTTACAAAAAATATTCCAATAAGAAATGGCGAGAGCACATAGTCTTCGCTCGGTGCGTGATTTTACGAGAAAGAATAAAGAATCCGGAAGAGTATGTTAGGGAATCACAATTACTTATCGGTTTTAATGAGGACAAATTGAGGATTTTTGGAAAGAACACTATTATATTCAACGGTTTGATTTATTTTGTTATGAATTATTGTTTACAGCATCTGTGAAGGTGCTCGCGCGAGAGCGTTTTATTTGGAATAGGAAGTTTATGGGTTCAAAAGGCCCTTAAATGGCTGGCGAGTATCCAATCAAATATTTGTCTAACATTATTTCAGGAAATATATTTATTTTCTAATTTCTCATTTGTATTGAAACTTTTCATATCGTTTAGTATAATACTTCTTTATAAATAAAATTTAACAATTACAATCTTAAAACTTTTTATTTGTAATTCTTCAAAATTCAGAGTCATCTATAAAACGTATTATTTTTAACGTTTATGAAATAGCTTAACGAATTATTTCAAGATAACTTTACGAAGTACGATATAATCATGAAACAATTAGAAATAATTAAAATTAAAAAAAAACCGACAGCAAAAACACTGGAACGTTTTAAATTAACAATCTTACTTTTATTCCTACCATCACTTCTGATCCAGAAACTTCATATAATCTATTAAATAAATAAAATTGAAATGTCTGTCTGTAATGTCAAAAGTAACAGATTTTTAACAAATAGATATAAAAGAATATACGGTACTTATAACAGAATAATTCAGAAGAACAGGATTTCTAAATTCTTCGCCTATCTCTCTGCCTGTTTTTTTATTCGGCTAATCTTCGAAACCCGACGTCATCGAAGACTAGATTAAGCTACTATTATTTCAAAAAAAAGATCCAGCGCAAATATAATGAACTGAACAAACAGTGTTCAAACACAGCTACAAACTCGCCCGACTGCGCACTTTTGCAATGAATTTTTTCTTTAACTAAATTCCACGTAGTCGAAGTTACGGGTAACAGCTAGTACTTTAATTATAAGCTTTTTATTAGATTCACATGTATGTATGACGAATATAACGGAATCTCTGAACGTGATTTTGCCTCACTTTGAATGATCAGATTTGAATCAAACTTTGCACACTCGTCGCAGACCCATGACAATGCAATAATTCGATATATATCCGATTATCCTTATTAGATTCGCCAGGATTCATAAATTTCTATTCGTATGCGAGTAAGAGAGATAGAGATAGTGCGCGAACTACGCATGCTATATAAATCTTTGAATGTGTTTTCGAAATCGAGATGCAACTGTTAACACATCTGTACATATTACAGACAGTTGTTTTACAGCAAATCAAACTAAAAATCGTAAAATAAATTATAGTTCCAAAAAACTAAAAAATTTACTTTTACTTTTAACTTTTATACTAACCACCAGATCTATTGGTAATGAAACGCAGAGTTAGTTTAACAATGTCATATAAAGCCTGCCACACTGTTATAGTAGTGACATTAATTTTCTCATCAGTAATTTTATTCTTATGCTAAGAATTATTTTATTGCTTTTTAGTTTGATTATCTCTAAAATCGTGTTTTTTTTTTTGTTTCTTTTAAACTATAATTTATTTTATAGTCACTCTCGCAATTAAGACAACTATAAAGTATAAGCATATTTCAAAGTCTGTCGAATTATTTAGGCTACCGAGTGAACATAAAGAACATAACTCCTTTTGTACAATCGGTTAGTTCAATATTAATTTTAGTTAAAGTACATTAAATGCAAAATACATAAAAAAAAAACAAATTATATTGATAATTCTTAATAAGTCTTCGTTATTAGACATTTGGCCTGTTGATCCTCAACATCAACGTGCACGACTTCATCCTGTTCTTCCGGGATCCTTTGTTCCTCTTGTACCCTTTGAGCCATCATTGAACGTCTCTGATTAAAACAAAATAGAAATTAGTCTCTTAGAATTGTTTTAATTTCATTGGTAGTGTTGCGAGGGAGTCACTAAAAGTAGAATTCAAGATTTCGCATTTTTCATAGTACAAAATAATACCATAAGTCTGCAAATCGTCTAGTTATATTAACAAATTTTATAAAATAGAATATAATAAGAATAGAAGAGAACAGAATAGAATAAGCACGAGTTGACTGGCAACCTGCCGTTATTGGAGTAGCATAAAAAACTTCGTTTAACTATAATCTACGTAGTCTAAAGTGGAAGGTCAACGATAGGTTAGATGTTGAGGTAGAGATAGAGGTTGACGATAGATCTTTACCATGAGGGTGATGACTAACCATATAGCTATTAGGAAATTCTCCACCATTATATTTCGGTTTCAATACGTTTTCCTTCAACGAAAGCTCAGTGACAAGGATTGAAGTTCTGTCCTTCTAAATTAATTCTCTTCCTCTAAATTCATAAAAAATGTTGGCTTCAATATTATTCAATAGTTATCGAATCTTCACATTGTGGATAGAAGAAAATTATGTCAAGTGAAAGAAGAAGAGATGATATACGAAGAAATAAATATCGGACATGGCTGTTAAAGAGACAAAATATATAATAATTCACTCACAATAGTCTGTCGCCTGATACTCTTGCGGAGATTCTCTAGCTTCTGCTTTTTCTCCCTTTTCAAGAAACCGAGCTTTGAAACAAAAATAAATAAGAGTTGTTACTGACATGACGATACATACTAGTAGAGTAGTTTTCATACAAAAGGAACACGTAGTTTCCATAAGCGCATGAACAATTTGCGAGTATAGGCAATGTTAAAATAAAATTCACTGGGAACAAATATTGAAAAATACAAGATATTTATTTCTAAAGTGATTATTGTAACATGTATTGCCAAGTTTTACACGATAAAATATATTATTTCGGTGTTTTTTCAGCATTTCCTCAAGAAAGGTTTTGTATCTTGTGATTATGAACTATTGCTCTGTTATATGTATATATATGTAATTGTTTTATACATTTCGAGATACGGATAGAATAATAATACATACCTCACGCAGTACAAGTGCTATGATAACTAAAAGCATTAAGCCTATTAGTACTGCTAAGATAATTATCCACAGCGGCACGGTCGCAACCAGCAGTGTCACCACAGACTCAATGCTACAGAAAAAAAAATGATTAGCCATTTACTTATATGACAATTACACATTCCTATTGATAGGATTACTTAAATAATTAAAATGTATTGGTTTTTACTCTTTTTTCAAAGTTAATTATACGGGTGTTTGCTTCGATCCACCAATATATACCAACGTATTTTAATTTATTGACATCATTAGGGCCTATTTATTTATTTAAGGTCCACAAAACTGAGTTCAATGACCGGAAATTGACATGAACCCTGCCAAATGTGAACACAACATACACAAAAAAGGAGGGGTTTCATAGTATTTTACAAAGTAAAATAAAGATACATTAAACGTTGAAATAGAAAAAAATCTAGTTGATGCCAAAGAAACACAAAAGAAAATATCAAATTTGGAACGTTAATTATTGGCAAAAGAAAGCATACGGTATGAAGGGCAATGTTTGCCTATTTTAGTTCGTGCTAGTGGTAAAGTAAAAATTTGTCGATTACTTAAGCGGCTACATATGCGTGGGACACTAAAGGGTATATTATGAACAAAATCTGGAGGTTCTATGAAACCGTGTAATAATATGAATATACACATAATATCAGCTAATTTTTTACGAGTCTGTAAGGGTTTCATTTTATAATAGACTAAACGTTTGGAGTACGAGTTTAAGCTATTGTCGTGGCATTTATTGTCGTGAAAGGCTTAGACCAGGCTTGCACAAATATACGTAATACATGCTTTTTTACAAAGATACCGGATAATAATCATAAGATGATCTTATTAAGGAACTAGTAGTTGGTAGTGTGGTTCAGACACAGCGTCCAAGGACGTAGGTTGGAATCCTAGCAACTTATTCGGAGCTTTCAGTGAAGGAAAACATCGTGATGAAACCATAGCATGGTCGTAGGGCTTTTTCTAAGTCCACCTGGCTAGCTACCACCCTCAAGTTGAAAATCTGTCACCAAGCACCTGTTGGTGTATTCCGGCAGCTGCACTTGAGAGCCAGTCTCCCTCTAGGTTTAGGGTGACTAACATCTTAGACCACATCATCATTTAACATCAGATGAGATTGTGGTCAAACGCTAACCTATAAAGTATTAAATTCCATAATTATATGGCCGTGAATATACTCTTTTTTTTATCTGTGATTTTGACATCGTATTTTTCGAAATTGACTGACAAACGTACTGCCATTTGTTTGTTTCATATCTTTATACTTTCGTAGAGAACGGACGGCTAGTCTACTATCCTAAGAAATAGGATAGTAGACTAGCCGTTCAAATGCTCCACGAGCGATAAGAAGTAATTAGCGAACATTAGGGTTAAGATACGTCTTCTTTAACTGGCCATACACGGTAACCAATCGCCGTGTTAAATGCGTCGGCGTCTTAATCCTTCCACGCCGTAATTATTATTTTCTAATATTGTCTATATAAGTCAATGCATAGTACCGAAAATTTATTCAAGATTCTCTCTGACCGTGATTGCGATGACGATTCCAATATGGACCTCGACGCCGTTCCCGAGGCCGCGTCCAAAAAACCAACAAAACCGTCACGCGTACTGTTAAACGCCCACGCGCCGCGAATCCTTCCGATAGCGACTCTGCTGCGGGACTTTCCTTCCCGAAACAATCAAATGTAGGTGGCGCTCGGGTGTCCCGAATCTCTCCCGCGCCCTCTGTCCTGATTTTGGCGCAAGTTCCGGCTGCGGAACCCACAGTCGCGGCTAAGAAGCACGCCTCCCGCCCCCTGTCACCCTCCGTGACAAAGCCCGTTAGGTCGAAATCTCCAAAGACATAACGTCCCGTAAAATTCATTACACATCCGCAGTCAATACCTGTTGGCGGTATTTCTATTAGGGTGTCCACCTCCGCTGAGCATCGTCAGCTTACTGAATACCTCCGGGAGCAGAATGCTCCCCGTCTTCACACAGGCGCTCGAGGAGCGAGTCCTCCGTGCCGTCATTCGCGGTGTTCCCTCTGAACTCGCCACTGACGACATCCAAGTCGACCTGGAGAAGATGGATCTCCCAGTTAGAAGCGTACATCGAATGTACCATCCGTATACGAGAGCCCCGTTCAACCTAGTGGTCACTTTAGACCGTAATAGGCTTGGCAAGGATATCTTCAGTATCACCTCTGTGTGTGGTCTCTCTCGTATCACAGTAGAGCCTCCTCGCAAGGCCCGTGTACCCTCGCAGTGTCACAACTGCCAGGTGTACGATCATTGCGCCCGGCACTGCCATCTGCGTCCCAGGTGTGTTAAGTGTCTCGGGGATCACTCCACTAGGGAGTGCCCCTGCACACCTGAGTCCATCGAGCCTCCCAGCTGCGTCCTCTGCGAGCAAACGGGTCATACCGTGAACTATCGCGAGTGTCCCCGCGCGCCCCGATCGTCCCGCCAACGCCACGACAGATGTGCGACCCCGTCCAGGGCGCATGTCCCGCCAACCCGGTCGCAACCGCCTCCGCCTTCGCCCATACTAAGCCAGAAGGCTTTCTCTAACCTACCGGGCACCTTCAGCCCAGCCAGCTCCCTCGACTCTTAAAGCCAAGCCCCAGCCCCAGCCTCAGAAGGCTCAGTCCATTCCTGCGCCACTTACCGCGTCTTCCGTTTCGACCATCGGTATCGACTGGATAGTTCAAGTTTTATTAGTGCACGATGTGCAAGAAATACTCGCGTTCAACGCGCTCGCCAATAGTACGCCTGAGCTCGGACTCTTAAACGCGATCTCAGCTTTCCCGACCGTCGTGACTACGTTACAACGTGCCGAGCATAAATAAGTTCGGGTTAATCACAATCAGTTCAAACCCGCGTATATGCATTATGCCGCGGCCGTTGTTTCTATTTTTCGTTCGATGTCCTCTTAAAAGATGCGTGCTTGGGACCATGCCCGCGACTCTCTCTGTTCACGCCGCCGTGAGCGGAGGGAGAAGATACGATCCCGCACACTCGTCGCATTGTTTCTTGCAACTTAGGCTAGCTTAGGCTTAGGCTTAGGCTTGTCCCTCGGTGTGGAGCCCTCGAGTATGTTACTCGCGCGAATACAGTGACTCACGCTAGTTTTACACATAAACAGATCACCCCGCACACATGCACACTTGGTACTCACAGTGGTGGGCTGTTTTTTTTGCCCTTTTCGGACTGAAATAGGTCACATAACATAGTAGCCAGATAATAAAAATACACGTATGTATTCGTGAAACATACATGGTGGTTGTAGATTGATCGGGATACTCGGTGACAGCCCAAGCCGAAGCGCACCGTGTGCTCTTGTGCTAGTTACCTAAAATAAATCGTGTGAGTGCCTTTAAGTGCTCCCCTTAGTGGTCCGATGAGTCTGTAGAGCCCTTCGAGTCAACAGCATACTCAGTACGAAAAAAAAAAAAATTATTCGCCTTCTTGCGGAATAAATCGTCGTGCGCTATACTAGTCTTTTCACTTCCATACCCTCGAAACCAAACAAAAATCATTTAAATAAAATTTAGCGGTTTGGAATATTGATCACCATCTAGAACCATTAAACTCTTGCTTTAATGATTTGTCTAGACTCAAATGACTGTGGAGTGAAATTTGCTCTCCTATTTATCCATATGCTGACTTTCCTTGAGGATACATTTTTCTTTATAGCACAGTCTATCACAAGAAGAAATACGTTAAAATTGAATAACAGTAGTTAATATTAAAAATTCATTCTAACATTAACCTTAATAGCACCTTTATAACCTAGCACCTAGCACCTTAAGGCACCTTTATAGCGTATACGAAAAATGTAGTATACTTTTACTTACTTCTGTTTAAAAAATTTTGTTCCGATTGCGATAGTTATATTTGTGTAGATTGTAACATTTGCTTTACCTATGATATTGTCTGAAAAATAAAATTTCCAATATGAGTTGATCAATATACAATATGGAATTATATATGGATATTGGGCGCTATGTCGATTTTGTGACAATTGTGTAGTCACTCATATGCATAACAAATTAGCAAGAAGCAAGCAAGAAACATTTATTTGACACAAAATAAATTAAATATGTACACAAAATAATTGAAGGGAGAGATTAGTTGTTGTATGGAGTCAAAAAGGTCTGTGTCTCGGTATATGGCTGCATGCAGACTTGCAAGTGCAAGAGTTGCAGCGCTGATTTTCTAACTAAACCTGCTGTATACGTAAACTCATGAACGAAATTTCAAACATTAAATTTCAAATTATTGCAGATATTTTCGTCCAGTGATTTATATTCTATACGATCACTAATATGAGTAAATCTAAAAGTTGCAATGTTATAATAGGTTTCTCAACGATTTACACTGTGAATTAGGATATTAGTAAAACAGTACAAATAAATTTAACAGTGTAAACACAAGTACAAATATGTATGTACACGGTGAGTAGAGGGTTCGAAGTTTATTTCTTCTATGCCTATGTTTTCCAGGTTATATTTAATAACTAGACTTAGAAATTCTGCTTACAGGGAAAGAAAGAAAAACTTAAATTGTTATTAACTGAGTGTTTATTACTGCGTCACCCAAAAACTAATTTATAGATTTGAACCACTTTTTTTATATTTTATTAATATAAAATAAAGTGATTACGATTTTTATATGCGTTCCGCGTTTAGCGATGTTATTTTTTTTTGCAATGGAGTAGGAAGGCAAGAAGAGTGATACGCATGCGCAGATCAACACAAACGAGACATGCTTTCTATAGAATTCGTCGTATTATTTGTCATCCCACTACACAGCGCTTAACTCATTTTCGTCGTTCGTTTACTAAAATCCTAAAAGCAGATGAAGCCATGAATAGCTGATTTAACGTTAGAAGCATGATGTCGTAAAACAATATTAGATTACTCAGGGGAGATAAGCGTTAAGCCATGCATCATAACGCAGAAACTTCTAAATATTCTTACCTAACATTCCAGGTAATATCTCTATTGACACAATTACGCTAATTTTCTTTCTTTTCTCCAGTTTATCATAATTACACTGCGCTATATCGAATTCGCTTTTGTTGTCCGGTGTGATTGTACAAACGTACGCAACTGAGTTGTCTACGTAAAGCTAAAATATAAATCTAGTGAATTTATACGAGCTGTGTTCATCGAACTTTTCAAATGAGTGAATTATCACCCACAGGCCTTAACATATTTTATTTATAGCGGAAATATGGTTGAATCTGCGTTTTAAAATCTCTAATAAATCAACATCCGGCCCCTTAAAATTCCCTCAGAAGGAATTCTCACCCAGTAATAATAATACATTCAAATAACAGAATTATTATAGCTGGGACTTGTAGAAAAATATGCTATTTCTGAACATTGAAACATTAGGAGCGATTTAGAATGCTCTACAAACATTTGGAATAGACTCGCAGGGATAGATAAGTCAGTGTGATGATAATTCTGTGCGCGAAATATGCAACCTTTGAAATCTTATCGCTTTATGTAACTAAACAGACATGTTTTGAAAAACGTTATCGATACTATAAATCTAATTTTAATAGCTTCCTAAAGATTTCTCATTCTAGTCGACAAATAAGCGTGTAATAGCACCACCGCTGACAGTGCCATTCCGTACGTACGTACGTACCATTACGTACCTAAATGGGTATAGTAACCTATCTTTAAAAGATAGTTATATGCTATAGCAGATTTTTTTATAGATTTATAAATGAGGAATATCTCACTGTGCATTGTTATGTTATATCTCAATAGAATTTGGCAGCGTTTTCGATGACAGCTCACAAATGGATTAACTTTTTTCGACACTTCCAACAATTATCATTATATTTCAACCAGTTTACACAAAACTTTGACAAATTATATATCTAAACCTTCCTCGTGTATTACCTTGATGAAGACCGTATTACAATCCGTTTAATAGTTTTGAGTTTATCGCGAACAGACAGACGCGGCGGACGACTTTGTTTAATAATATGTAGTGAAGTGATGATAAGGGATGGAAACCTTTGGAAGGCTATTAAAATTCGATTTATAGTAGCTATAACGTTTTTTCAAAACGTCTCTATATAGTTACAATAATTCGAGCGATAAAGTTACAATGGTTGCGTGTTCCGCGCACACGAATCATCATCACGCAACTTATCTGTTACTGCGAGTTTATTCGCGATGTTTGTAGAAAATATTGCTTATTATTAGATACCAATTAAAATAAAAGACATACTTACAGTGACATCTGAATATTTAATATATTCATATTTCGGCAACGAAATGTTATAATACGAAACTATTAAGTTTGTTAACCCGTTGTTAGTTATCTGGAACGGATAATTGGATTAGATTTAGATAATTTAAATTATTTCTACCAGGTCTTATTAACAATATTGTTGACATACTTAATTCGCCTTCAATTCATATCTACTGCTATCCTAGTTCAGTATGTAGAGCGGTTGATATTGCATAAATTATATTATTTATTGGGAACATAATATGTCGAGCTCTAAGTTTGTCATTGCAGTAATCGTTTTCTAGATACCGTAATTTAAGGACGTGTAGTAAAAATTAGCGATTAAGGGATTCTAGTTAGAGCGATCGTATCGACGCAATCTACCTATTTCTCTAAAGTCATTAGGTATTATAGTAACATTAAAAATATATATCAACTCGTAATTAAAGGGATTTAAATAATATTATTACTCAGCTTCATTTAAAAACTTCATACGAGTACAAAACAAAATCCGACAATCCATTTGAAACGGTAATATAGCTTAATGGTTGTGTAAAAGTATACCACACTTAACGTAGTTTCTGATCCTATAATCAGTGAAAAAAAATAACGTGATAAAGCCTACATACTAAACAAAAAACAAATTAATATAACGTATGTGATTTTTATTCAATTCTTGTTAGGACTGGTGATCTCACCGTGTAAATATGTTCAAATTTTTTCCCGTGATATTTCACATTGTCTAGGGTCAGATTCACCACATCAACAACATCTGTATTCCTGTGAATAAATTCAGTCATATAAGATTATTGTCTAACACTAGCTGATACTTGTGTCTTCACCTGTGTCGTTTATTGTCTTGACAATTTTTTTTTAAGTACAGGGGAAAAACATAAGTACCTAATACACCGCTCGCCACATTTATCCGTGGTAAGAAAACGCAATGAATGTGCATATAAATCTTTATTAATTTTATTTTAAATGAAGCAGTCCTGATAAACGATGATCTTTTTTTTTAAATAAAGACTATTACAAAAAAGTTAAATACGTGTCAGTGTATATACGAATAATAAGTGTCTTACCCTTGTTTAGAGATAGACACTATTTAAATTTAAACAGTCTCTAACACTTGTCTATGTTGACAGTTCTTATTTTATTGTTGTGATTTATTGTATTTCTATTTGCCGGCAAAAGACGTTTCGTAGTAAATTATTGATTTCGTGGGTAAAATTAGTTTGGAAAATGTAGATAAATTGATCAATTCCACACATTCTTAAGATTGTTTGGAATGAATGCAATTCATATTTACTTGCATAAAAACTTAAACCAGGTGATTAACTAGACACCGCTTGGACACTCTTTTCTAATAACGTATTTTAAACAGTCTGTTCAAGAAGGTTTAACCAGTGTATCCAGTAATTTTTAATGGCGCGCAAACAACTGCAGACCTCTGTCATATTTTCTATTTACATTATCTACTTGCTTTTTCACGCAGATTCGTCCTTGTTATTTTCGGTATATTCTGAAGGTCTTATTAGACTACCTCATTGAACAAGCATTACGATTGGTTTGGATATTTCGCAGTGAAATTCACCGGATAAATAGAGATCATCGCGCATTTATAATATTAATGTAGAAATTGACGTCGTGTTAATTTCAAATTGCTGGACAAACTGAAGAATTTTTTATAATTGAAACTAAAACTTCTCTTAGCGTCTCTAAATTTATATATTTAGCAACAGTATGTATGTAGCTTTTGACCAACGCAAACATTGGTTGTTGGAATTTTACTTTTCGAATTTAGTAAGAAAAAAAAGAACATATCTTTATATGCAGCCAGTACCCAAGCGATACAGATATTCAAAAATAAGAGTTGCGAAAATTCTTATAACAAAAAATAATTAAAAAGTTAAACTAAATAAGTAAACTAAATAAAATAAGATATTATAATTATGCCATAGGTGTACAAAGGTGTACAATTCATCATAAACTGGCTGCCACAATGGCAGGTGACCCCAACACTGGATTTCAGTTACAGGTTTTATTAATTACCAGTAATCATTACAAATGGCGTGTGTCATAAATAGGTGTATATATATAAGAAGATATACTATAGTATATAATAAATACCGTTATGAGTAGATATTAAATAGATGAAATGTAATAAAATATAATTACCCTTTGATAGTAATTCCGCTGTAGTCACTTCTTAGATAGATATTTTTCTCGAACTCTTTTGAATCATACACTTTTTGACATTTGTTATACAATTTTACATTCACAGAGATTTGTTCATCCTTATTTGTTAGTTGGGATGTTTCTAATGATATTTCCCCCGTATTCTGTAATTTATGAAATCAGAACGATGTCATTAGATATGCAATATTATACGTCATATTTTTTCCAAACGAAAGTACTTAATTAATTTCATACAAATGATTCTTCTACGGGTAGAACATTTGGAATATCATTAACCAATGCATCTGAAGATAAATATTGTTAAACACTGTATAATACGGTATATCAAGATCTTGGGTTTATTTTTATTCAGTCAGCCTCTAAAGGACAGGTTTTTATTAGACCAGTACTTTCTTGTTTTCAAACAAGTCTTATACTTATGAAACTAATCCTCTCTCTAATTATGTCTTTTGAAAGACAAAAGCGACAGCAGATGACGCAAATTATCGGCAGCAGAAAGGTAATTTTTTTTTCGAACTGTCTACACTGTTGACCTGGCATGGCCTCTACAATTTCACCGGACTACTAAGGGGGGGCTCAAGGCACTCACCCGATTTTATATAGGCAACCAGCACAAGAGCGCACAGCGTGCCTCGACTTGGACTGTCACCGAAGTCTATAAAAGTGAATATGTGAGTCTATGAAAAAGTGTACTACTTCACAAACTTAATTTTCGCCTTTCCCGTTACTAGAGCGCCGGTAATAGTACAGAATTTATTAAGATTTAGCTATTTATATTTCACTTGAAATATTCTTAAAGACTATATTTTTACTAAGTGAAGTAAGTGACGCGTAATTACGCTCGATTTATTTAAGGGTCTCTTATACTCGAGCCAATTTATGTGCGTTTAAACTTGACGCCAATACTACTATGCAAACAAAGCCCAAAATGTGTTTAGTTGCAATATAGTTGTTATCGTAGACATTTTCTATTTTATTACCCTGCATACAATAACAATGCTAGCCCAAGTGGCGGTGTGAGCTTTTATAGGTTTTAACATATTCACTCATTTAAAGCAAATACCCAGTTTTCATTTGTGCGCAATGGCTGAAGCGGGGCGCATTTGATGATGTCGTTGCTTGAATCTTGTGAACAGGTTCTCGAATTTATTTTTACTATTGGAGCTCCGGTGATGTTCACAGTCAAACACGACGAGTACGCAGCGTCTCCACTGTTGCTTACTAGCACAGACACTGTCTCCGATTCCGTTGATCCTGACATGTAATTATCGCTGTAATGGGAAGTTATTTTTAAAATGGTTATTATAAAATATCGTGTAATTAGAAAAGAGTAGATAATAGTTGAAATTCGTTCACAATAGCGGCTACCAAGTTTTTTCTTCACTTGTACATATAGGTATATATCTTATAAATTTATATATATTTCTCTTTCACATTTTTTTAATGGTAAAAAAATGGTATTGATCGTATGGATTATGAAGTATGACGAATGGAGACCTATGAATAAAAGAGTCAACCCGTCGATGTTATGAAAAAAAAACTATTCCCAATATTTTTTTGATGACTTGTCAATAGTTATTAAATACAAAAACAAATAGGTTAACGAACAGCAACGTTACTGAACTATTTTATCTTCGACTATATATTATAGTTGTTGAGAAATATTGTTGTAAAATTGCAGATATTAGACGTATTACCGCGTCGATGACTCACAACATTGAAGACTCACAAGATTGAAGAAGTCGAAATTGTAATTGTCCTCTGAATTTATTATGATTAACTTTACAAATATAATTTATCGTTATACAAGAACATTTTATTTAAATGTTTATTCTTATAGATCATAAACTATTAACTTGGTAAATTTGACATCTATAAGAGCCTTTTCAAGACCTAAACTGAATAAAGTATTTTTGATTTTGATTATTTATTAATTTATTTCCTTGTATAAAGTGCTGTAAATCATTACTTGTATAATGATAATTTATTAATTAATAGATACTTATTATAATTAGAGAGATTTTCTTGTTAATCCAATAGTAACAGTGGGACACTGTTATCCAAAGATATTTCAATTTTTGAAGTATATATATATATATTTAAGAAGTATAACATATGATTTTGATAACTTGTTGAAGTAATTCCTTCCAATTCAATGTTGGACGAATTCCCCTCTCGGCTAGATTTGCACGTCATATGTTATGTTATTTTCTACTTTTGAAGTGAAAACTTCTTTAGCTGGGTGAGTGATTTTTGGTAAGAGAAAAACTTATAGGTTCGCGTCACCTGTGACCTCGAAATGCTAGTGAAGTGTCACTGATATGCTCTTGACGTATCGTGCTTGTGCCAGATATTGTTTAGACTGTACTGTATCATAAATAAGAACTAATTAATGCCCGCGACTTCGTTCTCAAGAAGGCGGTCTCATTTTTAGGAACTATTTTAAGTAGGATTAATTGTGAACTGCCTCTAATTTTCATAATTGTAATTTCACCATTACTACTTAACCTATACAACTCTTTTACCGATTTTAAGTTGTGTTCACAAATTTTTAGTGACATCTTGTCGGAAGAGAGAAAGAAGTGGTCGCAATTTGATATATATGCATCTCTTCCCGTTAACGTGTCAAATGAGAACGTTATAGTAATCTTCCATATACATTATGAAAATAGTTTCTTTGAAGTTCGAACACACCATAACTACTGAACATCTCGGCAAACAACTATGATCATTAAAAGCGATTTTTTTGTGGATTGTTCTTGGCTATTTTTTTTTTTTTATTCGATTGACCCTTTGCTATTCGTTTTAATGTACGTTGTTGTGTAAATGAACAGGAATCAGCTAGTGTCTCATAAAAATGATTTGTATTTAATTAATATACACAATGTCATCGTAATTGCAAAATGTTTTAAACACCGTGAAATTAACGATAATATCGTCAATGGATTTGATGTCCGAACCCTTATTCAACAAGTCCACAAGTTTGAAGAGAAAAATACAAAGATATTCGCAATGACCTCTTCGAACTAATTCTATGGCAATCCTGTAGTGCATGGTCAAAAGTTTGCACAGATAGATGTGATACCGCAAGAACAGGTGTTATTATCAATAATATTAAAACTATTAAGATATGTCTACAATACCTAAGCCCGTTTAAAATGTCATGTCATGTTCGATGTAAGCGCTGGCAAAATATTTTTTACGACTTGATCAATATAATATCGACTTTTTCTAATATCTCTAGATATAATATGCATATACTATACACATAAATCTTCGCATATATTGGCCAGATAGTGGTGAAAACCGTATCAAATTCTTTTACATCGTTTACAAACCAAAGTGCTCAAACAGTTAGACACGAATAACGACTTTTTTTATACTATTTACTAGCTTTTGCCCGGGGCTTCGCTCCTATTATTGTAAATTTGACTCTACTCTCTGGAACAGTACTTTTTTCTAGATTAACAGTAGTACCCCATTCCCTTATATCTATTACTGACAACGTGTATGCAAAATTGTATAATGAGCGGTTGAACAGTTAAGGCGTGCGATCGTAATAAACATACAAACGAATTTATATTAGCATTTACATTATTAGTTGGGATTGATCCGATTGATAATTAATAAATTGATTACAATATAGACAATGCTTGTTAAAAGATAACAGTGGTTTTTCATTTGGTAACTTACCCAGTGCTAGTTATAATTTTCGCTTCCAATTCAGGATCACAAGATTTTATGCCTTTACAATCTGCGGCCCATACGGAATCGTGTACTAAGAGCACACTGTGTTTGCTTAATAGAACGCGGGATTTATCAAACTCTGCTCTTTCAAGTGGACTGTCTAAAAGCGCGACTGTTAGCTTGTAGCCTATTTCAAGATCATAATTACCATTCTAAAAATTAAAAAATAGATATTATAACAGTCTTGTGCAATGGAATTCTTGTCAATTTATTGCACTTATAACTATTTTATTATTTCTTAGACCATGTTGAATACTGTAGGTTCGGTGGTCTCTTTCTCGGATAACCCATCGATAAATGTGGCTTCGAAGTCTACGGCCTGTTATAAAGTGCAGGCGGATACAGGTGCTTGCGCGTGCCTAGGTTGATGCCGCTAGCAGCACTGCGAATGCTAGTGGCGTCTACGTATACTGCGCGGGCGCGTGTAGTTCAAATATACGTAGACGTCGCTAGCATCACTTCGAATGTTAGTAGCGTCTACGTATAATGTGCAGGTGCGTGTAGTTCAAATGTATGTAGAAGCTGTTGGTATTCACAGTGATACTAGAGCGACGTCTACATATATTTGACTACACACACTCGAGTAAGCACTCGCCACCGGCCTGCACTCTGAAACAGGCCAACAACAGTAGACACACAGTTCCTGGATAGTGATAGATTGATATATCATATATTTACATTGCCGCTTAACATCGAATGAGCTGAGGCCTAATACTAAACTATGAAGAATAAAAAAAGATGTCTCGAACAATTTTCACTGTAAAGCATTCCAGGATAAAAGTGCCATCGTTTTTTAAAAAGTTTTCAAGGCTTTAGCGGTTGGACCACAATCTCTTCTGATATTAAATGACGATGTAGTCCAGTATCGTAAACACAGGAAGCCTAGAAGGACCGGCTCTGGAGTGCAACTGCTGGAGCACACTCATAGGTGCTTGAGGGTGGTAGCTAGCCAGGTGGGTTGGCAAAAAGCATTAACAGGATACATTAATTGAATAGGTTCCGTGACACAACTTATAATAGTATATACATTTCACTTTCCAGATACGCACTACGTTTTGCACGAGATACAAATAAGAAAAAACAAAATTGTGTGGTTTATGAAACCACGATGCAAGTGAAACTTTTTTTCGATTGCGCACCCATATTGGCCTTGACTATTCTGCTGAGCGCTTTATTCCTACTCCGCGGTCGGCTGTATGTATGTATGTATGTATGCGGCATACATAGACAGATTAACGAAAAAATTCGGGGAGATGTAAAAAAAATTCACTTTAAAACATACAAGGACAAAAAACATACCAAAGGCGTAGATACTCCAATATCCCTACAATATAAAGATGTATCTCTATGTAACGATATTTTGTATTCCGCATCTTTACTTGGGTCAGCGAGAACAGCGTTCGGATGTGATATTTCTACTTTTACTAATAATGCTGGAAGAAAACACAACATAATATTAACAAATTTTAGATGATTTGTTCAGATGTAATAAAAATTCGAGTGCCATAATGGTTCTAGTGAACCATTTTATGGGGACGTAAAAGATCGTAGTTCAGTTTTGTATGAGAAACTTGTTTTTGATTTTTCTATCTTACTGCACTGATTGGAGTGTCTTAGTTAGCAGGAGAGAATATCTCTGATTGGAAGTTTAATTTATTTTAGCACGGGTGCAATGTAATACTGTCATGTCATAACTTTTTTTTTAATTTAGTCCCATTTTTGGGGCTTCGATATTCATAGTTCTCTAAATATGAATAACGCTAGAGATGCTGATAAGGCACTCTTACCTTATATAAATAGGGGTATCATTCGATTTTTCAAATCAGCGTCTCTAGTGTTACAGTTCAGAAGTAATACATGCGAACTATAGATATATATCTATGTATGTATAGAGCGGTACTGCGTAGGTTGTATACAAACTTTTAATCATTTATGTTTATATTGATAATATCGTAATCTAGAGCTATAATAAATCGTGTTTATTATAGAAATAAAAGAACATTTACTTAAAAAGAAAGAGAAGTACAAAAACAATACAAACAAATTGTTTAACCTTTATAACAAAACTTTAGTCGTCAAAATGTTGTATGTTAAGAGAAAATAGCAAATGACCAAAATTACATAACAGCTCCATCTAGTGATATATGCCATAACAAAAAAAATAATGAATGTAATCAAAATTACATTACATGTTACTAAAAAATAATTGATTATTGCGACACCATTTTGATTCACATAGCGTTATTCCTTATCCCAATAAATTATTAATGTTGAACATTTAATGTAGATAAAAATTGCTCTTTACAGTATGTAATTCGATTACATTTTTTTTGTTATGACATATATCACTAGATGACGCAGTTAAACTTTTTGGAATAAATTATCTAAACGACAGTGAACACTGTATCAAAATCCATTGCGTCCATTGGAAGAATTAAGAAAATATATATAGATGCGTAAAACGAGACTGTTTTATACCTGATAAGGAATGAATATAGTAACTGAGTTTGTTGATTGTAGTAAGTGATAACAATGTCAGACATATTTATGTTATAATTCTTGATAAAATAAATATGGTCTTAGAGTTATTGAGATAAAATGTATATATTTGTACTCACTTGCAATTATTTCAGTTGGTTTGGGTGGATACGCCACCTTTACACAAGATTTAAATGTAAAGTAAGTTTGCGATATATTTGTCCGACCTTTCTCTGATGAAGCTTTACGGTTCTGAAAACGATAGAAAATGTATTTAACTGGAAATTAGAGAAAATCAATATATTTCTTTCTGACAAATATTTATCTAATACTATTGCTAACAAGGAGGTACATGTAGAAATAATTATAATTGGTTGGACCCTGACAAAGACAATCCTTTAATGGATTACATTTCAGGAGAATCTAGGTTCATAACTAAATGTAAACCAATACTATTGGAAATTTCGTTTCCACCTGTCGCTGTTCTTATATGTAACTAACTAAGTCCCGTGACTTCGTCGGCTTCATTTATTATCTTAAAAAAATAGGTACAGAGTAAAAACTATAAACAATGCACCGACAATCCCACTTCTCCATTGCAAGCAAACACATCATTGATCGTACGTAGTGTTTATAGGATATTGTATTTCTTAAAACTTTAACAAATTTATATTAAATGAAGCTACCATAACGAATTCCTTTAGATTATTACCAAATGTTCAACGATGTAAAAGAAATGGATTGAAATCTATTCAGTAGTTTATGAGAGATGCGCGCACAACGTCATCTATCCTTGTATTTATATAGATAAATCGATTTTCGATCCGGTGCACTGAACACTAATAGACTTCTTATGCTGAATAGATATAGTTTTACATATAATATTGCATTCACTATACTTTGACTTCGTCATATATAAAAATAAAAATAAAAAACAAAAAGTAAACGACTATTTAAGTGGTAATTATTAAAAATCACATCATCATCAATATCATCAGCCTGCAAGAGACCCACCGCAGGGCCATAGACCTCTTCCCGAAAGAAGGTATGGGAATAATCACCACGCCAGCACGCGACGTATTGGCGATTTTAAAAACTCTGAGTAAATTCAGAGTTCTATATTTTTCCCCCATACGGTGGTACTACGAGAAAATTTTTCAGGTTCAGGTTTCCTCACGATATTTTCATTCACCGTCAGCCGATAATTGTTGACCAATTTAAATTATAGTAAACGTATGCGAATTCCGAATAATTTGTTTATCTATGCCGGTGTTCGAACTTGCGGACATCGGACCGATATTCCGCCGGTCAAAACACTAGAGAACCACGACTTCACGAAATAACTGGTATGGATAAATATTCATAAAATAAAGAAAGTATACAAAAAAAAACGTAAGACTATGTATAACAAATTTGTTACGTCACAACTAAGTCAATTTTATTTTAAATCGAGTTTAATTTAATATGAATCAAAATAATTACTTCTATTGTGGGGAACTACTTTAATATGTTAGTACTATTATAATGAAGTGGACATTACCTGTAGATCGGGAAATTCTGCAAATATTTCAGCAGTGACGGAGGCTATGCAACTGAACACGGCGATTGTATTACTTTCAGGTGCACCAATAGCGAGTTCTGAAAGTGGTCAATTAAAAAAAAAATCTTTCTTCTTAATATCCATAAGATATTTACAAAGCTTTATTTTTAGCAATTTATGATATGGGATCTCGCGAATCATTAAAGGCTAAGTTTCAGGAGTTCGGTATCCTTACTCTGCCTTTCGAATATATATTTGAAAATCTAATGTACGTCCGCAAAAACTTAGATAAGCTAGATTTCGTAAAGGGCCGACATACTCTAAATACAAGAAATAATAACAAATTGGACATTCCATGTTTTAGGCTCACTAGGACCGCTAACAGTTTTTTAGGTAATAGTGTTAGGTTTTATAACAAAATTCCAAATAACATTACTGATTTGCCAGATACTAACTTCAAGCACCGTGTCAAGCAGGTTTTAATGTTTAAAGGTTATTACAGGGTGGATCATAATGTGAACGATGGTGACGTCTAGAAATGACGCCCTCTCTGTACATCCACCAAAACCGAATGTAATTATCTATGTTTATAACTATGTCTTAGAAATATGAGCTATAATATGTTTAATGAAAAGATAAACCAGATCGATCTTCTTGCCAGTTCTTCTCGATGTCTGGGTTGTTTTCCGAACCGGTGGTAATTTTGACGTTCATAAACGCCTTCTCAGGGCCTCAACTGAACAAAGTATTTTAGGTTTTGATTTTGATTTTTTAGGGATTATTAAATTAAGTTCTTACCATTGCATCCATTGTCGTCATAGTCTTTAATAGACGTAAGACTCAAGCCAAAACCGTAATCGCCGCCATTATCGAATCTTTGCAAATACATTGGAGATTTCTCATGAACTAAGTCGTAACCACTATACAAGTACACAGCCCCATGTCCATTGTTTTCATATGGTGCAGCAATTACGATTTCTGATACAAAAATATTAGATTAATATTGTATAGTAAAAACTTGCATTGTATTATATTGTATTGTAAACGCGCAACTTAGAAAATAGATACGTAACGAATAATAGAATATATATAAGAAAATATAAGCAAGCAAAATTATTCTGAACGTTACAATTATTCCTAATTATGCTAAAAGCTATAATTGTGACATAATCGTCAGCAGAACTCCGTTAGGAACGAAGTACCTTACTTAACTAAAGTAAGGAATTAAATCAAATTAATATTCTTAACAAAAATAGTGAATTGTATGTAGAATGAAATAAAAAATGCTAAATTGAAAGAAAATTTTTAATGGAATTTCCAAGCGTATAATCTTAACTTTATACTCCTACTCCTTTGCTGCAATTTCGTTACTTGCACGGATGCATACACTCGTATACAATAGACAGAAATAGAGAGAGTAAGATACATGGAGAGTACATAACACGTTTTCCTTAGGTGTCGATTTCGACCAGTCAACTCCTATCATAAGCCAATTTTTGCCGCAAATATAAATGTTATTGTAGATTCGTTTTAAGCGGTTGGTATTGCATTTTCTACAGGGTAGTTATTTATTTTAGTACGTATTCAATTTAAAGGTATAATAAGCAACTGTCGATGGCTGCAGATCTCATGGAAGGCATTGTAAAAAATCTCGTTCACCTGTTTAAGCCTTCGATAGCCCTATAGGTACCACTATAATATAGAAGGGTTACATCTAATTGAATTGCCTAACGATAAAATTATATTATGTTAAGGTGTTGCCCCTGAAATCAGTGCTATAGACAGATGTAAATAAGTAATTACCGTCTTTTTTGTCTCCATCCAAGTCACCGACACTTATAATAGCGCTACCAAATTGTGAGCCGTATTGAAAACCAACGATTTTCTTTTCGTATATCTGAGACTGAAAATAATTATTTTATGTAGTAAATAAAAAACCGATTTAAAAAAAATTATAGAATATTTTATAAACATAATTAGAATATTAATAGATATTATGATAATAGTTTTGTTACAAAAACTTTGACTGAATCAGTGATAATAGATACAAACAATCTACTAATGAAATTCGTAACGTCCTTGCTTTTTAACTCAAAAAAGTTGCGTGAATTTGAACAGGTTTTCCGTTTGCAACTCGAGTTTTTTTTAATATTTTTTATTTATATATTATAGGGGGCAAACGAACAGGTGGGTCACCTGATGGTAAGTGATCACCGCCGTCCATAGACACTAGCCGTCCATAGCAACACCAGGGAAGTTGAAGAATATTGTTTTTGCAAATAAATTTAGTTTGTATGAGAACCATAGACGTTTTCATATTCTGTTTTCAGTAACCTATTACAAGGACCACGAGTTAAAAATGACTTGGCTTTAGTGAAAGTGATAAATCTTGCTTTTTATTAAATCAGGTTAATTCAGCATGACATACGCCGGCTCAACCGTTGGGGCGGCACAGTGAATACTCAAGAGATCTCGTTTCGTCCCAACAAAAGCGGTGGATGTACACCGTGGGGTTTTAGTGAGTAGGAATCTTACAGTACCCGCCCTGTCCCCCGGAAGGGTGGCATGCCCATGATGGATTTCCCCACTTAAAAAAAGGCTAATTCACCATTCAAGGTAATAAAATTTAGAACAGTTTTAACGTACCCCAGAACGCGATAAATAAATATACACAGCGCCGATATTGTATCCACGTTGACCAGCGTACGTTGGTGCTCCAACGATCAGATCTGATTTCCCTTCCAACTTTGCTGCGCACAACACAGCTCCAAACATTATTCCGACTTTATTCTCATCCTCTCCTTTTTTCAATGCTTTCAAAAATGTTAGATCTTGACTTAAAAATATTACCTGTTAAAAAAGATGCGAATGTGTGTGATGGGCCCATGTATTTGTATCGAATCTCAAACTTTCCATTGGGAGAGACTTTTGTGCAGTAGTAGAATATTACAGGCTAGTATATATATGAATATGTATTAATTTTGTAAGTCAAATATTACGTTTGTAGAAATAATAGAGTAAGAAATCAAAGTAACGTCGTCTGTGATGTCTGTTCATGGTTTATTTATAGTTGAATGAAAACATTTTCGAAATTATTTTCTTAAATTTTTAGACAATAATAATAATTCCGTAGTGCTTAACATTTATACATTACCAAGTTTTCCTTTTTAAAATATTCTATAATAATGTACAAGAAGAAGCAACAATAGTGTTAAAATATATACGTAATATAAAATCTTTCTACGAATGAATTGGTATAAAATGTTCACATTTAATTGACGTTATGACTTCGCTCACCTGTCCAACTCCATGCAAGCCAAAAGGTGTACCAACAGCATAAATTAGTCTTTTACTTGAAAAGAAGTATCCAGATGTCACGCTGTATCCTGAAACCATATGTTATAAGATTTTGTTCCTTAACACATACATATACATACAACAGAAAACATACATATGTTTAATTTAAAATGTCCAACAACAACACCCCCATTCAGCTAACTGCTGCAGTACAACTGAGTACTACAGTGTTAATTTTCAATGGCTCGCCATAACAATGTACGAACGTATAATCGGCGGCTTAACAAAAATATTATAAAAGGATTAAAATTTAAAACAATAATATTAAAAACATTAAATTAAATATAGAACAATGCAGTAACAAAATACAGTTGAGTAACAAACGAAACAAAAATACTACAAGGCAGAATGATGAGAGTTTACAAATATGCCTGTCGAAATACCATTCACTATCCCCGCTGCACAGTCCATTAAATTAAATAATACTACATTAAATAAACTTTTAATTTAAAAAAATTGTAAAGGGTCATTGATACCAAAACAAAGCCTCAAATCATCTACGAAACGGTCCCCAATCGAATATTCAATAGTTATGACGTAATTGTATTTCAAAAGAACTGTATTTTCACTATACACATATTGATAAAAGATTACGTATAAATCAGTAAATAATGTCTCTGATTCTTGTCATAAGCAAGTGGGGTAAAAAAGGCTAAAACTTTAGTGACATTATATACAATTTCACATAACTTATTTTCAGTCAATTCGTTGAATTTCTTGCCTTCTTAAAAAATTACACCTGAACTACTATTTGAGGAATCTATAATGTTAATGTTTGTTTATAAATGAGATAATTAATTCCAAACCTAAGTGTTTTTATATAGAGTTTATATTTAAACGTTTACTAAACTCGCCACTGGGTTACGCAGTAACATATCCATTTCTGTACAATCCATCTATTCACCATAATAATTAGTATATATATATATATATATATACGTAGATACTTGAAAACAATTCATATTTACACGCTATTCATTTCATTCATCATCTTCTATACCAGTGATCATCATACCTTACGCACAAAGGACAACATATATAATATATGAGGTATAACCGTGAGCGCACATTCACTTATTGGGTATTTGACATCATCAATCCCTTGTCAATTTTTTTTGAGCTGTCAAATGTTGATTGTCCTACGGATTCTGTATGGCAATAGCAACCTGTGGAGTCATTTGTTTACCAGCTCAATTATCAACTATTAATTGATTGCAAAGTAACTAAATATCTAATTTGTAGTTACTTTCTGGGTTTTTAGAGAAATTGTCTTTTGAAGTTTTTTGTTTAAGGTATCAATTACCCCATTGGATATTATTATTTCAGCAATGCAGGAATCATTATAGAAGTCGACGTGACTTCATGAAGTATTTAAAAAAGGATAGTATATTAATATATTTTTTTTTTTTATTTACATGCAGAAACAAGTTTCCGCTCACTCGCTTTACTTCGTCTTCCTGTCTCGCGTACTACCATTTAGTTAAGTACAAATGCAAAATAGGTATTTATAGAAACTAACAACTAAAATTATTTGTTATGTCGTGCGCAGCACAAATATCGACCGCGGACCGCAGTCCGGCGACCACGGCTTTCAAACCAATCGCCATGAAAATTGTTATGATAACCCCAAAGATATTTGCGATTTAATTCGAATTCGCTTAATTCATAATTAATGAAAATAAATATTGATATTGCTGAATATGAAATAAGGAGGCAGAACATATTGTTAGTAGACATTTAAATTAACGTTGTGTCTCAAAACCAACGAGAAAGGCTTGGTAAATTCATTGCAACAAAAACATTTGAAATGGTGGAATCAGCATATAACAACTTTAACATATGAAATAATGTAAAACCTGCACAGGTAATTAATAACTTACCAAAATTATACTCTATGTTTAAACCTCTACCAGTCCGTGTCTTCGGGGTATTCTTAATGTTGTCGGGATATCTCATCACTCGACCTTGAAAATCAAAATTAAACAATTGTAGGGCACATTCAGATTATAGCCGGTAGTAGGCAAGGGTAATTTTCCATCATTTGGTTAAAATAGAAAATACGAGTTATTTTATCTCCTTTCTCTATCTTTTAGTTATAGCGGAAAATTCGGTAGGCAACTTGACATAGCCCGTCAATAGTATGTTGAGGGGACAGTTATAAAAGAAGTTTTACGTCAATCATACTATTATAGTATTTATTATATTATATACTAGCGGCCCGCTCCGGCTTCGTACGGGTATAAAATATATAGCCTATGCGATTCACTGAAAAAATGATTTAAATCGATCCAGTAGTTTTGATTTATTCATTACTGCCCGTGGCCCGTACGCTTTAAATTTGGCGTAACCTCAAATATAACAGTATTTCTCCGCTATTTAATTTATGATATTATACGTATAAACCTTCCTCTTCAATTACTTTATCTATTAAAAAAACCGCATCAAAATCCGTTACGTAGTTTTAAAGATTTAAGCATACATAGGGATATAGGGACAGAGAAAGCGACTTTGTTTTATACTATGTAGTGATTAACTATTTTATTAATGTTTTTATATTAACTGTTATAGTATTTATTATTATATTATTTATATCACCACGGTCTCTTTCTCATTTAATGAATCAGCCACTCAAGACCAATCAAGCATCATCAAGTCTCAATAATAAAAGCGTTTACTTTAAACAGTAGATACTCTACTGAATATATATAGTTGCGTATTATCTTTACAGATGTGAACGGTTCGATTGTCCGCGTGAGAATGATCCCCACTCCTTGAATAACGCTGTCAACGTGACGAGCTTTTACAATATCACCCGATTTTTTTGAGCGCGCGTGCGTCCTGCAATAAAATCAGCGGCGCTAAAGTGGCCAAACCTCGGCTGGCGATGTTAACTTGCTCCTTTGCAACGTATCTTTTATGACCTTGCTTCACATGAGAGTATAGGGCTTAATATTTCTGACGACATAGAAATACTTTTTAACGGTAGATGGGACCTTTGCACCGACATGTATATGTATAGGCGAATCAAAGCAGTAGGAAATGTTTAGTTTTGTTTGCTTACCTGTAAACATAGCTGGACCGCCGACGATGATTGAATTGTCAGGTGCCACATCAATGGCCCATCCGAACGAGTCTATTGTATCTTCTGCAAATGACTACACAATGAACATTGATCCGTTCGTTAGTTTTGAATACTCAAAGCACTAATGGGTATCAAGAAGAAGAGCAATATGTGTGCTATAAACTAAAATTGTATTAATGTCTATGTTGCTATAGTAATTTGTGCCTTCTACATTTTATATTGTAAAGGGGTATAATTTATTTTTCCCATAAGAAGTGAGAAATATGATGCCCGACTGAAATAGTTGATATTATGCACGAGTAAAACTTATTTAAGCAAGTTAAATAAAAAACTAAATGCTTAAAAATTAAATTATCTTATTATAGACATTTTTTACACCAAAAGGCAGCAAACCGGCAAACGACCCATCTGATGTTAAATAGTTACAGTCGGTTATGGACAACTGCAACACCAGAGGCATTATTGTTGTGTTGCTGACCGAACGTGTTTCAGTCCTTTTAATACTCGGGTTCGGGTCCCCTATTGACTGGCTGGTGGCTAGCCATTATTATTTATATTCACAAAGTAATTACTGCCGATGATATTAACGAAGAATGAACTCACCTACAGGGAGCTCGTTGAGTGTTCTGTCGATAACCCTTATTTGTGGTAGAGTTTCCACTACGTCTGAACCGTTCGGTAATACAAAACATAGGCCGTTTGCAATTGGTTCTTTGAAACCTGTTAACGAATTAGAGCAATGTTTTTATCTGTACTATTGTCCATCTCTTTTTGTTAATAAAATTAAATTATTTCGATATCTAGTAAGCAAAAAATGCGAGCCAGTCATATGGACTGTCGACAAAAGTGAAAATACTAAACAATGGAAAAACTGTTTTCTTCTTTGTGTTCCTTTAAATTAATTATCTGAATATCCTAATTTGTAAATTGAGATTATTAACATTAGTCTGGTTTTCACATCTATTATCACTTCGATTTATAAATGTATACAGTTTATAAATTAATCAAACATATGATGCGTACACTACAAAATATCGATATTACATGTACACAGGCCGCTATACTACGCGTCACTAGTCTGGCGCAAGCGCAATACGTCAAGAGCATCTCGAGGTCATCGGTGAACCTAACCCATAATTTATTCCCGTACCAAAAATCACTCAAAGCGACTTACGAAATTTTTACTTCGAAAAAGAAAATCGATTAAGGAACAAAGGTGGGAAAATGTACTTAACTATTTTGTATAGTGATTGTCTAGTTATCGAAATTCGAGTAAGACTCAAAGTTAAGAGAAAAAAAAGTGTGTGTGTACTTATGTACACGCATTACAAGTTATACTTCCTTTGGCTTAACAAAATAAAAATCTTTTCAAAAATTTTATCTTTCAACTCATTCTACGTTTGTAGAAAAAACGACACTAATAATAAAAAATAACTAAATATCGTGAATACAGTTGTCACTTCTCACGCAAACATAAGTAGATGTCCTTACTTTTACTTTGTTGGTAACTTTTTTTGAATAAATTTAGCGACATCTGTTGTGAAAAAACTAAAATGTTGACTATAGCTAACTTCAGGGTGTCGGTTTTTCGTGACGGTGTGCGCGCGCATCGTAAAAATTTACTCTCATATTTTTTCCCTAACGCGCCAAAAGAAGTATAACTTCAAAAATCTAAAATTAACTCCCGTCATATAAGTACACTAACTAATTTTGAAACCTGACAAAGTGAAAGAATCTCTATGATGAGTTGCAGTTATTGTAGTAGTAATGTTGTGAATAATGTACGTTGCTCAAAAACTATAAAGTAAAAACGGTGTCTGATTGAATTGTAACATACATATGTACATTAGACGTAATACTTGCAATAGTAGAACGTGTAGACGTGTCGCGTTCCATTATCAGCCGGTGTATTCTTACAAATGTTATAAGTGTAAATTTAAATTTGCTTGTTACGCTTTCACGGCTCAAACTACTCAACCGGTCGTCACGTCTGCATACAATAACGTGTATAACGGGTATAGAAAAGGATATACATTGCGACCTGAAAAAATATACTTGTCCCGAGAGATAGATCACTTTTACATCAATGTGAGCGAAGTTTTACATCAATATTCAAACTGGGTGGTAGGGTGACTATAGCCACATTGCCGTGGTTATGGGCGTGTGGCCTGACGGCCGTTGGCAGCGCCCAGCTGCGAAGACCGCAGCGCGCGATGGCCGTCAGGGCCATCCGCGGGTACCGCACGATCTCCTTCGAGGCGGCCTCCCTTCTAGCCGGATCCCCACCCTGGGACCTGGAAGCGAGAGCCCACGCGTCTCTGTATCAACGACGCGTGGAGGCGCTGGAGCGGGGCCGGAGACTCGCACCTCGGCAAATCGAGGTGCTCCGGTCCCAGCTCCACCAGGTCCTAGTCATCGAGGAATGGGAACGACGACTTGAGCGACCGAGCTCGGGCGTGGCTACCATAGGAGCCATTCGGCCGGTTTTGGCTGAATGGCTCACCAGGCGGCATGGCACCCTGAGCTTCCGGCTGACACAGGTTCTGTCGGGGCACGGCTGCTTCGGCAGCTACCTGTGTCGTATCGGCCGGGAGCCAACGCCAGGGTGCCATCATTGTGGCTGCGCAGAAGATCGTGCGCAGCACACTCTTGAGGAGTGTGCCGCCTGGAACGAGCCACGTCGTGAGCTCGTCGCGGCCATAGGCCCGGACCTCTCGCTCTCGACCGTCATCGTCAAGATGGTCGAGAGCGAGGCCGGGTGGATCTCCGTCGCCTCGTACTGCGAGCGAGTCATGCTCGCGAAGGAGGCGGCGGAGAGGGAGAGGGAGCAGACCACCAGGCTCCCCTCCCGCGGTCGACGAACACGGCGGCGACGGGTCGGCGACGACCTCATGCCGCCGTAAAAAGGGCCTGTGGGCGACGGGACGGGCGGGCACGTCCGTCGCCCTGAGCAGAGTTAAACTGCACAGGCCCGCGTGGTGGAGGCGCTTGTGCCGAGCGACTCCCACAGTTCGTCGGGGGGGGCTTAACACCCTCCCCCCCCTGAGGGGTCTGCCATTTTGACCCCTCAGACCGCAGACGAGGCCCCTGTTGAGGGGCCGACACCTGTCGGGGAGCAGAAGTAATGCCATTGGCAGTTCCTGCTCCCCGGCCCAATAGGTGTGTGAGGCACCGTGGGGTTTTTAGTCCGTGGAACTCGGACATAACCCACCCCCCGCTGCCCGACGGGGTGGGTATCCGTTACGGATTTTCCCCACGTAAAAAAAAAAAAAAAAAAAAAAAAAAAAAAAAAGTAGGGTATGCGCAGCAGAGGGGAAGTGATTAAAAAACATTATCCACAAAAAAAAATTCTAAACATAGTGTATGTTACTTTTATTTTTTTTTGTTTTTGCCTCCGTACATAAAATATATTGGTTGTAGTAATAAACAACGCGGACGAAGTCGCTGGTATCAGATAGTCATAGAATAGATTTAAAATTAAGACTAAATAAGAGAGCAATGCGAGAAAACTTGGTCAGATATATTTTTGTTGTTTTTTATAAAATAAGTATAGTCTTAGAATTATTAAGATGAAAAAACACAGATGACAAATATGATGAAAAAAATATTTGAACCTATTAGCAGATGGTTTTGATGGATAAGTCACCTTTACGTGGTAAATATACGATTTATAAATCTTTCTCTTGGTTTTGCATTTTGAGATCTTTGACTAGTGAGAAATTCGCAGGCCGTCATGACACCAGTGATTTGTAATGGATTGTGTAGATCTTTCTATTAATGGTACGTCTTTATTTTTAGACTGCTTTGTGCTCACTCGTCAGGTCTATGGACAATCAAGTTTTCGTGTTCGGTTAAATAAAATTCGTCTTTTAAAAATACACCAGTACGCCCTTGACCATAAGTACCTACCTAATCTTTCATTGTCATAAACCTATATTAAATTTTCTAGTCGATTTTGGCATTTCCTTGGTGCATCTTCCACATCCAAAGTCCAATGATAATGAAGTTAAAACGGAAACCACTTGAAAAATCCCCTTTTCATTAATTTTTTTTTTTCAAACCAGTTCATAAATGACTCAGTTCCAAGGAAACTAAGATAACGATCTTTTGAATAAATAATAGATTTTGGTACGATCAATGAAGGGAAACACACCACGTAGGGAAATTGGCATTATACTTGTCCCTTCCTGAGCAAGGATCCAGAAGCAAGCCTAAAACAAATTAGAAGGGTGTAATGCTGAAGCATATGAAGGTGTGCAAAGTTTCCTCAAATGACGTCAAGGACAGAGCGATATGGAGAAGGAAGGAAAGCTGCTCTGCACCATTATGTGGGACAAATAGTCAGAAAGAGAGAGGAAAGTTTTGGAAATAGGTTAAAAAATAAGTTTCCTTAAGTATCAAAAAAGATAGCCACCTCAACTATATTTGTAACTTACTATAGCTGTCTTGCATTTGAAGTGGTGCACAAGTCTGAAAAAGAAATAACATTATTTTATTTTCTAACGCATCACTAACTGACCATTGTCTTTTCTAAAAGTTCGTAGAATAAAAAATATGTTTCATTCTATGCATGAAACAAACGTTAAAATATATCCTAATAAATGAAGAATAAATCTGAAAAAAAATATGCGACAAAAAAGTTATCTAAAATAAAAAGAACTTAGACCAATTTAGACGTACTGCATTAAAATTTCTCATATAAATAAAACGCTACATAAGAAAATGTATAAAAAAGTGTTTGCTCCTAAATAGACTTGAATATATGTTCTCAGGCGTTGCTACACCGTCAGCCAAGATTAGATTCCACTCAGACAGATTTTTGTGTTTTATTTAGTTGTGATATATTTAGTAAAACTAAGAATTACACCTAAATGCTATATCTAATTTTTAGATGAAACTGACTATATATATATATATATATATTGATAATAACAAAAATAAGGCCATTTAAAAATCACACTGATATAGTCGGTAGAGTTATTTTAAAAATGGCTCGTGTTAACATTCTTAAGTTTTAAATACACCGTGTGAAAGACGTCTATATTAAAGGTTTACAAGACGCTGTTAATTTGATTACTAGCCCCGAGTATGAATGAGTTTATTTTATATGTTAATCTGATTGACGGTGTTGTGAAAAGAGGATATTTATTTCTAGCGGAAAAGACAAATAAAGATTTAAATCAAATTAAACTAATGAACGTCGTTTGTAAAGCTTAGTAATATTTACAAATTCACTTCATTACAAGTATATATTTACAGCTTCTATGAATAAGGAGGTAACGGTAAAATTTATACAGGTTGATAAATTTAATCAAATGAAATAAAATACTTTTCTGTTTACAAGTTATTCAGGAATCTTTGTTAGTTTCGATATAGTTAGCTTTCTCACGCATGCCTTTATTCCAAGGAGAGTGCGACACATATTGAATATGCTACACTAGTACATAATTTACTAAATGTAACAACTGCATATTTTCATAATCGCTGTTTTGGTATTTTTATCGTTACGGATAGTTTTATAGACTATTATATTATATTAGATATTCTTGACATTTTTAATTATCAAAGAGATTAATATATTTTTCGTCGGCTCACTTACCACGACAAAAGAAGAGCCGGCTTTTACAGACGCCCCAAGCCAATAGTCATGACTGTAGTTGTACGCTAGAATATAAGATATTATATTATTCAATTTTTTAATAATTTATCGATATTCGTACGTTCGGTTATAGCGTTCGAATTATTAAATGAAGCGAGCATAGAATTTGGCTAAATAATTCATCGTTATGAAACCATAGCACGAACGAGAGCTTTTGTACTGCTCGTTTTGCTAATTACAACCATCATGTTGGAAGCTTATATATCTATAATATGTATATATATATATATATATATATATATATATATATAATATGTATATATATTTATAATAAATAAATGAGTAGCTGACATATCAACGCACAAGTCAAAGTTATCGCTAAGGATTTTGGAAAATTCAAGATCTAAGGTGGCTGGCAATGAGTCAGTCAATTATTCTTTTATTTACGCATAGATATAAGATAAAGGATCGAAAATTATTACTGCATAGAAAAAGCATGCGACGCCGTAGGAATTTGCTAGTATAATATATAGATATAAATGTGTTCTGGTAGCTGCATTTGAGAGTGATTCGGTATAGCTTTATCATGTTACCATCTTAGACCACATAGGTTTCAAGTGTGATTGTGGTCAAACATTTAAAAGTATTTAAAAAGATATTATAATTGCTTTCCTAGAATTCAAGAAAAAAATGCATATTCTGATTAATTTCATTGCCGTGTGGACAAAGAGCTAAAAAACAAAGAGACAAAGAGTTAAAAATACAAATCGAAGAAGTTAGTCTAACTCGTTTTTTATTAAATGTAATTTTAGATTAGAAGTTCATATGCGAACAACAAATCTTTATTAGATGCACCTTTTTTCTTGAATCCTAAAATGTACTATATAGAATTAAGTATTGCAAAAAGGAGATGCCGCTCTTTCCTTAAAAGGCAGAATTGATAATTATTGATTCAGTTAGATAGTGTTTAATATTGTATTTGTTATTACTGTATACCTCGTGTTATGTTCACCGTTATATTATTGCACACGGCTGTGTCAATGTCACAGGAATATAATCTACCAATTTTGTCTGCCCTCGGAGCGCTAACTATTAAACTGAAAAAAAAAAAATTAAAAAGTCTTGTTATATTAAGTCGATGAGGTCAAAACGACATTGAAATTATTCTTGATTTTTTGATTGAATTTTCAATCTATGCATTTTTTCATTTGTTTTTGAAGTTATACTTCATTTGGCACGTTAGGGAAAAATGATGGGAGTAAATTTTTTACGATGCGCGCGCACTCCGTCACGAAAAACCGACACCCTGAAGTTAGCTGTAGTCAACATTTTATTCAAAAAAGTATGTATATATTAAATACCTTTTGTCCTATTGTTAATGTCGTTTATATCTACAAACGTAGAATAAGGTGAAAGATAAAATTTTTGAAAGATCTTGTTACGCCAAAGAAGTATAACTTCTAACGCGTACATAAGTAATTACTATCTTTTTTTAAAAGAAAGTAATATTCTGTATTAATCTATCTATACACTTAAATATATTTGAAGTGGCTGTTTGTGATATTAAAATAAAGTTTTTATTTTACTAAATGAATATCAAAGTATTATAGAGTACTTATAACAAAATAACTATATTTAATTATTTTTTTGTCTCTCAGGGTACGTTTTGTGTTATCCACAATTGTTTTTTTCCAAGCGTGCGTAGAGATTGTGCCCAGTCATTCTATGTTTGTAAACTCTGTTACGGGTACCTTGTTTCATACCTTTTCTTTACTAACTTCTAGTAGAAATATCTGGTACATAATTATAATACAGTTTTTAGTAGAATAACAAAAATATTGTTATAAAAAAAATACCTTTTAGACACCTGTCTGTATGCCATACTGTAACTGAAATAGGAATCATTTTGAAATACTTCAGGAGCTGCGATTGTATGCATTGATAAATTATAATAGAGCGCCCACGAGCCCGAAATCCATGCTGCTTGAGTAACTAGGTAGATACGTAATACTGCAAATAATAAATAAAGCAACTTCGTTAAATCTAAATATAAACAGTCATTACATTTATAATTTGTTTCTATATGTATATAACTAGCAACCGGCTTCTACTTCGCCTGCATTTGTATAATTATTAATGATAACACTGGTGTTTAATGGTCATATATCACCTTCTTATTACTCTATTTATACAGTGCACTCTGATATAGTTTACTTATTGTATACTTATCGTAATATCTCAGCAAATATATATGTAGGTACACATATATTTCAATTACAGCCTATATGTTGTTCTGATGTATAAGCTATACTACTGTAAAGTTACATCAATACTCGTTTGGTAGTTTTTGCGTGAAAGAGTAGGAAACATCTATCTATCCCTCACACGCATTCACCTTTATAATAACATTAGGCTTTTGTTGTAGATTTTAGACCGTAGATTTTCTATAGGTCTGGCAACGTGTAGGCAAAACGTTATGATGATCGGTCGAGTAGTTACATACGTAACAAACAGACGTCGCGTTTAATATAAATCAGCATTGGTATTATTCGGTGTGTACAATGATATGGAAAGCCTAAATATGGATATGAGTATATATAGAGTGACTAGACTAGACTATGCCCAGTGGTTTTACTATTGACTATAGGCTGTTGGCCTGATAGGCCTACACAACTTCACCCGTCTCATAGGGTGAGCGCTTACGGTGATACAAGTTCAAAGGTACCGAAGTGGCAGAACCTCGGCTCAGGCTGTTGCCTCCGATGCAACAACGCGAATCTATCAAAGCTAACCTAGCTAAGCTAATCGTAAATATTCGTATGAGTAAAGCACACATGTGTACTAGCATGTGTGAATCATGAATTCAAACATATATTTTGTATTCGTGAACTCGACTAAACTTAACTAACAAACTTCGGAAAATGAGAGGGAATAAAAAATAAAACTCTTCCACCATATGTGTACCTACCAGTGCATGTGTACGTATGTGGGGGTGATCTGTGTTGTGCCTGTTAAGCTAGTGAGTGAAAATAATCAGTGTCACTGTATCATGTTAGCAGCGTGCTCGAGGGCTCCATTCCAGGGGATAGAACCTAGGCTTGAGCCGCTGCCGAGGAGCGTCACGGTGAGTGTGCTGGGGCAAAATTCACCGCTAGATCACGGCGGCGTGATCTGTGGTTACACGGACGTGGGAGCGCACAAGTTCTGTTTGAAGAATCGAAACAGTACTGAACGTTCGCTGTCGTTATTTTATCATGAGGATCGGAGATATCGCCGGGCATCGGGTATTGTCGTATAATTCGCAGGAAAACTGACTGAAAAATTTTGTTTGGTACTTCGCTCACACAGATATTTACAATTCGACCTTTTTCGGTAATGCTCGGTTCTCTGGAGGTGGCCAATCCACCATATTATTGTACTTTCTAACGTACAATTTATACAGAAATCGCATCACACATAAACATCGTATAATCTTCTTATACTTAACATGCAAGTTGTAGATAAATATTAATGCTTTGTTTTTATTCTCGGGCGTTGTCGGACGGTTCGTCATAGGCTTGTTTTTCCCCTTCTTTGTATAAGCTTAGCAAAATTATACTAAATAAAACCGTTATGTCATTTATTTATTTCAATTAGTACGTACTACTAGCGGTCCCGATGAGCGTGCCAGAATAAACTATGTATATAAAAAAAAAATATTAATTAAAAAATATAGACAAGTGCTAGGGAGAGTGAAAAATGTGAAGCATATGTTTTTATGGCATAAAAGAAAAATACTTTTAAATTAGAAAAAGATGTATGTCTCGGCAACATAACCAGTTCTCGCTTAAGTATAATCAGGAACCATCCAGGTAACTCGATAATTACAAAAAAAAAATCAGCCTTAATCGATCGTACATTCATATACCAAAAATGTATGCGTTCGTCCGGTAAATTTATCCCCTAATACGTAAACAATAATAAGTGAGACAAGATATTTTTCTCAGTTATAGTTTTTTAAAGTTAAAGGCGCCTGTTAAAATCTTAGCTTCACAAGTAAAAAAAATAAACTAGTAAAAACCATATATATTCGTTACATTAATACAATATATAAATATCAATAAATTGAATCTCAATATAGCATTAGATTCAGAGTTAAACTAAAAGCATAAGGACACGTTATCTTTGTCAATAAAGTAAAAAAAAAACATTTTTAAATCTCAAAATAATATCCACATAGAGAGATTGTATTATTTTATTTTATTCGATCTCGTAGTTAAGGTTATAAAAATTCTAGAAACGATATATTAATGACCACCCCGTTCATTTACAAACTGTGTGTTGTCGGAGTAATTTTCCCATATGGCAACAATTCATACTGATAAGAGGGACATAAACATGACGCCATCCCGGTAAATGGAAGCCGATGACGTTGTTTTCAGTTCACCAAAAAGAGCGAATACGTACTTTTCAATATTCCATTGCACCACGGTTAAATATGCGTATCGTATTGTTCGCTAATATAAAAGTGATCACCATTTTTATACTATTTTTTTTTTCTATTGTATGGGATTTTTTACACTAAATAGACTGCAACAAAAGTGCACAAAAATCTTTATTAAATATTTAAGACATTTATCTTAGTTGCATGTACAATATTTCATTACCAGTTTTTGGATAGATGCATTATGGCGGCTCTTCCTTCGTTTACTTAATTGTATATATATTTTTACTACTTAAAACTACCTCTTCTTAGTTTTATAATTTATGTTTAGACTTTATGATACAGTGTAATGATATATAGTATACATAACAATTTGAAAAGCCTTCTATCATATATTAGTCGTTTCTGAGATTAACTTGGACAAACATTTACCACTACCATTTATTTTCATAGAATTACATTTTAAAACATGTATCATCGAAACAGAAAAATCAAACGTACAAGTTAAATGGGTAAATTTGATAATTTACGAGTAATAATTGTATTTCTAGACATAGTTGCGAGCACCCGATTACGTTATCAGAGTGACGTGCGAACGCTATATATATATATGGCTCTAAAAATACTTGAACCTATTGTCACTTTAATAAAAGTTGGACATTACCATCGTTACCATCGTTATGATCACATTTAACAGAGCAACGTTTAAATCCATCTTATATTTAATTATTACTTACAATTAATCATGATTCCACAGTCACGAGCCACAATACCTATGTTGTAACGTTTCAATTTCAGCAACAAATGATGCTGAATATGTATAAAATAACTGAAATATGGAATTTCTGTTTTCCTCGTCGCTATCGGAAGTTCATTGTTGCGTACATGTTTAAATATATAACTCTAAATACAATATATGAACAATAATTAACACGCTAGGTATAACTGACGACATCGCTCGATTAGTATAAATGATTTGTATAATTTAGTCATATATATATAGAGAGAGAGTCATACATAAAACTAACTTAATAAAAAAAAATAGAAAACGGGCAGCTTTAAGCTGTTCGGATCTTAAACAATAACATTTTGTATAACAGTATCTTATATAACGCAGGTGAGTTACTAAGACAGAATTTTTGGAAACACATTGCACGAAAGGATTACATTAATAGGGGCGCTCGACTAGTATCAATAATATGTGAGATCGTAGTTTATAAATATTTGTACGAATGAATACTATCGCTATGCGCATCTGTCCGTGTGAGCGCTTAGTTCTTATAAACTACGGAATGGATTTTGATATGAGATTCACCGTCATTTGGGTATCCTTTTCCGGACGGTTTATATGTACAATACGAGTATATGGATAATAAAGTAAACAGAGATAAAATCGAAATATTATTAATATAATTGAGTCGTAAAGAACGCTGATTAAAACTTTTGTGACATCAACGTAATGCACTACGGACTTCTGTATTTTAAGGACGCTTACAAAAAGGCATCATCAAAGGGGGAAGAAATCCTTCATTGGACACCCACAGCCCTGGGGAGCTGTGGGGTGTCAGACTCTTACTGACTAAAAAAACCCACAAGATACCGTCTGCCGCGCTATGGAGTGGCACAGGATCGAACAAGCAAGCACCATGGCACTCCGGCGACAAGGCCCAGCGCAAACGCCCTGACCGCGACGACAGCCCGGTCAAGCTGCCTACCCGTCTACCGAACTAATGTGCAATGGAAAGTCAGGTCCGCAGCCTCGTCCCTCCTTGGTCCGGTTTGGCAGTCAAGAAGTCACCCCCTCCAACCACCACCACCCATAACTTTTTTACGTGGTTTTCTCCCACGGTAACTTTTTAAGGAGGTTTTCTCCTTCCACCCTCTGACAGGCGAACCGAAGCAGGCCCGTCCTTACTCCATCCCCTGTCCCCTCTGATGAGCAGAGGGGTACTGCGAGGGCCGCCGTCTGTCGGGGTATACGCCCCGACCCGGTTCTGGAACCGAGCCCCAGGAGTGTTTATCGGCTCTCTAGCCTAGATCCGTAGTGTTCTGCTAGACAGGGTCACCTCGTGTAGGATGTGGCTCTTCACCACGCACTGACGGTCTTCGGAGGCAGGCTAAGGCTTCCACGAGGGAGCTGTATTCGTCTGTGGGTCCACTCCCTGCGGTTCCGAGGTACAAGTATCTCATCCCCACTTGACCCCATCATCATCATCTTACCCTTATTCCACCTAACTAGGGTCGGCACAACATGTTTTCCTTTTCCACTCTCCCCTGTCAAATGTCATCTCCGTATTCACACTTTTTATACACATTCACACAATCCATCCACACCTTTTTCCGACTTCCTCTACTCTTATATCCGTCCACTTTCAAACTGAAAACTTTTTTTGTTACATGACTTTCATCTCATCTCATAATATGCCCGTACCATGCTAACCTATTACCTCTCAACTTCTCTGTCACTGGTGCTATTTTCAAACTTCCTCTGATATACTCATTCTTAATCTTAACTAATCTTGTTACATCACACATCCATCTTAACATTCGCATTTTTGCCACATGTAATCTCTTCTCATTCATCACTTTCGTAGCCCAGCACTCAGATCCATATAATACGGCTGGTCTTATTATAGTTTTATACACCTTCCACTTGGGTTTCAATGGTATAAAAACGCCTACAAAAAGGCCTTGTTTATTCTTATGTTTATCTCCGAAAAATACCCCATAGTAACTTTGCCTTTAAAATAACAATGGATTCTTTGCGAGTACGCACAGTGATATAGTATTATGGCTTATCTAAGTTAAGTTATCTTGATTTTAATGAATGTTGTAGATATTACAGTCAGAACTACGCGCAACAAAAAAAAAAAAGATTGTGGCGATTAAATTTATGAAGTTACTTTGATTTTGAAGAATTAAATCGCTTGGCCATTTACAGTGTCACGTTAGTTAATTAAATCGACATGAAGCCGGGGCGGTTTGCTAGTGTAATATAATATTTTACGTTAACAAATATTATGGGAGATATAAGCAAAGCGTCATGAACTTTTAACAGTCTTGATTTTAATTCGTTTTATCCTAGAATACTTGCGGTATATATTACGATTATAAGATAGATTTATAAATTTACATTTAACTAATCGATACCTGCGACTCGGTTTGCCTTGTTTATTATATTAACAGTATATTTTATGCAGAAAAATAAAAGAACTACACCGCTTATGCCACTTCTCCACGGTATGAAAAGACGTAGTTGAACGCGTAGTGCTTATAAAAATCATAATATCTTAATACCTTAATAACTGTATATTATATGGAGCTATTCGTGATCATTTTTTAAAGTAAGCACTAAGTGTATAAACAGTAAAAGTAAAAATATTTCTTATTTTTAATAGACATTTATTTTCATTAAATACAAAAATTCAAAAATTTCTTTCAAACTGTGTCAACTCAATTCTTGTGACCAGGTCGTATATATTACTACATATATATTGTATACGTGGTGACGTGTCACCACAGCATTCGTCGCCACGGAAGCAATCAGTTTTACATGCGGCAATAGATGTTTCACATCAAAAATTGATTAAAAAGGTATCCAGTAGTTTTTTTCATAATGCGCGTATAACGGCAGACATCTATAATTTTAGTAATATAAAATATTAAACAAATAAATAAAATGAGGACGCAGGTCGATGTACATCTTACATATTTTAGCTACCACATAAGATGGGGAACTGGTGAACAATTTATTACAACACCACGTCCTCGTCCCGCACTTCGAACATCACGTGTGATATGCGTTATCATAATTCATACGTTTTCCTTAGTAAAAATTGCTCACATCCTTATGTTTTAAAAACTACGTCTGTATAGCGCCGTCTCAAATAGGTTAATATAAAAGAAACTCTAAATATGAATAAATATTATGTAAATATGATGAAAATTCGCCATTCGGGAGTTATCGAAGCGTGTGATTTCTAAAACGTTTGAATTAGCCAATAATTAGTCATGACGTCATCATTTATAAAGATATATACATAAACGTATTCGAAGGCGACTACCAGTAATCAGATTATTTAGTCTGTTATGGCATATAATTCGGTTACATATTTTAGGTAGCGATAATAGCACCCGTGACAGAGAAGTTGAGGAGTATTAATAGATTAGCATGATACAGGATGATACAGGGCATATTATGAGAAAGTTTTGAGTTTGAAATGGAGGGATATAGGAGTAGAGGAAGACCGAAAAAGGTGTGGATGGATTGTGTGAATGTGTATAAAAAGTGTGAATACGGAGATGACATTTGACAGGGGAGAGTGGAAAAGGAAAACATGTTGTGCCGACCCTAGTTAGGTGGAATAAGGGTAAGATGATGATGGTGATTTTAGGTAGCGATAGTTTTGTTAATAGGTTATGCGATAAATATTACAATTATAAACATACATTCTCGAGTACATACAACCAGAGCCATGCGCACATCGTACATATGTATATTTTTGTCTATAGCAATTGCATTCCAAAGGTAAGTTTTAAACAAAGGGAAAACAACATTTAAAGTGATTTTACCTATTCATTAGTATTTATTTTATAGGAGTTATGACTAAAATTAATTAAACCGAACAAATTTATACGGAAATCTCCGTTTAATATTTAAATAAATAAGATTGAAACTTCTCTGAATAAATAATATATATCCATACGTCCTGTAATTAACGCTAGAAAATGTATTAGCTGATGGTTTTACCTGTTTACGCAATAAATGATTTTTGTAAATAGTTACCTTGTTCAGTTAGATGATTTATACACATGTGTATTGTGAGTGCTAGGCCGTAGAAATATTATATTAAATGTGACATAAAATCAAAGAAATGAACGGTATGTAATGGTTTTGTTCTCATATTTACACCCTTGTCATTATGTAGATACAGTAAATACGAACAAATTATTTTGTCGAACTTTTTTTTTTGTGTATTATATTAATTTCATTCAACAGTCATTTCTGTTAGTCGAAGCAAATCGTTTTCATTTATAGGGCGTTTAGATATATAGCTCCTCTAATCAAAAAAAGATCTCTAAAATATTGCTTTTTGGTATTTTCACCAGAATATAAATTAACGTTGCGAGAAGAATACATTCAATTAATTGAACAGCCACTTCAATACCATCGAAACTATGAAATAAAGACGACTCCGTTCCCTTTATTATTTAAAAAGTGAAGCCGATGTTTTACATTAAAAGTATTTTAATAAAAGTTAATTCTGTCATTTACTCGTGAGACTCGTAACGTGTAAGTAAGTACTAATTAGTCTTTTGTGTGACTTGAACTCAGTTTTATGCTAAATATGGTAATGCATTATGCTGTTACTCCGTTTGCATTGGCGTTAATTTACAAAATATTTTATATAAGCGTAAATTAACTAAGAACTTTTTTAAATTCTTATTTAAACGTCTTTCTGTTGCAATTGGTAATGTTATTTTCTACACCGACCAAATAGCAATATAATTACACTACTTTTAGAAGTAACTACAAGCGCTTCATTTATTTTTAAGATAAACAGTTTGATTTGAACGTGTAAATATGGTCAAACTTCAGACGCATTTTCCCACAAACAAAACATAATAATACCTTTTTTTATTAAACGTGTGATATTTCGGTCTGCAGAATATTCGAATTTATGTAGTTTATTTATTAAATATGTCGTATGTCGAAATATAATGTAGGAGCAATCCATTTTTTGAACAAGCTTTTATGTGCACTATATCTATTGTCTAATTATGATAATAGATTCAAACTTATTTCGTTCTGCGCAATATGCGAATTTATGTAGTTTATTTATTAAATATGTTGTATGTCGAAATATAATGTAGGAGCAATCCATTTTTTGAACATAACATAGCTTATTTTATATCTAAATATTAATCGAGAAGCTTTTATGTGCACTATATCTATTGTCTAATTATGATAATAGATTCAAACTTATTTCGTTCTGCGGAATATGCGAATTTATGTAGTTTATTTATTAAATATGTTGTATGTCGAAATATAATGTAGGAGCAATCCATTTTTTGAACATAACATAGCTTATTTTATATCTAAATATTAATTGAGAAGCTTTTATGTGCACTATATCTATTGTCTAATTATGATAATAGATTCAAACTTATTTCGTTCTGCGGAATATTCGAATTTATGTAGTTTATTTATTAAATATGTCGTATGTCGAAATATAATGTAGGAGCAATCCATTTTTTGAACATAACATAGCTTATTTTATTTTTATATCTAAATATTAATTGAGAAGCTTTTATGTGCACTATTATCTATTGTCTAATTATGATAATAGAGTCAAACTGAATCACTCAAAGAATTAATTTTATTAGGACGAATTTATATACTTCAATTAAAACGGTTCTTTTGCATGTCGTGTTTCGTTTAACATTTGTTTCCTTTGTAATGTATGTGACCACTGATTTTACTATAAAATATTATCATTCCACCGCGACTTAGTCCTTTACCAATGATGACATTACATTAGTAAAGATACAAACGCAGACTAAGTCGCTGGCGATTGTTAATATTTCATATAATGATATCAGTGACATCATATATGATTCATCTTATTATAAAACAAAGTCGCCCGCCGCGTCTGTCTGTCTGTATGTTCGCGATAAACTCAAAAACTACTGAACGGATTGCAATGCAGTCTTCACCAATAGATAAAGTAATACGTGAGAAAGATTTAGGTACATAAAGATTTAGGTACACAAGTTAGGTATATATATATAATTTATAGAGGTTTTGTGTAAATTGGTTGAAATATAACGATAATTGTTGGAAGTGTTAGAAAAAGTCAAGCCGCCTAAGAGTTTTCATCAAAAACACTGTCGAATTCTTTTGAGATTCATCTTTTTTAAATCTACAAAAAAGTCTACGATGGCATATACCAATCTTTTAAGGATAGCTTACTATCCCCATATATAAATCTATATATAATATCCCCATAATATACCCGTCTATAATCTAAAAAATGGTCACAAGACATGAGGTAATTGGAAGGCTATTTAGGCAGATACAGTATTAATCCTTATTAAATGAAATGCATTAGTTATCTTAAATATATGATGCACATAAGTATATATATTTTATTATCCTAATAAACAATGTCCCGCGGGCCTGCTAGTATATACATATATACGACAAGACTTGCTCCCTGCTGACAGAGTTTTTTTTCTACTAATTTTGAAATCAGAGCATAAGTGTTATCCTGATCTATAAGCTGTATTACCGTAAAGCTATATCACAATCAGTCGAGTAGTATTATCCTCGTCAAGTAGTTGTATCCTTAATAGGATAGATTTATAATACTGTACACTTTTAGAGTAATACCTACTTCAAATAATCGCCTATTGCATATTATTGATTATATTTAATAGTATATGTAAACCAGCAATAGAATATACTCGATATCATATTTTCTTCACCTATTTTATTCTTAACTTTAAAACTTAAATATATGATGACCTTATGTCATAAAATATATGCCGGGGCTACGTTGGGGACGCCAGTTATAAAAGCATGAAGTCAATCATATATTACGTCCCCTTTGTCATTTATAAATCAGTCGCTCAAAACCAAGTAATAATAATAAAAACTGTTTACTTTAAACAGCATATAAATAATACACTATAATAAATATAGTTACGTATTATCTTTAGAGATGCTAATGATCCGGTGCTTCGCATGAGAATGATCCCCACTCTTATTTCGCTACGCCTTTTATAAGCTTGCTTCGTATTAGAGGGTAGATTGTAATATTTATGTTAGTACAAAGACTTTTTGACAGTGGTAGAGACCTTAGCGCCGACATATACTAAAACCTGGCAAAATGTTATATCTATAATTTAAAATAGAATAATATTAATCAGTTCAGTGGTTTTTGAATACCAAATACACTAACCGACAGACAGAAAAACAGAGAGACGTTGCCTTTTATAACACAAGAATGATTTATTTTTCAGGTAAATTAATATTGCATATATTGTCGTTTGTTCATACATGTCACATCGGTGTGTGTATGTATTATCATGAAGCGTCACGGCTTTTGGTGACGCCAGTGGAGCCAGCTCCTGGATCCAATTTCGGATTTTCTTTAGGCTACAAAGACGATGCATTTTCCACACTAGGTAAGTTTTTAAACGCCAACAATTGTGTATACCGTTCGGAATTGTACGGTACAATTTTTGCACGCTCACCGACTAATAATATCATCTATCCGCGTGCAATTGTATCGTTACAATACAAAAGATGTTTGTCCACAAACCGCATAGATATATCTATACATCTTCTATACATATAATAAGAATGTAAATCTGACGTGTCTGTACTTTTTTGATTTTTGAGAAAAAAATTGTTGCAGGTATTTAGGAATAAGTAATAGAACCCATTTCGATCATTTTTAGAAATGTCTGTCTGTCTGTTTGTTGTTTGAACAGGCATCACTGGTAAAGTACTAAGTTTCTGATAAAACACCAGCAAGAATATAATCAATCATATTCCGGAGCAACATAAATTTTTTGTTTCATTAACATCGGTTAACTCTATCAAAAGTTATTATAATTTTAATGACGACGGGAGTTAAGTACGAGAGAAAAATAGATAAGTAAATTGACTTCGGCCTCATCAAAACCCAGGGTAATTTATAACATAAATAAACGTTACTAGAATATTGTATTACTAAGACATACTAATCGAAAGAATAATGTTTAATATTTAAATAAATATTAATAATCTGCGAAGTTCAGTAATTAATTAATATGCATTATTGCTAATAGATGGCGATTAACCGCCATTTTCTAAATCTATTACTACTATAATATACAATCTAAAAATTGGCTAATTACAAATACAACATATGTCTATAAATCAAATAACTTACTCTGTATAAGTAAAATATGATTTTTATTTTTCGATCGCATAAGGTTCATGATTAAATTTGTAAATTTCTAATTAATTGTGTGTTGTAAATATTAAAAGTTATTGAATCTTATCACATGTTAGGACAATTATACCTATATTCTTTTTTATAATATAAAAATAAAGAGACTAAAATTGTTAATTGAACATAAATATTACGAAAAATCGTCTTTAGAAGCAAAAGCAGACTACAATTTTTCACAACAGATTTTGCTAAATTTATCATTTTATTGGTTTATTGATGTTAAGAATATTATTGCAATGAAGAGTATAGATAACAACAGACTACATTTCTTCACAACAGATGTCGCAAAAATTACATTTTTATTGGTTTACTGTCGTTAAGAATATTATTGATATGAAAAGTATAGATAACAATGAGAATATTTCTGTGTTTTACAGCAAACGGCTCATTTATAAGTTTCATTTGATAGATTCGAGAGCCTGCATGTCGATCATATGAATATAAGCAGGTGTTTGAAGCACAGCTAACTGTTGTTTTGAGTACCACAGGTATCTCGAAAGTCGGATTACAAATATACAAGATAAACAGATATACATTCTGATGGTTGTATCATTCACAGTTTTTTTGCATTAGGTTCCACGCGGACGTAGTATCGGGCACAGCTAGTTACGAATAACAACAAAATACAACTCGCTTTTGTTATCTGACTACAAACTAGAGAAGTTAACAAGTACTAAGGTGTCTTTTTTATTAACGTGGTAAAATCCCTTAAATAACAATACAAAATGTTAGTGAACATTAAGACTAAGAACTGATGGGGCGGTTGTGGAACAGCGGTTTTATTTCTAAAGTCACGAGACCGGTTATTTGGGCGGTTACGCAGCCGTCGTAATCGACATGTGGTTAAATGATCAGTTGTTGAGGTCCAGAAGATCATGGACAGCCGAAGCTGTGGGTGACCGCGGACCGCGTGATTCTACTAGTTATACGCGTCGTTAGATCTGCTATATTTTTTTTTACACATGTATCTGCGTTCTATAGAAGCGGACCAGCAACCGCGGCGGACAAGGCCAAAAACCGCTCCGTAAGTCCTTAGCCTTAGACTCTACAGTTTATCTAGCTACTCACAAAATATGCTGATAGTAGCACACAATTCTTTACAATTGTCGGCAAACATAGACACATTACTCTCCCAGGGTTACTCTCTCCACGGTGTACCACCCGCTCCTTTCAGTGGGGCGACACGGGGTCGATCACAGCAAGCAACCATACTGCCCCAGTTATCGGTCCGGCGTTAAACCCCTCCGGGTCCCGACGTAGATGATAAAGCTATAATTCCATAAAGATTAAAAAGAAGAAAGATAAATTACAATTTGTTGTAAAATATTAGAGCTATCGCCATCTAAGGGTTATTATGAAGTGTTTAAATCTAACCTGCGAAACGTAAGCTTGTAATGAAGGTGGAATTGTGTAAAAAACCTTAAAATGTTCATGAGATCATTAAAAACTTACAGTTGTCGGTGCCCCAAGCCACAATCTCATCGGTATGGTGTATACTTGTCCAATGCAAGAGGTTCTCAACGGGGACAATATTACATGTAATGAAGTTCATATCGAGGTCGATGCTATGGTGAATTATACAAGAGGTAAGTATATAATTGCACTGTCTATTATTGCAAGAATATATAGTTAACAACGTGGTGTAATTTTATAATAATTGCTGTTATGTACCGTTGTTAGTTATTCTGCTGTTGGATAATTTAAAAATTTTTAACTAATAAATAACATGATATATAAGACTTTTTGTATAAAAGGAACCCTGGGCCTTTTCTGTACCCCTGATAATGTGTGTGTAAAATGTCGTGACAATTAGCTTAGTAGTTAAGGCCTGTATACGCAACAAACGAACAAATAAACGGATATTTGCATTTATAATATGAGTAGCAACAAGTTGACACGTTAAAGAAAAGAATATTCGTTATCCTTGTGAGTAATTTTGACTGTGAACCAAGTGTAAATCTTTTCAAAATTTTTATCTTTCGCCTTATTCTACGTTTGTAGAAAAAACGACACTAATAATACAAAAAAGGTATTTAATACATACATACTTTATTTGAATAAAAAAATGACTATAGTTAACTTCAGGGTATCGGTTTTTCGTGACGGTGTGCGCGCGCATCATAAAAATTTACTCTCGTCATTTTTCCCTAACGAGCAAAAAGAAGTTCGAAAATAAAAAAGGTCACAACAAGATTCGAGTTTCAAAAGCCATAAGATATCTCTATCATGAAATATTATTAAGAAATTCGGATGGTTAATTAAAGATCTAAACTACATTGAGTTCACACATATAAATATATGTACTATAAACATATATTGGTTGCTTCCTCGAAGGGTTAAGTTGGAACAACTAGTGACCTTGTGCATCTTATTTTTTGCTTCCTACTTATATTAAGCAGTTCGGGCGCCACTGGTTTTCGACAGAAGTAAGTGTTGTAATCGCTATACCTTAGTCACCGTCTTTCTTACAGTATTATAGTGATATAAGATGATGTCTGCTATAATCATTAGTCGATTGCGAAATTTACATCATCTTATTCCTCACGTTAAAACAATCGTGAAATAAATTTCGATATTCCTTTCAGAGACGAGTCCAAATCAAAAATTTTACCTGGGATCTTCTATAGCAGCGACACCGGATTACTTTTTGGTATTTTTTTTTCTATTTGTATGTTAGAAAAATAGAGTAAATTTGACCGGACTTGAGTTGTCGCTTTATAATATTATATAGTAAGTGATGCATAGTACAACATTCAAAGAAACCTTACTCTATACAAGAAAGAATAGTGTTAGAGATAAAACAGTGTCTACGCAAATCATATAGTTCTGCAATTACCAGTTACGTAATTGATAATACGTATTTAGTTTTTTGAAGTGAAACGTTCTTTAGCTTAGCAATATTTGGTAGGGGAAAATGTAATGGGTTCTCGTCACCGATAACCTCGACATATTTGTAACGTATTGCGCTTGCGCCTGACTAGCGACGCGTAGTATATCGACTAGTGAACATGTGATATTGTTATTTTGTATTGAGTTTTTGCAGCCTACCATATACTTGATTAATTGATGAATTGTATAAAATATATACATAATTATTGCTTGGAGTACCAATAACTGTGAAAAACAGACTAATGTTAATAATATCAACTTACAAATTATGAAATTGAAATATTTCAGACTATAATTTATTTACTAATTCAAAAAGGAACACAGCTATTCCATTATTTTGAGTTTTTACTTCTGTCAGCTGTCCTTATGACTGTCTCGACGTTATTTTTACATTATTTATTGCACCTTTGTCAATTGCACAATAAACATTTAGTGTAATGGAACTGCGTATTTTTATCGCCCAAAATATTACCGGGGTAAACTTAGCTCCCACATATTAAAATTATTTTCCTTTTTATTCAGTTAAAATAACATAAGCATTCAGTAATATAAAAAGGCCTGTAGCTAAACATGATTACCAGGGTACGGACGTTTAGCTTAGATAGCAATGAGTGGGACTTTCTAAGTTCGTACTGACATTGGTGCCAACGTGTGGAACCGCAGTTATACGGCTGAAACGATGTCATTCAATAATTCTATTTGATTTTTTCAGACTTGCGCTCCTTTGTTGACTACGTCAGTGTTCACATTCATGGGTAAAAAAATTACTGATGCTTATGGTACTTGTTTTGTATACAATGATATTGCCTACAGATATCAAGGATCTTTAGAGCGCTATCTCAAACGTAGAAAAATAAAGGATTTAAGTAAGTTACAATATCATTATAGCCCATGAAATCTTATTTACATTTTATCAATTGGATTTTATTACATAATGCTCATTGCAATTAAAACATTTTAATTTTAATTTGAGTTTTATCGGAATTCAATGTTGAACTTGATATTCTAAATCGAATAAAAATGCCACTTTTTGTTACTTTGTCATTATCAAATGATTGTACTACTCCTATTTTATTTTAAAAACATTCTCATACAGAAACAAGAAACGATATTATGAGTACAGTAGAGTATAATAAATTAGGAATAGCCATGAAGTATTTAACAATACATGTGTATTATTTTAGTTTTAAAAACTTTGGTGACTGGTATCGCAGAGGAATCAAAGCTGCGTGAAGTCAATTTCGTTTGAAATGGGACCAGATAATAAAATATAATGAAGATGATTCATTGTCCTCTGTAACATTTGACCATAGTTGAAGTTATATTATTGTATTCTGCATATATGTTTCCATACGTGTCTTATACAGTTCCAAGTCAATGATAAAGTCTTGCGTTTCCTTAGTCTAGAAACAGCGTTGTCCTTAAATTTTAATGTTCGCTGTTCTCTTATTTGCGCATTAAATGCATCATTGTCAGACTTAGGGTAAGCTAACGAGCCATATAAACGCTGCTTGAATAATGTATGGTACACACAGCATTGCTTCAGGGTGGAACTGGTTGGAACACTTTGATTGATAACAAAAACAATCTGACACTCATCGCCAAGACCTCATTGGACGGAGATCTAGTGTATGTGCCGTTACTGGACCCTACGTCCGAGTCCAAATCAGCTATAAATGAAATGAAAAACGATAAAGCAAAAGATTGGCTGAAATCTCAAGTAAAATTAAATACGAATATGGGTAAGCAAGCTTTTGCATTGTAGAATTTTTTTTTCTTAATTATTTGGGTCAAATAGGAACGCTGTTCACCTCATGTTAAGTTATCACTGCAGCGTATATGTATAATCAACCTCAAAAGGACCTTGATCCTCAGGCTAGTTAATATATTGATATTTTTGAGGATATAATTGCAATGCCTCGTATGACAGTGTATATTGAAAAACACACTGAAACACAACAACACGAGTATAAATAAATTGAATGAAAATGAATACAAATTTGCAACAGAAATAAGTTTTATTTCTTAAGTCAAACCTATCACAATTCCCATAGCACATTCTAGCATTACTGATTCGTAGAAGTATATAAGAGATGATTTTATATACGAAGCAATATGTTTATTAATGAATCTTATTTTTTTTAGGGTACGGTCTTGCTGCTGGTAATTTTTTTTCAGATTCAACTGTTTACGCCTTTAGCATAACAACAAATAGCATGGGCGGAATGGTAAGTCATTCTTAATTCACTCCGTATTTAACATTAATTATTTATCTATGACTTTATCAAATACTGTTTAATAACTATACAAAGATGTATTTGAATTTCTCTTAAGAACCAATATTATATTAGATTATTAGAACTATAACCTTTATATTTATCTCTAATTTTATTAATCATGTCAGAGTTTAAGCAGTTCTAAAGTATTAATACAGTAAATAATCTGCTAGATAGTGGATTAAAGAAATGAACATCTTTTTAACAACCACTTATTCTATATACCACTTGTTCTATACATATGTTCATAAAACTTTAAAAAGTTATATTTTATCATTCATCTCACAGATATCATTTCTCGAAGTTATTCCAAAATATAAAACATTGAGTGTTTTAATGAATAAAGGAAAACCCCTGTCAATTCCAAATGATAAATTTGGATCTATATTTGGATTTGCTATGGATGCGACAGATATAAATTTAGACGGTTATTCAGACTTGCTAGTTGGAGCCCCGGGATTTTACGATGATGAGAAATTTGAGTATGGCGCTATCCATATTTATGTTGGAGGAAGTTTGGTAAGATTATGTTTATTGGTATATGTAAATTACGGATGACCCAGGACATAGGATTTCCGATAATGCACTTAGCATCAAACTTCAAAATAAGAGATTAAGCGTATTAAAAATAATTCTCTTTTATAGGCTATGGTTAATGATAAGAATAAGATACGAACAATAATAGGCACAAAGAGAGAAGCAAGATTTGGTTCAGCGGTTGCTTCACAAGATATAGACGGAGATAGCATTCCAGGTAATCTTATATTTATATTTGCCTGACTGTATCAGGCTTCTTTTTAATTCTTGCACTAACTTCTACTGTCTATTCATCTTAAGATACGTTAGTGCTGAATTCATATTAGCTTGAATTACTGAATTTATGAACAGAAGCTGTTAAAAACAAGTTGTCTAATTAAATTTTGCAGAGACATTCATCAGTGCTCCTTACGAAGATTCAGGAGTAGGTGCTGTGTACATACTTTCTGGATTTGAGGTCAAAACTCTAGTAGGATATGGAATGTATAAACAAATCCAAGTCTCGGATTTGAAATTAACTCAGAGAATTCAGGCCGAAGGACAAAGAAATTTTGGATTCAGTATTCAAATAATGAGTGATATTGATGGAAATGGTTGCAATGGTATTTTTTTTTTTTGTTTTCCTTGTTTAAATGACTGCAACGCTTATTGTATATGTATCTTTAATACCGAACGTTTTAAAAATGGTGTTATAAAGCGGAGACTCGAATGACTCTACGCATATACTACTATGATAAATGTATACTACTATGGTGTATATACTACTATGATAATATTTTTGATGAATATAATGTTTTATTTCCACAGAATTAGCAGTAGGGTCACCAGGAACCGACAGTGTTCTGTTCTTCCGCTGTCTACCAACTATCAATGTCACAGTTACTACACAACTAGTTGGATCAAAGGTAGGAGAAAAAGTTGGTAATTTAATATCGTCTCAGAAAATAACATTGTATTTGCTCATTTGAAACATTGATATAGAAGACTTTTTATGAAACAACTGTAATTGTAAAAAGAGGGTGGTTGGTGTCATTTTGATGCGATTATCTGAAAAGTTCTTTGCCCTGTAAATTTATTTTAATTTGCATTTTTTTGCAAATTTAGCATTATTTGAATTGTAATTGGATAATCTTGTTCTTTACTTAATGATCTTTGCTGACCATAATAATATTCTTTATGAATTAATGTAAAACATGTTGTGCCGACCCTACTTAGGTGGGATAAGGGTAAGATGATGATGATGAATTAATGTAAAACTTACGATCTTAGTCCACAATAGAATTTTAAGGTTCAAAGGAGAAGAAAAGATGGCAATCAAATCAAGTATAAGTGTGTTTCCTTCAAGATTACACAAACATTAAATATTTTGTATATACATATAAATATCAAACATAATTTAAATTTCAGGTTGTTAGAGAGCAAGACAATAATTTTACAGTTACTGTTTGCGCCAACGTCGACCATTCGACTAGTGGAGTAGATACAAGTAAGTGTTTAAATAATTCTCAAAGTCTTAGCGGTTCTTCTTGATGAGCAAAGTATTTTAGGAACCTATGGTAATTTTGGCGCTGAAGTGCCTTGATATAACCCAAATAAAGTTTATCTATGTTTAATGCGTGTTATTGCGATGGGCAGATTTTCTGTGAATCGTTATAAACTAAATAGTTGTAATCGGAATCACGAATTTTTTGGTTCGATTTTATAGAATTCTGAGAAAATATTTCATGATATTTTGTTCTTTTTTCAGATTTGACATTAATTAATACTATAGTAGGCATTGGAGCTTCTATACCATTATCGGAACATGTAATATCTTTACCGGATATGGAGCTATCTTATTGTAAAAACGTTACCGTTTTACTTGTAAGTAAACAAGATACATATACATATTTTGATTGCATTTTGTGGCTGACCTAAAAGATCAAGTAAAGCGGGTAACAAGCTAAGTCATCAAGCTAACAGCGTAGTGTACGTAGCAGTAACAAACATTTTAGTCCAAGCTGTTTTGAAAATGTAACAAAAATATTTTAGAAACCAGGTGATTCTCGTACCTTTGTCTTCGTTAAATTTTGGGCTCTCATTGATTTATTTTTTACGATGTGGCTCAATACACTATGCCTAGAGAGATCGACGTCTCAAGTGTAGGTACTGGAAAACCCGTATATGTGTTTGAAGACAAATTGTCAACTTCTTCAAAATAAATTCGACATAAATTATTTGTATACAAGAAAAACCAGTCTCACAATTTAACAATAAACTTTATGCATTGAAAAAAATTGCTTCAATACTTTCAGAATAATAATGACCCGGCAGATTATAATTTTACAGCAAAAGTGAATTATAATTACAGCAAAATACAGAATTCTAAAAGTAAGTATTAACGTTCGATCCACAACTCTTTCGAAATTAATATATGGGTAACTTACTTAGCCTTTCTTACAATCAAATGTGATAAATTATTAAGAGTGATAGAGCCTGTGCTAACCTGATGCGATAACGGAAGCAAGCACCACTGCCCCATCTGTTTCTGAAGCAAAAGTAGCGATGCTTTTACTACTTTGTCCCAGTTCGAAGGGTGTAATTGGGAACTAGTAATGGTAGACGAGGTTTTTCAACTACTCGGTAGATGTATCAACCTATTTGCTGTAAAATATGGTTCTTTAGAGTTTCGTTGTCCATAGTCATAGAATGTAGTGACATTTTAACATCAAATGGATTTCATTTTTTTAATACTTCATAGATTTTACCGTTTGACCGTAATCTCCTCACCCGATGTTAAATAACGATATGATTTAGCATTCCAGCAGCTGCACTTTAGCTTTAGCAGCTGCTAGAATATATAATACCTATACGAGTTTAGCGGCAGATATTCAACTTAAAGGTAGTAGCTAGCTAGGCAGGCTTAAATAAAACCCTACCACCATGCTATGGCTTCGTCACGATGTTTTCCTTCACCGACAGTTAAGGCTCAAACATTCGAATCTACATCGATGCGGTGTCCTAACATGCTATCGCCTAACCTATCATCTTTGCTACCTCATAACATAAAAAAGCAATGTTTAAATGTTTAATCGTTATGTACTAATTCTTCTTCAGACTTCAACAGCTCTTGGGTTACACTTAGTCCCTATAGTAAAACGGAGAATGTTATGGAAATCTCACGACATTGCAGAGATGAAGATTGTAAAAGTAAATTGTCTATGAACATAACGTGGTCTGGGTGAGTAAATAATGTTTTTTTGTTTTACGATGTTATCACGTATGCAATTATATTTCTATAACAATAGAATTGCTTTCGTATTTAAAATGTATCTAGCCATTTTCTGTGGGTAGTATTAGTTTCTTTATTATGTGCCACTTTGTTTTAAATATAGATTGTACTATAATAACAATATTTTAAACCAACACGAATGAGAGTTGATCTAAGAAAAAATGTTATATGCTGGATGCTGAATTTAGGTTAATATTTATTTACTTAATTTTTATTTATTTATTTAAGTGGGATAAGGGTAAATTATAAGATGATGATGATTTAATTTATTTCGCATATGATAATCAACCTAACGCATTAAGCCTTGTAACTTATTTTCTTCTGTTCTTACCATATTATCTCGTAGGATAGTTCCTATTTTGACATTTTAGAATATAATAAATGAATTGTTAAAGTTCCGACGAGACTAAATAAATCTATTTGTATATTTGCCTGCAATTTTTATGTGTTTTAGTAAACTTTTAAAACAAGGATAGGCATACTAGACAAGATGGAATATTATTACTTGCAGGTTTTATTTTGTTTATTTTGGGTTAGTTGTGGGCTCTCTCTTATTTCTGTAATTATAACCTTGGAATTACTACTTAATGCCTTTTCCTAATTTCAATCCGCTTTTTCTGTCAATATTTGATCAATAATCATTAGCCTCAGTAGAAAAACGTAAGGGTACGTAGATACTATACTCTTAAAAATCATGTATCTGTTTTTATAGTCTCATCTAAAGTAAACCAGCGTTTCGGAAAATAGTTTGGATGAACAATATTTATATTGCTTATAATATAACTAGTTAATTTAATTTCTATTTCTGAACAGACCACATACAATATTATGCTAAATACATTAAATCAATTGTCTGTTTTATACTAATACCACCTGTCTAGATATGTTTTTGGACAGATCTTTTTGACACTGGTCCTTTTTTAAGCCTTTAATCTATTTAGGTTTCCTATGACTACACCATTTAAATTAAAAATATTCTCAAACACAGGTATCCCTGTTTTTATATTTGCAGGAATGAAGATTACTTAGTTGGCTCAAGCGAGACGGAAACAGTGACTATACGAGTCCGGAACGATGGGCATAATGCCTACGAAGCGTGCATGTGGGTGATCGTAAGAGGTGCGCAGGTTGAACGTATAGGATGTTCAGACGAAGACATTGGATATAAGTGCTACCTACCAAAACCACTTAGAAGGAACACTGAGGTTTGTTTCTATGTCTTTGGTCATTCCCACCACAATATTTTAGGTAATAATGTTAGGTTTTACAACAAATTTCCAGCGCATATTACCGATTTGACGGACTGTAAGTATATGCGCTATGTCAAGTGGATTTTGGTGTCAAAAGGTTATTTTATATAGTGGATCAATGAGCGAACGATGGCAGTGCCTGGAATGGATATCTCTCTTTGTGCATACACTAGAAACGATTGTAACGTTAAAGCATTTTATGTATTACTTATACATTTTATGTGTGTGTTAAAAAGTTAAACCCGAACGAGTTTCTTGCTGGATCTTCTCGATGACGGGATTGTTTTCCGAACCGGTGGTAGTTTTGACGTTCGTAAGCGCCTTCTTTTGAGTAATGTATTTTTGATTTGATTTGATTGAGGACGAAATGTCTTTTATATTCATTAAGGTAGAGGACTCGTCTCCGTTTGATTCAAATTCTGTAGGTTCACTAATATATGTTATCATTCCTTGTAGCAAAAGTATATCATACTGGTATATATTTTATGTAGCGTCGTAAATTGTACATATATTCTTCTTGCAGTTAGTTGTTGCGGTTGCCCTCAGCATATAGTGTAATATCATGAGATGTATTGGAATGAAAGTAAAAAACGCTGATATATAATTTAAGTGGTTTTAAAAGTTGAAAGTTAGAATAATTTGATTCTACGAAACCTTTTGAGTTGTAATTTATACTATTTTTATAAAGAAAAAGATTTTGATTTTTTCTTTATAATGAATAAACTTAAAAAACATTTAACAGATATTAATAACGTTTATATATATATATATATATATATATATATATATATATATATATATATACGTATAGAAAACTATATGAGTACATTTATTGTTAAAATATAAATTAATACGAGTGATGCTAAGCACATATCTGTTTAGTGGAGAAGTCATTTACATTGAACGAACTTTTTTCATTATTATAAAAATGGTTTCGTTTTTTTTTTTATAGGAAATGCTTGTTATTGATAATCGTTGAAAAACGGCAACGGAAACTACTATAAACTCTAGTTTCATTTTTCAGCACCCAATAAATATTGTATTGAATATGAGCCAACCAATAAACGTGAATAGAATATTAACTGTCACTGTGCAACTCCGTGAAAGCTGCCGCGAACCAGATTTTACTGAGCAAGAACTAACGGTAAACTACATATTGGACCCGTCTGAAATTAACATCAAAGGGTAACTATTAAATTGATTGATCTACATAATTCAAATATATGATTGGAAAATTTAGAATCTGTCCTTGAACGATAAATAAGTCAAAATATTTTAACATTACCGTTATCTACAACGCTTCAGCGATTCCAATGAGTTCTATATTTTAGTTTTGTTGTTATTCGCCTTTTGACTGTCTCCTTAAATCTCCTCACAATATTTTTTTCACTGTTAGTTGATAGTAACACTATTAAATATCAAAATATTACGATATTTCATTTTGAGTGGCGCATCAAAAGCTATCTCACTTATCTAACTATTCGACTATCACAACATACATTTTATACATACGTTTATTTCGATATTTAGCGTGTTTGCTTTCTCTTGGTTTCTTCACTTCTATTGTTTTAAGAGTTGTGATTTAAAAACCAATCACCGTTTAAAAAAATACTTGTACGACAACTGAGCGAGTGCCTTTCTCAAAAGAAGTTGTTAATTTTGTCATATAATTTTTTTTTTATCGAACTGTCATTCCCTGTTGGCACTTTGGCCTCTACAGATTCACCGGACTAATAACATTTTATATTGAAACACTTCGATGGAACATTTCCGAAGTGAGTATTTGAGTTATGTATACTTATCAGAGTGCTATAAAAATTTTTAGATCAACAGAGAATCGCAATGTCACGGATAATGAAATAATGGACACAAACAATCCAATAATGAACGATGGGCATGAATATTTGGTAAGAGTATAAATAATATTGATTCCACTATAAATAGGGATTTAGTGTTACTTTATAATAGCGGCAAGCTATGATGGCAGTTTTGACACATTACATTAGTGACGTGACATGTCGATTTCTTTTCGATGCTTTGTTTTACATTAAGGGTTGACGCGAGTTTGTTGCAGGTGATAGTTGTACTGGTCACCGATCCTATATATATATAATTCCTGTATAGGATATAAATATATCATTTCGAATTCCGAAAAATATAAATGTCGTGTTATAAATAACTATATTAATAATTATAACCCATTTGGGTTCTGTCAAACGGCGCTGTTTTTTTATTACTAAAAATGTGAAAAGTTTTATTTGCGGAACCATATTATATTGTTAGATATAGCAGTAATTAGATAGATACATATATATATAATTTAGAAATCTGTGTACTAAATTATTTTCTTATTGTAAAACTACACATTATATTAATTTGATTACTAACTGCACGTCATTAATGACAATAAAGAATAGCGAATTGTCTCTTCAAACATTATTTACATTTAAACTAAAGTTCATGAGCGGACGAACGTCAAAACGGCCATCATAGTGTGTCGCTACGATAGCAGAATTAAAACCGAAGCTGACTTGTGAGTTTAACTACATATTGTTATTACTGGATCACAGATAAAGTATTTATTATTTGTTGTATGATTGCAGATAATCAACAACGGTTCTGTAATATGGAAAGATGTCGTAGTCGTTATAACTGTGCAGAAGAAAGCATTTATACAAACCTATAGCGTGAGTTCCAATGTTTCATTATATTATTATTTTATTTTTATTTTCATTTTGTTATAATAAAATAAAGGTGAAATATTTTAAATTTAATTTACAGTTTATATTCATTAATTTCAGGGTTTATCTGGAAATGATATCTGTATCGAAGAAGATAAAGGTGACGCTATTTCGTTTACGTGTAATCTCAATTTAATGCCAAATAGCACTAAGAAAGTTATAGCAGCCATGGAAATTGCCAAAAGCAAAATAAGTATGCATAGCTATTACTATTACTAGTTTTTAGCTTTACCTAATATTAAATAAATTATAGCAAATATACACACAATAATTATCATAATAATTAGTTACTAGTACTCGATAGTAGCTGATTAATGGATTTAAGAACAAACGTTTGCATAACGCTAAGTTTCAAGAATTGGGTGTCTTAACTCTGCCTTCCCAATTACATTTTGATAATTTAATGTATGTTCGCAAAAACTTTCCAAAGCTAGAGTTCGTAAAACACAGGCGTGATCTAAATACTAGAAACTGTGACAAACTGATTGTTCCGTGTTTTAGACTCAGTAAAACCAGTAACAGTTTTTCAGGTAATAGTGTTAGGTTTTATAACAAAGTCCCAAAACATATTAATGATTTGCCAGACTATAAGTTTAAGTGCCATGTTAAGCGGGTTTTGGTGTCAAAGGGCTATTATAGAGTGGATCAATATGTGAACGATGGTGATGTCTGGAGCTGGCGCTTCTCTGTGCATCCACTAAAATCGATTGTAACGTGTAACGTATTTTAAATATATAAGTGTATGTTAAAAAGAGAAACCCGATCGAGTTTCTTGCCAGTTCTTCTCGATGACTGGGATTTTTTCCGAACCGGTGGTAGTTTTGACGTTCATAAGCGCCTTATTAGGGCCTAAATTGAAAAAAGTATTTTTGATTGGATTTAATCATCTTCATAAAAATTATGTTAAGGGATCAAATTACCAACGGAACTAGTTCAGCTATAATATTATGTAGATGATTTTGATAAATTAGAAATTTCATTTTCAGGTAATAATTTGATAAATGGTGAACTAAATACCACATCAAGCATTTTGCTGCATTTAAAGCCTACTTTGGAAGTGAAATCAGAAAGGTACTTTTTAAAAACCGTACTTTTATATTATTAGGTACTATGTAATTGGTGTGCAAATTCATAGATTTTTAATAATGAAACCTAAAATAGAAGTATTGAAATTCTTTGTCTCTTATAAGTGGACTATTTAAAAACTTTGGATATCGTAATATAGTTTTATTTTTATTTTTAGATATTATTATGAATATTTATTGTTTTTGTTCCAGCGCAACAACCATTATCACTTTCCAGCAAGAATTCTCGTTTGACAATGATAAAAACCTTATAATACTCGTAGCAACGATTGTAGCATTAATTATACTTACTTTAGTTATCTATATATTATATCGGGTAAGTATTTACCATTACGAGAAAATATTTCATTATTTTAACTAGTAGGAGGTTCATAACTGAGGAATAATAGTGGACAATTTGTACGAATAATATTGGATCAAGAAGTAAAATTTAAATAACGTTTAGTTATTTAATATATTCCTTTGGTCGAAATAATAATTCATGATAAAAAAGTAATAATTATATGCAACGCATTTAAACATATACTTTCATTAGATCCAAATGTTATAAATCATGGTAAGTATGGTAATTATCGTTTTGCGATAATAAAATATGATACATCATTTGCAGGTTAATTTCTTTAAGAGGAGGCAAAAACGAAAACTAGAGGTGCTCAGAGAAAGTGTGAGACGGAAAAGCATTGTAAGAATTTATAATTTCTATATTACTAGCTATTCGTTTTCAAATTTACTGGTAAAATAAATATCTTACAAAAACGAAAGTTTAAAAAGTCTCAAAATATATGTTGATTGCTTTTAAATGTTTTCTTTCAGAAAAGAAACGAATTAACAGCTGATAATGATAGTGCCAAAGAGTTAGATGGAATTGTAAGTAATTTATTTTTGTGTGTGCTTTGTGAAGGATATAGGTAGAAGAATATTATAATGTTACATTAAAAATAGTTATGTAAGTATAATTAACTGTATACTTTCAGGAATGTATAGAATTAGAAGTGATGGACGACTCTCCTTTTGAAGAAAATCCAGTGCCAAAGGAATGTGATGATGGCGTAGTTTTATTAGAAACTGAGGTACAAGTGCATCGATAACTCTCAAATTGAAAAGATCCCAGAAATAAAAAAACTATCTCAATTTTTATTTACAAATACATATTTTACAAAGAACATAGCCTTATTTTCATTGTTAAGATCGGAATAAAATGTATTTCTTTAAGTCTTTTCATTATTGTAAATCTTTTAAAGAAGGAAGTTATTAAATATTTCTTGTAGTTTAGTTCTCCTATCACATTAATAATATTTTTCATAGATATTTTCATGGTTCTTTATTTCTGAAAGCTCTTCGCATTCATTCAATGACTATTTCTCTTTTTCCTGTTATAAAGTAGTGAACAAGCAGGCAGTCCACATTATATTTCGTTCGATGTCCTCTTAAAAGATGCGTGTTTGCGCCCACGTCCGCGACTCTCTCTGCTCACGCCACCGTGAGCGGGCGGTGAAGATACGATCTCGCACACACGTCGTGTTGTCTCTAGTATTAACTCGAGCCTACGTTTGTCCCTCGGTGTGGAGCCCTCGAGTATGTTACTCGCGCGAATACAGTGACTCACACTATTTTTGCACATTCACAGATCACCTCACACACGTGCACACATAGGTACACATAGTGGTTGGGTTATTTTTCACCCCTTTTCAGACTGAAATATGTCACACAACTTAGTAGTCAGATACAAAATACACGTATGCATTCGTGAAACATATTCCTTATGTTAACATACAATAAGTGAACTACATACATTATTGTAGCCCCAACTTGAAATACTATAATGGAAATTTTAATACATCGGCATATTAAATAACCATTCGTTGAAATTTAATTCGAGTATATTTAATTAATGGAATTTCGGCTCGAGCATGAAATTCAGTATTTGTTTAATAGTAACTGTGCCCAAGTTTTATTCTATATCCAAATATTTATGACAATTTATGGACACAATATTTGTTACAAGAACAGTGGTACCAAATTGGAAGCCGTAAATTACATATACTTCATGAAGAAATTATTTAATTCGCAGAAGATTAATATTTTACAAATTGCGTTTGACATTTTTAATTTGATTTGTTTTTCTAGTTACTGTGATTACTGTGATTCATATAAAGCGGTTACTGTGATTTATATAAAGTTAGATTCATTGTATAAGTAAAATAATACCATAAAATATATTGGTAGTCATTTTGTATCGACTGTATTAGTTCTATTCTATATACCACGTTATGCAAAAACATATACTAATGAACCTAACGAGTGAAGAAAAAAAGAATCATTTGAATCGAGTCCGTGGTTTGAGACTTATAATCACATTAACTGATAGACAAACAAGCAGATAGACATTGCCTTTTAGGATATTTAAATGAAAGGACAAATTCTATTAGCAATCTAGTTAGATACTAGACGTGTTCTGCTTCTCTGATCTCGCAATATTCTTTATTATCTCCAATAAAGTGTGCAGCACGTAATATTTAATATCCGTGTACCGAAATGACGAGGCTTTGGTCCTTTTAAGAAGTAGTTACAATGGAGTGTTGTGCAATACTTCAGACGGGATTCATGCTAGAAAACTAATCTTTATCAACAACTATAATTGCTTAAACAGGATACTATTGATTTGATAACTCATTATTATTGCTATTTACATAAACAGAAGATTTACCATACGTTTTTATGTATTCTAAATTGGAAATAAGGGTATGTAATTAAACAACAGTATACCGGTATGAAATAGGTAGTTTCTTCAACATTCGTGATAATGCTTCTGAACATGTATGACATTATAATGGGGCTTGCAACTACATAATATCTTTGGTATAGGTGAGTATATGAATGGTTGTTTATGCCACTAATCGAGGGTTGTACGTTTTTTTTAGTGCTTGCATAATCCCCATAGATGAACAGCCTGACCATTTTGATAATTTCCAGACTGAATGCAAGCCATTAGTCACCAATCAGATATAGTGTAATTTAATAAGATGCTAGATAGATAGAAGAATAATATTCGTCACATCGAGTAAATTATAAGCTAAAAAGGGCTCGTTTCAGGGATCACAAATAAATGGCCAGTCTATGTTTTATAATACATATATCCGAGACATTTTATTTGCCATTTTAGATCAAATAGCATAAGCACGTACATTATTAATACAAAGTTGGTACACTTCAGACAAGTATATTTGTCTAGCTTTGTCGGGACTTTTAAAGCTCTTCAGAGTATTGAATTAGACATACACTGGAATACCACTTACTAAGACTAATCATTATCGTTAAAAGAAAAGTACTGTGAACTAGTTTCGCGTTAACGTTTGAAATCGAATACTAACAGTTATATGGCTTGTTATTTAAGATCATAGCAATCACGTAAAAAACAAGCGTAGAAATGAATAAAAAAAATTGCTACGAAAATTACAAAAAATAAATATTAATAGCGAAAATAGCTTTATCTATCCAATTGTAGCTAAAAATCATGCAGGTGGTTCCAGAAGTACAAAAAAAATCATCTACATTGGTCCAAGCATTTAGGAGAATTATGGACACGCACACATTATTCGCAAATTCTACGAAAAGTAAATTCGCAAGTTTTTTGTAATATTTATAATTGAAATAGCAGAACTTATGCAATTTACGTTTGCGCAAGCAACACTGCTATATTGCACTATGTTACGATACCGGTTTGCTTGTGAGGTGCGTGTTGTTAAATACACATAAGGTATTTCAACTCTGCTTCTAGGAGTAACCTCTGAATAATTTTCGAATTGCACTGTAATCCTTTTTAAGCGTACTTGTAAGTAGATTATAGTGAAAATGTAGTATCATATGTATTCTTTTTTTACTTACTTTCTATAAAAAAATAACACCAAAAATGTATACTCGTATAGTATTTCTTATCTTTGCTATGGTGTAAATCTTTAGAACCATCTCTAGGCTAATTAATGTGTTTTTCTATACACATCAGGTTTTTCAAGTGTGATGTTAAGACTAAAAAGACAAATTTATACCAGTCGGCATGATAGCGATAACCATCGAAGTATTCATTGTACACTCGGTTGTAGCTGCTTTTGGATAACCCAGTATTAACCACTAGACTCTTTGTGGTGTATTAATAAATCAAGGCTGTTTTTTTTTAATTAGGTAATTTATGTTAAAAAAAGGATAATTGCTTATTAAAGTAATTAATTTTGACGCCGATAGATGGCGCTTTTCATATTTAGAACAAGGTATGGTTTGTATCTCATTAAAACATTAGGTTACTTGCTGGATTGTATGTGTTGTTTTTGTCTCTTATAAAATAAAGTGTCGAAGACAGTGTTATGTGTTATAATTTGAACAATAATGTAGGTGACACTAACAACTGTGGAAATATAAATTGCATATTTAGCTTTACAACATTGCAGAATTTTTATTATTATGATGAATTAAAAGTATGACATGAAGTAAATAAAACCATTTGTAAATTTGATATTTTATAGCTGAGAATAATTCAATATCTAGTAATACCCTAAATTCCTCGCTTCATCAGCGAGCCCCAGCAACATATGTGTGACCTCGTCCCCTTGCTCGTGGATCCTATTAGCAGGCCACGTGAAATAAGTTCCTCTGAGCTCGTATGTATACACGAGGGGCGTGCCAAGTGCGGAGCGCACCCAGTCCATGCTCCCACCTGATGCTTTGTCTGAAATTTATACATTTTTGGAGTGAAACTTGTTATGGGAGGTGTGTGAAATTCTCATCAGCAACTTTTTTGTGTGACGAAAAGTGATGGGAGTAAACACTGTGCCGGGTAGAGTGTTGAAAACACTGGTTTTAGTCCGATCATTGAAATTGAGCAACGTCGGGCGTCAGTATAGGATGCGTGTTCACCCGAGAACACTGCATTACGTGAGTTTCTTATTATATCTTTATGATTAAAATGTTTCGATGTAATACTAAATTTCACTTCTGTCGTGTGTCTTTACAACACACGCTGTTTTTTTTTTATTTATTTACGGAATATTCACATGTTACTCAAGCGCTGATTCTATTGGGTTTGGATGGCAAATTTTTAAAGTGAAAACTTCTTTAGGCGCGTTAAGCACTTTTTTCGGTGAACAAAAATCATGGAACTCGCATCATCGTCACTGCATACTTTCCATTAGCTATATGTATACTGTGTATATATGTACATAGTCTTGAGTTTTCACTTCTATCGTCATGGACTGCTTCTGTTTTTTTTTTCGATTAATAAAGTGGATGGAGTATTATATGGCTTATTTAATAGACTGCTAAAAATTGTCTAAGAAACAAAGTCTTACATAATATTTCAGCAGCTGTAGCCGGGCCGCGATATTTTGCACCATTGACTTGGTATCCATGGCGGAGAGATGTTACGCCAATGGTGACCTGAAAAAATAATGTAAATTACATTCGACTATCTCTGCAATTTATATGTACGTTACATTTCTATTTCTTTTGATCATTACTTAAGTCGAAAAGCAATGTACAGTATATATCTAGCATTGTTGGGCTTTGCTTTGTTCTCTAATTTTATTCTCCTTATGTTTTATTTCTTTTTAATAATATACTTTCTTTATATCCTGTTATCTTGAGCTTCATATTTATTTTCACCTTATAGAAATCGTTACTAATAAAATAAATGTGAATGTGAGCTTGTCTGTTTGTTACGTTTTCACACATTAACTACTCAACCAAACGTCAAGAAATTTTAAATACAGATTCGTAGATATACAGAAAAGGACATAGCAAGAATGTACCATTCCCGAAGGATAGATTAAAGCTTCATTAACATGAGTAAAACTGCGAGCAAAAGCTAATAATTTATAAAATAATGAATGTCATACCAAATCATCATAGTTGTCTACATGTGTAGTAGAATCTGAATATGGTAAAAGTAACATCTGTGCATCAGCGTGAAAGGCAACATACGCCAAGAGGTTTTGTAGACTAGCGATATAGTTGGAGAGTGTTCTAGTTTCAATTTCTGAAAACGGCTTGGAACCGCCATAGGTTTGATAGTCGCAGGGATTGTTCGACGCACCGTGCTCTGTAAGTAATTTAATTGTATATGACACAGTGTGTTAAATTAGTAACGAGTCACTTGAAGATTTTTAGGTCACATTAATTGTATTGTCACTCATATCGGCTATATTACCGAGACATAACCACCGATGATAAAATTTGCCTTAAAGTTTATGCATCCCAAATAATGTATGATCAAAATATGAGTGCTTTAAAATTGTAATTAGTGGTTAAATTAAAATATACAACTGAAAAAGAATAATTAAGAAATTTCTACAAGCAAATTACAGTGAAATAGATAGCACAAAAAACTTTACCGTAAAAAATCGGTAAAAAAGCTAATTTGTCTGTTTAAAAGGCGATGGCGTTAAACATTGATTTTTCATATATACCATACATAGATTCTGATTATTATTTATATTTAAATGAAAAAAAAAAAAACAGCTTAATCTAGTATACTATTATATGTATAGAAAATACTGGACATAGAGTTACGAAAAAATGTTTATACAAATGAAAACCAAGCAGGATTTGTCATTTAATAACTCACTCAGCCAATTGTAGTCCCAATTTCGGTTCGGATCTGCGCCGTAACATTTTGCAGACGATACAGATCGTGTTTTCCTCCACATACGGTCCTGATAACATAAAATATATAGAACTATTTGTATATGTATTTTTGATGAAACTTTGTATAATACAAAGATATGTACATTTAAGCTTGTGAACAGATGACCTTTTGTCAGGAGCAGATTAAAAAAACATAGTTCATATTTAAGATACTCACTACTGTGAAACTGTAATGGTATCCATCAGGATTAACTGTCGGGAATATATGCCAATCGAATTGATCCCTCAATCCAGTTATTTCAGGGTTGTCGCTCGTTAATAATTGGTTAATAAAGTATGTGGTTGTAGCCGGCGTGATCCATTCTCTGGCGTGAATACCTGATTATACGGTAGAACAGTGTTTAGACAGATAAATTTAAATATTTGTAAGAATAGAACTTATTAATGATAATTATGTTGTTCGATATGAAACGGTCGGCCAGAACAATCTATACTTTTAAAGTAACATCCATTATGGATTTAGCTATTATTTCTGATGTCACCAAACGAAATTTATATTTACAAACATCTATATAATTTATACACTAGGCCAGACTATAAAACAAAGTCGCTTTTCGTGTCTTCTGTATGCTCCCTTAGTTCTTCTAAACTATGTAATGGATTTTGATACAGTTTCACTGTCGTTTAGGTAATTTATTCCGATTGGCTTATAAAGTATCTATATAAAGTAGAAAAAAGTCGAGGTATTCTAATAAACTTCTTAGATTATTGACGTGAACTAAAACTTATGAGATTAATAAACAGAATGTTCTACAGAGTTATGCATCCGAAGAATGTTTAAGTTATCTTTAGTAAATTAACTTTTCTCGCCTGTTTTTCCAGCAATATTTTTGTTTAGTAGATAGCGACAAGTTTTAAATGTAACTAATACTTATTTTTTGGGAAAAGTCCATTTTTTTATTTCGACGACTAAACGTTCATTAGTGCAGTATTAATTCTTACCCAATAATATATCTACTTTAATTACGTTGGGCGTTTAATATAAATCAAAATTTACATTTTCAACGAATATCTTAAAATATAGCACAGATTTCAAATTAGGAAAAACAAAAAAAAATGTTTGTGTTACGAGATTTATTATTATTCATTTATTCAAGAGACAACGAAGGTCCATAACATAAAAATATACAAAACTGTCTACTTAATTAAAATAAGAAATTAAATATAATTAAACTATATATAATAATTAAACTAAATCGACGTTGTTACAAAACTGAAATGCAACATCGTGTCCCAGCGTTATGTAACCACCGATATCTAGTGTCTCAGATAAGGACTATCATATATATCTACTAATGTTCTCATTATTCTGTTGGGACTGTCGCGAAGTCTACTTATATAGTCTATGAAGCTTCTATGATTTTGATAAATTGTAAATTTCAACGTGCTAAAATGCTAATAGACAAATCTAAATCGTTATGATGGCACATTAGTACGAAGCCGTATGTGTCGTGGTGGTCTAGTGGTTTGACCGGTGGAATATCAATCCGATGTCCAATTTTTCGGAATTCGCGTACATTTACTAATTTAAATTGGTAACATTATAGCCTGACGGTGAAGGAAAACATCGTGAGGAACCCTGAACCTGAGAAATGTTCTTGTAGTACCACCGTATGTGGGAAAATATAGAAATGTGAATTTCTCAGAGTTTAAAATCGCCAATACGTTGTGGGAGGGCACGGTGATTATGCCCATAACTTTCTTCGGGAAGAGGCCTATGGCCTTGCAGTGGGTCTCTTGCAGGCTGATGATGCTGACGATATGAAACCGGGTCGAGCCGTTTTTTTATATAACTTATTAACATTTTATTGTAAATTGAATTTTATTACTCGACAGTTTTACGCGGTTGTACAGTTGATACAAAGAGTATTTGCAATTAATTATTACCGTCGATATATTCCTTCTTGGTTTTTTAACGCTATTTAAACAAATAGCTTCTAATAGTCCCTGAGTTTATTGTATATATTACCTGATTCAATAAAAACAACAGGTTTGTTTGTGTTTCCTGGTGTATTGATTCTTAAGCCTCGTATTTTTCTGCCTTCATAACTTTCTCCACCTACGATAACCTGTGTCCAATTCGGATGAGCTCTATTTATCATATCTAAATAATTGTTGATCTGAAAATAAAACCATCTCATACTTTTTTTCTTATATCTTCTGTGATATTCTATCAATATTAATAGAATGGAATGTAGAGAAAAAATGTTGTTCAGTGTAAACTTACACATGGAAAGCGCGCGGTACTGCTTCTCTAGTTTATTATATTTGCACAGACCCCTATTTTTTTTCTAAAAGAAAATTGCCTAACTTACTTCTTATAACGTCAATGAAATTCCCGTCAAAATCAATCCAATCGTTTCGAATATTAACAGGGACAAATAAATAGACAGACAGACAAGAATTATAAAAATTAAATTTTTATCATAAGTACCTTATAATACCTACATTCATATAAATTTTATAAAAGTTGTTATTTTTACATTACAAACAGACACTTTGATTCTATTTATTTGTATATATGTGATATACGTTAATGATGATACATTTATGAAGTTGTTTCTTTATAATCTCTATATGTACAATCATTGCATATTGCATACATAATTATGTTAATCTAAAAATTACTATGTTAAAATGTGAAGATTTGTCTTCTTTTTATCCTTATTGGTAAACATTTTGTGAAATATGTTGAAACAATAAACGTAAAAACGAATGTTCAATTATTGTTATAGCATTATTTAATTGGGACGCACATTTCCTGACCTTGTATGGCTACATCCGTGATTGTTACAGAACTAGTACAACTATTTTATAAGAGGTGGCGCAAGAGTCGTTTCATATTAAAGACAAGTAACTAATACGTTAAATTTTGGATACACGTTGTCAGAAGTATAGAAAATGAAATTAAATATCGTTTATCTACAAGATGTACTGAATAATATAAATTGTAAATTGACTTTACATTAACTCGAGCGAAATAGCGAGCAAAAATTGGTATGAAATAATTACAAACACTTACGCCATCGATGTCATAATAAGCTGTCCAACTAAAGTCATTACTAGCCCTTGTTTCTCTTTTTTCTTCGCTCATTATTCTGAAATACAATATTAATACCTAGTTAAAAAGTAAAATTGTTGTCAAAATATATAAAAACGTATATTGCTATCGACGAGATTGATTACCAATTCGTCGGATAGTAAGTTCAAATATCATGTCAAGCGAGTTTGAATGTCTAAAGATGGATAACAGATATCGATTGGTTGAAATTGATGTGAAATAATTAATCTGTGATAAACAACGGTGACATTGGGGATGCCTTGAAATAACATCCCTCACCATGCATCCGTCATAAGCGAATCTCACCATCAGCCTGTTAAAGACCCGCTGCAGGGCCATAGGCCTCTTCTCGAAAGAAGGTATGAGATCATCACGCCAGCCTACGGCCTAATGGCGTTTTTAAACTCTGACAAATCCACAATTCTAGTTTTCGTACAATAAGTGGGAAAAGAATTCCAGAAACGAATGTATTGTTTATAAACTCGTACGATGAACAGAGAAATTAGATTGAATCTCTTGCCAATTCCTTTCAAAGATTGAGTTGTTTTTCTAACCGTTGGTACTGTTAACGATCCTAAGTGCATTCTCAGTGTCTAAATTGTACAAAGTATATAGGATTTTAATCAATTTGAACATAGTTTAATTGATAACTATGGAAGATGACACACCTGAGCTTATATAACGGAGAAGATTTTTATGTTATCCATTTTACTGTGGCTTACCAATAGATGGTGTTGCAGTACATCAACTTTTGCACCGTTCAACCAATGGCCATGAAAATGAGTACAGCAGATATTTCAACAGTATTAATTTCGATATAACTCAAATATTGATTATAACAAATAAATAATTTGAAGATTGATGGTTAAATTGTTAGTGTTTTCTGACACCATATCGATTGAAATAGGTTCGAATCCTTGTGAATTTATAATAGTTTTCGGTGAAGGAACACATCGTGATTTGGCCATAGCATGGTGGTAAGGCTGTTTCTAAGTACGCCTGGTTAGCAGAAACTAGGATGAAAATGTCGCCAAACACTTGTGTCTTCCGACAGTTGCTACTGGAGAGCCAGTCCCTTCTAGGCTTAGTATATTTTTTACATCACGTGAGATAGTGGTCTATCGCTAAGACCTATAAAGTATATAAAGAAAATTAATAATAACGAACTCTTCAAAAGTCGGAAGCAGAGAAATAGAAGATACAAATAGATAAATACCTAAAACCGTATTATCATTTATTGTCAAGTAGAATTAGTGGCAATCAAAATGAATCCGACGTTCTGGGACGTTAATTTATAATGCAAATAACCTTACTTTGAAAAATCTTCTACGATGATATTCTTCGTGAGTTTCTTTTTATCGGTAATTGTATCCAGAGTTTCGATCCACTCCGGTGCCATCAGCATCTCGACTTTTGAATCATAATGACGGTTAATAAGCGGGATTTGCTGAAATTATATCGATCGTGATCAGTGATCATAGAAATTTATAAGGTGTATAGTACATATTGTGTTGCAGCGTAATCGTAAGAGATTGATGTTGTAAAAAAATAAAGGGCTGAAAGCCTAATTATATACGTAAATAGGCAGAAACAAAACAGATAGTACATCTTCCTCCTCTGTTCTCAACCGATTTTTATTATTTATTTTTTTGACGTGATATCATATTATAAATCGATGAACGCCGACTTGCACGCACGAAGAAGCACGACTCATTGTCACGTTCTACCTGAGCCGAGCGTGCATGCGATAGATAGGGGCGATCGCTAAGCCTAATTGTTTGGCTTGTGACGCATCTATCTCTCTTCCAATCCATCGGTCGATGCGTCCCAATAGAAGAGAGACAGCGGCAGCACACAACCTACATGTGAACTGTTTATAAAGTAAAGCAAAAAATTAATGTGCTTTCCATTGTATATTACAACAACATTTGCGGCAAAAAGTTTGCAATTGTTCATCAATATTTTCTTATGACGTAATCACGTAAAATTATCGTCTGTAAATCGACTTTACACACTACTAATTTTTTTATTTAAGTTAACTTATATTAAGAAAAAAAAAAAAGAAAAAGTTAGTGTTTTTCTTTATCATAGACAAGCTTTTGTTTATAAGTCTCTATTCTCCATAATTCAGACTCATTACGTGTACTAAACTACAATATCTGTACACTCTTTGGTAAAATAACGTCAATAATGGTTAAACTTAAAAATAAATGAATTATAGTCGAATTTTGCCCACTTGGAATAATGGTAAAACTACTCGTGTCATGCGTCATGAGTAAGTTAAAGTATAATACTTACATATCGCTCTGTAATAGTCTTAACTAACTCGTTAATTTCGTTCACATCACCCTTTATTTCAACGACTTTGTAATTTTCATACGTTTTATACTCTTCGCCAGCGACACCTTTAAAACCAATTATACAAATTAAAATGAAACAAAACATTTCTGCTTCCACCGCCGTGGACAGAGAAGCTATGTGTGAATCGACATGTGTCCGTATTTATTATATTCCAAAGATATCATGCTACTATGTAACGACGCAATAATATTAATATGTATTCACAAGACTAGCTTACCGTTCGTTGGTTGCACGATTTTGATACATCCTGTTAAGTTATTAGAATATATAATTCTCATAATATATACGTAATTGATTATGCGAAATGTATTAATCATAGCTTTTGCTTGGAGGTTCACTCGTATTAATGCATATGTTATCTATCCCTAGGGAACAGTATATTTTTTTCTTTTGAAGTTACACTTCTTTTGGTGCGTTAGCGAAAAATGATGAGAGTAAATTTTTACTATGCACGCGCACACCGTCACGAAAAACCGACACCCTGAAATTAGCTATAGTCAACATTGTATTAAACAAATGTGTGTATGTATTAAATACATTTTTTATTGTTAGTGTCGTTTTTTCTACAAACGTAGAATAAAGCGAAAGATAAAATTTTTGAAAAGATTTTTATTTTGTTACGCCAAAGAAGTACAACTTCTAATGCGTGTACGTAAGTACACACACACTTTTTTATATTTTTTATAATAGTTTGGCAAAATAACTGCACAATACCTGATGGAAAGTACCATAAAGTCCAAAAACAACGACGGCTTTCGGTTTTTAATGCCAACGTCGTCATCAGACCGGTCTGCAAAAGAGTCTTGTAACGCCACGTTTGAAGGACCCGATAGCATAAGATTTTCTTTACATACGTGTATTCAAAAGGTTTTGACGATCGGTAGAATAGTTAAGGTGTGAAAACGTTGCAAACAAATTCGCTTTTGCATTTATATTATTAGTATGGATTAGGATGGATTGGAGGCGGGGGTTCATGCCGCCGTGTACGAATTTACGGCGGCAGGAAAACGTTTGGGGTAGCCTCCGGCTCCCAGAGAGATAGAGGGAAGGCGATGGGAAGAGAGGAAGGCCGCTATAGGGCGGTGGCGGCAGGATCTGGCGGACGCGCGGTATGGGCAATATATGGTAGACGCCGTCCGCCCGGTCCTGCCGCAGTGGTTTGATAGGGAGTGGGGCTCACTGACGTTCCGACTGGTGCAGATACTCACTGGCCATGGCTGTTTTGGCTGCTACCTGCACCAGATCGCTCGTAGGGAGCCGACCGCCGCATGTCACGAGTACGGCGCTGAGAAGAACACCATGCAGCACTTTGTACGAGTGTGCTGCATGGGAGATGCAGCGCCACACTCTGGCTGCGGCGGTAGGAGGAGATCTTTCACTGCCGAGCGTGGTTGCGGCCATGCTCGGCAGCGAAAGCGCATGGACGGCGATGGGCTCCTTCTGCGAGGAGGTCATCTCGTAGAAGGAGGCAGCGGAGACGGCCCGAGAGGCGGACCCTCTCAGCGGTCGTCCCCGCCAAAGGAGGACCGGTGGAAGGAGGCGGCGATTTGCTCGCCTCCTTCCACCTCCGTAGCCGGACCTGAGGGGTTGTGTCGGGGGGGGGGCCATCTCCTCATGGCACAGGTTCGGCAGATGAGCGGAGGTAGCTGGTTGTGTACCTAGTCTACTTCCCTATAAGGATGGAGCCCGGCGGCCATCCTTCGGCTGACCGCTGGGGCGGCATGGTGATAGCCTTAGTACGGTCCCATGCCGCCCCAACTTCAAGCGGAGGCCAGTACACCGTGGGGTTTTAGTCCGGGCGAGTCCGGATATAACCCATTGTCTCCCTCCGAGAGGATGGGTATCCATAAGGGATTTCCTCACGTTAATAAAAAAAAAACCTAAGGATCATTTAGGAGCTTTTGTTCACGTCTTTTCTCTTGTATTACTGATATACGCCATCTTTTATATTGTAGTTCTATGACTCTAGAATGTCATCTTCATGCCGACTGGCTGAAACCTTTTAAAATTTATTATAAATCGCATATGTCAATCGACCAATTGAAATATCTCTTGTAAACTATAAATACCATATATTAACTGTAATGGCTTTGCCAGGTTAACAGTGTAGGTCAGTTTAAAAAAAAAAAAAACTTTACACAACGATTTTCACCATTACGCTCTCCGAACTAGCCTAATAATGTCAGTGATCCCGTTTTATTTTGGGACTACATTTCGGGAAAAAGTGAAATGCAGTTTTTGCTTACACGTTAATCTGAATTCAATTATCTTGCTGGCGACCCAATTACTTTATTATATCAATTTCAAAGACAAATCGATATTGCTTCGGTTTAAACTATTCGACCAGTGAGTTTTCAAACGATTTTTATATTTTAATAGCAATTACTCATGGTTTTGGGCATAATTTCTATGCGGTAATGATTCTTATGTTATTGTTTTATTTGATTAAACTATTAATGTATGATATGGTGTTTAAAAGTGTTAATTACGATGCGTTAAGTGTTGTTTTAATGTTGGTGTTGGTCCAACACGTGGTACAGACAAAGACGTGCGGCATAGGATAAATGCAGGGTAGATAAAATGATGAAAGGTGTCTTGAGTGTTTTGCAACCCACGAATACCTTTAAAACTAAAGGGGAAGGTGTATAAAAGTATTACATTGTATGGATATGGATATGGATCGTATGGATATAGTGCTGGGCAATGATAGAGACAGATGAGGGCAGATTACATGTGGCATAGATGCGAATATTAAGGTGGATGTGTGGTGTAACTAGAAGGGTTAAGATTACGAACAGGAAGTTTGTAAATAGCACCTGTGACAGAGAAGTTGAGGAGTACTTGGTTAGCACGGTATGGGCACGTCATAAGGAGAGATGAAAATTATGAACTAAAAAAGTTTTAAGTATAAAGGATGAATGATTATAGAAGTAGAGAATTGAAAAAAACATGGATAGATATGTGAAAAATGAAATGTGTATAAGAGGTGTGAATACTCAGATGACATCTGATAGGGGAGAGTGAAAGAGAAAAATATATTGTGCCCGCCCTAGTTAGGCGGGGTAAGGATAAGAAGATGATGATGACTGATAATTTCATTAGTTAACTGAGAATCTCATAAGCTTCTCGTGTACACTATCCATGTTCTTTATATCAATATTCACGCCCGTCATGTTCATTTGGCCACCATTATTTTATAATAAAAATCTTTGGAAAAACTTAAATGTATAGACAGAACTACTGCTTTATTAATATAATTGTGCTTGGTCACTCACAATCCCACGTGATAAGGTTAGAACCAACATCAATCTATGTGGTGTCCATACATGTTACCACCGAGCGAATATCGCCTACAAAAACTAGAGTTCTATTAAATAAGTAAAAGCACACAAAACTTGATTACCCCATCATTCAACTGGAATACCGTATTAGCGTCTACTTTGTGAGTTATGTCGCGCGTTTTTGCCACACCCCGTATTTAGAAAGGAAGTTTCTCCAAAATCCATACACTGATGTTGGCAACCCAGCTCCTAGTCCCCTTTCATATCAATAAAAGTGAGAACGTTCTGTATATAATGTAAAATGTAATAATAAAATTAAAAAATCTATAGAACAAACATGTCCATAGTAAAATGTGTGTACTCGTAATTCGACGTAAATTATTTAGAGAATGTATTTACCTAAATACCTATATTTATCATCATGTCTAGGTCGTTCGCTTCACTACAAATCTGAAGTATGTGATTACGTTTTCAATTGTCTGCGGGTACATTTTGCTTTATGAATCTTACATAATCTATATAAACAAAATGTCGCCTGCCGTTATTTGCGAATCACTCGAAAAGTACTTGATAGATTTAGATTAATTTCAATTCACTTATTGGAGTATTGATTTTCATCTAAAACATTTTTTAAAGCTCGTTTTTAAGTTCAAAATTTAAAAATTGTTATTAAAAAAAATTGAAATATTTTTGATTTATTATTTTCTATAAAAGTCATGTTAAAAAAAATATCAAATTTGATCAAATTTTCAAGGAAATTATGTCGTATTAAAAGGCGTGTTTTGTTTAAAACACAGTGTCTTTAGAAAAATCTGAAAAAAATCCAGGAGGGCTATTTAAGAGTACCAAAAACATATCACAAAATTGTCGAAATCAAAATATTTTTTCTTAAATCGTCTAATTTGATGTGGAGCTCCCCATATATTCTATATACCATCACAACTCTCTAGAGTGGAGTAGTTATTATTATACATAATATATGACGCGAAGTTGGTGATGTGAGAATTAATAGATCAGGTTGGTCGTGTGCTACCTAGAGATGAAGGGCAAGACAAATTATAATCGAGTGAAACTGTGGGGAGATAATGTAAGGCTGTTTATTTGTTTGTTACACTTTCACACCTTAACTATTCGACCGATTATTATGAAATTTTGCATACTTATTGTATGTGGTACATAAAAGGACATAGAGTACCTTTTACCCAGAAAAACGTAGTGTTCTCAGTAGAAATATCAAATTACATTAACGTGAGTGAAGCCGCCAGTAGAAATTGGTTATTTAAATGAAACCAACTAAATGAAATATATCTAAGATCGTGCTTTTCATTTGTAGCATATGTTATAATACTCAAAGGAAAAGAAAAAGTAATATAACGAATCTGATTACTTACTATTTGAGAACAGAAACATTTTCCGCTCGTCATCCTTGCAATTACAACTTTTGTTTGTAATAGGCGTCTACTACGTTAGTACACGGGTTAATATATACTTTATACCTAGTACTGAATACTATAAACAATTGCTACTCGATATGTTCAATGACCTTCCCTAGTTCACTATCGTACACTTCCTAGTATCTCAAGATATTAGCAAATATTGAACATTACATTACTTAAAACAATAACAGATAATTAGAAAAAATGTAATGAACTAATAAGAGAAATAAATATAAAAGAAGCATAAATAAACAAAAAAAACTTTTTGAGACGACAACTGACAACTGAGTCGGAGCTTTCGGTGAAGGAAAACAGCGTGATGAAACCATAGCATGGAGGCACGTTTCTTTCTAAGTCCGCCTGGCTAGCTACCACCCCCAAATTGAAAATCTGTCGACAAGCACATGTTGGTGTGTTCCGGCAGCTGCACTTGAGAGCCAGTCTCCCTATAAGTTTATCGTGACTATCATCTTAGACCACATCATCATTTAACATAAGATGAGATTGTGGTCAAATGCTAACCAATAAAGTACAAAAAAGAAGCTTTTTCTTTTTCTCGTATACTTTTGCTTGCTTTCGGTCCTTTGGTCTGTACTCAGCTAAGTCGCAATAAAATAAGTTTGGTTTTTTAAATATTATGGTTGTTGGAACTAACTCCTTCTTATTTTAATGCCGACGTATGCTTGTATACAGATGTGTCAAGGTAACGTGGATAAATTGCTTTAAATGGTGATCTTGTCCGAACTCAATATTTATGTTCCTTTTTATTATTTTGTTTCGCATCACATTTGCACAATAATTAAATTGAATAATTAAATGCACCATTCCTCCAAACTATCTAAGAAATCTAAAGAATATAAGTATATAAATATAAAAATCTAAAGAAATGATATAGCGCAAGCAATTACTGTTAAAAAAAATTAAGAAAATGATATTCAAAATCAAATATTTATTATCTAGGAACATCGGTGACTGTGAATAGCTTAATTAATTTCATCGCTTCAGGAGCGAGTCCCAACAACATCTGCGTAACCTCGTTTCCTAGCTCGTGGATCTTATTGGCAGGTCAATTGAAATAAGCTCTTTCGAGTTCATGCTTACCCAACGCCTTTTCTAAAACACGACAATTGTGTATGCAAATAATATCATGTAGTTATATATTATGTTTGTAACAATACAAATTTACCTTAATACACTCTAAGCGTATATTTTTATTCATTTAATTTTTATACGTATATAAAAAATAACAACGATAATACAAAAAAAAATAGTTATTGAAATTTTTTTGGCAATTGTGGTCATTAAAGTATAGACACTTTTATTAAGTACACCATGGTTTATACATTCGTTTATAAGTAACTAGTTTTTGCTCGCGGCTTCGCCACGTTAATGTATTTATACTTATTCCTCGAGAACAGTACTTTTTCTGGATAAGAGGTATGTCATACTTTTGTATTCTTTAGAATGCCTGTGCAAAATCTCATGAAGATCGGTTCAATAGTTAAGGCGTGAAAGGGTACGTAACAAACAAACAAATCTGGGAGGCCCTCCCTCTCTCCTCCCAGAATATGATGGCGGTTTTAAAGAGAAATTTAGATTTAGAAGGGTAACAATACTCACAGTGTAGGAGAAACCACACCTGACCGTACCCGCTCGAGCTGTTCCTCGTATTCTGGGGTGGGGAAAAATTCCACTCGCCATATCGGCCAGGGGCAACGAAACGAAAAAACTGTCAGGACCCCATTCCCATGCTGCGTGTGGATTTCTATAATATCTATATATATTCACTCGAATCTTGAAGAAACTGAGATGCAAATACCCTCTCTGTCTCACATTGCCTATCCGCGATACAATACACGCTACGATATTGAGCATACCTTTGTGTTCCGAGCCGGAGTCAACGTGTTTGTCCGGGAGGATATTTGCGTCCGTTGCCTGGCCAATCTTGGAAGTCAAGATCTGTCACTTCTCATTCTCTGTGTGGATTGCGTAGATCACCCGCGCCTTTGAGTCCAGATCACCCGGGAGACCAAATCTTTCCTTTTACTATACAACCATGAAATGAAATACAAGGGTAATGGGAAAACTCAGCGTCAATTTGTCAATTATGTCAATATTCTTAAAGATCTTCCTTACTGTGTTCTGTCTCAGTCACTCATCCACTTTTTATAAGAAGATTTCTTAACCCAAATTTGTTACTTTTCCGTGCGGTTTTTCAAACATTTTCTTTCATACAAACCTTTCTTGTCTATAAATACAAAAAAAATCCAAATTGGTGCAGCCTCATTTTTAACACATGGAACATGTTTTTACATACATTTGGTTATCGCTTTTTATTTATACAGATAAATAGGCGAAGTTAGAACAGTTCAGTATCTTTTTCTTCTCTGTTTGATAAATGTTTTTTTATTTTGTGTTATGTAGTTCGTTTTTTTCATACCATTGCCGAGTAGCAGCCTTTACTTTAAACTCGTTAAACCTAAGGGGAACTGGCTCTCAAGTGCAGCTGCCGGGACGCTTCAGTAGGTACTTGGCGATAGATTTTCAGCTTTAAGATGGTTGCTAGCGAGGCGGACTTTGAAAAAGTCTTACCAACATGCTATGGTTTCATCACGATGTTTTCTTTCACCGAAAGGTCCGTCTTTGGGGTTTGGGACTGCCCAAAGATTTGAAACTACGTCCATCGATGCGGTGTCCGAACACGCTATGAACTGAGCCATCATCGATTTTAAAAGAAAACTAACAAATTTTAATTACACCAGTATTTAAGGATTTATATTTTCATGAATTTCGACAAAATTAGAAAAAGAAATCTGTCGTAATATTTACTTCATTTTTTAGCATATCCTTACTTTGCCTTTGATTTTAAACGATTCATATATGCATTAATGGAAGTTAAATTTTCTTTCAAATTATCAACTTACCTTCAGTGATCTTAAATGGAATTCTGTAAATAATTTATTCTCATTTGAAGTCGAAGTTTCTAGAGAATTTACGTTAATGAAACGGATTTACGAGCATCAAAGCACGTACTCGATATAAAATTTATTGTTTCTTAATTTAATGCTGCTTTGAAATGTTAATCGTTTTGGAGTTTCGTATCGTCTGTTAAGTTATAGAGAACTAGTTATCGCTCACGTTTATATGAATGTAGGTTAAATCTATCACTGGAGACAGTACTTTTTCGGGATAATAGGTACTCCATGTCCTTTTCTATACTGATGACATCCCCACTGTCACATTTACGATAATATGTTTAAATCTAGCACCATTTAGTTTGAAAGTTATTTAAATTACAAAGTGCTTAGTGTCTGTTGTGTTTAATTTACTTATTATTAGTAATACGCGAGTAAGATTTCTATTTTAATTAGATAGATAAGAAGGTGAAAGCTGGATGGAAGGGTATGGTTTGTGTTCGATTAAATCACTACCAACATACACCAGATGAAACACCTGCCATAGTTGGACGCTTAGTCGTGTCACGTACATGGCTCAGTACACCGGGTGTTTATATCCAGTATTCGAGTATATTAGTAGGGTGCCTGTATTTGACTGGATCGTTACCACCTTGTACTTTGTAATCAGTCACAGTGACTTACGTTTAGCTTGTCGCATTTCGGGATTAATCATTATTTATTTACTTGCAGGACGCTATGGCAGTGATAACTCCCTATGGACTTTAAATATTTCTGTGTTTATTTTTGCTACGATATAAAAAATGCGAGAAAAATATTAATTTGACTGCTATTTACTGATCTCGAAGATAATTATATTAAAAATTACTTATTTGTGGTAACGCCTGAATAGCACGATTCATGACAATTTAAAAAAATATATAAAACACTAAAATCTCTGTACAGGCTGTATTAATAGACAATTTATCTGTCCAATGTACAAACTACCTTATACATATGTAAATTTGCATCATAAAGCCCATTTAACGCCACTCGATTTAACAACAAAATCCCTAAAACGATGAAATTATTTGGCTTTTGTTCGTTTATCTTGTTGTCCATATAATGATACACACTATGTAGCACCACACCCACTCTAAATTACGACAACAATACGCCATTATTCAACGATAATACGAAGTTGCCGAAATTAATAAGTATTTCAGCTATGTACGTTCTTTTATTACTTAATAGTCTAGCAAGTATTTATCTTGGCATCATATATATGAAAGATTCTAAAAAAAACGTTCTTTTATTTATTTATGATTACTTTGCATGTATTTACTTCGGCTGTTAGACTGTTGTTAGGTTGATGAACATTGTTTATACGTTATCTTATTTTTAGTCGCTGATAGACTTTCCAACTGTGAAAATAGGGAGCAAGAGAAAATCTTTGTATGTTTATGAAAAAGTTTCCTGAGACAAATTTTCTGAAGAACTTTGCTTGATAGCTTTTAAAGTATAAGAAGGATAGCTTGGAAAGTTCTAGCAACGTTTCAATTTAATGACAACTCTTAAAAATGCCATACATATTGGTAGGGCTTTTTCTAATTCTGCCTGGCTAGTTACCACTCTCAAATTGAAAATCTGCTACCAAGCACCGACCGGTGTATTCCGGCAGCTGCACTTGAGATCTAGTCTCTCTACGTTTAAGCGTGCTTACCATCATGAACCACATAGTCATGTAACATAAGCTGAGATTGTGGTCAAATGCTAAAACTTATAAAGCATAAAATAATGAATTAAATGCAGTCTCTTACGTGTCGCTATCTGTAAATTGTATTTAAAAGGTCTCTTACTATACCTAAGTGACGTAATCAAGTACATTCTAACATATACGGCGAATAAACTAGTAGAACATTTAGAAAGAACACGTGATATAATGCCGTTTCTGAATGCCGTGGATGAAAAAATATTAAGTAAATCGCAGAGGCCGAGTTGCGAAGCTGAGGTAATCATTCGTTTTACCACAAAAACCATTTGTATTCAAAGTCACGCCTCCCTTTAACAATTCATGAAAGTCCGTAAAAGCTGTTCAGTTATAGATTCTATGATGTTGCCGTCCCCTCGAAAAAGGTACAAATGCCGTTCGAAAATAATTGCTACTAAAATTTCAAATAATATTTTGTTTATAGCTATCGATGGAATTATATTTTTTTACGCCTCGTTTCAAAGCTTCTTATCAACCACACTCACCCACGCTTCTTCTAAGGAAATGTGTCTGGAGGTCGTTTGAACACTTTATTTCTAACGTAAAATTGACGGAAAAATATTTCTCAAAGAAATTTATTAAAATGATTTATTGCATAAATGATATTTTTCGTTGAAATTTCATTATACTAGATGTGGCCGTGACTCCTCATTCCTCATTTATTTATTATTTTCGTCTTACTTATAATTTTGTTTGTAATCGTACTTTGTGATTTCTAAAAGTATTGTTGATAATACATATAGGTTAAAATTTAATAACCAAATTAAATATGAATTTTCCTAATGAAATTGAACGCTATTCTTGACAATTTTTACAGCCTATCGTCTGATGAGTAACATATACTTCCCGTGTATAAAATATCAAAATAAATGGCTCCAGTATACATATTACACTATGTTGGCCATATTAAAGAAAAGATAGGAAAGAAGGTTTGTCAGTGAACGTAGTGGCCGGTTGTAAAAGAAAAAAACGTATTAGAGCCCAAGATTATGTACAACATACATTTAATTGAGAGCACGAATAGACCAGAATAGTTAGGTAATCATAATAAATAGTATGTAATTCTTTCCTTTGTATCTATTGAAGTCTAGGCTAATCTTCAAAACGAATAAACTGATTTTAATTAAACTTTTCGTGGTTGATAAAAATATTTGATGCTACCTATCATTACACTTTCCAGTATTGATACAATTTAACAGAGGTAACATAAAACCGTTAGATATTTAAAAATAATTATGTATTTTTATGAAACCACGATGCAAGTGAAACTCTTTTGAAGATCGTATCATTTTAATAACTGAACATAATATTTATTTAAATCATGGAATCATTTTGAAATGAGCCCTGAGCGTCGTAATATTGATCTTGGCTGCTCTGCCGAATCGACTTGATTTCACTTTACCCCAACTCAGCGGCCGGCTGTAATGCGGCTTGCGATAGATGGACGAAAAAAATTGAGGCGATGTAAAGAAACGAAACACGTGATTACCATGAGATAACAAAACGATTTTCATGAGAATAAACTCGCGGGTATACGTTTGTCTATGTAGACATAAAAACAATAACGAGAAAATCTGGCTTTGAGAAACTTCATTATACTAATAACGGAAATAATACATCTTCCACATTATGCCGAGATTAATCGTTCTCGTAAGCGAGATTGATTAGATTGGTACTCTTTATCAGACACTCGGAATTAAAAGGATATATAAATAATAGACCAATCAACTGTGAAATGATACAAACTTTCCGTGTACAAAATGTCATTAACATCGATTGGAAATAAAACAAACAGTATGTTTTTTTGTAATTTAAATTTAATTTGATTTTCTTTCTTCCTTTATCATTACTGGCAATCCAATCCTCTTCAAAGACTTTTATGTGATCTTCTCTTATGAAAATATTTTCAGACTTTTAATAATAACTAATCGTGTATTGTATTTCTGTAGTGTCTTGTAGAAATTTTAATGTTCTGACAAGATGATGACTCTCTTGTTAAAACTTTCTATGAAGTTTTCGTGGCATCTTAGAATTCATGCTCCGTGGTATTATTTCCCATCCACTTCACTTGTGCACAATAACCGAACTATATTAAGTAAAACACCACGAATATTACGAAATATAGGGTCAAATAACGCAAGATCACTACATATTATAAAACAAAGTCGCTTTCTCTGTCCCTATATCCCTATGTATGCTTAAATCTTTAAAACTGCGCGACGGATTTTGATGCGAATTTTTAATAGATAGAGTGGTTGCAGAGGAAGGTTTATATGTACGAGTATAATAACATCCATTAAATAGTGGAGAGATACTGTTATTTTTGAGGTTTCTAATGTGATGTCGTAAATAATTACATTTTTTTCGCTTACATTGCAACAAACGCAGGCTGAACCCTACGAGATTATCAAAATAATGTACTAAGTATTATAGACATTGAAAAGGTCTACAGAAAACTCCGCTGATGGTATATGTCTATCTCTTATGGATATCCCACAATAACATTTTTTGTCATTTACTTTTTATGACAAATAATGGCTAATTTTCGAAGCGATTTTAACCAATACAACATTACAACCTTATCCAATTAAATACCTTAAATACATTGTTAATTTAATATAGATCTATATGGCCCTTTACATCATATGATTTAAATGAATATTTTCATTACAGATTTAAAAATTGCGGGACGTAGCATTTATTATCGGAGCTTTCTTGCGAGGAAAATAACAATACTTATTAAAAACGTACTTAAAAAAAAGATAGCAGGAAATCTTCATGGTATAGGGAAAGGGGAATTGTTTTACTCCAAATTTAACGCGTGCGGGCCACGGGCAGTAATTAATAAATCAAAACTACTAGATCGATTTTAATCATTTTTTCAGTGAATAACATAGGCTATATATTTTATACCCGTACGAAGCCGGCGCGGGCCGCTAGTTATGAATAAAATATAAAATCCACTACATGCCAGAATAAGATCCCGCCAAAAATTCTGTTAACGGTTTATTTTTGAATGTGATATTTGTGATTAGATACATATGGAACTAGAGGTTTATTAAAATGGATGTACATTTATTGTTATTTAATACTACCCATACTGTGTACGATCCAATAGATACATTATTCCCATTGCAAGGATACTTCACCTAATTGAGCCTTTAAATGGCAGTAATGACCTGTTTATATGGACCACTCCCCTGTTGAAATGCTCGTTCTAAATACTGCGTTTTTAGCCGAAAAAACATTTTGTAACCGTTTTATGTCACACTAGGGATATACGAACACAGAAGCAGAAAATTGCTTTGGGACTAATTTTACTGTTACTTTTTTTTTCTTCTTTTACTACAATCATTTTATGACATACTTGTGAATTAATGATAGACATTTTGCTTAAGTATATTGCGTTCCGATATCACTAAGTATATATCTAGTAATCGAGAGGAGTGGTAGGGATCTATAGCTGATTGGGTCGTGACTATCATGGTATACACATGATGAAAACATGTAATAGATATTAATTAGTCCCGGTGAAGTCATGAAGACCCTCCAGGACAATATCTTATAATCAGTTGGAAAAAATAAAATAAAAAATACACTGCCTTGTCACCGGGTCGTTACGGTTGACAGTTTATTCACCTTCTAGTGAAGTGCAATACATGTAACGCCGATATAAATCAATTATATGACTAAGAATATTAAACACGTAGAATGCTTAATTTTTTTTTCAGTACATTGACTAGGTTATCTGAAATATAACTGATTTTCGGAAACTAACATTAACGTATATAATAATAAAAATAAATCTGCTCTCTAACAATTTATTTTTATATTTGTATCATTTTTTTCGAACTAACTTCACTGGTAGTTTCACCGGACTACTTAGGGCACTCGCCCGATTTATTATTTGTACGATCTGGTAACTCTGCCCGTACTTTATTTACTTATTCGTCACATTTGGCAACAATCAATAGATTCATCTAATCGATCTACGTTAATAAAAACAAAAAGCATGTCATAATTTACAGTCTACAATCACCTACTAATAAATAATACATATAATCTGTACAGGTGTGCACGCTATTTAACAATTCCTCTCTGTGGCGAAAGAGCGAACTTCTGGTCTACCTGATAACATTCTAAGATACACTAGAACACAGAGTCGAAACCATTTAGAAATTTGCCTTCTTTACGAATTAAAAACCCGGTAAAAAATATGATACTAGAGTAATTTATACAGTTCTGTATACATTAAACCTCTACTCAATAAAAGTATGAGGACAGGCTTATTATAATTTTTATGTTCCATTTAACACAGTGTTCTACAGTACATAAGATTTTACTTTGTCTCTTCTAATATTTTAGAAATGTTAGCTGTTTTCGCCGACCTAAGGAGGAAAATTGTGACCAATCCGTACTTATCCTGGTTTATTACACATTTTCTCAAAATAATAGACATTTCTCTGTAATATTTCCTTGTTAGAGGGTTTTGTACATTTTCAGCACAACGTTTATTACAGTGATAATAATTATATTCCCAAAAAGTCAAATGTACGTATAAGTTCCTTTACAATTTATTTGGTTGTTTTCTTATACAGGTTTCCTTATAATGTTTTAACTAAATAGTATAGTCGCCGGCATGTGATTTGGCACTTCGGGGTGTAGAGTGAAACGTCCGACTAAGATCCCTTGCTTCCGTTTTGTATAGCATGCTCTCTATCGCACAGCAGAATGACTACGAGATGAAGATAACGCTACACAAAACCGAACTTAGCCGACTATCTCGGTCTACTACAGAACGTGCCAAATCAAAACCGAGTGTTATAAATATTTTTAAACAATACTGTCTCCAGTTTCTTAGTGTATGAAATTTTACGACCCCGTAGGTCGCTAAGTACGCTCGAATTCAGTAACTTTTTGCATAATTCGCGTGAATCGAATGCCACCCGAGGGACGCCGGTAACTTTACTTGTTTCGCAGTCGCGTGAAATAAATGCTTACAACTTTGAACTTTAATGCGAATTACATCTTCTCCTTAAAGTAGTGCAAAGTAAAATTGGATTTTTAACGCGGGATTTATCGCATCCCGCCTTTTGTTTAGAACATTTTTTTTTTAAGTCTTTATTTCATTTAATGGACTTTGGTCCACAAACAATATGTCAGTCCCATCGTACCGTAATCTTAACATATTTACAAACATTTCTTTGAATTAATCACAAACTTCCATAAAATCTTGGAAGTGAAGACAGACACTTGCAGGTGTAGACAAGATTCTAAGGAAGTTATTCTGGTCACATTTCGTCTATAAGTGTTGCAAACCTTCGATCAGGTCCACACGTTACGCAATTAGGTGATATACTTTTTCTCATGAATAAGATAATAAAACAGAAAAAAATATTAAAAATATATTCTAATTGAAGCTTTTGTAACATTCATTGCTTCTTTCCAATGATGTAGGTAAAATGTGTAAAACATAAAATTTGGCGTATTTATAACTAACTTATAAGGAGACCTTGAATAGAATGATTTTTCAAACTTTTTTACTACAATGTTTGATCTAATTATTTAACTAATTTGTAGGTCTTTTTGTTATGGTGGTAGGGCATTTTCTAAATCACTGGCTAACTACCACCCTCAAGTTGAAAATCTGTCGCCAAGCACCTGTTGGTGTATTTCGGCAGCTGCACGTGAGAGCCAGTCTCCCTTTAGGTTTAGAGGAGCTACCATCTTAGACCACATCATTATTTAACATCAGATGAACGCAAGCGCTAACCTATAACTATAACCTATAAAAAACGAAAGGTTATCGCATATGTTTCACTTCGTGTTCACCGAGAAAGAATTTTATAATTTAATATCTTCGTATGAAGAATGTAACCCCGAGTTTATTATATCCGCTCTAAAAAAACTAATCTATATACTTTATATATCATAATACTTGTTCATCATTAATTAGCTTTTACCCGCGGTTTGGCTCGCTTTAATGTAAATTAGACCTATTCCTTAGGAACAGTAGTTTTCTTCTGAATAAAAAGTTATTTATGTTAGTTATGTTCTTTGTATTTTGTATGCAAAATGTCACGATGATCGGTTAAGTAGTTATGACGTGAAACAAACAAACAAACTCGTTTCTTAATGTAATATTAGTTACTATTAAGGCATATTACACTTATAGGCGATTTCCAATAATAATTGATTAAATAAAAAAAAGCAATTTCCTATAATTGCCATTTGATAGCTCCTTAGTTTTTTTGCACGTTATCTCAAGCAAAAGTATATTTAGTTAGATCTATTCACTTCATTACAACCCTACTCGAGTTAACAAAAGTGCTTCCGATCTCATTAATCGCTGCTCGAGAATTTTTATAAAGATTTTCATTAAAGATTGATTAATATAGTCAATTGGTTTCTCGACGACAGTAACCCTTGAATCTACTACAATCTTTAATAAAATAAAATGAGTTACTGAGATCAAATGTCAAGAGAAACATTTTAATAAACTGTTATTACCTCTTGAGAGAACAGTAGAATCGTCATGGTGGTCGAGTGATGTCACTGGCAGAAATTTGTAATACCTTAACATAAGAAATGTTCTTGTAGTTAGATCGTATATTGGAAAAAGACCGATATAACGGTGTATAGAACGGTAATCCATGGAGTTTGAAATCGCTAATACGTCGAGGGTTGGCGGGTAGATTATGCCCGTGGGACATATAAAAAAGATAAACCTTCGACTTACCAGTGGGAGTCTTACGAAGTGACAATATTATTATACTAGCAGCCACTTGCGATTTCATTTGCATTTGTATCGATATAAACAATGACACCATATATTTATCATTATTATCAGCCTGTAAGAGACCCACTGTAGAGCCATAAACCGCATAATCACCACGTCAGCGTACGACGTATTAGCGATTCTGTATTTTTCCCATATACGGTGATACTACAAGAACATTTCTCAGGTTCAGGTTCCTTCACGATATTTTCCTTCATAGTCAGCCGATAGTGTAATAGCAATTTAAATTCGTAACTGTGCGCGTATTCCGAAAAATTCGTTGGTACATGCCGGGGTTCGAACAAATCGGATCGGATCGGAACATCGGATCGATATTCCACCGGTCAAACCACTAGATAACCACGACTTTTTTCATTATCTTAGTGTAACTCTAATGGTTTCACAAGAATTTTATGGTGATGATTTCATATACCACAAGGAAATTCTGTCTATTGTCGTAACAAATGCAAATCTGGGAAGATATTACCATCATGGCATACAAATTTTCGGACTGCGTGACGATTGACGGGACACGGTAGCTTGCGATGAGATTTTTACACACATCAAACGAGTTCAGCGAATACAAATTTCATGTTATAGGAATGATAGGTGTAGGGCGTTTGACGTTTGAAGGCTTAATCTGCGCCTTAATGGAGAGAAATTTTGACGTTCATTCTAGCGCAACATGTAGTCGAAGTTTCGTTCGAAAGTCTAAGGAACTGCTCCGGGTTTCGCGTTTTCTTTTATCGGGTACCCGCACGACGAATTCATGCAATGTAAAGCGCTTTGTCATTATGTCATTAAAATTGGAAAAGTTATTACGAAGCTAAATAAAAAAATAACTGCAGTTATCAGTTTCTAATTGGAAAGAGCTTCTTCAATATAATTGCGTGTTTCTCAAAAACAAAGTCAAAGATGAAATCTTCAAAAAATCAGTATTAAAGTGATGCATTTACATTATGTACCAAACCTTAAAATAAGCAACAACATAGAGATGTCTCTATATACGTAGCATGACATCTTTCTACAAGTATTCAATATTCAACCATTTCTGCTGTCGTCTTGCTTTTGCAAAATATGTAATTAAGAACGAAATTCACATAAAGAAGAAAACACCTAAATCGAATATAACAAGAATCTTTTAATTCAAAAATAAGTTGCCTATTATTGCGTAATGGACTTTTAAATACTTTTGCTAAGTGGAAAACTTATTATGAGACAAAAATATTTCTTTATGAAGAAGTAATAAAAATGTAAATACTTTACTTTCTTGTAAGACTCTCTGTTGTTTCAATAATGCGAACGCTAAAATGTAACGTTATTTGGAAAATGTATCTATTGTAAACTTACGGACAACAATACAAGATTTTAGTTAATTTTGAAATTAAAAGGCCGTATGAGAACATATTACTGACGGTATGTAAGCACATCACTTTAGAGCAGCTGCACCCATTTGACTTTTTATTGTGTTTTATTGTTTTTGTAATACCAAGGATAAGGGTTGTATGAAGGAAAATGTTCAAAAATCGCACTGAAAAATGAAAAAATGGCTTATAAAATATCCATATAAAAAGTGAGTGAAACAGGTGAGACTGGAGATAGTAGGATGACCTTTAAAGGTATTAGCGTCCAGTTGTTATTTTATTTTATTACATACTTGTACTGTAAAGGGAAAGTTTGGTCTCATTTTCATAGTTAATAACCGATGCGAAGTCGGGGCGGACAACTAAAACTAAAAAACAAAAGAATTCGATCACGTACTAGAATGTACTTTTTTTCCTATTTACTTCCCATAGCTAAGGAAATGAATTTCAATTTTTCATATTTCCGGTATCTCGGTTCATTGATCCGAAACGACGGTGGCATAAATATGGACGTGAGGAATAGCATAAATGCAGAGTGGATGAAATGGCGAAAGGTGTCTGGGGTAGCTTATGACCCAGGAATGCCCTTGAAACTCAAGGGGAAGGTATATAAAAATATTATAAGACCAGTAATCTCGTACTGTATGCATCCTAGTGCTAGGCTACGAAAGAGACGGATGTTAGAAAACTACACCTGGCTGAGATGCGAATGTTAAGATGGATGTGTGGTATAACTAGAATCGATAAGATTAAGAATGAGTATATCAGAGGAAGTTTGAAAAAAGCACCAGTGACAGAAAAATTGGGGAGTAATAGATTAGCATGGTATGGGCATGCCATCAGGAGAGATGAAAGCCACGTAGCTAGAAGTTTTAAGTATTAATGTGGACGAATATAGGGAGGAAAATCGAAGAAAGTATGGGTAGATTGTGTGAAAAATGATATGAGTGTAGAAAGTATAAATACTCAGATGGCATCTGATAGGGAAGAGTGGTAAAGGAAAACATGTTGTGCCTAGCCTACTTAGGTGGAATAAGGGTAAGAAGATGATGATGAGGTAAGGAAGTTAATAATGTTAGATTACGTTCAAAATACAGAACACTATACACTTCTTTGCTGAAATGAGTCGCGCGCCATCTGACTTAAATATATGCTACTATAAAAGAAACTTCTATACGAATTCCAATAACAATGGTACAAAGTTTTAACTCGCTCGACGATTAACAATTCGAGTGTTTAGAAAACGAGCACATACATTTTGCATACAATAATGCTGAATATCGTTATGTTTAGATATCTCGTTGTAATCATAAAATTATACTTATGCTAAACTTAGTTAGAATACTTTTAAATTTAGATTCAGTATGATTTTGTTATCAAGAATTATAGTTTAAATTAACTTGAAACATCAAATACAGTTTATCGTTTTAATATTTAATAGGGGGTTTTAAATACTTAGATTAAAATCTACTTCAAAAACGGCTAATAAAAACTATATTTGCTTATATTAATTCATACAAACTCGCTACTTTGCATCTTGAGTCAAGGGTTAAGCTATAAAACCTTAAACGACGTTACTTTTTCTGTGAGTGAAATATTATGTTAAAATATGCTTATCTCATGCAAAAATCTTGTATAATCGTTTTTTTTTATTATGTTCTATTGCTTAAAGCGATGATTGCTCAGTGGTATCGGTATAGGTTTCGAATTCTTGCGATGAAGACGGAGCCTTTGGTGAAGAAAAACATCGTTATAAAACCATAGCATGGTTGGTGGTGTAGGACTTTTTCTATACCCCCCTTACTACCTACCACTTTTAAGTTGAAAATCCGTCGTCCAAGCACATATGCGTGTGTTCCGGCAGCTGTACTTGAGAGTCGATCCGTCTAGATTTCGCATGTTTACCATCAAAAAATACTTTATTCAATAAATACCCTGAGAATGCGCTTATGGGCGTTAAAACTACCACCGGTTCGGAAAACAACCCAGTCATCGAGAAAAACCGGCAAGAAACTCGATACTGGTTTATCTTTTCATAAAACATATTATAACTCATATTTTAAAAACATAGTTATAAACATAGACATGCACAGAGAGGGCGTCATTTCCAGACGTCACTATCGTTCGCATATTGGTCCGCCCTGTAATAGCCTTTAAACTATTAAAATCTACTTGACATGGTGCTTGAAATTAGTATTCGGCAAATCGGTAACGTGTTTTGTTGGAATTTTGTTATAAAACCTAACACTATTACCTAAAAAACTGTTAGCTTAGCTTAGCGGTCCTAGTGAGCTTAAAACATGGAATGACCAATTTGTTATTATATCTTGTATTTAGATTATGTCGGCCTTTTACGAAATCTGGCTTATCTAAGTTTTTGCGGACGTACATTAGATTTTCAAGTATGTATTGGCAGGGCAAAGTTAGGATACCAAACTCCTGGAACTTAGCCTTTAATGATTCGCGAGGCCCCATATCATAAATTGCTTGAACTGCCCGTTTTTGTAGTAAAAATATGGTGTCTACCTCAGCTGCAAAGCAAAATACCATAAAACCAATCACTATTGAAAACCTATTACTAATCTTAGTGACCCTGTAACATGGAATGACCAATTTTGCATTATTTGTAGTGCTTAAACTATGTCGGTCTTTTACTAAATCCAGCTTATCTAAGTGTTAATACAGTAGCACAGTTTAAATACATAGTTCCTAAATCTTAGACTATACAGCCTACAGCCAGTCATCGCCGGCCTCGTTTTCATTTACTATCAGGTGAGATCATAGCCAAGCGCATGCGTGTAAATTATTAAAAGAAACTACGTAGATAATATATACGATATTTTATGATATATGTGATTGACAATATAATATAACCTAGTATTTTGTAATACATTTGATAACAATAGTGCTAGGTGGGCCATTTAACTAGTTACTGTCCGCAAAATGAAAATCAGTTAGTTGTCAATTATTTATCTACGTTACCATATTGAGCCAATCGTCACTTAACATTAGATAATATTGTAGTTAAACACTAAACTCTTCTATTAGTCTTATAGTGTAGTTAGTGCAGCACTATTATACTTAATTTTATCAATCCCTAATTTATTAAGTTATTATATTTTAATTTCTTGTTTCAATGATCATTTTATTATTCATAAATGTATCTTAGTCTATAAGAATATTGTATTCGAATATAACTAGGAACATAATTAATTCTAATATCTATTACGTTTGTTATGTCTATTTATTAATGTGAATGAACGTTTGACAAACATGGAACTGCCCGCGGCTCCGTGCGATACTTTTATGCAATCGTTGTTTTCTACTCGCTAATTTATTTAATTTAAATATGAATATACTTTATGATTCTAATTTTTTTTTAAGACATCAACTTTTAAATGCCATATACTTCTCGGGTACAAAATTTTAATAAAAAAGGTTTAGTTTTTTTTTATTTGCTTTTTTTTAACACTTATAATATATGTACCCTGACTGAGTAAATGACTAACTGAGGAATATAAGCTTCTCGTGTACAAATAATTATAAAAACATAGTAAGATATTGTTGAGTTAAATCCGGACATACAAGCTTATGATAATTACTGAACTGATGAAGTCCACAAACTGTAAATAATAATTTTAGATACGGTAAAAAAATGCACTTAATATTAGTGTTTTATTTAATTCTCCATCGAGTTATAAGAAACTTTACGCCATACGAAAATTAATAAGATGTAAAACTTTTCAATCATACTTCTAAATACCGTAAAAAATGTAATTTTATACTTTACAACGCCATCTATAGGTGCGGTAGAGAATGACGTATTTTTCGTATTAAATCAAAAATGTATTTCATATTGCGACATCTATTCATAAACAATGCGTATATTTCTCTTTCAAAGATAAGTCTATTATTGTACAACAATAGGATCAGGCTATATTTAATAGGCTTTATTTTCGACACCTTGTTAACGTAACCCAACATGTATTAAATTTATATTCCACAAACAATAGCCTGTGACTTCGTACGCGTTTATCTCAACCAAAATAAAACTACAACCTAACTGTTGTAAATACTAATTACGAGTGATGTAGAAAATGTTACAGAATATAATGTCTATTTTTAAATAATTTGTCTCTCTGTGTGTTTATCTGTTTGAACAAATTAACCTTCAAAGTAGTAAACGAATATACGCCAGACTATATATAATAAATTACTTGAACGCTGTTTTGAATAACATACAGACTTTACTTTTCACCATATTAGGCTTACAAAAATAAATATATCTTAATTTAAAATTATAGGAATTATTTTCTCGGCTCAATATAGTTTGTGGAGAAGTAAAGAAATTGCGCTTCGTGAGTTGGTTTTCAGACACTTCGTGTTATGGACGTACCCTCTAACTTTTACATATAAATCTATCAGGTGCAATACATTCTTTTTTGTTCCATGAAATTTAACGCATGTTAAAATAAAAAGGGTTCGCTGTTGTCTGTGGCATATTTGTAATTAGAAATAGAACATGGTGTTACTGTACGTAAATCATTTTCTACGTACATACAGCCTATAGGAGAAGTAAAGATGAAAACATAAAGTAAACGCAAAGAAAAAAATTTGCAATTGAAAAAGGTCCACTGATTACCAAGATCATTCATATGATTAGTTACTAAATAATGATTATTAAAAATACTTCATTTAATAATGAAGGCCATAGCCATGAATCCTTCTGAATGATATTTAGTACTAACACTTTTTTGTTGTGTGAATGCATTCCACACGAAGCGTGGGAATTGTCGAATAAGCCCAAATGGCCGCTGTGCGATTCCCGCATTTTATATTGCACGTTCAGCAAAATTGCTAAACACACCTCCATCACTCAAATGTCACTGAATTTGCATATTTTTATCGTATTTTTACAACAAAGAAAAATTTGCTATTTTATACGCTCGCATTTTGTTATCATAATACAAGGAATCACTTTCATTTACTTTTTTTTTACGAAACAAGACATAGGTACATATGAAAATTTTGTATCCTTAGGCATAGTCAATATAGAATATTTAAGTTTTTTTTTCAATTAAAAACTGCTATAAAATAATATCATGTATTTAAACAATTTTTTTTAATTGAATAGTAGTGTGGCATTTTAAATAGATAATACAAAAAATTGCTTCTTCTTCGTACTATGGCAACCAATACCTTTTACAGATTATTGCTGTCTTTATCCAGTCGATAATTATTATAAAGTGTCTTATGATAACTTTAGTGTTCTAACAAGATAGTAACACTTTTGTTAAACTCTTCCATAATGTTTTTGTGGCATGACAAGATTTATGTTCCGTGTTATTATTCCCCATTCCCTTAATTTGTGCATGATTACGCAGCTATATTACCTGACATGTCACCAATTTTACACAGCTAGCGCGATACAGTGACACTGAATGTTTTCAATCACTAGTTTAATAGACACACCATAGACACCCCCACACACGTGTACTCACACGGGTAGGTACACATATGATAAAAGGGTTTATTTTTTTCCCTTTGTTTTCCGAACTTGGTTAGTTTAATTTAGCCGAGTTCACAAATACAAAATACGTGTTTAAGTTCGTGGGGCACACACGCTTCGTTAATTCGTATATGTATGATTAACTTACCTTTTTTTTTTTAATGTGGGAAGAAATCCTTCATTGGAAACAATAATTATCTGAAAATAATAATTGAAATGGTGATCATTTGTTGCCCAAAAGCATGAAAACGAAAAATAAAACTATTCACAGATTATGATGTGAATTTAAATAAAACGGCTGTAAATGCGAAATGAATATTGAATAATACATTTACATAAAGAATACAAAAAGTTAACTAATAATCTTCATGAAATATTCAACATATAAACTGACAAATTACCTTAAATTTTATTTTTCCCGCATAATTTATTTATGGTTTTATACAAGAATATAAGACGGAATTGGAGTACTTAGCTCGTTCGTTCACACCTCGCGGTATGCTCTGTAATTTGTTACTGTGCGTGAGATGAATACGAATTACATAATTCCAAAAGTTGCAATAACCACAGTAGCAGCTGTGAATAATATTTTCGAAACTTCTATTGTGAAATAGAAGGGATTTCATAATACTAAAGCGGTATTAGATATATCTATATAAATAGAAACAAGAAGTTTCATGCCTTTTAGTGATGCTATTGGATAAGAGAAAAAGTTTTTTTTTTTTGTGAATTACTGGAACGATATAAAATTTCGAGTTTTTGGCGTGATCTTAGCCTGTTTTATTGTGGTTTTTAATTTTTATTAACAAAGTTGCATTTTTTTTGTGCCTACATTGTGTAAATTGGGGATATATTGCATAATACATATAAGTTGGTTATGGGGCACATATTAAGAGGATTGGAAATGATAACATGGTACATGAATTCTGAGATGTTATTAAACTTAAGAAATGTCTAAGAAAGGGGTCAACATTTTGTCATAACGATGAAGTAATCATATGACTCTTTGTAAAATGGAGTAATTACTTTTTACCAGCTAGCTTCGGTAATATTTAAACGACATTCGATAAATTAGAAAATGTTTATTTGTTATTACACTCTAAACTACAAATATAAAATCACACAACGTATAACAGAGCTGAAGTCAATGACATATTTGGAATAAAACAAAGCCATAATTGATGTGCGTATTTTGCGCTAAACGCAAGACCTTACTTCCTTGGTGAAACCAATGTGTCGGCGTTTGTGTTCAGACTCTTTGCCTTATTCCTCCATCGCGTAATCCCATAAACAATACTGTAAACATATACTACGCGGTATTCCAATATTTGGTCCTATTTGACTCCCTACATACTTTATAATAGAAGTAATATTATTCTAGTACAAGTATAACTGAAGTATGAAGAAGATTACGGAAATAGCTAACAATGGCAAATAATATCGTGTAGGACGGTAAGACAACCAGTTAAAATTACTATTTCCGACCCATTTGTTAAACGGGCAATTCAGTGGAATTCAGCAGGAATTAACGTGTTAGGTATTCTTCACTGATATTCAGACATTTTTAAAGTTCTACTTAGCGAAAATTGAACACACTATTCCTTCGTATACTACGTAGTTGTCTATACTTTAATGTAGGTAATCCTTAGATTTGACTTTGACTAACTTATTATTTACCGTAATGGGAAATTAACCGATAAATTTACATAAACATAGTATAAAGTTTGTTTAGAGTTTGCAAGTAATAATTATTTAGTTTTGAAGTACTTAATAATTGAATTCAGGCTTTATACAAAATGAATTTTGTTCGAGAGTAGGGTCGGAATTCAATGATCGAGTTTCGACATATTTCTGTGGAATAAATAAAGCTTAACATTTACAGTTTATCAATTTTTGTAGGTATGGCAAGATAATTAGGAATATGGTAGTTAAAAAGAAATAAAATGTTGGCCGTCACAGGACGGCCAGCAGATATGAGAGCTTTCAGTTAATATTACAATTTATAAATAATAATAATAATAATTAATAAAAACTAGTAAAGAAAATATGGATTATATTAAAATAAACATATAGAGTGTCGTTGATATAATCAATATGTTTTTCTTATTATTTTAATTTCAGTAATATTTAAATAAGAGATATAAATCGTGCATACAAGCCGTACACGTGTCAAGTATATAATACTACAGTCGGATGGAAATAGTGCTTCCAAGTTCACATACAGAAGCAACAAATTATAAAGCATACGTCAAAGAATACGTTAAGGAAGTCAAGAGCAGTGGCGTAGTGTGGTATGATCGCATAAGATAGCGTCATGTCGTTTGACGTGATGGCATACGGATTAATTTCATAACCAAAGCATGCTAATTTCACAAGAATCAGCATTGATGATATGTACAGTTAAATCTAAAATAACGGCGACCAACGATAGATTTGTTATTGCTGTCATACAGGCGTACAAGCTTTACGGTTGCTAGATATACACTGGTTAACTCCGAAACGTAACACAATAAGGGAGTGTCACAGTGACGAGCTTGTCACTATACTCATATGGGTCACTATCTCGTCGGGTACAAATACCTACGGTCCCGGTTGGTTAGTACACAGATACTGGCTAATCCCAGGATACGATACGCCTAACCTTCCATCGATGGGAGTTGCTACGTAACCTGGTGTAACGTGGTCCCAATACAGTCTTACCATCACTAAATGTAATATATGCTAAATTCATATCCAGAAAGATAACGAACTCAACGCTGCTACTATCATAGTACCGCTCTATATTTATTTGATGTATTTTGCATTCTATAATCTAGTTCTGTAAGCGTATTTTAAATATTTTCGAAAATACTTGTGTCATATTTAACATGAGTGGCATTTGTTTACATTTATAATAACGTTAAACTGTTAGGTATTTACAAAATAATCCCGAGTTAATTTTCCTCCATGTTGTTTTCATTTTTTCTATCTTGTATATAGGGAATGAACAGAAATTAGAAAATATATATTTCCTTTTTAATATAAAAGGATACAAATATATTGTTAATGTGTATATAAACAACCCCAATCAAAGTTCCAGTCTGTAACAAAATATTATAATTGGAAAATAATAGTAACGTAACGGTTCCCTCACTGAAAATTAACGTATTGGTTTTTTAAATTACAGGCCCGGTGTAATTGCTCCGTCGACGCTGCACCCCTCGGTTCTCGTAATTACGCACCATTAATGCGAAAAAAATAAATAAAAAATACAAAATTTCCCTTTCCAATACCTTTGTTACGTCATTAATTACACTTTTGTTAAATTCACCCTTTTCGAGCCTGTGTTCTGATGTATAATGAAGGGAATTAAGTGTAATTAATACTTTCGAAAATCCCCTTGGTATATTAATTCTCGTTACATATAGAACTAGCTTCTACCCACAGTTTCCCTCGCGTTAATGTAGAATTTACCATAGCCTCGGGAATATTACTCTTTTTCTGAATGCAAAGCAACATTATCGGCTGATGGTGAATCTGAGAAATATTCTTGTAGTACCACCGTATGTAGGAAAAATATAGAACTGTGGATTTCTCAGAGTTTGAAATCGCCAATTGGTCGTGGGCTGGCGTAATTTTTTTTTTTTTTTTTTTTTTTTTTTTTTCGAACTGACCTACACTGTTAGCCTGAGCTGTTACAGTTTCACCGGACTACTAAGGGGAGCGCTTAGGGCACTCACCCGATTGATTTTTAGGCGAAACATCTCAAGGGCACTCGGTGCACCTCGGCTTGAGCTGTCGCCGGATTCCCGACCTAACTAAGCTAGCTAAGCTATCTATCCATACAATACACATATATGAATTCGTGAAAAATGCATGTGTGACCATGCATGTTTCACGAGTGTATATGTGTATTTGGTATCTGACTACTGTGTTATGTGACCTATTTCAGTCCGAAAAGGGCAAAAAAAACAGCCCACCACTGAGTGCCTAGGTGTGCAAGAGTGTGGGGTGATCGTGTAAGTGTAGAACATGTGTAAACCACTGTATTCGCGCGAGTAACATACTCGAGGGCTCCACACCGAGGGACTACCTAGGCTCGAGCTGTTACAAGAAAAATCGCGACGAGTGTGCGGGATCGAATCTTCACCCCCCGCTCACGGCGGCGTGAACAGAGAGAGTCGCGGGCGTGGGCGCAAACACGCGTCTTTTCAGAGGGGATCGAGCTAAAAAATAAAGTACAATGGCACGGTGCCGATTTAACTAAATAATTACGTAACAAATCCTGATGTATCCGTCTATTGTATATGAACACGCGGGTTCGAACTGATATTTTGATTTACGCGAATTTATTTATGCGCGGCGCGGGTTAATTGTTGTACCGTGGTCGCGACGGCCGGGAAAGCGGAGATAGCGTTTAAGAGCCCGAGCTCAGACGTACTATTAACTAACGCGTTAAATGCGATTATCTCTTGTACATCGTGTACCAAAAGAAGACGAGCTATCCAGTCTATACCGGAGGTCGATACTGAAGCCGCGATAGGTGGCGCAGGAGTGGACAGAGCCTTTTGAGGCTGGGGCTTGGCTTGAGGAGCCGAGGGAGCTGGCGGGGAAGGCCTTACGCGCCAGGAGAGCGCGCTCGGCGCAGGAGCGGATGATGCCGGCGCACTGGAGGTGCCCGGCAGGTCGGGGAAAGCCTTCTGGCTTTGTATGGGCGGAGGCGGAGGCCGCTTCGTCCGAGCCGGCGGGCCGTGCGCCCTGGACCGGGTCGCACGACCGCCGCGGCGGGGACGGGTCGAGCGAGGCGCACGGGGACACCCGCGATAATTCGCGGTATGACCCGTTTGCTCACAGAGGACGCAGCTCGGAGGCTCGATGGATTCGGGAGTGCGGGGGCACTCCCTAGTGGAGTGATCCCCGAGACACTTCACACACCTGGGACGCAGGTGGCAGTGTCGGGCGGAATGGCCGTACACCTGGCAGTTGTGACACTGCGAGGGTATCTGGGACTTGCGAGGAGGCTCGACGAAGACTGGGGACAGGCCGCAAACCGAGTTGAGGCTGAAAATAGCCTTGCCTTCCGAGGTGCGGTCCAGTGTGACCATCACCAAGTTGAAGGGGGCCTTCGTGCGGGGGTGGCGCATGCGCTGCACGCTCCGGACCGGGAAGTCCTGACCGTTCAGGCAATCGGAGATGTCGTATTCGGTGAGTTCAGAAGGAACTCCTCGAATGACGACACGGAGGAGACGCTCTTCCTCGAGAGCGTAAGTAAAGAAAGGGAGCTGACGCTCCCTGAAGTATCTCGTGAGCTTGCGATGCTCATCGGGGGTCGACACACGAATAGAAATGCCGGCAACAGTGTTGACGGCGGATTGGTAGACGATTTCTTTCGACTTAAGGTCGTTAGAAACATCTACCCAGCGGGCTTTGTCACGGAAGGTGACGGGAGGCGGTGGGCGTGGCTTCTTAGCCGCGACCGCGGGTTCCGCAGCCGGAGCTTCAGCCGAAATCGCGGCAGAGGGCGTGGGAGAGGCTCGGGGCACCCGAGCGCCACCTATATTGGGCTGCTTTGGGATCGGACGTCCCGCAGCAGAGTCGCTATCTGTCTGAATCGCGGCGCGTGGGCGTTTACCGCGGCGCGTGACGGTTGTGAACCCGTCATTATCAGCGGACGATGTCGCGGGCGCGGACGAAGTCGCGGGCGCGGGCGAAGTCGCGGGCGCGGGCGAAGTCGCGGGCGCGGGCGCGGCCGCGCGAGGCGCGTCGAGCTCCATGTCGGAGTCATCGTCGGAGTCGCAGTCGGACGGCGCGAACGGGTCGTCGCGGAAACAACGCGGGACTCCGAACTCACTTTTATACCCGTTACGCGCGTAAGTGCGTCGGAGCCTATCGAATTCCGATACTAACAACGGATTTTGCTGACGCGCGAACATATGAAATCTAATGAGGTCCTCGAGTTGGACGGTATCATCTAGGGCCTTAGGGGCCTGAAGAGGCGGCGGGATCGCGGGGGTGGACATGACTAACCTCCCTGCCTGAGGGGCAGGGGGGTGCGCCTAATTCAAATCTAACGGACAATCCGTGTCCGGGCCAAAGGGAGACGCGACGCGAAATCTTCTCTCTTCGTATCTGCACACGGCGCGGCGCGAAGAACGACGCTCTGCACGGCACACGACGCGCTGCACGACTCTCGAAGCGCAGCACGAAGCACGACGCGTAGCACGGCGAAACGACGCACTGCACAGTGTGTACGGCTTCGCACCGAAAAGTGCGGTTTAAGTGGTACACTAAAGGAGGTGCACCGTCGCTCTGAAAAGAGCGTGTTGATTGACAATAGCCGAGTAAACACACTAAAGTGCGGCTTCGCAGCAGATGTTTTCTTTCTTCGAATTTCACAAGCTCGAGTACAATAGCACCGGCGATGACTCACTCGGCAACAATGCGGGTCGGGCAGCGACGAAATCGTTGGAATGCCAACATCTGGTGCGCAGGTAGCGCAGGTAGGCGAGCGCGGCGAGCCGGAAATGACCGGAGATAGCCGAGCGCGGCGAAACGAACGGACCGTCAGAGCTGCGAGCGAGCGCACGTGTGCACCCGGCCGCTGCTCGAACGAGACTCCTGGGGCTGGCGTAATGTTTATCCCCTTCTTACTTCAGGAAGAGGCATATGACCCTGCAATGGGTCTCTTACAGGCTGATGATGATTATAACAAAGTAAAGATTAGTATAGCTTTCGTATTATTATTCACTGTTTGTTTATTATTGTCATTTACTATAAGAGGAATAAAAAATCTTTCATTTTGTCATAAGAAAGAACCTTTTTCGGGGGCGCCGGAAAAATAATATTCGTAACGATCAGTCACTTATCGATCACTGACACGTAGTATGTGGATAGGCAAATGATTTAAAAAGAAAATCGAGAGAAGGATCTTATTTGAAAGATAATATTTCATTTTTTATATCGGATCTAGGTATAAGAATTCCAGTAAAAATTTTCACAGCGTTTAAAATTTTTGGCATATTGCATTTTTTTTTTAATGTTATACAATTTTATAAATCAACTTATATACATGTGATAGTTTACAAATATGTAGGTCTTATTACTGCAACCTATAATAACTATTGTGCGACGGATCATGCTATTAACTGACTGTTTGTAATATTGACTACAAGGCTCCTAAAAGATAAATTGTTACAGTAAAAATATTCTACCTTGGATAGTTAAAATACCTTGGATAGTTGAAATGTTTTTATTTTATTTTTTTAGGTTAGCGTTTGACCACAATCTCATCTGATGTTAAATGATGATGTGGTTTAAGGTGGTAGTCACACTAAACCTAGAGTGGAGACTGGCTCTCAAGTGCAGCTGCCGGAACACACCAACAGGTGCTTGGCGACAGATTTTCAACTTGAGGGTGGTAGCTAGCCAGGCGGGCTTAGATTAGGCCCTACCACCACGGTATGGTTACATCACGATGTTTTCCTTCACCGAAAACTCCGACTCAGTTGCTAGGATTCGAACCTACGTCCTTCGAACCTACCTAACTTCGGACCTACGTCCAAATACACACTACCAACTGAGCCATCATCGCTCATGTTTACAATTACGTAGAATATATTCAGAGTTCTATTACTCTCATTGTTCGTTCAGATTTTATTATCTATGTTATACAATCTGTAGATCTGTCAGTAAAGTATTTTTTTTAATAACTTTCTGATAGACACCCTCTTTAAATGTGACGTGAGGTTTTGTTATAAATATGTCATTAAAAATATTTTTCTTTGCCTGTTTGAATGTTCAGATTAACCCTTATATCGATTCTCAATTAATACAGTACTATAAATGACTTAAAAATTATAAGACATTCTAAAAATCCAAAAAGTTTCTTTTTATTTGCAACAGCTTGATTGATGAAATATTTTACACGGTAAGTATAACTCGATTAACTGCAAAATTGATAAGTCGCACAAATTATTAAAATTCCTAAAAAAAACACAGTGTTTAAAAATTATCAAATTATAACCGGACTAAATGAAATATTAACACATGAGGAATATGATGTACCTTATTGATAGCCTATAAATATTGTCAATAATACTTCTAACAAATATTAAAATATACTTAACACGAAGTAAAATAACAATTTGAAAATAATGACCGTCTAAAAAACGTGCGTGGGTATGCGAGCAGGTGCCTGTTATTTCTATGAAATAATCGGTTTTAATCCATCGTATGAGTAATTTGTTTTTTTTTTCGAACTGACCTACACTGCCAGCCAATAAGGCCTTCACAGTTCCACCGGATATGAGTAATAATAAAGATGAGGTCATATTTTATGTTACCCTGTCATGCTATATTACAAATATCAAAGAGTTGTCTAATATAAAAAGCTATGGGAAAGGGTATATATTCCACTGTAAAAAAATATACATTTACAAAGAGACTTAATATTCCATTGTTATTATTAATCTATTCCATTAGTTGGTTGTAAATACAAGACAATTTTCACGTTTTCAGGGATCTATTGTTCAACATAATGAAATGCTTGAAACGAACGCTTGCGTTTGGCATATTGGAGTTCCTCTTATACACGTCTGATCTAATTTGAGTGCCAATAGGTAATAGCCTAAAGGGCCTGTTACGGACAATAGATTGTAATGGAAGGGTATAATTTTTTATTTATTTAATTTGTGTTAATATTAATACTATTATAGTGAAAGGATAATTGAATTAATACTTATTTTTGGCGCGCTTGGGAAAAATGATGAGAGTGAATATTTGCGATACGCACGCACACCGACACGTGAAATCGACACCATGAAGTTGGTTGGTGATTGTCTGTCAAGTTTTCGTGAGAACTGATAACTATATTCAAGGTCATATAGTCAAATATATATGAATCTATAACACGTGTTTTATATCAGTGGAGATAGAAAAATATATTCATTCATGAATAATACATGTTCATTTGTGTGTGATTTTCAATTATATATGGTGGTGAATTATATTTTAATCTGAGTTTTTGTGATAAAAGTGTTTTTTTTGTATTATAAACTTTTTTAAGTAGGTATATAGATTTGAGGTTAACTGTTCGCATCTATTTTTATTGTTTGTTTACATTATAAATGATTATTGTTACATTATTATTTTATAAATAGTTTTCTCTGCTTATTTTAGTTGAAATTATTTTAAAAGCCTTATGAAGTTAATTATAATTTTATAATAAAAACGTTCTCAATTATCTTTCATGTTTTTTTTTTAAGTTAAAGAAGTATAACTTCTTACGTTCTTACATAATTACACACATGTTTTTAACATGAAATAGTATTTCAAAAAAAAAATTGCTGGTATGTACATACATATGCCATTATGTATGATGAAGTATCGGTAGTATTACTATCATTTTATAAACACATCGTTTATGATTTTCTTTCTAACATCAACAATAATACTATAATAATAATGATATAAGTAATGGTTAGTAATCATTTTCCAGTTGGCAATGAAGACTGCTCATATATGTTTTTCTGGTTAAATAAATCTTATCAATAGCTGCGAATCAAAAGAATAGCCGTTTGAGAGACAGAGGAGAACGATGTTCTTGAAAACAGTTGTTTTACCTCTGTCTATTTATATATAGGCAATTTATAATAGCTCTTATTTGAAACATAAATATATTACATGTTTTATTGTGTTTAAGTTAAAATCACAAACAGAAATACTGGGTTCTAAATTTAGAAAATTTCGATTAACACTTGCGTCGCAGTATACTAATTTAATATAATACATGTCCACACAGTATTTCGTGCGTATTAATCGAAGCCATTATCTGTGATGGACGATCTGTCTAATGTTAATTTGTTTCGTATACCACACACCACACATCGGTACTACACAGTTAATATATCTGATCTATAAGCTGAGCAATACTGTTCTAGATAAGCAGTCATTGATTTTTTTTATTCGACTTATCCATGATAAAAATATTCAACAATTGGAGAGCGTCGCAATTTATTTTTTAATTGTTAACTATCAAAGCGGTTATTAGGTGAACAAAATCCGTACAAGGCATGACTGTACCGCACTGTCGACACCAAGCGACTTAGCCGCACGATATGGTTCTTCGTTCATATGGACGTTCACAGTTCGACGATTCTCGGTAACATTAAAAACAATAGTTGTCATTTATAATATCCGTATAATGAAATGGCTAAGTAGTTCGAAAAAGTTTACAATATTTACTCTCCCATTTTTTATTGTATCCTTGTCACCGACCTCTAATCGAAGTTTGAACTATCTGTATTTTTTCGACTCTTAACAGACAACACAGATCACACTCACATACGTGCACACATACAGGTAGGTACACATATGGGGGGAGGGTTTTATTATTTTACCCTTGTCTTTCGAACTTGGGTAGTTTAGTTTAGCCAAGTTTACAATATAAAATACATGTTTGAGTTCGTGAGGCTCATGTACTGGTACACATTTGTTTCATTAATTAGTTTATGTATGATTATATATTAGGTATGATGATCAGCTTAGCTAGTTTAGCTTAGTAAGATTCGTGTTGTGTTATCCAAGGCAACAGCCCAAACCGAGGTGTGGCTACTTTAGCACCCTTCAACTTGTTACCAAACGGCCGAGCACCATAAGCCCTAGCCCCATCAGTCCAATGAAACTGTGAAGCCGACAGGTCGACAGCGTATACACAAGTTGGAAAAAGAACTTACTGAACCTAATTATAGTTTTGTGGAGTAACCAGTTATGGGGATCACATCTGGGCCGCCAGTTTTTAGTGTTCAACATAATATTTTAAAAAAAGAAGAAAAAATGTTTCTTTTTTCAATTCGAGTGTGCATGAAACGCCTTAATGGCCAGCAAGGTACAATAGAATTACCATGCAAATTTTGAAATATTAGTACTGAGTGGTAAGTGTAAGGTTTCTATTATCGATATAATACCAAACGCATCCATATAGGTATATATCGTCTCACAATATACCAGCTTTAATTACCATATATACATACAGTTTGTACACGGAAGGTACGCCTGAGTTATTTGATTAGTAGTTGGGTTCGTAATTGAATACAAGGATTATTAATTATAGACTGCGGTAGTGTAATGATACACTATTATTAGAAATTAGAATAATGACTTGTATAGTAAAAGATGTTAAAGTTGTCCACACGTCTTTTAGTAAAAAGTAGTAGAACTTTTTTTTTTAAATGTCTTGCAAAAGAAAAACATGTAAATGAAGGCTAAACTGTTGAAGCACGGCATCCATATGTAATTTCGAAGCAAAACAGTAATGTTTAAATTGCTACTTTCCTGACATTTTTAAGTGATACCTTTTTTACATTGCCTTAAATTTTTTCGTCTATTTACCGCAAGTCACATCACAGCCGTCCGCGAAATAGGCTTGAAAGGCGCTTGACAGAGCAGCCAAGGCCAATATGACGAAGCGATCGCAAAAAAAGTTTTACATGCATCGTGATCTCAAAACCTCACAATTATTTCACTTGTATCGTGGTTTCATAATGCCGCACAATTATTTGTACATAGCAAAAGTTTATGCAGTAAGGATTAAAAATGAAGTTAAAGTAAAAAATATTTTATTGTATACATAATCTATGTATAAATATGCGAAGATAAACGTTTATTATCTTTTCTATTCAGTAACTATTGATGAGTTTATTATCATTAAAAATATCCATACCATCGTCGAATAGAAGACTCTCTATTTATAGGTATCTATTCGTCATACTTCACGTACTTTACGTTTACAACCTACTACATTTATACAATATTCAATACAGTTTTAATAAAAAATAAATATAGTTAATAATACGTATATTTCGAGACGAAGATAAAAAGGAGTCCACGTAAAAGTATGACGTCATCCATAGTGGCTTTCTGGTTATGATTTAGTCGATATCTAAGAAAGTATAAATCTAAGTATATATAAAACGTTAACCGATACAGCAATGCAATACTTAATATGGTTAAGAATTGACCTTAAATAGTCTAACAATCTGAGCGAGAAAGTCCAGTGTCTAGTGGTCGACAGTCTTGGAAACCATTTTCAACTGATTTTTAACCAGATTTATACGTTATTAGAAACTTTCTTCCCCCCCGACGACCCAACAATAGAAACCACACAACACAAGGAAATCAGAAAATTAGCAGAGAAAATAGAAGAAGAATTAGCACCAGACATCTTAGACCCTCCTATAACCAAACACGAAATGAAAAACGTAATAAACTCCTTTCACCCCACTAAAGCTCCAGGTATTGACGGGTTAACAGCCGATATATGTACAGCAGCGATCGCGGCAGATGTTGATTTATTTTTCGAAATAATTAACAAATGTTACGAGCTCACTTACTTCCCGAAAAATTGGAAAATTGCCTCCATTATTACGTTAAGAAAACCAGGGAAAACCGACTATAATAACCCCAAATCTTACCGACCCATAGGGTTACTACCTGTGATGGGTAAGATATGGGAGAAATTAATCATAAACAGACTCAAATGGCACCTTAGACACAAAACTAGCATAAATCAATATGGATTCACCCCGCAGAAGTCAACCGAAGATGCACTTTACAACCTAATAGAAAAAATTAATAATAATCTGGATAATAAAACAATTAGCTTAGTAATTTCATTAGATATAGAAGGAGCGTTTGACAATGCTTGGTGGCCGATCATTAAAACTAGACTCATAGAATTAAAATGCCCAAATAATTTAAGAAGAATCATAAATAGTTATTTTAAAGACCGAAAAGTAATTTTAAACTACTCTGGAGAAACGGCACTAAAAAACCCTGAAAAGGGATGTATTTAGGGATCTATAGGTTGACCCATATTTTGGAATATAATAATTGACACACTCTTAAAAGACATAGAAACCAAATATACAGAAATACATTGTCAAGCTTTCGCTGACGATGTAGTTCTACTAGTATCAGGAAATTCAATAATAAAAATCCAGGAACAAGCTAACGAAATACTAGATCACATTTATAATTGGGGATTAAAAAACAAATTAAATTTCGCGCCGCATAAAACTAACAGCATGATTATCACCAACAAAATTAAATACGAAAAACCGGATAGACAGAAAATTAACTTTCAATACACACATAGATAACATCACAAAGAAGGCACTGAACATATACAAAATGCTAATTAGAACTGCGAAAACAACTTGGGGACTAAACCCACAAATAATCAGAACCATCTACGTCTCAGTCATAGAACCGATAATAACTTACGCGGCTAGTATATGGCAAACGGCAACAAAAAAAGAAATAACAAAGAAAAAACTCAACAAACTACAAAGAGGCTTTCTCCAAAAAATTACAAAGGCATACAGGACCACATCACTCAATTCCGTATTAATTTTAACAGGATTACTACCCTTGGACTTAAAAATAAAAGAGAACGCATTGCTGTATGAAATCAAAAAAGGAAAATACTTCGAAGAATTGATAGGTGACGGAGAAATCGAAACAAAAGCTAACTATCGAGACAGGCCACATCCATCCCAAGAAATAAATATAACATATAAGAACCTAGACGACACCAATACTGAACAAATAACACAAGAAGATAACACTGAAACAAAAATATATACAGATGGAAGTAAAATTGATGAACAAATAGGAGCAGCAATCACCGTATGGAAGAACAACACTGAAAAACAATACAGGAAATTTAAATTATACCACTACTGCTCAGTATACCAAGATGAAATGATAGCGCTTTATGAAGCAATTCGCTTAGGAAATAAACACTCGAAAACCAACATATACTCGTACAGTGACTCCAAATCAGCACTGGACTCCTTAGTTAACATAAACATAAACAACACAATCGCAACAAATTCGAGACAGGAAATAGCCAAAATTAAAAATAGTGGTAAAGAAATTAACTTTTATTGGGTAAAATCACACACAGGGATAATAGGTAATGAACGAGCAGATCAACTAGCAAAGGAAGCAGCAATAAATAGAAAAACTAAACCATGCTATGATAAATGCCCTATTTCACATATAAAGAACAAAATCCGAGAAAACAGTATAAAATTATGGAACCACAGATACCAAGAAATCGACACCGCAAAAACAACTAAAATATTTTTCCCTGACGTTTCCTCAGCATACAAAACAGTTAAAAACTTGGAGATTAACCAACACCTTGTAAAAATCTTGACAGGCCATGGAGCGTTTGCTGAATATCTTCATCGTTTTAAAATTAAAAGTGACCCGTATTGCCAGTGTGATAAAACAACAATCCAAACAGTAGTACATGTATTATTAGAATGCCCAATGTTTGACAAAGATAGATATGAGTTAGCAAATAGTTTAGATTTAAACCTCAACCAGGACAATCTAAAGATATTGATTAGTGATAAGAAGAATGTAGTGCATTTCTTAAAATTTTGTGATATAGTGATTAAGCGTTTAAAAGTGTTAAATAAATAAACCAGAACCGGATACTACGTATATAATATATATAAGAATGTAGGAATAATGTAAATAATGACGAAGAAATAATGTTTATAAAGCGTAATAATATATTTTTAGTAAATAATTAGTTTAGATAATGTAAGTTAAGAATAGTATTAATAAGATAGAATAATGTTTCCAAATTAAAATAATATGTTTTTAACAAGTGAATAATTATGTTAGATAATATAAGTTAAGAATAATAATGTTACCTAAATAAAGTCTCTGATTATGTCAGAGGAGTGAAAAAAAAAAAAAAACAGATTTATACTGACAAATGGAAGTCTTTTCAGATTATTGTTTTTTTCCGAGACTGAAGCCGCGGGTATAAGCTAGCACCTCAATAATTATAATTAAAATTCCCATTGTCCTTTGATATTTACAAATCCACACGATTCCAACTACTACCAAATTATACGTTCTTCGTTGAGTCGTTAAATGATCCAAAGCATAATTCAGACCCGAACTAAGATCAACTTTCATTAAAAGTTAGCAATTTAAGTTGAAACTAATTACGAATATATTAATACTTGCCAGAATAATAACTAGCTGAGACACATTGGATACTTTCTCAGACGAAATACATTAATTTTGTAGTAAGTGTAATGGGAACAAAATAACATTAAATTTAGATGAGAACCGACTTATACAAATAAAAAAACAAGTCAAAAGATCCAACACTTTTTTCGTTCGAAAGAGTCTCCAACAATCCTATTGTTTTCTCTCTTTTTTATTATATGTATCAAAACAAACTTTTTAGTGAATGCTTTCCTTTTACTGGCCATATTAATAGTTTCAAAGTTGGTTTACGACAATAAATAAGTGCCGGATGTGTTTAGTAACTAACATCAAAATTTTCTAGAAAGATTACAATTCAAGAGTGATCGCAGACGTGTTTATGGCAATTAACAATAATAGAAGCAATGCAGCTGTTAACGACTTCGAGTGTATTTCTTTAAAAATGTTGACGCCTTAAAGATTTAGTGAGAGCCTTATGTAAACTGATGACATTAACAATTATGCGCGTATTTCTGTGTAATAGATACTGGCTGTTGCGCTATAAAGAGTGTGTCAATTTATGAGTTTTGTGGTTAATCAACCACATGGAACTAATATCACGTTCCGACATTTAAAAGAGTTTGCATTGTAATCTATACATATAATAAGAATGTAAATCCAACGTGTCTGTACTTTTCTGATTTTTGAGAAAAAAATTGTCGCAGGTGTCTAGGAATAAGTAATAGAACCCATTTCGATAATTTTTAGAAATGTCTCTCTGTCTGTCTGTTTGTTTGAACAGGCATCACTGGTAAAGTACTAGGTTTCTGATAAAACACCAGTAAGAAAATAATCAAGGATATTCCGGAGCAACATAAAATTTTTGTTTCATTAAAAACGGTTAACTCTATCAAAAGTTATTGTAATCTTAATGACGACGCGAGTTAGGTACGAGAGAAAAATAGATAAGTAAATGGACTTTAGCGTTATCTAAAACCAGGGTATTTTACAACATACATAAACAATGCCACAGTATTACATTACTAAGACATAGAACGAAAGAAAAATGGTAAATTTTTTATTTTCACATAAATAAATATTAATACCCTAAGATGTTTAGTAATTAATTGATATGCATTATTGCTAATAGATGGCGTTCAACCGCCATTTTCTAAATCTATTACTACTGTAAAATACAATCTAAAAATTGGCCAATTACAAATATTTAATATTAATTGGAACCCGCGTGTTCATTTACATTAGATCGATACATTAGGAACTCGTACGTAATTGTATAGTTATGTTGGCACCGCGCCATTGTTCTTTATTTTTCGCTCGATGTTTGCGCCCACGCCCGCGGCTCTCTCTACTCACGCCGCCGTGAGCGGGAGGTGAAGATACGATCCCACACACTCGTCGCGATTTTTCTTGTAACAACTTGAGCCTAGGTTTGTCCCTCGGTGTGGAGCCCTCGAGCATGTTACTCGCGCGAATACAGTGACTCACGCTTGTTTTTCATTTACCCAGATCACCCCACACACGTGCACACTTAGGTACACATAGTGGTGGGCTGTTTTTTTGCCCTTTTCGGACTGAAATAGGTCACACAACATAGAAGTCAGATGCAAAATACACATATACGTTCGTGAAACGTGCATGGTCACACATGCACTTTTCACGAACTCATAAGTGTATGAAATGGATAGATAGCTTAGCTTAGCTTAGTCAGATCGGGAAATTCGGCTACAGTTCAAGCCGAGGCGCACCGAGTGCCCTTGCTCTGTTCGCCTAAACAAATCGGGTGAGTGCCTTAAGCGCTCCCCTTAATAGTCCGGTGGAACTGTAGAGGCCTTGCTAGGCTAGCAGTGTAGGTCAGTTCGAAAAAAAAAAAACAATTACAAATATTACATATTTCTAAAAATTGAATAACTTACTTTGTATAAGTAAAATATGATTTTTATTTTCCGATCGCATAAGGTTTATGATTAAATTTGTACATTTCTAATTAATATTGTGTTTTAAATATTACAAGTTATTGAGTCTTATCACAATTTAGGACAATTATACCTATATTGCTTATTTTATAATAAAAAAATAAAGAGACTGAAATTGTTGATTGAACATAAATATTGTTAAAATCGTCTTTCGAAGCAATAACAGACTACATTTTTTCACAACAGATGTCGCTAAATTGATCATTTTATTGGTTTACTGTCGTTAAGAATATTATTGCAATGAAGAGTATAGACAACAATGAGATTATTTCTGTGTTTTACAGCAAACGGCTCATTTATAAGTTTCATGATAGTTTCGAAAGCCTGCATGTCAATCATATAAATATAAGCAGGTGTTTGAAGCACAGCTAACTGTTGTTTTGAGTACCACAGGTATCTCGAGAGTCGGATTACAAATATATAAGATAAACAGATATACATTCAGATAGTTGTATCAATCACAGTTGTTTTGCATTAAGTTCCACGCGGACGTAGTCGCGGGCACAGCTAGTTATCAAATAAAACTCAACATTATTACCTAAAGATGAGTTATATTTTATTTGTTGTTTCATTTATATTCTGGGTAAAATCGGGGCCACAACCGACGCTTCGAGGATTCAGCGTCATGTAATTCATCACAGACTCGGAGATTCATCACTTGTGTATGTATATAGCATATCGATCAACCTCGCACCTGATAGTCACGGGTTAAGTGGTCTTTATACTGAACGAACGTGTTTTTTTAAAACATTTTTTATTTAGATAATATGAATGAAAATATTTTTGCCGTTCGTTAATGTTACTTTGGATTAAAAAATATACGAAATATTATACTATAATAAACTAACAATACACTAAGGATTCTCTGTCAGAATTAAAATATATGTATTTTAAGAGAAACAAAAACCAAATATAGGATATTTTTAGCAGTTAATTACTGTATTTACTTATTCATGCCCAACGCATCGTCCGCTGGGTATAACAGAATAATTATATTCACTGAAATATTTCTAAAACCTTAATTCACAAAAAACTAATACTAACTGTCTGTACATATAATTATTACATAAATTACGTGATAAATTATAAAGCTTATTGCTTTTAGCGTTTGACCACAATTTAACTTGTTGTTATATAAAAACGTGGTTTTAGATGGAAAACACGCTAAACCTAGAGGGAGACTGGTTTTCAAGCGCAGCTGTCGAAATACACTTATAGGTTCTTGGCGACAGATTTTCAATTTAGGGATGGTTGCTAACCAGAGGAGATTAAGAAAGCCCTACCTGTCACTATGCAAGAGTTTGATTGTTTTTGGTTAATTTTCCTAGTACCTGGATTAATTTAATTTTTTTTTGGAATTCATAGCCCAATGATTGAGGAAGATTCCTAAACAAATCGGATGAGTGCCTTAAGCGTTCCCCTTAGTAGTGCGGTGGATCTGTAGAGGCCTGACGAAGACAACAGTGTAGGTCAGTTCGAAAAAAAAAAGTATTTAAGATTACGCTGTATGGATCAAATCTAATGGAGCAAATCTCACAAGAGCCCACAAAGCGTAGATAAGTAGGAACGCTAAGCTAGAATGTAGTAATAACGCGTGTGGGGCGGGGGAGAGGAGGGAATGCCGAGGGCAGTTCGATCCTTCATCGAGAGCCGAGTATTACCGAGAAGAAATGGCTTGTGAATGCCTACGTAACTAAGGTACTTTGCCACGTTGCTCAATCAGGGTTACCGACTTCAAGGTTTTCCTCCAAATTTAGGCGTAAACGAGTGGGAATGGATATTATTGTAAATTGTAAATTTTTTATTTTAAATAGGTCCCACCAGGAGGGATGCGGTGAAAATAGCGTGGAAATTATCAGGCTTACGAAGGACCAATAAATGTGGTATAAAGCTGATATGTATCGTAGGCTCATAAGGACCAACAAATGTGTGTGAACGATAGGGGTGTAAGAAGTACTTAATTCGCTTACCGGAATCGCCCCCTTTGCATCGAAGTTGGTGGTCACCTGGATCGTTCACTAACAGATTGCCTTGCGGCGAGAGATGCGGTGATGGTTTCATAATAAAACAAAGCGGGTTATATTTATGATATATATGGCGAAGATGGATTAGTTATCGCGAAAAAAAGTGCGCATCGGTGAAAAGTGACAAATGTCACCTCCATATCGAAATATGAATTTTGATAAAAACTTCATGGTGGAGCATCCGCCTCACCAGATATTTTAGGTCCTTTATTATTCACAGATATAAAGCCCGAGATAACCCAATTAAGCCAATTTTTTGAACTACTTTAATATATAAGTTATTATGAACTTGAAAAATTAAAAGATTGCACATGTAGAAATTGAAGTGCATCTTTTTTTATACGTAGTTAAATAAAATAACTATACATTGCTAGGGGTCTGTTAACTTCGTTGTCATAATTATTCTTTTTATTTTAGAGGTACTCGTATATTTAAGTAATTGTTACGATTTTAGGGATTTTGGCTTTAGCTTTAGGGTAAATATCTTTTGAGAGTTGGTAACATTGGGCTCAGTCGCGTGATAGACTCCATACACAGCAGTCGTGCTTTATACGAAATTTGTTTAAGCTTAGTTGCATTAATGCTAATTCAATACTATAAACAATAAACACAAGTGAGACCACTCGGTAGCGTTAAAATAAACTCAATAGTTTTTATTGGAATAAGTTAGAAAATAAGAATATATTTTTGTGGTTGTGGAATATTCCTTTAAAATTTTACAAAATACGAACTGAAAAACTATAAGGGTCCATAAAATGTATTCCTTTATAGAGTGCCCTAGTTAAAACAGATTCGAACAATCCGGCAACTTTACTCCGTATGTTACAAAGCTAATAAAATTGGGTAGCCAACTATAAAAGTTGGATTAGCGCTTTTATTAAACCTATGAAGTTGTTCGTGACTGTCCGTTTGTTGTCGGATCGGACAGGATTAGTTTCAGAGTAGTCACTTCGAAATAAAATTCTAAACAATTATGAACAAAGTACAATTTCAGATACGATAAACATTTTTGGGGCACAGAAACATGAGACTTGACACTACTGTTTTTAACTCTATTAAGTTAGCATACATATATTGTAAGTCTTAGAAAAAAACTTGCTTACATATATTACATACTAGTTAATACCGGCAACTTCGTCTGCGTTGTTTATTGTCTTAACAATGTATTTTATATAAATAGAAAGAGATATAAATAATTAAAAGCAAAAATATAAATACTTTGCTCATAAAATTTCTTTACAAAGAATGTTATTCGTTTACTTCGCCTATCCTGTGCATGCGCACTGCACCACTGGCCCCATTTCACACATCATTGAATGTGTAGTGCTTATAAAAATCATAATTTCTTAGAACTTTATGTTAAATGAAGATCGTGATATTTTTCTTAAAATAAGGTCCAACTGTCTAAGAAGTTAAACTAAAATTTGATCAAAATCTATCAAGTAGTTTTAATGTTCGATTGTTCAGCCACCATTCTGAAAGTGGTAATATCAGTAATACTGATACGAATCGTTATATCGAATACGAATTCAGTAATCAAACGTGGAGTTAGGATTTCTGTATCCGACTGGATTAGTCACAGTGACTCTTTTTTTATTTATCTCCACTCATGGTCAGCCAGCCCATAATCAACTTTCCAGATTCTTGTTAGTTAAGTACGACAATGGCGACTAGTAATAAACACCGTGGTCAGCGTTGTTTTCCCATTTATATGTGTTTATCATCAGAATTTGAAATTCGAACATTGAAATGGGGATAACTTGATTTAGAATGAGAAATATTAGTCTTTTGGCAATATTATCGACTGTAGAACAAAAGTTGAGTTGGTAATTGAAACACACGTTTTAAATATTAAAATAAAAGACTGCAGGTAAGTAATACATTCCCTATCGGATTTTTTACCTTTGGTGCAGTAATTCCAGTTCAGTAAATCTAGTAAATTTCATCACGACACTATTATATAGTTATTAGCTTTCGCCCGCGACTTCGCTCGTGTTAATTTATATTTAAACTATCCCTCTGGAACTAAGTTTTTTTAGGATTTCAAGTTATTCGTTTTTGTTGAACAGGGTTCGCGATTTCTCTTTTAATAGTATTTGCCTGACTGCGTAGAAGGGTAAGGACACCTAAATTCTCAATTTTAACACAAAAATTACATAGTAACCTTTTATGTTACGATAACACCAATGCAACATAAAAGTAACGCAATTTTTTTGTAAAGCTTGCTCCGTATAAAAAAGTATGAAATAATTTAGTAAATAAAATTTCATAACACAAAAGCGTAAAATTATGATATATTCTGTTAAGAACAGAAAACCTGTAAGAGTAAATATTTTCAAAACATTACTTATTTTATTAATTATTAATTACTTATAACTGCAATAAATTATCTTATATTGAATGTGGTATCAACGTTAGATTTGTCATACTTAAAAAAATAAATTTTAATTATAACATTTTATGTCAATGAACGACGGTGTATTTTAGCCTCAAGTTGGGAATCCTAAGTAACAATTCAGATTATATATTTCTTAAATTAACTTGTTAAATACAGTTTATGATCTGGAAAAACTAACGAATTAATCACTTCGCAGATTCAAACCATCAGCAGAGTTATAATTAACATTTAAAACGGTACTTTAAAGGTCATCAACGTTTAAATTTAAACAAAATGTTTTATCATATTTTATAGCAAAATATGAGAAACGATAGTGACATATATGAGTTGACTGAAATCTTAACTTAAATGCATGTTTATCTTTCTCTCGTCTAATGCAGCCCTACAGACTACGACCAATAAAGTGTCTGAGTTCGGCATTATGTATTTACTTATTTTTATATGTTATGTCTATTATGGTCGGTATTAAATATTTACAACTTTAAATTTTAAAGTCTAATAAGTATTTAATCATGCAATACATTTTGTAAATTATTGTATGTGTATTTAAAGTTCAATATAACATAACCCTTTTTTTTTTTATTAACGTGGGAAAATCCATCATGAACACACCACCCTTTCGGGGGAGAGAATGGGTACTGTGAGACTCTTACTCACTAAAACCCCAAGGTGTATCGGCCGTTGTTTAGGTATAGACGACATGGGATCGTGCAGTGCTATCACCGTGTCGCCCCAGCGGCCAACCCAGCGGAAGGTGTCTGCCCAGCGTCGTCCTAATAATGGGGGACAAGCTGAGTACACACCAGCCGCCCCCTCCCCGTCAGCTGAACCTGCAACCCTACCACCTCCGTTTATAACATCAATCCGGATTTAGTTTAGTTAAAAAATATATCTGCTAAGGAACAAATACTATTAAATCAAAATGTAATTTATGTCTTTTAGGTGTTGCAAGTAACAGTATAGTCTACTATCTCTAGTAGCGGGATAGTAGATTAGTCCATTTAAACGCACCATAAGAAATAAGGAGATATTGTACTTCAATAACAAAAAAATAGGCCTACAGGGTGACCATATTATTGAAGTATTGATTATTATTAATTTATTTTCAATGTTTAAAATGACGTGTTGTTGTTGTTGGAAAAATAGTATGAAAAAGTGAAGAATTTAAGTTTAAAACTATCCACATAAAGAAGTGAGTGAGTGAGATAGAAAATAGTACAAAATCTTCAAAAGTCTTGATAGAATTAATAGATTGACGTTCAGTTGTTCAGTTGCCATTTTATTTCATCACATAGTCATACTATAAAGCAAAGATTAAGTCTCATTTTCTTCGTTAATTCACCCGTGTGGATCAAGGCGCGGAGTTAATTCTAATTAAATTATCAATTTTTTTTTATATGTTTTTAATATTATTGTACTATGTTTAATAAAATAAACTGTAAACTTTTTAAATAATTATAACGAAATAAACTGAAATGAAATGAAACGAAACGAGACTCCCCAATGCCCAATATTTTCGCACTATGTTACACTCCGTTGTTGTACTCTCGCAGCCATTAAATCATTATCATATACATGCACCTAAAAATACACACCCATACATTTAAACACATACAGAAGACACATATGCTCAACAATCACAAATAGTAGGAACTCGTGATGAAATACAGTCGTTATTAATAATTAACCCTCTCTACCTTAAACCTTTTGTTAAAATTATTTATTACCTATAGCTTGCGTTGGCGCCTGTGATACAGCCTCACGACTAGTACAGGCGTCAATGTGGGCTTAAATTGTTACTATCAGTGACATTTTATTTTTGTAAATATTAATCATGTGAACTTTTTGGAGAATAATAACAATAATAATTATTATTATTTATAATTCTCGTAGTAGTATTACATTTAATAGATGTGTTTTAATGCCCTGCTATTAAGACTATTGTAGAAATCAAGCTAAAATCTTGTTTGCTAAGGTCCTACAAAGATAATGTCTAGTGTTGTACGTCTATGAAGGGATTTAGAATTAGAAGATTTAGATTTAGAGGCTGTTAAAGTAAACGGGAAACAATATAGCCAGGGTTTAAATAGCAGTCCGCTATGTGAACTAATTTAACTTTCGTAGGGTAGCTACCGCTGAGTTTCGTCCCCCGTTTTATAAAACGAATTCAATTAAGTGTACAAACCGAGATTGATTAATCTATTGAAGACAATTTGAAAGGCCGTTTGATGAGATAACATTCGTTACCTATCGAAGAATTGAAATATTTTATCATCAGCCTGTAAGAGCTGCAGACTTAAAGAGCCATAGGCTTCTTCACGAAGGAAGGTATCGACATAATCGCCACGTCAGCCCACGATGTATTGGCGATTTCAAGCTCCAAGAAATTTACAGTTCTATATTTTTCCTACATAGGGATGGTACCACAAGAATATTTCTCAGGTTCAGGTTTCCTCACGATGTTTTCCTTCATCGTCAGCCAATATTGTTACCAATTTAAAATAGTAATTATACACGAATTCCGAAAATAGTGGTGGTGCATGCCGGGCTTCGAACCTGCGAACATCGGATTGATATTACACCGGTCAAACCTTTCAACCACCACGACTTTTTTTTCATATTTTATATTTCGTTTTATTATTCAATTCTGTACATATGTTAATTTATTAACAACCTAAATAACTCAAGAACAACGATTTTTTTATCGAACTGACTGTTGCTATTGGTCTTATGGGCCGTCACAGCTTTACTGGATTAATAAGGTAAGCGTTTATGTCACTCAGCCACTTAGCAACAAGCTCGAGAGTGTCAAAGTGGCCAAATCTCGTCTTGTCACCTTCCAATAACGCGACTCTTACTAACCTAAGCTAATCATATATAGATATAAGAATGAATGAAGCACGTATATGTACCAGCATGTGTGCCTCACGACCAAAAGCTACGAATTCACTTGCCTAAACTATATTTTCTTCTTATTATTTCGAAAGTATTAACGGATTTTAAGCATTTCCCATTGCGCTTTGATCAAGGCGTGTAAAACGGTCACATATCATTAAAATTTGGAACGGTTTACAAAGTAATGTTTTATTTATACTATACTAGGTAATACCCGCGACTTCGTCTGCGTTGTTTATTATCTTAACAATATACTTTATGTAATAGTAGGTCTATTACACGTAACGAGTACATTGGCGAGACAATGCCCTCGGCCGAATGCTCGCTATATATTGAACATTTTCACGAGTGTTCGGCCGACTGATACAAAAATCACTAAGGATACAACGAAGGAAGAAAAAAGTAAGGTTAAAAATCTCAGTCAACGATATTGTAATTTATGTATTTCTTGATACAGTAAGGCATAAAATATATAATATATATAGACATATGCGTATTTCTTAATGTCTTCAAATTACACTACGACAACCGTATTGTTTTATTTCTAATCTTTATTTTGTTGCACGAAAATTCCAATAGGTATTAAGCTCGTGCAACAAATCTAATATGCATTATTTTCCATTCGCTTAATATATAAAACTAGCGGGCCCAGTAGATGTAGTCCTATCCTGATAATAAAAAAAACCTACAAACAGATTGCATTGCCAACTACCTGAGATTGTGAATCTACATCACTCTTGAATCCGCGAACACACACAAAAATATTCATCAAAATCTGTCCGACCGTTTACACCAAATACACACACACGTACAGAAGGGTATACTGTTGTTATTTTTGATAACACTATTTATTCAAAGTTAACACTGAACTGAAGGTCATTATTATGATTGTTATTTTTTACTAAAAAAAACGCTATATGGTAAAATGTATGAAACATAATGACCTTCAGTTCAGTGCTGACTTTGAATAAATAGTTTTATCAAAAATAACAGTATGCCGTTTTTGAAGAATTTTCTAATCTCTACAAAAACATATATTATTAATCATTCGAATGTTTCGTTAATGCGTTATAATATTCCAAAATAGAACAAAAGAAATCCTTACCAATATTACAAAAGCGAATGAGAGTTTGTTTTTTTTGTTACTTATTCATACATTAAAATAAATCTTTTTGCCCGCCCTAATACATACTTACATAAACATAAATGTCTTAATGGATAATAACAGAATACTATTATTTCACCCATTATCGTCGAGGCTTAGTTAAAGGTATGTTAATTCATGTAAATTTGAAGGGCTCGTGTAATTCGTAGAGACAATGTTTGAACATCGTCGTTCTCTATTCAATGCTTCAGGTAGACTATCGCAATGTAATTAATTTGTGTACCACGTAAAATTACGGGAGAAATGTACCTACCACCAAAACGACTTATCCTTTACTTAAGACTCAAATTTAATATATATTCTATGCATTTACAACCCGTTAGCGGAGACCACAAGGAAATTTATAGAAGTAACATTGATACAAACAAACGAACTGCATGCATGCCTCGTATGATAATTCAAAAATACGTTCTTCTAGTGCAAAATATTATTAGGCTTATTATATTCTATAGGTTTTATTTGGACTCATTATAGATTGTATTATTTTTTAATTTTACTTATTGTAAGGTGTCGTTTATTGTTAAATTTTATAATTACTCTAAGCGCCTCTAATTATGATATAATAGCCTGAAAATTTCTCTATCTGTTAGTAAAAGTTGCGTCAAAATTACTTCAACTATTTCCGAGATCAGCTAGGACAAATAATAGACAATTGAATTTCATTTATATGTATAGATACGACGATATATCGTATTTGAATGTTGTCAGCTCTTGATTAAAGAACAAAGACTAAACCTTTATCACCGCTTACAAATTTAAGTCGATGATAAATATTTGAGATAAATAAAACAATAAATTGTTGAGTCCATCGTGGTCTCTTTTTATTGTCTTCTAAGTATTAAAGTTCAAAAATTCAAATGCATCCATCAAATATTCAAGCAATGTACGTACTAATGTCAAATTTCTCAAAATTTCCCTCTCGTCCAACCTGAATAGATCAATGGTCTCGAAGTTTTGCAGTCTGAATAATAATTTTAAAGGAAAATGTCATTGAACCGGAAAATGCCCTTTTCTCGGATAGAACATAGCGAAAAAACAGCTTATTTCTTTTATTCTTTGGCAAGAATTCGATTTCAAACTGCCATGTTATTGTCAATTTCGTAAATAAATGTGTATTCAATGGATTGCTTTTATAATGCCCATAATAATACATGGAAGTAATAGCAAAAAATTGTGTAGCAGTGATATTAATTTTTCCTGCTATTTCACAGGTGATAAATTACTAGCTATTATCATATCGTCGGTAGCGTTGGTAAAAGTCAGTACTTCACACGAAACACAGTTGTTTCGATTCTTTCAGCAGGACTAGGTTTTGTTTAAACTCTTTGATCTGAACAAATAAATACAAAAATTTCACACCCCAGCGATTTTTTTATGTGTAGCATCTTTCCTCTCGGTTGCTGGATATTTTTTGTGGAAGTGATATTGGAAAAGGGACGGAAATATCTAAAACGAAATCCGGGAAGCGGGTGCTATTTGTTGCGCGGTGGCGAAGAGCTGGCTGTCACATGGTGCCAACTTATTTTGCGTGAGGTTGGTACCACAACATACTATCCGCCAACATAGTGTATACGTGAGTGTGTGACGAGAAATATAAATAGAAAAGGAGAACGAACACATTAGCATAAATTGACTTCACATCTATTTCATCTCAATGTCATAGTAGGATACCATGTCAGATGTTACACACCATATGCGACTGCTATAAGGCTCGCTCGTTTTTTTTTAAGTTTTCGACTTATATACTATAGATATTAAAAAGTAATGATATAACTACAAGAGGGTCTGCCACTCAAGAATTATCTAACTCAAGGAACTTCCGTCCTAGCGTCCCTTTTATTAGTTATTAGGCCTATACAAAAACAAAACAACAACGTTGTAGTATATAATAGTGTAATTTACTGCAATTTTGATTGTCTATTATAATAAAAAGTAGCATCCTTATAAATTTATACTTTCATTCTATAAATAATTTTTAATAATGTATTAAAAATAACGGTGACACGAATTAGCATTTATCATATGACAAATTATATATCATTTTATAAGAAAATAGCAATAATGCATGACATGTTTCATGTCTGATTGATAATATCGTAGTGTTCATTATGTGTCATTTCAGCATAGGACTAGCGATTTAGTAATTACCGGCTATTGATGGACATGGATCTCTATGAGACAGGTTATAAATAACTGCGTTGACCAGAATTGGTTACTAAACAGGTGAACTGTATGCTTATTTAGTCACTGTTGTTTTTCGATTGCACTTTCCTTCCCATCCGGCAATCACTTTGTCACATTTCAATAGTAAGAATAAAAAAAACGATGCGGTTACTCTTTTTCTTTGACTCCGAATGTAACGCTATATGGAGATTTAAACTATTTATATTTGTTTATTTTCGTCATGTATAGAAAAGCATTATGCGTCTCTCTCACTCTCTTTCTCTTTGTAATCTTGTAATCTGTTTATTTTATTTTCTATATTTTTTACAATACAAATAACGTAAATTAAAGAATTAAAACATAGAATGGAACATTTTAGGAAAAATATTCGGTTATTAAAAATTAGATATAAAATAGTGAATTATAAAGTATATAAAAAAGGCTAAGTAAAGAAACAAATAACAGATAAGTTTTAATAAAACGTCCACGTATTTAGTATTGAAGTCATGCAACTGTTTACGCTATTACAGGATAGATGACGCTGTATCATTTATTATAACTTTTAATGTGTATATCGATTTATTTTATTATTTTAACAGTGCGGTAAATAATAGCGCTATCTAATTTATGAACTTGATATTTAAATGTTATCAAATTTTGTTGATCGCATAAAGTCGCATGGTAGAAAGACAGAAGAGAATAACGTCTTTTCCTTACGTGACTCTTCCTGTCATGCAACTGCAACCTGTTAAGGAATTTATTGAACAAAAAAAGTAATGTAGCCTTAGAAACGTTTCAGCAGTGATATACGTATACGAGAAATAAAACCTACTATGTACTTGCAACTGACCTGATCTATATAGTGACATGTTTATGAGGCATTCATACTAATAATCTGTAACGTAATATGAACACAACGATGTCACATAAATACAATGGAATACGCTGTGCCGTTACACGACGTTGCCAAATAACCACTATCTAGTAAACATCGGTAATGAATTTCTACTACCATGTTTACTAGCCAAATCCTAATGTAGTTTCATATACAAATATACCTTTGAAATGATACTAACCTAGATTCAATACAATAAGGATATAATATCTTGTCGTATGTTTTTTTATTTCTTTTTTTGTGTATATGACAACTTCCATTGTCTGTGTCTTTATGGAGGTCTGCCGTTATCTCGGTTTTTATTCTCCGGAGTGAAGCCCTTGTGCACGATGCTAGCGCGATACAGTGACACTGAAATATTTCACTCACTAGCTTAACACACATAACACAGATCACTCCCACATACGTGCACACATACGGGTAAGTACACATATGGCGGAAGGGTTTATTTTTTTGAACTTGATTAATTTAGCCCAGTTGACAGATACAAAATATATATTTGAGATCGTCAGGCATATATGCTGTAACATAAATGGTCAATAAATAGTTAGTGTCGTAAATTATCCTATTTCATAGAAAATGCTTGTTTCGTTTCGATTAAATGATGAATTTTATTTTATTTTTTAATGTAATTCAGTGATTGCTATTTTACTCCTACGATACATTTACCGATTATAAGTTGTCTATTTTTATTTTTTATATTATAGCTTAACTCTAATATAAATGTGTAAATGTCACCTACATAATATTTCGAAAAAGTCTTCTTTATGTCATTAAAAATCTTATCACAAATAAGTCATCCCGTTCAGAGTTAAGTCTGGACAAAAAACATACACTTCCATTTGTTTAAACGCATACTATAATCGCTATAATTTCATAAAATTAAATAAAATACATACATACGGCCATGGGATACGAAAATAAAATCAGTAGTTAATTTTAATAAGAAGTTACTACTTTTCAACGGTACATTTAATTAAACTTTCAACACAATTGGTTTACGGTTTATTGTTAAAAAGGTAAAATAACCCAAATGTGGTCGAACCATGTGGATTAGCGAGATTGGATCATTGCGGTTTACGCAGAAGAAAGCCCACGGTACATTTAAAGAAATCGAAAATACTAGTCCCAAAGCTCCATTCAAGGGTGAATGTGTTGTTATTTGAAAAGGCATTCAGCTTTAAAAACTCGTGTATTTTTACACATAATTTGCATTTCATACTCTAGTAGAGATCATTTTTATTTCAATTCTGTATAAACAGAGGCCCCGTGCTACTAGTAATTCTTTATTACCAATGATATAAAAAAATATTGTACATTTTTTTTCATAAATAGTATTTTTACGATCTGTAATAAAAAAATAACAAATGATAGTGTAGCTTTTTGTATTAAAATGGTAAATAATACAATACGCATTATATGCGACACTTTTTTTTTTCGAACTGACTGGGGCCTCTGCAGATTCACCGGACTACGTATGGGACACTAAATTCTTCGATTGATTATTTTATAAACGTTCTCGAAGCGAGAACAGCGGGCAGCGATATTGGTTCAGTAGATAGCGTATTCGGCCATCGCATTGAATCGATGTAGGTTCGAATCCCTACGAATGACCAGCAGCTTTCGGTGAAGGAAAACATCGTGACGAAACCATAGCACGGTGGTAGGAATTTTAATCAGCCAGCCTAACTATCATCCTCAAGTCGGAAAACTATCACCAAAAATGTGTATGTGAAAATGTGTATTTAAAAAAATGTATGTACATATCACCATATACATTCGGGCAGTTATACTTGAGCACAAGTTCATTCTGGGTTTAGCGTTATTGCTATTATAGACCACATCGTCATTTATCATCAGGTCCATGTTGCTTCTATATTTGCTCAGATCAAGAAAAAATAGTTTCATTATCACAAGTGAATAATGATATTTTTCTATCGTTATCTATATATTTGCCAATATTATTGGTATAAACTGCACAATAGCTTAATCCGCCTACAAATCCACCTCCTGAAAAGTGATGTCTGTTGGAATCGAAGCTAAATAAGGGCGCTGCGAATTATTTAGTCCATGCCGTCGGGATACCTAAAGTCGGGTTTTCTTCATACATTAATATCTCTGTGCTAGATTAATTGTATTTCAATTTACTAAAAAGAATCCAATATGTACCAGAAACATTACCACCGATCGATACGTCAGGAATTTCTTCCAAGTAATCAGTCTCTTCAATAGCGTACAAGGATAATTGTCTTGACCTGTCTCAAAGGATACTTGTAGCTTTGGCAGCGAATAAACCATTATTGATAGCATATCTTTTCTGTCTGTGACAATACGAACTATTCTCACATGTATATTTTCTATTATTTTGGCATGTAAGTTAAGTACTTTAGCTAAAATGATATCTACTATTAAACAAAAGTGTGTTATTTTTTTTGCTATAGTTTATTGTGTACATTACTGTATTCTAACAAAAGGGCTTATATTTTGTTAGAACCCTTAAATCACCAAGACATTAACTGTATAATGCAAAACAGTTACGCACCAGATAAAAGCAGTAACGAAGATAAACCTCATTAATAATCCTATAACATTATTTACGAAGATTACGAAATTACGAAGGGTAACATTAATTACGAGAAATATGTAGTTGATGAAATAAAAGTCTCTCTTAAAATATGAACAATTTATTAATAAATTATGATAGTAATTCTAAAAGAGCGCACAGCGCCATTATTATTAACCAAGAGTGCCTCGAGGTTAATATCGACTCGCTTCCTTGATGCAGCTCTGCTAGACTTTCTCCTGTTAAGAGAAAAAAAAAATTAAGTGCATCTAATCTAGTATTATTCATCGAGAAACTTTTATGTATTGATCAATTTGATTCTCAATAACGACTTTGAACAGAATTTTGTATTTCAATAATGCTTCCTGTAAAGCATTAAAGATTTTAAATACCAACGTGTCTTTCTTCTCTTCGTAAAACATTGAGTGAAATTTAGTCGCCCCAGAATATATTATTAATTAATTAAATTGCAGGAGTTGCGTATTAGTTATATGGTTTTAAATGCATCATATACATAATTAATTGTTTTCAAAGGGCCTATTAATAATTTATAGTAGCTCTTAATATTAAAGTGAGCTTAATACCTTTGATTATGTGTAAAATAACATGTGCCGCAGGGGGAGCGGGGCGGGGGGCGCGCGCCACAGTGCACGTGTACCGACCAGCGTCCTCCCCCCGCACCCTTGCCACACGCAAGACGGAACTGGCACCATTTTGACCGAATTCCGTTCGAACGCTATGTAAATAAACACATTTAAAAATGATAACACTTTAACCCTTAAATTATCCGAGACCATAAAGGTATAAGTCCCATACAAACGAATGTAGACTATATGAGGCACTGGTCAACAGACTGTTGGCAGCATAAGCTTAAAAAAATGTGATTTATTACAAAACTTTGAAAAATAACACACTATGTATTGTAAAATTATCATATTCATGTCAAATATATTTTAAAAGTAATTTTTGATTTGTACGAACTTCTTTTTACTAAACCATGAATTCATAATGTCAGATATCGTGAAATAAAAAAAAAAAACAATCCGCCATTTTGAGATATGGGTCTTAAAAATCAGCCGACGGGCTAATAAGTATGAGATATATTTAAGTCAACTAAATAATTCACGTTACGTTTAGCAAAATAATATCCTACATTTGCAATACGTTTAAATAAAATTAAAAGCTATTCTAAATATAAATATACCACATCGAACTTGACAAACACATAGTATATTTAATAGACGGAGATTAAACGGTTCAGGTATCTGTTACTCCTCTGTTTTTCAACCGATTTTTTTTATTCATTTCTCGTTTCAGTGAGTAGTTATTGATTAGTTTTAGTGTTGTCATCAAAAATATTTGAAAATAAATGCTTTTTTCCATACCATCGACTATATTACAAGTACCTATCTTAATAATTTGGCAATTAATGCATATCGACCTATTTATAAACGCTCGGAACTGACCAAAATTATCAGATAAGAATTAAAAAAGAAATGGAATGATTATAGTGGTAATACAATCTGTGGTAAATTCAACCATAATAATGTTAAAACTTAAAAAACAATGAATTATGTTTAAATTTAAACAACTGGACGAGCACTGATCTATGTAAAAAGCAACAAAACATGTTTTAATGAATCGAACAAAAAAAAACGACTGCAAAATATTTTTTTAACAGACGTCACACTTACATATTATGTTACTTATACAATGAATATTATTGTATTGATATTTGGTATGGTTAGAACCATCTAGACAGCATAATTTGCAGAAATAAATAGATATAAATACACTAGAAAAACATTACTCTCCTTATAAGCGTTAAGGTAAAAAAAAAACAGTAATGAAAATAATAATAAAGACATCGGATCAAATATTTTCTACACCTTATTCCACCTCTAGTGGTATCATCGTTGAGTAAGTCATTTTTGCGGTACCACAGAAGCGAAGGTCCTCCCTCCATGCGCAGGCCTTTGACTTCGCATCGTAGTGCAACTGTACTACCCAGTTCACAGACTTGTTCCGATACTGCTGCACCAGCGCCGTCAACGATTGCAATTGACACTTCTATGAAACAAGGAATGGTTATTTTTCACAGAAGAATTAAGAAGTCTGGTACTAATAAATTATATATAAAATTCTGCTACCAGACCTCGTAAGTGTTTAGAATGCTAGAAACTATGCAAATTACTGAATAAAGCAAGAAATGCAGTTGATATAACCTTTTTTTTGAACATAACACAGTTTCGTATTTGATAGTATAATATCGCACGGTCATTACTGATGATACCACTATAGTCGAACAAAAATACTAAGGGGCTTTTTTTTCAAGTCATTATGTGTATCAATACATATTATAAAATAAAGTCATCCGCCGCGTCTGTCTGTCTGTCTGGATGTTCGGGATAAACTCAAAAACTACTGAACGGATTGTAATGCGGTTTTCACCAATAGATAGAGTAATTTACAGAGAAGGTTTAGGTGTATATTTTGTCAAGGTTTTTTTTTTGTAAATTGGTTGAAATATAATGATAATTGTTGAAAGAATTGGAAAAAGTCAAGCCACCTTAATCGTTTTATGCACATAAGTATATATTTTTTTAATATCAGGACAGTACAACGTCCGTCGGGCCTGCTAGTTTATAATAAGTAAAACATATCTAACATGGGATTGACTTTTAGTATCAAATTGAATACACATTGTAAACCACTCCATTTAACGACATAATTCCTAAAACGACGAAATTATTTGGCTTTGGTCCGTTCACCAAACATATGTAATATTAATTTTTCTTCTCTCCATTTAACGATAACATTCAAGGCCGCAATACAGTGCGCAATTCCTTAGGTGTCACTATTTAGAGTTTACGCTGTATTTTCATTTTCGTATTTGACATCTTCATTACTCACAATATTGAAAGTTAAAATCATAAATTAATAATTCTGTATATTTCTCGGAACCGCTTTACATTGCATGGTGGTTGAGATTTTATTAAGTCCGCCTGGCTAACTATCACCCTCAAGTTGAAAATCTGTCGCCAAGCACCTGTTAGTGTGTTCCAGCAGCTGCACTACCGAGCCAGTTTTCCTCTAGGTTTACCGTGCCTACTATTTTAGACCACATCATAATTTAACATCAGGTGAGGTTGTGGTCAAACGCTAACCTATAAAGTATTAAAAAAAAACCAAGGAGAACTCAAGGGTCAGAAGGGAATGGTCTGATGTAAGCCCTTCTGGAATGTAAATACACCATATAATACTAGCAGATTTTTTTTCATTAGGCATACGACGTAACTCACCAGGCACTCTCAGTGTGACACGCGCAGTTCGTGGCGGATGTGCTGACAGCTGACAGTCGTAGTGAGCGGCATCTGAGGGACGAACTTCTTTTACCTCTAACCTCCATATATCTGGAGGTATAAAGCGCGCTGAATACCTGTTGAGATTTTTAAAGTCATAGTGCGTTGTAACCCTTCGTTAAAATTCACACCTTTTGTCGTACAAAATTATTGAATAGTTCAATCACAGTTTATTTGTCATGTACGTTTCTCATTTTCTTTTTATAAATTCATCTAAGAGTACTACGATTATCGCTAAGGTGTTCCTTTACTTTGAATAAATTGTCACCAATCACAGCTTGGTCTCTAATAACCACTGCGTATTAAACTCTCTAGAACATTAGTATTGGAAAGAATGGTACAGAAAGAGGACCAGTAAATTTATACGCCTTAAATAAGTGATCGACACTAAAATATCCTTCTGCTTAATGCCAAATTTCATGAGTTTAACTTATTATATACCCAGAAGACACAACTAAGAAAGTTTTTTTATCTTACAAAAAAACATTTTCCCACAAGAAAAAGTAAGCGTTTATCCGAGGTATACAAAGTTGGCCGAGGTTGTTCGTACGATTAAGGTGTTTAATCTAAACTCGCTATCTTCTCTTACACTTCTTTATGTAGCAAAAGGTTTTCTGTTCATCTGGTGGCACGTGTCGGAATTAAAAAAGAAAATATCACCTGAATTCTCTTAGATAAGTATCAGCTAGCTTCTTAACCTTATTATGACTAATTAAGATGCCAGAAATACCATTTAAAGGAGGTTGAATTTATATTAAGGTAAAACCTCTTTTTAGTTAAAAAAATGACTAGATAATGAAGATAAGTATCAAATTAGATTTTTGGCGGGATCTTAGACTCTCATATAGTGGATTTTATATTTTATTCATAATCTTGTGTTATTTAATTATCTATATTTTGTAATATTGATGGCGTTTTACGTAATGTAGATTGGTTATTGTGCATAAGCGAAGTGGATGGGAATTAATATCACAGAGCATGAATTCTGAGATGCCTTAAGAACTCCATAGAAAGTTCTAACAAGGGAGCCACCATCGTCTTACAATAGAACATTGAAATTATCTCAGGACACTTGTAATATTATTACATACTTGACAATGGCAGTAATAATCTAAAAGAGTTGTTGTCAAAAAAAAAGATTAAATAATGGGCTGACAGATGACTATACAATGATTAATTTTATTTGTGAATTGTAGATTAATATTTATTGCAAGGTATCAAAGGAATAGTAGGAATAATACTATGCTGAATGTATTATTTGCTTTCAGCTCCAATGTATTTATCATTTTATATTTTTAAAATTGTAATATTAAGCATATAAGATTAGTATAAGGTTTATTAATAATAATTAAATAAACTTGCATGTGTTGCTCTGTAAACAAAGAATATTTATTTACAATATATTACATTACACAAATCAATACTATATTATACAATTTAACAATAAAAACATACCTGTAAACAAAGAAACGACATTTACAAGTTTATATTACAATATTTTTTACTTTCTACTATTTTCTTTTATGTGCTTCGACATGACATATATAATTTTTAATTAATCATAAATTATTTATTAAATAGTTTTCAACCAGTATGACGAAACTGCAAAGAGTATTAAAGAAATACTTTCTTTACATCTCCCCCCTTTCGGAAGAAAATTGCAAAATTTTCGCCAAAGGTGAACACCATTTTTATTTATTCAGTTTCTTCATCTTCTAATGTTGAAACCGGAATAAGTTTTGTAATATGGAAAATATTTGACTCCATCTTTTTGTGACCTGTGTTTATTCTGTATATTGTGTTTGAAATTTTCTCAACAACCTCATAAGGTCCAATTTTCAATTCATCTAATTTTTTTCTATTCAGTTTATTTCCGTTTTCTACGAACACCATGTCTCCCACTTTAAATTCGTGGAATTTTCGTTTTTTGTCAAAAATCTGTTTATTGCAGTTATGTGACTTTACTGTATTTTCAAGTGCTATTTTTCTATCTCTGATCCAATTATCATTTGACTTTACTTCTTTTAATTCATCCTGTATAATTGTTACATCAGTGCCATATAAAAGATAACTTGGTGCAAAGCTAGTAACTGAATGATTAGTATCATTATATTTATTCACGCATTCTTGAGCTATTTTTGTCCAGGCTCTCTTTTCTTCTTTTTCATTTATTTTGCATCTTATTTTGTTGACTAGTGTTTAATTTAGTCTTTCGTTGAGTCCATTTGAGAACGGTGCATTTACTGCTGTAAATACCATTTGTATTTGTTTGTCATTTAGGAATCTTTTGAACTCATATGAATTGATTCCAGGATATTGATCAGTAAGGAGCATACCAATGTCCTCCGTTTCTGTTATATTCTTAACAAGTTTTATATAATCATTTGCACTTTGAGTTTTGGATGTTAAAATAAACGCGTATCTTGTAAAGTGATCTACTAATAAATGTAGATATTTCTTTGTTGATCTTGAACTTCCAAAACCTCCAATTGTATCTATAGATACTATTTCGAAAGGTTTAGTCGCCGGGCCTAAATGTGACATAAGACCATACTTGTCAGACCCGCGTGATTTATTTTTAATACATATTTTACAACATCTACAAACCTTTTTTATATTCTTTGTCAAATTTTTGGCCGTGTAGTATGAACTTATCATTTTCTGCATTTGTCTAATTCCAATGTGACACAGATATTCATGTACGTTTTTTAAAAATTTGATACTAAATTCTTCTGATATGATTATTTTTTCTTTTCTTTTGACCTTTTTTAAGAATATATTTATGTTTTTGCACCAATTTGCTTTTTTATTTTGTATTTCTACATTTTTACTTTGATCATCTAAAATTTCTTCCAGCTTAATTAAATTAACTACTTTTAATTGTTCATCTGAATTTTCATCCGATTCTAATACTGGATTTCGGCTTAGGCAATCTGCCTCTAAGTTTTGTTTTCCTGGAGCATATTTTATTTTAAATTCATATTGTGATAAGTAGTATGTTAAATCACCCAGCTCTTCATCGGGCCTTGATTTTAGATTCATGTTTTCTAATGGTTTGTGATCTGAATAAACCGTAAATGATTTACCTATCAGCCAATATTGCCAGTATCTCACTGCTTCTTTAATAGCTAAACATTCTAAGTAAATTGCTTTTTTCCTCTTCTGGGCTTCACTTAATTTTTTTGAAAAATACGCCACTGGTTTTTCTTTCCCATCAGGCTGCGTCTGTTTCAAAATAGCTCCAATGCCTTCTAAAGAAGCATCTGTATAAATATTAATAGGCAATTCTTGATCAAAAATTTCAAGAACTGGTTGGGAGCATAGCAAGCTTTTTATTATCTCAAACGACTTTTGACACTCATCAGACCAAACGAATTTTATGTTTTTTCTGAGCAAATTATGTAAAGGATCTAATATTATTGCACTTCTTGGTATAAATTCGTGATAAAAATTAATTTTCCCTAAAAATTGTCTTACATTCTTCTGCGTCTTTGGAGCAGGAAAATTCTTTATTGATATTAAATTATCATTGATTGGTTTAACAGAATTATTCTGAATTATATGACCCAGATATTTTACTGAGTTTGAGGCGAATGTGCATTTTATAAATTTTAATCGGAAACCTTCTGTCTTGATTGCTTCTAGCAACTGTGTTAAATGACTGATGTGATCAGTAAAAGATTTAGAAAATATAAGGATATCATCTATATAATTCACGGCAAATTCAGTAAGTTTATACTTTCTCAGTATATTACTTAATATCCTTTGAAAGATTGCCGGTGAGGTTTTTAGACCAAAAGGTAGGCACGTCCACTGAAAATGTCCTACCTGTGTTACGAATCCCGTCTTTTGTCTGTCTTCGACCCGTAAAGGAATAGACCAAAACGCAGAATTTATGTCAAGGGTTGAAAAAAAATTACAATTCCTAGTCTTTGACACTAAGTCTTCGATCAAGGGAAATGGTTGCGCTTGAGGTACTACTAGTTTATTTAAGTCCCTGAAGTCTATACACAGCCTAGATTTTCTGTTTTCCTCTTTTTTGAACGCCAAAGTAACAGGTGCTGCAAATGGACTATAGGATTCTTCTATCAGCTTATTATCTAGTAGTTTTGCTATATAAACTCGTTTATTTACCATATGCTCATACTTACTCACTTCATTAAACAAGTCCACCGTATCTTTTATTGCTTCTCTATCAATCTTATTGAGTATAAATTCTGGTAAACCAGCAGCAACAAGATCGACCAAAGTACCTGTGTCAATTGTTCTTCTCATATCCAATAAAAGTTTTTCCTTTTTCATGGCATAATCCAGTAACGAACCATTTTTGTATTTAAATAAAAGTGCATAGGTGACTGGGTTCCAACCTTTGTTTGTAAACGACTCACAGAATTTGTTTTTCCATGTTGACCATTCTGAATTTAGGGTCAACTTTATAAGCATTGAACTATACCAATCTCTACAGCTCTTATCCATAAACAGTCTAAGTATTTCAATCTTCTTTTCATCTGTTGTGACATCAAGGCGTAAGCATTCTTGTTCAAAAAAATAAATCCACTGTTTGGCATTAGGATTTTCGCTTGTAAATTTTTCAATTACAAACTTCTCTGCAATGCTTTTTAAGTTCTGTTGTTTAATTGCCTGTGTATTTTCAATTAATTTGTCGAATAATTTTTCCAAATTACCATTTTCTTTTTCACATAGAGCCGAAAGATTTCCTTGATCCAGTTCTTCTAGATATTGATCCTCAAACTGTAAGTTACCATCTTCATCTATATAAGTTTTTTTAAGTTCTTCGGTCATAGTTATCCATATTCTTCTTACCTGGTATCTTTTTCTTAAACTGTTCTTTATTTTATTATATGCAGCCGTTTTCATTATTTCTGTATGATGAGTGGCTGATTGTAGCGATTCTGGTATTTTATATTGTTTATTATCATCTGTAGTTATTGTCGTTATAGACAAAATATTTGATTTTCCTTCATTTGCAGGCAATAAGGTAAATTCAAAACGAAGTTTTTCCATTTTTATTGACATAAACAAAAATGTCGTTTTATAAGATTAGTATAAGGTTTATTAATAATAATTAAATAAACTTGCATGTGTTGCTCTGTAAACAAAGAATATTTATTTACAATATATTACATTACACAAATCAATACTATATTATACAATTTAACAATAAAAACATACCTGTAAACAAAGAAACGACATTTACAAGTTTATATTACAATATTTTTTACTTTCTACTATTTTCTTTTATGTGCTTCGACATGACATATATAATTTTTAATTAATCATAAATTATTTATTAAATAGTTTTCAACCAGTATGACGAAACTGCAAAGAGTATTAAAGAAATACTTTCTTTACAAGCATATAATCAAAAGATGTCTTGGGATCTACTTATATTATACTTTTAGAATGTCTTTTATATTTAACTTAATCATATAAATGCAGATAACACTGATTAGTGTTTTTGAACATTTAGAAATGCCCCATTACTACAATTTACATCACGAACTATTAATTCAAAGTTGGATCGTAACATGAAAGTAGAAATTAAAAAAATATAAGTATTTATATTTTGTTAAGTTTGATTCTGCCCCTGCAAAGAAAAGGGACGCATCACACCAAAACACAAGTCTGTAAAAAATCGAAAATGTGTAAGGCCGACGGTAAAAACCCACGTACATTTAACTTGTTTCTTCACTTAGTGTACTCTGAAGAAAGAAGCACACAAGGGAACCAGAAACACTATTAGATACACCTTTATATCCTGATTCCGAATATATACAAAGCGCAATATTGTAAAATATTGCAAGTCTGCCTCATTCGTTGGACGGCAGTATTGCTTTCTGTCTAAATAATCTTCTATATATGAATAGGCATAAACAAGTAAATTAAGTACATCTTTCTTTGTGGTTCTCACCCAATTTTTTTTGATTAGTAGATATTGATCAATATATATTTTTTTACAGTTCATTCTTTTTTCACCTTAAAATCGGAAAAAATTGTGAATTATGGCCAAATTTCAACTACTGAACGACCACCCGTTCATATGTATAATATGAAAATATACATGTTTTCTTGTAGAAAACGCATCCACACAGCTTCCATGCTTGCTCATGGGTTTTACTTTAAAATTACCTATCATCAGCCGTATACTGTTGAGTGCCTGTTGTAAGTAGCTCCATGGGTTCTTCATCGTTTTTCCGGCGCACCCAAGACACCTAAACAAAAAATGTAATGAACAACGATTACTACGACTATTGACATAAGTATCTAATTAAAAATTAATTGTAGTTTATTTTCAAATTTCTTTTCAAATTTCAAAAATTCAAATCCCCTAAGTATTTAAAAACTGACTAAATAATAAACGCAGCAAATTATGATATATATGTTATATATTAAGCTACCACAGTTATATATAATTTTGAAATACTTCAAAATGAACAAAAAGTAACTGATAAGTCAATATTTTTGAAATTTAAATAATTCCTACTGGATCATTTTCGTTTTAAAACGCTTATTTACCAGTTTATCATGAAGTGCATCGACTTTGCAGTCAAGATGAGCTGTTGATCCTACTAGAGCTTCCACTTCAGGTGCAGCTGCAGCGTAGATGCTATTACCATGTCCGACCCTAAATCACATACAAAAAACAATATAATGAATTGGGGATGGTTTAGTGGTAACATATTCGGTTACCGCGTCAATCAAAGTTTCAATTCTTTAATAAAGTTAAGCTTTCGGTGAAATAAAATACTGTAATAAAGTCATAGCGTTTTTCTGATCAATTAACTGGTTAGCTACTACCTTCCTGTTGAATATCTGTCGGTAAGCATGTATAGGTGTGTTCCAGCGGCTGTATTTCGGAGCCAAATGTTCTAAATTTAGCGTGTTATTATCTTTTACCAGCAGATTACTTAACATCAGGTGAGATTGTAGGGAAAGATTGAAACCATGGTTTATGTCTTCATCGCGTTAGGGTTTTATAAGTCCGTCTAGCTAGCTACTATCCTCAAGTTAATTATATGTCACCAAGCATCTATAGGTGATTTCTGACAATTTGCACTCTCGATGCAGTACCCTTTTTTTTTTTTTTTTTTTTTTTTTTTTTACATGGGGAAAATCCGTAACGGATACCCACCCCGTCGGGCAGCAGGGGGTGGGTTATGTCCGACTTCCACGGACTAAAAACCCCATGGTGCCTCACACACCTATTTGGCCGGGGAGCAGGAACTGCCAAGGGCATTACTTCTGCTCCCCGGCAGGTGTCGGCCCCTCATCAGGGGCCCCGTCTACGGTCTGAGGGGTCAAGATGGTAGACCCCTCAGGATGGGGCGGGTGTTAAACCCCCCCCGACGAACTGTGGGAGTCGCTCGGCACAAGCGCCTCCACCACGCGGGCCTGTGCAGAAAACACTGCTCAGGGCGACGGACGTGCCCGCCCGTCCCGTCGCCCACAGGCCCTTTTTACGGCGGCATGAGGTCGTCACCGACCCGTCGCCGCCGTGTTCGTCGACCGCGGGAGGGAAGCCTGGTGGTCTGCTCCCTCTCCCTCTCCGCCGCCTCCTTCGCGAACATGACTGCCTCGCAGTATGAGGCGACGGAGATCCACCCGGTCTCGCTCTCGGCCATCTTGACGATGACGGTCGAGAGCGAGAGATCCGGGCCTATGGCCGCGACGAGCTCGCGGCGTGGCTCGTCCCAGGCGGGACACTCCTCCAGTGTGTGCTGCGCATTATCGGCTGCGCAGCCACAGTGGTGGCACCCTGGCGTTGGCTCCCGGCCAATGCGACACAGGTAACTCCCGAAGCAACCATGCCCCGAGAGCACCTGCGTCAGCCGGAAGCTCAGGGTGCCAATTTATCTTGTTTACCATCTTAGATCACATCGTCATTTAACGTCAGGTGAGGTTGTGTTCAAACGCTAAAAATATAAAAAAAAAAAATTAAGGTAAAAGATATATGAATCACAAAGTTATAAAGTAATTGATTTTTAATCAATTTTAGAAATATAAAACATTTACTTAATTTTGTGAAATAAGTCAATATATGTACTTTTTAAAATACACCTCAAATACAGATAAACAACTTTTATGGATTTATCCACAGAAACGGCAATACCAAACACTTAAGCAAGTTTCAGTGAAAGCAAAATACTTATCAGTTGAAACCTCTCAATGCTCAAAGAAATTGTAAAAACTTTTTCTTCCATCTCGTTTACTTTCAACTGTGCAATCCGTTTCCCAAATTATTTTGAACTTCGGTATAAAAAATTCGCCTTAACAAAGAGAAATGACTCTCCAATCATAACATTTGTGCTTTCATGCCGAAGTTTGTAATCAAAGTAACCGAATTCCTCGTTCATCAAATTTAAACATTTATACCAAATATTTACTTACCTAATGCAAATACTTTTAAATCGAATATAAATGGCTTTGAAATTTTAAACGGAATAAACATTAATACAAAGTAATGCAATTTATTTATATAGAGTATCGGTTTGCGTGTCGGCTTTGCAACGTTGATTAATTTACCTAGGTAGAATATGATATCATATAACGATAATTAGTAATTGAGTTTGATCAATGTTGGTAATATTATAATAGGTGCTATGGAGATGTGTTAAATAGTTCAATCTATTTAATATTCATAATGTACTATAGAAAGTTAAAAGTTAGGAAAAGTTAAATTATTTTTAAAGGATTAATCTTAAGCATTAGCCGGTAATGAAATTAAAAAAATATATACAACACGTTTATAAAACGAATTGTTATTATATGTTCGTAATAAATACGATTAAATTTTTAAAGATAATGTTTTCGATAAGATTTTAAATACTATTAAATTTTTTCATTGCATTCAAAGAATAATAGTTAATTCTATATATTAATTCATTTATTTAGCAGAATGCTATTAATTCAATTTGCTATTTTCAGAAGAAGTATAAAGCAATTTGAAATTATTTTCCATATACCTAAGTTAAATACCTTGTATTTACTATACTTACTATTGTACTTACTTTTCATTCCTATGCTGATGTGTGTTTGAATAGGTATCAAATATATAATTCAGGAGCGGAGCACTAGATCCTGTTTCTCCTGGCTTCTTTTTTCTCTCCGTCACGACAGAGGATATGCTTGGCATAGCGGGTGCAGTTGTTCTTTCAATACTTATGTCTCCAGTAGTTACTACATCAGTCCTTATAACTTTCACAACCCTTCTCTTTCTATTCTTCTTGTTATCTATAGCTTCAACAATTAGACTAGTTTTCCGTAATCATACTAACGTTATCGACTTTGAGATCTACATTATTAATATTAGGGCAACATTCTTCATCTTGAATTTCAACATTTGGTACAAAACTGTTGTAAGTGTTTAAATTATGTATTGGGTTAAAATTAGAATAATTAAAGTTTTCGACGAGCTTAGTTTGATTATGTTCAGGATTCGTATGTAGCATTTGGTACAATATGTTTATCGTTGGGAAAGTCTTAGTGTTGGGAGTGTTAATCGTTTCATTCATTACACTTGATGTTGCGTCGGCATCGGTGCCTGGAATTAAAAATGTAAATGTACAACCTAATAATCGATCTTTGTTAGTTGAAATTTCGATTGCCAAAATATTTTCGAGAAACAAATTAGAAATGAAATGCAAGTTAAAGCGTCTCAGAATTTGCAATCTAATTTACGAAGAGAATGTTATTAAAATATTTTGACATGGTCTACCGTTTACCGGATCCTTTACTACAAAACGTTTCTTAGAAGGTGCAAACACAATATAAACAATTTTCTTTACTATCCTAAAGGAAAACCGTTTCGTTGGTTACTGGTGCTAGTTAATTTAAAGTTTAATACTATTATTCATCGGCCAAAATGGATCTGATAAAGTTTATATCAAATGTTTTTCTATTATACGCTCTCTACAAAGTTTTCGCTGAATTGATATTGGTATCTTTAACAATTGAGCGACATTTATTTAATGCGCTCCTTAACCTTATAACAATATCGATTTTAGTAAAAGTATTATATATTGTATAATGTTCACGGTCTTTGCAAAAACATGTGATCATTTAAAATATAAATTAAAATATTTATCTCGTTGTGTAAGCCCTATTATTACAAGAAAATTTATCTAAAGATAAACATTGTTAAAATATATCACTCGTTTATACGTAAGTTAGTAGGATTGTTAACTGTTAAAATCAAAGGACTAATAAAAGATATATTAAGCGTCATATTTAAAATATGCAAATACATTTTTAAGTCGATAATATATAAATAAAAGTACCTTTATAAGGCAGTGCAGCTAGCACGCCGAGAAGAAGTGCCGTTACGGCCGGCGTACACATTTCTACATCCTCGCCAACACTGAAAAAGGTCGTAATACATAAATATCTATATCTTTTAATTTAAAGGTTAGCATTGGACCACAATCTAATCAGGTGTTAATGATGATGTGGTCTAAGATGGTGGTCATGCTAAACCTAGAGAGAGACTGGCTCTCAAGTGCAGCTGCCGGAATACACCAACAGGTGCTTGGCGACAGATTTTCAACTTTAGGGTGGTAGCTCTCCAGACGGACTTAGAAAAAGACCTTACCACCCTTAGAAAAAGCCTTAAAACTATACTATAGTTTCGTCACGATGTTTTCCTTCACGGAAAGCTCCAACTCAGTTGATATAATTTGAACCTATGTCCTTCGGCGCTATGTTCGAACACGCTATCAACTATGCCATCATCACTTCAATATTCTAATGCCGTATTTTTCTAATTTGGTTGGTAAAGGGTAATAAAAATGGCACAATTATTGGTGAAAATTTTGAGCACAAAAGTTTTACTTTAGACTTACTTCTTTTTAAACAGTTTTATTCCAGATTTACTAGAAAAATATAATATGTAAATGTATACAAACTCCATAAAGTTTCATTAACATCCATATATTATGAGGGTAATATCTTAAAATAAAGTTACAAGACTAGCCAATATTAATTATTGAAAGCTGAAATAAACTTCACAACAAAAACTTCAAAAATATGCCCTGAAATTTCAAACCAGAACACACAGTAAGAACAAACTATATAAATAATTCATTGAAAACATAAATCCGGACGATAAAACAGTATATTTTGAGGTTACTGCTTTACAAAACTCAGAAGTCGCATTATGCTTTCCCTAATCTCATTACCTTGCCTGGTATAACGAGGTCTTATTCGCCACGTGCCTTATTTACAAGGCAGTTTTAAATTTTTAAGCAGTACCTAATATTTCTTGGCGAAAGAGAATGTTATTATGATACTTTGAAATTTCCACTTAAAGTTGTATTAACGCTATTTCTTACAGGTTTTTCCAAATAATATATACACTACTAACTCTTCCTGTGATTCCGCACGCGTCTGTTATTATTTATTGCTTTATTATTTCCTGTAATATTGTAATATAGTGTAAATAGTCTCAATGTTGAAATACAAATTTTAATGATGATTGATTAAGTGGCATAAACGAAGACGTAAAACAAAATAGATATAGTAAAAATACTGTCTGTATTCTTTAAGTCCATACATTTCCATATTCATCATAATTAGTGGAATGCAAAATGGGAAAAAAAAGCTTCCCATGGAAAAACACTTAGGCAACCGATCAACGGATATTCGAGCTTCTTGATCTCAGATATATCAATATTATTTTTTATGTGTAGATAAGAGATGTTTAAAAGAAGAAAAAACATAAGAAAATATATAGATATAGGCAAATTCTTTGATAGAGTTAGCGTATGTACATGTATATATTACATGATTCAACATTTTTTGAAAGCATTTCACTCCTTTTAGACCCTCTAAATAATTTAAAACTGTATTCATTTCTAAAACGCATTCAATAATTTTCAATATCCTATCCAAACATATCATCTATCGATTCAATTCAAACTAATTTAATAAGAATCCATAATTATGTTCGTGACAAAGTTAGTCGAGTGCCTTCGTTCGCGGGTGCTTTATAACCTCCAAACTTCAGTTTATGCGAACTCAGGTGGAAAACAATTAAGTGTTTTGTAAATTAGCTGTCAAGTATGCGGACAAAAACTTCGGCTATATCGTTGCATCCGCATTGCGGTTGAAATATCTTGACGCTGTACAATCTAAAGGAGATAGGTCAACGTATTTTCCGAATATGAATCACCTGTTTTAGCAGTTTCTAGCAGTTGTAGTCGTAGCAGTTATGTAATAAGGAAATGTCGTCACCCCGAATCGCAACCATCACACAACAAGTACAAAATCCTAAGCAATAGTAGGCTAAGGACTATTTTGATTTGGGATCAACAACTATATATCAACCAATAAATCAGTGACTGGGACCTATGCCCGGCTGGGTCACGACTATCATTCATTTAATGAAAAACCCGTCATAGTGTCTCCGTTTGAGTTAATATCTTTTTGGGATCAACCAGTGTCTCTAGCTGCGGAGAGGCTTTGAACTGGTCACGTCATCGAATGTAGGTGATAAATTAACGATTTCTGCTTGAACACCATTTTGTTTGGATTGTACTGGGCTCCTCATGTCAATGTACCTGACATTATCGCAATTATACCATGTTATTATAAAAAAAATAAAAGCTGAGTCATTTCCTTTTGAAGAGATCACAGAAGAGACTGCATAAGTTATTGATTTTGGCTGGAAGGAATGGCATTGCTGCTGAAATTCTGGAAAGTGGACACCATTTGTGACGTCTACACAGAATTTCTGATCTGGAAGTACAGCGTTACCATCATGCCTCCTGTGTATTAACATTCTAAGCCATCCATTACCATTTTTCAACAGTAATTTATATAATTAAAATAAATGAAATAATAATGTAAATATTCATTTAAAAAATCTCTACAAGAAACTTGAATATTTCTTCATCTATATCTGTCTGATGTTCGTCGTATTTCCTCGTTTAGATGGTTTTCCGTTTTGTGGTTTTCGGCGACGCCTAAATAGAATTTGAAATGGAGACAAGAATAATGGAGTTTTGTTGTTCGGAGACATCTTAGAGGATTAGATGCGAGTGTTATTTGATGTATGTAACTACGCTGATAAATGGTTTGAAAGTATTATTTTAATTGTTCAACCGTGTTTTCTTTAAATTCTAGATAATATCAACAGGTGTATAAATACAAATAAAAAAAAGACCTGCAACTTTTTAGCGGATTCAAAAGAGAGGAGGTAGTTCTCAAATCGGTCGTATACTTTTCTAAATGTTTGTTTCCCCAGGACTCCGTCTTTGTTGATAGATTTGGAAAAGTCTTTTCTTTATTGAAAAGGGGATATTTTAAATGCGGCCCTATTTTAATTTTAATAGTGACTCAGTGACTTGATTTATTGGTAGATTGGTACAATCGAAGACTATGTAAATAACTATTTTATGGTCTAGACCATTCTGGTCAATTTTTTTGGAGTTTTTTTTTGTAAGTCGCTTTTATTTGTTGTATAATAAAATAATTATTAGTTATTTTATTTAACGACTTATATAATTCAGCATATGTCGTCATAATTGAATATTATACCTCTTTCACAGTTAAGACGAACATATTGTAATATGTTAAAACCCAAGAAACCGTGTCATAATCAAAGGATAATTGGGTAATGGCTAAAAACTATCCGCAACCGACAAGATTCCGTCGGCAGTCATTTAACCTAAGGTTTGATATGAAATTTCTTCATATTTTTGTATTTATTCATATTTAGTAGAAATTATGTGATGGTATAGTGGTTATAGAAAAACAAAAGACATGTTTTCTTTTGCCAATAGTAATGATTTACATAACGCTCTGTTTACACGGTAAACACAGGCTGTTCGACAACCACTCCGCAGACATACCACAATCCGATCGCGAGAAATTAACACAGAGCCTGAACAAACTTAAAGTAACCGATTTCAAGTTACCAATCGCGCAAAGTTTTAATGTTATTACTGAATTTGAATTTTGTTTTGTTACATCCGCGGTCCAGATTAAGATCGTGAGCCGAAAACCAATATGGAGGTTGAAAAGTTTCTCATCCACTTTACAACGTTATGTGTTCGAGGTATAAACACAGCGGTTCGCCATTAAAAATATTTGTTTGAATAATATTAAACAGAAACTTATAGCAACCGCTAAGTACTTTTAAAAAGAAGGTATGTAATTTTTAAACAAGTATTTTCATACTTCAAGCGTGGCTATTATATACTTGAGACTGTTAATTCACACTTATTCTTATAAAAGCCTATAGAAAAGTCTAAAGAAAATCTCCTGAGAATAATCAATAGTTACCGTTTTAGTTAACATATAGTATTAGAAAATAACGGGTTATTTATAAAGCTATTTTATTTGATTGATGAAGGCGTTACTTTGTGGAAATTCATCATTAAAAATTAGTGTGGACGTTACTTCGTACTTCCGTTCGGAATTCTAAACGGAAGTGCGACTTAATGTCCATTCCAACTGTTAAAGCTATTTTGACTAATATATTATGAATCTTTATTCATTTAAATATACTAGTCACGTTGGGAATTGAGTATAGATCAAAATTGCTTTTTACATCATGACTACATATTATAAAACAAAGTCGTCTGTCGCGTCTGTCTAAACTAAACTAAACGGATTGTAAATGCGGTTTTCACCAATAGGTAGTGTAATTCATGAGGAAGGTTTAGGTATATAATTTGTTAAGATTTTATGTAAATTGGTTGAAATATAATGATAATTGTTGAAAGGATCGGAAAAAGTCAAGCCGCCTTAAGCGTTTCATGCACATAAGTATATATTTTCTTATTATCAGGGCAGGACAACGTCCGCCAAGCCTGCTAGTGTACTTTAAATCAATATCTATAAAGATGTCACATATTTCAAATTACGCTTAACAAACATGAAGTTATTAATGTGACTACACTTACAAAACTTCTTTGCTATGATCTATAAAACGGATCAGATAGAAGCAACTCGAATATTTATGGACAACGTTACAAGGGTTTTGAAGCTATTTTGACTAATATAATATTAATGTTTATTAAACTAAATATTCCGTTGGGAATTGAGTGTAGATCAAAATTTCTTTTCACATAATTACATTACAATCAATATCTCAGAAGTAGCAAACATTTTATATTACGCGCAACAAAAAATAACTCACTACTACGACATAAAGCTACTTTGACTTTGTCAAGAGTCAATATTAAAAGTACTATAAAATGGATCGGATACGTATGAACATCATTATATCACACTCGTGCGAAACTGGGACGAGGCACTTGTACCTATATCAAGCTCTTACATAATTCATTTAGACATAACGTTGAAAATATATTGTATAGCATATTTGCTTAGGATATTTGAACAAGACACTGATAAATACATAAAGCGTCTCGTTGCTTCCGCTTCTGAGTACATTTAACTACATCTAATACTGATCTCTTACATGCAAATTGTGCCGTATGCTTACGCAATAAAGATCATTTTACAATTTAAAATTGATTCATCAATTGAGCATTGTAACTTCTACGTTTGAATGAAATAACATTAGCCTCTGAAGAAGACGCTTTAAGTAGATTAAAATTAAAACACTGCTGCTGATTGTGCCTTGTTTTTAATACGGTTGTTTTCTATTTAAAAATCATAATCAATCAAAGTCACTTTCTTTTAATTTTGACATGTAAAACTATATTTAAAACACATACAATAAGACGTAGTCAGTCTTATTACAAAAAAGTAAAATAAACGTTTAACACTTACTTAAAAAAAAGTTTAATCACAAAAGACTGTCTTATCCTTGTTTAGAGATGGACACTATTTAAATTTAAACATTGTCTAACGCTTTCTAATTTGACAGCTGGTATTTTAGTCATCTAATTATTGTATTTCTATTTGCCGATAAAATACATTTGGTAGGAACTTATAGATTTCGTTGTTATAATTTATTTAGAGGATGTAGATGAATTAAATAGTTGTAAATATTTACGAGTAAATTATAACTTTTATTAAATAATATTTGGCAATGTAATGTTTAACCTAGGATTATACTGTTGTTCCACTTCACGCACTTTGACGTAGTATATTTAACTTATATGTTATTACTTATTTAAACAATTACATCATATCTTTTTAACCAAAATGTCAAAATTATAATAACCAATTTTACGTGAAATGTATTTTTTGTACGAAGATCTGAACAAAAAATTGGTTGTCTGTAAAGTCGGCTTACGGAAGATAATTTTTCGTGATAATTTCATAAGAAAACATTGATGAAGAATTACAATCTTTATGAATTGAATTAGTGATGGAGTGGAAGAGAGATAGATGCATCACAAGCCGAAAGCTTAGGCCAATCGCACCTCTCTATCCCTTGTTCCGCGCTTTCGTTTACAAACTCGGTTCAGGCGGAACGTGACAATGAGTCATGCCTTTTCGTGTGTGCAGCCGCCATTCATCAATTTATAAGACAAAAAAATAATAAATATAATATAAATAATTTTCATATCAAAATATTATTCATAAATTCAAATTGTTTGCGAAATTACTGTATGTAATGGAACGTTTTTCAATGATAACAAGGAATTGAACAAATGCTTTTTTCGTTCTTGTATAAAAACTTGAACAACATATTTAGCTACAAACCGCTTAGATACGTATTTAATATATAAAAAAGTATTTTAGACATGTGTTCAACAGGGTTTAAAATTTTAGACACTGTTTAGTAAAACTCGTGTTAAATGCGTGTCGATTTTTATTTTTGTAATAAGGCCAGCTATATTTTTATTTTTGACTAAATTCTCTTTGTATAGTCGTGATTACATCACGATTAAATATACTGAAACATCTATTTCAGTGCGTAGGTAATATAATTTATTTTAAATTTTAATTAAAAATTCGGCCAAATGTTCTTAATTTTATTTTTATGCGATTGGAGGCAAACGATCATGCGGGTCAACTAGGTAATCACCGCTGCCGATGGACTACTGCTACACGAGGAGCATCACAGATGCGGTGCCAGCCTTTAAGGGAACAGTAGACTTGTTTCTTGAAGGTTTGTATGTTCTTCTTGTTCCTTACTCAATCATAAATCGTATTTAACGTTGTTAATACATGTGTTTCAGTTCAGAAACTCTATACACATTAATTTTGTGTTTTCCTTATCTTAATTTCTTAAGCCAATTTAAAGTTCACGCACTTACAAATACTGACGTAATCTCTCCGTAACTGTTATTATACAAACAGATACTTACGTAATAACTAACAGCTGCACTCTCAATTCGGTTTTATATCGAAAATATATGCCCAGCGTTCCCAAATAAAACGGTCGCAGGGTTATTTACGAACGGTCCGAAAATGGAAGGCTTATTCCGTTTCGAAGGAAACGTACCGATACAATTTTATGCCCTGACTTTTTTGCTAGACGGACTCAGCTAAATAAATTCTCTATTTTGCGAGTAATCAAGCATTATTTTATTCGTTTTTCATGAAAAGTCACTGGTTGATAGTAAATATTATCGTTGTTGTGTGTTACTACTGTTATAAAACATCGAATTAAATTAAAAAGTTTGAAATAATTTAATATTGTAATGTTAAGTAATATTTTGTTGACTGCTATGGCAATAACATTTCTGTTTCGTATTTTTATGTAAACATATGGCGGAGGGGTTGCACATAAAAGTTACAGTGAACTCTCATACGTAAGTTAACGACTAATTCACCAGAATTCCATCCTGTATCTGAAGTTCCCGCGCAAGGCTCAACACAGTCACTACATAAGATATCTTTTAGTTCCACCTTTCAGTTTTTAAAACAATTTATTTACTAGCGGAGATCAATTAATCGTGACAACAGCACACGTACTGCATTCGAGCGCAGTGTAGTGGTTCTAAGGCACTAATACTGTGCTTCAAGGCAAAACGAGAGATTTTGCTATCGTTTAAGGAAGGAAGGAAGACCCAAACATAGCGGATACCGTCCAACTTATTGTTAGAAGAAAACGTTGCCAGCGCGCAGATTGTTACCAAAATATTATGTAATACTTTAACGCTATCCCAGGTGTTGTCCATACGCGTCTTGAGTGTTTTGAAAAGACTCTATGCACTTGTATGTCAGAATCCTAAAGTTGCGACTCCAACCCACGCAAACATGTAGCTCTTACCAAGGGAAGCATACTTTCATCGCTTAAGATAATCAACTGAAGCCATAGAATTACAAAGCTGCGAGCGGTCTGTGTAACACTTTTCGTAATTCTATGACTGAAACAGTCAGTCACCGCGTCAATCTTCAATAACGTAACTGTAAGATAGAACAGTGTTAAATTATCGAGGCAGACCTATCCTCTAGGACAGTGGTTCACAATCAATTTTTACACAATAACGCACTAACATACTCTTTATAAATTCGCGACACTCTTACATATTCACATGTAAAATTTTTGATAATACAAAATGAATGAAAGTGACAGTTTATAAATCTCGCGACACACTTGACAGGTGCTTGTGACCCAACACACCAATCTGTCGCGACATGGTGGTTGAGAACCGTTGTTCTAGCCAAAAAAAAAGCCCATAAGCATTACCATGTCGATCCTCTTATATTCGTTTAACAATAAATTATTTTTAGTTTTTTTTTATATTTTGCAGGTTAGCTTTTGACCACCATCTCATTTGATGTTAAATGATGATGTGGTTTAAGATGGTAGTCACTCTAAAACTAGTGCATAGTGCAGCTGCCGGAACACTCCAACAGGTGCTTGGCAACAGATTTTCTACTTGAGGATGGTAGCTAGCCTGGCGAACTTAGAAAAAGCCCTACAACCATGCTATGGTTTCATCACGATGTTTTCCCTTCACGGAAAGCTCGGATTCAGTTGCTAGGATTCGAACCTACGTCCCTTGATACTGTGTCCGAACATACTATCAACTACACCATCATCTCTTCATTGATATACATTGACACTGATAGAAGCCCGATGTATTAAAGTTGGTATGGGGCGGAATACAAGCGACACTCTTACAGCCCAAATGGGATACCAAAATAATTAAGTTTAACCATAAAAATCGAATATTGTTAAGTGAGTTTTGGTTACTAAATTAATATCTAAGCTCCAGTATATTGTTAGGTCAAAAATAGAGTCATCTTGCTTGCTGGAAATAATACAACGGCTAGATTCTTATAAAAACAAAAAGAGCAAAGCTTTCGAATTGATAAGTGTGAAAATTCAAAACGGTATCAAAGGCCTTGGCGTTCATCAATACGTGCCTAAAATCTTTTCGTGATTTTTGTAAAAGAAACGATTTTTCTGCGAACTTAATATCTTACGGAGGCGGAGCGAAATCTCTTTGTGATAGTGTATATTGCAAAGATTTTTTATTTCACCTTTAAACGTCGTAGCTGGAGCGTTTGTTATTTTCTAGCCGACGGCGATTGAACCGGCTTAGATTTTTTATTTTCGTTTTTAGACATAATAATAGTTCGTTAAATTTGAATATAATTTTTACACACCATTGGAGTTGAAATTGATTTATTCTGTTGTTTAACAAATGTTATTTGATCTATAATAACATTTTACAAGAAAAGAGAATTGAAAACAGCGTGTTTCGTGTTGAACTGCTTGAAGTTTCCAATAATATTTTTTTAACTATTTTATATTCTTAAAATATTGGTATATTCTTATCGCAAGGTTCCAACTAAAAAACCATTGAAAACACTAGAAATGAATAATAATACTAGAAAGTAATTAATGGACGAATACCAAATAATAAGGATTGTTTTAAACTCATATAACATGGTTTTCGACAATAAAGCAAAAAACACAATCGCTTATCAAGGAAAATGTCTGGCAACACTCCAATATGCTGACAACGTGTCATAACTTCCTATCACGTATATATTCGTTCAGGCCGATATCGACGTGGGCACGTGTTTGAGAAGTAATAATTACCTACGTATTGCCCATTGATATTCGTGTTACGTTCGCTTGGAGTTCGTAAATACTAGTCGATAGTGCTTCCAAATGGGAGTTCTTATTAATGATGAATTATGTTCAGTTTTATCATCAGAATTTTTTTATATCTGTCAATGTGAATTAGTATTCTTGAAAATTCAATAGAACTGGTTTGAAATAAATTGATTCATTCCTTTTGTTGTAAAAGTCGTGGTAGTCTAAACCGCCGGGTGTGTTAACAAATTTTGTGGAATTAGCGTGCATATACTTAAGTAAATTGGTAAAACTATCGGCTGAAGATGAATGAAAACATCGTGAGGAAACCTGAACCTGAGAAATATTCTTGTAGTATGTACCACCGTATGGGGGAAAAATATAGAACTGTGAATTTCTCAGATTTTCAAATCATATATTGAGACATATTGGATAATATGTCATAGACTAGCGTGGTAATTATGCTCATACCTTCTTTCGAGAAGAGACCTATGGGCCTACAGTGGATTTCTTACAGGCTGATGATAATGATGACTTGTTTTACCCGTGGCTCTGTATGTCATCATTTTATAGTATTTTTTTTGGTTTCTGATTTTTATTGAATATTTTAGGGTTTCTAAAATTACAATTGGTAAGTTTTATAGTCTATAAATTTTGAAAAGATAAAATACTCTTATAAAATATCATTAAAATCAATTAAGAATAAATGTATTTTTTTATCTTCACATTATCTTAAACCTTCAAGAAACGAGCTTTCTCTTTCCTCAAAACTCGGCAACGCATCTGTGACGCCCCTCGTATTGCAGGTGTCCATGGGCGACGGTGATAATTTACCATCAGATAACCCGTCAGTTCGTTTTTCTCCAATCCAAAAAAAACCTAAAAATATCATTGACAATTCTTATAACTTATCAATTGAAAAATGCTTGAAACTTCGAATGTCTAAGAGTTTTTTCATTAATTTTTGTTTGACTATTTTGAATATTCAAACTCAAAGATCAAGTGCATAGCTTGTCCACAAGTTTGAAAAAGATCTCTGGATAATAAAATCTCCATCGAAATTAAAGACGTTTGCTATATATTACAAATACAAAAACAACTGTGCATTCCAATGTTCATGATTAAATGAATCAATCGCAATAATATACTATTTTTTAAATACTATGGAAAAAGACTAATTAAAAAAAGAACTTACAAACGAAGTTACGGGTAAAAACTACTACTTTAGTAAAGGGAGTAAAATCATTTACCCGGAGATATTAAACAATTACCAAACAGTGAGTTGTTCTAAACATAGGATATTACGTTGGTCTTAAGACTTTAGCCAATGACTTTGTGAAACTACGATGTTGGCCACTAACGACATTACTGCGCGCTATCTCGGACTTCGCACGTATGTAAGTAGGTTACTGCTTTAATTCCAGTGCTGTATTCTAATTTTAGAGGGGTGTCAAATATTTCGCTTAAAATATATTCATAGTAGTACCCTGCAAATTATCTGGCACATCGAAGAAAAGCGTGAGATACCCGGCTAAGATAAGTCTGCTTCGATATTGTAAAACGTTTTATCTATTACTCAGCGCAATGACTGCGATAGACAAATATAACTCTATAATAATCCGAATTTAGCCGATTATCTCAGTCTTCTCCGCGACGTACCAAATAAAAGGCTAAGTACTGTATGTATTATACTGCATGTTTACTTTTAGGTTACAGGGTTATGATAAGTGCCATTGCAACGATAGATTACACTAATTATAAAGATACTACTATGTATAAATATTACTTCTGAAACAAAGGCCTTTTCCCGGGAGAAGGCGAAGCACGCAAGTTCACAACCTAATGGCTATTTTAAATGGCGAAAAGTTTACAGTTTTATCCTCCTCCTACATAAGCTGGTAGTATAATAACATTTCTCAGGTTTATGTTTTCTAGTATTATTCTCCTTCACCGTCTATCTATAGTATTATTAATTCTCATTAGTAAACGTATACAAATTCTAAAATATTGTTTCGTACACGTTTCAATCGGCGAACATAGAATCTATATAACACCAATCACACGATTCGAAGTCTACAAAGAAGGAAGCTTAGTCTAACGATTTGAAAAGTGTTTGCTTATAGAATTTGTAATTTCATTTGTTATTGATTCTATTATAACTGTAAAGTTTTTTAGTATACAGTTATTCGGTAGCATTAATTTGGGAATAGTTATACCAACGTTTAATAAACAGACTCACATTCGCGATATAATGACAGCGCAGTGGTTTAAGATGCTACTTCGTCGATGCTATCGCGCAATTTGTTGTAGGTTTGACTCCGATACAGGATAATTATATGTGTTGTGTACAAATGATCAATCTCATTCTGAGTGTAATTTGTGTCCGTTGTAAATATGTGTAAAGTCTGTTGCGAAACACATAATTAACACTGGGTGTTAATATGGTTCTCTGAAAAAAGGTATATAAAATGATTTGTGTATTGCAATCATTTTTATATAAGTGACATCATGTTATAAGTGGTACTACAAAAATAAAATCATAACACTACATTTTTAAGGGTATAATAAATATATTGTTATTGGAGTCTAAACTCCCCGGTGTTCTGAATACGTATCTGCTTAACGAGTACGAAGTACTTGACTTCACGATGCAAACCGACTTTCCGACGGTCGGGCTCTGCGACGAAGAGATAAGCGACCGTATGAATGAGTAACAATGCTGTACGTCCGGGTGTTGTTAAAACTTATTGTAATTGGCTTCATACAAATTCACTTTATATTTCATTAGTATGATATTATTAAAATACTATATAGAGACTTCTAATATTGCGGTAAGCATTTTTATGAACGTTACTTCAACAGCACATCAGTTAGTTACCTCATTCTATTCTTATAATATTCTTTGCCCTCTCATTTAACATCAAGTATATTTGGTATAGCACTTGGCGTAACTTATGGTTTCTCTCGCGTTTAAATTTCCCCACTCTTTGCCCTACCTCACTCTGCGTCATATAACCTCTTCTGCTATTCTGATTCCCGTTTAGCACACTTTCTGTCCTACATTTTGTATGGTAATTTCTCCGCTTCTATGGGTCGTAGTATAACTTTAACCTATAATCTTCTTCAGGAAATTTCAGGCGAAAGTGAGTTTGTTTGCTTGTAACGTTTTCACGACTTAATTATCCAACCACTCTTCATGAACTTTTGCAAGCAAGTTGCCAGGGATACAGAAAAGGATATAAGATAATTGTTATCAAGGAAAAGTGCTATTCCCAAAGGCTAGGTCAAATCTACATTAACGGGAGCAAAGTCGCGGTCAAAAGCTAGTAGATATATAAGATTTTTTTTATCTAACAGCCGATTCAAGAGATCAATTAAAACTATAAAAATACTTACTCTTGAGTTTTATTATTATTATAGACAAAGAAGTCTAAGTGCATATTTAATTTAAAAAAAATATGGAATAGGCAAAAAGATTCCTGGTGTTAAGAGACTGTTAGGACATATGAGGTTCGCAATTATGTTCCCAAATCTGATGCCAGCAGCACATTAACCGCCTTATAAGGCTAATACCAGAATTAGATTAAAATTGCGGTCTGTAATCTCAGACAATAAATGTGAACCTTATATTATATGAATTCGTTCAAGTTGTAATGAAATTGCTTAGATATATCTGTTCGTATTATATTACTTCATTATTAGGGCATATATGTATACAAATAATAAATTTGATCATAGCACCAGTGACAGAGAAGTTAAGGAGTAATAGGATAGTGTTGTATGGGCATGTAATGAAGAGAGATGAAAGTCATGCCACCAGAAAAGTTTGAAAAACGTATCGATGAATTTTGTGAAAAGTGATGTGTATATAAAATGTATGAATACTGAGGTGGCCTCAGATAGACGAAAGTGAAAGAGATAAACATATTGTGCCGACTATTGTGAATATATATTAGGTGGTTGTAAGTCAGATCTATCTCCAATATTTATAATTCGTTCTTATTGTACATTACAGTTTTGTAAAATACAATTTATCGTTGTGGTTGGATTACTAGTCGCTCGTAGATTTTAATTGTAGTTTCTTGTATATTAATCGCTGCGTATCTCCTATCTCGAACCGCCTTCTTGAACTATCTGTCAATTTCTCTAATGTAACTGTCATGATCGGATTCTATTGCGTATCTATTTTTAGGAGTCCGTTCATGCTATTTCTCAACGCGCCTCGACGCTGCGATACGCTAAGGAGCTCGCTCCGTGTGTGGGTTCGCACTTCTACATCTACATTGGCCGGATCGAGATGCGCTTGTCAGAATACGTTGAAACAAATAGCCTAAATGCTCATATGTTTCCGCATTGCTTCGTTCGTCCTGTGGTGCGCACCGTATATTTAATACATCCACTTAAATTTGTACGCACTCGCATGACGGTAAATTTGACATAAAACGTTATCCTTAATATATTATTGTTTCCGAAAATTCTTACAGCTATCAAATGACACTTTAGTATTTAGTATTGATCTCGGCACATGGCTCGCTGTTAGCAACATCGACCCTACTTAGATGCAATAAGGATAAAAAGATAATGATGTACATATATTGTGAAATTATGTCGGTTGTTACATAATCCTATTCTATTCCATGTCCTAATTATAAATAAATACTCAAAATTGTTTTAAAGAATTTTACAGATTAGTTATTACAAGATGTACCTAATTACAGCTTTATAATAATAAATAAATAAAATGGGTAACATAGTTCTTATGTTAAATGCGACAATATTATTCTAATAATTATTTAAATAATATTTCGAAATTATTTTCACTATTAGTAAATTGAATTACATAAGCTGTAATCAAAATGTCAAGTAATAAAATAGGCGTAGTAAAATTTTAGAGAAAATATAGTCTTGTATGCTTAACAGACATAGACTGTATTACCCAAAAATTTTGTTAATTGAATCTAAAATTACAGTGTTATAATACAAACACTCAAAAGTAGATTTGTCGTCTGTGCAAATGCTTCAAACACTATTTCGTAGTTTCGCAGCAAAACATTTTACAATTAACTCTGTGAAAGTATCTAAACAACTTGACGTCGGATTACGCAAATATTTCAAAGCATTTAACAATGAAGTCAAATATTAATATAAAAACAATATAAAATTACGAAATAAACTAACTTTTGCTTGCGGCTTCACTTGACCTATTCCTCAGGAACAGCATGTTTTTCTTAATAAAAAGTATCCTACGTCCTTCTTTGTACTCTTGACAACATGTGTGCAAAGTTACATGAAGATCAACTAAGTAGTTTATGCGTGAAAGCGTAACAAACAGACAAACTCACATTTTCATTTATAATATTAGTAAGTAACTAATATATAAAATAAATATGTTTGTTTTAAATCAAATTTTCGTATAAAATGTTATAAAAACTTTCTCATAATAATAAATTTAGAGAAATATTAATCCGTTCCAAAATATCAACGAATTACATAAGTAACTCTATGCACCACTAATACTACTACATATTCTCTAAATAGGTAATTTAAAACAGTCAAATGTTATAGTAATCTCGAAGAGCTCAGAAATATAGAGAGCGGGTAACTCGGACGGCATTATGTACAGCGAATGACGACATTTATATATATATATATATATATATATATATATATATGATTGTGGCATTTAACATTGTCATAATACAAAGTAGATTTCGTCGCGTAGATACGCTTAAGCATTTATTAAAAATTTTAGACAGTCTAAAATCATTCAACTTCTGAAAAATTGTTCTAAAAACATTTTATACGTTTAAAATAATACGATATAAAACGCTTATTCTCATCCATAATACTGATTCCTCGACACTTTGACCAATCGTACATTTTAATATACTTCACCAGTCACAGAGAAATTGTGAAGTAATAGGTTAGCATGGTGTGGGTATGTCATGAATGTCGATGGATATAAGAGTAGAGGAAGATATTGATAGATTGCGTGAAAAATGATATGCGTATAAAAGGTGTAAATACTGAGATGACATCTAACAGAGGCGAGTGGAATAGGAAAACATGTTGTGCCGACTCTACTTAGACAGAAGAAGAGGATTCTGCAGATCGCCATCAGCCGGGCCAAGGAGGAGGCGTGGGAGGAGCTCCTTCAGACGCTGGAGAGTGATCCATGGGGGCGCCCATATCGGGCGGTCCGGAAGAAATTCTGTGGCCGGGCGCCCCCGGTGACGGAGACTCTCCAGCCGGAGATTATTGAGAGGGTCGTGGGAGAATTGTTCCCCAACCCTCCGGAGCTCCTTGCTCCTTCCATGCCTCCTCCCCTCGCGTTCACGGTGGAGGTGCTCGGCATCCCTCCTCCAGTGACGGAGGAGGAGATGGAGAGGGTCGTCGAGCGCTTCCGCAGCAGGCGGACGGCACCCGGCCCAGATGGGATTCCGGGTCGGGTGCTGTCCATTTCAATGGACCATCTCGGAGGTTGGCTTCGGGAGCTGTTCGATCGCTGTTTTGCGGTCGGACAGTTCCCGAAGCCCTGGAAGACGGGACGGCTCTGCCTCATGGCCAAGCAGGGCCGCCCTCTGGACTGCGCGTCCGCATATCGGCCCCTAGTGTTACTCGACGACACTGGGAAGATGCTCGAGAGAGTTATATCCTCCCGGGTCGTCGAGCATCTGGAAGAGGTGGGGCCGAACCTTTCGGATACGCAGTTCGGTTTCCGGTCAGGGCGCTCCACCCTGGATGCCCTGAGCCTTCTGAAGAGGATCTCCACGGAGGCAACCTCCCGCGGAGATAGGTTACTGGCGGTGTCCTTGGACATCGCCAACGCCTTCAATAGCCTGCCGCATGGAGTTATACGGGAGGCGCTCCGTTTCTTCGGAGTGCCCCCGTACCTGCGGCGGTTGTTGGAGGCGTACCTGGAGGGGAGGGAGGTCGTCTTCGTGGACTGTAGAGGACGGCTGGTTAGTCGTAGGACTCCCTGTGGAGTCCCGCAAGGTTCAGCCTTAGGGCCACTTTTGTGGAACCTGGGCTACGACTGGGTGCTCCGCGGCGTACTCCCATCAGGAGTGCGTCTCATCTGCTTTGCGGATGACACTTTAGTCGTAGCCCAGGGGAGGGAATGGGGACAATTGATGCGCCTGGCCACGGAGGCTGTAACCCTCGTGGTCAGGCGTATCCGACGGTTAGGCCTCAGAGTGGCCCTTGAAAAAACCGAGGCCCTACTTTTTCATGGGCCTCGGCGAGGGCCACCTCCTGGGGCACACATATTAGTGGAGGGCGTCCGGATCAGGGTTGGGGTCCAGATGAAATATCTGGGCCTCACCCTGGACGGACGCTGGCGGTTCGAGCCCCACTTTAAGGGGCTCGGACCGCGCATAGTTGGGGCGGCAGCGGCACTCAGCCGTCTGCTTCCCAACAAAGGGGGGCCGGGTGCTGGCTGCCGCCGTCTATATATGGGAGTCGTGCGGTCGATGGCCGCCTACGGGGCACCGTTGTGGGCGGACGCCCTCTGCGCCGCAAATGTTCGAGCGTTGCGGGGTGCGCAGCGTATTGTGGCGCAGAGGGCGATACGAGGGTACAGGACGGTGTCTTCGGCGGCGGCCTTCGTGCTCGCCGGCTCCCTTCCCTGGGAGCTGGAGGCGGAGGTTCTTTCCGCCGTATACTTTTATACGGCGGCTAAGAAACGCCGCGGGGAGCCTCCAGCTCCCAGGGAAATTGAGAAAATGAGAGGAAGGGTCCGGAGGGACATGATGGAGAGGTGGCGGTAGGACCTGGCGGACGCGCGTTACGGTAGATATACTATCGACGCCGTCCGCCCGGTCCTGCCGGAATGGTGCAACAGGGAGTGGGGCTCCCTGACGTTCAGACTGGTGCAGGTGCTGACCGGGCACGGGTGCTTTGGTTGGTACCTGCACCGGATAGCACGCAGGGAGCCGACCGCCGCATGCCATGAGTGTGGCGCTGATATGGACACTGCGCAGCATACTCTTTCTGAGTGTGCTGCGTGGGAGTCTCAGCGTCGTACTCTGGCTGCGGCGGTGGGGAATGATTTGTCGCTGCCGAGCGTGGTCACGGCCATGCTCGGCAGCGAAACAAGATGGAATGCAGTGGCCTCCTTCTGCGAGGAGGTCATCTCGCAGAAGGAGGCGGCGGAGAGGGTTCGCGAGGAGAATCCTCTGAGTGACCCTCTCCGCCAACGCAGAGTCGGTGGGAGGGGGCGGCGTTTTATCCGTCTCCTCCCACCTCCGTAGCCAAACCTGGGGGGATGGGTCGGGGGGCCCATCTCCCCATTGCACAGGTTTGGCTGACGAGTAGGGGGTGGCTGGTGTGTACCCAGCTTGCCTCCCATTATGTAGACGACGCCCGGCGGACACCTTCCGCTGGGCTAGCCGCTGGGGTGACATGGTGATAGCACTGTACGATCCCATGTCACCCCAACCAAAGCGGCGGCCGGTACACCGTGGGGTTTTAGTGAGTAAGAGTCTCACACTACCCACTCTCTCCCCCGAGAGGGTGGCGTGTCCATGATGGATTTCCCCACGTAAATAAAAAAAAAAAAAAAAAAAAGGGTAAGAAGATGATGATGACATTTTAATATACTGATTGTGTATCACAAGTCGCAATATATATTATTGTTGTCATCAATTTTAAATTTGTTATTAAATTTATAATTTGCAAGTTTTTTTTCGAGTCTCGTACGAAAATATATTAGTTTATAATGTTTTTAAGAGCCCCCTTCAAAGCGCAGATGAAAGGCTAAAGATAAAAATGTATTCCAAATATCAATTTAAAAAAATAAAAGATGGTCGTTAATATTGCTACTTGGAAACTTAAAAACAATTGAGCGACATTTAAATATTATAAAATCGACTTGAAAATTCCAAAAAATGTTTAGAGACTTAAAATGTTTATTTTGAGCTGTACTTTGTAGGGGTCTCTAAAAAACATGATAAAGTAACATATTTTCGTAAGAGACTCGCATAAAAATATTAGTTTTTAGGGCAACCTTAATGGATACGATTACATTTATATGCGATTTGAGGAAATGTGATGAAATATGATTTTGAAATGTACATTTTTACAACAGAATAGACATAAAAAACCCAAATCGCGCTATAGGCAAGAATTAAAAAAATATGAACGGTTTCACAATGGGTAGTAACGCTGACTTGTAACTCGATAGAAATAATATATAGTTCAATAGATTTTATTGTATATTTGCTTTTGCGGAAGTCGGTATTCAGAATTCATAACATAAACTAATAATCAATAAAACTCGAATGAAAATTACTTTACTCACTCAATGAGGAAATACATTATAGAACCGTAATACACAATATCTTGATAAATACCTCGGTAAATGAAAGTTTGTAACGTTGTGGCGATCGGTGCCCGGTGGAATGTCAATTCGAAGTCCGCAGCTTCAAACCTCGTCATGTACCAACGAATCTTCCCGAATTCACGTACATTTACTAATTTAAGTTAGTAACACTATCGGTTGTTGGTGAAAGAAAACATCGTGAGGAAACCTGAACCTAAGAAATGTTATTGTGGTACCACTGTATGTGGTAATAATATACAGAACTGTGTATTTCTCGAAGTTTGAAATCGCCAATGCATCGTGGGCTGGCATGGTTACTATGCCCATACCTTTATTGGGGTTAAGAGACCCTGTAGTGGGTCTCCCTCAGGCTGACGTGTTGATGAATTACCTACAAAAATAAACTGCAACAAATAAAAAATTAAGACAAAATTAAGCTTGGAAATTATAACTGCTTTGTTGAGTTGTATAAGAGTGAATTATTTTTATCACTGCTATTTTACATATGAAAATGAGTAATATTTTAATATTATCCTTACACCGTGCCTTCATTAAATATGTACAGGCTGACGTGATGATGAATATTACCTAGAAACATAAACAACATTTGGAAAAATAATGTCAAGATTAGACTTGGAAATGGTAATTACTTTGTTGAGTTGTGTAACAGTGAATTATTTTTTTATTACTGCTATTTTATATACGATAATGAGTAATATTTTATGATTAGTGCCATACTGTGCCTTCACTAATTAAGTTTTTATGAACGATCCTTTGTAACTATCCGGCCGGACAAATAATATCTGCGAATGATCGTTTACATGTTTTTTGTTAGATTAGTTAATAATATCATGTTAAAATTAGCAGTCATAAGATTTCACAGTTATCGTACGACAAATTATATTTCACACCGCTTAAAAAACAACAGTAATACATAAAATGTTTCAACCTTAGTTAAGGTACAAAATATCTGTTATGTTTCAGAAATAAGAATTATATAGCTTATAGCCATCATAACTGCTATATTTAATATATTAATATATCAAAGTAGTCAGTTCCAACACATGTAACACTTCACGTCAACACATTCGCTAGCACTTGGCAAATTGTCTCTTTGTTCCCAGTCAGATTTACGACGGAATAGATGAGAGTGTCGTGTTCCACGACCACGTACAGACAGTATACAAAGAGGTAATATTATTGTAGCTTTGGTAGCTGATCACAAATCGGAATACAATAGTCAGTTCTGTTTGTGTTTCGTTATAAATATTGGTATTTGAGAATTCACGAATGTATTCTGCTAGGTTTATAGTGTTTGCTTGTTTTTGAAACACAGTTATAACCTGAATATGAACCCTGAATGAAAAGGGACCTATAAAAATAAATTAATTCATTAACATATTGACTAGAAACAGTTTCATTACACGTTATCTTTTTAATTAGTTAATAAGGAAAAATATCTCACGATTATTTATAAATATACGAGCAAATGCCCGCAGCTCCCTATGCATTTTTGCAGTCGTTTTTTACCTCCTATTTTATTTTATTTAAGCACTAGGTTTTGATGGCGGCTTTGCTCGCGTTATTGTAGATTTCTCTCGTCCCTCGGGAACTATACTCTTTTCTTACCATTTAAAAGTTACCCTAAGTAATTTGCTATAACTATGACAATGTGTTGTAAAATGTAATGAATTGATTGAGTGGTTATCGCGTTAAAGCATTACAAACAAACTCACATTCACATTTATAATATTAGTACGGATTTTGTTAGCAATTTATTTATAGAATAAAAACTGAATTCTCGAATTCAAAAAGGTGTTCTTTCCCGAGAATTCTATATAAGAAAATTTCTTTTGAGATGTTGATTTGATCAGCTCTCGTTTATTTTTACTTTGTTGAAAGTGTGTCAAGCAATATTGTTTAGGAATTTATTGAAATGTCAAATAATTTTATGATCAATAATGAAAGCGTATTAATTCTAATATTTTCGTATTTTAACATTACATCAAAGATACGAAAAATACGAACATCAAAGGTTGGTGAGAAAACATATATCGATGATTTTTGGATTTTTTTCTCTTTGTCGAGTCGTTTGTACGCGTTGACATACAGAAGCTACTCGACCGATTTTGATAGACTTGGGTACGATAATAGCATATACACTATAATAATATTTAAGTTACGCATATGTGTAAAAATAAAGCCATTCCCAATTATTGTGTGTCCACATAATTTTCAATGACTTAAAATGTTACAAAAAAAGGATCTAGACAATGATATCATTACGTAGGTGATTTTTATAATGTTTGTTATTCGCAATTAAATTTTCACGAATTTAGGTTTATTTCATTATCTCAAGTACGTTTTCTGTTAGTGCCACGTATAAAATCAACTTTACCATTAAGCTTATTTATTAAATGAGTTTTAATGCTGATTTATAATATATTGTTAAATTACGACGTATGTGTCTGATATACAATAATAAAAAAAAAAAAAAAAAACATGAGCTATAATTAATATGCCGATGTTGAATTTCCTAAACTTATGATATTTTTTGTATGAACGTATTCTTGATTGAATATATGTATGTACTTATGTATGATTTTCTTTAACTATTATTTATTGGACATATAATTCAACACGGAGGTAGTCGCGGGCACAAATATATAATACAAAATAAAGTTAATACTTCGTTTATCACATTTCTGAATATAAATGATGTATCGTGTAGCTGTGTCCGCGGTTTAATTTGCATTTAATGTTACTAAAACTTAGGATTACTGTTCATACATTTAGATAAGAAATAAATTCCGGATAAAGAACGACTATTGCATAAGGAATGGGATAAGTGATTGTGCCGTGCGGTTGTTATCTCAATAGGTGTTTACAGTTGGTTCTTGTAACGACAAAGTTCGGTTTTCATGGAGCGACCAATTTGGCTTCTGGCCGCGTCATTCCGTACTGCACCACACGAGCTGTTCACATCATAACTTCATGTTAGCTAAGCGCACTTTCTGACTTAGATTTTGCATGATAATTGTTCCGCACCTAAGACTGGGAGGGATCTATAAGTTCCCTCTATAAATAAGCAATAAAATACAAAGAGATGCATGTAAATCTGACTGATAGTGTCAGGGATTCGTAAGTGCAAATAAACAAAAAAAACGTGAAAACTCAAAACAATAGAATAATTGTGTTATTTTTTTAAATCAATTATAGTATGAATTAAATTTCATAATGTGTAAAATGAAATTAGTCTGGTCAGACATTAGTCATACATTAGTTTGGTTTTAACATCTATTGGTACCCTGAACATAATTATATGTAATTTGTATACACTATATTAATTAATCAACCATATAGTTGGCTGCACATGCTCACTATAAAATATAAATAATGCATGGATACAGGCCCCAATACTATGCGTCGTTAGTCTGACACAAGCGCAATATGTCGCGAACATGTCGAGGTCACCGGTGACGTGAACATGTGAGTTTTTCTTTTAGGAAAAATCACTCAATGCTGCTAAAGAAGTTTTGTCTTCAAAAAATCAATTTCTTGAACTTTATGAGACTGATAGAAATAAACCATGCCTTAATATAGATTAAAAACATCAATAAAGCACTAAATTGTGTTTACACTTCAACATTTTAAAATAGTTGTATTCAAGTACTACAAAATTCGTGTAACAACAAGTCTGACTATTAATTACAACAGAACAACCGATAATTTAACAAAGTTTTCGAAAAGTTTCATGTAACGGTAGCAAGTTATCATTAGAGACGTTACTTGTTAAACCTGCCGCCTTACTCTTGACACTTTCGAGTTCTAAATCAAATCGAATTTTATTCGATCTCGGGCTATTTCGTACTCTTGAAATCAACGCTAGCGCTCAATCGTGCTGTGGCTCAAATTAAAATTAACTTCGATCGACTTAATCGTTAGGATCGAAAAATCGGTACTCTCCATTTTGTTTGACAGCTGTAAATTGAGTCGTTCGTTCGAGTGCGGCTGTCAAAATAGACGATTCTGAAAAAGGTACTTTTTTAGGATCGAGTGAGAACATTTTAGTGTTTTATTGTGATATTTATTCAAAAATTTTCATTGTTATTGTTTACTTTGGAATACCGAACCCAATAAACACACGTGTGTGAAGTTATTTATAAAAAAAAGTCGATATAACAACTATATTGAGAAATTGAAGTTTCCAAGAAGTTAGAAGAAATTATCGAATACTGAAGAAGAAGTATTATATGTACATTAATTTATTACACCCTACATGTGTTTAAATCAATAACAAAATGATATTTGTATTAATAACATGGTAAGTTTTAACGTTTAAGTTTTCACATAAAATTTATATTTGTACATACATTACATAGTATGCTTATGCATTTTTTGCAAATAAGATATATCTAAATCCCTCAGTGGTGGTATAAAGGCATACAAGGTCAGTCATAATTGTCAGTAAAAAAATATATGAGGAATAAATTGTAAGTTACAAGTTTTGCTTACATAATTATTTTTAGATACTGAGAGCTATCTGAGACAATATCATGGTCATTTTCCAGCTACAAGGGATATATAGGTTATATAGGTATAGGTTAAGCGATGGAGATAATTAACTATGATTTTATTCACATTAATTAATAATATGTTACTAAGCTTTAGTCTCAAGTTGAGTTGTTTTGAGCTCTCATATATTTGATTAACAAGTTTAGTTTAGTTTTCTCTCTGAGTATGCAATATCTTTATATGTACCATAATATATCCATAATGTATGTTAAATTTGATTTTATTTTATGAAAGTTTATAGTTTATATTAATATACACATGTTATTTGTACAATTTGTGACATGAATATTTTAATTTTGTAATATAATTTGTACAATTTGTGACATGAATATTTTAATTTTGTAATATAAATTAGGTATATGTCACCTAGGCTATTTTGTAATTAACAAAGTATTATTAAATACAATTGATAAGTAGGCAAGTGAGTTATTTTTAATTTAAAATTACAGAAACATCATACATAGAAATAATAATATATTGTTTTTTTAGGTGATCCTGGTAACTTCCTAAGAAGAGTAAAAAGTGACACTTATAGTAAATGCACTAGTCGTTCAAGTAGTCGTTGGCACTAAAGTGTTCTACTAGACACACTGCGGAACAAATGAAATCTCTGGACGATACGAATGATATCTCATCATATCATGCTGTACTACAAATCAGCATACACTAATCAAAAACATCAACAAATTATTACCAATTATCATCAGCTTGATGTATTTGATGGTAAAATATAACAACATAATTGTCTGTAAAAACAAAATGTTTATTGATGTAATGAAAATTATTTAAGCAATATTATAGAAAAATAAAATTGGCTTTAGTCAAGGTTAAATATATGCTGTTTTTTTATTAAATGGTGATAAAGGTTAATCAGTTGTGTTCTAAGCTCTTGTTATTAAATTAAAAATGAAAATGAAAGCTTTTTATGAAATTCATTTACATAATTTTCATAAATAAAAACTCATTATTTATTGTTCTGACAAAATGTTCATGAGAGCCCATCTATATGGTGAACTATGATGTGCTCAGTGGCATAATGTATACAACTCCATGACGGTAAATTGATTCATTTATTGTTTCAGTTTTTAAATTATTCATAATATATTATGTCATCAGATAAAAAATAAACTATTTCGAGATATCACCTTCAATATCTCTGTATACTGTATAATATTCTTAATCAAGCAAAATACACTTAACATGAAATGTGTCATGGTTGCTACAATATTTATATATAAAATTGGTTTTAATTGATAATCTCAATATTACTATAATATTAAAGTTTAAGACACATCGATTGTCTGAAAAAATTACATTATTCTTAAGTTTGTAATGTCTTTATAGATGTTACAATATGTACAAATAAAAGTTGAAGTTAATTTCATGATTGTTCTCTCTTTGGTATATTTTAAATATGTTCTTGATATATGTATGTATGTATGTGATATAAATCTATATAAACTTTATATAAGATTAGAAATATGCTGCTTTTTGAAACAGTGGTAATGTTTAATTAGCTGTACTATTAACTCCTATTGTTAATAAATGAAATGAAAAGAAATAATTTATTTTATTGTGTGTAATATATTGGCACAAATATTAAATTCCATTATTTATGGTTCATATGGGATATTAATTAAAGTTAAACATATACTACCAACAGAAATATTACTTGGCTTTATGGTGTATTAGCAAGAACTTTACATATTACTTGATTTATATTTATTTTTGTCTATAATGGCAAATGGATTGATATAATTTATTGTTTAGATTTTTAAGTGTCTCTTTATACTATATTAAAGCTATAATCATCACACTCAATAATATGTGTAGTGTATGAAATTCCAAATTCAAGAAAATACACTTAACGTGATAAAACATCACGGTTGCTATGATTTTTATTACGAAATCGGTAATGAGTGATAAACTTAATACATAATACAACATTTAACTTTTGAAAGGGCCTGAAAAATCTACAGTATAGGTACCTAATTTTAGTATGTAATGTTTACAAGTTTTCTAAATGTATGTTCATAATAGTTTTATCACACACACTTCATGAATATTTTCCCTTACTATATTTTTCATAATTGCTTTACATATATCCAGGTAATATATATTGAATGGTGTATTATACATCTCATCATTTTGTAAAACATTCCAATGTTTTTATCATTAAATTTGACAGTCTGTAGCACAGACTAGTAAAGATTATATTCTGCGACACAGACTAAAAATAACAGGCTCGTCGTGTTCAATAATAAAATCAATTATTTCAGGACGATTTTAATAGGTGTAGTATATTTTTATAATATTTAACATAATATAAATCATTATTTTAGCGTTATTGAGGCAGAAAACACCAAAAAAGCAATGATTTAAGCATATAATTATAACACTTTACTGTGACGTATTGTGTGTACACCGTGCCCGGATACACTTAACGACGCCGTTATGAATCGATCGTAACTCGATCTTGATATTCGATTTGATTTGGTTCAAGAGTACCCTTTTAGATCAAGATCAAAACAAAATTGAGTTCGAATCAGAAACAAAACCAAATTGAAATCAATTTCAAGAGTAAGCCTGCTGGTAAGGTCTCTACAGTTTCACCGGACTACAGAACAACAAATACATTAAAGCAATTAATAAATTAAACTTGCTATAGCTGAATACTCAATTCAAGTGAGTAATATCATGACATTAACATTTCAGCAGGCTTACTCTTGAAATTGATTTCAATTTGGTTTTGTTTCTGATTCGAACTCAATTTTGTTTTGATCTTGATCTAAAAGGGTACTCTTGAACCAAATCAAATCGAATATCAAGATCGAGTTACGATCGATTCATAACGGCGTCGTTAAGTGTATCCGGGCACGGTGTACACACAATACGTCACAGTAAAGTGTTATAATTATATGCTTAAATCATTGCTTTTTTGGTGTTTTCTGCCTCAATAACGCTAAAATAATGATTTATATTATGTTAAATATTATAAAAATATACTACACCTATTAAAATCGTCCTGAAATAATTGATTTTATTATTGAACACGACGAGCCTGTTATTTTTAGTCTGTGTCGCAGAATATAATCTTTACTAGTCTGTGCTACAGACTGTCAAATTTAATGATAAAAACATTGGAATGTTTTACAAAATGATGAGATGTATAATACACCATTCAATATATATTACCTGGATATATGTAAAGCAATTATGAAAAATATAGTAAGGGAAAATATTCATGAAGTGTGTGTGATAAAACTATTATGAACATACATTTAGAAAACTTGTAAACATTACATACTAAAATTAGGTACCTATACTGTAGATTTTTCAGGCCCTTTCAAAAGTTAAATGTTGTATTATGTATTAAGTTTATCACTCATTACCGATTTCGTAATAAAAATCATAGCAACCGTGATGTTTTATCACGTTAAGTGTATTTTCTTGAATTTGGAATTTCATACACTACACATATTATTGAGTGTGATGATTATAGCTTTAATATAGTATAAAGAGACACTTAAAAATCTAAACAATAAATTATATCAATCCATTTGCCATTATAGACAAAAATAAATATAAATCAAGTAATATGTAAAGTTCTTGCTAATACACCATAAAGCCAAGTAATATTTCTGTTGGTAGTATATGTTTAACTTTAATTAATATCCCATATGAACCATAAATAATGGAATTTAATATTTGTGCCAATATATTACACACAATAAAATAAATTATTTCTTTTCATTTCATTTATTAACAATAGGAGTTAATAGTACAGCTAATTAAACATTACCACTGTTTCAAAAAGCAGCATATTTCTAATCTTATATAAAGTTTATATAGATTTATATCACATACATACATACATATATCAAGAACATATTTAAAATATACCAAAGAGAGAACAATCATGAAATTAACTTCAACTTTTATTTGTACATATTGTAACATCTATAAAGACATTACAAACTTAAGAATAATGTAATTTTTTCAGACAATCGATGTGTCTTAAACTTTAATATTATAGTAATATTGAGATTATCAATTAAAACCAATTTTATATATAAATATTGTAGCAACCATGACACATTTCATGTTAAGTGTATTTTGCTTGATTAAGAATATTATACAGTATACAGAGATATTGAAGGTGATATCTCGAAATAGTTTATTTTTTATCTGATGACATAATATATTATGAATAATTTAAAAACTGAAACAATAAATGAATCAATTTACCGTCATGGAGTTGTATACATTATGCCACTGAGCACATCATAGTTCACCATATAGATGGGCTCTCATGAACATTTTGTCAGAACAATAAATAATGAGTTTTTATTTATGAAAATTATGTAAATGAATTTCATAAAAAGCTTTCATTTTCATTTTTAATTTAATAACAAGAGCTTAGAACACAACTGATTAACCTTTATCACCATTTAATAAAAAAACAGCATATATTTAACCTTGACTAAAGCCAATTTTATTTTTCTATAATATTGCTTAAATAATTTTCATTACATCAATAAACATTTTGTTTTTACAGACAATTATGTTGTTATATTTTACCATCAAATACATCAAGCTGATGATAATTGGTAATAATTTGTTGATGTTTTTGATTAGTGTATGCTGATTTGTAGTACAGCATGATATGATGAGATATCATTCGTATCGTCCAGAGATTTCATTTGTTCCGCAGTGTGTCTAGTAGAACACTTTAGTGCCAACGACTACTTGAACGACTAGTGCATTTACTATAAGTGTCACTTTTTACTCTTCTTAGGAAGTTACCAGGATCACCTAAAAAAACAATATATTATTATTTCTATGTATGATGTTTCTGTAATTTTAAATTAAAAATAACTCACTTGCCTACTTATCAATTGTATTTAATAATACTTTGTTAATTACAAAATAGCCTAGGTGACATATACCTAATTTATATTACAAAATTAAAATATTCATGTCACAAATTGTACAAATTATATTACAAAATTAAAATATTCATGTCACAAATTGTACAAATAACATGTGTATATTAATATAAACTATAAACTTTCATAAAATAAAATCAAATTTAACATACATTATGGATATATTATGGTACATATAAAGATATTGCATACTCAGAGAGAAAACTAAACTAAACTTGTTAATCAAATATATGAGAGCTCAAAACAACTCAACTTGAGACTAAAGCTTAGTAACATATTATTAATTAATGTGAATAAAATCATAGTTAATTATCTCCATCGCTTAACCTATACCTATATAACCTATATATCCCTTGTAGCTGGAAAATGACCATGATATTGTCTCAGATAGCTCTCAGTATCTAAAAATAATTATGTAAGCAAAACTTGTAACTTACAATTTATTCCTCATATATTTTTTTACTGACAATTATGACTGACCTTGTATGCCTTTATACCACCACTGAGGGATTTAGATATATCTTATTTGCAAAAAATGCATAAGCATACTATGTAATGTATGTACAAATATAAATTTTATGTGAAAACTTAAACGTTAAAACTTACCATGTTATTAATACAAATATCATTTTGTTATTGATTTAAACACATGTAGGGTGTAATAAATTAATGTACATATAATACTTCTTCTTCAGTATTCGATAATTTCTTCTAACTTCTTGGAAACTTCAATTTCTCAATATAGTTGTTATATCGACTTTTTTTTATAAATAACTTCACACACGTGTGTTTATTGGGTTCGGTATTCCAAAGTAAACAATAACAATGAAAATTTTTGAATAAATATCACAATAAAACACTAAAATGTTCTCACTCGATCCTAAAAAAGTACCTTTTTCAGAATCGTCTATTTTGACAGCCGCACTCGAACGAACGACTCAATTTACAGCTGTCAAACAAAATGGAGAGTACCGATTTTTCGATCCTAACGATTAAGTCGATCGAAGTTAATTTTAATTTGAGCCACAGCACGATTGAGCGCTAGCGTTGATTTCAAGAGTACGAAATAGCCCGAGATCGAATAAAATTCGATTTGATTTAGAACTCGAAAGTGTCAAGAGTAAGGCGGCAGGTCAACAGTGTAGTTAGTTCGAAAAAAAAAATTGTGGTTCTAAGTGTACAATTTTTTTATATTTTGTTATACATATATATTGTAAAGGATGCTGATTAGGAATAAGGACACTTTTTATTTCTCTTTTTTACATGTCTCGATTTTAGTCAAAAAAACAGCTTTAGCGACTTTTAAAAGATTCTGTACACGAGAAGTATGACTACAATTTCTCAGTTGATAAGAAAACAAAAACAAACATTAATACTGCGCAATAATGGCGTACGAAGCCGCAATAGATATTCATATTGTCCTATTTAAACAGGCTCTTCTAATTATAACCCCACGCATACATAATTTAGCCACCTTTGCTAAGTACATATTTAACTTGGCACGTATATAGAGTGTGAGATAAGGTAGACTGTTTATGAGGAGATAAACTTCCAAGTTAAAAAAAATGTATATGTTTATTTTCTTTTCAATTTATATTTATCCCAAAAATATATGATATAACGGCAGCGAATGATTCCTACCCCTCCGACTCTTCAAACAAAGCGTGCTCGCGGCGACACTCGCAATAACACCGCCGTGAAGGGCCAATCAACTTGGCTTTTTTTTTTTTTTTTTTTTTTTTTTTTATATTATAGGGGGCAAACGAACAGGTGGGTCACCTGATGGTAAGTGATCACCACCGTCCATAGACACTAGCAACACCAGGGGAGTCGCAAGTGCGTTGCCGGCCTTTTAAATATGCGGGCCTCCGGCACTCTCACTGACCGAACGAAACGCAACAGTGCAAGCACTGTTACTTCACGTCGGTTTTCTGTGAGAGGGTGGTACTACCCCGGGCGAGCCGACCCATTCATGCTGAAACCAGTAATAGCTTCAGCGTAGCTCTACCACCTAGACACTTCCGCACACCCGCAACGTCCCTCCCTCATTGGCACCTGAAGCATAGATTTGATCCTCTACATTGGAGCTCTCGAGTTTGCTCCTAGCAGGAAATCGTAAAACCGCATTTACTTACTAACAATAGACACATAGATACCACATTGCAGCCCACATACGTACACACACATACACACACACACGCACACTCACACACACACAGTGTAAACATAAGTTCTGTAAGGGATTTATTTTATGGGTTAGATAGCTTTAGTCAAAATTGGTAGATTTAAAATAAATGTATGTATTCTTTCGATATATCTGAAAATAAGCATATGTATGTCATAACATATATGGTTAGCTTTGCTCCCATTGATATTTTAGCTCAATACACGTTATTACATATAATATAAGTCCAAGCCTAGGTCTGGCTAATTTTGCACTTTTGCGCAAGTTACCATCTGGCTGCTGAGTGCCTTAAACATTCACCCAAAAATTCTGATGAAATTGTGAAAGTCCTTCAGGCTAAAAGCGGATAGTCAATTCGAAGGAAAACCACTTGATCGATGATTGGTCGATCGGTGAAACTGTTGTTCCTAAGGACGTATCTCTTTATCAAGGTCCGTCAAACCAACAGCGGATTATGAGTTAAAAGAAAAAAACACTTGATTTATGATTGGTCAATCGGTGAAACTGTTGGTCCGAAGGACGGACCTCTTTAATCGGGCTGAGGTTCAAGACCGGAAGAAACTCGACTGAAAGGTGTAATGCTAACGATACCAATGATTAACATTTATAATAAAATGTACGAAACCGTAAAACACGTACGCTACCTATTCAAACATTTCATCAAAAGAGATATCCGTGTCCACGGAATAGACTTATCAAGAATAAACGTTTAATCAAATTGAAAATGGTGCTGAAAATACAGAAACGTCTAGTTATATCATTTTACAGATATTAGTGTTCGCCCACTTGTCGACATTCGACCATAATCATTTTAGGCAATCGTACCAAAATACATGATTGAAATTATGTAATTTAAATCAATTTATACGTAAAATTGGTAGTTATTCACGGATAGCGATATTAAAATGTGTACGTGAACTGCAGTTAGCCAATAGATTCTAAATAAAATAAAGAAAATCGGTGAACGAACAGAAGCGAAAATGGTATTCAATTGTTTTGTCTTAAACTATTTATGTGTAGATCATGAACCGGGTTCCAGAAAAAGAAATTAAACTAGATATTTTTTTATTGCCTGGATAATGTATACATATTCAATACAAAAGCAACCCGCGATGTCATTCGTGTTTGTATGGATGATGACATATAAACATTAGAACGTTACTTTATCAATATTGTATTCGAGTAACTCAAACTGTCTATGCAGCGCACGTCGAGAGCTTTTTTTTCGAACTGACCTACTCTGTTGACCCTGGGGCATCTACAGATTCACCGGACTACACACGTCTAGAGAATTCTCAGATGACAATACTTTATTCAACTTACTCGACACTTAATCGATATTTTGGGTAATTCAAATAAAAAATCCAAATTTATTAGTCTATATATTATCCTAATATTGTAAAATTACGTTTAAATCCATTTAGTAGTTAGCACAGGAAAGAGTACGATTCGCCCATCCATCCTTACCATCTTTCCCGTTTATTAGAATAGGATAGGCATCATGAGCCTGTTACAGACCCACTATAAGGTATGGGCGTAACCACCACGTTAGCCCACGACGTATTGGCGATTTCAAACTCTGAGAAATCTACAGTTCTATATTTTCCCGTATATGGTGGTACCACAAGAACATTTCTCAGGTTCAGGGTTCCTCACGATGTTCTCCTTCACCACCAGGTGATAATGTTACCGATTGAAATTAGTAAATTCCGAAAAATTCGTTGGAACATGCCGGGGTTCGCACTTGCAGATATCGCCGTCAATATTCCACTGGTGAAATGGACAGAGTACCACGACTTCTAAAGAGCCGAAATAATAAAAGTAACGAAATACAAGCTTTTGTTTATAGCCATGAATACAAATAAATATATTTGAAATGTTTGTTTTTTGTTCCGGTTAATCTCCGAGCCAGGTGAACCGATTTCCACGAGACTTTTACGGGTAAATAGAGAGCTTCTCAATGTCTCCTCTTGACTACATATTTATGCTTTGAGTTAAACAGTAAGATAAAATTTAAAAGATCCAACTTAAAGTCGGTAGAGTTGTAGGGGTTCAGTACAGGATAAATGTACATGCGTATTACAACAAATATGGTTACAATCAATAATCAAGCTAGTTAGCTTTTGCTCGCAGCTTTGCTTGTGTAAATGTAGACTTGATCTATCCCTCGGGAACAATAGATTTTTTCTACATAAAGTGTAAGTACTCTATGTTGTTTTTTGTATTGATGACAAAAGTGTATGGAAAATTTCAAGATTACCGATTGAGTACTTAAGACATGAAAACATAATAAACAGATTCACTTTTGCATTTATAATATTAGTAAAGATGTGACTAAAACAATGAACAGACGTTTTTCCAGCACTTGTCTATGAAACATCCAACTAATTTAATTTCATATCTGAAGTTTATTGTAAAAAACCTTATTTGAATCCAAAGGTTAAGAAAACATTCAAACACATCGAATACACGGTCTAATTTACATAAAGAGTCGGCTTGTAGCAACAGCCTGTGTTTTAGCAACAACTTGTGACTCAGAATTATGTCTACACTTAACGCAAACAGCGAGTACGGATGAGGGACGTAAACACTCTGCGGGTCTCTGGAGTCTGCTTGTTACACTGTTTAACACCATTACATAAGGCACATTAAACGCATACCACATCATAAAGCATGTGACATGAATGTACCCCGCATTTACCGACTATAACGTGTTATATATAATAGCTGTGCATGCGGTTTCGCCTAGTTAGACACTATAATAAATTTCGGAACTTAGGAAGTAGATGTATTGTAGCGCCACCTAGTGCTGAATTAGAGCAAAACGGATAGTACAGAAAAATTCGTCATGAAAAAAACAATTTCAATGTTTCGTTACATGAGATTAATAAAAATCGTATTTTTATTAACCAAATTATTCAAACATCGTCATAGGAGTTTATTTAAATTATACTTTAAAATAGGACAAGGACTTAATATAAAAATATAAAAAAGATTTGTCATTTAAAGGTATTTATTATTTTCATTACAGCAAAAACTTGGTAAGCTATTGAGCACAGGCATGACTTAGGCTTAAAAGAATTAATAAAAAAAAATTTAGTAATAGTGTTAGGTTGTACAATAAGGTTCCAAAAAACGTTGGCCATTTGTGAGGCAATAAGTTCAAGCTCATGTGAAGCAGGTTTTATATTTTCTCAAAGGGTCTATTACGAGAACCATAGTCATATCTCTCTGTACATTTACTAAAATACGATTTTGTATAGGTGTAATAAAAAATATACGTTTGTAATAAAAAAAAAACATAAAAAACGATAAATCAGTTTCTTACCGGCTGTTTTAGATGACTGAGTTGTTATCCGAACCGGTGGTACTGTTTTGACGTTCAGAAACGCCTTTTTATGACTTAAATTGAATGAAGTATTTTTGTCTGTGTAAATATTTATTATGGGATCTTCGGATGCAAAGAAAGGGAAAAAGGACCAGCTACTTTATTGAGAAGTCATTTAATTTTTATACAAGACACATGACAATGTAAAATTTAAAATTAAGAATAAAAAGAATTGTACTCAAATAAGGTTGGTCTTGAACAGTCCGATTATTTCTATTTCGATTTATTTTTTATACTTGCTTTTGCCCTTAGCTTCACTCGCATTAACCCCTCGGCTGATTTTTTAAGATCCTGGTTTCAATTATTTTTTATTTAACGACATTGTACATTGTAAATTTCATTATTTAGTAAAAAAAGTTAGTAAAAACAATTTTACATAAAAATAACAATTTTACAATACATAATTTGTTATTTTTCAAAGTTTTGTAATAAATCAGGTATTTTTATGCTTATACCGCCAACAGCTTGTTGACTTGTGCCTCAAGAGATTTACATTCGTTAGTATAGAACTTAAAGATTAATAGTTTTTGACAGTTCAGGGGTTAATGTAGGTTTTACCCAACAGTAATTCTTTTTTGTGTGAAAGGTGTGGTATATCCTTTCTATTCCGCTGATAACGTGTACGCAAAATCGTATCTCGATCGATCGCTTGTGTAATTAAGACGTAAATATGAAACAAACAAACCAACTAATTTTGACATTGATAATATTAGTAAGAATTCCTTTTAATATTATGAGACTTTGTTACAAATATTTTATATTCACCGGCATATATTAAATTAATTTTGCTATACAAGTAACGTCTTTATTAAATAAATAAATAATCAGTAAGTGTTCTTCTATATCAATGTAAATTTATTCAACATTATACCATAAAACATTTGCCGTATGTCGTATTACGTGTTGTGGTTATTGTGTGCTTGTATTTATGTACCCACGGGGTTAATTAACTAATTATAACACAATCATATACGTTATCTCTGTTGCCGTTATCTGAAATTGGCATAACATAAATAAACGCTTGCGCTCTATTTATTGCCTGAATACGTGTTTATTGCGTTAACTACATATGCGAATTAAATTTTACTGATAATTACTTATTGTTGATTATATGAAGTGACTTTTAATCTAACTATACTGTTATGGCTATTAGTCAATTTCAATTTTTTGGTTGTCAAGTATAAGATACCTTGTGTATTACTAAAATTATCTATATATAAGGGTCTGTTTGTAATATTATAATAAAAGCTTTTGACCCAATGGATATCTAAGTATATGCGGTTCTTATAACTAATTTATGAAATTTTTGTCTGTGTGATCGGCTAATCTCCAAAACAGTTGGATCGATTTTGATGAGACTTTCAATGGAAAATAGCTGTTCTACGGAGTAACTGAGGCCACTTTCATTTTAGAATAAAAAGTCGAGGCTGTCATAAGGACTGCCAACAGAAATGAAAATGTAAAACAATGGAATAAATGATGATGTTTTACATAAACCTCATAGCCCTTCAAAAGCTCAGTACAAAATATCAATACATGCAGTACACAGGCGGCTATATTACGCGTCGCTAGTCTGGCGCAAGCACAATACGTCACGAGCACATTGAAGTCATCGGTGACGCAAACTCGTAACTTTTTCCCCTAACGAAAAAAAAATCGCTCAATGCGGCTAAAGAAGTTTTAGCATAATAAAAATGGTTCCGCGCAAATACAATCTTTTGTAAAGACACAAATACACACGAAGTTTCGGGCGGTTGCCACTATAATCTAAACTATACTATACACTACATACTACATATAGTGCGTGTAACATGTAGTTAAGCACACTGTACAGTGTACACATAATCTAAAATTCGAATCAAAGAGATGTGTATTATTGAAGTGAAACTTCTTTAGAATCGTTGTGATTTCAAACCGGATGCAACGGAAAAACGACAGGTAAGAGACATAAATACGGCAAAGAATAAGACAGAAATATACATACTATTTTATATTATCGGTCCCTCCTCTTTGTGCCGTGCTTCGTAGCATCCCCACTCCCGTCTTCTAAGCATAGTCGCCTGTAATTAGTGAGCCAGAGCGAGAGAGCAAATGTCGGTGTGTATGTATATTGCCCACTGTTTAATACTTGCTTATATTTGAGCATTTAACGTGTGTTAGTATATGTGAAAAGTACGTGTACTACTATACACTATATGCAACTGCGTACTACAGCTTTTTAGTAAGAAGTCAGCGTGGTGCGTTATTATTTAACAGTGTTTCTGAGTATTTTTATATCTTGTTTGTTGAAACTGAAAATATGGAACTTGAGCAATAAATTATGTAACACAGGTTAAATAAAATCTAAAATATATTTTAAAATTAATCAAAACACTTTCATTTTTAAGCAAATAAACTTTGTAATTATTCTACTCTTGTTAATATATTTATCTCATTCTTTTGTCGATTTACTGAAGTTTCACCTCTACCGTGTGTGAATAGTACACACACCTTTTTTTATTTTTTTTCAAACTGACATACCTTGCTGGCACTTTGGCCTCTACAGGTTTACCGGACTACAGATGTGTATTAATGTAGTTAGTGTTATTAATTATTAGTTTGATAATTAATAAAATTAGTGTAATTCAATTTTTAAATAATTATATTTATTATTTGAAATTACACATGTTTTAATTATATAGTATTTTACTTTTATTATTTTTTTACATTGAAAAGTCATATAAATTGTTATACTGTACACATATGGTGGCGACGGTGTAAAACTTAATTGATTAACAAGGCATTAGACAATCTTTGCATGTTAGTCAATAAGCCTCTCCATCCTCAAGTTAATGAGTTTTAATAAATAAAAAGAAAAAATATAGAACAACAATCCATTTTACAAAGTACAAGAAAAAAAAAAACAAAGATAGAATAAGACACAGGCAACGTGCAAAGTTATCAAATAAATTACCATAATCTCGTTAATGGTCGTATAATTAATACGAATATAATTTTGACGCTGAAACGATGTGAACGCCGCCCAAATTAACGAGTAGACACTTGAACTGGAAACGATAAATATTCAAATTGACTAAGAGTTGGCTTTGAATTAAGCGTCCTCACTCTTCAGTCAAGAGATCGATCAACATTTGTCAAAGGTTAACAGCTACACTTCTGAATTTAATAATACGTTTTCGAAATATTTGTACTCAGGGATCAAAGTGAACGGCTGTTGCACGAATAAATACACTGACAAGATGGAGTTTATGTTATTCTCCTCGGATAAAATCAAAAACGCACGGTGTCGATATGCGATCTCCTTTTACACTTTCACATCATCATTGCTCAATCAAACATCATGAAATTTTGTAAACATGTTATCAGGGCAAGGAATATGACATACTTTTTATCCAGAAAAAAAAATTGTTTCTGAGGTGTAGGCCACATCTTCTTTGACTTATTTATTTATTCTACGACCGTTAGCATAGGAAAGTATTTAAAAATATACCTATAGTACAACGAATGGGAATTTAAAAAACGTCTCACTTTAACTTATTCTATCACGCATCTCACTCGGAAAAATATTTGTCTTGCTAATAATATATAACAAAAACTGTGAATAAGGAAGCATTTCACATATCATTCGTTACAACATAAATCATGTGCTATGAGAGCTAGATGCAACGAAAATGACTATTGTGCATATCATGAGCGTAGTTTAAATACTTATTATTCAAACTTACCACACCAGAACTATACGTAGAAAAAGATAAAACTATACAATTACAGTGACACAGCAGTTCTAGACAGAAGTGACAAGCTTATTATAAAAATGAAATGAAATCTTATTCTCGACATTAATAGAACTTCTTTTACTTAGTTTTTAGTTCCTTGACTTAGTTTTTTATATCCTTGAAATATTTTTCGGAACTATTTCATTATATTTATTTCACTAATCAAACACGTAAAATTTAACTAGTCGTTACTTTTCACGGGGTGATATAACGATGATAAAAATAACTTCTCCACATACTAGTTATTCTAATATAGCTATATTTATTAGCTATATCTATGGTATTGTCTATAATTGTATGGTACATATAATACTGTATTCTTAATGTTACCTAGTCATCACAGGCGATGTTATATGTTTAGATAGTAAAAGTATAAGGTACATAAAAATCATGTAACTGAACAAATTGGTAATGTAGTTCAGGTCATATTTTACATAGAGTATATTCTCACTCACCTACTTCAAATAATTTTACGTGACACAGTTATTTATTGTTCAGACACCAGACACCCGCAGTGTTGAAATCTTGCTTGTGCAAAGGTTATGTCACTTCGAGTTTGTAGAATATTATTACGAGTTACATATGATAGAAAATGACGGAAACATTATCGTTTTGATATTACATTTAAATTGTACGTATATTAAGCTATCATAGAGATAACTTTGTGTGGATTCGTCATGATGCGTTAATAAAGTTTAACAATGTATTCTAGAGTTTGATTTATATACGAGCTTCCATTCGCAGCTTTGTTTACGTCTATGTACCTTTGACTTTTCCCTCGGAAGCAGTAACCACATCTAACCTTTATAGCACGATCGTATAATTAAATAAAATAGCAATTGAACAACTGTACCTCAACCTGGTCAATTCTGACAATATTTTTGAGGATATGTCTATTATCTTTCGTCTAATTCACTCACTGAATTTTTATATGGAGATTTTTTTACTCAAAATTTTACACTTTTCTGTATGATTTTCCAAACATTTTCTTTCATATTAGTCAAATAAGTTCTGAAGTGATGCGAGTACATACAATCGGTAATAATTTTTATTTATACAGACATTTAGTGTATTACAGAATCATGGAGTTCTGAATAGTGCGTTATTAGACGAAATCTGTTTAAGGCACTCATTGCTCATTTATTCATGGACTAAATACAAGGTAAACTCTATAACGACACTCGATTTAACGACTAACTAATTAAAGCGTTGAAATTACTTGATTTCGGTTTTTCTATGGGTAAAACTGAGAAACAACAAGTGGATTAAGAAGATTTAATAGACGATCCGGAGACCCCACCAAGCATCAAACAAGCACTTGATCCAACAAAGTTCTTTTGCAATATATTAGTAAATAATTATTAATATAATAAAAGAATATCATTTTTTTTCACTTCAATTAACGACAACTCTATATAATGTCAAAAAATGCGCAGTCACCTAAGTGTCGCTACATGGAGTTTACACTAGAATTAATGTAGACTTCAACTAATTTTATTAAAAAAATGTTACCTGTGGTAATAGTTTATACATATAACTATTACAATTCTGATTTTATTAATCCCCTGGACTGTTCAAAACTACAAAGGTTTAAGTGCCATACAGACAAATGCAAACCTCATGAGGCACAGGTCAACAGACTGTTGGCAGCATAAGCTTAAAAATATACCTGATTTATTCTAAGACTTTAAAAAATAACTCATTATGTATTGTAAATAGATTTTTTTGTATAAAATATATTTTTAAATTGTTTTTCCAATCGTATGATTTTTTTTATTATACCATGAAATTTATAATGTTACGATGTTGTGAAATAAAAAAAAAACAAAAACATAATCTGCCATTTTGATATTTTGTCTTGAATCAGCCAAGGGGTTAATAATACATAATTACAAAATATATTATGATATACTAGCTTTTAACTAGTATAGATATGCTCGATCCCTCAGGAATAATACATTCTATCTGAATGAACGGTACTTATGTCCTTTGCTGTAGTCTGACTTACGTCAGACACTTACGTCTGACAGTGTGTATGAAAAATTTAAAAATGATTGCTTGAGCAATTAAGGCTTGAGAGCGTAACAACAAACTTACTTTTACATTTATAATATTAGTTATTATAGTATTAAATTAAAAATGTGTGCACCGGACCGATCTGTACACGACTGATCGTGTTGAGGGCTGCAGTACATTACTGGACAATAGTTTTCAATTTGCTATGAAATGTTTTTGAAAATCTCTGTTAATACTTACATTGGAGACAGCGTGTCGCATTTTAAATCAAATTATTAAAGTAGTTTTCGTTGAGTTAATTCGTACATATTAAAACAAAAGTTGTATATAATATTTTGTTGATTTCCCATTTTGCTTTATCATCGTGTGCATTTAGTTTTTTTTTTATCTGGAAACGCAGCCTAATAATCAACAATATTTAGTGTCACACTATACCGTACTTATATCCTATACCTACTCTTTTTATAATTCTCACTATGACTTTTCTCTGCTGTTTAAGCTTATCTTGGATAAGGGATAATAGGATATTTCAACTTACTGAATCGTTACCTATCTTGACTCACTTTCTCGTCTTTAACCCCATAATATAGTTGCACTTTTCAATGATTTTAAGGAAACACTCGCGCGGTGTTGCGACTGTTCTTTTTATGCGCGTCAAATCTTTACAGGTGTCACTAGTACCGCGTGAATCGTTCGGGCGTGCGTTTTGTTTTACGCAAGCATTTTGCGAATGAATGCAAAGCATTAAGCTTGTCCATCTACTTTATATAAATCCAAATTAATATTATGAATGCAAATTTCCGTTTGTTTGTTTGTTACATTTTGACGCCTTAACTACTCGATCGCCCATCATGACATTTTTCATGCACGTTGACAATCGTTCAGAATAGGACATGGGTACATTTTATCCAGAAAAGCTTACTTTTCCCAAGGGATCGATCAATTCTAGATTAATACGAGTGAAGCTGCAGGCTATAGCTAGTATAATGCGCATGTGTTGTAGATATAAATCCTCCGGAGGAACTTCTCTAAAGGATTATGAAAATCGCATCAATACATGTAGCGTATTTTAAATGAGCTATGGCAACTAACACACGGACCGACGCTATAAATGACTTTGTTTTATAATATTTATATATGGATAGAAGCAGATTAAGATAAATAACAATTGTCATGAATGAAACGAGTTTCATAAAAAAAAAGAAAACTTAGTAAAATGATAACATTCGTAATAAAGTATATAATTATGAGTGATAACATCGCTACCTATTAATTTTTACCAGTATCTACACCATTAAAGTAGACTTAATGCGCACGAATATAATGTTTCTTCTTTTAAACGAATTCATCAAAGCCTCACTTATTAAAACGCGCCCAAATTGGATAGGCGGGTAATTCTATCGGCGTGAATTAATTTAATGGACTTTTTTTATTTCTTTATACTTTATCTTTCTTTACACAACCATTATATTCGGGGAAATAGGTAGCTGGCTAGCTGTATTCTTTATCGGATTGTTATTCGGTGACTTTGCAATATCCACGTGATAAATGAGATTTCGGTAAGACAACTATGATTTAGTTGCTCTGCAATAAAATCACCTTTTTACTAAAAGATACGAACCACGTTATTGGCTTTTTTGCACCGGTTGGGCAAAATAGACAAATTATAGTATTGGCCGAGTGCCGAGGATCCATCGACGATCACTATTATTGTGATTGCTTTCATTGTTGGAAACAAATGGGATATAATTAAATAACTAATATATAGAGAAATTAGCTTTTACCTGTGGCTTCACTCGCGTTTATGTAGATGACCTATCTCTTGGGAACAGTATTTTTACTAAATGAAAAGTACCCAATGTCCTTTTCTATACTCCTGTCAATGTTTATGCAACATTTTATTATAATATATTGAATAGCTAAGACGTGAAAGTGTAACAAGCAAACTCAAATTCGCATTTATAATATTAGTTCGGATAAACATGACCATTAACTGGCACCCTTCTACATTAACATGCTGCAGTGCAACACTATAATACTACAGCGTTGATTTTGAATAGGAGTCCAAACGACAGACGGACGTCCCCCAATCGGTGGAGGTACATATAACAAAAATGGAGAAACAACGAACAAACCCAAAAGTGAGAAACAATACAATTAGACAATTGGTAAAGAATATATAACTATAATATACGTTGTTGCTATGGCTGAAAAATTTTGCTGACGTATCACGTCTTTTTCCTTACTGTGTCTATAAAAATATTCATATTAATAGTAAAGTTTCACTGATTTTAACGTGTATCATACCTCTAAAGAAGCGACTATTTACCGGGACCATTGATCTGATATTGGAAACCCAAAACACCACATAATTCTCGAGTAAACACGGAAAACCATATTGTGACATTCCATGATTGCACAAAATAATGGACAGATATTAGACGCTTTTATATAAAATTAATAATGGCAGAATAGGATATATATTCATAATCATTATTAAATAATAAGATTTGAGCGAGCATCATTATATAGAATCACTAAATTATATAATAATCATTTCATAGAAATTGATATGTTTGCTAACTCGCCGGCCTTGTTTAAAAAACACATAAAACTGAGTATTGTATCTTGAAAGTTATATTTTATTTTGTTGTTTGGAATGTTTTAGTTTGTCTGTTCCTTTTTTATTTATTTTATTTTATTTTTTTATTTTATATTTATATCATTTCTTTAGCTTTATATTGTATTTTTGTTTAACCTAGCTAGTTAAGTTTCATCTATCTATTGTATTGTAATAACTGCCCATCAAAATATTTGTATACTTATTCTGTGGGCGACGTAGCCGGATTGTTCTGTAAGAACTATGTTTTTTTTTTTGTAACATTTATTATATCTATATCCGAGTTCAATTGTTTGTTGCCCTTAATAAATGAAAAAAAAAAGAAAATCTAAACTATTGTATTATAACGTTTAGGGCAGAAACCGTATGTAACCTTCAACATTTATTATGAATGTTTTTAAACTACAATATTATAATATTAGGCAATATAAAATATACGGTTTTAAATTACTCTACGTTCTAGTTAAAAAGCGATACATACATTTACTTGAGGTAAAGCGTATATAAGTGGGATTTACGTCGTACCTATTCGCAATACATCAGAAGATTAACGAATGACAAGATGATTGATTAAAGCCAATCCAATATTATCGTTACTATACATTTATTATATGTTTATAATATTTGTTCAGTAATATTATAATACAGTTTTTATATTAAACTTATAGATTATAGAACCAAAGATACTAAATTCTAACATGGTTTTTACGATTCAGTTTAATAGTTAATTTTCAATTTTAGCAATAATTTAATGTATAGCTTCTATAGATGACATCTTTTTTTCTATTTATATTTATATATAAATCGAGTGTATCCTTGTGGAGCCGGTATAGCCAGCTAGTCTTTATTACAGAAATATAAACAGAATGAAATGGTCGTAATGTTTAAAAATTGTATTTTTTACTTATTTGTGAGATCATTTAGATTTTCCGAAAGGACCTTTGTTCAACGTCAAAAGAATACAGCCTGTACATACATAGATGTAAATAAATATAGCATTAATGTTGATATTCTTGGTATAAATATATTTATAATTTCAATAATTCCTTAAAGACTCAAGTTATTATAAAAATATTACATTATTTCTAAATAATATGTCAACAAATTAAGGAAGCTGTAGTACTACAAATTTAGTGATATTAAAAAACTCGTTCGATAAAGTCAATATGTATATATTTGCATGGAGAGAAATGGTTTAAACTAAATGAATTATGGTAACAAAAAAATCAATTAACTAGAAATACTAAAAAAACTTACCTGTAATAATTTAAATCACTTTATTACAGTCACGGACACCTTAACACTATAGTCAAAGCCGCACTAAATACGTAGCACAAGTAATAGCGCTACGACGCTACGCGCCCACGCTGCTACGTGTTTCTAGCTACGGCACCAAAAGCCGACTGATCGCGCGCGCTTCCCGAGGAGGTAAGCTTGATATTACTCGAGCATATAATTAAAGTATTTTATATTCAACTTTTTGAATATAACATATTCATAAATTATTCTTTCAAAGTTATAAAGAAGACTTCTCCGCTACGTAAGTTTTCATATTCCTACGTTTACTTTTAAAATTCATGACGGTTTTGTCTTAGTTTCGATGTACATTCCTCACGAAATAGACCTCTCTGAATATAGTTGAGTAAATACCAATGAAATGCCAGAAAGATAATTAAAAATAAATTGGCAAAATCTTTTCAAAATTTAGGCAGAAAAACTATTTTGTAAAACATTTATCATGTATTATACTATATAATCTAGCTGTAAGCTATCGAGAAATAAATTAATTAATTAGGAAAACGTCTTATTACAATTGTGATGATATGATTTAAGATATTTAAGTGGTGAGTGAGACGAAATAAACAGAACTAAATATTAGAAATGTTTTTGTTTTGTAGCAAAAATTACGATATTAGTGAAAACCCACTCTACAGTCTTCGTTAACCTTATTGGCAACACTGAATATAGCCGTAGCTTCGGACTGGCACATAACATAATCAAGAGTTTAATACAAAACGAACTTAAAATTGTACTATTAGAATCTAAAATAAATTGGCATTTATTTATTTATCGATGGCTTACAGCTAGATTATATAGTATAATACACGGTAAATGTATTACAAATTAGTTTTACAACGTAAATTTTGAAAAGATTTTAGAATTTCGAATTATTTTCTAACTCAAATAAAACCAAAGGGGATATCAAATAATAGTTTAAATACCAATTTATGTAGTTAAGGCTGCATCTACAAGCAGTTGTATAGATTTAAAACTATGATTATAATTTTTTTTACAGTTTTCATTAAGTTATACCATGGCTTGTGTTTCCTAACTATACGACACTTATTATTAACACCGGAGGAAGAGTGACTTCAAAGTGATCTTAGATATAATATAACTAGGTTCTGTTCGTGCCTTCGCTCGAGTTAATGTATGTGTTACATAATTACTATCACTCACCAGTTTGTTTAATGTGGGGTGTAAAGTGAAAGCGAGAGCGCGGAACAAGCGATAGAGGGGCGCAATTGGCCTAAGCCTTCGGCTTTTGACGCATCTATTTCTCTTGCACTCCATCGGTAATTCAGTGATAATAATTCAATTCAATTCATAAAAGTATGCAATTTATCGTCAATTTTTTTCTTATGACGTTAACACGTAAAATTATCGTCCATAAACTGACTTTACAAGCACCATTTCTGTTTATAATGTATTTTTTGTCCTTTTCTATATTCATCATAACGTGTATGTAACATTTCAGGATAATAACTTTTATATAAGTTTATGTATAACCTTCTATTTAAAAGTGTTATTTCTTTTAAGCACGATAATATTCTTATGTCACAACTATTTTCATCCATGTATAAAATACACACAATGTCCTAAACCAGCAAACAAAATCCTCTTTGATCAAAAAATATGTCTAGTGCGATAATGGAACAGTACGCCCGACGACAAAAGTTAAAAGCCAAGTGTATATATTTTTACACTAGCAGGCAGGGCGAACGTTATCCTGCCCTGATAATAAAAAAAGAAATACTTATGTGCATGAAATACTTAAAATAACCAATATATTATATAAGATAAGGATTAATACTATATCCTTCTAAATAGCCATCCAATTACCTCATTGTATGTAACCATGTTTTTATAAGATAAATAATGTGTATACTAAGTTATCCTTAAAATATAGGGATATGCCATCGTAGACTTTTTTTTAGATCTATAAAAAAGGAATATCTCACTACGCATGTTTTGTTATATCACAAAAGAATTAATTAGCATTTTCAATGAAAGTTCCCAAGCGGTTTGACTTTTTCTAACACTTCCAACAATTATCGTTATATTTCAACCAATTTTCACAAAACATTGGCAAATTATATACCTAAACCTTCCTCATGAATTATACTACCTATTGGTGAAAACCGCATTTACAATACGTTTTCAAATCACATTACTCTATCTAGTAGAATCCGTTCAGTAGTATTTGAGTTTATCGCGAAGAGACAGATAGACAGACGCGGCGGACGACTTTGTTTTATAATATGCAGCGATTAACTAACTGTTTATCGTTTAGCTACGAATTACCTGACTAGTGGTAATATATAAATGTGTAAGTACATATCATACAATAGTAAAAATTTAGCGCGATTTGGTACTGAGAACATAGATATAAGATTTTTAAGATATTCCGTAAAAGTGTTTTCAATATAAAACAGACAAATTTTTATTTCGCGATTGTTATTTTTGATATAGATAGTGTGAAGGGATTTTAAAGAACTATTTGACAGAGAAAATATTTAATATATAAAATAAAAAATATTATAAATAAGTTTGTAAGTTTTTATTTGTTTGTTCCGTTTTCATGCTTTACTTTAATTAATCAAGGGATCATCATGTATTTTTTTTTAAATCTGCATACACGTTCTTAAGGATGCAAAAAAGGACATAATCTAGAAACAAAATATTGTTCCCGAGGGATCGGTCAAATTTATGGCCGCGATCAAAAGCTAGTGAATCAATTAATATACTGCAATTTAAAATTCTACATAAATGATTATTTTTTATAGGGTACAAGAGGATGGACGGGACAGCGAAACTGTCAGAAACACAGACTAAAAATATAATTCAGTCGTAAATATACCTTTTGGCTCGTTTTGCAGGGATTAATCAATTTTGTGATTTATTTTTATTACTGAAAAGGCGTCTTATTTTTGAGATCTCTAATTGTAACGAATTTAATCCCCTGTATTAAAATAATGGGATGACTTTATAGTATATATTTTTAAAGACTGAGAAAGTTCACGTCTACCTTTAGTTTTTTACTTTTATATATTGTAAATTGTGTTATTATCTTACATGTTTCAATATAAAAACATATATATAATATATTTTATGTACCATACTTCATGTTTAAGACGAGATATGCCCGACATTTTAGAGATATTACAATAAATTATTTTTAGAGTTACTAACTATACATACTTTATACGTGTAACAGTATTCAGGGCCATATTATATGGTTACAACTGACAGTGAAAACGATGGCACTTTAGTGTAAATGCCTATCTATATAAAAGTATTATGAACATGACTTTCGTGCAATCCTCGCCAAACTTTTTGTCCCATCTGAATATAGCTACGTAGAACACAAATTTTGTGCATAAATATGTATTATAATAGGCGTATAACATCGAGACAAGCGAAGGATAAATAAATGTCAATCTTAGATTTCAATAATTATGTTTTAACTTTGGTTTGTATTTAGGCTCTGAACGTTTTTTTACATTTGACAATGAAACTTATTGGCTTTAAAAAACTGTTTGGAGTTTTTGCCGGGATCTTGGTCTGTCATGTAGTGGCTTTATATTTTATTCATAATCTTGTGTTATTAGACTCTATATTTTGTAATATTGGTGGTGTTTTACGTAATATAGTTCGGTTATTATGCACAAGTGAAGTGGATGGGAAATAATACCACGGAGCATGCATTCTGAGATGCCGCCAAAATGCCATGGAAAGTTCTAACAAGGGAACCACCATCTTGTTAGAACATTATAATTATCACAAGACACTTACTTGGCAAAATTTTGTTACTTGACGCTGACTAGTGCACAAATCGCGACGGAGCCAAAAAATAAAGAAGAAGAAGAAGTCTCTGAACGATATTATGCACAAGCCCTAACTTACGGCTGTATTCAGAGCCCCCAGTAAGATGTACGTGTACATGGTGTCACTCTGCCCTTATGTTAGCAGATATTAATTTCTAAACAATATAACATTCGGACAGCAAATTTTATAACAGTGATGCAGTGATACAATGCTGTAAAATTGTAATACGTAAAAACTAGTTTTTCCTTGAGACGTCGCTTGCGTATTTTTCGACATATTCAGAAAGAGAAGTGAATTGTTTTTTACGTATAAAGCCTCTATGTCAAATACAATTAGGATAAAGGTTTAATTGTTAAAAGGTAACAAACCGACAGACTTACAAGAACGTTCTATTTTCAAAATTAGTCAAAGTGTATCTGGTTAACATTCGAAAATTAAAAATAATAAGTGTGTGACAGAATTTTTGACCCGACTAGATATATTTGCTTTTACGGCATACAATTGAACCCATTTTTTTATGTAATAAATATTTTGTACAAAATGACTTTGCAATCAATATTTATATTTAAAATAAGCCATGTAATTTTTAAAATCATAATTAGCAAAAAACAATAACAATAATTTTGTAGTTCAACAACTGAAACCGCGTACATAGTCAAGATTATATTTTTTAACAACATTAAAATAACTACATTTTAAAATGCCAATATGTTTCCGCACATAAATTTTGCCAATGTCATGTAGATAGAACCATAAACAATTTTCTTTTATTAATAAGCTAGACCTTTAATAAATACACAACACAAAACTTTTATTCAACACTATATTTTATTAATATATGACTTTAAAAAACGATACTGGCTAATATTTTTGCGCTGCCAATTGGAGGGAATAAACTAACGCTCATAAAATAGAGAAGATAAGTAAGACCTTTGCTTTAATTAAAGACAAGAGAAAACGTGTCAGGCGAGTAAAAAAAAATGGCTATAGCTTTGTTTTCCCTACAAGAGGGAAGGTTAGAGCCCTCTGGATCCTAAACATACTGTTCTTTTGCGTTTGTGAGCGCACGACTCTTGGTTCCCAAACGTAGACGTATCCCATACGATTATAAATTTTATCGCGATGGTACAAGATTCATAAATCTAAACCAAATTTGTTGTGATGTAGTGAGCGCATCGTTGAATCTACGTCTCAAAAATGACTAATAACTGAACGGCACATATTTTAAATAAGCATTGCGGGAATCGATGTATTGTTTTTATTACCTTCACTTTTCTGTTATCTAACCAATAAAAGAATATGATTATTTGTTATCGAAGTAAATCACCCGAGTTAAGGTATAAAACTATACTAAAAACATGAAACGAGTTCATTTTGAAGTATAGAAACCAATATTGTTTTATAAGCATGTAATATAAAGTGTCCTACGTATCGAATCGCTAAGTTATTTATCCACTACAAACTTCTTTATTCTTTACTAGTTAATACCTGCGTCTTCGTCTGCGTCATTTATTATCTTAACTATATACGTTATGTTCATAAGAAATAATTAAAAAGAAAAAATTGAAAGTAAAGGTATAGTATACTCACAAAATTCATTTAAACTTCTGTAGTGCTTATAAAAATAATAGTTATTATTATTATTCTAAAGGGGGCTATGCAGGCTTTAGACCTGTATCACTGCGACCAGTTCCCTACCTAGTCCTATAGCATTTATGTACTGTAGGACTTTTTTGGGCGAGAGCGCTTGTACCTCATCCAGGAGCAATATATGCTTTCCCAGAATCCATTTGCGTGTAGGCTTCAGTAGATCACCATTCACCCGAAGAGGTGTTTTAGAGTTTCATCACCGCTGTCGCAATATCTTCACTAAAAGTCATAGTTTCTCAAAACTTTAATAATTGTATATTAAATGAAAATATCATGTTTATTTTGCTTTTAGATAATAAGCAAATGTCTAAGAAATAAAACCAAAAAGAAATTGTTTAAATCTATCCAGTAATTTTTGAATGATACGCGCACATCGACATACCTCCATGATTTTATTTATATATAAGATAAATATATCTCTTATATCCAAATAAACCTGTAAAACCATCGTGTGTGTACATTGAAAATTTGTCCTCGAAAACGATAGCGGGTTATTCAGTTTGTGCATCTTTAAAAGATTTTTAAAAGATTTTAAGAATTTTTATTAGATAAATGTTAATACGTGTTTTCCCAGGTAACTTAAGTTTACCTTGGAGCAACATACAAGCTACATATTTCATCCAAAGCGGTAAACGGAAAAAATCTTTACTTAAAGACTCAATCCGCTCAGCTTGGTAGACTTGAAAAGATTGCGTTTCATTGGTTATTTTTTAAAAGACTCTCAAATTAGTTTATTGGGGCTTAGTTTAATGACAGGAACATCACGGCGTAATCATTACAGAACACAAAAAATTACCCAGCAAAAAATCAATCACACACATGATGAAGTCGATAATATACATTGTCTGACGCAAGTGTAATATGTCACGAGCACGTCGAGGTCATTGGTAACGCTTTACTAGCATGTCGAGGTCATCGTTGACGCGAACCCATAAGACTTTCCCTACCAAATAACTTTTTTTTTAAAACGCTCAATGTGGCTAAAGAAGTTTTCACTTCAAAAAAGTACTCATATTATAAACACGAAAGCGGAATTGTTTGTTTGTTACGCTATCACGGCTTAACCACTTTACCGATCATGAAATTTTATGTACACTTTGCCAGGAATACAGAAAAGGACATCATAACCCTAGGATTGGTCAAATTTTCATTAACGTTAGCAAAACCACGAGTAAAAGCTAGTAATAAAATAAAGAAACCAAATATAGTAATATATTCCTACACAACTCAATAGTCGAAGTATTTAAGTTTATTTAAAAATTCTCTTTCATTCATAATAATATCAACGAAATTCTATTTAGTTTAGAAAAATAATAAAGTAATATATATTTATAGAAACGACATCTACATTTGTTTTTTTAGGATATCAGAATAACAAAGAGAGAATAAAATATTACAGTCCGCGTCAAAGTTATTGGCCGCTTTGTTTAACCCTAAGTTTAACCTTACGCATAGTACAGTCAAGAGGTTAATACAAAACATAGTCAAAATTTTATGAAATGAATAAAAAGTTGAAAGTTGTTAATCGTTAAGTTGTCTGAAGTACAATTTAGTACGTTTTTAATGAATAATGATTCAAGTAGATATTTGCCTGTTACATTAAGTAATAGGCATGGTACTAATGTATGTATAACCACCAAGTTGCTGTTTTCAGAAGATTTTATATGTGCGATGAAGGTTTGACTGTGATTGTGTAGCCTTGTAAATGCATTGACCAGTCATTTACGAAAGCCTCAATCGAGCAATCGCAATCAAGCACTGAGCGGACATATATTAATATTTTCAAGCAATTAGTAATAAATATGAACATACAATAAAAATTAAATTATTATTATAGTAATAAAATAAAAGTATAAACTAAAATTGAACAATAGTAGCTGAACAATAAAGTAGGTAATAGACGAAGTTAGAATAAAAAGAGTTTGTCACAATTATATATTTATCAGCTATGATTAGCTCCAGATAACATTTGACCACCACCTAGTTGGTCAGTTTTTGGTGATCGCGTATTTTAATTGAATGTTACTCCTTATACAGTATTTCTATCTATAGGGTATACCTTGTAGCATATACTGTGTAGTGTAAGTAATAGTGTTATTCTAAATAAAATACATTCTTAGTCTACTAATAATTCGTAGTAAATATTTATTTACAGTGGGGCAACGCCTTCTATAGAAATATTATTTTTCGAAGTGGATGGGTCTTTCAAAAATAGCTACTAATAATAACAATAAAGACAGAAAATAACGAAAATATCTACAAGAAAAAGAAAACACGGAAAATAGCATTAACATGTTAGTGACATCGAAATTGTTCTGAATACGACTGTATGTACTAATAACTAACACTCAAACTGGACCACGTTTCGGCGTAGGCGCAATAGACTTAAAAAACGCATGCGAGCGTGCACCTCACCGCTCCGACTTCACTTCTTCCCTCTGATACCTAAATCTATGTTCTGCGCATCTACTTCGGAGAGGTCAAAAATTTGACGGGAACTGTACGTTAATTTTAAATTATGCTCGTTAGGAATTAATTAAATAAATAATAGTAAGAGATATTAAAACACAATTTCACTTAAGACCATTTGATTCCAGACTAACTGGTATATTATGGTAACGAAATTTAGGATCCAATGCGTGACCTTTCGGGTCATTAGTACGGATTATACAAGTGCGCTAAAAGTTCAGCAATTTTTTAAGTCGCACAGAATATGTACCTACCCGTTGATAAAGTATTTATTGTATAATAAATACAAGCATTAGTTTTATTGTCGAAAATAGAGTTTACTACGACAATAATAACTTTCTTGAATAAGTTTATATATCGTATCTTTTTTTTAACGTTGAGAGATCCTTCATTTCTCACTTATTCAGAGGAGCAAAAGAAATATATCACACTCCAAACACAATAAAACCCCACGGTGTACCATCAGCCGCCTTAATGGTGCAAACACGGGATCGCGTGAGCATGCACCGCATCGGCTTGGTAGCCGGCTCAGCTAATAATGTCGGGCCCTGGCGCTAAAAGGAAACAGCCTGGTATAACCTTAGCTGCCTCTCAGACAGCTGAGCAAGTGCAATAGGAAGACGGGTCCCCAATCGATTCTCCCTTGATTCAATTAGGGTGGAGGTAGGAGGAGATTAATACGAGGAATTATAGGATCCTCCTCACGTGCCCTCCCCGCGGTTTCCTTCTGCGCCATCACGCACAGAATGAGACTATTACTAACCATACCCTCTCGCTGCCAAGCATAGCGCTTACCACACTTGGCAGAGAGAGGTCATCAGGAATGTACAAAAGTACATAAGGTACCATTTATTAAAAAAAATTTACTTTTCTCGAAGAATTAGTCAAATCTGTTTTAACGAACAACGAAACGGCGAGCAAAAGCTTGTGCAATATAATTTCATTCCATACGTCACAGTTATGAGCTGTATAACATCTAACACGACTGATTTATGTTTGTAACGTCTGTCGTAATTGAAAAACACTCCGACAGACACGAGATTGTGTTACACGAGTAATATTTATATGTGACATATTAGCTAAGGGCAAAAACGTGGACGAAAAATAACTAGGGATGTAACGATGATCCGATTATCCCAGTGATGCATCGGTAATACCGATATAAATACTGAAAGCTTAGTAACACATAAAACGACCATGTGACGAAATAAAAGAAGCGATGATGGCTCAGTTGATAGCGTATTCGAACACAGCATCGATCGGCGTAGGTTACAATCGTTGCGACCAAGTCACAGCTTTCAGTGAAGGAAAACATCGTGATGAAACTGTGAGCTAAGCCAGTTACCATCTTCAAATTACAAATCTGTCTCCAAGCACCTATTGGTGTGTTTCAACATCTGCACTTTAGAGCCAGTCCCTCTAGTTCTAACTTGTTTATCATCTTAGACCGCATCGTCATTTAAGATCAAATGAGATTGTAGTCAAATGGTAAAAGTTATCAAGGATTAAAAAAAATATGTATCCAAATCTTCGTAACTCATTTAGTCCGATGAAGCTGTAAAGGCCCATCAGGACAATAGATCCTTTCAGTTTGAAAAAGAAAACAAATGAAATGGCAACTGAACAACTAAACGTCAATCTATCAATTCAATCTTCTAGATTCCATCAAATCAAAACTTTTCTATTTGGAGATTTTAACCCAATTTTTAACTTTTTTTGAAGTGATACGCTTATATACATTCTGCAACTGATTATTATTTATGAAGATTATATATTATACTGTTTTTTATTATAGAAAAACAGATTGGTGACATTCTAAGGGATGGTAAATACTGAACAACCCTAAAACCATACATAACTAATTGGTGCTATTATGCCGGTCTACAAGTCTTTTGACAATTAGAAACGTACTGCCTGATTTTGGAACACCAAAAAAATAAAGAGAGTAGTGACAATGTGAAAAGTTATGACGGGCTTATCACCATATGTAGTGGTTGCGATATGGTACGGTATAGATACTCTACAACTGCACTTGTATACTGAACATACATTGGCTGATCCAGAATGTCAAAACACCTAATCGCCAGCCTACTTACTTGCCTAATCACCTACGCCAGGATCTATCCTAGAATCCAGTTTTTTCTATATGGGGAACCCATCATAGGTACTCTCTCACTTGGGAGCAAGAGAGTTATATAACACTCCTAGTTACTAAAACATCACGGTGTACCAATAACCATCACAAAAGCACGACATGGGGTCGCGTAACATTCATGACTTCACCAAATCGACTTTTTATTTATGTGGCAAGAAATCCTACATTGGACATCCACAGCCGTTCTAAAAGTATATAATATCCATCTACACACTTTCACTCAAGTGGTGGAGGGTAATGCTTAAACTAACTAACAGAACTAGCTGGCGCAATAGTCTAACCAAATATCAAATGAGAGCAGTAAAGACTATCGTTAAAACGCGTTACCCTCCCGTCTGTAACGAAAAGTCAATATAATCAGGTTCGCGCACCTTTCAAACTGTTACAAGCCGGTTATTAAATAATTGCCGATCTCGACGTATTCACCTGCCGATTATATCGCTAGTATAACGTAATATTATTGACATCGTTACATCACTAGCATTAACACAAAATGTTAGTTGTGTTGTTTTGATTTATGTCTGAAGGAAAGACTTCCATATTGTTTTATTAAATAATATCCAGTGTTTATTTCGATAACAATAATGTTATACATTTCATAATTAAACTGTTATCTTAATTATTAATGTATATGTATAAACAAAAATTTTTTTTTTTTCGAACTATCTACACTGTCGACCTGGCAAGGCTTCTACAGTTTCACCGGACTATAAAAAAAACTATATTTTCCCTCGCCCTATACTATATACTATTAGCTAATAGTACTGTCCGTAACTTCGTAAATGTATATTATAATGTAAAATTTGATAAGGATAAAATATAGCCTATGTCACTTGATTAACCCCTGAGCTGATTTTTTAAGACGCAGATCTCAAAATGGCGGATTATTTTGTTTTTTTTTTTTTAATTTTATATTACATTGTAAATTGTAAATGTTATGGTTTAGTAAAAAAGTTCGTACAACCATTTTTCACGGAACTTTCACTAACAGATAGCTGATCTTATAAGAAGTAATTCACAATTATAACAAAAAACGCATGTGGAGCTGCGGGCAATAGCTAGTAAAAAATATAATTTTACAATACACATGACTTGTTATATTTCAAAGTTTCGTAATAAATTAGGTAGTTTTTTAAGCTTATACTGGCAACAGTCTGTTGACTTGTGCTTCGTGAGGTCTACATTCGTTTGTATGGAACCTAAACCTTTATAATTTTGGACAGTCCAGGGTTTAAGGGTAACCTAGCTTTGTATTAGTATAGGATTTTCACGAACCTCAATACTAGTTAAAGATGAATTTCTACAAACATACACATGTATAATCTTTTACACGCTTCATTTTTCGGAGTAAAATACGTAGGTACGGACCATATACTCGACAACACCAATGCATTCAGCCTCTGGAAATGACACATGCGGCGCGATTCAGGCTGGTACTGCAGTATCGCAGCGAGTGCTCTACTAAAATACGAGGCCGTTACTTGTGCATAGATGTAAACGCCATCTGAATGAAACAAAGCTAATTTGTATTTTAATAAATGTTCTTTTAAGAAAGAAAAAACATTTCATACACAAATACTCACACTGGTTGATAGCTTCGTCAGATAGATAGAAACGTTCAAACTTAAATAAAACATACAAAATTAATACACTCGTAGTGATTTAAATACAGATTCTTTAACTAGAGCCAACAAGGGTTGATAAAGTACCTAATAAATTTAATTCCATCTAAAAGGCTTGTGTATGTCATATTTGACGTAATTACACAGAATACGGTACTTCAAAACAAGTTATAAATGTGTTACACAATAAGCCATTTGTTAGTACTTAACATAAACCTTTCTCAAATGAAGTTACTGTCTACGTAATAAACACTGAAATGAATGTTCGCTTTATATCATTTTACGACAAAAACTTTATTATATACGTCTCTTAAACATATCATGGTGGAAGAAATACCAGTGAAAGTTAAATATGGTTATAATAAATACCAGCCCAGTGCTAAATTCGTCCATTATATACTACTTCTTTTATTTTCAATATTATGTCAGAGTATGTCATTAGTTGTGTCTTTATAGACACACGACAGAAGTGACATTTTTGTATTACAGGGAAACATTTTAATTAAAAAAGCCAACGTCACGCGATATTCCCTGGCGGTCTCCCATCCAAGTATTGACCACGCTCGACATTGCTTAACTTCGGTGATCGAACGAGAACCGGTGTTTTCGACACTTCAGCCAACACGGTGTTTACACCTACCACTTTTCGTTACACAAAAAGATTGCCGATCAGAACATCAAAAGTCCATCCATAAGAAATTTCATCTCAATAAAGGCGGTGGTTAGGAGAAACCTCTTTTATTTTTTTTTATTTACAATGCTAAAACTCGTTAATGGCTGCTAAAAAGGGACAAAAGGATTGAGAAACAGAAGCGAATACGTTACTATATACGTAAGTAATGTAATAATGAGTGTCATAAAAAAAATCTTATATTTATAGAAAAACAACAACCCCTACTCGTAACCACCAATCAGGAGTGAGAGTGCCAATGAAGGTCACGATGACGCATCAACCCTGCGGGTGCAGGTAGCTAAGTATCGATAACGGGTTGCATTGCGTGCACATTCCTACTGTCACTGACATTTATTGTCCGACGACTCCGTTTAAAATGTGTCGTCTATGTTATAACTTAGCGTAGTGATATGGTCATTTAGTGATTTAAATTAGACCATAATTCAACCTTTTTTTTAAACCAATATTATTGTGATTTTTTGCCAGACTATACATTCATTACATATAGAGTGTTTGAACTTTTTCACTTACGTCGGTTATGATGTATTTGTTCTTACTATTGTGAATTAATTTTTCTTTTATTGGAATACAAATAATATATATACAACGATATGGAAAAAACAACTTTATTCATCTTTTTTATTGATAATACTAAAGCTACATCTACTAAAAAGAGAAAATCGGTTGAGAACTATACGAGGAATATGACTTAACTGCTTTGTCTCTGCCTAAGATTATAGTCATTTTTCACTATTAATATTAGGGAAAGGTTAGTTACTGTCAACGCTTATTTATACTTAGATAACTTATTGGTCATATATAACAAATGAGGAATGTTTGAATGTATAATATATGTAGTTACAAACTAAATTATTTAATCACCATTTATGAAACCATCGCATGGTGGTAGGGCTTTCTCTAAGTCTTTCTGGCTAGCTACCACCCTCAAGTTGAAAATCTATTGTCAAGAACCTGTTGGTGTGTTCCGGCAGCTGCACTTGAGAGCCAGTCTCTCTCAAGGTTTAGCGTGTCTACCATCTTAGACCTCATCATCATTTACCATCAGATAAGATTGTGAGCAAACGCTAACCTATAAAGTATAAACAAAGAATCAAAAATAATATTTTTAGTCCGCAATGCAGATTATACTTTCAACTAATTAATACAGAAAAGAAATACACACAAGTAAGGCAGGCCTGCAAGCGAAAGTTCTTATAGAAGTGAACAACTTTGCGGTATTGTATCAGGAACCATTGTGCCTTTGATATATGGACACTAAATTTTTCCCGACAATAAAATATATTGGCATCGCGGCATAATCTGTACGTGCGTGCCCAGCATGTTAAGTGGTCTGTGAAATTCATTAAAGCCACGAATGTGAAATATTTTTTAGGGCGAAAGAATAAAAGGGAACTGAAACGTTGCCTTTTAGATTAAAAAATGTTTTTGATTCTTTTGATGTTTGAAACGTTTAAAAATGTTTTTTTTTTAAATATTATCACCAATATTATAAAACTCAAAAGTTTGAATTTTCGTATATTTAATTAATCAAAATCAAGAAAGAATAGTTCATTCAGTTTAGACCCTGAGAAGGCGATTTGGTGTTCAGCCAAAGCTACCATCGGTTCGGAAACAACCTAGTTATCGAGAAGAACCGGCAAGAGACTCGATCTAGTTATCTTTGCATTGTAAATTTTTCTTTGCTTATCTTGTTACCATGACGTGTTCCAGCAATATAAACTTTTTCTTTCTTTTATTGTTAGAGTGATTTGAAAAAGTATTTTTACATCTTATAGATCGCTCGCGCAAATTACATTTAACTTATTCCTTGGCATCAGTGGTTTTACTACATTAAAATGGCAGCCTATGTCTCTTTCTGTACCTCTTACGATATGTAGGCAAAATTTAATGATAATCTGTTGAGTAATTTAGTCGTAAAAGCGTAACGAACAAACAAACAAACTCGCATTCCCATTCTTAATATTATGATTAGTATTTGTAAATGAAATTTATAAACTACCAAACATCTTAAAGACCCTTTAGGAGCGACACAATCACCATACAAAACGTTGCTCAAAAAGTACGCCACGGTAGAAAGAAATAACAGTTTCGTGTTTCAGGTATTGAAGGCCGATGGTGGTACTAAAACTAAGCGTGCTGAGAACCCTTACACACAGTTTAGTAGTAGTTAGTAATTATCCTATAGCATCATACAATAATCACGTATACAATACAACCAGAGACGATAATCCCAAAAAAGCTATAAAAATAATAACTCGTAACCCAAAAGAATTTTAATTTGTACACGTAAAAACAAATAAATCAAATAAACTCGCTATCGGAAATTAACACTATAGTCATACTTACGTCTTATAATGCTGCAATATCAGACCGTTTGAAACTTTGTTGCTTTTGTTCGACTTCATGTTTCTTCCGATATCTAGAATAGAACTACACTCGGACGCATCGCGGCACGCTTAAAATACCTTACAATAAAGGCGGGTGGAAAACTCTGGAAAACTAACGCCCTTATTCGAACGATTCGTCGAACACTCTCTCACACTCAGTCACACTCGATGAGTCATTCTTTATTTATTTATATACAGGGTGTAACGGATGCCGTCTATCTGGGAGTACGTAAAAACTCTCACGACTAGTTATTTCGATAGAGCCATGAATCATCCCAATCCTTTAGTGGTATCCGCCGCGAATTACGATACCGTGCCAGGCGCGCCGCGTTACAAAAGACGTCCGCGTTACATTTTCACCGACCCTCCCGAAGAAATTTCGCTAGGTAATCAAAACTACCCTTCCGCAGATCACGCCGCCGCGGTTTGGCTGTGAATTTTGCCCCAGCACACATTCTTAGGCCTCCCTCGGCAACTGCCCTAGCCGAGGTCCGATCCCCCGGAATGGAGCCCTCGAGCAGCTTGCATGCGCGAACAGAGTAACACTGATTCGATCAAACACTCGTCTACAACACAACACCGATCACCCCACACACGTGCATAGTGGTGGGCTGTTTTTGTTTGTTTTTTTGCCCTTTCGAACTGTAATAGTTTAGAAAATAGTAATCAGATACAAAATACATGTACGGGATCGTGAAACATACATGCTTGGTAACCATGTATATTTCACGAACTCATACAGGTATGATACGGATAGGCTTTTTTTTTTTTTTTTTTTTTTTTTTATGTGGGAAGAAATCCTCCATTGGACACCCACAGCCCTGGGGAGCTGTGGGGTGTCAGACTCTTACTGACTAAAAAAACCCACAAGATACCGTCTGCCGCGCTATGGAGTGGCACGGGATCGAACAAGCAAGCACCATGCCACCCCGGCGACAAGGCCCAGCGCGAACGCCCTGACCGCGACGACAGCCCGGTCAAGCTGCCTACCCATCTACCGAACCAATGTGCAATGGAAAGTCAGGTCCTCAGCCCCTTCCCTCCTTGGTCCGGTTTGGCAGTCAAGGGGTCACCCCCTCCAACCACCACCACCTGTAACTTTTTTACGTGGTTTTCTACCACGGTGACTTTTTAACGAGGTTTTCTCCCTCTCCCTCCGCCCGAAGGCCACCCCTCTGTCACTTTTTAATGTGGTTTCCTCCCACAGGAACTTTTTAATGAGGTTTTTCTCCCTCTTCCTCCGCCCGAAGGACTCCCCTCTGTCACTTTTTAACGTGGTTTCCTCCCACGGTAACTTTTTCTTGAGGTTTTCTCCCTCTCCCTCCGCCCAAAAGCCGTCCCTCTGTCACTTTTAACGTGGTTTCCTCCCACGGTAACTTTTTCTTGAGGTTTTCTCCCTCTCCCTCCGCCCAAAGGCCGTCCCTCTGTCACTTTTTAACGTGGTTTCCTCCCACGGTAACTTTTTCTTGAGGTTTTCTCCCTCTCCCTCCGCCCAAAGGCCGTCCCTCTGTCACTTTTTAACGTGGTTTCCTCCCACGGTAACTTTTTAACGAGGTTTTCTACCTCCCTCCACCCGAAGGCCTCCCGTCTGTTTTTTAACGAGGTTGTCTCCTCAACACCCGTAACTTTTTAACGTGGTTTTCTCCCACGGTGACTTTTTACCGAGGTTTCCTCCCTCCCGCCGCCCGAAGGCACTGCCCTCCGTAACTTTTTTACGTGGTTTTCTCCCACGGTAACTTTTTAAGGAGGTTTTCTCCCTCCACCCTCTGACGGGCGAACCGAAGCAGGCCCGTCCTTACCCCATCCCCTGTCCCCTCTGATAAGCAGAGGGGTACTGCGAGGGGCGCCGTCTGCCGGGGTATACGCCCCGACCCGGTTCTGGAACCGAGCCCCAGGAGTGTTTATCGGCTCTCTAGCCTAGATCCGTAGTGTTCTGCTAGACAGGGTCACCTCGTGTAGGATGTGGCTCTTCACCACGCACTGACGGTCTTGGGAGGCAGGCTAAGGCTCCACGAGGGAACTGTATTCGCCTGTGGGTCCACCCCCTGCGGTTCCGAGGTACAAGTATCTCATCCCCACTTGACCCCAAAAGCTTAGTTTAGCTTAGCTAGTTAGATTCGGGTTCTCGACGACAGCCCAAGCCGAAGCGTGCCGTGCGCCCTTGTGCTAGTCGTCTACAAGGCATAACTTTGCTGTATCAAATGTGGCGTATAGAGCTTGCTGGTTTTGCATAATCCAGTACTACCGTTTGAAAGAGACTGATTACGACTATTTCCGCCCGTTGGAAAATAAATGCTTATGGTATTTGTTGATTCAAATTTAATCAAAGATTTCGAATTTTTCTCTGTTATGTTTATACATATTGATTCATTTTTTATTACATTTCATAATATTTGTATCCCTTGCACTTGCTTCAGTTATTATTTAATCATTAGGTTAGTATTTTTAGATAACGGGGCTTACAATTTCAGCTAACGTAATTCTGTTGTAGGTACAATGAATCTATTAATATGCTCCAAACGGATAACTATATTACGAAATATCTCACGTATAATGCAGGTTTACTAGCCGGCTTTATCGCACAACAGTTTCCAGCGGCACAAAAAGAACGATTAAATTCACAGAGGCGCAGGATCGATTCCCGCTGGCGTCAACTAAATTTTCTTTATTGCAGAATGCTACGTGATCTAAATTCCGTTAAAGAATTTATTTATAATTAGGGACGTGAAAGAAAATGTCACAATAATGATAATATTTTATTACTTTTATACAATGTTTTTGTATGCATATCGTGTATTAGAGGTCATAATGTAATATACAATACCTACACAAAATAATAAATGGCCGAAGACATAATGTTATTGTGAAGTTGATCCGTTTCTCGTTATTATTATAATCAATTAGCGTTTGTCCGCAGCTTCGCTCGCGTTAATGTAGTAAAAGAACGGAAACAGTACTTTTTTCTGATTAAGATGTACCCCATGTCCATTTCTGTACCCGTCACAACGTGTATGTAAAATTTCATAATCATCGGTTGATTAGGTAAGCCGATAAAACGAACTGACATTTATAATATTATTTAGGATGACAATGGTCGATGAGTGATATCATAACGTCTGAACAAGCAAGTATTATCTAACAACCAATAACTATGAAAGAGAGAAATTATACTCAAACTTTGGTTGGGGCGTAATGGAACCGTTCTGAGGCTATCACCATACCGCCCCAGCGGTCAGCGGTCAAACAGTGTGCTACGTGGTATCTTCCTCAGCGCCGCATTCGTGACATACGGCGGTGGGGTCCCTGCGAGCGATCTGGTGCAAGTACCAGCCAAAGCAACCATGGCCGGTAAGAATTGCTATGAAATACACTATGTTATATTCACCGTTATTGGCATCGTTACTTCATGTTGAAAATATAATTCTATAATTCATGTTGAAAATATATTTAGTGGCACTGATTAAAGAGTCAATATATCAACACAATGTACTCGTATAATTTTTAAATATATTAATGTCCAAAACCATATTCATAGCGGTGAATTTAAGACCTGTTTCAGAGTACAAGCAGGTGCGGATGCTTACGAGAGTGCGTGTAGTTCAAATACATGTAGACGCTGCTACCATCACTGCTTGCAACGCGGTTGCATGTAGTTTAAATGTACATAGACGCCGCTGGCATTCACAGTTATGCTAGCAGTGTCTACGTACATTTCAACTAAACGCACCAGCGGAAGGACCCGCACCCGCGCAAGCACTAGCACCCGCTTGCACTCTGAAATAGGCCTAAAAAGAGACAGTCATTCTAAATATATTTTGTTACCATTAACAAAAAATATGCCATTAGTATAAATAAAAAAATGGCACTAGGACTTAATGATTTTAATAAGATATATTTCATTATAATTCCTAGGCGTTCAAGTTTTATTTCTATAAATTGAAACTCATTCAGAACCTTAACTGAGCTGAGAAAATAAACACGATATAACTTCGTTTAACTAAAATGTAAAGACGATGTAAACATCGACACACTATTGTTTACGACTCGAACCTCACCTCAGTTAATTCTATTTGCCGAGTATCGAAAAGGAACAATGGTCTCTTGTTTCCAATGTAATTAATTAATATATATGTAGGTATCGCAACTAAAGCTCCTTAATTATACAATGGAAGGCTAAAAAATTATTTTCGTATAGCAAGACACGTATTATGGATTTATGTATATATGAGAAATTATTGTAAAGCTAAATAAACACGTTAATGGGTTATCGAGAACAGAATCCGCAATACTAGTGATATTTTCAAAGCAATGTTTACAAATAAAGCTAGAAATAATCGACGAGATGTGTATAAAATAAAATAAAATTGTGTGTACACGTGTGTGTCATGTACACGCGCTAGAAGTTATAACTTTTTGGCGTAACAAGATAAAAAAAAAATCAAAAATTTTATCTTTCGTCTTATTCTACATTTGTAGAAAAAACGACATTAACAATAGAAAAAAGGTATTTAATACATACTTACTTTTTTGAATAAAATGACTATAGCTAACTTCAGAGTATCGGTTTTTTGTGACGACAGTGTGCGGGCGCATCGTAAAAATTTACTCTCATCATTTTTCCCTAGCGAGCAAAAAAAGTATAACTTCAAAATTATTTGTCTTAATACTTCTCTTAGGCTTATGTCTCGGGACTTTATATACATATTGCGACTATTGCGAACATATGAGCGGTGGTTGTAAGTCAGCTCTGTTTCCAAAATGTATAATTCGTTCTCTATTTTATTTTTTTGTATAGTACAATTCATCGCTGTGGCTCGATGACTCGTCGCTCGTAGAGTTGTTGTCCGTAGATTTTTCTTGTAACTTATTGTATACGCTGCGTATCTCCTATCTCAAACCGCTCTCTCGAACTATCTATCGATCTCGCTTATGACTGTCCTGACCGGACTTTATCGTGTGCTTGTTCTTACGAGTCCGTTCGTGCTCCTTATTAGCACGCCTCACCATTGCAATGCGCCAATAAACGCACTCCGCGTGTGTGTTTCCACGTTCCACATTCGTGTAAGGCAAACCGAGATTCCGAGGCCCGTGGGAATCTTTTCATAAATGGCGCAAATAATCACATGTGTCCGCATTTCTTCGTATAAGCACCACCCCCTTTTTTTTGTCTCCCGAAAACAACATCAACGCTCTTTGATATAAAAGCTTATCCCCAACACATTATAATTTCGGATAATTCTTACAACTATAAAATTACACTAAATTATTTTCTGTTAGACTAAATTATTTTCACATGGCTCGCTGACCGTAACACTGGTCAACACAAAATACACTTCACAATACAATTCAGAGCAATGATTTGTAAATCATGCAAATAATTGTCCTGTATGAAATTCGAAGACACAATACGCGATACAACGGTAGTAATAATGCGATTACTTAATCCACTGCGTCAACCATCATTGTAATAATTGAGCCATATACATCATATAACATTGTATATCTATATCTTTATCATGATATCTTCATTTAATATAAAGGTTTTTTTCATACTACGATGGCGGCAACTAAGCTTGCGGGTGGCCTAATCGTAAGCGATCACATCAGCTGTTATTACAAAGCTATTAAAGTTTTACGAAACTAAAATTCGTAGTCCGGTGAAACTGTAGAGGCCTTGCCAGGTCAACAGTGTAGTCAGTTCGAAAAAAAAAGGAACTACAATTTTTATTACAATTATAAGTTCAGCGATATTTTCTTACCGTGGAGAAGTGGGGTAAGCGGTACAGTGCTTAGCTTTTTCTCTCTATGAATGTTATAATAATAAACAGAGGGTACCAACTAGTAAGAGATATTCCAGTAAAAATTACAAACAAAAAAAGAATAAAATGTTACACGTATGATAGAAACAAAACAGTTCTGTCTCATAACAAATCATAGGTAAACAGCGTATGTAATATTCCATGTTTTCTCGACTCGGTCAAAGACGACACGAATTCATCCCGAAAAGGAAAAAAAAGCGAAAATAAATACAATTTCTTAGAGAAAGCCTTAACGTCGTCCCGGCTGTGAATTGAGTTACGGACCTTAACACAAACTCGTTAGCTTGCGACCAGTTTCGTGTGCCTTATTAGCTGAACCTTTCGGCTTGGAATATACACAATTCTATAAAAGAATTTTGCTTCCACTAGATTTATTTGGACTTAACATTTTAAACACTTATTTCTCTTAACAATAATCCTTCGGTGGAGCTTTATTAAACATTAAATTGGTCTTCTTCGGTTACTTCCATAGCTTAATGGCTTACGTTATTTCATATTATTAAAACGGACAGTTCGAGTAGTGTACAATATAAGTGCTCGAGAATCATTAAAAACTAAGGTTCAAGAATTCAGTTTCTTAGCTCTGCCCTTTTTACGTTTGACCACAATCTCACCTACTCTTAAAAGATAATGTAATCTAAGATAGTAAACACACTAATTATAATATAGGTTTTATAAAATTTTGACGTAATATTTGCTTTAATTTTTAATCGCTGTTAAAAAATGTGGTTCGATACAAGCATTATTAGAGTGAGTGATTAGCAGGGATTTAGTTGCACTGGGGAAGGTTTCAGTTATTCCCACTGTCAAAGGATGTGGTATTTTTAAATGGCACTTGGCGCAGCGAGAGGTCGCCATTCTTTTTCCCATATGATTTTTGTGAAACACTTGGACGCAATCAGTGTGTTGTCCAATATAGACACTAATATTGTATCAACTCACCGCACCGCTCCGCAAATTAAGAAAGGCCACCTCACCAACACAACAGGCATAGCTGTCTTCGGCTTTCTATGAGTACTTTATAGTATCGCTAATAGTTTTACTTTAATAAGAGTTTATGCGCCTCAGTCCTAACGACCATCATACTCAAAAGGCAATTGTTCGAACCGCGCCTGGGCTTATTTACACGGTTTTTTCCTACTGACCTACACTGTTGGCCTGGCAGGGCCTCTACAGTTTCACCGGACTACTCTTCAAGTTTCCTTTATCAACGTGGTTAATATTATTGCTAGCCGTAAATGACTTAATAATCTACGGGTTTTGCCTCTACTCCGCGGCCGTCTCTAATACGATGGACGAAAAAAATTAAGGCGATCTAAAAAAATTTCAATTAAAAAAAAATTGAAGATAAGCATTTGCGTAGTTGGTATAGATTAATTGTACGTGTGTGACCATTTCTCTAAAGATACAAAAAAATCGTTACCTGCGGTAATGAAATAATAATAAAAAAATCAGACAGCCTCTGTAATGTTTTAAAACTTTCAATTAGTGTTTTATGCCAGAAGTCATAACACGTACCATCGTTTCTACACACACTAATGACTCTGTAATACCCTTTACAGGGACGTGTGTAGAATCGTTGTTATATCATAAAACCGTACAAAACATATGGAAAAGTACATACAAATTATGTTTGCTGGTCAGTTCGTATAATTTTTGTAATATTGTATTTAATATTTCTATTGAATATTAAAAGTATATGACAAACTATTATGTAAATGTGGAGCTATAGACGTATATGCATGCATAGATACATCCTTATAGTGATGTAATAAATACTTTTTTATTGTGTTTCTAGACAACTTAGCTAAATATAGATTTTATCATTTGGAGTATATATTTATTTCAAATTGGTTAATGCCAGTCATTTCGTCTGCATTCTTATTGTACGCACCGAGGAAAATAAAAAATAAATAAATTGAAGGCAAAGCGATATAAAACTCTCATTACTATGTACCTATATATTAAATAAAGATATAGTTTTTTGCTAAGTGTCTAAAAAGTAGAACAATCAACAATTGAACCAATTGTATACAATAGTTTTTTTCGTGATGTGTACTAAACAGCAGAAGATCTTTATCATTTCAATTATATAGATGTACAAAGTTCTGTCGGATCTAAGCCGCATTACAGATTTTAATTTCTACGAAACTTTTTGTTGATGATCGCACAATAAAATAATTGGTAGTTATATATCTCACTAGCTTTTGCTTGCGGCTTCGTATATATATTTAAAACTTATAAACTACCACTCGGTGCGAACATCACGACAGTTAAGTATAGATTACTATGTTTTGCTTTTGACAATGTATATCTAAAATTTCACGATGATCGGTTAAGTAGTTTAGCCGTGAAAGCGTAACAAGCAAACACTATCGTAGCTATAATGTTAGCTAGAAAGGATGACAATAGCAAAACATATTGTTGTTTTATATTATATTAAGATTGAATAACTTATTTGACGATTAAAAATAATGTGTCACTGATTATATGTCGCTGACTGCAGGTTGCGGCGCGTGTTCATAGACGCAAAGGAGAGTGCATACAAGTTTTCATGGTACAGCAATCGACGTGTTAATGCTAACGAGAAAGAATCCGCATATGGAATTCCACCTATTAATAATTTCTCTTTGTTGAAAATTTGCCAAGACCGATTCCAGTAAATCAACAAAACTACTACTACCTTACGGTAACATATTTCAAAATTACAATGCTTTTAGTCACGTGTCATTAATTATACTAATGGTCGCCCAGAGGTCTAAACCCGAAATTTTTTTTTTTAATAAATCTAAATCTCGTTCATAGCTACTAAATAAAGAAAATAGGTTCACAAACATAGTCGAACATGGTATTGAAGTATTTTATCTTTGGTTATTTATATATAGATAAATATATTGCCAGATATAAAACATAAATGTATCTACATAGTACAAAGATATTCGATATGTATAGAGAGTTAGTTATGTCGATTTTCATGGTAATCGGTAAGAAAGATTAGAAATACATCATCTATTTTACATTTGCAAGGTGGTAGGGCTTTTTTTAAATCTGCCTGGCTAGCTACCACTCTCGAGTTGAAAATCTGTTGGTGTACTCCAACATCTGCGCTTGAGAGTCAGTCCTCCCTTTAGGTTGAGCGTGACTACCATCTTTTAGACCACATCATCATTTAACATCAGATGAGATTGTGGTCAAACGCTAACCTATAAAGTATTTAAAAATATGTATTTTAATGGCAAGGAGTGGAAATCGTCTAATTCGACGCCAGAAGAAAATCTTCCCTGGACTCTGGCCGCTTATACACTGACCGAGGTATGGGCTTAATTTTTTTTTGGTAATAATGTACCCTGATTTTGTAATAAGATTTACGAAAATTGGTAACGATAGCGGCTATAAAAATATATTTATTAAATATTTTTGTGAAACTTACCAAAGAATAGAATCGCTTTATAAATTTACTTCTCAAATGTCTAGACGGCCTAAAATCAGTATTCTTTTATAAAACCCTCAAAGATAACATCCAACACAAAAGCGCTCTAGCTTAGCATTGAATGTATGGACATGGATGAAGATGTATGTGTGGTAAATAATGGATCGGTAGATAATATTGAGCTGGAATACAAAAGAGATTCACTGTAGGCTTATTCTGTTCAATGTTCTGAGGTTTTATCTTTTAATATTTAACGATATTAAGTTTGAAGATCTTAGCAGTGGAAAAACATGTATTGTTCTATAAATGTATGAAGTGTCTTGACATACATACAATAATATATATAAATTGGAGTAACTAATGAAGTATAAATTGAAGCTCAAAGTTAGGAAACAAATAATTAATGTTCGAAACAATTAGAATTCAAATTATGATGGATACGTTATTGCACTTCTTAGCTTTTACACTGGCGAGCTTAATGACACAAGGCATATTCATCAGCTAACCAGGGGTATTGCAAAATTAAAATTAAAATTAACGTTGATAGAACAAATTTATATAGAAAACTCTTAAATGTACAATTAAAATACTTATTCTTAACAAGCTACCACCCGCGATTTCATCTATGTTGTTTATTAACTTATATTTTATGTATAGAGGAAAATAAAATATTTTGCTTATGAAATTTATTTATTTCCTCTCTTCTGCAAATGCGCACCAAACCGTTTAAACGTCGCTGAGTGCGTTGTGTTTATAAAAATTGTAATTTCGTAGAACTTTTATAACTTTATATTAAATTAAGGTTTCGTGATATTTTTTATGTAATGACTAAATGTGTAAGAAATAAAACTAAAAAAAAATGTCCAAAATCTCGAAATCGAAATCTTTCATAGCGCTTTGAACAAGGTATTTATAACGAGCACATATCATTAAAAATAACTATTTAGCAAGTAATATCTTTAATATACAATACTAGCTAATACTCGTGACTTCGTCTGCGTTGTTTATTATCTTAACAATATATTTTATGTAATAAAAAAAATGATAACAAAGATGTCACAGTAAAATACATTTTGTTTACTACATTTATTTGTATACAATGTTAACCGTATAACTTGCGTTTCCGATGAATACGCACCACATCGCTTGCCCCACTTCTTCACGTCAAGAAAACATCGCTGAACACGTAGTGCTTATAAAATCGTAATTTCTTAACACTTTTATGACATTATATTAAATGAACATATGCGTCATACTTTTTTATATAACGAATAAGTGTCTGAGACTAAACAAAAAGATCGAAATCTCTACTGTATATTTTCGAGTGCTGCACGCACAATGACTGATCATTTTATTTATATAGATTCTCCAGTTAAAATCAACAAAATGTCAATACTGTATTTCTATTATTATCCTCAGTCAAACTACATACATTTACCTCGTCAGTCCTCAATCATTAATAACTCAATAAAACTTCGATTTCATTTCGATTGATTTAGAATAAGGCTCTTCCGTACTTATTCAAGGACCGTCTTCAAGAAATATGAAATTCTCTAATGCGTATTCCGCTAGTACCCATTTAAATTTCTTATTGAATTTTTATGGGACATTCATCTTACAAAAGTTTAATCAATTGCTCTGGCTTAGGGTGAGACCACGTTGATTTAAATACTGAATGTTGAGTACGATCCATTTTAGTTTTGCCTCAAATGTTATCGCATATTTGAAATGTATATATAAAGAAATATGTAGACAATTTGATAAAAAAATACAGTTGAATTAATCTGCCTCCATTGTTTCTCAGTCGTTTTTTTAGTAGTCACTGACGAGCTTAAGGGTTGTCAAAATTTTTTTTACGTTCAGAAACATAAAAAATTGATCAGTTATGATCGAATTTCTACCGTCCAGTGGTAGAAACTAGTACTAGTACTTATTACTGTGGCAATATTTCTTCTTGTGAGTTTTAAATTATTATGTAGGACTAGTTTTTACTGATGAATTTGCTCATGTTAATATAGTTTTGATATATCCCTCGGAAACAGTAGCATTTTTCTGGACGAAAGGTGACATATGTAATTTTTTGTAGCCCTGAAAAGTTATATGCAAAATGATCAATTATTGTGTAATTGAAGTGTGGCAAGCAAACCTTAGGGTAGCTTATATCCACATAAAAGGTACTGGAGGAATAGGTCAAATCTACGTTAACGCGAGCGAGGCCACAGGAAAAAAGAAGCAGGAGCTGTGAATTAACTTCTTTTTTCTCCTCTCTTTGTCAACCGATTTTCTTCTTGTTTTTTGTAAACTATTGACGAGCTTATATTTTATCAGTTAAAAGTAATTTCTGTATTCTCAAAGAATTCGCTATTTGAATTCTCAAACTTATTTTGTAAGATGCCCTCATGCTGCAGGTATCCATGGGCTGCGGTGATCATTTACCAGCGGGTGACCCGAATGTTTGTTTACCGCCAGTCGCACAAAAAAAATTATACACACGATATTCCCTTAATGTCTATGAAGATCGTTGATCACGACATACAGAAGACCTGTCTGTCATTCCCAGTAAACTGTCATTTCGCACCGATGTATCGCGCCTACGAAATTACTTTCGCGTCATAAATATTATTACATGCAGACGTACGATGAGGAGGCTGTGTGTGAGTTGTGTGTAAGCAATTTTTTATTTATCCCATATATTATCGTAGATGTCAAGTTTAACGGAGATTTAGTGAATAATGTTCATTCCAAACTAAACTTACGAATTATCGCTGCAAATAATATTTGTAACTTTATATATTTTAAACACGTTTCCATCTACGAAATTCGTTTCAAAATGAGTCCAGAAGTGTAGCGAAATGTAGATGACATAATTCGTATTTGTAAATGACTCTATAGGTGCGTTCTTTGTTAACTATTTTGACTTTGATCTTATTCCAACTATAACACTTATTGCGAATAAAATTAGGTGTTTATAAGACAGCCCAATTCACAATATTCTAAATTCGTTCTGTTGTACAATCCAGTTTTTGTATAATACAATTGATCGTTTGTGGCTCAACGACTAGTAGCTCTAGTACTCGATGTTCATAGACTCGTTGCCTGTAGATTCGTTATTTGTTGCTCGTTCCTTGTAGCTTGTTGTAAGTTAACTGTTACGTATGTTCTTTTTAGAACTGTTTCTGTCAAACTCTGTTGTCCACCTGTCTTCTATGAGTTCATCCGCGCTCCTTATCAACCCGCCTCGTTGTTGCGATCCACCAAAGAACGCGCCTCGCGTACGTGTTCTACACTTCCATATGAGCCGCAGCGGTCGAATGGAGACTCCTAGAGATGCGGATCAGCACCAGTATATCTTTATTCTACTTAAACGACACAAGTGTCCACATTGCAGGTAATAATTCCTTCGTTCCGGTGACATGGAAGGCGCCTGGATATATTATTTTTATACCCCATGTGGCATGAATCGTATGTTTTTAGTCACGTCCATTCTTGCCAGCGCCAACATTCTTTTACACAAAACTTATACCTAATACATTATCATTTTGTAAAATTGCAATACCTACAACTTACAACTAATTATGTAATAACTAAATAATCTAAACATTGTTTACTGTCCGCAACAAGACTGAATACATCATATAGTAGAGCTCTTATACTTTTGGCAAAATTATATAATGACAGATCAATTACGACGACCGCTTCATAGATAGATTATCGCAAGTTTTTGTTTTATAAAAGTACCCCTTCTAATAAAATATATACTATTTCGACTACGTGTATTTTTTAAAATTTAATAACAAACTAATGTATGAAACCTGGAATGTCTCGTGTTTTGCTCCACATTACAATATAAAGCTGTATAATAATAATAAAACATGCGCCACCCACTTGAAAACACACAAAAATGTCATCAAAATCTGTCCAGTCGTTTAAGAGACGTTCAGTCACACACACACTTACAGAAGAATTACATATATAAAAAAATACATAATAAACAGAAACGTATGCGTAATAACAAAAATAATACATATTTACGTGTAATATAGAATGTTTAGATACATTGTTATAATTATATTTTAATCTTTTACACACTTCTCCGGGAGCGAAATACAACGTGTATCTTCCATTAAGCAAAAAGCTCTGCTAAGTTGTATACACACCGAACCACGTCCTTTGAAACAAATTTAAGTGACGTGATGGTCGCATATATAGATGCATGCCGATTGTTCGTTGATGACTGTCGATGTTCTTTAGTTTTGCGATTTGATCTTTACTTTTTTTTGTGTATATTTAATTTTAATTCAATTAGTAAATACCATCGCATCTTACGTTAGTATTGACTTCTATTTATAAAGTTGCTGTATTAGTTATGCCTTCCTATTATAGTAAAATAGACATATCTCAAGAGTATTGTATGAGCTTGTAGTTAATAAAATTATTTCAGCGATATAAAAATAATATTCGTTCACTTTATCCGAGTAACATATACGGACTGGCTTTGCTATAATCATCTGACACGTTATTAACTTTATATATTCCAAGTTATTATAATTCGCCACTAGATGGCGTTACTGCACATTAATTTCTGTAACATGCAATCGATAGTCATGAAATTTGGCACGCGCAGATATTGGAACCTATATTATCTATTTATTTTCTATAACCCATTTATTTATAACAATAAATAACGGAAAACGTATGCCAAGCCGCATGTATAGTAAGTTAATATAGTAAACGTCTTTTAACATTTAAAATAAGTTTTCAAATTAATTAGAAATAAAAAGCAGGGTGTGTCGTAAGGACACAAGATAGATGTGAAACTTTTGTATTTCAGGGAAGCATTTTTTGCAGCAAGCGTTGCTTAACTTCGGTGACCGGGCGAGAAACGGTGTTTTTAACACTCTACCTGACATAGCGTTTACACCCACCACTTTCCGTCACACAAAAATGTTGTGATTTAGAATTACAAAGCTTTTCCATAAGAACGTGAAAGTTCTATAAATTATTGACAACAATTATAAAAATACAACTTTAGTCCTGCGACGATGAGTGTGTCACAATCTTTAAAAACGGTCACTATTTATGTAGTTTAACGAAATATAAGTATATACAAAACAAAAATGGTTGTATATAAGAACATAACAAAAAATACAGTACGTTGTTGTGACTAATGGACCACACTTGTCTTTATTTAAGTCCCGTTTACCTACATGCTTATTGTTTCTCTAAATAAAATGGTAAGTAGTTATACAATGCGTAAATATTGAGTGTTGGAATAACGCCTCCATGTATTGGCCCCAACGTTAGTACGAACCTTGAGATGCCAACCATCGCCAATTACACCAAACATCATTTATTGGTTTGGCAAATCAGTTGCCGTGTTTATATTTTTATAATATTGCTGTATTGAATAACATAGGGCTATCTACATCTGTAACGGTTAAAGGTTTGATGAACTTAAAAACTTTTTTCTTCATTGACTCGGATAACATTTTGACGACTGAACACAGTACACATCGGTTGCCCATTGTTGGAACACTGACTAAACCGTGCACATTGCTACACGATTCCTTTGATAAAACCGACGACCAGCTACAAATGTTTGCGAAATTGATAGGGCCAACGTTTGATCCAACATGAGGGATGGGCTTTAATATAAGATCATTGTGGTCATAAGACCTTAACTATGAAAGTAACCCCTTCACCGAACTGTGTACTTTTTGTAGCGGCATATTTTTTTTTGTTTTGCGTTTTAGCGTTTGTCCATAACATCATCCGACATTAAATGACTCAGTCACAAAGATTTAAACCTACGTCGATAGACCGTATCAACCGAGCAACCATTGCTTGAACATATATTACAAGTCCTAATAAACAACATTTCAAATGTGAAAAAAGACAAATGAATTATTATTATTAGAAAAAGAATAATACGTTATTCGTGTGTGTATTTATTTTAACGTAAAAACCAATAGATAAAAAAATGTGTAAAAAATAAAATGAATTATTATTATGCTATAATTCATTTGTCTTTTTTCACATTTGAAATATTGTTTATTAGAACTTGTAATACACGATTGCTCGGTTGATAACGTCTCTGGACATCGCTAGAATAATACATTATTCTTTATTTAATAATTTTTAATTTATTTAATTTTAATTTATTTAATATTATTCATTGTCGATTTTTATATTTTGTTTTCTATTGATTTTGTACGTTAAAATAAATACATGCCTTTACAGTGGTTTTGGAATTATGAATCTTAATGAAAATATTCAAGGAATTCACAAAATAATCATATACCATGCACAGAAGAGTTACTAGCATCTTAATTTATTTTAAATCTTTACAAAGAGTATATATTGTACAAACATATATTGCTTACATTTTATCAAATATACAAAAACAGATGAAAAGCTTTCGCGGCTCGGTATTTTCCATTTACTTTTTTCTGTAACACTTTTAAGATTTCAAAGATATCAATTTGGATTACTTTTCTTCGGAAAGGTGCTTATTTATGAACATAAAACTCTTCTATCGCTTGGCTTCTTAATATTCCTGACATCATCGCCTCGTCACATCAACCTGTAAAAGACCCGCGACAACGCTATATGCCTCTTCTCGTAGAAATGTATAGGCATAACAACCACGTTAGCCCACAATCTATTGGTGATTTAAACAAATCCACAGTTCCATATTTTCCCACATACGGTGGTACTACAAGAACATTTTTCAGGTCCAAGTGTTCTCATGATGTTTTTCTTCACCGTTGGCGAATGACGAATTGTTACCAATTTAATATTAACTATATACAAGTAAATTGTATATAAATAAATTGTATGTTGGTACTAACGGGCCCGGAAACCGTTGTCCTGCTTCAAGAATTAAAGAAAACTCTATAAACAGACCGTAGCGCCACCTACCGTGTTCAATTGTAAATCTATACTATTCCTAAATCCACCTGTACTCACACGAAAAATTTCATCTAAATCTGTCCAGCCGTTTAAGAGGACATCAGTCACGTACACACGTAAAAAAGAATTATATATGTCCATATAGTTTTAACTAGTTCAATAAATTGGCAACGAGTTTGAGTTCTGAGATCTTATTTTAAAGCTTAACACTGTAACTTAAAGAACTTGTAGGGGATGAGTAATTTGTGGTTATTTTTAATACTAATATCATGGCAATCTTTTTAAAAATTAAACACATCTAAGACATTGCATAGACACATTAAATTATCAAGAATGAATTCGTACGGCAAAATTAAGGTATTACATTTACATATTCTAGTAATAATATGTACATTACCCGAATTTTGATTTAGTACGTCGGAGAGGAGACCGAGATAGTTGGCTAAGTTCAGTTTAGTATAGCGTTATCTTTGTCTATCGTTATCATTGCGCTGTGCGACAGGGAGAACGCTTTACAAAATCGAAACTAGCCGATCTCTGCCGCAGGACTCACTCTTCTCCCCGACGTGTCAAATACGAAATACGATTATTACAAAAAATATTAAAATATAGACTTTTACCCAAATAATATTTGTCACTATGCAAACGCTGTTCCTTTAGCAAAGCAAAAAAAATCGTTTAAATCCATCGCAACCCAATTGAGGATCGCGTGTCTATTACAAAAAGCCTAAACGGAAATAACTTTCAGAAGTTATTTCCTTTGAAGGGATTTAAACCACCTACGAATATTAGAGATCAGTCGATCCGTTGGAAACGAAATACAGAACGTGGATTGGATTATATAACGGGTTAAGAAGGCTCAAGGCTCACATCAAACTTAATAATCGAAATGCTTAATTATAAGGTAGCGTCGTGGTGGTCGAGTGGTTTGACCAGTGAAATGTCAATTTAATGTTTGTGGGCTTGAACCCCGGCACATACCAAAGAGTTTTTCAGAATTCTGGTACATTTACCAATTTAAATTGATAACGTTATCGGCTAACGGTGAAGGTAAACATTGTAAGGAAACTTGAACCTAAGAAAATGTTCTTGTAGTAGTACCACCGTATATGGGAAAATATAGAACTGTGGATTTCACTGAGCTTGAAATCACCAATACGTTTTGGGCTGGCATGGTAATTATGCCCATACCTTCCTTCGGGAAGAGGCCTGAGTCTTTAACAGGCTGAAGGGATAATAGAGTAGCAATTGAGCGCACTATCGTCTGACGTTAAGCGATTTCGCTTTTGAAGATTAATTAAAAAAAATAATAAACTGTCTTATTGTTTATTTATATACATATAATAAAAATGAAGTGTCTGTATGTAATATCAAAATAACGACTTTTTACTGATTGGATATGAACGTATACACGATACTGATAACAAAAATACAAATTTTTGTCTGTCTGTCTGTTTGCTCCGGGTAATCTCCGAAACGGCTGGACCGATTTTGACAAAAATTTCATGGACAGATAGTTAAAATTAAAGCGGGTGACATAGGTTATTTTATTTTAGACAAGCTGTCATCCGTGGCTTCATCGGTAGTATTATCTCCAAAACGATTGGACCTATTTTCATGGGGCTTTCACTGACAGGTAGATAACGTTATGAAAAGTAATTAAAGCTTTTTTATTTTTGGACTAGCTTTTACCCATGGCTTCGTTTGCAGTACTATCTCCAAAACGTTTGAACCATTTTCCACGGAACTTTCACTAACAGATAGTTGATCTTATAAGAAGTAAATTGTAATTTTACTTCCTCTCACAATTTTAAATTCCTTTAATACAATTTAAAAAACGCATGCGGAGATGCGTGCAACAGCTAGTTCAAATATATTTATGATTCTTTTTTTCTTCCATATAACCTGAACGGTTAGATGGATTTTAACATGTCCGGCGTCGATAAATTATAAGAACTATATTATGCCGGGTATCAACGACAATGGAGGTGACTCGTATCAAATCACGACCACCTGTTATAAATATATGTGTGAAAAAAAAGAAACTATCTTTAGTTACAAGACTTCAAATACATTGTTTACAATAGAACAGTTTAGAGCGGTTCTGGTAAGAACAGAAGAAGCAACAAAAATAAAAATATCACATTGTCTTCTGACAATTAAATGTATAAAAAATAAAATACAATTTAAATGTTGATGTTTGCTCTTGCTGGAACTCTATAAGGTTGAACCAAATTGATTGAGGATATTACAGGTAGATAGAAAACTTTCAAATATTATTTAGGCTACACACCGTAACGATTCAATTGAGAAATAAGCAATACTGATAAAATTATCTGAAGTAATTAAAAATCGTAACAGTGTTCTAAGGTTAAGTAAGGATGACACAATTGCAAATTAAAAAAAAAAATGTTAGCCCATCAACAGTAAACTCTCATTTACCACGCAGTCCCATGGATCAAGAAATCCTAGACAAAAGATAAAGAAGCCGCAAGCAATTATTTTTTTTTATATTCATTTGAATATCAGAGTCCAAGTTCATTTCACTATTCAAATGTACTAATGAAAATTTCAGTGCGTCACCTAGTATAATATGTACCTAGTATAATATTTACAAACCGAAAGCCTTTATGTTATGTGTAACTTTCGTAATGGTATTATTGCATGTCTTTATAACTTGTTCACTGTTTAAAGACGGTGACGTACATAGTAAAGAACTTATATGGAAGACAATGGTTAAAGGTTCTTATTGATAAATGAATTTTATAATATATACACTTAGTAATTTTATGAACTGTACTGTAACCGTTAGAAACAAAGCCAGACAATGCTACGGACTACTGTAAAAAGTATTTAGGATAAACCAGCACAAACCTTATAACGGTTAAGACGTTTTTCTTTCTCGCGTAAATTCTAA